>OZ007555.1:2826607-5653215 GCA_963931855.1 Philhelius festivus | reverse complement strand
AAATACATATTTGATTAGATTGTATTTGTTAACTTACTTGGTGTTATAAATAACTTTTGCTTTTTCGTTGGCTAAGTTTTAAGGATAGTTTTAAGGATTTGTGTAGTCGTTACATATTTGATTTAGTTATGTTTTGAGTACATATCATCTGCATTCACTACGAAAAATAAATTTTCTTTAAAATGAGTACATAAATATTGACTGATTACACTCTCCTTGCACTCCGACCATATCTTGCTGCGATAAAAACATTGCCCTGTTTAAATGGCAGCTTTTAAATTTTTATGTAGTCATTACATATTGCTGTGTTTCATTTCCATGGCTATATATCGTCTGTTGTTTGAGCATGCGAGGCATGTATACTGACTAATAGTTTATGTACTGTGTAAACATGGAACCGGGTTTCATTCAGTATATACGTACGTTGAAATGTAATCTGTACACTGTACAGTGCAATCTCATTCAAACTCCAGAACAAAACTTCTTAACAAGAAGTCTCTGAACTAAGTACATAAATATTTCCCTCAGTGTAGATCTGAATTTGAAAATTTTATGAAATGCTTTATAAATCTTTTTTGATTTTGTAAACCTTACAACATCCTCTTACAATAACACACGAAGGATTAGGTTTCTCTTTCTTCCAAAACAATAGCCATCCTTGCCCTTAAAATCACCAAAATATTGCCCCAATATTAATCTGAATTCAGAATCCGTTCATCCTCTTACAATGCACAAGCCATCCCAAAACAGAAAAAAAAGTTAAACATTTCTTAAAAAAAAATTGTTAAAATAGCCGTAAAATAAACAATTCCAACCGAAAGCATTTTCCATTTAGCATTTTCGGCTCACAAAAGTAATAAAAAAAAAGAATTTTACGACTCCGCCAAGAGGTTGATATTCTTTAAGAAAGTCATTTCATTTAGAGGGAATTCTTTTTCGGTTCGTTGTTGTTGATTTTTTTTTTGCTCATGTAGTCCATAAAACCAATAAATTTCACCAAAAGACTCATCTTCTTAAAATAAAAAAAAAATGAAAAAAAAATAATTTTATATAAAACAATAAAAAAAACTTAAGAGCCTCTAAGGCAATGTCAAACAGACCATAAAGGCTCTTCAACATGAAATCCCTTATAATATTATATTTTGCTCCTAATTGGCCGTCACTCAATTACCCAAAAATAACTCAAAAGTGTTTTCTTTTTTTGTTTGTGAATATTTATTTCAGCCGTGAAAATGTAAAAAATAAATTATCCTTCTATATCTATATCCTGCGAAGAGCGCGAGATAGAGAGAGAGAGAAAGGGCGATGAAGAAGAAGGTTCATCCAAAACGAAGTTATGTGGAAAATCCTACGTGATTTGAATCCTTTTCTCCCTGCTGAGATATAAAACAACATTCAGCTAGCTATGTTTATATAATTTTTAAATGTCGTTCACTGACATTTCGAAAGTCTACACGCATCCGAAAAATTTATTTGGCATGCCACTCAAATCCAAAGGATTCTTAACCTTTTCTTTCTTGTTTATTTTTTTTTGTCTATTTTGTTGGATCACTCTGGGAAATTGTTTTAAACCTTTATCAACCAACAAACGTATCTACCTATAATCGTGGCATTCACAATAGAAAATTGTTTCATTTTAAGAACTGTCAAAACCACAATTCCGGGTTCAAAGCAGACGCAAGAGGCACCTGAAACTAAAGCCTGAAACAGCAACAACAACGACAAAATAATAAAAGATTCAAATCACGTGCCGAACTCTCTAAGACAGAATGCCATTGCTCAAGCTGACAACAAGATATGGGGATACCGAATGGTATATATTGGGGTAAAGAGATACATAGATATATCCAATAAAAAGAAGAATAAAAAAAGAAAACGAACTAAACCTGGATAAAGATTAGAAAATCAATTTTCCCTTAAATTAAATAAGACAAAAACATAAAAGGAGATCAAAATTGTTTCAAAGAAAATGAAAAATTTTACGTTAATTAACAAATACAACAGAATTATTTATACAGGGTGCGAGAACAGAAGTGTTCTTTTTTTTGAAAATCCAAAATTTTCAAACTATTTAGATACACCCTGTATGATTTTCTTAAATTTAAATTTTGTACTTACGATAAAAATCGAACTCGGGACTTCGACTAGACTTGGCGTTCCGTTCCTTGACGTTCCGTGAAAATGTACAGCAGAGCCCGAAACAGTCGATTCCTCGCATTGCACAAAAACTCAGGCTTTCACAGACTTTAACTTGGCTAATTTTGGGTCGGAACTTTGGCAAGATCCAAATGCCACAGAAGCTCAAACCATAGATAACGCCGTTTGTTCGCTAACCGCGCTTTGGATCATTTGGAAGAGGCCCCAATTTTGGGCGAAAAATTATCTTAAGCGACGAAGCGTATTTTTGAATGAATGACTGTGTAAACAAGCAAAATTGCATTTTCAAAAATTCAACGTTTGGTGTGGATTTTGGGCCCGCAGACTCATCGGTGCGTAGTTTTTCGAAACTCACAACATTAGTGAGGCGGTCCCCGTAAATGGCAAGAATTTTGTATGTTGCCCCCAGCAAGACGGGCGCTGCCTGCCATTCAACACGATTATGGAATAACTTACCCGGCACAGTTTTCCCTCGCCATTTCAATTTGTAAATATTCAAAACCAATGTTCATCTTCACCTCCTTTCTCTCCCTCCCTAATTTCCCCCTCGCCCGTGCTGTGTTTAACATTATAAGGGTCTATAATGCGAGTGCATTATAAAAAAAAAACGGACTCTACAATTGACATTCTGCATGAACGATTTAAGGGTAAGGTTATCATCAAAGTCAGGGGTTCGCTGAAGTCGTAGGTCTTTGCGAATAATCCACAATCGACCGATGCTCTTAAGGAGAACATACGTAACATCTTTTCTCTTGAAAACGGGGTCTAGAATTTTGATGCAATTTTTTCTATTTCGCTAAATTTTTAACATCTAGGCATTACTGAATGTACCTACCACAGAACAATTTTTTTTTTCTAATTATCACTTTCTCATTATCGGCTTAACGGATTTTCATAAAATTTTTTATACCTATTTATTAGGTACTAAATTTTTCATATGTAGATCGAAAATTTATTTTTAAAATAATATTTAAAGTAATTTTGAAAAATCAAAATTAATTCGCACATATTTGAAAAAACAATGGGGGGCGTTAACTGAAAGTTTTCACATTTTTGCGATTTGATTTATGAAAATAGTAGAGTTTTAAAAATATTAAAAAAAATCTTGCTTTTTCTATATTTTTCGAGATCATATGATTTGGGGCAACCCATAAACAGACCTTGTATAACACCAAACATGTAACGCAGCAAAGCCCAACGGTATCTTAGATCTTCGTTTGCTTTTTTTATATGCAAATTGTGTGTGTCTCTTTGTCCATGAGTTGGGGGTCTTAATTAAATGCTAATGTAGATTTAATGTGACTCCCTCTACCGTCAAAGCCGCAAAATCATTGTGTGTTGTATAGTAATTAGACTAACGGAATCCCGCGCTTATATCGGTCTTATAGGTTGAAATAAAGTGATGAAAAATCAGCTTCTGTTCTTTGCTGGAACATATAGGTGCCTGTGTGTTTTTTCCTTGTGTATCAGCTATGTTGACCGTTTTTTTTTTTTTTTTGTTTCCTTCTTCAAGTTTTTTTTTGCCTTCATTAATGTACCGAAATGCAAACTAATTTGTATTTTCTCTCCAATAGCAAATCTGTTTATTCACAGTCGTAGAGATACGAGGTTTAGTTGGTTTAGATACTTTTTTCTCCTTTTTTTTATTTTCTCGACATTTAATAGAGGCAGTGTTACGGAACCGTAAGCTACAGTTTTCCATTATGTGAAGTCGTATTATAGGTACATGTATGTTTATACATATGTATAGTATCTCCATTGTTGTGTATTTTCTTTTTATTATTTATTGCCATATACGCAAATGATGTGGTAGAGTGGACTAATGATAGAGCAACTTTACTTTATTTAAACGAAGAGTTCTTCTTTTTTCAATTTTATTTTTACTTGTTTTTTTTTTGTTGCTATGCGTGAAGTCAAAGCCGGAACCATGGGAGGGTTCGATAATCAAGATTTTTAGCTTGCAAATTTCTTGGGAACTTTTATTTCCTTTTAATTAACTGAAGAATTGACTTAATTAGATATGTACGATCATTAATAGTTGTGGGTATTAAATTATGTACTTATATTATGACCGTAGTAAAAGGAGTGTTCAGTACCCCTGAGTATTAATTTTGAATGCGAAGATAATAACTCTATCCGAAGATGTGTCGCCAACCATTGAACCTGAAAGAAATTCCTTGAAATAATTGGGTTATTTTTTTATTTAAAGAATCCAAATCTTGACAGCAATTCAATTCTTAATAACTTTGATGTGTTGCCTAATTCCATTTTCCGAATTGTCAATTGTCAATGTTCACAATTCAAGTTGAATCCGCCACTCAGAACAGACAACACCAGAAAGAAGTTATGTTGAGATCTTTGCTGAGATGTACCACCCTACTCACTTTGTAGATGAGTCCACTCGAATACCAGATGATGCCGGTCAAAACGTTCACACTCCTGACTTGTTTCTTTCGTATACCATTTAAGTAAAATCTCCATTTGGCGTTTCGATATTTAGCTCTTCAGATATGGCAAATGTTCTCGCAGCTCATTTTACTGCTACTGTTGCAAGAAAGCAACATTGCCCCTTCTGTACTTGAGAGTGCAAATCATTCTATAGTTCAGGTATATTTCCGCACTCGTATAGTTGCAAAGCCCTTCGAGATCTGGGATCTCCATTCTTCTGAATCGCTCGTACACTTCAAGAATCTTCCCTGGGAGGTGGATAACGGCTATTACTCAGCTTTTTCCTCACCTTTCTCCGATCCTCCAATTGCACTTACGTTCTTTCTTTCCAAAGTCATGCAATCGTTGATCAATCATTAGCTCAAAAAAAAATTGAGGTTATCGAAAGCTTCTGAATGACCACCAAAACAGCTTTGCCAACTATCGTTCCCCTGGTGGTCTGACATCATATCTAACCGAAGAGTGGTAGGGATCCTTACATTAATTTATAGAAAGTAAGATAATTGCTTGCTATTCCTAAGGCTTTTGATAGAGCTTGGCACCAGCTTCTCTTGATGAAAATGGTATCAATAAAACTCTCAATCTTTGGATTAGAAATTTCCTTCTAGATTGTTCAATACATTTTGTATTGAACGGTTTCAAGTCTGATCTTCACAAATAGATTCTGGTGTCCGTTCACCAGCAATTCGCCGTATTGGTGTTAGTAGTGTCTTTGCGAGAATCATTCTCCTTCTAACTGATGTAATCTTCTGCTTGGCGAAAGAATTCGAAGATCTCCAAAGGTTCCACAAAGAATTGGCCTTTCATAGTTGTGCCAAGTAATGTGTCTGTTAAAAATGATTTCAAGATTTGTTTCCGTGACTACTATTTCAATGGTATCATCATTTAGAAAAATTTGAGGCAGACATGATGTGTCGATGAGCCTTCGGGGTGTTACTAGGCAGTTTGATTTCATTGAACTTAAGCAAAGCCTGTTGAATTTTGACCTTTTTATTTCGCACACCACATTCTCCAAAAGACCTAAAAGACACCTTTTCAGTAGTTGGACATAGTCAGCATAAAAATATCAATGGAGCAATCTAATAGGAAGAAAGGAAGTTCATTATTGTAGATGATAACGAGTAGTGGTCCCAAAATTGAGCCTTTTGGGACACCTTTATTTAAAGACAAAGAGTCGGATATACTTTTGAATTTTAATTTTAGTTCCTTACCATTGAAGATTTCGACAATTTTCTGACAATAACTTTGACGCGAAAAGAGTTGACGAAAATTATTGTCAGCTAAAGTAGGAAGCAGAGAATATTTTTTCCTATAAAACAAAATACAAAAAAGCCGTGAAAATTTGCATTATTTGCGTTTCATCTGTTCCTCTAGGGACACCGCTGATATTTTTTTCGGAATTTCAGCTTCGTTCCAATTTTTTCGAGGTCAAAAAATACTAAATCATCACTGTCACAAGATCACATGTTTCGTCATTAAATTTTCCCATAAAAGTTCAATCAAACTCGAACCTGTAGCCCTCAAACTTATTGCCTCTACCACATTTGCTAACTTTTGTATGCTTCTCACATGTCACACGAATCTAGATCACACTGTTTAATCCTTTTACGTTGATAACTTACAACGCATCCAATTTCGCATTTAAACTTAACATTTTTTCAATTTTTGTTTCTTGCTAAATTAGATCAAGTTAAGAACCCTGAGATAATTCAATGTGTCAATCGTCAATATTACGACATCACAACAATATGTCATCTGATCATTTATATCATCGTATGCCAAAAAAAAATCGACAACATTCGACAAATTTCTGCCAAAAACAGTTGTGGGCCAATTTGTCATTTCAGATTCCTCGCACTTCAATTTACAGCATTTTTGCAGTCCTAATTTGTGAAATTAATTTTTTTTGGTCAATGCAATGTGACCTTGTGATGTTTGACGACTGGGGCTCGTGTGATGTGATCTACACTCAATTTAATGAGTGAACAGAAAAAAAACTGTCATTCCATCCACGAATGGTGAAGGTCTCATAAATATCATTTCATCAACGTCGATATGGCAGCAGCAACAGCAGCAGCCGCACCGAAACCGAAACGACCGGGTTTCAGATCGAACCAGCTGGACTTGCTGCTGCTGCTGCTGCTTGGACATGATATTTATTTTTATTTTATTTTATTTCAATTTTTTTTTTTTTAATTTTGCGGTCGATTGTCACGTCAGATTGCATTCTCGTGTCCATAGACAACATCAGTTTGGCTTTAAATCTGTTGACGACTCATTGGCTGACATATTTGATCATCAGTTTTGCACAGTTCGGTCGAGTGAAAAATGTCAGAAAAAAAAAATACCCTGTAATTAGTGCCACGGAGCTTGATCATAATATGTATGTTTCGAACAACTGGTTATTTTATATTGTGGTCATCTAGCATCGATAAGCGAGTGTGGAGGAGATTCATGCGACAAGACGCTTAACTATATTGTGTGACGTGACCGCAATTTTTAAATTCAAACGAGACAAACTAGCGACGACGACACTCGGTCACGTTTCAATAAAACACGAGCAACAATTAATCGCAAATATAAATTTTAAAATTTTATTTTATCTCAACTTGTTTGTCGGTTAGGTTTGTTGGTGGTGAAGTACTCGTAGATGAGCAGGTAAGGAGTGCATGCATTTTGGTCCTTTGGATAAGTCAATGGGGGATGATATTGAATTCGAAACTTGCCATGAAATTTTATGAATGAAATTGGAAGGTGTAAATGGTTTGTTTGAGTCGCCCTTTTGATAAAAAAAAAAACAAAAAAACATATTTTCATCAAAACCTCTAGTGAAATTGCCAGTTGTATTCCCCCTCACCTAAAGAATCCAACCGTAATACTCACGTTTCAGGGATTTCCCATCATTGTACCTGTGAGCACAATTTCTGGCGCATTTTTAAGTACAGAGATTCTTTCCTTAGCCGTACTACGCGAATGTGGAATGATGGCCGAACTCTGTTTCTCCATTGTGCTCGCACTGTTTCGTTTGACATATAAAAGGTATTCATATCCCTTTGAGTGCGCTTTCTTTATAGAAAAAAAAACTTCAAGAATTATTGTCACGAAAATTTGATAAAATCTTTTTGGTCTTAAATTGACAAAAAAAAATAGGTTCTGATGGGGTGTCAAGGTCCCCCAAAAATGCTTAAAGATTGATACCAGGCCAATGGCTACTTCAACTGAAAAAATTGGAGTGAAAATTTGTAGCCTATGAAATTTTCCACAAAATCGACCAAAGAGTATTTTTTGCTACGAATAATATTTTTGAAGATAATTCAAGTTGAAGAGAACTAATTCATTAACTACACTGCTAAGAAACTAAAGGTTTTTTCAATAGGGACGGTAGATGATTAAATAAAATAAATTGTGTGTGAGATATATGAACGAGAAATATGTTTGGCATGGTCGAAGGAAACCCAAAAACGTTGCCGAATTCTTAGCGACATCTTGAGTGTGCTCAATCCAAAGAAGATCAGTTATTGGCAATACAAATACCGAGGATTGGAAGTTTGTCAGTTTCCTCGATGAAAGTCCCACTCGTAAGCAACGGCAGAGAGGGTAGGTTTCGCATTAAATTCTAGGCTGTTTCCTATTCCCCTCATGTACTTTTCTCGACACCATCGCTGTGTTAAGATATTGGGTGCATTTTCGGATGTTTTTCTCAAATTTTATTGCATTTACGAAAAATTGTGTTAGAATCTTCTTTGATAAGAATTGCATATAAGTGACATATTTGGCCTTTATTTTTTTTTTGTTCGGAAGACAGATAGTTTTCGAAATATTGACACCTCAAATTAAGGGTTTCGCGACAATCTTTTGTTGCATTTTCCTGAGCTATTTTGCAGTTTACACGAGAAACCATTTTTTGTTAGCAGAAGTTACCTACCCTATATATTAAATTAAATTGTTGCTCGTCACAACCGTAACAGATTGGTATTTCAAAAACTATAATCATTCTGTTTTTCAACCCAATTTAAGGTTTGTTGTTCGTACACAGGAAATTTTCGACTCATTTTTTGTAGAAAATTTTATGATCCACAAATTGAAAATACATTATTTTTCTATAACCTCATTATTAAGAGTAAAGGAGGTTAGGTTAAGTAAGCTTGACAGTCAGCATAAATGCTTGACACACTTAGACCATAATTTGGTGCATTGTGATACCACATGAATCAAGTAGACTTTCTCCCTATTCGTTAAACCACTTAGAGCTCCTACGTCTTTTTCAGATAGAACAGGTCATGTACAGAGAAAATGAGGAATCGATCCTTACTCGTCCATACAGCTCCTGCAAAAGTCGTTTGCAACGAATCTTGTTGCAGGTTTATCTACTAGACAGTGTCCGGTTATGACACCTATAACCTAAAGGGTGGTTAAATTTTAAGAGCCATTGTTGATTTTGAATAAAACACAAATTATTTAGGAAATTATTGTCATTTCTTTTTATTATGATAATATTGGCATGGTTCAATTATGTATGGAACAAAATATCGGCTAAATGGCCGCCGTGACTTTAGCGGCACACCTCCATCCGATGGTCCAAATTTTCGATGACGCTGAGGCATAATTGAGGTTCTTTGTCGTTGATGTGCCGAATTATCTCATACTTTAGCTCTTGAATTGTTGCTTGCTTATCGACGTACACCTTTTCTTTCAAGTGACCCTAAAGAAAGAAGTCCAACGGTGTCAAATCACATGATCTTGGCGGCCAATTGACATCGCCACCACGGAGATAACACGTTAACTGTGTGTATCGTCCACATGCATATCTTCCAATTCGAGCCATAAAAAGTTCGTTATCATCTCACGATAGCGAACACCATTCACAGTAACTGCCTGACCCGCCTCATTTTGGAAAAAATACGGTTCGATGATGCCGCCAGCCCATAAACCACACCAAACAGTCACTCCTTGTGGGTGCATTTGTTTTTCGACAAGTACTCTTGGATTATCATTCATACCAAATGCGGCAATCCTGCTTATTGACGAATCCACTGAGGTTAAAATGTGCCTCATCACTGAAGATGATTTTCTTCGAAAATTGATCATCCACTGTTGCCATTTCTTGCCACCATTCTGACCATTGACGACGCTTGAAATGGTCATGCACCTTGTAAGCGTGTAAATGCAAGTCTTTATGCATAAAGTTCATCAACGACGAGCGTGAGAGGTGCAATTGTTGGGCACGACGACGAGTTAAGGTGGACGGCTCTTCAGCCGATTTTTTCGATTGTACGCACATTTGGACGATTAAATTGGCCGAAAAAATCACGAAGTGCACGATATGCATTTTGATTTGAACGCCCATTTTCATAATAAGCCTGAATAACTTTAACGCGTTGCTCGATTGTGTATCTTTCCATGGTTCAAATTGAGTTAGTCTGAAATTGAGAAATGTCAATTGAAATGCAGAAAAAAACTTGACGTTTAGGTGTGGTTCACATTCAACATCGGCCCTTAAAATTTAACCACCCTTTATAATAATTTGTTTTGTCGCCAGACAAGTGGTGATGTTGTTCCATGTAAGGTCTATATTCTCATGCTTGTTTTATATGTTTTGGTGAGCTCATCAGCTTTACAATATCCTGGAATGTCTCTGTGGACCAGCACCCAACATTGGTGTTGTGCCATCTCCTTGAGAGATGATCAGAAGTTAAGGGCTTTTATAGAGTTTGTAGAGACAGAATCCATAGTTTTAATGGCGGCTTGGCCATGTTAGATAATGCGGATATCACTATTTCCTTGAGCCAAGACCGGACTTCTTTTAATCACCAACGTTCTACCTAGAACACAATACAGTGATTAGGAAGACGAAAGAAGGGACTTAGGTTTAGTCTGCTGAGTACACCAACTACACCATCAGTATAAAAATTGATCGATTCGTCTTCCAGGAATGTCAAGTCCTCCCAGATCGTGATCTAACCTGGAACTGTAATTGTGGAATGGTAAAGTCTATTTTGCTTGATATTGATCCGAATGAATTCAGAATGGTAGAGTGGACAATTTCGTTATTGGTCCAAATCAAGGAGGCATTGAGACGCATTGCTGTGCTTGCAGCCGTTTGTTTGCCGAAATTATCGAGTGTTACTTACTTACTTACTTCCTTACTTACTTAAGGTGGCACTGCAGTTCGGGGTGGACCAGGGCCTTAACCAACAAGCTTCTCCAGCTAGCTCGGTTCCTAGTTAGCTGTCTTCAGTTTCGCACGCCAAGTTGGTTGAGGTCCTCTCCCACTTGTGTGCGCCACCTGAGTCGCGGTCTTCCTCTACTTCGCCGTCCCTCAAGGTTTGATTCGAAGACTTTCCGGGCCGGAGCATTCGAGTCTATTCGCTTTACGTGACCAAGCCATCTCAGTCGCTGGACTTTATACGTTTGACTAGGTCAGTTTCGCTGTAAAGCCCGTACAGTTCGTGGTTAAATCTTCTCCTTCACTAACCGTCTATGCAGACGGGACCAAAGATCACACGAAGAATTTTCCTCTCGAAACAGCCTAAAGCGCTCTCATCCACTTTCGACAGAATCCATGTCTTGGCACCATAGACAAGGACCGGGATGATAAGGGTCATATAGAGGGACACTTTAGTTGCTCGAGAGAGGACTTTGCTACTCAATTGCCTTCTAAATCTAAAGAAGCAGCGATTAGCAAGAGTTATTCTCCGTTTGATTTCAGCGCTGGTGTTGTTTTCTGAGTTTATAGCGGCACCTAGGTATATGAAGTTCTTCACTACCTTAAAGGTATAGCTGTCTATAATGACGTTCTGTCCAAGACGTCGGTGTGGTGTGTCCTTTCTTGATGACAGCATATACTTGGTCCTGCCCTCATTTACAGCTAAACCCATCTTCTTCGCTTCCGTCTCAATGTTCACAAATGCGCCACTGACATCATGCTTTGTTCTTCCAATAATGTCAATGTCGTCGGATTATCCGAGTAATTGGACGGACTTTCGGAAGATTGTGCCTCTTGTGTTAACGCGTGAGTTTTGCACTATTCTTTCAAGAACTATGTTGAAGAAGTCGCCAAATTGAGCATCGCCTTGCCTAAAACCTTTGTTGACATCAAATGCATCGGTGAGATCTTTTCCGACCTTGACGGAGCAGCGTGTATTCTCCATCTTCATCCTGCACAAGCGGACAAGTTTTCAGGGATGCCAAAACTAGACATTGAAGTTTCTGACTTCATAAATATTGAAGTTAGAAAAAGGTCGTAAATCGTCAGAATTGGTTCCTGCTGGGCACTACCTTGTTCTTTGGTATATGAAATACCTCTATTATTCTCACTTCGTAAGCGATTTCGCAATAGATGTATAACAGTTTTTCTGTTTTGCAAAATAAAAATAATTACATTAAACTCCGTCCTATTTATCTTAGTTAACTGCTTTATTTCATTCGATAGCAATTTAGTTCCATTGCCTCAAATGAGGAAATCATAAAAGAGGGATACCACTTACGAATTCCTACATAAATGTCCTATATACATACATTTGTTAATTTAGCCTAAAGGTTCTAGGGTTCTTTTAATGATGCAATTCAAGCTTCCTTTTGATGTCTTCATAAATGAATAAGTATCGTAATATTGGAATCTTCAAGAACGATTCGCCGAAGTACCACCAAAGGCATCCGAACCTCTTAATAACGCTCGAAGCTTAAATGAATAATAACTAGGGCGTAAGTGCTTTCCAACCGTATGCTTTATCATTCCAGCAGCTTCAAGTATTTTTGATATGAATATCACTTTGAATTTGTCTCGGGGCTGTGAATAATTTGCTTGAACTTTTAACACAAACCGAATAGCTTTGCAACAAAATAACGAAATTTATGTATGAGTAGTCGTAACTGAACACATTAGGTATATCCACTTGTTTTTTTTTTTCGTTTCCTGAAGTTAAAAACAAATAAAAGAAGACGAACATAAATTAAAATTAAGCGAATAATAAATCACTCCCTATATAAAGAAGATCTAATAGTCCCTCCGAAAGTGTACCTACATCTCTAAAAAACTACTTTCTTTTATATAAGCTCATTAATCCGTCATCTTCCGTCATGCCATCGTTGTCGTTTAATTTATTTTTCCACAACCGACAGATTTAATCAAAACGTCATTTGTCAAATCCACCATCTCTATATCTGCAGCATGCACTGCATTACACCAATGCAGCAGCAAAATAAAAAAAAATGCACTTTGGTCTTGCAACGAAAATGTAAGGAAAGCTCATGCAATCTTGCATTGCACACGAATTGTGCTTCAAACTCAATGAAAAATGATGGTAGGTACACAATCGGTCGGGGTACCTCTCTGCATAAAAATATACCAACTGACTTGACAACCGAGTTAAGAGTTGTTCTGCATCGTTCTGGAATCGCGTTTATGACACAACAAAGGCGCTTCCCAGCACACAACTTATATGGAGTCTTGTAGGTACTACAGCGTGGTGCAAGTTTGTGGAGCTGAAGACGAGGAAAAACTAATAATAAATCTGCGACCTGCGAGTAAAATGCAATTTTCGTTCGTTCCACGCGGTACTTGCTGCCGGTGCTCTGTTGCCCATGCCACTGCTGCATGTCAATCAGTGTTGCTGTCTCAGTCTGCGTCCTTGCCTTGTGTGACACGCAAAACTTGTGTCATGCTAGCAAAAAAACAAAAAATCTAAGCCCCACTGCCCGATCTGGTTGCGACATTCTTTTGTTTTTGACTTCGACACAGAGTTCCAGAGCACCTACAGCGCCAGGGGATCAAAAACAATGCTCAGCGATTTCTGAAATATTTAATTTGGCGGAATTATCATAGCGAAACACACACCACGACCAACAAAAAAATAAAAGGGGGTGGCGCGGGAGATCACGTCATATTTATTTAGGAAATTTCATTACAATTTGTGGGTTTTTCATTCCTGTATGGGACCGTAGCGCACCCCTCGTGCATTTCGCCAACTATTCAGCTGGCAGACATAAGCACGTCATGTTCTATCAACACCAAGCCATGCGGCCATGCAGCAGCAGCGGCAGTACTAAGTAGCAAGTTGTTTAATTGTGTTACAGCCATATGACGACGAAGCACCAAGAACAAGCTCGAAGCTGCAAAACTCCGAGCAGCCGAGTCGTGGAACGGACGAAATAGTGACGACTACGAATACGACGAGTGATTGAATCAATGTTGTTGGCAAATTGCATCTTGTCTTCGCTGGCTGAGGTAATTTTATTAATTACTCATGAAACGAAAACGAGCGACTGACGGGCGGGGCGGATGGCCAGACGGACAAACGGTCATTTGCGACTGCGACTGCGACTCCGACGACGAATGAACAAATGGAAAATTAACGTGAAACATGCCACTGGGTTTTGCAATGCAAACAATACAACAACTGTTGTTAGCTGCTGCTACTTGCCTGATGCCTGCTGCATTTCCAAGATATAACTTTTTTTTGTCGAGAAGTGAAGTAAATTTAAGCGAAGAGGGATAGATGTTTCGCGTGGCGCACTGAATACATCATCTTGTTTGGCCAGTTGAGTAATGTGAATTTTTAATTAAAGTGCAGAATGTCCCAGAAAATTAACCTCTTCGCTAAGGACGGAAAACTATGAGCCATATTGACCTTCGGGAAAATTCATGCAGTTTTGAGTGCCTATAAATATTAAAACAATAAATAAATAAGAGGCCTAACAGCTCATAGAGAACCAGGACATAGTGACTCTCAAACATTCATATCTGCCTGTTGTCGGCAAGGACTGGAGGAGTAATTAAAATTTCAGCTGAGTCCGAACTGTTAGGATGAAAGGCACTTTTCAGGATTTGTCACTTCCTCGAAAGATGAAGTATCCCTGAACAAAAAAAAAACATTTTTTGTTTAAATTGGCAGGGGCTGGGAATCAGTCTTAGGCTTTCAGCGTGACAGTCTAACGCATGCTATATAAGCATTACGCAATGGAGTTTTTTAGATGCGTTAAAATCCAATTTGAAATTTATCAAAGCTACAAAGTCCTTCAAGAAGCAATCCAAATTTTTGTCCTCATAGTGGTCATTTAAAAAAAAATACCAATATTTCAAAAAAATTGTTTAAATACCAAAAATACAGGTTTCTTGCTCCTATAACTCTCAATGTGAACTAAATTAAACTGATTTTATAACATTTTAAAAGAAAATCGCTTAACATAAATTTACTGTTTGGTAACTTGGGAATTGGCAATAAATTGTTGAAGTAACCAAATGGACCAAATTTTCGGTGTTCTGTCCTTACCTTACACAGTAATTTTTTTTTGAATACTGGTGTTTTGAAGTGTTGTCTCCAATATGATTGCCTTTATTCTTTCAAAGTTGTTCGAAAATGCATTGTAACGACTTTAATCAAGCGTTACCTATGTTTCAGACTCCAGACTATCCTAAAAACATTGAACTTTGTATTAAGCTTTACTGTGTTGAATTTTCAGCCTCTAAAGATTAAGAAACATTATCTACGTTAGTGATTCAAAAATTCATTTTAATATCGAAAATACGAGTAGGTAAAAAATAGGAAGGTGGTAAGAATAATAATTGTTGGTTCCGAGCAGTACTGTCAATTTTATTTAAATTTTGTATGAGCACTAAAGGTGCTTTGACTACCATTAAAATGTGAATCATAGTGTGATTCATAGTTAGTGCTGGAGTACTGTGTTTTAAAATCATAATTCGTTTTTTTTTTTAAGAATTGTTGGGCATTCGTTTTAGCGTAATGGTTAGAGCATTGGAGTATTACGTGGGAGGTGTTAGATGGAATACCGGCAGTACTACTTTTACTACTTTTAAAAATGAAGTGTCAAATCATTGCTGTTCGAATTGTAGGTGTCGGCATTGCTTCCGATTAAATACATGCATAGAGAAAGTATTGAGAGTCACTAGTCCGTGGCTGTCATGAGTGAGACATCAATATACCCTCCCAATGGTGATTGAAAATCTACTTGTCAAAGCTATGAGTGCCAAGTGAGACAAGTGATTTAAAACTCACAACGAACCGATTTTCCTACAGAAATTTCTTTATTAAATATCGCTGCTGATGCGATACGAAACTTTTCTGTCCGCTTACCCATTAGACAATAAAATGATTATAAAAACACATCGTAAAAATATTCTTGGAGACATTTACCAAATGCAAGAAAAATCATCACAAGCCAAGTAATCACAAATGAAAATTGTGTATCTGCTTTTCGTTCTCCAATGCGCTCTTCGGTGAGCGAAATTCAAAATTCTAGCAGACCAACAAAAAGAAACAAGAATACTCATAATACTCAAATATGATTTTTCGGCACACAATAAACATTATGTGTTATTGAAAGTGGAGACTTCTCCAAATAAATTGCTAGAATTACGAGTATAAACTTTGATCGCCGAAAGCGTATTGAAGAACGAAAAGTGGAACAGCACTTTTTCGTTTCTGTTGTATCATTTTTGTAACTTAACTGATCCATGCTTTAGCCTAAGATATAAATGACTCTTCGAAGTACTCCTCTTCTGGCTAGTGAGCATAACTTCAAGTCTTTGATGGAAATCAACATCTGATTATAGAAACAGGAATCTTCCATGAATCATTGAAACAGATGGAATGAGTGCATGTACCTTGCTTGTGAAAAAATATGGAAAGACATAGCCAAGTGAAAGTGTGTGGCTAAGTTCGCCTGTCTATTGGTTTCAGCCATGTGGTTTATATTCAAATTAAGAGGCTTACATATAAAAGCTCGCGAGCTATTCCACGTATTGTTGGTCACATTTAGAGATGAGTTAACCCAATTAATGGGTTTAGTATGAATAAAATGCAGCACTAGCTCAGAGAAGGTGCTCACAAAATAAAGATTAGGTGTTCGAAAAAAACGAACAAAAAAGTAAATTGTTATCCATATCAAATGGAGCACCTGCTTTGAAAAGGAGAGATTTGAACAAGTTTTCAATTTGTTTTATTTAACTAAAATTTTTAACTGATGTTTGACTGTCAGTGAGAAATCGGATAAGCGATACTGAAGTTGAAACTTTTGCAATTTTTGGAAAGAATGAAACCTTCATTCTAATGTTTGCGCTTATAAAATGATTTCTTATTTTTCTTTAATGAAGTACATAGTACGCTTTTTTCGAGTTATGTCTTCAGCCATTATAAATTTTTGTACTTTTTTTTTTTACAAGAGTTTTCAAGAGTTTATTGATACCCGTATAATGTTAAACATATCACAAGCGTGGGGAAAATTAATCTTCTTCAAATTGCTCTAGTTCAATTGTTTAGCTTTATACCTATGCATATCTTTAAGTCAAAGTAACTGCTGGATTGAATCCATAATAGAGTTCTAAGACTTAGGGTAATTGCGGGAGAGATGCCGCACTTTTTCAAAAATCAACGTAATTTTTTTTATTAAAGTAAAATAAACTTTCGTTTTGCAAACAACTTAACAATGGATTTATATTCTATGTACCATAAAAAAATACTTGACCTACACAAAATACCAATTTTCATACAAAAAATAACAAAAAAGTAAAATATATTAAGTGTGCCATTTCTCCCTGGATGTGTGGGAGAGATGCCGCATAGTAAATTAATTGAACTTAAACAATTAATTTGACTGTGAAACATGTTTCTTCCGTTTTTAATCTTGTCCACAGTCTGTGCAAAGGGTGTATTGTAGTTTTTTGATCCGTTCATGTAGCCATTTTCGACATTTTGTACATTGAATCTTCTGGTTTTTTTGTTTGAAAATAAGTTTTTCCAACTTTCGGAGCGACATCACCTCCTCAATGTTTTTTCGGGCCTCTTTCAGCGCGTCTTTCGTCTTAAAAATATTTTTACGGGGCATAATGAAGCTTAGTATTCCTTAAAAAAAAATAAATAACCAAATTTAACGTGCGGCGTATTCTCCAAAAAAACTGCAGCATCTCTCCCCGAAATGTGGGAAAGATTCCGCACCGCATTTCAAAACTTAGAAAACAAAAGGAAATAAAAAAAATACACAAACGTATTTTTGTAACAGTTATTAACCACACAAAATACTTACACTGGAAAAAACACCCTTTAACTTGTTTCCGGATGGACTACTAACTTGCAACAAACCGAAAATTTTCCATACTAAAAAAGGAAGCGTAAAACAAAACAAATAGAAAAAATCCCGTTACATATCCGATATTACCAATTTTTTCATGCTTTTTTTTATTGAATACCTAACGCACAAAAAGCAAAATAAAATTTTTCGCCCGAGTGACTAGATGTATGCATTTGGTTGAGTGCGGCATCTCTCCCGCAATTACCCTATAGGAGATACATCCATTACGAAAACTCGTGTTTCTCTTGAACTAATACTGGATTAATTCATCAGTTCACCTTTGAGGCTCTGTTCCAATATAGAGGTTCTTTCTTAAGTTGCACTACTCGAATGTGGAATGCCTTTCTCTATCTTATATTAAATCTTTTCCAGCTTTACCTCCGTGTTACAGATGATGATAATCCCTTAAGAGTGTGCAAATTAAAATAAAGAGGTCGAAAAGAAAGGTTCTTAATTGCTTCTGTGTATAATCCGAAGGTTTTTTTGACACTTTTATAATAATTTCTTCTTTTATATTTAATTTCAGATTTCAATATTAATTTAATAAAAAAACAATAATTTCAAACAAAATATTTAATAAATTATTTTTATTTTTCTATTTCAGGTAAATAATTGACATGATAGATTCTTAACCCTGAGTAAGTTACCTACACACTCTTATTAAATTTAATTTCAAAATGTTCATATTTATTTTTAAATCTGAAGTCCAAGTTTTATAATGAAATGCCACTATAAATATTATTTTTAAAAACTTTTATTTTCTAAATACTGGGTTATCGGTTCATGAAAAGACTTTCTTGGAGGCATTCTCTACAACCTTGAAGTCGATGCTTCCAGTTGGCGTACTGGCATCCACAAAGTCTTGGTTTGCTCTTCCTTGTAACCTCGATTTTAGAGGTGTGATTTGAAGACCCTTTTGACGACTGTATCGTTGTCTATTCATTTTTTTCGAATTGGTCAAGTAGATGTATCTTGACTCTTTGGACTTTTGGTACATTTTCTAGAATTCGCAGTTTTATCTTTTTCCTCGCACACGTGACGAAATATCTCTTAAAGCAGCACTGGTAAAATATGGGTTTTTCAAGGCCGAGTTCTCCATCTTCTGTGTGAAGAGTTCTCAATCCATTTGTTTCTCCAAACTGAGGGCGCCGAAACATTCAAGGGTCATTCTTGGAATTAATGTTCGCTCCAAGGTAGATGAACCACTCAAATATGGAGCTCGTGTTATTAAAAGTTTTGTACTAATCGGTATACAAATGTTTGTTAAATTATTGAAACCATCAACTTGGTCTTGTCCTTGATTACTTTAAGACAAAGAATTTTCGCCTGCTCTACTCGCCGTCCATAGTTTCTATCATAAGACTTTGGGAGCGATAAATGGCATTGAAATAGTTTGCATACCCGAGTGGTTGAACTTCATACTAAATATCATAGAAGGATAGTTAAATAATCAGATGATAGCACATTACCCTGCGGGAACCCTGTGTATATTTGGAATATTGATTAAAAATAGATTTTTTGGCCTTTAAGTCAACAAAAACTTTCTTCTCGGCGACCTAAATTGGACTTAACAGTTGACTACTTTGGACCTGGTTAATACATAAATTTTGTTAAATTCAGTTCATTTTCCAATGTCTACCGACATAGATTCCGGGACACCGGTATATACAATTCCTGACAATGAGTTCGATGCAAATGTGGTGCCTCTCGAATTAAAATTCTTTGATCTTTTCCAGAATTTACTTCAGTGAGAAGATTTGTTCTAAAAAATCTGTCAGACCAGAAGCCATATGCATACTTGCCGATACAATGCCGAAGCTTCAAGATATGCTTCGATAGTTCTTACAGGACATATGATAACCCTTTGTATAGATAGGCGATATAGAGCTGACAGTTCAGCTATTATCAAGCGTGCTTCCTTCCAACTATATTCTTGGTTGATGAACCCTACCAACACATCATCTTCGTTTTTGAGGTTTTTTGCTGGTAAGAACCTACAGCCCTTTTGTTCTAAAGCTTCTTCATAGGTTAATCCACCTCTTCTACTCTGGGTGATGGAAGTAGTTCTTCATTGTCTGAATGTGGGTCTTATTTGCTATCCTATTGGTTCCTTTGCTTGATGCCTATTTAACAGATGTTTGAAAATCTGCCTTAGTACATCTTCTTAGGTTTGCTTCGCTGTTTCGAAGAGCCTTCCTTGGATTTGACTTCACTTAGTTTCCTTATATTCAATTATCTCCATAAAATAAATTCATCAACAAATTTCATTATCAGGAAATTTGCTTTGCCTGATTTTATCGTTAAATGTCACTTTCTTCCCAAAGATGTAACTCACACTCTCAATCTCAATCTCAATCAATCCCTATAAATCAGGGAAATTAATGACGAATGATACCGCCCACCGGTCTAACCTCATTCTTAACAAAATATGTGTATGCATAAAGGCTTCTTACACTTTTCAATAAATACCAGAAATCGATTTAATCCCTTAGAATCGAGACACTCAATACTCTAAGCCTAAAATCGTAAATTCCCGGCTTATCCCTAAAATGCAGGACTATCGTTTGCTGGAGTGGTGAGAAAATATCTACATTTGGCACATCATCATAACCACCACCACCACCAGCACCAGCGTCTTCCATATTATAAGTTGAAGAAAATACTTCAGCCACGACAGGACACCGAATGGAACGTCTATTTCTATACAAAAGTGCCCTATTCATCTTTCGGTGTGTTAGAGTTGGAGCCCAGAGACGTTCAACGAATTATATCCCAAAGTCACACAATATCTATACTTGTTGGATTTTTTTTTTATGGGGCTTAACGACAGATAGGGGGTTGCCTTGTAGAAGTCGTCCTGGATTTATCCTTGTGCCAAAGTAACCAGAGGTACATATATAACAAATAAAGAGAACCTTAACAGTTCTTGTAGATTTAATGAAACTGCTTGAAAGACTAAATACAGCTTACAGGGAAAAGTGTTGGAAAATGTTGGAGGTGGGAGGAGTAACTTTTTAATTACTCACTCTACCACAAAATTTCAAAATGGTGGTATAGCAGCTTTGGCGGTCGGTGTTGACTTCTTTAGCAACGACACACACAAATTTGAGCCCCCAAAGTGCTTTTTGCAAACTCTCTCTCATGTAGCAGTAGCACCAGAAGAAGCAGGAGCAGCAGAAGCAGAAACTCCCAAACTCCCTTCGTTATATCCAAGTCATCGTCGTAGTTGTCGTTTTCTGAAACCCATAGCAAACTCAAAACATCCCTTTGGCACCGGCACAGGCATACAGAGAGGGCCACTATACTATCTAATGTGTCACACATAAAGTCGAGTGCTAAATGCTATACGTGCGATAGAATATACAACCCACATTTTTTAGGGTGCTATATCTATACAAGAGCCGGATGTAAAGGTGTTTCTAAAGGGTGGGTGTAGTATGTTGGTCGTATAGATGGACTAAAGTACTAACATCGCAAAACGAATGGATCCTTTCAAGGATAAAAGGATACGCCTTATGAGTGTCGAGGGAGCAACGACGACAACTACCACGACTATACGATGACGAAAAAACGACTAAATAAAAAAAAAATAAAAAAATAGGCACATGGAAATGAGAAAATGGGGGCAGAAATCCAAAAGGGAGGCTAAAAAGTTTCGATCCTATGCACACAAGGGAATGCAAATTCACTGATGGTGAAGTGAAACGCGTTATATAACCATACGTGGATGATATTTAAACAAAACAACAAAAATAGAGAAAGAGATGAGATGGGAAGAGAAGAGATGTAGAACGAAATAAAAATAATTGGGCTGCTTGGCAACAGAACTGGTGCTACTGCAAGTAAGAGGAAGGATTGTGTAGAAGTTGTTATTTTTGGGATTTTTTTTGTTTGCTTCGTTGTTATACTTAACTGCTTTGCATATCTAAGCTATTGCCAAGGAGCTGTTGGATTTGATTTAATGCATCAAAAGACATAAAAGAAATTACCCAAATTTTATTTTTCGAAAAAAAAAAAAACTAAATTAAAAGCAAACTGATGGGATACCTCAAGGAAGTCAACTGAGACCATACCTGTTTGTTTTGTGGTCGCACTTGCATAATTAAGAATGTGAAATGAAGAGTTGGTATACAACTTGAAAGTAGAAACAGCCGTGAATAATCAACTTGGGTTTATTTTCTAAATA
This sequence comes from Philhelius festivus, assembly GCA_963931855.1. NCBI lineage: Eukaryota > Metazoa > Arthropoda > Insecta > Diptera > Syrphidae > Philhelius > Philhelius festivus. The sequence goes on along the minus strand of OZ007555.1, from coordinate 5,631,338 downwards.
AAATGCTGTTATTTGTCGCTTTTTGTAAATTGTGTTCTTTTTTTTTATTAAAAATTTAGTTTTTAAACCGGCGACACTGTTTCTAGAGGCAGTAAACATAGTAAACACACTTTATTTTCCCACTTAACCATGTGAATAAAACTGCGCTAGAATATCGATTGTACATTGCAAATGCCGGTCGATAAAAGGGTCGAAAATTGAGATTTCAGATTCCGGTAGGAGTATATTTGAGCTGTGGGTCTAGCTATAATAATCGTATACAAAAATAGTGCGATTTTTCGTGCGATTTATTAAATCACTTTCGCGAAACAAACTTTTTTAAAATGAATTTTTTTGTGATCATTAATTTATAAATTAGATTCATTTACTTTAAAATATGAAAAAATGCCCCAAAATGCTGTTGCTTCTCAAATACACTAGAAACCATGTTCCTTTTTTTTGTTTTGGGTCATTTTGCCTGTAGCCTTTGTACCTAACTCTTAACGAGCTGTTAAAGAAACCTTTTAGCTTCAAGAAATTTATTATTATTTCATTCTAATCAGATTAGTCTTCGATCTGGTTGTCTTTGTTTATTTTCAGATCGAAGAAAAATAATTTTTCCCAAGTTATGACCCATTTAGGTTGGAAAATTAAAATTAGGCATGTAAGTAGGTGTGCGTTTACTTACCTTTCAGTACCTAGTGGACCAGAGTATCAACGAAGATGATTATTCCCGTCCGCAGTTTTGCACATCAAGTTAGTTGCAAATCTCTTCCACATGACGTGTTTCCCACCCGTGTCTCGGTCTCCCTCTGCTGCGCCATCCCTCTAGATTAAATTGAAAGACTTTCAGGCTCGAAGGATTTGACCAATTTACCTCAGTTGCTGGCCTTTACTTTTTTGTCTAGTTCAGATTCGCTGTACATATTTTTGTTGTATCATCTCCTCCACTCTCGACTAGTGGAAACGGCACCAAAATCATGAAGAGAGTTTTTCTCTCAGAACAGCCTAAAGAGTTCGCATCCACCTTTTCCGAGGTCCATTTCTCTCACATAGAAAGCAGGATCGGGATGATAAGTATCTCAGAAAAGGACATTTTACTAACTTGATAGAGGGCTTTGCTACTCAATTGCTTTCATAGCCCATAGAAACAATGATTGACACTATAGTGATTCCTCGTTTGATCTCAGCGCCGCTGGCATCGTTGCATGAATTATATTTCATTGTACCTTTGTAACGGGTGATTTTTTTGAGGTTAGGATTTTCATGCATTAGTATTTGACAGATCACGCGGGATTTCAGACATGGTGTCAAAGAGAAAGATGCTCAGTATGCTTTGACATTTCATCATGAATAGACTTACTAACGAGCAACGCTTGCAAATCATTGAATTTTATTACCAAAATCAGTGTTCGGTTCGAAATGTGTTTCGCGCTTTACGTCCGATTTATGGTCTACATAATCGACCAAGTGAGCAAACAATTAATGCGATTGTGACCAAGTTTCGCACTCAGTTTACTTTATTGGACATTAAACCAACCACACGAATGCGTACAGTGCGTACAGAAGAGAATATTGCGTCTGTTTCTGAGAGTGTTGCTGAAGACCGTGAAATGTCGATTCGTCGCCGTTCGCAGCAATTGGGTTTGTGTTATTCGACCACATGGAAGATTTTACGCAAAGATCTTGGTGTAAAACCGTATAAAATACAGTTCGTGCAAGAACTGAAGCCGAACGATCTGCCACAACGTCGAATTTTCAGTGAATGGGCCCTAGAAAAGTTGGCAGAAAATCCGCTTTTTTATCGACAAATTTTGTTCAGCGATGAGGCTCATTTCTGGTTGAATGGCTACGTAAATAAGCAAAATTGCCGCATTTGGAGTGAAGAGCAACCAGAAGCCGTTCAAGAACTGCCCATGCATCCCGAAAAATGCACTGTTTGGTGTGGTTTGTACGCTGGTGGAATCATTGGACCGTATTTTTTCAAAGATGCTGTTGGACGCAACGTTACGGTGAATGGCGATCGCTATCGTTCAATGCTAACAAACTTTTTGTTGCCAAAAATGGAAGAACTGAACTTGGTTGACATGTGGTTTCAACAAGATGGCGCTACATGCCACACAGCTCGCGATTCTATGGCCATTTTGAGGGAAAACTTCGGAGAACAATTCATCTCAAGGAATGGACCGGTAAGTTGGCCACCAAGATCATGCGATTTGACGCCTTTAGACTATTTTTTGTGGGGCTACGTCAAGTCTAAAGTCTACACAAATAAGCCAGCAACTATTCCAGCTTTGGAAGACAACATTTCCGAAGAAATTCGGGCTATTCCGGCCGAAATGCTCGAAAAAGTTACCCAAAATTGGACTTTCCGAATGGACCACCTAAGACGCAGCCGCGGTCAACATTTAAATGAAATTATCTTCAAAAAGTAAATGTCATGGACCAATCTAACGTTTCAAATAAAGAATCGATGAGATTTTGCAAATTTTATGCGTTTTTTTTTTAAAAAAAGTTCTCAAGCTCTTAAAAAATCACCCGTTATATATGTACATATAACCTATAGTATTATCTTGGAGCGGGATTTTGTGGTACCAACGCTACCAACGCTACCAACGAAATTAGCTCACGATTTTACAGTGGAGAGTAGGATAAAGTACAAAACAAGTAGTAAAAAATTTAGCGGAGACAAATCTAACAAGTATCGGTATCTATCGGCATGCTTAGAATGTCGCCCCAATCGTTCGTCTTCATGAGAGTACTATAAATAGGTTTATCTTATAGTTTAAAACCCCGCGAAAATATATGATTTTTTGGTTAGGCATTTAGGAGTGGAAAAGTCAAAATTGTTCCAAATTTTTCTGAACTTAAATCATAGGTTGACTCTTCTTCCAGTTTTGTATTATTGTATTATATCTTTCCTTTGACCGTTTCTAGGAAATAGGATCTGCTTTTAGGGTTTTCGTAAAATATTCTCTTTTCTTTAATATTTCATGTAAATTCTAACAACCTCGCTGAATGATTTCAATTTTTTTTGTTTTTTTTTTTTTGTTCTTTTTTTTTTGTTTTGTTGTTTTTTTTTTTTTTTTTTTTTTTGTTTTTTTTTTTTTTTTTGTTTTTTTGTTTTTTTTTGTCGTTATTTTCGTGTTTTTTTTTTCGTAATTTTTTTTAATTTTTTTTTAAATTATTTTTTTATATAAGTTTTCTGACTTCTTAGTATCAGGTGGCATCAAGTTACTCTCCTTGTTCATCGTTGAACTCTATATGATTGCTGAATGCAAATATGAGGTGTCGAAATCCGCATGCAGTTTCTGTCTAATTTTCGATCACAGAAGACCTCGAAGTTCCCTCCCCTCCACATGCGTTGTTTATTCCATATTCCGTATCTACATCACAGCTAACTCGGCTGTAAAATGTATATCAAACTAAAAATAGAGAAATGCAAATTCTCTTAGACCAAAATACTTATAATAATTTAAGTTTTTGGAATTTTTCCATTTGAATTCGGTGGACTATGAAGAATTTATGGTTTCCCAGCCTTCTTTACCGTGACAATATAAGCAATAGTCTAAAACTTACAAATATTTCCAGCTTATTTTACTGAATTACATAATGCACAAGGACTCTCTGTTAAACTTTAAAAGCGATTCCATTTTCGTCACATGTGAAAGGCTATTAAAAATCACATATACCATCCATATAATCAACATAAGTCCACATCACACCCCGGATGTCATTTCCTTCTCTAAATCACCCCCTTTACTAAACTTTCTTCGGTTTTGTGTAGAGGAACGTTTTAGGAATTATAACTCCTTCACTTCACAACTATAGCCTTCTGCATTTCTACAATTTCTACAAACTGACTGCAACTTACAAGGCATAAACCAAGTTAATTCGCAAATTTACGACCCTTCCGATAAATCCTTTTTTATTTTTTCATTGCAATTGCATGTGTGCGACAAAAGCTTACCTCTGAACTATGGGCACCCACCAAACCCACCAAGCACATTCCAGTTAAATATGTGCCTTGCGATTGTGTAAGCCGGGCCATAATCTCTCTCACTCTATGGTCGTGTATTGCAAGATTGCAACAGCAGCAGAAGCAGAAGCAGCACATGCGAAATGAAGGCTGTTAACCGCAAAACAAACTTCTAAAGTAAAATCAAAAAAAAAAAAAGTTCACTGAACCACTTTTCGTGCAGTTTTCGTGCTAATTTCACTTTCTGTCCATGATTTAGTCTAGGCCGTAAGATTTATTTCTACAATATTTTAGGTTTCTTGTGTCCGACGGACGGACGGACGCAACGTCAACGAAACCCGTTTAAAGGCTCCCACATTTCTTTTTAAACCCACACTATCTTTGCCGATTATTTATTGTATAGTTAGTTAGTGACCAATCCACCAGGAGTCGTTGTTAGCATAGAGTGGTGGGTTCATGGAGAAAGACTGTTGCGTTTTATATAGCCACACGTCAAATGATTAATGAAAAGTTATCGCATTCCTTGTTGCGACAACCGGTGCGCTTAGGTGATTTTAAATTTATTGGAGTATCCTTATCAAAGGTACAAGGCCTACGACAAGACAAAGGTATCCTGTGTACAGCTATAATAATGGCTCTGGTTGTAGAGTAATTTTTTTTGCAAGGTGTGTAGTTCTGCGCGACACGTTAGGTTTTCAGGTCTACTAGTTCTTGTATATGGGGGATATCTAGGCCTATCTTTATTTGCATGTCCAGAGGCTGCAGCTGATAATTTTCTACACGAAACGACTAGCTAGGAAGGATGTAGTAGTTTAAAGGATGTTGAGGAAATATACTGGCAAGCGAAAAACAAAAAAAAAACATCTGTGGGTATCCAGGAGAAAGATTAGCTCTTTGGTTTGGTTATGTCGTTTCGAGTTAAGGTCGAACGATCTGGAAGAATGGTTTTCTTCTTAATTTATTTTTGTAGATTAAAAGGAAATTTATGGATTTCTAGGGGAAGAATTGGTTTTGGGTTTCTGTTTTTGTATTTTAATTAAAAAGAATTGTGTATTCCTCTCTTTGGATAGGGTTTTGATGGTGATTCAAAAATTGGCTATTTTCAAATGGTGTTCTGATGGAGGTATGAGTGTTGTGTCAATGACTTTTGACGACTGGATTTTTCGAAATCTTCGGACTAACTTGTGAAGCAAAGAAATTACCTCACAGACATGGAAATTGTTGTACAATAAAATTCTTTTTACTCTTTTTTGCATAGTACTGATTTTACTGTATGTGTACTGATAAATTGCACTCACTATGTCCTTTATGCCACTAATTTTGTAAAAAAATATTATTGTGAGAATGTTTCAAAGTATCTAAAAAGCGTAATGGGAAAACTAATCGCCGAAAGACAATCAATTAAGGATGTGAAAATAAAAAATTCGCGCGAATTTCGAATACAACAAAAATTAGTCGATAGAAGTTAAATTCAATAAGAGAAAAGCTTTGAAGCTTGGATGTATATTGGAAGCGTTAGTTGTCAATGGCGCAGAGCGCTTGAAGTCTATGGTGAGATTTCTGGAAAGAACTTTTCTTCCTTGATGTTTGCGAAAAACATCTATTTTCTACTATTATAACAATAATTTAGCCCGTAAAAGTCAACTTTTCAACTTTAGTGGCCAAATTTGACACGGCGGCCGGTTCGGTTATCAATCAGCCAACATTGGTTCCTCAAAGGAACGCAAGATCAGCCGAGAACATCGCCGCGTCCCTTGGAGAATGGTTTTCCCTTGCCATTTCAATTTGCTTACATTTAACCCAATGTTCATAGACACCTGCTTTTTCTCTCCCCCTACCCCCTAATTTTTCTATCGCTCGTGCTCAATAAACCTTTGAGCGTGTGTGAATTATAAACAACGAAAAAAGAGTACAGCATTACCTGAGGTAGTCTATTCCTTGCTATGCACAAGAACTCAGCCTTTCGCAGACGACTTCAACTTGGTGAATTTTGCGATCGGACTAAGGGCTTCACCCGTACAAGATCGAACTAACCTAGTAACTCAAAGTTCATGTTTATATTCAAAGGTTCGGAACGTTCGGAAGCAGATCACAATTTCGGCCGAAAAATCTGCTTTAGCGACGAGGTGTATTTGTTGATGAATGGCTGTGTTAAAAATCAAAATTATCATTTGTGGGACGACACCAAGACACACGAGGTTCACCTGGTGACAATATATCCTCAAAAAGTTAGAGTTTGGTGTGGATTTTGAGCCGACAACGTCATTGGTCTGTACTTTTTCAAATATGACGTTGGTCAGTCGGTCATCGTCAAAGGCGAGCGCTACAGAATGATGCTAACCAATTTCTTATGGCCCAAATTGAACCAAATGGACATGTGTCTCCAGCAGGAGCACTCTACGTCTACGTGCTAATTAACAGTGGGCGCCCTAATCGACATTTTGATAGTTTCGATCTTACTTCGAAATACATATTCGCTGCTTTTCAAGGTGTAATAGTTTCAAGGGTTTTGTTTCATACTTCCTTGAGGGCATTAATGCTTTCTAAAATTTCACAAGTAAGAAATTGGAGTAAAATGATAAACGAAAAATCCCACAATTATAAGATAAACTTTAATTTATGCAACAACTATATGTATAATTGCAGGCATAAGGGAGCCTCTTATATCAAGGTTTGGTCATCTTTAAATAATTTTCAGTTGCTCCACTTTGGTATCCGTCACTTGTCAAAAATGTAATTAAATCCCTATGATTAATGAAATTATCTTCCTTATGTCATTTTCCTTAAAAAAAAAAAAAAATATTTTTTAAATACCTGCCAATTTTCAACCATCTTCCTTAAAGTCTCCTCTGACACACACACCACTTGTCGAAAAACCCATCTCACTATAGAATGGGGAAATCCAATTCGTTTAAGCACTTCCTCAATTTTTTTTTTTGTTTGTTAATGTTTTGTGGTTCCTCATAACCAAATTCATAAAAAAAACATGTCTTCAACTCACGCACCACCACATGTTGTTCAATGACCCGTAAAACAGTTGGCACTTAATATACCGCTATATCACTTTGACTAGCTCCATCTACCCCCGGAAAAAAAAAAGAATTATAAGAAATGCCTGAAGGTGTCCAACACAAAGGCTTTATTGACATTTTTCAAAGTTGGTCAAAGTCGTTTTCTTCTTCTCGCAATCGAAAACAAAAAAAGAAAACAGCAAGTACTCACGCACAACACGTCTTATTGTCACGACTTCAAATAATAAAAACAAAACAAAAAAAAAAAAACGCAAAAAATGTACCTGGATAAATTCAACCGGCTGTGAGCTACGTCGAGGAATGATGATGGTCCGAATCCTATGCGAAGCCTAACACACCCCGTTTTTGTCCATCGGTTGTGTCTTGTGTCTCTCTGTTTGTCGTCGTTGTTCGTCCAAAAAATAAAATTCATCCATCCGTTCAAATATTCTGTGTTCGTAGACCGAACACACATAAAATGGGCATCGATTACCCATTAATTCAATAAATTTCATATTATGAGCACGTTCCCCCTCCGAATTGGTATTCTTCGAATGTTGATGAGAGGTGCATTGTTGTAGGTACATATTGTAGTTGGATAGTTTCAGCTGCGGCAACTGACCCACCTGACAATGATCAGATTTCCATAAATCCTACAAGTGTGGTGTTGTTGCCTCTTGGAATGTCTTATTTTGTCTTTATCTAGCTTTCCAAGTTGCATTAGTCAATGCTGTCGAAGAGGTTTCCTTGGTAGTATTTTGCTCCGTTTTGAGAATGGTACTATTTTTGACGCAAAAATGTTTATCAGAGAACTCTTTTATCGAGTGTTCCAAAACTTTCAATTTATCTTCCTAACAAATGCAGTAAACTTTTTTTAAAAGTTTTAGAAAAGTTTCTTTAAATGTTGCACAACATTTTAATACAAATGATGTCCCGAACATTACTTTTTGTTGCCAAAAAATATGTATGTCATGTGTAATGTAAGGCAAAAAGTTAATAGGAACAGGTTTCTCCCGTTCGATTTGAGGCTGAAAACGGTGCTGGTAGAAATCGAGTCTGCAACATAATGTATGTTGCTAAGCGGGAGCCAAGTTTTAAAATATGCTTTCGAACTAAGAGCAACTTAAAATCGAAATTCTGAAACGGGGATTTGTTTTCCAAAAATGATCTAATAGTTTTATGCCAGTAAAATTTTGTTGCCAATATACAAGAGTCGAGAATACTAGCAACAAGCTTATCCCAATTAAGTTCATTTGCTGGGAAATATTTCGCCGAGAGGAAGAGTTATTTTTATTAATACTTTTGGAATTTTCAATTAGCAGTACTTTTTCCAGCAACAATAATTGGTAGCATTTGACGTACGTCAGATGCTGAAACGCTTTCTGGCTACAATTGAGAGCAAACATTTTTCGCAACATTTATACATTTTCTCATAAAACGTTTGGCTATCCATCCGAGAGCTTTTTGTAAGGGATTTTTTTTTTTGTTGCAAACAGTTGCAAGAAAGTAGTTAGCAACAAGTTGCTCCCGTGTGCGTGCATGGGCTTAAAAAATAAGCTGCAAATATTTACCAACTCACCCCTTTCCAGTTTTGAAAAGAAGACAACCCTGACTTCATCTGCAGCTAGGGATTCAGAATTCACACCATCAGACAAACAAACAAAAAAAAATCCCAAAGACATTGGAACCTAAATGAAAAGTGGAAATTTCCTCTTTAACTTTATGTGCAAATGAATTCAATCAATGTCATCGTTGTTTTTGTTGGTTGCTTAGCATTTGGAGGGTGTTCGCGCTCCCCTTATTTCAAATCGTATCAATTGCACCAAAAAGTGTTTCTTCTGCTCTTGATCTGGCTGCATAGTAATAATTGTCATCGCACCAAATCACATCCGTTGGCCGATTGTGTGCAAATTAGGGTGTGCAGCAGTAGTTTGGTGTTATAATTTTATTTTTTGTCTTCATTTTTTGTTGTTGTACGAGTATCTGCTTGGTGCAGTCTGTGACGGCCAAAGTACTTTAAGTTACTCGTATCTCCCCTTTCCATGCATTTTGGTATACAAAATCCAACCGTATCTAGAGCCATTGGCCATGTCCAACGTTCACATTGTAGTCGTCGTCGTCGTCGTCGTCGTCGTGACAATTCGATTTAATTCAATGAAAGCCACCAGCAACATTGGTGCACTTGAAATTGCATCATTTTGTATCGGTTATGTGTTATCTGCAATGGAAACGACCAACGATGACGATGGAGGGATATTATTGAAGAGAATACCATCAGAAGCAGTAGCAGCAGACCATCATCAGAGACTCTGCATGCATGCCTGCTGGTTCTGCATCAATTACCCTTCTGAATGTAAGTTTCCCTTTATATATTCAAGTTGTAGGGATTTAGAAATTGGTTTAGCATTGAAAAGACGTAGCAAATTAAAAGCGTTTCCCGTTTTATGTTGTGCATGTGGATGAGGGGTCTTGAAAATTCAAAAGGAAATGCTTCGGGACTCTTAATGAAAGTAATAATTGAGCCGGGTGTCACCAGGGCACTTTGTTTCCAGCAGCATTTTGATGTTAAATTATCCCATAATTAACCAGCAACATGTTTATATGCATTTTGGGTTAAAAAATTGCTAAAAACTATCGGAAATAAAAGTTGCATTCAATATATCATTGCATTCGCATATATCCGTACACAAGATATTTGATAATTAGGAACTTTTTGCAGCTTTAAATTTCTATTGATTCAGATGAAACACTTACTCATGTTTAGATGCATTTGGGGCAGAGAAAAATGCCGAAACCAATTGTAAATAGCACTCAAATAAGGAAAATCAAAAAGTTGATATTTTCAAAGGAAGTGTCATTCTTAAATGTTTCTGGAAACGGTTGATTAAGTTTTGTACTCCCGATTGACATAAGCCACATAATTTCTGGCAACAAATTGCTTCGGCTTACATGCATTTGGCGCTAAAGAAGTTGTTGGAAACAGTAAGGACCAAAAGTAGAGATTTTTTAAAATAATTGCCAATCTCACAATCCAAGATTTTTTTTGCCAGAAACTTTTTCTTGTAAACAGTGTTCTAAGCAACTTAAAGTATAATGTTGTTATCAACAAATAGCACTCATTTAAGTGTGGGCTGAAAATTTAACTGTATTCACAATCAACAGTAAATGTTGCTCTCAATTTAAGTTGTTAGTTTGTCGACAACAAAAAAAGTTGCTGGCAAAAACTGCTAAGTAGGCTTCGCTTTCGATCAATTTTAGAAGACGCAAATCTTACAACCGTGGCGTAATTTATGGATTTCTTTATAGAAAACTGACAAGCATTTTGGAATTTATTGATCCTGTTTTTTTTTTTAATCACATGTTTTTTTAAAACGACATATTTATATTTCCCATTCACTTTCAAAAATAATAAATTCTACTTGTCGGCACCGGATATTGAAATGTTTGTGGATTCAAAGTCATCGTCTTGTAAAAGAAAACTGTCAGAAACGAAGCACACACAACAAAAGCCAAGAAGAACATCAAACAAAATATGCAATCCTTATTCATTTGCAGGCAAACTAACAATCCTCTTCCAATTCGCCGCAGGATAACTCCCAAACGATTCGGACGCCGCCGTCGTTGAATAACAGTCGATGATTGATTGATCGGTGTTGCTGGGGATATTGTTGCCAATGTTCTCTCTGGCGCTGGATCCATGATGATTGTTTGCACCTTGCAACATGCAGATTCTCGTGCGTTTTCCTTAAGTGGTTGATAGCAAATTAATAGAGTTTCTTCAGGGCAACGATTTGAGTTGTTGGAAGCTGTAGCAGCCGCCTTTGTTGTTCCTAGTACTGTGCCAATTTCAATTTCAGTTCTCTCTGCAACATTTTCATCCACTTCTTTGTCATTTTCTATTTTTATTTCTGTCAAAGCATCTTGAATTTCTGGTTGCATATCTTTTAGTTTTTGTCTGTTTAAAAATGAGGGTTTATTTAGTTGGTGTTGGTGTTGTCCTGCTTCCTTTGATGATGACCCAGAAACTTCACTTTCTGTGGTATGAGAACCAGACAAGGTTATATAGGTCGTTGTTGCAATAATAGTTTCGTTCTCTGCATCACTTGAAGGGCCATCCATATTGTGTCCTGGTTTATGTCTGCTTGGATGATGTTTTTTTTTGTTTGTTTAGAGAATTTTGAAAATGTAGAACGTCAATTAAATTGAAAGAAATTTTAAGTTTTTTTTTGTTTCTTTCGAGTGACATAAAGAAGTCTGACAGACAAATATAAAGACAAACAAATAAAATTTTGAGGAACTGAGTTTTTCAGTTCATTCGGATTGATTAACTGCTGGGTTCAATATAGCTGGATTTGCTTGTGTGAATTCTGACCAAAGCTGTAGAGAAATGCTCACGACTCATGAGTTACAACTAAATATCGTCTCGTCGGACTTATGAACGAACCTCGTACATACATATGTATGTTTTATTTTACGGGAAAAAAATTAAATATCTGTCGGAGCTTAGGAGTTCCAGTGGAGTTAAAACCTGCACAAAATTTGCCTTTCTAAGTTCCAGGTACAAACAGATCCAAAAACTTGGAATTTTTCATAAGAACTCGGAATCGAACTTATGCTTTATAACAAGCTCTTAAATGGACAATATCACATACAAAATTGGCAGAGATTTAAATGAGAACCATATTTGTTTAAGGTATTTCTCATTTTGTGTCGTTATGCGACTGTTTGGCCGGATTCCAAACGAAGTCGACGGTATATAGCCAATATTCATTGAGTCAACTAGGTTTAGGCAACAAATGCAAATCATCCTTCAAAATTAGCCCCAGCTCTCTCTCTCTTTCTCTCTTACCGTATCAACCAGTGCAATGGAACATCTTGGGCGTTGATTAACTGCATGGCCACGATCTCCCACTGTCCCTTACTCAATAAAATTCGACATCAAGCTACGACTAGTATTGTCAAACGATTGGTAACGATATTTTTTGAAGAAATGCACGTTTATTTGACACAACTGAGTGACTATTTTTAATGTACAGCGTCTTTGAATTGCGAAACCTCTATTAAATTAAGCCCTTATCCAAATTTAAGGTTCTTTTCAGGAAATGCTTAAAATGCCAAAACAAAGCTCTGCAACAAAATAATATTTTTGTCGAAATTTTCGTTGACGTTTATCTATTTCTTTGTCTAGTTTTTCTATAGATTAAAAAGCTCTTATCGTTAATACTACCTTAAATGGTGCTAAAGTCCGGAGTTCTTAGTCCAACATGGGTCTTCTCTCCTACCAAGTTCGTAGAGGAGCTCTGATGCTTGTGTGCGCTATTAGAGATTATACTCGCGGTTTTTCCTTTACTGCCACAGTCATCGGGATTGTGCTAAAATATTTTTTGGGATTTAGTATGGCTATTAATGATTTAGCTGGATCGGTACATTCCGTACTGTTTGTTGTTGTATCTTCTTCACTAGCCATCACGACCAAAAATCATCACCCTTTGAAAACAAAACAACCTTAAGTGTTCTTACTCAGCTTTGACAGGGTCAATTTCTCTGCTACAATATCACAACCGGCAAGATTATAGCGTCTTAAAAAAGGACACTTGAGTTGTTTGAAGTTGGGTTTTGCTAATCAATTGCCTTCTAAGTGCAAAGATGCAAACGATTGGCAAGAGTTATTCTTCTCATTAGATCTCAGCGCAATATTCACAGAAGCCCAACAGCAATGTTGCCGTTTGTTCTTCGGACCATTTCAATATCTTGGACGTATTATGCAAATAATTTAACGGACTGTAAACCAATTGTGCTTCTAGATCCAGAAAACTGATGTAGACTTTTCTAGTCTAAATCCACACTAGGATAGACCAATTGGGTCGTTGATGAATGGATGCAGGCGTTTATATAATTCTGGAGAGATATCAAGTGAACGAAAGTTGTTGAGATGGTTTCCTTCTTTCGGTATTAGGCTTATCGATTCATTGGACATGCACTTCTCCGAACATATTGTGCAGATTAACTGGGACATACTGCTTGTAACCAATACATTGCCAGCTGCTTTGAAACAGCACCGAACCAAACCCGTTAGTTCTAGCAATTTTATTAGTCGTACGATTGTCGAGCTCAGATGGACGAAATTGTTTGTCTTCTTCATCTATGTCAAATCGTACAAGCTACTTACACCGACTGTATTTATACTACTACCATGTTCGCTAGATTTTAGGAACAGGTTTCAGTTCTGAACTTTTAAATTTGAAAGATTCTTGTTACATTATCGTAAAACTTCCGACCTTCATTCCGGCTATGATATCTCTCTGTTTTTTCTTGCACCTTTTTCAATGTGAGTGTTTCTCTCTCCTTTTCTACTCGTAGATCTCATGAGTACCTGTGGTTCTTCTATATAGAAAGCAGCTTTGCTGGTGGTGTTCGTCGGAATTCCTCACAATCGTTCTTCGAGTTGAATATGCTGCTGTTGTAGTATTTTGGGTAGAACGAGGTATTGGTCTGAGTTAATATTAGACCCTCGGAACCTTCCGAGGAGAGTCTTGCGCTGAACACAATTCATTAAAACATGTGAAATTCCAAGCCATTCCCTTCGGAGTATTTATTTAAAAAAAGTGTCTTTTTCTCTATGGTCCATTTGTATCCAATCAAATATACATTTCGAGTCAAAATTTATAGAAAACCATCGTGCCTTACATCACATATTTGGTTGACAAATATCAATCCTCGAACTTTTCAATTTTTTGCTTTTGGTAGCACATTTTGAAGTTTACAATATTCAATGAAGGACACAAACTGTGGAAGGTATTTTTGTTTCACGTTTTTCTGTGAAATCGAACAGAATGATAGATCATAAGATTCCACAGCTCCTACTTTTTACTTCAAATATCGAACTTTAACTATTTCCCTCATGGCAGCACATTTCAAATTTTTAAATCTTAAATCAACAAACAACAAATTGTGGAACGTATTCTAATGTCATTTCTTCGGTGACAGGTATGATTTATATGACATTTGCCAATAGTTACTTTCGATCAAAAGCCTTAGTTAGCTTAACGACAAACCGAAGAAGAAAACACTGATATTTTTCGTTAAACAATTTCAGGGGAAAAATTTGTTGCCAGTTCACATGGTTTCGTTTCATGTAAATCAGACATTTACTACGTGGTGAAATTGTGCAAAATTTATTTTATACAATTATCAACAACGTCCTTGTTTTTAACTCGATTGCTATGATTGGTTGGAATAGCATACTTTCTTGGTAGGTTTGATTTGAATAGAATAGATCTTCCTGTTTGGAATTATAATTAACTCACCAAAGGTCCCATTTCATCTTCAATATCACAGTTCTCTCTCTCTACAGGGCACTTGAAAATGGTTATTTCTATTTTAAGAATGCATACACCCTTTTGAGGTTCAATAAAAACCAAAAAAATCTCATACCCAATCATTAAAATCTCTTATTCTCCTTTTTAAATTTAAAACACAAAAAACAAAGGATAGAAATTTATTAAAACACAAGAAATGCTATCCGTATCTTTTACAACTGTGTTTTAAAATGTCTGTTACTGAGATGATGATGTGGGTACCCTTTGTGCAACCTTGAGGGTTTTTTGTGCACACTTAAAATTTCAACAAAAAAAAAAAATATGGATGTTCCAAATAATATTAAGTTACACACTGTGCCATCTCTCTTTGCAGAATGATTTCATTGCAGTCGTAAAAGTTTAACTTTTATATTCCGAAGGGCTTGGCTTTTTAATCGTCTCTGACTCTGAATCTGACTCTTTTCATCTTTCTATCTTTTGTGTGTCTGTTTTTTTTTTTTAATTTATTTGTGCAAAACCTCTGTTTCAGGTTGTGTATACGAGTATAAATGTAGGTATCAATGTTTTAAACATAAAAAATGTATTTTGGTTTTATGGACTTTAATTAACTTTAGAAACGAGCAACGACGACGAACGGATAATGATGACGGTTGGCTTTGCAATGTGAACATCTCGAAAAGAAAAAGTCGTGTCCTGTAGGTCATAAAAATTCAACTGCATTTCTGCATCAAAATGTCCACCAAGATAGATCAAACGAATTTTAAATGCATATCCGATAGGGTGATCCAGAAATGCAACTATAATTTCATTTGGTATTAAATTAAATTTCATTCGGCTTAGTTGGTCGGAATACGTTCCACAATACATTTCACGCATTATTTTTATTTTTCATGGGCAAAGGACAAATAGTTAAAAAAAAATGTTGTTGGTTTGTATACCGTGAAGACGTTCCACAAACTTTTTTTTGCCTAACATTTTTAATTTCTTATGTAATTAATGTCCAATCAATTAAAAAATACGGAAAACAGTTAATAATTGAAAAGTGAACAATTTGTTGATTTGACTGTGTAAACATGTTCCACATTTTTTCACGCAATATTTTGATCTTTCATCTTTCTATGATTTGTTAAAAATGAATTTAAAAGTGTGAACAAGTAAACAGTTGGTATAAAAATTTAATTTTTCCAATCCTACAAAATCTTGCCTTTCAATGTACTTTGAGGGCTTAGAAGATACACACCCTGTTTAAGCCAACCAAGTTTATTATGCTTAATGAATGCTCATCATTAAATCTGTGGGAAAATATACATTTTTAAGCAATAAACTTAAACTCTAAACCATGTTGAAGATGAAGAACGAAGCTCCAGTAGACGGGAATAAAAGAAATTTTAGTTGAATGTGTAGTGTTTTTTTTTTTTCATCTTATCCTTAAATCATAAAATTTTAATTAAGAACCGAATTAAGTCGCTTTATTAAGGGCATGTTTTTAAATATACATATATGTATGGATTTTAAAATGTAGTCATAAAAAGTTCAAGTGATGAATGTGACCTAAGGGTGAAATTCTCTTTAGCATAAATAATTTTAGGTACATATTCTTTTAATACTTCATCAGAGAAGGTATAATAAAAAATACTTACTCTTTGGTCATTAATACAGTCGATTGAGTTTGTTTTTTGAAAAGCAATTTCACTTTTGGCAAAACTTTAATTTTTGGAAAATTAATTTTATATATAAGATCCTTTTATTACAATTGTTCAAGTAAAAAAACAAGTTAGTAACGGAAATCATTTGCGTTGATCGTATTAAAAATAAATGATTAAAAACAAAAAAAAAAATAGTTAGGCACTCAAGGTCATATTAAGTTAGCCCATCAAACCTTAGAAAAGACGCAAAATATATGAGTAGTTCTTAATACGAGTACATAAACAAAAACTGGCTTGATTTTCCTATTATTAGAAGACAAAAACAGCTTATTGGTATAAACTGGTCTAATGCGAATAACGAACGATGTGATAATTTGCAAAATGTCTAATGGTGCAGCATACTCAATATTATAAATCAACAAATTAAACACATTGACATATATCTCACCACAACTGGACAAAAACTGGTCTAATCGAAAACGTACACAAATAAATTTCTAAGTTATTTAACCCATGATTGGTATAAAGTGTTCTAAGAAAGTTGATTTATCAGAACTTCAGACGTATAATAATGTCTTATAAGACATGCTACTTACGGAATGGTGAATGCAAACGAAGCTTAAAATGTATTTATTTTTTGAATGAATGGTATAAGTAAGACTTATGTAAATATCCAACGATCAATTTAATTTTTTTTTATGTTTTGAATGCTTAATGCAGTAAAAGTAAGAGATTAACTTAGAAAAATACGGGATTTCGTGTTGTTCGCTTATTGGTATAAACTTGTCTAATTCAAATAAGAAATGTTATTTTGAATTTTAAATTATTATTTAACATTAGAATATGTATAGATAAATGTAAAAAATGTATAAATTATTCTAATTCACATAATGAATGGAAACAAACTAAATATTTTTAAATCACTGTTATCGTTGATTCTCACTAACGAGTAATATCAAAAACAACACACAATCGAACTGATTTAATTTCATAATTCAAAATGTATCCACCTTAGTAAAGTTGCTCACATTTTTATAAATGTCAAATGACAGCTTCGACCTTTAAAATAATAGGTCATCTCAAAATCCATAAATATACAACAATAGATTCACTATTTCTATTACCTTACCATCTGTGATATTAAATTTATTACTCTTTATACAAATGTCAATTTAAAATCATCCAGACAAAAGTCATCAGAGAGCTTGTCAAAATTAATAGAAACTGTTCGACACAATTACCGAACACACTTGATAGCTGTCATTGTGCCACTATTGCATTTTGCGTTATGTATTCCGTGTTCTATTGCCAGGAGTGTACTGCAGATGCTAGAAAACCAGGGCCGAATTTGGGGTTGGCGTGTTTACTCCAGTGAGTTGGATAGATTATGAAAAACACGAATTTTATATTTATATTGTGGTTTTTCTAGATTTAGTTAACTTGGTCGAATGTTCATACTAAAATAAATTAATTCAAGAAAAATACGATTAAAACAAAGCCACATTTATCTTGATCAAAGAATTCTTCTTAGTTCAAATTTGAAGTTCAGATAGTTTTCTGCTAACGTAGTGAAGCTTTTCCAGATGATTCCATTAACAGAAACAGATTTTCGTGAATATCTACTAAGCATTAAGATCTTCAATAAAAAAATTCCAAAGAGATATTCCACCATCAGCAAATCGTACTCAGGCGCCAAAATGCCATCTACTCCACCTCTGTGTGTGACTTTGCTCAGTTAAAGCTTCCATCCCCCTAGCGACGAGTTTACCTTACTAACTTCGTGCTTTGCCCATCTAAATCAAATTACAAAAAAGAGTGAATTGCACAGCAAACATAGGACACAAGTCGTCAAGAGATGAACTTTCATAACTTATTTAATTATAGTTTCATAATAAGCTACCTTCCTACACACATACATAAACATCAAGTAAACCTAATTGTATTCCCATTATTAATTGAATTCAATGCAGAAGGTAATTAATCATAAGTCCCGTCGCTTATTCGTCTCATTGTAAGTTTTTATGGCTTTTATTGCAAAATTTGAACTTTTGCGAAATAGTAGGAGGCTTCTTTCGATATAACAAAACTTAAACCTAATTCACTTTTAATATTTCTGTGAGAACATCATTTCATAGATAGGTACATTGCTTAGGCTTCCAATTTGTAGATCTATCTGTTTGTAAAGAGAAGTGCAAAGTGCACTTTGGTGGCATCATCATCATTATCATCAACTTCATTCGCTCATCAATTTGTGTACACAGTTGTGTACTTGAATAACTAGGCACCTACAGTTATTTTTATTGGGGGAATGACAAACACCCCCTATATAGTCGGTATATCGCCATATTGGATGCCTGTGATCTGGCAGATGCGGCACAATGAGATACAATTTTTATTTGATTGTTTATTATTTTTTTTTTCTGTTGTTTGCAATTTGATTAAATCGCCTTTGCTGAACGTTGTGCTGGTGCTTTTGTATAAATTCAATTGAAATTTATAGAGAGCCAGCTATTTGGGTGAATCACTTTGCGGTGTAACCAAGAGCACGAGGTCTTGAAGACTTTACACTCAGAAAAAAAAATTGTAATATCAAAAATTTTATACTTTGAATCAACAATTTTCGTAAAAATGAACCCAAGTACTTAAAATGTTAACTTAAGAATGCAAAGGTTGACCATGAAGCAAGAACTTTTATTCTTGATTTAAGGATAAAAAATGTAAAACTTCAAGAATCTATATTGTTGCCTCTAGAACGAGTTGATAAAATGGCTCAACAATTACAATTGTTGACCCAAATATTAAAAATCTTAATTCAAGAACGAGTTGTTAAAATGGCTCAACAATTAAAATTGTTGGCTCAAATATTAAAAATCTTAATTCAAGAACGAATTGTTAAAATGGCTCAACAATTAAAATTGTTGGCTCAAATATTAAAAATCTTAACTCAAGAATGAGTTGTTAAAATGGCTCAACAATTAAAATTGTTGGCTCAAATATTAGAAATCTTAATTCAGGAACGAATTGTTAAAATGACTCAACAATTAAAATTGTTGGCTCAAATATTAAAAATCTTAATTCAAGAACGAATTGTTAAAATGGCTCAACAATTAAAATTTTTGGCTCAAATATTAAAAATCTTAACTCAAGAATGCAAGTGTTGACCGTGAAGCAAGAACTTTTATTCTTGATTTAAAGATAGAAAATGTAAAACTTTTCATACATTTTATTTTTAAATCAAAGTTTTGATTCTTGAAAATTCAAAAATGAGTTTTTGCTGCAACAACTTTTTGTTGAGTCAACAATTCTTAAATCACAATGTTACAAGAATGGAAGATTCTTCGTGTAACAATTTTTACTTGCGATATAGGTACTATAGGGCAAGTTCTGCATTTGGAAAAAAAATCGAACTCGAGATTTTGATCAAAGTTGACATTACGATGATAGCGAAGACGAATAAAGTGGGTCCGGCAATTCCGTCTGTCTGTCTGTCTGTCTGTCTGTCTGTCTGTATGTCTGTACCTCGATCTAGAGCCTAAGCCACTGGACCTATTTTCTTCAAACTCGGTAGTTATGGGTCTTCGGTGATTCTCTAGAGGGGAAATTGAAATTTTTTTTTTAGCTCTAAAACTAACGGTACCCCCCATACACCCGTAATGCAAAATCTTATTTATCTCGAAAACGGCTCTAACGATTTTGATAAAAAAAATTAGGTGTGATATTATGGACATGGATTACATTTTGGTGAAAAAAAAATTTGGGGCAAAATGTTATTAACGGTACCTGTCATAGAACCGTTTTTTTGATTTTCGACTTTCTCATTAACGGCTCTAACGATTTTAACCAAAAATTTTCAGCAGGAGCCCCACTAAGTTTAAAATAATATTGTATATAAAAATATTCGAAAAAATTATTTGTTGGGTTTTTTTGAAAAAAATTTTTTTTGAAAAATCAATATCTTCAAAACCTATGAACGATTATTTTTTGAAATTATTTCCTAAAATCAATATTATTAAATACTTAAAATTCGCATCCCAAATTTTTATTTTTGAAAAATTTTAAAGAAATTTCTTATATAAAAAATTTATTTATTTAATAATAAAACGATTTTTTAAAGTTTGTTTGCATAAATTCATACTTTTCTAGAAATCAGACGGCAATTTCATTTTAAATTCATGTTTTGTATTTATAAAATGTATCTAAAATTCCAAAGTACTTTTACATAAGAGCAAGTTCGTGCGATCCAGTCGTGCATTTTATTTTTTTCTGAGTGTACTAGGTATCTACCTCCGCATCCGCCTCTGTGTCAGCCTCACTTCCTAGGCTTTTGCTTTTCTCTGTTTTCCATCAAGGAGAGAGGAAAACTAAGTGGTTTTTCGGATGAAACATCAGGCATTTAGCGGCAGTGACGACCGACGACGAACAACGACCCACTAGTAATTGGCTTCTGGTGATTATTTGTTTTTGTTCTTTGATTTTCGCTAATGGAGTATTTTATTTAATTCCAAGGAAGAGTCTTAGCTATTTTTAATTTTTACAAAATTAATCAAGGGGTTTTGTCCTTATTTCAATTTTGATATTAATTAAAACAGAATCAATAGTGATAAATGATGATGGTGATAATAGCTGCTTGATAAAAGTAATGGTAAATTATATACCCACCAGGTAATTTATTTAATGAACAAAAAAAATCATAAAGGACCAAATTTATGGGAGAAAAGGCTTAGTTATATTTCCTCGAGGTGCCAAAAGGGCTAAGTATTGAATTTATTTGTTAATTTAATATTTCATTAAGTTTTAGGAATTTTTCTTTTGTTTGAAAACTTTTACCATTTAGATGAAATTAAATTTAATATAAATTTAGCAAAACCGTAAGCTTTCAAGATTTGACAGGTTATTGCTGCCATATTGTTGAAGCTACATCTGTCGAATTGGCTTCCATTTTTTAAGCCTGTATATCCAAACCAACATGAGGAGTAATAGATTTCAACAACAATAGGTCTTCTGTTTGCGCAAATATTTAGCGCACTTCGATCGAAAAATCCTATTCAGCGACAAGGCTCATTTCTGGATGAAAGGATGTTCGTCAACAGAATTATCACATTTGAGACGATCACTTACCAAACGAGACCCACCAAATTGCAATGCATCCCGAGAAAGTCACTGTTTGGAGTGGATTTCGGCTGCCGGAATTATCGCCCCATACTTCTTTGAAAGTGACAACGTTGGCCGGGCTATCTCCGTCAACTGCGACTGCTATCCGTCGATGATAATCGATTTCATTTGGTCCTTTGGTAACCGACGACATGTGGTTTGAACACAGCCCGTGCCACAATAGATATTTTTCCCTAGCGATTTCCTAATATGATTTTCTCAAATGGGCCACCGTGATCAGACGATTTGACCCCGTTAGACTTTTTCTTTCATGGTTTTCTTTCACGTTACTATGTCCAAAAAGTGACAAGTAAGTAGATATCTCTGCTTCTTTTTTCATGGTACTTGGATCACTTCTGTTCTACTGGCTGGCCACTTATAAAAGTTGCGGTTTTTGGTAGAGCTTCACCTTTAACTTTCCTGAGTCAAGAATTGTTTTGCATTAAAAACATGAACGAAACTTCTTTAGCAGTTTCCTTAAAAAAATATAGTAAAATGTAATTTTTTTTTCACTTTCCATTCAATTCTATGATTATTTTTGCAATTCCATCATTTTATATTGAATGAAATGAGCATTTATTTCATTCAAACTTCCTATGGGTTCCTGCGCGATTCTCTCCTTTTTTTCAATTTATTACTTCAGTGAAATCATAAAAATCTATTTTTCGATTTAAAAAAAAAAAAACAAAAAAAGAACTGTCACTCTTCGCCATTGTATTTTTACTCACTCCAATCTACTAAACTTTATGTTCTAGGTAAAAGATAGGTTAAACCTTATTTTTTGTTGGGTATCCTGATGTGTACGGTGCGGATATTTATGATGATAGCGCCCAATATAATGCACTTGTAGGTTTACTCTGTTTCTGTACCATAGACAGAAGATACCATCATTTCCCTCACACACAAATCCAATTTATAGTTTGCAGGTTGTGTTCTTGTTTTTCCCTTGGTATCCTTACAAATTTTACAAACCTTGACTTATAGTTAAAGATGGGGAGTTGCAAAATAGATATATGGAGATTAAAAGATGTGATTTGAACCTGCATCTTCCTGGATTCTGCAAAAAAAAAGGAATGCCGGCTTCGGCACGGGACATTTCAGCCTGATGTGAGAAAAGTACTTCACTGTGAAACAGCAACAAGAACATGTGTAAACTCAACCAAGACTGTTATTTCTTGATCAAAAAAGTTCTTACGACAAAATCATGCATCGTAAAAATAAAAGAAGAAACGGCCGACTTTCTTTCCTCGATAGAACTCAAGGAACAGGCAAAATATTCCTCATTAATTTGATATTGTTGCGATGGGTCGGTTCAAATCCAGAATTGAATTGCACCGGCAAATGCTATTAGACGTGTCGGACGCATCGAGCACTCGAAAAGCCATTGAATTTAAACCAGACAGAAACACCAACTTCCAACTTCAGTAATAACTCGGGGATAACCACAATTGCTGAAATGTGCAAAACAATCTTCCTAGATGAACGAACAATGGTCCTTTAAAAATTGGTCGCTTTCCAGGACTATTTTTTTATTTATAAGGAAACAAACACCCGATAAACGATCTTATTTTTCTTGCTATTGACTTCCACCAAACTTTGTCTTTTGCCTGTTAATCCGCGATCAATAAGCTGAACGCATACTTAAAATTAGGATTTCTTTAGAACCACGTCGAGCAAATCACCCGTGAGCATTTGCTGCAACACTCGTCTGCCGAAACATTCACAAAACAGCTCTTGGACATCGGAAACGGCGAAATTGCAATAGATCGCCCAGCCACGCGCCAATCTTCTGTCAAATTCAAGTCGATCTCCAAAAATTATTCCCAAGTATCCCAAATAACTTAAAAAATTCAGATTGGCTGTGCGAACGTGTGATAAAAAGTGAGCTTACTGAGCAAATTCGATTGAAACTACCCGGCGAAACAATTGACACAGTAATGGACGAAGACCAAGTCGCCAATTATCAGACAGAATTTTTGAATTCATCTAACCCACCTGGAATGCCGGCGCACGTATTGAAATTGAAGATTAGATCACCGGTGATGCTTGTTCGCAACATAAACGGGACCCAAGTTGTGTAACGATTCTTGATTGACCATCAAAAAAGTGTCAACAAGTTTAATGGAAACAAAAATCATGGTTGGGAAATTCAAAGTCGGAGACATATTTTTGCAACGCATACCTACTGATAATTTAGGTGTGATTTGTCCGTACGTCCGTACTTTTTCGAAAACTACGCACGTTGGTAAATTGGTCACCGCCAATTACCAATGCTACAGAACGATGAGAGCCAATTCCTTATCGCCCAAATTGAACCATATGGACCTAGACGACAAGTGGGTCGAGCACACAGCGGACGCCACGATTGCCATTCTTCATGAACGATTAGAGAACAAGTTCTTTTCTTCCGCAGAGGTGGCGTAAATTGACCACAAAGGCTATAAGATTTGAGCCCGGTAGGCTTCTTGCTGTGGGGTGTCTTGAAGTCACAGGTCTATGCGAATAGACCATAATCGACCGATGCCCTTATGGTGAACACAACAAAGGCTATCGGTTAAATTCACACAGATCTATGCGGAAGAGTCATTTAAAATTGGACCTCTTGTAACGATATCATATTTCATACATGGACCTCCCAAATAAAGAAAGAATTTTCTTAATACCTCGCACACAGCTTGTCTTCTTCCATTTCGATATCTACCTTATTGAAAAACCCTTTAAAATAAGTGCTTATTGTGAGAAGCCGTGGCTGGTCGCTAGTTCTCTAAGAATTTGTATTATAAGAAAAATGATAAGTCTCCAAGAACATAACAGTCGCTTAAAAATTGTGGAAAAGCTCTTAGGTTTCAAAGGCTTTTCGGAACTCAACAAAAGAAAATTAAATTCGTCAAAATATTAATTCTGCTTTTTCATAAATGTCAAAGAAATATTCGATTGAATTTTGTCAAGATAGTTCCTTGAAAATTCTTGGTAAGGCTGTTTTTAAAATTCGGTTAAAATTCGGCCTGTTTCATAGATTCATAATATCACTACCCTATCTACCAATGAAGCTTCACGGACTATAACTCCATTCGATTGTCAGTTCAAAAAAAAAAAAACAACCTTGCCATCATTGAAGAGGTTCTGTTGGTAGTGCAGCATCAGCAATGTCGAATTGTCGACGTCAAAGAAGCAAACGACCAAAATGGCGGCATCAACATCACACAAGAATACCCCTTAGTTATAGCTTTCCTCTTTAGCGACCACGACAACCAACGGTGAACCAGAAGCGACCAAAAGACGTCTTTTCTGCATTTTATGACTCATCAATTTTAGCTTTTCACATTTTCCATTGTTATTTTTTTTTTTTTTTGTATTATACCGACGAAAATACACTCACACCGAACAGAACTACTATCTTTCGAAACAAAATACTTTTCGCTCGAAAATTTATGACATTTTTGAGTGATGGCAAACAAATATTTTTGGTTCTCATTTTAGAATTGAAGCCGAAAAACATTAAAGGGAACCATCAGTGTGCAGGAAGAATATAAAATTTTATGAAAGAAATGGCGGCGATGTCCTAAGAGATATCTACTCTGCACCAAACATCCCACCCAACAACAGTCAAGGTGAGACAATGTGAACAGATTTTTTTTTTGAATTTTTATATTTTCTTTTTTTAAATTGTCAATTTACGAGTACAATACTCGTTAACCATTTTTTGAGGCAATAGTAACAGCGATTAGCCGGTTTCTTTTTATGCAACGCTCTCTAAATACCATTGCGTGCTACAGAAACGGAACAAAAAGCAATTTGTGTGTTCACATTTGTAGATTGTACGCAATAAAATATAATCACTCTTAATACAAAAAATTAAATTAAAAAAAAAAGCCCGGCAACAGTAATGTCAACTAAATTATCCTTTTTTGCTTTTGAAATAACACACACGTAGGAAACAAATTGACAGTAATTTCCGGCAAAAAAAAATTAATTTACAAAAAAAAAAAACGAGCAACGTAGTTTTTATATTTATGATTTTATTTTTTTTTTTGTTACACTTTTTGTTGTGTGACAATTTTTCTTGATATTCAAGTGAATGTGCTGCTGTGGCCATGGCTTAAAAAAAATTGGTTGTGTGATTTTCTTCATTTTGTTGCCAAGCGTGTGAAATATCATCAACGTGGTTCCAACTAATTCAATAATTTGTTCCTTCAAATCGTGTGCCATTTGACTAATTGAAGAGATTTCGAATGATATGGTTGAGGGCGTTTTTAGTTTGAAAATATTTTTTAAAATAAATTGTTGGTCTTGTTTAAATTTTTCTCTTTTGGGAAATTGAGTATAAATTATTTGGCCTAGTTGGTGGATGCTTGATGATGACGATAACGACGATAACGAGTGATGAGGGTCTGATTGGAGTGATATATTGTGCATTTAAAATTTTTCATATTTTTGAAACTAAGTAGGTATCTAATAGAAGAGTCGATGAACTTTTTATTTTTTAGCAGCACTGATTTGAATAAGTTTTTGATTTTATTAGAATTTATTTTATAGCGAAGTGGATTAGTAGAAGAACAGGGACACGTGTTTCTTGTTTCTCCAAATAGCATCGCTATGTCAAAATTTAGTACGAAAAATACACTTGGTTTTGGAACCTATTTTCTCCTGCCATAACGACATGCAGAATAACAAACTGTTGCAGAGATATTATGTATATGCACCTTTCAAAAAAGCAAAACACAAATATCATGCCGTTTAGTGAGTTAAAAAAAGATTGACAGATTTGGGAATTGGAATGCATTCTGAAAAAC
Source organism: Philhelius festivus (assembly GCA_963931855.1). Taxonomy (NCBI): domain Eukaryota; kingdom Metazoa; phylum Arthropoda; class Insecta; order Diptera; family Syrphidae; genus Philhelius; species Philhelius festivus. The sequence continues at coordinate 5,605,460 of OZ007555.1, read as the reverse complement.
TAACATTTGTTGTGGCTTTGGGATTTAATCGGTGAGCCACGGACTGTATTTCCACTATTTTTTTTTTTCAAATAGAGACCGTGGACACCAAAGAATGTTCAAATATGCATTTTTGTTGAGCAATATATTTTTCTGTCTGATGAAGAATGTATGAAAAGATGTTTTTAAAGGAAAAAAAATAAAAAAATATTTTTAATTATTCCTCGGTGTTAAACTTAGTTATGTGTTCTTTATGAAAATAAACGATTAGTTTCTTGAAAATAAGTTTACATGTTAAAAAGTTTTTCTAAAATTCGGTATTTCAAAATTCTGTAAAAAACTGTTTAAGTCTAAAAGGGTTATCCTGTAATGAAAGTACTTTTAAAATATTCTGTTTGGCTTAATGTCCTTCTTTTTACTTGCGATATACATATATGTATAATGTATAGGTAAGATAAGGGAAGTTTTGCATTTGAAAAATATATATCTAAATCGAAATTATGATCAAAGTTGACATTAAGATGTGTGATGTGCTTTTTGCTTTCCAGCCGAGGTTTTGCTCGCCGGATTTCTAGGCTCGATCTAAAGAAAACACGAAACTTCAGTAGGAAGGTCTTTGAAACCTTATACAAAATCTTTATTTAAAACAAATCTTAAATTCATATAACAAGTAAAACATTCTAGACTTCAATTAATTTACACATTGTTTTGTGCGTCTGGTAACATTGGTTATTCTCCTTGTATTGTGCTCCTGTTGGTCTCCTTTAGAAATCTCTATTCTGGCATCTGATTTCCCATTAACTGGTATTCGGTATCGGGTTCCTCTTTTACAAGTACGGGCTACGCTCTTGGCGCTTACAAGATCAGCAGCTCTGAGGCCCCTGGTGGCACTAGATCAACAGGATCAAGGCCCCTGGTGGCACTAGATCAGCAGGTTTGAGGCTACTGGTAGGCACTAGATCGGCAGGTTTGAGGCCCCTGGTAGGCACAAGATCAATGCATATGCACCGATAGATCAACAGATACCAAAGCCCCTGGTGGCAATTAGGACGTTTATTCTTCGAACCAAACTGAGGAACGTAATAGCTGGACAGTTTGAGTTGACTTGTAGGCTAAAATCGAGCTCGTCAGTTTTGACCGTCGCAAACATGTGACTTTCCTTCCCAAAAGGAGGTCCTCTTGTTATCTTTCCTGCATGAACTGCATGTGAACTATATAAAGGTCGAACGAAAACTACCAAATGTGTTCATTCGGTTGTGACGGCATGATTTTATAGTGACTGTGTATTATATTAGCTCATGGTATCGAATCCCTTATCTTACCGACGCGCCTGGTGTCGTCGGTCGCCGCTGGGTAGTTAGGTGTCGTCGATAGGTCGTTAGCTGCTGTGACGTCGTCGGCTGTTGCTGCGGCGACGGCTGCGGGATCATGGTTGAACAATGATTTATAATTGATATTGGTAGAAGCATGGAACGCTTCGTTACAGATGACATTTACGAAAAATGTGTGTCCACAAATCCTTCTGTCTGTTTGTGTCTTTACCTCAATCGTCAGCCTTAAGCGGTGAATCAATTTTCTTCTAACTTGGCATTTATCACCAGTGACCCGGTGATTCCTAGTGTTACCTGCCATACAGCCGTTGTGAATAATCTTATTCATCTCAAAAACCACTCTAACGATTTTGATACAAAAATTATCTGTTATATTGGGACATGGACTACATTTTGGTAGGCAAAAAAATCCAAAAAAAAGTTAAGAACATTTTCGAGTTTATGAAAATAGACATTTCAAGTTTTCTTAATAGCAAAAATGAGAATCAAAAAGAGCGAACCAAATAATTTTATTAATCATATCGCTAAATAAGACAAAAACAAAAAGCACTAAAAGAATGAATAAATTGTAAAAAAAAAATAGGGGCTACCCAGAAAGTTAAAAGGCGCGTCAAAGCGTAAATTGTCATCTTCTCGATAGGTACCAACTTGCACACATCAGTTTTAATTGCTGCCTATTGAAGAAAACTCTGGGGGTGCTCCCAAAATTTACAAGGTTTGTAACGTTCTCTTCTTCCTCTTCGTAAGAAAGGGATACTGTGACGGGTTTTTTTTGTGGACATTCATTTGAGAGTTGGTTAAGTTGGTCTGTATATATAAAATACATGAGTGATTTTCACCTTCTTATAAGTTGTGTTTTTCTTGTTAAATTATGTGACGGGGCTAGTTGTAACAGTTTTTTGGGGTAAGTTGTAAAATGTTGAAACCAGCCTCATTCATGTTTTTTAACTAATCTTTGTCAACAAAAATGATCAAGTTTTGGTTTTTTTTTTGTTCTTAGATAAAAATACAATAAAAGTGCAAAATTTTTACCATAGTTGTTGTGCTGCTTCGATCGTGCCATTTGTTGTTGCTTTGCTGGCTCGGTGCTAAATGGAGTTGATGTCTTAAAATGGGATTTGGTCTAAATGGGTTCCTCTCAGGATTCTTGTTGCTTTGTAGTTCTTATAATAAGTCAATTATATATATAGTCCTTGAAAAGTTCAATGAGGGACACTCTTTTCGGCACAAAAATATCTCAGTTCTCAACATGGCCTGCTATTAGTTTTGATACATACTTCATCCAAAGTTTATCTAATTTTTTGATGCTCTCGACATAATATAAATTTCTCGAGCCCCCCTCAACAATGACCATTTCATTCAATCCAAAATTCTTACCTCCTCCGTGCCATTTGTTCTTCATTTTAAATGGAGGATACTAAATCTTGTGAAGAGCAGTAGATCCATTTTTTTGACTTATCCTTTGTCTTTGGTGTGTTGTGGTGAATCCTTGTTTCATCTACGGTTACGAAACGGTGAAAAACTCGGTCAAATTTTTCTTGAATATCGCCAAACACTCTTTTGACGTTGTCAAACGATTGCCGATTGTGACTTCATCCATCTTGAAAAAAGCTTTTTTATGTCCAAATATTTATGTAAAATCATTGATTCATCGAATAAGACTGTGGGCTTTTCAAGCTCGTCCAACTTCGATCGCTGATCCTCTATTATTGACCATTTTAGGTGTGGTACTGTGTTACAACTAACCCCATGGTTGTAGTTAGTTTGAACATCGAATAAGACTGTGGGCTTTTCAAGCTCGTCCAAATTCGATCGCTGATTCTCTATTATTGACCATTTTAGGTGTGGTGGTGTGTTACAACTAACCCCATGGTTGTAGTTAGTTTGAACATTGAATAAGACTGTAGCCTTCTGAAGCTTGCCCATCTTCGATCGCTTATCCTCTATTATTGACCATTTTAGATGCGGTGGTGTGTTCCAACTAACCCCATGGTTGTAGTTAATTTGAACATCGAATAAGGCTGGCCTACTCAAGCTCGCCCAACTTCGATCACTGATCCTCTATTATTGACAATTTTAGATGTGGTGGTGTGTTACAACTAACCCCACGGTTGTAGTTAGTTTGAACATTGAATAAGACTGTAGCCTTCTGAAGCTTGCCCATCTTCGATCGCTGATCCTCTATTATTGACCATTTTAGATGTGGTGGTGTGTTACAACTAACCCCACGGTTGTAGTTAGTTTGAACATCGAATAAGACTGTGGCCTTCTGAAGCTCGCCCATCTTCGATCGCTGATCCTCTATTACTGACCATTTTAGATGTGGTGGTGAGTTACAACTAACCCCATGGTTGTAGTTAGTTTGAACAACACGATTGCCTTCAAGTTTTAAAAGAATCGGCTACATTAATTTTGAAATCTTATCAGAAGCATTAGTTTTAGTAAAAGGAAAGTAGGTGTTACTTTCAGCCCAACTCTCCCATACTTAATAACTACAAAACCTTTGTTCTGATGACATTGCTCTAATAACTTGAGAAACACGTTTTTTTTTTAGATCAAATTATTAAATTAAAAATATTAATTGGCACAAACATTCATCAAATATTTCCATGTCCAAATTATTTTCAATTATTTAAACAAAAAATTAAAATTAAATCTAGGACACACATCTTACTTAAACACAAACAAAAAATAATAAAACCTGTTCATCATAATAAATCATTATATTTTAATCTCGCTGGCAAAAAAAATCAAATTTCAAAATAGGGTAACGGAAAATTATATAGCTAAAATGAAAATGTGTTCATAATTTAATCGAATGTGCCTGATGTGATTTTTCTTCTTTTTTTAATTTTATTTATCAAAAAAGAAAAATCCTTTTAGCTGGCTGCTATTGCTGTCGTGATAAATTTAATTAAAAACAAAATTATTCAGAACTAAATTTTATATTTTTTTTTCTTCAAAAATTGAAATCGAAATTGAAAAAAAAGAAAAAAAGCACGTACTTATTGATGGTGGAAAAAGAAATGTTGTTATCATGTAGAGTATTTTTTGTATCTTCTCTATTAAATTGATGCGGAGTGTAGTATATATATTTTGTGTGTTTTTCATTTTTAGTCAGTTCCATGGCCTATGACACCGTGGCTCCCTATAACCCCCGATGCCCACACTCTCGCCACCCTTCTTGCAATGCGATGAATTTATTTTTCTTTCACTTTACGAATTTATGTTTTCGTTTTTCATTTTGTAATCGAAAATGAAGTGACAGGTATGAGATTACATTGCCATTCGACAGGAAAATATTTTATTAAACTTTTCTCCCCTTTTAACTTGACGTTGGCACTGCAGGTTTTTCGATTACATCATCGGGGGTGTTGGTGTAAAAATGAATCCCATCATGTAAAATATTTCATAAATTCAGTTTTTTCTTTTTTTTTTTTAAATATGAAATTCAATTTGTGTATGAAGTAAAATCATGTAAACAGGGTGATTTTTGACTCCGCTATCGAGAGACTGTTTGAATTCAAATTCAATACGTTGAATTTTATAATATTGAAAATTTTATTAAATATTGATTTGAGTCTGTTTTGGATTGATGCATTTTGATCTGTGAAAGAAAAAGAAAAATTTTTAGAAAATTCGAATTAAGTAACTCAACTGTGAACTATTTTTTATTTATTTTAACATTGAAGTCACCTTTCATAAAGAAAGCTCATTTCTTTTCCCCAATTTCATCCAAAAAAAATAACCTAGATTCCACGAAACATATCGTCAAGAAATTCAGAGTGTTTTAGGTTAACTTAGTTCTTTGAAAGAAGATAACCTATAAGACTCACTTGTCGCCATTGCAACCCTCTTGCCAAACGTCTTTTCTATCTCGAACAACATAGTTTAGATGCAGAGTGAGATGATCCATTTGCCTTATTACATCATAAAATATTCTTCGTAGACTTCAATTTCATCAAAAATAATGTTGCACGTTTTTGAAATAAGAATTTATGCATCTTGTAATAAAAGTTGACATTTAACCTTCTAAGGCTACCGTCATTACTTTTACAATGACCATTTTTACTTTTGACATAATTTCCCTTATTCTTCCTAATTGCAAGCCATTTAGTTTGCCCTGTGACCTTCTAACATGAAAGCTTTCTCCTTGTTTTTTTTTTTTGGTTTGTTGTTGTTGGCATTTCTGCTGTGTGTCCAAGTAAAGTGAAACCTCACATCGTTACCCAGAGTTTATACACAGTACAAGACTCTCTAATGACAGGCAAAATTGTCACAAGAAAATTTCCATTCCAGAAAAAATAAACCTAGAAACCATTTTGACCCATCATCAAGAGGAGACATTACCATCATGATGCGCACTTTGAATGTAGATTAACCCCCCCATATAATTAACTCAATAAGGCACTCCTAGCGCAGCGCTGATGGCCTTCACTTTCACCCGAATGAAAAGCCTGCAACTTGAACTTGTACACGTTCCAACTCACGTCTCGATTTCGATTAAAACCATAAACACAAAAAAAAAGAAGAAAAACACAATCACAGTGCACAGTGTGCAGATGATGGTCAAGCAATGCCCTCTATTCGCCAGTTAGCAAATCACAAAAAAAAAAAAAAAATCAGTGCGAAAAGAATCGCAATAGACACCACAAGCGAAAAGCCGTACATAAGCCCCCTGGTAATCCACATTGCTATGGGTGTTGTTGAGAGCGTTGCAAATACCCCATGAAATTAAAGTGAAACCCAATATTTTAGAGTACTTTGTAAAACTTACGATTTACATATTCTTATTAATTTATGTAGACACCCTAAGTTCCCCTTAAGCATTTAATCCCTTATTTAGTATTCAAAGGCAACGAGGTCATACAGTAGTTATACTTTTTGGAGATATGTAGATATATTAAGCTGAACGTTAATCCTTTCATAAATAACCCCATAACCCGAACTGGATGGCGAGGGGGTTTAATGTTTGACGAACTTTTAGCGAAGAAAATGGAAACAATTTTGTTTGTCGATTCAATGCGGTTCGGCTTTCATCCTGGGGGACAAAGTCAATCGCTGAACTTCACCTTCTTGTGGAATTGAATTGCAAAAAGTGTCCCACCAGAGGGATGACAATACACGAGAGGTTTCCTTTGGACTGTGTGCTCAAAACTCAAGCCCTTGGAAAAGTGATTTACGAAAAAGTTTCATAACACATTTCTCAAAATTAGACGACTTAGATCCTTTGGCGCGCACTTCGAGAGCTCCGAATTTTTTTTGTATTCCTTCATGGCATACAAACTTTGCCTTGCTTTCTGTCGTGCACCGTTAAATCAGCTCCATGGGTAAATAAATAACAATACGCTTCATCTTTGGGAAATGAACTTACCTCCGTTCGTGCTCGTGTAGTGAGGTAGGTTGTTTTGCAAAGATATATTGTTCCGACAAAAATTTCCTTGTTCACGACCTTGAAATGAAAAGAATATTAGAAAATATTCAAATGAGGTTTTTCAAGATAATTTTACTGACGAATTTAAGGCCTTTTTGCACCGCATAACCTCATCTCATCTAGAGCACCCCGACGACACCATCAAGCGGGTAATTTATCAATCGAAATTTATTCCGATTGTTCGGTTAGACAAAATCAAGTAAACTGGGATTTGGTTAGACGGGGCTGATTGACAGATTGTTTAGAGAGAACGAATACACACGTGAAAGCATTTTGCTGTGACAGAAATAAAATATGTGTAGCTGTTACGAAACGTGATGAAGCCCTCCCAAGAGAGTGAGAGAGAGATAAAATTCAACCCAGTCCTCAGCGTGAGGTCGTTAATAAATCGATATAATAGAATCTCTCTATACCCGAGTATAGAAAATAGGAAAATTTAGATGACTTAGGGGATTCTTAGGTGGTTGGAGTGCGATCCCAAGTGGTCTTTTGGGGAATCATTGGAAGAGATATGTGTTTAACGATGTAACAAGAAAATGCTGCGCGAGTAGGTAGAGATAGATATCTATGTATTTGGGAAAGATAACTTACGTGAACTTCGGGATTAATTTCGATTTTTTTTTGTGCGTGTTTATTTGCATTGTTTCGCTGATGATAGAAGTCTTATAAGTGCGTTATCGTTTGTTCTTGATTTTGAAGTTACTTGAACACGTTCTGGTGTTGAGATTAATTGGAGGGAACACATACACAGTTATCTCGATAAAATAAAAATAAAGTACAAAAACTTTTAATCTTAACCATTTGTAAGGTTTTTTTTTTTAATTATTCCGCCGGATCCCTGAAGTGATGTCAAAAAATCCTTCGTTAATATACTACAGCAGGGGTAAAATTCTGGCTTTTATCCAGTCAAAATATCGGAAAAAGGTGTATGAAACCGTTAACCTTAATCCGGTGCCGATTTAATATAAAATTTCTGTTTGTATGAAAATATGTTGGTTATCATCCACTAATATCGCTTCACGTTGACGGTAATGACCTATTCAAAATTGTTCTCAAAGAAGTATTGACCAATGATGTTGCCAGCCCGAAATCCAGAACAAAAGTGACTTTCTATGGATGCATTGTAATAAGGTGGGTGCCGTATGGATTGCAATAGTCAAAAATTCGACAGTTTCGATTGTTGATGAACCCATTCATCCAGAAACGGGCCTCGTCGATGAATATGATTTTTGACCTTAAGGCGTGAAATGTTGTTTGGGAAATCATAATCACTTGAACGTGTTCTTAATTTTATAACTCTCCACGTTAGTTTCGGAAGACAGTCTTATTAATTGATAGCCAATTTTCCACATGAAGCCTCAACAATATGCCCGAAATCACTTTGTTAACTGGTGATTTCCGAATAGATCAGTTCATATTCATGCGAAATAAGACACTGCATGAAGCAAGGTTGTAAGAGAATTCAATGTTTGCAAAATCAATCCTTAAACTTAAAGATTCCCTATTTAAAATCAAAATCTAAATATTGGTTTACCCATCGGTACTTGTTAAGTTCTGCTAAAGTAAGATTCTTAAGAGGGAGCAAACCTTAGGTGAATCAACATCACCACGTGCTTGGCAACGAAACAAATCTGACCGAACCTGGTCTTAAAGTAGTCTAAGTCTTTGATATCTTTAAGAAAATTGCGGATCAGCTCAGTTGCAGGTGCCATAACAGGACGCTGTTTAATAGGCAAGCACGCACTCTGGTTTGTCGTATTTTCAAATCATTGTTGCAGTTTTTGTATTGATATGTCTACAGCCAGAAGCTTCACTTAGAACAATGATCTTACTGATCTAGCAAAGACAGACAATAATAGCTTCGTGAGGGGCTCCAATTGGTTAAACGACTAGGGAAGGAAGTTCCTAAACTCATGTGGTATCACAACGGAGCAACTGAGGTCTAAGGTCTAAGTATGTCAGTCGTTTAAATTACTGGCATCTACTTTTTCCTTACCTAACCTGAACTCTGCTTCACTTTGAGACTTTGAATTCAAATTCTGCAATCACTCATTTGCCATTTAATTTCATGGTTTGATTCGAGCTGTAAAGAGGTTATTAAGGTTATAGAAGTAAATTTCCGACGTTATAAAGCCAACCGTACTTAGGAAAACCGGACTAAGTTCAAACAAGCTACTTTGCCTTCGATTTTTACACTCCTCTTGTCTCCTTTTGTCAGCTTACAAGAAAAACCGAATTTGCTTGCAGCTTGATAGTAATAAGCCTCGTAAACGTTTTTATGGGACAAATCTTATGCACTCGTACAGTAACAAGAGCACTCTCGGCATTTCAATTCAAGATTCACACCTCCGTCCTTTGGATGTGCAACTCCAAGGGCAACTTATGTATATTAAACGCATTAAATTCTGATGTTGAAAACATTGTCCAATGGGGACTAAGAAATGCTGCCTCTTCCCCCCCCCCCCCCCCCCATGCCACTGTTCGTAAGTGGATTCTAAATCGAGGAAACTTACAAAATTTTCAACCATCAACCATTTCTGATAAAACCAATTTGCATCGGTATAACTCATTTCTAAACCTCTCCACTTTCCTAATAAATTTAAAAAGATCAAATTTGAAAAACTATCTGAAGGACTACCAATCTCATCCAGCTAAGGATGGAGTAAAATATATTTAAAAGTCGCAGTATTCTACAACCCCATTACAAGTTCATTCATTCAAAATTTTACTCGAATATTTCCACAGAAACTGCTCGATCTAAACTCTTTAAATTTTATACAAATACAAAAACTGAGCCATCACCATTTTTTTTAAGTTATTCCCACATAAACTGTCACATTATCTCAAAATCGTTCAGTTTTTTAATATTTCACTTAAGCACTAAATTCAATTCCAACTTCATCATCTTACATTCGCAAAAAAAAAATATAAAAATAAAAACAAAATCGAAAAAAGGAACTCTTTCCGAAATAAGAACAAAAAAAAGTACCAAGTTCCTTAAAAGACCAGCAAGATGACATCTTTTAATATAAATAAAAATTCCCTTTCATTCTGCTCCTCCTCCTTCTCCGACTTCTTCGTCATCTTGCTGATTCCTTTTATTTCGAGAAAAAAACTTCTTCCAATTTTTCACACCATTTACATGAAAAGAAGAAAATAACAAAAAAAAAAAAAAAAAAAAACCCTCCTCCCCCAAACACTTGTCTACATTCAGCTTAACAGTAACTCAATTCAGCAGCTTGATTGAAAATTGCTCAAAATAGCAAAAGAAAAACTAACTACGGGCAGACTATATATGTCCATAAGTCCTTACGTACAACCACTATACGACTACGACGACGACTTATACGGATGCAAGCAAAAAAGTAGTTTAAAGTAAAATTTTGTGTGCTGCGAAGCAACAAAAAAAAAAAAAAGAATCAGTAACCTTCTTTTATTGACGTAGGTCGTTGATGGCATGGGGGAATGTGTGTGTCTGAGAGATATTTTGTACAGATGTGTGAAAGGAAGTAGTTTTTCGTTATGTCAAAGGACAAATAATGTCGTCTTATATAAGTGTTTTCTTTTCTTTTTTTCGGATAAGGAAACCTGCGAAAATCTATAGAATTTACTTCTAAAGAATAAAAAGAAAATGAAACAGAATGAAACTGCACAACAACAAAGCAAGATAAAAAGAATACTTGCCTCGTCTAATGTCTTTTCATCTCATCTTTATTATCCGCCGACGACCGACGACGACGACCTAACCTATCATTGAAAGAAATCGCATTGTGTAAGGACAATTACGGTACTCGGCAATTTTCTTTTCCTTCTTCCTTTTCTATTTTCTATATTTTTCTCTTCCTGTTATCTGTTTAACACGCAGAGCTCATTTTTCGCGGTCAATAACTTTAAGGGTTTATTTTTACCAAAAAAAAAAAAAAAAAAAAAAACAGAGAGAGAGAAAGTACGTATACGCCACAGGAACCCAAGTGCACGAGGGTTGCGTTTCATATGTATGTGAAAATTCTTTGTATAAAAATGTCACAGATCTTCTTAGCTAGTAGGAGGGACGCTTCATTGGGTGTGGGAAATTATGAAAAAACGAAAAAAAAAATGGAATAGAATTGTCTTGCGTTGTTGTGCAATTTAGTTCGAAATGTCACCCAAGGGGTTTTCTCGCGTCATACAATGTAAGATTTCTCTGCTCGCACGTCACTTAAGCTTATTTTTTATTCGTAATCCAATCAAATGCAAATAATGTGCTTTGACAGAAAGTGGTAAAATGTCATTTTGTATTTTCTCATTTTACTGTTCTATGATAACGTCGACACGGTAACATAATAAACATGAAATGACACATCTGTCATCCTACGCACATCCTGACATTCGTCAAAGAAAAAAGAAAAAAAACTACAGAGCGTTTAAACTTCAAATTAGACGTCAGATTGACACTAAACATAGTGTTTGCAAGGGAAATGTGCGTTTAAATTGTTCTTAACTGAATGTGATGGATGTCATTTACGTGTCTCGTTATATTTAAACGGTTTAACTTTAGAAAAAAAAAATTAAAATATCTTCATTTGCCAATTACCTACTTATTAAGTTGTCAACACGACTCTTGTATCACCTGTATTAACTGGCATACGAAGCAGAACCAGCTGTCAGAAGTTGGTGTATAAACGTTTTTAGCTATTTAAACGCACATACCTATGTATGTTGCTACGAAGGCAAACATAATTAAAATTGGATGAAATACGACAATCAGATAGAGCAGGCAATTCTGCCATCGGACAAGAATGTTGGGATTTGGATTAGGTTTTGTTCTCTGCTTGGGATGGAAATGAGCTCAGAGAAAATTTATTGGAAACTTTTTTAAAATAGAATAGTGAAGAAGTCTATTTTTCTCGTTTAAATTTAATAATTTTGTTGTTTTAATTAATCGAGTTTCTAGGTTAATACAACCAATCAAATTTATTTAATCTTATCACATAATTTCTCCCTTGATTTAACCGTATGATGGTGATGGTCAAAATGACACATCCATTTTATTATTTTAACTGACTTAAGATTGTTTAAATTTACCGATCAGTCAGCGTGTAAAGCAGGCAATTTTGAAGTCCAAGAAGTGGTTTTCTTGAATATCTTTAATAACGTTCCTGAAAGCATAATGTAGATCTCTCTAATCAACACTGAAGTACAATATATCGAAGGTCCGATTAATTACGTGGCCTCGTCGATATCAATACTAGTAGAATTTATTGATGTCTGTGACACATTTTTGAATATTGAGACGGAACCTAAGGAGAGCAGTTTAAAAGTTAATGAGGGCACGGCTAAGTAGGTACATATCTGTGGTGTTTGGTAGAAAGGTAATAAGTTCATAAAATAATATGCGTTTTTACATCAACTTCACACGAGGCCAAGTCTTAAACGGGTCGACTGATTTTCTTTAAATTTGGAACATTTATGAGAATATTCTTTGAAAAATTATGTTCCAAATTTTAAGACAATTGATTTACCCGTTACGGTTCTAGCTCGATGTTAAATGAAGGTAAAAACGAAAATTTTACGGGGTTATCATGTTTCTACCAAACACCACAGTGATATATGATTGATGACATCACGAAAGAACACACAACATACGAGTATATGTCCATACGTCTTGGACGGAACGATACCTCAGACATTTATGACTTTGAGGTTGTTAAAGATTTCGTTTACCTAAGCTCTGCTATTAAATCAGACAACAATACAAGTTCTGAGATCACGAAGCATTAATCTGCTGCCAAATACCTACTTCCTTGGGCTAAGAAGGCAAGGAAGTGCCAAATTCATTTTTCAAAAAACTACAAAGACAGAATACAAGTTTCTTATCTTTCCGCTTCTGTTATATGGTGAAGAGGCTTGTCTAAGTTGGATGAGTAAGCTTTAACTTCTGCTTGTTAAAGTGTACATCTAGAGCCTTAACGGATTGACTCAATTGTTTCCAATTTAAGACCGAACAATTTTATGGTACCACCTACGGATTAATCTCATCTAGTTCCCATATAACAGTTTTGATATCTGAGAACATCTTTACAAATTTTAATCAAATTTCGTAACTATTATTCAAAAAAGATTGAAAAAAACCAGTATCACGTTTTTGGCTAAAAATTTACATAACGCAAATAGGTCTTGACGAATTTTGGGAAAAAATTGTCTTATTCCGTTCTATGTATTTTACAAAATACATACGGCCAATTTTGTTGCATTTTTTTTTCTCTGATATTCTTTTTTTTATATTTTGCGCACATAAAAATAGTAAAACTACCCTCTAACTATTTGTAAACAGTTGGAAAGCGCTCGACATTCGTGCAGTACGGTTGAAAAAGGAATCTCTGTCCTTAAAAGAATTTATATTTCATTCTAAAATTAGAATTGAACTTTCTATTTCCCTGTAGTATTGTTGGTCATTGTTTTTAGACGTCCCATTTAAATAAGAAAAGATGGATGAAACATTTCTACAGTGTTCGAAATACAGAAATCTTCTTCTTTCGACTCTAGTATTCTATCCAATACATGTTCAGATATGAAAATTCTTTTGAAGGTTTAGGAGAATGTACACACACCCTATAAATCATAGCCATAATTCGAGAAGAGAAGATTTTCTTGCATTATCTTAGAAAACCTAAGCATTTTTAGCGACATAAAATAATGTGATCATTCCACAAATATATGGTTGGGTTAGGTTAGGTTAGGTTAGGTTATTGCGCTGACAATTGATGTCGCTATCGTCACACTTAGATCAAAGTGTTACCCGTGAGTGTAATCACTCTTTTCTGATAAAAGCCTATGTATTCTGTTAATCAGTCAAGCCATTTTGAGGCATTGACGAAGTTCAATATGTGAATTACTGAAATATTAGAAAGATCTTCTAAATTGTCAAAGAAATAACTACCAAGCCGTTTCATTCTCTGGTGGCATAGTGAAGGGCAATGACAGAGAAAGTGTAATGTGTCTTCATGTTCCTCTACATCACCTCATCCTCTGCATAGGTCATCTGTACTTAGTTTCATTTTAAATTTATGATATTTCAGTAAATTATGTCCGGTGATTATACTCGTAAGAGATCGAAGGGACTTCTTACTAAGTTGTTCTTACTTGCTTGCTAAAGCAAGGCCATACTTTCCTAGTAGTTTCACAGGTATCAAGTAGACTCCACCTTTTATTGGATTTCTTTAGGATTAAATCAGAAATTTTCTGTGTTTAATGTTGTAGAGTGGGATACTTACCATCTCTGCTTGACTAGCGTCAAGAGCTGATCCCTATCTTGCCAAATCATCGGCATTTTCATTACCTGGTATGCCGCTGTATCCCGGGACCCAGCAGAGTCTGATATTGTGCTGCGTGCCAAGAACCTTAAGCGACAGCAAGAGACAAGCTTCGATTTTATCACAGTGGCAGAAATCTATAAATCTAATAATCTTGGCTATAAATGTAAAAGGTGATATCAGCCCGTGGTATCTCCATCATTGATAGCAGCTGTTGTCACTGCCAGGACCTCTGCTTGGAAGACACTACTATAATCTGGGAGCCTAAGTGAGTTGTTTAGCTCAAGAGGTTCTGAGAAAAAGCCTGCACCAACATTCGTGTCCATTTTGGAGCCATCAGTATAGATTCTATTGCTGATTCACTGGTGTAGGGTTGGTTGTTCAGCTATTCTTCTCTGCTTGGAAATGCAGTTTGGAATGGTTTATAAAAGTCAAGCTCAGGTATTGTATAATCTGTAATGTTACTATCAACCAAATATTTCTGAAAAAATTGCGCATGTCCTATTGCGCTGATTTTCCAGGTATCAGTCTGGCTTAGCCTTAAGGCGCTATATGCTGCCGATTCTTGTACCAAAAGGTCTAAGGGTTTCAGGTTGATTATCGCCTCTAACCCTGCAGTTGGTGTGGATCTCATGGTACCCGTAATTTCAATGCACGCAAGTCTCTGTACTTTTGTCAGAGTTTTGAGGTTCGTGTTTTTTTCAGTTGCATTCCACCAGACAAAATTACCATAAGTTAGTATTGGTCTGATTATCGCCAAATACATCCACATGATAATTTTTGGGCTCGGTCCCCAGGATTTCCCAAAGATTTTGTTACAGGAGTAGAATGCATTCATTCCTTTTTTCGCTCTTTCCTTAGTGTTAAGACTCCAGTTTAATTTGCTGTCTAGAAAAACACCAAGATACTTTGCATGATCTGAAATCTTCAGCGGGGTGCCTTCAATTGAATAAGGTATTCTGAAGCTTCGTATTTTCCTTTTGTTTGTACAAAGGACTAATACTGTTTTTGACGGGTGAACCATCAGGTCGCAGTTTCTAGTCCATCTTCTAACCTTAGAAAGGGCGTATTCGATCTGTACGCTGATAGCGGGTAAGAATTTACCTGTCGCTAATAACGCAAGATCGTCAGCGTAGGCTACTACCTTTACTCCACAATTTTTCAGATTAAGGAGGATTGTGTTCATAACCAGAACCCAAAGGAGTGGTGAAAGAACTCCCTCCTGTGGGGTGCCTCGGGAT
The DNA here is from genome assembly GCA_963931855.1 of Philhelius festivus. Taxonomy (NCBI): domain Eukaryota; kingdom Metazoa; phylum Arthropoda; class Insecta; order Diptera; family Syrphidae; genus Philhelius; species Philhelius festivus. Next base: position 5,590,183 of record OZ007555.1, on the reverse strand, counting down.
CGGGATACTCTCATCTGTATTCCTGCCAGTTCCGAGTTAATTTGCCTGTTCTTTAACATGCACATAACCCAACCTTGGCATTGCTTTTATTCCAAACACATTTAGATTAAATATTTTCAAAGTCTAGAGATGCTAAAACGAAGGTTTTTTTTTTGCTAAATTGAAGTCAAGACGAAACCAAGGTTTTCTTGTTTCCAGCTTCAAGAGTTGGTAACGAAGAAGTTACAGCGATTCTCTGTTGATTCAGATGTAAACATTCTGCTTTTTACAACTGGTTCAAGACTTTAAGTAAAGGTAGGAAATATGCCATCTACAAATTTTGTAGGAGACCTAAGGACTAACCACCATCATTGAACGGGACCAGATAGTTTTAAGGAATTGTCAAACTTTTGATTTTAATATCCCAAAAAAATTGTGTTGGCCTTAGTTTTCGAGGCAAATCACTTTCATTAATCCAAAGTTAGGACAAAAACAAATACTTCAATTAAAACAATATTTTTTTTTCAAACGATACACCCTGGAAAAGTCATTAAAAGTAAATTACTTTTTTCTCTGCCACCTTCAATCAATTTTATAATTTCACTGAAAATTATAAAAAGTGTACTCGGAATCAATCAATCATTGTCACGCCTTCCAATTACTGTCTCCTGTGCACAAAAGTTAACTATCTAACCCTCTCACGTCCAACCTTATACCAATGTACTACGTACAACTAAAAGGCAAACTTATGTCGGCCGCCACAGCTTTCAATCATTATTTTTGCTTTTATTTCTTTTGTTGTAATTTTTGTTTGTATTATCCCAATTTATACCGTTAATTTCTATTTTTATGGTCAATTAGCCCAGATGCGAGTGTTGCTGGTGAACTATCACTCTCCCAGAGTCGGATTATAATGTGAAGAGGCCTTAAGAAAAGACTCATAATGATTTGGTTTCCTGTTTTAACTTATTCCTTATGTTGGACTTATAGCAATAAAGAGACTTAATAGGTTCATACTCTCTACTTAAAGGTTCATGTAGGAAAAGACTGTTGTTGTCTTAGCTTTTCACTCTAAAAAGGTTCGAAAAAGTTCACTAACATGGTTCTAAACAACCCCTTTGTCCATGTAATTTTAAGCAGAACTTTTCACTAACTTAACCGAAAACCTTCGACAGCTGGTGTGCCCCTTAGAGCGAACACGACGGCACGACGAGTCTGCGGCCATAGTTTCCCATTTAATCTTACGGATAGTTCAGCACACTTTAAACAATAATATATCTTCTACTTGTTGCCAACTTCTACAATGCTCTATCAAAAGGCCTATAAGCATTTTTATGTTTATTTTCTCTGTTTTATTGTTTTAATATCAAGTTTAATCAGTTGGAAAAAAATAAACATTTAAAGTTTACGACGGCAAATATGGCGAGGCGGCATACATTTTACGATACACCAATTTATGCTTCTCATTTGGCCGCGATGGCGTACGTCGTGTTCGTCTTAGTCGTAGTCGTCGCGTGTCGAACGTGCCAAATGCTTGTGAAGTGGTTTCAATTCATATAAACTCGAAAACGCATAGGTCTAGTCTGGTGTAGGTCAGGCACGCCTGTGGCTAGCAAAACAACAATAAAAAAAAAAGAATTTAAGATTGAATAAATAAATGTTATGATTGTTTTTACAGAAGCGGGATCGACAGCCTCACAGCATAGCAACTGAGGTCGTTCGTCTTGTAGCTCTTCCGAGTCGACCCAAACCGATAAAACTGAAAGAAAAAATAATAAAAGTATCTGAAGAGCCACAAGAGATAGATAAACGCGGAAAGCGGAAAGCGTAGGGAGGGGGGCCAGTTGCAATCAGCACCATATAGAATTTAAGAAAATTTGTATTTTATGTACATTAGCGTAGTCAAATATTATTGAAATTTTAATATAAACAAACATTTTTGGTTGAGTCGGTTAAAGCATTCTTTTAGTTTAACAAACAACAACAAAAAAAAAATAAAAAAAAATGTAGGAAGCTGGAGAACCCAGCTGTAGACACATATTGATTTAGGCTTCTGTTATGAATTTTTGTATATATGGAAAGCTTGATGGTGTTGACTTAATGTGCTTGTTTAATAAACAAAAGGGATTTTTATATTCTTTTACGAAATTCGGGGTCAAGTTTAGTGGGTTCAATTAAGAATCTTGTAAGAAATATTTCATCTCTTGTAGATCCAATATTATTATGAAATCTTCTGTTGACTCGGCGAGAGGTTGAATTGGAACCTGGGGCTCTTGAGTGAGGTATTTTTTTATATATACTTTTTTTTTTTTTTTTTTAAGGCCCATGTATGCCATTATGAAGGTAAAATGACATTTTTCAATTGGCCACCTCGGTTTCTTACAGAGGCTTGGATCTGAGATATACAATTTTCAATTACTCTTCCGCATAGATCTGGCTGAATTTGAGCGATGGCCTTATGTTATGTTCACCTTAAGGGCACCGGACGATTGTGGTTTAGTTGCATAGACCTACGACTTCAGAAAACCTTACAAGAGATAGTCCAGCAAGGCACAATCCTATGACCTTGGTTGGTTATTCACGTTACCTCTGCAAGAGATATTCTTACCTTCAATCGTTCATGTAGAATGACAATCGTGGCGTCCGGTGTGTAAAAGTAGCGCCCTCCTTCTGTCGTCTAGGTTCAATTAGGGCCATACGAATTTGGTTATGATCTTTCTGTAGCGTTTGCCATTGACGGTGACCACCTCACCAAAGTCGTTTCCGAAAAAATACGCATCATGCATTGTCAACTGGTAAGCCCCGTATGGGTTTGGGTCATCCGATATATGTACGGCAATTTTGCTTGTTAACACGGCCTTTCATCTAAAAATTCGCGTCGTTGCTAAAGATGATTTTGCTGCCTAGTTAAAGTCCTCTTCCCAACGCCCAGTCAGCGAACAAACATCGTTGTCTATGAAGTTTGCGAAAAATCCAAATTCAGTTGGATCTTGTACTGGTGTAGGCCTGACGTAAAATTCGGCAAGTTGAAGTCTGCGAAGGCTAACTTGTTGTGCACGGCGATGTATCGGCTGCATCGGGTTCTGCTTTGCACTTTCAACGACCTCGGCGATTTTATCGGCCGATCGTGCGTTCCTTTGACGTACGAATTTTTGGTGATTGATTAACTAAACCGGTAAAATTTGGGCACCAAGAAATTACAAATTACAAATATCAAAATAAATTTTTAATTAATCTGGTGTTCCACAAGGAAGTCATATGGGACCTTTGCACTTTCTTAATTAAATGGATTTCTCAAATTTTAAAAATGTCTTCTCTTTGCAAATGTTATGAAGTAATATTATAATATTATAATAATATTGTATCGCTTTTTAATATTTCCTTAAAGAAGTTGCAGATTGGTGTCATTAAGCTCTAATATTGCTTAATGAAAAAACACTTGCTTCCAATATTTTCCTTCCAATTAGTAATTTCTGTCAAATTGACAAGATTTCTTTTGTAAAGGCTGAAGAACAGAAATGCTTAGCTGTTATTTTGGATGCAAGGCTAAATGCAGACGATTATATGATCTCCAAAAGTAACAGATTTTTATGAGATGATAAGGTCCATACACGCCTTAATTCTAATACATTCCTACAAAATGATCAAAAGGCATGGTAGTGCAGAACCAAGTTCGCGGCGCTACAACCTTTTTACAAGAACAAGCCCAGGCGGTTTTCGATCCTTTCTAACTTCAGTCCCAATAGAAGAAACTTCACAGTATTTTCTGAGCTTATCAAATTGAGGCGTTTCACCAATTTTCAACTCTTTAGGTATTCCTGAGATATAGGATTAATTTTTTATAAATTTTTATTTATATTAAAATATTAAAATTTTATTTTCTGGATTGTTTTCCTTATAAAAACAATTTATTTAATTGGTACATACAACTTTTGTCACTACAACTACACTTTTCCGAAGGCGATATTCTGTTTCAAAAATGCATATTTTCATACCAACTTATTTGCAAACGTTTCAACTAATTTAAACTCATTTTCAATTCATTTCGGTTTCACAGCTGAAAAATACTCATGTGAAAAGTTTTTCCCTTCAAAATGTTATACAACCAAAAGTTCAGCCAACCAAGCACAATCTCTTAGATTCAAAACATATTCCCTTACAACAATGACTTCCACACAATTTATTTAACTAAAGTGAAATTCTCGAAAATTTTCAACTTTTCAAAACTTCACTGATATGCACTCTAGCTTGAAACTATTTCACTATTTATGTCTTTTGATTACATGCTGCACACAATTTCAATCTAAAAAATAAAACATCAGTTTCCATTACTTTATTTTAAAGGATACCCAAAAAGTTAAGGAGAATGGTAGAAAAAAAATGTAATAGAAACAAAAAGGAGGAAAAAAAATCAATTTTCTTAAGGACTTTTCAGCAGAAAATTTGTTTCTTAGGGTTTTCGCTTTTTATTCATCTTCCTGAAGTGTAATGTTGCAGAATAAAAGAATTTCCAAGAAAAAAGGACCTCCCTACTACCTATGCACATAAATATATGTAGTAGGTACTTTAAAACAAAGAGGTACGAGTATATGCATAGTTTTGTATTTTTAAACAAACTTTTGACGCTTACCAGCGAAAATTTAAAGTTCCTCTTTTTTTTTGTTTTTAATTTTGGAGAAGAAAGCAACTTTCAGGACATGGAGTTTTGTGTATCTAACTTTATCAAGAAAAAAAAAAAGACTATAAGTAGACTTATTCACACTTTAGACTTTGGATTTTATCGTGCCTGGCAGCAAATACCTACTATCATCCAGTGCCGGATTTTCAATAACGTCAAATCGGTAATTGCCTAAGGGCTCCGCCTTTCTAAAGTCGATTTTTGGCTTGAATTACTATTTTGTATTATCTTAAGTTTGTGGGTTTTTTTAAATCGGTAAACTAAAATTGTAAAATTTAGAAAAACGTATTCTGAAATTTGTTGTTCAAAAATGTTAATGTTAAAATATAAATTTCTGTTTTTTACCAACTTCCTTCTCTTCAAAAATTCTGCTTTAATATTTTATACAATCATTATGTTTTTTTAATAAAAACTTTTTAGAAAATTATTTTCTACAGAATTTAGAATAAAGTAAAACAGATTTTCTTAATACATTATTTAATAAGCAGAACTTTGAAGAAAACTGAGCGAAAAAAATATATTCAAAATCAAATTTAGGTATACAAAGTTATGAATGTATAGAATTAAAACAAAAATCCCAAATAACAGATTTTATACCTTTCCTTTTGCAAATGGTTAGAATTTGGATCATAATTATTTTGGAAAAACCAAAATTTAAAATACAGTAATTTAGAACACAAAATTTAGATCAATCAACTTTCAAAATAACATAGTTTCAAATTTTGAAAAAAATAACTTCAAAACCGAAGTGCATGTGCAAAAATTTGAATTATCATATTATCTTACATCAACAAAATAATTAATATTATTTTGGTGGTCTAATGTTGTGAATCCATACAGCTTTCGTTTGAGCTGAATTAGGATCAACATACTCGTAGTTTTTTTAACAAAAGAAAATAAATTATCATCAACAAAACTTCAGCAATAGAATTAGAATAAATCGCCAGAATTGTTGTTACAATAAATTTGGATCAAAGAAATCTAAAAAGCAAGAGTTGAAATACAACATGTTGTTACAACAGAACTCAATCTAAACAATTTTCACTCAATTTAATATTTTGGAGCAATCCCTTAAGAACAGAATTTTACATCAAAACGTTTTTGACCATCAACATTTTGGAAAAACAATAATTGGAAAATAAAATCTCGCAACAAAAAATTTTGAAAATAGTTGTCGATTAATTAAATTGATTGAATTCCTATCAACATCATTTTTCAGTATACAAATCAAATTCAGTAAACATTTTTGATATATAAATTTAAAAAAAAGTGAACAACAAATTTTGTACAGAATTAATTTGGATGATAAAAATTTTAATCAACTTCTCAAAAAACAACATAATATTATTCGCTTCATCGTATGAAAAAGATTCGAATCGACATCATTTTGGAACAAGAGAATTTTAAATTGGGACATTTTGGAACACCCGAAGTTTTGGTAAACAATATTTTAATTATTCAAATTTCGAAATACAAGAATTTTAATTAAGAAAACCAGAGCGGCCTTATTTCAGATACAAACATTTATATCAACAAAACCTTGAAGGATGTTTTTGACGAATGCAAATTTCAAAATAGTTTCGAAGTGCCGAAAATTGGGATAGATGCGATATTTTGTATAAAAATTTAGAGAAAATCTTTTTTAAACAAAGAAGTCTTGTACATATGTTAAATTTTGGATACTCAGAATTTTTGGTCTGCGAAATTTGGTCAAACAAAATTTTGAAATAAAACAGAAAAAACATCAAAAACCAAAAATTCAAGAAAAACAAAATTAAATTTTCGTACAATCAAAATTTGGATCAACATCCTTTTCTTTTTAAAAATTCCTAAATTTCCAAACACTAGACCGTCAATTCTTAAACAAAATTTGTAATTATAAGATTGAAATCAACAAAATTTTGAAACAACATAATTTTAAAATACAAAATTTTGAAAAACTTGTATTTTGAATAGATAAAATTTGGATTTACAAAATTTTATATACAAAAAGGGTCAAATGATGAAGAATTGAATTTCTTTTAAATAGAGAATTTCGAATTTTAGTTTACAGGATTATACAAGACTTTTTCTTAAGTACATAATTTTACCCCCACAAGCTATTAAAGAATCATGCAAACTTTTTTTTGAGTAAAAAATATCGATTCGCCTGAGATGGTTTTCCCGTTTTTTACTCCGGCTCTGCCTTATAACAATGTAAGTACTCGTACCAAGTGCTGCATCCACCTTTTACCATCTCCCCATACTCAGAGTTTTCAGAGCATTTTAGATATTTTGAATAGGCGAGGAAGATTAGAAAGATGGATAGACACATTTTCCATGTAATTGGATGTGTAATGAGTTTTGCAAGTCCTCAGTCTTCTTTGACAAGAAGTGACGGTGATTGGATTTTCAAAAACAAAAATAGTAGCATCTTCATATATGAACTAACTTTATCTATACCCATCAAGCCATTCTGACTTTCGTCGTTACAAATACGTGCTCTGCCATAAATCCCGCAGACTCCTCAGAGGTTTAGTTATTCTGTTCTTCTTCGTATCGTAGGTTTTAATTACTCACAGCAGCAATTCCGAAATCAACTTGAAGAACGAAGAGGCGCTGGAAAATAGTCATTTACATAGGATATCCTGAGCCTGACATTTTCTACCGTTAATTAGGCACAGAAAATTTACCTTCTCTCTTGCATTCACCCGTAAAGTTTCATTTTTCTCCCCGCTTGCAGGCTTTATTTTATCATCATTAAAGAGAACTCAATGAGAGAGAAAGTTGTTTTTGATGTTGAATATCCCGACAACTACTCGCTGTATTGACATTTTGCTCGCTCGATGTTGCTGAAAATAAACCTCTATTTCAATTCATTAGAAAAAAAAACAAGTTCCTTAAAAAAAAACTAACACTAACAATGGCGGTTTTTCTAGTCGGCTTGTGTCAGGACGAGCACGAGAGTCAGCCTCAGCAGCCAAAAGGATTAAATGAAAAGAGTTTGCTGCACATTGAAAAAAAAAAAAACGAAAATTGGTCTGAGTTATCCACCCTAGGGTTTTAGAGTGTACTCAACATGCAGAGCAAAGGAGTTGTCGGTTAGTGGTTGGCTGGGGTATTTTTTTTTCGTAAAGAGAATTAAAAGTTTTAATTAGCAAATTTATCCTTGGGCAAAAATTGCAAAGCAAACAAAACAGAACTGTATGTAGTTTGCGAACAAAAAACAAACACTCCATCCGACCGTTTATTTATAAATAAAAGTCAGGTTTAAAATCAAATTATAGAGTCCCATCGGGGTTTCTATTACGTTTTTTTTTTCATATATTTGTGTTCACTTCGATATGTTATGTAATATGTGGTGCATTTTATTTAATTTAATTTTTTTTTTGAAATGGAACTCGTTGAAATAATTTAATTTAAAATATTTTTTTTTTTCGAAATGTCTCGTGGTGAATTGTTCTTTCATTTTATTTTAACGCACGTTTATTTAAATTAACATTTTTGTTTGATATGATGACAGATAAACGTGCAGAAAGAATACAGCTAGCTCAGACAACAGTAGCTTGATTTTTTGTTTGCATACGATAAAACGAATCATTAAAATGCATCAGATGTGCAAATGAATTAATTATATACCTTATGTTTTGTGTCAATTATAGTGCTTTTTAAATCAAAAAAAAAGGAAATTAAATACTTGATTAATAAAAATATAAAAAAAAAAAGCAAATTGCAATCAGAAATCATTATAAGGGATTTTGTGGTTACAAAATTAATAATTATTATTTTATTGTCGAGAAAAATCAATGAAATAAAATAAAATAAAACAAAACACAAATGTGCGTGATATCCGATCATTGTTAACCTGTCGATTAAAGAAATGTAGTTACAAGTAAAATAATTTATTCTTCTCTTTTGTATCTATTATTTATTTTTGGATTTTTATTAATTAAAATATTGTAACTCTTTAATTCATTAAAAGAAACAAATCTTTGCAAATCTCTTTAAATATGTTTGTATAGAATTCAATTTACATTAGTTTTTTAGTATGTTCTCAAGTCCAAAATCACAGAACCAATCAATATTTGTCAAGGAATACAATCTTGTGTGAATGCAATCCTTAACAAATATTTATTCATTCAAAAGATTGCATTCGAACACTTCACTCTTTAAATTTGACTTCATATTATTAAATCACCATCAGTTTGACATTGAAATGATTGCAATCTTTTTCTCTATTCATTTTATAGCAATCAATTGAATGCAATCTTTTGAGAGTTCGTGAATTTGTTTGTACGTATTCTTTGAGTGTTTAGTCAAAATAAGTCCAGCAGTTTGTCAAACAGGCACAGCTACGCACTCTGTCACTCGAAAATTTCTTTGTTTTATTGTTTTTAAACTATTTTAGTGTTTGAGAGGTTCTACACTTAAAGGTTATATTTTCCCAAAATTTATTAATACATAGGGTGAAATGGGGCACTGTTTTTAAAAAAAAATATTTTGGTAATTCAACTATTTTATTTCGAGAATGGACGGAGAAAATAAATGTTGGGTTAGATATTTCTTAAAAAATAGCTATGTAGGGCGTTGAATGGGGTTAAATCAAGAAAGTGGTTCACATTTAAAATAATTTTTTTTTATTTAAAGGGTTATAGTTTGAAACTGGTTTTTTTTAAGCCGAGTATTTATCAAAATTCATAGTTTTTATATGGAAAAATGGGGTTAAAAAATGATAATATTTTTTTTTTAATTTTCTACCTGTTTTGGATCCGAACATTCCACATTATTGATTTTTTTGTTTAAAAGTATCGGTTGGAATTCAAGAATTTGGGATTCTGCGATTCGATATTTTGAGATTTAGGATAACAATGGGCACTATTGAACTATCCAACAAATTCATTAAAGAAGATAAAGAAGAATTTCAATTTAAAAGTTGATGAATTAGAAAACCTCCACAAAATGCTTAAAAAACCAAGATTTTGCTTATGCTCCGCAAAAGAGCAATTTCAGTGACATTTAAAACGAAATATTCTATGAACATCAGAAAAGAATTTGTCTTCTATTTGTGAAGTCAAAAACTGCCTTATTCCAAGTAAGGATGTCAACGATTTGGATTGATTAAAAAACCTAGACAAATTGTGAAAAATTGAGATTTTATTTACCTCTGTGGAAAAGAGCAATTTTAGGGTTTTTGGGTGCCAGCTTCTATTTGTCAAACCACAAACTGTCAAATGCTATAAAAGAATCGAATGAGTCGATAGTTTTTATTCGATAGTTCGCGTTACTAATTAAGGATTTTTGGCTTCAGTATTCGGGATTTTGGCATTCAATAAAGTTAGCGGGATTTTTGCCTTTGGAATTATGCCACCTGCGGTTGCCACCTTATCTGTTTCCAAAGCCTCATTTTGTTCCATTCACTCACAGTGAATTTTTCTATCAAGAATATGTTTCAGTTTCTTTTATGTTTGCCAAAGTGGCATTTCGATGCTAAAACCTATCTCATAAAACAGCAAATATTTATTTGAACAGATAAAGCTTAAAGAAGTTTAAAGTCCCGTGTTATTAAAATGTAATCGTTAAATGATCAAATGTTCCCAAAATATATGTATTGTGTCGATTCTATTACCTCGATGCATAAATTAGACATTATCTCCCTTTACCCCAAAAAGTCTACACAATCACTTTATCATTCCAATTTCAAACGTTAGAAACACTTGTGTCTCTAGAGAGTATATTCCATTGCATGTCCTTTATAACCTGCGAAGAGATTCTATCTCCACTAATGGTATCGTTCACCCAAAATCTACACTACCCGAAATGGCTTCATATGTGTTGGAAATATTTTACAAATGTCTTTCGATTAAAGTCGTGTCGAATTGAATCCATTTTTAGTGGTCAGAAGCAACAACAACAACAACAACTGCCAACTGGTCTATTCAAAATGTACAGACGAAGCATTTTCCAAACACACAAAAGCCTTCTCCGTTAGAATATTAATGTTCTTAACAAATCATTTCTCCATTACAACCAACTAAATATCTACTGGAGTGTACACTACTGCCTCTCATTCGAAGGCCTAAACGAAATTGCTCATGAATGACTAAAGTGGCCAGTCGAAGCCACAACAGTGGAAGCAGTCCTTCGTCCTTAATGGCCTATCCTGAGCCATTTGGGTTCGATTTCTGTGCGTCTCTGGCAATTTACTTTAGGTACGAGTATATATAGTTTAATACTCGCTGTTGCTTATTTGGCTATTAAATTTTATTAGATGACAGCTGAAATGGCGATCGATAATTCAATTGTGCTGACCAATTTCCTCATACACACAAGGAGCTGCTTTTTTTTTTGAAGAACTCCAAAGACAATCCTTCAAAAAGGAACAACCACATTCTCCATTTTGGCCAACGTTGCCAATAATGGCAATTTTCTTCCCCCAACCAACCGAGTCTCTGTATTGACCACTATTTAATTTATTTCTTCGTCCTCTGCCATCGGCCGAGAGTCCTTTTGCCATTTGGAATTTCTCGCATCCGGTAGCCGGTATAATATAAAAACAAAAGGTCGGAGGGTGATTGCCTGCATAATAACGTATGTTTCCTTGTCGTATAGCATTTCCTGTATGAAGAGTTCGGCTCGAGCCTTCATATTCTCTAACTTGTAATATTTTATAATTGGACCTTAGCAACAAGTCCTAAAGCATTCTCTTCGCAAAATGTAAATTCTTGAGCAATTTAAGCGAAATACCCGTAGTTGTTTTATTATTCAACGAGTATTTGCGTGTTTTTTTTTTTTTTTTTTTGTTTTGGAAAAAAATTATATACACGAGTATAGGATAGGAGGAAGTTAGGTTAGGTTTTTATGTGCTGTCAGAAAAATTCATGCTAACTTGCCGCTACAACAACCTCCATTCTATATCCGCCCACCATTGGGACCAATTAGGTGAATTATTCTGCATGGTTGTTTCTTTTGATAAAGCCATGTGGCATACAAAACTTTATAAAGTTAATTGGCAACTGAGTCGTATGAACTTGCTCGGGTTATGCAAATTTCGGTAGAAAAATTGACGTAATTTTTGGGAAATAAAGTAGTAGTGTAGACACACACACACTCACGAACGCATAGGTGCACTGACCAACGTGTCAAGGCGAAAATCAGTTTTGTTTTTTTCCTTCGTCATCCTGGTCCCGAAACCCATACCTGGCCCACAGAGCTAGTAAGAACGCTCTTACCTCTAAATGTTTGTACGCAACCATTACTTGCCCCTTAGCGCGAGTTTGCAAGTACAACAAATTTAAATGCTGCCAGCAAAATGTGATACGTGTAAACGTTGTGTTACACTAAATACAGCCCAGCAGTATAACATGTCAAAAAGAATGACAAGCAAAAATACTATTCTGGGAAAAAATAAATAAAATACAGAAAAAAAAATATGAAAACAGAACATGCTGTCAATAAATTTTATATGAAATAAACTTTGATTGAAGAAGTTAATGGATGTCCTTTTGCTTGTAATTTGGTATAGGAGAACACAAAAGTCACAAATTATAAGAAAGAGAATTTTATGTCCATAGAATTCCTGGAATATTTTATAGAATTCTTGAGTAAGGTGTAAATTTACAAGGGGACCTACGAAATATGGTAATATACTGTACATCGTTGATTTTGATGACATGCCAGAAAGATTCTTTGTCGAGTTGATTAAATATGTGAGGGCTTGCTTTTGGTAAAATCAAGAAAGGTTAAAAGGAGATTTTCCTTCAATAGTGACCTTTTTGACGCCATCAAACTAACCCGGTGCAAAATGATGGATACCTTATACTTGACTTTATGACATATCACTATCATCGTAATAAAGAAACTTGGAAGATGATAAAATAATTTAATGAAAGCGGGTTGGAAAGGAGGTGAAGAGATGGCTGAAATGGTGTAGTCTACTTTGCTAATCGACACTGTGCCTTCCGACTTCCTTATAGACATCTGATTAATTGTTGGGAGGGTAGGAAATGTGCCCATAAAAAGATAAGGATTGCAGAGGTCCGTCATCAGAATACCTGTTTGGAAACAAGCTGGTGTTTGATGGAATTTCGAAACGTTCCATTCCTCGGTTCGTGTATGTTCATCTTCATAAGCACCCTAACAAAATGGCAGTCGACCTTGAATTTCTGCCTATTGATTATAAGGTCAAACTACTAGCTAGGTGTTAGCGTTTAATATCAACTGACCCCCATGCTTGCTTAATTCAGCCCCGAGTAGTTTTTAACTGTAGGGCTTCCTGAAATTAATTGATTTTTCTAATCGTCTCATGATTCTTGAAGCCCTGAATGATAACACCTTGACTCAAATCACCTAAATACCAGTAGCACTTCTCGAAAGAGCACATGCGATAACTTCGAAAAAAGGCTTTGACAGTATATAAACTATGTACTCCTATCATGCGAGGAAGCATTCATGCAAGAAAACCATAACGATCACGGTTTGAGAACTTCCGCAGTTTGAGAACTTCCACAATTTGAGAACTTCCATTGTTTAAGAACTTCCACAGTTTGACAACCTCCACGGTTTAAGAATGCCCAAAATTTGAGAATACATATCTGCAGTTTGAAAACTTCCAAAGTTTGATTTTAATAACTTTTACAGTTGGAGAACCTTCAGAATTTAAGAAATTTCACAGTATGAGAACCTTCACAGTTTGTTTTTTGAAAAGTGAAATAAGTCAATTTGTGTTGAAAAAATCGTAAACTTTCTTTAAAATTTTTTAAAAATTTGATTGAAAATTAAAGCAACAGTTTTATATAGCCTCTCAAAGCTGGCGCTAACCATCCAAATATGCTATGCTCAAACCCTGTTTCCAAATACCTGTCATATTTTTGTTTTTATATGAGGTCAACATTTAAGTACTTTTTAAGAGTAAGGAACATAATGTTTTTTTTTTTCTTATAAAGAATCTTTAGAAACTAAAAAATGTACATACAAATACAAAAACGTTTGCCCTACTTGCGGAAGTGCCAGAAGACTCGTTAATATATTAATGTTCTGTTTGTTTGTTTTTTTATTCAGGTTCATTTTAGGTACTTTGAACCCAAATAGTTTGAGAAGTAGCGTTGGCAAATGAAGGCGTGATTAAGATTGGATTCAATGCATGACTTATTTTTTGTTTGAGTTTTGAAAAATATGATATGGTGTATTTGACATAAAGTACCGCCCGTTGACAATTTTAAAGTCTAACTTAAATGATAATAAGTGTGTTTTTTTTATTTTCCTCCAGAATATTTCAACTATTGTTTATTTTCTGTCCTTTTAACCTTCACAAATTTAAACAGAGCTTTCCAATCAGCTCCATTGAGAACTCTAGTAATCACGACTTTTAATGAAAACAATTCTTCTAGTTTCCATTTACATTTGGTAATTGCCAAGAAAGTGAAAGCCTTCTCTCTTTGTCTTTGGTAACTGAACTTCAGTTTCCTGGCAGATCATCTCTATGTGGGACAAAGTTGAGTGGAAACAGGTCCCCTATTGTTTTTAAAACAAGTGAATAGAGGGCAGTTGGGTACTCTTCCTTAAGCTTTCTATTTGTTAGCAGGTTGTAGTCAAGTTTTGCGTAAATGGGCTAATTTTTTGATTGTCTCGCTCTGGCGATAAAGTCATCTCTTTTTTTTAACATCAAATGCTCTAACGAGGTCATTGAGTTCGATTTTCCAAACGTCAGCACTGGCTTGAGCAAGAGTTAGTTGGCGGCCAGAATGTAGGTATGCTGCTTCAACTTTCGTACCAGGATAATTTGTTTATCTTAGAATATCCATTCTAGAAATCTGTGCTCATCCATATCGCCCGTTTTGAGGACATTGTCCACCTGAATTTTCAACATTGAGATGAGTACAAGTAAGTAGTTTGAGGTAGTACTTAAGTCACAGGGATTTCTTCAGAAAATATCTCAAAATCTGTCCTATCTCGTCGTATTTCTGGTGTGAAAATTCGATTTCATATGAATAAGTCTGCTCTACAAAACCTTCTTCCATGTGCCTTTTTTTAATTTTGATAGTTTTTCAACCATGTTGTTTCTAAGCTTCCGATTTCTTGAAATGTTTTCACCGAGATAATTGTAGTTACTCATAATTTCAATATCTCCTGGCATCTCAAATTTCCATCTCTCGTTACGGCAGCTTAGACCTCCACCGTTGAGGATGATCATGACTTTCGATACAGAAACAATTTCGAGTCAAATAACTTCACCATTTACAACGCTACTTCCGAGACTATAAATACCAAATATTATACAAACATTTATGTATATTCATTCCAGCTGTGATTGTTCTGGCTCATATGTCCAAGAAATATTGGCACAGAGCAACAAAGTGATAAACATTTAAAAAATAAAATAATATTGTTCTAATAAAAAAGCAAATTTAAAGACAGGAATTTTAAACCTCTTGACGAATATTTTTTTTTTGATTCTGTTAAAGAACGTTCAACAGCGGACTAAAAAGCTGCTCAATGAGTTGCGAATTTTATTTGAAAGTCATAAAATTATTGATTGTGAAGCATAAATTTCTGTTTTTTTTCTTTATCTCGGCTCTGAAGCCAAATGGTGCATGTAGACGAATTTACGTTTCATTGAATTCCTTTGATAGTCGATTAATCGGAAGGCTCTACATTTTTTAATGGTATTTTTATTTTCGTGTACTCCTAATTTATGGAAGAGTCCTTGACTTGTGTGGTCTTATGTTTAAAGATGTAAATATGTACTTTGAAGTTAGTCATCTTGACTTTTATGGCAACTGAAACGAACAGATGTGAACTACCAGTGAGAGTGCGAGGCGCCATCTGGCCGTGAGCTATCACCCATATTTTTGCTTAGACACATAAAAGTTCGATTTCTTAGAAAATCTCCCTCATATTTGAGTAAACGACAGCTCACACTCCAGTGCGTGAGTTTGAAAATGCTGAGAAGTCGAAGCTGTTAAATTAGGTAGTTTTGTTTTGGAATGTTATGTTAATGAATGTTATAAAAATATTCATTAAATTGTTTTAAGTGTGAATAGTATTTTATACGAGTAAATGTCTTAATGTTGATAAAACGAGTTTTTTTTTTTTAATTTTTATTGTCTGAAGAAGAGCGTATTCATGCTCGAAACGTCGCTTAACCAGTAATTTCTTGTTTTATTGACCTAGAACCTACACAAATTATTTTCTATGAGAAGTCTAACTTAATGTGTTTTTTTATATAAAATTATAAATTTTAATAGACTTAATAGGTCTTAAAAGTCACTTTATTATGACTTTAATTTGTATCAAAATGCTAATGGCGTCTGTGGCCATTGGTCTTACAATTTTTTGAATCCCTTCGTCTTCGTTCTTTAACCCGAAGTTGGCTGTAGACTTTTTAATATATTTTTGTGCCGACATTTACAGGAATTCTTTTCACAAAGTCAAGTTGCCAGGCATTATGGTCTTCTTCAATTTACTTTATACTATTCAATTTTCATTAAAAGTAACTGAAAACTCCAATTGAATTGAATAGTAAATAGGAAACCACTGTCGAAAATCCACATCATAAACTGCTCTTTGTTAAACAAATTACTTTTCCGTACAAAATTCATTCGATTGTTATAAATAATTGCAAATCAGTTATGGCCTCTTACCACACCAACTTACTCTCATAACATTTTAGAATAACAATAATTATTAATTAAAAGCTAACATTTCCTTAAAATTAAATTATACTTATCATGAGTACCAGCAGCTCAGCCATCAGTACAATCGCATTCAATCAAGCGTAAAGCTAACTCTTATTTTAAGAGATCCATTAAATTGAACTTATAAGTTTGCATAAGTTTCACTATTAATTGTTCGAGTGCAAAAACCATGAAATGTTTTATTTACTATCAACGTTTTGCCACACTGACGACGACGCGACGGCAATCGTAAAAATAAAGCAAAAATACAAAGAAAAATACCTACACATTAAATTCTTGAACAATAAAACGGACATTTTAAAATTAATGGCTAATTTCGCGCTTCATTAGTACACAATAATTTTTTATTTATTTATTTATTTCATCTGTCGATAAACATCTATCAGATTAACATTAAATTAAAAAGTATCTACAATTTATGCAAAAAACTATACAAAAATACGGAATAATCAATTTAAAATCTGTATATCAATTACATCATGTATAGTTATAACACATTGAGAACATTTTCTTTAAAATCTGATCTTATTTGACTTAGGTCGATTACATTGCCGAGTGAGTTGTAAGCAATACAAGATTTGGTTATAGTGTCGCTCCGACCATAATTTGTTCTATGATAATCAACATAAAAGAAGTTTCTTGATCTTATAATTCTACCAGGCGCATATATATTAAAAAGAGAAAGAAGAGGAGGACAAATAATATGGTTCATTAGCACATCCCTAGCAAGCATTATTAAGAAATATTTTCTTCTGGAATGAAGAGTCATTAAGCCAAGAAGATAACAACGACTTGTATAAGAAGGGGCAAAATTCCAACTCAGCTTACCGATAGCAAAACGAGTAAACCTCTTTTGGACGTTTTCAATTCGTGCTATATGACATGTATAATTTGGGTCCCAAACAACGCAACTATACTCCAGTACTGATCTTACTAACGATATGTACATTGACTTTAATGCGAAAGGATCAGAAAAATCTTCAGAGTTCCTTCTAAGAAATCCAAACATAGCATTGGCTTTTGAAATAACATAATCATAGTGAGGTAAAAAACTTAATTTTGGATCAAAAATAACTCCTAGATCTGACTTAAAATGCACCCTTGTAAGTGCACTTGAAGAAATGCAATAATTAAATGTTAAGGTATTTTTACGCATCGAAAACGAAAGTATATTACATTTAGATATATTAAAATGCAGTCGATTAATTAAACACCATTCAGCAACATTATCTAGATCTTGTTGAAGAAGTCTGCAGTCATCGATATCTTTTAAAGACCTGAAGATCTTAAGATCATCAGCATATAACAAGCAATTAGAATTCGAAATGTACAATGGAAGGTCATTTATAAAAAGAAGAAAAAGTAAAGGACCTAGATGGCTCCCTTGAGGAACTCCAGAACGATTAAAAATTACCTTCGATATTTTATTGCCAATACTTACATATTGCATTCGCCCAGTCAAATAACTCGAAAACCATTTAAGCATTGAGGAGTGAAAACCCATGAGTTCCAACTTTCTTATCAATATTTGATGCTGCACCCTATCGAAGGCTTTGGCAAAGTCAGTATAAACAACATCTATCTGATGACCATTTTCAAGTTCAGTCCTTAGAAAATTAGAAAATAAAATCAAATTCGTAGTAGTTGACCTACCGGTAATAAACCCATGTTGGGGATCACAAATATAGTTTTTTACTTCATAGTAAACTCTTTGCTTAACAATCGCCTCGAAGACTTTTGGAATCAACTGCAGTTTAGAAATAGGTCGATAGTTCGATATATTTTGTCTGGAACCTGATTTGAATATAGGAGTTATTGAGGATACTTTCCATGAGTCCAGAAATTCCCCACTTTTTAACGATAAATTAAAGACCAGTGTTAGTGGTTTAGCTAAAAATTCAGAACAGTTCTTTAAAAATATCGATGGAATGTTGTCAGGGCCAGAAGATACTTTTGAATCCAATTTTAATAACTCTGACCTCACTTCCTCTTCAGTAAGAACCAAAGAATTCAGATTAGTAATAGTTTTACCTCTATATATAAAATGGTTTAAATCCGAATTAACGTCTTCCACAAAATTTGATTGGAAAAAAGTACTAAACATATCACAAACATCTTCCTCACTTTTTGAAACTATCCCTTCGTATGTCATATGTTTGGGAAAACCAACTGTTTTCCTCTTAGTATTAAGATAAGACCAAAATGCCTTAGGATTAGTCCTCATATTTGATTCTATAGAAAATAGGTACTGCTTATATAAGAATTTTTTTAAGAATTCATATTCCTTTTTATTTCTTAGATATTCGTTTCGGAAAGAGGGATTGGCTTTGCTTATCTTATACTTTTTATTCATCACATTCTTTAGATTAAGAAGGCGTCTATTGAACCAAACAGGTTTATTGTTTGTCCTCATCTTCTTTATTGGAACAAAGTTACAAAATGCACTATTTATAGTATTCAGAAGAAAATCATAGTTATCGTTAAGATTACTTGTAAAAACATTTATCCAGTCAACATGAGATAAAAATTCATTCATCCCAATGTAATCGGCCTTTACAAAATCAAACTTAAATTCATCATTTTCAAATACAGAAATTTTACATATACATAATTCTAGGTTGAACTGAAGAGCTTTATGGTGAATGCTATCATCTAATAAAGGGGTTTCAACTTCGTTCATAATTGTATTAATTATATGATCGATAAATACTAAATCAAGTATTCTTCCTATTGAATTTCTTACATAATTGATTTGCACTAGGCCAAGAGATATAATAGAGTCCAAAAAATTTGATTCAATAATATTAGTTACATTAAGCGGAACAAGGGAACTATCATCTTGTGAATAAACCCAATTAACATTACCGAGGTTAAAGTCACCTAATATTAAAATATGGTCATTATTTTTGATATTTTCTAAAATTTTGTAAATGTTAATAAAATGCAAATTGTAAATCTCATTACTCGAATTAGGTGGAATGTAAGATAAAAATACATAAATACTTTTAAAATTGTTATCAATGCTAGATATACGAGTAGGTAGATCAATACGAACACACAGTTGTTCCACTGAAGAATTTTCCAAAAGTATTTCCTGGCACATATAATTAGATCGAACGGCTATAATGATACCACCACCCACAACATATGTCCCCGGCAAGTGGCGATCTTTCCGAAACACGTTAAAATGAGAATCAAAGAATTCAGTCGTGAGAATGCCATCACATAGCCAAGTTTCAGTCAGAGATATTAGATCATAGGAGCAATCAGACGAAGCAAGCCAAAAACTATTAGATTTAGTGCGCATGCCACCAACATTTTGATAGTAGCATGAGAAATTATCATAATCAACGTCATGCAGTTCTTTAGATGGAGTAAGTGGACGCCGTGTCGGATCTAAGCTTTCGTGGATCCCCCGTTTTTTGAACGAAATTCAAATGGTCTCACTATTACATCTTCAGGCCAAAAATCAGCGTCGAAAACTGCTGTGTGGTATTCCCTAGGGATAGCCAGTTTAAAACTAACCCTGTTACGATGATCAGCACTCTTAATTTTTGGAATAAGTAAATAGCATTTCACTTTGGATGGTAATATATTCCCGTTCGAGGACACATATTTAACGATTGCATCACAAGTAGTAGAATCTTTAAAATTTGATACATGAAGCCATTTTTCTCGTTTGTAGACATTAATGCCTTCAAATTTCTCATTTCTGTTACCCACGATTGACCTTCGAACATAATTGTCTTTGAGGACTTTCGTATTCCCAACTTCACCATTATCAATTTTACCAACTGCAAGACTATCATGTTTATCTACCGAATCAATGCTAATGCCATTAGCACCAAGATCAGTTACAGGTTCTAAGGAATCCGTCAAATGATTATTAGAAGCAGCGGTGTTATCATTAACAACAATTGAAGCATAAGATTTTATTAAACCTTGGGCTCATTCTGACCATCAGTATCGATTTCACTATCAGCAACAACAGCAAGAGGTACAAAAGCATCAATGTTATCACCAACAACAATAGAAGCATATGATGTATGTATACTGTCTGGTTTGACAGCAGCATCTACCGTAGCTTTCGTTATACAATCAGCTTCAGTTTCAGTATCAGCAACAACAACAACAGGTACGACAGCATCAATGTTCTCCCCAACAACAATAGATGAGGGGAGGAGAGATGAGTCATTGCGAACAGTCGCCTTCGTAGCGGCTATTTTTTTAGCAGGTTTTTTTTTCGATGTAACACGATCAGCAAGTGGACTGTTACGTACAATTTTAGTATTAGCTTTCGATCTCAAAAGTGCCGGTGAACAAGAGGAGCTTTGATTGTTAATAGATGGACGAGTAGGTTCCGTGGCCTTAGATCTCAGAGCCATTGCATGGGGATCATGTAATTTAGGATTGCGATTACCCTTAAATGACTGAGCACCAGATCGGTAGCTAAACAATTCAAATACTTCTCTCAATTCACTAAAATGATTGCACAAATCATTTACTTTGGTAAGGCTTGAATCAATTAAATTGATCATGCACGAGTCACACCGATAAAATAAGTTAGGTGTTTTATTGATTGTTTCGGTAAGGTCTTTAGCCAAATTGATACACTCAGGATGAAATTTGAGAAGACAATTAAAGCACGAAATACAATCAATGGAAGTTAATTGCAAACGACAAGTACTACATTTATCCATGACGAGAGAGACAAAGCACGTACGTACACAGCGAATGTCAGACTATTTTAGCAATAAAAAGAAAGCTCTGATGACTATTTTTGTTTTGCTTGTGTGTTTTCGTACTGAAGTCAGTTGGATTTGAAATTGGTAGTATCCATTTGCGTTTTTTTTTATTAGTGGTGTGTTTTTTTGGAAAGCGTTTAGTCAGGTTAGCTATATTTTATTGTTTTAACAACAATGAAGTCAAAAGACTGGACAAATACGTTATAGCGATGGGAGTGAGCATTTTATACGAGTAAAAGTGAACGTAAAGTTTTCCACAGTTGAAATTCAGATGGTGCTGAATTGGAATCAAAAAAAATTTAACTTCAATTGTTTTACTAAGATAGAGGGATGTGTTCGTTGATAATTGTCATTCTAACCCATTCGTATCGAATCGTGTCGAAGTGAAATTGAACCGCTGAGAAGAAAAAGGAAAACATTCCACTAATCATAGTTTTTGGGAAATCAAAGAAAACTGTTTATTTCTGAAACTGAAAGTTATTCTTCAAAACATTCTGAAGGACAAATGTAGAGCTAGTAAAGAAGAGTAACATACCAAACAATTGAAATTAAAAACTTTAAGTTCTGGCTTAATAATTCCTGTTAAAGTAAGTGGAATGTTTTTCTTTTTCCACTAATTGAAAAAAAAAAAATCAAATAAATTATTTTAAATTAAGTTTTTTTATTCAAATAATATAAATAATGGGTTCAAAACATTTTATTTATTTAATATTAAATAATTCTGCAAAATGAAAACTAAAACAATATTTTAATAATAATTCAATGGAATAAAAATAAACAGAAATAAAATGCACGACTGGATCGCACGAACTTGCTATCATGTTAAAGTACTTTGGAATTTAAAATCCATTTTATAAATATAAAACATGGATTTAATGAGATAAAAATGTTCAAATGTATGGAATTGCCGTCTGATTAATCCTTTAAATATTAAAGTAATTTTTTATGTAACAAATTTCCTTAAAATTTTTCGAGAACAAAATTTGGGATGCCAAATTTTAAGTATTTAGTGGTATAGATTTTAGAAATAGTTTCAAAAAATTATCGTTCACACGTTTTAAAGATATTGGTTTTTTCAAAAAAAACTTGGAATTTTTTTTTTAATTCCAAAACAAATTTTTTCGAATATTTTTATATACAATATTATTTTAAACTTAAGGGGCCTCCTGCTGAAAATTTTTGGTTAAAATCGTTAAAGCCGTTGATGAGAAAGGCAAAAAATCAAAAAACGGTTCTATGACAGGTACCGTTAATAACATTTTACCCCAAAAAGAAAAGAAAAAAGGAAAATATTCCTGGAATCTTTTCCTTTTTTTACTCAATGATATTTTATAATCGCATTTAAAAAGTAGGTTTACATAAAATTTTTTCGTTTTTAGGCTTATAATGTGCGCTATAAAAATAGCTACGCTTTTGCATCATTACTTCAATTTCCCATTTTTGTGGAATGTTTTCCTTTTTCTTCTCAGCGGTTCAATTAGTTCCTCGTCCGAGACAAATTTATTGCAACATATGTTGACATAACGGCTAGTGTGTTAGACTGTCTGTCATGCAGAAGGTATTGGGTTCGATCCCAGCCGCTGCAATGCGAAAAAGTTTTCTACTGCTTCTTGCAAAAAATTGGCAAATCCGCTTAGAGTATCTTTCTCCTTTCGGAATCGGCAGTAAATTAGAAATTGTAGGTCTCTTCCATTCCTGGTAACTCGCACACAGACATGGTTGTGAGTAGTTATGTCACTAGGTTAAGGCTCTCTACAAGCCGTAATTTTTAATTTTAATTTTTTTAATTTTTTATCACGGTCGAAAATTGTCAAAAAGTTTCTCAAACACGATTTCGTCAAAAGATTTCTTGTCTTATAGTGGAAAAATGTTCATCGCGAGAGCAAAAAAATCATTTTTTGTTCTTAGATATATGGGACTGAAAATCGGAGGTTACAATCCAACGCCCTTATCGATACGTCAAACCATGAATGAATGAATGAATTGTATTGGGGTTTGCACTGCGACCTGTAGATCTATTGTGCCCTCGCTTTTAAAATGATGAGCTGGCTCATCCTATAGTTCCTCCTCCAAATCTATTGCTTTAAGGAATTTTAGTATTTGGGGCACTTTAAGACAGGATAGGTTGCTCCCTTTTACCTGGTATTGTCCCAGATGTGTTTTCCTTTGATGCATGATTGGGCAACACTTTCCCAGTATATGTTCCGGTGTTTCCTCATGCATGTTGCAGAATCTGCAAGTGGCACTGCTTACCACACCAATTAAGGTGTTTTCTAAGTTTGCAGTGTCCTGTTAGAATAGCTGTTATTATTCTTAGGTTATTCCAATACTTAAGTTAATACAGTATTCGAAACGCTACCGGTTGTAATTGCCCAGTAGTATTTTCGCCTGTCTCAGTTTACGGAGTTCATTCTAGTTTTTGAACCTGTTTGCCTCCTCTTCTTGTTTAATTTTGGTTTTGATGACATTTTCTCCTATGCCGCAATAAGTTTCAGGCCCTGTTAGAGGAGTTGAAGCGACTATTTTTGCTAGGGAATCTGCCTTTTCGTTTCCATGAAACCAAGTACCCAGTAAAGTGTGACCCTGTTCTTGTTACCAAGTTCATTTACGTCAAGCGATACTAGAATTCTAGGTGAACTTTAAAAATAAAATAGACATAATTAAGTTGGATTCACTTTAAAACGAAAAGCAAACAGAATGCAATTGGCGTCGAGGCCAAGTTTTTGGTTAAGCTTCAGTTAACTAGTTCTTTGGTTGACTCGTCTTTCTGTTCATAC
Organism: Philhelius festivus; assembly: GCA_963931855.1. Lineage (NCBI taxonomy): Eukaryota > Metazoa > Arthropoda > Insecta > Diptera > Syrphidae > Philhelius > Philhelius festivus. Next base: position 5,566,332 of record OZ007555.1, on the reverse strand, counting down.
TTTTATTTCTTTTGTCGACACTAAGTCGTTGCTTATGTCTTTAACGATTTTTGTATATTTTAATGTATCCATCGAATGTGAAAAGCACACAATTTAAGCGCCGCGCCGTGGCGCGATGGTTGTGTGCTCGCCTGTCAACCTCATGATCACAGGTTCGATCCCTGCCGTCGTCTATGTCGCTTTAATTCGATTAAAACATTCTAAAAATTGTCATCAATGGGCTTAATGGTTTACTCATTGCATGTTGTTTAGGCATAACACTAACAACATGTGATTGAGTTAAAGTAGTATGCCCAACAAGGATGAATACAAATAAAATAATGTGAATTATAAGTGACATAGAAATAAGACACGGCATTTATCCGCTTTAGTTCAGCCGCCATCCCTGGAGATAAAAATATCTGAGACAACCACCTTCAGTCTCAGAACATCGTGCCACACATCTTTCCTATCCCTCTTTCTCTTCATTAACTTCACGCCCGCGCTGTGCTGAAAACATTTAAAGGGTAATCATAATCCCTTGAGCACGGGTAAATTATAAAAAAAAAAAAAAAAAAAGAGAAGAAAAAACTTAATACTTTTTTGAAGATATAGGATATCCTGAATTCGAATCGAAGCTCAGATTTTCTCTATTACATCAGATGTCTTTGATATTCTAACCTTAAAATGTTTTATTTTTAAATGTGTATCATGTTATACAGGGTGATTGGCATAAGGTGTGACAAAAAGCTAGGGCGTGTAGGTTGGACTTAGACAAGAAAAAAATCGTATGGGAGGGGGGGGTCTATTTCCCCCCGTTTAGGCGGGAGGGGCAATTTAAGAAAAAAATCACTTAAAACAGAAAAAAAAAATTATTAAAAAATTACGGTGATACCTACAGAGTAATGCTATAGCATTTTGAAAAGCCAGAAATACATTCTTTAATTTTGTTTTTAAATAAAGTTGTTCGAGTGAATAGTTTTTGAAAAATTAATTTTCAAAATCAAAATTTTGAAAAAAAAATGAAAAAATTTTTTTTAAACAATTTTTTTTCAAAATTTTACGTAATTAAGTATTATTTTTGTATTCAATATTCAATGCTCTCATTAATTTTTGATCAAACACAAAAAACCGGATGTCAAAATGTTTTGTAGTTTTTGCGAAAATCAAAAATAACAAAAACTACTTTTGTTCTAAGAAAAGCCTTTTATTTTAGTTTTTATACGTCTTTGGATTCCTACGTGAATTTACGATTGAAAGGATTAACTTTAAATAAACAGTAATTATGTATTTTATCTAAATATGCATGTATTTATTATTTAAATTGATTTCAAGATTCAGGAACATTTTTGTTCTTATTTCGCAATTGCATTTTTCTGTCACTAGTTAGGGCGTGTAACGCTGCATTATTTAAAAAACATTCGCAGATCAATATTAATCCAATGCTCTCACGCAGGTGTTCTCAATGAACAAATGTGTTATTGTATGCTTATAAGACTGATAATAAAAAAATTTTACAAAAAAAGTTAATCCTTTCTTTCGTAAATGCACCTAAGCCAAGCCGACCCCACCATAATAAAAAAGTGGCAGGTCAATTTTAAACCAATACTCTCACGCAGGTGTTCTCAATGAAAAAATGTGTGAAATATGGTTAATCCAGTACTTTGTCACATTATTGTATGCTTATAAGACGATAATCAAAAGAATAGTAAAAAGAAAGTTAATCCTTTCAATCGTAAATTCACCTACATAAGAATCCAAAAACGTAAAAACTAAAATAAAAGGCTTTTCTTAGAACAAAAGTAGTTTTTGTTATTTTTGATTTTCTCAAAAACTACAAAACATTTTGACATCCGGTTTTTTGTGTTTGATCAAAAATTAAAAAGAGCATTGAATATTGAATAAAAAAATAATACTTAATTACGTAAAATTTTGAAAAAAAATTGTTTAAAAAAAAAAATTTAATTTTTTTTTTCAAAATTTTGATTTTGAAACTTAATTTTTCAAAAACTATTCACTCGAACAACTTTATTTAAAAACAAAATTAAAGAATGTATTTCTGGCTTTTCAAAATGCTATAGCATTACTCTGTAGGTATCACCGTTATTTTTTAATAATTTTTTTTCTGTTTTAAGTGATTTTTTTCTTAAATTGCCCCTCCCGCCTAAACGGGGGGAAATAGACCCCCCCCTCCCATACGATTTTTTTCTTGTCTAAGTCCAACCTACACGCCCTAGCTTTTTGTCACACCTTATGCCAATCACCCTGTATAATGAATTAATTTTTCTCCAAAGAACTCGTTCCGGAATGTGAAAGCAAAATTAATTAAATATAATTTTGAATGTTTTCAAAACGTGTTTTCCAAATAATCCCGCCGCAAAAAATCCCGAATCACGAAATCCCGCCGAAAATAAAAGTTAAAATCCCGCCGACAGATATTTTTAGAAATATTTGGCGGGACTTTCAATACTATTTTAGTACTATTTAAAGAACAGTTGGTTCGGGAAAAATTCAGTTCTTGGAGAACTCCGAGGAGCTAAGACCTCCTCCATCTTTAGAGAGATAAGATGCTTTTCAAATTTCAATGGTTTGGCCAATTATCTTTGGACATTTGACCAAAATATTTTTGGACTTTTGCCAAAAATATTTTTGGACGTTTTGTCAAAAATATTTTTGAACAATTTGTCAAAAATATTTTTTTAACAAACACAAATTTTTTTTTTAAGAATTTTTTTTTCAACAATTTTTTTTTCAATAATTTATTTTTTTTTTTTGAAGAAATTTTGATTTTTCATACATTGTTTACATTGGCGCCTGCCAGGCGACTTAATATACCCTAAGCGGAGCGACGATGTCGCGTGAGCGGGTGTGTCCCCGAAAAAAGGAATTAAAAACCTTAAGTCCTGCGGACATTTAAACGTGCTTTCTGGCTAAACTAGGCATCTCAGCGAGTTAAAAATTATATATTCGTTATCTAGGGAGTGCCACCTTTCAATCCATATATGTATGCATGTAACGAAAGACAAATGTTTATCTTTAAATGCGATTTGCGGCTAAACGGAGCTCCATAGACCCCCCAAAGTTGACATTTTCAAACGTGATTTCTGGCTTAACTAGGCATCTTGGCGAGTTATAAATTATATATTCGTGATCTAGGGAGTGCAACCTTTCAATCCACGTATCGCATGTAACGAAAAACAAATGTTTATCTGTTAATGCGATTTGCGGCTAAACGGAGCTCCGTAGACCCCCCAAAGTTGGCATTTTCAAACGTGATTTCGGGCTAAACTAGGCATCTTAGCTAGATAAAAATTGCATATTCGTAATCTAGGGAGTGCCACCTTTCAATCCACGTATCGCATGTAATGAAAAACAAATCTTTATCTTTAAATGCAATTTGCGGCTAAACGGAGCTCCGTAGACCCCTCAAAGTTGACATTTTCAAACGTGATTTCGGCCTAAACTAGGCATCTTAGCGAGTTAAAAATTGCATATTCGTGATCTAGGGAGTGCAACCTTTCAATCCACGTAATAATGCATATTTCAACACATTTATTTACTACTTTAAAAATACATTTTTTTGACACGTGAGCTAAGTCGCGGATAGTGTTTTTATTAATCAGACTAAATAAATGAAAATTTATTTTTACTTCAATTTAAATATCAAAATTTTGTTGATTATTATTTTCATTCAATATAACAATTCAATCATTTTGTTTTTCTCTTTGCAGATCGCACAAATCCACGGAATAAAGTATTAAATATGTATTAAAAAATGTAAGTAATTTATTTTTTCCACTTTGTTTTGCAAAATATTGTGTTTTTATTTATTTTTAGTTTCAATTCCTTTATTATTGAAATTTTATTTTTTTTAAAAAAACTTTGTATCAAATCGATAAATAATTTCCGCCTGAATGGCTGTCAGCTATTTTGTGAGAATTCGCAATTAATTTTATTTTATATTCTGAAAAAGTAAATTGGCCATTTTATAAATTAACATTCTTTTTCTCTGTGTTATTATGGCCGTTATGGTCATGGAAAATGAGTAGGGAGCTCTATAAAATATTGAAGTAGGGACTTTTTGAATCCACTATTGGCTGAACAAAATTGTACACAGTGTTCGATTGAAAGAAGTGTGTTGGTGGGGGGATGGGGGCATTGAGGGTGAAGAGAGTTGTTGATTTATATTGAATATTTTATACATGACCAAACAGAAAAAAGTTTAAAGGGACCAAAGTTTTTATGGTATTTTTATTTTCATAATTTTTTTTTGTTTTGTATTCCGACTCCTTGTAACGGTAGCAGCAACCCCATGTTTTTTTTTTTTGTTTATTTTTGGAGATAGTAAATTTTATTTATGAATTGATTTTAAATCTCTAGTTTTATGGTGGAAGTTGAGTATGTAAAGGATTGTTGTGGAAATAATTTATCGGTCTGAATAAAATTTTATAAAACAAGTGCCCAATTTTGTGGCTGCTTAAAAAGACATAATTAATGGAACTTTCTGTATGGTTTTTTAAGGTTATGTCACATTCGTAACAGGTTTTGGCAATAGAAGTCATTTCGTGTTTTGTTGTTTCTTGACTGGAGTTTACGAAGCAGGACCAAACTTCCACTGAACAAATTGTTAAGTGGCAAGTTTTTGCGTTGCTAGAGGTTCGATTTTGATAGCTCTGGCGCATATATAAACATGAGTTTTAGGGCTATGTTATCTTTGAGGTCACCTGCCATTTTTGCCTTATTGGCATATCCACATTGAGACTTAACGAAACCCCCCAAGTCTAACAGGTCAAATCCCACGATGTCATTAGCCAGTTAATGTTTCATTAAGATAATTCCTTGAAATCGCTCATGAAGAATGGTTCTTAGCGTCATGCGGCTAGGATCACATGTCACTCATATCCTTTTCTTCCAAACTAGTGATGTCGATGATTCCACAGATTCCACACCCAATAGCGACTTTCTGCGGATGGATATTACTACTTGGTTGACCCAAAGCGACCTCGTTGCTGAAGATAATTCTTTTTCTGAAGTCCGAGTCCATTTGCAATTGCTTGAGAGCCCAGTCAGCCATAATTTAGATACACGAGTTGCTGCACGGCTGGCGGCGTAGCTTACCCTTGTGTTTTGTCTTTAGTGATTTAAAAATCAAGAAAACTAACAATAGATAAAAAAACATGGCGGCCATGAACTGTCAACTCATTTCTATTCGAAATCCTTTTTTTTTGATGAGAGACTTAGATTACAACAGTTTTTACTAATGAATGAAAGTGTGGTATTGGTTCGTATACTTTTCTGAGTTCTTAGACAGGTTTTAAGGTACCCAATCGCCTTTTAAGCTGAATTTCTAGCAATCCATACCATGCAAAATACTTAAACCCATACCAGAACCGCAATGAAACCTTCCTTATAGACATTCAGGCAGATGGTAAAGTCATTTATGCGACAGTAATTTTGTCCAGCAATGCTGAAATCAGCACTCAAAAGCTACTGTATAGCAAATTGAAAGCCACTCCCGACATTGACGAAAATCAAGGGACGGGCCACTCTGTATTTCCCTTAAGGTTATGAAGGACAACTAATTCTCAAATTATCATACCAAATCCATTTTTCGGTGGAAAAGGTAATCCAACTGCATTCTTTTCAGAAAAATTTGACCCGACAATTGGTTTTAGGTGTATGCAAGTCCAGTCAGGGCCATTGCACCATGTCCTGGACCCTGTCAAATAGGACTAAATGCAACTTTTTTATCTTTGAGGCTGGCAGAAAAAGAGAACTATCACTTTGTTCTCCTTCAAATGCTCTGTTCTGACAAGATTGGGAGCTCAATCTTTCGGAGAGTCATTTTTGACAACCTAATTGAACCTTCCAGCTTGAAGATCAAAAACTTGTGGTAACTTCTGTACCGTAAAACATCCATCTTGCCTATTCTATATGAGAACTCATTCGTCATCACCAAAAAACTTGACTTTAATTTCCTCTGTAAAGAGGAGGAGTCTCCTCATTGACCATGCGAATGCTAATGTCCTTACTTTGGAGCATAGTCTATTTCGGCCTACCCATACGTTTTAAATAGCTCGCCGATCCGCACTGCAAATAGTCCTTTGAGACTCTTCCTCCTGAAGCATATTTACCACTTTTACTGCATTTGTGATGACCATATGATGCCAAGAATCGGGCATGGGAATCAAAATAAATGACGAAATCAAATAAAACTGAAAACGGCACTTGGCAACAACACTTTTCAGGTATTCACAAAAAAATCACTTTTTCGAAAAATCATCCATCTTGTCACTTTTTCTTTTGTGCTTCGTTCCATTGAAGAGAAGGTTATTCTGGCTTAAAGTGCATTCATATCTGGTTGTAAACGTTTTCGTATCGAGGTCACATACAATACAATCAAAAATTGTCTTACATTTTTCAAACTCCGAGGCTTGAAGCTAAGGTATTCTATCAACTCTTGGTTAATGTCTAGACGGTCTCCTTACAAACAGTAGTTCTTTCCTGAATTTTGACATCTTAAAAATCATGCCATTTAAAATTCAACTCCCTCTCTATAGAAATACCAAAAAAGCATTAAGAAACTTGACTTATCACGACCGTAATTTTGTCAGTCAAAGTCGTTCTACTTACCTAAATCACTTCTCACATTTTCCTCTCTACTGTTTTTTCTTTTCTTTTCTTTCTTACCTACATAGATTAATAAAGCACTCATCTTCTGTCACGAAATGGTCTCATCTTGAGCTAATAAATAATACCACTTCAGTCCCTCGGTGCGCTATTAAATTCATATTCCGTTTATTACACATTTCTGCATTCCCAAACAAACAAATCATCAGATCACAACCAGGCAGGCAGTTTTGTAGTAGAATCGAGTCGAGTCCTATTATAGCGCCGCGCCGGCAAACGTGAAGACACAAGGAAATTACTTGCAGTAGTAGGATGGAAATTTATGTGTTCCGTCGCATAATTAAAATCACCTCATAAATATGAAAAGACACCACATTCAACATTTTAGAGCTTCTGCATAAATGTGTTTCTGGTTTTATAGTTGGTAAATATGCTCTGCCGCAAAAGCCTCACTCGACCTCAGAGGGACGGAAAAAGAAAAGATAACCAAAGGCACTGCAAACGGCCAGTGGCGGCGGCGGTAGTAAAAGCCATTCATAAGCGGATCCTCAACAAGCAGTTTATTTGGGGGAGGGGTCTACTTAAAATATTAACTTCCTTTAGTGACTGTTACATTCAGTGGAAATATTGACGTATTTAACCTTTGGAAACCTGTTAAGGGATGAAATTCGAAATTTTGTTTAAGGTCATCTAGAACGGGTAGGTACAGGCTAGGTAGCCTGCAGTGGGATTTGCTTTTCAATCATTCTTCTGAAGGTTCCAAAGGAATTAGAATGATATTGGGTTCTAGGTTCTTTGGAGAAAAAATTGATGTTTTTGAGGATCGATATCGGTAGTGTGAATTTATTGCTTCTGCTGTTGCTTTCCACCTGTCCTACTCTACTGGTATCCTTCTAAGTGCATGGAAAACACTATTTGCCAAGCCAGTCCCTAAGAAAGGCGAATTTCCTTCGTCTACTAACAATCGTCAAATTGACCTTACGTTTCCTCTTTCCAACGTCATGGACAACGCTGATAAATTCTTAGCTCAAGAAATATCATGAAGAACGAAAGCTTCTCAATGCCTGGCAGTATGGTTTTCGTATCAATAGGTCCACTGGTGATCTGATGGTATATCTCACCGAGCACTGGAACCAGTCTTTACATCGTTTTGGAGAAAGTAAGATTATTGCGGTTGATATTTCAAATGAATTGGATCGAAAATTTGTGCTTTTGGTATTGTTTCAAAAGTACCTTTCGAACCGCTCAATACAAGTCCTATTAGATGGTCCCATGTCTGAAATTCATAGAATAAATGCTGGTTTTCCCAGGGTTCTATTTTTCTCCGAACCTCTTCCTCATATTTGTCAACGATCTCTTGTCCGAAATTTCTAATCCTTTAAATTGACTTCATAATCAAAGTACTCTCATCTTCTCATATTCGTTTCAAGAATAATTTTTGTTCGGATGTGCAACTTGAACTTGATCTTGACAGAATTGTCCTTAGGGGAATAAAAAGCTGAGTAGGATTTTATGCTTCAAAAACTACACGCTATCTTCTGCTTATGCCCTTATTCACAAGTTTCACTTGCATTGAAGCCACGGAACAGCTTTCAGTTTTTAGTATATGCGTTACAGACACCTTGTGTGGAATTATTAAATATTCGACGTCACCGAAAACGCTGCTAGGTGTTTTGGTTTACAGCGAAGGTGCAAGAAACTTGTCACCCTTTATAAACTCGTAGTACCCCTTGGCATAATAGTTAGTGCGTTGGCCTGTCATGCAGAAGGTCTCGAAAATTGTAGGTCCCCTCCGTTCCTGTTAACAAAAACACAGGAATGGTTGAGAGTTGTAGGTCACTTTATCCTGGTTCACTTCGAGCTGTTGCACCACCAAATTTATTTATTTATTCTGAACTGGTTTAAAGTTATTATTCTTCCCAAACTCGAATACAATTCTTATATATTGGCTGGTGCTCCAATCACCCACTTGAGACTTTAAAACAGAATTATATCTGTGGTGTTTGGGAGAAACATGATAACTCCATTTTAAAATTTGCGGCTTTACGACCACCTTAGATCGAGCTAGAGCCTATGCGCGTGAACCAATTTTCTTCAAACTTGAAATACGATTTTTCTTAGATTATGTTCATATATATTCCAAATTTAAAGAAAATCGGTACACTCGTTTAGGCTCTAGGTCGATGTAAAGTGGACGCAAAGACGCAAATTTTAAAATGGAGTTATCATGTTTCTACCAAACACCACAGATATATACATACAGTGTTCTAGTGAAATATCCAGTTGCATTCCACTCTGTCATCAGTCTGCTCTTGAACTTCCGACGTACAGTGAAGTACAGAGATTATTTTTTCAGCCGCACTTCACGAATGTGGAATTCTCTACATAGCACTATTTTACCTCCTTATTGTAATATTCAGAAATTTAATATTAATTCGCATCGGTTTCTCCTCTCTAAACCTTCCCTGTTTTCGTAACGTTCGAGCTGTGATGATCATTTAAAGGGTAGTCATATCCCCTTATTAAAACGACTTCGATCGTTGCGAAAGAATATTTTGTTATACCCACCTAGATCAAGCCGTACGTAATGGTTCTTTTCAATGCAAAAAAAAAACTGCCAATCATCCTCTTCATTGGTTTAAACAAAGGAATTGCAGGTAATCTTCAATGTATCTTTCAAATATGATTAAAAGTCTAAAATGACTTAATTTAGATATTTTTCAACGAATATTAAATAAAGTTGTACCAAACCTCAAAGCCAAAACTTGGTCAAATGCCTGGCTCTTGCTACTAATCCTTCAATCCTTGAGAACATAGTACTTGAAGAAAGATGCAACTCAGCTTCTTGTGCTTATTATTCAAACCTTTTCTGAACCATTGACTGCATTCAAATTTAGTTTTCAATTTTCTTTGCGCTGTATCTCATAATCAATATGAATTTTTGGTTTTGATCAACCAGAAAGTTCTCTTCTTCAGGTTTTCTTAAATCGCTTCGACGTCAAATCTTCCCCATGTAAAGAAAGGTATTTAAAATGAAAGAAAATGTAAAAGCAAAGTTTTTAATCAACAATAACCCAAATCTGTTTCAAAATTTCCAAAATGTACGCATTTTTTTTTCTGAAACCACACTTAAGATCTGCTGACTCCAATTTTGATTGCAATAACTGTCCTCCTAAAAAGGTTATGTGTGATATAATTGATACATTTAAGTCAACATTTTCATCATTGAATATGCCTTTTCCAGTCAAACAAGACACCGGTCGAAGTTCTGAAAATATCATAGGGGTAACTCCTTCAATTCAAAACTAGTCTTTCACAGGAAGTGGAAATTTCTCAGTCATTGTTGTGCGGAGTTTTGTGAAAAGACTTTGGCTAAGACTCATGCAATATCAATTTTTTTCAAGACCTTGAACATCTTGATTATTTGAAGTGTTGACACTTCTCCAATTGGCTCTTAAAAAAAATCCCTAATTTCATTGTCATTTCCTTTTGGAAAAACCTACAAAAAAAGTTTACTTACTTACTTACTTACTTACTTAGGTCCTCGGACCTGTTACGTCCGTGTGGTTTCCCTTGCGGGGCATAGGGCCTCCACTACTCCTACGCGCCATCGTGACGGTTTCTGGAGATGTACCTCAGCTCTCTCCAACTCTTCCCCAGTTGTGCTGATTCCTCTTCGCCAAGAACTTCTGGGTCGGTCCACTCCTCTGTCTCGCTGCGTGAGAGCGTTCCATTGCATCGCTTGACTCGTGATGCACTAGTGGCCTTTTCGAAACGTATGTCCAATCCACTGCCACTTACGTTTTCGTATTATAGAGTCGATGGGTTCCTGACCTGTCCTCGCATGAAGTTCATCATTGGAAATACGGTTACCTCAGCTTTCTTTACTTCGGACACCTTTTGTTTTCGTTCAGGAAGAATTATCAGATAAAGTTAAAAACTTATCAGGTTGTCATTTTCATTCAACACTATGATCATTGTTATAAATATTTAAAAGGGAACAAAGGCTTAACGTCATGTCGTATCAAATTAACCTAAGATGTTTGAAAAATTAGAATATCACACTTTGTAAGATTAACAATACCATAAATAAATAGTGGTGTTAAATCGTTATACGAAAATGTTCTTCAATTAACAATCAAGTGACCACAACCCCAGGTATGACAGTGGGCTCATTGAAGATGCTAATTTTAGTTTACCCACTGAATTATATTCTATCACTCCACGAAATCATAAATACGATGATTCTAAAAAAAAATGCTTTATGTAGCAAAGTTGAAAGAGAATGCAATCTTTTGTGAATGCAATCTTTAATGACTTCAATTCAAATATTGCATTCATTGAATTCACTTTGAGACTGCTTCAAGTTCAAATATTCAAATATGTAATCACCTTCTTTGGAGTGTTTCTGGCACCCGACACAACCTCCATTTGTACCCGCACTTGAGCCCATATACCGCCATTTTACAATCACAACTGTTACTACAATAATAATTGTGTCTCTTGTAATATTTGTTCTATGGATTTTTAAACTGCGGCATTTTGTTCCATTATTTACTTGATGGTTTTTTTCTTCTTCTGTGTGTTCTTCAGTCCTTACTTCTTCATCTGGGTACGAGTGTAGCAGCATTGATTTATGTTCCGAAGGGGTCTGAACGAGTGCTGTAATAATCTGCCAAGAGTGTTAGCCACAGTAAGAGTCCAACACAAAGAAATGCTTTTTTGTATTTTTACCCATCGTTGTCTTTCGTTATTTTTCCTTCCATGGGAGTGATGATAAATTTGATATGATAACATTTTATCACATCGTTTAGTCACACTACAATGTGAAATTTGTGTTGCATATATTTTTGTATAATATTGCATCGCTCTTCTTCACATTTTTATCTCGAAGCTCTTGACGTTGTTGGATTGATGGGGCTTCCATAAATAATTATTTTCAATAAGACAGAAAAAAATACTGGTATATTTTTAAATTTTTGTAGTGCAATTAAATAAATTGATGTAGGTATACACGAGCAAGCAATTAGAAGAGTCTTTCGTGTAGAATTAAATCAGAAAATTGCAACTTTGTTGCTTGTAGGTTTTTTCGCCCCTATTGCAAGATTGTAATTATTTTATATTTGACTTGTTGCCAGGAGATAAAATATGTATAATCAAAGACGACAAAGAATTTGGGGCTGGGTACTTGTTGACATAACCACATTAATATTTTATGCTTGCTTAGCCACTTGAGACGATTTACAGAGGAAACTATATATGTTGTAGATATGCACGTAATACTTTTATAGAAATAAATAATTTTAATTTAAAAATAACTAAAACATCTGCAAGAAAGCAAGAGACGTGGCGTGACTTAAACGGTCAATTAAAGTCTTGAGAAAAAAAGACAATAGAAATGTTCAAGGTCAGGCTCTTAAACTTGTCTATGATGTTTATTTCGTTTGGACCTTTAATGCCTTCTATTTACTTCTCCAAGTAATGCTTTCTGAACCTTTTTCTGTCCCCGATTTCATTCAGGAAGATACAAGACACTGTTTGAATACTTACTTGTCAATATTTAAAGAAGCCATTTTGTTAAAAGATGACATTGGAGAGTGTGTGTGTGTGAAAATTTAGGATTTGTTGTTAATTCGGTTGGAAAGTGGAGCAGTGCGAAAATCTGATGGAAACGTCATATTACAGGGATATTATGGGCACTATATTCGACATGTCAGTTGTTACAGACGTTGTAATTGAAGTATCGCGCAAGTAGTTGCCTTTTGTAAAAAAAAGTCTCAAAAGATTTTTTGTAAAAAACTTTCTGAATTACAAAATTCGTTTGAAACATTTTCTCTAAAATAAAAAGTGAGCGAGGTATCCATAAATATCTGTATTGGGGCCTTGGCTCTCTGAGTTTCTATGTTATTACCCAGAGGGGACTTGGATTGATCTCATCTATATAAAATTTTGTACCAGCGATCGTATTGACGGGAGTGTGTTACAATATTCATAGTTCATCTCATAAAAATCCCACAATTTTCTGCCAAATTCGAATGGCTAACATGAGAATCACTTTTCATACATAGCTCTTGAAGGATTTGTCACTTCCTCGGAAGGTGTAGTTCCCCGGAAAAAAACATTCTTTTGTTTTAAAGTGGCTGGGAATCTAAACTAATCTTTAATCTAGGCAGTCCAACGCAGTAACCAATACTCTAATGAAAATGATTTCTGCAGATTAAAGCTATAATAAAGCATTATACCTTTGCCATGCTGTCTCGCGACACGACGGCGATGGAGGCGCGGCGTTTATTAAAATACATTCGAAGCATTTCTGTCAAAAATATCCCATCCTTTGAAATCAAACTCAAACAAATGCTCTTTAATACTCCTTACGCCCCTTTCGTCGCTACTTATGAATGTTATTTAGAAGTGTCTTTTATCTCAGGTGTTAATTTAGTGACGTCTGTCATCTCAGACAGTAATAGGCGATCTTTTTTTTTGACAGCTCGGTCCCCTGCTCTGAGCTTAAAAAGAAACACGCCTAAAAGTCGTAGTGACGTCTCCCATCACAGACTGTAATGACTTCTGCTGTGATTTTAGACTGTCATTCTAGACTGCTAGACTGTGATCTTGTGTGTTTATGATCTCTAATTGTAATCTAGTGACGTCTCTCATCTCATAATTTAGTGACTTCTGATATCTAAAACTGCTATCTTAGACTGTAATTGAATGTCATCTGTTATCTTAGACTGTAATCTAGTTAGTCTGGTGTCTATGACTTTAATTTAGTGAAGTATGTCATTTTAGAATGACATTTCGTAAGTCTGTTAAATGAAACTGGTACTTATGTGACATCTATCATCTGAGACTGTAATTCAGTGACGTCTGACAGCTCCAACTATAGTAAAATGGGTCTTCAATTTCAGTTCACTTAGCTATACAAATTTTTGTATGGATTTTGAATTTTTTAAAGCTCAAGGGTATTCCCAATTTTGACAGCTGATTGCGGTCATAGTTGAAATTAAATATGTCAAATTGGCTGTCATTTATTAAGTCTAAATCAACATGGACAGTTATGGAGTTCAACAACATGTGTAAATAATTAAATTGTTTTATTTCGCGCGCTTCGCTCATTTTATGGTCGCAATAATCCTCCTTCTAAAAGGATTTTTCGCAATGTGGTGGATAAATTCGAATGAACCGGTTCATTGAACAATCTGCCAAATATCTGTACGTAAACAAAATGCAAGAAAAATATTGCCCCTGTCAGTCAATTCCTCCTTTCGCAGATAACAACTTGGCGTCTTGGGCCTACACCTGTTCAGACAAATATTTTTAGTTTCAGATCCGCGCCACCAAGCGAAGCGTTGGATATTTGAATGATGTTATAGTTATTTCATGAATAACGGCATCTATCTCACAGTTTATTTTCTTCAAACTTAAAGATATGAAACCCTTTAGTTGGAACAAAATATACATGTGTGTTCTAATTATAAATATACTGAGAATATAGGCATGGACTACATTTGCAATGCGAGCTTTAGGCAAGCAGGAAAGGCCTTCGATAAAAACAGTGATTAAAATTCAACTTTTTATGTGGTCCACTGTTGCATAAACACTTTTGCCTTGCCATCTGAAACGAGCTTGGTTTTTTTTCAAGATTTTAGAATCCAAATTCAATACATAGTTTCGAGAAAAGACATGCCTCTGTACCTTTCTGGACCCATGTTTTGGTCATTTTTTACTTGCGACTTATAGGTACTATAAAGAAAGTTATGCATTTGTAAAAAAAATCGAACTCAAGATTTTGATCAAAGTTGACATTACATTACGATGATAGCGAAGACCAAAAAAGTGGGTATCGCAATTCTGTCTGTCTGTTCGATTACAGCTAAACCGATTTTTGTCAAACTTGGTAGATATGGGTTTTAATTTTTTACCCCCAGATGTTTTTTGATTTGATTTTTTAAGACCAAAAATAACGGTACCTGCCATACGATTTTTTTTCGAAATTTTATAAACATTTTTTTTTCTCAAAAACTGTTCGACAGATTTTCAAAATAAAAATACAAAAAAATTCATTTAATTAAGGCTAAGTATTGGATGAAAAAAAATTTCCGAAAAATGGTTATTGAGGGTACCCCCAATGGAACCATTTTTTTGGTGTTGATTTTCTCAAAAACGGTACAACCGATTTTGATCATTTTTTTTTGCTAAGGCTCTTCAAAAACATAAATAGAATTGTGTAATCAAATTTAAAAAAAAAAATTTTTGGATTTAAAAAAAAAAACTTCAAATTTTTTTTTTTCAAAACTCTATGTATATTTCGAAAACCCCATGCTAGATTTTTTTTAAACTTGATAAATAAAAGTTTCTCAATATAATATACAAGATGTGATAAAAAAAATTTTATTTTACCTAAAAATAAAGGTACCTACCATACAAATGTTAAAAATTTCAAAAAAAAATGGTTTTCAAAAATCGTATTTTTCTCGAAAACGGCGCCTAGAATTTTGATAAAATTTTTTTCTTTCACAGCTTGTACCTACCACAGAACCATTTTTTCGAATTTTGAATTTCTCATTATCCACATAACGGATCTTAATAAAAAATTGTATAGAGAAGCTTCTAAAAAGTCTAGAACACATTGCATTTCAAAACTTTAAATTAAATATTTTTTTGAATTTTTGAAAAAAAAATCTATTTTTTCTTTTTTTTAAAAATTCAATATCTCAGAAATGGATCAATATTTTTTTGCAAATTTAATTTTTATTCGAACAATAATAAAAACTTTAAATTGGCGTACCAACATTTTTTCTTAAAAAGCTTTTAAAAAGTTTGTATATAAAAGCTTTTTTTTCTTAAGAAACCACTACAACGACTTATAATTTTTGTTCTTGCATAAATTCATATTTGGATAGCATTCTGTTTTTGTCTCTTACTACTAAAAGAATTTAAAAATTCATTTTATGCTTATGAACAGCTTTAATCTAATAACATTCGTTTTTAAAATTCCTAGTCTATTGCATAGGAGCAAGTTCGTGCGACCCAGTCGTGCATTTTATTATTATAAGTGAAGATAACTACCTACTTACTTGTTCCTTAAGTATTTTTTGTTTTTCTGTGCAAATAATTTTGACCAAACTTAATATTTCGGTTCTATTCGCCTTCTGTACGTTTGTACGCCAAATGTTCAATTGGCTAGAGCTTAAACGGATGGTAGAACGATTTGGTACAGAGCGATGTGATTCCCCAGAGGCCCAATGGGCAGTTGGTTTAATCTCATCTATAGAACGGGAAGCTACCATACTACAATTTTGGTTACTTCAAATTTTCTCTAAAACGACTCAAATGATTTTATTTAAATTTAATTTTTATATCTGAGTGAAAAGACACACAACGCGAAAATAAGATTTTGAGGTTTTTGAGAAAATTCTTATTTTTTTTTTTAGTATTTCCAGACTTCATGAACTGTTTCACGAATTTTCTTCTAATTTTGCTCAAAGTTACACACTTCTTAATGCAACAGATATTAATTCATTCAAAAATTTATATTTTTGTAAATTTGTTTTCTTTGTAAACTTTCCCGTCACAGTTCCAATAAGAATAATTAAGCCGGCCTTGAAAATTAAGAGTAATTTCGTGAGATTCAATTGATCATCAATTAAAAAAGACCTGACCCGACCTTTGAATTTAAAAATAATGCAAGACCTCTTTAAATTTTCGTCGATAAAGGATGGTTGTCATTCATGGTTTTGACAAGACAAGTTGATGTTTTCAAAATGTACTTAACTCACAGTCCCCAAAGAACACATCTCACTAAATTACACCAAATAGACGATACATTTTTCGCACCATCTTTGACATCCAATGTCACAACTTAATTCGTCTAAAATGTATGTCAATTTGCATATCATTAACAGAACAAAACTCTTTCATCAGAATTAACCATTCATTTAATCAAATTCCCATGCACAATCAGAGGAACATACGTTTAAAGTATTTCAAACACCTAAATGCTAATTTATGCAAAAGTTAAAAATTCAGAACAAAATAACCATCCCTACTTTAATCCTTTTTCGATTCTTCATTTATGCATGATGATAATTTTATTTTTATTTCTTGAATTCAATTTGTTTAAGAAATTAATGCGGTATCCCTGTGCGCATAATATCTAGAGTTTTTCGTTTTAATTTTTCATTAATTCCATGGGGCTTATATGTCCCTTAAAATATCCTCTCTTATCCTAAGGACACATACCAGTGGTCGAATGTTTTTTTTTTTTTTTTGCATACTCGTACGTACGTTTATAAAATATTTTTTTCACTTACCTCCAGCTAGAAAAGACCAACTTTTATTAGAATACCCTGATGGTTAGCATAGAGAGGATGAAAAAAAAGATTTTGATATTTTTGCCTCTCTCTTCACGTTTCTCTTTTTTCTTTTCCTTCAGCTTTAGAAAATACAATTGGCAAATATAAAATGATGGTGATGATTGTTGGATTTCGGTATATACATCTACTAACTAGGATACTATAAGAAGGCAAACTTTAACTTCATTAAAAAAAAAATAAAAAGACACAACAGCTTAAGGTTAATTTAGTCAGCTCATTTGAAAACTTAATGAGCTGTTTGTCTTTTTAATTGGAATCTGACTATGAATGTGGGCCCAAACAGAAAGGACTTTCAAGTAAAAAATGTGTCCCTAGATTAAATGAGTAAATATTGCCTCATGGAAATACCTCACAAAAAAAATAAACCTTTTTACTCAAATTAATCTTTCACCCTGGTTGAGCCAAAAAGGCTTTATTTATCCCTTCTCGCCCTTGCAACACCTTTTATGTTTATCCCAAAAATAAAATCGAATTTTGTTTATGTTCGTCCTTGGCTCTTGCAAAACTTTCAAAATATCTACCTTTACAGCTTTTCCAAAAAAAAAAAAATAAAAACCGCCACACTAACTTAGCGAAATACTTACTCACTTCCAATCGTGATTCGGAAATAAATGGAATCACCTCCATAAACCCTCATCTGAAGCAACAACATTCCATAAGTGGGTACGCTCTTGCACTCGCTTTGTACAACATGTCTGACGTCCTTGAACGATTACATTCTTTTCGGTAAATATCCTTGAAACTTCTCACACCGCACCCCTACTCTAGATCTTTTTTGTTTCCAAATGCTATCTTTCACACTCTTCACCGCCTACTCGGTTTCACTCCCTCTGCATCGCAAAGTTTCCTTGGTTTTTTCACTTACGTCATTGTGAAAGCTTACGCTTATCCTGGGCCTGGTTCACTGCCAACACAGAGGATGGTAATAAAATCGATTACTATTACATTGAGGTGAATCGAGAGGAAAAATCCTCATCATCATGGTCGTCATGAATCTGCTTCGGTTTGTCTGCCATCAGGAATTTTCGGAGTCCCTTTCGGGGGCAATCTTAAAAAATCTTTTTTTTTTTTCAAGGACAAAAGGATATACCACGCGCAGAGTGAATTTATATTAATGGATTTTCCACCTGCCTTATATTTGAGTATGTGTGGCAAGACAGATCATCCTCCTTTTCGTTTGTTCCTTAATTTATTTTCACAAATTTCGCAGGATTTACAATTAAAATAGCAAGCAAACGGAGAACAAACCCGAAATGAAGACGAAACGCCATCTTGGATTCATTAATCACCAAGGATGATAAGAAACAAGCTAGGCTGTGGTTGATGGTGTTTTGTGCTTTGTTTATCCTTATCCTTGGTGTGAAAATATTCTGCGAAAAATAAATAAAACTTAATAACCCTTGGGTTGGAATATACCCTACCTACTGTAGACTTAAGGGCAAGAAAGCCCCAAACCAGTTTGAGTGAACAAAAATCGGGTTATCACCGCAAAATGATTTGATTTTAAATAAGCCTATTTCAATGCTGAGAAAAATAGAATGAATCAAAAATAAAAGAGTTGAAAGTCGTTTAGGGAAATTAACAGTCATGGCCAACCGAATGAAAACAAATCAACAAAAAAAAATTGCCAAATGGAATTTATGGTCTGGAAGCTGTGAAGCGAGAAATTGGCATGGACCTGCATCTAATTTCGGTCAGAACGAGGCAATAAATTTTTGCATATTTTTTTTTTTTTTTGCAGCTAGGTGGTACTTTTTCTTGTTCGTTCATACAGGGTTTTTGGGGTTTCCTATATGGAAATCGGGTTAAAACAAGGTTATGTGGCTTTTTGTGGTCGTTTCAAAATGAAAATGCATTTTTATTAGTATTGGGTATGCAAGGGTGGATTTTAAATTTGAAATTCGAATAAGTCCTTGGTTTGAATTTCTAGTACGATATTTTTATCCTTGAAGTACAAATATCTAAAACTGAATCTTAGACTTACAAAGCTCAAAAAGGATATGCACTTCTTGTTTGTATTTTTAAAACTGAGGAAAAGAACCCACCAATAATTTACAATTCACAAAAATTAAATGCAAGACTAAGGCTTCGGCCACGCACTGAGCGACGAGCGACGCAAAAAATTAAAACACATTAAATTGTATAGAGGTGTCCACATAAGCCATGAGCGAAGAGCGACTAGAAATTGTAAATCACGAACTGTCGCACCATCAAATTTATTTATTTTCACTGGGTGGTACGTTTCGGATCAAAGTTTTAAAGTTAAGAAGCCCTGAGTTATCGTTTTTTACTTGCGACTTATAGGTACTATAAGGCAAGTTATGCATTCGAAAAAAAATCGAACTCGAGATTTTGAACAAAGTTGACATTACTAAGATAGCGAAGACTAAAAAAGTGGGTCTTGCAATTCTGTCTGTGTGTCTGTTCGACTACAGCCTAAACGGCTCGGCCGATTTTCTTCAAACTTGGTAGATATCATTTTCAATTTTTCCCCCCCCCACACATTTTTTTATATTTTTTTTAAGACCATACGAATTTTTTTCGAAATTTTGTAAATATTTTTTTTTTCTTAGAAACTGTTCCACAGATTTTAAAAATAAAAATACAAAAAAATTTCATTTAGTTAAAGCTAGGTAATGGTATGAAAAAAAATTCCGAAAACTGGTTATTGAGGGTACCCCTCAAGGAAACATTTTTTTTTTGTTTTTGATTATCTCAAAAACGGTACAACCGATTTTGATCATATTTTTTTTTTTGCTAAATCCCCAAAAACTTGAATAAAATTGTGTATTCAAATTTTCAAAAAAAAAAGAAAAGTTTTTCGATTTTTAAAAAATATTTCAAAAATTTTATTTTTTTCAAAACTCAATATTTCGAAAACCCCGCAAAAATTTTTTTAAACTTGATAAATGAAAGTTTATCAATATAATCTACAAGATGTTAGAAAAAAATTTTATTTTACCTAAAATTAAAGGTACCTACCATATAAATGCTAAAAAATTAAAAAAAAAAAACGGTTTTCAAAAATCGTATTTTTGTCGAAAACGGCAACTAGAATTTTTATAAAATTTTTTTTCTTTTAATTAATTTTTACGATCTTTAACATTATAAAAAAAAAATTGAAACTAAGATATTACAGCTGTATGTACCTGCCATAGAAACATTTTTTCGAATTTTTAATTTTTCATTATCCACATAACGGATCTTAATGAAATTTTTTATAGAGAAGCTTCTAAAAAGTCTAAGGCAATTGCGATTAAAAACTTTAAGATAAATATTTTTTGAATTTTTGAAAAAAAAAAAAAAAAAATCAATTTTTTTCTTTTTTTGAAAATTCGATATCTCCGAAACAGCTCAATATTGTTTTTTTGTAAGTTTAATTTTTATTCGAACAATAATAAAAACTTTAAATTGACGTTTTTTCTTAAGAACCTTTTGAAAAGTTTGTATATAAAAACTTTTTTTTTAAGAAACCACTACAAGGACTTATAATATTTGTTCTTGCAGAAATTCATATTTGCAAAGCATTCTGTTTTTGTCTCTTACTACTAAAAGAATTTAAAAAATTAATTTTATCCTTATGAACAGTTTTCTCTAATAACATTCGTTTTTAAAATTCCTAATCTATTATATGGGAGCAAGTTCGTGCGACCCAGTAGTGCATTATACTCGTATTTCTCTTAAAAATACATAGGTACCTAATGTCGTCCTTAAAAAACTGATACACAACACAATTAATGTCAAGCAAAAACTCACTATTTTTAATCACTTTTTACTCCTACACTTTTTTTTTGGGGTAATTTATAATAACGGGTGATTTTTTTGAGGTTAGGATTTTCATGCATTAGTATTTGACAGATCACGCGGGATTTCAGACATGGTGTCAAAGAGAAAGATGCTCAGTATGCTTTGACATTTCATCATGAATAGACTTACTAACGAGCAACGCTTGCAAATCATTGAATTTTATTACCAAAATCAGTGTTCGGTTCGAAATGTGTTTCGCGCTTTACGTCCGATTTATGGTCTACATAATCGACCAAGTGAGCAAACAATTAATGCGATTGTGACCAAGTTTCGCACTCAGTTTACTTTATTGGACATTAAACCAACCACACGAATGCGTACAGTGCGTACAGAAGAGAATATTGCGTCTGTTTCTGAGAGTGTTGCTGAAGACCGTGAAATGTCGATTCGTCGCCGTTCGCAGCAATTGGGTTTGTGTTATTCGACCACATGGAAGATTTTACGCAAAGATCTTGGTGTAAAACCGTATAAAATACAGCTCGTGCAAGAACTGAAGCCGAACGATCTGCCACAACGTCGAATTTTCAGTGAATGGGCCCTAGAAAAGTTGGCAGAAAATCCGCTTTTTTATCGACAAATTTTGTTCAGCGATGAGGCTCATTTCTGGTTGAATGGCTACGTAAATAAGCAAAATTGCCGCATTTGGAGTGAAGAGCAACCAGAAGCCGTTCAAGAACTGCCCATGCATCCCGAAAAATGCACTGTTTGGTGTGGTTTGTACGCTGGTGGAATCATTGGACCGTATTTTTTCAAAGATGCTGTTGGACGCAACGTTACGGTGAATGGCGATCGCTATCGTTCAATGCTAACAAACTTTTTGTTGCCAAAAATGGAAGAACTGAACTTGGTTGACATGTGGTTTCAACAAGATGGCGCTACATGCCACACAGCTCGCGATTCTATGGCCATTTTGAGGGAAAACTTCGGAGAACAATTCATCTCAAGGAATGGACCGGTAAGTTGGCCACCAAGATCATGCGATTTGACGCCTTTAGACTATTTTTTGTGGGGCTACGTCAAGTCTAAAGTCTACACAAATAAGCCAGCAACTATTCCAGCTTTGGAAGACAACATTTCCGAAGAAATTCGGGCTATTCCGGCCGAAATGCTCGAAAAAGTTACCCAAAATTGGACTTTCCGAATGGACCACCTAAGACGCAGCCGCGGTCAACATTTAAATGAAATTATCTTCAAAAAGTAAATGTCATGGACCAATCTAACGTTTCAAATAAAGAATCGATGAGATTTTGCAAATTTTATGCGTTTTTTTTTTAAAAAAAGTTCTCAAGCTCTTAAAAAATCACCCGTTAGCTACAATGCATTGTATAATTCGAAACGACCGCCATTTGCTTTGAAGAAGAATGATCTGATACCTCGTGGCCAATAATCGATCGTTGCAAAAATATCATTAGTTGGAAAATTGTTCACTGCACTGTCTTCTTCAATATCCCAATATTTCGGTGTCGAGAAGAACCAACTATTATCTTTCATAATTCATTGAAGTGACTCCCGAACTATGCCACCTGGTTCAGCAAATCATCCGGTGTTCCGGTACGTTGTGTTTGAGCTAATCTTGAGTGGTTTTCGCCTTTCAAAATGTAACAGAATTCTCTTAAGTTATGGCCTTACAACATCTTCCAAAGCAGTCTTTCATAAACTTTTAAAGAAGTTGTATAACTCCAGCAAAGCTCACCCCACCAATCCATTAGATGGCCCGTCCTCCAACACAAAAATTGTGACATAAAAGAAGGAATGGTTTCGAATTGTAATCCCTTCTTCGCGTGCTGTCTGTCTTCGATAAATCAACACCATTTAAATTTAAATAAAAAATACTTTTACAAAAAAAACAATAAAAATAAATTATGTTAATTGATTGAAAACAGTTAAGCTTGAGGGATATTTTATGGAATTTATTTTTCCTCATCTCCATAAAGCGTCTCGCATCAGCTGGCGAACATTTGAAGAATTAAGTCGTGAGTTACTTTTGGATGTTAGACCCGTCCATGCCTCATTAATTGAAAGAGTTTTGAGATAAGATATAGCTAAACTACGAGACACATATCGTTTTGAGCTTTAGGCTTTATGAATGAATTTTGAAAGGGTGATTTATCTATTTCAATGCACTCATGTGGTGAGATATTGGTGAAGGTCGAAATAAACCTAATGTGATTGATGAAAGTTTTACATAATATGTAAATATTTATAATTTAACTAACCCGTCGGTTCGGTTTTTCCGAGTATGCATAGGTTCGCTGGTTTTTTAAATGCTTTGCTTTGGAATTTGATGTATTTTCGTGTTTCTATTTAGTTTATCTTATAGCTAAGACCAAATCAGGATTTATTTATAAAGGTATTCGAGGAAGGAGGATACCTAACGTACGACTTGCCGTGAGATCCTGTCTTGGGAGTTTAAACCCAAGTCTTACAATTAGATGAAAGAAACATCATCCGAACAGCGATATTTGGTAAGGAACTCATACTTTAATCTTAAATATTAGGTACCTTGGACCTGAAGAAAATTAAAAGGTCCAAAGGTACGAGTATATTAGAGCCATTTAATGGCTTCCTCATTTCTTCATACAAACCAACGCGAAGAATCCAAAAACGACAAAGAAATTTCGGTTGAAATAAAATGAAAAATAAATTCATATAACTTTACACTTTGACTGCCTTTAAGTTCACATTTTATTTTGACAAAACATATTTAATATCGAGTTAATATCGAGCCGGATAAAAAATTGTTATTCGAAATTAAAAATCTTGAATCTTAAGTCGAAACTGAATGTTTTAGTCTCTTTGCCGTTCCAAAGTTGTGCACTTTAAATTTTTTTATTTTTTTAAAAGAAGTTCATCTAGCAAATATTAACTCAACGAATTGCATTTTATTAGAAATCTGACGATTTTACTCTAGAAAATCTCTGCTACTTCGGCTTAGCAAAAAATAAAATGTGTTCAAAATTTCTCACAATTAGGACGAAGTGCACGCTCTAGAAAATCTTATACTGTCAGTCAGTTTCGCGCCGAGTAATGGGTGGCAAGCAGAGATGGAGAGATGATACTGAGGTCTTTCGAAAGAAAACTTGTTCGATGTATATCTGGATCTAAGCGTAAGAAGGGCGAATGACGGAGTAGATTTAACTGCGAGCTTCGTAAGCTGTACCGATATGTGGATGAAGCCAGAAAGCCAAACCACGTCGACTCCACTATTTCCATTATATCGAAGGAATAGACGACATGAAGCAAGAGACTGAAACGATTTAGTAAATTTTGGCAAAGTAAGAGGAAGGATAAAATTAGTTACCCATTCTTTTTTGACAGATTGTTAGTATAATTCACTTTTTGTGTAAACGTATGTCTTTTGCTAGTTCTCTAAAAGAGGTTGTGGCAGTTTGTCAAACAGGAGTAACACCATTGACACATAGTGGATAAGAGAATATAATAATATTTATGGATTTCGACAACATCCTGCTGTTCCAACATCAACACCTTTCCTAAAAAAATTTGGTCCAGTTACCTCTCTGAGGAGAGCAAGCATTAGTTTTCTGAAACCTCATACATTTCATACATTAGTCAATCGACAGAAAGAGGAAAACTAAAAATAATGCCATCACTTAGCGGTTCAGATTCAACCGAAAGTAGTGCATTCTCTCTATTCCTTCTCAGGTATGTGAGTACCTGCCGATTGCCGGCTCTACCCCACTGGAGGCCTACCTCCATTGGAGTCAGATTGAGTCCTGACCATTAACCCGGACATAGCAAGCTATCTCGGTCGCAAAGTTGTGATATGCTGCAGCATATGCACACCTCTTGCTTTGGAGGCGAGGTCTATCTAACACCTCTTGAATTCAAGAAAAGAATCTTTGCATTCGGAATAAACCAAGCCACCATGATGCTCCCACTAGGGGGCCTACCTCATAGATAGGGTTTGAGCAGAGGGTAAAACTCAACCCTCAAACTCAAATGGGCACTATCTCCCATGGTACCAGAATATAGCTTCCGGTGGAGCTTCGCATCCGAGGTCACTTCCAGATGAGTTCCTGTAAAACTCTGGGCCTGTCAACCCTTAGGATACACACACCAAGAAGTCGACCGGGGTAGTAACCAACAACTTAGTGTGCTTCCGTTTGGTCTTCATTCGCCATGCGACGAACTAGGAAAGATGCTCCTAGTCTTTTGCTCACTTTACGGGAAACTAGGAAAGACACTCCTAGTCTTTTGCTTACCTTACGGCAAACTAGGAAAGACACTCCTTTTGCTCACCTTACGGCAAAGTAGGAAAGACACTCCTAGTCTTTGTTCTAAAAGAACTAGGACGACGCACGGTCCCACTATTATTTGCTACTAACATATAAGATCTCCGTTACGCAAGTAACCGGAGACTTAACCCTTTTTAAACCTTTTAAAACCTTAAAAATCTCCAGCCACGCAAGTAGCGGGAGATTTTACCAATTTCACCCTTTTTCGATCATTAAAAACATTCAAATACCTTAAAATCTCCAGCCACGCAAGTGGCCGGAAATTTAACTATCACACACCGTTTTAAACCTTCAACTCCCTTTTGGGTTTTCTTAGTTGTCTAAATCTCCAGCTGGTCGAGCAGCCAGAGAATAGACCACCACCACCCGTCCGGGAGGACAATTACTGGAATGGTTGATATTTGTAAGTCACTTGGGTCTAATTTTCCTCGCACCAAATGATTTTTTATTTTTTTTCAATTCTTAAAGCCGCCATTTTGAAAAAGTACATTCTTACCCATATTTCGGGATCATCGTATAACAAATTCGTTAGCATCATTTTGGTAGAAAATCTAATTCACGCTTCACATATTCTTGTAGGATCTATACTTTGAGATTAAAAGCCACTCTTCATTGAAAATGTAGCATGAGGACGTGCTTGGTGAACGAAACCCATCTTTCTAGTAATGCTTAAAGTCAGACGACAACATTGGCCTTGATTTTATTGATCTGTTTGAATACCTTCGCTTATTTACTTTTTGGAAGCTTCCCCACACCAACACAAAAGGGTCTTAGTTCTAAGTCAATTGTCCGAATTGTCGACAGGGGATTCGAAAATTATACAGATATGTATTCCAAACCATTAAACCTTCTGTTTTTAGTCCCACGAGGGGCCTACTACCTCCTTTTGTATCAAAGAGTCTTAGCTGGCTGTT
The DNA here is from genome assembly GCA_963931855.1 of Philhelius festivus. NCBI lineage: Eukaryota > Metazoa > Arthropoda > Insecta > Diptera > Syrphidae > Philhelius > Philhelius festivus. Next base: position 5,540,370 of record OZ007555.1, on the reverse strand, counting down.
TTAAGTGCCACCAGGGCCTAGTACCTACTGTTGTATCAGAGCGCTTAACTTGCGCTTTTTAGTGCCATGTGCCACCAAGGGCCTAGTAACTCCTAGTAACTCCTTTTCTATAAGAGGCTGTTTTAAATATCACTTAAGGACTAATATCTGAGTCTTTTAGCCTGTTGTATTTAGTACTACCAGGGACCTAGTACCCCCTCTGATTTCGAAGAGTTTAAGCCGGCTGTTTTTAATGCCACCAGATGCCTAATAGTTGAGTGTTTAAGTCTGCTGTTTTCAGTTCCTCCAGGGCCTAGTACCTGCAGATAAACGAGGGCGTTTAGCCTACTGCTCTTAAGTGTCTTAGGGACGTAGAACCTACCATTTTAGCTCCGAATTCAAATTTTTTAGAAAGAAGTAATTTAATACTAGAATACCAGGACGAAAATTAGATCCCGAAGCAACAGAAACCAGATTACCCGATGTCAGACACAAACCCAAAAAAAGCGAATTACATACTTGATTGTCATAACTCAAAATTATCCAAAAAACTACCCAAAGACCGTCGTAATCTTCTAATACTGAATTAAATATTGAATTTTTAACTAAAAAACTCAATTATGAAATTCATCGGATGAACTACATTGTCGATTCCTAAAATTACCTTATCATTTATGAACTTTCGTATCGACACTGTCAGCTGCTACAAACAATTATTCAACTAGCCTAGACTGTGATAATAGTATCGCTTTCGATCAACGAAATCAAGCATCGTTGAGAGTGGTTAGTACAAAGATGGGTGACGGTTCAAAACCAACCGTGTGCTCTGTTTTTTTTTTTTTTTTATTATTTAGATTTCTTGCTCTCTGGTTGCGTTGCTATTTGTGCGTTTTCTATTACAATTTGTTAAACAAACACTTTAGCATTCAGCATGATAATCTTTTGACTTGCATTTTTTTACTCTCCATTGTTTATTTTCGTTTAATCATTCACTTCAGATTCGTCTCGAAATTGGTGCGAATGTAAAATAATAGAAATTGTATGAAGTGCGAATGTATTGCGAATTCTTTAATACCATATAAGTTGAACAAAATGTCAGTGATGCAGGGATTGTTACCGACATTAATTCAACTTTCATTCGTCGGATTCAGTAATAGCAAAAGTTTGGAAATGAATTGAAACTGTCACTTTAGCTCATTCGCCGAATTCTGTAAAGGGGTGAAGGTTCTAAGGACCTTTTTCATCTTAAGTCGCATTTTTTCTACAAAACCACCCTGGTGAGACCGGAGAGAAAAACCTCAACTGGAAAGCAAAAAGCACAAAACATCTTGGAGTTATTTAAACTTCAAGCCAATGTACCAGACTTTATCGAAGGCCCGACGTCAAAATTTTGTGTTTCTCTTTGAACGAGGATGTTTCACTTCTTGTACCCGAACTCCCTCAGACTAGACAAATACATATTTTGAAAAAAAGAAACTTCTTTTATAATGAAGATCCTTAATACTCCTAGCAGCACCGACGACACAAACAAAATACATTTAAATATTCCAATAAGTACAACAGATGAAAACACAAAACAAAGAGGAAAACAAAAAAAAAAGACTTATCTCTCTATTCCGATTGGTTGACGCTTTTATTATCATAATTGAATATCCTTTTTATTCCTAAATTGGCCTATAGCAAGGCAGTAGAAGGATAGTACAGGATTCGTTTGGTATTTTTCATATAAATTCATCCTTTCAGGGTTAAAAGAGCAAACAATAAAAGAAAATGTTGCAATCCTTGGATGAAAGACTTGCTTTAACCAACATATACGAGTGTATATATTTTTGATAGAAAACTGTACAAGTTCCTCTTTCAATACCAATTTGGCTTCATTATTCTGAGGCACCAAAAAGGGAAATTGAGATCTAATAAATTCAGGACAATAGAAGCGTTCAATTATACACAAAAAAGGATAATAGTACAAAGAGCTAGCTAGGGAGGTTGGGAGCAAAGGCATGTTATTATACTCTTTCATTTGTCAAGGAAATTTCTTTATTTCTTTCTTCTTCGTCTCAGGCTCGGGAGGATCTTTTTATATTGGAAGCATTCAATACGCTGAATGAAGGTATAAATATCAAAAGGAGGGTTTCAATTCTGCTGATGGAGATTGAAAAGTCTATGCGTAGCTTTGAAAGACTGTGTTGTAGAGGTTGTCAAGGTTTTGGAAAATTGCATAATTTGTCTTGAGAGTTGTCTTTTGTTTTTACTTTATTTGTTTTTTGGTTTGATTTTAATTTTTTTTTGTCAGGAAAAAGTACGAGTATATTATATCCATTTGAAGTATTTCACACAAATAAATAATGAAATTTTGCAACACAAAAGAGGAAAGGTTGTTCGCCCTACATGGACTAAAAATATTATAAATATTTGTTTTCCTCTTTCGAGTTAAGCCTTTTTAGTATTTTTGTTGGATACATTTGAAAAATCTGTTTCGTGGAGGTCGTAGATACACACAAAGAAAAACATCACAGGATGAACCCATGTCTCCTGTCAAAGCTTGGTGTATAAAGACCTAAGCCCAGACAATCGTATACAATAATAGAAGAAAAAGCCACATATTCAGCAGAAACCCTTTTCATCGGGTTTGACAATATGTACCAACCAACCCAGCATCATAAAGATTAGAAAGTCAAATAAAGTCATCTCTTTCATTTGTGTTTTAGAAAGGTCTTTTGCCAATTTTTGTATAAATAACTTGTTAGATTTTGTTTGTCAACTCACGAAAAAATGACAAAAGGTACAAAAGGCTTTTTAGCAAAAAGAAGTCATCACCTTTTTCAAATAACCCCGGCAGATTTCATGACTTCAAAATTAACTTTTTTAACCAAAGTCACAGTGGTAATTGTTCGGTGGAAGCAAAGGAAAAAGATTCCGTAGTCACGTAGAGATTAGTTGTTCTCTATTTGTAGACAAAATTTATTAATCCCAGAGAGCACTCTCTTGTTTTGCTAGAGAAAAGGAACTTATAGATTTTGGATATCTAAAATATAAGTTATGTGTAGTAATTAAGAAACAAACGAGTAATGAATATTCTCGCCAAGGCACTATAACGATAAGGCGGCAGATGAAGAATTCTCTTGATGGAATGAAAGTTGAGGTTTAAAGTTCCAATGTCTTTTATTATATTACCGTTATTGTTTTTAATAGTGTTCTAGTGAAATAGCCATTTACATTCATACCCTTAACCGATTCATTCAGCAGTACTACACGAATGTGGAATTCTTTACTGGGCCAAATAATTTCCTTCCATTGCGATTTTCAGACATTTGAAACCAATATGCACCGATAATCCTTTTGAATTTCTTCCAACTTTCCTATAAACGCTTGCTCTGCACTCAAAAAACTTAAGGGTTATCATAATCCTTAAAGTGAGCGCAAAATATAAAAAATAAACAACATAATTGTTGAACACTTTATATGGACTATTTCGCCTTACACGAAGCTCAGAACCGGTTCAGCCATATGTCCACCTTTTAAGTTATATTTAGGGTCCGAGCCTTCAGGTAGAGGGTTGTGAGTAGGAGTAACTTCCTAACTCGGAAAATAAACTCGATTCTGATGTTGGCGAGTATTTCAAGGATTTGTGGTTTTGAGATAAGACGAAGAGTTATTCAAGAAGTCTTAGTTTTTGGAGTGTAAGCGAGTTCCGGGGCACAATCCTAATCACAACCAAATTCAAGAACATAACGTTGAACTCTGTTCACAATCCTCTGAAGAGCGAGCTGATTCTACGCTCTCCCACAGAACACAATACTCGTATGTCCCCGAAATTCGACGTTTAGATTGTTTTTGGCGACTTCAACGCCAGTCTCGGAAAATAGGGTATCTCTGTTAACTATAAGAACACATAGCCTGCACGACTTAAAGGACATTTCCTACACAGTAATTACCGCAAGGGTTCTGGAGAGTCTCTTGATCAACGAAACTTCAATCAAATTCACCACATTCCGAGAGACACAGACATTGCTTCCATATCTTGGGTGCCCAAATATTCCGAGATTCAACATATGTAGACTTGTGGTAGAAGCGGTAGATAAGGTATGCAGATATCCATGAACACAGCTTCTTGCGAAGCTATTATATAGCAGGGATCAATTCATGGACCAGAATTCTAGAACATTTCGTCCGATGGCATATGCCAGATGATACCTATTTGGTCAGTTCTGCAGATGAAGTTGCCTCGGTGATATCGGAAAAAAATACGAAAGCGAGCAGTGGAAACTGGAACAGGTAAAATTACGAGTGCAATTCTGGACAGAAAAAACGGAAATAGTTCCTTTGACGAAGAAGAGGATTACTTTGTCAATCGATTTCCATCTCGGCTCTAAAGTGATAAGAAGCAATGTAGCTGTGAAGTACGAGTATTTGAGACTCACTCTCAATTCCCAATGCCAAACTTTCTTCTCCTGATAAATAATGCAGCAGAACGAGCATGGTGAACGATGCACCCTGGCCCAACACCCAGTAAGAGAAGTCTCCTGATTGATGTCAACCACGAATACCACTCTTCTCTATGGGTGTGAAATTTGGGCAGAGGCCTTTCTACAAGAAGCAGATGACAACAATACAGAGACGCTAGAGTAATATCCGTCCAACCGGCCCCGGAACCATCCATCTTTGTATAGTCGCAGAAATGGCTCTCATCGATCTCCTAGCGGCAGAAAAGAAACACGTTTGCGACAAAAACGCATAAATTGGAGTGGAAGCAAAGAAGCTTGGAGCTGGGAAATCAGAGGAGGATGAACAGTGATTCTAATACGGAATGTTGCTGATTGGAAAAACCGCAAACACTGTAGGTTAACTACTACATCACTCAGTCGTTTATCGCACACGGATTCTTCAACACCTTACTCTACAAAATCCATAAAACAAACAATCCAGCATGCCAGTAAGGGAACCCGCCAGAAGTTGATGCTAACCATCCCTTTTTCACTAGCATCAGATGGGAATCCCTACGCCAAGACTTGTAGAGAGTGCTTGCGACACATCCACAGAGACATAGTCCAGAAAATGCTGCATAGTTACCAAATCTGTAGCTTCACAGAACATATTTTCTGAAGAAAAAATATAGAAAAAGAAAACGTTTGTGAATCAGTTGAGTCTGAAAGTTGATCTGGCAAGAGAAACATGACAAAATCCCTAAAGTTTTGCAAGGAGTAGTCCCAGAGGTTTGCTTAAGACGCCAACAAGGCTTTAGAGAGTTATTATTCGGGTATGCTTTATTAAAACAAGTCCAGCTCACGTGGATATTCAACGTCAAGACTTCCTTATTGTGAATAAAGAATTCCTATCAGCTGTCGCTTAAAGGAAGAAAAATACTTAAGAAGGACCTTGTTGTTTAGAATCTTAAATTTATTTTTCATTATTTTCTCTTGCTTTAACTTTTTTAATAATTCAAAATCCACTAGACTATTAGACGCCATAGAGTGACATATTATCTGCGAAAATGTTAAGAACTCCTCCAATGATTTTCATCTGAGACAACCGTCATCATAATACTGATCATCTTAAGACAGATATGTGAACATAAATCTTTGCCGTTTTAACCCTCGCTCCGTTGCCTGTCATCTTCCACACAAGAAGAAATTATTAAGATTAACAATTTTACAAAAAGCCTCTTCCATTTTTGTGTGACTTAAAATATCGCTCTCTAGCTAAACTCGTATGACGTAAAAAATTGCCTTTCTTACGCCACCAAAAAAAAACTGCTGATTCACGCGTAAAATGAATGAGATTTATGTCTAAAAGTAACTGGCTGTAAGAATGAGCACTAAAACCCAAAAGCCATAATGGTACCTATGAGCTTTTACATCAGCACCGAGATATCTGAGTGTAACAACTATGTAACCAACCATCCAGCAACGGCCATAAATCATAAATCATATTCCCTGTCTCACATAGAGCACTATCGCCCGTTGTAACTTGTAATAAATTTTCAATTTTCCCCCAAATAAAAAAATAGAAGATGAACAAAAACTGAAGAACAAAAAAACAAAAACTGATTAAAATGTGTTTTTGGTTCGCGTTGCCAAGAACAGATTGAAAATCATAAATTTCTTACAACTTGCCATTCTTGACCATAAACTTTATTTTGTTGTTGTTGTTGTTTGTTGTGCCAATGTGCCTCGGTCATGGATGACTCTGTTGTTTTAACCTTTATCACTATAAATCCTAGCTTTCCTGATGCCAAACGAATTACATTCTCGCCAATTGATAATTTATTATCCCATCCCCTTGAGAGGGTGTTGGGTGCCCGAAAGATGGGGGCGGTGCACCGGCTGCTGCTGCTGCTGCCCACCCCAAAAATATAAAACATCTGATGCATTTTATTTTTTGTTTTGTCATCTAAATCTTATAAATTGTGCTGCTGCATTTTGTTTTTACGAAATACATTGTTGCTCTGGGTTCCTTATAAAAATGCTTCAGAAGTTGCATTTATTCGAATAAATTTCTCAACTTTGGCTAAGATTCATGACATAGAGGGGGCGATAAATCTATTCTGCTGCACAAATTATTTTCCTATGTCATTCGCCGCGCCGGCCGCTTCTCTCTTGTGTAGCTTCTCGGAAGATTGTGCCAATGAGTGTTGCTGTGTGCCTTTAATGTGGTTGTTGCTAAATGTAATTTCACTTTCATCTTTGTTTTTTTGTTGTTGTTAGAATTCGTGTGTTGATGTAGTGTTGCACGTTATTTTTTTTTTTTTGCAGTGCCGGATTTAGAGTTAAATGAAATATTTAAATTCCAACGGCGCATTTGTTAAGGGGCGCCAAAGAAAAAATCCTTTTTAATTTAAAGTAACTTTTTTTGTGTGGAAATTTGGTTCCAGAAATTCAGTGCTCCAAAGTTTATTTTTTACTGTTTGGTTTAAATTCCAACTAGCATTGTAAACATAACTAAAAACTGATAATACGCTAAAGTAGTCGCAAGTATTGAGTTACCTCAGCTCCACCATTCTTAAATCAACTTTAGGAGAAGAAGCGAAACAAAGAGCTTCACTAAAATATCTCTGTTAAATCCTAGATAAGTTACGTTAGAGGACTTTTTCGATATAGCACTTCTGAAGGTCAGGACATGTGTCGATGCAGAATACCCATTACAATCCAAATTCAAAATATTCCACTTAAGAGTTGAATGCGTTTCTCATAGGGCCTCCAACTATACACACTTATTAATTTCAGGGCAAAAAAGATTGATTAACACCTTTAAACCCATGCGGAAAGAAGAGATTGGCTTTCAAAAGCGCGAAGAGCCTTCTTGAAGCAGAAACTATTGAGAATGAAACCATTAGTTGTGTTTTATTCATTGCTGCATAGCCAGCGCAGCATTTAAGTGCGAATAAAACGATCAAACTCACTCCATTATTATAGAAATTATCAAAATCTGATATCAAACCATGTATGTGTACATATGTATGTTTAATTCTAAAATTTAATGCAAAGCGCCATTTTTATTTCAATAAATTGAAGTTCTATCACCAGCACAACTGTCATTTTTTTACTGACTTCTTTTTTGCCAGCAAACAAATTGTTGTTTGTCGAGGGAAATTTTGCTGCGCTAGCTATGCAGCAGTGAATAAAACACATCTATTGTTGACAGTTAGAAGATCGGACACATTTATTGCTTTGGCATTTGCCAATGCCTTTTTGGTTGAACAGTCATTCACAGTCCACCGGCATACGATTCGCACATAAAATATCCAAAATTTTTGGAAGACATTCTGTTAACAAGAGTTTTTAGCATTCTTATATGGCAACAGCTGTCACTTTCATAGTATGACGCTCGAATAATAGCAATAGAAAACAATAGCAGATCCAGGTTCAGTTTAGTCAGCTTAGAAGGAGTGATGATATGGCAAGATGTACCATCCCACACAGATCTCAATGGATCCATTGGGCTTCGCAGAATAAAGTAGTAAAGGGTAGTTGTGAGTAAGAGGAGGAAGTGAATTGAGGGTAGTTAAGGTACTTCATACTTTACTGAACTATTCAGAATTCGGAATTAATTTTAGGATCCTTAGTGACAGGAAAGAGATGTCGCTTAATTCGTTGAAGAAATATTCTCCGAGGGCTACTTTTCTGCTTCTGGAATACTTCATCACATAGAAAGTGAAATAAGGCCTCTTTCGCCTCTTTATTCCGACATTTCCTTCAAAACCTCGACGATTTTCCCGTTATGCCGGCCTGTTAGCACTCCAATCAGGATGGGCAGTAGTAAAAGTTAGTTTCGAAAATGTTTGTATTGAGAAAAATAGCATATTAATTTTCAGTTTTTATGGTCCCAATAGATACGAAAAAATTTCAACATTTCTGCCATATTTAAGGCATTCAATGCCAAAATCGTGTCAAAAACTTTGTTGTCAAATTGACAAAAATTTTCCCAAAAAACTAATTAGAAAAATTGTGAGGTCTCGAATCTATAAAATCTGAACCAGTCAACGGATTTTTATAAATATTTTCAGGCACGTTTTAGCTCACTGTCAAACCCACTCTAAAAAAGATTTCATCTATTCATTAAAGTTGAACAAATTTTGGGGCATTGTTTTAGAAATATTATGGGTATTGTTATTAATTTATAAAAATTATTCACACACCATTTTTTTGCAGCACACATTTTTAAACGTTTTTTGTTTCGGCCTTTGAAAAATCGTATTTCTGATAGTGTTTTAATTCAACTTGGACAAAAAATATTATCATCATCTTCATCAGCTCGACAACTGAGTTCCGGTCCTGTCCTCTTTCAACAAGTCTCTCCACCTATCCCGGTCTCGAGCCAACGCCATCCAGTTGCGCGACCCAAGGCTTTGGGCGTCCTGGTCTACGCCATCTCTCCATCGCAAGCATGGTCTACCACGCTGTCGTCTACCATAGAATGTATTACAAGGAACTTTCCGAGCAGGTTCCTTATCGCTTATGCGAGCTAGGTGCCCTGCCCACCAAATTCTACCGAGCTTAATTTTTGTCACGATATCTGCTTCAAGGTACTCGTAGATTGCGTACAATTCATGATTGTGCCGTCTCCGGAATCGTCCTTCCTCACATATGGGGCGAACAATTCTCCTTAAGACTTTTCTCTCGAACGCAGCTAAGAGGTCGGATTGCCTTTTGCCAAGCACCCAGGTCTCGGATCCATATGTGAGTACTGGCAGGACCATGGTCCTGTACAGCAGCAGTTTTGGTGAGATTTATAGATTTGAAGAGCTTTGACAGACTATAGTAGGCTCTGTTGAATTTAAGAAGCCGCCCGCGTATTTCTTCTTCTATATTGTTATATTATATCTGATTAATTAAAGTTAAAATTCTTCAGTAGTTCAATTTTTAGGTGAAACAAAATATTTTTGAAATATGTTTTTCTTTTTTAATTTTCGCATTTCAGAAAGTTTTTGGACATGAATGTTAAACAATCTTATTTGAATCCAAGTTTTACCCAAACACTTTAGAAAAACATATGGTTGTAGGCTTGAAAATTTTTTTTTTTTTATATTTTGACAGTCGAAAGATATATTTTTCACAAAAATACATTCCTTATTTTGGCCTCATTGAATAAAGTCCTCATAAAATAAAAAAAAAAACTGGCTCAAAATGATAAAAAGTTATGGAGACTTTTTAATGATGTAAATAAAAAATTAAACGACTGACAACTTGCCATAATTTCATTTAATTTTACCACATAAATGGCACCCTGCAACCATTTTTCATGATGATTACTACATTAGGTACATTTTGATAAAAATTACACAAGAAAGAATGAACTTTCTCATTATTTTCTGGCATATTTCCAGTATCTTCAGAGCGACATTAGCCGTGTTTTTTAAAAGAGTGAATAGCCAAGTTAGCAAAATTTTACATGCAAAACAATAAAAACATCAAGAGTGAATATAATTTAGTCAGCAATCAGAGTGAATATAGAATGATTAAAAATTGTTGATATATTGAGATGTAGATGGCGCTTAAATCGAGTGCAGAAAAACATTTGCTTGGTACTGGGATGTGTTCTGGAATGCATCTCTTTTTTCTCAGAGATTTTTATAATGTCAAGAGATTTGGAAATAAAGCTTCATGTCTATTTTGTAAAAGACGTACAAAAAATCTCAAATGTCAATTGATTGAAAAACGATTTTAGGGCTTTTGGAAATCATCTAGAAAGAAATACTCTAAGTAGGTCAAAATATAGTATATTACCCATCAACCAAGCCATAAACTGTCAAATTCCATTGGAGTATGGCTGAGATCTCGATGGATTTAAAAACATCTAAAAAATCTGAATTTTTTTTATGGAAAATCGATTTTTTCGCTCATTTAAATTGAAATTTACGGACTGGTAAAATTAGTGTCAAACTTTGAGATTAAAAGCGAGTGAATATAAAAGTGACTATAATCGTTTTTTTTTCAATTTTCTTTACTGAGTAGCTATCAATTTTCCATAAAACAAGGCTATTATTAGATTTCGTGCATTTGTGTATCATTTTGAATGGGTTTCATCGACTATATGTATGACAATATTGTGGCATTTTATCAGTCGTGTTGATATACACTGGCAATAATTATACTCGATATACGTAAATGACAGATTGTCATAAAGTGTGTTCTATGTCAGCAATAATGACATAAATTATGACACCTTTTTTGTTCGTATAAAACCAAATGAATTTGTTTTCAATCGTTACTATTAATTCCAATGGTTTAATTCAAAACTAGAAAAATAAATTTACTAAATCCGCCTCTGCTAAAGAACCGCCAGTGAAGGGGTTGACGGTAAGGCAGGCAGGCAAGCAAGCGAAAAAATCAAATTAAAAAACGAAAAATAATGAGTACCTATAATAAATTAGTGAATATTGCAACTTTGTTAATAAATGTTGAATATTACAACCCCAGTGCTTATTATTTTTATATATAATAATTGACGTTTGGTAATAAGGTGCTGATGGTGGCGTTGATACGGTTATTGTTGATTAATAGCTGCTGATTTTTATTTGAATTAATTTTAGAAAATAAATAGGTCTCCAGATTTTGCGGTGCAAGAGACGAAATCAATTGATTAAAGACTTAAGTCACGACATGAACTTAACAAAGTATTTCCCTTAGATAATTCAACCGTAGTACTCGCAATACAGGCTTTGCACATCAGTTTACCCTTGAGTTAAGTTTCGAAACGTACTGTTAAGCCCAGAGATGTTTTCCTTAACCTCACCACACGAATGTGAAATGCTCTAGCCCTAATTGTGCATCGGTATCTCCTCTTAAATTCTCTCCAATTTTTCTAAACGCTCGCATATTCTATGGGTAGTCAAACCCCCTTAATTGCGTGTTAATGTGTTCCTCTTATTCAAATTGCTTTTACTATTTTGTAGTTCAGGAATATATTATTAGTTTGAAAGTTTATACTTTTTTTTTCTCTGATGTTAATCATTTTAAACTTGGTTTTAGACTTTTCGCAACCTACCGCGGTAATTTTATAGCAAATATTTATCAATATCTTCTTCCTGACGTTTCGAAGAAATTCCACTCTTCTTGGTCACGGAATAAGACTGACGTTTGATTGCTATTATTGGTTACTCTACATTTCTAAATATGTACTAATAAGTATTAAAAAAATTCTCTTCTTTTTTAAATTTTCAATTTATCTTACTTTTTTTTTATTTCAAACAATTTGTGCTTTTTTATCTGCCAATGAGTTTTTTTTTTATCCTTGGGTAATGAACAAAAATCCTAACCTTGACCTCTAAATGTCTATTTAAAATGTAGGTACCTTAAACAACTCAACACCAAAAAAAAAATTCTTTTGCGGTAAAGATTATCCTCATCAAAAAAAAAAAAACTCCTACATCTGAATCGATAAATCCCTCATCAATCAAAGACTTCGAAACAGCCATCCCATCACTCGATAATATAGGCTCAATAAAAACCAATGAAATTCAAACCTTATTTTGTTTTTAATCTTTTTTTTTTTACTTCAGTAGAAAATAAGAATAAGAACAATCTGTGAAAGATGCTTGTGCTTCCCTAATTCCTTTGAAGTTAGCGACAACAAAGAGAAGAGATAAGATACGATGATGGTTATATTGATGTATTTATATCATAGATAGAGAGCTACCTTCATCCATCTATCTGCCGCTTTTGCAAGCTCACGATTTATTTAACTTCATTGTTCTTGCGTACATTTTGTGATGTAAATCAATCAAGCGCGGGGGTGTGGTGAAAACTCAGCAGAGTAATTCTTATTTTCTATAGGTAAACTTATGAGGCAATAGCTGATATACAGGGCTGGATTTTCTCGACAGCTAATATTAGGACTGGGTTTATACAGTAAAATATTTATCTAAAATTTACCCAAAACTCATCTAATGCTAATTTACAATCTAAGCTAATTTACAATTTGCAAAACTTACTCGGTTAAAATTACACAAGTCAACTCGATTAAGATAAAATTGTTTACATCTACACGCGCGATTAAAATGGACTTTATTCAGTGCGTTGAATAAATGAACTAAATTGCAGTAACTAATCTACTTCTCCGATGCAACTAAGTTACATGGTTGAATTTAAAAACTTACTTCATTGTTGTAAGCGATTTACTCGGTTAATTTAGCCCATCTACATTTTTAAGAGAAGGCTAAATATTCAGCTCAGAGCAGCTTAAATGCATATACAATCTGAGTAGCTAATCTACTCCGCTGGGTTAACCAACTGACTCATTTGCAGTAATCATTCACTCGGTTGGAGTATCCTGTCTTCTCAGTTGGACTAGCTTTCCTATTTTCATGTATTGTTACTTTAGCTTTTAACGGATTTTTAAAAAATTCTCAGTTTGACTATCTAATTGACTCGGTTGGAGTAGATCAACTACTCTGTTGCTGTAGAAATAATCTACTCGTTTACCGTGACTTACTTAATGGATTACAGTAGCCAATCTTCTTAGCTATTTTAAGCAAACTACTCAATTGCAGTAATCAATCTTCTCAGTTGGAGTATTCAATCTATTCGGTTGCTTTAACCAACTTTCTCATTTACTACAGCCAACCTACTCGGTTGGAGTAGCTTATCAAGTCAGTTGAAGTAGCTATACTACTCGGTTGCTTACTCCATTAAAGTAGCAAATCGTATTTAGTGGAGTGGCATATATTATATGCAATTGGGTCGAGTAGCTAACTTTATCGATACACCCCATGCACTCAGCAGGTTGTGTCTTGCAACTTTCTTCTGTTGCTAAAAAATATTAATACTTGACGAATTTTCATTCACATTGTACCACTTTCTTCGTTTTCGAATGTTTCCATGAACACAGCGCCCTAAGAGTTCCATAGTTTTCCCATGTGGCAATAGTGCCCTGTTCTACGTCTGCCGATCATACTCCTTGGGATAAGCTGTTGCTAATTAGTTGTTCGTCACCTTAATGATTGACAGTCTTCTCTTCACAAAAAAACGACTTGAGTTTTATTATTTTTTTTTAAATGTTACCAAACAAAGGAGCTTATTTTCTACCTTTTGTTTTCTTACCCAAAAAGTGCATGACAGAAGTGAGACTTCTTCCCAAAAAAGGTGCGATTACGACTGATGAAGCAAATTGGGTTAGATATTCTAAATAATATTCTCTTTGCCGAAGCCCTGCGTGTCTATGCATCAAACATTTCTGCTTATTGGGATTTTTATTCTTCAAGGTTATATACAATTTGGAGAAGAAATATACGAGTATAAATTAATTTTGGACGCCTTCTGTCTGCTCTTGGGACCTTCTGTTATAAATGATTTCTCTGCACGTCTTGTGACCTTACATGAAAATAAAATAAAATAAAAAAAAAAATATGTATATTCTCTAGCTAGAATTTATACGAGATACAAAAAAATAATGTGTGGGAAGAATTCATGGCTTTTCGAATAAGTCATTGTCAGGGAGACTTACCTAGTATTTATAGTGACGTTAATTAATGGTGTTTAGTGATAAACTTGCTTAACAAGCTTCTACTCATAGGTCTTTGGGTGAAAATCGGGTTTTAATTAAATTGTTATAAAATTGTATAATAATAAGTTAAGGCATTTGGTATAGTTATAGACGAAAACACGTGTAAACTGAAGTAAGTAAGTAATTTTGTGTAATTATATGACCATGAGCTATGAATTTATTTTACACTTATGAGTATACAATTATTGGAATATTTTTAAAGGCGGGGCTGTTCTCTAGTCGCAAGGGAATTAATTTTAATATAGGTTTTTGGTTTCGAGATCAAAGTTTAGATCTTTAGGAATGTTTGAAATTTTTTGAAAATCAGAAATAAATTCGAGGCGTTCAGTGTTGTCAACAGAAATTGAGGTTACATTGAATATTCTGTCGAGTTAGAACGAATAAAGTTGAGAAGAACTTTTTTTCATGACAAAAGATAGGTACTGTTGGAGAGTTTTGTCATTCAGATCTTCAGGCTGTTTGTCCAACGCAATCATCTTAACGCTAAGGTTTACTTTATATTAAATAAATTTTCCAAAAGTTCAAAAAGCGGACACATGCTTTTTCTTTCTTTTCTTAATTGAAAAATATTGAGGAAGTATGCTTGGTTTGTCGCTACTAAAAAGTTACACTTTGCAACATTTGGAAGATACACGTTTTATGTTAAAAAATGTATTTTGACGAAAAATGTACTTGAGGGGAATAGAATTTTAGCTTTGTTTTTTGATAAAGTTGCCTTATTCTTGTTTCTTATTCATAGACTGAATATTTTTGGTCCAATATCGGATTCCAAAATTTTACAGCATTTTTTTAGTCTTTTTGAGTTTTTCGCTTTTCTGTAATAAGTTGATAAGTGATAAGCCACATTAAAGCCTTGGTTCCCACAAAACCAAGTTCATTTGTATTTTTCAAAGATTATTTCTTGAATTGTCTATTTTTAGTCAAATTCTTAGTATAAGATGGTTTCAAGTCCATTTGGTCTCTGAGGAAATTGAGATTTTTTTTTGGTAAATTTAGTACAATCAAACAGTAATTTTTGATCCAAAATACTCTAGACCTGGAATTTCTTATTTTTCAAAGTATTAAACACGGTTTCGCAAGAATTGCAACCCCCCTTCCCATTCCTTCCTCCCTAGACCATATCGCCATGTCATCCCTTTTTGAAAATTATCGATTTTGAGATTCGTTTTTATTGCTAGCTAGAGGCAACCGTCGCAGCAACACAGCCATGTTGAAGCAACCGTTGCTTCGTGCGTAGCTATGTTACCAATTGATTTTGTGTTGCTGCAACCGTTGCCAGAAATATCAAAAAGTTTTGATATTTTCGATCGGTTGCTCCAACAGTACTGTAGTTGCGGCAACAGTTGCCACGTGTGTAGTGAACATACGAAACACGTTGCTGCAACGGTTGCCTCGTGTGTAGCTAGCATATTGATCCCAAAAACAGTCCCTGGTGACAGTTGAAGACAAAGCAGGTTTTACAAATCATTGGTCTGGGCAGTTATGAGCTTATAATATGATGAAACATATTGCACCGTGCTTTGATGCCAAAAATGTAAAAAAAAAATATTGCATTCGTCGAACTAAATTTTTAGGTAGAATGAGTAAATATAACCGTTTATAACACCTTATGAATATTTAATATTTAGAGTGCCATTGGATAACAGAAAATAAAGTGAAATCACCCAATAAAAATTATAGGGTATTACTCGTACTCAAGTATTAAAAAAAAAATAAAGAAACACACAAAATATTCCATTATAGATCAACATCCGTTAGGTGAGAGTTTGGGAGGGGGAAAATGATACCAAAAACCAACCAATTTATTTGCAATATTCAGCCAGTGGTGTATTTTTTCAGAAAAGAATCGTGAGAACACGTGTCTAATAGTCAAGGAATTAGTGTTGCAAAAATAACCAGGTGCACTTCTAAAACCGATTGCTGTTTTGAATCTAATATAGTGATGTCTTCTTATTTGAAATATGAGATGACTCAAAAGCCGTTTTCGAAGAATATTTCGTTTTTTCTTAATTTTTTTGCGTACCTCCTTAATATTACAAAAATTAAAATAAATTTGAGCGCAACACTTTGCAGAAAGCAGGGCCCTCAAGACTTATAGCCAAGAATCGAGGGGATCTTAAATTTGTTGGCCTTTTCAAACAATTATAATAAGAAGCGCTTTTCAATATTGGAGGTTTTATCACTTTCCTGCAAGAGGCAGTACCCCTAAGAAAAACATTGTCCCCAGCGGCTGCAAATCTGTTCCATACCTTTCGACAGACTGTCCAACGCACTAATCATTACGCCATAGAGTAGTTCAATCTTAAACCGGCACCAGATAATTGGGTATGAAAACTAAATAGAATTAAAGGAATATTTTTAGGGATGCAAATAGCTGTGATACAACTGATTCTCACTTTTGGCCCGATATGGTCTGCTGGCTCTTTCGGATAAGACGAGCGAGTACTTGTGAATCATCGATAGATCTTATAAGACCATATAAGCTAGTTAAAGATATCATCATGTACTTTATTATTTTGCCCAAATGCTGCCTTAAGTTAACCTGAATCTTGTCAATCTCACAACCTTTATCTTTTTAACAGCTTTGCATATTTTTGAACTAAGAAAACCAAATTGATTTATGGCCATTGTAAAATCATGGATTTGCTCACCATGTTCTCCATAGGGTCTCAATATACATAGATTCAAAAATTACAGCGCTGAATTTCTAAAAATATAATATCGTGATGAGATTACTCGTATAAACTTTTTTCTCTGATAATTAAAAAAAGATCCGTAGTGTACAATTGGCGCAGACGTCGCCATTTCTACCTATCATCTGTCAACATGACGTTTATTGTTGTTGGGGTTTGGGAATCCTTTGATGATGCTTGTAACCAAAAAAGACACTCATATTCGATGGGTCTAGTTGTTCGAAGTCAAAAGCTTACATCTGACCTAATTTTTTTTTCAATTTGCGTTCATTCCTTTTGAGTAAAATGGAACTGTATAGAAAAAACTTCTTAGCAAAAGCAAAAAAATACATAATGGAAATTTCGATTTTCATATTTCTATCAAAATTGCTTTTACACCTTTTTTTTAAAAATGAACAGACAAAAAAAGATTTTATTCAAAATGGCGGCAACCAAACGCCAACATTGCTATAAAACTCCTTACCCGTAACACATAATCATGTCTTTCAGTAAAATTCGGTAAAAATGGTTTTTGAAAAATAAGCATACCCCAAAGAACAGCGCCACCTTCCAGACTACAAACCAAACGATAGAAGTCCTTCACGTACTATATACGACTACCTACTTATTCAATACACACATGAAAAATCAATAAAAAAATGCAACTGAAAAAAAAATATTAAATTGCACAAAATACCTACAGATGTGTTAGTATGTCTATACCTCGTACCTTCGTAAGGGAAAATAAAAAAAAAATAAATATATATTGAATTCGTAAATCTTCTGCAGTTGGTAACCCAGGAAACGTTTTTAACCTTCTTTCTATTGAGGATGGAGCTCTGCCTTTTGATTCATGACTTCGTGCGCCTGCATATCTACCATATACTACACCCATCCTATCTACCTTTTGGAAGCCGGAAGTTGAAATATAGAGAGTATAGAGGTGTGGCTTTTGCCACTATTCCCTTAGAGTTCAATGCAAATATCAGACTCTGGCGCAAATAGCTCTTTTTTTTCGCCGGTATTCACGTACATATATAGAAACCAGAGATAGGAGCTGGAGATGAAGACTCATCCGTGGAGCACCTAATCTCGGGAAATTACTTCACGCGCACGTTTATCAAAACAAGTTCGACTCTTATAGTCAGGCTTCGTCGCATCGACGGATCGTCGTCGGGCGTCAGTCAGGATAGAATCTTCACAACCGGTAGAGTTAAATGGCGCAGATGGAGTAGAGGGTATTAGATTTGTTTCATTTTCGTATTTAATTTTTGTTGCTCATTCATTCTCGGGAGAGATTTACGTCTGGCTCTGTCTGGAGCTCTGTTACACGGGGATTTAATGTGGATTCCTCTTCCTTCGGTAGACGCGATGAAGTGGAAGAACTACCAAAAAAAAAGAGTTTACCTATTCGGTTTCATTACTTCAGAGTTTTTTTTCTCTTCTTAACTTTCTGTAAAGTCGTTTGAATACTTTTTTTTTGTTTGAGTATTTTATTTGTTTGTCTGGACCTTTTTTGATGTAGGTTTGGATTCATTTTTGTAAGGATCTTTCGAACATGTTTGCAATCAAGTAACAAGTACCAGTTTGTGGTTATGACAGAAGGTTTTACTTTTTTTTGAAGAAGAAGTTAGGCTGTTCACTTTTTATTCAAGGTAAACTTCTTTTTTTTTTATGTCGTGATGTTTTGTTTGAATTTTTTTTTTGTTTTTTCTCTTTCTTATGTCTGGCTTCAGGTGTTATTTTATATAATATTTTTTTTTTTCTTGAAAAATTCAAAGTTAAATGTTTTTTTCTTTTTCTCTTTTCAGGACTTGTAAGGCTTGACGCATTTTGATATGTTTTTTTTATTATTTTTTTGGTAAGTGAACATTTTTTTATTGAAAAATATTTATTCTAAAATACAATTCAGTAGATCACACTATTTTACATAATTTCACACCCCTTTTTGAAATAGTTTGTAATAAGTTTCAGTCTCCAAATAAGAGAATTTTAAAGTTGTCAAATGACTGCCAGGCCCTTACTTAAACAAAAAAAAATCCACTAGTTGAATATTTTGTAATTCAAAATTTTGAAGAAAATGGCAAAATACGACTTCGTCTTTGGTGCCTTCGCTCGTCTTCAATGACACTCCTCTATGTCAGCTCACAAGAAAAAGCAAATTTGCTTGAAGCATTGTTTGCTGTCAATTCGACGCTGTCAGAAAGTGTCATGCATCCTCCTGCAATTGCGAGCGTAAACGATTT
This sequence comes from Philhelius festivus, assembly GCA_963931855.1. Taxonomy (NCBI): domain Eukaryota; kingdom Metazoa; phylum Arthropoda; class Insecta; order Diptera; family Syrphidae; genus Philhelius; species Philhelius festivus. The sequence continues at coordinate 5,521,472 of OZ007555.1, read as the reverse complement.
TGTGGAACGAATCTCCTTTCGCACCTCGTGCTTGCCCGTATAGCATCCCTCCCATTGTTCTGAAGAGATGTTCTTCAACGCTGGCAAAACCACTGCTTATGTCCTTCCATCTATTCTACTTGCCTCCTTCCGAGTGAATGGAAAACAGCATTTGTCGAGCCTGTCATTAAAAACGGCGAATCTTCTTGGCCTTCAAGCTATCTTTCCCATTCCACTGCTTCCAAGGCCGTTGAAACTCTGATTAATTACCAGCTTAAAAAATATCTTGAACAACGGAAGCTTTTCAATGCAGGGCAGTACGGCTTTCGAAGCAATAGATTCACTGGTGATCTGATGGTATATCTCACGGAGCAGTGGAACCAGTCTTTATATCGTTTTGAAGAAAAATATTTCAGTAGCATTTGATAGAGTTTGGCATCAAGCCCTTTTATCGAAAATGCGTGCATTTGGTATTCAGGAATCTTTTCTTCGACGGGCTAGAAACTACCTTTCGAACCGCTGAATACAAGTCGTATAAAATGTCTCAAGTCTAAAATTCATAAAATAAGAACTGGTGTACCACAGGGCTCAGTTTTGTGTCCGATTCTCTTGCTCATTTTCATCACTGATCTCTTGTCTGAAACTTCTAACCCATTTCATTATTTTGCTGACGTCAGTATCCAGAGCTTTTCATATTCGTTTGCAGATTCACGTCCTTGTCTTTCGGATGTGGATTTTGAACGGGAGCATTGTCAAATCGGGAATCATAAACTGTATAGAATTGAATGCTATATAAACTCAATGCTGTCTTGGGTCATTAAAGCGGAACCCTATACACATACCGCTATCTATGAGCACCACTTGCATTGAGGAAACCAGCTTTCAGTTCTCGGTATGTGCATCACAGACCCCATTGTGTGAATTGACCACACATTCGACGTCTGCAAATAAAGCTGCTAAGTTTTTAATTTTCTTCGACATTGCTAGAAATTTTTCACACTTTCTGATCCGGCTTTAATATTCTCCAAAACTCGATTCCCATTTTTTTTGGGCAGGTGCTCCAATAACCCACTTGAGTCTCTAGGATAGAATCCAGAAAAGACAATTACGATATTCAGACATTCGAAACCAATGTGCATCATCGGAGTCTTATTTTAAATCTTCTCCAACTCTCTGTAAACGCTCACACTGCGCTCAAACATTTTAAGTATCATAATCCCTAAAGTGCACTCAAAATTATAAAAAATAAAAATATAAAAGGTGTCAATTACTGCCAAACGGAACTAAAATCTGCGAAAAATAAACTATCACAAATAGTATTTGGCTACTTTTTGGCTCCGAATATAGGCTACAGACATTTTAAATTGGGTTATCCAACTACTTGTCAACTCTGCCGAATCCATAAGTCAACATTTTGAGTACGCCTGACTCTAGTTTCAGTTTAATGTGTATAACTATTCTTGAAACTTGAATAGTGAGTCTTCAACCACCGACCAAAATTTATTCAACACAAAATGAAAGTTCCGATGCTTCAATCACAAATATCTATTTGTAGACTTCGATTGATAATATTGACAAATTTCCTCTCCCCGGAGTGAGACAGAGTGACTATTTCAAACCAAATTCAATCATTTGTTCCGATTGCCTATTTAATTTTTCGGTGTATTACATCACCTGTCAGATCATTTTTCAATTGTCAAAAAATTATCCCCAAGCCTGCGCTATGCTAATATTCAATTTATGCAAATTCGAAATATTATCGATGACAACAAATTCAATTCCATTATTCGAAGGACGATGACTTGTCGCAGATAAAACTGGCTGTATTCAGAGACACTGATGAATGATTCAAGCACGTGAATGGCAGTGGAACAACTTTACCAGGAATTCATTGATCTGATTATCTTAAAATATGCGCGGGTGGAATTTTGTTCTGCTTAGGAAGGTTGAGAGTTACCTTTTTTTTTTTTTTAATCGATTTTCTCTCGTTCCGCCGTCTTTGTATAGAGTATCCTTTAACAGAGGACCGAACACTTTTTTTTCGCATTTTTGTGACTTGAATAATCAATTCTTCTCTTGCGTTTGTGTTTTTTGTTCGTACTTCAAATATTAATCCCGAAGGTGCTGTTAAATGTTTAACCCCGCCCACGTTTACACTACGCAATGTTCATTATTAATTAACATTTACACGGTGAGTGCCTTTTCTTTACGCAACAAAAAAACAACAAGCGGAATTCAACATTATTTGAATTTGAATGTGTGTTTTACACTGCATTGTATGCACAGAAGAGGATATTCTGCAGGCCCTGAAAACCTAAGCTACACCTGAGTACACAAAGCAAGCTATAACAACAACCTTACCCAAGCAAAAGAGTTTTGATGTAAAATGCCAATCATTTTCCCATGCGTCTTGTGTTCTATACCTTGTGCGTCACACGGGGCGTCGTGACAGAAGTGAGGGCGTTGAGCCCTGTCGCCACTTATTTATGAGCTGCACTTCTGTTCAATGCCAACATACTGTGCGCCAAACCACCACCACAGGGTGCTGCTACGTGGAATGCATTTTTGGTTGCAACTAGAAGCACACAGAAGTTGTGCGGTGTATTGAAGCCTATAGATAGATGTCTTTCAAATAATGACTACCAGATGACAGGACATGCATCACTGATTTCTTGTTCTCTCATAAAACAAACCAAACAACTGCTGCTAAAAAATACACACTGTCACTATTCCGATTGGCAGTTTTCAATACCTTACGATGACATTTGTGATTTTAAGTTTGAATAGGAATATTTATTTATTTTTTTTTTTCGACGTCAAGTCATGGATTGAACTGAGGTGCTATTTCAAAATCAAAAATCGTTATGGTCAAAGCCTCGAGTGCAGTCAAATCTACATTGACACTTAAATGGCATTAGAATAATTGTTAAGGGAAGCTTTGTGAATGTTGAATATGTAGTTAAATTCGCATTTTTTAAATTTCCAAATGACTGCTAGATGCGTTCCACAATTTAGTTCAGTTTTGGATTATACCAACATAATTATGTGTATATATGTAGATCAGACTGGCTTATAAAGTTTCAATCATAGTTCAATTTAAAAATCCCATTTTCCCTTGAGTGTAGAAATTTTTTGAACCCAACGTTCTTACATTACGAAAAGACTGTTAGACGCTTTCAAAATTTGGTAAAACAAACAGGTTTTGAATTCAGCTATGAATATTTGATTCACTTTGAGCTCAAGGAAAGCTGGAAACTCTTTAACTGTTCAAAAATGATTGTATCGTCGCCGTCGTTTCGTATTTTTTACCAATGAAGTCTTAGATCTATCATTCCAATTTATGTATTTATGCCAAATTGTATCCACTAAAAAAATATATCCAATATATCTTCACCAATATTTGGTACTCACAGAGATCTTCTTTGGTCTCGATTTTTTAGAAGTTTTTCTTCAAAAATATAAGTGATATAAATTTTCTAAGCTCGAAAGACATTGAGTAACTTGGAGGATGAAACTTACCTCCATATGTGTTCACATGACAACAAATATCTGCCAGATGTTAAACATTTTGTTTAACATTTTGTTTAACATTGTTAAACATTTTGTTTTATTTTTGTTTAACATTGGTTTTAATTTAATGTGAATGACAATAATATCAAAAACTCAGACATCAGATGTTTTTCAAATAAAGTTGCCAGATGAATCCAATTTTTCAATATATGGATTTGATAACCAAATTCTTTTATCTCATTGATAAACCAGCAGAACATGAAAATAAGAGTGCTTTGACATTTTACCAAATAAATATCAGACGTCTGTCATAAAAAACTAAAAATCTACTTTTCGAATAATCAAAATTTTGAAAATTCAATTTTGTTATTACGATTCAAGGAAGTAAGGTTCAATTTGTGTTCCTTTAAAACTCTTATACATACTATAGTGTGCAAAACGCCTGCCAGATGTTTTGAAAATATTCCTTAAACAAATTTTTATTGTCGGTCAAGTGATTAATTTTCTTATATTAAGTAAATCATCTACTCTACTTGTATGAAAACACACACCAAACGTCTGCCAGACGCTCTGAAAAAACTATCAACTATTTGATTTAGTTCAAGATAATTTTTTGAGTTTAACCGACTTGCTGAAATTTCTTAAAGTGTCAAACGATTGTCATCATTCATCAATATAATTCGCTTAGCATAATCATTTTCAAAAATTACTTCAAACTTGCAATGCAATAAATTTGGCGTTTGCGCTTGTTCTTCTTAAGGTGGCTGTAAAGGCTATTTCATCTCATCTCAAATCACTCATAATGTACTTTTTCTAGCTCGTTTGTTTGACCCATACTTTGAATGACTCGAATAGTGCCATGTACTGTAGTCTTTGAGTCAATACTAAGACAGTGCTGTGTCAATCAGGATCGATTCGATTTTTTTTGATCCGATCATCGGAAAGTATTGATGATCGAAATCAATAATTTTAATCGATTTCAATCTCAATCATTTCAAAGAGTCTAGATTTTCGATATCAGTTAACTCGATTAACCATGATTTTTACTCGATTCCATTTGTTCTGATTCAGTCAATGTGGATTATGAATTCCAAACGGACGGTGGACTGGAATTTCTGGGTTGAACTCGGCATTGAAGAACATGATTGATCGAGTTGGTTGTTGATGTTGTAGGCCGAAAAAAACAATTGTTGGGTTGAACTGATGTTATTTGATGTATCAGGATCCTGTATGTTTAATGTGGATTTTTGGACGTTTCTGAATCCATCGGCATCGTAGCCATCCTTTGATGGAGTTTGGCAGCTTATGACTTGACAAATAGAGGACGAATTCGGTTATGACGTACAAAAAGTATTTCGTACAAAATGTCAGCCGAAAGCCTTAAAATTGCTCTTTTCCGGAGCAACAAATATTACCTCTTTTTCTTGGATTTTTCGACACTTTTTAATCCATGTACAAAGTAGCCATCATTCGATGTTATTTGACAATTTATGGCTTAGAATAAAAGTGTTTTGTGAGAACTATCAAAGCCACAAGTCAATCGTATCATCGAAATCGAAATTAAAATCGAATAGGAACAGTATTGAATCATTTCAGTGAATACATTTTAGTAATCGATTGTTGAACGATTCGATCATTTGAAATGAATGATTTACACAGCTCTAGAGACAATCTCATTGATTTGACCAAAATGGAGTATAATCAAAATTTCCTTAGTTTCTAAACACCATAAAAATTGTCCTCAAGTAACTAAGTTTTTCACTTCGGATCTTTAGGGTAAAAGCGTGGTGTAGGTTTCAAAAACTTGATGTGTTCAATTCTGAAAAAAAAAAAAAAAATGTAATCCCTACAAGACTAGGGTTTCCTTCTGCTCCTTTCCGACATCTGAATGAGATACACATGACCTTGGTTGTGAATCGCGTGACTCGTGTGAATCGCGTCATTATGAAACATTCATCAAGTATGTAACGTGTATAACTCATCAGCTCTAGATATGATGTCAAATCTAATGTTTTGACTGAAATTGGATTAAAAAAGAAATGTTCCTAGTTTATCAATAGAATCAAAAATATCTTACTCAATTCAGGTTATATTTGTCAAGTCGTTAAAGTAAAACTGTGATCTATTTCATAATTCGCTTATCGTTTTAAATAAAAAAAAAAAACTTCAATCGCTGTATTATTGTGAATGATAAGACCTTTTAACAGTTTAACCATTGACCATTAAGCACACACATCACTTTGATTTTGAATAGCGCGAATTGCGTAATCAATCGTCATGGCTTACAAGTTCATCAGAATTGATTTGGTTCATATTTTTCTCATAAGTCAAATTGATTGAAAACAAGCTACGAGTATCAGTTCGCTTTGTCTTGAATAGTGCTAATCGCGTCATTATGAACTTAACTATTCGTATTCAGCTCGTATCATTCACTGAATAAAAACTAAGTCCATTCACTGAATCCCTGTTTTGACTATTATAGCTCCTTTGTTATTGTTAAGTATCAAAAATGTCTACGGCTGAGTCTTGGTTACACCTTCACGTCCTTAGATACCAAATTGAGATTAAAAGAAAATAGATTTGAAAAAAAATCGATTTGAAGACTGAAGGTTTTTAAAATAAGGGCTCTTTGTCATTTGACCTCTAACTCTTCATTTGAAAGACCTACTATCTCCTTGTTTTTGAATCGCGCGAATCATGTTGTCATATTTGTTATGATTTTAGAAGAATTATAATGGGTCGTGTTTTTATCACGAAGTAAAATTCTTTTGAGAATATATATATGTCTAAAACTGAAATAAGACATATTTTGAATAATAATAATTAGTATTGCTCACATTTTCCCTAAAATTTCAATAACTTTAAGATAATTTCTTTGCTATAAATTTTTTTGCGAAGATACATATTTAAAAATCTTCTTTCTTTTATTTTTTATTTTATCAACAAAAAGAATGATCTCATTGACTTACCACACAGCATTTATAACAACAAACGCCTCCATTGCTTGTTAATCTCCTTAGGAATCCTTAAGAGAGACATTTTACAATCCTGAATGTACATAAACTCATTTCATTTTTTTGCACTTAGCCTTATGTTGGCTTCTTTGAAAAGATTACAATGTGAACTGAATATATCCTCTTTTTTGTTGAATTTTTTTTTTTGATTTTTTTCATTTCTCAAATACCCCCTTGTTGTCATGGTAAATTTTGTCCCCCATCTTTCTCATTTGATTTTATCCTAAACAGGGATGAATCTGGCAGAACATAGCAAAAAATAATGTCAATAAGCTCACGTTGTCGTGTTGTGTTCATTTCCCTAATTTAAAATTGAAAATGATTATGGCAAGAAATAGTTTTCTTCAAAATGGAGAATCTGTGTGCTACACTTGCCAAAATTGAGTAAACCTTGTTAACAGATAAAACAACCAAAAACAAATAAAAAGTTTGAACAATTCTGTCACATTCTCGAAAAAGTACTTCTCATAGCTATTCTATAGAAAAGAGTGTTGCCACTTTGTGCTTTTTTCTGAAAATATGTTCTCCGATATTACTACGGAATTGACCGTAAGCAGACTTGTTCTCGTTTTTTAAAAAAAAACATTTGCATTCTTCAATCATTATTCCTTTCTAGTGAAAGTGAAAATCTATGCATTCCAAAATCTATTACAAAAAGTTGAAAACTGAAATATTTTGGTAGATCAACTCATTCAAATATCAAAACTAAAATTTGGAATCTTTATTGGATGACTTTGTGTGAATATTTAATGTTCACTAGAATCTTTCCTGGCTTTTCCACTATACTAATTGAAGGCATAGATTAATTATTTATAACCAAAAATTGCGCATTGTACACTCACATTGATAAAGTACCACTTTTCTCAATTTCATAGCAAAAACGTCAAGAGTTAAAAGTTTTCAAATTGTTCGTAAGAGTAGTAGTTTTACAATACCAGCGTTGTCTTCCGAACAATTACAGTAGGGATTCTATTAGCGCCTGCTGGTTTATTTATACGGAGATCTTTTATTACTTTGCAATCACATGAAAGTGAAAGACCATTCGTCCTATCAAATCCATTTGAACTCAAAAGTACAGGTAGTCATAGACTTACCGCGTTATAAGCTCAACTCACAAAATTTATGTCTAAATTGAGTATCAGCAAACGAAGGAGTACTTTGTAATTTTTTTTTATAAATATAAATGACCAAAAAGTTTAATACAATTTTGACCATGTAAAAACTTAGATCGTTGAATGTAACCATCTCAACACGTCTTTCTAACTTGGTTACATTTTTTTCAGTTTTTCTTGGCAGGATTGGTCTTATAACATTGGAAGCCTACTTCCTGACCCTGTTAACCTCTTTACTGAGTTCGGTCTTGTAGATTTCGTCCTACTCAAGATAGAACTTTTAATTCAATGAAGAATCAAGTTTAGAATCACACTACACTACAGTCTACATCGACATCCATGACGCATATGGACCAGTTGATGTTGGCTTTTCGCAGTGTGTCTTTCAGAGTTTTTTTCCCTAGTTGAATTTTGTTGGCACACGAAATTTGCAGATATGACACAATAGTCTGTTCCGCCTTAAGGCGATAGTGCACTATCGAGGCTCAGAGCTATGAACATATCTAGAGTCTTAGTGGATGAAGTGACAACGTCAAGAATTCGAGTTGGCACTCCAATAAGCTGGCTAAGGTCTGTTTGATAATCGCAAAATCCTGTTCCTCTTGAATGAATAAATTGGGGTATAAAAAAAACACTGCGACCTCAAAATTCTATTGTGTCCCCCATCTAGAACTGGATGAGGTTGGTTCATCATTACAGTTCTTCCTCCAAATTTGTTCCTTTGAGGAATCGAAGTATTTGGAGTATTTTAAGGGATGATAATTCACTCTCTTTTATGTGGTGCTTGCCCAGATACATGTGCCTTTGATGCACTAGTGCAGTTGTGGTCAGGTGTCTCTTCGTGAGTGTTGCAGAATCTGCAAGTCGCGTTGTTAACCAGGCCAAGTATATTGAGGTGTCTTCTCAACCTACAGTGGCCTGTGAGAAGCCCCGTGATTTTCCGGAGGTTGTTCCTACTTAAGCTAATGCAGGTTAGAAAACGCTCTCGGTTGTAGTCCCCGAGTAGAAGTTTTGCCTCTCTCAGCTTAGGGAGTTCTTTCCAGATTTTTGATTTTTTTGCCTCTTCTTCTGTTTTGATTTTGTTTTTAATCACGTTTTCTCCTATTTCGCAGTAGGGCTCTGGCCCTGTAAGGGGTATCGATGCACCTATTTTTGCTAGGAGTCTACCTCTTCCTTGCCCTGGACACCAACGTGGCCTGGTACCCAATGAAGTGTGACAGTCTTATTCTTGCCCAGTTCATTAAGCTTTATCAGGCATTCCCAAACAAGTTTGGAACTAATGGCGTAGGAGCTTAGTGCTTTTAATGCAACCTGACTGTCTGACATGATGTCAATGTTTTGGTTTTTATATTTCCTATCGAGTGTTCTTCCAGCACAATGCCTATTGCATTTACTTCTGCCTGGAATATGCTAGTCGACTGTCCCATCGGTAAGGAGAGTTTAGTTCTAGGCCCAAAAACTCCAGCACCAGTCCCTTCAGCTGTTCTCGATCCAACAGTGTACCATTTGATGGTATTTTCTTTTCTGTTCCTCTTAAGAGCAAATTGTAAGAATTTTTTGTATAGAATTTTAATAAACTACAATTTTTTCTTCGACATTTCTTCAATAAGCTGAAATTTAAATACAATTTTTCCCAACACATCTTCTCAAACAAAATTATACAGTGTTGTACAAATATAGGAAATACATGTAAATGATTCTCCCATTGACACTTGACAACCTTGAACTGCCATTGCGAACGCACCCCAAAACTTATGACTCCACTGTCAATTTCGAAACATTCAGTAAAAATAACATTTTAAATCCAAACGAATAACGTTTATAACAAAAAAAAAATTTTTAAAAAAATTCCAAGTGACGACAAGTTTAAGAACGTTAATGACAATTTTTGGTCATAATATTCTACTAATAGACAAGCGATTAATAGTCTAGTGAACGAATTTGAGTTTAATGTTTTCTGGGCTAAAATATCCCCGTGTCTGTGAGATAACAGGTTAGTTTAAGTGCCGGGAATATTGCTGCCGTTTAAGCGGCCTTCGGCGTAATTTCTCAGCAAAGGCTTTAGAAATGTTAGAAGAAAATGACCAATTTCATCGTAAAATCATCTTCAAGCAATTTTGGCCAAACGACTTCATCTCTTATAAGAATATGATGTGTTATTGGGCATGTGCTTCAAGAAACACCACTTCATACATAAAAATGAAGAAAATTAAGGTCACGTTACAGTCAATAGAGGTCGCTACAGAGATATGTTGCAACGTTATTTCCTTGTATGGAACAGGCATTAATGATATGCTGGTGTCTGGTGTAACAATTGAACGTGTTATACATAGGTATCGAGACATAGTCCTGTCGAATCGCTGCCGCCTAGTTCATGTGCCTTAACACCTCTAAAATTTTCTTTATTAGGCTATTAAATCATTGGTCTATGCAAACAAGCCGCCGGCGCGGCGTTAGAGGAGCGCAGAGCCAATAATGAACAAAAATAGTGGCCGTGTCATCGAAAATTGAGTTCAACGAATCGACCGCTGTAAACGTGCCTGTGGTGGACATATCGTCGGCTGGATGCTATCTTGTTCAAAAGGCCATTTTTTACGAAATTGAGTCAGGTATGCAGTCCTCATAATTTTATGAACGCAATGCCGATTGTCTTGGGCTACGTTTTATTTTTTCTTGTCGATTTTATTTGGTTACCATTTTTATGCGAACAAAATTTGTCAGTTTGTCATTTTGCAGTCGTAAAGAGTGATCGAAAACAACTTATTTTAAATGGATCAATAAGGCCTACAGAACATAATGAATAATGTCACAAAGTGGTGATATCGAATGTTCCCCCTTGATTTCCTGATGATTTGATACCTCCCGATTTCTTCTTATAAGGGGTACTTGAAGGAAAAGTTGTGTATAAACAAACCAATCCAAATAACGATGCTTAAGGACAACACAAGAAACGAAATAGCTGAACGCAAAACCCAATATTTGTCCTCCTTTAAAGACATCTTTCAAATTTCCAATGAATGTGAATTTCGTTTCTTGTTTTATTTCTCTTTAAGATTTTTTTTTTACTAACAGAAATTTGGTTCAAGTTTTTTATATCCATGTTGAACTGTAGTTTTTACTTAAATTGAATTTTCATCTTTTTCAATTAATGCTTAAAGTTTGTTTAAGGAATTGTAAAACTGGAAAATTATCGAAATTTGGGGATTTTCTTTTGTCTAATTTCCAAATTACGGAATTAAAAATGGATAGAATTTTTCTGTGATTTGTGAAATAACTCATTTTTTGCCATATCAGAAACGTAGTATCAGAGATATCACATTTTGGTTGGAAACTAATTCCTCTTCCTAAAAAATCAAATGATTTTTTTGAACAATTATTTTCTGTTTATCTTTCTTTTTTAATTTTACACATAAAGTACATGATGATAATTCACTTTTCAAAAAAAAAAATTAAAACCTTTGAATATGTTTTTTTTTTCTTATGTCCTAAGATAATTTCAAGAGAATGGTAACTCTGTCGAAGATCCCTTGTTTATTTGAAGCAATCCATGAGCAATGTTTACATCAACTTTCATGTGGGAGACGCGCAGCGCCGCCGGATTCAATAAAGCGTATTCATTGTGTGCTCCCGTTTATGTTTCTTATGTCGTATCGTGTTAGCCTAGCCATCACAACAACTTGCCACTGTATACATTTTAATACTTCTATACCTGCCTAACCTTTGTGCCTACCTGTCTTTAAACGAGAATACAAAAAAAAGAGTATAATTCCAGAAGCTTATATGAAAGACGGAAACATTGTTTATGCATGTCATCCGGGCCAAAATATGATTTCGTTCCACGAACGTTTAAAGAACAACCAGCAGCAGCAGCAACATCAGTGGCGCGAACGTGATAACTTAGTTTCTGCCATCATGAAGGTATGTACATGCGCCGCTACATATCCCAATCCCATCATCGGGAAGGCGAAATCGTTCGAAGGAGCAATTCACCTGACATGTCTTGTCTGGGCTGTGTTCAGTTGGCCATAGGAGAAGTTGTCGTCGTTTATTTTGGACGAGGAAGGGAAAAGATTGTTTCGGTTAAGCCTAGGGTTTGGCTGCCAAACCAATGAATTGGGAGTTAATATACGTAAGAAGGTGGTGTATGACGTCGGGCACAAGCTGCTCCAAAGAACCGGATACACGTGAATAATGTGATAGTGTCATGTGCCAAATAGTTGGATACATCGGTAGCATGTGCCAAAAATGGGAATATCTCTTGCAGTATTTATTCATATTTATGTTTTGGCAGGCAGGCAGGGAAGGGAGTTGAATAGTAATTATAATATTGAATGAAGCCTCATCAACTCGTTAAACTTTTAGGGCTTTTCATAATCAAGTTCATCGTACCACACCAAAATGCATCTCTTTCCTGAGTGGTTTAACTCTCCCACCTCTATCTACTTTAGTAATCCATCAAAAACCTCATGGGGCCAAAAGTTCCCTCAACCGAGTGATACTGTGTTCGGTACAATTTGTTACATGAATTCCATCGTCGGGGCTGGGACACACTGATTGCGAAAGACCTTCAAGTTCTTATGGCTACAATTACGTGACAGTATACAAAAAACACGTGATTTCACAGCTCTTTGGTTTCCATCTTCTTCTTCCTGGTGGATAAGTTTTTTTTTGTTCGTTTAGTTCTATAGCCGTGAGGGGTCTTAATGACCGAACACCACCAGCACCACCATCATCATCATCATCATCTTGTAAGGTCATTGCCATTTTACTTTAAATGCGTTGTATGTACAAGTGGGAAGATGGTGTTGATCGATAACTTCAATTAGAGCCGTTAGTGAAGTTGTAGAGTGCCTGTCGTCTGGTGATCTTGATGACCTGTGTAAACATCCACGAGCTACAGTGATTTAGAGATAACGGTGAAAGGTGTGCCGATCCGCAGGTCAACGTGCGCGCACCAACTGTTCGTGCTTTCTATAAATCCCGCCGCAATTTTAAACACAAAAAAAAAAAAACAAACAAAAAAAATCAATAACCCAGTTAAATACAAAAAAATAATAATAATAAAAATAGTCCCGCCGCAATTTTAAACACAAAAAACAATAAAACTAAATTAGTACAATTAAAAGTGAATAAAATAGAAAAAAAAAAAAAAATCACAGAAACGCGAGTGCTAATCCCTGGTCCATCCCTTTCCCCCCATCACTTACAGTTGATCTACCTTGATCATCGTATGCACTGTGTGTACACACACATAGAGTGTACGATGAATCAAGTGTAGATAACAACAAATGTATATTTGATAATTATTACTCTCTTTAAACCAGGAGCGGATTTGATACATATTACCATTTAGGCATAACACTAATGGTAATGTGTATTGAAAAGTTCATCTGGTACTGAGTTTATTAATTATTAAATTAGACTATTCGTTTGTTTTAGTTTTTTTTGTTTTGTGAATATTGCAATGGTAAGTGATTTTAGGGTTGATTTTAGCAACATTCGGGGCTTGCGTAAGAACTTCTGTGCCACGTACGTTCATACTGTAAAGAACAGGCCAGCTGTTTTGGCACTAAGTGAAACTCAGGTAGGTGAGAATACCGATCATTCGGAATTTTCTCTACATGGGTATAGCTTAGTGCCATTATTCTTCCCACACCACGGTCTCGGAATCTTTATTAGAAATGATGTTGCGTACCAACTTCAACCGCAATATGGTAAATGTTTAAATACGAATTTCAATTTTATATGGTTAAAATTCACGGTACATAAGCACATCATACATACCTGTTTCATTTATCGAAGTCCAAACCTAGACAGAAATTCAACTTTTAACGAATTTGATGCTCTGTCCGATTCCATCCAAAGAATTGTTTCCCATTATCCTCACACTGAAATCGTCATTGCGGGCGATTTCAATGTACACAATTCTAGTTGGCTTCGCTTTTCTGGTCAGACAACACCCGAAGGAAGGTATGTTGAGGTCTTTGCTGAGTTAAACCACTTGACTCAGCTTGTTAATGAGCCAACTCGAATTCCTGACGTTGCAGGTCAAACCGCCAACACACTAGACTTGTTCCTTACCTCTGATCCTGATAAATACACCATCAGTGTATTATCGCCTCTAGGCACATCAGACCACTGTGTCATATCTGCGAATTTCTCGTGTCTGAAAACCTCAGTTAAAGAGAAAACTCCCAAGAGAACCGTTTGGCAATACGAGAAAGCCAACTGGGACGGTCTCAATGATTTCTTCAGAAACTTTAACTGGTCATTATGCTTCCTCGATAGTGACGTGAACTCCAGTGCAGATATGATTACAAATTTAATTCTCATCGGAATGAGAGATTATATCCCGCATAGGGAAAAATCTATCAAACCGAAAGAGAACTCATGGTTTGATTCGAGCTGTAAAGAGGTTATCAGGGTCAGAGAAGTAAGTTTCCGATGTTATAAAGCCAACCCTACTGAGGAAAACCGGAATAAGTTCAAACAAGCTAGAAAGACTTGCAATGATCATATTCGAAAGACCAAGTTCTTACATGACCAACAAATTAGGCAGAAAATACTACAATGTCCCAAGGGTAGTAAAAATTTCTGGTCATTTGTAAAAAATATCCGAAATACTACTTCGTCATCGGTCCCAACGCTCGTTATCAATGACACTCCCTACGTCAGCTCTATTGATAAAGCCAATTTGCTTGCAGCACACTTTGCTGCTAATTCGACGCTGCCAGAGAGTGTTATGACTCCTCCTGTACTTGAGAACACAAATTTTTCCATGGGACGAGTCTTCTTTCGTACTCGTACAGTTGCAAGAGTCCTGAAAGATCTTGACATACACAAATCCGCTGGCCCGGATAGTATCCCTCCTATTGTTCTGAATAGGTGTTCTTCAACGCTGGCAAAACCACTGCGTAAGCTTTTCTATCTATCCTATTCCTCTGGACTCTTTCCGAGTAGATGGAAAACAGCATTTGTCCAGCCTGTCCCTAAAAAAGGTGAATCTTCGTCCCCCTCAAATTATCGTCCAATTGCACTTACGTCCCTTCTTTCCAAGGTCATGGAAACGCTGATAAATAATCAGCTCAAGAAATATCTCGAAGAACGAAAGCTTCTTAATGACCGGCAGTATGGCTTTCGTAGCAATAGGTCCACTGGTGATCTGATGGTATATCTCACCGAACAGTGGCACAAATCTTTACATCGTTTTGGAGAAAGTAAGATTATTGCACTTGATATTTCAAAAGCATTTGATAGAGTTTGGCATCAAGCTCTCTTATCGAAAATGCGTGCATTTGGTATTGACGAATCTCTTCTTCGTTGGATTAGAAATTACCTTTCAGGCCGCTCAATACAAGTTGTATTGGATGGTCTCAAGTCTGAAACTCATAAAATAAATGCTGGTGTACCCCAGGGCTCCGTTTTGTCTCCGACTCTCTTCCTTATGTTTATCAACGATCTCTTATCTGAAACTTCTAATCCACTAAATTGTTTTGCTGATGATAGTACCCTCAGCTTTTCATATTCGTTCAAAGATTCACTTCCTTGTTCTTCGGAAGTGGAACTTGAACGGCAGCGTATGATAAGCTCATTAAATTCTGATCTTGACAGCATTGTCCATTGGGGAATAAAAAACCGTGTAGAATTTAATGCTTCGAAAACTCAATGCTGTCTCCTGTCGTTAAAGCAGAACCCACCCCCTATGCCGCTATCCATGAGTGGCACTTGCGTTGAGGAAACTGAACAACTCTCTGTGCTCGGTATGTGCATCACAGACCATCTTGTGTGGAATGACCACATATTCGACGTTGCCAAAAACGCTGCCAAGTGTTTAGGTTTCCTTCGACGGTGCAAGAAATTTTTTACCCCTTCTGATCTGGCTGTAATCTATAAGGCTTATATTCGTCCAAAGCTCGAGTACAATTCCCATATTTGGGCAGGTGCTCCAATAACACACTTGAGTCTCTTGGATAGAATCCAAAAAAGAGCTTTAAAAATGATAGGTGATAGAAGTATAACAGAAACATTTGAATCTCTCGAGCACCGTCGCAATGTTTCTTGTCTTTCATTATTTTACCGTTACTTCTATAGACAATGCTCTAGCGAAATAGCCAGTTGCATTCCTCCCCTTAAACAATTTAACCGCAATACTCGCGCTTTTAGGAATGCTCATCAGTTTACCCTTAAGTCCACCTTCGGACGTACTGTGAAATACAGAGATTCTTTCTTTAGCAGGACTACACGAATGTGGAATGCTTTACCCAGCTCTATTTTTCCTTCCCATTGTAATGTTCAAAAATTTAAAACTAATGTGCATCGGTATCTCCTTTTAAACCCCTCCTTATTTTCCTAATGCTCGTACTGTGTAAATCATTTTAAGGGTAGTAATAACCCCTTGTGTGCGCGCTAATTATAAAAAAAAAAAAAAAAAAAAAAAAAAAGAGAAGCGGACTTATTTCACAGAAATGTTTGTATATGGTTATTGAGTGGATGTCTCTGAGAGGGAAGAATCCGATTTAGTGGAATGTTAGTCTTGTCAGTGGTGAAGTAGGCTGCTGATAATGCCGTCTT
Organism: Philhelius festivus; assembly: GCA_963931855.1. NCBI lineage: Eukaryota > Metazoa > Arthropoda > Insecta > Diptera > Syrphidae > Philhelius > Philhelius festivus. Next base: position 5,505,286 of record OZ007555.1, on the reverse strand, counting down.
GCAGGGACCCTTATCGATGATAAGTAGAGTCTAGATAGGATCTAAATAGCGCGACTTGTATGCATAAACTACACTAGTCTTATCTGGTGTCCGAAATCAATGAAATACTCGTTACTTTTCAACCTTCTTAGCTAATCTTCGTTTATTCAGGATTCTTGAATCAGATCTAACTCTAACTGGTCAGGAGCGTCGTTAGATACCTAATGCTACCCTTTCGTGATAGATATTTATTCGTTTTTTTTTACCGGTAGGAGGCAAACTATATCTCTCACAAAATGCTGGTTGACTCTGCTTCGAAAGAGGTCATTGCGCTCTATCTTCTTGTCTGTAGCACTCAAATCAGAAGAGGATTGTTGGATTCGTCTTAAGAAGGGGGTCAAAGGGAGGAGGTTACTAGTTTAACTGGCAGAAGGATTCCTGTGTTTTCTATTTTCAAATTATCTCGGTGGAACCTTATGAACACGTATTTTCCGATTGTCTGACTAATAAAAGGAGATTTTAGCTATTGGTTTGCTGAATTTTTTGGTGAATTCCATACAAAATTTGTAGAGTTGATTATTTGCTTTCAATGACTGGACCACCATCGATGTTGATCACCGATCTTGCTGTTCTAATCTCTTTAGGCTTGGATATACAGCTCCTCGTTTTAAACTTGAATTAATGCTACGAGTATTAATTGCGGTCATCTTCTCTTTACTTCTTGGTTAGGCATCGTGATTGTGTTGGTAGAAAAGCAATTTTTAAAATCATGCTATTCATAATGTTTGGAAGTCATGATCTTCTATTGATGTTTGGCTGGGTCTTCGGATTCTTGTCTTTGGGTTGGAGTTTTTTAACACCTTTTTTCTATAACTCGTACAAGACTTTAAAGTTCGTATTTAAGTTGAATCTTAATTTCAACCGCCTATTTCTCGGGATATCCTTTCAGAAATTGACTGATGTTGGAATGGGTTTTTCGTTGATTTATTTTTTTGAATATACCGCACCAAGATTAAGATAAGAACCTGCTAATGGATGACCTTAAAGCTACGAAAGAAGATACTATAGTTTCATTGATATCCCATGCGGAGAAAACACACAAAACCAGCTATCAGCCATCAGTAGTTCAATCAAGTAATTGGATTTTTGTGGAAAATATATGGAGGTTGCAGCAAAGAAGTGATTAAAACGGATGCAATATCCATGATTGTACTCGTAACTGTTCAGTATTTGTGCTACAAAGCTAATATTTATAATTATCTTGAGAATGTATTTAAGCCTTTGAAAATCTTGACCTCTTGTAAGTTATAAGCAAACAGTAATATCTCCAATTCCGTTATCACTTCCAGGTTTGTAACACTTTAAATATTTCCGAAAAAAAAAAATCTTTTAATTTGCAAACGTATGTATATCATTTCTGCAAGACCCCCTTTATTATTTCTGAAAATACTTTGTGACGTAGACCCAATCAAAAACATCACTAGAAATGTATATTTTTAAAATTCAGGGAGCTATTTCCAAGACGTCTAGAAAACAATACAATTTTTTAGCTTTTTACTTGCCTTGGATTTCGGCCTCAATCCACAAGCAACTTCAGCCAACTCGATATCTACATACGAGTATAGCTAATACACCCGAATTTCTCAAGCTGAATTGATTTACCTAAATCCCCTTACACCTGCAATAGTCTGTCTCATCGAGCTATAATCACTCACTTCCAGCTCATATCTATTAAATTTTGATGTTTCAATTCTGTGTCGAATTCATAGCAACAACCACAAATGTACAACTTCAGCTAAATCTTCGCTTAGCTCCCATTTCCGGGTTTATCTTTTTCAAAACTTAATTAAGGTCTAGGTATAAATCAGTCATTACATCATCGTCAACACCACCTTTTATATTTTGTCCATTGCTACAATTCCTTACAATTTTTATATCTGATGGAGCAACAAAAAAAAAACGACTTCATTTAATGTAGAGGCCTTTGATTTTAATATAATTAATTTTTTTTCTACTTCTAATGAGATAAGGATCCAAAATATATTTACACACCTTCTGCTGTGACAAATGGATTACCATTAACGAATAATGCCCAAGACGAACCCATTAAGATAACAATTCTAAGAGCTTGCCAACATAAACCGCATGCCTAATTGCTTCCTAAGGCCATAACACAAAGTGGTTACACGGACCACTTGCGGTACACACACCTGAAATTAGATCAACAAATAAACAGCTACAACAATAAAATGTCTTTATTGTCACATACGGAGGAGGGTGGCATTGCGATAAGATTTTTTTCGTTCATGTTGGTTTTGGGCAGGTCTTAAATGAGTTGTGTTTAAGAATTCAATATAATAATTAGGCTTAGTTTGTTTGAATATTTGTATAAGAAAAATCATTATAATCACCATTAGTTGTATTATGTTTGTTGAATAGGATAGGATGTTGACTTAAAGTTATGAAAAATTAACGATACCACTGGCAGGCCCAATTTACAATAGTCAAACCACAGATATCTATTATAGGAGAGTTGAAGTAAGTCTATTAGCTATGTGGTCAATTTTTTTTTTTAGATTCGGTTCCAATTCCAACGAAGGCGAAAATGTTCAAGTTCTTTTTTTTTTTTGCTTAAAAAATGGTGTCGAACTTCAATATGCTTGAATCTTGATGAGTACTTGCTAGTTGATGCAAGGTGAATTGCACTTTTGCAGTCGCAATATATGTATATGTATATTCATAGCTTAAAATCTTGGTTCAGTTCAATTTTAAGACCACAAATCCACATTGCCTCTTGAGTTGATCCCGAAAGTCCCAGCTTCAGTTGCAGATAGAGCGACAGTTGGTTTATGTAGCCCTTGTTGGCCAAGATACGGAGCTCTCATTTTAAGACAAATTATGTATCCTGCGGTAGAACATATACTAAAATTGGAACGATACAGAGAAGATTAGCATGGCCCTGCGCAAGGATGTAATGTATCCTTTAACCGATCTTATATCATTAAAATCATTTGCCTCCTCGCAATAATTTTTAAATCAGAATTTCCATTTTTTGAAGACTTCAACTTTGCTGCTTTTTTTCCTTAAAGATATCTGAACATCCTCTTGACAGCTGCCCAATCTGCTTTATCAGGCCGGTTTTTGAATTTGCTTGATTAGTTAACTGCAAAATAAATATGTTCCAATACCGTACTGGTAGGGAACTTAAGCCACTTCGCTTTCTTCTTCTGGTGGTTTAAGTGACATGTCTTTTGAAAATTTATAGTTGATATCCATTGGAGTTGATGAAGGGTCAGCATTTCTCCCCAGCATTTCTGAAATGTATTTTTCTTGGTCCAAGCAAATACATTCTCTGTCGCGAGAAATCTGAATTCCTAAGCATTGATTCGCTGTTCCGAAGGACTTCATTTTAAACTTTTTTATTAAATAGGATTTCAGAATTGTATTGGTAAATATTGGGGCCTATCGGGAATCTCCCTGGAAATTTTGTTTCCCTCGGAATCTTTTTCGTCAATCGTGAATCTCCCTCGAAACTTTTCCCCTCCGATAAAAAGAAGTACCATACATCTGTTGTCGAAAAACACCTTTGAATTAGGTTTGTGTAGTTTTAAGGCTTCCAATAACATTAAAATCCCTCCGAAACGGAAAAAAATCACGTTAGCCATAAATTACGCGGAAATATTTCGAACTCATTCACGATCGCGATTTTCCGAAAATGGGAATTCTTCCCAGGAAATATTATTTACGATAGCCCTCAATAGGATATTATCTACGTATATTGCTAGAAATGTCATACTTGAACCTTTACGATGGAAATAGCATATGCAAGGACCCACTTCTGAACGTTTTATGTCAAGCTTTTGATAGAAAACTAGGTCCAACTTAGTGTTCCAAACTAAATTTGATTGTTTCAGCCAACAGACGGTTCGGTTTTATCACTTGCCCTTCTCTTCCCATCGAAAGTCCCTTTGGTTTCCCAAGATAGATATCTTCACACAACTCACGTTGAAGAAAAGCAGTTAAAGCATTCATTTGCTGAATTTCCAAGATACATATATCTTGCTGATAAAGCAATTAAGTATCATTTGTGACAATCAACACGGTTTCGTCCAAAATAAATCAACTATTACAAACCTACTTCACTTTACTTCTTTTTGTCTTGACTCCTTTGAAAATCGGAAACAAGTAGATTGTGTGTTCACAGATTTTAGTAAAGCCTTCGATAAACTATGTCATAAGACCTTAGTCCATAAACTTAAAGCCTTAGGATTTAATGACAAATTCTTAATGTGGATCTCGTCATATTTAACGAATAGAAATTATAGTGTTACTTTTAGAAATGAGCTCTCTGATCAATTTTACGTTAACTCTGGTGTTCCACAAGGCAGCCATTTAGGACCCCTATTATTTATCTTATATATAAATGATATAACTTCTGTGATAAAATACTCTTCGGTTCTGATATACGCTGATGACATTAAAATTTTCAAAACTATATGTTCAATTAATGACTGCTCACAGCTTCAAGAAGATCTACATAGTTTTAGGGAATGGTGCAATACAAACCGACTTTTCTTGAATATTGACAAATGTAAAACAATGTGTTTTACACGCAAAAAAACAATTATAGATTATAATTACATATTAGATTCTTCTTCTCTTTGTAAGCTATCAGTTTTCTCTGATTTAGGAGTTATTCTTGACAGTAAATTAATGTTCATTGACCATTATAACTTTATAGTTAAAAAAGCTAATAAAATTCTCGGTTTTATTAAACGATTCTCTCGCGATTTTCGTGATCCCTACGTCCTCAAGCTCCTTTACATATCTTTTGTCCGACCAATACTTGAATACGGCTGCGTAATATGGGCACCTTACTATTCTGTTCATATAAACAGACTTGAAGGTATCCAAAAAAGGTTTTTGCGATTTTGTCTTCGTTTTTTTCCGTGGTCCCAGAGATCCACACTACCTCCATATTCTCACAGACTCTTGCTTATAAACCTCCCATCACTTTCACAACATAGACAGTATCTCCAGCTTTGTTTTATTGTAAAATTAATAAATGGTTCAATAATATCTCCATCAGCTCTGCATCGTCTAAATTTTAGCTATAGTCAAACTAGCATAAGAAGGCAGTTGCCTTTATGTCCGATTTTCAGCAGAACAAACTATGGTGCGAACAGCCCTCTAAATCAATTGATTTCAGTTTTCAATAAATATTATTTTTTAATTACTTCTATAAACGACAATGTCAAAAGTAAAAAATTTAAAGAAAACTTTTTTAACACTCTAATATTGTAGTTATATATACATATTTATTTATTTGTAGATAAATTATTTTTTAAATTAAAATATATGTAATTAGCTATAAGTTTTTTAACGTTAGACCATTAACGAATTAAATAAATAAATAAATAAAAAAGTACCGAATGGATGAGTAGCTGATTTCGGGGGAATATGTTTCCTCACAGTCAATACCTATCTTTTGTGTTAAACCTTGTACCACTAAACGAGCCTCCACAACCCGTCATCTTTTTCCTCCGATATCCAATACCTAATTAATATACTTTTTGACATTATTTTTTTTTTTTTCATTTCACATATGTATGTACTTAATTTTCATTTTCCATGAAACCTGTACAAATGAATATGTTCCACAATTTTTTCCACGTTCCACAATCTACATATTTCCTATTCCATATCTCAGTTTTAAGCCTAGTACTCACCTAGCTTGAAATGAAAAATAAATACGTTCCAAATTACACGCGAAGAATAAAAATGAAAAAAGAATAAACTTTTCCACGTGAATTTTTGATACTCACTTTGAATGAAAAAAAATGACAATTATTTTTAAACTGATTCGTTCTTTCTGTTTATAAATTTTCAATTTTTTGTTTTGAAACAAAATATTCAAATCAACTGACAAATGTCACAGTTTTCCACGTTGCCTTAAACTTTTTCCTGATGGTTGTACATTGAGAAATGAAAATCATAGCGTGGAAAAAGTTGTGGAACATATTTTTTTTTCTAATCCACATTTTAGTACTCACCTCTCGTTGCGGATTTCATGTCAGTGAACCAGCAGTCACTTTTATATGAAATTTTCATTTTCACTTGAACTGAGTACTAGGCTTTACAGGGAATCTAAAAATCTACGGTTGTATAAAAGTTTAACAAAATTTATTAATCTCCGAATTTTGTTCGAACATGGAAGTAGAGAAAAGTCAATTAGGTAAATTTGACGACTGCTTTTTTCTATGAAAAAAAACATCCCTCTCAAACTTTCCTTTGTGCGTATTGTTGGCATTAATTTAGAGGGTACGAGAAGTACTTTTCACAACAGGAGATACTCTTGGATACTTCCTCACAAGTGTCCGTACCCCTAACGAAATTTTCTTTCTTTTTGTATGCTATGGTTAAAACTGCTGGGAATCAATCCGAAACCTTCGGGGTAACAGTCCAATGCACTTTCTATTGCGCCAAGAGGCACAACATTATTATTTTTACATGTTTATAACCTTGGTTCCATCTCAATGGTAAAATGGGTGTCGGTCAAGTTTGTCTTTCCAATATTTTTATCTTTCTATGAAAGAGAAAAAAACCACCCACACTCTAATATTTGTGACATATTTTCCTTTTCCGAAAAATATATATATTTTTCTTCTCTTCAATAAAAACAATGGACCGCATCGATAACCTTCCGCTCTCTTCTGTGCGAAAAGTCCCATCATCCGCCATAAAAATAAGCCAAACGATTATTGCATCGATGATGTGTCAGTTAAATATATAAAAACCTCATACTGTTTAGAATCAACTGCATTTTTATGGTTACTGCTTTTGTTTGCTTGCGATAAAGTTTAGAGACAAAAAGGAAAAGAATATCCAGAACCCATGTTGCCCACATCACATGGGGCGGAAACGGACCCCCCATCACGCGGTCTTGAAGTCTTGGAACTCGTTTCCTGCAAGAGACTCGTATTGGACAATGATGAAAATTCGACATTTGGCCACGAGTGCAGTAGACTGGTTGTCGTGTTTTTCTCCTGTCCGTCTGTCGATGAGGGTGGTATTGTTGGTTCAGTTTTGGTATTTGTGCTTCCTCAAGATCAGGCTTACAGCTAATGGTTGCAATTTGGCTTTGGATTTCGTGGCCGTGTCAATGCGCCATTGTTGCTCTCTCTCTCTCTCGGGTCGATATATACTTGCGAGGACACAATTTGCACAAAACCAACAACCAAAGAAAGCACACACGTTCAACAAAAAAAATTGTTTATTTTTCTTGTAAGAATCCTTTGAAAATTGCAAAACAAACAATAAGCACTTTGGAGGCAGGGAGGAATTGAGGACCATCCCCATCGTACGATCTTGCATCTTCTTTAGCCAACAACTAGAGTGCCAATATATTATTTTGGTTAGAGGCATTGGGGTGTGACATTCAAAGGATATCTTGCCAGCTACCACTGTAATGGTTGATGGAGACAGGTGGTAAACCATAGTTCTGTTTCCGTAGCTTATGCGGAACAGGAGATGCTGTGGTGGGATGTTTGCTTTGTGCGAGGATATGTCACTCTCGTTATTGGGTTGACAGTAAACTATTTTCTTCTTTTTTTTTTATTTTGAGATAGCAAAACTTCTGGACTGAAGTTGTTGTATGAGTAAGTGAAGTTTAATGAAGGATAAGCTTAGGTATTATTGCTAGAGACTCTTTATTGCAGTTTTATAATCTTATTATTGGGAATTCTTGTTCATTGTCATTCAACAAGAGGTGTAATTTTAAAACTGTCAAGCAATAACGTCATTGTTTTTCGAGCTGTGTGGTTTGTGCAGCCGCTCGCTGAAATCAAACGTCCTCTACGTCCTTAGAATTAATATCAGTACCCTAGTCAGCCCACATCGGTCGGTAGAACCATCCATTCACTGGGACAATCTTCAGTCAACACCGCCAGTTGAGGATGAAGAGGTTGTTTCTTATTTCTTTTGAGTTTTTGAATCTCCAGATTCAAAACTTCTACTTTTTTCGTACTAATACAAATTTTCATCACTCAGAATAGTTTTAGGTGAAAAATGGAATGTTGTATTGTGCCATGACCGTAATACTCGTCTTGCTGTGAAGGCTCATCAGTTTACCATTGTGCCTTACTTCGGACGTACTGTCAAATACAGAGATTCTGTCTTTAGCCGTACTACCATAATGTGGAATACTTTGCCGCTCTCAAAGGTCTACATGGACATCCATTGGCATGTAAAAGTATGGTAAGGCACCTTAGCATTTCGTTGGATCAACACTAATACCTAATACTGTTCTAACCAGCACTGAGGGACTTTTGACCTCACCGAACTGCTGTCCTCCTTGACAGCGGGGTGAATAGGATTTGATACATAGTCCTCATCTGGGCTATGGTGCTTATAAGTGTGGTCGAGACTTCCTCCTATCAGGCGGAGCAGACCATCTTCGTTTCAGTAGAATTGTGTCCCATCAGAACCGAAGAAACAGAGTTAGTCAGTAAAATCAGTTCTGGTTGATATTTAGGCAGTGAAGAGTAGTCGACTAAGATATATTTATTGTCATCGACTCTTTATCACTTTAAAGGGATAATACCTTGAAATCGATTTTTTTAAGAAACCGTTATGCATCCTTAAAACACCTCCACATAATACCGCACTTGGAAATACTCTTGTAATTTAATACAAAATGACTTATTACAAATAATCACGTTGATTTATTTATAAATCCACAGTTCTTAGAACCCTAAACACGGAATAACCATATAAATAAAGGTAACCGGATAACGCGCACCGAATATTATTATTCATATGCGCCCCACATTCATATGCTAATATGTGTGTGAAATGATGCATGCGTGTCAGAAGCTATCCTTCGGCCAATTATGGCCAATGACAGTGCTGTCACGTTTGTGGGAAATTTTCATGATGTTGCACTACAAGCTCAAAGTTGTCGTTTTTTTTCCTTCAACGTCTACTTTAGCAATTTTTACATTCAACAGGAGAACATAAAAAAAAATAAGGATTGCGTGAGAGAGGTCACTAAAGGAAATTATAATAACTTGTATGTGTGTTTAGCCTTTCATTTTTATTTGAAAAGAATATAATAATAATGGTAACACATTTTCTCGTTTAATTAAATGCGGATTTTATGGCTTTAAGTGGCAATTAAAGCAATAAAGTCGGCTCGGCTGTTATCGCTACAAGTATGTGCTTTTACATATTTTGTGGAAAGTTTAATAACTGGGGCGCTGACTTTTTCTTTAAAATTTTATTTTTTTTTTCATCTCATAGAACTGTCGGGCTAAAATTTTTAATTCTGTTTTTTTCGATAAGTCTCAAATATACAAACAAATATAACAAATATTCTCATCTCCAGACCTTCATAGTTTCTATTAAACGTAAGGAAAAAGTATGTGACCCAAAATAGCTTACCTTGAAATTCTTAAATCAGGATTCTTTGCACCTTGCAATTAGTATTCGAAGAACCAGAGGGCAACAAAGTTTTAAAAAATCAATCAACAAAAAAATGGACATTTTATTTAATTAATTTGATATTATTTTGAAGGTATTTTAGGGTAATATAAACAAAAACCCTTTTATTTTCCTGTGACTTACAGACCTTAATTTTAAAAATCCAACCATTAGAACTCAAGTTATAAGCTTCTAGCTCGAACCATTTTATTTTCTGAAAAAGGGACCCAAAACTATTTTATTCCCATTTTTAAATTCGGACAAATCTTTTTGTTTCGAATTTTTCAAAGAAGAAAGCAAAGAGTTTTTTAAAACGAGGATTCGAAATTTGGTTGGATGACTTCAATGACGATAAAGATTGATGAATTCACAAATCTATTTGACAACTTTGCAAGAACAACTAAAAGAAAAAGTCAAACAGGGTCAAATTGGACGATCTTCGTGGCCAGTTTACTTTGTCTCTGCGTGAGGTAACCATGTTTTCGAATCGCCCCTTCAGTACGAGCATTTTGTTTCAAGTAAAGACGTTCTGTTGGGACCACATTTTGTTCACATCAAATTTGGGTCAAAAGTCATTATTGATCGATTGATTATCTAGGTTGATGGTAATATCAATTTCCATCATCGTTTTCGAATTAGGGTGGCCCAATGATTCCGCCGCTGCGCCGGGTCAGAATCCACTCCAAACAGTGACTTTTTGCGGCTTCATAGCTAGAGCTACTTAGTAAACTTCGTATGGGTTGGCATCGTTCTAAATCTAGCAATTTTGCTCCAAAAATAAGATTCTTCTTCTATAGTTCTAGAACCCAGCTAGCGAATATTTCCACATATTGCTGGAGGCTGTAGCTGGTTACGTTGATTAGCCTTTAGTGTCTGAAAAACAAAACAGGAATAAAATTGAAATTAGCGAGATAAAAGAACATGGTCTCAATGAACTTTCAATTTTTACCTGTACCTATTTAAAACTCCTTTAAAAAATTCGACCTGTGTGGGATGAATCTCTCTGAAGCTATTATCACGATATCTTTAGTGTAGAGGACAATTTGAACAACGCTTAGACTAACTTAGACTAACGAATGGGCTCTTACGCTCTCTTGTAGAGAACAGTAGAGCTTGAAAAAGTAATTCAAATTATCTTCCAAATATCTGTAGACCAATTCTGCTAGACATGTTAAGTCGAAGCATCCTTTTTGTTTGAGAGAAAACAACATCATTTTCATTCCGAAAGCCTACCTGTAAGTCTGTCGTCCTTTCTTTTCAAGACCTTGAAAGATGAAGATCTTTATCATCTAATTTGAGCTCTCTCCATGGATGGTTATAAGGATTTCAATCCCATCGAGGTTTTTGAAGAAGTAAGGACCCATGATACCGAACGGCCCACAGCCCACACGAAACATTGCCTTTTTGTGGATGCACGCCACTTGTTGAACCTCGTGTGAATTGGGATCTTTCCAAATAAGGCAATTTTATTTCCTGACGTTTGCGTTTATCTAAAAATGTACCTTATCGCTGAAGATGATTTTGTTTAGCTGAAACCAGGGTCTTTTTCCAACTCATAATTGTCATAGTGTCTGAAGGTAAAAGCAGGAAAATTAACAACAATCAAAACAGCATGACTGCCCTTAACTTAACTTAATATTTCCTTGTAGCTTCAAGAAGTCTTCATTTCGGTGATAAAACCAACAGATAAATAGTTGCTCGACTTTTCTTTAAAAAACCAACAGATAAACAATTGCTCAACTTTTCTTTCTGGCTGTTGTTTAAACCTCTTTGAGATTGTAGGCTACGTAAGCCCTGTTTCTTCTACGCAGCATCTAGTCTCTCTCTGTCTCTAAAATCTTGATGCTCTTGTTTTGCAGCATAATCGAAGGTGTAGTACCCCATAATGGTTAGTCGGTTAGACTGTCATGCAGAAGGTCTTGGGTTCGATTCACAGCTGTTGCATAAAAGTTTTTCGCGTATTGCCTCTTGCGAGAAATTGACGAATCCGCTAAAAATACCTCTCTTCATAAAAAGTGATGTCATTAGCCTTTCGGAATCAGCAGAAAATAGAAGATACCCTCCACTCCTGGTATCACGTACACGGAAATGTTTGAGAGCCGCAAGTTATTAGGTCCTGGTTCACTTCGAGCTGTTGCTGTTTTTAATCTGTTGAAAGTGAATACTCAGCGGATAGCTTCTCGCTCAGGTGGCCCTCTGTTTTCTTTGGCAACTCCAAGTATGCTAAGGAGTCCAACGTCGAATTTTTCCTACCTACCTGAAAAGATGAATATACAAAAGTTTTTAGCTTAGAAAATGTCGTGCAGTTAGGATTGCAAATACTTTTTCTGAATAACATTATTTCAGTAGTATGTGCATTCCAAAACTAATATATTCATGATTCCTTGGAATCAACGGACCTAAGACTATTCTCAAGCCGTTTTTATTTAAATCGAGTTAATTGAGTTCCTTTTTCGTATATATGTACTTGTACATGATGTTAACATTAGCGTACAACCATCTTTTAACTGTCGTTCTGTTGGAAATGTTAAATCTTAATCCAATAATCAATTTGGCAAGCGAACAGCACTAACTCCATTACCATTTACACATTCATTCGTCACCCCCCGACTCCACCCCTACCAAATCACATTTGCATTTGAAATCATTTTCATGTTTCATTAATTCTAATGGCTTGTCGTGACTTGGTGTTGATAGTATTGTGTGCTGCCGTCTATGTGGAAAAATGTATTTCAAATCTCAAAAAAGCGGCGGCGGTGGTTACTCCTGCACTGGGGAGTAGCGAGTAGGTCCTTCCAACTGAAACACACACACAAAAATACAAAAGAAAAGTTTTATTTTTCTTGAATGAGATTTTTGCAAAACTTTGAAATGAGGAAGAATATTGGAGGATTTGGCACAAAACTTCCATTTAACTTTGTTTCCAATTTCGTTTCTGTTTTTATTCTATCTTCTTCTTCTTCAAAAAAAAAAGCTAAAGCAATAAATAATTTAAAAAAATAAAAACCTCAAAAGAAGTTAAAGATTGTTTATCTATGTGATGAGATTTTTGGTATCTTCTTTCGTTGAAAAGAACAAACAAAACATAAAAAATGCTACAATATAACTTTTGTCTAACTGTTTAAGTGAAGAACGAGACCTTTCTTGATTTTTGTTTTCTTGAACTAATTACCTAGTGGTCCAGAGTGCAATGTCTTTGTCTTTGTGTCTGTGATGGTCGTTTGTGTGATTCGGTCAAATGACCAAGAATAGAAGATCAAGAGATTGTGAAAAGTATAAGAACTTCCATTTTCTATTCTATCATCATCATCATATGGATGACGAACGAAGAAGAAGAGACTTCAAGTTGCCCAGAGAGCTGAAAGTTATTTTTATGACATAGTAATTCCATTGTTTGACTTGGTCGTCGTTTTTCGGATGGGAAAGTATTTTTCATTCTTTTCTGGATGAAGAAGGTGAGTTCTGGAGGAGTTTTGCTCCAAGTCCAAGAGAAGTGCACAAAGAGATTGTTTGACTTATTCATAATCATATAGACCTCTTGTGAGAAGTTGGATTTAGAGAATCAAATTGTCTGTCTGTCTGTCTGTTTGATGGGAATTTATTTGATTTTACATAAAAAGCTGTTAATTAATGAAGATATTTTTCGATGTCGTTTATTTTCTCATATTTCTTGGGCCACATTAGTCTAACTGGATTTTGATATTCTCAAATGAAAAACATATACAGAACCGGAAATCATATTCTAATGGAATACGTTTAAGTCAAGAAATCCTAGCTTAGAATCTTCTCATGGAAAAAAAGAATTTTAAAAAGGGAATGATGGATGTTGCTTATGACGGAATATAGCTTTTGAGTACTTATTTCTATTTTTTAATTTAAACAAATATATACCTGAGGACCGCAACTGAATTTTAGTCGAATCAGTTGGATAGTTGGAACTTTCAGATAATCAATAACTTTTTGTTGACTGCTATCTTGTGATATCTCTGTCATTTTCCCATCAGAATTCCTTACACACTTTTTGTCATAGGGTACTCAACCTACATTTTAACACATGTCGAATGTGTGTCTATTTAGGGCCTTCGAGATGCTCGAACGTGGTGCTAGTTCGAGTTGATTTAACACATTTAGAAACTGGTTCGATTACCAAATTTTTTTTTCGAAATTTTTGTTCGACTATGGTCGCACTAAAAATATTAAAATTTTGATTTTTCATCGAACTGAGGATGGAGCTCCATGCAAACCGTATCATGTCAATATTTACGTGCCTTGTGGAAATTAAAGAACGATGTTTTTGAGCGCAAAATCCTTGAGAACAAAACTTAGGAAGCTCTTTTAGAAAGTTACAAAAAATAATAAATTAATAATGATATTCGGAGTTCACTCGAACCATGTTCGAGATTTGTCAGGACCATTTTAGTAACGTTAAACTTTTAACATCTATATTTACAAAGTGCACACAATTCTATTGGGTTTTACAGAGTTTTGAAGTTCTAAGTTCACAAAGTCTGAGTTTATATAGTCCGAATTTTTCAGTTCCGATTTTCTTTTTTGTTGTAATCGTAAGAGATTTAGATATAAATCGTACATGTTCTTCCTATTTCACAAGATTTTTCTGTTCAGCACACGAAAAATCAGCCAATTTAAATCCAGCGAAACAGATGTCATATTCTACCATTAACAAAATGCATATCAACTCAATATCACATGTGTGACCTCATGAACAGCCTAAGAATTGGTTCTAAATCAATCAAAGCTATCTTAACCAAACAATAGTATAAGACGGAAATGAATTTGTTTTCTGAATCGTTAAAAGGATTGCAGAAACATAGTGCACTTGAATTAATAAAATAATCTATCCTATGTTCTCATCCCATTTCTCCAAAAATGTCAGTTTCACTTAACTGAATAACTGATATTTTCATCAAAACGTCAAAAGAGAGAGAAAAAGAAAAAAAATCAAAGATACTTTCTTGAAAAGTCCAATTAAAACTGGGATAAAGCTTTTTACCAATATATCCCTCTTGTTCTTTTTTGTTCTTAAACTTCAAAATCTTGACTTTGATGAAACTGACATTTGTGTATTCTCTTCTTGAAAGTTAATACTGTAGATTGCGAGCTACATACATATATGTTAGTGATACAAAGTAAAACCTTTTATTTTTGCTGTCAGATTCAACAAAGTAAAGCGTTTTATTTTCGCTGCCAGATTCAACAAAGTAAAGCCTTTTATTTTCGCTGTCAGATTCAACAAAGTAATGACCAACACTTTTGTAGTTGATCCAGTTAATATCCAATCTAAAATAGAACCGATAGTTTTTCAGATTTCTCGGCGCGAATTTGATAGTACTTATAAGAAAATAAAAAATGTCATTATTTTGAAGTCTTGAAAACAAAAAAACTCAAGGCATTTTTCTCTGGCTCTTCAAATGTTTGGGAAGATGTAATCTCCTCTTCTAACTAACCTAGTTAAATTAGACTCTTACTTGAAATCGGATAAAGCTGGATAAAATTGGACAGCTTTTTCTTGATGTCTTAGCCATATTCTGAAAAGTACCCACATGTGTTCTGAGTTTTGAAACCACACCTTTTCAATTTTTGGAGTTAGAATAAAGTAGGTTTTGTAAATTCTTTAGAAACTTGCAGTTTTTTCTAAAAAATGTCAAGACAAAAATTGTATCTCATAGAATCTAACACAGAAAAAAGTTTTAAAGTTTATCTCATAGGAAAAATAGATTTTGGGAAAAACCCCGCTGCCGGGGTAAAGCAGATAAATACATATATTTAGCCTTTTTCAAAATAAAATTTTATTAGTTCGTTGCCACTATATAATTCCTCCAAATGCCATCAAACTCACGCTGAAACGAAATTAACTACCTAAGTTGCGTGTCAATTTTCTAGCATTACGTGCTATTAAATCATCACACAATCATCAAATGAGGCTTAATTTTTTTTTTTTTGTTCACTCAGCCTATTCATCCTAAATTGCAACACGTTGCCATCGAATGCATCACGCGTTCGACTTGGACATACACATCATTTTAAGCAACACACACCGTCAAATTAATTCGTTTAACTCAATCAATTAACCAAAGTATACAAAACTCTGGGACCCTGTCAAGCTAGCCAAGCTAAAAAAAAAATCATCACAAAGCGCAACGTACTCGCCATGAATTGCTTCACAATAATTGTTGAAGCAATTAATTGCTAGTTTCAACTCTTATGTACTCTTATCCTAAACTACATAGGCTGCGACGCGAACGTAGCGAGTCGAGATAGATAGCGCGCGGCAACAAATTAAAAGCAACAAACTAGCAAGTTTTCAACAATTGCCTGCTTCATGCGACATGCCACTTAAGCCAAAAATCATCTATATACGATGTTGCTACTGCTTCGCAGCTTTTGCTTCTGCTACCTTCGGCCTGTCTCTCGCTGACGAAATTGCAACAATTTGTGTTGTTTAATTTTCTTGGAGTATTTGAATTTTTGGAGGCAATCGAGTGCAACAGCAAAAAAAATAATAATACAGAAAAAAAAAACCATCAAGCCAGAAGCGACTTGAATACAACAATCAAGTAATCAATTAGCTATACATCCATTGGATTGCATTCAAATTGCATGAGATAATCATTGGTGAAGCACATGTGTGTTTAGAGGGGGCTAGCGACGTGCGCAACAACATGCAATCAATTGTTCGAATGCAACGAGTTTGAATCTTTTTTTTTTCTCTGCTGCTCCACCGACAAACCGGCTGACTGATTCATGGAGCCATCGATGCGACATGAAAGATTACCCAACTAAACCACACGCAGAAACATTGTTCTCCACGCCATCTGGGTGTGCGCACGTGTAGCCCGCCTTTTTTCTTTTTAAACCCGACGAGACCGACCTTCCTTAAAAAAAAAAAAAATAAATAAAATATCGAAACGGAAACTTGAAAAAAGCCTCACCTTAATAAAAAAAAAAAAAAATCTTATAACAGGATGAAAAATATTTTTATTTTTTTTTTTATTTCAAGAATAAAAACGTAGGCGGCAAGTTTTGAGGTCTTAACTTGGGGCTTAAGTTCTCTCAGTCTACGGTAGCCAGCGCTGCGTTGCGCTGTGTTTGTTGTCATGTACGAGTACTTGAAACCTGATATCCAAGTTATACTCGGTGTTTATTATCATCGCCTTCATCTCATTGCAGATACTCTCGAACCTAGGTTGTGCCTCGAAAAAGCTTAGCTAACTTCAACAGAATAAGAAAGAAAAAAAAAACATCTCAAGAAAAGTGAGTGACTTTGCGCGTGCTCAGGTGTTGTGAGTTTTTTTTTAATTTTTATCTGCTGGCCGAAATCTTCTCGGATTTCAGGTTCAGAGACCCATGCGACCGACCGACGACGACGACGCACGGTGGCGGGCGGTGACGCGGCGCAGCATTCGGTAGTGATTTTTGTTTTTTTTTTTTTCAATTTTCCACTTGAAAGGATTTTTTTTTGTATATTTTGCTTGGAATAAAATTCTTTTGTGCTGTGCAGTTCATATGGAATGGATAATTTTTACATCATGAGAGCCTGAATGGGACTTTTAAATGGACCCAAAGTGTAATTAGAGATTTTTGGCGGCTTGGGCTGAGGTGAGCTTGCTTAGATATTATTGCAATTGGCTTTTTATTTGCCACAGTTTTTTTTTTTTAATTTTGTTGTTCAAGACTTATGGTCGACGAATTTAAATTTAAATACTCGTTAAATATATAGAAATGACAGTGGAATATTTCCTGACAGTAAAGTTTTTTTTCCAATAATTCGAGGTAGTTTCAAAGAGGCTGACAGCAGTGACAGTTACGAACTAATTAGGTATTACCATTTTTTTTTTTAAATGATGTTGTCCATGTCTTAGTGATCTCTTAACAATTGAGTTTAAGATTTTTTAAGTTTTTAACTTTGTCAGCAAAAATCAGAGTCCCCAATGCTATCCGCTAAATATATGAAAGGTTCTGTTAGGCCAGATTCACACTGCTTTGCCGATCTCGATACGATCAAGTATTTTCAAACAAGAAACATTGAGAGGATCGATAGTGTGAATGTACTCATCTTCAGGTGTAAGAATATTTAAACTTTACTAGATTGTATTGGTTCTAAAGTTTGAATGTGGCCTGATTCCATATTCAATTTTTGAACGATTCCGTAAAGTCTTACTTTTCTTGCTGATAAAAATGAAGACTGAAATAACAAACATTGTGTCAGAAGTGACTTTTGATTTTTTTTTCAATTTTTCTGAGAAATGAGTGCTTATATCCCCTTTTTAAAAATTAATCTTCAAATGCCAAACGGTGATATATTTTGTTTTCGGGACAACAATCTTTTTGTTATTTGCAATATTTGTTCACCTTTCTTGAAACTCTCGTTTTGTGATGACGATTTCGTACCTTGTGCCAGCAACTTTGCCCATTTAAATAGCTTCTCTTAATGAATAACATTGTAATCACAGTTTAGGGGGTTAAAGAAAGCCTTTTAGATTTGGACAAATCGACTTCGACTTGACCTGACGGAAAGCCTGCTTTTCTTTTGAAAAAAATCTTGTATTACTCTTGCGGCTTCAATAGCATATTTATTTCAGAAATTTTTTTAAACAATATATACTTAGTCTAAGAGCTATAATTACCTATAGACTTAAATAAATAAATAAACAGATTTTTCCTAATTTTTGGAAACACTCATTCATTATTCCAAAGCACACAAAGGGTAATCAAAGAGATGTTTCAATTATAGGCCAAAAGCCAGACTTTCCTGTTCGTTGTTTTTAAAGTTTTGTATCAGCTGTAAAACTTTTCTGGCCATTCACTAACACGGGCTTATGAAGATGAAATTAACTGTTGGCAACGTCATTTACAAAAAAAAATTGTTGAGAACGACCGGCCCAATCAAATTGATTGTATCTATACAGACATCAGTAAGACCTTCGACAAGACGGACGAGTTCTTATAATAGCATTATTATATTCAAACAATTATCTCTTGGCTCCCCTTTAGCGTTAGTTTAATTGATCAGATCGTATTTGAAAGAAAGGACTTACCAAATTCTTTTTAGATTAATCACTTTCGATTCAATAAACGTGGACTCATCAGGTGAACCTCAAAGAAGCCATCTTGGTCCACTACTCTTTATATTTGCTATCAATGACACCTCTTCACTACTTGATTTCTACTCGAATTAACTATTGAAAAGCGTCATTGAAAGTAAATCTAAAGAGTACTGGACCTAGATGCCTACCTTGAGGTTCATCAGAATTTGTAGAGTGCTTGTCTACGGTGATTATAATAAATTATTTTAAATCATTAGAAATCAGTGTGTGTCGTAATGCCAACTAATGTCCTGACTTGGAAGAAAAAATCCAATATTCTATCAATTTGACGTGTTACTTGGGAGTAAACTTCTCCTGAAACCGAAGCCGACGCCATCCAGTTGCGCACCTGGTCTACGCCATCTCTCCAGCGCAAGCGTCTACCACGCTGTCGTCTACCATAGAATGTACCACAAAGAACTTTCCGAGCATGCGAGCTAGGTGCCCTGCCCACCGCCGTCTACCGAGCTTAATTTTTGTCACGATATCTGCTTCAAGGTAGATTGCACCGTCTCGGGAATCGTCCTTCCTCACATATGGGGCCAACAATTCTCCTTAAGACTTTTCTCTCGAACGCAGCTAAGAGGTCGGAGTACCTTTTGCTAAGCACCCAAGTCTCGGATCCATATGTGAGTACTGGCAGGACCATGGTCCTGTACAGCAGCAGTTTTGAAGTTATGGTGAGATTTCTGGATTTGAAGAGCTTTGACAGACTATAGTAGGCTGCTACTATTGACCCAAGGATTGCACCACTTCAAATTCGTGCTCCGCTACCTTGATTGTTTGACCAACTGTTCCCTTCGCATTCGACGCCACCATGTACTTTGTTTTACCTTCACTAATGTGCAGCCCCAGATTTTGTGCCGCCTGCTCGATGTGGATGAAGGAATCGTGTACAGCTTGTTGCAAGAGTCACGGATTGCTTTCTCCAACGCCAGGTTGCAGAGGAGGCAGGCCAAACCGTCCCCTTGTCGGAGTCCAGCTATTTTTACTTGGCTTCTTACGTTGGTCATGGTCAACCTACATAGTCGTGTCAATTTATTTGGGATGCCGAATTCTCTCATGGCTTTGCGAAGTTCTACCCTGGCTGTGCTATCATAGGCGGCCTTAAAGTCTATAAACAGATGTTATTTTGGGATGTTGAATTCTTGACATTTTTCCATCGCCTGTCTAAGGGTAAGGATCTGATCAGTTGTTGATTTGCCCTATAGTACTACCTACATATATCGCAAGTAAAAATCTTTCATGTAAAACAGTTTCGACATTTCAGTTCGATTTTTCACAAATACCGAATCCATTTGCTCACGCCTAATTAGAATTTAAAAAAATCGCAAAATTGCACAACAAAAAGAGACCTCCATATATTTAAGGTTTGTTGGACTTTTGGTTCATCAAGGAGAACACAAAATTTTGAACTTTGACAAAGTGCCCATTTGGATAAGTATTAATTTATTTTGTTAGACTTTTGGCTAAAATTAAACAAATTCCTTCGAACTTTTTTTTTTTTTTTTTTTTTTTTTTTTTCCCGTGGGTAGGTGTTGAAATCTTCAAAAGATTCTATGAGGACCGAAAAACGCGCGCTCATAGATATGTGGGACTCTCCCGACCAACAACTCTGCCCCCATAAAGCCTTACGGAAGGTAAGACTCTATTCAAGCAGACCGTTAATCAGGCCGACCGCACTAAAACCACCTCCTCCTCCCGATTGCAACTAAGTTCATATGGAACTTATCTAGCAATTTATCTTTCTCGAAGTTAAGTAACGTGTTGTAGGCAACTTTCCGGTGAAAGTTCCTACTGGTTTAATTATAAGCTAGTTGAATAGCTTCTTTCTATTTTAAGCGATGATTTAAATATACATAATACAGTACAATAATTTCACCGTACTAGATCGGAAGGTTTGGTCCTTCTCAAACGTCGTACTAAATTTGTTTCGTCAAGAATTTCTAAGATTGTTCTATTGGTATGTTCAACTAAACGCTTTCTATGCCTTTGCGAAAAAGTTTTTATTTCTTCGCGAACCGTGGGGATTCCAAGATCCCTGTGAAGATCTTCGTTTCTAATATACCACGGCGCATTTACAAAGGACCTTAATAATTTGTTTTCAAAAGTTTGTAGACTATTTAGATTTGTATCGTGGGTACAACCCCAGAGTTGAATACCATATGTCCAGACAGGCTTAAGTACCTGTTTGTAAACTAATAATTTGTTTTCGATACTAAGTTTAGAATGTCGTCCGAGTAACCAGTACATTTCCCTTAGTTTAATATTTAATTGATCACATTTATTTTTAACATGTGACTTCCATTTTAATTTCGCGTCAAGAGTCATCCCGAGATATTTTGCCTCATTTGCAAATGGAACTTGAGTTGTATTAATAAAGACTGGTAATCTATTAATTTTCTTATAAGTAAAGTCCACGTGGACTGACTTAAATTCGTTAAGCGCTATTCGCCATTTGTTTGTCCATTCATTGACATTGTTAAGAGCATTTTGCAATTTACATGTCGATTCGTTAGCCGTTTTGCCTACTGCAAGTATTGCGGTATCGTCTGCAAAAGTAGCTACAATTGTATTGTCTGTTTGGGGTATGTCGCGTGTAAATAAAAGGTATAAAATGGGACCTAGAACACTACCTTGTGGTACCCCAGCCACTATTTCTTTAAAATCTGAATAATCATTTCCGTGCCTAACGCGGAAAATTCTTTTCTCTAGATATTCTCTAAGAATGTTGTATAGTCCTTCAGATAGGACTTGTCTCAATTTGTATTTGAGGCCTTCGTGCCACACTTTGTCAAAAGCTTGAGACACATCTAAAAAGACCGCTGAACAAATTTTATTTTCTTCAAAGGCTTTCTCGATGACATCGGTGATTCTATGCACTTGATCAATCGTCGAGTGCTTACTTCTAAAACCGAACTGGTGTTCAGGTATAAGACCCTTTTCTTCTATTATGGGCTGTAGACGCTGAAGAAATATTCTCTCAAAGACCTTCGACACTACAGGAAGAAGTGAAATGGGCCTGTACGATTTCTTTTCATGTGATGGTTTGCCAGGTTTTAAGACCATTATTACTTCTGCGACTTTCCATTGATTTGGAACATATTCTAACCTTAGAGTGGCGTTCATTATGTAAAGGAGGTTTACTAAACCTTTCCGTGGGAGCATTTTAAGAATTTCCGCAGTAATTAAGTCGTATCCTGGTGCTTTTTTTGACTTCAGTTTCTTAATTTCTTTGCTTAATTCGGCAAGCGTAACATTTCTTGTGATGGAGCTTTCATTTGAATTTATATTCACACTTATATCATCATTCAATGCTTGCCCATTGAACGGCTTAAATGTTTCCTCTAGGTAATCAGCGAAAACGTTTGCTTTCTCTTTATCGCTTCTTGCCCATTCATTTTGGTCTTTCATAATCGGGGGTGCTGGAAGCTTTGGTTTTTTCGTAGCTTTTATCGCTTTCCATAGAGAATAATTAGATTCTTTACCTGCCGTCAAGTTTTCAAGGTAATTTCCAGCTTCGCGGTTTTTAAAATCTGATATCATCTTTTTAAGCAAATTACTGAGGTGATTTAAATTAGCTTTGTGTTGGGGAGCACGAGTTTGTTGCCATTTTTTGCGCGCTTTTCGCTTGTCTTTAAGTACCTCTTTTATCTCTTGGGGATATTTAGCTTCTCTATAGCCTGACATTTGTCTTTGGTAAGGAGTATTGTTCCATGCGGCTTTTTGAACAATATGCACAAAATTATCTACCGCTTCTTCAAGCTCAAGAGGTGTTTGTAGTGATACCCTTAATTCAACATTATCTTCAATATCTTTCTTAAAACCTTCCCAGTTAGTTTTACCGTTTGTTAACCTAGGTGGTGTTTCAATTTTAACAATACTTTCGCTCATAGTGAGAATAACGGGAGAGTGGTCAGAGAAAAGATCAAAGCATTCCGTTATTTTTATTCGATTTGACGGTATTCCCCTGACTATAAAGAAATCAATCAGGTCAGGTATTTTCGAGGTATCTGTCGGCCAATAAGTTGGTTTCCCACTAGAATGAAAATCACAATTATTCTCCATACCGGCTTCATATAACGCTCGGCCCTTTTGAGAAATGCATCTAGAACCCCAAAACGTGTGTTTTGCATTAAAATCGCCACCGATTATTAAAGATGGTCTAAGTGATTTTAGCAAGTTTGAAAAATCATTTTTATCAATTCTGTACCGTGGAGGGCAGTATATAGATGTGAAATTCAATGTATCATGTTTAGTTTTAACCTGCACACTTATAAGCTGCATCGGTTCAAGTTCAAGCTTAAGGCCTATCGAGTGTTTGATACATTCTTTTATGTATAATGATGCTCCGCCTCTTGCTTTGTTCGACGGATGAATTGCATGGTAATATTCCTTCGAACTGGCACATTTCTTCAGTGTTAGATGCTTTTTTTTTAAATTTCCTCTGTAGAACTCTTCACAGCTCGGAAATTTATCATGTACTTGACCCCGAAGTACCCTTAATTCGAATTGGGATGTTTTGAATGAACATGAACAAAACCAATCATTTTGCATTATTAATTTCTTGAAAGACTGCATTCCTGCTTTCAAAATCATTGAAACATACAAAAGTCTTAGAATAATTTCTTTGTGCTTAATTCTCCAAGATGCATTGGGCTTATGTATATTTATTCAAACGTCAAATCCACATATTTAATGTTAATTTATTTGATTTCAAAATTAAATACCGAAATGCCTTGATAATTGTTAAATCCAACCTGAATTCAAGAACTCAAGGACTCAAAACAGCAGCAACCCCATCAGTTTAATTACAGTTTACATTCGAAACAACGAGAATAGCCCTTATTTAGGGTAAAATTGTTTGCAGATAGATGGGTATGTGTGCATATGTATAATGAAGATGTGGCTTTGATATCAACATCCATTTATGGAGGTGAGGTTGCCAAACCAACTCCACATATTTCCAGCTATCACATTTCCGAAAATAATTAAACTCTCGAGCTTTTGTTTCTCGGCATGATATCCTGCCACCTGCAAATGCAGATAAAACCAGTCCTTTTCTCTTGTTATATGGGGAATCACATGTTTTGCAATTCTATACACAACCATAATCACCAATTTGATGATGACGACTATACGACTCCTAGACCATACTCATACACCCCTGCCCTCCCAATTAGAAATAAACATGCTTGTCTTATCGTCCCTTGATTGTGATTCGCCCTTGCCTCACCGGCAACCCAATGTCTATCCTGAACGCCTGATCCCAATAACGACACCGACCGTTGAGAATGTTATAAAATTTACAAAATATAATTACATAACATTGTAAGTCTAACTTACCTGCCACAAACAGAAGCACCCATGCAGGACAAACTCAGCTCACATTAAAACTACATAGGGAGCCTCGGCCTAGCTGTATGTACATAGAGCTAGAGACAGGATAACGACATTTCATGTAATCGTGATGAATAATTGGATTCCAACATGCCGAGGACATTTTCCATTATTATTACATGTCATTGTGAAATCGGGCGGAAGGGGACACCGTTCCACCCGTGTAAAATGTAATATTAACCTACCGGGGAGAGCATGTAGCGAACAACTGGGTTTTTTTTGTACATACAAACATATAGATGTGCATGGATACAAATATATAAAATACCTGTGTGTCTGCCCCATGAAACATGTGCCTCAAATGATGGCAACACAAGAAAGCTCCTCCTCAAGGCGATATTCATTATTACCTGAATTGAATTAATGCAGTTTAATTGAAATTTCACCACAAAGATTGAAAGATACATTTGCTGGGCAGAAGCAGGAGGAGTCTTAAATTGATGTCTGTCTGGGCAGACATGGCCATCCTAAGGCTTCGTTTTACAGACTTTCCAATTTTGTATTTGCTGTTTAGTGAATCTGTGTGTTCTTCACTTAATCTAAGGCAATCGAGTTATTTTATTTTTTTTTATTAAATTCAGCGGGTTAAAATGTTGGTATAATTTTATTTGCGATACCTTCACAGGTAAAGTGTGTACTTTTCTTAAATTTATTCAACTTAAACTGAGTTTTTGACACCCAGCACCCACAATACCTGATTTCCATAACTCTGGCGCATAAATCTGGCGGAATTTGGTCAATTGATGATTATGTAAGCTTTGAGGGCAGAGTTTTATTGGCTTAGATCTGTTAAGCAAACAAGAAGAAATTTGACATTGCCGAATCGCACGATCTCGCTGGCCAATTTACATCACCTCTGTGTGGGATAACCATGTACGGAAATCGATCGTGCTTATTGTCCATTTTGGCACGGGCTGTGTGGTAAGTAACGTCGAGTCGTCCTTCTTAAACCACATGTCGTCGGTGTCCATTTGATGCCACTATTGGTTACCCCATCGACCGATATTGCTCGCCGTGCACGGTGATGGCCCGGCTCAAAGAAGAATGGACCTATGATGCCGGTACCCCCGAAATCCACACCAAACAGTGAGCTATTAAGTTTTTCGACTTAAAATGACCTCAGGAATCCATGGTTTTTATTTGGGGCGGTGACTGTGGGATACCCTGTATAACTAATGTTGATCAGGCAAGACAGACTAAATAAATATCAACCAGTTTGACAGATGTCAATGCCGCAATCACCTTTTAAATTTCGGAAATTTCTTTTGGAAAACCCATTATTAATATTCAGTCACAAGCTTAAAGCGCATTTTCAATAAATTTTGGAATGTCAGGTAGGATGTTTGGTAAAAATTGTAAGGGGAGTTTTTGAATTATCAATTGCATGTGCCCAACGTTTTTCGTTTTAAACATTTTAAGGGCTAAGGTCAATTATTTTGTACTTTGGAGTTCATTTTAAAAATCGTATTTTTGTAATCGATTCGATATTCTCTTCCAGCAGTGAAATTTAGTTCGTCTTCGGAAAAATGTTCTTTCCGTATTCTTAGCATTAACTATGGTTCTACCCCTGTGTTACCTTAGCTCTCCTTGCAGGCTTCTGTTCGGGTTCTGTGACCGTGTGAATTGTTTACCTTTTACCTCATTCCTCCTATGGCACTTCTCTTTTTCCTCGATCGCGTGATTTCCTTGTTCCTTCTATTTCCTTCTGAGAATCTGCTGGTGTTTCTCCCTCGTCTTCTGCTCGCAGATCTCACGAGCAGCTCTGATCCTTCTGAGCAAACCCGCTTTGTACGGTTCTTGCTCAGCTGTAAACCAGGAGTTTCGTTGTGTAGATCGTGTTAAGATCACCACATCAGAAGCGGAATCTCTAATGAGTGCTTGCCAATGTTTTCACATGTTCTCAATACTTTATGCTGGCGGCATATCATTTATTAAGAGGTTGTTTGAGAGTCAATCCGAGAAGCACCTAGAGATCTTTTGTGATTGTGACCGTCCAACATCGAGCTTCCGAGCAAAACTATATTTTTTATAGACTTGGTTCGACATATTTGCAACCAGGTCTTAACTAAAACAAGGAAGCATTCCGTGTTCATGTTAGCCCCATGGAACCTAAGGTCCATTGGACATCCTATATACTATAGAAGTGCCTTTCATCGATCGCAATGCGATCAATCTGGTTGACGGTTGATTTATAAGGAGATCTCCATGTTCGTTTGCGATAATTGAGATGATTTTCCTGAGTACTAGATATCAGAACATCTCGACTAGGAAAGTCGATCAGCCGTTATTGAAGTCGTTTTATACACGCTGTATTTTCTGACCATGCCTGGCGCTAAAATCTTTTAGGACAATTTTCATGTCATACTCGTAGCTAGGGCACTTTTCATACTGTTTGCCCATGAGCTCGTAGAATTTGTATTTGGTATCCTCATCTTTCTCCTCTCTTGTGGCATGCGCCCAAATAAGGCTTATATTGACGAATTTAACATTGATTCGGAGACACTGTATACATATGTCGCAGAAGCCATTATAAGGTGTTCAAAAAGTTGTTCAGCCTGAATTAAACTGTAGGCACCACTGGTGATTTCATTTGAGGAATTCCTCCGCTGCTGCCTGGATGAAAGAAGAGGTGTCTTAATGGAAACAACTTCCCCCTTCTTTCGTTAGCTGCCCAACCAACAACCTTCCGCTGACATCTCCAGTTGAGTTTAGGTACTAGGCACCCGATGTTTCACCCAAGAAGAGAGTAATAGTTGATATTTTTTGGTTCACGTTCCTACCATTTGAACACCAATTTTTGAAAAAAATCTGAATAAGAAAAATACTTCCTTTTTATGGAAGTTGTTATATATTTGATAGTATGTATACTTTTATAATTTTTTTGAAATTTTCAAAAGCAACTGAAATTTCAAACGAACATTTTTTCGACCTTGCAGTCGTTTTTAATTAGTGATGTATAACTTCCAGGATCTTAATACATTACTCACTTATCCTCAGTAATTCAGTAATTTCAAAAGGGAAACCCTTTTTTTTTTAAATTTAAGCTTCCTATAGCTGGATAGAACTGAACAGTTCTTACGATAATCTCTTTCATATTTAAACAAAAATAAAATTATAAAGCTTCCTGTTAATGTTTTTTAACAAAAACACAAAATGATGAAAAAAATTCAATCACAATTATTGCCTCTTTTAATCCATAAAATAGCTTTAAGCCTTATCTCAGCGACTTGCAGCGCACAGTCCTCATAATAATTAATTAATGAACAATATTAACATTCCATTAAAATAACATTCCAACCAGAACAGCACACAGCCCAACCAATGACGATGACGACGACTCCAACGAAGACTAGATACGCAACGCAGGCGATGATTCCCCGCCACTACCCTCCGAAACCGATGCCGTTTCTGATTTTCCCGTGCGTAATGGTAATAACACCGGAAAGGAAACCATGCACAACCTCATCATAATCCGAGGCATCTGGAAACTGCTGCTATTGCAAGTCGCAATGCACAGTATTTCCGCCTCGATATTATATGAACATATTCGTACATACATATGTATATACCTCCTCGCATCTGAATGGAAATTAATTCGTGCAATTCCATTTTGAATTTCCAATACGAAGCGAGATTATCAGCACCACACGGCATGGCATTGGCATTGGCATCCCAGCTTCGTAGCCATTTCGCCTATGACCCAAGAGCTCACCATGCACCATCTTTCTTTGATTCACTCTGAATCAATTTTTATTTCGTAATTATGATTTTCCAGATTCCATTTTAACGCCCTTTTTTAATGGGTCTTAGCATATATACCCCTACTGCAAAGGCTAATGCATTAATTCCAGACTAAAAGCATTCTGCAATCGCTGGGGCACCATCCACACAAACATTGCTTTAATGACCAGGATAAGGAAATGCAATTATTGTTATGTGGGTATATGTGTCGCTAGCAGAGGTTTTATACCTTGAAGGTGTAGGTTTAGTGATGCAATAGTCTCAGTCACCTCTGCAAATTCAGAAGGCAATCATAATGAAGACTATAAAGTCTTAAAGAATTAATAAAATTATACTGAAGAAACAACTCTTAAAATTCGTAAAAGCTGATGTGTAAAGCAAAGCCTTTTATTGACCTGACATCTTAACGACTCAAGGTTCTTGTGGTTTACCCATCACCTCAAATCCCTATTGAGAACATTTGAAAACCTGCATTCAACCTGTTATCTGCCAGAGGTTAGGTCGCAACAGGAGAGCCGACACACTTGGACCAGTATATTGTGATACCATATTGAAACTTAGAGACTTTCTCCCTAATGGTTTAACCAATTGGAGCTCCTTATGAAGCGAGCGAGATTGCCTTTATCTTTATTTGCTAGATCACTAGGATCATTTTAGTAGAAATCTCCCAAATGGAGTTTACGTCTTTCGGATAAAGCAGGACAAGTACAGTGAAGCTCATATACTCGTAGCTTCTGAAGAAATCGTTAGAATAAACTACGATCCGCGATGCGTGCTTGCCTTTTAAACAGTGTCCTGTTAAAACACCTATTACTGAGTCGATGTGCGATCTGCTTAAAGAAATTAAAGCTTTGAAGCGCTTCAGATCCAGCAATGGCCAAATCTGTTTTGTCGCCAAGCAAGTGGTGATATTGCTACACCTAAGGTTTGTTCCCTGCATAGCATCTTGTTTTAGCATACATTTACACGTGGCGAATACCTACCTATATTTGCATTATCTGGTAAAGGTATCATTGTTCCCGTTTTGACGAGTTCGTCAGCTTTATAATTTCCTGAAATATCCCTGTGACCCAGCACCCAGCAGAGGTGAATGCTAAACTGCTGCGCCATCTCAATCAGAGACGATCGACAGTTAAGGGCTGTTATTGAACTGGTAGAGACAGAGCTAAGTGATTTAATGGCTACTTGGCTGTGACGCAGGCAGGTATCTCTATTTCATATCACATTTTCTTTAAGTCAAGATAGGACTTCTTTCATCGCCTGTAACACGCTGGAGTTATTAGGAAGATAAAAATAGAGTCTTAAACTGTCTGAAATTGTCTGAGCTCAGACCTCAACCCACCAATAAAATCAAGTCTTTCCAGATTTCTCTAGAAAGATGGTTACCTGAAATTTTGTATCAAATGAATATGAGGGATGGTGATGCTGCTTGGAAGAGATCCGAATGAATTCAGAATAATGGTGGTCAATTTCATTACTTAACCACTACGAGGAGGCTTCTAATTATCTACCAGAACTCATAACTGTTGGTTTTGTTGAATTTATGTCTCTTGCCCTTAACCTGCTGTCTCACTGCTCTTGTTATATACCAACTACTGTCACTAAGAAGTTTCCGAGGTCCCTTTGGGTAAATAGGGCATCAACAACACCTGCTCACGATATTTTCCAGTTTACTATAAAACGCCTTCGCCCTCTCCAGCTCTTTCTAAGTGCACTTTTTTTTTATAATCGGCGCACACTCAAGGGGTTTTTTTTTGTATACCCTTAATATGCCAGAGACACAGTGTGAGCATTAAGAAAAAATGGAAGGGTTAGAAAGGAGGTGTCGTGATTCTTCCTCAACTGTTCTGTGCTAAGTGTGCTATGCTCGGTCTGTTCTTTTGCCTTACTCGTTAAGAGTTCCATTACATGTAGTGATTCATAGTGTGATGACTCCACTGTCACTTCTTCATTCATAAATTATATCATGTCCTGTTTTTATGTGAAGCGCTGCGTGTTCATCTCCCAGGTGTTGGGATTGCGTTTCGTCCGGGTAAAAATACTCCCAAAATTAAACTTACTTATCTATTGTCAAAAGGCGTTAACTTTCAAGTGATTACCGTACTTCCAAGTACTGCAGCCTTACAGCAGTCTTCATGCGATTAACAAATTCGAAGGTGGCTTTTTCGACACTTTCAATAGTTTACCGAATGCAGTTTTCGGCTTCCCGATTCTGTTACTTACATCAAGTTCGTTGCCACTGTCCAAAGGAATATTCATCTCAGAAAAGAAACGCTCTTAAAAATTTTTTGAGCTCTTGCTAAGCATTGTTTATTTGTATAAAATTTATAAAAATAAAAAAAAAACAATTCATTTTAAATAATTTTTTTAAATATTTTATTTGTTTTTAAACATAATAAGTCAGGTTTCAAAGTCCACATAAATGGATCGTCAATAGGCAGTTCCGGTTCTGAAATTAAAAAAAAAAAAAACAATTACTTAGTCGCAAAATAAAAATGGGAAAAAATAAAAGGATATTCTAATAATTTAAGGGGAGACAAATCCATAAGGAAATGGAAGAGAGCAAGACACTACATAACCAAATTGTAATACTTGCATTCCCCTCTGCAGTAGAACCACGACGCGATGGCTTGCCATACACTCCTTCGCCTTCTTTACTAAGGTGAACGGACAATTCTGCAGACATATGCCTGCCTTTCTCGCAACGATCAAGTGGAACCGACTGCATTATCTCTTCCACACTCACCAGCTTGAGTGAAAGCAAGCATCTGGTGGATGCGGAACTATCTAATAGTGTGCGCTCTTTAAAGGGGTTTTGACTACCCTTAAAATATTAAACACAGTGCCAGCCTTGGGCAAATAGAGAAAGATCTAAAAGGAGATACCGAGGCACATTGGTTTGAGAAGTTTGAAATGTTACCTTACATTTATACTTGTATTGTGCAAAAGCTGTCACTCTCTCTTATTATGACAAACCTGATTACTTATTGATCTCTTGATATATCGTGTAACCTGTCATCTCATAGAATTTGTGGTAAACCTTCTACTTCATGGATCTTGTCGCAAACCTGAATTCTTTAGATTTTTGGCATATACCTGCTACGTCCCGTTTCTTGAGTTCAAATGTCACCACTTAAATCTTATGATTCACCTGTCTTCTCACAGATTTTATGGTAAACCAGGTCTCTCACAGTTCATAAGTTGTAGTCCCACATTTCACTTTTGTTTGTGAACATGATTCTCTTTCTTCCATCTCAGAGTTTTTATGTTAAACGTGTCACGTCAGTTCTTCTAGTCGCTCGGTACTTGTCGGTAACTTAACATCTCTTGATTTTTATGGTAAATGTGTTCCCTGTTTATTTATTATAAATTCTCAATTCTCAAGAATATAAATTGAATTTTCCAGGAAGAACCTTTGATAGAGACAGTTTAACCCTTACCTAAGCCCCACAAGTACATAGATTTTACTCTAAATAAGATGAAAAGCTCAACACAATTCATTCCATTATGGGACCGAAGATGACGGCTGTAAAACTTCCTTCTTCCTTGAAGCCAACTAGGTATAAAGGAATTTTTAATTATAATCTCATTTATTAAGTAGAAATAGGATGAAAACCTTTTGAAACATTAACTCAAACGAACTAACGAATGATTACCCAATCTGGCACATAATTTTAATGCAGAGATATCCTTGGAGAAAGGATATCAACAATTCCCAAAAGACTTCCAACTCTTATTTTATAATTGAGTTGAAATTTCTCATTCAAAGTGTAGTGTACAATCCTATCCCACAACTTTACGATCTATACGATATTAAGCTGTACAATATTGATTAACTTTTCTCTCGTTGTCTACGACCGCGTCATCGTCCTTTCGTCGTGAGTTGTTGTTGTTGGTTGCCATCCACATCGAAATTAACTGGACATGGGGTATTAATTTAATATGATTTCTCACAAAGTGCCATTCTTTATGCAGTTTATAAAGCGAGTGATGGTTAGTGTGACCAGAGCACAATTAATATTTGCATTTTTTTTTACCAATACCAGTTTGCATATCCAATTCTTCCTCAACTTTCATGTTCCAGTAGGAATTCTGTTTATAAATTTTCGAATAAACATGTTCCACCTATAAGTATCGTCGTCATTCCCTGCCTAAGTCCATTGTAGTTATTTTGAGATATTTTCATTTTTTAAAAAGTGCTCAACTTTTTAACAAGTCTTCTCGGATCTGAACAAGCTCTTCTACTTTAAGAGAACATTGTGTCCAGAACTTGTCTGTGAATTTTAGCAAATATAAAAACTTCTAAACTTATAGAACTCTCTCTATAAAAGAAGAACATCTGGTCACCTTAACCATGGCGCTTGGCATATTATCCTATAAATATAAAGATTTCCCTGTCGCAGTTGAATATTCTACTCCTTCTGAGGCAAAGCACAATTACATTATTAAATTATTTAAATTCGAAAACACATCAGTTATGTTCGCTTCGAGTGCATTGCGAGTGCCATCCCAGCAGCCAACAGTGAGTGCGTTTCCATTTCCATTTCCATACACATTTTAACCAACTTTGGGTAATAAAAATTAAATTATTCCCAGCACCGCACTTTGCTATTCGACGACCAAAACGATTACAAAATTAAATGAAGCCATTCGTACCCCTAACAAGTTGCCTCAACCCCCAACCTCGAGCCAACCCCAAGTCCATTTACGGCCGCCCCCATCAGTTCCTTAGTCATATAAATTTCAAATTAATTCAAACGAGGAGCATGTTATTCCTGTTTTATTAATTATTATTATTGTTTTTTTTTTTTTTGTTGCGACTACATGCACGTATCTGAATATCTGAATCTGAATGTGTATTGTAACTGCTGGCCGAGAACGGGCGATGCCGATGGATGGTGCAATGCGCACATTGAGAAAATCGAATTAAAATCCCATTTTGCAATTAGTTACTTGTATAACATTTTATGCATTTGGCTTTAATTTAATGCATTTAGCAGCGCAGTTGAGTGCAGGCCACACACATGCACCAAATGGCTCTTATTCAACGTTTAAAATTTTAAATGTTCAAATGGGGAATATTGTATAATTTGAAACTTTGACCTTGGCGGCTTCAACTAATTTGCTTTAAGTGACTTGGACATGGACGAACACACTAACTGGACATGCATCAGTGGATAAAGTGCCATTTTGATTAATTTAAATATATAGCTTGGTGTGCACGCCCTCTGGTGCTGATTTTAAGTTGCGATAGTATGATACGGAAAAGTGATGCGTTTATTCAATTAAACTATAGGTTTATAGGTTTCGACCAGGCTTTTCAACCTCTTAGTACCCAACAATGTCTTTGGGTTGCAATATTTCAAATACCCTGGTAATCTTTCTAAGACCTATCCACACCCCAAAAAACCAGAAGTTTCTGCTTGGTTTGACTCTGAAAATATTTCTATCCATAGTGATTTCACTGATTTTGACCTCTAACTACCTTACAATGCCTTTGGGTTCCGATAGTTCAAAAACCAAACCTTGTAACAGGTTGGGGCTATCAAATTCCCTAATTAACTTCCTGAGAACTATCCACTGGTGAAAACCAGAAGAATCTGCTCGGTCTTATTCTCGAAAAATGTCTATCCATTGTGAATTCACTGATATCCGGCCTCTAACTACCTGTCTAACACTGTCTTTGGGTGGCTATATTTCCAAAAACAAATATTGTTATAGGCTGCGGTTGTCAAATACCCTGGTTAACTTTTAGAGACCTATTCACTAGTGAAAACCAGAAGCTTCTGCGAGGTCTGGTTCTCGACACATTTCTATCCAAAGTGAATTCATTAATTTTCGACCTCCAACTACCTAACCTTGCCTTTTGGTAGCGATATTTCCAAAACTAAGCTTTCTAATAGGTTGCGGTCATCAACTACCCTGGCTAACTTTCTGAGAGCTAACCATTGGTGAAAACCAGAAGCTTCTGCAGGGTCTGGTCCTCGAAATATATCTATCCCATGTGATTTTCGAGAGACAGACCTCACAGAAGCCGCTGGTTTTCATCTCTGGATAGCTTTCAGAAAGTCAGCCAATGTATTTGACAACAACAACCTATTAAAAAGCTTGGTTTTGGAATTGTTGCCACCCAAAGACAGAGTTTGGTAGTTAGAGGTCGAAAATCAATGAATTCACTTTGGATGGAACTATTTCGAGAACCAGAGCTCCCAGAAGCTTCTGGTTTCCACCAGTGGATATGTCTCAAAAAGTTAAGCAGGGTATTTGGCAACCACAACCCATTGCAAAGCTCGGTTTTGGAAATATCGCCAACCCAAATGCAGTGTTAGCTATTTAGAGGTCAGTAGAGTTGAGTTTCCGCAGGGTCTGGTTCTCGTTATACTTCTATTCATAATGGTTTCACTGATTTTCGAACCCTGGCTACCCCTAGCCCCTCGTTTGGGTTGGCGATATTTCCAAAACGGAGTTTGCAATAGGCTGGGGTTGCCAAATACCCTGGTTAACTTTTTGAGACCTATTCACTGGTGAAAACCAGAAGCTTCTGCGAGGTCTGGTTCTCGACATATTTCTATCCAAAGTGAATTCATTAATTTTCGACCTCCAACTACCTAACCTTGCCTTTGGGTAGCGATATTTCCAAAACTAAGCTTTCTAATAGGTTGCGGTCATCAACTACCCTATCTAACTTTCTGAGAGCTAACCATTGGTGAAAACCAGAAGCTTCTGTAGGGTCTGGTCCTCGAAATATATCTATCCCATGTGATTTTCGAGAGACAGACCTCGCAGAAGCCGCTGGTTTTCATCTCTGGATAGCTTTCAGAAAGTCAGCCAATGTATTTGACAACAACAACCTATTAAAAAGCTTGGTTTTGGAATTGTTGCCACCCAAAGACAGAGTTAGGTAGTTAGAGGTCGAAAATCAATGAATTCACTTTGGATGGAACTATTTCGAGAACCAGAGCTCGCAGAAGCTTCTGGTTTCCACCAGTGGATAGGTCTCAAAAAGTTAACAAGGGTATTTGGCAACCGCAACCTATTGCAAAGCTCGGTTTTGGAAATATCGCCAACCCAAACGCAGTGTTAGCTATTTAGAGGTCAGTAGAGTTGAGCTTCCGCAAGGTCTGGTTCTCGTTATATTTCTATCCATAATGGTTTCCCTGATTTTCGAGCCCTAGCTACCCCTAGCCCCTCGTTTGGGTTGGCGATATTTCCAAAACGGAGTTTGCAATAGGCTGGGGTTGCCAAATACCCTGGTTAACTTTTTGAGACCTATTCACTGGTGAAAACCAGAAGCTTCTGCGAGGTCTGGTTCTCGACATATTTCTATCCAAAGTGAATTCATTAATTTTCGACCTCCAACTACCTAACCTTGCCTTTGGGTAGCGATATTTCCAAAACTAAGCTTTCTAATAGGTTGCGGTCATCAACTACCCTGGCTAACTTTCTGAGAGCTAACCATTGGTGAAAACCAGAAGCTTCTGTAGGGTCTGGTCCTCGAAATATATCTATCCCATGTGATTTTCGAGAGACAGACCTCGCAGAAGCCGCTGGTTTTCATCTCTGGATAGCTTTCAGAAAGTCAGCCAATGTATTTGACAACAACAACCTATTAAAAAGCTTGGTTTTGGAATTGTTGCCACCCAAAGACAGAGTTAGGTAGTTAGAGGTCGAAAATCAATGAATTCACTTTGGATGGAACTATTTCGAGAACCAGAGCTCGCAGAAGCTTCTGGTTTCCACCAGTGGATAGGTCTCAAAAAGTTAACAAGGGTATTTGGCAACCGCAACCTATTGCAAAGCTCGGTTTTGGAAATATCGCCAACCCAAACGCAGTGTTAGCTATTTAGAGGTCAGTAGAGTTGAGCTTCCGCAAGGTCTGGTTCTCGTTATATTTCTATCCATAATGGTTTCCCTGATTTTCGAGCCCTAGCTACCCCTAGCCCCTCGTTTGGGTTGGCGATATTTCCAAAACGGAGTTTGCAATAGGCTGGGGTTGCCAAATACCCTGGTTAACTTTTTGAGACCTATTCACTGGTGAAAACCAGAAGCTTCTGCGAGGTCTGGTTCTCGACATATTTCTATCCAAAGTGAATTCATTAATTTTCGACCTCCAACTACCTAACCTTGCCTTTGGGTAGCGATATTTCCAAAACTAAGCTTTCTAATAGGTTGCGGTCATCAACTACCCTGGCTAACTTTCTGAGAGCTAACCATTGGTGAAAACCAGAAGCTTCTGTAGGGTCTGGTCCTCGAAATATATCTATCCCATGTGATTTTCGAGAGACAGACCTCGCAGAAGCCGCTGGTTTTCGCCTCTGGATAGCTCTCAGAAAGTTAGCCAATGTATTTGACAACAACAACCTATTAAAAAGCTTGGTTTTGGAAATATTCCCACCCAAAGACAGAGTTAGAAAGTTAGAGGTCGAAAATCAATGAATTCACTTTGGATGGAACATTTCGAGAACCAGAGCTCGCAGAAGCTTCTGGTTTCCACCAGTGGATAGGTCTCAAAAAGTTAACAAGGGTATTTGGCAACCGCAACCTATTGCAAAGCTCGGTTTTGGAAATATCGCCAACCCAAACGCAGTGTTAGCTATTTAGAGGTCAGTAGAGTTGAGCTTCCGCAAGGTCTGGTTCTGGTTATATTTCTATCCATAATGGTTTCACTGATTTTCGAACCCTAGCTACCCCTAGCCCCTCGTTTGGGTTGGCGATATTTCCAAAACGGAGTTTGCAATAGTCTGGGGTTGCCAAATACCCTGGTTAACTTTTTGAGACCTATTCACTAGTGAAAACCAGAAGCTTCTGCGAGGTCTGGTTCTCGACACATTTCTATCCAAAGTGAATTCATTAATTTTCGACCCCCAACTACCTAACCTTGCTTTGGGTAGCGATATTTCCAAAACTAAGCTTTCTAATAGGTTGCGGTCATCAACTACCCTGGCTAACTTTCTGAGAGCTAACCATTGGTGAAAACCAGAAGCTTCTGCAGGGTCTGGTCCTCGAAATATATCTATCCCATGTGATTTTCGAGAGACAGACCTCGCAGAAGCCGCTGGTTTTCGCCTCTGGATAGCTCTCAGAAAGTTAGCTAATGTATTTGACAACAACAACCTATTAAAAAGCTTGATTTTAGAAATATTGCCACCCAAAGAAATGGTTAGGTAGTTAGAGGTCGAAAATCAATGAATTCACTTTTGATGGAACTATTTCGAGAACCAGAGCTCGCAGAAGCTTCTGGTTTCCACCAGTGGATAGGTCTCAAAAAGTTAAGCAGGGTATTTGGCAACCACAACCTATTGCAAAGCTCGGTTTTGGAAACATCGCCAACCCAAACGCAGTGTTAGCTATTTAGAGGTCAGTAGAGTTGAGCTTCCGCAAGGTCTGGTTCTGGTTATATTTCTATCCATAATGGTTTCACTGATTTTCGAACCCTAACCACCCCTAGCCCCTCGTTTGTGTTGGCGATATTTCCAAAACGGAGTTTGCAAAAGGCTGTGCTTGCCAAATTCCCTGGTTAACTTTTTGAGACCTATTCACTGGTGAAAACCAGAAGCTTCTGCGAGGTCTGGTTCTCGACACATTTATATCCAAAGTGAATTCATTAACTTTCGACCTCCAACTACCTAACCTTGCCTTTTGGTATCGATATTTCCAAAACTA
The DNA here is from genome assembly GCA_963931855.1 of Philhelius festivus. Lineage (NCBI taxonomy): Eukaryota > Metazoa > Arthropoda > Insecta > Diptera > Syrphidae > Philhelius > Philhelius festivus. Next base: position 5,467,919 of record OZ007555.1, on the reverse strand, counting down.
AGCTTTCTAATAGGTTGCGGTCATCAACTACCCTGGCTAACTTTCTGAGAGCTAACCATTGGTGAAAACCAGAAGCTTCTGCAGGGTCTGGTCCTCGAAATATATCTATCCCATGTGATTTTCGAGAGACAGACCTCACAGAAGCCGCTGGTTTTCATCTCTGGATAGCTTTCAGAAAGTCAGCCAATGTATTTGACAACAACAACCTATTAAAAAGCTTGGTTTTGGAATTGTTGCCACCCAAAGACAGAGTTTGGTAGTTAGAGGTCGAAAATCAATGAATTCACTTTGGATGGAACTATTTCGAGAACCAGAGCTCCCAGAAGCTTCTGGTTTCCACCAGTGGATAGGTCTCAAAAAGTTAACCAGGGTATTTGGCAACCACAACCCATTGCAAAGCTCGGTTTTGGAAATATCGCCAACCCAAACGCAGTGTTAGCTATTTAGAGGTCAGTAGAGTTGAGCTTCTGCAAGGTCTGGTTCTCGTTATATTTCTATCCATAATGGTTTCACTGATTTTCGAACCCTAACCACCCCTAGCCCCTCGTTTGTGTTGGCGATATTTCCAAAACGGAGTTTGCAATAGGCTGGGGTTGCCAAATACCCTGGTTAACTTTTTGAGACCTATTCACTGGTGAAAACCAGAAGCTTCTGCGAGGTCTGGTTCTCGACATATTTCTATCCAAAGTGAATTCATTAATTTTCGACCTCCAACTACCTAACCTTGCTTTGGGTAGCGATATTTCCAAAACTAAGCTTTCTAATAGGTTGCGGTCATCAACTACCCTGGCTAACTTTCTGAGAGCTAACCATTGGTGAAAACAAGAAGCTTCTGCAGGGTCTGGTCCTCGAAATATATCTATCCCATGTGATTTTCGAGAGACAGACCTCGCAGAAGCCGCTGGTGTTCGCCTCTGGATAGCTCTCAGAAAGTTAGCCAATGTATTTGACAACAACAACCTATTAAAAAGCTTGGTTTTGGAAATGTTGCCACCCAAAGACAGAGTTAGGTAGTTAGAGGTCGAAAATCAATGAATTCACTTTGGATGGAACTATTTCGAGAACCAGACCTCGCAGAAGCTTCTGGTTTTCACCAGTGAATAGGTCTCAAAAAGTTAACCAGGGTATTTGGCAACCTATTGCAAACTCCGTTTTGGAAATATCGCCAACCCAAACGAGGGGCTAGGGGTAGCTAAAGTTCGAAAATCAGTGAAACCATTATGGATAGAAATATAACCAGAACCAGACCTTGCGGAAGCTCAACTCTACTGACCTCTAAATAGCTAACACTGCGTTTGGGTTGGCGATATTTCCCAAACCGAGCTTTGCAATAGGTTGCGGTTGCCAAATACCCTGGTTAACTTTTTGAGACCTATCCACTGGTGGAAACCAGAAGCTTCTGCGAGCTCTGGTTCTCGAAATAGTTCCATCCAAAGTGAATTCATTGATTTTCGACCTCTAACTACCTAACTCTGTCTTTGGGTGGCAACATTTCCAAAACCAAGCTTTTTAATAGGTTGTTGTTGTCAAATACATTGGCTGACTTTCTGAAAGCTATCCAGAGACGAAAACCAGCGGCTTCTGTGAGGTCTGTCTCTCGAAAATCACATGGGATAGATATATTTCGAGGTCCAGACCCTACAGAAGCTTCTGGTTTTCACCAATGGTTAGCTCTCAGAAAGTTAGCCAGGGTAGTTGATGACCGCAACCTATTAGAAAGCTTAGTTCTGGAAATATTGCTTCCAAAAGGCAAGGTTAGGTAGTTGGAGGTCGACAATTAATGAATTCACTTTGGATAGAAATATGTCGAGAACCAGACCTCGCAGAAGCTTCTGGTTTTCACCAGTGAATAGGTCTCAAAAAGTTAACCAGGGTATTTGGCAAGCACAGCCTTTTGCAAACTCCGTTTTGGAAATATCGCCAACACAAACGAGGGGCTAGGGCTGGTTAGGGTTCGAAAATCAATGAAACCATTATGGATAGAAATATAACGAGAACCAGACCTTGCGGAAGCTCAACTCTACTGACCTCTAAATAGCTAACATTGCGTTTGGGTTGGCGATATTTCCAAAACCGAGCTTTGCAATGGGTTGTGGTTGCCAAATACCCTGGTTAACTTTTTGAGACCTATCCACTGGTGGAAACCAGAAGCTTCTGGGAGCTCTGGTTCTCGAAATAGTTCCATCCATAGTGAATTCATTGATTTTCGACCTCTAACTACCAAACTCTGTCTTTGGGTGGCAACAATTCCAAAACCAAGCTTTTTAATAGGTTGTTGTTGTCAAATACATTGGCTGACTTTCTGAAAGCTATCCAGAGATGAAAACCAGCGGCTTCTGTGAGGTCTGTCTCTCGAAAATCACATGGGATAGATATATTTCGAGGACCAGACCCTGCAGAAGCTTCTGGTTTTCACCAATGGTTAGCTCTCAGAAAGTTAGCCAGGGTAGTTGATGACCGCAACCTATTAGAAAGCTTAGTTTTGGAAATATCGCTACCAAAAGGCAAGGTTAGGTAGTTGGAGGTCGAAAATTAATGAATTCACTTTGGATAGAAATATGTCGAGAACCAGACCTCGCAGAAGCTTCTGGTTTTCACCAGTGAATGGGTCTCAAAAAGTTAACCAGGGTATTTGGCAACCCCAGCCTATTGCAAACTCCGTTTTGGAAATATCGCCAACCCAAACGAGGGGCTAGGGGTAGCTAGGGTTCGAAAATCAGTGAAACCATTATGGATAGAAATATAACGAGAACCAGACCCTGCGGAAACTCAACTCTACTGACCGCTAAATAGCTAATACTGTATTTGGGTTGGCGATATTTCCAAAACTGAGCTTTGCAATAGGTTGCGGTTGCCAAATACCCTGGTTAACTTTTTGAGACCTATCCACTGGTGGAAACCAGAAGCTTCTGCGAGCTCTGGTTCTCGAAATAGTTCCATCCAAAGTGAATTCATTGATTTTCGACCTCTAACTACCTAACTCTGTCTTTGGGTGGCAACATTTCCAAAACCAAGCTTTTTAATAGGTTGTTGTTGCCAAATACATTGGCTAACTTTCTGAGAGCTATCCAGAGGCGAAAACCAGCGGCTTCTGCGAGGTCTGTCTCTCGAAAATCACATGGGATATATATATTTCGAGGACCAGACCCTGCAGAAGCTTCTGGTTTTCACCAATGGTTAGCTCTCAGAAAGTTAGCCAGGGTAGTTGATGACCGCAACCTATTAGAAAGCTTAGTTTTGGAAATATCGCTACAAAAAGGCAAGGTTAGGTAGTTGGAGTTCGAAAATTAATGAATTCACTTTGGATAGAAATATGTCGAGAACCAGACCTCGCAGAAGCTTCTGGTTTTCACCAGTGGATAGGTCTCAAAAAGTTGACCAGGGTATTTGGTAACCACAGCCTTTTGCAAACTCCATTTTGGAAATATCTCCAACCCAAACGAGGGGCTAGGGGTAGCTAGGGTTCGAAAATCAGTGAAACCATTATGGATAGAAATATAACGAGAACCAGACCTTGCGGAAACTCAACTCTACTGACCTCTAAATAGCTAACACTGCATTTGGGTTGGCGATATTTCCAAAACCGAGCTTTGCAATAGGTTGCGGTTGCCAAATACCCTGGTTAACTTTTTGAGACCTATCCACTGGTGGAAACCAGAAGCTTCTGCGAGCTCTGGTTCTCGAAATAGTTCCATCTAACTCTGTCTTTGGGTGGCAACATTTCCAAAACCAAGCTTTTTAATAGGTTGTTGTTGCCAAATACATTGGTTAACTTTCTGAGAGCTATCCAGAGGCGAAAACCAGCGGCTTCTGTGAGGTCTGTCTCTCGAAAATCACATGGGATAGATATATTTCGAGGACCAGACCCTACAGAAGCTTCTGGTTTTCACCAATGGTTAGCTCTCAGAAAGTTAGCCAGGGTAGTTGATGACCGCAACCTATTAGAAAGCTTAGTTTTGGAAATATCGCTACCAAAAGGCAAGGTTAGGTAGTTGGAGGTCGAAAATTAATGAATTCACTTTGGATAGAAATATGTCGAGAACCAGACCTCGCAGAAGCTTCTGGTTTTCACCAGTGAATAGGTCTCAAAAAGTTAACCAGGGTATTTGGCAACCCCAGCCTATTGCAAACTCCGTTTTGGAAATATCGCCAACCCAAACGTGGGGCTAGGGGTGGTTAGGGTTCGAAAATCAGTGAAACCATTATGGATAGAAATATAACGAGAACCAGACCTTGCAGAAGCTCAACTCTACTGACCTCTAAATAGCTAACACTGCGTTTGGGTTGGCGATATTTCCAAAACCGAGCTTTGCAATAGGTTGCGGTTGCCAAATACCCTTGTTAACTTTTTGAGACCTATCCACTGGTGGAAACCAGAAGCTTCTGCGAGCTCTGGTTCTCGAAATAGTTCCATCCAAAGTGAATTCATTGATTTTCGACCTCTAACTACCTAACCCTTTCTTTGGGTGGCAATATTTCTAAAATCAAGCTTTTTAATAGGTTGTTGTTGTCAAATACATTGGCTTACTTTCTGAGATTTATCCAGAGGCGAAAACCAGCGGCTTCTGCGAGGTCTGTCTCTCGAAAATCACATGGGATAGATATATTTCGAGGACCAGACCCTGCAGAAGCTCCTGGTTTTCACCAATGGTTAGCTCTCAGAAAGTTAGCCAGGGTAGTTGATGACCGCAACGTATTAGAAAGCTTAGTTTTGGAAATATCGCTACCCAAAGGCAAGGTTAGGTAGTTGGAGGTCGAAAATTAATGAATTCACTTTGGATAGAAATATGTCGAGAACCATCCTCGCAGAAGCTTCTGGTTTTCACCAGTGGATAGGTCTCAAAAAGTTAACTAGGGTATTTGGCAACCACAGCCTTTTGCAAACTCGGTTTTGGAAATATCGCCAGCCCAAACGAGGGGCTAGGGGTAGCTAGGGTTCGAAAATCAGTGAAACCATTATGGATAGCAATATAACGAGAACCAGACCCTGCAGAAACTCAACTCTACTGACCTCTAAATAGCTAACACTGCGTTTGGGTTGGCGATATTTCCAAAACCGAGCTTTGCAATAGGTTGTGGTTACCAAATACCCTGGTTAACTTTTTGAAACCTATCCACTGGTGCAAACAAGAAGAATATTAACTGGATAGAAATATGTCGAGACCCCGCAGAAGCTTCTGGTTTTCACCAATGGTTAGCTCTCAGAAAGTTAGACAGGGTATTTGACAACAGCAACCTATTAGAAAGCTTAGTTTTGGAAATATCGCCAACCAAAGACAGTTTTAGACGAGTACTTAGCGGCCGAAAATCAATGAATTTACAATGGATAGATATTTTTCGAGAATAAGACCGAGCAGATGCTTCTGGTTTTCGCCTGTGGGTAGCTCTCAAAAAGTTAACCAGGGTATTTGACAACTGCGATCTTTTACAAGGCTTGGTTTTGGAAATATCGCAACAAAAAGAGTGTTTGGTAGTAAGGGCTCGAAATTCAGTGAAAACACGATTTGAATGGAAATATTTCGATAACCAGACCAAGCAGAAGCTCAAGTCTATTAAACTCCTCGAAGTGTGAAATTATAGCAACCAAGACTAGTATGGGGCTGCAATGTTCAATATTGAATTAGGAATCAAAAGACCTTTCCATGGATCTGCACATCTTTACAAATTTCGATGAAAAAGTTTTTCTCTGTCCCTATTTTTTTAGAAGAAGTTCATGTTTCCGTAAGTTTTGACTGAAGAAAAATTTCTGGTCAAAATTTTACGAGTTTAACAGCTTATTTGGAAATGTCAAAAATCTCTTTGAAACACTTTTCATTTGGTACATCACTGGTTAGGTTTAGGACACGTGAACTAGCTAACAATTTTTCCGACAGATAAATAAAAATGCTAATTAATTCAGACTTAATTCATAAAGGCTCATAAAATTCAAACTGAAAATAGAACTTTTGCCCGTCAAGCCCCATCTAAACATAAAAACTATTTCTGCTGACGAAGGTGTTAAAACTCAAACATACTCGTTAACTACCAAAGCAACGCAGCAATTATGTATATGGTTTTTGAAAAGTTAAATGAAACGCCATCAATAGAAGTTGTATAGCTTTGGGTAAGGTTAGCCTATACCACTACGTCGGTGTATATTTAAACCCTAGCCTATCTACATTCATGTCTAGCTACAGCTTAACTCCTCATATTGCACCAAAACTAAACAAAGAAGGGCAACAATAATAATAAAAAAAAACAACAACAACAACAAGAAAAAACCCTCAGCTGCTGCACTCCCTTGGAGCTTGAGTACATTTATGAAACTTACACCGAACACTGACGTGGATTGATTGAACAGTTAGGCTGGAAATTTTAATTAAAATGCAAATATACATGCTGCTTGCTAGAGACTCTGGATGTGCGGAACAAAGGAAGGCAAGCCTATAAAAGACTGACCATAAACCTACATAGATGATGGGTATGAGACGTGTGAAGTGAAGGTTGAGCATATACCTACACACTGCATCGGTTGATTACAGGCGAATTTTATTCAAATGAATTTTCTAAAGTCCGATTCGAATCCAGGGTCTCAAAAACCTTTGAAAAAGTATCATTTTGTTTGTATCAGAGAAATTGTGCTGACAAGTACATACATGGAAATATCCCGTGGAGTAATGAGTGCTGTGTTAGAATGGCACGACGAAGTGGTGGTATCGATTCCCAGCGGCTACCAACTTAAATAAAAATAAAAGGGGTACTGCTTCTTGGGAGAAAGCGTCAAATCCTCTAAAAGCAAGTCCTTTTTCATATTATACAAGCACTCAAGGGGTTATGAATACCCTTATAATGTTAAACACAGTGCGAGAAATTGGGAAAGTAGGATAGGATTAGAAAGGAAATACCGGTGCACATTGGTTTTGAATGTCTGCACATTGCAATGAGTGGGAAACATTGAGCCAGGTAAAGCATTCCACATTCGTGTAGTGTGGCTAAAAAAAGGAATCTCTGTACTTGACAGTATGCTCAAGGGTAAACTGATGAGTATTCCTAGAAGTACGGGTATTACATTAGAATTGATTGAGGCTAGGAATGCAACTGGCTTTATTTCACTAGAGCACTGTTTATGAAAATAGCGGACAAATATTGATAGATATGAAACATTGTGGCGGTGCTGGGAAGATACAATTGAAGACAAAATAATGCATCTCATCTTAGTAGTTCAGATGCGGCATAAAATTGTATTTCCTCTCCGTCACCCGGGACCCTGGCTATAAAACATTTATCTAAAATAGAATTACGACATCAATCGAGTGACTTGGAGTGTTTAATGCAAATGTTCAAAAGGTAAATTTCTCATGCAATCTACCGAAGAAAAAAAACAACAACTTAAAAGTTTGCCAGCTCGTTTGATTATGGCCCATCAGCCATCATCATATTGCCGGCGAACGCCAATATGCAATATGGTTGGTCAGTCTTCTCATATAGCCTTTTGGATGATTCTTTGGTTAATGGTGTTGGCGGTAGATCCTTTGTTCTTGCGTCAGTTATGGCATCCCAGCACGTTCTGTTTGCTTTATTTGCAGTAGAATTTTTTTTTTTTTTTTACTTTATGCACTGTCTTTTGTTTGCTTCGTATCTATCGATGAGGCAAATGCACAGCAGTTAATATGCACACAAAATGAAATGAAGTTAACTAATTGAACATAGCCCGGTAGGAAGAACAAACAGAGGAAGTGTGTAGGAATATTCACGTGTTGAAAAGTTCTCTTTAGTCTATGTTCATATCGTCATGCAGATATGCATCACAGCAAGAGGAATAAGTTGTTGGTTGGAGTTAATTGGTTCAAAAAAGTACATTGTGTTACTTAAAGAGATATATGCTTTGTGATGAACTGTTAGGGAATATTTTTAGGAGAACAAGTTTCCAGATGAATGAGTGAGCTAATTAATTTTGACTTTTTTCGAAATTTTGACAAGTCTGGTGGATCAGTTTCTATTATACCTTCTAAGCCAGTCAGCAGAGATATGAGTATTCAAAAAAAAAAAACAAGATGTGTTTGTTATCTTAAAGTCTAATGGAGACTTAAAGACTGGAGGAATTTAATGTGGTAAGTATTTGAAAGGGAAAAATTGATAAAAGTGGAATTATAATGAATTGGAATACGAAGCATGAGGTTCAAAAATTAGCTACTTCCACAACTTGTACAGTGAAATTAATACTAAATAGTAAAACCTTTCCAAGTTTTCTTGGGCTGGTGTTTACGGATATTTTATAATGATGCGAAGGACAGTCTATGTTGCCAGCGAAGAGCAGGAGATTGAAGACAACATCAGCAACTTGACGAATTGCTTTAGACGGTCTTTATATCTCGGCAGGTTATATCTTTCAGACCAGGAAGAGAACGAAAAGAGAAGCAAAGTAAGTATTGAGTTAGGTAATAAGATGACCGGACTTTGCTGGTATATTCTAGAATAGGCCTCCTTTTTCAGCCATCATAGTCAGATACTCTGATGATAATGAGGCCGCAGCTCAAAATACAGTCAAGAGGTGGTTAATATGGAGCAATATTGTTGAACAACATAGATAATTTTATGGGATTCAGAATGTTCTCAAAAAATGTAGAAAGCTTTACAGCATGGTTTGGATGGTATGGACTGAAATTAACAGAGTCTCGCCATAATTAATTGAATTTTTCGATGTAAATATTTAGTAACTAGTAGATTCAAACTTTAGTTCGATAGTTCTTGAAAAAAAGAATGCAGTGAAACAGAGACAGAATGCCCAATCGAGAACAAACCTCTACTTAGTTATAGGAGACCGATACCAAGACTATACTAAAAAATTTCTATTTCAATAAGACTTAAAAATATTTAGTCGTTTCGTCTCGTGGCCACCTCTACTTTAGACACCTATGATTGGGGTGATATGTGATTCCAGCAGTTAGGCACTTTATGACCTCAACTTTCCCTGAAAAAATTGACTTACTGAAGGGTCGATTCAGGGTGGCAAAATCGTCCAATATTAGTTGACAGTCGAGATCGTCAAATTTGACACAGTGCGATTACTCAATAAGGGCAATATGTTAAGACTCATGTGTATACTCATAAACCCCAAAATTTTTATACCTTGGAACGTGTGATAGACAGCGCAGTTCAGTATGTGATATAGAAGACTTAATTAGTTTTTGGTTTTGCAATGTGCTTAAAACTGATATACGATACAATAGGCACGCTGAGTACGTAACATACTATCTACCAGTGTATTTGATATATCAGACAAACTTAGTCTACAATACCAAATCTTACATATAAGCCCAGAAACACCAAACAAAAAATTGGAAAACAAAAACTTTGTACTTAAAAAAAAAACTCCAAAACCAAAATCCAAAATCTAGAAAACTTATTTTAAAAAATGAAAATTATTTATCGGAATAGAGGAAAGGCCTAAAGTCAAAGTTTGAAGCACTTCTTCAACATGAACCAATTTGCCAGAAAATTGAATGGTCTTTTAATCCGGACAGGATTTCAACCATCTCCTATTCATGCTCTACAAATCTGACCACACTGCTTCCAGTAATTGAGAAAAGGCACTCAAACCGTTAAACCGAAAGTTTTAGACTTTTTTGTCGAATCGAAATTGGAGTCTGGAATTCGAAAACTCTTTCGGCTCAAGCATTGCTGTCCATTAGCTCGATGCGACCTATTCAATGCAGTTTTTGACATCACGATACAGGATCATGGACCTCGATGTTTCCGCCATTTGGTCTCCTCGGAAACAGCATCAAATATATGTCCAACAATTTTTTTTTGAAAGAGCCTAGTATTCGCTTTCGTCTTCTGCTAATCATGCAGCACTCGGTGCGTAATTGAGAGACAGTATTCGAATTTTACAGAGCGTGAGCGTTTTAAACCAAACCGAAGTAAGGAAAGTCTCCTAGGTTAATTCTTCGTCGGCTCTGCATTGAAGTGTTGATTTTGTTTGCTCATTCATGATATTAATATTGACGTTTTATCCTAGTAGCATATAATTGGCCTTGTCCTTGTTTTACTTTAAAACCAATAAAACCAATAATGTGCATTAGCCAAATTTGGCCAGAAAGGACTATGGTTAGGTTAGGTTAAGGTGGCTGCTGACCGGAAAACGCCAACACACTTAGACCAATATTTGGTCCGTTGTGATACCACAGGACTTCAAAAATCACCCTTACTCGTTAAACCATTTTGAGCTAACAATGAAGCGTTTGAGACAGTGAATGTTGGAATTATTTAGATCACTAGGATCGTTATAATAGTAGTCTCCCAAGTGGAGTCTACGTCTTTGTGCTAGGGCAGGACAAGAACATAGAAGGTGAAGAACTGACTCCTCTTCTTCTTTATCCATGCAGCTTCTGCAAAAGTCATTTGCAGGAACTCCAAGACGGAAAGCATGTCTTCCTATTAGGCAGTGTCCAGTAAGGACACCTATAACGGAGCTAATATGCAATCTACCAATAGAAATTAGTTGTTTTGAGCGTTAAGCACCAAACAATGTCCAAATTAGTTTAGTAGACCGGCAAGTTGGGGTGCTGGTATCATGCTTTAGCATAAGTTTACAAGTAGCTAGGGATATACCGATGTTAGATTTGCTATCCAACATAGGTAAAATTGTTTCGTTTTTTGCAAGTTCGTCGGCTTTACAATTTCCTGGAATGTCTCTATGCCCCGGCACCCATATAAAGTGAATGTTAAACTGTTTTGACATCTCCACCAGAGATGATCGACAATTTTGGGCTGTTAGTGAGTTAATGAAGACAGAGTCCAGTGACTTTATGGCAGCTTGATTGTCTGAGAAAATACGTATATTTAGTAGTCGGTATAACGTTTTCTTTGAGCTAAGAGAGGACTTCTTTTATTGCTAGAGGCTCTGCCTGGAACACGCTACAGTGATTGGGAAGACGAAAAGATAAACAAAGATTTAATCTTTCGGAGTATACGCCTCCACTGACCCCGTCATCGGTTTCAGATCCATCTGTGTAGAAACTCGAGACCTTGAGGTAACCTCTGAATTAAATCTTCTTTGAAAAGTACGAAAAAAGGAGGCCTTAATAAGCAGCCCTGTATCATTCCTGCTATTAGACGAAAACCAAGTTAATTTTTCCTCATTCTTCCAACCTGTTAATTTACAAATTTTAGCTATTACGGCAAACTTTAAAACCATTCCTATTTCAAAAAAGCTCAGAAGTGATGGATTTAAAACTCTCACTCTGATTCAAAGCCAATAAAGAAGAAATCACTTTCAAGTCAACCTAGAATTCTTTAACACATATAATTACTACCCAAGTTGTAAGCAAAAGACATTGTCAGAATTATTTAACCCAAATACGTATCGTAAACAGGGACTTTCAAATTTCTTAAACTAAGAAGATATAAAAACAGAAATATAAATCATAAGCTGAGGGATCTTCCGATACCCGTTACTCGTATATTATTCACCAATAAATATAAGCTCCTATAAACTTTAATCCATATCATCCTCATCTTTTACCTATACCAAACGAAAGAAAAAAAAACACCATAAATATAAAACTTTTTAAGCAGCGGAATTTGATTGCAAGTCGTAAAAATCATCGACTTGAAAAGATACTTTATTATCAACTTTTATGTGGATTTCTCTCCACTGCGCGTGCAATATGGGTGTTATCTATAGAGTTGAGAGCGTAGCCAAAATCAATGTCATCATTGGTCATTATTCGTCTTTGATTTGCATAATTTAGAGACTCTTTCAATTCTATTTTCGCCTACTGCCATTTTGTGGATTTATGGGCGCAAGCATCCATTCGTCTTCGCGTGGATTTTCTCGCTAAAATGCTAAAATCACGATTAACGAAAGGAAAATATAAATTTCAATGCTGCGACGAAGAGCTCAAACTGTTTGCCGGAAAATATTTACGATGATGGAGTTTTAAGTGATTTTTAACGAGCGCCAAACACTTCTTTTATGTTTTCCGAAATTTGAGGGGGTAAGTCGCTATTCTTAAGTGGTGCGGGGGAGCAGGGGATTGAATTTGTCATAGTTTTGTTTATTCTCTACCGATATTAAGCGATTTATTACAAAGCCCCACCAACGCAACTTTATTTGAATAACTCAATCTTTGTACCTGGTGCCTCCTGAAAAGTCGATACGAGGGTTCATTCTTTCATCCGGCCGCATGAGTCTAAAATCGATTTTGTCTATTTGGGCAACTTTTAAAACCACACCGACCAGAGATAGTAGTAATAGTTTAGCGAGCGAGATACAGTGGCAGCTCCAGCTAAATGAATACTCTTGCTGCTGCGGCTGCTGCTGGCTGAAGCAACACAACGCCTCCTCTTAAAACAAAAAAAAAAGTACAACGACTTAGTTTATGATCCAATTTAATGGTAGCGCACACCGATCACTGGGCAATCAAAATTCGATTAAAATACTCCTCGTCGTGCCGGCGGCGACGGCGCTGAAACATAAAAATATTGCTATATTCGTTTTCGACGGCTCGAGACCGAGATAAAAAAAAAATCGGTGTGGGTTGTTTTTAAGAAGAAAAACCTAAAAGCTTAAGTCAATGCGCGGTTCAATAAATTTTGCTAAAAAAATCATTGAAACGCCAAAAGTTTATTGCACAAAATCGTTTCAGCAATTTGTAATAAATTTTATTCTCTTTTTGTCATGAAATTTATATCCTCTACTACATATATGCTTATTTTCTTCTTAAAAGTTTTTTTTTTTTTTCTTTTGTTTTTATCTTTAATGGGTAATCGTTAAATGTTGTGATGATGCTTTTAAGAGCGAAAGTGTATTTGAGGAAGTCGTAAAGCTTTGAAATGATGATTTTTGATAATTTTATTTCTTTTTAGACAAAGAGAAAAGAACAAAAAAAAAACGTTTAACAAAAAATGCGAGAGAAGAGAGAGTAAGGTTAAGGGACCATTTTAAGACAAATGGTTTAATGGAGCGTTAAACATTTCTTTACTCCTCGTTCTAAAGGGCAATTATTGGTTTCGTGTTACGAAAAAAAAAATCCAGGTTTTACGAGTATTTATTAAACTTAACACTACACCAACAAATATTTTGGTCTGTCAGTCAGTCGTTATGAGCATCTGAGCGTCCATGTGCCTCTGCGTTTGTTCGCCGGGGCTTGCAATTTTCCCTAGTGGAGCAATTCGAATGTTTGTTTAACCTCATCTCAAAAGGAAACTACCATACATCGATTTGGGTTTTGTCAATTCACGAAAACAGCTTTACCGATATTGATTAAACTCCATACTTGAAATCAAGTGAGCAAATTTTCTATATTTGTATTATTCCCGAAGTAGCTGGATTAATTGAGTTCCAATTAGGCGCAAAGGTACGTTCAATTCGTATTAAAAATTTAAAACAAAAAACGCCATCGGCCTTATATTTGGCCACATTACCCATCTAAACCCTTAACCTAAGTAAACAAAATTTCTAATAAGGGTCGGTCGATGAAAAAAATTGTGTGAGGTGTACGTCTAATTTTCAATGATGGCCCCCCAAATGAACTGTCAAATCGACTTTCACAGAAAACAGTGTTGCCAATTTAATTTTTTCCGCCTATAAAAACGCACACTTTGTGTACCTATTTACCCTTGTTTACCGTACTTCATTAAAATTTAAAAAAAATCTACTTAATAAGGAAATCGACAGATTCCAAAAGGCAACACATTTGGACTCTGAAACGGTAGGTATGGCTTATGCGAAATAATTTTCCTTATAGATTTTTAATGAACTGAAAGCGAACATGAACGTAGAAAATTGAGTTAGTTCACGTTTTCGAGAAAATAGTTTACGTTTGTTTAACAAAAAATTATAACAGAGCAAACAAATCTTAGTAACTTTTTATGTACGAGTATGCGACTTAGGAGATTTAAAAAAGGTGCCAGGGGTTTGTTTTTAATCAATTTAACAATGAAGACAAAACATTAGTGAAAACATCCGCTTTCAAGGCGTAAGGGAACTCTGGAGAAGCTATTTGCCTTCTTTTCTGCATCAACTGCTCGGTGGAACGCTTTGGTTGCCGTCACAGGTCAAGCAGTGAAACGAGTCACTGAAACGCGCTGGAACGCTAGACATGAAGCTGTCAAGACGCTTAAAAATAAGTTTGAAGAAGTTCTTGAGGTACTGGAAGAATTGACGGATTCATCTCAAACTTTCGAAACAAGATCGGGAGCCAGTCTTCTTCTGACAGCCATGCAGTCATTCAACTTCCTCACTTTTCTTAGCTTTTAGGCTGCAGTGCTACCTGAAGTAGATGACGCACAGATTTGCCTGCAGCAACGAGGACTGAGCGTGGATAACTGTGCTCAGAAACTCTGCGCTTTAAAAGTTCTCCTAGTGGAGAGCAGAGACCGTTTCGTCCAAGCCGCAATAGACTTTGCTAAGACTCTCTGCGAAAAACTCGGAATCGAACTCAAAACTCGATGAATCCGCAGATGCAGGGAGGTGTTCGCATTATTTGACAAGATCATTCAAGAAATGACGACTCGATTCCAGCAAGTTCAAAAAATAGCGGACAAGTTCGGATTTTTGACGCCAGCGCAACTTTTGGACAGCAAGCACGAGTATGATCTTTTCCATATATTAGAAGACATCGATAAGGACGAGTTTCAGATGGAGCGGGAGCGTCTCCAGCTAGTTGTGAGAGAAGTTTTTCGAAGTTGAAGCTAATCAAAAATTATATCAGATCCACTATGAGCTCCACTAGACTATCAAACTTGGCTATATTGTCGATTGAACAAGAATTGGCTGCAAATATTGATTTTGACAAAGTTATTTCTGACTTCACTGCTCGTAAGGGCCGAAGAATCTGTTAGTGAAACTGCCGCCGATTCTATTTTACCTTCAATAAAAGATACCTCATTGCCATGAAATGATGTCTCGAAATTTAATTTTAATTAAGTATTGAATGTGGTCAAAATGGGTCCCCCGCCTCGAGCGCCGAGATGGTACGATCTAAAGTTACCAGTTGGTACATTTGGCGACATTTGAATGATTAAAAATGTTGGAGTCCAATAAATGAACGAATTAATAACTTGGGGCTTAAGTGCACTGCTGCGACCCTTAGATCTATGATGCCCCCGTCTAAAGTTATAATCCCAATTTGTTTTTATCAAAAATGTTGGTGAAAGTATAGCGCCAATTAAAACAGAAAATCGATAGGGGTGCTTTTGTTTAAAGAAAGAAGTATAATTTTGACTATATTTGACAATTGTTTAGACTTTGGAAAGAACTGCATATCTGATGCACTCTTATGCACTATTGTTCCCACTAGGGGATGCAAGACTTTCACATTTGTAAATAACTACTAAAAGCCTATGTAATTATGCTAATTATTTTTTTATCAATCACATCCAAAAATTGCTGTGGGCTTCTTAGTCTAAATCTAGTTAACAGATTCTTCATTCATCTTTAAATTAGTCATAGTGAGTTTTTTTTTAATTATTCTCAAGAATCTATATGAATCCAGAATTCACAGACTCTCAGTCTTGAGGTAGAGACAAAAATTCAAAAACAATTTTTAAATAAATAAAACTTCAACAAAAAAAAAATATGAACAAATTTTCGTGTAAGATTAATTTTCATAGAATTTTAAGTGCCCGGGTAGCTCAGTTGGTAGAGCGTTGGACTTTTAATCCAACGGTCCAGGGTTCAAGTCCCTGCTCGGGCGGTCTTTTTTTTTTATTTTAAATTATTCATAATCACAAAACAATTTAAGAAAAATGTTTGCCAAATGTATTAAGTCACTGAGATTTTTCCGGGTAGCTATAACTGCCACTCGTCCGAGTTAATAATGATATTGAGTCATCGTTGGAAGAATGAATCAATTATTTTTTGTTTATAAGACAATGTTGTTGGGTCATAGACAGAACATCTGTAAAAAACCTTTTAGTTTTGAGCTTCATTTCAAATAGTTTTTCGGATTTTTGTTAGTGGAGAAAACATATTTTTTTCCTTTCGTGTGATTTACGTTTGTTCCTACTTAAAACTTTATATCCAAAGCAAATCTGCAAATCTTTCCTAAAGTCTGAGATAGGCTCCGGGAGGTTCTTAACATCTCATTTGTGGAGTAAATAAAGAAACAAGCAAACGATCTAAAAGATCGATTCTGATTTCAGAGACTCTAAAACACCCCAAACGAATGAAATATCTAAAAAAAAAAAAATGGAAAGACTAAAAGGCTTCAAAAGGCTGACAAAGTTCAATTATTGAATGGTGGCCTACGAGGGGAAATAAAAAATTAATTCGAAATTAGATTCTTTAAAACCCTCCCGATTACCATTTTTTACTGCAAAATCTACTATACCTACAACTAAGTTCCATAACCAAGAGCAAAAATACATTCAATAAGGACTTTAAGCCGTTCCAAAAATAACTTGTAAAGTTTTCAAATAATATTTGATGACCTTATAATAATGTTTCGACAAAAGGAAAAACGTATGTACGTTTTCCTCTTGAAAAGGGATAAATATTTTCCAATGGTACTCTTTCAGAAATCCACTTGAAACCTCTTCTATTGAGAATATGAGTGTTATGTTCAAAATGGGGAAATAAAACATAAGGAAATCTAAATACTCCACAAGTATATTGTTTTTTTTTTTTTTTTGTATGTCATTATTATTTTTCAACCAAAACTACATGGATGAAAAGAAAAGACAACATAAATCGATTTGTTTTTGTTGTTGCTCTAAAATCACATTCAATTTGGTTTTGAGGAGGCAATAAGAACTAAAGACGGACTTCTTGAAGATGCCAGGCACTGGAGTGGCACAGAAGGACATATTACGATATTTGTTTGTAATGTCTTAGTAACTTATATTTATAGCTTTCAAAATAATTGAAGTTGAAAAAAAAATGACGCAAAAATAAAATAAAAAAACGATAAAAAGACGATAAAAATAACGTTTTGTATTTGAAAATGTAAATCAAGGCATTTTTACAAGTTTAAATGCTATGCAACTGAATATATACAAACATTTCTAACAATGTTCAAGATATTAAATTAGACTTGTTGGAGTATAAAAAAAGATACACGAATTAATATTTAACTCAGCAACTTTAGAGGATCTTTATTAGTACCGAAATTGTTCAAGCTCTGAAAAGTTCTTTGTTGAGATTTTCGTTATGATTATCTAGAGATAATTTTTGAAAAATGTTAAGAACTTCAAAAGCGATTAAAAAGCGACAAAAAAAAACGTTTTTTCTTCGTAGTTTTTTGAATGTAGATTACTCCTTCTCATCATAGAATTCCCACATTAAACTCGAATAGAGCTACTTAAAGTGAGTTTTAAATTTATTTGAGTTGTTGAATATAGAATGACGTAGTTTGATCAATACATTTGAGGTTTTCAAAAAAATTGTTAAGTCTCTTAACCCTAGCGGCTGGCCCCTAAGTCCTTATACCTCCTCATTGATTCCGGCTCTGGTTCAAAGGATTCTATATGCACTCCTACTCAAGAGAAAGGATCACGACTTTAAAGTGTCATGTTGAATATGGATGTTCGCATATTTTTTTTTTTTTTTTTACTCCATCATCCACTTCCTACTTTGCCGATGTTTGTATTTCAATACTCATAACGTTGTCATCTCTTCAAAATCCAATAAATTAAAAAAAAAAAAAAAAAAACAAACAAACCAAGAGGAAAAGGAACAAAATTGTAAGATATTATACTGCTACTGGTTAAAGGATGGTTCTTAAAAATGTCAAAGTGTACAAAAACCTCTCAATAGATTTCACAAAAATATGTTTCTATCGTCGTCGTCGTTGGAACTTTCGACCCAAAGTCTGACGTATGTAGCTATCGCCATCATCGTCATCGTTATCATAAGTAGAATCTTGTATCTGGTGTAGAGTCGTCGATGTTGTTTTGCTGTAATAGCTGCAATCATCTTCAGAGCTGCAAAACGAAGCTGACATCCATTTTACAAGAGTGGGCATAAGTGAGATTTTGTAGGGGGGGAATTGTGAAGAAGTGGTGTAGGTTTTGTAGAAGTAGAAAAGGGCGATGTGAAATCCAAAGCTCGATTGGTATCCCACGTGACATATATGAAATTATCAAAGGGCCGGGTAGAGAATATTTTTTTTTTTAGACAAGAACCACATGGCAGTGAATGTTTACACTTTGCATCACTGTATTGGGATAGTCATTTTTTCATATGTGTTTTTGGTGAAATTTAATTTATGAAAGTATTTTTATCAGCATTTTTTGTTAAAAGATGCTCCTCGAAGTGTCTTTCAAGAATATGTGATCCAACGGAGTTTCGATTTCTCGTATTTAATAGAAAAGTTGATACCAGATTTGAGAATTTAAAAATTGATAGCTAACTACAAACTTGTTGGCAAACCCCTCCTCTTAAGTACCATAAGCGGATGCACAGTATGAAATTGAACAATGGAAAATAAAATATAAGAAAATGAAAAGCGATATCTTGAACAGGAAAACCATTTACCGAAAAACATGAACCCAAGCAAGCTTTAAAAAATATCTTCAATAAAAACAGTAAAGAGTATTGGACCAAACATGCATACTTGAGGAACACTTGTGGTGTCTTTTAAAAATCAATTCAGCGGCTGATCAAGGTCAGAATGAGAGGCTTAAAGCTTGGCTTGAAAATAGCTGGAAGCGATATTTCATATTTCATGTTAAACGAGACACATACGGAGATGATTTTTGAAATTTTATGATTTTAACGATAGTAACCAATCAAATGGAGCAGAGTGTATACATATATGAAATCATTTGACATTAAATTTCACTCCATAACTGTCAGCTACAATGTGGAAATCCACACAAAAGATTGCAGTAGCACCAGTGAAAGTGTCAGGCTTTGGGAGAGTTTGTATTTCAGTACGAGTATTTCGTTTCCCTTGTGAATGTGTGTGTGTTTTTTTTATACATTTTTAAGTCCCAGAGTCAAGCCCAATCTCTTCAAACCATAATTGACTTTGACATAATTGAGTTCGCAGACTTTAGGAGCACTTTGATGCATATATCCAGCTTTGAATCCATGACAGAAGCCCATCACTGTGTGTACACCCACCATAGAGGCGCGGACCCTCTATAGAGGGACACCAAGTTTTATGAGAAGGTACGAGTAAGGTCTAAGAGAGATAAAAATGTGGTTTTGGTCGGAAAGTTTGAAAGTGATTTTGCTGCGTTGTCGACTTGTTTGTCAGTTATATCTCTGCTGAGCGGCAGTTATAAGCGGATTTAAATTAGCCCTCCACTTCCATTCTCCTATGGATAGATGATTCCTCCATTACTCCTATTTTTTATTTTTTTTGGACTTACTCTGAAGGCAGCTAATTTCTATTCAATTATGCAAATTAGATTGATTTTTGTTGGTCTTCTCTACAGCAAGCGTTAGAGAGGAGTTTTCATCATTATGGTTCATTGGGAAAGGGGCCTGCGTCAGAGAGAAGAGGATATCCTCCTTTAGTCTCTAGACACTTGCACTATAGCAAAAAGTATCGATTTAGGTATCTTAATTTTTTTTTGTTGCGTATGCAAAATGTTGTAGAGCGTGATTGGATGATAATGTTCATGGGAGTTGGAACTTACATACGAGTATCTCTGATTCCTGTGCGGTAGGTAAGTCTTATTATACACAAATTGTATTTTACTCAAAAATGCTGGGATATTATAGACAAATTGAAGTAATTTCCTGTCCTGTCAATTACTATTTTGAAATTGGATTTGTGTGGAATTTCTATTCTGCATTTTTTTTTTAAATTTTTGTATTTATTTTCATCTTCTTGGAGTTAATTCTATTTGTGTTTGATTTAATATAGACTTTAGCTTGGACTTGCGGGTGGTTAGGAAAAGTTGGGAATTTAGATTGGGTTTATAGTCTTTTGAAGAGAATTTACCCTGAAGCGAATAAAAATGAAAATTGATTTCTATTGTGAATATTATAGATGAAGACAAGTTTTAAGAGTGTGAAAATTTGTTGAGGCACATATATATAAGATTTGGGAAAATGCTAAGAAATTTAATTCTGAAACAAAAAATGCTAAGAAATTTAAGCCTAAGAAAGTAATCGATTACGTAGTTTCCCTTTAGTTACTTCTAGCACTATTTATTTGCATTTTAATATCTTTCCAATGGGCTGTTCGGGGTAATGTTTGATGAACTTTTTTTTTAAATGGGCGTGGGATGGGCGGTTATTTTTTTATTCATTTCGTAAAATATTTTCTACCATGATTTAAAAATTCATTAAGAGCGAAAAAATGGTTGGAATGTTATAAAACTTTGGCTGTCTTTATCGAACATAAAAACAAAAAAGTGGGCGGGTCAAAAACTGTCTATAGCTGAATTTCCTTAATTCTAAAACATTATCTACAAACTTTAAATACAAAAAAAAAAAAACCGGAGTTTATAAACATTAAAAGGTTTTTCAATTAGCGCGAGTAGATTTTGGCAACCTGTGATGGCCATGTTGTGTTGGTAACATCTCTTGTTTATTCAGTTACAGATGCTAAATCGTCACGGCAAATGACACGATTGAGAAGCACGTCAAAATGATAAAACATTATTTTCGAAATGAGGGTTCGTTAGTGCAGACGTTGCGCCTATTTTATGGGAGACACAGTCACAGTCGACTCTTCAACGAATGGTGGCTAAATTTGGAACTACCGTCGTACATCATCGTACGTCAGCAGTCGTACGTGAAAGGAAGCTCAGATTGGCGGAGATTATCGCCGCGGTCCGTGAAAGCACAGCAAAACCCGTGACAGTCGATTTCTCGGTCTTTCGCAGACTTGTCGAATTTTGCGTCGAGACTTGGAGCTACAGTCGTACAAGAACCAAATGACTTTAGAATAAAAGTTCATGACCATAGACAACACAGTTTGTTCGCTGACTAGGCTTCGGAGCGTTTGGAAGAGGACCCCAGTTTCTGCCGAAAAATCATCTTTATAGTTAAAAAAGAGAGCGATACTTTTTTTCAAAAAAAGTTGGCGTGGCATTGGATGGAAATAATTTATCATTGACATCCTGAAAGTATCAATCTTTAAAATCGGTTAATTAGGTGAGTTTTGTATGGAATTTTCGTCAATTCCTCTAAACAAAAATGCACGACAGTACCTACTTTCGCACGCTAAATCTTGGTGTAAGATAGAAGTGCAATCAATAATTTGGGAAAAAGGGGAGTGGTATAAATTTAATTCGTTGCATACTTTGCGGCTTCATATAGATCCACAGACATTGTCCAATGCTACGGATTTGGGTAATGCAATGGGTACCTTGTTTTGACTGATTAATTAATCTACTGAATTAATTAATAAAAAATTTAGTTCTCCGTTTTTTGTTCAAAGAAAATAACAATTTTTAAATTGAAAATGAAATTAGACGGGTAAATAATTTGCAGAAAGCAGCATAAAAAGAAAGCAGCAAAAAAAGAACGACAGAACTGAAACGAATACACAAAGCTTCAAGCTACTTTTGACAGTTGATTTCAACGGATTTGGAAATGCGGCATACGTCGAATGCATTGCCTAACATGTGTATTCAATCGAGCTGTCAGTTGTAAATGTCGCCTCAACGGCTGTGGGCCCCTTAATTTAGCGAAGGTGTTATTTAAAGATATAGGCTGGCCCTGGGGGACCTATGACAGATGACATTTTCTTGCTGTGAAATCACACTTAGTACGATGGTCTTTGTTTCTATGGAAAAGTTGGCTTTTTCGAATATCTAAAATATCCGTATAATATTCCACATTTATATACGACACGCCTTTCTTCGAATTAGTTTCAAAATATGACATGTCTGTTCGCAAAAGTCCGATTCATGAATTTCTTGACAGCTGTAAAATCACTTTGTATCCAAATCATGCTTTGTTTTTTGGTTTTCTGTTTTATAGTGATGGATGCATCACTCTATAATGGGGGCTATCGTGAATAATATTTCCCCCGGAATTTTTCCCAACTTTCAAAATTGTCAACTTGAATAATGCCGAAAGTTTCACTTTGAATTTATTGATATCGGGAAATAAGTTCAATAGGGACTTTGGCTCTCATTTCAAAAAGCCAGCCGCCAGCTTACATTAAACAGTGCAGAAGTATTGTTGTTTCCAATTTTCGAAGATGGGAAAAATTCCGAGGGAAATTTTGTTCACGATAGCCCTAAATATGAGTCATCATGAACAAAAAAATACAATGCCAATTTGGCAACGCAATAAATAATTTCAAATTGAAGCAGCAATATAAAAACTCAATCAAATCAATTTTTGGACAGAAAATAATTCATATCACGTTATGAATCATTCTCTAACTGATAACTTTTTTATATCATTTGTATGCAGGGGCAATGTTTTTGCTGAAATCATTAATCATAATCTTTGTATTCTTTTTTCTTAACCTGTGATATGCCTAAGTACACCCAGAACCTAAATGACTAAGAGCTAAGAAATAGATAAGAACCTAAAAAATCAATTTCTATCAATTCGGACTGTAAAAGGGATAAGCACAAAAAATAAAAGTTTCGACAATTTTTAAAATTTTTGATACAAAAAACATTCAAAATAAAAATGTTCTCAACATTTTATTTAAGTGTATCTAAGTGTAAACAATAAAGAGCTATCTCAAAATATTTGAACTTCAATTTTTTCATATACTCGTACTCTGTCTATACCTCAATATTCTTACAATGGAGGTTTGATGATAAAATATGTTTCAGGCGCGAATCGCCATCAGCCTCTTTAGCTCAGTGGCAGAGCACTGGTCTTGTAAACCAGGGGTCGTGAGTTCAATCCTCACAGGAGGCATTAAACTTTTTTTTTTTTTTTTACTTTTTGTATAGTGGTTCGACTAAATATCCAAACCAAATACAAGAACGAAAATGGCAAATGGCGCATATTAAGACAGCAACCTCACTTAATCATAGCTAAAATTGTTTCAAATTTATATGTTTAACATTCGTTGTGGTTTATTGTAAAATCATTTCTACAAAATCGGAAAGGAATATTAAACCGCAGTTCAGCAATCTAAAAAGTTGGCATTCAAGTGGCAAAAATATAAGAAAAAGTAGTGTTAATAATCTCACTCTACACCGACAATATCAAGTTTTTCAAGACCATATTTCTGAGACACATGATACTACTCTTCTTCAACTTGACGTTTTACTTGAAAAATATCGAAATGTGTAATCTTCTGAATTGTATTTGGATGAACTTCAAAACGGAAACTGTCAAATCAGTATTTTAATCGACGAATTTTTCTTCTTATCTTTACAGAATAAGTATTAGACATTTTTGTTAGAGAAACAAAAAGAAAGAGAGAGATAGAGGGCAGGAAAACAACATACAACAAATAATGACAGACTCGTTGAAATTGGCAGAAATGCAACGCACTAGCATTGAATTCGAACGACAACGACATCTGGCGAATTGGTTTATAAAAAGCAGTCCACACATGGCAACGCCTACGAGTCCAATGAATGGCAGCGGTAAGTTCATTATTAAAAAAAAACCGTATATCTGAATAATTTATTTGAAAAAAAAAAATAAATTTTCCCTCACACTCTGAACAGGTGCTTCACCAAATAATGGTGCTGCCAATTCCTCCTCCACCACCCCCCAACAACAACAGCAACAAATAACAACTTCAGGGAATAATACAAAGAATGGAACAATCACCACAACGAATCCGTTGTTTTTTATAATGCCCAACAGCAATGGCAATCATCATCATCAAGCGTCCGCAGTGGCAGCGGGAATGACAGTTGGGAATGGCAGCGCTGCCAATGTCGGACCGGGCAAACAAAATTCTGGCGGGCATCCACACAGTGGCGGCGTCGTTGGTGGCGCTGGCGGTGTTGGCGTTGGTGCATCATCCCATCATGCACATCATCATCCAGGAATGGGTGGTAATTTAGTTGTGTCTACTAGATCACAGATATTTACCTCACAAACAAATTTACCACTTCAAATTTTAACCGCATCCTCAGCCCAGGAGGGACGCAAGCCAAAGCTGCGACGTTTCAATTCGCACGACACCTCGGCGAATATGTTTTCGGTTGCTGACTTTGAGAATGCGAGGCTGGCGCGACGGAATGAAATTGAATTAAAACAGCGAATGCAACAGCAGCGGATGAAGATGAATTCGCTTAGTTCAGGCGGTGACTGCTCAACGGGTGATAGTAAAGGATCTAAGTACAGTAATGATGTAAGTTCTGCCATTTATTATTATTTTTGGAATGTAAGACTGATTTTATGTTTTTCGTATGCGTATGTGATTTTCAGTCCCAAACGGATCCTTTACCAGCTGAAGTATTTCTTGATCGTTACTCGCTACCGCGAGTCGTTCGGATCTCATATAAGATGAAATTTAGTCATGAGACTTTGCAATCATCATCGTCGAATGGTTCGTCAACATCGACGCAGTCCTCGACTGCATCATCATCGGCTTCGGTGGGACAGAGCAATAATAATAATCATGCCAGTGGCAACAATAAGAGCAATAGTGATTTTTCAAAAGAAAATGGTGAGCTGTTTCTGCTGTATCGGCTAATACAACAGAGACACATCTATCACGGTCACAATGCCAAAACTGGAGTGGCGCACCGGAAGAAGGGAGTCATGATACCACAAGAATTTCCAGGTAAGCATATCTCTTACTGAATATTTTCGGTTCCTTTTAAAAACCTGCATATAACTAGTAAAGCAAAGCAACCAGGTCAATCGTTGTGGTTAAGTGGAGAAGAAAAAAGAATCAAAAATCGCTCAAAGTTACATACAGTGATCCACAAAAGTCTGCGTACAAGGAAGATATTTTTTAAAAATTGCTGTTATTCACAAGTGTAAAGTGAATTATTTAAAAAAAAAAGGTATTTTTCATTAAAAGAAATTTACCACGTTTTTATTTTCAATAAAAAAAAATAAAAAAACAATATTCGTATCACAAAAAATTAATAAAAACAAAATAAACCTCTGAAATTCTTCCACAAAAGTCTGCGTACAGGTGAATATTTCTTGCATTACACTCTCTTTAAGTATCGATTAATTTGTTTTTGCATAATATGATTGTTTGTTTATTTTTAATCGTCCTAAACGCGTATTGCAAATCATTGTCTTTGGTTTTTTTTTTGTTTTTAAAGCAAAAAATGGCAAATAAAGAGTTAAGTTTGAGTGAGCGGCAGTTGATTTATTAATCTTTACGTTAAACAAAAAAAAGTCGTATGGTGAAATCTCAAAAATAACCTGAAGAGCTCGGTCAACGATACAGAGAACGGTAGATCGCTTTAGAAACGAAGGACAGATTAAATCGGAGACAAGATAAGGCCGACCTTCGAAGCTCTCCGAAAGGGATAAGCGTGTGATCAAGCGAATGGTGGAGCAAGATCACTTTATAACGGCTAAGACGATAAGCACACGGCTCGAAATATATAACAACAATACAGTGCATCCAGAAACGGTAAGAAGAGCTATTGTTCAAGAGGGGTTTAAGCCACGCACACCCAGGAAAAAAACATTGGTCAGTAAAATAAAGAGAAAGAAACGGCTAGCATTTGCAAAAGAGTATATTAACAAGCCCCCGGACTTCTGGCGTAAGGTTATATTCTCCAGCGAATCAAAATACAACATGTTTGGTTCTGACGGTCTTTTGAGGGTGTGGCGACGACCAAACGATGCTCCTAATCCCAGATGCACAATTAAGACTGCCAAGCACGGTGGTGGAGGTGTTATGGTTTGGGGCTTTATGGCGTCTTCAAAAGTCAGTAAGCTGGAAGTAATAGAAGGATCAATGGATCAATATGTATACATCGTTATCCTCAAAAGAAATTTGAAAACAAGTGCTGAAATTCTGGGTATATCCAATGACTATTACTTCTAGCAAGATAATGACCCCAAACATACCGCCCATAATACGCGCATGTGGCTGGCATATAACACTCTCCACCTGCTACGAACCTCACCACAGAGTCCAGATATTAACCCTATCGAGCACTGCTGGGATGAATTGGAAAAAAAGATCCGAACCCACGATATCCGCAAAAAGGCGCAGTTAAAAGAAGCCTTGTTGCTTGAATGCAGTAAGATCAATAGTTCTTATACAGAAAAACTGGCAGGGTCCATGCAAAACCGTTTGAAAGAAGTTATAAGGCTAAAAGAGTATCCGACAAAATATTAACAGCGAAAGTAGTACAAAAAAATAATTATTTGTCTATATTAACTAACTTTTTTCAATTTCTGTTACAGCTGTACGCAGACTTTTGTGGAAGAATTTCAGAGTTTTATTTTGTTGTTATTAATTTCTTCTTGTTGTGAATAATTGTTTTAATTTTTTTTTGTTGAAAATAAAAACCTTGTACATTTCTTTATTAAAAATTTTTTTTTTTTAAACAAATCACTTTAAATTTGTGAATAACAGCAGTTTTTAAAAATATTTCTTCCTTGTACGCAGACTTTTGTGGATCACTGTATGATGACTTAATGGATTTTATGTTTAAAACTGGGTTTTCGATTGGAATCCTAAGGCGGTTCCAGGGTGGTTCCTAACTCAATAAATTTCTGGCAGCTCCCGTCTTTACGGTATATTCAGCTTCGCACGCTAAGCTACTTAGATCTCCTTAGTCTTGTATGTGAAACCTGAATGACGGTCTTCCACTAATGCTCATCCCGTCAACGATCACACAGTGGTCAAAATTTTATAGAAAGCCTGTCTTAACTCAAAACTATTAACATCTAACTCCTTTTGATTTTGCATTGCCAACAACCTTAATATTTAATGTTCTGAATTCAACCATAGATGTAAGTTTCGTCATGACTTATTAAACTTGACATATTAGAGAACTCCGAAATTTATGAAAAAATATTCGACAGTTGCAGAAACTTGAAATGAATCTCACTCTTTTAAGGGACAATGCATTTTCCGGTGCTGACCGAAGGTATGATCAAAAGGTCAACTTTAAAGATCGAAGTGTTGACTTTTTGACGTCACCAAAAATAGCTTCAATAATCTGTGATCGTAGATTGTGTCAACACATAAAAGGCTGACGAATTGGTAAATACTCGTATTCACCCAGAATGAATTGAAGTGTCAAATGTGTCAAAGCGATCTGTCCACTTTGGTATTAACACGTTGACATGTTTAACTTTGACGATCCCAATAACTGCAATTTTTGAACAGTTCAAAATAGATTATCCCTATAAAGATATTCCAACTATAGTCCCTTCATGATCTGTCAAGATTAAAAATGAGAAATTTTTGATAGATCGTTATTGAAGATTGCTCCGACAAAATTTTGACATTTTACTTATTTTTCCGTAAAAAGGCGATTGAAGAACCTTCGAGCGACATTTGGAAAAAAAATTTCTTTAAACGTCTTGATGCAGTATGTCCTCTATCCACCAAACCATAAACTGTCACAAGTCGATACTACAATAAATAGATAGATTAAAAGAAAACCTCAATTACATCTCAATGTTCTGAAACTTTGCTTTTTGCTCCGGAATGTTTGGCCTTTCAAATGACCTTTTCAATGAACTTTGAAGCAACATTCATGCTCGAATAGCACATCATTCAAATGGCTGCCTAAGCTTCACTGACAGTGCTTTAAGCGTCGGTCTAATTTGTTCATGACTCTCTGGGATATCCCGACAAAAACGTTTCGAATGTTGGCCTCGAGTTCGCCCAAAGTCAACAGGCTTGTACTCGAAGTAGCCCCAGAAAAAATAATCGAGTGGTGTAAAGTCGCTTGATCGCGGCGGCCAATTAATGAACGCTCACGGTCAGAAGACCCAGTTGCCAATTTTCTCCATTACAAATTCGAACGTTCCGTCGGTTGCTTGTATGGCATATAGCTCCGCCATTTTGTTGGAACCGCAGCTCGGATGTATCGATGTTGTCAAGCTGTAGCCAAAGAAATGCATTGATGCTTGGCCGAACGAACACTTGTGAATTGTTTTCACTCCAATAAAGACAATTTGGCTTGTTGACATGTCCGCTGTATCAAAAATGAGCCTCGTCCGAAAAGATGATTTTTTGCCAAAATTCGGAACTCCGGCCAGCATTTCCAGCAAACTCACATTGGCGTTGTCTATGGTCGCCCGTATGAAGGGAAAAATGTTACAGAATATTTTAACAAGCTGGATGTCATTGGTAACTTTGACAGCTGCTGAAAAACTATCATTGCTATCTGGTCACACTTTAGACTGTTAGTTAGATTGTAGCTTATGAACAAAGCAGAAAACATAGTTTGAATTTTTTTGCTTTTTAACCGACTTATCTCCAACACTGGCCGACATTCTCAGAACCCTAAGCATGTATATTGCAATATTATACATGTCGAATAAAGTTCAGAACCAATTTATCTAGATTTCAGCATCCAATAGACACAGAATAGTATAAAAAATCACATCCATCTATCTCAATTAAAAGATAAGTATTAAAAAATTGCTCCTTCAAAAATATCCCAGACCAAACGTTTGAAATTTGCACAACTCATTAAATTATCATTTGTTCCATTTAATTTTCGTTGTAATACTCCAAGGAATGTAAAGTGAGAAGTCTTTTTATTCACTTAAACATTTTAAGAAATAATTACAATAATATACCTCAAATGTACCTGCTAATGAAATCTGTGTTACACAACATAAAACAATGTGGCAATTTCACAGCCACATGTTATTTAGTTCGCACACACATACATTACAATACCAAACAACAACAACAAAAAGAAAAACGAAACACATTACTTATATAAATCTTGTAAGGAAAAATTAAAATTTAATTTTTCAATTACGCAAAGCTCGAGAGAGCTTGGGAAGAAAATCCAGGAAGAGTTTTCAGTGATAAATTCAACAACAAATAAAATGCAAAGTGTATAAAGTGTGTGGTTGTGGGAAAACAATGTAAAAGAATTATTTAGAGTAATAAAAAAAAAATATATATAAAACAGCAGCTCCAACACCAGGTGTATAACAAATGACACACAAGACCACAAGAGCACACATTGTTGTGTGCAAAATTAATCATACCGGCTTTTGACCATGGCTGGATTGGGTCATATTGAAGTTCTAGCATGATAGAGTTGTGGGTGTTCTTTGCAGTTTACAATTTTTTAAAAATATATTGCTGGAAGAGCTAACTAATGAAATATCAATGTGTGGATCAGATTTACCCGGCCGACCGATTGACGAGCTCCCTTCAGTTTTATACCCATCCGAGGGTAACATTGCGTAGGGTTAAACGTAACAAAATTCGTGTAGTGCAGTTAAAGAAAGAATCTCTGAATTTTTCAATATGTCCAAAGTTGAGATCAAAGGCTAACTAATGGACATTTTCTGAAGGGCGAGTATTACGTTTGGATTATTTAAGGGGGGCGGCAACTGGCTATTTCACTAGAACACTGTTTATAAAAATAGGGATAAAATAAAGAAAGACTTTAGACATTCTTGCTCGAGAGATACAAATGATCCTGTGACAGTTCTATCATCCCTTCATTTCTAAATCTCATTTTTTTATTCAGTCTAAAAACGGGTAACTAGGTGCCAGTTTTATGACCGAAACTCAGGCTCTTCGAAATAACGAAGGTAACCCGGTAACAGGGAATAGTAGATTATTTTAACCTTCATTTCCAGCAGTTACTAAACGGGTATCATGTAGAGCAAGTAAAAGGACAAGAAGAATAACCACTTCCAAACCAAAAGGAACCAATTCTATTACCCATTACGGAATAGGTAAGTTTGTTTGGATATAAAAAGGCTTAAGAACAATAAGGCCGCAGGTTCCCCCGGCTAACCAACAAATCTATCCAAATGTGGAGGTGGTGTTTTTGCAGAGTGCATACATCAAATCATGCGCTAAGTTTGGGTGGACGGAAGAATGCCCGGCAACATTACAAGCTCCATATATGCTTTCTCTAAAAACAGGGCAATCCTATGTTCTACAAGAGCTTTTGAGGCATATCCCTGCTAAACGTCGGATATAGCATTTTATACAATGTGTGAGCATCTTGACCCGTTCTGCAACACTACAATTGCCAATCACTAGTGTGACCTGGCAGATTGACCTTAGAGCAAATCTGCAATGTTTTTTTGTATCTTACAATTCACTTAAGCTCAAAAGTTCATAGAGACCCTTTTAATGTTAAATCCAGCTTAAGCTACGGGGAAATTAAGGAGGGAGAAATGAGGTGTCGATCAAATTGGCTTTGAAAGTTAGGCAAGGGAAATAAGTACCGGGTAAATTATCTATAATCGTTTTCTGCAAAATTAGATTGGAGGGTGAACTGATGAGAAGTCCTAGCAAAACGGGTACCACAGGTGAACTGATTGAGGGAAGGTATGACACTGGCTACTTCGAGCCAGCATTTTTTGCGAAAAAAAAAACAATAAACCAAGGAAAGACATGAAAGATTCCCTGATAGTTCTGTTTCCTATCAGTTTTAACACTCTGTTCTGAATTCTTTCCAGTAAATGAAGAGCAGTTCGAGCAGGACTTCACCGAAGATGTGAGCTATACTCGAGTTTGAGTCGTACAAATTGTAGCCAGATTAAAAGGGGTGAAAATTTTCTTACACCGATACCAGCGTTTTTTTGGCGGTCTCGAGAATGTGGTTGTTCAAACGAAGATCGTCGTTAACACAAAAACCTATTACTGACATCTTTTATGTTTCTTCGATGAAAGTGCCATTCAAGTATAATTGCATTGGGGGTAAATAATGCTTCAACGACACTTAACAACATTAAGTTTTCGGAGCATTAAACTTCACATGATTTTGTACACCCCATTTAACAAGGATGTTAAGATCGGAGTATAATGAACTTATCATAAGGTACCGTTGCAATTACACTTACCGAACGAGATGAAAATCGGCAAAACAATGAAGTGAATTAAAAGTATCATACAAGTGATCATTTATAAAAAATAAGAAAGGGAGTCGGAGACAGAACGGAACCCTGGGGAACATCATTTATTTTTGTGAAGATCAGACTTAAAACCGTTCAATACAACATGCATTGAACTACCCAGAAGGTAATTTCTTAAATAAGAGATAAGGAAGATGGATGGTTGGCAATAGTTATGGAGCTCACGACGTACGAGTAACGTCGTCGCAGGAAATATTAATTTCAAAAGTGACAACTTAGTGGAAATTTTACAAAGATTAAGCCTAAGAAATCGCTGCTACTTCAGTTTGGCGAAATAAGTGTTGAACAAAAAGCAGAAAGATAGAACTGATACTGAACTTTTCAACGGATACATATTTGAAAATATAAGAAAACACATTTCTCTCGGCCACATCGAACGAATTTGCAATAATTTTATAGGCAAGTCTTCGAATCCCAGCCCCCTGTGTTCAAAAGGGCACAAGGAAGGGCGAAACCGAATTTTTTGGCATTTTAGCAATTTCGAAAAAAAAAATAGTGAAGCATAAGTTTGCGAAAATAAATTTGGCCAATGGGCTATTGCCGCCCAAACTCCGACACTGTGTTTGGACAAAAAAAAAACCAAAACACCAATTTACAAAATCTGCAATAAGGAACAAGAACTCGTGAAAATTCATTCATTTTCATTTTCTGTATCTCATTTAAACAGCGGAACAGTAGTTGATCTTTGCTGTGGTTTTCCCATCCATCCACCGAAAATCTCCCGCACTTTTCTTTTAAATGTTTTCGTTTTTCGTTTTTTTTTTTGTTAAAAAATGTCATTCGCATCGTTTCACCGTTCGTTGGTTAGTTGGTTCATTGTGTCAACAACAATACCTTGCATTTAAAATATCAACTCACAGCAGGAGCAGGATGCGGGAGTTTCCACCATTTTATATTTTATTTTTCTTCACCGCACCTTACACACTTACTATACTGGAACTGGAACTGGAAAACCGCAAGAGGTCACCAACACTGGTGTACACGTTAAAACAATGCAATGGCACCCGCAATGCAAATGAATAATACCGTCGTCGTCATTCACATAGATAAACGTTGATGTCGGTTGTGTTCGGGGTATTAAGTGAGTTTTAGAGGTGAAGTTTGAGCCAGGCATACGCAATAATTCATTGCAACTTAATGCAGATTAGTGAATTCAGACTAAATAAAATAAAAATTGAAGAGGTTTTTAAACACAGCAGAGTTGAGGATTATAAACAAAATGATGTTGGTAGTTTTTTTTTTCTTTGTGGAAGAGAAAGGACCCTTTGAAGCGGAAAGTATGCACTTTGGTATAGGGGATAATGAAGTTATAGTTCTTTGTTTCGAATAAATCGCACTGTTTTTGTTCATCTCCGGTTATCCTCTTAACTATTGTCTATCCAAATATTAGTATAAAATCGAATATGTAATTTTAAAGAAGAGGATTGGAGAATTTCGAAATGGTAACTTAGCCATAATATGAGAACTTGTCCTACAGCAGCGATGGAAAATGTTTTTCATCGGTCCCCATTACCCGTAGTAGTTGGAAGTGCTGCTTAGGGAGCCATTATGAGATTTGCCAATGAAGGGACTTGGTCCGGCACATGTATGAGTTACAAGAAAAGTGACTGTCTTTTAAAATCGGCAGTAACTAACCTTATAGACATTCCTAGGGATGAATAAATTACCAAATACAATTTTGTAAAAAATTGTAGAACGGAGTTATGTTGCAAAAAAGATTGGGTAGGCAAAACAGAAAACTAAACATTCAAAGAAAATATCATTAAGTGGAACATGGTTGGTTCGAAAACGACAGAAGAGACTGGTGCTAGAATGTTTGGGCCTAGAACCAAACTTTCAATACCAATGGGACAATCCGCTAGCATTTTCCAGGCGAAAGTAAATGAAATAGTGGATGGAAATCTCGAAAGGAATTACCGAAACAAAAACATTGTCATTATGTCAGATAGCCAAGCTGCACTCAAATCACTAAGCTCATACGCGGTTACGTCTAAGTTGGTGTGGGACGAACTTAGCAAGATCAATAATGTCTCACTCCATTGGGTACATGGACATGTAGGTGTCGAGGGAAATGAGGAGACATATTCCCTAGCAAAATAAAGCGCAATGACTCCTCTAATGGGGCCAGAGCCCTACTGCAGCATAAGATAAAACATGATTAAAAACGAAATCAAAATAGAGGAGGAGGCCAAAAGATCCAAAAACTTGAAAGATCTCCCAAAACTGAAGCCAAATTACTTCTTGGGAATTATAAACAAGACCGTTTCAAGAACTGTATCAGCTTAAGTAGGAACGATCTACGAATAGTAACAGATTCCTCACAAGCCACTGAAAACTAAAGAAGGCCCTTGAGTATTATTGGCCTAACATTCAGCCCCACATGCAGATTCTGCAATACTCGAACCGAAACGCCGGATCACACGAATGTATCAAAGAAACGAGTACCTGATAGGCTACCAGGTAGAAGAGAGTCATTTTTATCGTATCTGAAGGTACTCCATGTAATCAAACTCATCAAGCTCTAGATGGGGGCACAGTAGATCTTTGGGTCGCAGTGCATCCCCCTCTCAATATTCATTTATTCATTACCAAGCAATCATTCATTAGCAAGCAGTTATGCATGTTCTTTACTTGGATATTATTTATTGCCTACTTTTGGCTGTGCTCCTTTCTCAGCACTCAGCGGAATCGGTTTTCGTTTCAAATTAAATTCAATAAAAAAATATAAATTTCATAATGATTCAAAAACATTTATATTAATTATGAGCTTTTCAGTTCAACTCCTTCAGTTTTTACTTACGACTTATACATATGTACTATAAGGCAAGTTATGCATTCGTAAAAAAAATCGAACTCGAGATTTTGATCAAAGTTGACATTACGATGATAGCGAAGACCAAAAAAGTGGGTCTCGCAATTCTGTCTGTCGGTTCGACTACAGCCTAAACGGCTCGGCCGATTTTCTTCAAACTTGGTAGATATGGGTTTTAATTTTTTCCCCCCGGACGTTTTTTTCTGTTTTTTTTTTTTAAGACCAAAAATAACGGTACCTGCCATACGATTTTTTTTCGAAATTTTATAAATATTTTTTTTCTCAAAAACTGTCCCACAGAATTTTAAAAAAAAAATTTGAAAAATTTCATTTGGTTAAAACTAGCTAATGGTTGAAAAAAATTTTGCAAAAAATTGTTATTTTTGGTAGACCCCTGGGTTCATTTTTTTTGTTTTTGATTTTCTCGAAAACGATACTGCCGATTTAAATCATTTTTTTTATGCCAAAGCTCCTCCAAAGTTTGAATATTATTCCATATTCAAATTTTCAATTTTTTATTTTTTGGATTTTTAAAAAAAAATTCAAAAATTTTTTTTGGAAACTCAATATTTCGAAAACCCCATGCTCGATTTTTTTTCAAACTTGACAAATAAAAGTTTTTTAATATATTCTACAAGATTTGAGAAAAAAAAGTTTGTTTTATCTAAAACTAACGGTACCTTCCATACAAATTTTAAAAAATTGTTTTCGAAAATCGTATTTTTCTCCAAAACGGTTCCGAGAATTTTGCTAAAATTTGTTTTCTTTTGATCAATCTTTACGATCTATAATTTAATAAAAAAAAAATTTGAAATCTAGATATTACTGACTGTACCTACCATAGAACGATTTTTTAGAATTTTGAATTACTCATTATCGGCATAACGGATTTTAACGAAATTTTTTATAAAGAAGCTCAAAAACATTGCATTTAAAAACTTCAGAAAAAATATTTTTTCAATTTTTAGAAAAAAAAGTAATTTTTTTTTTGAAAAATTCGATATCTCAAGAACGGCTTAATATTTTTTTTTGGAAATTAGACTTTTATTCGTACAATAATAAAATCTTAAGGTTGGCGTATCAAAATTTTTTCTTAAAAATGTTTTAAAAATTTTGTACATAAAAGCTAATTTTTTTAAGGAACCACTACAACGACTTATAATTTTTTTTCCTGCATAAATTCATATTTGCATAGAATTCTGTTAGAATTCTCTTACTACTATTAATAGAATTTAAAAAAAATTCATTTTATCCCTATGAACAGTTTTCTTTTATAACATCCGTTTTTAAAATTCCTAGTCTATTACATAGGAGCAAGTTCGTGCGACCCAGTCGTGCATTTTATTTTTTAAGAAAATCTGTGGGACAGTATGGCATCGTAAGGCAAGTACCGTTATTTTTGGTCTTAAAAAACAAATAAAAAAACCCATATCTACCAAGTTTAAAGAAAATCGACAGAGCCGTTTAGCTGTAGTCGAACAGACAGACAGAATTGCGAGACCCACTTTTTTGGTCTTCGCTATTATCGTAATGTCAAATTTGATCAAAATCTCGAGTTCGATTTTTTTTACGAATGCATAACTTTCCTTATACTAGTACCTAAAGTCGCAAGTTTAAATCTGAGATTTGGTGCACACAAAAATTAATACCTTTGATTGGTTTTTATTAAAATTTATCGAAACATTAAGACAACTCACTTAATATCTAATCAAACCCCTCCCACAGTGCCCACATGAATTTGACCTATAAACAATGCGAAATCCTTTGCATACCGACATTATGTTAATTTAATGTCCAGACAAAGCCATACTGTCTCTATTAAGAGGAGTTCTCCTCCGTTAACTCACGAATAAAACAATGTTTCAACCAAGATTCATGATAAAGGATAAACACAAATTTATCAGATTTTATGTAGATTAGACCATTTATCTTGGGTTTGCTTTAATCATTTTGTTATTTTTCTCCAAAGGAAGATTTTTCTTCTTCCATCTTTTCGACAAATAAGAATATAATAAAAATTCACTAAACGAGTAGAAGTTGCAAATGTCGGGTAAAGAAGTGAAATTCACTCCACACAGGAATATCTGGAACAAACATCACTCATTTCATCAGAACGTGGGCGCCAAAGACCAAACGACCGACCACACCATCAGCCATGCCAACATTCGTACAAACAGTCATAGAAATCGTGTTTAATAAGTTTTCTTCTTACATTTTTCGTTTTATTTTATTTTTTTCCATTGTTTTTATTGTAAAAAATACATTTGAGCTAAGTGCACTTCCATTCCATTTGGTGCTCGCTCGTAGGATATTCGTATTCCATTTGGTAAATTTCAAAGAGTAAAATAAATATATTTCGCATTTCAAATGAAATGTGTATATTCGTACATTTGTTTCAATCAAACAAATATCCCACACACCCATCATCAGCATCAACCAACATGAACATTATTTCCCTTTTGGGTATTTTGATGGAGGGAAAATGGCAAAAATACTCGACGCGGCGTTTAAACTCCTAACATAGGTTTTTTCCCATAGGTGACTTCAAGTTAGAAAGGTAATGGGGGTGTATATAGGCAGCACCTGACACTCGTCTCGAGAACCCATCACTCTTACTAATAGCTTTGCCATTAAAACACTAATGCACCACAAAACACTACCTATATATTTGGGCGATTTGTTATAAATAGGCACAGGGATCTCTGAGTAGTCCGGGAAATAGTGTTGCAAATTTTGGTATAGTAACTTCAGACTGTTTGATAGACATTTATTGTGGCTGGAAACGATCGCCATCGTCGCATGGTGGATAAAATAATAATTCTGTCCCTGAGATTTCAGATTTTTCAAGTAATAGTTGAATCATATGGATCAGAAAGTTTTCTGTAAAACCCAAAATTTCAGCGTTTTGGAAGAAAAAAAAAGGAACATTAAAAGATCTTTAGTCGAAAATGCCCTTAAAACAAATGTCTATGGAAAAATTTATAAAAAGACATTTTGTTGTATTTTTGTTTCATGTACCGAAAAAATGGGCGTGGCAAACATTTTGCCTAAATCTTTTGTTCTGAGTATGCCATTATGACAATTTATTTTGTTAATCTTAAGGAGAATTAATGAAAAAATAACATTTTATAAATAAAACGCCTCTGAAAAGTGGGTGGGGCAAACAAAATTGTATGTAAGAATTATGACAAAACTTATTAACTTTTCTGAAGAATTCAACTACCGTTTTGAACGACATTGACTATCAGAAGACTCTTTTTAAATGGTGGGCGTGTCAGTGGGTGGACCTTGAATGTGATGATACTTTATTCTATCCTCTATGACTACAGAAAATTTTAAACAATTCAGTAAACTGGCGGACTGGTCCACCGGAATGCCAGAAAAACGTTCGGAGGGCCGCTGAAAAATATTTTTTACACAAAGTACAAGAAAAACTTTGCAGCAATTTTAGTTCTTTTAAAGGGAAACTTTTTCTCTTAATCTTGTTTGCAACAAATTTCATCACAATATTCTTGCTATGACACTATTTAAATGGGGCCCCTTTCCACCCGGTTCACTCCGATGATTAAAAAAACAAAATCTCTTGTGAACTTTTTTATCAATTTTAATACAAGATTATATTCTTGTAAGCACCCTGGTGTCTGGATGTACTTGGCGCTGGTTTTAATAAGAAGCATTTGCCTGAACGTAGCTAGGTGGCAGGCTGAATGTGGATATAGCTTTATTCAATAGTGTTTGCCAGAAAGTTCATTTACCATAAGTTCAGTACCGAAATTGTCTTGGCCGAAAGAGAAACCTGCATCCCCCTTAGAACTCTACTTTTTCAAAGCCTCCAACTGGAACCCGAGGATCTATCATTATCGCTTAGTTCGATTAAAAAACCGAATCCCTCTATCCGCATGGCTTAAGATACATTTTTAAACCAGAAATACAATGACTGTATCCTTTGCAACTCTGCTCTCACAAACTATGAGTGAGCCACGTTATGAAGAAAGGGAAACATTTTAGTGCGTTATCTGCTATTGTTGGTCTCCACGAAAAGTGCTTAACATTAACGACAGCCAGTAAGTTTTAATGTTACCTTTTGGTTATAAATTACAAAGCTTTTACATTTAACTCAAGACAATAGAAGCTAGACAAGTTTCGGATGAAAAATATTACTGCCCTCTGTTAATAGGCAACGACAAAGGAGTCCAAATATACCAGCGCACGAGGCGAAGAATAGCGCTTTTAAGAAAATGTGTACCAAAATTGTCTGCAGTCATGCACAAGGCAAAGTTAGATCTTAAAGGCATTATTCGCACTCAGCACGGAGAAAGAATTGAAACAATAAATTAAGAAAACTTATCAAAAGAGTTACTAGTTACTAGAAGGAGCGATAGAGAGAGCCCAGATATTTAATATGCTTGGGTTTGCTTTTTGCTTTGATTTTAAATTTTCGTTCGAGATTTTTGAAATCATTTTTTTTTGTATTGTTTCTTAAAACAATAAAAAAAAACAAAATTTTATAAATTTATACTGGTATACACTTTTAAAACATTTCTCAAACTCGATTGAGGTAGGTTTTGAAAGTTCCTCAAAAAACAGGAGGTGAGGGTAATTGTAAAAGCAAGAGAACATAATTTGCTAAGCGTTTAAAATGTTTTGGTCGGTGGGAAAAGTTTTGTTTCAATTAAAATTTCAAAAACTCAAAATGGATGCAGCAGGAAAGTTTTAAGGACTCTCTGAGATGTGAATATGATATAGAGGTTGCCAATAAGTGGATGTATCTTTGTGTACCTTTGGATACCGGATGATGTTGTACACCATCATCATACGAAATCATGGAACTTGACAAACTTTCTTTTGTTGTTGTCGAAAGTTTTTATAAGTACTTTATGTTAAGTTTTTAAATGCACACACAGTGAAATTAAACATTGCGATTTGATGGAAGCCATAAGCTTGCCACAGTTTAATAAGAAATTAAGTTGAAATTTAAAGAAGAGTTTAACAATTCTATATAGATTAATTACTCCCTTAAACTGGGAGTGGGAAATTTGAGTTCCAATTGGGACTCCGAAACTTGTATATGTATGTTATATCTTTGCATCGGCTACGTATTTAAGAAATAGAGCTACAGCTATCATTAAAGAGCCATCTCACAATTTTTGTCTGAGAATTGTCACATTTTCAGAATTAAGGGTTTTGTTATGTTTATGTTTTTGTCTTATTCTCATGTACTCGTAGTCACGAAAAAGGGATTCTCACTACCCTTGAAACGTTTGAAAATACATTTAGGAAAATTTAAATGTCGATACCGATTTAATTTCTGAAAAACATAAGAAAAGGAAAATATTGAGCCAGATAAAACATTCTACATTCGTGTAGTACGGCTAGGGAAAGAATCTCTCAACTTTAAAGACGATGATTTTTTTTCATTTACAAATGAGGGCTTGAAAGATTCATTGTACATTTATTTTAAAACCATGTTTTCTTGCCCAATTACTCCCTAACTATCTAACTTAATACAAAAAACATGTTTAACAATCTTCTTAACCTATTTTTCTTGTTCTATTTTTTCCAGGCTATTTCTCTCTAATCAATGACAAAGGCAGTCCCACAGCAACACTCTATACCACATTAATACAATTGGTACGAGAACGTGTCTATAAATTCATTTCGGTTGACAATCTACCAGCATTTACTGAATCTCAATCGACTGAAGGCTATACAGCTCGTCCACAATATATCAAGACCACAGCTCGTGGCGGTCAAGTATTTCGCTTGTTGGCAGTTTTCGAAGATGGCAAACAACAAGAGTCGTCCGCATCTTCGAATAAGATCTCCAGCGGTTCGGGTCGAGAAAAGGAAAAAGGTCGATATGCTCAGTTGCTGAATGAAAATCGTCAAGTGCTCTATGTATCTCTGTCGACCAAAGGCAAATTCTACGAAATAGAACCGGGCGTTCCACAGATATTGCAAAAAATCAACGCTTCCGAGGCGCAAAAGAAAGTCAATCCAGATTGTGTGCATAGAATAACGGCTCTTATATCACCCAACAAAGAACTCCCAATGACAATTCGATACATATCCGGTCCAACTGGGACGACTAGTTCCATTCCGGAAAATCTCACAATCAGTCGAATCACCATGGAAAATATTGTGATTGCTTGTCCCATTGAGAGTGTCGAAGCCCAAAATCCACTTCATCTGCGAAAGCTGCACATCACACCCGAAATGATTTTGGTCAAATATCTTCTGGGTTTCGAGAACGAACAACGCATGTTGGCCAATCAAAACGTTCAGAACATTCTTAAGTTCTGTCAGTTTAACTGTGATCAGTTCTTGAAAATGGTTGAAGTCGAAATTCTACATCGACCCGAACGATCAGGCAGTAAGAGTCGCGTGGATGGCTTGAAAATTCTCAAACCCCTCAACTTCCCCAAGCTATTGCGACGTGAAAAAACTTCCATAGCCCACGAGAAGGAAGATTCCATCATATTTCTTAGCAAAAATGATTTGGCCAATATGGAAGCCAAAGATGATCAGAAGCAATCTTCTTCTGGCCACAATCGGATCTCAGAGAAAATGAAAGTATTCCAGTCGACCAAGAAGAAGTGGTTCCGACGCAATGATAAGCATACATCGTTGACAAGTCTGGACCTGGATGTTCAGGCTAAGCGAATGAGTATGGAACGTTACAATGACATGTCGAAAATGTTGCAAGAAAGATTCGGTGCAAATTTGGAAACAGAATCCATCTCGGAACGATCAACATCAGAAATCGGCATCACAGATCCGGGAGATTCGAAAAAAATACCGCTACAGAAGAGTCAAAGCTTGCAAGAAGTCGACCTGGTAGGCAAACCTGATCTTTTGCCCAAGAACTTCACCGAAAGCACTGACACCATGAACGAGCATGTGCATGATCATGACGATGACGGCGATTTAGAAAACAAGCCACCACAATCATTCATCACTCAAAAACTCTACACTGAGTTCTATGTTAAGACCCGACAATACAGCAAATCATCGTCCAGTCTCCATCAGTTGCTGCATTTCTCAGTGCCTCAGAAGATGAATGTCATCGAGACGAAAAAGAGCCAGTCAAAGGAACCAAAAACCCCAACATCCAAGAAACTGGAATTCAATATTGGCGAAGAAGTCACAACTGGATTCGATGCGGCCAGTCCCAATGCGATTCTCGACGATCTGCCCTACAGCAGTGTTCGTGACTCGCTCCTACTCTCTAGTGATGACTCTTCGAATGAGCTTTGCTCTCCAAATCCCGCCCATATGGCTCTTAATCTCATCGATCACACCAAGGAGAATATCTATGCGGAAATCTGTCATGGCGACACTGTTACCATCACCAATGCCAACAATGGCTTTCGCATAGAATCCATTGCGAACAATCAAACAACCTCTACCAGTATTGGAGTGCCGGACTACGGAACCGTAGCCGGTCCCTCCGCCGTAAGTCGTGTGCAGATAAACTGCTCCAACAGTCCGGTGCTAAGAAGCAGACCCAATATCAAAATCAATGCTAATAATAGATCCACCTCCGAGGAAGACAACATCTACAACACCCTCAAATGATGACTCAAAGGTTGGAGAATTAAGCT
The DNA here is from genome assembly GCA_963931855.1 of Philhelius festivus. Taxonomy (NCBI): domain Eukaryota; kingdom Metazoa; phylum Arthropoda; class Insecta; order Diptera; family Syrphidae; genus Philhelius; species Philhelius festivus. Next base: position 5,426,620 of record OZ007555.1, on the reverse strand, counting down.
GGCGTCTATAGTTTTGGCCCATTGGGCGCCTGTTTAACATTAATTCTTCATTTTTATCTAAAATTAACATCATTTTATAAAAAATAAAATTAATGATCAAAAAATGATTTTGGGCTGTTTTCCCATGAATTTTTAGTTTTTTTTTTTTTTAATTTTTGTACTTTTCACGTTTTAATTTTTTTATTTACATTGAAGAAATGTTGTTTTTAAGTTGTTTATTATTATTATTTTTATTTTAATTTTAACGAACACACTCTGTATTATATGATGATATTAGATAATTATTGTTTATTTTTTTCTTATCTTTTTTATAATATTTTATATTTAATGTAAATAATCTTAGATTTTAAACTTACATTTACATATAAATAATAGTTCTTATTATTTTTTTTTTTTTTTTTGGATAAAGAAATGTATCCGTTTTTGATTTCTTTTTAAATACTATTATATGATTTTTTCCATTAATCTAAATGTATAATTAAAAAAAAATGTTTAACAATTAAATTTTTTGTTTTATTTTGTTTTTAGATATTTTTTTTTTTTAATTTATTTTTTATTTGAGAAAATTCTAACAACAACACCAAAAAATTAATGTTTAAGAATCCCTCGTCAATGTTTCTAAAGGTTTCGTAAAATACAAAGCACCTCATAAAAATGTTTGATGCGGGGATTTAACCTAACCAAAAGGTAAGTTCAAGCTTTGAAGTATTTTTTTGTCGATAAGAAAATATGTTAATAATTTGTTTGTATTTGCAGTTTTTGACGACGATATTGTATTACACGGATATCTCACCCAACATCATCTTAAAATATATTCTAAAGCGAAGAACAAAACTAAAACAAAAAAACTTTAGAAATTAAAGAAAACAAATTTGGAGAGATTTTTATGAAGACAGTGTGGTGTTTTTTGGAGTATCTGAAAGTTCATATCTTGGCTTGGTTTCCACCTATTTTGTTTTTTTTTATTTGTCATATTTATATGAAATTTGCTTTTACCATCTATTAAATTCTCCTGGCGAAATGCTAGTTTAGAAAATTATTCTTCTGAAAGCAAACATTTAGTTTTTTCCGAGAGTAAGAATGTTCCAGCAATTGCTTAAAAACATTCCTTTACTTTTTGCAGAGAAACATACAAACTGTCAAATTTTGTTAAGTGGGGAAGATAGATTCTCAAAATTTGTCAAACCTTTTGTGAATACCAACGATAAACGATTTTTCATATTCATTCTTTTGCTCTTTTACACTGAAATTTTGCTCTTGATAGCTCCGATTTGTAGAGATTTATTTATTTTTAAGTTTGATCTAACCTATCCCTAGGGAAAAATTAAAAAAAAAATATATAACCATAGTCTCTCGTAACTCTTCTTTCTAGTTGGAATCCTTCCTAAAATTCCGTAAAAAACAGGATGGGGAAATAATTTTTTTTTAAACTCATATTTTGAAAGTCGAAATATCTATGAAAACCAATACGTTCAAAATCTCTGAATGGGATACCCTTAATTTTTCTTACAAGATAGGTGAATTTAGTAAAAAGGCTTTTTGTTCGTGGATTGTGGTACAACCAAAAGGGCCTACTTTGAAGTTGTGGTAAAATAGTTACTGATCAAAAGAATTACGAAAAAGATTTGTTATTCAAAAAATTACTGCCGTGAATGGTGCTCGTTAGTTTGACTTGGAATTTACTAATTTTTCAAAGTCAAATTGAGTCCAGTAGAGAGAAAAAAATGAAAAATTGGAAACTTTTCAATGGAATGATTTTTTTTTCGAATGAAACAAAATTCGCCTCGAATTTAGAGCCCTAGTTCCACAAAATTAATAAATTAATAATTTTCAACTCTCCTATTGAAGTATTTTAGCAATATTCATTTCAATTTATGAAAATGTATGTAAAAAGAATTAAATTATTTGTGCAGATGAAATTTCAAACACCTTTTCGAAATTTTCAAATCATTGTCTTGTTTTGACATAGATTTTTTTTGTTAACACAACATAAAATCAAGCCTATCGGCAGCGCACTTACATAAGCCCCTTATTAAAATGAAAGCCTCGTTTTTAGGATTGTATTTATAGACCATAAACTTAGAAATGCAGTCAGTACGACTCAAGTTATGACCAAGAAGTCTCACCTTAAGAAAATAATATTTAGAACTCAAAAGAACTACAAAAAAAAAACACCCACTGTCATTTCGGATATAATCTAAAAAAAAACTGTAGCAATAAAAATAGACTTTAAATTTGTAGAGTTATCATTAAAACATTAAAATCAAATATTAAATATGTGTTTTTAACTTTTAAAATTAAAAACAAAACTAAAAAATGAAAAAATGATAAATGATATCAACCTACATATATTCTTAAAACAAAAGAAAAAATATTAATGGCAGCTACTTTTTTTTTGTACAATTCTAAGCTCTAGACTTGTACAATAAACAAAAAGATTTTAAAATAAAAAGAAACCAAGTCAAGTGATTCGTATGGAACACCCATTTAAAAATAAAAAAAAAACATGAAATTATATTTAAACTTATATCCCACTAACAAAAAGTCAAAACATAAAAAACCTTGGTTTCTCAATAGTAAAACAGAAACAAACTACGAAATAAAATTTAAAAAAAAATTAAAAATTATTAAATCGAATCAACTCGGGCTGAAACACATAGCACAAAATAAAGTCTCAATTTGGAGGCAGAAAGACAAATATTTACTATCATAATCTCATATTTTTAGCAAAACAAAACAATGTAGATAAAAAATATTAATAAATGTTTTAGGGCTTGAAACAAAATAAAAGAGTTACACAATAACATTAATTATGCAAGAAGACAAACAATATAAAGAATAAAATAAAAACTTACTTAAAAACACATTTTTAAATTTTAACAAAATACAAAATTCTCAAAAGCAATTATATTTATGCATAAGCGCATAACAAATCGCTTTAAATGTTAAAAAAAAATTAAAATATATTTAACACTTTGTTCTTAAAAAAAAAACAACAAATCCGAAATTTATTAAAATAATTAATAGTAGTGATTTTTAAGTCAGCAAAACTTAAAAAATTAAAGGCACATTTTAATTTAATTTTATTTGTTTTCTTATTTATTTTTTAAATAATTTCCTGACAAAACAAACTCAAGTTATAAGTTAAATGAACAATTAAATTAAACTTTTATTTTAGTATTTAGGTAGTGGATAGTAAAACTTACCACCTCTTCTCATAAATGTGATAAAAAACAAAAAGATAAAAAAATAACAAAAAATAATTTTTGACTTATTCACATTTAGTACTATATATTTAACAAAAAAAAAATATAAATAATATATATATGTGTGTTTTACATAAAAGAAACAAATGATAATAACAATTAAAACAAAAAGTTATAAAATAAAAAAAAAATTAATTTGCGACAGCTTTGAAAGCACGTGATCGCTTCTTGTCCAAAGTGATATGTAGTTAGAGTTGAATGTAAAACAAAATATTTCATGATAAAGTAAAAAATGGTAAAATAAATAAAATAAAACAAAACAAACTATTATTAACCAAATATTCAAAACAAAATAATTAATAAAAAAAAACACAAATTTTACAAATAAATATTAATTCTAAACAACAAGCAGACAGACAATTCTTTGCATTGTGATATAAAAAATTAACATAAAAAAAACAAAAACAAAATAAACTAAACAAACAAAAAACAAATAACAATTTCTTTAATACGAACAGAATGAAGAATGATAATGATTGATGGTCAAATATTGACTACGCCATATTGCGAACTTTTAGTGTGATGATCGTTGAATAGCTGTTACTAATTTTAAAATGGGCATTAATCTCTGCTTTTTCATTATATACAAATTTAATTGAAATAGTACATTTTTGCATAAAACAAAAACAAAATTGAAATATGAAACCAAAAAACTTGGAAAGTTATGTTCTCTGAATGTGTGTGTTTTCGAAATGTGAATTTTCATAAATTTTATTACTGATTTATCATGAATCATAATGAAATGGATCAACTTTTGGGAAGGGTATGACATTACCGACCTGTTTGTCATTCCCTATTTTGAACAACTTTTCTAGGAATACTCGTTAAAGAAATTTTGTTTCGAACACAAAACTGAAACAAATTCGGTGTATTTTTAAACAAACATTTCTTACAATAAACCAAAATATAAATAAACACACAATTTGTACCCATCACTGTTTTGGACGGATTCGATATTTTTATCACTTTGTCTTTTAATACTGGTATAGCCCAGAGGCTAAAATTCGACCAATAAAAACTGACACAGTTTAAAAAAGCAAGAGAAATGGAATAACAACCTATTTTTAACTTCCTTAATAGCAATTCATTAATATAAAAATTAGCCTGTAGAAAGAGGACTTTTTAAACAAAATAATGAAAAATTAAGATGTGAGTTAAAATGGGCTGATATATTAGGTACCCACCTGTGGATGGTATAAATAACACGAAACATGTGTTCAGACTAGGTCATCTAGAAACTTTTTTGACAAACTTTTGCCGAAAAAAATATTTTGAAGTCTACTTTCCTGGTCTGTGCTTTAATAGGGTCAACAAAAAGTAAGCTATGATCTTACTTTTTGACTTTGGTTGAGGTCTGCTATCTATTCTATCATGTAGCTTCCTATGAAGTTGTAGTTCATTGCGCCTGCCTGAAGTCAGCAATGTAAAACTTATTGGTCTATATCGCCCTCATAGTACTTCTTACCTCACACTTGACATACAGCGCTTAATAGATTCTATTGGAACATTTTTCAATTCTAGTGGCTTATTATGCTCATTATCATCAGTTGAGTTGAAATGTAGTGTCTGTTTTTATGATTATACTTTATGCCATGTCCATAAATTTCAACAAAATCATTGGAGTGGTTTAATTTCAATTGAATTAAAACCAAATTTCCTTATATATTCATCAGAACAATTCAATTGGATTTTGGATTAAAAAAAAAGTCAGGATTTAATTTATGGCATATAACTGACGAACTAACAAGACCTCGCTCGGTAGTAGCATTGGCATGTCCAAGGAACCTTTCTGCTAGACCTTATCACAGCCGCACTCGCTTTATTGCTAAAGAGTGTAAATAAATGAATTTGCACACTAAAGTGATTGAGTTGTCTATGTCTCTTCACCTCCCTCGCTGTTATATTCTGAGCCCACTTTTATCAGGAATAGTGTCGGGAGCCTTTGAACAGGATGGGAGCTTCTCGGTTACAAGGCAGGTCAAACCTTGGTCTTCGGGGCTTTTTAAAGTCATATCGGATCTGTTTAACACTGTTCTGGGTCTGTTTAGACCCATATACCCATACAAGATTTAGTGGATTTGGAATTCTCAAATACACTACTCATACCTGTTTTTGGGATTTATGTCGCTCTGTGCTGCACTTCACTTTGGACCTTCAAGTCCAGATTTATCTACACCTTAGATGGTGCGAATTTATAATTTATGTGAATTACAGTCTCTATACGAGTTTAGAAAACCTTCTACCAAACTTCCTTGCTGAAGGTTGAACATAAGTCGAATTCTGCGATGATTTTAACGCTTTCGTGAAACAAATATCGAATCCGTTCGAAAAAATAGGTACAATACAAATTTATCTAACAACATGCTTAACCGAAAGAAAAAAAAAAAAAAACAAAAATAAATATTTTAAATAAATCTCAAATTAACAAACCAAAAACAAAAAGATCATACAGAAAATTCAAAAGAAACACAATTTGCTTTGAATATATATTTAATTCAAAAAAGAAAGAAAAACAAACAAAAAAATAAGTGTCTAGAAATATAACTATAGAATGCAAATCACAAAAGAAAAAAACAATTATTCAAATAAACCAAAATCGATATACATACTTTTAGCAGCAAATAAAAAATCTAATTGTCCATCAATAAACATACACATTTATTATATATAAAAATATAAAATAAAACAACAATACAAAAAATAGCCTTTAGCAAAACAAAAAAGTTAATAAAATTTCTTATTTAATTTTTTTTTTCTTGCATACTTTTGGGAAAGACTGAAATTTTTGGCAAAACAAAAAATAAAAAGAATGTTTCTAACATTTTAAGTTAAAAATAAATCTTAGTTTTTTATAATTTAACTTTTCAAAAAAAAAAACTAAATATAAAAAAAAAAACAATTAAAAATTGCATATCAATGGAATATAAGAGATTTTCTTCTTTTTATTTAATAAGGTAATTATTTTAAGGTTTGAGTAATTGAAAGAGTAATCGTGAGTGTGCATGAGAATTTTGTACCGAAAGAAAGAAATTTGAAAAAGAAATTCCTATTTTCACACAGAAAATATAAAATATTAATAAAATAAAGAAACTTTTCTTTTACTATATATAAAATTAATAACTAAAAATATGTACGAATAAAAATGATAAAATTTATCTGATCAGGAAGTTTTTAGAAGCAAAAAGAAAATTTGAAAAAAGAAAAAAAATTTAAAAAAAAACTCCTATTTTTTGTGTTTGAAAAGAAGAATAAATTTCTATGGAAAATTCTTTTGTTTAATTTTAAAAATTTAAGGAAATACACAAAAAAATTATTTGTTAATCGATAAGAAATATTATTCGTAATTATTAAACAAAAAGCAAATATTCACGTAATAAATATTTATTGAAAAAAAAAATATATATGCATATGTGTCCGTTATCTTTCTGTTTGTGCCAAGTTTGAACAATTAGAAACTGGGTTCTTATCAGATGACAAAAACGGTAAAATTTATTTATTTTATATTTATATTTATTTATTTTAAAGTCATGATATGACAGACGGATATAGACGGATGTTTGTTAAATTTGATTGAAACTATTCAATGAAACCTTCAAAATAAAGGTAAGCAATTATTAGGAAAGCAAGCAACCATCACTTTCTAATAGTACCTTTCTACTAGTACTGTTAACAAAAAATAAAAAAAGTGCCTCCCATCTTAGCATTTCGACTTCGGTAGATTTCCTGCCAATTGACAGACAACAGGCACGCTAGATCTTAGGCTATAAGAGATGCATGTTCGGTCAGAGAACATAAGGTCAATATGGCCGAGAAAAAAAATTACTTAGAAAGTCGTAAAGCACTTACTTTTTGTCGTAGGAATATCTCCTAGAAAAGACTTTACTTACAATAAAGGAGGTACAACTATGGGCAGAAAAATAGCACAGTTAAGAAATATTTTCTGAGAATATAATTTTCTTTCTCACTTATATGCTAAAAGATTAGCTGTGTTTTTTTTTTTTAAAGTGAATAGCCAGGGCCAGCAAATTTTAAAACGCAAACAATAATAAAACTAAAAGTTAATACAATTTAAGTCAGCAGTCAGAGGGAACATAAAATGAATTTAAATTGTTGAAATGTTGAGCGGTTAGCCTTTAATTAATGGGACTTAATTCAATCGTGCAATCAAATTAAATGGAATATAAGGGACTGATATGGACTTTGAAAGTCATTCATCATGTCCACCAGATTTTTCAAACATAAAAGTGAAAAAATAGGCAAATCTATACAAAACAATTGTAGAAATATTAATTTCATTTACATATATTTAATTTATAAAAATATTATTCCAGTTCACGATGAAATAATTTTTGGGGTGCTCTTTACCTGCTCTAGATGTTTAGAAATACGAAAACGTTGACATTTTAAAGTTGCTTGAGCGTTATATGGATGGAAATGTAATAATACCTCACAAATTCGATAGGCCTCTCAGTTCCGTTGCAAATGGAATATGTAAGCAGAATGCTTTATTGCTTGGAATAAATCTTAGCTATTTGCCAGATTGAAAATCGGCACATGTAACTAATCTACTCATCAGCAGAGACTGATTCAAATGTTGTTGAAATCAACAACAAGTTGGAATAACAAAACGTCTTTTTGAAATTTTGTCTTAAATAGGAATGTACTTTTCCTCTGTCCATAGCTATACATATTTATGTATGTGTCAAAAATTATGCATTCGTAAAAAAATCTAACTCTTGTATTTAATAAAACTTAACATAATGATAATACACAAGACGTTGAGTCATCTTCTCTATCGATTTCGGCCGATATTGTTCGATTTCCAATCCAAAACTCTAATTTTTTTTCAAGGCCAAAAAACAAAATTAAGGGCTCCTGCGTTAAAACTTCTTACAGACGATAAGAAAGACATTGCTTGTCTCTGATCAACGATTTTGATGAGTGTTTCTAAAATGTCAACATTAAGAAATATGTACCTATGATCTAAGTACGGTTTTTTTTAGATTTTCTCATTAACCACTAACTGATTTTGATAAACATTTTTCCACAAGTTTCTAAAAAGGAATAACAATATAGCATACCAAAATAATAAAAAAAAATAATGGTTCAGAAAAAAAATAATAATAATAATACTCGTATGTATTTCGAAAACGTTTTAGAGGAAGTATGGGTAAACCCATATAATGGAAAGAACATTAGTATTACATATGTTGTATTCATGGCAATACTTTTGTTGCAAATACATGAGAAATAATATAGGCGTTCGTTGAAAACATCAAAAACTGATAGCCTTTTTTGTAGTTTTGTATCAAACCATTAACCTCCTCCTTAAGGACGACTTAAACTTTTTTAGCGAATTCAAAATAAGTCCATGGTAATTTTGACGGAATTTTGTACGAATTTCTAACCTCCGAACGAGTTTTTTTTCCTTTTTCAGGTGAAATTTTATAAATTATAATTTATTGATATAATATAATTGATAATTGTCCATCAACAACTTACGAGTATTGAGAGGTTCTAAAAAAAAATGTCACCTACTTTAAAAATGATAGTTTATTGCTTTAAAAATTAAATAATTTATATGTTTTATTTAACCACAATATAGTTTTCTAAATTTTAGTCGTAAAATAAGTCGGTAAGTCAAAATGCAGTTATGCATTTTTTTTATTTTAAGGTTTTGTAATCAAAGTATTAAGACAAATTGGATGCGTCTTCAGTTTGAAAATATTAATCTTTGTATTAATTTAAGAAAACAGACAGCCATAAGTTTGATAAGCAATGTAATCTGACGCCTTGAAAACAGGGTGTTGTGTTAGTTGGAAAAATCCAAACGATCTTATAAAATTACTAGGCGTTGATTTTAAAAAAGCTATCAACTCTATTAGCTTAACTTATACACATTTGGCCTTTTAAGAAGATGGGTTTATAGGAATGATGCATTGTCACAATTATACTTTCAACAAAGTTACTTGTATTTTACTTTTAACAGGTAAATGTGTAACCGGAGACATACATTTTTAACAATTAATTGTATACAAAACCGAATTATTTTCCGCCCGGTTTGCGAATTTTTTTATTCAAAAAACAACAAAATTCACTTTCCCGCGCGGTTTTAAAAAATTCTGAACGAATTTTTGTTTTATGTTGTATCTTGTTGTTAGTGAAATTCTTAACGAATTCCCTTATTCCAAACTCATTAATTAGTTGCTTTTTAAATTCGTTGCTATAAGTCGTCACAAATAAGCATTCGCAACCTTGTGGAACATCGTAAAAACTCTTAACGAGTTTTATTTCGTAGTTTCTTCGCGTCAAAATACAACATCATTATCTTTTCTTAACGAAGACCTTGAAACTTTTAGCGATTAATTTGCCAAACTCTGCGGAAGATTTTCATTAATATGTACTTAAGTTAAAATATTTTCCCCTTGCTCCTTGAAAATTCTTAACGAATTTCTTTAAAAAATCACGAATTCGGTTATGATTGTTGCTGCGAAATTCTGAACGAACTTTTTTCTTAACTCTGAACGAGTTTGCTTTTGTTCAATGAGTATTTTTCAAACTCTTAGCGAGATTTATTTAATACTATTCACCGCGCCATAAATGCAAATGATAATTGTATCTTTAGATTTCTTAACGAAAGCCTTTTATTCTAATTATATTCTAGATATATTCTGGCGTTCGCGCACGGTTTTCGAAAATTCTTAACGAATTTCTCTCCCCGTTTGATTATCAAATCCCAAATCATAATTTTTTAAACGAATTTTTTTCGTAACTCTGAACGAGTTTGTCGTCTTTGTTTCCGATTTTCCAAAACTCTGAACGAATTTTGTGTACTCTTCGCGAGGATACGCAACGATACATTTATCTTCAAATTTCTTCGGGAGTACTTACGCGCATGTTCTTTTAAAATTCTTAACGAAATTTCTTCAAGCATTCAATTCAAATATTTCTGTGGGAATTCTTAACGAATTCTTTTAAAGCTCTTAACGAGCTTCTGTTATACATTCTTGATGGTTATTTTCCTTGTGTACGATCAAGGTTATTTTGTTTAAAATTTTACAATTTACCAAGTTTTAAGCAAATGTGAAACTTCAACATTCAATTTTTAAAAGTCAGTTAGTTAGTTAGTTTTTTGGTAATTTCATAAACACTTATTGAAAAAATTGAAAAACAGGCAAACAAATTGGAATACGTGCCTTTAACAAAAAAAAGTGATGAAATCAGTAGGAAAACAGATAGTTTTGAATTCAGGGAGTATTGGGATTAAAAGCGCTGAGCACAGGGAGTATAGGATTCTTCATTAGAAGGATGCAGGGACTTTGAGCGCAGTAGGCGATTTTCCTGCAAAACTTTGAACACAGAGAACTTTAACAAAAGATGGCCTTTATCAGTTGAAAGGGGATTAACTTCAAAAGTTATGATAGTTTTGAAAAAAACTTATTTTGTAATACAAAGAGTCTAGATCGTCGTGTTTTTGTCAAGTCAGGGTTTATTTTAATACTTAAATATAACAGTTATTATTTTAGTTAAATATGTTAGGGATATTCAATACTTGTTTAAAGTGGACAGTATTTTATTTTGAAATTATTTAGAATGCCGTATACTGAAAATAACTTTATTTCTTTTTTTTTTCAAAAATCAGAGCTAGACACTTATGTACATGTATAGATTTACATAACAAGCAATTGTGTCTTTAAATGTGAAGATTTTATATTTAAAAACCGCAAGAATGAGACGCACGTACTTTCTCTTATGTTCTCACATTTATCTCCTAACATTCTTAATTCTATAGCATGAAATTCATTCTTTAAATTCTTGAACTAATATGTATACTTATACAAAAATATTAGATTATTTTTTTTAAGTGTTTTTTAAGAAAATAAAATTTGGTTCGCCGATATTTAGAATTCCGTTTATTTGTTAATCAAAAATTACTTTCATATCAAATGATATATCACACTTATTTTAGAAAACATAGACAACATGTTATCAAAATCGTTTGAGCCGTTCCAGAGAAAAATTTATTTTTAATTTTCTAGTTACTGTAAAAACCACTAAGTGCCAAGTTTAAAGTCGACCAAGTCATTTTCGAAATATTTTTGATATTCAAACTTTCTAAAAACTCCTTCATGAAAAATGTTACCAAAATCAGTTTTCGAGAAACCCAAAATTCAAAAAATTGTTTTATGAAAGAAGGTATATTTAATTATTAATTTTCTGAAATCTGTGTTTTTTTTATTAAAGTTAACATTTTAGCATTTTAAGAACCATTTTTTAGAAAACTAATTTTGTTACTTTTGATATTAAACAAATTTAAAAAAAATACATGTGTATTTATTACTACGTTAATAATAAGAATTTAATCGGAATCGAAGGATTAAGTTACTTGTATACCTGAATTGAATTACTCAATCCGATGCCACTAGAGCTGGATCGAATCGAAAATATGTATTTAATCATGAATCGACGAATTGAAGAATCGAGTTCACAGCTGGTTGTTGGAGTGCGTATGGAATAATTATGTAATTTGTTTTCGGACTGTTTTTGTTATGTTTAGCTTTTTTCTGTTCCATGTTGTTTCTCGTTTACATACGCAAATAATTTTTTAACGATATTTACACACACGCCAGACTGTGACTTCGATTCCATATGAATTCAATATTTGGACCATATACCTGAATGGAAATCTGAATTCGGATCCGATTCGATCCCCCAATCCACTTGTATTATCCGAGTAAATGAGGAACTCAGTTTAAAGAAAATCGGCAAAGCTGAACAGAGAAAAAAAATTACAAGACCAACTTTTTTCTTCTTCTTCCTTCTTCTTTACAATCGCAAAGTTTGATGAAAATATCAGGTCCATTTTTCACGAATGCATAACTTAGCTACCTACAAACATATACTTTATATTTCACAACTAAAACAAAACAATTTGTAAGAAATGATAATTAATAATTTAAGAATTGCAAAAAAAATATTTTTAAAATATTGGCTTAGGTCTATGCTTCTATAATGACAGTGGACGCAAGACGGTAAATTATGCAGCAGTCCCTAAAAACCTACTTTTAAGGAATATTGATAGAAAAATGGATTTCAATTTAAAACCACTTAACAAATCTCTAAGCTTATGGTCTTAAGAAAATGTTAAAAACTACCTCGTTCTTATATTCCACTATTTATCAACCTTTTTTTAGAAAAACATGTTATCAAGTTAAACCTTTTTTTCTATAACTAGGTATAACTATAACGCCTCAATAATTTAAAAATCCTAAAAAAAAACTTCTATGAAGAAATAAATCGACTAATTCCAAATCTTAAAAAAGTAATTTTTTAACAACCGCGAAACTCTAATAGTTAAGTAATAAATAAATAAATTTTATTTTTTAATTAGTCCACAAATCCAATAGAAGAGCTGAAATTTTATAGGTCCTTTATGGATTTTATTTATTAGAAGCCTTAATTTTTGCCATGCAACAGTGGCATTAAATCATTCATTCATTTATTTATTTACGATTAAATGACACCTATATGTATGTAGCGCTCCATATAAGAAGATGGATGTAATTTCCAAAAAAAAAAAAAATGAAAACATTTACGAGTATAATCTTTTCAAGAAAATATTTGGGAGATAAGAGAAATGTACAACCTGTCAAGTACCTCTATGAGTAGTTCTAAAGGAATTTTTCTAAAATGAAGAAAACTATTCTCTAAAGCAAACAGAAAAGACTGAAGTTTATGATATTATTTACGAAGTCTTAAACTTAACTCAAAACTTTTTGTTTTCCTTCTCAAATTAAAAAAAACTAAACTTAATATGTATTTAAAATATTCATACTTTAAATTTTGTAGCGGAAGAACAGAAACCGATCAAGCATGCTAGTAAGACGATGCATAACATGCTTAATTACTCTTATAAACAGAGTTCTAGTGAAATAGCCAATTGCAATCATCCCCTTAAACAATTCAAACTTTATACCTGCGCCCCGGGGAATACCAATCAGTTTACCCTTGAGCCCAGCTTCGTTAAATTCAAAGATTCTTTCTTTAGCCGCACTACCGTTAAGATATTCAAAACCAATGTGCATCGGTATCTCCTTTTAAATTTTCTCCAAGTTTCCTAAACGCTCGCACTGTGCATATACATTTCAAAGGTATACAAAATCCCTTTAGTACCCGTAAAATATAAACAAAAAGTCACTATTATTTAAACAAAAAGACCTCAATAACTAGCAACACTACCAAAGTTTAAAAAAATGTCGACAAAAAGTAATTTTTTACTCTACTGTCCTAAAAACATAGGGCACAATATTTTTGCTCAATATTTTAAGCCGTTTAACATTTCGGTACTTCTGTGAGAAAGTCAAAAGCCATATTTCCAACTGCATACATACATTATGTCTTAATCACGAATGCTGATTTTAACTAACACAAAAGTCGCCACCTCATTTCTTCATTTGCATTTTTCTTAAAAATCACCTAAATTACAGAAACCTATAAGCACAATAAAATAATATGAGTTTACTTTTAAGAAATATTTCTTTTTTTTCAAAATTAATTAATTTGAAGGTACGAAAACCAAAAACATGATAATGCAATCAATTGAAAATACCTAAAACCGAGACAGGCCTTTCTTCCCATTCCCATGGTCGTTCAATACTACAAAATCTAAAAAAAAGGAATAATTGGAAGGGCCTCTGGCTCCTATGAGATCAGGATATAAAAGTCTTCAAGTGTCTAAGCCATTAAAGTATGAAAATAAAGTCATGGCAATAAGTAGGAGGACTTTTACTATACATTTTTGTGGAACTGTACTCGATCGGGACTGGAACATTAGGAAGCAATACCAATCGATTCAAAGCTAACTTTCAAGGCCAACATTTTTGTGAACTCTTATTAAAATAGCCCCACATAGAAACAATAAATTAGTAAACTGCTCTTAAATGATAATCACGATAGATTTAAGTCTTGGGCTAGCTTCAAATTAGTCCTAAAGAAAATACAAATAAAACAACTTTGTTAGTACGTTATAACTTATAAGTTATAACTTCCAGTGAAATATAAATACAAAAACATACAAAATTCATAGGGCTAACACAAAATTTTCCAAGATCTTGAGATCTCGCGTCTTGGACCTTCAATAAACAAATTGTAAAAATCGTTAGGTAAGAAGGACTAAGTTTGAGTAATACATTGGTTATGGGAAGGTAAGGTCATATATGAAAAAAACAAAAAAAAACAAATTGTTTGCCCACCTACAGCAAAAATGGAGCAACGCCACTATGAAAATGAAGAACACAAAGCCTCTTATCTTCTAATCCATTTGTTTTTAAGGAGTAATTGCTTAAGATTTAAGACTTTGATATAAACGAAGAGGAACAAATATTAACCCCCAATCAAATTAAAAAATTGAAATTTCAAGACTAAACGTCAAACAAATTATTTCGAAATTAATTAAAAAATGTATAATAATTTATAATAATTAAATAAATATAAATGATTTGTGTAAATGTACATAATATACAAATAAAAACAATAACAATTACTCACCCAATTGTTATTTTTGTTATAATTGTTGTCTTTAATAAATAATTATTTGCATCACACACTCACCTAGAATAGAAAAAAAATTAAAAATACACTTCCATATTTTTTTATAATACTAAATAATTAATTAATCAATAAATAATAAAAAATAGAACAGATATTGAGTCAAGATTATGAAAGAAAGTTCATTTACTCACTCTTTTTCAATTTTACATTAAATTCTTTTCAAATATTGCCGCCACTTTACATGCGGAGCACCCAATTTGATTTTTTGCACAACCCTCTCAAGGTCAAAGCGACGCTACGTGCTCGTAAGAATCTTCATTATAATAGAATTTTCTTTGCAAAAAAAACCACTTTAAGTCATCGAATCGATTAATTTCTTTTTAGTAATATAAAATTTAACACTTGATAACAATTTTTATTGTACTTTTAATACCGCACATTTGGAATTTATATTTTAAATAATTTTTTCAATTCGAGCCGATCACGACAAATAAAGAAAAGGACGCACTTGATATGAGAATGAGAACTGAACCATCATGGCTGTGCAGTGCATGGGTGATGACGGATGACGGATATACAGTCGAAATTCTCTGAGAAACAAAATTTCTCCGTGTCGATAATATAGGATAGGAGTTGAGAGAATTGGAATTGGAACTAGCTGTGCGCGATGGGTTTCGTCTTGTGCATTGAGTGAATTATTGATGAATGTTTATAGAATTATGAGGATTGTGGATGATTCAGTACTTTTTTAGGGGTTTAATTTGGATTGTAGGTATAAAGAAATTAGATAAGTTTACAAGGAAATCATGACAAAAAAATATTTAATGGTGATTTAATGACAAAGTTGTTAAATTCACCTAGATTAAATATTAAAAAAGCGAAACACATTGCCGCATTTTTATTTCATTACTAGAAAATATTCTTAATCAAAGATTACAATCAAAAGAAATAAAAAGCGAATAAAATGTGAGCTTCTTAATGTGTGGATAATGAATATTTTTAATGACTTACCGTTTAAAGATCAGTTTTTATTATCATTTTAAATATGACCGCTAGGTATCATGTCGAGAATCAATTTTTTTCATTTGAACTTCTGTCAAAACTAACAATATGGATGCGACACTCTCAAAATTAAACATGTACAAATTTGTAAATTTGTAAATTTTCACTTTTTACACAAATCTAACAAACTTTAAGTCACATTTTTTAAAAATAATCTTTGTTCTATCAAGAAAGAACGCACTAGCAATCAGAATTGAACTGTGTTAGGTAAGTAAAATGTGCGGGAAGAGTTCATTTTTATGCCTGTTTGGTACTTTGAAATTTTCACATCAAAACCTTGGGAATATTTGTAAGAAATTTTAAGGTCCCAAACACATCTTTTATAAATACGATTGTCGATAACATAAAAATTAAAAGAATACAGAATAGTTTTCCTTTACGATCCTATACACGCCAAAATTGACAGCCATTACTTTGTTGATTTTTAAGAAGTTTGCGATTAATGTTTTTAAATTTTAATTAACATTTGTAATCATTGAAATAATAATTGAAATGGTCCAGAGCATGATCAAAGCATATTTAAAGCTCATATAAGAATTACAAAGGAAAAGCGTGAGAAACAGTTAAAAAAAATCGTGTCAAAATGAAAGTGGAATTATGTGTCATTCATATGGTTTTTCATTAGTAAAATAAATCAATTTATTTTCGATTAAGATCTGTCAAAATGTCGATTTTGTTAAGTTTTGTATTCAATTGGCAAAAAACTGATTTATTCTTCGATTTGAAATCATTTTTGCAAATCTAATTTTTTCGCCAAATTAACCCCTCTCTGTTCTAATAGTAAAAGAATTTTCAACTGTCAGTTTGCAAATTTGGTTTTATCTCAATTGGGAAAATTATATTCAAAACACGAAAGAAATTTGTTTATATTAAAAAATGGAAGCAGTTCGAAATGATTCGAATAATTTAAAGTAAATTAGGAATGATTTTTTTTTAACAGTTAGACAGATACCAAACAAGACTAATACAACAAACAAATCAATTTGAAATCGGATTCCGTTCGTTGAAAAATAAAATCAATTTTTGACTGAAATCTGAATTAATCCTGTAAAAAAGTTTTTCAGGGGTATACCGCATCTTTCGAGGAATATACAAATCCTCTAAGAGTATTTTTTGTCATGAGAAGTGCTACTCATTAGCCGTTTGGAATCGGCAGAAAATTGTAGGCCTCCTCCATTCCTGGTAACACGCGCACAGGAATGGTTGAGAGTTGTAAGTCACTAGGCTTAGGCTCTCTACGAGCTGTTATAGCCTCTTTGAGGTAGTGTGTCCAATTGCTCAGAACACAATCTATTCAAATATGTAACTATAAAATACCGTGTTTAATGCGTTATAACAATGGTATTGAGTGTGTGATATCGATGAGGGGAAGGCAGTTCCTAATCGATATCATAACAAAACTATCGTCATGGTGTTGTAGGGAAAAGTCTGAATCAAAACAGGGTCATAATTCACATGATCGAGATCTGTTCATTCATATCTCTTTACTGAAAATAAAAACCCATATTATGAGGTCAGTTCAGAGAAATCAGATTTGAGAAATTATGCACAGAATTCCTTAGTTTTGCTGTCAAACATAACTTTGCATTTCATTCCTTATATTTTGACGGAGAAAATGTTAATTTTCTGGCTTATGAGATATATTTTTGTATGTTCTAAGAGTGTGTACAGATGATTGTCTCAAGTGAGTGTTATCGTCCTTACAATCTTGAGTAATAACGATTTCTTAGGACAATATTGCAAGAAAATAGATTGTCATTTTATTATCAGACTGCTTTCTAATAACTTTAAAACTCAGTGAAGTTACATAAACAACCTTAAAAGTTACCAATCAAATTTGAATAGTTGGAACCTAGGCGTCACTTACTTCGAAGATGAAAAATCATCAGGAAAAGTTGAAACCCAATAAATTTAATTACATTCACCTGATGGTCGTTTATAGCGAACAGGATATCAGTAAAACAGTCAAAAATTGAAACACGCATAAGTGGAACCTTTCGTAATGTTTTTATATTTCTAATCGTATTATAACACATTAAATTATACAAGAGAAATTTTTTTCCTGATGCCTTTTCCTGATAGCTATAACCGTGGCGTCTTATGTGGATACATACTTTTACAAGCATAAACATTTTACGAAATCAAATGAGAACATAGTTTAAAAGTGGCTAAATTTTTAAATGTGGCTGTTCCAAAAAAATTAACACTTTGCTACTAGAGACACTTGGGCGTATACGTACTTTTTTATTACAATTTTTTTTGTTCAACTTTTGTTCATATAGCAATTTGTTTAGGTGTTTCTAAGAAGTTCATGACAAGAGGTCATATGGGAACTTGTAGAAGCTTTTGAACGAAGAAATGAAATAAGATCAAATTTTATCAAAAAGGAAAAGAGTCTTGCTGCATCAACACTGCACCATTAGTGGTCAAAATTAACTAACTAAAATTCCTCACACTCACTACTCACCAAATTTAGCTTAGTTTGGCTATTTTTTCTCCCAAATAACAAAAAACTCACTCGGTGTCAATGAGTTTTTGGGAACACTGAATGGTATCGAAGGTTATTGATATCGCTAGGATAAGTCCAAAATTTTCGTTGAGATGTATAGATGTAATTTTCAATTGAAAGCTTTTTGCTAGCTTTAGTCCAAATACCTTTTGCCCAGGTACGACAGTTGGGCCTACCAGTTAGATGCTGTCGTACTAAGCGATGTAAATTATATTTTTCTAGGGAAATTTCGTCAAATTCGGACACCTATAAAAGACAGTCCGCGCTCTGCCACTTTGAAGAAGAAAAACAAACATATAGGTACAAAAAAATTATAGCTTTTGTTTTCATAGGCTATACTGAATAAATCAATTTAAAGTTTTTTTCGACCTCTAGTCCAAATGCGTGGTTTTCAGTTAAAATATACTTCTCTATTGCTCTATAGCTAGATCAGGGAATACCGCGACTACCCTCCTATAACTTCAATGAAATGATACACCCATAAAAAAGGTAAGTAAAGTAAGTAAAGACCGAAATCAAGTAGAATTAATATCAAAGTTTAAAACTTGATAATTTTCTAATGGAATAAGTAATATTCGAATACATACAACTCCTAATACCAGGCTTCTCTCATTTTTTAACCAAACAAAAATCAACCAGATAAACAATTCATTTTATTTTTCATAACTTAAAAACTAACCTTCACACATTGAAAAAAAAATAATTATAGAAAAATCAGTCTTATTCATACCTTAAGTTTACAATAGATTATTTTTGTTTTCTTTTTGATTTTAATCTCTTTTAGTTACGTCGATTTTTTCGAATGTAGTCGATTAAATTCATGATGTAAACCTTAGTCCTTCAAATACAAAAACATAAAACATATACAAATTTATGAAAATACAAGAAAATTTCATTCGAACCTTGATCCGTAATTTGAGTCACCTCTTCCTTCGCCAGCTACTGGTTTTTGAGACAACAAAGACTCTTCTTCAGCCTTTTCCAACTCTGCTCTATGGTAATTGTCGACTTGCTTTTGTATTAAATCTGAAGCAATTACTTGGCTCGGCAATGATTTATTTTCACTGGATTGACCTTGATTTTCATCACGACGGCGACTTAATAGAAGCTCATCACCTACAATCAGTCACCATACATACAATCTAATAAGTCATAAGGTAAGACAAGACAAAATTCTTACTCAAAACATCGATAAATTCTTCACTCGTCAGAAAGAGTCCAGTCGCCTCAGCTGGAACACCAATGAAAAAGCCATCCAACTTCAATCTGAAATTCTCGGTTCCCTTTTGTCGCTGGTCATATCTCAGATCATAGTCATCACCATAGCTTAACATATCGATTATAGATCTTTTGCCAGTTGTTGGCCTAGCTCTAATCGTCGTCAAAAGTATCAACGAAGTTAAAACCAGAAAGACAAACAAACGCGAATTGAATTTACACATTTTGAAAGAAAGAAAAGATTATTCTCAATACTACCACTCTGTGCGTCACCTAGAACGGATTCCACTCAATTGAAATCAATTGCGCCGGTTAAGGTGCAACGAAGCCTCCACATCATCCATAACCAAACCAAACCAGACCAGAACATCACAATGTTCGTGGGATGAATTGAAATGGTTAGAAGTTAGAATAGAAGACATACCTATCTAGATATAATATTCAGGGAAGAAGAGAAGACTCAAACTACTATTGGTGTAGGTAATGCAATGAGAAGAAGGCGAAAATAAATTTATACTTAGGTGACTCTACTACTTGGAACCTCTTCCGCATATGGAATTCTCTGAGGCCGGGAAAGTTTATTTTGCTGCTCTGGCTATGATGGCGGAATCGAGCTGCGCAGGGAAGAGACATAAGAAGTGGGTAATTTTCGTGCAAGAAAATACAAGTTGGTAGGGTATGAGGAGATAAATGGACTCAATTCCTAGTTAAGAGCGGTTTATGCAATTCGTAAGTCATTTAAAGGTTCTTAGTTTTTTAAATTGCATTTTCAAATTATATTTCTACAATAAATAAGCTATAATGCCATCATCTCTATCATATTTTAGTGATTTTTGTCATAATCGTGTATAATGACAAAATTGTGAGTTAGAGTCCTGCCAGACTTTCATAAGACTCGCAAAAATAAAGTACATATCAATCAAGTTTTGGCAATGAAATATACCCGAAGTCAAAAGCCCGATTTGGGTACTGGTTATTTGGGAGAAAAAAGGAATGGGCAAATACATTATTTCCACGCGACGAAAAAAAGCCTCGGTCTCGGGTAAGCGATGCGACCAATTCGGAACCGGGACAAGACTTAGTTATGCGAGAACGAGACTGATAGCCAGATGTATCCCCGAAATACATTTTTTTTAATTGGCAGTGGCTGAAGACCGAACCCAAGCCTCCATCATGACAGTCTAACGCCCTAACCATTATGCAAGTGGAACTACACAGTTTTTACTTGCAAGTTACACTATTTATTTAAACTTACACCAGTATCCCCTAAAATTTACCTGAAAAATTAAAATGTTTGTTTTTCCAGCCCCATAGCAAAATCTAATCATATTACTTCTTCTACGAATCCCTGGCATAGCTTACAATCTTCTTCTTAAGTTTTGCTCTTGTCAAACAACATTCTCTGGGCAAGAAGGCATTACAGCAGGACAGTTCTTTGTGTTGCGGCTGGGGATTCTATCAAACACGGAAGTGTTTCCAGAAGTAGGCATAAACTCGTCGTTGTCTTTGTCGTCGGTCGTGACCACAAACGCTCAAGTTTCTTCGGTCAAATTGCAAATTGGAGGAAAATATTGCATCACAGTTGGTTTACCTATTACGTATTTTGTGTCATCATTTTCATCATTATATTTATGACCATCTTCTTCTTTATCATCCTCTCATGCAGAAGAAACTGGTAAGCCAAAGAACTATTGTGAGTTTGAGATCATTTTTTTTTTTTGATTTATATTTTTTTTTTTTTTTTTTTGCTGAGGTCAACAATCGCATATGACTTGACTGGCTTTGTTTAAAGTTGAGACACAAAGTTAGTTTACATTATTTTTGTAGATTTGTTTTTCTTTATTGAAAATCATTATATTTTTTTATATTTGTTGCGATCGTGAAGAATCAGGTTAGTAGAATTCTTAAAAAAATTCCAAAGGTCAGCTTATTATGTTCATATGTACATGTGTTCAATATCTTTTTTTTCAGTCAGAACATACTCATTAGGAAAATATTACGCAGATAGAATATTGTGTAATAGTTGTTTCTACTTATTAAATAGTATTTAAAATTATAAATTACTTTAGGTTATGAGAATAACCTTTTTGTTCATGACTGCAATGGATGTATGTATGTATGCTTTTAAGAAAATTCCGAAATACACAAATGATATTTTGATTTCCCATCTTATCAACATTCGATAAAAGAGCAACTTTCATCAGTGGTATATTTGTGATGCAATTAAAAAATAAATTAGAGGCATAACGATATTTCTTTGGGGATACCATAGGCAATGTGACCGCTATCCAGACACGTGTTTGAAAACTTTCTTGTGCCGGAATTGGATAAACTAGGTCTACAGAACATGTGGTTCCAAGAAGACTCTGACACACCACTCACAGCTCTTACTACGATGCGAATTTTAAGAGAAATTTTTCCCGGACGAGCAATATCAAAAAGATGGAGCCCACAATCCCCTGATTTGACGCCTCCCAATTTCTTTTTATGGTGGTAGCTGAAAGATAAGGTTTACCTTAATAAACCAACTACAACCTCGATTCTTAGAGACAATATTAGAAACGAAATTGCTGAACTTACAACACAAGTCTGCGAAATTGTTATGTAAAATGTTAAGAGAGCCCGTCTTTGCGCCATGGCCTGAGGAGCCCACTTGACCGATACCATATTCCATTCATAATTTTGAAGTATATAGCGTCTATCAATCAATAAAATATTCATTATAAAATTTTATTTTATTTAAAAGTTATTGAAAAAAAAAAACACCGACGTGGAACATACAGTACCTTGCCATATTATTAGGAAGTTTATAGGAAAATTTAATAGAGTCATTTAATTTTTAAGTTGTTTTGTAGTACAATTTCTACAAATTTATGGTAAGTATGAGTGCTAAATCTTTTGTAATTTATGTTTATTCAAATTTAAAACAAAAAAAAAACCTATTTATTGTTTAAAGATGGCAAGAGCGTCTGACCACTCTCCAATGAATGTTGGACAAGTAGCTGGACTTTTAAAGGCAACTAACCTATCCCAATATGAAATTGCGGTCATAGTCGGAGTTTCCAGAAGTTCTGTTTGAAATTAAAAAAAAAAATTGACCTAGGGATGACCTTAAGTCCTCGAAGAAAAGGTTGCTGTGGTCGACCACGACACACATTTCAAAGAACAATCGCAAAATCAGGGTTGTTTGCCTTAAAAACAGAAAATTTACAGTGCGTTTGCTCACGAAAATAACCAAAGATGGAGGAGTCAAAAAAATCAATCAAAATGCATTTTTCGCAGGTTTGCTTTTCGGATGAAACGTTTTTCCAAGTTTTGACTGAAAAGACAAAATTTGTGCGTAAAAGACCTGGCGAGCAGAACAAATCAGAGCACATTATTTCAACAATCAAGCACCCTCTATCCATAATTGTTTGGTTTTTAATATCAGGGAAAGGAGTAGGTTTTCTTTAAGTTGTGGAAAATACCATGAGGCAGGACCAGTACAAGAAAGTGCTTGAAACCGTTTTGTTGCCACAAATTCGGAAATAGTTTTTGAGCTATGAAGGGAATATTCACGCACGGCGGTGCTCCTTGCCATAAAGCGAAGAGTGTTATGGCTTTTCTCAATTAAAAAAAAAATTATTGGACTGGCCTGGATATTCTCCGGATATGAATCCCATAGAAAACGCTTGGGAGCTTCTGAAACTCAAAGTTGCAAAAACCCCTATAACAACCAATACTGAGCTTGTGGAAAAGCTTAATTCTAAGTGACAAAATAATAGCAAGCTCAAGATTACAAATCAAGCGTGTATTAACAATATGCCTCGAAGAATAAAGGCGCTTGTTTTAGCAAAAGGTCAACACACAAAATATTATAATAAAGATGGTTTCTTTTAATCTATGTTTTTTGTATCAAAAATTGTATTGATTTTTATTTTTATTTTATTTCGGCAATAATTATATAATATCTACTAATAATATGAATAAACAAATATGAGCAAAAACTTTAAGCTATTTAAAAAATAAAACAAAGTAAACAAAAATGTTGCATTTTTTCGCTTAGGCCTAATAATATGGCAAGGTACTATAATACGCACCTTGTATTTAATGAATATTGGACGTAATTCATACAAAAAATTGAAGGTTTCTGTCAATCATGAACTAATTTAGAATTTCTATGACTGTCCAAAGAATTCATAAGAGAAGTAGATGCATGAAGCTATAAAGAATATACAAAACCTTTTTATAAAAGACACTGCATTTATGAACATCTCCATGGGCAGGATTCTCCGCTATCACACCGGTGAGTAATATATAGGCGCATTTTACTTGTTGGTATACAAAGTGCGTACTTAAAGCTTATTCGTCTATGGAGAACTAGCTGGCCTTTTGGAGACGTGTATCCACGACTTCAAATAGTTTTAACACTCAAACCTAGTGCACAGCTGATGCGAAACGTGATTTGTCTGTGGTCTCCAACAACACAAAAATAGGATTTCGAAAACACAGCGGACAATTATTCATAGGGAGTTTCACCAATTGGAAGCAATTATAACAAATGCAAATAGATAATAGAAAGTCGTCATCGTGAAAGATACCGTAAGATGATTTTCATATTTGTAAAAAAAATTACCAACAAATTTTCTAACAACACTGACGTTTTTTAATTTTGTTTTTTTTTTTTGTCGTAAACGGTTGCACCGATTTCGAACAATATTTTTCTGCAAGGACTCTTTAAAAATTAAAAAAATGTTTAATGAAAGAAAACCCAATATTAAAAAACATTGCCAAATAATATGTTTAATTGTTTTATGTTAGTTTTAAGTCCATTGAGTTTTTTAAAAAATGATTTATTTCTCAAAACTAAATTACATTTTTCCTAATTATCTGTCACGTTTGTTAAATTTATAGTTGCTAAGAATGTATATAATTCTCATCCCTATGCTTTAAGTATCTACAAAGTTATGTACCATATTCTGAATAAATAAACGAAAAAAATATTGCATATGCAAAATTTTTAAAGATAATGTTTTATAAATTTTGAAAAAAAACTGTTTTTTTTTTTTGACATTTCAAAAAACTCGCAAAAGTAAGATTGAATTTTTCTATAAATACATACTTTAAAACTACAATTTTTTTTAATTCCAAGAACACAAGGAGGAAGTACAGACTGGGCCATCTAGTGGTTTCTTTTTAAATCATAGTTTATTTTGACAGCTGTTGCCCCTTCGAAATTTTG
The DNA here is from genome assembly GCA_963931855.1 of Philhelius festivus. Lineage (NCBI taxonomy): Eukaryota > Metazoa > Arthropoda > Insecta > Diptera > Syrphidae > Philhelius > Philhelius festivus. Next base: position 5,401,794 of record OZ007555.1, on the reverse strand, counting down.
ACAGAAAATCAGTATCATATCTCCGCGGTACAAAATGAGTCACTTTACGCTTGAAAAACTTTGGGAAATATTCAAAACTTATTTCCAAAGTGAGTGCTGTGTAGCCCAAACACTGAGTTTATATAAAAGAAGTTTTGGCCGAAATAAAGCATCTTCATGAGACTGGTATGCTAGTGGTCATCGCACGAGAATGTGGCTGTTGTAGCCGAGAGTGTGAGACTCAATTCACGAACAGCAACTCGCCATTGATTTCAACAGCTCAACATTTCACGCACTATTCTGAGAAAAATTCTGCAGAATGCGCTACTGCGAAGCCAGCCGAGGCAGCCACTTGAACGAAGTTGTGTTCCATAATTAATGGGAATGTTTGTTCTTACTAATAAAGCCATAATCCATGAAAAAAAAATAAAGTTTTGTTCATTTTATTGCATTTTTAAAAAGAAACTTGTATTTAAACCGCCATTTATACCTAATCAAATGGTGCAATTTTTTTTTATAATAAATAGGGTTTCCCTCAATTTTTTCCCAAGTATCATAAAATCTATAGGTTTTTCTGCAAACTTTTTATAGATTTTTATTTTTACCATCTTTACGTTCATAAAAAAAATTGTTAAACGTTATTATACATTTCCTGGAAAAAATTGACCTCAAAGTCATATAATGGGTAAGAACAAATGAACAAGCTTAGAAATTGATCTGAAGACCGCAATAAGACATCAACATGATTTAAACGCAGTTCCAAAGACTTTTATATATTTTTTAAATAACATACTTAGCAAATTTTTACTAATTGTATTAATTGAACAATTTTCGTTAACCTTGGCCAAGGAAGACCAAAGTAGACCTTTTCTTAAATCACTGAAAAATAATTGATGGGAAAATTACATTACAACATAATGTAAAACTTTTTTGTTCTTAGATTATAACATATTCAAAAATATACTTGGTGTATTAGGGAACACCCAGTGTATTCGGGGATTTATCAAACCTTTATGTTTCTATGAAGGTTTTTATAATACTGCAATAATACAATAATACTGCAATAAATCAGCCAAGTAGAAGACCAAGCACTATTTTTTTGGCTTTAAGTCAACAAAAGGCCAATTCTTTTGTCCCGGCGATCTCACATGGACTCATCAGTTGACTGTAAGAGCCTTGTCAATACGCAATTTTTGTTAAATTCAGTTTATCTTACATCGATTTCTTGACATTTTAAATTAAAATTAAATTTTGTTTAAATTTTAAAAATTCAAACATTTGAAAAGTTTACCAGTCTCTCAGACTTTCTTCTCAATAATTTGTTTTTCAAAATTTTTACACTTTTCGAAAAGTTAAATCTGTGTGTGTGGTAAAAACCTTATTTAATTTTAATCCTGATCACGTTTTTTAAATCATTTAAAATCAAGATCAAGCAACTCAGTCGTCAACTTTATTTTCAACAAAAAATATGCAATTTTTTTTCTTTGTGTCAATTTTCGGATATTGATACGAGTAGATACCTCATAAAAAAAAATATAAAAAAAAAACTCAGTATACCTATTTTTAGAATCGCAATAACCCAAAACCATCCGCCTGGATATTTGCATTTTTTTTTTTCATGACAAACTTTTTTGCTTCTCATTCTGTCGAAAGACGATTAAAATCGTATTAATTATAATTATTTTTCGAAAGATTCTCTTTTACGCATAATTTTTTTCTTAAGTGGTTTAATTCTCGCTAACCATCCACATGACCATAATAACATTTCCATTTCCTTTCACATCAGTGGCCCAGATTCTGCCTTTATATTTATTTTGTTTTTTGTTTGGTTTTTAAATTAACATTCGCAGATCGTAGCAACATTTAATGATGTTGACGAAGACGACGACGATTATCTACTATGAAATTTGGATTTCTATGTCAAAGGCTAAGAGTTTCTAATTTTTCAACGTCTATTATATCTAGTTAACGAACGACGATGTGAATCCGCACGATCAGATCAGATCAAGTTGAAAATCACTGAGGAAAGTCAAACTAAATTGTGAAAAAATAGGAAATCCAAAATCACACCTAGATGTTAAATTTGTTTGTAAATATAGACTTTAAATAACAAAAAAAAAATCTATGCAAAAATTGTAAACTTATGTTGGTCTTTGGTGAGAGGAAGAGATCTCCGAAAGTTTCTTGAACCCACGCATGAGCTGCCTCACTTGGTTCGTATAGAAGCTTAACATTATAATTGTACCTTTAAATAAAGTCGATTTGTGGGGAAAACGAGTAAAACTTCAAAATTAAAATAACAGTATATAGGGATTTGCTTGAAACCTTTTACCGCTCTCATTGTGTTTTACATTTTAATAGGTGTTCTTAAGTCGTAATTGCGTGCATTGCATATTGAATTTGTATTCTTAAAACGTCTTGTCTTGCCACTCTATCTATTCACGAAGAAGTTGGCGGCCAAAAGTTGTCTACGACTTAAAGGGTGTAAAAATTGGAAAAGGGCCACTGTGTTCACAGAACCATCGCTAACAACACTGACAGACATTCAAACGGACTATATTTTGCCGTACATAGGTTTTAACCCAATCACCCTCACAAATATTCCAACACGGGAGTTTTGGATGGAAACCGGGTAAAAAACGCAAACAGTAGGTTCCAAAACGGGAGCTGCTGTAGAGTCAGGCATCTTCTCAGACAACCCACCCATAAATAGATTATTAAAGCGACCAAACGTGTGCAGTGTTTTCCAAGAGGAAGTGTTTGCAGTTTGCGAGGCCGCAAAATATCTTTCCAAATGTTAACTGTCAAACAAGAATATTGATATCTTCATAGATAGCCAAGCGGCAATCAGAGCCATTTTGTCAATTGTCACTGGTTGCTCGTTGCCGTAGTAAATTAAGACTGCTAGCCGAAACAAATTCAGTCAGCCTTCGATGGGTCCCGGGACAAACGGTTCATCATTTGCACCAAGCAGAATTGTTCCCTGGATACACATGCCACTGGAGCAGGAAAAGTATAAAATTCACCAAATTTTCCTCAAGACCGCAAATGAAAGATGGTCAATTTTCTGATTTGGTTGGAATTCTTACTGGTCACAACTCAATGGGAGCCCGTATGAGCAAAAAGGGCATCAGTACATCTGACTTATGCAAAGAATGTCGGGGCGAAGATGTAGAAGACGGCTTATATCACTTCCTTTGTGAATGCCTCAGCCTAGCCAGAACCAGAAAAGATGCCTTCGGAGAATACTTTTTCGACAAACTGCGCGACGTCCCATTTTCTCCACCAAAAAGCATTCTTAACTTAATTCAGTAATCAGTATGGTTCAGGGAGGCACCCCATACCTAAGACTTCCACTAAATCTTTTCTATTACCCTTTCCATTCTTACATTACCCACACTCTGAGGAGCACAATGGATCCAATGAGACCCGAGTGAGGTGATACGACTTGCTGCATCATCACCTCACCTAAGAAAAGTGTTTAAAGTTGATAAAAAAAATGCTGACGTAATCGCCAAAAGTGAAACAATATAATCTTTATTTCCTGACAAGGCTGCATGTAAACTTAAGCTGAAACAAGATGCTATAGAGTGGACAAACCTAAGATGGAATAATTTAACCAACTCTTTGATCACAAAACAAATCTGGCCAATGCTTGATCAGAATTCAGTGTTTGATATCCTTAGGTAAATAGATAGGACATCGGCACCGTAATTGGTGTCATAACCGGACACTGTCTTGTAGGTAAACACGCTACGATGCTTGGCGTTTATTCAAACGATTTGTACGAAGCTGTATGGAAGAGGAAGAATCTGTTCGTCATCTTCTATGTGAATGCCCTGCTCTTTACCATTTATGTACGTATGTACATAGGCTCCTTCTTGAGAATTGTTCTTTGAGGAACCTAGTGTTCTAATTAATGTAGACTTTTGCAGTCTCTTTCGTTTAATGAGGAGCTCCAAAATATCTCTAGATTCATGGACCAACTCTGGTCTGCTACGACTCTGGCAACCATCTCAACCTAACGTAACAAAACTGATACAAAAATTCAAATTAAATGTAGGAAGTGTTCAAACCAGATAATGTAATCTGTATGGAATAATTTGATATGGTTAAAAGCACAATAATTTAATAAAAGTATAGGTCAAAACAATTTCAGGTTCGTATGTAAGCCTTTTGACTATTTTTGCAAAGATTTTCAAAGTACTAAGTTTGAATATAAAGCTTGTTAAATTACTTGAGGTTTTCGAGACATTTCAATCTAAAGTTGACAACAGCTTTTAAGCTTTACAATTATTTGAGGTTGTTTTATTTTACGAAATGTTACGGAAGGTGAAATAAAGTACTATTCACACGGCCGACGAATGAACGAACATTCGCCCATTTTGACATTTCGTTCACATGCATTTTTTTTTATTCGTCGCGAATGGCGTTTACTTAGACAACTGTCTTCTCTTCTTTCTTGTACCTATCTGAATATGAACAGTCGGCCTTGTTGTATAGTGTTGGATTTGTTTCCACTTCCAAAATCAATCTTTCGTCAAATTCCTAGAAATATTTACATTATTTTAGTATTCCTTGCTTAAAAATTTATTTGAATTTTTATTGAATATATTTATTTACCTTTTTTTCCATGATCGCTTCAGCCATTACCAAACACCAAGAAAATTATTTTAGAATGATTTTGAGGTTAGTCGCGCGCGAACAATTCATTCGTTGCAGTGTGGATGGTATGTGGAACGCGAATAGTGTTTGACAGTTCGTAGCAGTCATATTGCAATTCGCGACGACCAATTTATTTTCTCAAATTTCTCTCAATTAATGAATTACAACGCAAATTTTAATATATTAACATTAAATTAAACTAAATTTCTACCCTTTTGTAAAGTTTTTGTGAAGAATTTAGGCTTATATATGTTTTAAATTCCCTTTCTTTTTTATTCGTTGGTCGTTGGTCGCTCTCATGTGAATAGTACTTAAGACTAACGAAACATGTCAAAATTAATGTAACACACTTTACGAGTTAATATTTCACTTAATGGCGAATTGAGTGAGACAAGTTGGTTTGATGTGGGTTGCAATTAAAAAAGGAAAAGAGAGTCAAAAATTATTCTGCGAGAGGACGTGACGGATTTTGGTTTTTCTCATGCGAAATATATGGATTTTTACTGTCAAATTTCAATCCAAGATGACTAAGATGTCAAAAAAATTAAAAAACACCTGGAAAATAAGAACAGGAACATCTTATGCTAGCTACACACGAGGCAACCGTTGCCGCAACCACAGTCCACAGTACTGTTGGAGCAACCGACCGAAAATATCAAAACTTTTTGATATTTCTGGCAACGGTTGCAGCAGCACAAAATCAATTGGCAACATAGCTACACACGAAGCAACGGTTGCTTCAACATGGCTATGTTGCTGCAGCGGTTGCCTCGTGTGTAGCTAACATTACGTTTCGCTCGAGAAAACTACGATTTTAATATTTGCCTCTGATAGATAGAATTGAATATTATGTACATATGTCAAAATATTATTTATCATTTACCTGTCAAACTACAAAGGGCGTTTTTCTTTTTAAGCTCAGAGAAGGGAACTGAGCTTTCAAAAAAACATCTGTGTTTCTTTTTGGCTCAGACATATTAGAGCGCTCAGATTGTGTTTCGTTTCTCAATCAGAGCTAGCTCGGAGCGCACTCTATGAGCTCAGAATAAAATGACCGAGCAGATGGAGTAAAAAGCTGAGGATGGCTAACTTCATTTTTTTTCGTGTGATGTGACAGAGTCAGAAGGCGAAAAAAAACAGACGAGGAATAAAAATTGAAATCGACGCTTTTGACAGCTTAGTGTTTCATAAATAAATCGGAGAACTTTGATCCAACTCTGCTCAGAGCGTGCTCTACATGGCCAAGCTCTGCTCAGTGCTGTGCTCAGAGTTAAAAACGAAAAACGCCCAAAATTTCAAATTCCATTGAAGGATTAAAAACTTCTGAAAACTTTTAAAAAGTTAACAATTCATCTTACGATCAAGAAAACACCGAATTTATTATTTTCCGCTGACAGTTCGAATTAAGTATTTAGATGCGATTTGAGTGATTTTTATCTACCCTATTAATATCCCGATAAAAAATTTACTTCCGATCTTTCAAGGCTTAAAGTGTCAAATTTTATTGAAGGATGATGGTAACGATGACAATGCATTTATTAAAAAATCTAAAAATTTTACCAATATATTTTGAACTGGTTTCAATCAGTGTTTTCATGTTATTGTCAACACAAGGAATCCAATTCTTAAAACTTAAGAAAACTCAAATAATATCCCCGGGAATTATTAAATTCTTAATTTCTAAATTAACCATGAAGAGTTTCTACTTGAAAAAGGTCACCTTTCTATTACAATCCCTAGCCCGCTGCTTCCAGTCATCTAGATTCTAGACCAAGCGCTCTAGCACCCTCAATAGCTTCGTCTTTAACCCGGAGGTTTGTTCTTCTTTGCCACCTCTAACCAGGGGTCGAAGTTACCTTTTGCACTCACCAACAAGCTGAATTATATGCTAGTAGATAAGACAATTTGTAAATTGAAAACCTGCTAATTATTAAATTGGTCCAAATCAGTTTTTTCAACTATCGAAAACTAAACAAAAATAGAAGAAACCAATAGCTTACCCTTAGGAAAAAAAATACACTTCGAACGGTGACACCAAAGAGGAAGATTAATAATTCAAGTACATTTATGTATGTCTATACTTTAGGTGGAAGCGACCATGGACGTGATCATGGTCAAGACCTACTTTGTGCGGCTCTCTGTCGGCAAAGGGATTCCTATATTTCATTATCTACTTTACAGTAGATCCAGCATCCAGAGCAGGAAGTAAACAACTTTGTCCCAGAAGTTAAACGCTATACTTGTATGTACATACCTAACTAAATGCACGTTAAATTGCGAACATAATAATCAAAAGGATGAGAAGATGCCCGATAAGTTCTTGAAAAAGAGTGGTAATAGTGTGGTGTGGTATAAGTAACACATTTCCTGCTTTGGACGACTTTTCCACATTTTGTTTGTTTGTTTGTTTTAATGAACCTCACCAGCACTTGCTCAAGCACCAATTTTTTATTGAGTTTTTCCATTTTGAGCTCAGTCAATGAACCTGTTCTGATGTTTAAGTTATGTTTTATGAATCAAGGTGGTAATGATGAAGGTAATTGCATAATATTAAAAGTAATATGCAGTTGCAATAACGCTCCTCAAGAATCAGATAGGACGTTTATTGATTGAATGCATGTTTTTCGATTACCTACCTACACAAGAAGTATCTTGAAGATTTTATAGTTTTTGTTAAACAAGTGAAGTGGAACGAGTTTTTATAAGTTATCATATCAAGATTGAAGATTGAGATGCAAGTTGCAAGAGCTCTTAATTTGTATCCGATCAAGTTTAAAGGGATTGCAATTTATTTGACTATCCGCTTAACAAGTTATTATTTATAAGGACAACATTTTTCAACACCCTTTACCATGACGATAAAAATAGGGTCTTCAGGAAATTTTTGAAATCTTTAGTTTAGAAGTTAATTTTTTTCTTAATCATATATTTTTACTTGAATCATGAAATCGATTAAACTCTATTGGAATGAGTGATCATTTAACTTTTACCGTTTCATTGGCCCTTTCAAAAGTTTCAACAAAATCCTCTTCCTCTACTTAGTTCCTCTACTTAGTTAGTGAGAAATCGGTTCTCAACTACTCGAAGAAATGACGAGTTGTTATCCATATGCATCCGTCGTATTCCAGTCATCTCAGCAGTTGTTTTTTCAACTTTTTAACTAAATCAACGTTGGAGTTCCTTTTTGACTTTCTTACTACGTTAACGGTAGCCACAATTGTTTTATGAATTTTGCTTATCGAAAACCTTAGAATCTATATGGAAAATAATGCTTGAGACTAGAGTCTTCGAATACCAGTCCCCATATTCGAAGCGACAAAGAAGACTGAACATTTGGTTTAAAGACCAAGCCAGAGCGCTTGGTCTAGAAAAAATTAAACAACTTGCTCGGGATCATAGAAGATGGAAAGCCACCATTTTCGGACAGCATCCCTTCATAGAGAGGAAGCAGGTTAATGACAATGAGTAAGAAAATTAGTCCAGTTTGACTTTAAGAGATGTTTGGAAAATGATCTTCTTAGTTTTAGGAATATTCTACTTCACGCCTCTGCATTTCGCCTCATGCGAATAAATTTAGACTGTTGTTTATATTATAAGTATATCAATAATATTCACACCTCGAACTTCATGGTACCTTTACGTTATGTTACCAAAAAGATTACACATTAAGACTTAATCTATGTACATAAGAGAATGTTGTTTTCATTTTGCAATTCTATGCTTGAATACACTTTTCTTGCATCATTAACATGACTTCATTAGCTTGATGAAAAGTATTTGCCCTTCTGGTGGCTTTTGGGGCACAAATTGAACCATCAGATAAAAAGCTTCATCAATAACTGTAGCGTTGGTACTTTTCCTCAAATTATTTTAATGAATTAGCATTATCACATAACTTGATTCTAAGTACTATCATGAGAAAATGAATAAGACCTGATTTTTTCTTTTTGTTTTATCAAAAATCTAACGTTTCAAATGCACACATGTAGTGCGACTTCGCATAGAAAATTGAATTTTGAGGTTATTTAAATAAATTGACTTATTTTGCGGTTACTCTCGTATATACAGGGTGCGACAAGATAAAACAGCGAAATGGAAAGATACAGCACTTTAGAACCCCTCCTGCAGGAATGAGACCATTATCCGTTTTCGGAAACGTCAAATGAACGTCAATTGGATCATTAAACGATCGTCATTTTTTGGCGCAGATACTGCTATCGTTAAATATTTAATTTTTTGGCTTGTTTGATCAACTTCAGTCAACTTTCTTCCAAACGCGTTTGAGGTTTAAGAACATGTTTAGCTCCGAACTACGCACTAAGCTGTCAGTGCTCTGAGTGCTCATTTTTTCCATTTTGCTTAAACCAGAAAATAATTAGAAAATTCTTGAAAACACTAGTTTCATAAAAAAAACCTGACTATTTGGAAAGTTTTGAAAAAAATAATGATATAATGACAGTTCAGTGCTCATTTATATGTTTCCTATGTCTATTTCCTTTACACGAACGTGCTTCATGTACGCGTAGATAACTCTTTAAATAGGGATTTGAACATTTTGATCCCTGTCAAAGAAAAATCGATTTTTTTTGGAGTAGAGGAACGCAAAATCTCACGAGGGAGCAAAATCTTTACACAGAAATTGATTTTTTTTTATTGGGTAAAGAAAATCGACATTAGATTATGTATGTATACTGGAGCCCTCAGGTCACACTCGATTTGGAAGGAGCTTATTTCGCTAAAAAAGAAAAACTCCTAATATTTTTGTCGTCAAATCGATTTTTTTATTACAGAGTTGCGCCGAAAATTGATGTTATCGAACATAAGACTTTAACAAACTGTGATATCGAAAATAATGGTTTTTGCATAAAAATTTCGTTGTGGGTTTTCGAACTGTTGACTTACATATGTATATGCAGTATACGTTTGAAAAATTCTAGTAATCGCATTTTCGACACAAATGACGTTCTTTTTAAAAACGGTCTCTCTCTCTTTCAAAAAGAAAATATATGTTATCGCACCCTGTATTTCTTTGATGAATACACCGATTATTTTATGCACTATTGAAATAATTTTGCATTTTAAACTTTCACAAAAAAAAACTTGTTATTAATAAACAAATAAATCAAAGAAAAAATCGATTTGTTGAGTCTTTTAATTTTTTTCACACTTTCTCGATAACAATATTATAAGGTTAATGAACAATTACTATACATCTTCAAAGTGATAAAAGGTAAAAAAACGTCAAATGCAGATGGCGAATTGAAGTTGATTTCATTCTTCATTATTGATCCTATAGGCGTTTTTCTTTTTTAGTTCAGAACAGAGCCTGAGTTGTCAAAAAATAAATTGTGTTTCTTTTTTAGTTCAGAGCGTTCAGAGCTTCGTAAATGTGTTTCTTTTTTCGTTCTGAGCATGTTCTGAGCGTGTTCAGAGTGCGCTCTATAAGCTCAGAATAAAATAACTGAGCAGACAGAGTACAATGCTTAACACAGGCATTTGACAGATGGAAATTAAAAAAAAAAAATGTCGACAGCTAAGTGTTCAGGTGTGTTTCAAAAATACTCAGAGCGCTCAGAGCACGCTTGGTTCAGAGGATGTTCGGAACATGCTCGACATGCTGGGACTCTGTTCGGAGCTCTATACTGAACTAAAAAAGAAAAACGCCTTATATGAAAGAAAACTGCTCAATAACTTCTAGAAATGTGTCTACTTGGAACCTATAAATTTGAGTAAACTTGTTTAGCAAAAATTCCAGAACAAATTCATCATCATCTTTTCAAGACAATCATGATGAGTAGAAAAAATGTTTGAAATCCATAACATAATGTGATGATTCAAGATTCTGACTACTGTATGTGCGTAGTTCTCGTTTTGATTTTTTTTTCAAATCCAGAATCTATTTCCCTTACTTCTCAGAAAAAGAACTGTCATCTAGTACCAAACAAACGATTTTATTCAGAATCCTTCCGGATCAACAACCGAAAAAAGATGGTCCAGTTTTTTTGTGTGATAAATTCTACTCGAATTCGGAAGACTCGCGAGCGTCCTCTTCTGTAAAATCAACTATTAATTTTGAGCATCAGAACAAGTTTGGACTTAAATCCTTCAAATATCACTATAACGGGTAATCCAAAAAAGTTTTAATGCAAATTTACCCAATAAACTCCAAGAACACATACTCGTAAATTCAAATTAGAACTTCCTCATCCTGACAAAACTCACAGATAAGGTGTTAAAAAGCATTAATTATACCCGAAGCATAGCTGTTCGATTCAAATTAAATTATTTTGCCGTTACCCACGTAGCATGTCGTCCTCATTTTGAAAACACCACAACCACCAGTTAATGTTCTTCCTAGAACTTTTTACACACTTAATGTAACAACTTTGTTTTAATCACTCTAAGAAAACAACCAATTCTGCTAGAGCAGCCAAAGAATATTCCTCATGAGTATCTAAAGCAAAAAAAAAAAATAAAAAATGCAAAACGCACAAGACCACAATCAACAAAACCAAACGCACAACCATCACATCTAATCATCCCACAACGCATCTAGCTATATATTTCTTTGAGGTATATAGCTATACTATACATACCTTAACGTCCATTCAATAACCGCAACTGACCGAAACCACACAAAGTCTCTGCATCAAGAATACGAAATCACTTTTACCACAAAATGCGCACCAACAAAGAGTCCAAAAGAACTCTTGTGATGATGATGACGATCAGAGAAAGAGGTGCAGTGCTGTTATACATATTTCCAAAGCAACCAACTTAACTATAAACATTTTAAAAACCAGGAAGATAAAGAGGTGTACCGAGTCACATTCTGGAAAACCTGTCATCTAAACACAATTATTAGATATACTCCGGGGAAGACGAAAATCTGTAGAAGCAAAAAAAAGAAACAAAAACTCTCGTCATATAGAAATTATGAGGAGACATAGAAACACCTCCATTCGCCGCAACGCTGGAGAGGTGATATCGTTTGCGGCAGCAATACTCACGATCAGTTTGGTTCTGATCTTGGCCGTGAGTAGATAGTGTGTTGTTTTCGGTTGCAAGATTTTTTTTTTCCGAATCAGAAATGTGGCGAATTATTATTTGCGCAGTGCTTTTAGTAGCATCTGCTAATGGACAACAGTTGGATGAGAAATCCACAACAATTATTGCCGAAAAAGAAAAAGACCCACTTCCAGCTGAAACAACAGTTATACTCCAAGAGATTTCCACACCGTCACCATCACCACCCACAAAACCAACTGAAGCACCACCTCAGCTTGTAACAGAAGTTACAAAACCCCCAGTTGAACTGGAGTCACCTTCTTCGACTCTTCCTATCGAGCTAGAGGAAGAGAACGCAATAGGTGACCCTAAGCGGCGAGTTATCACATACGACCAGCGTCAGGAGGGACAGTACAACATTCGAGCTGACCTAGAAAATTTCATGATCGTTTTTATTCCGCCAAATCCAGTGGATGGTGTGAATCTTCTTGACCTCCTGTCTAAATCGACAAAGCGAACTAAGTCCTCACACAAAAAATACCATCCGGAATCTGGTTCCAAATACAGACAATCACTAAAATCCGGCGCAGGAAGCCAGAATTTCAATTTTCTAGCACGCCATCACCAGTCTCAGCAACCCGGCCCTCACATCATTGTAGAAGAGCATCAGCCCGCTGCGAGAATTGCAGAGTATATAGAGGGACGAACTCCGTATAGAGTGGACATTTCCAGCACTCACTCAGATCTGGAACAACTGCAACAAGAACATCAACAACAATTCCAGCCACAGCAACCACACGGACCTCAAGTCGACGTCCTACCACCACCCTATCCACTATCCTACCATCACTTGATAAAACCGTTTCACTTGGAAGCCGAACCGACAGTGATTCAAGCCTTACCCCCTCAATCTGCTCAGAATAGTGGCAACAAATTCATGGATTCGAATGGAAACTTCTTTCGAATGGCACGCGCCATCCAAGGTGGACTCTATGGCCTGTTGTCACTAGATTCCAACCGTGTCCAACCACGACAGCGGACCATCTTTGATGAACAACTCCTGAGCACCCTAGACGACGATGACAGTGACAACGAAGAAATAGGCGAATCTCGAACAGTCGATTTGCCCTTGAGCAGTGATAGACTAGAAGAAGCTGTCCACAACTACGTCTATCCACCACTAAATCCGTTACGTTTCAATCCGGAAATCCTAGACTTACAATCCAGGTCAATGCATTCATCAGAGTACCCCAAGTATCCCAGGCCCAACGATGACAATGACAACATCAACAGCAACGAGAGTGCAAAAACAACGGAAATTGAATTGAAACTACTTGGGGCTACAGAAGAATGTGGACCGGATAGAAAGCGTGATAGTTATGGGATTTGCCGATTTGCTGAGGGATATTAAATTAATTTATTTAAGCAAACAAATAAAAAGAAAAACGAACTGACTTTTAATATAATTTTTAGCTTTTTAAGGCATGTTTTTTTTTTGTAATTTGAATTGAATCAAATAAATTAAAATGTGCCAAAATGACTATAGCACAAGAGTTTATGTAGGTAAGTTTTCCATACTTTAACAAACGGAAGTAATTATAGACATGTATTACCTAGTTATATTAATTATATTTATGTAGAATTTTTTGTAGTTAAAATGATAAATAAATCAATGAAAAAAAATCGATTTTATGACCTTTTTATTTGTTTTTCTTTTTCCAATTAGCTTTCAAGGCAGAGACGCTGTCGTTGGTTAATAAATTAAACTTGAACAGAGAAAGAGAAATAAGTCAATACAAATGAAATGAGCGTAGATTTTATTTTTCTACTTCAAAATATTTTTTTTTATTTTCAATTTAACGGTGAGAAATCGTAAACAAATAAATCTAACCGTTTTTAGGTAGGGAATAACAAAAATCATTTTTAGAAATGAATAATGAGCAATTATCATATTTGGTTTGTTTATATAGGAAGAAGATTGGGCAGTGAAAGAAAGCGAGAACGATAACGGAAAAAAAAACACTGACTCTGGAATATTAATCAGGATTTGAATCTTTTATTGATATTGGATCTGTGTGAGGGGAAGTATTGGATACAGTGAACGTTCGATATAGTGAACCAATTGAAACATTGCAACGAGCTAGTTTTTCATACAAAATTTGCAATATGCAGTTTTTACAAGATGCATTTGAAATTTTGTGTAAAAGTTAATTTCTTGATCGATGCGAAAACGCAACTACAAAAGAGTTTCTGACTAGCAAATGCTGATTTTACACTAGAAGTTAGTGGACAATGTTCGATCTGGTTTCGATGATCATTACGGTGACTGCAGTAGCATCTACAGATTTCTATTTCCAAAAACTTTTGACTCAACTTTGATTTAAACCACTGATTTGTTTTGACTAGCTTAAGAATCAGTTTTCGCATTTAAAGGGTCGAGCTTATGAATGTGCTGCAATTATAATTTGCTTTCAAAAATTCTGTACTCCAAACTTTTTTGAATTAAAAATTCTTTTTTACACAAATCTGAAAAACCGAAATTATGTACATATTTCAAAATTATGTGAATTCATAATTTTTTTTACAATTGTGAACTAACCACATTAGTGAAGAATATCCATAAGAGATAGATTCAATACACATCTTTTTGAACACTACGTGAATATCATAAATTAGAATCCTCTTAGTTCATTATGCATACCGCTTCATATCCACATTAGAAAAAGATACAAAAAAAATCATTTGAATTTGTTTCCAATGTCTGAGTTTAGTGCATTTGTTGTCAGGATGGTAATAAGTTCACTTACCAAAATTCCACAATGATACGTTGACCCAATTGAGTCCGCTATATATGCAAAAATTAATATTTTTAACCTAAGGACTTATGACCTCGCGCCAAAATAAATGTTTCTTATAACTTTGCAAAAATTAACTTATTTTTCAAATATCAATCTGTATTTTTATATATACTCGTATTTACTACATATGTACGTGGCGAGCTTGAATAATTAATAAAGTTCAAAAGGTTAAATCCTCTAAAGGCCAAAAGTTGTATCTATCGAACTGACCCATATTCATATTGCGCTGAACGGCATAGTTTGAGATAAATTAAATTTTCTTTATAAGAAAAATGAAATCCCATTTGCATTTCGAAAGGTAGTTTCAAAGTTAATGGTCTTAATAAAATCTGTGCGATAGAAACACTAAATAGTTTTTTTTTGTTATCTAAAATAAGGTAAGCTGAAAGATTGACAATGACAAACTAAGAAAACTTTTGGAAGTGTCAAAGTCTCATAAAATACAAATATGTACATAAAATAGACATTTGATGAATTTAACTTTAAGCAAATGAAGGAGATAGTATGATGATAAATTTATAACTTACTATTACACTAAAACTGTTTGCTCCATTCGACATTAACTAATTTGTGTACATTAGGCTAAGTTTTTTTTTGAAATGTTCAACTTTTAATAACGAAAAAAAAGAAGACAAATGAATCTGTTCAACAACTTCTAGCCACAAATTGGCTTCTCAAACTCTACAAACTTATTTTCATTATATGTATGTTTTTGAACCAAGAACCTTCGCAACATAAAGCAAACATTCACATCTAGTTAAAATCATCTTGCCTGAATACATTATATAACTAGATTAATTATTATTTAATTACAACCTTAATAAGCTACGTTCTAACTTAGCTTTAATTTAAATGGAAAGAGTTCTGCACTATACCTACAAAGAGTATCTGTCTACGTTAATCAAATAAATACATATTGCCATTCGGCATTGAATAATTGTCACGCATAGTAGATTAATGTTAAATGACATTTTCCCATAGTAAACTAAAAATTACCACGTCTGATTTTGTGTATCTAAATTTTGTCATCCCATTCAATGTGGGTGATTGTTTTAAAATTAAGTTACACGATTATAAATCAAGAATATGTACATAGGTGCATACCTTCATAGTTCATACCATAAAAGCTCAAGTCAAGAGTAATTTGCGCGAATTGCCTCCGATTGCGCTAATCAAGTCCCATATTTAAAATTTGAAAAAATTGTCAAAAAATCGCGGCATAACTGTAGGTGTACGTCATTTTCTTCTGTTATCCAGTCAGGTTCGTGTATTCGATAACCCAATATTTTTGTACGGATTTGAATTTGCGTTAAACGCTTATTTTTCTTATTTTCTATTTCTGTTTTTCATATTCATGTACATACGTTGAAAGTATACATTTTGGAGTATATATTAAATTGATTGCTTGCTGCAAAACTTTGTTTTAGGGGTGTATACTGCCTTTTGCTAGAAGTTAAAAATTCTTGTCGTGAAGAGATTTTAATCTTAGCCGTCCGCACTCGACAGAAAATGTTATGTCCCCTCTATTCGAGTTATGTCATTAGGATCTATACGAGCCGTTGACCACTAATTTATTATTTTTTGTATTACCCTTATTTCGCATAAGGGAGGTATAAAGTAGTTATAACTTTTATAATAACAAATTATTTACAACAACAAGTAGTGTTTATTATTATGATTTATTTGTTTCAATAATCTTAAAACAAAATAGTCAAACGAAATTCAAACAATATAATTACATAAATTATGATAATATAATAATAAGTTTTTATTTATAATATTGTTCTGAGTTGTCATTCGTTATTTCTTTTTATTTTATTATCTAACATTTTTGTTTGTGCTTTGATTGTATAAAATGATTTCTGCCAAAAGTTCAACCTCTGGCAGTTTTTTTTTTTACATACGAATTGTTTAGAGATATTTAAGGCTTTCATCACGCGTATGTTTGTGTGAAATTCTTGAAACAATCGGGCTCATTCTGCTACCCGTTGCGAGAAAACCAAATGAATCATTGCCACAAACTCGTATTTGCACGTATAGCAGAATAAAGCAAACAATCCTAATAGCTATGAAATCTTAATTTAAAGAAAGGTAAAACACACAAATTAAGGCATTCACTTCATAGTTGTTTGTTGTTTTCTTAAATCAATTGTTATTTTTTTTTTCTGGTGAATGTGTGTTTAAAGCCTATGAGGTTGCAAAATAATACTTTTTAGAACTAAATTCGAACAAATAAAAAAAAAAAAAAAACAAACTTCTTAAGTTCTGTTTTCGGTTGTTGTGAATGACAGAAAAGTTTTATGTGAGCATATAAATTGCGCCTTAAATAAACATCGACTAGATAATAGTATATTTGAACATCAAAAAAAATAATTAATGAAGAAAAATATAGCACATACGAAGTACACACTCATTACATGTCCTGATGTAGAATTTTAAGTTCCTCACGATAATAATAAATTTTGTTGTATAATATTTTCTACCTGGAAGTTTTCTTGATTTTTTCTTATTAATTCTTTGTTTGTATTACTATTAATTTACAATATTCACATGCAGAGTGTTTAGTGTTTTTTGTTTGTTTTATAAGGAACACTCTGGAGTATGCATTTAACTAATTAATTTCTTCAAATACATATCTATACACAAAAGAAAACTAACTTAACAAAAATATAATTACAATATTTTTCTCTTGGTTTATGTATAAATGCAATCTACTATATTGAATAAATATAACATATATTTAACTCTAAGTAAGGGAAAGGAAATGCATAATTGTTGCAAATAATAAAATAAAATATTTAAATTAATCTCGATTAAATGCATTGGAAAGTATTTATATAAATTATGTATTTATAATAAAGCGGGGCATTTTCCTTATTTCTAGAAAGTGATTTTTTGTTTAAAGAAGAACAAAAATGACTATTTTGACAATCTTTACACTCATAAAGAAGCAACTTGATTTTTGTCTGCTCTGTCACATGAATTATTATTTTTTATTATCTGATTTCCATTCAATCAGCTCTTAACAGAGGTTCGGTTTCTTTTTTGGGATGTTTAGGTGTCACTTTGAAACATATACGATTGAAATGTTCACACATTTGATTCACTACACTGGCTCCATAGTGCCAATGAGCTAATGTTGTAACAATTAATAGTACATACAATAAGAATCGTTCGAAAAAAGGAATCCAAAGACCGATTGCGATGCAAATAACAAATATCGGTGTCATCCAGTGAAAAGCTTCACAACGAGTATTGGACATTTGAGAAACAATTAGGCGGCACTAAAAAAAAAAGAGAGGTAAATTGAAAGATAAGAGAAAATATGTAACTCGTTTTGTATTTTATTCAATGGTTCAATGTGAGATGAATTAAAAAGAAAAGTAATAGAAGAAAATTGAAAATGTGTGCGAAAATGTAAATCGATATATACAAAATACTTAAAATAAAGAAATAAATGCTTAAAATAGAAAAATATACGAATTACTTAAAAAAGAAAATGAAAAAGAGAACGAACCCGTTTAGGACTTCTAATTAATTACTTTCGTTACTAAGTGTATGTTCAATATTGGAATCTGAGTCCCTTCCAATCAGGGCTTAGGACAAAGCATAGATGTCAAAATGGCACAAGTTAAAATTTTTTAAGGGGAATAAATGAAATTCAATGGAAAACATTTATCAACCTATCTGGGAATCATCTAATGTGCTTAAACTAACGTAGGTTCTTCGCAATATTTGAGCCTTAATACAGGAGTTCCACTAGGTTTTAGTCTTAGTCCGGTATTATTTTTAATTTTTATTGTAGTTTATTTGTCATTAGTCTGCAGAAGCATTTTGTAGAACCTCGATTCTGATAATGTTCTAATAATAATTCCGCATCCTAGTTTCCGTGATTCAAGTCTAAAAGTAGCTTATAAAAATTTATCGAAACCGATTAAGTCGCTAAAAAACGAAGTATTACCAAAATTGTTTCATTAGAGTTTCCATTAATAAACCCTTTTGCAAGTTTTTTTATTTAAATAAAAAAATGTCTAAGCCGTTTTCGAACAAAATATGATTTTCCGGGCACGTACCTCTGAAATGGGTACGAAAATTTTATGTTTTCTTTCATTCAGCTGAAAAATCGGCACTGAATTTGTAAATTCATACTTAAACACTTAAACTACAAATATATTATATGTAGAAGTTTCTCTAAAATAATATTATCAAAATCGAGAAATTTAAAATTGTGAATACTTTGAACATTATAACTTGGTTGGCATTGAAAAAATCCAAGAATCTTGGTTCCGTTAGCTCAAATTCTCTCGTTATTTTCCAACAAAAATATTAAGTTAAACCACTATTGGTAAACGAGTATTTTTTAATTTTAACTAGTTTTTATATTTGTAACCATTAATATCAAAATCTTTAAGGCACTCTTAAATAGCTAAACAAAACTAATTTTCTATCGTTTCACGTTCAGCTCTCAATGTTATCACTCTTTTTCATGTCAGAACAAATTCAATAATCAACTCAAGTGGGATCTATTAAAGCTTCAAATTACACTGAAACAAAATTACGTATAATATTTTATTAGGAAAAACAAAATCGGCTTTAAAACAAACATCAACTCCTCATCAATGATTCATATCGAAATTTCATTAATTAATTTAAAAGAAAAAAAAAAGTATTTTACATTGCAAACTTTGAAGTTGTTATCAGCAGCGATAAGTCTGAAACATTTGTCTCATCCCCTGTGCTAGTTTATTTGTCAGACACTAATTAGTTTTACTGATAAAGAATTCTCACGAAACAAAAGGGTAGTTGACTGACTAACTAAGCGCACCATGTTTGTTAAAATGAGTGATTGAGTACAAGGTGTATATTATATAAATTCAAACAAAAACTTGTGATAAAATAGTATAAAGCTCCACCTATACGAAATAAGTTTGACAAACTAAATAAGGGATGACCCTTATTTTAATTAAAAAACTTGTTCATTACTTGCTACTTGCTAGGCCTATTAACGAATTTACTCACGTACTGAAGAATATGGTTATTATCTTTCACTTCTAGTACACAAACGTCACAATTTATTCCTCTTTTTAAACAACATGAATCAAATCACAACTGCAATAATTGAATTCACTTCTTGAACCAGGGACGGATTATAGAACATACTTTTATATCTTGCTTCAGACTAGAATTTCAGAACTCGGGCAATTGCACTTTAAATAAAAACCTGTGGATTAGAGAACGTAAGAAGCTCGAGGCTTGTTTAGATTTATTCTAAACATCTAACAATAATTTTGTGATACTGAGGGTAAACCTGACAACGAATGAAATTTTTAAATTTCACTGAAAAACAGAAGGTTCTTGTTGAATATTTGGAACTTTTATTGTTTAGATATTTGATTATATAAATGGAAAAAAGTCAAATTTGATTTCTTTATTGAAAATATGAGATTTGTTGAGCTGCATCGGTATTCTTTTTTTATGAGAATATCTACGTTATCTTTCGATTAAGTAGTGTGTATTTTTTTAACTGTGAATCATTTCTTTATAGAATTTATCGCAAGCCAGATTAGTCTACCCTTAAATGTTGGAGAGGATTTCAAATGAGATACAGATGCACATTAGTTTGGAATGTCTGAATATCTAAATCATAGGGAAAGCCGGGTATTAAGCTTAGATTTTTGTTTATGTGTAAATGGTGTTTTTTTAATATTTCTTCAATGGCGTAGACTTTCAGTTGGGGTCTCTTCAAAAAATTCAGATAGTTTTGAACTTTCCCTTCATCTTTACAGAAAAAAAATATGGTAGGGAGGATCTATTCCTGCCATTTTGGTGGGAGGGAAACAAATTGGAGTATAAAATAAAATATAAATATAAGTTATATAAAATAAAATAACTATAATATCATGTTCAAGTTTTTGTTTTTAAATCAGTAACCTATCTTCAAGAAAAAGTTTTTTTTTGGAACTTTCAATTTTCTCAAAAACACGAAGACCTAAAACATCCGGTTTTAAACTTTCATTAGTTCAATACTGAGAGAGACAAACTAGTATATAATTATTTCTTTGGTTTTGCTTAAATTTTGAATTAAATTTTCTTTTTCTTTTCAAAATTTTCTTAGATTAATGTGAAGAATTCTTTGGAGAAACGAGAAATTCGATTTTAAGTAAGCCTCTCAATATTGAAATCTTCTACACAGAATTAAAGTGGTCGTGGTAGCGATTGGTAGTACCAAAGAATTAATTTAAATGCTCCTGCCGGGTAGCACGATGGCTACTTCTTAATCAAACAAATAAATCATCTTTTTTATACTCATGACAATTGTTACCTTCAGCTAAAAGGTGAAACTTATTTGCCTTCTGTGTCTATGAGGGTATCTCTTTTGGTGTTTTCTTTATTATTCTTCAAATTTGTTTAGACAAATTGCACAAACATGGCTTTATAGTCCCAAATCATATAATCCCAAATCATAGACGTTATGTTTATTTATTCTTGAAAATTAAAAAACTAAAAAATAGGTTCCGTTTTTTAACTTAAGAGTTGCTCAATAGTTGGGCTCAAAACCATGGATTAGATTTTGTCTTAATACTTGCTATGTTGGCCACTTAAGGTAATTTTTTTTAAACCTTTACCAAAATTTAGTAGCTAACATGTACTGCCACAACTAATGCCTTAACTCTCTTATTTTTGCTTATTTTAGGTTTTAAAAAAAAATATTTGTTTTTTTTTATCAGTTGGTTAGAAAAACGCGCCTAAACATTTTTGTTATCTAAATACAGCCCTGATTAGTGGCAACATCTCCCCCATACAAAATAAACTGATAATAAAAAATACAAAAAATACTCACACTGATATTACTAAATATAGTTCCACTCAACATAAACAAAGCTCGTGGATCGGTTTCGGCAATATTTGATGGCGATATCCAAGGCCAAACTAGTAATATTACCATATAAACGATAAATGGATACAATGGTCGAATAGCCTCTCCAAATGGACGCATTTTTCCAGTTTTTTGTACGTAAGAGCTAAAATATAAAAACAAAAAAATATCAGATGAGCAAATTGAGAAATCAAATCTAACTTACTTGTACACATTTATGACAACCATTGGCATATTAGCCATTGCGCTCACGTGTAACAAAAACTCCATAGCAATACCCAACGGTATGCCAAAGGGAAGATCTCTTTTCCAGAATCCAACTCCATACCACCAGGTGATCAGATACATAGTCGTCGATCCCCACATGCTAAAGTCATAGCCCCACGGCAGATACAACACGCCAGTGTTGTACTTCTCCCAATGGGAGACGTAGAAATTGAAGAAAACCATCATACAGATGTAGTACATTCGAATAGGTGGAATCGAGGCATCGCAACGCCCAAATATACTATATAGGCAAGTGGGAATAAGCACGGCAGTATAAGAATCCAATCCATGATCGAAGAGTTCACCGAGCGGCCCTGCGAGGCCAATTCTGCGCGCTTGCTTCCCATCGATGCCGTCCAATGTGTAGGCAAGGAAGATATTTATCGCCGTGCACAACCAAACCCATTGTGGTATAGGAGTATAGCCTGGGTCACCGGAACTTGCAAAGAAATTCCAATCATAGTACGATAGAAAAACTAAATTGGCGAAGGTAAATAGGAATCCGAGAAACGTCATCAAATTGGGCGCAATCCATCTGGGGAAAAACTGCCATGTGGCATTTGTAATTTTATTCGTTTATTGATTTATACACAAACATAAATTGATTTTGGGTTTTATAAGACTTTACTCAAATTACCTTAACAGTCCAGTCCCAAAAGGGGTGCATAACGTAGATACTTAGGGGTGATGTGTCCCTGGCACTATACTGTGTACGAAAAGCAAAAACAAAATGATTACTCATATTCCTGCAACTGGTAGCAACTCCTCCAAGACATGACTCCCACACAAATCCTGAAAGCTAACCTACCTTGTAGTTATCGAATCCGGTGAGATGTTCCTTCGTCAGATAGGTGTAATCTATGATTTCCTGCAGCGTCATGGTTTTAGTTTTAAAATATTTTAGGCTCTAGTTAGGTTTATTCGAAGAACTTAATTGGATTTAAGTTTAGGATCGAAGAAAATTCTCTTTTCGTTTTTTTTTTTTCTTCTATTGTTTCGTTGAACTTGGCTTTGTTGTCTCTTCAAACAACGCGAAATTGTTTTTCGATTTCCTCTAGCAGGACCTTTAAATGGACATTTTTATTTTATTATTGATAAATTAATTAAACAATAAGAAGCCGGTTTACATTTGACAAGATTTTTCCTTCCACATTCTTTTCTGAGGTATTGTGAACTATAGAGAGCTAGAGACGGAGAGAAACTCAGAGCTTGGCAGACTGAAAAATAAAATATATTTTTTGTGTTCGACGAATTGCGAAAAAATGAAGACGTTTAGAATTTAGAAAGATAGTGGGGTGGTGTTTTTTTAATCAGAAAAATGTCAATTTGTCAGTAGTTTTATTGGATTTTGGAGGAGAAAATAGAATATTTGTTTGGGTGTGAGAGAGAAACGAAGAGTTCATTTGCAAATGAATAGGTGTGTTCGTATTAATGAGCTCTTCTGTGTATGTCATTATTTTTTTTAACAAGAACCGGACAAATTCTCAACTTTATTGAATCCTGTAAATATTCTTCTTCACTGAAGTGATGGGTGAGATTTGGAGCCATTTACACATGCCCTTGTACTTCCTTAAAATTGTTTATTTTATAAAATTTGTCTTCATGTCTCAATAAAAATGAAGCATTTGTCATGAAAGTACACTGTCAACTTTAATTGCTAACAAGTCTGTTTTTTCCCTGACCAGGCCTAATACAAATCTGAACTGGCCTTATTGAAGGAATGGTGAACATGTCGGTAAGGAAGTTCAGTAAAAGATGTTTGTTTTTATTTTACATATTTATGCATGAGCTGCCGCCGGAATAGAAAATAGTACTTTATAATACGTTATTTAAGGTAAATAGGAAGGAAAGGGAAAATATAAAAATTTGAATATTAACTGTTAAAGCAAACTATGAAAACGCTTTTCAAAGGTTTTAATAAAACTTAAACAGAAAATTTTTTGTATTCCCTAAAGAAGAAATCCGAACTTCAGTTTTAGCTTAACTAGAATACGTAGCTCATTACAACGATCTTAATATTTATGTTATAAAAGTAGTCCTGGTGAAGGTGGCCATTTTACCATAGAAGTAGTAGCTACTTATATCAAAAGTATCTGAATTTCTGAACAGTGGCGTTAACCACTTTAACTCGCTGTGGTTGTAAATAACTATATGGTTAGGACAAATTTTGTGTTGATAGCCATCGGCTGATATATTGAGGTACGAACTGATGTCGGTCCTGGGCGAAATGCATTAGACTAAAGGTCACAAAAAACTTTCAATTGATTTAATCAATAGAGTCCACAAAAGCAAAAAACTGGTAATTTCCCATTAAAAATTAAAATACATCAACTCCAAGGTTTTGCATAGAGTAATTTTTATTCAAATGTTTCACTGTCAGTTATGCTATATATATATAATGTACGTATAATTTATTTATTTATCTTTTTGTAATATTTTATACTCAAATGGATGGGTTTTTGTAAAAACGGACGTAATAATTCGATAAATTAAATAAATCAATCACAACTATGTATTTATATAGAAAAATAATAAATTAATATAAAGTCTATAAGAATAGTTTTTTTTTTCTTATTTTTTAAAAGTACAGTTGTTGCTATAGTTTTATATATTATTTAAAATAATAATTATTGTGAGAAGTTAATATTTTTTTCTCATTTTACCTAATAAACAAAAAAGTTTAAACAATCACAATGAAGTTAAAAAATAGTTAACACAAATCATGGTTTGCCTTTAAGGTATGATAACTTAACTAACTAATCTTTAAAGCTAATTAACATAATAGGAAACAATACAATCTGAAAATTGGAAAAAATTGCATTGAAATAAATAAATTTCTTTAATTACATTGAATAACTTGAACATAGAATTTACTAAATTTAAATTTGTATCAAATTATTGTTTTGTGACGGTTATTTTATTTGTAGGTTTAATTTTATTAACATTATGTTATATGGTTTTGTATTTTGTGATGTTTAATTTTTCAAAATGACTAAAAATATATTTAAAAATTTTATTTGCGTTTTTTTTTTTTTTTTTGTTTAACATTTTGCATTTTTTGTTTTTTATTAAGCTCAAAAATTGTGATGTGAATTTTATTAATATTAATAAAATTGAATTGTTGCTTTTTTTTTTGTTTTAATTTGAAATTGCACATTTCCCTAAAGAGCGATTTAAAAGATAGTTAATCCTTTTAAAGTTGATGAATTTTATTGTTTTCGTGTGAAAAAATCAAAGAGTTTGATTTTTCGAAGAAAGGCAAGAGAGCGCAGTTTAGCTATTATGTTTATAAATTTTTTTTTAAATCAGTTTTCAATTTGCGGTGTTATAATTTTAGCGATTTAAATACAAATTAAATGGATTAATTTGTTTGTTTTTTTGTCCTCCGTCGAGCATTTCCTGGGCAACCAGATGAGCTCAATAAATGCAATTTCCAGCCACCATCAAGTGGTAAGTGAACATCGTCGTGGCAGAGAGGACAACGAGCGGCTCCAGTTTTAAGTTCTATGAGTAAGAAGGAATAATTATTTTTATATGAAGACAATGTTGCTTATTTATTTGCACTTTAAAATAGTATCTGGAGAGTGTAATTTTTAAATTGACAAGCTATGTTTTTCGTACGATAAGAAACTATTTTTCCCATGCAATTGGAATTTTGAAAATAAACTTTATTCTGGCCAAAATCCGACCTCAGTAAATTAACTTACTTACCTCTACAATAGTCTTCCATTTGATGTAGTTCATACAATTGTTTATGAACAGATTCAGTACAACGATCGCAGTTTACGTAACTATTTTTTGCTTCGCATTCTTCTGCAAAAATAAGAGAAAATTAAAATTACATTGCGAGGCTAAAAGTCAAATTGCAACTTTTAGCGGTTCGATTAAAGCAGGTCTCTGATTTGCCAGTTGTCAATGTAGACTATTGTTAGACCAAGTTATCGAATTCGAATTCTAACAATAGAAGATTTAGTTTTTTTTTAAATCGAAGACTCGGCTTCTGCGTCCTACGTACGCTTGCCATCTGAGGTGCAGAATTTTTACTTTCTAATCAACAGCGTAGAATAAATACAGTAAAATGAAATCTACATTTTAGGGCACTAAAATACCTTTTGTGACAATTTACAACTGGTCAAACAGACACCATGGTCCCTTCTGTCTTCTTAATGTTTAATACTTTACTGAGTGAACTTACTTGTCAAATGATAGTTTAAAGCTGCAACTTCCAAAACTTGACTGCACTGTGGACATTTAGTCAAAAATGGACATGATTTCCAATAATGCCTGTCTAAGTGCGCCTGCTCGCCCTGGCAAGACCAATCACAAAATGGACATCGTCTGTAATTTAAACAAACAGTTGAAATAATTTAAAAACAAATCAATATAAAAATCAAATAAACTTGCATCACATCAGGCTCTTCGAGTGATTCCGAATTCGAATTTGAGTTAGAACTCTTCCTTGAATTACTGGATATCATCGATTGTTTTACTTTCTCATTGTATTCCTGCTTTCCATTGCAAGCAATTCCGGCCGCATGTCCATTACTTACAGTTGCATTCTGGCTAATCGATTGACCACTTTTGCTTTTAAGAATTCTTGTTTCTGAGCGTCGCATTGGGCTAGATTGAGAATCGGGACTCTTTGTTCCGAATCCAAAACCAACTCTACTATCATAGGAATGTTCTCCCCCTCGTGCATTCTGCTGTTTATCACTGCTTTTATTCGAGGGTGGTGATAAGGTATCACTAGAAGGACCTGAGAAATGTTTATTAGCTTCAAGCATCTCTTTCTTGCGTTCCATATCAAGTTTATCAAACTCTGTGAAGAGCTGACGATACAAGAGATTCCTCCTTGTTATATCATCATCTGGAGGCAATTGCTTCCTCACTAATCTCGGGTTCACTTTATACACCAACAAAAGAATTCGTTCGGCCACTTTGCGAACTGGTTCCGCTGGGTGGTGTATTCCTGAGCATCCACATTCTGATAGAGCTCTACATGTCAAACCACTATGTTTGTCAGTGCTAATTCCTTGACTTAAGACCAATTGCTCCAACATCTGCATGCGACTCAAAGCCAATCTTGGATGAGTACCTGAACTCACAGTTCGAGACAGTGCGGGTGCAACTAAGTGCTGTTCACTCACTTCTGGGCATGCGGCTATACTCAGTATTGTGTGCTGTGCCAGAGTATGAATGCGGGGAGAAGGATCCCCGCTTTTTGCTAATAACTCTGGTAGAAGACGATCCACACAACGGGCTACTTCGCTCGGTGACACCCGACTTGGAACGAACTCCAGAAACAGCACTCTAACAGTTTCCGTAGCCTGACTAAAAACTGAGTAAACAGCATCACGAACTGCTCGATGCAACAGCAAAGCGGCACTTCTCGCGACTTTGTTTGCTCCCGCAACACATTCTCCTTCGGTTTCTTGTCCTTTGAGAAAGTTGCGTAGTCTCATGAGACCATCTTCACGATCTTGAAATTGACGAGAGTAGAACTGCTCAACCTGAAGCACAAAAGAGGTATAAATTCAAAGCAGATAGTATAATGACCGATCAACAACCTGGTCATAAACTTCTTGCCTTGAGGTACACTTAGCTTCCAGCAGAAAGTGTTTTTAACCTGGTTATTGAACGACCTTAAACACTCATAAGTACTCACCAACTCATTTCCAAAAACCAAAATTGGTAGCGCAGCCTGTCGCCGTTCCCGATCGTTCAAACGAGATCGTCCTCTGTTCGGATCCGCCTCGAGCAGCGCTGTGCCTTGGCATTCCCTTAAAAATTCATTAGTATGTGAACTGAAAATTCAATATGACAACAACCACAACTTAAATATAACCACCATCGAGAGAGTATACAGAGCAATGTTTGATATGTATGTTTTGATATGTAAAGAAAAAAACTAAAGCACGTTTGTTAGCCTGTGTTAAGACCCATGCAAGCTCGAGCTTTAAACTATAAAATGAATCTACAAAAACATACGTTACAACATCGATATTATAAGAATCCTAGCATCAAATACACAGCCTCTGTAACTTACTGTCTCAATGTGGGAATAGCTCGTTCTTCGTAGTCTTCGTAGCTATTGCGAGGGGCACTTTTGTTGCGTCTTCGAAGGGAACCCTGATGGCTTGACATAGGAGATCCTCGGCTTGGACTGCGGCCTATGTTCAGCTTAGGAGAATTTGGGATGTCATCATGGGACTTTCGATGGCTGCCAGTGGAGTGTGTTGAGTGGGTGTCACTAGCCGTACTTTGGGCTCCAACACCTCCGCCAGAACTTCCACCGTCAGTCGATGATTTATCTTCTTGTGCACTTTTGGGACTCATTGTGGCTGTAAAGTGTGCTTCGGCCAAAGCTGTAGCAACTTCTTGCAGACTTGGAGCTATTGGCAATGTAGGCTTTGATGAGTAAACTTCAGAAGCTAAATCGTTGTCGGCGAGAACACCGTTTCGTTCTAGGAGCTGGTCCACCAGAAGTTGTTTTAAAACCGCTCTTCGATACATTTCTATCTGCTCCTTCCTCAATTTGGCCGTAGTGAAATCCTCTTGCTGAACAGCTTGTCTCTTTGCTAGCGAGTAACGACCAAGC
Source organism: Philhelius festivus (assembly GCA_963931855.1). Lineage (NCBI taxonomy): Eukaryota > Metazoa > Arthropoda > Insecta > Diptera > Syrphidae > Philhelius > Philhelius festivus. Next base: position 5,373,542 of record OZ007555.1, on the reverse strand, counting down.
CTTTCCCCTGCTACTTTCAAAGATGTCATGCATAGTTTTAACTTTCTAGCATACTCAAATCTCTCATCATTCACAGCTTTTGATTTTTTCTCTTCCATCTCTCGAATGATCTCTGCTATTGATTCCTCTACATACATAGAGAATAAGAGATCATCACAAATCGAAGCCAACGCAGGTTCCCCATTCTCAGTCAGCTGGACTTCTCCACCCGAACTATCATCCCCGTTCGAATTACATTCCAAATCTTCTCCGAGGACATTGACTGCTATCAGGGCAATTTGTCCCTCCGTATTGAAATCATTTCTATGAGGTGTGCTTAGACGTAACTTCAAATGAGTTCCTTTTCTTGGATTAACCGTTACACTCTGAAGTTCTCGCGACTTGAAGTTTGTTCCAGAATTATCAGAAAGTGATATAAAACCTAAGAAATCAAAACATTGGCTGGAAGGAGTGCTTGGTATCCCTTTCGGTGAATAATGAAGCCAGAGTTCAGCTTTTTCAGCTTACAAATAAAAAATTAAATAAATATTATTAAATACTTTCATTAAAATTTGAATACATAATTAAAAAAAAAATCTTACGAATAAGATACTGGTGGGCTAAGATTTGTATACGACATATTTTGGCCGGTTTGTGAAAACGTAAGACTATATCGTGTGGGTTAATATTGTTTCCAGGACTGCTTCGCCACCCATGCACTGTTGGGCCATGAGAATTCAACTCACTCGCTGGAAACGATGGATCTTCATCTGCAAAAGAAAAAAATTTAAATTTCTAGAAATTAGTATTAAATATTTAATGATATAGTATGTGAAATCATTTTTCAGCAAAAGAAAGCGCTTGAAGAAAAGTAGAACTAACTTATCAAAAGGTTTTTCTGAGAGATATACAACATATCAATAAAGGATAGAAACTGTTCCAACACATAGTGCTCATTTTATGGTTGACATGATGGCCCTTCACTGTTGACTCTTCAGCGTTTGGAAGCCAATCTGAGACGACTGGTTAGGTAATCAATCAACCAACATTCGTACGTCTATATTTGTCAACATTGTTTGGGAATAAAGTGTTTGGTCTTTGATTTAATGTTTTGATGAAAGCAGGTAATCTTATTAATGCTTTCCTTTTAATGTAAAAAAATTGGCAAAACCGGTTCAGTCGTGCTAAAACAATGTGCTTACCGTCGAACAGCATTTCATTTTTTATTTATATAAAAGATTAGAATTGAAAATCAAAATGTTTTAGGTAGGAGAATAAAAAGTTTTCTGATTATAAAAAAGTGAAATAAATAAAACCTTGAATTGAAATTTTAATTAAAATATGAAGGTTATGGAGATTTTCATAATAATATTTTAATAGGTATGCTTCCATCAAATTTTAAGAATAATTGAAGACACTGAAAATACTTATGTTTCAGATCTAAAAAGCAAGTGGGTACATGCGACCCAGTCGTGGCTTTTATATTATTTTTCTTCTGCCTATGGAACCAAGATACAGTATATATTTAGCATAATTAATTTATGTATTTTGTTTTTGTAGTATCTTGTGAATTCTGACGTTTGGAGTCAACTCGAATGTAGAAGTAGAATGAGAATCCACTCTTCTCACTCATGTTTCATTTCAATCCAGCAGAGTTGATTTAGTTCCAAACGAAACGTGTAATCGACAAGTTGAAGTTAGTGTTTCTGAACCTCGGTCGTGTGTGTGCATTCAAACCGACGATTATAATATCCCTATTTCCTACAAAAATATGGCCACACAAAAAACAGCTGTTAATTCATCTCAGCCATCAAAATGGAAACAATTACAATTATTATTAAATACTGTCAATCATATTTTAATCGGTGTAGTAGTCGTTTATATGACCTTTTTAGCTAAAAGTTTAGGTTTTTCCGATACATCATTGCACGCGCTAGTTGCAACAATTGGGGTATGGTTGTTTTTATATATATTTATAGGTACTCGTACATGGCGATAATCAGAGAAGAAATGTTTGTTATTGTTTGTGACATGATGTAATAATAATTAACATAATTGTTTTAAACCAAATCGACAGGTGGAGCAGAGAGTGAGGGGGTATTTTTCTAAAAATACCTGGAATTTAAGGAAACTTTTTTTGTTGTTTCCTAACTGCGATAAGATAAAATGACTAATCAATTCAATATTGATGGTGGACATTTCCAGCGACTGACTGGCAGCCAACCGGTGTTTTTTTGTTGTTTTCATAACAAAACTTAGCTCTGCGTGTCGATTATGACAACGAAATTTAAAATTAAAAAGTAGTTTAATTTCGGATTTAAACGAATGATAGAAACAACGTCACAGAGTTTAATCTCGTCTGAGGTTAAATCGATATGAATTTATTTTAAGAAATATTTTTATACCTATTACATATTCCTTAAACTTTACAAGTTATTAAACAAGTAAATTTTGAGAAATATTTTAATTAAATAAATTTGGTCAGTACCTATAAATGATTTCGATTTCGGGTTTGGATAAACGCAGATGAACCGTGAGCCGTAAGTGGTTAGTTGTCATAATAGGTATCTAAAATTCGTAGACTATTGTCCAGTCTTGTAAATTTGGTATAAGATGCATTAATTTATAGATGTATACCTACATATTATTTACTTCTAACATTTAGTCAAAATCTTTACCATACAAATTTTTTAAGCACTATCTATAAAAAGACAGCCTATATCTACTCTTAAAGGAAGGCTGATTTGTTTGATACCTGAAAAATTAATATTGAAATAATGGAAGTTTCGAATGTATGGTGAGAATAGGTTAGCTCCTTATGGAGCAAGAACAATCCGAAAAATAAGACAAACATTTTATTAAAGTCCAAATAGAAAATAAATTACCAAACAGAAATAAATTACTGATAGATACATAGATAGATAGATAGGTCAAATCGCATGATATCTGTCATCATTTAATCGCTGGTGCAGAATGTCCATCGTGGCATCAAATATAATGTGACACGTGTAAGCATAATGTCGTTCACATCCATATCAATCAATTTGGACCAAAAACAATGGTAATCATCGATCGGGATAACAACACAATAGCCGTGTTTTAGTAAGACTGATCACCTCGACCAATTAAAATCTATCTTAATGCAACAACAATAAAAATACTGTCAATTGCCTTTTTTATTTTTTCTCCAGTCAAAATGTGACTTGCAGAAAATAGTTTGGACATTTTTTAAATTGTTTAACTAAGAAAAAAAATAGATCTTCGTAGTCCAAACTTAAATTCTGCTTTTTATTTTTCTCACGAAAACATCCTCCTCCTTTTTACAATTTCTTGCCGATTTTGATTAATGGTAGATATAGATAACATACAAGTATATATTTTTAAAAAGGACGGATATTCGTCTTTTCAAAACTTTAGAAAAATCTTAAATCGGTCGAAAAATATTAAAGTTAAATTGAAATTTGAAGTTTTCAAATGCCTACAACCATTAATTATTAAATAAAGTATAAAATATACTTAACTCGAATCCTTCAAGCCTTTTTACATTTAGACTAAGAGCCCACAGCAATTTTTGGGTGTGATTGATAACAAAAAATAATAAGCATAATTAGATAGGCCCTTTATAGTTATTTACGAATGTGAAAGTGTTGCATACTCTAGTGGGAGCAATAGTGCATAACAGTGCATCAAGTATGCAGTTCTTTCCTAATCCAAATAATTGTGAAAACAACTTTGCCAAAATGTAGAATTAAGCCTCCTGCTTGAAAATACCGAGGTCCAAGACGTTTTACAGACAGCCTTCTGCCTGCCAGACGCGATAATAACTTGCTACTTCTTGCACTAAAAAGGCCACCTTCAAAACGTCTTGGACCTCGATATTTGCAATCAGGGCACTTAGCTCTTCATTTTGAACTTATGCCAAATTTTGTATCCCAATTTTTTTGACTTTGGAAAGAACTGCATACTTGATGCACTATAATGCACTATTGCGCCCACTAGAGTATGCAAGACGTTCACATTTATAAATAACTATAGAAGGCCTATCTAATTATGCTAATTATTTTTTGATATCAATCACACCCAAAAATTGCTGTGGGCTCTCGGTCTAATTCCTTTATTTAAGTCTTAGGCGCTACAAAAGTATAAGATATTTTCTTTTCAACATTTTTATATTTCAATTTTTTCTATCTTTCTAGTTTCACTTGCTGGCTGCAGAAGCAATTATGTGCCACTATCCAGAAAATAGGTTAACCAAAAACTTTTCATACAAAACCAAAACGAGACTGCATTCTGTTTTGCAAATAATTGGTGGTTCTATGGGTCTCTTAGCTGCAATAGGAAAATTTACAAAGACTGAAGTTCATTTTACAACAATTCATGGAAAATTTGGTGAGATGATATTTTCTTCTTGAATTTAATATATAATTAACTCTAAAAAAAAATTTCAGGACTAGCAACATCTTTTATGTGCTTAGCCAGCATGATGGGTGGAGTGGTCAACACATATCCATTCCTGCTCAAGAAACTATTCAAACCTGTCGAAATTAAACTACGTCATAATCTATTCGGCCTGCTCACATTTACACTGGCCATGTCAACTATATTTCTTGGCTACAACACAATTTTCTTTTACAAGTTTGTTGATTCCCATTTTATACCGTTTATAAGCTCAGTCACATTGGTTGTATGGCTCTTGACAATTATCGGACCAGCAAGGTCGTTGCTTGGTAAATTGAAGTACAGAAGATAAAGAGGGGGAAAATAGGTGCATTGTGCTGTGCATCCCTCACAAGGAAAGTGCCGCAATAAAGATTTTTTTGTACATAATTATTGTCGTTTTTTTTTCCTGCTTTGGCATTGTAGTGATGGTAATTTAGAGCGATATGCGCTTATCCTTTAAATCCCTTTCTATGATATATATCTGTCGTTGTAAAATCAGTTTTTCTCGTTCAACATGCAATTTTTGGCATTCATCCAAAGCCAATCCTATCCAACGGCTTTTTATACAAATGGTATTCAATTATCCTGGCGAAGTGTCCAGACGATGAAATTTTATATTCTATTCATCATTGGCTTTGAAAAAAAAAATACAAAATAACGATAGCGTTGCAAGAAATGAGAAAACTAATGGGATGATATAAATTTCGTGGATCTGTTCTTATTGGATTTGAGTTATTTATCGTCTTCTTTATGAAAAAATTTTATCGCATTATATATTACTCGCATAGCACAAAAAAAGAACTTAGTATAGAAAACCTAGAGGTGCTTCTAGTAAGACGGGACATAATTTCAAGTTTTAATTGATAGTTTTTGGAGAATGAGGAATTCCAATGCCAAACTCTTTGCAATTGACTGAGAACTGTATGTATGTGTTCATTGTAGCATCCATAAAGGTATTTGTGCTGCAAGACGAGTCTTATGACAAGGATGGTAATCCACAAGAACTTTTCGATAAGTTCGATTCTGAAATCAGATCCTGAAACTACCATTCGGTGACCAATGGAAAAAGCTAACGTACATAACTGTGTAAAGGCATACTTTAAAAATACTATGAAACTAATATATATTATTTATAACTAGGGTGACCCAAATGAACATACACATGTACATAAAATACGAACGAATAAGACCTTGCACGATTCAAAATTCTATCTTTGATGTTTAGAAATTTATTTCATAAATAAAAGAGTTTATTTCGTTTTCCGGCATGGCGGGGTTTTTTCCTACAGCTATTCGTTCTGTGCTCAAAAGCAAATGTAAACTTCCGAAAGTCTTCAATATTTAAATTAACTACGCTTGATATTGTTTTGTAACTTTAATATTCTAGGTGGTTTTGTGTAACTCAAGGAGTAGATCTCAAGTTCTTTGTTGAAGCTATACGAATAGACAGATTATGGTTAAAGCGAGAAAGATTGGAATAGGTATTAATTCATGGAAGACTCTCTCAGCACATTTGCCTTAGATACCTCTACCTACTTTTAATTATTGTAGAAATGTAAAAAACTTGCCACATCACTTGCCATGTTCAAGTAATCCACAGGAAACTTTTAGCCGTAATTAAAAAGATCGTAAATAGGCCCAAGAAGAGTGGTGTCCTTGTTAATACAAAGTTACATCTTATAAGGTATATAAAAGGCTTTCTTAAAATGTATCCAGGTCGAAAGCACTCCTCAAATTCGGAATCATTCATGAGTAGTTCACCATAGGTACTCGTACACTAACAGTAACATAATAATAGACAATAACTACCCTCTTCCACCTGCTAAAGCTTATGAATACCGAATCCTTCGAAGCGTATAAAACATTAATTTTACCACCTTTCCACCATTCCCCGACACACATATTTCGTATGTTGTGTGTCCGTCCATTGCTTAAGGGGGGCTTTGAAATCAATAAACAAAAAAGAACACTTTCATTATGGGCCTGGTGGCTCACCCTTTAAAAAACAAACACAAAAACAAAATCTAGAAGCCAGCAAAAATGGAATTTCCGCTGTGTCATTATCCTGCGGTTGAATCTCTAAGGTGCAGTCACTAGTTCGCACGTCAGTCTACAGAGAGGCATTTATTGAATAATATTTAAAAAAAAAAAAGGTCTTGGGATTTTTCATCATACCTAACAAGATATAGTTGCACTTTTTGTTTTTGTTTTTCTTTTTGAGTTATCGATTTATCTAAAATGTATTTTTCCATTCTGTACGGACTACATAAATCTCACCGCACTAAAAAAGGACGAGTCATCGCAGACATACATCTTTTGTGTGTTATCTGCAGCTAATCGCTTTTTGTTATCTAACAAAGTGCAGTGTTGTGTGTTTTTTGGTTTTATTCGATTTCGAAAACTTACCTGATGCAAATACTACATTAAACGGTATTTTCTTGGCCATAATCCAAAGGATTTACCCAAAAACTAGGTATACCATACAAAAACTAATAATTTATTCATCCGCAAGAATGTTGTATTAGCACCGACCGTGTTGGACTTTTTTCCATAAACATAACACTTTCGTTTGATTTATAATATTTTTATAATTTTAACTTAATTCTATAAAAAGATATTTAATATTTTTAAAGAATAAATTCTGCACTTTTAAAGTTAAAAAATATAATATTTAAATGAGAACAAACAGGAACACTTCGCGTAGTCAATTTTTTCTCAAACTGACATCGTATCGGTATCGGCAGGACATCATTTTCGTGAGATTTGTCTTTTCTGCATTTGTAGCGCCCTCTGATGGGATTTTTCTAAATCATGCGCACTAAAAGCTCATATGTTTTTGACTTTTATAGTGAACCACGTGCGTGAAGGTTTTGTTTATTGTTTGGGTTCTTGAAACAAAGGATTGTTGACTAAATAAGGGTGGAAATTTTGGGGTGGAGGAATTATTATGTCATTTGTCTTTTACCTGATAAGGGGTTGTTATCGCCCATTCATTATGTATGTACATACATATGTGAAAAGAGGTTGGAGGTTCGTGAGTTGTGCGATTTAGAAAAAAACATTATTTTTCACTTTAAATCCCTTGAGTTGATTTTTTTCCTGTACATTCAACATGCGGCTTTACAGACGTCAGACAGCTAGAAAGGTAAAAGTCACAACTCAGATATATTTTTTTCTTGGGGTAGGTATCGAAGGTATATTCATCACCTGAGAAATGGAAGAATTTATATCAAAATGTAGTACATGCGTAGTTTGCAAACGCGTTTTAACGATTAAAAACTATACAGAACTTTGATCTATAAGAACTAAGGTAGTAATAATTAAATATGAGTAAGATAAATATTAGAAATTAGAGCAGGGCAGGTAATTTTTTTCAAAATAAATTACTGCAATGTAGAGGTCATTCAAAACGTGCCGAAATTCTGTAGTTAGCACACACTATCGTACGTAGTTAGGCTAGGCGCGCACATTAAATTTTTAGTTTCACAACTGTTTGGTCGCTTATATAAAACAAATAAACTATTTGGTTGAATGTCCGCGCAGGTGCATATAATTATATGTTACACAAAATAGTGAACTCATTTTAGGCAATCGTTTAGTTTGCGTCAAAGCACAAATTTTTTAGTTGCTCGAACGAAACAGTTGCGAAACTTAAAATTAAATTTGCGCGCCTAGCCTAAAGAATCGTGTACTCATGTTTTTTTGTTTTGTTTTCAGCCAAACGAAACTTTGAGTTATCTTGGGTCAATCCAAAAGAAATTTTCAAGTTAGCCATTTGATCCATAGAATATTTAGAATTGCAGGATGGTTATAAGAATGTCTTGAACTGTTGAGATGTATTGTTTTCAACGACATTTAAATCTTATCAAATTTAACACGACTTCAAATACCATTTTTCAACAGTGAAGTAATTCAAAATACAACGAAGTGTTTATATTTAGCTCAATCGACTTACATAGGTGATCTAACTCAAAATAAATCAATATTTCTTTTTTTGCTTATGAATCTGCCAGTTTTTACCAATTTCAGTCAAAAGGAAAAAATTGATTTGTAGAAACTTTCAGTTTCGGCCAGTTCCCAAAGAGGCTCTAAATATCGGAGTCTCTGACACATCATGTGGAACGAATATAATTTCAAAGCACACTACCTTATCATGTTCAACATTTTAACAAACTACCCACCACATCTCATATGACACTTGCATTGTCATTTGTCAAAACACGTCGGCGAAACTGAATTTTTTCTTTGTTTTTGTTTTTTTTCATTTTATTAAATCCAAAATATACATTCCTTTACTGAAAAGATGGATGGATCAAACCATAAATATAGTATTTTGCTGCCCACTTATAACGAAAAGGACAATCTACCAATTATAATCTGGCTTATAGTAAAATATATGCAAGATAGGTTCGTTGGTTCGATTTTTTAACGTAATCCATTCGCATTTTAAATTGATTTTGGCTTTCCAGTAAATTTAATTATGAAATCATAGTAATCGATGATGGTAGTCCAGATGGAACCTTAGATGTTGCGAAGGACCTACAGAAAATCTACGGAGAGGAAAAGATTCTCCTTCGCCCGAGGGCATCAAAACTCGGTTTGGGAACAGCATATATTCACGGAATTAAACATGCCACTGGAGATTTTATTGTAATAATCGATGCTGATTTAAGTCATCATGTAAGTGAAATCGTAAATCATTACATACATGTTCGCATACATAAATAACTAACAAGTACATCCAATCAGCCAAAATTCATTCCGGAATTCATAAAACTTCAACAAGAACACGACCTGGACATTGTCTCAGGAACCAGATACGAAGGCAATGGAGGTGTATACGGTTGGGATTTCAAACGAAAACTAATATCCCGTGGAGCTAATTTTTTGTCACAACTTTTGTTGCGTCCAAGAGCATCCGATTTGACGGGTTCTTTCCGGTTGTACAAGAAAGATGTCTTGGAGAAGTGTATCGCTAGTTGTGTGTCCAAGGGATATGTCTTCCAAATGGAAATGCTTGTTCGGGCCAGACAGCATGGCTTCACTATCGGTGAGATTCCGATAACGTTTGTTGACCGCGTTTACGGAACATCGAAATTGGGTGGCACAGAGATAATTCAATTCGCCAAAAATTTACTTTACTTATTTGCAACAACTTAACTAATTAAAGAATTATAATTATTTGTGAAGTATATTGATTTTTTAACTTATTATGATGGACCGTTTTTTTCTTGAATTAAAGTGTGTCGGCCAAACAAATTTGTTCGTAATATGGAAGCAGTTTTCAGTTGAGTTAAAGGTTTTTTTTTTAATTGTAAATGAAACCTTATAAATGCAATATAGCCGACGAAGGGTGGGAATCAATTTAACGAAGGCCAAGCCGATCTACTTTTACTGGTGCTTTTTGAAGTTTAATACAAAATGAATGTTTTGCATTTATGTATGTAAGCGAAATTTCGAAAATCATTAAAGTTTATTTTAAAATGATTTTTTCTAACTGTGAATAGATATGTGATATGAACCATTATAATCATGTGCATATTTAAAAAAAAATATTTTTTACAAATTTATTTTATTATTCGGTTCAATCATTTTATTGTTGGTTCATTCTTTTTTAAGTAGAAAAATAAAAAAACAAAAAGTTTTTTGTCTTTTTTACAATAAAAAAAAATTAAATACATATATAGAAAAACTTAATCTAGCAACATAGAAGACACAAACATTTAAATATATATTTTTAGGTTTTGAAAAAAAACAAGATGATAAAACAATCCGCTAGCTATTTAATATTCTTAATATAATCTCAATAACATTTGCCAAATCCTTAGCTTGACATCGGTTGGCACTGTGCTGCAATTCTCTACCACTTAAATCATCAAGTATTGCGTTTAGTTTTTTTGTCATTTTAGTATTTTTTATTGTCGCAGCATATTTAGCTCCTCCTGATATTAGTCGCCAAACGGCAGTGCAAGTGACCAATAGCTCTGAATAGCATTCACTATTTGTAATAATATTATTGACGGTGTACAGAAAATCAGCCGAAGCCAGCAAGTTAGTGCGGTTGGTCGGCAGGAATGTCATATTGCGAAGAATTTTCAATCCAATCAGGCGTAACGTCGGATCGTGGCACTTGTTAATTACTGTACAGAGACCGATTATGTTACGACTGACGGCTCCTTCGGGATAACGAGAGAAGAGTTCCCAAAACGATAGCCACGCCACCAGAATGTCATTCTTGGATTTGGGGGATTTCGGATTGAAAGGATGCACAGCATCGATTATGTCTAACGCGTGTAATTTAATGAGAGCTATTCTTCCTTCCTGGCACGAGCAGCAGTTCATAATAGTACGCAGGCCAATTTTAATCAGCGTTGTTGAATTAGAATCTAAACATTTTACCTTGTTTGTTTCCATGGTGAGGAGTTTGAGAAGAAGCTGTAATAGTGTATTTGCATTACTAGCAGTAGGAATAGAAAATTGACGACACACAGGTACCGATTTCTCACTCAAAAAAGCCAAAGTCTTAAGATACAAAATTCGAATATCGTTTGAGTGATTCTGCCACGGCCACGTTTGAATAAGAACTTTAGTAAGTTCCACAACTAGCAATTCATCCATCAGCGCATCAACTGAAAACCAATTCAGAATGATGCCGTAGAGAAGACTTAAATGTTTGATAACAGCTAACTTCTTTGCTTCACTATATCGTCGAACAAAAGTCGTGCAAGGCACCTGAATACTTTCTAAGAAACAATTAAAAATTAATAGAATCTTGTCTAGAAATTTAATGTTTTTTGCCGTAATTCGGGCTTTTTCGGATGTCTTCAATAGAACAGCTATAGCTTCACAAAGAAGCACCTTCAAGGCACTCGGAGCTGTATCAAATTTAGCCATTTTCACCGGATAGTTGTGCACGAGGAGTTTATTCAGTTGAAGAAATATCACCTGAGCTGCATATTTCATTTGGGAGGGTTCTGTGACAGTTGTTTCCAGTGTATCGCTGAAGCATTCATGTTCGACATTTCTCTGCTGACATTTGATCAGCAAGAAAGTGATGAAAGCTAGACATGTTGGCTGCAACAATGAACTTGATAATGATGTGTCCAAAGAAACTGTAACTAAGTTGACTATTTTCTCGGAGTTTTCAGCAAAACTCTCGCAAATATACTGAAAGCCAGTCTGATCCTTGGACAAGACCATAAGCAGATTTAACATGCTCATTAGATGTTGCTGGGGATGAGATGTGCAAAGGAACGAACAAAGATAGCTGAGGAAGTCATGATCCCGACAGAGAGTGGTTTGCAGGAAGGCCAAGTGACTTCTACTAAAACGTGAATATAGATTGCAAATTTCCCCCACCATTGATGCGAACGACTTTTGAGGCTCCTGTTTTGCGGGCGGACACTTAATCAGCTGATACAGTTTCCCCATTATTGGCTTCTTACACAGCTCCGCACAGAAAGATGACTTAAGTTCAATAAGTTGAATGCAGATTTTGCTGTAGGCACGAACAATATCGCATGTTGTTATCTCCTCCCGCTGATCTGTTGTCAAAAGGAGTTCTCCTGGATAAAAGTATCTTAGAGAGCCGAGAGCGATTCGATAAAAGTCATGTTTTTGAACGGTTTCATGAACTATATCGAATTGAGTTCCATTATTTAGTAAATCGGCAAATAAAAGTCCTGCCAACTGCCTTACCATTGCAACTTCAGTAACGTCGAGCAGTGTGCTCAGGCAACAGGCTCGAAATCCTCCTGGTAGAAAATCTAACTCTTTTATAAGAGCTTCGGCACCGTCTTCACTTTTAGCTATTCGAGCCAGAATGCACCAAGCTAGCGTGCGCACTTGATAATCGTTGTGTCCTCCCAAACCTGACAAGTACTTCAAATAAGTACCATTCAATTGGAAATCGGGTGTTATGGCAGATAGACTCGAAATGATAAGCAGCGCGTTCTTTTGCAAATCAGATCCGGTCTGGGTAAATGACTTAAGTGCAATTGTAAAAAAAAAAAGTTTTTTGCACGTAGAATATACTTGTTTTCTACTGAGAAGATTTTGCAAAGATCGACGTCCGGAAATAACCTGCAGCACACCCAAAACACAACGCGTTCGATCTAAATCTCGCTTTTTAAAGTGTTCTTCAGTTATTGTCATCAACGCTTCGAATACGTCGAGTTCCTGGCTCTTTGATTGGTTAGGAGGTGGAGCTCTCTGAAAGACTTCAGATAAAAGGCTACAGGTTTTTCGATGAAGACTAAGCGGAGTGTCTCTGTAATGTTTTTTAAAAATTTGCATTTTTCTAAAAATATGAACAAAATATATTTTTTTACTTACAATTCGTTAGAAAGAACCCGCAACAAAGGAGTCTGTTCCTCACCAAGACTTGTAAGCAACCAAGTAATTATTGTTTCATTATTCACCTGAACCAATGTCGAAAAAAGTTCCACTGTATCCTCTAACAAAACAAGTTGACTTGTGTTTAGAATAAACCTTCGAAAAGTTTTTGTGACTAAATCGGAACTCATGGCATTTCCTCCACATAGAAGCTGTATCAATCGCATAGACGTAATGCTATGTACGATTTGTTCGTGATCAGTTGCATTGGAAGCATATTTCAAGAATTTCGCAATATTTTCAGTCATCGAGGTCGACCTTATTAGACGGAGGTCGGTTTTTGTTAAGCTGGGGTTGTATTCCGTTGATGATTTGGCCTTTTCCAAACCTCCATTAAATCTAAGATCAGCTATGGTCATTCTCATGAAACGTTGAACAGATTTTAGATCGGCTGCTGTTGAAGTTTCTTCTCCGAGGTACAACTTCTCCAAGACATTTTTCTTTCCACTGCAGTCGGCTTGCGGTTTACACTTCACTGGTAGCCGAAGATTTAGTAAGACTTTTGGCACTGTAAGGTTTTTTGTTCCAACAATAATTGAACTGAAGAGAAGAAGAAACAAGCACAGAGATACATCCTGTCTCAAAGTTATGTCATTAACATACAGAAACAGACTTCGAGTCAAAAGAAAAAGAACATTTTCTTCCTTGGATAATTCTTGACGAAATTGCGCATCGCAAAAGAGCAACTTTGATAGAATACCCACAATCGGGACCACGGAATCTGGATAATCAGTATGTGATTCCTTTAAAAGAGCTCCCTGTAGGGACTGCAAACAAGTCATCCAACCACCAGCTTCAAATATCAATCGATTTAAAGTCTCCTCCTGACCAACTACATTGAGTTGCATTAGAACAGTCTTTCGGATTTGTGGTTCAACGTCTGGAGCCATCAAAAGTTGCATTAGATTTGAAACAATTGACGACTCATAGAATCCTCCACAGAAGATACGTTCAACATCTCGGGGTACTTGTAGTAAACAACAGTCATTGGGAATAATGTCGCTGATTTCCATTAAGTTTGGCAACATCCCACAAGCATCCGACTGCGATGTGAGTACATAAATGGTGCGCGCCAGAGCTTCAGAACGAATGTTGCTATCGGGATGGAAGAGAAAACGTAAATTACCTTGAATTATTTCCAATTGCGGCAAACAATTTGCATCTGGATCAAGGAGCTTCAGAATTCCATCTGTGATCTTCTGTGAGTCTGTAAGGCACTGATAAAGTGGAATGTTTGGCAATAAGATATCCAAAATTTTAGGCCAACTCTCGCCGAGTATTGGACGTCCTTTGATCGGCAGAAATAGAATATCTTCCGCTAATTTTCGCAGGGAGACATCCCCAAAGCCAGCAGTTGCAATTTCGGTCATAAGCTCCGTGGTTAGTGGAAAACCCAAAATATGATCGTCGACAAGTTTGAGATTGTTTTGCCCGGCAAAGGCACACTCTCCGTTTAAAAGACATGCAAAGTATTTCTTCATGGCATTCGATGATTCTCTATAGACAAAAGTTTTTACTTTCAAGCTGTGATGGGAGAACATCCGCATAAGAATTTCATCGGCTTTCTTTCTTAGCTGTCCATTTCCGGCGTAGAGAGGCACACACTTAATGATGGCTTTAAAAGTTCTTTCAATCAGCTCCATGCTTTCGTGAATTCCAAATGTCTCTAATATTTTAAGACCTTGCTCTAAGCTTTTTGTGTCGGAATTGCTAACAGCCTCAGCATAAAAGTTGAGAGTTTCTGGGGATTTCAGTAAATTTTGCACACCCACATCGCAGTGTTCGTCAAATACCTTCACAATCTGTGCGTATTGCTCTGGAAGCATTTTTGTTAGCGGTAGATCTAACAAAGCTATTTTCAACTCATCACCAGGTTGAGTGTTGCTATACTTTGCATTTCCGATAATCTTTCTCATTGTAAAGAGAACAAGAAGGTATTTGACACGATTCATCACTGGAAAGTTTTCTTCCTCGAATGAAACGCGAAGGTTTTTGGCTATAGTGCTTAGTTCTTCGAAGAACACTTCGATTGCAGGAGATTCCTCCTTGGGAAGCATCTCGATTATACGAAAGACTTCCATAATCAAACGAAACACATTAAAAGTGCCCTTTCCCATGCTGAACAAATTGAACTTAAGATAGCTCATGCAGAGCTCCAACAATCGAAAGCAAACTGTTGACACACTTAGTTGGGTTCTGGCGGTAGTGCCTGTCTTCGGTGAGAAAAACGCAACTGCTTTTCTTCTCGTCCTAAGCCTACCGAGGAGCGATTTACATAAGCATATGAATGTCTCTGATAGATCTTCAAATGAAGAGCTACTGCGCTCAAATAAATCGAGCAAATTCTGGAATATATTCGGGGGCTGGAGGAAGTATTCGGCAGGATAATCGTCAATGGTGATTTGTATGTGTTGCAGGGCATTGTGTAAATCTGAAGCGGAATTATTTGTCTTAAGAATGTCACTTATGACTTTCAGAGAATTATAATCTGGAACTGAAGCCTTAGACCACGCGATCTCATAGCCCATATCATTTCCCTGACTTTCGCTGTCCAGATCGCGAATCGACAAGCTATCATAACTGTCAGAGATACTTAAGGAATCGCTTATTTCTATGACTTCGTTGACATTATTTTCGAGCATTGTTAAAATCTCACCGACTAGCTGCACTTCGGGGGTGCTTTTGACCAGAATTTTTACTTTACCCAATTCTTTTCTGAGACGTTCTTCGCCCAAGTAGTCGATGACCTCCTGGCGATATGGGCTTTTTAGAATTCTCATTATTAGCTTTAATACAATATCCTTGGCCTGTAGAGGTTGGAAGGCAAACCATCTTATTAAATACTTGATCAGTTCACCTGGACGGAAATCGATGCGTTCGTTGTGTGTTAAGGCACGTGCGACCTTATTTTCAATTTGCTCGAGAGTACGAAGACGTATTTCTTGAGTTTCATGGCCTAGTTTCTGAATGGAGGCGCGATCTATTTTGATGGACATTATTTTTCGTGTTTTTTTTTTTTTTCGCTGGTGTTGTACAAGGCGCCGTGTTGGTGAAGAAGCGATGAAAATATTTTCTTTATTAAATCTAGAGGTGAGGCTAACTTAAGTAAATTTTACAGTAACTTTTATATTGCACTTACAAAAATGAATGAATTAAATGTGAATGGTAAAATATAATGCGAAGAATACTTATGGAAAATCGTATGGAAAAATTTTACGACGAACAAACATTTCGAAAAACAATTTTTTTTCTTCAACTATTTGAAATATTTTGACGTTTACAGTTGACAGTAACAGCGTCAGCAAAGGAATGTGCATTAATGCAATAGAGCATCCATTGTGGACATTATGCAAGGAACACAATGTGGATGCATTCCATTAGTGGTAGGAGTAAACTTCATTGAGATTTTTTTTTGTTTTGTTGTTTTCTTTATAACATGATAATTTAATTATACTTGAAAATTTTCTGATTTAGAATTGTCCAGAATTAACAGATTTTATATTTTTATTTTTGTTTTATTTTTAATTAAACAGATTTTAAATTTGAAGAAAATATTCCACTTTGAGATTAGAATTGAAACGCGTTAACTCAAATAGTCCATACAAATACATGCATTTCATCTAACGTAATGAGTAAAGCCCCTTTTAAGCCCCTTTTAGACGATAATTTCAGTTTCAGTTTCAGTTGAGCTATCAGTTAAGCTTTCAGTTAAACTGATGTCTAAATGCAAAAACTGAAGCGTTTAACTGAAACTGAAACTGAGACTGAAACTGATGAAATTCCCATAAGTTTTCAGTTCAGTTATCAGTTAAACTGATGTGTAAATACTTTTCAGTTCAGTTGTCAGTTCAGTCCTCATTCGAGTTCATGTTTTTTTTCAATATGTCGAAACAGAATGATAATTTGGTCGAATTCATTGAAATTTATCGTGTGTGTCCATGTTTATGAAAGAAAAGTTACCCTTTTTATCACAATTCAGTTAAGAGAGAAGCAGAATACAAGCTCAACTGAACACCGGACTGACGTCTTAATACAATGCCTTTTTTAGCTGAACTGACAACTGAACTGATAACTGAAGGAACAACTGATCGTCTAAATACAATGCCTTTTTTAACTGAACTGACAACTGAACTGATAACTGAAGGAACAACTGATCGTCTAGAAAAATTCTAACAAGCGTATGTGGTTTACAATAAGGCTAGCCGCGCACTAGCAATTTTTAGTTGCGAAACTGTTTGGTTACTTATAGAAAACAGATGAACTGTTTGGTTGAATGTCCGTGAATTTGCAGATAATTATATGTTCAGTAAAATGGCGAACTTATTTTAGGCAATCGTTTAGTTTGTGTCAAAACACAAACTTTTTAGTTGCTCGAACCAAGCAGTTTCGCAACTAAAAGTTGCTAGTGCGCGGCTAGCCTAATAGATCATTTTATTTTCGATTTAAATCTGTCATCATCATCATATAATAAAACGGCAAACATGTTTTTTGTGGTACACTTTTCTCCAAAAGTTTTTAACCGATTTCGATAAATTTTATATGGTTGAAAAGCCACAGTTACGGAGATGTGCAGAATATACTTGAGACACGCATTTACACACTGTGGGTCATTTTTGTTTTTGCACTGTCGAACACTTTGCATATTACATAAAATAAAATTTAATTTAATAAATTTGCTTGAAAACACTGCCAATAATATAAATAATAAATAAATTGGCACTCGAATTTCGAGAGCTGGGTCGGCTAGTAATACTAATTTTGGTAATTTTTGCATTCCAGTGGGCAAAAAAATTTATTAATTTTTCGATTTAAAATCAATTTTGTAAATTGATTTACCTCTCCCTTTATTAATAGTAAAACAAACAACTACTGTTAGCTTCCAAATGTGCTTTTAGATGTATTTAATTTGTTTCAATAGCGAAAACTATATCCAAAACACGAACGAAATTATTTCTAGTAAAAAATGCAAGCTCATATTTTTCTACTGAAAGTAAATTAAGGATTTAGATTTTTTTTTATCTTTAATACAGTGACAAAAATTAATCCGTTTAAAATTGCATTTGATTCGCTGCGAAAAAAAAAAACAGTTTCTCATTGAAATGTAAATTTGACAATAAAAAACAATACTTACAATTGCTCACTAGACTCAAATTTTCTTATTTAACCCCAAGACCACATGAGCAATTAGTGGCGGGCAAGTTGCAATACACACATATTTAAAAAAAAAACAAAGGAATTTAAGGAACTTGCCCATCAACTGCCATTAAAGGTTTTAGCGCCAGTAGCCACGGGAAAACTGAAATCGTGGGAGTTTCTTAGTTGCCTATAGTTTCTTGGTTTTATGGACCCTTTATGAAGTATAAAAAGATATGTCAAAAAATTTCTTAAAAAAATCGACTGTAGGTTTTGTTCATTCACCTTTGCTTTCCAGTGTTATCTGCCACACAATTGAGAATTGCGCCATTATTTTTTTTATAAACTGAAGTCCAAAGTATTGTCAGCTTTCTTGATGAATTTGTTTTTTTTTTCAACATTTCTCGTTTTTAATTAATTTCAGATTAATGCAGAATGAAAAACAAAACAATAGGTGCGTTTTATTATTCACAAATCTATCTAGATCCGGATCTGGATCTTCCCTTGAAAATAAAACGATACGGATCTTAGTGACAGCAGTGTTATAAGTCCGTCTCTTTTTATCCTTGGGTTTTTAAATTTTCAATTATTTCTTGTCTTTTTTCTTTACACTATAGCTTACACTACCTTACCATAAAAAGCCATCTACTCGCCAGTGTAATAACTGATTTTTGGATCTTTGAAATAGATCCCGATAGAAAAAGGATCCCAAATTGTTTTTGTAATACATGTTAAAACTTAATCCAGATCCGGATCCAGATAGATTTGTGAATAATAAAACGCACCTAATGAAGTTAACAGCCATGCTCAGCTTTCTGCTCGGCCTTTTCTCATCCAGCTTTGAACCTTAGGTCAGGCGCGCGCATTCAATTTTTAGTGTCGCAACTGTTTGGTTGCTAAAATGAAACATACATATGGGGGTGCGCGGTGTCCCATATAAGCCCATATGTTTCATTTTAGCAACTAGACAGTTGCGAAACTAAAAATTGAATGTGCGCGCCTGGCCAAATCGACATTATGTATTCTTTATTGAGGTTGAGTTCATTTTACATTTACATAGTTTTTTTTACATTTATTTGTACTTACAGCCCGATTCTCCCCAAAGTCAGTGATGCCTCACAAGTCACAAGAAGAGGTGAAATTGATTTTGTGACTTTTTCGAATTCTGCCGCTCAGTCACAACTTGTGAGAGTCACAAAAACTATCGAAACTGTGATCTCCTTCAGAGCAGGTCACAACTCATAAATTTTTAAAGTTTCTTTGATTGACATTCAGTAGGAGAATTTTCTAGATTTGTGAATAATTGTGAGTACACAAAAATGGAAGTGGACTTTGTTCTAGTGAATATTTTTCTGATCTTTCCCACAAAAAGGAAAAGTAATATTATTACATAAACAAAAATTTCTTTAATAAACTAATCGTATCAAGAAGTTTACAGCGTCGAAGGCTTTAAGAACATTGAGAGATACAAATGATCCATTCGCTCTCCAAAACAATACATTTATAAAGTTTTTTGACCTTCCGAAAACTTTATGCAGTCGCCACGATTGTTTTCTTCTGAAAATGTTATATTTATAATTTAATCATTTTATTGTTTAAAAATTATGTTACCTTGCATTTTGTAATTTCTTCGTTTTGAATAATCAGCTGTTCAAATAATGACACTTAAAAATCTCACCATGCTGTGGTGGGTTTTGTTGTGAGTTTTCTTGTGACGATTAGGGGGAGAATACCAAAATGTTATCGAATCACAACAATCCTCACAAGGAATAGTCACAAGAGCTTGTGACTTGTGACTCCTCACAAGGGGGAGAATCGGGTTGTTAAACTAATATATGAACATTTGCCGACTTAAAATTGGCCGAGCAGGAAATCGAAATAACATACTTCTTTTTTGACAGTTCAGTTCCTCACTCGGGGCTAGAAAAGAAAAACGCCTAATGTCAAAGTGGACCAATGACTTTTGTGTCCCAAAGCGCTTATGAACTGACCTAACAAACAAACTGCGTTCCAAAGTTATGTCAAATAATATATTTTCAAATAAACAAATAAATTAAACATTCAATTAAAATTATCAGTTGCTATCAACACCATATCGATTTAAGTATTGTGTATACTTACATACGACTAATCAGACTTTCACTAGCTTCATTGTATTGATTAAGTTTAAAGTCAAGTTTCTTAATTAAACAAAACTCCCAAATAGTTTATTTAACTAGTGTTATGGCCCAGTAACTCTGGTGTATTTCTTTAAGTTTGTGATCAAGTACCTGCCTTAAGTTTCAATATGGTCAGGTTCTGGATGCAATGGTGCCGGCTTTGCGCCCGAGAAGACCGGAATGATAACAACTCTTACATCAATATAGCGCTCAACGATGAAGACAGCTTACCGCTATCTGATACAATATACAAATGCTTTTCTATTGACGTGAGTTTGAATCCCTTCAAAAATTTCAAAGTCTTAAAAGCGATACGTTTTTTTTAGATGAGAAGCTGTAACAACTTCCCAAATGTGATATGTATTGATTGTTATAATCTTATCAGAACAACAATAAACTTGAATGAGAGAATACCTAAAGTCACTGCCATGTTTGCAGAGTTACTCATTAAAACTGAAGAGGAACTCGATGTGAATAAAATCAAGGCTCGTCACAATCTTGAATGTGATTTCAAGTTGTTAACCCATAGCCCAATAGGAAATGCTATTGAATTTGAAGCTAAGCAAAATGAAATTCATTACCAAAACACTGTGCTGGATACTATTACCATGGAAAACGAAGGAGATAACTATGATAATTTAGCTTCTTCTGGCGATGATAGTTCCAATACGAGTACTACACCAGAAAAGGCGAAGATAAAAAATTTACAAAATATTAAAAAGAAATATAAGTCGAGGAAAATGCGAACTACTGAAGATATAATGAAAGCACACTTTTGCTCCAATTGCCAAAAGGGCTTTATGAAATTCTACAACTATCGACGGCATATGGAAATTGCTCATGAAATCACAGTGGAAAACAAGCGACAGCTTTTTATTTGTGGCAAATGTGGCAAGGAATGCAAGTCAATTTCGTCCTTGAAGGAACATGAATTTTCGCACTCCGAGGAGCGAATATTTAAATGTAGAAATTGCGAGAAGGCATTCAAAAGCAGTCTTTCACTTAAGGTGAACTTTGTTTATTTAATTCTCGATTCATTCTAATGGTTGTTATTATTTTCAGCAACATGAAGATACTCACAATGAGACAATGTATATTTGCGTCGTATGTGGATTGCAGCTTAACACTCAACAAACGCTTAGAAAGCATATGGTCGTACATTCTGATGAGAAAAACTATAAATGTGATTACTGCGGAAATGGGTACAAACGAGCTAAGGCCCTTAAAGCTCATCTTATACTTCACACAGGACTTAGACCATATACTTGTGATTTTTGCGACAAAACGTTTGCAAATGTTTCCAATTGTCGTGGTCACAAGAAGAAACATCATCCTGTTGAATTAGCGGCGCTAGATGCGTCTGGTAAAAATAGAGTTTCGACCACAGTGATTCCTAAATTGAATGAACTAAGAGCTATGTATGCTTGAAAAATATTTTCTATGTTAATTTTTTTTTCAGTTTTTACATTCATATTTTCAGAACGGCTAGTAAAGCTGAAATTATTCGGCCAAACGACCGAGGAAAAGATTTCGATGAAGAAGTTTATCAGTAGATGGTAAATTCTTCATGTAATAGCTCTTTATAAATCTACTCGTATAAATGAAGGAATTTCGTGAGAAGAATTTTCTGGCTTTCCCGACCGATCTTTTAAGAACCTATGTTATTGGGCTAAAAATATCAAATAATTTAACACCAGCGATAAATAGATCACTGATATAATAAGGTGTTTCATAAAATTTCAAATTAAGTTGAACAGTTATATCAGAAATCAGACTTCGTGAGCAAGGAATTAGGATTCATAATTCAGACTTTACCTCGACGGGTGTGTAGTTGCTTTTGGATGTATTCGGGTCTGAAATGTGAAACTACATATATGCATATGTGAACAAAAAAAATAAATAAATTAATTAAAAAAAATTAATTCTTAATATTCTTGATTTTTTAATAACAAAGAAATATTTGTACTTACAAATATTTTTGGAAAAACGCTCAAAATTTACAGAACTGATGAACTCGGGTTAATGCTAAATTTAGTTAAAGTTTAAATTTATTTCAACAATTGATTAAAAAAAAAGCAAAATCATTTAGAGGGAGCTGCTACCCTTTCTTAATAAAAATAAAAATTATCCTCTAGGGAATTAAATAAAATTTCCATGCATTTGTACCCAATTGATGGACACACTACACAATCTAACGTTATACTAATGCGTTATACACCATTTTTGAATTTCTTTAGTATAATTTGATTAAAAAAATGGATAAAATTTGTTCAAAATATCGATATGCCTAACGTATTATTTTAATAACTATGTTCTGACATCGGTAAAGGTACATATTTTTATATTTTAAGAAAGAAGAGACGTTACATATTTTTCTTAATAAAAGAAAGTTTTTACGTTATTAAAAGATTATCTTTTATTTAATATTCTATCATATTAAAACTGTTCTATTCATTATCTCTTGTTTGTTTGTTTCTTTTCATAAAGTAAACATTTGAACCTGCTGACTGTACATCATAAAAAAAAAAACATTTTCTAGATTAGAACTGGTTATCTAAATAAACAAAGTTTGAAATAATATATATTTAATAAATAAATTATAGAAAATAGATTAGATGTCAACAAGTTTTTGTTTAGATCTTGCTTAGCCAAAAAACATAACTTGTATATTGAATGATTCAATAGATTTCAAGCAAATATCTATTTTGTTATTTACCCTCCAATTGACAATAATATTCAAATCTATAGCAACTATCGAACACAAAATTTCAAAAAAAAATAGTATGGTTTCCAATAGAATAAAATTCAAGACTTCACACTTGCCCCTGTGGTCCAAATCGTTAGCTATACAAAAAAGTTGAGTATCTTTTTTACGGAGGATGAACGAAATTTTCTATTTGTGGTTCTGGCTCTTGTGGTTTCAAGTATTTAATCAAGCTAATGAAACCTAAATGCAAAAGTTGCATATCTAAAGAACTAGATTACTTGTATTCCACAGAACTTTTCTAACTATTAATTGGATATTTACCATGCAGCATATGAGCTAAGATTTTTATTTTCAAAGACTGAGTTAGTAATAAAATAGTTAGACTTTAAAAATTCATACATATTTTTTCCCAAATATTCCTTGAAAGAAATCAGATTCTTCTTTCGATGGCAGTTTTACATGTTCCAAAGATGAATCTTCTAAAGGTTTTTGCAAATCATTTGCATTAGCTTCTTCCGATTTCAACGTTAATAATGCATTGTGTCCCGACATCGGTTCTGTATTTGCATCTCCATTGAAATCCTGAGCACAGGTATTCGCTTTACCAATTCCTGCTTTACTTGCCGTCCTACAAAAATAGACGCACAGTCATTAAAATACGATAAAATAATAAATATTCTTCGCTTACACAGCTTTCAATTCTCTCAGCTTAGGGATTCTTGCTTTTGATATATTTTTTTTACCAGCAGCTTCTTGTTCCGCCAGTTCGACGGGATGATTTTTTTTCTTGTGACTACGACAATTGGTACCGCTGGCGAAGGTTCTATCGCAGAAATCACATGAATATGGTTTTAACCCAGTATGCAGAATGAGATGATTTTTTAAGTCTTTAGCACGTTTGAACTCGTTTCCACAGTGGTCGCATTTATGCTTTCTTTGATCCGAATGTACCACCATGTGCATTCTGAGAGTTCTCTGTGTCTTTAACTTGAGTCCACAAATAACGCAAATGTAATTGGTTTCATTGTGTGTATCTTCATGTTGCTGAAAATACAAACGATTAGTCATGATTCAAACAGAAAGACACTTAAAATTACTCTCAGAGACGGAATACCCTTGAATGTCTTCTCACAATATTTGCATTTAAGTTTTCTTTCCTCAGTGTGCGAGTGCTCGTGTTCTTTCAAGGCTGAAATTGATTTATATTCTTTGCCGCAATTCTCACATATGAACAGCGGAGGTTTGAATTCTATTACGACATCATGTTTGCTTTGCATATGCCGCCGATAGTTGTGTAGTTTCAAAAAGCCCTTATGACACTCCGAGCAATAATATGGTTTAGTCTTGCTTTCTGTACGTCGTTCTTTACTTGATTTATATTTTCTTTTTCTTTTTTCTGTATCTTGCTGGTTCATCTTTTCGGCACTGCCACATGAACTCTCTTCGCTGTGGGAACCCAAACGATCATAGTTATCGCTTTCATCTTCATCCATTTTGATGTTGATAGGATTTGAGTCTTTGATTTTGTTACAATGAATTGACCCCTGATCAATCATTAGCTCATCCATTTCTGAAAGAATACCTCTTGTTCCAAAGTCATCATTATTTTCCAAAGGATTTAAACCAAACACTTTGAAGTCGCATTCAAGATTATATCGAGCTTTAATAATATGTGCATCAGGTTCCTCTTCACTCATATCTTGTAACTCTGAAAACATAGCATTGGTTTTGGCTACTCTCCGATTGAAGCTAATAATTGATCTAATAAGGCGATAGCAATCGGTACAGATCATATTGGGTAAATTGTCAAAATTGTTTATCTGAAAGAAAACAAATAATTTCATCATTTAGATGAATATTTATCTTATTCTAGACTAGACCAACATCAATGGAAAAGTATTGTGTTATTGTTTCGGTGAGTGGTAAGCCTTCTTCGTCTTTAAGGACATTTATGTGGGAGTTGCTGGGGTCTTCCCGAGCGCAAAGGCGACACCAATTCATCCAAGGCTGGACCATTTCCCAACGTCTTGTTTGATACGCAAATGGATGAGTATATTTCGAAGACAGATTTGTAAACTTTAACAAATAATGTATTTTTATTTTACTCAAACAAACTATGGTGACTTATTAATGAAACTTTTGGAAGATTAAAAAGAGTTTAAAGTTTTTACTTTTAATTTTATTTTTAATTAGTAGTGTTTTGTTTGATTAGTGTTTGTTGTGATAGGAAAGTCAAAATTATTTGACGTAAAAAGATGATTGTTCTATTCGTGGTGAATAGGTGTGAATAAACAGGGTGTTTTTTTTATTTTAAGCCTAGTATACAGTTCTTTTTGAAGAAAAAAAAAATGAGTGGTGAAAAAAAAAATTTTTTCTCATGAAAAAATTTCTGTAAGTTTTTTCCGTCAAAACAATGGCATGCACATTGTTTTGCGTGAAAAAAAAATCGTGGTGAGTATAAATTTTGTTTTCGATTTTGGTTTACAGTTTGGTGAAATGAAAAAAGTTTTTTTTCGGGAAAAAACTCTTCCATAAGAAATGCATTGGTTTTTTTTTTTTAGAAGAACTGTATACTAGGCTTTAGTTGAAGGGTAAAACGCTTATTCCTTGGCAGTATATTTAAGACATAAAACAAATTCTTCTCGTGTTCAGTGCTGTTGAATATTCTTTAACCTTTTAAACATTATGGCATTTTTATTACCCAAAGGCAACTCGAGCAAGTTGCAATACATATACAACTTTTTACTAACCCAAACAAACATACAACTTGCTAATCATCTAGCATGGAACTTCTGTAACCAATAGACAAGGTAACCGGCGTATACTTAGCAGCGACATATCACCGATTTCAAAAATTTTTATTCCTATAATTAGGTGAGAATTTGGTGAAATTTGGTGAATCGATATTATAATTTGGTGAATCATAGTTTAAAAGTTATTAAGGGCGGTATTCACCGAACGCTCATAACTTAAGAGGCTCACAAACCCATTCACCAAGCAATAATATTGAATATTTATGAGCGCTCGTAAAAGTTATGAGTGCTCCTGATCACTCATAAGTTACGAGGGCTCTCTCCGAAAACTTGTTCGAAAACATTCGAAACAAACTGACTTTTTTTAAATTATCACTGTCGGAATTTGATTTGTGAATTTAATTTATATTGAAAAAACTTCAATCATAAATTAAAAAACAAAAAAAATTAACAACTAAAAAAGTAGACCAAAATTTCTGCAAAAAGATCAGAGATACTCTGCAAGCTGAGATTTAAAGTATGATTCACCAAATTCTGGAATTCAATCCTCGAACTTAAATATACTCTAGAAAGATTGTGGACAAATT
Organism: Philhelius festivus; assembly: GCA_963931855.1. Taxonomy (NCBI): domain Eukaryota; kingdom Metazoa; phylum Arthropoda; class Insecta; order Diptera; family Syrphidae; genus Philhelius; species Philhelius festivus. The sequence continues at coordinate 5,347,390 of OZ007555.1, read as the reverse complement.
TCAGAATTTGGTGAATCTTAGTTAAAAAGTTATAAACAATTAATTACTCGAGCGAGACTCTCCGAGTGAAAATCCGTACTGACCTGAAAAAACTTTTTTAACTTTAAAAATATGATTCACCAAATTCTAGAATTCAGTATTCGAACTCAAACATACTCTAGAAAGATTATGAACAAATTTCAGAATTTGGTGAATCTTAGGGCGGTATTCACCGAACGCTCATAACTTAAGAGGCTCACAAATCCATTCACCAAGCAATAATATTGAATATTTATGAGCGCTCGTAAAAGTTATGAGTGCTCCTGATCACTCATAAGTTACGAAGGCTCTCTCCGAAAACTTGTTCGAAAACATTCGAAACAAACTGACTTTTTTTAAATTGTCACTGTCGCAATTTGATTTGTGAATTTAATTTGTATTGAAAAAACTTCAATCATAAATTAAAAAAAAAAAACATCAACAATTAAAAGTATCAACGCATTTTTATTAATCAATTTTACATGATCTTCACAATCAACAAACTTGCAACGCAGGAGAGTCTGGACGGATGAAAAGGAGCGCGTTGGTGATCCATAAGCCAGCCGCTGATGACCTTCTTAATTTCGATGGATTCTCTGAGAGGCCTTGAGCTGGGACTGGAGCAGATAAAGACTGAAACGAATCCGATGATTTGTTTTGAATTTCAATATGCTGTCTCTGGACGCATGTCGCTGTGTTTTTTATCGGATATTCAATTGGTTTGAATGGCAGCAAAAGCCATTATTTGAGAATTTAAATAGAATTTGGATTATAAAATAAATGAAAAGTTTGGTGTGCAGAAAAAACTTTCGTTTTTTGTTCTTTAAAGATGAGATGACAGTTCAAAGTTGATGCGTTTTGTTTTTATGACTTATATTTCACATTTGACTTCTCGGATGTCAGTCTTGTTTGAAAACAGATTGAATTCACAGTTTGAGCATGCCTGGTTGAGAGAGAGTAGCTCTCATTTTCGGACTTCGAAAAATACTTATGAGGGGTTGGTGAATAGCACAAATAATTTCCAATTTATGAGCCTCTTAAATTTAAGAGCCGTTTATGAGCCTTCGGTGTGTTCTCAGAAGCCTTTTAAATGGACAAACATGTGTGTCTGCTTTTCTGATTTGGCAAGGTCATACGCACTTTAGCCGTCCAGTACCAGGTATCTTAAATGGCGACAAAGTTCCAAAGAGCGGAACACTAAATCTCTGATATTTTTGCAGAAATTTCGTCTACTTTTTTAGTTGTTGATGTGTTTTTTAATCTAATTAAAAATGAAAAATTCTAACAAGCGTATGTGGTTTACAATAATAGATCATTTTATTTTCGATTTAAATCTGTCATAATACTAATTTTGGTAATTTTTGCATTCCAGTGGGCAAAAAATTTTATTTATTTTTCGATTTAAAATCAATTTTGTAAATTGATTTACCTCTCCCTGTATTAATAGTAAAACAAACAATTGTTAGCTTCCAAATGTGCTTTTAGATTGTATTTAATTTGTTTCAATAGCGAAAACTATATCCAAAACACGAACGAAATTATTTCTAGTAAAAATACAATAATTTTACAATATTTTTCTACTGAAAGTAAATTAAGGATTTAGATTTTTTTTATCTTTAATACAGTGACAAAAATTAATCCGTTTGAAATTGCATTTGATTCACTGCAAAAAAAAAACAGTTTCTCATTGAAATGTAAATTTGACAATAAAAAACAATAGGGGTATTCATGTAAGCGCGGAAAACCCTCGTAAACCAGATAATTTTATCTCCGCAGAAACGAGCTGTCAAAATTTGTATGGGAAAAAGTTTCTGCAAATCGCATAAAATTATCTCACAAATTTGCTGCGGAAAGTGCAGAAATAAACCTCGTAAACTAAAGAAGTATGGATTCTGACTTTTAATTTGACATTTCACAAAATATTTCCCACATTTACGCAAGTATTTCTTAGGGGGTGTTCATGAAAACATGCTGCGGAAAGTTATATCTTTCTACAAAGCGGAAAATTATCTCGTTACATGAATACCCTTAATATTACACTTGCTCAAATTTTCTTATTTAACCCCAAGACCACATGAGCAATTAGTGGCGGGCAAGTTGCAATACACACATATTTAAAAAAAAAACAAAGGAATTTAAGGAACTTGCCCATCAACTGCCATTAAAGGTTTTAGCGCCAGTAGCCACGGGAAAACTGAAATCGTGGGAGTTTCTTAGTTGCCTATAGTTTCTTGGTTTTATGGACCCTTTATGAAGTATAAAAAGATATGTCAAAAAATTTCTTAAAAAAATCGACTGTAGGTTTTGTTCATTCACCTTTGCTTTCCAGTGTTATCTGCCACACAATTGAGAATTGCGCCATTATTTTTTTTATAAACTGAAGTCCAAAGTATTGTCAGCTTTCTTGATGAATTTGTTTTTTTTTTCAACATTTCTCGTTTTTAATTAATTTCAGATTAATGCAGAATGAAAAACAAAACAATGAAGTTAACCATGCTCAGCTTTCTGCTCGATCTGCTCGGCCTTTTCTCATCCTGCTTTGAACCTTAGGTCAGGCGCGCGCATTCAATTTTTAGTGTCGCAACTGTTTGGTTGCTAAAATAAAACATACATATGGGGGTGCGCGGTGTCCCATATAAGCCCATATGTTTCATTTTAGCAACTAGACAGTTGCGAAACTAAAAATTGAATGTGCGCGCCTGGCCAAATCGACATATGTATTCTTTATTGAGGTTGAGTTCATTTTACATTTACATAGTTTTTTTTACATTTATTTGTACTTAAACTAATATATGAACATTTGCCGACTTAGAATTGGCCGAGCAGGAAATCGAAATAACATACTTCTTTTTTGACAGTTCAGTTCCTCACTCGGGGCTAGAAAAGAAAAACGCCTAATGTCAAAGTGGACCAATGACTTTTGTGTCCCAAAGCGCTTATGAACTGACCTAACAAACAAACTGCGTTCCAAAGTTATGTCAAATAATATATTTTCAAATAAACAAATAAATTAAACATTCAATTAAAATTATCAGTTGCTATCAACACCATATCGATTTAAGTATTGTGTATACTTACATACGACTAATCAGACTTTCACTAGCTTCATTGTATTGATTAAGTTTAAAGTCAAGTTTCTTAATTAAACAAAACTCCCAAATAGTTTATTTAACTAGTGTTATGGCCCAGTAACTCTGGTGTATTTCTTTAAGTTTGTGATCAAGTACCTGCCTTAAGTTTCAATATGGTCAGGTTCTGGATGCAATGGTGCCGGCTTTGCGCCCGAGAAGACCGGAATGATAACAACTCTTACATCAATATAGCGCTCAACGATGAAGACAGCTTACCGCTATCTGATACAATATACAAATGCTTTTCTATTGACGTGAGTTTGAATCCCTTCAAAAATTTCAAAGTCTTAAAAGCGATACGTTTTTTTTAGATGAGAAGCTGTAACAACTTCCCAAATGTGATATGTATTGATTGTTATAATCTTATCAGAACAACAATAAACTTGAATGAGAGAATACCTAAAGTCACTGCCATGTTTGCAGAGTTACTCATTAAAACTGAAGAGGAACTCGATGTGAATAAAATCAAGGCTCGTCACAATCTTGAATGTGATTTCAAGTTGTTAACCCATAGCCCAATAGGAAATGCTATTGAATTTGAAGCTAAGCAAAATGAAATTCATTACCAAAACACTGTGCTGGATACTATTACCATGGAAAACGAAGGAGATAACTATGATAATTTAGCTTCTTCTGGCGATGATAGTTCCAATACGAGTACTACACCAGAAAAGGCGAAGATAAAAAATTTACAAAATATTAAAAAGAAATATAAGTCGAGGAAAATGCGAACTACTGAAGATATAATGAAAGCACACTTTTGCTCCAATTGCCAAAAGGGCTTTATGAAATTCTACAACTATCGACGGCATATGGAAATTGCTCATGAAATCACAGTGGAAAACAAGCGACAGCTTTTTATTTGTGGCAAATGTGGCAAGGAATGCAAGTCAATTTCGTCCTTGAAGGAACATGAATTTTCGCACTCCGAGGAGCGAATATTTAAATGTAGAAATTGCGAGAAGGCATTCAAAAGCAGTCTTTCACTTAAGGTGAACTTTGTTTATTTAATTCTCGATTCATTCTAATGGTTGTTATTATTTTCAGCAACATGAAGATACTCACAATGAGACAATGTATATTTGCGTCGTATGTGGATTGCAGCTTAACACTCAACAAACGCTTAGAAAGCATATGGTCGTACATTCTGATGAGAAAAACTATAAATGTGATTACTGCGGAAATGGGTACAAACGAGCTAAGGCCCTTAAAGCTCATCTTATACTTCACACAGGACCTAGACCATATACTTGTGATTTTTGCGACAAAACGTTTGCAAATGTTTCCAATTGTCGTGGTCACAAGAAGAAACATCATCCTGTTGAATTAGCGGCGCTAGATGCGTCTGGTAAAAATAGAGTTTCGACCACAGTGATTCCTAAATTGAATGAACTAAGAGCTATGTATGCTTGAAAAATATTTTCTATGTTAATTTTTTTTTCAGTTTTTACATTCATATTTTCAGAACGGCTAGTAAAGCTGAAATTATTCGGCCAAACGACCGAGGAAAAGATTTCGATGAAGAAGTTTATCAGTAGATGGTAAATTCTTCATGTAATAGCTCTTTATAAATCTACTCGTATAAATGAAGGAATTTCGTGAGAAGAATTTTCTGGCTTTCCCGACCGATCTTTTAAGAACCTATGTTATTGGGCTAAAAATATCAAATAATTTAACACCAGCGATAAATAGATCACTGATATAATTAGGTGTTTCCATAAAATTTCAAATTAAGTTGGAACAGTTTTATCAGACTTCGTGAGCAAGGAATTAGTATTCAGAATTCAGACTACACCTCGACGGGTGTGTAGTTGCTTTTGGATGTATCCGGGTCTGAAATGTGAAACTACATATATGTGAACAAAAAAAAAATGAATAAATAAATTAAAAAATTTAATTCTTAATATTCTTGATTTTTTAATAACAAAGAAAATATTCGTACTTACAAATATTTTTGGAAAAACGCTCAAAATCTACAAAACTGATGAACTCAGGTTAATGCTAAAATTAGTTAAAGTTTAAATTTATTTCAACAATTTTGAATTGATTATAAAAAAAAACAAAATCATTTAGAGGGAGCTGCTACCCTTTCTAAATAAAAATAAAAATTATCCTCTAGGGAATTAAATAAAATTTCCATGCATTTGTACCCAATTGATGGACACACTACACAATCTAACGTTATACTAATGCGTTATACACCATTTTTGAATTTCTTTAGTATAATTTGATTAAAAAAATGGATAAAATTTGTTCAAAATATCGATATGCCTAACGTATTATTTTAATAACTATGTTCTGACATCGGTAAAGGTACATATTTTTATATTTTAAGAAAGAAGAGACGTTACATATTTTTCTTAATAAAAGAAAGTTTTTACGTTATTAAAAGATTATCTTTTATTTAATATTCTATCATATTAAAACTGTTCTATTCATTATCTCTTGTTTGTTTGTTTCCTTTCATAAAATAAACATTTGAACCTGCTGACTGTACATCATAAAAAAAAAACATTTTCTAGATTAGAACTGGTTATCTAAATAAACAAAGTTTGAAATAATATATATTTAATAAATAAATTATAGAAAATAGATGTCAACAAGTTTTTGTTTAGATCTTGCTTAGCTAGAAAACATAACTTGCATATTGAATGATTCAATAGATTTCAAGCAAATATCTATTTTGTTATTTACCCTCCAATTGACAATAATCAAATCTATAGCAACTATCGAACACACAATTTCCAAAAAAAAAATAGTATGGTTTCCAATAGAATAAAATTCAAGACTTCACACTTGCCCCTGTGGTCCAAATCGTTAGCTATACAAAAAAGTTGAATATCTTTTTTACGGAGGATGAACGAAATTTTCTATTTGTGGTTCTGGCTCTTGTGGTTTCAAGTATTTAATCAAGCAAATGAAACCTAAATGCAAAAGTTGCATATCTAAAGAACTAAATTACTTTTATTGCACAGAACTTTTCTAACTATTTTTTGGATATTTACTATGCAGCATATGAACTAAGATTTTTTTTTTCAAAGACCGAGTTAGTAATAATTTAGTTAGACTTTTAAAATTCATACATATTTTTTCCCAAATATTCCTTGAAAGAAATCGGATTCTTCTTTCGATTTCAGTTTTACATGTTCCAAAGATGAATCTTTTAAAGGTTTTTGCAAATCATTTGCATTAACTTCTTCCGATTTCAACGTTAATAATGCATTGTGTCCCGACATCGGTTCTATATTTGCATCTCCATTGAAATCCTGAGCACAGGTATTCGCTTTACCAATTCCTGCTTTACTTGCCGTCCTACAAAAATATAGGCACACAGTCATTAAAATACGATAAAATAATAAATATTCTTCGCTTACACAGCTTTCAATTCTCTCAGCTTAGGGATTCTTGCTTTTGATATATTTTTTTTACCAGCAGCTTCTTGTTCCGCCAGTTCGACGGGATGATTTTTTTTCTTATGACTACGACAATTAGCACCACTAGCGAAGGTTCTATCGCAGAAATCACATGAATACGGTTTTAGCCCAGTATGCAGAATGAGATGATTTTTTAACGCTTTAGCACGTTTGAACTCGTTTCCACAGTGGTCGCATTTATGCTTTCTTTGGTCCGAATGTACCACCATGTGCATTCTGAGAGTTCTCTGTGTATTTAACTTGAGTCCACAAATAACGCAAATGTAATTTGTTTCATTGTGTGTATCTTCATGAAGCTGAAAATACAAACAATTAGTCATGATTCAAACAGAAAGACACTTAAAATTACTCTCAGAGACGGAATACCCTTGAATGTCTTCTCACAATATTTGCACTTAAGTTTTCTTTCCTCAGTGTGCGAGTGCTCGTGTTCCTTCAAGGCTGAAATTGATTTATATTCTTTGCCGCAATTCTCACATATGAACAGCGGAGGTTTGAATTCTATTGCTACATCATGTTCGCTTTGCATATGCCGCCGATAGTTGTGAAGTTTCAAAAAGCCCTTATGACACTCCGAGCAATAATATGGTTTAGTCTTGCTTTCTGTACGTCGTTCTTTACTTGATTTATATTTTCTTTTTCTTTTTTCTGTATCTTGCTGGTTCATCTTTTCGGCACTGCCATATGAACTCTCTTCGCTGTGGGAACCCAAACGATCATAGTTATCGCTTTCATCTTCTTCCATTTTTATGTTGATAGGATTTGAGTCTTTGATTTTGTTACAATGAATTAACTCCTGATCAATCATTAGCTCATCCATTTCTGAAAGAATACCTCTTGTTCCAAAGTCATCATTATTTTCCAAAGGATTTAAACCAAACACTTTGAAGTCGCATTCAAGATTATATCGAGCTTTAATAATATGTGCATCAGGTTCCTCTTCACTCATATCTTGTAACTCTGAAAACATAGCATTGGTTTTGGCTACTCTCCGATTGAAGCTAATAATTGATCTAATAAGGCGATAGCAATCGGTACAGATCATATTGGGTAAATTGTCAAAATTGTTTATCTGAAAGAAAACAAATAATTTCATAATTTAGATGAATATTTATCTTATTCTAGACTAGACCAACATCAATGGAAAAGTATTGTGTTATTGTTTCGGTGAGTGGTAAGCCTTCTTCGTCTTTAAGAAGGACATTTATGTGGGAGTTGCTGGGGTCTTCCCGAGCGCAAAGGCGACACCAATTCATCCAAGGCTGGACCATTTCCCAATGTCTTGTTTGATACGCAAATGGATGAGTATATTTCGAAGACAGATTTGTAAACTTTAACAATTAATGTATTTTTATTTTACTCAAGCAAACTATGGTGACTTATTAATGAAACTTTTGGAAGATTAAAAAGAATTTAAAGTTTTTACTTTTAATTTTATTTTTAATTAGTAGTGTTTTGTTTGATTAGTGTTTGTTGTGATAGGAAAGTCAAAATTATTTGACGTAAAAAGATGATTGTTCTATTCGTGGTGAATAGGTGTGAATAAACAGGGTGTTTTTTATTTTAGTTGAAGGGTAAAACGCTTATTCCTTGGCAGTATAGGTATTTAATGTCGATTTCCTTTACACACTAGGGATTTTAGAGATTTCGATCCCTTGTCAAATTTTGTCTTTTTAGTGTGCGTATTTCGTATACATGTAAATCCCTCTTCAAATACGGATTCGAAAGATTTGATCTCTGTCAAAAAAAATCGATTTTTTTGTTGTGAAGGAACGTAAAATCTGTCGTAAAAGTCAAAATTTGACAAGGGATCGCAATCCCTAAAATCCCTAGTGTGTAAAGGAAATCGACAGAAGACATAAAACAAATTCTTCTCGTGTTAATTGCTGTTGGATGTTCTTTAACCTCTTAAACATTATGACATTTTAATTACTCAAAGGCAACCCGAGCAAGTTGAAATACACATAACTATTTACTAACCCAATTAAACCATACAACTTACTAATCACCTGGCATGGAACTTCTGTAACCAATAGACCAGATACTTGCAAAATTATTTGTTGAATCTATTGATTGTTTGTGTGATGTTCATTTTCATAAGATTGTGGCATGAGTGGTTAATCGAAATTGGTAAATAAATACAAATGAAACGTAAAATGTCAAAACTTGCATACATCTTGCTTGTGAAGTGATGTGCCGCCTAGGTCACAGCAAATTCAGTATTACACAAATAGGAGCTCGACTAGTAGTGTACTTAATACGTTCTTACGTCAATTAATTAATCAAACTAATAATACAATTGAAAGCTCAAGTGAACTCAACTCCAAGTCAATTGAATAAAATTCAATCACTCCACTTAAACCGAAATAATTTTCTTATCTTCATTGATCAAACTAATAATAGGTAGTCAAATATAAAAGTTCCAAACCTAAAAGACAAAGTTTCTTTTATTTCACATTAATTTTACATTTAAGATTTATTTTTATTGCGTTTTTTTAGGACTAAAACATGAACAAATTACTTTTGGAAAATTTATCATATCTATTTTTCAACAATCACCATAAATCGTTTTGCCATGAGTTAACATAATTTTCCCAGAAAAATTTATCAAACAAGTCTGATTCTTCTTTCGATGAGGGTATTAGAAAATCCAAAAATTCACCATCTGAACAGCTTTGAAAACATTGTGCATAATCGACTTCCGATTTAACATTTAAGACATTAAGACAAGGAATCGGTTCTAAACTTCCATCTCCATTAAACTCCTGAGCACAGTCATGCGCCTTAGCGATTCTTGCTTCAGTTTCTAACCTATTAAAAAAGGCATACATTTATTAAAACACTTTTAAGAAAAAATAAAAAAATATTTTTCACTTACACAGCGTTCAAATCTCTTAGCTCAGGGGTATTTGATATATTTATATTTTCAGCACCTTCTTGTGCCGCTAGTTCAATGGGGTGATTTTGTTTCATGTGACTATGACAACTTGAACCACTGGCGAAGGTTCTGTCGCAGAAATCACATGGATATGGTTTCATTCCAAAATGCTGAATGACATGATTTTTTAAAGACCTTTCCTGGTTGAACTCGCTGCCACATTGGTTGCATTTGTATTTTCTTTGATCCGAATGCACAAGCATTTTTAAAGTTTGTTTTGTGTTTAACTTAAGGTCACAAACATCGCAATTGTAATTGGTTTTACTGTGTGAATCTTCATGAATCTGAAAATATTGTACAATTAGTCATGAATTAAAAAAAAAAACAAAACACTAAACTTACTCTAAGGGATTGCATAGTCTTAAATCTATTCTCACAATATTTGCATTTGAGTTTCCTTTCCGTGTGTGAGTACTCGTGTGTCTTCAAGGCTGAAATTGATTTAAATTCTTTGCCGCATTTTTCACAGATGTTCGGCGGCATCTCGACTTCTATATCATGTTCGATTTCCATATGCCGCCGATAGCTGTAAAGTACCATAAAAGGCTTATGACATTCCGTGCAAAAATAATAGGGTTTAGGCTTACTTTCAGCCCCTTTTTCTTTCTTTGATTTATATTTTGTTTTTTGTGTATTTTGCTCGTTCACCTTTTCGGTACTGCCATTGGAATTCTCGTCGCTATGAGAAGCTGAACGATAGTTATCGGTTTCGTCTTTCGTATTTTTATAATGAATCAACCCCAAATCGATCATTGGCTCATCTAATTCTGAAAGTTGACCTCCTGGTGCTAAGTCATTAGTATTTTCCGAAGGATTTACGTCCAAAACTTTAATGTCGCATTCAGAGTTATATCGATCTTTAATTATTATATGGGCTTCAGGTTGCTCACAACTTGCTTCTTGTAATTGTAAAAACATAACATTGGTTTCGACTATTTTCTGATTGAAATTAATTAATGATATGATAACGTGATAGCAATCGGTACAGATGATGTTGGGTAAATTGTTAAAGTTGTTTATCTAAAAAAAAGAATTAATTTCTTGATCAATTTTTATAAATATTCATCTGATTTTAATCTAACATCAATTGAAACGAATAGTGTTATTATATCGACGAGTGGTATGCCTCGTTCATTTGCAAGAAACACATTTATGTGCGAGTTGCTGTGATCTTCTCGAGCGCAAAGCCGACACCATTTCATCCAAGGACGATCCATTACATGATAAGCCATTTTTTGATAAGAAAATGGAAGACGATATTTCGAAGATAAATTATACCAAATTTATTTTTGTTGTATCAAAATTCAAGCAATGGTTAATTACACTTTTGGAAGTTGAGAAATTTAAATTTTATTTTTATGAAAGTTAAAATTGTTATAGAAGTCGAAATTATTTAAAAATGCAAAAAGTTGCGAAAACTTTCTTTTCGTGGTGAATAGTTGTGAATATAAATAGGTTGTATGTGCTGTTATTTGTTTGTAGGGTAGAATGCCCAGTCATTGGCACTATATATTACACTTATCCCAAGTTAATTACTTTTGGTAAAATGTATACCTTCTTCGTTTTTAAAGTTTATCTCTGCAGGACATTTATCGATATTCAACCTTTTAAAACATTTTTACATAATCGGTTTAATACGGTTTTTAACATAAGAACTACTATAGATAAGTTCATTTTTAAAACCATTTCTTATTATAATATCCCATCCTATTATTATTATATAATTATAAATGTGAAATTATGTTTGCTTGGATGTTCTTATAATTGAACCACTGAACGTATTCTAATGAAATTTGGCATAGAAGTGGATGAAATCTTGGAACAGGATAAAGGGAACGATTTAACGTTTTTTATTGGGTTCATAAAAAATAATTTTTTAGATTGAAATCTATCTATATATAAATATAATCTATATATGCCAATAGAATATTCTATAACTGTACAGCACTGCCAATGTCAGACAGATTGTGTTGCTTAACTTTACTTTGTGAAAATTAAATCGAAAAGTAAAAATGTTTAAAACATATTTTTTTACAGAACAGCTGTTTTTCACATTCCAGACAAAAACCTTATGTTTGGAGGGAAATTGAGAGCTATACGTACAGGCTAAAAAACAGACACATTGTTGGTTTAGAATAGAAATATTTCACTATCGATGTTTTTTCAGAAAAGTTAAAGATGATTTATTGAATTAATACGATTGCTAATCCAATTACACTGGTCTGAAAAATTGAAGGAGAAAATTGTTTTCTTCAGGGATCGTTACCTCGAGTAGTTACATATCCTCAAAAATGGGTTTAAAAATGTTATTTTTTGAAATATTGACCTGGTGGAGTATATATTTTTATATTAAATTTCTGTAAGAACCTTAAAAGCAAAGTATTCGATTCGAGCATTTTATTTGAAAAAAATGTTTGAACAAAATTTAAAGGAAAGATAAGTTTCCATACCCACTTAAAATGGCTGTAGCTCAACAAGTGCTAGAGGATTATAAGAGTTTTAACTTACAAAATTTATAATAATAAGAATACTTATAAGTAAGAATGATTTGATTGTGTATTTTAATGATTACCAATCTATTGTCTTCACTTGATTTATAAAAATAAAAGAAAGTTTTTTTAGGATTTTAAAGATTATCTTTTATTTATTATTTTCGTTTCTTGTAATTGTTCAACTATTTCTTATTTCTTCAGTTGGGTTTCTTTTCAGGCAGTGAACATTTGAACCTGCTTTGACTGTACATCATAAAGAAACAACATTTTTGTTCTTCCAATCTGAAAACACAAATTGTTCAATACAAAAGTATTCATTCATGACCAAGGAAAAACTTGAACTTAAAAGCTTTTATTTTCAAGAATATAACATATATATACATATAATGAATTAATAGATTAATTAATTACAATTAATCCAATAAAAAATATTAAGGATTTATTTCTTTAGAAGCCATCAGCGTGGGGAGTCGCACAGGTTGATACAACAACAACTTCAATGTTTTTGAACATTAAAATATCAACAAATGAGACTTACAAAGTTCGGAGTTTGTTTTATTCGTGCCACATGTCAGCTCGCACACTATCCTCCATTCTCTTGCCAACAAACTTCCGTGGTACGTGGCTCAGTCTGTACACAAAATTGTTGGAGTTGGAAAAATTGCAGAGCTATCGTTCTTTCTTCTTTGTGGTTTTCTTTATTTCTCAGGTATGTTTAATTTCTATTTGGCGTTCGCTCACCGAACTTCGATTGACTCAATAGAGTAAAGAGTGCGGAGAGATGACTCCTTTTCAATAGAAGAAAAGTCGGGACCACTCCTAAATTTTAAGAGCGCTTGTAGATCTTCACTAATATTGCTTGGTGAATAGGTTTATGAGCTTCTTAAGTTATGAGCGCTCGGTGAATACCGGCCTAAAAATCGCTTTCGTGTAAAAGCAGTCATAGCGGTCAGTGGCGGGAGTCGTTTAGTTGCCAGAAACAATTGTTCACCATACCTAAAAGTTCTCTTATTCTTCAAGTACAGATAACACTAAAACCAAATCTGTCGTTACGTTGAAGCTGTCAGTTTTGTTTGACATTTAAATTGGCATATAAACAACGATGTAATTGTAATGAGAATTTTTGTTTTCTAATTTTCTTCAAGCAGTAACTTTGCATTATTCTTCTTGTAATTGTGGAGGTTCTTTTCTAACAATAATATTAAAATTATAATACTAAAAAACTGTAAAAAAATCATATTGGTGACAACTTAAATTTCGATATCTCTGGTATTTTGGTCCTTAAAGTCGTATCAATGGTTAAAGATTGGATGAAGTGGTGTCGGCTTTGTGCCCGGGAAGACCTTAACAATACTCACGTAGATGTTTTCTATGAAGATGAAAAAGGCCTAGCCCTATCTGATACACTAAATAAATGTTTTTCGATAGATGTAAGTGATTTCTCATTTTCCTAAAACTGTAGCTAAATAGAAAATTTTTTTACTTAAAGATTAACCATTTCAATGACTGGCCTCATATGATCTGTGTTCATTGCTATTTCCTAGCCAAATCAATCATAAATTTAGCTCAGAGAACTGCAAAAGTTCATGCTATGTTTGCTGAATTATTAGACGGCGACGATGACCTAGACGCAAATAAAGTCAAAGTCCGATATGAGCTGCATCGAATTTCGGATGTTAAATTTGACCTTAAGGTACCTGTAGCCAATACGACAGTTAATGATCTCCCAGAAATGCCGATAGAAATGAACGAACAAATGGTTGATGTAGACGAACTACAATACATCGATAGTGACGTGTTAAATACCACCGCTATTAAGACCGAGGAAGCAGACGAAGATTACCTAGATCAAACATATCGATTACCTACACCGCACGAAGAAAGTTCCGATGAAGATGGTTCGCTAAAAAGTGAAGTTTTCTCTGATGATCTCTCCCTTGAAGAAAAACCAAAAAAGACGAAAAAAGAAGAACCACCAAAAAAGCGGTATAATCGTAGAAGAATTCAGACTGAACCAATTAAATGTGAAAAATGCCCAAAAAGCTTCTTTCGAGTTCAATTCCATCGACGTCATATGGAAAAGGCGCATGGGATCATATTGGAAGAAACCGAACCTAAAAAACCTTTGGAATTTGTCTGTGAAGAGTGTGGTAAGAAATGCAAAACATATTGGGCATTAAGAGATCATCAGTTGACGCACAGTAGTGAGAGACCCTTGAAGTGTGCTCATTGTGATAAGCTGTTTAAAAACAAGCAGACGCTTAAGGTAGGTTTTCAATCCGATTTGAATATTATTTAAGTGAGTTGTTCATCAGATGTGGTACAAGACTTGCAGGGAGAGTGTGAGCCACCATTTTTAAAGTTTTACCCCAATTTGTATACTCACCTAGTTCTAACTTACCATGACTTAAATGGATGATTCGGTCTTTGTTCAGTATCTGCGTTTAGGTTTAGTGGGTATTTTTGGTAAGAACTCCCAAAAAGTTCCGCCAAAACCTTCTAAACCGGTATGTTCAAACTTGGGTAATTAGTTATCTAGTTTGGTCTGCAATAACTTTGACAAACAGGTCTAATTCTATTAAACTTATTTAAAACGTCCGAATACTCAAGATAGTCAAAGAAGTCGTAAGCAAAATATTCAAACTCTTTCCCTCTTTTCAGATACACGAAGATATTCACAATGAAACAAACTATATTTGCGTGATATGTGGATTAAAATTAAATACACGAAGAACCCTTCGAATGCACATGGTTGTTCACTCGGATCAAAAACAACACAAGTGCGATTATTGTGGTAACGAGTACAAACGTGCCAAAGCATTGAAAAACCATCTCATCCTGCATACGGGTCTAAAGCCTTATACTTGCGATTTTTGCGACAGAACTTTTGCCAATGGATCGAATTGTCGGAGCCATAAAAAGAAATCACATCCAGTTGAGTTAGCGGCGATGGAAGCAGCAGGAAAAAATAGTATAGCCGCTGGAATTCCAAAATTAGAAGATTTGAGAGCAAAGTAAGTATTCGAATTTATTTTTATTTTATATGTAATGTTTTTTTAAAACAAATATGCATTTTCTTCACCATTAGAACTGCATCTAAAGCAGAAACAACACAGCCAAAGGAAAGTGAACCAGATGTTAATGAAAGTATCAACAATGAAAACAAAACTGATATTGTTGAATCTCTGAGGGAATTAAAGTCGCTGATAGCAACAGATAGAAGCAATCTTCAGTCTATAGAATTCGATCAAGGTGTATTTGGATCAATGACAGCGAGTTAAAGTTTTAAATAAAATTAAATTATTTTCTTTATACATGTACAAGAGGTCAAGATATGGGTAAATTTATTAAATTTTGCCTAGTGTCCTATTTTAATTTGATTCTTAAAGCGTTTAATCCTTTTCTGCCCTACGGTTAAGTTCTAATATCGTGAGCCATATCCGCGATTTTAACGTGAGCGATACAATTGAAGGGTTGTAAGTCTAAAGGGTCTAAGTGCCATTTTTATAATTTAGAGATAAACGAGAAAAACATAAGCAAAAGCCCTTTGGCACTTAGGCAATACCACAACTTTATTTGTGTGTGTGTACAGTTTTAAAAGAAATAGGCACTTGAATCCATTTTGATATTATAAGGCTTGGCCCTTAGATTGTATTTTGATAAAAATATTGATTTTTGATTTTTTGGCACTTAGACCCTTTAGACTTACAACCCTTCAATTACAATTCTTCAATTTTTATTTTTTCGCCAGATTATTTTTAAGGCTTAATACAATTTTAAAAGATTAAATTAGGAAATCCATATTTATATAATATGTAGCAATTATCATTTTTAAGTAAAGAAATTTAATAAATTCTCTTTAAATTAAATAATTCATTTTTCAATGAGTAACGGCTTATTTGATTCAGTGTATTTATTTATTTTTAAGTGTAACAATGGACCTAGACCGCATTCAAAATTGGGGGATCATATATGGATCAAGAGCTAATAAAGAATTTACCTATTGACAAGGTTTAAACTGGTCATTTATTGCCATAAGGTACAGAAACTACTCTTACATTCCGGTTAGGTTGTTCATTTTTAGTCTTCAAATAAATAACTAAATTGGAATGTAAAGATGATGTTTTCTTATTTTATGACCATACATCTTTCTGTGATTTTAATTTTTGTTCAAATTAGGTATGTAAATCCGTTGCTAGCCCTTGATGTAATATTTTATTTGAAGATAATATAAATTACTTTGACAGCAGTTGGTTTTTTAATAAATAAAAAAAAATAATAAATTTGGTGGTGCAACAGCTCGGAGTGAACCAGGACCTAGTGACTTATAACTCTCAACCATTCCTGGGTGAGTGTTACCAGGAACAGAGGGGACCTACAATTTTCTGCCGATTCCGAACGGCTAATGAGCAGCACTTTCCATGACAAGAGATACTCTTGGAGAATTTGTCAATTCCTCGCAAGAGGCAGTACACCCCTGAAAAAAACTTTCTTGCAGCGGCTGAGAATCGAACTCGAGGTTTTTTAATAGAAACCTGGAATATAATTTTCGATTTTCTTCGTTATTAATACCCTTTGTAGAAAATTTTGGAATTGCTTGCCTGACAGTAAATGATGTGAGTGAATGGGTTCTAAAAAAGCTTTACATTAAAATATGTTCAAATTTATCCAAAATTTAGTGTAAAGCATTGTCGCTTATTTTAGCACATTTCTATTGGCCTTAAGTATCAGTTTTGAATTCAAAGCGATCTCAGAATTGCGTTATTCGCTCTAGTTTTAGAGATATTCGCATCTGGAAGGTCAAAATTCCTGATGAAACTTTTTTTTTAATAATAATATTGGCCGATTATTTTTTGAAGCCGTAAAAAATGATAAAAATAAAAAAAAAAAAAATACTTTCAGATGACATAACTAGTTTTGGATAAACAAAACGAATTCTTGGAGTATATTTAAGAAAAAAGTGTTTTAGATAATTTACAAATAAAAATGTATAATTTGCTTAATAAAATACAAAAAAAAATGTCTAGTTAATTTTCGTTTGCACTACTGCTAATATCACATTTTCTTTCACTCACTTATTTCGAATGAATACAGTCGAACGCAGTAAGCATTACGAACTACAATCCTTTTGGTTTGGCTTTAATAAATAAGCAGTTATAAAGAATAATTAAGTCCCTTAGACTATTCTTTTCTTACTTTCAATTTCTCAGGAAATGTTTACTTTTGTACTTCGCCAAACTCTCGCGCATTTTGAACGTATTGTTGCCAAAAGAACTACTGAATTTGTTTAAAGGGTCTAATATTTAAATTGCCTAAGGAGAAGGAACTCCATCGGGCAGCATTTACCAAACATCCCAATTATTCACAGTTATGCACATATATGGATACAACTTAACATTATGTAGACTTTCTTAGTTATAACATGTGATAAACATATTTATAAAAGCACCATGTGGTCTGTTAAACATGAACGCCGAAGCCTTAAAAATAAAAAAAATAAAAACAATTTTAAAATGCACATTATGCAATCATTATGCATTATCAGCGGAAGTCACATATTATACAGGATAACATTTTGGAAATGATGAGTTCGGTCGCTCTAATACTTTAATGTGTACCAAACCGCCCTTAAACGACTCTTGGGCACGTCGGGGAATCCTAACCAATCTGTCTGCGCAATAGATTTTCTAGCAAAATCAACAAATAAATATCTGCATTGCAAATCAAAGTGAAATGCAGTGATTTATAGGGCCGAAAATCATTATTATGTATTTTAAATACCAAGAGCTATGGCTAGGTACCTACTCATTCATCATCATTATTTATAAACTGTCGGAAATCTTCGGGACAATTTTTGATATTTCGTGACTTTTGCAGTTATCGATTAACTATCAACTCGCGCAAAATAAGTCCTTTCTCTTTTCATAGCTGGCGTTAAAACCCACAACAACAAAAAGAAACCTTTCTACGTTACAAGTTTAATTGATTTATCAATAGAGATACTAAATCGTCGAACTGCAAGATGTCACCAGTATTATGAAAGACAACCATGAAGAAGCAGCATAAGATCTATTGTGCTGTCTATCAATCCATCGCTATTTCTAAGTTCTAACGCCCATTTGATCTTCAATGCGATGCAATTCTCACGCGTTTAGTCTTTTCTTGGGTTTGTTCTCTCTTTACTTAAATACCTTCTTTATTCTGTTTGAAAAGTCAAGTGAAAGAAGGAAGAAAATCTGGAAAAGTGCATGCCGCTTGCTGTCAGTGCCAGTGGCACTTTAACTCTGAAGAGGTGTAGCATTAGGGAGTTAGTTTTTCATGGCAATATCGTGTCTACTTCATTGTTGTTGTATCAGTTTTTTTTTGTGTTTTGTTCTTCACATTTACGATAGAACACTCAAAGTGACTCTCCAAAGTCTAAATAGAAAACCCGATAGACCGACAGGTGAATGTGTTTATCTGGTGCAGCTATTCTCAACTTGTGCATCAGTGCTTCTGGAAAATGGAAAATTCTCTGGAATAGAAAATAGACCCTAGCTGGCTACAAATGAAAATCAACTGAAAATTTTTGATTCATTTTAAAATTTACTCTCGAAGTGAGCTGTTGTGTTAGATTTTCTTCTCGCGGTTTCTTGATATATCGCGAACATTAATTTTGATATTATGACTGCACTTGAATTGAAATTACTTACCGTTGTGGGATCCACTTAAAAATTTGTAAAACTACAAAAAGTAAAAAAAAAGTCGTGAAGCATACAAAATTAAAACGAGAAAAGAAAAAAGGTGGTTGGTTTGTGAAGTGTTGTTTATTTTTATTAACAAATACAAAAGAAAATACATTAATCAAAGTGCATTAGAGTTTTAAGTTAAATACAATTTTTAAATAAGAACAAAAATGAACCAATACAAAGTTAATTGGATTAAAAAACTGGTGTTCCTGTGGCCGTTTATGGTGAGAAGTTTTTTAATTCTTATTTTAAAAACTTTTATAGGCGAATTTATAAGCTTGTCATGCTTGGTAATATTATTTAACTTAAAGATTTGGGATAATTTACAAATAAGAAAATATTTACTAAATTTTACTAAACTCAAGCTATGTTTTCATGGAAAGGTGTGAGCTGATGACTTCAAACTTCGGATTCAAGGTGATTCCCTAAAGTGGTGGAATTAACACATAAGTGCGTTTCCGATTTTGGACTTTGTACGGGATTATACTTTCAACAAATAATTTTTTTTTGAAAATTCAATTTGTGCGAGTTATTTTGATAATTCGTCTTTAAAATATGGAATCCTTAATCCTTTTTGATAAGAAACGAAAAACGATTTTTTGTTTTTTTTCTAATAAAATAAAAAAAAATAAAAATTAATTAAAAAATATCAATATTTCCAGAAAATCTTTTTGAAAATTCAATATTTCGCTAACCGCCCTAAGAATTTTGTTTTTACTTCAAAGTTAAAGTAAAACGTTAGCTTAGTAAATCTAAGTTTCAAAAGTAGATAAATTGCTTTTAAAAACCAAAGACAAAACCCAAAAACTTGTTGGTTGCCTGCAATCTTAATATAACATGAAAATCAGCTGCAGGAACATTTCAGTTTATCTCTGAGAAATCCTCTTAGAAAAGGTTAACTCCTCATTTCTAAATCTTCAAACTTAAAATCAGACAAAAAGTTACAAATCTTAGAGAGCGAAGTCACTCAAAAACATTTTTTTCTACGTGAAAGTCCAATTACGTATTTGAACTTTGGTTGCACCTTTAGCTAAGACGCTGAAATCGGGGATGAATCACTTTTGCATAATTGGTCCCTAGCAACCTAATACCACGAAATTTCAATACCGTCTTGATGAAGTATAAATAATTTCGAATTAGTTTCCTCCGGCTTTTGTGGAAGAAATATTGAAGTACAGTTAGAATTTATAAATAGCAAAATGTCCACCCCGTAATTTTCTATAATGTTGCATCGTGTAAATATCGTAGCGACATTATTGAAGAAAAGACAAGAAATAATTAAGTTACTCTTCAGAGCGCGTTTTATTATTATTCTTCATGTAAAATGTACATACATATGTTTGTATTTGCCTACATGCATATGAATGTACTTGTACATTTCGTTCGGAATGATTTTTGTACTTTATTTTGCCAGTTTTCTTAGCAGGAATTTTGACACTTTATCAGTCATGTTAATCCGACAAACTGCAGAATTGTTATATTTTCTGTAAATTTATGCCAATTACTTGTCAAAAAACAGGATTGTTACACTTAATGGGTAAAATATTACACGAATAGTATTATTTTACCATTCTATGTACATATGTATATGAATCCGAAATAAATTTACAACTTTTCTGTTCTCAGTTCCTTCTTTGATCTTATAACTTAACTTAAAAATAATTTTCTTAATCCGTTCAAAATGATTACCCATCAAAGTTGTCACAGTGTAAATAACCTTCATTTAATTTAATCACCTTTTTTTTTAGAAAAAGAAAGGTACGATAACTATAATTGTCAATTACCATGTCGGGTGTGTAAATAGACGTTTGAATAATAATGTTTGCGAAGCTTCTCATCCAGTTCATTGCGAATACCTATTCTAAAGATTCTAACAAAATTGTCATCAGTACTAAGCATAACCATTATCTGTATCTACGAGTACTACTCTTCTGCAATAGTCTGACAGTTTTATTTTACATTTTATTTTTGTTATGCCCGCCTCTACTAAACAATTATCTTAAGAATTTCTCTCTTCGCATTCGAACCGTAAAATCAGCTCCAGTGACCCATTTCGAATATCCCAATAACGTCTAAAGGCAATGCTGCCAATTCTATTTACCCACTCGCACTTTGCCATTGTAAGCCAAACGACAAGGTAAACCGGGCGCGAAGTCACAACAAGAAATACAACCGAATTGAACAAAAAAGTCAACATCATGGCACACTCCACATGGCACACTAACCAACCCACCACCCATCATCATCTTCTCTGGTCCCTCTTAAACCCCTACTCCTCCCCTTTGGTCCGACTCTTTTCACTATTCTACCATCAAGTTGAAGAACAAGTTCAAAACTATTTTGTTAGTTTTTCTACTTCAACATATAATTTGGTTGCGGAGAGCTAACTTTTCAGCAATTTTAACAGTTCCATCCATGAATTGCTGTTTGGCTTACATCGTTTGACAGTGAGATAGCACCTGATGGGGATCGTAGGATGTCATAACAAAATAGAGAATGGCATGGAATCTCTATAGAGCAATTGCCGATAGCCGTTAAAAAGTCGACAAAAGAAAAAGATACCTGTGGCCTGTCAAACGGAAATGTCGCCACCGTAAATGCTGTCTAAGTTCGACAACTAATGAAAAATAGAATAGAAAAAAAAAACTAAAAACTCCATTAGAATCGTGGCAAAAAGAAAAGTAATAAATTTCACTGAAAGTGGTATTCCTTGTTTAGCAATTAAAGTACCTGCATACCAGCATCGAATGATAGTTAGGCTTGGTATTAATCCTATCTGTTGGCGAGATACGCATGTGAAATCTAATTTTACCTTTTGCGGAAGTTCATGTACGCTGGCTGCTGGCTTCGTTCCGATTTGCTTTATACCTAATTTATATTTGCAAGACGCATCATTCGTCTGCATGTGCATTTTTGCATATCTATACTTTGGAGTTGCCAACAGGTCCGTGTATAATCGAAAGGGTAATTACATATGTACATACCGACTAAAAGGTCTACTAAATAGGACTTTTTGTATCTATAGCCGGTGTGGTCGTGTCAGTTGGGTTGAGTGCTGTGACAAACATTTAAATTGGTTTGACATAGAAAGTGAGGACAACGTGCATAAAATATTTAGAAATTAGTTTATTAAACTTTAAACGGACGATGTTTTTCAACCGATCTCTCTTTAGAAGGTTGACAGACAGTAGTCGTTAAATAACTAAAATTGTCTTTTGTCATTTTTTGGTATCAAATAATAGTTGCAGGTGAATCTTTTTTCAATAGTTTTGAACTCGAAACACAAGATGTCATCTGATTTGTGGCATAAATATTAGTTTTAAATATTCGAGTCAAAAACGTTTGTACTTTGAACTTTAAGGCTTTATTTACAATATTGTGCCAATATTAAAGAAATATCAACAAAATATGTGATATATATTCACCCTTTCGGTACGATTCGATCTCTAATGAATCGAAACCGAAAACAGACCGAAGCTACCTATTTTGGAGCGGTATCCATTGTATATACTATATACTCTTTGTTACTTGGGTAAGAATAGTAAGAGTTTAAGGGGAGCTCCAATATTCATATTTTTTTTGTTGCAAAATACTTGTTTTTATAAATGTACATTTGTACTCGTATTAATAAAATTTAAAAACGTTTCAGAAAGTGACTTGCAATTATTTGTATTTTCAAATTACGATTAACAATACTTATTTATGTTTTTGGATTCCTGCCATTATGAATAGATCAGTGGAATAGTGTCAAGCAATTGTCCTCCATGGGACGATGATCGATAAGTATTTTTATTAAAAGTGGTGTTACACATCCATAATCATATTCTATAAAGCTCTTCAATCTAAAAGGATCATCGCGGCACTTTATGATAAAAGCTCCACAGTGCATAACACCAATTAGATCGCAACACCTTTTACCCGTTGGTGGATTGTACTGCACTATAATTTGTTGCCATAATTCCCAAGTACTTGGATTAAAAGAATTGCAACCGCTTTTTAGCACAACATAAAATTCATTGTGGAATCTTTTTGTTGTGATTTTTCTTTTTAAGATTAGAAGGGCGAAGAGTATTCTATTGATGGAGTTCACTGACTACTAACTATACTTATATAGGTACAATTGACGAGAGCAGGCACCTACCAATATACTATAACATGATTATAGCCTTTGGCGGACAGAAATATGCTATTCCATTTTTTTTTGGTTCACTTACTTTAATGAAATTGAATGTTAACAAAGAACAGAACGTGATGGATTTTGATGTCTTGTATATAGAATCGGCTAAGGTTTATGTGGTTTGCTCCAATTTTGGGCTTTGATGAGGATGCCAAGTAGAGCATGTTTGCTAGTTGCACTTACTTTAAAAGAAATATTGTAAACAATAATGAGAGCGCGATTTTACTTTGACATTCATTCAATAGGTCTCTATATATTTAGAAGTTCATTCAGGCATATGTATGGCTTGTTTGTGGTCAAAAGTAAAAGAATCGGTTCATATTCTTAAATTGTATTAAATAGTTGATCATATTTAAATGCCAGCCAAATAAACTTTCCCGCAAATTTCTGGCACTTAAACTCGAGTTGAATTGTTTAATTCCGAAATAAATAAATAAAGCAATACATTATTTTTCTAGTCTTCTGTTATGAAAAAACTTTTTAGAAAATTTTCGCATGCACCTAACATTACTAGGGTTGCTATAAAAAATATTTTATGACAAAATGTCAACGAAATCGGTTTCAAAAATCATCGAACCTTTATTGACGTTGATTAAATTTTAAGCAAAATCTGAAAAGTAGTTTTATAATGCTTTAAATATTAGTTACATGTTCAAAATAATAACATTCAAAAAATTAAATTAAATAAAATAAATTTAGAATTTTAAAGAAATTAAACATAGCACTTGGATGTAATCTAAGAAAATCAATTAAGAGTACAAAATTCGTTCTTTTAAACGCTAAAACATCTCCTTAAACATATATTTTGGATTAAAAAAAATTAAGATAGGTCAAAAGCTCATTTATGAGCTTGTCTGCAACCCTGCTTCAGGTATAGTTGCATTTTTTTTATTTTGTTGGAAAAAATCAACTCGCATTTTTAAAAAAACCTCAAAGTTTTTTTTCTGTTTCCAAGCTATAATACCTCGAAATCTAACCTTACGGCAGAATACGGATGAGAGATTTGAGTTCGGCGCTCAAAAGTTTGTTCAAAAAAGGTCTTGTAAGAAAGTTAAGCCCATGTAATTTATTCACAACGTCGTTAGCCGTTTAAGGTGTATCTATTTAAATATAAGCACTTGCAGACAGACTGGCATCATACATAAAACCTGTTTTTTCGTCTTCTTTATTAGCCTAACGTCAAACGTTCGATTTTTGTCACAAATGCAATGCAAAGAGTGTAACCTACTTACAACACTTGCATCGCTCAAGGTTGCATGCTTTAGAAACTATCATCGACCATCCTACTTATACATATATTTTTGTATAGTATTTGCGTGAGTACTACTAAAATTTACACATCACTCGCCATAAATCATTGCATCCCAAACCAGTTGCTGGTTAAATCCAATTAAGACGTTTTTCAGCCGTTTCACTATCTCTATCATCAACATCTATGCCACTTTACTCCCATAAACAATCTCTGACCGAAATATCTTTCCACAATGTCCACGTCCACGTCCAGTCTATAAAATTGGGTCAGTGTTCCGAAGTCCCGCTGGAGAAGTGCAAATGCATATTAAATTCTCTCATGGTCATTCATGCAGTTCGTATTAATAATTTTTTTTTTGCGAAATGTATACATGGTTAAGGTATTCATTTCTTTCATAAATTTAAAGAAGCATTAGAAGCTACTATAGATTTGAAAAAGAGAACTTAATCGAACCACGCCGCCACCACTTAATTTAACACCCCGTTCACATTGTTTTGTTTGTTGTCGCATCGATGCACATCAGTTGCATTCAAACGGTTTATCGTCATCTTAAAGAACTTATGATTCTGTTTTTAGCTTTATATTCGAGTCGGCCGACTCTATATGTGTCAATTACTTAAAAAGAAAATGCAAATCACCATCAACAGTTTTAATACATACAACGATTATGAATTAAATAGATGTTAGTACTCGTACCTACGTTTTTTTTCTCTTTTTTTTTATTAATTACTCTTTACTATTGGTCAGTAATGATGGAGAAATAATAATTAAGAATACCGTGCGGTTACAAAAAGAAACAAAATTTCTCCGCATCGTTGCTTAATTATATCGCATTAAACAATTCAATCGATGACAGGAGCGTTAAGCGTTCAGGCCAGGCTACAAATAAGGAATACAAAAAAATTTCAAAGTCATGTTCTATTTTCCGATCTAAGCCAACAACTCGAAGGAATTTTCTGTGTGTTTGCTTTTTTTTGTGGAAACCGATATGCGGCAGTGCGGCGGACATTGGCACCCAAGTGGAAATGATGCAATAACAAAATCGTGAATTAAGTTGCATAACGGAGAGGAAACGGTCAGTTATACTACTAAATGTACTCTGTACGTAATGTGTAGCGTCTTTAGAACATAGGAACTAGACCGGCGCTAGTTCAAACCAGAAGAAGTTGTAAATACCTTTCACATATTCCCGCACCACAATCTTGCCACCTGGTTTGACAGCAATATACTCTACCTATTGTCTTTCTTACAGGTTGCATCGATGCATGCGATTCATGAAGCTACCTATGGGCAAGATGTCATTCGATGAGTTTTCAGGTACCTTCCTCTTGCTAGATTTGTTGTCAGAATGGCGATATGAAATGAGACAGAAGTATATAAACGTCATGATGTGGGGGGTAGAAGATGCCTTTTCTAACAGTTATTGTCATTGTTCTATCATAGTGGTCATCATCATCTCATTGATCAGAAATTTCAGTTGTTTATTGTAACAGGAGACTTAATCACTGTGCAATTAATGGAATGGCAAGACACAATTAAAATAAAGGAGTAGTGGGTTTTCTTGTATGTTCCTGAAGAATTCTGTTAGCGGTTTAATAAAATAATGATGATGGACTTTCCTGGGGTTCTTTTATGGAGTAAAAAAAATAATAAGCAATTCATGCAATAGCCTTTTAATGCTTCAATTGCGTTAATAGCTAAGTTTTGAAATGAAAAAAAACTTGAACAAACAAAAGAACGCAAAAAAATATTTGATATTACAATGACTTATGCTGGATTTACACGAATGATAAAATGTCATTATTTTTGTCATAGTCATTTATTGCAGTAGTCGTATTGTATGACAAATATTGGGAATGAAATATGTCTTAATAAAACGTGTAAATCCAACATTAGATGACTTTGACATTTTTGTAGAATATGGACAAACTATGTTTAGTAATTTATTGTCATAATCTTCTTTTGTTGTTGGGTTGATTTTTTTTTTATTTTCTGCCTTTGGCTTTTATTATGGTTTTTTAATTGGAGAAGTTTTTAAAAACAGTGGTCCGTTTTAAACTATCACCTCAAATTTGATCTTTGAAAGAGAGGACTTAACTCAACTCAAATGCTTTCTAAGCTCGAATAAACAGCGAATGGCAAGAGTGGTTGGATATCTTTCTGCCAGAAAAACAGTGAAGGACAGGTAGGAAAAGTTAATCCTAAGTACTTCGAAGTTTCGAGTATATAGTTTTTTAAAAGTCGTCAAATGTTGACAAGATGGCACCATAATTGGTCTTGTTATCTCTTAAAACCAAATTAATTTCGTCGATACCAAACCACTTCATAACTTTCGTACTAGCTTCATAAATGATGTTAAAGAGGTTGCAGAATAGCGCCTAACCTTGTTTTAAACCCAGGTATAAAAATTACTAGGTGTGGTCTTCATGCATAATCTAACGGGTCTGGCAAGCGGGACAACGAGGTAAACTGAATTTCGTCAGCTTTGGTTAGAGAATCTTCTGAAGTGATTTAATACAAATAGTTACTTGATTTTACAAACTGTTTCTCATAATGGTCAACTCAGTATCCTTAAAATGTATATCAAATTTCATTAAAGTAGATTAGTTTTTCATTCTGATTGATCCTGAAGTTCCGATAAATTACAAAAATGTTAACGAAATTATGAAAATTTGAATTGAAAAAAAATATAGGAATCCTTATTTTAGCAATCTGGCAACCGTCTACCTTCTATTTCTGTCCAAATTAATAAAATAATGTTAATACCAGCCATAATATGCAATTCATTACATATTGCCTTTCTCCTTCCCTTATAAGCCTCTTTAGATCAAGGACCTATAAAGATATTAAAGTTTTCCATTCAGTTTGTTTTTTTCTTTTTTTCTACGAATCGCTTGCTTCTCCAGAACCTATACATTCCCAATTAAAATGTGACTTAAAAATCTATTCAACTTCCTTACTCATTTAAATATTTTATCAAACGAACTTCTTGTAGGTCTCCAATTCCAAATCAGGTCAATACTAATGTCTCAATATAACAAACAATCTCCCTGACCATATGTGTGCGTTTGTTCAACATTTTCGTTAAAACCAAATTGAAAACAGAATTTATTCCGAGTTTGAAATTCCAACGGATACAATTAATTGCATTGGCCCCGAACCCAGAAGCAGAAACTTTTGTGTTCATTCTGCCTCACTTCAGTAGTTCGAAATAAAATCAAACAAAAAATCCAGTTCTGCTATGGCCACCAATGGCCAATGCAACAGATTAATCCAGATCAGAGATCCAGAGCAACAGAGTTTAAGAAGAACAAACTCTCGGGAAGAGAATGGCAACTATTTGCTGATTCATTTTTGGGCGCATTAAGTTGTCGCTCCCACTGTTCAGCTCAGTCCTCAGCGCGATTCGACTGACCGCACTCTAAGGTACTTTCACCAATTCCCCGAAGATAGATTTTTTTTAGGTTATGTTAAATGATAAACGAACATCCCACCCTGGATATTGGATATTTAGAAGTATCAGCAGCGTGAAGGTACTTCCAACTTGAGCGAGGTAGCTTAATTTAGAAAAGGTATTTTTTCTTTACATCAAGACCATGGCTACGTTATAACTCACGTAGTGAAAAGTGATATGAAATCAGAGAAAAAAAAATACCAAGCCAAACCTATATCTAACGTAATATAATGCACTCTAGTATCTTATGCATTCATTCTTACAATTGCAGGCAATCATTGGATACAGCAGAGCCCAAGATTACGACGGTGAGTAAGTGCAGCAGAATCTATCCCGAGGGAAAGAAAGATATGTTGTACCTATGTATATGCAAGCATAACACAAAAACTAATTAACGGTAGCATAGCTCGACTTGGGCTGTTGTTGTTTTAACTTTTCCATAACATTCTCTGAACTGAAAAATACATTCACACTTTGTACTCTTTCTCTTGAATTTAATTATCGCACACGCACCTGTTGGATCTATCTATCTATCTATTATCTTACAGTTGGTGACATACAGTGCTCATTCTCAACGGCACCTGGGTCAAATGTTGATGATTCGATAACGGCACGACTTAAGCGACCTGCTGGCTTTAAAGGGGCACCCCTATTCGCCGATGATCGAAGTGTGAACCCGGAGACAGATCGAAACTGTGCGATCAAGCAAGATCCCAACGATCCAACTGAATTGGCTTATAATTTGAAAATTACGGACTTCACTCGATGTGGAGTACTCAAGAGGAATGTAAGTTTATATAAAACATAATGGACACATGTTCATGTATAGAAGAGGACCGGACAGGAGTAATTGAAATTATGCAAATTGAATTAATCTATTTCTAGGGTTTTGTCCATGTGCGAATATGGTTTCCACAATTCCCGGGTGTTGTGATGCAATCCGATCAAGAGCTTATTATAATGTGTAAGCCGCCGGAGCCAACCGTGATCGAGAATAAAGCGGCTGGATTTGCGGGAAGTTTGTAAGTGGAAATTAAAACATAATTTCTCTCTCTTATAATCAACTGGAACTGAAGGTCTCTTTGACGTTGTTTCCTCGATCTTAGCTTTGAATTTATTTTTAGTTTTAATACTATAAATCAAAATACAACCAATTCTTCTAACAAGTAGTTAGTGCAAGTTGTTTTTTTTTGTAGAACCAGTTCTCAGCGGCTGGAGTCTGAGACAATTAATTCTTTTCTCATTAATCCATCCAGCGATTTCCTTGCTAGCCACTTAAAATCATTGAAACCATGAGGATGCAGCATCCAACTTGGCAGCAGAAATCAAAAGGATTTGTTTCTGGCGTTTATATCGATTTGGGAAATATATTTAGATTACATGATTTATATAGATTAAAAATTCATTTTATTACAATTAACGTGTATAATGCTAATAGGTAGTATTAATAGTAATCTTCTTTAATTGGTGCCCGAGTATGAACCGTATGAATGTAGCCCTCAACTTGCTTCGAATTAAGTTCTTTTTTTTTAAAGAAAATATATTGTTAACCATGATATTAAAACAATTTAACAATGCTTACTTTTTAGCCCTCATGGAGCTCGAGTATCTGGAGTTGTTGAAGAAACGCCCGGCCGTTTAGAATACGAAGTAGCCCTCTACAAAGAAGCACCACCTATAGCGCGAATTAGTGGTGCAAACACTCCAGTTAGCACAACAAAAGATCCGCCCGCATCGAGTGAGCTGCCTGTGGATCAAGCAGTTCCAATTGGAACGAAGCTTCAGCTTCGTGCGAGAATAAGCGCTGCATCAGTTTGGAAGTATGTGAAGCTTATGGAAGTCACAGTTTCCCCAGATCCGGATGCCCCGCATGCAATGGGTGCAGTTTCTCTTGTTCGTGATGGATGCAGAAATCGGGATTTTGCTACAATTATACCTCATCAACCGGCGCGCTATAGAGATCGTCACAATGAGGTTTTTCTAGATTTCGAAGCGTTCTTATTGAGTTCGATGAAGGAGCGAGCAACACTGTGGATTCATTCACAAATTAAAGCCTGCATGGATCCTAGTGATTGTCAGCCTGATTTCTGCATGGATATTTATGAACCATCAGGACACGGGAGAAAACGAAGAGCATTAGATTATCAATCATCAAATAAGACTGAATTTACAAGATTCAAAGAGAACATTGAGTATACCGTTATAATGCCAGGTGAAATTGAAATGACACCGGAACAGGAAACTTGTAGAAATATCTTGGTCGTTGCTGAATTTTTGGCTTTGTTGCTTTCGATCGCAGTGACTTTTGTAAGTTTTACTTTTATCCCTATTGAAGAATCCATAGTTAGGACTATAAAATTAACAAATGAAAGCTAGATCATGTTTTTCTTATTTTATAATTTTTTCTAACGGAACTTAAATTACGACGGGTTCTGCAATATGAATATAGCCATAAATTGATTATCTTAAAATCTGATTCTAACTTTCAAATTATAGATTTGTACTCTGGCAGCACGACTTCAAATGGAACAAAAGATAAAAATGAATCAAATGGGTCCAGGTTATACATCAGGTTATGCTGCACGAACAATGGTACAATAATCATTACTGCATCACATGCAAACCACTTAGTGTGGCAACGAATTTAGTAATTAGTTAAGTGAAAAAAGTCTGTCCTTGTAATAAGTATGATTTAATATTATTAATGTAAAACTTGCCTTATACAAAAAATTATTTAAAAAACAAAAACTGTTCGGGGGGAATTTATTGAGCATGCATTTATTTAAAGTTTAGAATTATCATAATTAAATTTTTAAGCTTCTATTAATAATTAAGTGTATCCATGGTTAATATAAGTAAGTACCGAATAAATGTGACTGATAGTGATGATAAATAAAGTTTTTCTTTTTTTTCTAAAAATAAATAATACATAAAATTATTTCGAAAACCAGAATTTGGTTATAAAGCATTCCACATTCATGTAGTGCGGTTAAAGAAAGAATGTCTGTACCTGAGTGCACATTAAAAAATCGCACTTATGGATAAACTGATAACGATGAACATTCCAAGATGCCGGCGGAATTGTTTTAGGAGAAAATGAGAGTGCCATTTTTTCAGTTTGCCACTATTTATAAAAGATTATAAGGTCTTAAAAAATGTGTAGGAAATTATCTGTCGCCCTATACCAATATCTAAAACAACCAATCTTAGAAATCAAGAATTACTTTATCTTTTATGGTTAGTCTTTTTTGTCGTTTGATCTAAAACCTTCTTTAAACTTTTGATTTTAAATACAATCCATTAAAATTTGTTTATTATTCAAATCTTTTAAGTACATATAAACCAAGAACCAGGTTTGTCGGAGTTTCTTCAAATTTCAAAGACTATTTAATTAATATATAAAAAAAATACGAAAAAGTTTTAAAAAATTAAAACTTAACACTCAGATAATTTTATAAAAGAAAAATCAAACAACAATTTTGGTATTAAGTAATTTTGGTGTTTATTTATTTTTTTTTCGTTTTTTTTTTTCAAAAATGTTATTAATTTTTTCATTTCTATTATTTTCTACATTTTAACATGTAATTTCAATCACTTATTTTTATTACCAATAAACTTCCTTATAAATCCTAAAAGCTACTTCTTAAAATAATAACAAATATATGCATATATAAATAGTATAACGTCTTATTACAAAAATAAAATAAAATTAATGAAAATTATTTATAAATTTTAATAAAAACCATAAGAATATTTAAATAATAATAATTAATAAATAGGTATGCATATACTATATACGTTTTAAACATTTCTTTGGCTTTTTTGAAAATTATTTTATTTATTTTATTTTCGTACTAGAATTTTTAAATCCTGCAAATCTATTACAATCTACAAATATTTTGTTTTAAGTAATAATAAAGTTTTATTTTCTGTATAAAAAAAGTTCTCGCTTTTATTCAGTTTATTACTTCTATATAAAAAAAAATTATTACAATCCTCCATTTTGTTTATTATTTTGTAAATATTTGACATATTTATTTTGTTTTGACATTTCCATTTAATAAAAATACAAAATAGTTTTGTTTGTTGTGTCTGTGCTATGGTTTTAATAATTGTCTTAAAATATAAAATACGATTATACTTAATTGATTTTAATTAAAATTTAAATTTCAATAAATATGTTTTTAATTTAAATATTTGTTTCGTTTCTTTTTGTTTAATGATTGTAGTGTATTTAATTTAATGATTCGAGTATAACAGGCGTATACAAAGAGATTGTGCAAGAAAGAATTTCAATGATTGAATATAATTTTCTATTAATTTGTTTTTTTTTGTTCGATTAAATTAATTTAATCAAAAAGGAAACTTAATTTCTTAGATAAATTTTGAAATAATTAGCTATTTAGGCATATGGGTTATAAGATAAAAGGTGGATTTTTGTCGGGACAGAATTTGAGGATATAATTAGGTGGGGCAAGCTTGTGTTGAAAGTGTACGCAGTAATAAACAAGGAGTTTCTTTTGAAACTTAAATTTTCTAAATTTGATGAAAGAGAAAATTATTTCTAAATAAAAATGAGTGGAATGCATAAATCATAGTAAATACTTCAACTAAAGAGTTTCTAGTCTAGCCATCGGGGGTATAAAGTTTTATGAAAATCTTAGGACCCGTTTCGAGAACATTTGAAACTAAATCCCAATTATAATAAATAGCAACTTTACTAGACTTAACTATAGAGCCAAGAAAAGGCATTTATTAAAAAAATGCAACCCAAGAGGAAATCATTTGAGGAACATTCATTATTAACAAAAAAAAAACCTTTCAGAAACCCCTTGAATAAACTTTCCTTTTTAAATTGCGTTCTAAAATAATGTTCAAAATTCTTAATGTAATCTTTTTTTAAAAGAAGAGTCGAACTTATTGACAAAAAATCAGTAAAATATTTGTATATTTAGTTTAATTCACTACTCGCTATTAGTTTTAAGTGTTTCTTCATGCTACAAAAAAGTCTTAACGGTCAGTCATTGTCCGTTTTATCCAAGAAAATTTATATAAATATATATTGTTGATCTATGTGTAGGTAGTATGTATGTATGTATGTATATATAATATCATGCATTAATACCTAACTAAAAGATTATTCCAAAATTTTTAATTATTTTATTGGCTATAGGTTTGCTATTTATTTTATACTTTTTTGTTTTATGTATATTGAAACTATTTTGTTTTTCGCTATTTATA
This sequence comes from Philhelius festivus, assembly GCA_963931855.1. Lineage (NCBI taxonomy): Eukaryota > Metazoa > Arthropoda > Insecta > Diptera > Syrphidae > Philhelius > Philhelius festivus. The sequence continues at coordinate 5,314,525 of OZ007555.1, read as the reverse complement.
TTAAATATATTTTTTTGTTTGTAAGAGAAATTGTGAGATAGAAAGAGAAGAGAGAAATGTAAAATATAAACTATTTATGTATACATTAGGCTGTGTCGAAATCTCTAACAAGATCTTGATTAAATTTGAACCTTAAATTAATTTTTGACAAAAAACTAAACTAGGAATCAAATGCTATACCTTTTAAATACAGTTGATACATGGCCTTAGTTTCTGTTTAAAATTTTAGTTTAATTTTTTTTGTCTATATTTACGTTTTAAGTGATAAGTAAAGTTCAGTATATTTTTGTTTAGTTAATTGTTTTGTTATTTTTTTAATAGCAAACTTTATGGTCCCAGTTTTTGGGTTGGACTTTTTTATGTATTTCATAATATGATGTTGTTTTTGTTATGTGGAAAAGAAGTGTGTGTAGGTATTTGATAAGTTTTTTAAGTTTTCGGTAGGAAGTTTTAAATTTAATTCAACTAAAAGTTAAAAATGAAGTAAAGAAAGTTTGTGGAGCACAATTGAAAATTAAAAGAAGAACATGTCTTGTGCTCCATTACATTTTTTTGATTATTTTAGCTAAAAAAAACTAAAACTAATTAAGTCACATGTTACAATTGGATGTGGGTAATCCCTATAAATTGACTACGCATTTAATATTAATTTTTTAAATTTAATTTTATATATATTTTGTTTTATAGTTATATGCCCTATTATTATTATTTATATGCACCAATTTTTTTTTTATTAAAAATTCAAATTTTGTGATTGCTCTTTTTTGACTTTCATAATAATTATTGTTTTAGTTGTATAAACTTATAATATTATGCAGTTCGTTATTTAATTTTGTAAGCAGCCAAATTACACATGAAATTTGTTAACTCTAGAAGGCTTTTGAAATATTGCTAACGACAAACGGATTTAAACGAATTGGAAAGCATTCCTAAGGTACATTTATGCAGATTAGAAAATTTCGTGCAATAAATCTTTTCCAATAAATGAAAACAGTTTAAACATTAATTTAGCCGAAAAAAAATTGCGCCAAAAAAGCAAGCAATTTTAGAATTGCTTTTAGATTAAATATATTGCTTCTATATAATTAGGCAAATGAAACTCAACATACGAAGGTGATTTGAGAAGTAAATCGACGTAATTATAAATCTTTAGGTATATATTTTCCGCCCGTTTAATTTACCTACAAGTCTCAGCAGTTTCCTAACAGTTAATTGGCAATTAGTAGGTACAGTCCAACTAAACAAATAAGTTGGACATAACAACCTAAACTTGGTCAACACATGATTTTTTGGAAACTTTGCTACATTACATCAATCATTTGGGGATAAGCTGAGGCAAGAAATGTCAAAATTTTGTATTCTTCTACAATAAGGATTGACCATTTTATAAAATTGTCAATGGTGGCGGAGCGATTTATAGTGGGATAATACGCAGTGCTTTAGATCATAAAAAATCCAAAATAAACCTGTTACACGTTCTTGTGATATTTAATCATAGTTTGACTGTTAAGCTCAACCACATGCATGCCGTGTATTATGATGTGGAGTGACGTATTGTGTCGTCTTGTTTTGGCACTAATCAAAATTGCTTTATTTTTTCCAACACCCGACCACTTTCCCATTTACATATTATATTGCGTACGAAGGAGGCTATACACCGTAAACAATGACAAATTATGGTGACTACTAGGTAATTTTAAGCTAGTTTAATTTGTTCCCGATTTAAGTTCATCGAGTTACTCGTATATACGAGAGTAGGTTACCAATTTAGGTTGCTCGCAATTTTGATCTGCCAAAATCCAAAATCAACATTTATTTACATTTTTTTATTTAATGCTTTCGTTTGCCACCAAAAAATTACAATTCGAATGTCAAACTAAAACTTGTAAGCTGATCTTTGAAAAGTAAATTACAACAAAAGTCAATATGAAAATGCATGCGAAGTTTTGAGCAGTTAAGGGTGGTTTGCAATTTTTTTTATTTCATGAGTTATTTTTTTCAAATTAAGAAACTTTTTCTAGTGCTCGCAGAAAACGTTATCACCAGTCAACATGAGAAGACCACCATCCAAGGCTTAGATCGGAAATAGTTGATTTGTATGAGATACATTTATGATGGCCCTCGGACAGTATAGAAAGATAAATACTAATATGGATCTTTTATCGGTAAGTCCGTAAATTGTCAAATAACCTCCGTTACATAAAGTTGTTGTGCAAAATGTTTAGTGATTTAAAAAAAAACCTAAAATGTAGATGTGAATTTCAAGCTTTGCAAAAAAATAAAGTATGCAACATTTTATCAACAAACGCAAAGATACAGAAGCGCTTGAAAAAAATTAAAAAGACCAAATAAGATATACCATACCGAATGAAAAAACTTATATACATATATACTACATATGTACATAGAAAAAAATCGTAGGATCCGCGTGGCACCACCAACCATATCGATATGAAAAGTTCTGAAATCCTACTAAATAAACACAAAAGTTATAAAAAAAAAAAAAATTTTCCTGATCGTAGAAGCGCACAATTTTTAAAATGGTGCTCATTACGAAAATTTACCACTGCACCAACTATTGTTTTTTTTATTGTAAATTCCTATGTTTGTATATGGTGTAATTTTGGCTCAATATTAAATACAGAATGTAATTAGTATACAAGAAAATTAAACAATGGTGAACAAAAACAGAAAATTTAACAAACACCCTACCTGCTCTTATGATTTCCGACCGAGAGTTCGCACGAAAAACTCCTTTAATGGCTGATAGTATTGATATCTTAGGCTTATCATCTCAGGTAGGTTACGTATACGTTCGAAAACTTCTGATTCTGATTCTAATATCAACACAGCCGATATTGCCATTGTGACCACAACAAATATAAACGACGGTATAAATGCATGCAAGAGCTTAAACTTTCGTACACTTCTCGCACTCTTTGCGGCATTTTGGTGGCGCATTTGTTCGTGATTGGTTGTATTGCTACTGGTATTGTTGTTGTTGGAAGTACTAGAGTTGATGACGGAATTTGGTAATGTATAATGCTTACCACCTCCCGCATACAGCATATGCTGTTTATTCGTTGTATGGTGATGCAGACGCTGATGACTGGGATCCGCATAGGGGTTCGTCAGACCACTTTCTGTCGATGAATGTTCAACCGAATCACGGAAGTAATAGTCGGGAAGGTCGGGTGCTCCAACACCTCCATTTATTGTGTCCAAATTTGAGCCGCTGCGAAGGCGTGCCTCTTCAGAGACGGGCTCCAAACTGGGTGGTATTTGAATGCCGTCATGTGTTATCGGGCCGTAGATAATGTTACCTAAATGATCTGTGGTCGCGGCCATAGTACAGTTGCCCAACGGTTCAGACATTGTTGAACGCGGTAAACTGCTATAGCCTGTATCAATGATACGAGGGGAATAGGGGAATTTATAATCGCTCGATATATAGGAGTTACGTAATAGTTTACGGATTTGTGCGAGGTCGCCTTGCGGACTGGACGGTGTTGCAGGGACACTACTGGCCTTGCGCTTACTCGCCGTCGAATTGGTCATCTTTTGTTCACGCAGGGCATTAATGCTCTCGGTAAGAATTTCACGTTCCGTGCGACCAGTGTATTTAAATTTTGTACCCCATGAAAAGAATCCACCACCGGAAACCACCGAGGCATTTTGGCTATTTGGAAGTCTGTAAGAGAGATATAATTTATTTATACAGTTTTTTAAACTAATTTGGCAGCGCCAAAATTATTTCTTACGTAAAAAACAACATCTGCTCGATGGCGCATCGCCAAACATATCTACAGGCTGGTCCTGACGGACACTTAAATCCTATTGTATGTTTTTTCTTGAAAAGAATCAATCAGAATTGGTTTTTAGTTTTTCTTTTCAATTGAACAAGAATAAACTTACAGGTTCTCTACTGGCATCTGTGTAACTTAAGTGCGCTATAAACATTTTGCCTTCAAAATTTATTTTGTGCACTTCATTCCATCGAAAATGCTGAGATCTCTTCCCGGATATAAATGTACTTATACCCGAATGATTTATGCCTATATATAGCTGTGAGCCGCGATGATCCTTGACAGGATGAGGATCTATACCATAGGTTTCCAGACCTCTGGCAATGCCCATGAATTCATCCATGGCCACTGATGGATCTTGACCAGGCTCACGTTTTCGATGCAATTCCATAACTTTCTTTTCGAGTGCATCTGTTTGCCGAAGGGCTAGGTGCATTGATGAAACATAATCGCCTACAAGGAGTTCACTATCATAGTCGCCAAGTTCCTCTAAATAAATTGAATTTATGTATTAGATATTTTCTTTTTTTCATATTGAAGAGGTTACCTTGCACAATTAGAGCTCCTAACGCTGCAGCTTCACCCATGGAACAATATAGTCGTCCATGTCTTAAGTCACGCTTTAGTTGTTGGTATAACATAAGACGACCACTACCAGTCAGTCGAAAAGGGTCAGCTGGGTAGAATTTGACACGAAAGGAGAATAAAATCGGGTCGATATCTGGAAATGTTTTTCATTCAAAAATAAGTTCAAGAAAACAAAATATGAAACAAAAATATCTTAATATAAATTTTTTGTTTTACAAGAAGAAATTAATATATAATTAGGATGTGTATTTGAAATCTGAAAACTTTCTATCATATACTGGAAATTTTGAATATATGTACAAAGAAGCATCAGTTTAATTATATAATATATTATAGTTTAGTTAAACACAATAGCTTTTATTGCTTTAAATAGGGGATAGTTGACAATCCTCTTTAATTAACTGTTTTAACTCTTGTCGTTTTTTTTTCAATTAGAAAGTAACTTGTTTATGCAATATTATTAATTTGATGTTGTTATCCCTCAGGACTTAATTATAAAAAAAAACTTAACCAATATAGCCAACTGCAGTAAAATTGCCTAGAATATTCTTAACAATGACATGACATTGAAACGTTTTATAATCAAATATACCTAATGGAATTTATTCATAATTAATTACAAAGTTAGGGTAAGACTGTTCAGGCCTATTGGTAAGAACCCAACCCTTATCTAAACAGTTAGTAATTATAAATAAAAAAAAAATAATTTTAAAAAGTTCAAAAACGATCGGTTAAACGCTTTACATAAAAAGGAGAAAACTTCACTGCTTACCCAAGCAATCTTACCCTAAATGACTTAATGACAATATAATATGACTTTAGTTGTTCTGAAACAGTTTTCAAGTATGCATTCGTCTAGAAATAATTTATATATTATGAGGACGTAACTAAGAAAACAATAAATAAAATAAGATCAAAATAACTTTCAAAAGTAGCAATTTGACAAGTTTTTAAAAGATATGTACATACACCACATATGCAGAGGAGAGTATCACTGTACACTCAGGCGTATACGTACTTTTTTGTGTTTTATATAATTTTGAAATTTTTGTAGTCAATTTTTGCTGCTTTTCCTTTTAAGTCAATAATATCGTTATGATAGAATGAATCAGGTTTCATTTTAAGTTGCCTAACGAAAATCTTTAGCCTTTTTGAGTTCACGGAATTGAACTTATTTGAGCTATAACACTTTATTCGTTCAAACTTTAAAATTAATTATTGCTTCGAAAAGTGATAAATTTTACTTTTCACATTTAACATACATATGTATGTATTTTGTTTTCCTGTTTATAAATTGTAAGTCTTTAGAGTATGCACAAATTTATATTTCAACACATTAATTGTTTCAAAATAAAAAAAATGCCCGTCCACAACAGGAATAAAGCTATCCCATGGCATGCGACGCTATGCTGACACACTTTTCCGTATTTGCATATGATTACATATTTTCTTCTTATTTTCCCGTTTTCCTTCCCCATGATACCATCAATTATTACCTATAAGAAACCATATGTCTAATGTTACCTTAAATAAATACATCCAACACGAAACCACCACCTGCTTCAGAAGAGCAAACCATTTCTTTTTTTTGTGAATGACCACTCTCGCACTACTTACCCTTAACTTGTTTAATAATCGACTTAGCCAAATCAAGCCAATGCTGCAAAATAAGAGAATGAAAAGAGAAAGAAAATTAAATCAAATATACAACACAAGAACTCACACAACAAAAAAAAAATAATAATAATTAACATACCCTCTGTTTCCCGGTATCCACATATCTCAAGCCGAAGTAATCCTTTTCCTTAATCTCAAGTTGATCGCATAAATATTCTATAAGAAAGCTGCCTTTATGGAAGGGCTGAATTTACGTTTTACCGCAATAGCAACAGCAGTGAAGAGAAAGTCCAGCCAGTCAAATTCATCAGTTTAGCAGGAACACAATATACAAGCAAAGGATACAAGACAAAAACACAAATGAAAATGAAATTGCATTGAAAAATTGCATTTTAGTCACTATTCTTATGGTTCCGACAATTAAAATGAGAAATCCCTGAGTTCACATATTTCAACACGAAAAATGAAGACGACGAAGGATAAAAGGAAAATAACAAATGAAAAAAAAAAAAACACCTCGCATTCGTCCTTTGAAACTACTCGTATTTTGTTTTACTATTTCAACCTCTCACGCAATCCTTGTACAAAATGCAACCAGCTGCGATGTAATTAAAACACATAGTCAAGTCTTCAGCAAAACCACAAAATAAAGTGTACAACTGAGCCGCAAGCTCTTACACAAAAACGCAGTGATTGCATCATTGGAAGAGAAATTTCCTAAAAAAAAAAAAAAAATAAAATCTGAATCAAATGCTTAAATATCATTTTTCTTCTTCGTCAATTCCTCGTCGTATACAAGAACTCGGCCTTTCGTTGACTTTTACTTGTCAAATTTCCCGTTAGGACTGCAGCCTAAGTACGTACAAGATCCAACTGAGCTCAAGGTTAATGACCATAGACAACGCAGTTTGTTTGCTGACTGGGCTTCGGAGCGTTTCGAATAGGACCCCAATTTTGTCCGCAAAGTGATCTTTAACGATGAGTTTCATTTTTGGATAAATGAATGTGTTAACAAGCAAAACTGCAAAATTGACAAAAATCCGCACGATGGTGACACTGTCAATTTTTTGTGGCCTAAATTGAACCATATGGACATATACGACATACGGTTTCGGCAGAATGGCGCTAGGGTAAGTTCCATGCTTAGACTAAGCTTCATTTGAAGTGTTTTTTTTTCTTTGTTAATTTATGATTTAACAATCATTAATATTTTATGATTAACAAAAAATAGCTTATAAACAAATAAGTTTACATTTAATATACTCTTGAGTTAAAATTCTCCTGAAGAAGGAAGAAATGGGGATATTTAATGTAACCTAGTTACCAAAATCACAGTGACGGAAAGATTTCAAATCAATTCCACTTATCTGATTTGAAGGTAAGGTTAAACCTCGCAGAAGTGGCCATCTAGGTCATGCGATTTGACCCCGCTAGACTTATTCTCGCATTAAAAAGATCCAGAATTTCTACAAAGCCCAAAAATCCTCTACAAAAATGTCAGAAAATTAATAATTAAAAAAATGTTTACCTAAAAATTGTGAGAAATGATTGATTTGTACGAACTTTATTAATCGTATGCCTTTTTTACTTTACTTTTACTTTTTTAATCATATGCCCTTCCTTCATCTTGAATTTCGCGTTCCCACTATTAGTACGGTCATAAAAGGAAACGAAATTTGATGGTCGAAACGTATCCTAATTGCTTGGGTGTACAGACTTTAAGGCTAAGGTTAAGTTAACTTAATTACCCAAATTACCCAATCCTCTCCAGCTTTCCTAAAACGCTCGCACTGTGCTCAAACATTTTAATTTAGTCATAATCCTTTTAGTGCGTGAAAATTATAAAAAAAGCAGGACTAGAATCCGAAAAACTCAAAGAGATAGCCAGATTTAACTTAAATCCTCGTAGTCCTTTTTTGTTTGTAAAATCCCACATCGAGCGTCAGTGGTATTTGGCCAGGGCTTGTCAACATTACTATTTACTTTGTTGAAAGAAAATCTTTAGGATTCGTAGCGGGTTGTTACTTTACTGCACATTGGCATAATGGTTATTGCGTTGCACTGTCATGCAGAAGGTCTTGAGTTAGATGCTGTAAACAAAATTTTCGGGGCGGCTTTACTGCTTCTTGGGAGGAATTTAAAAATCCTTTAAGAGTATATCTTGTCATCATATCTGCTAACACGAACAAAGAAGTAGTTGGGAGTTGTAAGTCACTTAGTTTAGGCTCTCTACGAGCTGCATTTTTGTTTGAAGTTAAGTGCTTTCAGGAAGAATTTACCTCAACATTTCCGTATCAATATGTTTCTAATGCTAGCTACACACGAGGCAACCGTTGTAGCAACGTGTTTCGTTTGTTCACTACACACGTGGCAACAGTTGCCGCAACCACAGTACTGTTGGAGCAACCGATCAAAAATATCAAAACTTTTTTATATTTCTGGCAACGGTTGCAGCAACACAAAATCAATTGGCAACATAGTTACACACGAAGCAACGGTTGTTTCAACAAGGCTGTGTTGCTGTAACGGTTGCCTCGTGTGTAGTTAGCATAAGATTCTTTAATTTAAAATTGTTTTTTAAGAAAAATATTTTAGACTAGTATTTAAGAAAATTTTAAAATTAAGGTATCTGAATTCGCCCCATCTAAACTACTTTTCCGAATTGAACTTTTTCAAAAGAAAGCAAAAATATTTTCAAAAATTGGATTTTGTTTTCAATTTATTTAACGAATCCATAGATCTGCCCTATTATAAGAAATGAATCTCAGCAAAGCCTATTGTAGATGAAAAAAAAACAAAACCTCTTTGACTCATTCATGAATTCATTTGCATTTTAAGGAGGATAGAGGGATTGAGCTAATATTTATTATATGTGGTCTAGGAAATCGAAGAAAAAGACCATAGAAATTGTTGAGAGCTCTTGTTCGGCTTAAGGCTGAAGAAAACGTATACCTACTTAAAGAATGAGGCTCACATAGTCCTTCATTTCTTATATTCTTGTTCGTTTCTCCGCTATTATGAGTTGATGGTTGAATAAAAATCAATAGCAAAACAAGAATTGAATAAATGACACAAAAAGTGTTCGCCCACTATTATTATTATCCTTATTTTACTCCATCTGAATAGTCATGATAAACAATGGAATAATAATAATTTTTTGCTCTACTTTCACTAGCAGCAGCAGCAGCAGCAAGAAGTTTGTAACGATAGTTCTATAATAATACATATTCATAATTTATATGAAAATGTAGATATGTATAATAATAACTGACGGTATTTTTTTTTTAATCGCAAAAGAAATATTTTCTTGCAAAATATATAATTGGAACATGTCTTTTACAGTTTTGCTTTGGCAGTTCAAGTTCCGGAAGTGCAATAAAATATTTGCCACAAAAAGTGGTTCTTTAGTGTATTTTATGTGCTGAGTGCTGACTTTTTACAGGATATCGCATAGAGCAAAAAAGTGGTTTCAACGATTTGGTTTAGTGTCAATATTTGGGTTTCAGTCAAAATCATTTGTTGTTTGGTGGGGAAATACTATATTGAATTGAATAAATTTTGATTACCGACATTTTTAATTCTATGTATAGAAATTTCAATTTTAGGGTTAAAATAGCAGTGCACCCAAATGCCGTTCAAAACCATTATATTTGTTTGGCAACACCGATTTATCAATGACATTTAATGACATTTTAGCTCTCACCTCTGATGTGATATCACTATGTCTTTGTCAAATCATTGGGCATTCAGATGAATTTTTGAATGAATTAAAAGTTATTTATCCAAACTAAGAATTTGGAAGCATTTTATCTGCTTAACTCATAAGTAAACGTATGTAGGATATGTTTCTGATGTGTTTTTTAGGCAAAATATTTTTTAAGCGTGTAAATTGACACAGTTTCAATCACAAACAGGTTGGATACCCCAATTTCTGTATTCCTTCTTTTACAGAAAATAAAATGAAAAGCCAAACTTGTTACAAAGTTCTGTAATCGAATCGACATTTATTTTAATTGATTCTCAGATCAAGTTACAAAAAAAATGTCTACGGATAGATTCCGTATGATAATTTTTTAAAGAGTTAATCAATAGGTTCGTTATATTATATCAGATGCATTTGTGTTTGTGTTTGGAACACGGAATAATATTTAACTTACTCGTAAGTGTGACCTAGAACAAATTTTTTTAAATTAATTTTAATTACATGTAATAATGTCAATTTAAAGAAATATTTTATATACATAAGTTCCATGAAAATTGATTTTAATATTTTGATATAAGCTAATTATATGTAATTATATTGATTTTATAAATAATTTTATATTGTTTAGAACCGCAACAAAATTTCCCTATTTAACAAACGAGTGTCAATGTATTCCAAGTCACTTAGTCAAAAGGATCAACATGGGTAAACTGGCAAATTGTACAGTTGTCGTCGTTGTTGTCGTAGTGTTCCTGGTGGTAAGGACATTTGATTATTTTTTTCCTGTGAAACTCTTGAAAACATGATTTTTTTTTTATTTTAAGAACATAGGATTAGCTATTGGAATTGGTATTCCTGGTGTATTAACCATAACTATTTTGGAATAATTTCAATGAATCAAGTAAGTATAATAAAGTAAATGGCTTGAATAATTTGTATCTTTGATCTGTCCTTAAATAAAACTTCGTGAAAGTTGATCAAAGAATTTACACTTATTATTTCAGGTAGAATATTGTGCATGTTTTAAAAAGTATAAGACTGCTAGTTAAAAAAAAATGGTTGTTGACGTTATTAATTCTACTTAGTGATTTTTTTTTTAAATGGATAGAGTAAAAGCTCTTCACCATAGCTTGTCCAGTGGTTCTATAGAAACGGGGCACAAGAGCACCGATTAGTGCTCGAGCGCTCGGTGTTATGGAACGTTTTTAAAAAGAAATTAAGACGTGCGCAATTTTTCATAAGACTAAAAGCCATCTTTCTCAATAAAATAAGACAACGTAATTGAAGACTTTTCATCTACCAAAACAAGAAAGAGGGATTTTTAATAATAATTGAAATTTGTAGATGCCCCCAGTCAATTTATTTTTATGATAACAACCATTAAGTTTTTTTAATTTCATTTATAGCAGCTTATAAAAATGGATCCAGGGGTGGTTCGAGGCACTCGGAAAGGTTCTGCTTGAAAATGAAAGCTCAGAATATTCTACTAACATATATTTGTATTTTTTAGTTGCTCCCTGTGCTATGCTAATATTTCGTTGATTTCTTCAAGTTTTATTGAACTTGATCTTATAATTTAATTATGTTTTATCGCTTTACACAAAACAAAGAAATTTCTTTTCTTTGTCTTCTTTAGCTCCAATACTGGGATTTATTTAAAAAAAACTCCCCTAGAATAATCTACTTCATAGCATAACCATGGCTTTTATAAGAGTCTATAAATAACAGCGTCTTAAAAAAATACCAGATAATCTTAGTGAAGAATCCAATGTTGCACCAAATTGAATACTAGTAACAGAGACTTTTCTCTTTCCTAGCTTTAAGTAGACCGATATAGGTTAGTAGGGCGATATTTCTGATTAAACACACTTGAAGGAATTCTATCAAATAACATGATAAAGGATATTTTTATTCTGAGCTATTAGAAAGTGCTGAGATCTGATTCTCATTCAAAAAACGAAACACAAGTTGAGGCCTCTGACTTGTCTTAACTAAAAACAAAATACATATTTTTGGAAAAGCTTTATTTACAATTAATTATTCAAAATTCAAAAATTTGGCGGCTGATTATCAACATTGCTTTAACATTGGCTTATCAATAGTAGACTTTGCAATTTGTTTTCTTACTCGTAACCCTAAAATGCTCCGCTGTGTTCGAGCTTCTTTTGGGATGTTTCGATTCTCGTGATTTCTGGTCATTTGAAGGTGAGGCAAACGTGTAATTTTTGTCTAAATACGCAGAAGCGTCATTCAAGAGATTAATCATTCTTTTGATTTTAATAATTCATTAGTATTTTTAAGATTTTGTTTTACGTTTTGGGATAATAAAGTAATTCGTCAATACGTAAAAACCAGCAGAAGATATTAATCAATTTTTGTATTCATATTGCACGGTTTATGAATGAAAAACTCCCTGAACTTCTGAACAAACTCGTACTATTTTTTGTGAGGGCTTATGTCCATTTTAGATCATACAGGGTTGGTAGGATTTGTTTAGAATGAGCTTGGTACTCGTATATAAGGCAAGTATTGGTTTCATAGAAGGATGCTGGAGTTGTCTTAGACACATTCCAGCGGTCTGTGTGTCCATGTGTTCGCTACTTATTTTGCTAGAACCTTAAGCGATAGATCAATTTAATTTATATTTGGTATTCCTAAAAACCCCTGTGTAGCACCATTTGTATACTTGCTGATATAGGTATGTATGGCAAGTTATACACTCGTGAAAAATCGAACTCGAGATTCTGATCAGACTTTACATTACGATCCTTGGGAAGACGAAAAAAGTGGGTTTCGCACTTCTGTCTGTCTGTCCGACTTACAGCCTTACAGCCCATTTTTTTTAAAACTTGGTAAAAAGTATTTTTAAATTTTTTCCCCCAACACGTCTTTTAATTTTTTTTAAATAAAAAGAAATTCATTTACTAAAACGTAGCTTATGGCGGAAAACAAATTCAAAAACTGGTTTATAATGGTAGGTACCTCTCATAGAACTATTGGCGCAAAATTTTAGTCGAATAAGTACCATGTTAAAATTGTTTTAGTGTGATAAAAAGTTGAAAAAATAATTTTGCAAATTTTAATTGAGTTTAACATCATACTTTCTCCAACATTTTATTAAAGTTAAAATCATCAAAAATTATTTTTTTAGTATATTATGCAAATGATTTTAATTTAATTTTGTATGCTAAATCTCGTAAAAGATTTGAATAGTATTGTACATTCAAAATTTTCAAATATTTTTTTTAGATCAAACAAAATTCAAATATAGGTAGGTTTGTATGTTAATAAAATATTTTCGGCATATTTTAATTTTTATTATTTTCCTCAATATATCAACTTGGTAACTCTATAAGAGCAGCCCACTGCCTTCCACCTACTGTCGGAAAAATTTCAAATCACGATTCACTGCTTAAGTTTAAAAAATAAATAAGAAAAACTAAAACTCTTATGAGTTATTCTGGTGGATGCGTTTTCCCCACCCACTCTTGTATGGCGGCGTGATATATAAAATTATTATTATTTAAGGATAACGAGTTTTTATTTTTTTTTTGTATGATAAGCCGCGTTGAAAATAGCTATTTATTTATGGATCATCTCTTTACTCTTACCCCACATCAAAACTCCAAACATGCCATGCCATGCCACATAATAAAGAAGGGGTTGGTGATGGGAGGTACTGTGATGGTGTGGATTTGGGTGTGCACTAAAAACAAATTTACTGCTGACCGCTCTTACCTGAAATTCACACTCGAGGACATCGGAGTCCTCAAGAAGTCGTACCGTGCACTTATAAACGATATTGCTTTCGTTTTTATTTTTGAACATATTGACTTTCCGGAGGGACGTGTGATGATGAGCCGGGTATTATTTTAGGGTTTTATATTTTTCACTGCCTTTTCTATGATTTTATTCATTCACTTTTGGTACTAGTGAAAAATACAGACACACACACACATACATTACAATCATTTTTCACACATTTTTCAATAGAAACTCATCCTGGGATATATTGGTAAGGATTTTTCTTTTCAAAAAGATTCCAATTGGAACTTGTGTTTTTTTTATAACGAAGAATAGTTGATAGAAAAGAGTAATCACACAAAATAACTATATACAAGGAAAAAGAAAAAAATATTTTCAGATTAAAACCCTTCTGCAAACGAGTATATCCTGCAGATAGTCCTTTTGGGTTGAATTTTCGGCAATAAAACTACCACTAATGCCGCTGCCGCGAACTTGTGTCAAGTCAAGTCAAGTTAGGAAAACGTCGCTCGTCCTCGTTCGTTCGCTCGTTTCGTCCTCTCTGTGTTTTGAAGTGAAATGAAAAGAAATTTTTAGGCGTTTTCATGGGAACGTGTGTGCAAGAGAAAAGGATATATTATTTTCATTGAGAAATAACATCGACGAGATATAAGAGAGAGCGACTTTTTTCTTTGATTATTTTTTGACAGCAAAAATGTCCTGTTCGCTTAAATGCTTTAAAGGACTAATATGGTAAGGCAGTGTGAAATGAACAGTTAGAGTGCAACCAGCCTATATCTGTTTATCATGAAAAAAATTAATGTACTAGTATGTTCGAATACAATTGCAAGTGCAGTTGATTTTTAATCCTTGACGACTGTTTTTATAAAAGTGAATCACAACATTGAATGTACATATACTATAAAATTATTTTATTGGACAGAGAACTAGCGACAAAAATTGGTATGTTTAATTGAATTTATAAATATAAAGATAAAGATATAAAGATATACATACATAAGTGCAAGTACATAATGAAAGTGGAAACGAAGGAGTCACATCACAAAGTTATACAAGATCTTACTAAAAGATATTGTTCCTTATATTAAATTCTGGTGTGTGTATTTATGCTTGTAATTCTTTTCCTCCTAAAAGGCTTGATCGAAATTGACTTACTTATGGGTCAATATGAATAATTTTCAAGTCAAATTAGAAAAATATACTCAGCTATAAGATGTCAAATTTACTGCCAAAGACTGTTGTTAATTCAAACCTTTCTCTTTTGGAGGTCTTCAAGGGCTCAATTTTGACGTCAAAATGATGAAACTATGATTGATTGATTTGACCAAGTTTGATATTACATACATATTATTAGTTGGTGGATGAGATATTCCTCTTCCTTCGGCTTTTTTGGTCACTGGAATTGGCAATGAAAAAAAGATACATCGGTTTGTTCCCAACGTTTCGACAGAGATTGCTGTCCTCTTCAGGGAATCTTTGTTAAAAACAGTATAAAATAACTACATGTTACCTTTAGTTTGTTATTTTATACTGTTCTTAATAAAGATCCCCTGAAGAGGACTTTGGGAACAAATCGATGTAACTTTGTTTCATTGATAATTTCAGTGACCAAAAAAGCCGAAGGAAAAGGAATATCTCATCCACCAACTAATAAAAATGATGAAACTACAATTTTTGTTTCCTAGTAAATTAGCATAACAGAAATACAATGCATTGACGGTTTATATGAAGATATATGTATAGTTATTTTTAACATATTTCTAAGGGACCCTTTTCATATCAATTATCAAAGTCCATAAAAGTGACCATCAGCCTGCTAATTTTATTAAAACTCAACTATTCAAGCCCATTTTTTTGATGCACTTAATCAATTGAACGCCCTTTGACTTTTGGCAGAAAGATTTAAATAAACGAAAACATCACCGAAATATCGATTTTAACAGATCTAATCGATTAATATCTGAACATTGCTAGTTTTGTTTAATTATGTTTAATAACAAAAAAAAGAAATCAATAAAATAATTAAATGAAACCGCAGGTTATGATTTCCAAAAAAAAACCTGAGCTTTATTAATTTGTCATCGCTTATCTCTTAAAGTGAAAAGTCAACTAGACATGCAATAATATACATACATATGTATGTAATTCTATTAACTGCGCCACGGCAATCAGCTTTTATCGCTGTCATAACGAACACCAATTTGTTTTCTAATTTCATCTCGTATTTGCGTTATCAGCAACATCTCTCCAACCGGTACAATTTCGCATTCCAATTTTCCCGATCGGATGCATTTCATGACCTCATCAGCTTCGTAGCGCAAGCCAAGTGAATTTGTAAAGTTCATTGGTATTTTCGTACTTATCAGTGACCATTCATGGGCACCATTGCATCCAAACAGCTTCGTTGGACAGTTATAATCTGGAATCTATTTAAATAGTTTATTTATTGGTATATTATAAACCAAACTGTGTTTTTATTTTCAATACAAAAATTAAGTTTTGTGAAGCCAAAAGCTTTTTAGGTTTAAAAATTTAGAAGTTCATACTAATATCTGGCTTAGGTCTCTAATTGACAATATAGCATATAATATTAAATTTTCAAAAATCCTTGACATATTAACCTTATATATTTATGCAACAAAACACAACTGACAAAATTAATTTAAAATTTGTTATCTTTTAGAGAACTTCAAAATGCCTGTTTACATAGGTATAGGTATTCGTGAGAGATCTTGGGAATCCCCAAAACTCAATAGCAGGCCGTTTAATCTTTCCAAGATTATAGATTTTTCATAATATCAAATCGAAAACGCAGTTTTTTTAATAACACATTACTTACGCATATTGGACCTTTCTTTGAAATGACAGTGGCTTGATTTTCGAAGGCTTGCAAGCCTGAGCAAATAATTGTTGCTTTCTTATTCCCAGAAAAGATCATTTCCACTTCAACATACAGATCTACCCCATCAGAATTGATCTTTCCAGAGGCCTTTATTGACTTGGGTGCCTCTTGATAAATGAATATCACAAACTGTATCGCATCGACGCCAATATCAAGGACAACACCACCTCCATTATCTCTCTTGATAATACTATCCTTGCAAGTTGCATTATAGCCATGTTTGACGTAGACCTCTTTGACATTGCTCAAAATTTTCATATTCATGAGCTGATGTAAATAACGATAGACTGGAAAAAATCTCGACCACAGACTTTCCATGACAAAAACACCCTTTTTCTTTGCTAAATCAAGAACTTCCTTCACCTGCCGACTATTCATGCATAACGGTTTTTCACAAACAATGTGTTTTTTATATTCGATCATCATTTTGCAGACTTCATAGCGAAGGGGATTCAGAACCGAAATGTAAACCACTTCAACTTGGTCATCTGCTGCTAGGTTTTGATAGTCCATCCACACTTTAGGTATTCCATGGTCCTTGGCAAATTTTTCGGCTCGTCCCTTAGTCCTGCTGGTAACAGCGATGATTTCATGATCACTTCGCGTAAATTTTAATTTAAGAGCTACACAAAAGTCGTGAGCGATTTCGGAAACACCAACAATACCCCAACGGAGAGACTGTGACATTTTATAAGGAAATTATTATTGCAACTGAGATGCATAAGTAAACTTTCAGTTAACTTATAAGCACATACATATATGGCCGTGATCATATGTGCCGCCGGCCGAGTATTGAAGATTAGAAATAAACAATAATTTCGATTATAAAAATTTAACAGACAAGTGGACCAGTACTTCGAAATTATCGAGAGCATTCAAGATTTGCGTAAGTGTGATATGAGCCCCATGATTTACGGTTTTAAAATGATTATTATTTCTCAAAGAATTTACTAGATACCCGGTGATTTATTTGATGAAGAGGAACCGATTGATAAGACTAAAATACATACATACATACATCACGTGCAAAAACTATAAAGGTGAATTTAGGATTTATAATTTATTTAGCGTTGCAAGGTTTTAACCCAAGATGTGAAAAAAAAACGTTTCTGTGTGGCTGTTAAGTCAAGTAAAGGTGTTTGATTTGTAGCTTCGAGTTAAGAAGCCTTAAATTTTTCTTTCTCAACGATCTCTTTCTCTTCAAACATGTTTATTTTCATTTCATACAACTATTGTTACTTTTATACTACTCTCTGAACAAAATTTAATTTTTATAAAGAATTCCACGCGGGAAGAAAAATTTATGTCGCTAAGTCGATACTAAATTAATAACGGTTGGTTTTATAAAATTATATCTAATTAAAACTCATAATAAATTAAATGAATGCTAGCAACGCATCTTTGAAACCGATTTTTTGAACAAAATCTCAAGGCAGTAAATCATAAGCGAAATCTATTATGCGAGAAAACCATCTTAGGAGGAAACAATAAATTATACGAGAAAAACGTCATGTGAAAAATATTTCATGCAATAAAATTATCATGCGAGAAAAATATCCTGCGAGAAAACTTTTATACGAAGAAACCATCATGTGATAAATTTTCGTGCTAGAACAATATCATGAGAGAAACCTTTAATGCGAGAAAACTACTACCATGCTCGAAGCCTAGAATACGAGAAAAAAAATGTAGACGCTTTAAGAAAGTGTAAGCCTAGTTACGTTCAACTCCCCAACATTCCTGTGGGCTTGTATTTTATAATCCTTTTTAATAAACGTTTCTAAATCTGTATTTCAAAATAAAATCTTAATAACAAGTACCCCGGTTACAAGAGAAGATTGAGGAATCGAATCGAATCCGAATTGAGATTTCGATCCAGGTATATGGTGGCACTGGATCGAGAGATCGAATTGAAATGGGTTTTGTACATACACTCGATTCTTCGATTCCCCGATTCTGGTATACAAGCATATTTTCGATTCGATTCAGCTCGTTTAGTGGGATCGGATCGAGAAATCCTATTATAATCCGATCCAGGTATACATGGAGCTAAATCCTGATTCAATTCCGATTCAATTCTCCATATAAACGTAGTAAGGGGGCAGTTATAGCTCATCAGAAAAGTCCATCAGAACAAATTTTGTCTTCCAAATTTAACCATATTACGACTCGGTTTTGAGTAAAATCTTAATGCAATTAGACGAATACTTGCTTGGACTAATTTTTATAAAAAGAATTACAACATTTTGTTGCTAAATTTACTCAGAAAATGGATTTAAATATTTTTTCTGATGGAATTTAATTTTTCTGAACAGCTGATTGCCAAAACTCAAAATATATTCCATTTCGTTTTTCTTTTGTGTTCCGATTTTTTTCTGTTCCGAATGCATCAGAAAAAATTTTTCTGATGAGAAAAATTTTTTCTGATGATATGACAGCAAAAAATTGTTTGTTTTCTGACGTAAAATTATTGGTAGCTATAACCGGCCATCAGAAAAATGTTTTAGATTTCGATTGTTTCAATTTTTCTGATGGACTTTTCTGATAAGCTATAACTGGCCCCTAAGGCTAGCCGCGCACTAGCAATTTTTATTTGCGAAACTGTTTGGTTACTTATAGAAAACAGATGAACTGTTTGGTTGAATGTCGGTGAATTTGCAGATAATTATATGTTCAATAAAACGGCGAACTTATTTTAGGCAATCGTTTAGTTTGTGTCAAAACACAAACTTTTTAGTTGCTCGAACCAAGCAGTTTCGCAACTAAAAATTGCTAGTGCGCGGCTAGCCTAAAGGGTAATCTTAATCCCTTGAGCGCGGGTAGATTATAAAAAAAAAAAAAAAAAAATTACAGATGGGACTATGAGTCCTTGCAGCTTATATCTAAATATATAAATTAATTATGCCTTTTCTTTAATCGAATTTTAGTATGTGTATAAAAAATGATCTGAGAAAGGAAAAATTTAATCAAATAAAAGCAGTCAAACTTCCAGCAACCAAAATATATTGGCTGAACACGCCCATTCCCAATTTTTGACGATAAAAAACCATTTTCCATCAAGAGTTCTTCGTTAAATAATTTCTCTGTCCTCTGTGTCTTTTCATCTTTCATTATTTTTCAACCGAATGTGAAATTAAATTTTGTTCTATGCCGGGTTGTCTTCGAAAAGAAATGAAAATATTCTTTTGCAAATTCAACATATTCATTAAAATATAGTGTGCATTATTCATACTGAAAACTATTTGTTAATATATTTTGAAGAACTTATTCAATAGATCGAACGGAAAGAAATAATCCTTCGTTGATCTAAAAAACTTCGAAAACGTAAGGATTGAACGACGAGCCACATAAAACTTAGAAGAAAAAAGGACAGACGGAGCCTCAGTCGAGATTTGAGAACAATGGCGTCCCATCAATATCATCAAATTGCAAATCTCCTGGAAAAGGTAAGTTTTGAAAAAATTCACGATACAACAATTAGAATAGGTAGCTATGTATAATTGCAATTCATTCCTTGTGCATGCATCAATTCAAGATGACTTCCAGTGACAAAGATTTCCGGTTCATGGCCACAAATGATTTGATGACTGAACTGCAAAAGGACAGCATCAAGTTGGACGATGAGTCGGAGAAAAAAGTCGTACGAATGGTTTTGAAGTTATTAGAAGATAAAAACGGTGAAGTTCAGAATTTGGCTGTAAAGTGTTTGGGCCCGCTGGTGAACAAGGTCAAGGAGAACCAAGTAGAAACCATTGTTGACTCTTTGTGTGCCAACATGATATCGAACACTGAGCAACTGAGGGATATCTCCAGCATCGGATTGAAGACGGTCATTTCGGAGCTTCCTCAGGCGTCTAACTCGCTTGCACCCAATGTTTGCCAACGAATCACGGGTAAACTCGGCAATGCGATTGAAAAGGTTTGAATTCGTACCACATCACTGTTTTTTTTTTTGTTGCCTATATTGCTAATAAATTTCTACAAAAAAACAGGAAGATGTCTCAGTAAAACTCGAGGCTCTAGACATTCTCTCTGATTTACTCTCTCGCTTTGGAGATTTCTTAGTGCCCTTCCACCCTGCAATTTTGAAAGCTCTCGTCCCCCAGCTGGGTTCTTCGCGTCAGGCAGTCCGTAAGCGCACCATTGTTGCTCTGTCTCACCTGTTGACATTGGCAAATACAAGCGCATACAATGGAGTTATTGATCACTTATTGGAGGGACTGGAGAAACCACAGAATCAAGGAGCAATACGCACGTATATTCAATGCTTGGCATCGATATGGTAAGCTATGGCCCTGATCACAAAAGTTTTCCTAAAAATAGCATTTTAATTACTGATATTTAGTCGCCAAGCTGGGCATCGTCTATGCACTCGGATCGAGCGAGCTATGTTCCTTCTGAATAAATACAGTCAGCGGGATGATGATGAACTTCGAGAATTTTGCTTGCAGGCATGTGAAGCGTTTGTACTTCGCTGTCCAGATGCTATTGGTCCTCATATTCCTATGGTAAGTAGGTATTTTTGTAAATTCTGTTAGTCATTATTACAAGAGGACAGCATGATCGAAAGGCTGCAACAACAAAATTTTGTACGGGGCACTGTCTAGTAATTTTCTTAATCTGTGGAAGAAGTTGCAATTAATTTTGAAAATTAAAAATTAAAAAGTTCCTCTCGACGTATTATGTTTTCCATTGTAGATTCTTGAATTGTGCATGAAATACGTAACTTACGATCCCAATTACAACTACGAAGCCGACGATGGCGAATCTGGCGTGGCTATGGATACCGAAGATGAGGAATATGTGGATAGTGAAGAATACAGTGACGATGATGATATGAGCTGGAAAGTACGGCGTGCAGCTGCTAAGTGTCTAGAAGCTCT
This sequence comes from Philhelius festivus, assembly GCA_963931855.1. Classification (NCBI taxonomy): domain Eukaryota; kingdom Metazoa; phylum Arthropoda; class Insecta; order Diptera; family Syrphidae; genus Philhelius; species Philhelius festivus. Next base: position 5,293,261 of record OZ007555.1, on the reverse strand, counting down.
AATAGCAACACGTCATGAGCTCATCGAAGATTTCTACCGTGATCTCTCGCCTGCACTGATTTCCCGCTTCAAAGAACGTGAAGAGAATGTCAAATCAGACATCTTCCACGCTTATATTGCTCTTTTGAAAAATACACGACCAGCCGATGAGATATCCCATGATCCCGATTCAATGGAGCAAGTTCCTGGACCGATTAGTCTCTTGCAGGACCAAGTTCCGGCAATTGTAAAGGCAATTCAACCTTTGATGAGAGAAAAATCGATGAAGACTCGCCAGGATTGCTTCTTGCTACTGAGGGAACTTCTCAATGCCCTTCCTGGTGCACTTGGTAACCATCTGAATAATGTTATGCCTGGGATTCAGTATTCTCTGAGCGATAAGAACTCATCGTCGAACATGAAAATTGATGCATTGAGTTTTCTATGCAGCCTGCTGCAGGGACACAATCCGCAGGTGTTCGATCCTCATATTCCAATGTTAGTACCATTGGTGGTCAATGCCGTGTTTGATCCTTTCTATAAGATAGCCACAGAAGCACTATTAGTATTGCAACAATTGGTGAAGGTTATTCGGCCCGTGGACATGCGATCTGGCTATGAAGTGGCTCAATTTGATCTCGAGAAGCTGTATTCGTCGACATTGCAGAAACTCAAGGCCACCGATGTTGATCAAGAAGTTAAAGAACGTGCTATAGCTTGCATGGGTCAGATCATCGCTAATATGGGTGATCTTCTTAAGGCAGAGTTGGCGACATGTTTGCCCATCTTCATGGAACGTCTCAAGAACGAAGTGACTCGTCTGAGTTCTGTAAAGGCTCTGACCATGATAGCTGGATCCCCCTTACGCATTGATTTATCACCGATTTTAAAAGATGTCCTTCCAGCTTTGGGATCTTTTCTCAGAAAGAATCAGCGGGCACTGAAACTAAATTCCTTGACTCTGCTAAACACATTGGTAGATAACTATTCTCATTTATTCGGCCCTCAGTTGTTGCAGATTGCTATAAGTGAGATTCCGGCTCTTCTTAACGATGCTGATCTACATGTTGCCCAATTGTCTTTGGTTCTTCTTACGACCACTGCCAGAAGACAACCACAGGCTTTGGTGGGCATTCATGATCAATTTATACCATCAGTACTTGTGCTGGTACGATCACCTTTACTTCAAGGTGCTGCACTAACATGCACCTTGGATCTGTTCCAAGCACTGGTAAAGGCTAAATTGCCAGGATTAGGATACCATCAGCTCCTGGAGAAGTTGATGGAGCCCATTCTAAATGGAACAAACTCAGAACAGCTGCACAAGCAGGCTTATCATTCACTGGCTAAATGCGTAGCTGCTTTGACTCTACAAAGTCCTACCGAAGCAGTGCCACTTGCTTCGCAGCTTCTCAATGATCTTCAAAAGCGGCAAGGTGACACACATTTGGTCTTTTGTCTACTCACAATCGGAGAGATTGGTCGGCATTTTGATTTGAGTTCTATTGATTCTCTGCCAAAGATTATCATTGATTGCTTCGGAGCTAGCTCAGAAGATGTCAAGGGAGCGGCTAGCCACGCATTGGGAGCTGTTGCTGTAGGATCTCTTCATTGTTTCTTGCCCTTGATCCTAAAAGAGATTGAAGCACAACCGAAGAGACAATATCTTCTGCTACATTCGTTGAAAGAAGTGATCTCCTCACTGTCGAATACACCAAATGGCTTGGAACAATTGCTGCCATCAGTTCCATCGATTTGGGCACAACTTTTCAAGCATTGTGAATGCTCGGAAGAAGGTTCACGAAATGTCGTTGCAGAATGCTTGGGTAAGCTGGTACTGGTAAATCCAGAAGAGTTGCTGCCTCGTCTGCAACAAGCTTTACACAGCGAGAGTGCGCTCATGAGGACCGCCGTTGTGTCAAGTGTTAAGTTTACAATCTCAGACCAGCCACAGCCGTTCGATTTACTTCTTAAGCAGTGCATTGGGGAGTTTTTGTTCGCTCTGCGTGATCCGGAACCATCTGTTAGGAGGGTTGCATTGGTTGCTTTTAATTCTGCGGTACATAATAAGCCAAGCTTGGTGAGAGATTTGTTGCCGACACTATTACCATGGCTCTATTCAGAGACAAAAGTTAAGGTACGGTTCCCAAATATTTTGTTATTCTATTTTGTTTTTATCAAAGTAAATTACTTTCAGGGTGAATTGATTCGTGAAGTTGAAATGGGTCCATTTAAGCACACTGTTGACGATGGCTTAGACATTCGTAAGGCAGCCTTTGAATGTATGTACACACTGCTGGAACAGGGTTTGGATCGTGTAGATGTTATGCAGTTTTTGGATCATGTTCAAGCTGGATTGTGTGATCATTATGACATTAAAATGCTAACGTACTTGATGACGGCAAGATTGGCAGTATTGTGCCCAGAAGATGTGTTATTAAGTGAGTAGTATTTAGAAGGAGGCTGACTTAATAGCTTCTAGCATTGTAAATATTTTATTTTAAGGACTGGATCAATTTGTTCAACAACTACGTGATACCTGTACACACAAAGTTAAAGCTAATTCGGTTAAGCAAGAATACGAGAAACAGGATGAACTGAAAAGATCAGCACTGAGGGCGGTGTCCGCACTAGCACAGATTCCTAAAGCAGGTAAGATATAATATGGTACCGAATTCTAAACCGTTGAACCGTTTCACAATTTGCACATCACTGCAATTTTCTTGAATTAGGCCAATCTAATAGTTATTTGCATACCATTCAGAAAACAAATGATATTTTTTATTGCAATTGGTTTTTATTAAATATTTTTCCTTAAACCGTACAAAAAATCTTGGCTAATACTTTTTCCTTTATAGATAAAAACCAACAACTTGCTGATTTCTTAAAATCCATCAAAGATACACCTGAATTGAATAAAATCTACGATTACGTTCAAAAGGACTCACTTTCAAATAATAACACCGAAAGTATTTCCATGGATCAGAGTTAGACCTGGAGTCAGTTTTTAACGTAATAGTTTAGTGTTTAACAAGAAATTAATTGTAAGTTTAAAAGAAAACAAAAATAACATTCGTACATTATAGTTTCGTTTTTTCTCATTTCAGATTCTAATTCTTTTACTTGCATACTGGTGTTTCGAGTATGGGTCAAAGAATAACATAATTAATCATGCAAATCATTAAATATATATTTATAAAGAAAAATTAAAAAAAAAAACATAAAACAAAACTATTCTGTGAGCAAAATTGTTAACATACATACATATACGAATTACAACTAACTTAAAAAAAGTAATGGAAGAAAAAAATAATCGTACTCAAATGGGGAAAGAGAGAGAGATTATAATTTTGTTTCTTAAAAAAGACTAATATCTTAAAATAGTTTCCACTTTTACTTGCATTTAAGCTTTTTGTTTCTAATAGAAGCTCATTTTTTGTGTGAAAATTAAGTTCAATTTATCTATCAATAAAAGAGGTCTCATGGTAACTTTAAAGGACGTATGTATTTAAATAAAACATCAAACATCTCAACTCTTTCTCACATTTGTTAAATAAAAAATCCATTTTATCGATCACTAGTGTGTAATATGATCGTTATGGAAATAATCAATTCAATGCAATGCAGGCATTTAAATATACATATATACATATTTATGTATTGAAAATAAAAATATCTAACGCAAGTCATCAAAAGCAAAACAACAACAACACCTGAAAAATCAGATCAATAAAATGTTTAATTCAAAGTTGATATCTTAAGTATTTTTAATAAACTCTAATTTAAAAATTATTTAAATAATATTATAATCTTAATTTGAACTCTTAATATCAAACTAAACTACAAACGATACAAATAAACCAATAAAACATTTATTCACCCGCTCAAACAGTTCGTCACCTAAACCATTACAAACAAAATTAATTTTAATTCATAAATAACTCATACTCCATATTTGTTCCCCTATTGCAACTACGAACACCTTAAACACCATCTTCAATATCATCCACCATCTTTTAACTCTTCAAACTTATCTTACTTACTTTATTATTTAAACTCGATCCAGGTAAGTTAAAAAATTTCCCCCTGAGCTTATATCTTCACTCATTACTTCCTCATTCCTTTTTCTTAACTATTCAGCTTGGTAAAATCTCAAAATCTATATGAGACGATAACAACAACTAAATGAAAAACAAATTTGAAATTCTGTTCTCGCAAATGAACACAATAATCTAAGAAAAATTCTATTCAAAAATCAAGAAACTCTTGTGGTAAGTCTTATTTAAAATTATTATTGAAAATAGTTTTTTCATTCCATTAAAAATTGTTAACTATGACGTTACGCCTAGGATTGAAGTTGCCATTCTAAGACGTATACCAACATTGTTTTGAGCAAACAACTGTTTAGCTATCTTGCTTGTATGCAAGCCACAATGTTGACTTAACTAAAAGACCTCATTTTGATGATGATTTTAACGACACTAAAAGAAAACATCACCTTACTCAATAATTTACGGTTTTTTGTTTGCATCTTTCGTTAAGTCTTTCAAATTGTTTGGACCAAACCATCGCTTTCTGTGTTTCAGAGTTTTTTTTAGTGCAAACTTGGACTTATCACGACCAAATAATGCTTTGCCAAAAAGCGAAAGCTAACTAAATAGAGGAAGCAAAGCCTTTGTACTCTGTCCGTGGTGTCATGTTTAAATACATTTGTTCTTTAACATTTCTGTCTGAAGATATAGGGTTTGAGTTACGAGTATGTGGTCAAATGCTGTAGTTTTCCTCAAAATCATTTGTTGCATTTTTTTTTTTTTTTTTTTTTTTTATAATCTACTCACGCTCAAGGGATTATGATTACCCTTTAAATGTTTGAACACAGCGTGGGCGTGAAGTTACGGAAGAGAAGGAAGGATAGGAAAGATGTGTGGCACGATGTTCTGAGACTGAAGGTGGTTGTCTCAGATTTTTTATCTCCAGGGATGGCGGCTGAACTAAAGCGGAGAATTGCCGTATTGTTGTTTATATATCTGCTTTGTATGTGTTTTACATATCAGAGCCCCTAGCACGTAACTTGATATAATCGAAAATAGGCAGTTCCCTTTTATGATTAGTGGATTGTTTTCGATTTGATTGAACTAAATAATAAACTGTCTGTACTGTATTATATCGACTACAGTCGCTTATATCAAGTTACGTCCTGGCACCCCAGAATTACTACGCTCTGTCAGGTAGCTGACACAAAATGCATTTTGCAATCTTGATTTTGAAACTAAAAAAAAACGCTCCGAGCCGCATGTCCGAGGAAAACTACTATAACTATTTAATTTCGACTTAAAAACCCATTTCAAACTTCGAAGTAAACTCTTAAATCTCAATGTATACATATCTGTTTAGCTGAAAAGCATTTTTTCAGATTTCTGTGCAGATGTATTTGTTTTTTACCTTTCAAGTTGTTCCTTTTCCAAAATAAAAATAAAATAATATAAATAAATCAAATTTTATTGTCTAAGGCCTAACAACAAAAAAACGAACATTCATCAAAATCACAAAACGCTCATAGGCTTATATAATGATCTCATCGCCTCTATCCTTTTCTGCTTGTTCCTCTGGAGTGAGCTTATCACTTACTTCCCCTACCGGTGGTGGATGTTCCAGGACATGATCTATCATTCCCATTTCTTTGGCTTCCTCGGGTGACATGAACTTGTCGCGTTCCATCTTCGCTAATAACGAATCGAAATCTTGCTTTGTGTGTTTCACATAGATTTGTGTCAATTGGTGTTTTAGCTTAATAATTTCTTCGGCTTGGATCTGAATGTCTGTAGCTTGGCCCTAAAATGTATATGGATCATTTCAAAATTAACGATAATTATTAAGAACTTGTTTTATAAGCACCTGGGCACCACCAGACGGTTGGTGAATCATGATTCTAGAATTTGGCAGTGAATATCGCATTCCTGGTTCTCCTGCGGCAAGAAGAAGAGAACCCATAGAACAAGCTTGTCCGATGCACCTGGGTGGGAAATCATTTAGAAATGTTTGCGGTTTTAACGAGAAATCATTAACATCCTAACCAAGTTGCAATTGGAGGCTTCACATATTGCATTGTGTCGTAAATGGCTAAACCGGCCGTAACTTGTCCACCGGGTGAATTGATGTACAGATGGACGGGTTTATTTAAATCCTCAGACTAACAAAAGAGAAATGTTCGATTAAAGCTGTCTTGTTGTTATTTTCCCCATCAACAACCTGTAAGAAAAGCAATTGCGCCACAATTAGCGAACTGAGTCCATCGTGAATTGGACCCATCAGGCACACAATTCGCTCTTTAAGGAGTCTCGAAAATATATCATAAGCTCTTTCTCCGCGTCCAGTTTGTTCAACTACCATCGGAATAAGTAATTGTTGTTTGATTTCTGCGGTTGAGATGCATTTGTTGAGGCTCTTCCATTGAATTGATGAAGATTTCTGTAAAATATCTTATGAAACATAAACTTTACTGTAAGAGGTTGATTTTAATTTTTACACTCAGTGAACAAATCAGATTGCTTGTGGACTTTCTCAGCATTTTGAATGCTTTATTTCAATTATATTCTTTTTTATTTCAATATAAATTGTGTGAGAAAATAAAATTTGATGCAGTTTTTTGGTAACCTGTAAATAGAAGTCAATTTTGACATTTCTCAATGACAGCGTTCAGGGAAGTAAATCATTTATTTTCTAAAGGTTGATGCACATGGTATTTTATTTAAATCGTTTTCGATTGGGTTTTAGGTGGGTTTCACTCCTTTTTAGTTTTAATGGAAATCATTTGAGTTATAAATTGTTAAAAAAAAAATTATTCATTTCCATAGACTGTGGTTCTTATTCAAATTTTCATTTAGCTTGCTAGAACATAATCTTCTTTTTAAAACTGTTTTCTCAAGATTTCGACTATAAGTTAAAAATACTCTGTAGTTTGTTTTTAAAAAATTATCTAGCAGGGAACTGTAGATTAAGCTTTAAAAAAATATTTGTAAGGTATTTTTTGTAAAAAAAATAGTTCGCCATATTCAGAGATTTCAAATTTGTGTTTAGATCTAGCCAGCGTAATAACATTTAAGTACATACTTTATTTCCTTTTTTGGTTCCAGCAACAAACGTCCAAGGTCTAACCACAAAATACTAGACGGGCTTTTAAAATGTTATAAATAAGCACAATGAACTGCTCTAACCCAATTTATTTATTTTAACATTATAAATCTTAATGAGTGCCTTAGCTTGAATTAGTTAATTTGATAGTAAATTGTCTATACCTAAGCTTTAATCCATTCCTTCTTTCATTTTAAAAAAAATTCCAAATTTTCAATTGGTTTGGTGTTCAAAATTTAATTTCATACGAAATTGTATTATCTCAGCGGCTAAACAAACAGAAGATATCAGCATGGCTCCTGAAAAGATTGAACAATTGTTATTATCAATCATCATTGAAATTAAATTTCAACAGTTATTTTAGTTTCAATTCTTACCCCCTAAGAGTAAAAATGCACTTGATACACCGGAAAATGCCACCGGGTATACGGTATATGATGCTTGGCACTCTGGTTTTTCTGGCTTGTGAATAGCTAAGGTACGCTTTATAATACCGACTTCTCGTGCCCGACAAAGGCTTTAATTAGAAAGCTTACAGATTAATACTATATTTTTGTTGTTTGCAAAATATCATACATAATTCGAAACAATTCCGTGTACACGCTGTTTTTCACTATAAACAATGCTATTACTTCCGTTTCCAAAAGACCTGATACAACTCTTAAATCACATATTTCATTAGCGTCAAAAAGACGAGCAATTTCCGGATATGCGTCGATCCGTTCACAATGAAATGCATATCCACCCTTTTTCATAAATGGAATAGCACCTTGAACGTGTGCAAAAACCGGTAATTCATTGGGTGGTCGTTTGGGTAAAACTTTTGTTTTGTACATGCGTTGCACAACTGGTCTTGTTGGATTCTAGAAAAAGATTAACAATGACAATACAAGAAATTCTATGGTCGTTTTAGGTTATGAATAGGTCACCTTGAATAGAACCTTATAGTATCCAATGTCTTCAAAAGAGAGCTTTAAAGGGCTATTGACTATTTCGGCAATTGTTTTTGGTCCTCGTTCTGAGCTGTTCAAAAGCCCGCCAACAACCGATGATGTATAAAAATTATACATCATGAGGCTGAATACAAACAGCGTCAGAACTACCATCCGTGACGGTGAGTTTTGTGGAACCGGATCAAGACCTTGAAACAACCCCAAAACATATCAAATGTAATGTCTCATTAAAAAAAAATACTTTACCTTGTTGACAAAGCGCAGCAAAAGTTTTTAACAGAAATCCATCTTTATCTTCTTCTTCCTCGCGAATCTTCCGTCTCATGTACCAAGACACGAAATACCACACACCTATCAATAAAAGCGTTAAAACACAAGAAAATACCCAAACTCGCATTACGAAGGGTGCCAAAAAATCACCACTTGCACCATCCGCATCTATGTCCGAGGTAAATCGATACAAGAAAGCCGAATCAAATTTCCAACTCATATGAATGTTATCGTAGTCAGCGAAACGATTTATACGATTGAATGCAGCCGATGCTCCAATATCGGCTTCATTACGCTTTATTACTCCCAAAAAGCCCAACCGAAATGGTCCTCCACGAAGTCGGCCAGCCCAACTACGTACATTGCGGTATTTCAATGTAAAATTTAAGCGTTCTTTAATCAATGCTACGATATCGTGGTGATATTTAACGAAAGTTGCAATACCATCTTCCTTTGTGGTGCTAGTGATAAGTTTAGTGATTTGTTCGTCGGTGGTTATATTGTCCCGATCGATCTAAAAACAGAAAAAAATTATTTTCCAATTTAAAACCCATCGGGTCCGATTCGTCATTCAAAAAGCTTCGGACAGAATTCACTTTGTATTGTTATATTTGTAAATGTATATACATCTTTCCAAATTGTGGTGGGAATTCAAAAACAAAGATTCATATAACAGAACTCTTCTGACAATAAGTCAAAAAATAGACACATGCAATTCATTTCAAAGGAAAGACCGATTTATACAAACCACGATTACGCCTCGCAATAACAATCCATTAAATTGTCCCCTGTGTTGATAGCCTTGAAGATAAAAAATATCCTTGTAGATAAGAAGCTTATTATCAATCCAGTCTCCATAGTGATTAACTTCAATGGGAGCCTTTAAATGTCGTCCTTTTGAATGTACATCATACAAAGAGAAGTTTTCATCTCCAAACGAATTGACAAATGTAATTTGGGCATTGGGTCCAATAGTGATGGCATCTTCATCAATTTTAAGTTCATTTAAACAATAGTTGTTGGGATCCCAAATCATCCATTGGTATGTTTTATTAAACGACCTACTGTCAGAATAAAGTCGAAGAATATTCGTACACTCCGAACAAGTGCAGTCCAAAATGACAGAAGTCTTAACATGATTGTGTCTTGTAAGAACGTTCTCTAATGAAAAGTTACTTTTTAAATTGAGGAATAGAACAAGCCGATTATGAGTGATTAAGGATTTTCCAACTTTCAACAAATCTATAGAATAAATAAAAAAATACTGATATATGTAAATTTATTTGTTTACATATTTCGAATTTAAATACCTTCCTTGTTGCATCCGAATAGTACAACTTGCTGAGTTTTCACTACATTAACGGTAAAGTTTGTAATAAGGTTCTCATTGAGGCCATTAGACAAGGTGAAAAATGTGCATAGAATATAAAACTTGTAGAGCTTCATAGTAGCTTTAAATTTTCGCATGACTCAGATGAGTACAGACGACAGCTACCCTTAAATATGTTGCAAGCTTGTTAGTTTAGACGAATTTGATTGACATACTTATTAATAAATTATTAAGTGGAACATAATGGCTCATTTATTGTTTTATAATTTGATATCAATTTATTGTGACAGCAGAATGCAAACAATGGATGAATTATCTAGCATTTACCTATACCTTTTGAGAAGGAAGGCTGTTTTGTTAACTTTTGACGACGTCATTGCATAGTCATTAGGGAATTTGTATTGGGGATTGGGAAATAGGAATAGTGTCTTAGGTAATGAAAGTTATGTATCATCCCACTCTTATCTCAATAAATCCTGGAATAAAAGTATAACTAGGTATGTAGGGTCTTCCTGAGCCATCCTGGGAGAAGAGAATGGAATCCCGGCTTTTTTGACTTTCCTTTGTAAACGGACCTGAATCGTAGTGAGTTTTGGCCTCATTGTTTTTCCTTTGTATAAGAATTGAACTAGAATTAGTATTTGTATTGTTGGTTAAAAGTACTGTCTTCAGAAAAGGGAACTGTCACCCTTGTGGAGTATTGTAAATAAATTGTGCCACGAAGTTTACTTATTAGGTCATTTGACAAAGTCAAAGAAAGATAAAAAAGGAAATTAAACTGTGGAGCGTTCTTAGGCATGTTTTTCAAATTATTGCCTGCATCTCATGTACGCATTATGATCATATATTTTGAGTTCTTGAGACCCCTTTCCTTAAAAACCCTTGTACCAGGAAATAGTGGGTAGACAAAATGATGAAATACATTGTAAATGGAAATGTTATTAAATGGTCGAAGGGTAAAACGGTAGAAGGGGCTCGTACATGAAACCTTGGACCAAGAACGAAGCTTTTTATATTAAAAAGATAAAAAGACAGTATTCTTAACTCAAGTTTCTTCAAAAATTTGGTTGATCTCGCTGAGAAAAACTAAGCTCTATTTCCTCTCCTATGCGAACAACCTTGTGTTATCATTTTTTATTTAGTGTCCATTAGTGTTCATTGGATTTATTGTCTGCAAATTGATTTTAAATAAGTTCCTGAACCCCAATTACCCATTGAATATTTAAAAGCTTGTCAATCAAAATGGCTAAATTGAATACAAACACCACCTCTAAATATTTTGAATATAAAAGGAGTTCAATTGAATCTAAAGTGGACTTTCGAACATGAAGACTACCATAAGTATTATTCTTTACACCTTAGTACCTCTTTCGGTAGTTGGTCTCAATGGAGATCTTATAACAAACTATACCATAAATTTGGTCAAAACCAAGCAGGCCGTTATCTTCGGATGCACCGAAGCGGGTAAAAAAATCAATCTCTGAAATCAAAGTTTTTTTGGTGCCAATCTTTGTCTATAGGATTGCTTAGTGCCGGAAGATCACTCATGAAATGGAATCAAGGAATGATGCTTCTCAACTTAAAGAAGAATTACTCTTTGGCAACTGCTTTACCAAGACACAACTATGCCAAAACTTCTGTTATTCTCGATTGTTCCTGTTCGGAATGCAAGGATGTTCTTCATATTTCGTCAGAGGAAAAGTATTTGAATAAAACCTATCAATGGCTGGTTTGGGATCCAAAAAATATAGGCTTAGAGGACCTCATTGGAGATTTGAGTTATATTGGACCAAATGCCCAAATTACTTACGTTAATAACACTGAAATGGAAAACTACGCGTTTTTCGATGTTCACTCAAAAGGAAGACATCTAAATGCCCCTTTGGAAGTTGTTCAGTTTGCATGTTGGAATGATGGGAAGCTAATAGTCTATCAAGATGTCTTCAAACTGCAAGGAATCCGACATAGAGATCAATTTAATCAGTTAAAGCTGCGAGGAGCCACTGTGGTTCGTGTGAAGAGAGTTTTATTTTAGGTTCAAAATAAGAAGTTGTTTTTTTTTTGAAAGATCGATCGGGATAATATCACCAACGATAGCCAAATCATTTCAATTCTTTCAAGCCCAGGCAAGGAAGATGGTGTAGCAGCCTTCGTTAAGTACCATTATGATATGTCGACAATTCTCAGAGAACATTTTAATTTCACATTAAGCTTTCGGAATTTACGGGGCTGGTCTGGATGTCTGCGTAGAGGAGGGTTATTTCGCTTGGGTTTCTTGGGTGCTGTTATGCGTAACGAAGTGGATTTAGGAGCATCGGGTGCATTTAATCGAATTAATCGCTTTGCCGGAATAGATATAATTCATCAGAGTTGGAAATTTGATGCGGCTTTTATGTATCGATTTACCACCGACATAGATACGGATGGGAAGAGTGGTAACTTTTTAGCACCATTTGCAATGCAGGTTTGGTTAATGTCGGCAGCTACAATTTCGGTCGTCATGATTTTGTGGTATATTGTCGCTTGGTTGGTGAGTAAAAAATTCAATGAAGAAGAACGAGATAGGGATGGTTTCCTGTTGAAGGCTTTTGCTGCTGTGTGTCAACAAGGTAAGAGAGGAATCAAAGCACTGCGAAGGACGCCGATGGTTTACATTTAATTTCCAGGCTTGGATCCTATTCCCAGTGGCTTACCATCGCGGGCAATCGTCTTCACTTTGCTGCTTTTTAGTTTGGTTATGTATAATTTTTATACTTCTTCGGTCGTTGGGGGACTTTTGAATAGCTCCGAACAAGGGCCCAAAACTGTTGCGGAAATTGTTAACAGTCCATTGAAGTTATCTTTTGAAGATATCGGATACTACAAGGTTCTATTCAAGGTTCTTGCTTTTAATTTAAAATCGATCTACATAAATAAGTGAACTGCATACAATACAGAATCCTACGAATCCGCTTCTTATGCGATTGTATAAGACGAAAATTCTGCCTGAACGTGGCTCAGATGAATTGGAAGTTTTCACTCACATCAAGGAAGCTATACCATTTTTGAAGAAGGGCGGTTATGCTTTTCATTGTGAAGGAGTCGATGCTTATCCAGAAATAGCTCGTCAATTCGATGCCAATGAAGTTTGTGATTTAAGAATTGTTTCGGGCCTATTGGATAAGGGTTTGATGAATTTTGTTTTGACAAAAAATTCCATGTATACAGAGGTGTTTCGAATTATGTTTGTATATGAGAATGGATGCTTTAAATTTTTATTATCCATGTTGCATATTTGTAGAATGTGTCGTGCTCGAGAGACTGGTATAGTTGTGCGATATTTGACTATTCATCAGCCAAAGAGGCCAGAATGTCAGTCATCGAATACTGTTTATCCAGTTGCCTTATCTGGTGTATTGAGTGCTTTTATGCTTTTAGGAGGTATTTATAACATTCTAAAACATTCGGGATGAATTTTATAATGTTGATTTTGGTTTTATTTTTTCCAGTGGGAATGCTAGTAGCAGTGTTCGTTTTGACTGGGGAGATTTTATACAACAGATCTTTTGGAAAATAAAATATAAATAATAGTACTTTTAGATGTAGAGAATTTAATTGCACATTATTTAACTTCTTAGAAATAGGTATATGATGGGCACCTTTTATTGCTTTAATTTTTTTAATTCTGGTTTTTAGGGTAGACATCTGCATTCAGAAAGACGTAAACGTCTACCAGGTTTTTCCAACCCTCCTCTGCTTACCAACTCTGACTCTCACTTGCTTACCCCGGGTGGGCTATTTGTATAAATCTATTTATTTTTGCATCTCAACCATTTTTTGTCAGAAATGAACATCATTTTTTGCTGGCGATAATGTCGAACAAGGTACGATCGTCTTAAATTACATACGCTAACAAAATCAAAGAATCCGTTTTTAAATTTTGTTAAATTTTATCTCTGTCAACTTTGGATCTGAAGTGACCTGAGTTCACTTGTGTTAAACAATCTGTCAACTGCGCAACCACCCAACTCCAGTTGTCTTTGCTTATTTAAAAAAAAAACATTACATCTTTCACTTCTGTGCATCACGGGCAGAGCACGGCTGACATATTTACAAAAGGCCCAAACAAAAGGTGATTCCAATAAAGGACTCACACTGAAACTTTGCGCCTATATAATATATTTAGTGGTCGTTTTGCACACATGAATCCATTAACCCCAGCAACGATACACTCACACATTGAGTGGTGACAATGCTGATGGAAAAATTAATGTTCCACTTCATGCTCGGGATATTTTGGCCCAAAAACGAAGATGAAAAACAAAATAAAATAAAACACCCCACGCTTAGTAAAATGTTATAAAAAAAAAACGCTGGCAACCAAAAATCGAGTCTTCAAGACAAAAAGGACTCAAAAAAATTGCTTTTAGTCACACGACTATCGGCACAGCAGCAAGTCTGGACATGTGACATGGCATAGGGACGGATTCTCTCTTCTCTATAAGAAAAATTCAAAAGCAATGGCGATCTGCGAGCAATGGTTAGACGCCGAGGGAAGACGAAGAAGTGCAAAGAAATTCACTCGCTCACTAATGAGAGCAAATTATATTTCCCTCCTCCTATATGTGTGCGTACTCGTAGTAAGGCGACATGATGATGATGATGACGAAGAAGACAACAACATTGGTCTTTGTTTCGTTTTGGCTCAATCCACCACTACTTGTCGCCTCATCTTACCCTTCTAACTCTTTGAGCCAGCCAGCCACCTTTAATTGAACCTTTAGCCATGAGATCTCAAAAACTCGACCATTGTACGTGCTTTGACTACTCTACTTCGTTGGTTTTGTCCTATAGCCCTCTATACTACAACTTGCATAAACATTGCTCCTGCAACGAGAATGAAGATCACTTTGATCAGGGCCGTATTTTAATCAAGCTACATATGTATGTCAAATAAGGCCTAGTTTAATCAGTGGTTTTTCCCCAGAGAATTAATGGAAAGACTAATACTCAAAGCTGGGGAGTTCTTTTAACGTGCCTCTCTTCCAGAACCATCCCCATCAAGATCGCACAAAGCCTATCAACGGATTGGTTTTTCGAAACTTTGTAGCTCGTCGAAAACTTCTACCGAAATGTATTAGTAAGATAGACGATTTGATTATCTCCTTTTTCTTACTATAAACAGGGGCATAATTACCGCATCAGTTATCGAGTAATACGTGACTGAATTATGTGAGTTTGGCATTACCGCTTACGTCATCGAGCAAACGATTACCCTAATTTGAAGTTTTCATTCGATCACTGATGGGACTCACTCACTCGGGAACTGAATCGGTAATTTGGCCCCAGAATTTCGAAAACAGAATTTGTCTTTCCGATTACTGTGCTTCCATCATTTTCTGTGCCTCCGTTGAAAGAGAAAAGAAAAGCTCTGAACTTTCTCAAGCTCTATACATTGAATCTTTAGAAGCTATATAACTTAATGTGGAGCATATCGGAATGTGCACATTGAGTACCTATCTGAAAAAAATGCCTAATTTTTAGTTGGTAGAATGAGCTTCAAAGGTTAAAGGCTATGGTTTTATTTAAGCTGGATTCAGCAGATTTGATGTAATAAAAATGTTGTCCTTCATTGAACTCTTCAATTTCTTCAATTTATATAGCTTTGCGTGTTCCTTTGTTCTGTGAGAAAACAACCTTAAAACTATGCCGAATCCCTTTTTGGATATTTAAAAGTTTCTGATAACATAACATTTTGTACGAGACGGTCTTACTCGTTCGCTTAATTCTTCGTTTCAAGATTTTCGTATATTCTGAAAAAAATAACGAGCGCCCTTTTTCATTGCGTCCAAGGCTATAATTCCGACCCTTCACAGAAATCTGTCGTAGTTGTACTTTTTTTACTTAATCTTTTTCTGCAACCTTTTGGGTTGGAAATTTTTTTTTTTATCATCGAAGGTAATTTTCTGGTAGCTGACTTCAGTTCAGTTTCAGTGCAACCCAAAGAAAACCAAAATCAACAGTGAGAGAATATAACCTACGCATGAGATACATCTTCAAGCTTCACAGCCAGCAGCATTTTTTGTGTAGTTTTCTTTTTCGTTTTTCTTGACAAGAAGCTGCATAGAAGCTTCCAGCAGCAATGAGATCAGGCGCACATGCGCAACCATCTTTTGATAATGGTGTGTTTTTGTATTCACCTCAGATACCTGGTTTTATGTCAGCTGAAATTCACCATCGCTAGTGGTAAAACTGAAATAAAACTCTCAGACATGTTTGGGTTTGATCGTAGTTTTGTTGAGCTTCTCTGGGAATGTGGTGCCCTTTGTCATCGATGGGAACTGTTTTTTTTTTTTTTTTTTTTAATTAGTACCATGATTGGGAGAATGAAGAAAACAACACCACATAACGAATAGAAGAGTAAAAAAGACGAAGTAATAAATTTAAAAAGAAAGGTTATAAAGCAAGCGAAAAAATTTTGTACCAAAGTGCATTTTAGCAAGCAGAGAACACACTGCACATGCACACCATTGCACCGAGAGACTGAAACACATCAGCGGGGCTTACAAACAAATACATATATTAAGTATGCAGCTTAGTGAAATCTCTGCATGCATAAAGAGTGGGCTGGTGCTGGTGCTGGTGGTTGGGTAGACCGAGACCAAGCCCAAGATAGAGACCGGGAGGAGGAGGAAGGCGACAAGGTAATGCAATGTACCTATAGAGAGACGGAAATGAAGTGAACACATAAAGTAAAAAATCGAATCACTTTTTTGCGTGTTGTGTGCGCTGGCGATCTTCTTTGTGGGCTTGAAAGAGAGATGAGATGATATCAGTTGGGGATTGAGATGAATAATATGGACAAAGGGAAACTCAGGGAGCACATTTAGATTGAAACAATGCCTACTGACAGATAGCACTTATACCTAGACTGACATATTCAACTGACATTTTCAAAAGAAGTCGAAGAATTTTTTCACTTGCTTTAATGGAAAAGATAATTCACTCAATAGAAAACATAATCTTTTTGGTATGTTAGTAAAGCGTGGTTCAGATAAGCGGAGCTGACTGTACTGGTTTCGGGTAAATTTTGGGCCGACACGATTTTAAAACTTCCCCCATTCCCCTCCTTTCTTATTTGCATCACAGAGCAAATTTTGGTTTAAAGAGGTTGGTTTAAATTAAATTAAACATTTTCTCATAAAGTGGTCGGATACCACGCCCCCTGACTGGAAAAGCTCAATTTTTTTTTTGGTCCTTTACATGCAATTTGAGCTTTACCGTTCTACCAAATTTCATTGTTCTACTGTAATCGGAAGTGTGCCATATAATTTACATCAGTTCTGAAGAGGTGGGCGGATACCACGCCTCTGAATGGAAAACCTCAAATTTAATATTTTTTTCTTTGTATGCAATTTAAGTCCTACCACTTTACCAAATTTCATCGTTTTACAGCAGTCGGAAGTGCTCCATTCAACCAACACCAATTCGGAGAAAGTGGGCGGATACCACGCCTTCTGAATGGAAAACCTCAAATTTTTTCCTCTGCTTGCATGACAAGACCTACCGTTGTGCAAAATTACAAGATTTCACGATGTCAGCAAGTGCTCCATAATTTTGATGATCTGTCAGTAATTCAGTCAGTCAGTTACGGTTTTTGTGATTTTTGAGGCCTTATATCTCAGGAACCGCTTAGGCTAGAAAATTGAAATTTAGTGAGGCGCCTGCGCCTGACTAGCTTAAAAAATATTCGTAATTTTAAGTTTCTGACTTCATTTCATTGGTACTGAAGATAGGGAGGGGTCAAAAATCGCCTGAGTTTGTTCCTGTAAAAAGGGTGTAGTGCCAGAACTTGGCAGGGCACTACCGTGCCCTTTGATTTATTAATAGTTGCATTGTCCTCGCAAGTGAACAACTTACCATGCGAAAAAGGGACCAAGTTGGCTTGAGAATATTGTTGGTTTGCGTCTAGTCCTACCGATTAAGGCAAATCAGTTCCTTCGAAAATGAATAAATTAAAATGTGCTACTTCACAAACGTCTGCAAACTGAATCCACACTCAATTGATGTTATCTTTAACACTCACGGATTGGGTAAGTAAATTAAAGGTGTCATAAGCAACCAATAACCCAATACAACTACTGCATCTTCTTCAATCCACTTATGCTTCTATTCATGGTTTGCCCTTTGAAAATTAAATACATACGTGTATGTATACCCCCTACTCCCACCCATGAAATCGATACGCCTAGTCAAAATCTAAGTAGAACCGATGTATATAATTAAGAGCACTTAAGGTTACTAAAAATGTCGGACACATTTCAAATACCGAAAGTCATCAAGGACATAAACCATAACCATCACGACAGTGACATAGTGTCTTCTATATGGTGTAGGTGCACATCAAACGTTTAACAAATTTTCTAAGCTTCCTGTGATGCATCTGAAGATTCCACTGTCCACATAGTTTTCATCTCGAAAAGTGTACCTAGTATAAGTAGTGCGTTTCCTCTTTTGTTCTCCCTCTAGCTTTTTGAAAGTTTTCTTTTATACCTCTGTGCACTGGTGCGGTGCCATCAACTTACCACTTTACCACCATTACCATCGCACATCGAACCAGCACACAACTTGTTGTCGCCCGCCTCTGTCTCTTTCCCCAATACCCCATCGTCATGGTCGTCGTCGTCGTTCGTGGTCCTCGCCATGTCGTCAGTCTCAAAAGCCCAGCTCCGGTTGGACTTGCAAAGCCAAACATCATCCACTCAGTTGTTGCCATAACTTCATCGTTAGCGGTCCTAAGTATTGACTGTGTTATGATAAAAAGCGCGTGCGCCATCTAGAGTTAAATTCTTGTACGAAATAAATTTTTCTCCTAGCTTCACCGTTATAGGTAATACTGGCAGAATTCTGGGATTCTTTTGTTTGTGCGAATTTTCGCGAATTTCCATTGCGGTATTTGTAAAATTTTTCAAACTTTTTTGTCTCCACTCGAGTTCAAACGATCGTGTGTGTTAACACTGTTAACACTGGGTTAACACCAAACATCGATTCGGTAAAAATCTTAGCGAACGATTATTATTTGTTTGATTTTTTATTTTATTATTTATTCAGTGCACGTAATTTGATGTGAATTTATTGGGAATCAATAATTTTCTGTGCTATAATTCATAAAAATATTTCAAAACACGATATTAATACTCCAAACTCCACTAACTCATAGTTGGAGGGGGTTAGGTGGCTAAGGACGGGTGTTTAAAGGTATCGTTCAAGTGAATAAAGTGCACCAGTGCCACCAGAGCGCGAGCGATCGGTGGGAAGTATCTTATATCTTTTACCTGTCTTGGGTAAATTCTATTTTTTTTTGTCTTCGTCTGTTACTTTTTTTGTCCATTGTGTGCCTCAAGTGCTGCGGGTTTTTTTCTTCGTCGTTTATTTTTTTTTGTTGGTTGAGAAGGGAGCAAATTCCTTTTGCGCTTAATTTCGATTTTACTATTTTTATTGTGATTTTTATTAATTTTTTTTTCGTTGGTGTATTATTGTTATTAGTACGTAGGGTGCTTGGCTGAGTGTTTGATACGTGATTCAGACAGAGAGTCAGAAAGAAAAAAAGTGTGTGGTGATTTTGAGTGAGTTTTCTGCCGGGGGACTTATTACCAGTGCCATACATTGGTTGGCGTACGAGTATATGCGGAAGTCAGATAAAATAACGAGTTGAAGGTGGCACACTCAATTTATGGACATATTGTCACATGTGAGTATGATATTTGTATATTTGATTAATGTTCGATTGGGCAAAAGAATATGTTGTTTTTTGCTTAATTTTGTATGAAACCGGAATGGTCAATATGGTGTCTGGTTTAATATCAAATTGGGTTGGTAATTCCTGGTAAAGCGGAATAATTTTCATCTTTTGTATAAGCTGTAAATTTATAACGTTCAACTTTCGTTAATTTTCTATTCGCTATGCGATATTGGTCGATTAGAAATTCAAATTCCAATTGACAACTGGAAAATGGAAGAGGCTGTCTAATCGCTCTCACAATTATTAGGTTGTAGAACATAAAATAATTATATTTCCTAAGATAACTGTATATGCATTTTTTTCTAAAAAAGTCTATTTCAATTTTATCAGGTTATATAAATAGAATTTTTCATCGATAAGTTGTATTTATTTGAGGAGAATCTCATAATTTGCAATACCACAAAAGAAAAAATTTAACAAAATTTATCAAATATAAGTAAAGGAACCAAAAAACATTTTTACATGAGTTTCACTTAGTACCTACAACTTACTGTAGTCTAACCAATATGTGAATTATTTGATTGCCTTTTGTCTTATTTACGACTTGTATTTCTCATAAGACCAGTTGGTCAAAAATTTGTGAAAATCTACATATACCCTTCAAAATTATATTTAAACCTAAACGCAAATGAATTTAACCCAAACACAAATACATCTTAATAAACTATGCGCAAATCAATTTAAACTATTACCAATTTAAATGCATTTGCAAAAAATTTAAACCGATTTGATAGAAAAGCACTGGAATCCGCTTTGAAAAAGTTTGACTTTAATGCAACCTAGAACAGAAGTTATCCAAGTAAATTTGTATACAAAGACTTAGCTATGTCACTTTTTGGACTTTTGTTATCAAATTAATTTGGTACAAAAATAATCCAAGTGGTATTGAATATTTTAATCATATTTGTTTTGATGTTTCTCTATTGTGTTGAAACCGTAAGTCATTATCCCTATTAGTGATTTAAATTATCTACATAGCCCAGTTCTAACGTAGGCATATTTTTCCCTAAAGGTGTTTCAAAAATTGGTTTTTTTTTCCTGGTCTGAGTATTATTTCTTCTATAATAGTTATCCATACGTCCTAGTCTTTCGTTTGGCAGGTATCTCATTGAGTAAGATCTAGAAAGAATTGGCGAAATAATGAACCATTTTCTGAAAATCTTCGGGTCTTTTCCGAGAACACTTGTGTTTAAATTTAAGCTATGAACACAATATTTGATACGTATCTATAAAAAAAAAAATGAATCCTTATTATTGGGATCAATTATCGAAATTTTTGAAATACTGTGACTTAGATTTTGTGTCTATTGTAAATAGTTTTATTGATAAACTTTGTACTATGGTTATCAAAAATGTTGATATCTATAAAATTTTCTATCAAGCACAAATTCTTCGTTGAAAAAAATGTATCAAATATTCGGCTGGTATCAAATTGTTATTCCATAGAATTTTTAATAATTATTTTATGGTTTTTATTGAAAACGAAATATCTTCGTTAATGCAAAATCTTATTTATCTCAAAACGGCTCTAACGATTTTAATAAAAAAAATTAAGCGTGATATTATGGACATGGACTATATTTTGAACAAAAAAAAAATTGGGGGGAAATGTTAGGGGTACCTGTCATAGAACCGTTTTTTGGTTTTCGAATTTCTCACCAACGGCTCTAACGATTTTAAACCAAAATTTTTATACAGGAGCTGCTTTGCATTTGAAAAAATAAAAACTAAATTTTTTTTCCAAAAAATAGTTTTTGGATTTAAAAAAAAAATAATAAATTTTGTTTTGAAAATTCAATATCTTGAAAATCGATACACGATTAAATTTTTAAATTACGCTTTAAAATATATTTTATTAAATACTAACAATTTGCATATCAATTTTTTTTATAAAAATTTTAAGGAAAATTTAGTACACAAAAAACATGCTTCAGTGTCCCTATGTCTGTACCTCTCACTACGACTGGACCTATTTCTTTCAATCTCGGTAGTTAAGGGTCTTCGGTGATTCCCTAAAGGAGAAATTGAAATTTTTTTTAGCTCCAAAACTAACGGTACCTACTCCTCATAGACCCGTAATGTAAAATCTTATTTATCTCGAAAATAGCTCTAACGATTTTGATAAGAAAAATTAAGTGTGTTATTATGGACATGGGCTACATTTTGGTCAAAAAAATTTTGGGGCAAAATGTTATTAATGGTACCTGTCATAGAACCGATGTTTTGATTTTCGATTTTCTCATTAACGGCTCTAAAGATTTTAACCAAAAATTTTCAGCAGGAGTCCCCTTAAGTTTAAAATAATATTGTATATACAAATATTCGAAAAAATATTCTTTGGGCTTTTTTGATAAAAAAAATTTTAAATCAATATCTTCAAAACCCATGAACGATTATTTTTTTGTATTATTATTTTAATGTATTTAATTAATAATAAAACGATTTTTTAAAGTTTGTTTGCATAAATTCATACTTTTCTAGAAATCCGACGGCAATTTTATGCCTTTGAACATTATTATTTCATTAAATCCATGTTTTATATTTATAAAATGTATTTTAAATTCCAAAGTACTTTTACATAAGAGCAAGTTCGTGCGATCCAGTCGTGCATTTTATTTTTTTTTAGTATCGCTTTTGTGCATTTCGTTTCTCAATTCGTGAAGCTGCCACTTAGCTTTCCATTATTAATTCTATCAGTCTTTCAATTTGTTTTCTGTTGCCAAAATCTTAATATTTTTCAGATTCTGTGAATGTTACTTCCGGGGTTCTACAAGGTAGCCACTTAGAACCTCTATTGTTTCTTATTTTCATTAATGAAATTCCTGAATTGTTCAAAAATTGTTAAAAAAATTTTATGTACGCCGACGACATTAAACTTTATTTCAGTTTACAGAAAGACTTAAACAGGGTTTTTGATTGTTTTGTAGTTAACGACCTTCATCTTAATGTGACCAAATGTAAATTTGTATCTTTTCATCGGAAACCATTTCCAATAATGTTTCCTTATAGCGTGGGTGAAACACATTTAGCTAAAATTATGGAAAAAAAGATCCTGGGCTTATACTTGATATAAAATTAACCTTCTACAATTACATTGACTATATTATCTCTAAAGCTAGATCCATGCTTGGTTTTATTAATCGCAATTCAAAAGATTTTTCAGATCCTTTTATGTTAAGATCACTATATTCAAGCTTCGTTCGATCTGTTTTGGAATACTGCTGTATTTTATGGAACCCCATTTATAATAATCATTCTATGAAAATTTATGAAGGGTTCAGAAGCGTCTTACTAGAATGGCTATCAAAATTCTTCACTGCAATTTTGATATGCCTTCTTATAGTTCGAGATGTCTGTTATTGGGTATTCAATCTCTTAAATCTAGAAGAGTAAACTTTGAAATTATGTTTATAAGAGTTATAATTAACTTTAAAATCGATTGGCCTTTCTTGCTTTTGGTATGCTTCTGAACGTGTACTTCGTTCTCGTTTGTGATTTGAGATTCCTTTTCATTGAGTGAACTATGGTTACATTGAAGCTACAACCCGTTGTTTAAGAAAGGCTAACTCAATTTGTAATGTTCTCGATTTCAGTATATTTTTAAACAGGGATAGGAACTCTGACTGATGAAAATAAATTAATACACAAATAATATATAGGTTTAAGCCAGTTTGCAATAGTGGTATAATTTTTTAACTTCAATTTCCGTTAAAAAATTGCTTCCAAAAATCTTCTGATCTTTTTTAATATCGTTCATTTTCATTAAGTAAATACTATATTATATTTGCAATGTTTGTACTGCGTTGTTCAAAAACCTCTGTCTTTACTTAAGGTCAAGAATGAGCTGATTAAGCAACTATTTACAACGAAACGAATAAGCTTTGTATATAATACATACCTACATGCATAAATCAATGCCGAGCATACTGAAGACATACTTGTGTATCATTTGCTTTTAACTTGTGAACCAAATGAATCTTATATTGAAGAAGGTATAACTGCAGTAAAACTTCTAAAATTCCTTGCAAAGACCACCTAGACATCACCAACTGCTGAGAACGTGGGCTGGTGATAAATTTCAGGGTTTTTCGCAATACTTGCTTGCAATGTTCACATCATTTCGAGGTGCACGAGGTCTTCTAGTAGGCGAAAGATCACAGGCAGCTCCTTATTGCTGAAAACGCTGGACCAATCGATAAATTGTAGGAGCACTGAGTGCATTTCGAACATGAAAGAAATTTCTGTATGATCTGTGAATCTGAATAATTGAATGTAGACTTTCAAAATAAAATTAATCATATTTGGTTCTTTGTTCTGTGCTGAGTCTTTCCACAAAAAAATTTTCTAAAATCTTTTCAAAGCTAATTCTAAAAAAAATAAAATGCACGACTGGGTCGCACGAACTTGCTCCTATGTAATCGACTGGGAATTTTAAAAACGAATGTTATTAGAGAAAACTGTTCATAAGGATAAAATTAATTTTTAAATTCTTTTAGTAGTAACAGAATGCTATGCAAATATGAATTTATGCAAGAACAAAAATTATAAGTCCTTGTAGTGGTTTCTTTAAAAGAAGCTTTTATATACAAACTTTTTAAAAGCTTTTTAAGAAAAAATTTTGGTACGCTAATTTAAAGTTTTTAGCATTGTTCGAATAAAAATTAAATTTACGAAAAGAAATATTGACCCGTTTCGGAGATATCGAATTTTCAAAAAAAAAGAAAAAAATAGATTTTTTTTTTCAAAAATTCAAAAAATATTTATTTTAAAGTTTTGAAATGCAATGTGTTTTAGACTTTTTAGAAGCTTCTCTATACAAATTTTCATTAAGATCCGTTATGTGGATAATGAGAAATTCAAAATTCGAAAAATGGTTCTATGGTAGGTACAAGCTGTAATATCTTAATTTCAAAATTTTTTTTATTAAATTAAAGATCGTAAAAATTAATTGAAAGAAAAAAATTTTTATCAAAATTCTAGGTGCCGTTTTCGAGAAAAATACGATTTTTTAAAACCATTTTTTTTAATTTTTTAGCATTTGTATGGTAGGTACCTTTAGTTCTAGGTAAAATAAAAAAAATTTCACATTTTGTAGATTATATTGAGAAACTTTTATTTATCAAGTTTAAAAAAATCTAGCATGGGGTTTTCAAAAATTGAGTTTTGAAAAAAGTTTTTTTTAAAAATCCAAAAAAACTTTTTTTGAAAATTTGAGTACACAATTCTATTTATGTTTTTGAGGAGCTTTAGCAAAAAAAAATGATCAAAATCGGTTGAACCGTTTTTGAGAAAATCAAAAACAAAAAAAATGGTTCCATGGGGGGTACCCTCAATAAACATTTTTCTGAAAATTTTTTTCAACCAATACCTAGATTTAATTAAATGACATTTTTCTGTATCTTTATTTTTAAAATCTGTTGAACAGTTTTTAAGAAAAAAAAATGTTTATAAAAATTCGTATGGGGGGTACCGTTATTTTTGGTCTTAAAAAAAAAAGAAAAAAACGTGTGGGGGGAAAAAATTAAAAATGATATCTACCAAGACTGTAGTCGAACAGACAGACAGACAGACAGACAGACAGAATTGCGACACCCACTTTTTTAGTCTTCGCCATCATCGTAATGTCAACTTTGATCAAAATCTCGAGTTCGATTTTTTTTACGAATGCATAACTTGCCTTATAGTACCTATAAGTCGCAAGTAAAAAATATGTAGACAAAAGATTATTAAGGTACTAGTACAGTCTAGAACGCCAAGAAACGGCATGATTTTTCGGAATTTTTTCTCGGAAACTTTTTTTTTATTATTGGAATTTTGGCCGAATTATAAAGGGCGCCAACGTCGACTCATCAAAAAACACACTTGCGGACAGTTAATCTCAGGATTGGCTGGACTGAAACAAAAAAAAAAACAAAGTGGGTTATTTAAAGGAAGGTTTCTTACGAGACAATCTACCACAATTTATTCAAAAAGTCGAAAAAAAATTTCAAGCTTTGAAAAAAAAAAATTTTTTTTTGACCATTTTTGGTTCCCCATTTTTTTTGTTTATAATTTTTTGGTCGAATTGTGGTAAATTGTCTTAGAAAACATAAAAACAACCAAGTTGCAACAAGTTTTTTAAAAATCGGTTCAGTAGATCCGGAAATTAACTGTCCGCAATGGGACAATGTGTTTTTTGACGAGTCGACGTTGGCGCCCTCTATTGTACTCTTGACGCATGTATTCATTATTTAAAAAAAAATTATGTTATTACCTAATAAAGTTTTCGAGAAATAAAATCCCAAAAATTCGTGCTTTTTTGGCCTTCTAGACCGTACTTGTACCTTAAATCATAACTTAACTTATGCGCCACCCTGTTGTTACATACTTTTAAATAAGATGATTCCAAAGTACAGTGCTCTGCGGTTGAATTAATCTAGGATTGAATTACAATTTCACAAATGGAAATGCAGTTATCTAGGGGATTTTTTTTTCAAAAATTGTGAATCGAAAATTTGAATACCAAAATGTAGTCTATCATTTTTTCTCGATTTCAAGATCTTATAATGTTATTATTTACGAATTTAAACTCAAGTTAGAGAATTCGACTTTTTTTTTCAAAGAGTTTAAAAAAAATAGTGGAAACACCTACCCTAAATGGTGTGACGTCACTTCCGTGACATCTGTCTTCACCATTTGTTTTGATTTCAACACTGAGAAAAAACGACAAAAACAGAAGAAATATCAAGGAATGGTTGGGAGTTGTAAGTCGATAGGCTCTATTTCACTACTAGAAGTTTGTTTAAAAAACTAAATTTTTTCTTAATCCTTTTGATTATGAAAATATGTACGTATTTAGTACTCAATCGGATTCCAAGATTTTCGTGCCATAAACGCTTATTAGCCGAAATAGATAAGCCTTTCTGCTTCCCACAGCCTCAAACATACTTGGTTCCAAATCCCAATTAATTTCTTCGAAGTTAAAAACAACTCATTTAATGTAAAAAAGAAAAACTCATATATCTAAGTTAGATAGTTACCTGTCACAAACTGACCTCCCATATACCCGACTGACAAGCTATTACTTACAGTCTAATTAAATTACCTTGTCACAGTGATTTTATTCGATCTCCTCTGGAAAACCTCTCCTTCTTGGATGCATTCATTTCTGCATAACCAATTGAATCAAATTGATTGAATGATGTAATCGAATATCATAAAACCATTCACTCTGTGCGTATAAGACTGCGCTATACGTCTACGTCTATATTGACAATGTTTGCATGTGTATCTACATATACGCAGGTATAATATTTACATTGTGTAGAACTACGCCTCAATTACAAACGCCATCCGCATGTTTCTCTGAAATCTATACCTCAACCAGAAGGTTAAATCAACTGAAGATTGAAACTTAATAAATGAAACCACAAGAAAAACTAGACAGACCAAAATTGATATCGGAGCTTCAGTGAGTGTGTATAATACGAGTATCTTGTGTGCACAAAATTGTATCGCATCGAAGCCATTTTATTACACTACCGACATTTTTTTTTTGTTTAAAGCGGAAGGTACGAAATGTCAAAAAGTTGACATCTCGCTCTGCGGTGAATAATGTTGTTAGATTTCTTTTTCAAGATTAGCAACATTGTATTATGTAATGATTGTGTTTTGACAAACAGAGATGCAATACTTTGCAAATTATGTTTGTCTGACAGCTCAGTCATTGATCTTTTTGGAATTCAATATTTTAAAAAATCAATTCCCAGATAGTATTTTGAAGACTTTTCAAAACCAATAATCAAAAAGTAGTCACAAAACTTGAAGTCCCAAGGATTCCATTCTTTTGGCCTTCTGGAATTCTTCTCAAATCTTTTATATTCTTTCTAGTTTGAAGTTTCTTGAACTAAAATTTGAAACATGCTGTTGAGTTCAGAGGATCTTTCTTTAGTCGCAGTGCCGTCCGGAGAATTCCTATTGGATCTTGAATTTCAAACTCTTACGACAATATTTCTTGAGCAAAAAATGGCATTTGGATCCATGGTAATACTCGTAGTGATACTCGTAGAGATATTAGCCCGTGAACATGAATTTTATTCTTCCCTTTCCAACTGACTTAACGGCAACATATGTTCATAATTTTTCTTTTGTTTGAAAGGTACAAAGGGTTGCTATACTACAACTTAATGTGTATGTGCATGTGTAGTCGTAAAGGTAGGTAAAGATAGGTTACAAGAATTAGGAATCTTTCATATGCAACTGTCTTTCCTAAAATGCTATGTCCTGGTAATTTTTCATTTCTTCGGGATCTTGTCATTTTCTACAGGGGAGCTCCCTGGTTCCTTAGATGTATTAGATGAGTGTCAGCAGTTCGGCTTTATAGACACTTCTCGGAAATTATTTCATATCATACCGCCTTGCAGTTTTTTGCGGTAATAATTTCTTCTCCACGAATTGCAATCTGGTTGGCCGTTTTCAAAAAACGTCAAATGAAAGTCAATTCCACTGTCATTTTCTGACGCAGATATTTCTATCGTCAAATATACAATCATCAAGCTTGCAAAAAATTTGCTTGACGAACGTCAGCCAATTTTCTTAACAATATTTTTGTCGTCAACTCGATTTTTTTACTGCATAATTCCGCCGCAAATGATGTTATCGAATATACTCGTATGTATGACTTTAGGAAAAACTGTGTTATCGAAAATAATACCTTTGTATAAAAAAATTCGTTTTGAGTTTTCGAAAACTTGACTTGAGCAGTTTGCGTTTAAGAACATCTTGCAATTGCATTTTTGACGTTAATGACGTTTTCGAAAATGGCCATTATTATGAAATGTCAAACTATATTCGCGTTCCACATACTATCCACTCTTTAACGAATGAATTGTTCCCAAGTGACTTACGTCAAAATCATTATTAACTTTGTTTTTTTGTTTTAAACGTCCTTCGCTGCTAATAACAAAACCGCTATGTGAAAGATTGTCAAAGTATACGAACCCTTTTCATATGAATAGTCCTTAAGTGTTTGAAAAATATTTTTCAAAATTTGAAGCGACAGTGCTTATCTCTTCAAAAGAAGATGACGAAAAACACCATAAGTCAAAATAAGCCAGCCCAGTCAAGATGTTTTTTTTTTATTTGATTGAACTATTACTTCACAGTCTTGAGATATATGATAGTTATAGGAAGGTACACTGACTCGAATTAAATAAATAAAGTAAAAGTGCTTGAGTCTCGATTACATTTTTCCCATCCAAGTGAGGGACTTCTTGTTTTTTGATTTTTTTTGGTGAAGCTCATTTAAGTTGCAACAATCTCACAAGATGCATAGAGTATTCGTTATCCGTACACCTTTTCTTTACACAAAGTGAAACCGAATGTCAGGATTTGGATTCAAATTTCACTGTTGTGTGCCAAACACGAGTTTCCGTTGCA
The DNA here is from genome assembly GCA_963931855.1 of Philhelius festivus. Classification (NCBI taxonomy): domain Eukaryota; kingdom Metazoa; phylum Arthropoda; class Insecta; order Diptera; family Syrphidae; genus Philhelius; species Philhelius festivus. The sequence goes on along the minus strand of OZ007555.1, from coordinate 5,264,400 downwards.
TGCACTCCACTAACCACTGATGCCGGTTGGTTGGATGGTTGGTTGGTGTATGGTGTTACACTACTACCTTGTGCTCACTCATCAGCATCAGAAATGTTGCAATTTTTGTTGCATTAACCTGGTGGATGAATGGTGAACTGCGAGATGTCAATGTGCGGATAACAACGAAACTGTCAAATGTGACTATTTTTCTATTCCATTTTCGTTACGAATTTTCATCATAAATCTTGTTTTTGTATTTCTATTTTTTTTGTATATTGTCTCCTCTCAGTTTATGCCACACGAACACGAATACAAAAAAAAAAATAAATAGTATAACCAGACCTTGCGTAATATATTTATTTTTGTTTTATATACAAATTGAATAAAATACTGAAATACAGCCACCGAAGTCGTCGACAACACTATACGCTGTCGAACATTCAAGTCCCGCTCAGAGATAAGCATCTAACACAAAAAAAATGGCGCGACATTCGCAGTCACAATTTTGTTGAAGTTTGTAAGATGGTTGCCACTCGAGGAAAAATTACGTGTTTAACAAATATTTCAAGAAAAAAAAGTAAAATAAATTGAATTTACTTTTTGAATTTTTACGTTGCGAGGAACACTCTTCAAATTTATATTGATATAAACAGTTTTAATTATACATATGTATGTGGTTAAGTAGGCATCTGGTAGTCTAGAAAAAGTTACCAAAAAATCGAGTAGGTTTTTCTTAAACAAAAAAAAAAAAACGGTCGATATATGTATTTCACTTCTCTAATCACTGACTTATGAATCTTTAGGCTAGGCGCGCACATTGAATTTTTAGTTGCGCAACTGCTTGGTTCGATCAACTAAAATGTTTGTGTTTTGACACAAACTAAACGATTGCCTAAAATGAGTTCGCTATTTTGTGTAACATATAATTATATGCACCTGCGCGGATATTCAACAAAATAGTTCATCTGTTTCTATAAGCAACCAAACAGTTGTGCAACTAAAAATTGAATGTGCGCGCCAAGCCTTAAAGTTATTACGTACAAATTAAAATATGATGTTAACAAAACTTACATGCAATTACACCATACTATTCCAAAATCATTTAAACAACTTTAAATAAAATATATTGAATTTTTAACTACATATTTAAAAAAAAAACTTAAAAAAAATTTTTTTTTTGTTCATATAACTAAAGTGGTAATCGTCATTTGAAGTGCAAAAAGGAATTTTATGGAATTGGAATCATGTTTCGTTTGAGTTTATTAATCAGATATTTTCCATATTTTACTCAAAACGAGGTAGAGGAAAAAAAAATAAATTCACTATAATGTGTTTATGCATTTTAAGGTTACTTTATGGACTTGCAAGCCTTATGGTTACAAATCTGTCTTTTCTTTACCTTTTATTTTTTTTTTTAATTTGAAAAGTAGATTTCACGCAATTCCATTAAAATTTCACAATAAATAAATCTAGTTTTTATTTGTTGGATTTTTGAATTTAGAACGAATGTCGGATACTTAATAAAAATTTAAGTGCAATTTATTTTCAAGTATTTTGACTTATTTACTGTGTGGTTTTGTGAGAGCTAATGATGAATTTGATGAAGTGATTTTGTTTTCTTTAAGTAAGTGGTTGTAATGGTAAAAAAATTATTATTTTGAAACAAAAAAAATTCGTACGAATATGACTAGTTGAGAACAGTAGTGATCTAAGTAGCACTTCAAACGAAAATTGGCATCATTTAGCTTAGAGCACATCTGCACCGATGACACTACTCAACACAGTTTTGCATTTCTTGGAACTCTGTCCATATTTGTATAATTCAGAAGATTTTGATGCATTGAATTTGAATCTGAAGTCAATATTGTTTCATCTCGTCAATTTTACGGGATATGGATCATTGAGATTAAGTGTCTTAAAATTCAGGAAAAATGAGAGACTACAGTTGGGTATAAGAAGAGTTTTCTCTAGAAAATCCAAATTTTTTTGAGCCAAATCTACAATCAAATTTAAAAAAAAATAGTTTTCTATTTTTATTTTCACAAAACTTAAACCATCTACTTTTTAACCATCTCGTATTTTAAGAGCCATTTCTGAGTGCCAACTCCCATGTTACTCGTAGCAACTTTTTATGGATTCAGAAATTTCTTTAATTTGATCCTTGACTCGGGTCTTGGCGGCCTTTGACGGTCATGTTGTTTTGGTGAATCTATCAAATATTTTTTATTATTGAGTTACTGATGCCAAATCACGGTGAAGGCAAGTTAAACTATTGAACAGTACGTCCAAATGATGTGCACATTTTACGGTAGACGTGGTAGCCCTTCACAGTCGGCTCTTAAACGTTTAGTGGCCAAATTTGACATGACCGATTCGGTAATCAATCAGTCAACATTCGTACGTCAAAGAAACGTAAGATCGGCCGAGAACATCGCCGCTGTCGCTGTACGTGAAATTGTACAATAGAACCTGAGCAGTCGATTCTTCCTCGCAGTGCACAAGAACTGGGCTTTTCGCAACTTTGTCATATTTTGCGCCTGGACTTGATCCTACACCCGTATAAGATCCAACTGAGCCAGGAGCTCAATGTTCAGACCATAGCACGACAGACCATTTAAAATGCCATTTGTTTGCTGACTGGGAACGTTTGGAAGAGTACGTCACTCGTTTTTTAAAACTTAATTTTACGCGTAATTGTTGATCATTCGCACTAAAAGACTCAGCCATCTCTTTTTATTTTTTTTGTCGAGGTTAGTATCCGTATAGTTTTTCGTCTATGCAGCCGAAACCAAATATAACTTGGAAAATTTTTCTCCCAAAACAGACTAAAGTCTTTCTTAGTTTGACAGGTTCCATATATAACTCTAGATCATATATCTGGACACGGTTGATTAGTTTCTTATAAAAGGACACATTTTTTATGATCAATAGAGGAATTGGCTTATTAATTTCTTTCTTACTTTGGGCTTAGCAGCGATTGACAAGAGTTATTCTTCGTTTGATCTCAGCGCTGGTATCGTCGTTTGACGAATCTTTTCATAGACATAGTCTCTAACTAGCTCAAAGTTTTTTTGTCTGCGTTAACGTTGTGATGTTAGTGTTGAGTGTTCTTCCCTGATGCCCTTAATGCCGTGTTAGTAGATCTTGCCCGCTTGAATCTCAATACTCCCAAATGCGCCACATACATAATTCAAGCTTTGAAGTCAATATCGTCGGCGTATGCGAGTGACACGACGAACTTTCAAAAGATTGTGGCTCTAGTTTCATGGTGCCAGACTTTTACATTATTTTTTAGAAAAGATGTGAAACCAGCCACGTGACAGTGCATTTGTTACAATTGTTCGTAAATAAATTCTAAAAATATGTAAAATGATTATAAATTAGCAAACTCAATAGCAAAACTAGAATTTAATACATTTTAGATTTTATTTGTTTAAAATTAATTTTTTTTTAAATTTTTATCACATCAACGAACTTCATTATCTTTGAAATTCCACCAGTCAATTGTTTTCATAAAACGAATTTCTTTTCGTTCTTCCAATTTGCGTTTTTGGCCAAATCTCCCCTACTTCAAAGGTCCATTAATCATGTGTCGATTAATTTGCTGGAAGTTTTAAATTGACTCTTATAGTATGACATAGTTGGCCATAATGCATGGAAAAGAACATTGGCAGCAGAATCAGCAATTCGGATTCCATTAACTGTCTTTTATAAATAGCGTTAATATTACACTGACGCAGACGACATCAATGTGTTCCTTACATAATTTTAAGTCGAAAAAGTTAAGATGTACCTAACTGTCTAGCTTTCAATTCGTTTTGCAGTTGTAACGGTTCATAGGACTTCGGGTCCAGTTTATTTTATTTAGCTGATAGATTCTTAAAATTAGAAAAAAATTCTTTGTAAACCAAGGGTATTTTTTTTATTTGAATACAATAGCTTACAGTTGACAAAAAGCTACAGAATTACGAAATACTTTAATATTTATCTAAGAAAACGAAATTAAATTTTAAAAATTAATATTCATCAAACAAATACCAAAACCACCTTTCCTTCTATTTTCTGTTTTTCTCTCTGGTCTGATAAAATATATTTTCCCGCAAAACAGTCATCTTACCACATATCGGTCAACTTCTTCCAAAGCAACATGTAGTTGTTTTTCTTTTTCGCAGTTTATTTTTCTTAGCTGATTTCTTCAATCGCGACTGCATTACGCAATACTTCCATCGACTCTCCTTTTTTATCGACGCAATTTTATAGTGTAATTAAATTTGATTATGAACTTCCTTTGCTACATTCTTGCCGGAGAATCAAACTTAAAACAGGTTGATTGGCGTTAGGCATATTTTGGAGGACATTGCCCAATAGCTTAGAATTATCAACATAGAGTTTGCTAAAAATAAACATTTATGTTGCAATTAACACAAATAGTTCAGGAAAAATAAAAAAAAAGAATTACTAATAACAGTGGATCTGATAGTGACATTCTTGAATAATTTTTTTAAAACCACTTTATAATTTTGTCATATCTTTTTCATTCATACAAAAAAAAAAACAGACCAAAATTATTGAAATTCATTATTTATGTTTATCTTGAAAACTTTTACGATATTTTTATCAAATAATTGTTTTTGATGTGTAAATACATACATATTCATCCTGGGACCAGAGTGAAAAGAAATCGTAAAATACCGTGATAATGCCTAATGTGTCATAGTTTCCTTGTCACATTTTACGAGCAACGCTTTATGATTCCACTCAAAAAAAAAAATATCCCCGTTTTATGACTGTCGAGTTCTAATAGAAAATTTACTCAAAATAGGAATAAATTATTTACAGTGAAAATTTCGAGTCGAGTAGGTACAAGAATCATTTTAAAGTCAATGATATTCACCATAACCAACAATGTTTCCGAACAGGATGTCAATTTCCTCTGTATACAAAAAATGTTTCCTCAATTCATAATCTGACATCTGGAAGATTTTAAATATCTTGTGCAATCGAATAAAATTACTTATACCAGAGTATATGCAAATCATCTATGTGATTTTGATCCTGGTTCAGTAAGGCCATCAATGAAATTCATAAATCATTGACCAAAGAACATTTCATAAATTCCACTTCTTCGACCATGATGGCACGCATAACTAACCATTTGACCAGGTTTGACTTAATATCATTAATCAATCAATAAAAACAAGGAAAACACGTTTACTTTACAGGCGATCAGGCACTGTTTAAAAAAACCAACAATTATTAGCTGTAAATTACCACTGTCAAATTGACAGATAGAATACATTTGAGTGGTTCATAATGATGGAATATTTGCAACACATAATTAATAGATCGATAACAATGAACGAACTGGTTTTTATCCAAGATAAATATCGATTACGTTCAATGCAAGTTAGTTAATAAAACAAAATAAAAACATCTCTCTGGTTGATCAATAACGATTTGCCCGCAGTTTCTATGGGAGAATCGGATCGATCGTCTTCATCTTTTCTAACATTTTTTAGATACATATCTGGTCTCAAGTCTCAATCAAAAGCCATTAATCATAATTTTTAACTGCTTTTTATCTATCGATGAGACAATATAACATGAAGTGTCAAATTGAAGAGAAACGTCAAAAGCTGTCACCGAAATGTCAATGATTTGTCAGTTTAAATTTAGAAAAGTGTTAATTAAATAAAGTGTAGAACTCCTCTAATTTAATATATTCCTTTAAATTAAGACATTTCCTTCAAAAATCTTCCAACTATGTCCATTTGAATAAAATTAATTATTCATTTATGCAGAAGGGTCAATGATTGTGCCGCTGTATTTAATCAGAGATTATTACCACGTAGATTCTATGCGAGACTTTGTTTTAGGAATTTTTATTTCTTAAAATTAATTAAGGAGGAGGAACAAAGTTGAGATTAAGTTATTAGAAACCGTTTTCACACTGAATTGATAATTAGACAGATTTTTGAGAAGGAGGGGCTTATTATATTGGGCATCAAATTTAGCTATTAATTATGCAGAAATTTATTACAACTGTGTTTCACGTATTTTTATAATTAAATTTGACTGACTGGCTCTACAACCTAACAAATTATTTTCTCTAAGTATAAAGATAGATGGGTCCATTTATAGTTATAATTATCTCACAACTAATAGGTAAATTAATCAACAAAGATAAAGGGTTAGGATTTGTTTGGTATTGTTGTGGTTTTGATGTTTGTTTTAAAGAACAATATCAAATTTAATTGTCTTGGCTTTTGTTTGAATCGTAGACAGGTTGCTAAATAGCTTTTTAAATTGATGTTAAGTTTTGATTTATTTGTGTTATTTTTTAATTTGGAATTTTAAAGGAAAGAATATATTAAAGACACAATCAACCTCAACTAAGATTTGACCTTTTAGACTCGAGATATTAACATACCGAGCTTATTTTTATTTCACCATTTGAATACTTAACATGGAAAATCGGGGATTTGACCCAATTTATCCGAATATATCGTTTATATTATTTTATCGGTTCGACGCACTGCAATTTTCATATCATAACACTCCTCGTAACTGACTTTTTGAAAATGGGTAACACCTATAGCAACTCGCTGAGTTTTCGAGTCATTGCCATTAGATTGCATAGTCATCTGTTTTTGTATAAATGATAAAATTTACATATAAGTTTTTGAAGATTAAATAATTTTTTTGGAAGCCACACTCTGGCAGTTCGGTCTTCTTTGTTGTTTCGAACTTAGGGAAATAGAACTTAATATACTAGGGTGAGTCAATTAGTACCTGAAAATAAATAGACAAACTCCTTTCAGTATACAAATATTTTATTTCTCAACGTTGTCTTCTTTTAAGTGGGTACACTTCATAAAAAATTTCTCCAATTTGTTGATGCTCTCGATATTTGTAAGCGTTATTCATGAAGTTGCTTTTTATGATCAGCTTTCCGCACCAGCCTTTTCAAAGCATGATTTAATATTTCTAACTCTTATGCTAGCTACACACGAGGCAACCGTTGCAGCAACACGGTCATGTTGAAGCAACGGTTGCTTCGTGTCTAGCTGTGTTGCCGATTAATTTTGAGTTCCTGCAACCGTTGCCAGAAATATCAAAATATTTTGATATTTTCGGTCGGTTGCTCCAACTGTACTCTGGTTGCGGCAACAGTTGCCTCGTGTGTAGTGAACAAACGAAACACGTTGCTGCAACACGTTGTTTCAACGGTTGCCTCGTGTGTAGCTAGTATTAGATTTAACGTTGATTTCTTCGTTGAAAAAATCATTTATGGATATTTCCACAATGTCAATGTTCAGGAACTTGAAGATCGTACACGAGAAATAAACTGGGATGCTATGTTTTATATGCCGTCATCAAATGATCAGATTGAATTTTTAACCCATAACATTTCTTATCTCTGCAATAATCATATTCCATTAAAAACAAAAATTCTTAAACCAAATAATAAACCGTGGTTCACTGGTAATATTAGACATTTAATTCAACAGCGAAATTATGCCTATAAAAATTGGAAACGGTATCGTTTGAACGAGCTGCGACGTGCGTTTTGTTCGCTTCGCAATAGAGTTGTAGCTGTAGCTAAAATACGTACAGCCAAATCCATCATTTCTCTCAACAGCTCAACACATCTGTAAACGGACGTCAGCTTTGGTAAAACCTTTATAATATTGGAATAGGTAAGACAAAAATCAGACCAGCTGAGGATATCGATGGTAACATCTTCAACAAAACATTTTTATCTGCCATATCGGGGCAGGTCCCCCAAGACAGCGCCGAAGACTCCCTTTCGTTTATCGATCTTCGCGATGCCCCTGGCCTTGGTTTTTCCACAGTAATAACTGCTGATGTCGTCGAAAGTTTTCTTTCTATTAAGTCAAAGGTTGTTGGGCTCGATGATGTTCATCCTTCTTTCTTGTGTATGATTTTGCCAATTGTGTTGCCATATATAACCTTTGCTTTTAATACTATCTTGATGTCTGGCGTGTACCCAGACTTATGGAAAGTTGCCAAAATCATACCGCTTCCTAAAAATGCCAAAAAAGATGAATTTAGGCCTATCTCCATACTGCCATTTTTGTCAAAGGTCTTTGAAAGGATTCTGCAAAGACAAATTAATGCTTATCTCGCTGCCAACTCATTGCTTAGTCCAAAGCAATCTGGTTTTCGTAAAAAGCACAGTTGTATTACTGCACTTTTGAATGTTACTAAGGACCTTATGTAAGCATTGAATAAAGATGAGATTACTTTTTTGGTTTTGCTTGACTTTTCAAAGGACAGTATCGATGTCAATCATGTCAATTTGTGTAGAAAACTCATGCACAATTTCAATTTTTCCTCCGGTGCTGCAAAATTAATTTTTACTTACCTGACTAACAGAAGACAAGCAGTGCAAGTTGGAGACAGCCTATGACATTCAGCTATATTTTAGCTGCCCATTGGGACTTATTGAGCATGGATTTGTGTCAATGAGAACTTGGAGAAAGTGGTGAATTGGTCGGAATTGAATGGTCTTGTTTTAAACCCTAAAAAATCTAATTGCCTTGTCATTTCTAGAAAATCTATAGATCTCACGTATTTCCCACCGATTGTCTTGAGCAATGCTCCAATCGAATACGTTTTAACAGCAACAAATCTCGGAGTGACCTTCAACCGCTTCCTGACCTGGGATAACCGCATAAATCTTTTTTTTCAAATTGGCTTAGAATCGATCCGGCAGCTCTGCGTAACACGCGAAATCAAAGATGCTCTTTGGTAAACAAAGTGATGGATTTGACGTGGTGACGAAATTTGTTTTAATTTTAAGAGACTAATTGACTTACCCTCATTATTACTGTGGGCAAGTTGAAAGTTAAAGGGGGTCTTTAAGTTATGTATTTGTGTGCTCAAAGGTATCACTATTCCTTAAAGACTAAAAACACGGATATATGTTAATCAGTGTTTTATATACAAATTGCTTATTAGTAAAAATGATGTTTTATAAAAAAGAAAAAGTCACAAAAAAGTCTAGAAAATTCTATATTTCCAAATCCTACAAACTTACATTATACGAAATAAAATCAGTCTTTCTTAATGAACATTTAATAGTCAGCAAAGGTTAACAATGAAAGTGACATTGTGTCCTAATCGTTTTTAGTTGTAATGGTTTCATCTATGCCGGAAATATATATGTAAATAAGATTTTCTCACCAGCTTAAAAGACTCAATTGTATGTTTTTTTTTTGAAAATACCCGTAAAACTTGTTCAAACAAATTAAGCCATACCACTCACACAACTCTCACGCACTTTTTATCTCTATCCATTTTTGTGAAATTTTAAATTTATATTTTGTGTGTATAAATTAAATTTGTATTAATTATACAATTTTAGGGCGTTACACACAAATTAAATTCAAACTGGGAAATAATATTTATGAAGTATTTGGAGACATTTCTTTAAATTCTTGACACAAACAGCAACAAAATATTTGTTCATATTCAGATTCAGACTATTCATTTGAATTAATAAATGCAAAAATGAAAAATATAACCTTGTTAATGGTGTTAACATTATGTAAAATAGAAACTTAGTTGGTACACAAATTGGTCATGCAAAAATGGATCTAAGGAATAAAATTCCAAAAATCAAGTTTTTACATCAGCTCTTTTGTTTGAAAATTTAAAAGCATTTCACGAAGATCATCAACAACTATTGACTCAAATTTATATACATTTCGAGTGTTTACAAAATAGTTACAATATTTAAGATTAAACTTATTCTTGGCAAAAGTCTTCAATTTTTCGCAATATTATAGGAAAATGTCATTAACACCTCCTTTTGTTTATGAATGGAATTTTCTTAGTTCTTATACATATATTTAAATCTTATTTTATTTTTTCGGTTTCTTCTTTTGATTCATTCAATAGTTGTGTTTTTGTTTTGTATTCTCTGATGATTATCTTATTAGATTCCCAACTCAATGGAGAGGTCATTCTTTATTATAATTCTGACATCTTCTTCGAGACCGAGACAGTGGGGTCCCTGCTACGACTAATCATTGCCACAACACCACACTTTAGCGTGATATTTTCTGTTCACTCGACCAGAGCTGATGTGTTGTGTTTTGTGCGATGATGTTGTGTTTAATCGTGGGAAAATATTTGTATCATTTCTCCTTGTTGGTGTTTTTTTTTTTGTATTGTATTTTATAAATTGGATTTTGTTCCTTTTGTCTGACTTTATAAATGGTGATGGCTAATGTTGACGTGGGAGCGATCTCGTTGATCGACATATATTAACACATTTATAGTCATGAAGTATTAAAGTGTTTTCCTGTTCTTTTTTTGTTATCCATGTGTGTAAAAGTCCCCCGTAGGGAAAAGTACTTGAACTTCTTTATGAATTTTAAAAAGTAGCCCCCAACTTTAGAAATGTCATGCAACTTTAGCATTATTTAATTTGACCTTTTTCGACTCAAAAAATAATAACTTGAATTTAAATTAAAATATGTATCGAAAAAAATTAAGCTTAACACTTGCAAAGAGTTCAAAAAACTTTTATTGATCGTGACGAGGAATTTCATTAAATTTTTACTATAGGTACTTTTCTAAATCATCGATCAAATCATAAAAAGGTGTGATATCCATTCATTGAGATTTTTTTTTGCCTCTTTTTTTATTGTCAGATGGAGTTTTGTGGTGAGAAGTATTTTCTTTGTTAAGTTGAAGTTGAAAGGTTTGAGTTATAAGGTTGCGACAAATTTTATTTATTAGATTAGGAGGGATTTGGAACAGTATACATATAAAATTTTTTGTTCATGACTTATTTGTAGTAAGATTTTTGATGACAGTTTACGTGTATAAGTGTGTCGTTTTTATATTAGATTAAAAAATGTCTAAAGTTGCTTTTTGTTCGTCAGAGAGAAAGTTATTGACAGAAACTAGTTTCAGTTATATAATACAAAATTTAAATTATATTGAAGAAGAAAAATCAATTAAAAAAAAAACTAAAGAGAAACAGTATCACAACAAAGAGCAGTAGTATTTAAAAAATTTGCTTATTTATTTGGGTCAATTGAAAAAATTAAAAATTTTTTAGAAATTTGCTGAATGGGAATACACTATTAATTGTATAAGTTAAGGAGAGCTTAGTTACAAAATTTTTATTTTCTAGGGTCAATGTAGCATAAGGAGAATATTATTATAAAATAAAAATGGGCGTGTTGATAGGCGGGTTACCAAAAAAATTATTTGGTAAAAATTTTGGTTTTTTACATCTTCAGTAAAAATTGTCTGATTATATTGGGAGTGTAAACAAAGAAAACAGTCAAATTTGAGAAGCGTGGGAGTGGCAGAAGGTGTTTTTTTTGTTTAGAAAATGTTTAAGGCACTTTCTATAGCGCTTCGATAAAGTTTTCAATTTTTTAAAAACTCGACTATGACTATGACTATGACTATGACTATGACTATGACTATGACTATGACTATGACTATGACTATGACTATGACTATGACTATGACTATGACTATGACTATGACTATGACTATGACTATGACTATGACTATGACTATGACTATGACTATGACTATGACTATGACTATGACTATGACTATGACTATGACTATGACTATGACTATGACTATGACTATGACTATGACTATGACTATGACTATGACTATGACTATGACTATGACTATGACTATGACTATGACTATGACTATGACTATGACTATGACTATGACTATGACTATGACTATGACTATGACTATGACTATGACTATGACTATGACTATGACTATGACTATGACTATGACTATGACTATGACTATGACTATGACTATGACTATGACTATGACTATGACTATGACTATGACTATGACTATGACTATGACTATGACTATGACTATGACTATGACTATGACTATGACTATGACTATGACTATGACTATGACTATGACTATGACTATGACTATGACTATGACTATGACTATGACTATGACTATGACTATGACTATGACTATGACTATGACTATGACTATGACTATGACTATGACTATGACTATGACTATGACTATGACTATGACTATGACTATGACTATGACTATGACTATGACTATGACTATGACTATGACTATGACTATGACTATGACTATGACTATGACTATGACTATGACTATGACTATGACTATGACTATGACTATGACTATGACTATGACTATGACTATGACTATGACTATGACTATGACTATGACTATGACTATGACTATGACTATGACTATGACTATGACTATGACTATGACTATGACTATGACTATGACTATGACTATGACTATGACTATGACTATGACTATGACTATGACTATGACTATGACTATGACTATGACTATGACTATGACTATGACTATGACTATGACTATGACTATGACTATGACTATGACTATGACTATGACTATGACTATGACTATGACTATGACTATGACTATGACTATGACTATGACTATGACTATGACTATGACTATGACTATGACTATGACTATGACTATGACTATGACTATGACTATGACTATGACTATGACTATGACTATGAATATGAATTTGAATATGAGCATGAATATTAATATAAATATGAATATTAAGATTTCATTCATTCAATTAATCAAATTAACGTCAACTGCTCTAAGGCGAATGAGTAAATTTCGTGACATAATCTTTAGGCAAGGCAAACAATTAAACTCCAAAGATAATAACTGACGACGACGAATATCAATCACAACTGCGGTAATCTTCAGTTAGCTTCAATATTTTATTCGATACATCAAATTGAAGAATTCATGCCGCTTACAAAATACCCATACATGAGTTCCATGTCATTAAAAAAATCCATAAACTTTGCTAAAGTAAAGTTCCAATATGATTTACATTCTTCTTTTATTTTTTTTTTACCGCTACATCTCGACTTCCTTATGATCTCAACCCGATTGTTCCTGTCCACCCTATACATACCACCACCGCTATGCCATTTACTATGTTTTATTACTCACCTTACAAAGCAGGCCAACAAACCGAAACTACAAAGCAAGCAAAAAAAAACGATCACATCTTTTTAAATATCACCTACTAGCGCGGATCACAAAAATCATTTTGTCTGCTTCTAAACCGTACGACCAGGGCCGCATTCAAAGGCGTCAAATCCATCGTAGGTAGGTTCAAAATGTTTGTCTATCTTTTTCAAAAGTTTCAGTATGCTTTGGTTAATTACGATGCTTCACTTACCCCTGAAACATTTACAAGGCCTTTAGTTTCAGAAGGATCGTGCAACCATGCATTAAGAAGGGGACGTGTAAGATTTGCCGCAGGGGTCATGCGACTGATTCGACCTAACTAGACTTTCGTGGGGGTACTTGTAGTCTCTGGACTGTGTTTGATACAGCTCGAATTTTTCAAATGAGTTACTCAAAATTTCGCCCATCGCTTATTCGACTTTATTAGTTCTTCTTTAAGACTAAATAATGTGTCTTCGACGGCCCGAATCATTTGCTCCATGTCAAATCCGTCTGCGCATTTAAAGAACTTTGCATCACAAATACCGTCCGTCCGCACAGCAGCAGCAGCAGTGTCGCTCAACTTTACTGTGAATCTTTTGCCCGCCCAACACATTCTAAGACCAAAATATAAAAAAAAAAATAAGAACAAACTCCTTGCCCTTGCATTCTAAGCGTAAGCAGTCAAAGCTGAAGATGGAGGAGACCTGGCCAAAACATATTGGCTCATTGGTTAACTATTCAGTTATTTTATATTTTTTTCGTCTATCTCGTGGACCTTTGAATGTGGTATGGTGTCAGTGTTAAAGTAACAACAGAGATGCTGTTGTTGGATCATGGCTATATTCTGTTTGGTGATGGTGTTCTGTTTTGTTTTGGGGGTTTTTGCAGTTTGAGGCAAAATAAGTCTTATGCGATGCATGGGATGTATCATTCGTGCTGCCTTTTGGTGTGGTAGATTCTAGTTCAGTTAGCTGACTATCTGGCTGATGGTGTTGCTGCGCAATGAAAAGCTTTTACCGAGATTTATTGTCGCCAGAGTTCGTGGGCTTGCATAAGGTTAATAATGGTTGTGATACGTATTTTCATTTGTTTGCAGATCAGGTCATAGACCTGAATAAGATTTACATATAGAGGGGGTGGGGGGAACTTTTTGTTGTTGCTATCCTGGAATTGAGTTTTCACAATGTTCTTTTTTTTATTATTATAATTTCTTGGTGTGACTGGGTTTTATGCGGTAGTGGGTGACTTCCTTTGTCATACCACACCAATGCTGGTGACAATGTTGGTGATAATAAAATGTCATCAGCAGATAAGTGAATAGAGAATATCCGGATAAGCCTTTTTTTGTGTAAAGGTTGTAAATGTACGTACAAAGAAAATCTGTGGTTATATAGAAAAAGTTACGAAACACAAAATTTAGAACAAGGAAAAATTTGTGTACCAAATATGAAATACAAATCAGGCAAAACTAAACGAACTGTAATTCTACCGTCTGCTAGAATTTAAAAAAGTTCAAGTTCTCCATAACACACTACAAATATTTCACAATGATGGTCATATTTGTTCAAACAGGAAGTTCGATCCCCGCAATCTATAATTTTTTTTATTCTAGACACAAAATAGTTCAAATTTGTCCCGTTTTGTTGTAGTTGTTTTTTTAAGCCTCCAGAGAGAACTAATCACTTCTGAAGTGGTAGAAAAAAGGTGTGAAAAGACATCAGGAAAATATTTCTGCCTGTTAACGTTCATGTTAACGTATTGATGATGAAGATGATGAAGCTGATGATGGATTGTGAATGAAAAACAACCAAACAACGATTGGTCTATGGAGTAATACTCATTGTGTGTATTCATCTTTAAACATCTCTTCAATAATTAACTGCGATGAAAGAAAAACCTTACAACGGTTCCGTCAAAATCTCATGAATGCAAAAAATTATGCACAAGTGCAGAGACCCAACCTCAACCAACTTAGCGAATGTAAAACTACAACTTAACTCCGTGTGTCTTACTTCCGGCTCAGGAATGTAACAATACTAAAAAAAAATTGAAACTAAGAAACCATACAAAAGTAATTTGCATAACAAAAACAAATTGAAAGAAAAACGTCTGCCAACTTAACCGGTAGAATCTTGGTGTTCTGTTTGCGACACCTTGCGGTTAAAGTATGTTGGTTTTTCTCTATTTGCCCAGCTAACTATATTTTAATTAGTTAATTACCGTTGTCGTGGTGGTTAAATAAAGCAAGTATAGCGTGTGTTTAAAAAGTTATTTCAATCGTTTAAAATTCATAAAGAAAATCTCAATTTTCTGTGTGAATTAATGATACTCGTAATTAAAAATTAAATTGCTTTAAGACTTATAGGTACTATAAGGCAAGTTATGCATTCGTAAAAAAAATCGAACTCGAGATTTTGATCAAAGTTGGCATTACTATGATAGCGAAGACCAAAAAAATGGGTCTCGCAATTCTGTCTGTCTGTCGGTTTGACTACAGCCTAAATGGCTTGGCCGACTTTCTTCAAACTTGGTAGATATGGGTTTTGATTTTTTCCCCCCACACATTTTTTCTTTTTTTTTTTAATACCAAAAAATACGAATTTTTTTCGAAATTTTATAAATATTTTTTTTTCTCAAAAACTGTCCCACAGATTTAAAAAATTTTTTTTTAAATTTCATTTAGTTAAAGTTAGGTAATGGCTGAAAAAAACATTTCCAAAAAATGGTTATTTTTGGTACCCCACCTCGAACCATTTTTTTTTGTTTTTGATTTTCTCAAAAACGGTGCCACCGATTTTGATCATGTTTTTTTTATGTTAAGGCTCCCCAGCAGTTTCAATATTATTGTGTATTCAAATTTTTAAATAAAATTTGTTTCGATTTAAAAAAAAAAAATTATTTTTTTTTTTTTGAAAACTCTATATTTCGAAAACCCCATGCTCGATTTTTTTTTCAAACTTGATAAATAAAAGTTTTTTAATATAAATTATAAGATGTAAGAAAAAAAAATCATTTTACCTAAAAATAACGGTACCCTCCATACAAATGTTAAAAAATGGTTTTCGAAAATCGTATTTTTCCGAGAATTTTGCTTAATTTTTTTTCTTTTGATTAATTTTTAAGATCTATAATTTAATAAAAACAATTTTGAAAACAAGATATTACTGACTATACCTACCATAGAGCTATTTTTTCGAATTTTGAATTTCTCATTATCGGCATAACAGATTTTAATGAAATTTTTTAGAGGGAAGCTTCTAAAAAGTTAAAAAATTATTGCATTTCAAAACATTAAGAAAAATATTTTGTTTTAATTTTGAAAAAAAAAATGTATTTTTTTTTTGGAAAATTCTATATCTCGAAAACGGCTCAATACTTTTTTTTTAATTTAATTTTTATTCGAATAATAATAAAAACTTTAATTTGGCGTGCCAAAATTTTTTCTTAAAAATGTTTTAAAAATTTTATATATAAAAGCTGTTTTTTTTTAAGAAACCACTACAAAGACTTATAATTTTTTTTCTTGCATAAACCTATATTTGCTTGAATCACATGGCATCCTACTCCAACTACTAAAGAAGTTGTTTTAGTCATTTAACGAATTAATTTTATGCTTATGAACAGTTTTTCTTTAATAACATTCATTTTTGAAATTCTTAGTCTATTACATAGGAGCAAGTTCGTGCGACTAGAGTTTGAAACTAGGCTCCCTTATGGAAAATGCGTGCGTTTGTGTATCAATGAAATACTTATCCTTTGGTTTATAAATTACCTTCTTGATAGTTGAATACATATTGTATTAGATGTTTTTCAAATGTGATATTCACAAAATAAATGCTGGAGTTCCCCAGGGCTCCGTGTTGTCTCCCACTCTCTTTCTCATTTTAATTAAATACGAACCTACTCTCAGCTTTTCATACTCGTTCTCAAATCCACGCCATCTCCTTCGGAAGTGGAATTGCATCGGTACCGTATGATAAGTTAATTAAACTCCGAGCTTTACAGCACTGTTAAATCGGATATAAAAATCGTGTGGAGTTTAATGTTTCGAAAACTGTATTGCCATTATCCGATGATCTTCGTTAGAATGACCACATTCTCGAGAACGTCAAAAATGCTACTAAATGATTAGGAATTCTCTAACGGTGTAAACATTTGTTCATCCCCTCCAATCTGGCTACAAGTTGTTAAGCGTTTATACGTCCGAAACTCATGTATATGTAACTCACATCTTTGTACAGGTGCAGTCTAAACTTCTCTTCATTGATTGGATTGACTCAGGGTAGCTTGTGAAAACTGATGGAAAAAGGAAATAATATGGAATAATTCCCATTTCTTGATCACCGTCGGTATGATTAATATGTTTTCTTGTCTTATCACCTCTTTCATAAGCAATACTCACTCGAAGTAACCAGTTGCATTCCACCCCTTAGTCAGTACAGCCGTAATACCCGTCATACCACATCAATGCCGGGCATAATTTTGGACGTACCCAGAGATTCGTTTTATAGTCGCACAAAACGATTATAGAATAATCGACACCTCTTTTCTCTGCCTTTCTACTCATAATTCCCCATCCCTAGTGCTATGTTTATGTTTAACATTTTAAGGGTCTCAATTAACTCTAGAGCGCGTGTGAATTATAGAAAAGTGCACGTTTACCCGTATTTGCCCTACTTTACACTAGAATTAAAAAAAAATATAAAAAATAATGTATTAGCTGTGGACATGGACCGCTGTCATTTTATCCTTTAAAAAAGTTATAATAGTAAATTTATCGATAAAAGTGGAAGCACTGTTTTTACAACAATAGGCACCCACGCTAGTAATATTAATAAATATATTTCTTATGCTAGATACACACGAGGCAACCGTTGCAGCAACCCAGCGATGTTGAAGCAACCGTTGCTTCGTGTGTAGCTATGTTGCCTATTGATTTTGTGTTGCTGCAACCGTTGCCAGAAATATCAAAAAGTTATGATATTTTCGATCGGTTGCTCAAACAGTACTGTGGTTGCGACAACAGTTGCTACGTGTGTAGTAAACAAACGAAACAGGTTGCTGCAATACGTTGCCGCAACGGTTGCCTCGTGTGTAGCTAGCATTAGATTTTAAAATCATAAGACTAAACAATTATTTGAGCTTTTGTGTTTTAATATATTTTCAGTATCACATTTAGCCGCCATCTTTAACAATGCGTGGCTGCTTCTGCTGCTCTAATAAAATTTATTAAATGCCAAACTTTAAAACCTACATTCCTAGTGACAACAAAAGTTCCTTCTCCAAGGAAAAGTAGCATTCAACACTCGAATAATGCACAAACAACCGAATTAAAAAAAATGTTGCATTAATAAGTATATTAATTTAAACCATGAGCAAGATAAAGAATGTCCCTACTCACCATAATCCCTCAGCAACAATATTCGCATGTTACGCTACCAAAAAATCTACACCAACCCACTAAAGTAATGAACAAACTCAAAACCAGTGATCTACTGGCATCGCATAAACTCAATGTTCTCGATAGTCAACAACAGTCGCACCTTCGAAATAGCATTCGATTCTGTGGTAGCAAGGACCTTATTGAGAGTACGAACAGTAGCAGGAGCAGCAGCAGTCTGAGTACTCTTGCTAGTAATGGTAGTGTCGTTATAATGAACAGTAGTACTGGTCAACCAAATACACAACAGCAGAAATTACTGAAACAATCCGGTGACCATCAACAACAACAACAACAATCATCAACAGCCGCATCAATGGTTGTTAAAAAGCAAGCACCACAACAACAACAACAACAAATCGCAACAAATTCATCAGGAGCAACAGGAGCAGCAACGGTAGGAGTTGCAGCAACAGCAGCTACAGTGGCAGCATCAGTGGCATCAGTAACCGGCAATCATCTTGTCGTCCGGGGGAATGGTAAGATTCAGGCACCAATGCAACCTCCACCGACATCAGCCAACAACAACAACAACAACGGACAGACAAATGGGACAACAATTGGGACGGCACCCGACGCGCGGGCCAAACAGGTGCTAAAGGAAGCTGTCGATGCAGTGGTAAATAGTTTCGCCAAACATACCCAGGGATATGGCAGAGGTGAGTCTTGTTTTACTTTAAATTACTTTCTACATCAAAGAACTGCATGATGCCTTTACGTACTCGTAAACAAGTACGCGGTAGTGGTAGAGGTAGAGTGTTATTGTTTTGTTTAGATTTTTTGTTGTGATTCATTTTGAGGCACGAAACGAAGGCGAATTATAGCAGATCCATTTATGATATGAATTTTTGAGGCAATCGCAAATGATGGCCAAGAAGCAACTACTACGACTACAATCTGATTTGACTACATTAGATTTGTTTAGATTGACAGAGTGAATTCAGTGCCAGATAAGGAGTTTTTCATTTCAAATAAGCTTTTGGGATGTTGGTCAGGAATTTGGGTTTTTTGAAATTTTGGATTTCGGGTTTTTCAAAATAATCAATGAGAGAGATTTGCTTAAAAGTATACTTAGGGCAAGGAAAATTGTGGAACAGCATCTTGATACAAGAAAAGGGGGGCATTTTGTCATAGCATACAAGAAGAGTGGGTATTCTGTTATAGCCTTCTTTTTTTGGAAATGTCAATTTCGCATAAAGCAACAAAAATTTCCTCTACGGATAAGTGTGGGGGCATAAAATTGATCAGCCGATCGATGATAAAATGTAAAAAAATTTATAAAAAGTTCATTAGATGATTGGACCGGGTGTTTAATGATGACCCAAAAATAGTTGTACCAAAATAAAATAGTTTTTCTTGTTATGATACTTGGGTCATTTCTAGTTGTTCCTCCATTTGCATGGACCACCCTTTAGCCCCAGTTTGTTCTTATCATCATCATTTATAAAAACTACGCAAACATGTAATTACTTATCTGACAATATTATTTCATAGCAAAACAACAAGTCAATTCCAGTGTCATTGGATTTATAAGAAAGATGTCTTAAATGTTTATTATGCCATTCTAAACCTTCAGTCACCTCCTAAAATCCACCTTTAATTTCACACACACCAGGACTTATTAAAAAAAAACCAATAAAACAAAAATAAATACCCAACTGCTCACATGCTTTTTTATGGCTAAAACACACTTTGAATTCAAATAATAACGACACTGATGTTGGAATTTAATTTATAATTATTTTCTGTTTATAACATGTGTGTGACACTAGAGAGCGCGCATAATATAAAATCCTACCAAGTCTTAATGGCGATGATAACTTGTGCAAAATATATAAAAATACATATAATAAAAAAACTCTAGTTTCATGGCTTAATAAACAGCATTTTACATCGCCGCCGCCGAAGAAGGAAGCGATATAGCCCTCTAGCCCCTTAGTTGAGGATTTAATTCAAGTTGGCCTATGTAGGTTGGTATTGTTGATGCATGGGATATTCACTCGAACATTTTATCCCAAATGCACGTGCACACCTAATCAACTCAGGAAAAAAAAAAAACAAATACAAATCTAGTTGTAATAGAAGTCAGCAGGAGGTCAATCTTATTAACCATAAACCACTCGGTTGCATTGCATTCTACAGGTAACTGGAACAGAAAAGTTAATGCATTTCAGGCCAAAAGTCGATCTTTTGATACATTTGATTGGATTTTCAATTTGTAAGAACGAATCAACACCCAACCAAAGCGCTACTGTATACTACATTTTATAATGTCTCACGATTAGTTTTTAAAGTTATTGTAAAGGTGTGTCTACTATCTGCAGAAATATCGAACTTCAGATAAAAACATTAGTTTAGTGTTTAAGAAAGTGTTAGTTGAACCTTTTCAAGGTATTTCAAGAGAAGTTAAGTAAATATCAATATTTACGATTTTTTTTTATCCTCGAAGAAACAGTTTTAGTCCAATCTCCTTGTACAACACAGACACGAAGTTTAATCAAAATCGCTTAGGCGGTTTTTGTAGAAAATTATTGTTCTGCATCGTTTGTATATGAGCTCAAACCAAAATTTGGTATTTAATTTTTTTGAAGCAATTCGGCAGAAAGGCTAGGCTATAGCTCGAAATTAAGTTGTAATACAGATGCATAGACGTGACGAAAAGTATGACGAAACAGTCTTTACTGCATCTTCCCATTCAAAATTAATTTTTAATATTTTCAATCCTCTCTTTATTCTTAGCAAAATAGTTAGCCAGTTCTAAGTCTTTCCTCTTAACTACTTTTCAAATATTTCACTTTTATGAACTCAAATATTTCAACAAAGGATTTTTCGTGTGGAATACGAATATTGGATCACCTCCAAATGGATTTTTAAGGATTTTGAAAACAAATTTCGTTCTGCAGCTCATACCATAAAAAACGGTATGTTCCTACTTTAAGGAAGAATATTTAGAAATCCTGTCTGGTGGATCAGTTGTGAAATTCTGAGGTCGGAGTCTGATTCTAAGTATCGAAAAACTTAATTCATTACTCAGAATCGCTCTTTTCTAACCTAAAAATACAAAACTGCTATTTTTTCAGTAAGTTGTAGGTTGTGTTACACAACGCAAAAATTTTTCTTCAAAAAACACTTTTCGGAAGGTTTAAATTTAATACTTTTTTCTCCCTCAAAAATCATGTTTTCTTTTTCAAATTTTACTACCCCATCCGTATCCGCAAAAATCTCTACATTTCGTTAGAAGATTTTCACAATTTCTAAGAGTTGTGAGTAAGCGTAATTCTTCATATCGTTAGAGGATTTTCACCATTTTTCTGAGTTTTTCTGCATAGCTAAACCTCAATTTTCACATATGACAACTGTTAAGCAGAATTCATGGGACACCCTATATTTAATTTTAAAATATTCGTGCAGAAATGGAGTAATTGTTTGGGGCCAATTTATTAAGTTTTTAACCAGAATTGGCGTAAACAGGTTGTGGTCGTAACTTTAAGAGCGCTAACTCCAATTTTCAGCCGTAATAAATCGCTCTACATGTGCGTACTACAGTCGACAAATTCGAGACAATATTTTCACTATGTTCCTGTGACAATGAGGGATGTCGGTCGATGTATCAAAACTATCGACGAATTTTTAGTATTGACCTTGAAGTCTTTCGAATATTTGAATATCTGAAAATTATGAGATAGATCTCTAGGCATTATCCAGGAATATAAATCGCACCACAGAAACTGAGAGCTTTCCATTGTCGGTATGTATTTTACTGACCATTTCCTATGGAATGAATAGCCAAAACATGGGATTTTCAAAAATCAGATCTTCCCACTAAAATCCTTCCAGAACACACACGGAGTTCATGTTGAAAATACAAAAAAAAAAATCCAAAAACATTCCACAGTTACGAAAAACGAAAAAAAAAAAAAATAAATCAAAACTCACTTTATACCCACACGTGCATTAAATGTGCGCCACTGCATTCCACACATATCGAAGTTGTCATCATGCCCAGACGTTGCATATTGTAACACAATTTTTCGTTACAAAAAAAAAATTACAAAATCAAGAAAACCTCCCAAAAAATACCTCAAAATGTTTTTTTTTGTTTTGTTTTCTTTGGGACAGCTAAAATACCCACATACAAAACGCAGCACCCAGTAACCAGCGTCACATACATATTTGCTGATTTCTTTTTTTTTTTGTGATTTTTTAAAAAGTCAAAACTATGACAAGGAGAAAAAACAAAACTTCCTGAAGAAAATTAAGTAAAAAATTAATGAAAACTGAAAATGATTTGGTGGAAGAGAATTTTGTTTTGTGTCTTCATTCTCCTTGCCCGTCACTCATGTGATCGTCCATCCAACGCATACACAAAAAAAAAAAACGAAAATTAAACACAAGAGAAAGAATCTTAAGGAAGAACTTACTGACATGCATCGGCATATAATGAGAATATTCAATTAAAAAGTCAATTTTTCACTCGGCAATCAGCCGACAATATGTTTAAGTCAAAGCCACTCACCACTAAAAAAAAAATAAAAACAAAAAATAAAAAAAAAACGGATTCCATGTGCGCGAGAAATGCGCGCACGCAAAAAACTCTTCTTCTGTTGTTCTGTATGTCTTGTCTTCCTTTACAGTTATACGTTGCAGGAAGACACCAAACTCGCCCAGCTAACATACCACACACTCTTCACAAAACTGTGCAATGAAAAACGCGTTCGCTGCTCAGCTCTTTCGTTTTTGTTCCACTTTCGCAGAGTCCCGTGCATAAAAAAGCAGTTCTTCACTAATTTAAGCAAAATAAATAAGTGAAATGGACAAACATTGGACAAAGGAGCCATATCCATATAGTGATATCAAAAAAAAAATATATATATACACATATTCTAGTGGTAATAATTCTTTTCATTTCAATTTGAATCTTTCTCTGTGTCGGCGGCGCAGACAAAAAAAAAACATGATTAATCAATTTAAACGCCAATCCCACATTTGCGAACTTTTTTTCTCGTCCCTCTCTCTTCAGTCAATTTAGGTTCTCTTTTTCTCTATCTGTCTGACTGGCGTTATCTTTGGTAATTATTTTTGGTGTGCAGGCTCAAGGCTTAAGATTTATTCGATAATTAAGAAAGTTGCAGTTGCACAAAAGTCGAGAGGAGGAGAGTTCGAAAAATAAAATTTATTGGGATGAAAGTAATATAGCTTGAATAGCAGTAGATATTTTCTTATTTAAAACATTATGTTTATATGGAACTAGCAGACCAGTGCTCGCGTTTCCTGGAAAAGTTTAAATAAGTCGAAGGCAAACTGAAATGAATAGCATATAGTTTCATCAAAATCACTTCAGTAGTTCGAGTGGAAAAGTCTAGCCAACAGAGAAAAAACTTAATTTTACATTTCAACAAAATAAAATATGTATAAAGATAAAAAATAAAAATTCATACAAAAATGTTACCATTAAAAAAATGTATTTTTTTCCCAAAATGCAACTTAACCTCAAAGACTATAGATGTAAAGGTTTATATTACTTTCTTTGAACAAACACACGAACGTACTTTCTTATGACAATGCAAGTAATCGGCAGTGTTCATTTTCGCAGTTTGGCAAAATTATTATACCTACCTATGTTCTGGAGTTGGCTAATCAGCGTGTTAGCTTGTTCTTTTTATGTGTTTGAAGGTATTTCATTTGCCTACCTTCATCTTCATTTCTCACTCACGAGACGACCTAACCTACATCAAGCAGAGGATGAGTGTGCTGCATGATGGAGAGGAGCTGAATTCGTCAGGGAGGATGGCCGCCAAATAAGAGAGAGAGAGAGAGATGAATAAAGAAAAATCGGTCAACTGAGTTTGGGTGTATTCACATTTTTATTTTGATTTGATAAATTGACAGCAAGTGTCGAAAAATTCAACAATAAATCATTTTAAACCGTAAGACGAAGAAATTCTTAAGAAGATGAGTTTGTTTTTTTTTATATTTTTCTTTAATAAGACATTTTGTAACTGTTGTTTCTGGTTAGGGGGAAACTCAAAAGACATTGATAAGTGCTTGCATTCTTTTTTGTTTAACTGAGGAGAGATTTGCATGAAGTTGCTTGCCCCACACACCCATAGCTAAACAATGACCATAAGAAAAGAATTTCGACACACTTATAGTCTGTAGTTTAGTATTTTCCTATGTTATGATGCCTTATTAAAGTTCCCGAGGAGTAATAATTTATTTTTTTTTGCATTAACACTAGCTATCAATTATCGTCATTATTGCAAGAGAAAATTTCGCCCCTTTGTGATACGTGTACAGAAGGTTATTATAATCACTTCAATTTATTGGCTTGGCAATCTTGCTTAGCACCTCATTGATGGAGTTAAAAAGAAGCAATTATACCATCTGAAAGGTTCATAAAAAAATTGTGTGCTAAAAGGTCAGACGCCAGGAAAATTATTGAACAATTCATTAAATTCTTTAGCTGACAAATTAATGAAATTAATTAAAGTTTTTATTTTTTTTTAATTTCATCAGTGGGATGTTACAATCCCAGGGCCTCGATAGTTGCGTAGTTATAGAGTTGTGAATGGTTGATTTTATTTATTTGTTTTTGTAGTTCATTATAGATTTCGACATACAAATATTTTACTCTATCGGGAAGACTGGGCCGGGCTAAACCCACTTTCTTAGAAAACCTTTGTTTCTATTTCTAAAATCTTTAAATCTGTTCTGATTTAACTCTGTAACTCTGTACACACATTTTTAATTTAAACATGAATTTAAAATAGTTCACCTTATGTTCTTTTTTGTAGTTAGCTGCAATCTTGAAATAATTGTAAAGTGATTTCCAACTCATACATCCGTCTAAAACACCTATGATTTCCTCTTGATTGGAATAGTTTTTTCCAAGAGAACTTGTATTTTTCACCGAGACAGGACACATTTTTACTTTCTCTGGCGTTGCGTAGTCCACACATATCTTCCAAATCACTCCTGAAATAATTATTTGCTTACAGGTTGTAGTTGAGCCTTGCATATACGTCCCTATGAAGTGAACTTCTGACTTTCAGAGTGCAGTCCTCTCTCTTTCTTTCGTCGACTTGAGCTATGAGACTATGGAGTTCGCTTTTTCGAGTGTCCATTTCATCACTCCGGAGAAGAAGTGAATTTCCAAAGTACTCGGCTATATCCTCCCCACGATTCAAACCATGACATTTGTTTTTGAAACACAAGCATAGTAAATTTCTTTGGTAGTCTCCTATCATTCATTGCGATTGTCCCTAGAACGTATTCTATCTGTAGTTTCAGATTTGCAATAAACAAAGCATTAGTATGTGATTCGTAGTACTATTGGGTAGCTTCAATTTTTTTTTAAGAAATAACGTAGAAGCTGCTCTGGTTCCCGAGAAGGATTTGTTGTTTTTTTTTAAGATTTTAATTTTCTAAATTTCCCAAATTCTGTAAAAATTATGGTCTTGTTTTCGTTGTTTACAAGACTTGTGCCAACCACCTGAAGAAAGACCATTTTCCCCAAATAGAAATTTATTCATCATTAGTGCCCGTTTTTATTGAGAGACTTCTTCTCCACCAAGTGTGAATAGCTCTGTTACATTTGGAATGTATTTGATAGCTTTTCTTTAATTGTCAATATTTCCAATAAAAAGGTTACACAAAAATTTAACTGTTTTTGGCTTTACCACATCAAAATAATTTTTAGGTAATCACCTTGAATAGTATTTATACCAAATGTATCCTTTCCCGATTTTAAACTTGAATAGTAGACCTTAAGATTAATAACTTATTATTAAACAAGGCTAATATCCAGCAAATTATTCTAGTTAAACATTTAGTTTTGAACCCATGTGCATGTCTTAGTAAAATTCAGTTTTAGAAACGTGTAAAAGCTCAAATTTGATTAACTTTTTTGGTGTAGAACCACACCTCAGAACTTCCAAATCGCTGAAATAACATATTCTTACTCGTGACTCAACGCCTTAATTGATTTGCAATATAAGTGTTCAAAAGTATAACACTAACAAGTAAAATTATATTTCTTCACAATTCGCTCAAAATGACAAATTTTTAAATTCCAAATTTTCATTTCAAAATTTTATGTAACAATTATTTTTGAATTTGAATATTTGAAATTGAAGAAATAGAACATGTTTCTTTTAGTAATTGTGTTGCTTTAAATTTATGGTAAAGCATTTTCTGATCATCAAGTCAAATGTGGATGCACATCTTAGCACAATACACCTTAACTATCCAAAATCACACTACGCAGTAGCAATCTGTACTTATTTTTAACATACTCCAGCCATGAGAAAGTGAGCAGCTTCTTTGTCGGAAAAACAATGAAATGATGACAGAAGGTATACAAATATTTGTCTCAAAAAAGAAAAGCCCAAAATTCGTGACATAACGTCCAAACGTAAAAATGCAGCAATAACAATTTCTTCGTAACATTTTTGACTTTTTTGAGTAATTTTGCGACTTGGTGTCTTCTATCTTTTGGAGTCCATAAGCCACTATTTTCTTGTCGTCAAATTCCAAACAAAGAATGTATATATGTAGTATCCTAATATTATGAAGTAATTCCGACTACTTTTCCCTCTCAAAATCAAATTGATGTCTCCCTAATTCCAAAACATAAACATGTGTTTTTTGATATCCCAGAATCACAAAACTCCTTACCCTCATGTTCTTCTCAAAATACTCATGTGTTTTCTTCTAAATCGTTCTCTTTCAGCTGCTATTAA
This sequence comes from Philhelius festivus, assembly GCA_963931855.1. Classification (NCBI taxonomy): domain Eukaryota; kingdom Metazoa; phylum Arthropoda; class Insecta; order Diptera; family Syrphidae; genus Philhelius; species Philhelius festivus. Next base: position 5,237,193 of record OZ007555.1, on the reverse strand, counting down.
ATTTCTTCTCTTCAACTATGTCCCACTATTTATCACTTATTTTCACATCAAGTAACTGCAATTTCTAGAATCTCTCTTCATTGCATTTTCACTTATCAGAACATACATTTATCGCATTTGCATCCAAAGGGAGAGTTTTTGTAAATATTTTCTGGAGCTTTACCTTCCCTTTTAGACCCTATTTTACTGCTACTGGTTAACCAAACAGAATAGAGAAGGTCTCTTTGTTTTTTCCTGAGAGACCAACGGCTATCTTTGCCGGTGTTACAAAAAATATCCTCCCTGTGAACCCTGTAGAGCATTAACTTATTTACCTATAATTTAACGAAGCTTGTAATTGAGCTATGTTCCTTTTTTTCGATATGATGTAATGTAATTCGAAAAGAATGTCTCCCTTTCAAAGGGACTGATCTAGTTTCAATTCCTTTTTGTGTCCCTGATTCCCATCAGTAGCCTACGATCAGAAATTTTTTGTTGTTGTAATCTCAAAATTTCCGAGAACTTGGCTTCAAGGAATCTACTTTCTTTTTCTATTCTCAAATGCTTACCTATGACATCATCATTTTGACAGAAATTAAAATGTCTTTTGTTTTAAATATAGTGTGCTCTTTTCTGAAAACAAAAATTTTCGACCAGAAGGACTTAAGCTTGTTATTTCTCACGTCTATAGAACCGGCCGACATCAGCATTAGGTAATCGTTATGATATTATAGTACTCTTCGAAACGCTCAATCTACTTCCATCGAGTATGCCTGTGTTAAATCTAAAAATGTAAATAAAAACTGAATTTAGTGACGCAACAGACCGTGGAGAGTAAGGGCCTAGTAACTTGAGAACTCTGAATCAGTCTTGTATGCCTGTTGTCGGTAAGAATAGAGAGAACTTAAAATTTTCTGCTAAGTGCAACCGGTGCAACTCTTAACAATCTGCGGTTATATCAGATCAACTGAACCAGTCGAATCTCCTGCAATCTAGCTGGTAGCCTTCAACTCCATCTTTGATCAGTTAACTTTTAGATATCGCTTTATAGAAGTTGACGATTTCAATTTTTTCAGCTTACCCTTGAGTGCATCTTCGAACGTACTTATTAGTGATTCTTTCTTTAGCTGCACTAAACAAATGTGAAATGCTTTACCAGGGACAATATTTTTCTCCCATTTAGACATTTCAAAACTAATAGGCATCGGTATCTCCTTTAAGAATCCTTTAAGTGTGCGCTACCAGCAAGGTAGAGTTCGACACATTTTTGTAAGTCATATTCACAGGGGTATATTTCACAATTCAAGCATTTCGAGATCTCTGAGGCAATCTTAAAATCTTTTGTGGAATTTTTTTTTTTAATTTTTTCCTCTCATTCGTTATTTCCACAGCTTTTGTTGGTCCCCTTCAAGCCCTATAATAGTTAAAACTATACCAACCTACCTTATCTCTAAAATACGTATCCCTATCGAATCAAAGATTTTTTTAAAGTTGCACAAAATTTACCTACACCAGAATTCATTCTGCTCTCTAACCTTCTAACCTTTATTCTGCTGTTTTGTCCAGACCTTAAGTGATTCATTACAATACAATATTCGAACAAAAATACCACCGCGGACCCATAAACCGGATACAAAAAAAAAAAAAGGTGTCTTCATGTTCAAGTTACAAGCGAGTATAGGTATACCGAGGCAATAGCTTAGTTTTATTGCGCACACAGGATTCTTCCTTTGAAAGCGGGAGAACATTTGCAGCAATAAAATGACGAAGTCTCAGAACAAATGGCTTGAACGGACCCGCACTCAAGTCGACTCGAGTTTTTTTTGTTTTGTACACAGCCGCGTCGTTGGACGCAGCACAGTATGGTGGACATGTAGGCGCAAGAGTTGTGTCCAGTTTGTTTGCAAACGCGCATGCGCCACCCTCTGCATCATCGTCGTTGTTTGCTGCGTAATATCAACCCACTTCCAGAAGAAGAATCATTCTAGTTTGTCCACTAACAGCAACTGACCACCGAACTTCACCGGCCGCCGCGTCGCCCCGCCACTGCATCGTTCGGTCGTGGTCGGTCGGTCGTCGTCGCGGTCTCCTCGGTCTACTTATGGAAAATCGGATAAAATTCATGGCTAATCTGGTTGTGAAACAACTTTGTGAATGGTGTCCATTCGCTTGACAGGAAGAGCTGAAAGGGTGAAAGAAATAGATATCGCTTCTCAAGATCCTCAAAGCCAATGACGCACTCACACAAAGATGCTTTCCTCTTGAAACACTTTTCACACGAGATGACACACATACATGCGCAAGAGTGTGAGGGAGATTTCGGTGGGTGACCAGACCCAGAGTGACCAATCGGACTGTTAATCCCAGCTGCATCATGTCGCGCATGCCAATCATTGATCATTTCAGGTCCAATAATGGAACCATGTGGTAGTCCATAAATCATCGCAGTGAAACCAAACAGATGGGTCGCGTGTTGTGTTTGTTGGGTGCTTTCGCGCAAACGCGTGTACAAATCAAGAGTCTTTTTCTTGGTCTTGGTTGGAATCAGAAACAGAAAACTAGAGGAGGGACGGTCAGGGGTGGAGAGACTGAACGGATTAATAAAACAAAAATTTCATCTCTCCTGGGTGGGAACGGACAGCGTGGCGGCTGGAATTATTTGTTTGCAATGCTGCAACATGACAGCCATGCACTGATTATATGAGAGAGCGGGAAAGAGAAAAGACGGACGACGACTATAAAGGGACGAGGAGACAGTCGATGGCAAGCATTGGGAAATCGAAGAGAATGAAGTGAATACCCCCAAACGATAACATCTGGGATGAAGATAAAAGGATTTTGAGCTGAGCGAGAATGCAGGAAGAGATTGCGACTGACGGATATTTTTATTTGGGACGCAAGTGTGTCAAACTTGGTATGATAATGTGTTTCTTTGCGCTCAGGCAGAAGTGTCACGAGAAGTGTTTTCTTTTTTTTTTTAAGTTTTTCGGATTAAATGTAGTACGACCATTAATTTTATTGATTGGAAATTGGGAGATCAGAAAGAGAAATTAAAAAAAAAGGGACATATAGGTGAAATATAACTTGCGATTGAGGAAGATAGCCTAACAATAATGGATTCGTTAAATATCGAAATCGAGCTTTAAGCAATAAATGAATGAGCAGCCGCAAAAAGTAGGCCCCTCAATGAAGCATCAGTAAGCATTGGTCAACAGTAGTCAATGTTGAAGTCTTAGTATCAGTTAAAGGTTTTTTTTTTTCTTTAAACAAATTTTAAGGTGAAATCGCAAGTTTGTTCAGAAAAATTTAAATGTTGACCAGATACCCCTACCTATCGTGCTATATAAAGGGTAGGTCATCTAGTGGTTTCTTTTTAAATCATAGAATATTTTGACACTGAAAGCTGTTTCGTGAAATCGAAATCTTCACAGAAAGTCAGTATCATACCTCCGCGAAACGAAATAAGTCGCTTTACTCTTGAGCAACGTTGAGAACTATTGAAAACTAATTTCCAAAGAGAGTGCTGTGCAAACAGTGCGCCTGCTGTACGCAAGTTTGTGCAAAAAGTTCTTGAGACTGGTATGCTAGTGGACAACCCTCATGGTCCCCGTCGTCGTAAAGTGCGCATAGACGAGGCTACTGTAGCCGAAAGTGTGAGACTCAATTCGCGAACTTCAACTCACCATCGATCTCAACAGCTCAAAATTTCACGCACTAACCTGAGGGGGATTCTGCACAACGATCTCAGATTATTCGCTAACAATGTCCAATTGACTTAGCAATTGAAGGCCTTGGAGCAGCTTGAATAGGAGAACGATTTTGGGCGAAAAATCATCTTTTCTGACATCGTCTGGCACTGAAAAACTAGACCTAAGAGGCTTACGTCTTACGTATTTTTGAGATGATGTCGTTCAAATTGTTCGAAGCTCTCTCAATCGTGTCAAAATTTATCAACCATTCTTAAAAATGATCAAGGCTTTATCAGTTATTACGAAAACACTATTGTCAAAGAAATTGTCGAGCGGTGGATTTGGATTAGATTTTATACCAAACACACATTCGACTTTCAATAGCTTTAACTTTAGACTGCAAAATGTCAAAATATTCGACAGTTTGTATTCTACATTAAAGATTTTTTTTTTTTGGAAATTGCAAACATATGAAGTAGTTCAACCCATCAATTTAACGTCCAAAAGAGTACTTAATTTATTTAATCCCTCCTAAGGCAAAAGTCATTAATATAAATACAACAAACCATCATCAAAAAAAACGTCACTCTCTTAACAGCCGAAAAAAGGTTAACAGTTCAAAAGAAGCCTTTCCTTATTTAACACACGCGACCACAGAGTCCTTCTTTCACAATCCCATACGCTCTATAGTTGTTGTACCTACTCGTATAAGTCAACATTTTTATTCTAAAATATTTAACCAATAAACCTTCCGGCAATTTCTCTTTCAAAAACCTCAACGCAAAAAAAAAAACCCAATTGCTCTCCCTGATATACAAATGTATTAAAAAGAATAATCCAAGAGTTAAAGATCCTCCTTCAGCAGCAAAATAATTTGATTGCGTGATGCATGCATTACGCACCTACAGAAGAAGTATCTCTGATACATTGTTGCAATATTCTGACACTTGGGAAAAGTTGGCTCATACTATGGGAATCTTAATTTGCCGCTGTTCATAAGGCGTAGCCTACAACTCAACTCAAGCAAAAATAAAACGAAAGAGGATCTTCGGGTTTCTCTGTGGTACCTACTGGTTGAATGGCCTGATTCTGCATTTTTATTCAAGAATTTGTAAGGACTTCTCTATCTCTATGGCAGATATTACTCATGGTAAATTTAAATAAAATAAAAAAAAAACACCCTGGGAATCCAGAATGATGACTGTGGTCCATGGCGCATGATGGGTAGCTAGGGCTAGAGACGAGTTTGTTCGACTAAATGGCTTGTGTAAGGCCAGTTAAATAGGAAAAATATCAAATTTAAGTAGTTCAAACTTGACATTATGATTGAATGTTAATTACATAGTAGAGGAAATTGTATTTTCAAGCTCACAGCCTTGAAAACGGACAGATTGCACCGTGGGAAAGTTTGACAGTTTTCTATAAATTAATTAAAATCACTTTTGTGCTGAGGAAATTAAATTTCAAACCTAATTTCTGTCAAAAATCATAGCCATAGCCTATTGAAGGAATTCAAATTTGTATGTACCTACATTATGTGTAAATACTAGCGGAGCCAGCCGAACGTTGTGTCGTCCTCAAAATCCAGTTTTTGGTAGAAGATTTCATGAACATTTGAGTTCGGAGTTTTTTTTTTTTTTTACTTCCAAACAAGGGTACATTGGAAGGTTAATTAAAAATAAATAGCCTTAGTTTTTTGACTGGGTCTGTCAAAATAAACTAAAATAAAAATATTATTCATTTGTTAAACCACAATGGTTAGCATGAACCACCCTGTACAAGTTTAACTAATAATGGAACTTATTAGAAATTCTATCAAACTTAAAAATTGTTTGATTAGATAAAAGAAGTAATTGGGGCCTATCGTGAATAAAATTTCCCTGGGAATTGTTCCCAACTTTCAAAATTGTCATCTCGAATAATGTCGAAAGTTTCCCTTGGAATTTATTGATATTGGGAATTAAGTTTCATAGTGACTTTGGCTCTCATTTAAAAAGGCCAGTCGCTAGCTTACAATTAACAGTGCTGAAGTATTGAACTTTTCAATTTTCGAAGATGGGATAAATTCCGAGAGAAATTTTGTTTACGAAAGCCCACATTGTCTTCCTGACCACGCCTTGAATAAAAACCTTTAAAAAAATAAGGACCATCACCAATATAGGCTCCACGACGGTGATTCCGTTCCCTCTTCCTTCGACAAGTATATTTATTGTTCCAAATCTAGAGCCGATGTCATCCATTTGCCAAAGCTAATACTTCTGGAACCTTCTACCACGTAGATTTTCTAAGCCGGTTCTTCTTAAATTATACGAGCCAGGTGACCAGACCACCAGAGGAGCCTACTAAGCCTTATTTGTCAGTATATCGGCTTCTAAAATGAGATTGGTCATCTTAAAGCTATTTCTCCAAGAGTACTGCTCTGAAGAAATATGAGTGTTCGGAGGACCTTCAGAACTGATAAATCGCTCTCATCTATCAGGTACAGTCCAGAACATTTTTTGCTTTAGTTCATAACTGCATAACATCTTCCCAATATGTGATCGACGTTTTCTTATCAACTTATGGTTAGTTTTTAAAATCTGTCAAGCTACCGAAGGATATTTGTTTTTTCAAGTTGTTATCAGTGTAGTATATGTAGTACCTCTTGGCATAATAGTTAGAAGGTTTCGAGTTAGATTCTCAGCCGCTACAAACAACTTTTTCTGGGGCTTACTGCTTCGACGAATTGACAATTCCTTTAATTGTATCTCTTGTCATGGAAAGTGCTGCTCATTAGCCGTTCGGAATCGGCAGAAAGTTGTAGGTCCCTCACATTCCTGATAACACGCACAAAGGAACGGTTAAAAGATGTAGATCCTGGGTCTTCTCGAGGTGTTGAACCACAAAATTTAATTTAATGATACTATCAGCTGCTTCTGTTGACCCATGGTCGTTTAATAATTGCGCTGTTTAAGATTCATGATCCACTTATGTACCTCAGCAACTCTTCTTCGCATATATCAAGTCACTTTGTACTTTTAGGTCTAACTGGAATGGTCAGAGCTTATTAAAAATTTTGATTGGATATCAATCGTAGTGGTCTCGGTGCAAGAAAATAAATTTAGTAGTGACACAGCTCGTTGACAATCGGGGTTCATGAACTTACAACTCTCAACCATTACTGTGTTCGTGTTGTAAGCCGGAAAGAATAGAAGAAACCTAAAATTTTCTCCCCCATTCGAACCAATAAGGTGAGAGGTACTTCTAAATGGCAAGAGTGTTCGTCGCATCTTTGCAAATGGAAGTAACCTTGAAGAAATATTTTGGTTTTAGTTGGGATTCGATCCCCAGAGTTCTGGTGTAACAGTCTAGCACACTAGGTATTACCGTCAAGGGGTCGTATAATGCTAGTGAGCTCTCGTGACTTTTTATTTATTGCTATGCTGTCTTGGTTGCTTAAATGTCATTATTTAATGTTAAGATCCAGAAAATCTGAACATTTTATTAAATTGCCAGGGATTTGGAAGCTTTGATGTTGTCCCGTAAATCCTCTACCACTTGGGATTTTGCTTTTTTTTTTTGGATAGAGGAGAGTATTTTAGACCCTTTTTAGACTGGGAAGTTTGACGATAGATGATTGTCGATTTTTTGTTGTTACAACTTTACATCCGATGTTAACTTGTTGAAGGATAAGGGCTATATTGATGTCCTGATGTACATTCGGGAGCTTGGGAAGATTGTACTCTAACTTTCGTTTATTGTATTAATTTTTTAAACTTTGAGGTTTCTCAGCACGTTACAACTTCAACATTTTGCACACAGAAACAACTTGAACTCCTGAGTCGGTTTTAATATTTCCTTCCTGTTTTATGACAGTTCAGTTCAGATATAACTGGTATTAATTTCATCATTCCATAGAAGAACCGTGTTAATTCGAACCTGCAGTCAGTTGAAGATCATAGTTTCAAAAAAATTGAAGAACATCTTAATACCCTTTAAGATCGAATAAGTTGTTTTTAGGTAAATACTTCCTTTCTCTTTTTGTAAGGAACAGTGAGTAATGCTAGAGCATTGCAGTAAATTCCGTTTGATGATTAGTTGTGTATCTCTCAGTTTGACATCCTGTAAGTTCGCAGCGCATACCATTGCGAAGAGTAATCCTTAACTGGTTTAAGGTTTAACGCATTAGAAATCAGTGCGGTGAATCAGAGAGTCGCATTACATTCGCAATCTACTCGTATATTATTATACTACTGCACTCTGAGACTGTCAGTTGGTCGATAGGTCTGACGGTGAAGCGTCTTTCTTCATCGGTCGCATGGTTCTTGTTTTATATTTTATTTTCTTATGTTTTTTATTTTTATTTGCAATAAAGATTCTGTATTAGGGTAAAGTTATGGATTCGAGAAAAAATTCAAGACGAATAAATTTGGTCTGGCTTAACCATTTTTTGTAAAGACAGTCATAGCACTATTTGGACAAAATGGCATAAATCTTGATTTCGATAGAAGCGACACAACTGGCTTATCAAAGCTTAATATATTAGCGAAAGCTAAAGGCAGGCTTAGGTAGCTTAAGCTTAACCGGGAGGCAAAGTAAGAGGGCTTTGAAGTTTCTTTTGCCGCAACCGTTACAGAGGTTTACACGTGATCATATTCACAGAGAGAATTCTAAAAGAGAACTCATCAAAGCCAGGGGTGTAAGAACCTTTAAATATCTTGTTTCTTTTACTATAAAATTTAAGCTTTAGCTTTTTTTAATCACAAACATTTTAGCTTATACTGAACTACATGCAAATAGCGTAGATAGTTCAAAACATCAAATCCTAGGAGGCATATTTTGAACGCTAGTGTAAACCTATTCTTATCTGCTTCCTATTTGACACACAGCTTTTGCTTAAAAATCTAAGCTTTACCTTTTTTTTTATTCATTAGACACAAGCTTCTGTTACGTAGGGGATTCGCAATAAGACTATTAGCCACACGGGCTTTTAGACAGAGGCAGATAAATGTTGATGCTTTTGAGTTTTCACTTAAATTTATTATTCTATGTGGATACAAACCGTTTCGTATGTCTTATAAGTTTTAGCCTTTTTTTCTGAATACTGATTATACTTAGCTACATTTAATTTATACAAATTGAAGCATTTGCTTAAAAATCCTAGCTTAAGCTAGAACCATTTTCTCATTCACTAAAGCCTTGGCAGTAAGAGCAAGTCCAGTAGACCTAGTTGTTGATTTTAATTTTTCGGTTCGCCATCTTCATCTGACACACATCGAGCACTCAATGATAAATTGAAAGGTTCAAAGGACACATTTATCAGATGGATGGAGGAGATACGACGCGAGAGTGAGTGGTTGGCTGTGGCGGTTGGTGGTTGGTGAATTGTGTTGGCTAACTGACTGCTGCTGCGGGGATGCGCCTGCGTCTTTGGCTGCGTTTGCATTGGCCTGCCCGTTCCTGTGCCCTCGTGCCCATGTGGTCGTGTGGAAGGATATCAGAACAGAACGATGAACTGTACGCGCGCCCAATGGGTTGTGCACTGCACAATAAATTGATTGATTTAGCTGCGGGGATTTATTTATTAATTTCTCTTCTTCTTGCCTCGGTAGTTGATGTAGTTTTTTTTTTTTTTAATATATAAAAATAGACATATATATCGTTTTATTTTTATATTTGTACGAGTATATGTATTTTCGATGATTAAGCATGCATTGAATTATACTATGGCCAATGAAGACGAGAACCAGTTTAATGATGGCTCAGACATTCCTTGATGACTTGAAAAGTTTCGGAGAATATACTCGTATATAGGAGTTCTCTTTCTATATCTCTAGTCTTTTATCTATTTATAGTTAAAGGTATTATAATCGATTTGAGAAGAGTAATGAAGTTGGCTGAGGTATGTGGACACAGTACAGATGGGCCGTTGCGTCGTCGTTGCCGCCAGTGAATTCAGCAAAAGTTTTTTTTTTAAGATTTTAAATCTTTAGCATTCTTATAATGTCGGAGGAATGTTTGGAATTTGAGGATATCCTTTTCTCAGACTAACTTGCATTTTGTTAGTGAAATTTTTTTTAAATTTGAACTATTTAATCAAATTGCTGAATATTGTTTTGATCGCCAGACTAAATTTAGGGTTCAATGGTGATGGTGTTCTGTTTTGGATTGACTTCTCTATTTTCAATTTATACTCCCACAAGTTTGTCAAATTGGGGAGATCCATGAAGTGTCCCAGCCTGGCTTTCCATCATCTACCAGTCGTCTAACTGCAATGGCTTGATTTAGCCTCCCTGGTTTCGCGGTTTGTCTTAGGCGGTTGACAGGTGCTTGTTTTTGTTTGTTGATAGAAACTAACATGGTCTTGTCACCTTTTTCTCTAAGGTATAATTTTTGCCTTTTCTTTCATCGCCGCGAATTTGTCTATAACAGAACATCAGGACCGGCCGACAATATCGATATTATCCGAAGGCCCTAATAGTTGGATGGATTTGTTGATAATAGTATTGCTCTGTTCAATATCTCTTCCAGGTCGAGATTCAAGAAGTCATATGATAGCGAATATTCATACCGAATTTCTGTGCATGTTCAGCATAGTTCGGAAGAGATATTCCCTATTTATACATTTTACCATTCATTTTCTAATTTCAAGGGACACAACTGGCTTAGTTTTCTCGGGATGCCAAGTTCTGTTATCGATGGCGACTTTAAAGCAGACGAAAAGATATTGTGTTTGGTCTTCATTGTCAGTTTTGTTGAATATTTGACATGCCGAGACCGGAGCATGATCTGTTAACACATCCGTCTGAACCAGGGGCTTATAGTTCTTATTAATTTTTGTAACTCCATCTATCCTTTCTAGACTAGAAGTTCTTCATTGACAAAAAGTCTTTTTTCGTGCCCTAAATAATTCCGAGCCAGTTGCTTCAACACACCTACAACCGCTGTGGATCGGGGACTAAGTTACCTTTGGTGTTTGGAAGAGCCACTATTGCAATTTTGAAACCAGCTTTTTTGCGAAAGCCTCTGTGTATTGTTAGAAACTCTTCGCAATACTTCGTTCCACGCAAGATTTTTTCGGGGATGATTTCAGCTACTTCTTTGATGATGTCCCGATGATGGGGCGGCTTATTGGTGAAATCTATGAAAAGGGAACTTAAGGCTACTCGCTTAGGTGTTCTCTATAGATTCTGGCAACTGCAGGTATGTTTAGACTTCCAACACCAAATTTGACAATTTATCAAATTTTTAACAAATTTTTGGCTATTTCTTAGAGCTGAAGCATTGAAACTTTTTTTAACATGCAAATTCGTTACTTTTACGTCTTACATTTTTCGTATTGATATTCTTGTGCTACACGCACCCTTAACCATTAACCGTCTCACAAATCTACTACCAAACTCACCGAACTCATCCGACTACAAAGTCAAAATGAAACATACCCCCTTCAGAAGTATCTCGGCACTTTCTTATCAATTAATATGAAACCATTTTAATTTAATTTTACTTAGAAATCTACAACTTGTTAGACGAAAAAAACCCGAGAATTGCTGCAAAAAATTTATAAGAAAAGTCCAAAATTTAAAACAAATTTCCAATACCATAGAATCTATAAGATATCGCTGATAATTTTTCTGCCATCTTTACAAATATATATAAGTTAAAATCCCATAAAAAAGGTGAAGATATAACAAGAGTCCTGATGGGCTGTGTGCATAAGTGATGGCAAGTAGCCATGTAAGGGTTAAAATTGCATAGCAAACATATTTGCTCCTTGCAAATACTTTACCACTCTTTGCTATTTGGAATTCCACACAGTTGCATGATGTTCCAACATCTCGGGCTTGTTTTTTTTTTTTATTTGTTGCATAATAAATGGCCACCACCCAACACGACCATACCACACCACCTAATAAGAGGACACCACACCACACCACTCCATACCATACCGATACCGATACAGATACCACAAGGCACACAACTGAGCTGCTCCAAAGTATATACGAAACAATGAAACCATCATGTTAATCAGGTGCACCCCATGTTTGTTAAATGCTCCTCGTCCCGCTGCACTTTCCACCTCCGCTTGTCCCTAGGGACTGGACAAATGATGATACAACTGATAGAATACTTAAACCGAGAATGAGATACATGTACAATATAACAAATAAAAACCAAGATACCATCCACACAGAGTGCAAATAAGCAACAAGTGTGCTCCTCTATAGTCAGGCTATGGCTATAAGGCTGCTGCTGCTGCTGCTTCTGCTGCAATTGCAGATACTGCTACTTTGGGGAGCGCTCTTCCTGGAACTCTCGACATCGGCATTGCCACATAACAAATGTTTTAACTAAATTCCACGGGATTATATTATACAACACATGAAGCGCGTGAAGAGTCTAGCTCCAGAGTCGCCCCACCAGACCCTCCTCATCTCTTTGGCCACCAGAAACACCTTGATGCTTGATGCGAACGAAAGGAAGGAAGACTCTCCTCTTCCTTATGGGTGGCAGGCTCATTGAATGGCGGCGGCGATGGCGACACCACTTCGTGTATCACCAACTCTCTCGATGTGAATCTGCCTCGTTTCGGAAGGAATATGATGGGCAGAAGACATATTTTGATCCTTCTGTGTGCCCATGATGAATGATGCAACATGACGTGCACGCCAGTCGCGCTCACTTCACTGTCGCTGGCACCGAAGCGTGTTCTTGGGATGCAATAGCATCGGATTGTTCTATCCGTTCTCCCATCCAGGCACTGGACATTGACGACTGGACTAGTGATTTTGTTGTTGTTGTTGCTGCTGCTGCAGTACTCTTGTAAATATTTGTCTACGCATTTAGATACCATTGGAGAAATCCAGGAAGCGCGGCGTTTAGCATTTAAGCCTGTGTTTGTGTTTGTGTGACGAGAGGTTATGCGAACTCTTGCGGGATGCCTTTGTTTAATTTATTAGATAGGCTTGGCTTTGATCTAAGGAACTCTTGTTAAATACTTGCACCTGACTTTGGTGGAATTGGGTCTAATTGTGTTAATTGGAGCATCACATCATCAAAGTGCTATGGTCCATATCAATTTGTGGTGAATATTATTAACTGCCATTCAGGCACACTTAAAATGTTAAGTCAATGCCTTACAAAAAGGTTGTGTTTCCATAGAAACATATTCCAAGAATCAAAGACAAGACTCGAATAAAGATGAGCGAAGTAAAACTTATGGCAAAAAATCATCTAGATGAAGCCTAAACAGATGAATGGATATGCTTGAAATTGGTTTCAGGGATTGCTTAAAAAATCGTTCCCAGAGGAGAATTTGAATTTCTATTGGTGTATAGGTTTTTTTTTGAAAATTTTTGTCATATCTTCAAGTCATCATCAGACGAAATATTATTGATTTCAAAATGTATGCTAAGCCTAATTGCACTTACGTCCGTTCATACCAAGGTCCACTAGTGACTCTACGATAAGCGACACAAATCCTTACATCCTTTCAGAGAATTTAGGATTATTCACTTGATATTTCAAAAGCATTTGATAGAGTTCGGCATCAAGCTATCTTATCAGAAATGTGTGCATTTGGTATCGATCAATCTCTTATTTGGTGAATTAGAAACTACCTTTCGAGCTCCCAAATACAAGTTGTGCTGGCCGATCTTACGAATGAAATTCATAAAATAAGTACTGGTGTGCCACAGGGCTCCGTTTTGTCTCCGACTCTCTTTGTCATATTCATCAATGATATTTTATCAGAAACTTTTAGGTTAGGTTAGGTTATTGGGCTGACAGTTGATCTTTCTAGCCATGTATTGAAACCTATGATAATCCTATGTCATTCAAACCTATTAAGGTTGTTGTAGAGTTTCAGCGACCTATAGCCAGAAATGTCGGAGGGTACTTCTAAGTTCTAAGTCATTGAAGAAATGTCTATCGTCACATAATCACCTAGTCGAGGAGAGGTAGACACTTTTTAAGGGCGTGATCCTTGAGAAAACATCCCTCCACAAGACCCGTGGAAGCATATAAGTCCTTACAACGTCGGTAGATGAGTTTAATAGGTTAGGTGGTTGGTTTATATGTTCTTTTGTTTGGTTAGGATTGCTAAATAAATCAAGGAGACTGTTCCTTTCCTCAAAAGTATTTTACCAATCTTAGGGAAAGTTGGTTCCATCAACTCACTGACGCTCGTGTTCACCATAGGAGTGGCAATCGCTGGTGTATAGGCGAGGTGCATTGTTCAGTCATTTTCGTTAGTTCTATCATTGTCGTCCGTGAACTTTTTTTTATGTTTTTTGACTGTGGTTGGAGGCGATTTCCAATCACGTCGTCGGCTGGTTAATAAAGCTTAGGAATTTGCAAGGAAACTTGTAATCCAATAAATTATTTTGCTGACAACAGTACTCCCAGCTTCTCATATTCATTTCCAGGTTTAAGTCCTTGTTCTTCGGATATTGTTTTAGAACGGCTCATTAAATTCTGATCTCTATAGCATTGTCAAATAAGGAACCATAAATTCAGAGATTCTTTCTTTAGCCGTACTGCATGAATGTGGAATGCTCCACCTACTTGTGCTTCAAACTGAGAAGAAATATTTGTACTGGTTACAAAAACACTGTATTGGATACACTGTAATGGATACAAATACTTGTGCTCATTACATATTTGCAAATCAGCTTTTTCTTAACTTCGCTGCTTATAATACATCTTTACAGCATTTTGTAATTATTACAAGTACATATTTTTGAGTCACCGCCATCTTGCTTTTTGGTTTTTTTTCTTCTCAAAGTAAATAAATTGGCTCAGGACGACTTTGATAATGGCTTTCAATCGGTACATTTGAATTGTAAAGAGCAAACGTCAACTGTACTCAGTAAAAAAAGTTTCTCGTTTCAATCTATATAAATTTTGTAAGGAAGTCTCCATACTGAATACCTGCACGTATTTTTCTCTCAGTGTAGGTGTTGCTCTTATGTAGATGTCACATATATACATATTTATGTATGGAACTCTTAAGTAGTACAAGTAAAACTAAAAGCTTAACCACTTTGTCTAAATTTTTAAATTTTGTATTTCTTTTGGCGTTAAGCAAATTTCAATACTTGTACACATACGACTGAAGATCTACTGACTGACGACATACTGAGCCCCAATTATCATGCGTATTAATATCAAAAACTAATTACCTAGACGTCTTCACCTTTTGTTTTAAATAATTACAAACATTCCAGGTAAATTATATCCATCAACATACAGAGCTGTCTCTATCTCAGACAGTTTCGTGATTTTTTTTATTTTTCAAGTAAGTCATCATCCAACTCAGACAATTTAAATCTTAAATAAAAGATCTTACAAAGTAAAGCTAACAACTTCAGACATAATTTCTCATAATATAACAAAACAATATTAAATTGCAAAAAAAAAAAGAATCCTCTGAATAAAGTTATTAGCTCTAAGCGAATTATAATATCTCCAGAGTCCAGACTCATCCGACATATGGAAGAGCCGGAAAAAATATCCTTTTTTTGCTGTTTCCCAGGGAATCATTAAATTACTTCTTTGGCACTGGATGAAATACAACAAAAAGAATCTGCACACCATCTTACAATGTGTTGTACGTCGAAACGCGAAAATGTGAAAACCACTTTGACTAGGGCTGAGTTATTCCTTTTTTTTTATAACAATTGTGAATGGATGCAGGGATGATGGTCCATCATATTGCGCTTGGTGCTTCTGTGGATGTCTTGAGCTAATACTCTGTTGCGCTAGAGTTTTGTCGACAGCTTATAGAGACTAACTACGATTATACAGACGACACGATGCTGATGTTGATGATGACGATGACGACGACGACCTCGTTTGTCATCCCATCCTTGTCGTACTTTGTCCTTGAAATAATTCTTTACCCTCTTAATTCATCATAATTCCATCTGCGTGATGAGTTGGGCAACACAAATAAAAATAAGATGAAAACCACTATACAAACAGAGGCACTATATACAAAAAAAGAGCTAAATGAACATGAAAAGAACGGAATTTTGCACAAGTGTCCACAAAGGACGACACAAAATTCAAAGACATGCATGCATACGTAATAAGTATCTTAAAGAACATTATTCTCGCTGCTCTGTGCTGATGGTCTCTCTATTTTTTGTTGTTTGTGCATTGCAAATTGATGCAACTTTATAAGGGAATGACTGGGACGAAAGCGTACAAATAAACAGTGAGTCTAAGGCATTTATTTGAGCTCAATTGCCTTTTTTATCTTTTAAAGTATTAATGTTGAGATTCTAAAAAAAAATTCAAACTTCAGAAAAATTCTGACAAAGCCGAATTTTGGTGTTAAGCTTTGTTTTGATGTCTGAATTGTTTCTTTAAAAAAAAAAACACTGAATTTAGAGTATGGCTAAATTTTTAAGGGAAGATAAAATTCACTTGAATTTTCAGAAAAAAATGGCTAAATGGGTCATAAAATAGATCGTTTCTTTTTTATAGCAAACATACAAAACAAACGAAAATTCACTCACCATCTCCAAATGAGATCTAATGGTTCGTTTTTTCACTGATTTTGAAAGGGGAGAGTTCGTCTATTCAATCATTGAAATCAATTTATTGAACTCAGTTAATAAAAGTATTCAGCATTTCCTTTTTTATAGTAACTATTAAAAATACAAAAAATGTCATCTAGAGCATCAAACTTGTAAAGGTGTGACATATTGGCATTGTTTGTTCATTGACTGTCCATGGGTTTCTTTCCATCTTCAGGAAAAATATTATTTACAATTTCTTATAGCAAAAATATAAAATATAAAAAAGCCTAGTACCACGAAATGAAATCGTAGGGGAGTGCATCCTATTATAAACTTTTTCCACTTAATATCTATCCATAAAAAGCACGTTTGTTAACCTCAAAACTAAAAACTAAAATATTCAACATTTATTTTTATGGCAACTGTGTTGAAATACAAAAAAGTGGTTCATGTGTAAGCTCAGATTTTACAGGGTAGGGCCAATTGCGTTCGTTTGTCCAGAAATTGTCCATTTGTATTCATACAAAATTGAAAATTTTCAACTGTTGTAGTATAATAGTTCTTGAGATATTACGCACAGGCAAAAGTTGTTGACTCTTTTTGAGTGCTTAAACTGTGAAATCAGTAAAAATTACACTTAAGAACTGATTATCTCCTAAAAGGTAACATTTCTTTCAGAAACAAGGGCTAGCAGCTGAGAAATCCTTTCATACATTTTAATGGGAAAAACAAAATGGCGATGAGGAATCTCCTTACGTTACAAATTTTAGCTCATATCTATACAACCTTTTTTTAGAGCCCCAAGCAACCAACTGTTTGTGCCTTAAAAAAAAATAAAAAATCTATAAAGTATTTTCTTTTCAAATCAACTATTAATACAAAAATCCAAACAAAAGAGCTGATCAGCGAACTTGAAATTAAATATATTTTGTTTTCGTTCTATAAGTGCATTTTTGACTCAATGTACGAGTGTATTGCAAATTCGTGTTCATATGCCTTGCCACTTTCGCACACGCGTTTGTGTGTATTTTCCTGTGTGTGTGTGTGAATATGTTGAAGAAGAATTCGCCTGAAAATGACAGGGAGAAGGAGTTACCCCTTCTCAACTGTCCCACGTCCGCTATCACCATCCAAAACCACTCACTCGATCTGTGGCATTTTGGATTTGTGCGGTGTGCACATACATATCTATATTGTGCACCCTATGGCATCGCACAAGAATCCAAAGAGGGCGGTGAAGCTGGTAGTGAATGAATTACGCACAAGTTCCTTGAATCTTAATTACAAAATAATCGTCAGACATGACATATAAGTTATGATCATACCTTTCAGCCTCTCACCGAAAAATCGCCTCACAATACCTTTTGGCAGAATGCAATACTACTGAAAGAAGGTAGAGGAGGTTTTATGCAGACGAACAAAAAAATGACGGTTCATTCAATTTCCGTGGGAAATTTTCACGTTTAATTGTTTCACGGATGTGTGTTTGGCCAGCGCGACTCACTTTTTCGTGCATGTTTGTGTCTTAGCTGGGAATATGCGGGCTGCTTTTTCTTTCAAAAAGTTGAATTTTACTTTGTCTGCTAACGAATATTAAGTGCATTGCGTATTTCAATAAATAGCTAAGGCCTCACAAGCAACCAGCAAGCATCTAAAGAGGACAATACTGGATTAAAAATAAATAAAAAAAAAGAATAAAAGTACGGTACATGCGCTTGCGCTGATTAACACAATCAAATTAAAATCCAGCTAGACGCAGAGAAAGAACCAGAGATATTGAGGGAGAAATTTAGTTTGCAACTGGTTAATGGCGTTGGCAAAGATTCGGCTCCAATATCATGTTGAAGTCATTAATATCACGAATCAAGGAGGAGGAATTTAATTAGTTCCCTGTGCGTGGATTTATACTTTCGAAGAAAACAAATGGCTGCTGAAAGTTGTGTCCTGACTTAAAGTTTTTTTTTTTTTTTTCTACATTCATATTTTTTTTTTTTGCTTCATTTTTAGTGAAAGAAGGAGGCAAGCCAAGCGTGTGGCAACATTCCACACACTCTGGTATTCCATTAAAAGTAATTGCATATCAACATTATTAGCATGTGTTTCGAATAAATTAGAGAGGCTGACTCTGGAGATGGAGAAGAAGAAAGCAGCACGAGTGCGCATGTATAGCAATTTGTCTTTTTGGGTAGAAACGCATTTAAACAACTTAAGAAATGGGTCAATGGGGATAATATTTTCTCAGTTAAAACTAAAACTTTCCATTATTTCCAACGGGTTCTTGATGTTTTATATTTGCTTTAGGAAATATATCTCTTAATTTGAAATTAAAATATCATCATGGATCTATAAATAAAACAAACTAAACATTTATTTAAACAAAATTTTAAAGTATGAGTCAACAATTTTCAAGCCGTGATTCACCATTTTCTCACTGATTTCAAATCCCACTTTTTCGTTTAAAATGATTTATCAAGCTCCTTTTTAAAAAATTTCACACCTTTTGATTGAACCTAGAAAAGTTAATTTTAAAGCAAAAATCCGATGTGCAATGAGAACTATTTGAAGTTCCGAATTTTCGGTCTCGATTGTTTAGTTCTTACCCAGGCTTAAAAACGTAGAACAAAAATGGTTTTTCGAATCACTTTAATTTACAAAACACCCAGGTAGTGAAGTATCTTATTGAAAACGTTTGACCGATACTCGTTAAATGTAAAATTTGTATAAACTTCATTTTATGATGTTGCAGCTCCGGGCCTGTCACTGGTATACTCCGGCATTTCCTTATGGTTTTTATTTATATTGTATATTGTTTGAAGAAAAATACTGAATCTTTTGTTTTTAGACTTCAAGGAACATAATGACGAGATAAGGGCGGTACTATCTTCAGATGTGTTTTATTTTTTGTTCTTAAAAAAATCATGGATTAATTGTAAAACCTCTAAGAAAATGCTGGACATATGTAGGGTAAGATCAGGGCTTTCAAACTTCCAGGTTTTCATCTCTATGCTCTATTCTACAATGAGTAGTTAGAGAGAAAAGAATTTTAATTGTTCCCTCCACTTTGGAAACACGGTAGTTACCTTTTGCAAGTCCTTATTTTTCCTCTTGGACTTAGGTGCGCAGATTTGTCGCCCTTTCAATGTGGGCAAAGGTCCGAATCTTGACCAAAACTTGACAGTAGTTCGTCAAGTACCTTTTTATCTTCTTTTCCTCACTTTTCATAGGTTTACCGTTTTTTCGGTGCCCCCCATTATTAAAAACCTTCGGCTCTTTTATCACAACCGTTAACGTTCCTTCGAAACCAGCCGTATATGTTTTCTTCTTGGCAAACCTCTAGTGGGTCTTTGCCTATTCCACGTTCTTCAACCGCTTGTTTCATTTGAAAAAAGAAGCACCTTGGGTCCATACCTTTCCCTTTCAATAGTCTTGTTTCACCTGATTTGAACTTGGGCTCTTTGTTGTCAAAACCACTTTCGTTCACTGTTTATTTAAACTTAACTTCTTACCTTAATATTTCCTTTTTCAATAGAATCGATTGCTGTTTTTTTTTTTTTTTTTTTTGTTCTATGTGAGACGATTTGATGTATACGAATATCACCTGATTCGTGTAACTTATATTACCTTGTCTAACCTACAAATATAAATATAGCAGAGGGACAGTTTGTATACCTTTCAAACAAATTATAAAAATATGTTGGCGATAAGTCTCGTTCAAAAATTCCAAACAGAATTCATGTTCATGGTAACTAGTACTTCATTTGCGTAACAAAGGCTTCACTTACATCAGCGAGAAAATTCTTTTAAAATGCTTTGCAATTTTTTCATTATCAGTTATGGCATAATTTATAACAACAAGTAGATTAAAACAAACTAGTACATAATTTGTTTTCTCTTTAAATGTATGTAAGATGCATTTAGGATGCCTAAAAGGTGTCTATTACCAGATGATCACCTACACTCGTATGTGTCTTAAAATTAACTATTTCCTTTTCCGTTTTGAGAAGCATCAACTGATTATGTTCTCAAAAATTCCTTCTTACAGAATTGATGAAATGGTATTTGTCTGTCATGTCCTCGGTTTGGGATCTTGGTCTTTTAGTATTGCTTGTCTGGCAATAGGGCAGGATGACTCTGAACTATTCCTTTAGAATGCAATCAAAAATTGAAACAGAATCTTTCACAGTCTGTTAGGCAATTCTCAAGGCACCACTTAACCACTATTAAATTTAAAAAAAAAAAAAAAAAAACAAATCATCCTAACGGTTCTCTCAAATCAACTTAGCTCTATAGTATCTATAAATACCTTAAACCCGATATTCTTTTTCAAAAAAAAATTCGAACATTAACGCCAAACTGACAACAATATAATTTCTCCCACGGTTTTCAGAAGTTTTGAAATATTTTGTCATTGAAACTTTATCCCAAAGATAAAGAAAACAAAAAAGAAACTTGCAACTTTATTCCAGATCAAAACCCCATAATTTGTACAGAAGTGCACATCGCTTAACTTTTCAGTCTTCTGCAATATTATCCATTTAACTTGCAAGTTAAAATGAAAAAACAACAACCTAAAACCACCAACAGAAGGCCATCAAATAACAAAAAAAAAAAACCTTTAAAAAAAACTAGTCCCGTAACACGATCTTATTTGCGTCATATCGGGTTACTAAAACACGAAACTAATGTCGTCCGAATGGACGTTTATCGATTCGGTGCACAATATCGGAGGTTATATACAAGAAGTCTTTTAAAAAAAAAATCACGAGTAACACCAAGCAACATAATAGCCTAGGCCGTAGAGTTGGAATTTTGTCTGTTATAATGAGCTCACACACCAAAGGGGTTTGACTACCCTTAACACGATTAAATACAAGAGCCAGCATTAGGAATGCGGGAAAATAATTAAAAGAATAAAGTGAAGTACATGGTTTTTTTAGTAGAGTCATGTAAAGTACTCAACATTCGTGAAGTGCGGCGAAAGAAAAAACCTCTGCACTTCAGGTTTTACGTTTGTTATTATTTGGCAAGGAATCCAACTGGGAAATTCACATATTTCGGAGATCTTCTTGTTTTCGTCATAGTTCTTTCATCTATCATTTTTAAATTTTAGCCACGAGATTGTAGTGAGTTATAGGATCATCTACTTAGATGTTAGAGTTATACTCATGTGGGCTTTACATATTTGCAGTCAGATGAGAGGTGGGTGGGGCTGGGTCGTAGAAAACCTAGACACTTGTAGCGCTTTTAGCGATTTCGAATATGTGGTCATTTCCATGAAATGTTATTTGTGATTCAAGAAAGTTTATTGGTTTTTAAATGATGAATATGAGAAAGAGTGTCGGTGATCAAACGGAACCCTGCGGTACACCAGTTTTTTTTTTAATATCAGACTTGAACCATAGTTTTTATTTCAAGGAAGATTCCTCGGTACCAAATGCACACATTATCGACAAAATAGCTAGTAGCTAAATCCCAAACCCAGCCTAGCCACTGTGATAATACCATCGGATTGCCAGTTGACCTACGAATATTTTTACTAAAGCCGTACAGCCGATCCTTTCGTTCGTCAAGATATTTCCTAAGTTGGTGAATGAACGCCCGAAATTTGAAGCCCAGTAAGTGGATGTAAAGTTTTTGTTTGAAAACCTCAATTTAGGCTTTAGTGACAAAATGTTTCCTTGGAAGACTTCTTCCCACCAAAAAAAGCAACCATCACTTCCCAACTATATGAATAACAATGAAATGTCTCAAAGTCTGACCTGCATTTTGTAAATGCCATCTGCTTCAGTGCCTCAAGCTGCCGAACGGAAAAGGCCAACTCTTTTTTTTTGTTTCTAGTAAGTTCGTCAGTTAGTGCATCAGTGCAACGCTCGGCCAATACTTCTCTAGATTAAATAACTCCAAATCTAAAGTTCCCATTGAACCAGTCTATTTCAGCCCGTTCTATTTTTTTTTTGTTCGTTTCGTACTTCTTTTCTATATGTTCAGGTACGAGTTCGTCATGACATCTTCACAAACAATTATCTACATTTTGACATTGCAGCAACTCAAGACCGAGAGTGTTGAAACGTTTGCGCCACGTTTCAAGTCATGTGTGCAGTCTATAAGACATGAGACCGCTACTCTGCACATCATAGGAGCACACAGATTAACTATGACATTGCGCACTGCATCCAAATCCGATTCTGATTTCGATTCCTTTGCAAGAAGAACGAACCATCATCATTCACCAATGATCTGCTGATGCTGCTGGTGCATTTCAATGACATTATAATTCCTGCACCTGTTTTTTGTTTTTTTCCTTGTTTTTTAAACGAGAAACAGAGTTTGTTGCTGTGGCATGGCATAGCCACAAATTGCTGCCAACTCGTGTCACATGGAATCTATCGTATCGTATCGTGTCGGTTCGGAGAGCTCTGGAGTTCTTTAGCCATACAGAGCACTCCATCCATGGCGATAGATTTGCTCAGTCAGCTGCGCGTAATTGAATAAGTATCTGCGAAGAACAAGCTGATCGTACCATCAGCATCAGGTGGAAGAGAGACGCAGAAGAAGTTGCGCTTTTGTGAAGCACATAGCACAATGATGAACACTCTCATCTATTTCTAGCTTCTGGCACACTAGGCACATACTTACAGTACATACATAAATTGCGAAGATGAAGATTTGCAAGGTATCTTTCTAACGCCTCGGACGACTCTTCAATGAGTGTTCTCTGCGCGCTCTGGCCGGCCTGGCCTGAGATGAATTTGATTTTAATTGCGCGCAAATGAATTAAATTATAGGTGTCCATGTCACAGTAGTATAGTTGTTGTTGGTGGATTGTGTCAGTGGCAGAAAAGTATGCTGGAAATGCCTTCCAAATGCGATTGTAATTGATTGTGACATGGAATCGTTGTGGCGCTATCTGACACTGGCTGTGGCATTAGGCCTGACAGTCCGAGTCCAAGATTCCGGAATATATCCTTTGGGGTCATTATGGAAGGTGATTGATTTGCAGAGTGAAGACAACGAATTACCAATGAGGCTTGCAGCATCAAGAATTATAACTGTTTTTGATTGAAGCAAATAAAAATTCATAGAACATCAGGTACTTATAATTAAAACTGAAACCCTCAATTAACTGTGTCATTGAATTGTCAGCCAAAGGAAACACTTTAAATTATAATCTGTCAGTCAAAGATAATCTTAGCAACTAAGTAGCAATGTTGACTTTTTATTAACCATAGAAGGTTCTTCCTGAAAATATGCAATCAAGTGCTCAGAAGTCAACAATCATGTCTTAACGACCATCAAGGGATTGGTGAAATTAAAACATTGAATAGAAAGTAACACAAACCTTATGACCACAGCAACATTACGGAGTTGATTCCAATAGAGATTTTGTTGACACCCACTGACTTCTTCGAAAGACGAAAGACTTCGACACATCTGATGACTCAGGGATCTAAAGAATCAAACGGACGGGACGGCGCAAAAGCAACCGAAGTGTCGCATTGAGAGCAGAGGATTTGTAGAGAAAATGGAGGATTGTTTCAATTTCTCGCTGGTCCCTACAGCTATGACAGTGAGTGTTGTGGAGAATGCCTAGTTCCACTGCATGCTCTTCTTTTGGCCAGTGCCCGATATGTTTTTCCTGGGTGTGCATATCAGATGAAGTGTTCGGAATATATTTTAGGTGTCCCAAATCTTTCTAGATATAATGCAGCAAGTTAAACTGCTCAACCTACGGTTTGATTCGTTAAGAAAATTGAGAGAATATAGCCCTTTATAACTCCTAGAGGAATATTGACTCTTTCCGCAAGTGATTTAGTAATCGCTGACCTTTGCTGGGCCATCTCGTGCGCCCGTTCTTTGCCATCTTTGCGACTATGAACACCGCCAAGAACGAGGGTAATATTGAGGCTTCAAGTCCCATCCGTCATTACTGGACCAATTTGAAGGATGATGTACTAGAATTAATGGCTTTCACAGCCGCTTGACTTTGTGTTAATAGGCGTATTCCGGTTCTCGTTTGGAGCTTGTTTGAGAACCTTGCATGTTTCCCTGATAGTCAGTAATTCAGCTTGAAAAACGCTAGCAAAGTCGGGTCGCGTGAAAGACCTAGATATATTCAGAGCCACAGAAAAGATTCCTGAACAAATACCGCACTCCATCTCTAAGCCATCAGATGTGTCGAAGTCTTTCGTCACCACGTCATCTTCCAGTCCTTTCTTCATTTGAACATATCCTTAAAATCTTTACTGATGGCCATTTTTAAAGTGCAGTAGTCAGAGGGCACAATGATATTGCAGTTCAAACACAATGAATACCAAATGAAGCTCAAAATGTGTAGATAATAATAATTAACTAAGTCATCTCGACTTCCGGGATAAAGTTGTCAGAAGTCCACATCTGCCCATCTGCCATGTGACTCTAAATGCAAACAAATCTACAAATTTATTTGCGTTCTCCACATTACAAAATATAAAATTAACAAAAAAAAAAACAAGCAATGAATACCCCCATATCAAAGGTGGTCTACATTAGTTTCAGTCGAACTTCTCAGTTCTTTTTTTAATCTTAGTTCTCGGTTTCCGCCTTTTTACAACTATTTCTGTTTAATCATTCCTTTGAACTATTTAATTCCTTCTCTTGAAAAACCAATCAATTGGACATTTCATTAGTACAAGCTCACGACCGACACAACATCCGCAGCAGATTCACCGCACCACAAAAGACCACCACAAGGTCCATCGGCTGGCCGGATCGCAACACTGTAGTACACAAATTCGTTATTCCCACCTACGAAATCCGGTTGTTCCACAAAATCACCTAAGTATATACAAACGAAGACATTGACCGCGTATCACCCTCCGCGCGTCTTCCGTCTTTGATATCGTCTTCGTTGGTCGTTGTAGCCAAACTACCATACCATCACCAACCTCATCGAGCAATCATCACCACGGCCATTAATTAGGTGCAAAAAACCAATTCGCACTATTTAACCATATTTTATTAGAAAAAAGTATCTAACAGAATCTTTTTGGTGTTGTTGTACATTAAAAAAATAGTTTATATGCGCAGCGCCAAACGTTGCGTCACAATCAACTTCTCTGCTTCTGGTTGTATGGCAGGGGCTGATATCAGACCTTTTTTTCTGAACTAAATTATCATAAAAATACCAAACGGAATAATTTTCGAGGGAAAAGAATCACACCACAACAAGCGCCTTAAACAATCTAACAGCTCAATCGGCGCGGCGGCCAGGCCACAACTTATCGCCAGGACCACGCATCATCAGGAACGTATAAAAAGAATCCCAACCAACAGGAAGCTCCTGCGCAGAGAAGAGTTGGGGGCCTCTCTTTCCACCTTGTGGCACTTCCTTCAAAATGCATTCTTAGTTTTCAATGTTAATGGGCCAATTAAAAACAATGTTTATATTGAATGTTTATATTATTGCCATTATGGATGCAGATATAACCGGCAAGATATTGGCAGCGACATCAGCAGTGGTTGATGATGATGGTGGAAGGAAGGGTTTTGCGATGCTGTTCATAGGCGGTCGCTGGAGAAACCTCTCCATACCAACCTCACACAGACGCACACTGTCGAACAAAAATCCCGAAACAACATTTGGCCAGATTTTATGTGGCATCTCCTACTTCTTGGCCAACATACAAATTGAGTGGCCACCAATAAAGTCACTGTGATGCTGCTTATGCATTGACATGGCTGCTGTTCGTTCTGGTAGATGCTGCATGCGTAGATGCAGATGCAAATGCAGAAGACGTATGTGTCATTCACACAGATATTTTATAATACGTTATGGGCATTTTGTGGTGTATCGCTACACTTTTGGATACTTGTGTGTGTGTGTATGTTATGTTAATGACTTCATTTAGTGTATTTGAATCTCTGCTTTGGATCAGGATGTGAAAGAGAGCTTAGTGGTTGACAGCTCTGGGATATCATTGAAAATTGAAGCATTTCAAAAAGTCGCTAAACACATCAGGACAGGTTGGTCCCTATACCTACCTGCATATAATAGATTCTGTGTGTGTGTGCTTGTTCGTAAGCACACAATATCTGTGCGCTTGAATAAAATGTGATTAGACAATTTTTGAGTAAAATATGTTAAGAAGGGAAATCTTGAACGACTTTCGTGTAAGACAGTTTTATGGTGATTAGGATCACCGGTGGAAACGATGAAAAACCGGGTACTAGTTCATGCATAATCGTTAGGTTTGTAAATTATAGCACTGCATGCATCTTTATGATACACACTTGTATGCCGTATACCTATCTGTGGGAGGGGAAACGGTGACTGGAATTTCATCACAACTCGGTACTTTATTTTACCTATTAAAGTGATAGGTTGGCGAAGCCTGCAGAACATGTTAGTAGACATAAAAAAATATGCAAACGTGTATAAAAGTATAGTTCGGCCAGTTAGTAAAATTGTAAATATTTAAGTATTTTTTTATCGCAGTACCATTTCTCTTATAATTAATCTTTCATTTGACACTAAATTTTTGAAGTTCGAAAGAATTTCTGTTATCGGGAATATTTTTCATAATTTTTCAAATTTAGTTGTTAACTGCGTTTTTGCTAGATTTTAAGGTGAAGAATACTGCCTCCACTTGAAATTTTCTAAATGGTTGAAGTTCCCTTCTAAGTTCCGATGGAGTTTCGCTCTGCTGCTTTGTTATTCTGCGATAGAATCGAAGAATTTATAAATCTGAAAATATGAGTCCCTTTCCATATAGAGTCGAGGGATTCTCCTTAGCCTTCTTAATCGAAACAAAGGTGTTGCTGAATAATCGTAGTGGAATAGTATGTCAATGTTACTTACCCTGACACGAAAGAGTGATTGAACCAAAGCGTTCTCGAAAAGACGGTAACGGAAGAATTCTTTAAATAGAATCAATTTTGCAGTGGCGTTGACTACTCTGACGTATTTGAAGCTGACAACCAGACAGCTGGGAAAGAAATGATGGCGGATTTTTTAAGAGTGATTCCGCAGCTCTCATATCACTGAGGTGTATTGCTAGAATTGGATAATCTGGCCTGATGTGCCAAAGAAGAGCAAGTGCCCTGTTACAACGAGAAACTATGGCAAAATGATAATCTTCAAATTAAATCCTGAGCCTAAAGCTTAGGAATGACGACCTCGTAGTATACACCTAGAACATGAGAAAGCTTTACACCAACTGGGCTACTGAAAATCTGGGTTCTGTTCTCACGCGACTTAGGGCAGATATTAGCGCAACCGTAATACGATGATAAGTAGGTTTTGAAGGCTTAGCATCAACAAATTTGGCGCCTTCCAGACTGTCGAACTACCAACCAAATCCATTAAATATGAGGACATTTCGACATTGCAAACATTGATTCAAACCGTTTCCTAGTTGCGGAACGGAAAAATTCAGAGTTCGACGGTCGAATGAAAAGAAATTGCCAACAGTCCAGAAGAAAAAATATCTACGTTGTGCGCCTTGGCATACTTGATATTTGCCGAGCATACAGAGCAACCTAGTGAGAAACTCTCCAATATGTATTTATCTACCACAGATGCCAAGAATCAGCAGTTCCAGAGAAAAACCCGCAGATTAACGTGAATATGCTGGAGCAAGGGCTAAGTATCGAAAACAAGTTGATCAAATGGAAGCTTCTTTTAAGATCGGAACCCAGGTGACACAAACGCAGGTATTAAAGTATCCTTGTCAGCAATCCCTTGAAAGGGCAAAGTAGGCAACTGACCGGAAAAGATCAAGAATTTAGCCCCTTGACAGGACCATGACACCATGCGTTTCTTCCGGTTTCGTAGACTGGTCGTAGATCAAAATTGACACTGCGTAAATCCTAGAAAAGATTAACGAATTTAAATTCCAGACTCATCACGTTTTCATCGACTTCTAAGTCACATATTAATGCATTCTTTGTCAGGAATCATTCATGACTATGGAATGTCCGAGAAACTGGGGCCAAAGTACCTCTTCAGTGATCAAGTGAGTGAGTACTATCACTATCGAATGAAAATGTCAAATTAGTGCAATCAGGTAATGCCAAACTCACATAATTCAGTCACGTATTACTCGAAGACTGATGCGGTAGTTTGGCCCCTGATCCAGCATTGTGCAACTCGCAATAGGTCCTCCGAACTATTTCAAGCATATAGTTCATTCTCTTCAATCTCGTTCTGGAGCAGATGATGCCTAGAGCAGCCGTTAAATCCGGAGAGATATTTTCAGCAAATCTATATATGCTCAACTATTGGAGTATACGCACGATATGCCCATCATCATAACTAGTTGGCCTTAAGTAAATCTTTAGGACAAGATCAAGTACATTCTATCAGCAATCATCTGTCCGCCGACTAGGAGAAAAGATTAACAATTCAAACGACAGCCTTGATGATGTCAACCGCTTTAAATGTGTAGAACACTTTCTTGCAATCTTTCAAAGTGTAAAGTGAGAGGTCGTGAACGTTGATGGAAACTTTTTCGACAAATGCTGACATAAAACGATAATTCACCAAAAAACCAAATTTTACTTAAAAAGAGGTAAAAACAGCCAAATCGACTGCATCTGTTAACATTGGGAAACCTTCATATGGGGGCCCAGAGCCCATGCTGAGTGAGTTACAAACCACATAACCGCGCACCAAAATCAGCCTAACCGCCCACAGCTATTGCACGGCCATAACCATACTGACAAAATTAATATCTCAACAAAGTTAACAAATATTATTCACTCAATCTAATTACTATTCATTACGGCACAATTGCTTCGCAGTTGATTGTGCCACAAGAGTTATCGAGATCCGTAGATAGAAAAACAGATCCGTATAGACATATCGTATGGTTTGGATATTTGCTTCCATTTCCATATGGTAATCGGTTCTTGGCAATCACCCTCTCGCGCTCTAAATCAAACTTAATTTACTTTCATTCAAATTGACCGCGTGGAGTTGTGCAGCAACAGCAGCACCACCGCCAGATTCAGTTTAACTTCATCACCTCCTACTCTAATACTGCACCGCGCACCGGCTCGACTTACCAGCCAACCAGCCAACCACCACCACCATACACCGGGCAAGCGTTTTTATGCCTCGCAGGAGTTTCTAAAGCCAAACTGAAGCTGGATCTCTCTAATGGAAACCCAAAAGAGAATTAGACTCCTCGGGCTTATTGATCCATTGATTGCTTAGTTGGTTACTGTTTTTGTTTTTGTTGTTGTTGGTACAGTGCCACCACCACCAACAGCTCACCGCCGCCGATCGCCTTCTGGTTTTATTGGTTGGTGCGGTGGCGTATGATGGTGATGATGTTGATGATGATTACGATGGTGGCATGGAGCGCTTATGATTTTTCGATAATTTTTTCAAAAATTGTAATCTCAATTGCTCAAGGAAGTCGTTGGTTACTGTTAGTGCTGCTGTTGTTGCTACCACAAACGGCCGACGCGGCGACTTTATATACACATTAGTTAGAGGATTTTTCCATGATTAAGTGATCATTTGCCGCCCACTTCATTATTTGTGGGCGGGTTATTGAGTTTCTAATCGACTTGCCAATGCACACACACGCTCGAGTTTTGTTGACTTTTTCCGTCGATATCAATAAAAGGCTTAATTTTAATTCCAGCACACACAAATATGTGTCTGAAGATCGTTAAGTGAAATTCTCTAAACAACGAAGATAAACTACTTCGCAACATTCCACAAATTGATTTCAGTTCAAAAGAAAATGCTAATTCAAGTGAAAATCCAAGGGGAGGGAGAGAGAGTATTGGTAACTGTGTGTAGAGTGAGTTTGATGCAGTTCCTAGATAGGAATTTGGTATATTGGATTCCTTGCAGCAGTTAAATCTATGTGTGCGTCCAAAACTGGATCGCAGAAATAAAAAGTCTCATTGGATTGTGTTTTGTTGTTTATTTATGAATTACCAGTGACAAGTGGAAAAGTGCGACTTTCGCAAGTGAAAAGCTGTTTAGAAAAATGAAAAATCGATCTTAACAGAGGGGGCTTAACTGATGAAAACTTTCTTGTTTCTTAAGGATGATTAGAAATTCAGATAAGATGTGGAAATATTGATTGTGTGTGGTGAGTAGGTATACCCGTCAAATAAATATAAAAAGAAAACAGAACAAATGGAACATGCGCGCAAAGATAGCACTCCTCAAGGGGTAAGACTGTCCTTTAAATGATACGACTTTAACACAGAACGATTCTGAAAAGCTAATGAGTAGCACTTTTAATGACAAGAGATGGTCTTAGAGGATTTGTCAATTTTTCGCAAAAGACAGTACACCCCTGAAAAACTTTTTTGCAGCAGCTGAAAATCAAACCCAAGACCCCCTACATGAGAGTCCAACGAAATATGTACTTTAAAGTGAAATGGCAAAGAAAATTAGATTAGATTTCACCGAATGAAGAATTCCACATTCGTGTAGTACGGCTAAAGAAAGAATCTCTGCGCTTAATCGTGCGTCCGAACTTGTCATGAGAAACCTCCTCGTCAAATTTGAATTAGGACGTTTTAGGTTATTTTGAGGCCAAAAATGTCCGCTAAATTGTAGTTCTCTTAGACGGTAATTAAGGAAGAGGATACAACAGCGAATTGTACCTGATGTACTAGTACTGCGAGACCGAACTATAGTCGTAAAAGTTAATGTTCAACGACTGAGCTGGATGACTCATGTACGAGCATAGCGGATGGATACCAATGGCCCGGCGCGCGCGGGAAATCTTTGAGTCCATTCCCAAAGGAAAAGGCAATATCGAAAGAAAAAGATATCGATTTATAATTCGAACACAGGTGGAAAGCGGTTGCACTTAACTTCACGTGGATTACTGGAGACAATTACCTGCAGTCCATCTTCACACCGGACTGTGACGCCACATTAAGTTAGTAAGAAAGTAAATAAAATAATTTTGTCATTTCCAACATTTCATAATGCACATTTAGCAAAGACTTGATATTAATCAACTCCGGTTCGGTTCGGTTAAGGTTCTTACTCGTTACGCTTAAGACACAGGGCAAATAAGTCACGTTCTCTTTTCTGTGTTTTCCTGGATGTTTGTCTTTTATTTGACAACACTCAAATTCTAGGTTAAATTTAAGAGCGTGTTAAACGTTTTTCACCTAAATAAAAATCTACGTTTGGTATTTTCGAATTGATTTTTTATTTCAGTTTAATCTAATTCTCCATCCCTCTTTCACACACATACACTCCGCTTGCACTGTATCTGCATTAATTGATGGTGTTAAAAAGTTTTTTTTTTTATCTTTGGTTTATTTTTAATTGGTGGGTCTGTGTCGAAAGATAAAATCTGTTACAAGTGCTTGGTTAGTAGCCCCATCTATCTGTAGCAGCAGGGAGAGACTGATGGACTCACCCTTACACCCCCTAGTCTTGGCTTGTTACCTGACAAGTAATGCATGAGGTCTACATACCACCACAAGATAAGTACAAGCAGGTATAGGTACACATATAAATATATAACTGAGCTGATAGGTCACACGTATCTCAAAATGCAACTGACTTTTAAATCAGAACACCACATAATCGCTATCGCAGACAATCGGGGAAGCCAACAGCAGCAGTAACAACAACAGAAACGGACAGACAGACAGACAGCCCAAGAGCACCAACGAAACGTCCAACCGACACGGACACATCTCAAAGCCGACACGATGTGAGGTCGTGGTAAACACAATCTTGGTAAAAATCTGTAAAAATCAATTGAAAGCGGCTGAAAGAACCCGAACAGTGGACTTCAATTATCGATCACGATCTCATCCCGGGTAGAATTTTCGACTCGATAATGCCAAGGCCCCAGCTAGTTTTTCTTAGTTTCAATCATGGCCCTACTGAGCAGTATCTAGCTTGTCCCTCGCTAATTTGTTAATGCTCTGTATATAATGGGCCTTGCTAGATGTTCCTATATGGGCCCTAGATGGGTCTTCATAAGTAGCACAAGAGCTACGGCAATTCTTAAAAAATTTTTTTTTTTTTTATTATTGTTGATTATTTTCATTTTTTCTTTGCTCCCCTATATTCGACTCTTTAAGTGATTTTTTGCTGGAATGAAAGAATTTTTTTTTTTTTTTTTTAATTTACCTCCATCACTGAGATTCGAACCCGAGACTCTCGCTTGCCGTGCTTGTGCTCTACCTATTGCGCCACTGCGATATATAAAATATCGTGTCTCAAAGTGCTACTCAAATAACTCTCTTTTAATTATACTGTTTAAAAGACTTAAATATACGTATTAAAGAATCTGAAAAATACCGATTTAGGACCAAAACAAAAAAGTTATGTTTTTAGAAGGATAATGGATAGCCTTTTATAGAGACATATGTATAGGCACATCTAGGATACATCAAGTAAAAACTATATAGCCCCAGTATAAGTAACATCTGAGAATGCCTATAAAGAGACGGGACTAGCTAAGGCCAATATAACGCCCAGATACAATTCCTTATCCAGGCTATATCAAGTAAAAACTATCCAGGTCCCTTGCAGTTTATATGTTACAATGCCAATAAAGAGGCGATACTATCTACGGCCAATATATCGCCAAGGAAAAGTTTCATATCTAGGATACATCAAGTAAAAACTATCTACCCCCAGTATAAGTAAAATTTGAGAACGCCTATAAAGAGGCGACACTAGCTAAGGCCAATATAACGCCCAGATACAATTCCTTATCCAGGCTACACCAAGTAAAAACTATCCAGGTCCCTTGTAGTTTATTTGTTACAATGCCAATAAAGAGGCGATACTATCTATAGCCAAGATATCGCCAAGAAAAAGTTTCATATCTAGGCTACATCAAGTTAAAAATATCTAGGCCCAGTCTAAGATACTCCTGGAAAAGCCAATAAATAGGCAGTTCTAGCCAGGTTCAATATAAAGCCAGGATAAGCATAAATTAGTCAAGATCCGCCAGGCTTGTATCTGTCTAGGCCCAGCATAGGATTTACTATATAAAGGCCAATCTAGCTAGGGCCACGCTATTCGATAGTGTTTCCTAGATAATTTTCTACCCGGGATGGATGCGAGTTCTTTTGTATCTTTAATTTTTTTTTTGATCAATTTTTTTTTATATTCAATCACGCTCGAGATATAATTCGGTCACTCCTTTGGGGCGCAAGTGGTCAGAAGATATGATGACTGACCGACCATCCAGGCTTCAAGTCTGAAAGTTATGGTAACTGTGGTGGAAGTTGAAAGTGCGTGCCATACTGTTCAAAGACCAGCCAATGGTTGGCATAACGCGCGGACTAACTGAGCTTCATTGATAAATCGAAAAACCGATCACGAATTTGTTCCAACTAAAAGTGTAGGTAATTACTTCATCAGGTAGGCGCACAATACTGCGCGTGTGCACGTGGCGCGGTGCGGCGGTGCGGCGTTTCCCATAATTTCAATTTATCCGCGCAGATATGATGAAATACCTGGTCTCGCTCTCGATTCAAAATGAGGAGCTGCCAAGGTGAAAAATGGATAATGGGTGGTGTTTTGATGGAATAGGCGCGACCGAAACGAAAAATGAATCTGGATTATGAATGAAAGGGAAATTACCAAGGAAAATTGCATTCAGTTTTTTTTGTTTTTTCATGAGGATGTACCTACGGGAAAATTTCGTTGAGAGATTTGAGAACGGAACTGTGTTTTTGATGAATGAGCTTTGAATTGGTAGTCTTTCTATAAATTCTTGGTCTAGGTATTATTTGACGAATCTTAAAGCCGTTTTTCGAAACTTCAGGAAGCAATTGATGAGCGATCTTTGTTGTAAATGAAAAATGGCGAATAAGATGACAGTTCGGTTTGACGTATGTGATTGAAACAGGGATGTCAAATTCAGAATAGGATGAATCTGTAAGGAGTTTTTCTTTAAAGTAGAACTTGACGAGAGAACCTGTTTTAAAAGACCGGAATTGGTTTTGAATTGCACGGTCAACTTTATTTGTCGATAACTTAGTGTTACCTGTAAGCAGAAAGACTTCAAGTTCAATATACTGGTAATTGAAAGAAAAATCATAAAGATATGTTTATGTTAAAAAGACATTTCATCCTTGACATCAAGATAGCACAGGTTCTACAAATTCCAAAATTGTAACTTGTTGCAGACCTCTATTTTGATACCATTCTTTTTGTGGGGAAATCACTTTTTGGCCACGAGCTTAAACGGCCGGGAAATAAGTTACTCAGCCAAGATTGCAGCTCTTAACTCCTTCATCATATGATTTTTAGATTCGCGTTGTGGCGGTATTATCTTGACGGACCTATTTAATTCGCACTAAGGTTATTTATATGCCGTTAATGGAATGTACTTGAAAATGCTTCCAAAAAAAATTCATTTTGTAGCCCGAGCATTATTCTGAAAAAGTATCTCCTGCCAACGTCGTAACTGAAACACTTAGACCAGATTTGGTCCACTGTTATCATTTCTTTATTGCTTGTAACCTTCAAAGGAACGTTTTTTACCTCTCGTGTACTCCTGATTCAAATATATGGCGACTTTGGGACCTTTTTATTTTTAAGAGTTTTTAAGGCTTGCTGAGTTCTATGAGCTTTTTGTTTTGACGAATTTTTAGGAGTGAAAGTCTTTTATTGCGCCAGGTAATGGTTTGCGGTTGAGACTTTGATTCTGTAATTTTTGATAGTAAGCCTAAAATTTCCTAATTTCAAACAATAGAAACGTTTAACAAATTTTTCGCTTCATTCAGGAAGTCCTGAACATTTCAAAGAGAAGAGACTTGAATAATTACAATATCCAGGTTTGGTAGACTTTTTTTTCGAATGTATGTTTGTGCGCATTTATTGCCATATATTTCTTCGTTAAATTGCTTTCCATGTCAAGCCCTTCGATTCTTGTTTTTCGAGTACTAGATACGAGTCTACCATTCTCTAACCCGCTTATAATACTCACAGATTGAAGAGCTTGCTGCGTAGCTCTCTAAGTTAAAATTGGGTCATTTTACAATGGGTACTTGTCGATTTCGTTCCTTTAATGCTCCAAATGATTGAGCACGTAAATCTGATTTATGGAATTCGCCACATAATACCCAGCCCAGATACTTTATGATTAAGACTCACATGTGTGCCCAAACTTCTGACACTAATAACAGAAAATATTTACTTTGTCACGTTTTTTTTTCACAGTGTACTTTTTGATGAAGTTGTTTAAATTTTATTGCTTTCTCCAACCTGTAACTAAACTACAAAAATATTAGGCTTAAAGCCTTGTTGATTCGTTTCAGCTGTCATAAACTGATTTATTTGGTTTGCAGCAGCTTTGTGTAATGTCTTTTACTGTCAATTCCCTTCAGAAGAATTGTCGCCATTTTTGTTTCTTTAAGAAATTAATTGAGGTTGCCGTCTTTTTCTCAAGGAATACTAGAAAATTGTTTGTTAATTTGAATGTTTAACCTAAGTACAGACGATTATAGAATCTTTAAATTAATAGTGAATAAAACGATTATGCTCACTCTTACATTCAATCTTTATTTTGTATTTCAAAATCAGTGCCACATCACATTTCACAAACTCTCAAAATTTCAACAACTTAAATGATCTTTACACTTTATTTTTACTCCGACTGCTACAATAGAATTAAGCGCCATCTGAACTCTACACACTTCAAAAATTTTAATTCGCTTTAAGCTCACTTTGATTTTTAAATTAAATTGTGTTCACTTCTAGTTTTGTTTTTATTTAAAACATCCTCACCAGGCTATTCACTCTTCTAAAAAGCAATTTTAATTATTTCAGATCTGTCAGTTGAAAATATGTCACAATTGTCTTAAAACCGTCTGAACTTATAATTTTGTTTGACACTATTAGCAGACCATTGTCGGACGGGCATCTGCCAACCAAACTGTCAGGTATATGAACACGTATGAAAACGCACAATTATTATTTTTTTGACAGACATTTAGGACATTGCCAGTCTCCTTGAAAATTGTCATATGTCGTTGTTTATGGAATCTGACAATAGCTGAGATTTCTTCATAGATCGGGTTGAAAATAAAATTGTGCTTCTACCTTCAAATTAATTTTGTTTATTTTTTGTTTTTCGTCCTCATTTTTTTGGTTAGGTGAAAATAAATGTAAGACGATGTTCTGTTACTGCCGTTGCGAAAACCGCTACCGAAGACGCTGTAATGTCAAAAAATAAGTCAAAATCACTAGAAAAAAAAAAGAAAGTAAATAGATAAATTAAAATCGAGACATTGCATCAATATAAACTGCTCACACTTTAAGCTTCTCTCCCAATGAATAGGACAGAAAAAAAAGTCTTAACTTGCCCGACAATATGTACTAGCCGATCCAGCAATCTGTCAATCGTTTGAACTTTAGTTTTCAACCTGACAACGTTGTCAGGCAAATCACGTGACAGTTAAAATTGTCTGACTTTGTGACAAAATCTACCAACGGTTTGAACTGATAGTTTAGAATGGTAAGGTAGTTGGTTATTGTCAAATCATTGTCAGATATTGGCAGATATGACAATGGTCTGCACTTAGCTTTAGAATTGGTGCTTTTTTTTTAGTTCTTTGCTTGTTGGGAGATTATTTTGATTGTTTGGGTCTGATACTCGTAATGGTGCAAATGGCTTACTAGTGAGATTGTAAAAGACTGATGTGACAGTGTCTTCTGCATAAATTCGAGGGATGCTATACTATATTACCTCACCTCTTAAACTACTGAGTCAAAACTGTAAAACAATGTCAGTTTTGTGTGACACGTATTGTGACGCAATAGCTCAGTGGGGCCAATTTACAGAATGTAACTCAGTAGGTCAGATGGTTCCTTATTGGAAACTAAAAGCCTCGGAAGTTTCTGGAGTCGATCCACTATTGGCCAATGTGGCGCGGCGGGTGCCTCTTTCATAATCTAAGTGGAATTCAAATTGATTTCCGGGTGGATCAGTTTTTTTTTTTTTTTTCAAATAAGCCAACCTCTTTAAATGAAGGCGTCTTGCATCATCAAACATCACGGTCACGGGCCTATAAAAACTTTAATTTTTGTTGTTTTCAAACCCATTTGGTATGTGGATTAGCTTAGCCGACAACAATAACAACAAAAATTCATGTTTTTGTATCTTTAATTAGCCGATGGTCATCATAAAAAGCCTAAATATTTAACGAGTTTTCCTTAATTTAAATTAGTTGTTGATTAAGTTTCTCAAAACTTATGCGATGCCCAAATGTCGATCCAAGCCAGCCTACTATCTATTGTTGGGATTTTATTTCCCTTTTTTAATGGAATTAAAGTAATTTTTTTATATATTTATATTTTTGGGAGAGAGATTGTCTTTTATGACATCATTTATCACATCATAAAGATTTTATTGGTTGTTGAATTTTGTTTGGCTTTCGTTCGTGTCGGATGAAGGCGATTTTATGGTATTGTTTTAAGTATGCCATAAAGATCTGTGAAATCTTTTGTTTTTACCAATGTACTAATTATTATCTTATTTGTAACCATTTAGAAAAAAATAAGGGGAAAATATGAAGACTAAAATTTCTGTATAAGAAAAATACAATCTTAATTATTCAAAACTGATATCAACGAAAGTATGTATCGTCTTTATTTTCTTGGGTGAGACATGTCAGTGCTGTCTTAAATCATCTCTCTCTCTCTCCCTCTCTCTTGGCGACAAATTGATTGCCCTTTTTGTTCATGCTTCACAGCCCAGGATGCCTACAAGCCCAAACGAAGGTTTAATAAAGAAGGAAAAATTATTATGAAAAGTAAAGCGATTACTCGGAAAAATGTATCTAGATCAACTTTTGCCATCTTAAGAACGAAGACGATTAACGATCAACCTGCTAGGATCTGGTTTTATATGTATGATTGCCATCATCATCTTAGGGGAATTTGTTAGGTTCTTTGTGAAGAAGGCCTCCTTCTTGTATGGGCCCATCGTTTGCTAACTAAGTCTACCGCATCGATAATAATGGTCGTATCACAGTGGCGGCGGCGGCGGCTGCGTACATTTCTATCACCACTCGTCGGAGACACGTTGCTTCAACCCGGACAATCGAACGGATATTTGTCTCGCATAAACGATATGACAATGATGGAATTCCGGGCATTGCTGCAAGGCTATATGAAGTTTCGTGCGAAATAGGCATAGCTCACATAGGATTGCAAGTGCGGATCAAAGATTCTACGAATTGTGTTGCACATAGATCCATCCATCTGTCGTCGTCCGTGCGGTGTCGATCTATCTATCTATCTATCTGAGCAATGATGTTCATCTGTCTCACATCAAAAAGATAGATATGAGATTTATTTTGTGCTGGGAGCGTTCTTAAGATGCGCGACGTATAAGATTGGCGTAACTCTTTGAGTTGTTTTTAATTGCGGGAAATCTTTTTATGCTCTTATTTTTGTATGTAGAGGCGTGCGTGCGTCGGTCGCCGCCGACGACGACAACGTAGTCCTCCATGACAGATATCTTGGTTTGGTTTTTATATGGTGTGCTGTGAAAAGGATAAGAGAAGCATTTTTGAAATATTTCAAATTAAAAATTCACTAGAAATGAGTTGGTCTAATGGGCAGGGAATTTTATTTGTTTGAATTTATTGAGAGGTATTTTTAAGCGGAACTTGGTTTACTTTAGAAAAATTGACATCTGATGCATTAAATATTTACTCATTTTGATTTAAATGGAGAAGAATATGAGTTGGTTTCTAATTCTCACGTTCATTAGCTAAGTTAAATGGCTGAGCCTTTTCTCTGATGGTCTTAGATTTTTTAAATGAAAATATCGTTCTCGAAATGGTCTTGTCATTCGTTTAAGGCAGAACAGGCTCATGGCACAGGTACTTTCAACATTTAATTCCATTAAAAAAATGAAGTACGAAGATGCGAACCATACTTTTTAAGAACCACATAGTCTAAATTTCGTCTATTACTCTCAACACACTCCTCCAATAGGACTCTTTAATTTGTGAACTCGCTATAGCAAAGGGTGTTAGTTCAATAGAAGCACCTTCACGGCGGATATTTTTGTCTAGAACCTGAAATTCTTATGGATTGTTGGTTTAAATTCTCGACTTAAGGTAACCTGTGCAGTAGAGCATCTAGCTGAAGTTGTATTTCCGAGAAACACCTCTAGTTTTCGTACCAAAAACTCCTCAATTTTTCGACAATACACGCAAGCAATGACTGTGTCTCTAATTAGGCCAATAATCCCTTGAGCAGAAACTGCATACCTCACTGTCGTTTTTCGACAATTTCAAAGTGTTTGATGACGCTCATTAGGATTGTTACGGCTCCAGTACCTCATGTTCTGTATTTGAACATACACCTTGGTTTGAAAATTTGTTTTGTCAGTTTACAA
The DNA here is from genome assembly GCA_963931855.1 of Philhelius festivus. Classification (NCBI taxonomy): domain Eukaryota; kingdom Metazoa; phylum Arthropoda; class Insecta; order Diptera; family Syrphidae; genus Philhelius; species Philhelius festivus. The sequence goes on along the minus strand of OZ007555.1, from coordinate 5,197,665 downwards.
TACGTTTGTTCTGTACCTAATTTTAAGCAAATCGGCTCACAGATTTAGGCTCTAGCTCAGTGTACAAAGAATTTACAGATGCACAGACTCACGGACTGTACTTAAACTTCAAAATTTATAAATTTATTTTCGAATAGAAACTCGTAAGTTGTATTTGAAATTTCATCGAACTTTTTGTTTTATTCGAAAGTCCTATCAGTGGCATTATCTACCACATAATGACTACCACAGTTAGCTGAATTTCAGCAATTCCAGGAGCTGTTTAGTGAACCGATTATTTGCGTCTTATTACCATGCGACATAACCTCTCATACAAAAATCTAATCGGATCAAATTGCATCGATTTCGAGGTCATTTCTTGTCGCATCTGCGTCAAACAACCTTGCCCTTAAATCGTTCGTTCAGAAAGGACCCGTTCATTCAAAATAGGTAACGTCGCTTAAGATGTTTTTTTCTGAAGTCAAGATCCGCTTTTAACTGTTATTGTTCTTAGATGATGTAATTTGGGATGACGATGAACAATTAACGATGAACGTTTAACAACAGATAAAAAAAACATGGCCGCCATGATCTTTCAAAATCTAGCTGTCACTATTTGAAAACCCTAAAAACTTGTCTTATATCTTATAAAAGTTGAAAATTTGGATAGAACTATTTCGGCAATATAACTTTTGGTATGTAAGCCTTATATAGAGCTTGGTCAGACATCTTTTAAGCTTTATAAGAAATTCTTGAAAAATCATTTTTCTTTCCAGTTGTGTATGGAATTGTTATTTGCTTATAACATTTTTAACACTCAGCTGTTGCAAACTAACATTTGACGTAATATTGAATGACTTTTCATATTTTATTGAATTGTACAGGGTGCGTTTAATGTCCCAGGTCGATGTTATTCGTCAGGGACAAATTTCTCGTAAAATTCGTCTTGTAGCACGAGCTGTGTGTGATGTGACACCGCCTTGTTAAATTTACATGATATAGGCTTAATTGATGTAATTCGGGCACTTTCCAACATGTCCCCATAACGATCACCAATAACTGTTATGGCATAGTCCAAAGCATCCTAACAGAAATATAACCCAATGACGCCGGCCCAAATGGCGCACCATACAGTTACTATACGAGGATGTAGTAGTCTTTGGTGTATCAATCAAGGGCCTTCAGTGCCCCAATACCGGCGATTCTGTTTATTAACAAAGCCAGCCAAGTGCAAATGTACTTCGTCGTTCATAATGATTTTTTTTTTTTTTACCAAAAAATGGGTGTCGTCTATAGTGAACTGAAAAACATGAGCACTCCAGTTTGGCAAACGTTAATAGCCATTCCCATGATCCATACAAAATTCTTATCGACCACTCCCTACGAGTGTCAAATGACAAATTCCCAATTTCTTTCACAAAAAAATGGTTCCAAATATTCATTTTTATGCAAGTAATAATTTAAAAAATGGGTGGATTCAATTTTTGCACTTTTTGGTATATTATTCGCATGCTTAAAATTGCTGCTCAGCTTAAAATTTTTAAGACGTATGTATATGTATATTTAAAAGTTAAAGTCTCATTAGTGGAGGAAGCACGCGGGTACCTATACTCTGTTCAACAAAAATTTTCAGTACAGGGAAGATAGGCCGTTTGCCTCTTACTCTGGTTTCATTGCCTTGCATAAGTGTGTCGCCTTTTAAAGCTCTCACAGGGTTTCCCTAGCTAGCATTATAAATCGGCAACACTCAACATACTCAACTTCATAAAACTTGTTCTCAAAAGCTTCAAATTCCAAAAGCTCCTTAATAAAATCAACTGAATAAGCTCCTTGCTTGTAATTTAGAATGATAATGGTATCTCTGTTCTGATGTATATCACAAGCGCACGATCGTATTGACTTGACAGTATCCCTTTAGCAGTGGGATTCAACGGTCGCGTTAGGGTGTATAACTTTTTGCGAAGAATTACAACAACAATTCTTTAAGGAAAGTCAGTGGCTTGCTCTTTTTTAAGTGGCATTTTTCCCAACGTAGAGTAGTGATAAGTGCATCAGGCGCCACTGCTTTGGAAAAAGCTCTTCCATAAGGCCTGTACTGACAATTTTTGTTGAACAGTGTATAGATTTATACCACATCAAATATATTTAATTTTTCCAACGGATTCAAACGAATTGTAAACTTGGCTTTAAAAAAAAATATTTTTAATGATTCCAATAGAAAAATAATAGTCTGTTGTTCAAATCTCAACTATTTTGATAAGACAGGTTTTGTAGCATGAAATTTGTTTGTAGTTTTTTGTAAATAAAATGTCCATTTAAATTATTTGTATTCGATATTCTAAGCGCCAGAAAACTTGCTCAGTCATTGATGCTCATTAGTATTTACCCTTTCTTATTTATATTCTTCTCGTGACAATTTAACGATTTTTTTCCTTTCTTTTAATTTCAGGTATGTAATAATAAATAAATCAGCTTAACATTTCAAGAAACAAACAAATCGTAAGTCTTTTTGGATGAATTATTTGATTTCTTTAAGTATGTCATATTGCATCTATAAGTAACGAGTAATCTCTGAAACTTAATAATTTATTTATTCTACGCACACAGTAGTTTTGTCATATTGAAAAGGTTTTAAGCTACTCTTTAAGAAATAGAAATTGGTAATCCTATTAACAAGGTAATACCCATGGGTCATGTTTCCCTTGTTAAAATCTCCAACAATAAACTTTTACAATAATATTTTGCTTCTGACAAAGGAATGTCAATAAAAGATAAAGGGCCTAAGATTCTTCGATTTGTGAAAGAAGTTGAAGAAGCAGATGAAGCAATTCTTCATTTTTTTTTAAACCAATTCTGTACAACGTTCTTACTGAAGAACACAGACTTAGTGAATTGTCACTTGGCTTCATCAATCGTTGTCAAGTATACATATTTGTGCTTTGAGGTTTTACAAATTTTAAAATTTTTCAAGAAGGACACAAATATTTGACATTATTGATATTTACTGAAAATGGCCACTTATGTATGTACATTCGTAAAAAAATCGAAATTGCGATTTTTATCAAAAGTTACATTAGGATGAATGGAAAGACGAAAACGAAGGGCTCTTAGTTCTGTCTCTCTATCTATTTGTATGGTCGCTTACAGCTTTAACGGCTATAATAATGGGTTTGACTGTTGAGCTGAAATCTTAAAATTTCGAATAGTTGTCAATATTTTTAATTTTTTTTATTTTAAAAGAATTTATGTCACATCAAGTTCACTTCCCTTGCTATTTAGCATGTTTCTAAGGTTCTTATTACAAGTTATCAATAGTCAAAAATACTTATGAAAAAAAATAAATTAATAAAAATGGAGTTAAGTGTACTTCGATGTCAAAATCAATTCTGCCTCCTCTACTCCAAGCTAGAGCTGGATAAATTTTTTTGGCTTTAGGGTCCAAGTAAAACTTTGGCTTACCAAGATTTCGGGAACTCTTTCCCTTTTTAAATTGTTAATCTTTTGAAGTTCTTTTCTTTTTAAATTTGTTTTTAATGATTTTCGCTCATACTTGTATTTCGTAATAGGACTCAGGGGGATTTAAAGGTCTTATTCTTTCTAAGACGATATGTTTCCATATTTCGATAGATCCGATGCTTATAAAATTATTCTTATTCTTATAGAAATTTAAGTTCACACCAGTTGTATAAATTTGGTTGTTAATAACGCACCAGCTTGTTCTTCTCTGTCAAATCTCAAATACCATACCCTTTTCGTTGAGTAGACATTTATATAGAAATCAAATGCTTCAAAGTATACATGTAGTTTATTGATTTGTACTTAAAGCGTAAATGGATTTTAAGTAAGGAAAATGACCGTAGCTAATCGTGCATTAATTACACAATTCGCAAACTCATTGCAATAACTATGGAACTAGATTGGAACGGTGGAAATTAGAATTTCTCTTTTTTTTTGCAATATTTGTATATGTAAAGGGTGTTTTTTCGAGGCGGAGAATTTTAATTTGAAATTAAACATAGAAAAATGTTTTTAATATCATTGCTTTATCTGAAGCGGATGGCCACAAATTTATTTTTTGAGAACGATGGCGAATTGGCACATTTTGATCACTATCAACACTACGCACTGGATGACTTCTTATGGGATTCGTATTATTTTTTAGAGCAAACGTTTTTCAAAAACTGTCAATAGTTTCTCGAATAAGTCGTTCTGTTAGACGATTTTGAGTATCATGTAAAGATCGTATCGTTCGATGTGTGTCTTAAATTAAACCATGTTTTTCAAAATTAAATTGAACAATCTGCAATCGTTGTTCTATTGTTTATTCATGATAAATTACCAAACCAAACTAACCTCAAAACAAGAGAAAAGTTTCAAATCCGCCATCACAGAACACAGTATTGCCAATTTAAAATTATTCGCCTGAAGAAACAACACCCTTTACATAGGGCAAGTTATGCATTCGTATAAACTTGACATTGATCAGACTTGACATTAAGACTTCACATTAAGAAGATAGGGAATACCACAAAAGTGAGTTTCCAAATTTTCTCTGTCTGTCTGTTCGTTAAAGCCTAAACGGCTGGGCCAATATTGACTAAACTTGGTATAGATGATATTTTAAAAATTTTCCCGCGACACTATTTTTATTTTTTTTTTTAAACCATTCATTTTTTTTCGAAATTATAGAAAATATTATTTTTTTTTTTCAAAAAATGTTTACAGATAAATAAATAAAAAAATTGTTTAACTTACTACTTTAGCTACCTACTTTTTTTTGGTTGGAAAACATTTTCCAAAAAAAACCATTTGCTCATTCTCGATATTCTTTAAAACTTTACAACGGATTTTAATCAAAACTTCCATTTAATGCACCTTAAAAGGACTAAAACCGCTTTTAACAGCTGTTCAATTCTTATGATGAAGGCACAGCCAGTTCAATATTCACCTCTCTTGGGTGCCAGGGCATAGATCCAGTGATCTGTAAGATTGACGAACTCGCCGAAATTGGTAATATAGGAATGACAGTCCCTACATGTAAACTTATTCTGAAACAAAAAAGAGTCTAATGTGAAATATTTAAAAAAAAAGCCTGGATTTTTATCAATTTTGACGTGGCACTCGGTGAAAATCATTTGTGGTTCCGAAATTACTTTCATTCCTGAAAATTTTACCCAAATCGGTTAAGTGGTTCGATTTTTAGGGACTCTTTTCCCCTCTCCCATACAAATGGCCCCACTGTGCTCCGCCGCGTACTATAGATTTCTTTCTTTCAAAATGTTCTAGTCTTAAAAGAACCACTGAAATTCCTATCTAGAGTAGAAACCTAAGCAATTAGTGATTTGGTCAAAGATATATTCATATAAATTCATCTGGCAACACTGCACCCCAAGAAATAGCCATTCCTTGCATCTTTAAAATCACTAAGAAAAAACAAGAAACAAAATACATTTCCATAACTTTAAAAGTCCTCTCAAACTCTTAAATGCCATTTCCACTTAATGGATCTCAAGAACTGTCTCCTCCAATCTCGATTTAAATAAGTAATTTAATTTTTTTTTTTTTTGGTGTGAGACCCAATCTAAACCCAACCATAAGCCACTATCGCTTCTCTCGGCGAATAAGAACACGATACTCAAGTATTTAAAAATTATAAAATAAACAAAACAACAGTAATAGAATCATAAAATCAATAAATTTAAATAAATGCTGAATAAAAGGCCAATAATATCATTCCCAAGTGTGATATAAAATCCTCTTTTATCACCAAATTGAATCTTCAAATAACGAATAACGAACAAAACTTGAAAGGAAAATAAAGAAAGCCTAAGAACAAACCAAAAAAAAAAAAACACACACTCCTTACACAAAAAAGAATCAAATAAAAAACAATCTTTGTGAGAGATAGGAAAAGCAAAAGAGTGACAAAAGAGAAGGAGAGATGCGGTTAAAATAAAAATGAGAAAAAAAAAAGCATTAACTCGAAAGAAGTTAACTCACGATGAATTTGTTAGACTATTTTATCGCACACTTGTGACTGTGAGAGGCCTGCTAGCAATAACAAGTTAAGGTGATGCACTACTTAGACTGGCTTGCATTTGGCCAAAAGTGAGTTAGAGTTTTGTTTATAGCTGGGAAGAAAACACAAAAGCCTGAACAATCGAAAATGCGTCTTCATCTTTTTTTTAAATAATTATTTCTTTCTATTGGTTGTTTGGTTTTAAGTTGATGTCAGAAAATATTGACAAAAATTGTATCAAATAAATTACGAAAAACTTTTGCCGGGCAGTCACACACGTATAAATAAACCAGATTTCAAGTGGAGGTTGCATAAAACATGTTTTCGGTGTTTCCTCTCTTCAGGTCTTTCATCTTACCTGCCAGATTAACGTGGTCGGACGAAATTTGCACATTAAAGTGCTCCCACTTTATCACAAAAAAAGTATATTCTTTAATGGAAACTAACTCATCGACTAGTGCTTTAAATAATTAAGTGTTGTCTATTTACGTGTGATTGAAATTTAGGCTTAGGAAATAAATTGAGGCTTTAGTTTAGCTGTCGCTCAATTTTTTTTTAAACTTTTAAACATGTTTTTACCGTAAAAAATAATTTATATTATTTGTATTAATTCTCACTTCTTAAGTTTGATCAATCGTTCAGTATCATACTGTAAAATAAGAGTACGCAGTGTTACTTTATCCGGTATTAGGAAAATTTATAGAAATGAGGGCTATGTATATCAATTGTTTACTTGTAATTTGAAAAATACGCACGCTTTATCGGCCAAATTGGCTCTTGAGATCCAAGGTTATATAGTATTGAAGGCTTAGACTATAAGGTTAGTTTTACTATCGTACGTATTGTTATGGTAAAATTTGGAAAAAAAGTCTTCCCTAATTTCTTTCTTTCTAAAAAAGTTTGTAAATTTTTGGAAGACAATATTGTTTGTACCATTTCGAAGTACCTTATACATATATATATACAAGCAAAATCCAGCAAGGTAACTGACATAACAAACTCAAATGTCTTCGATTCCTTTGAGTCTTTTGGATAGAATTCATAGAAGAGCCTTTTTAATGACTGAAGATATTAACATCTCTTTTAAACACCGTCGTCATACTTCTTGTCTCTTCTTAGTTTTTGTGTCTTTAATAGTCAGTGCTCTATTGAAGTAGCTAGTTGCATTCCTTCCCTTAAGCAATTCATCCCTTAAACTGGCACTTTGGGATGTTCATCATTTTTCCCTCGATCCCAATTTCGGATGTACTATTTAGTTTAGAGATTCCTTCCTTAGCCGCACTACAAGGATGTTGATAAAAAAATTCAATGTGATACACAGAACTTCAAAACCAATTTTCGTTGGTACCTCCATTTTAATCCTTTCCACTTTCTCTAATGCTCGCAATGTGTTTTCTAACATATGAAGGGTATATCCTCTTGAGTGCGCGTCAGTAACAAAAAAAAACTTATGTTTTTAGTTCATATAATTAATTTAAAAAATAATTCACATTTATTTTTTGTTTAAATTGGGTTTAAAAATAATTGATTTTAAATGCCATACACGATGAGTAATGTATATTTTGAATTTTATCAGAAAATTGTTCCTCATTGCATGGAGGCTTACAATAAGGGTTGCCTCAATTAGTTTTGCTATGGACTGCGTTAGATTATTCAAAGTTATTGGTTTTGATTTAAAAGTCTTCGATTTTTAATAACCCAATAAAAGGAAATCAAGTGTAGCTAGGTCTGGAAACCTTTTGGCAAATGTACAGTTCCTTCCGATAAGCTTATTGGGAAATTTTCGTTGCAAATACGCCACAAAAAAAATATGCCCTGACACTGTAGCCTGATGAAACTGGACTATTGTATGGTAGCTACCCTTTCCAGATTTGCTTTCACAAAAATTCGAATTCCACCCACTAATTTTAAGCATATCTTTCCACACAGACGCACAAATGCACAGCCGAAAAGCCGCGGCTTTAAACAAATTTAGTGCTCACAAGACAAAAAGAAAATACTAGTAGAGAATGCATTCGTGACATCGAAAAGCAATTTTTTCTGCTTAAACTGCTATAAGCGTCTTACTTTCCATTCAGCTGCTAGTATTTTTTTGTTCTATAACGTGCAAATATGTACTTGCTTTCAATTATTATTATATTATTCATATTTTTCACTTTCAAATAAATTGATTGATTGAAATTCAGGCAGTTACTATAAATGTGTTAACAAAGATTGAACTACGATATCAACACAAACTTTTAAAAAGAGCCCTATGTATGATAAAAATCTATTATATAATTTTCCCTCCCCCAAATAACTTTTTGTGCTGTCAATATCATCTTTTTGAAATTATTTCAACATCACATGGCATCCTCATCTCCCATTAGAAACACTTAAAAAAAATAAAAAATCTTAAATCGAGTTCGCACCTCAGCTCTTTTGTTTTGGTTTTTTTTTATTTATCCTTAGAGCGTTAAGTGCACTTAAATGTATTTCAATTTTATACACCAACTCAAGTCATGTTCTATAGAAACGCCTTCAATATTGTTTCGTTTTTTTTTTTTTAATTAATAAACAATGTTCCCTTGCCAAAAAAAGATCCAATTTAACTCCCTCTTCGCCGCACCTTCTCTTCAATTGAATATCAAAAGCACATTCACCTCTTAAAAAAAAAAAAAAAACAAAAATCAAAAAAGATACATCGAACCCCTATATTGCACTAAATATACAAAAAAAAAACAAGAGGGAGCCACCTTTTACCTCACTCAATGCTCCGTTATCAACAATTTTTCGATTACTTTTAATTTCGTTCCGTTGTTCCTCCTTTAAAAAAAAAATAAGAAAAAAAAAATGAAAAGAAAATATTGCTCCAACACGAGATATCAAACTCTTATCTGAGTACCGACAGTTTTTCGTTGTGTGTAGACACTCTCAAATAAAATTTATACAAAAAAAAATCAAAAAGAAAAAAATAATAAAACACCGAAAAAACGATGATCAACAACAAGAGCAGTACAGAAAAAAAAAGATCGAAGAGATCAAACAAAAAGTTGGTGAAGAGAGAAAAAAGACACCCAACAGGTACCTTCCTCTCTTATAGGATATACCTACCTACCTTGAAGTAAAAACGAAATACAAAAAAAATATAAACAAAAAAAATCGAAATAATACCAACAACAAAAAATAAAGGTTCGATTTTCCTTCTCTTCTTTTCTTGGGGAGATTTTGATTGCAGACGCACCAAGGCAAACGCAAAGGCAAGTTTTTTGTTTAAGGTACTTTTTTTTCCTCAATTTTAATGGTACCTGCAGGAACAACATTAAGAATTTTCAAAAATAAATCCCAACACCCTGGCAACCCATGACATCTGGTTTAATGTTTAGAGTGTGTACCTGAGAAATGGTTAAAACTCTCTCCTTTTAGTCTTACATATGTGTCGAACGTGTGTTGACGTGAATTTTGTGTAATTTAAGCGTGCATTTTGTTTGTGTATCTCACTTAAATAAAAGATATAAATCAAATTCAATTATTTTATTAATCTTTGAAATCTTTAATTTGAAGGTTTATCTTTCTTTCTGTTCATGAAATTTTTGGATACAACTGTTAAAAAACACATTCGGTGTGAAGTTGAAATTGTAACTTTTTAGTTTGAAAATCAAGTGTACGAGTGTTAAGAATAGTTTTTTTTTCTGTTTTGCTATTTTTTTTTGTTGTACCCATATTCTTTGTCGGCTACCATTTGTGGCTTTCCTTTGTGTGGCTATTTTTAGTTTTCAACTTGTTTTGGTTTGTTTGTTAATTTTTTTTGTTTTGTTTGTTATATATTAATCTAGGATAAAAAAGACAAATAACTAAAGAGTTATTTCAGAAGATGTATGTTTTTTTTAAGATTTATATTAATTTTAATGATTATACGTACCTATCAATATTTCTACTATGAAATCAACTATATACCATTAAGAATTTGTTGCTAGCAACATGTTGCTTGAATTATTTTTGTAACACCACCACGATTTTCTTTTTTTTATAGTACATTTTATAACTTTCGATTTGTTTGTGCAGAATGTATTAATAAACAAGTAAAATAATTAATATATGAACACACTTTTTTCAGCAACATGTTGTTGTGTTGATATTTTCAATTTTCAAAATATGTGGCCCGATTTTGCTTAAATTTGCGTTGGTTTCATGATTTTTTTTTTTTGTTTTTCAATGAAAATTTCTATAAGACTTGTAAAATATTATTTTTTTTTTTTAAATTAACCTCCACACTCATGTAGTATTCTAAATGTTTCCTATTTTCGTGACCTTTTTTTAATTAATTATGTGTCAATATTGAACATTGACCTAAAGCCCTTTTAAGGAAATATAATTTATGTATTCCTTTTTATTTTCGTATGTCATATCAAAATCTATTCGAATTCGTCAATTTGAAAATGTTGTGAACATAAATTCATCAACATTGTCGGCAACATGTTCCCAGATGACATTACAGAAAAAAGGTCTCTTCTCTTCAATTTTCACATTTAAACAATGTATAAAATAAAAACGTTTAATATTTTAAATTTATTTATTCCAATTGGAGTATTTAAAAAAAATCTAAAATCAAGTTTGTAATTCAGCTCTTTCGTTTTTTAGTTTGTTTATTCAAAATTACTGCAAATTGCTTCCAAAAATTAGGTTTGATATTATATAATATTATTCTTTGCGGGGAATTATATGCTGATTCCCTTTTTCATTTAATAAATGTGTTTGATATATCAATTCTTTTTTTTATTGAATGAGCATATTTTTGGTGTGATATAAAGAGCTCTATATTCTCTCGACTTTTCAAGACCCAGGAAACATTACGAGCAGATCGATTTACGTCTTTGTATGGAGATTATATAAAAAGCCTAATATTTTTTTGTATGAAGAGTAAATGTGATGGCTTTTACAGGAGTGCTACCTCTTGCAAGGATGGGGCAAATCCTCGAAGTGCATCTTATTTTAGCAGTTGGGAATCGGCAGAACATTGTAGATCTTTTCTATTTCAAAATAACACGCATGTTTGTCACTAGGCCCGGGGTCCTCACGAGCTATCACACTATCAAATTAATTTATTTTTAATTTAAAATATCGCAATATGTTTCCAACATTCTTAATTGAAAATCTATATTAACTGTTCTAAGTTCTAATGAGGCTTAAACTTTACTTTGACAGAACTTAGCTGCTATTAGGGTAGAAAAAAAAACAGAGGAATCCAACTGTCTTTCACAACTCTTTAATAAAAAAAATAATTTGAAAACATTGAATTGTGCACTCAATAATAACATCATTTCACAAAAAAAACAAAACGATTTACAGTACACCAAAAACCATTGCAAATCGGTTCTTAAAAAATTTTAGATTTTGCCTTATTACCAAAAATTAAGAAAAAAGCAAAATATTTAACTAAAGTCTTGTTATTTTTTGTGCAAACATTTGCGTTTTTAACTCCATATGCATTTGTTGACTTGTGACATTTTATTTCCGTCTAGAGGAACAACAAGTTTCCATCTATCAAGCAGTCCCCTAGAAATGTAACAAAGTAAACATCGTATTCTTTTGGATCATCTCTATATTGTTGAACTTGTGTGCTTTGAGCGGAATATTAAATCTTGAAAATAGCCAAAAGTCTTATATACTAATGTACTCATAGTACATAGTAACAATTTCCAGATTGTCCTGGGTGCCATTGAATCTAAAATTTGTCTGTTCCTATTGTGAGTAATTTTAGAATCAAATTCGCTCCGAAATACTCAAATACTGTTTTGAATGTCAGCAGAGTTGCTACCTTCGTTCAATCTTTCTTTTATCTGTATATTACCTTAACAATTTCCTTGCCAAAGGTCTTCTGTATTATGTATTTCATTACTATCTGAACAACTTTTTTTTTCAATTTTAAAGACAATTTTGATACAAATTTAGTCATTCTCTCTTTCATCCGGAGTGACGGTAAAATCTGACTTATTTCATCAGAACTTTGAACAAACCAACCAACTCTGCTCGAAATCTTACCAAAATCCTGACGTAAAGTCTGGGAACCGAAGGGCTCTTGCGGTGTTGTACTGCCCACGCTAGTATTCCACGCAGGATTTCCAAATATTTTGAAACAAAAAATTGCTAAGCCAATTGTAAACAAAGAATAATGTGCCAAATTTTTAATTTCTATATGCAAACTAATATTAAAAAAAAAATCCATTAGCAACATGTTGAAATTCTAAATTAAGAGTTGGAAAACAGAGTGAATGTTGTCCCATAAATGTTTGTGATCAGTTTCGGTTTGAAACTACATTTTTTATGTTTCTTTCGGTTCAGTGGAAAAGTCCATATTTAATACTCTTTTATGATTGTAAAACATTTTGCAATATTACATAGTTTACTCATATTTCGAAAATCGTTAGCAACATGTTGAAATTTTCATTGTCAAAGATTATCAATTCAATCAATATTTAAACAAAAGTCCCTTAGGGACATGTTGAGATTGTATATACTAATTCCAGTACTGTCAACATGCATATATGTATACATGTGTCTGTGGTTAAGTTCAAATCAAAAGAAAAACAAACTCTATATACATAGGTACAGAAATGAAAATCTTGAGCAATAAACATTTCATCTCAGAAACTTCTATACAAAACAATTCTTCATATCCAAGGAGTTAGTTTCCTGTTTGGTTTCTCAAATATACCAGCAATAAATATATGTGTAATTCTCCTACACTCCATATATCTACAAATTCCCTCAGCAACATTGGGCAGCATCATCAGCAAATAGCCTCTCCAACATGTACTGCGCACTTACTGCATCATCCTCATTCTTATTTTATTTGTGCCGCTCTGTTTTTGCTCCGCGCTGGTCATCCCGTCCGTAGTCTCGTCGTCGTCGTCTTATTTTCAGTTTCAGTCAGTTTATTAAAAAGACACACAAAACTAAATTTGAAAATAAAAATAAAACACCAGCAAACATTTATTTGCTAAGAAAAATCTCGACACAAAAATATTCGCGCATCCATCCAACAGCAACAACTAACAATAAAATAAAAAAAAAATATATAAAAATAAAAATAAAATTATCTACAACAAACCACCTCGCACAGAGAGTTGTAGTGTATATCCTATAGAGATTCTTCATCTTTTAAGACTTCGGTTTGTTGTGAGAGAGACTCCGCCGGCCGCTGCGCCGCCGCCGTGGATTTAAGATTTTTGTTTTATTTATTTTTTACTTTCGTGCACAGTTTTATTCCTTACTTTTTTTTTCACTGCTGCTGCGCTGCTGCTGTTGTGCTGCACTTCGATTTATTTTTGCGAAAAGTTGAGTTATTTTTGAGATTCTTGTTTTTTTTTTTTTTTTTTTGTTGCTTTCTTATTATTTATATGCTCTCCATACATCTATGTTTGAATAACGAGACAACTGCAGGACGACTTTTGTTCCATGGTACAAAATACAAAAAAAAAAAATTGCATACATATAATGGTTTATGTCGAGAGGAATATAGAAACGATCGGTCGTAGTGCTGCAGAATGGATTTGGAGACCGTGTGTGCATAGAGCGCTTAAAAGGCCAACATTGGAACTATTTATACTTCCATGGATGCTGTGTATGCCTCCTGCAGCCTGTTACTGCATTTCTGTATACCGTCAGTGGTGGATTTCGCTGGATTAGTCGCCCCTAGGCAGCTCTTAAATGCATCGCGATATTTACCAAAACCTCACTTAACTTTCTGCCAAGAGTATTGAATGTAGTTTTATGACGCAGTCTTTCCTAAGTAATACTCAAAATTGTCAATTGTGTCTTATTTAAAAAACAAGTAGATCATCATCATCTTTAAAAACAAAACTCTCAACCAACCTAATTTGAAGCAAATTGGTCTACCCGTTTAAGCTCTAGTTCAATGTTTAGTAGACGTACAGACCGAGTAATGGTATGACGAAAACACTCTGTTGGATTTCACCATCTTGAAAATTGGTGTTAAGCCACACTTTTCATAGTGTAGCTAACAATACTTTTTAGGAAAATGTTGTCCATTTATGTACCAAAAGAAATACCATCTAGGTCTATACCAGTTAAAAGATCAAACCTCTGCAAAAATATAGGGGGCCGTTACGGCGCATAGAGAGCCTAAACCTAGTGACTTTCAACTCTCAACCAATCGTATGTGCGTGTTACTAGGAATGGAGCGGACCTTCAATTTTCTACCGAGTTCCGAGCGGCTCCCGATCTATGAAGGGTCTCTGCCTGAGACACAGCAGCTTTCCATCTTCTACGATCCTGAGCACTGTGCTTCCAGTCATCTAGGCCAACCGCTCTTGCATCCGTGATGGTTTGGTCCTTAAACCGGAGGCTCAGTTGCCGCGAACCTGAGGCTGGGACTCTCTTAGCTGGAGCATTGTTGCCCATTCACTCTATGTGGCCGAGCCAATGTAGTTTTGGCTTTCTAGACTACATCCACATCTTGGTAAAGCTCTTTCAAGATTCTTTTCTTGAATTCAAGAGGTTTTAGATAGACCTCGCCTCCAAAGCAAGAGGTGTGCATATGCTGCAACATATCACAACTTAGCGACCGAGATGGCTTCGGCTATGTCGGGGTTAATGGTCAGGACTCAATCTGACTCCTATGGAGGTAGGCCTCCCGTGGGGTAGAGCCGGCAATCGGCAGGTACTCACGTAAAACCAAAAGACGATTCTTCGTAAAGCTGATAGAATTCGCGGTTATATCTACTCCTTCTATTCGCCCTCCTCGCAAACAGGACCAAATATCCGTCGAAGAATTTTTCTTTCAAAAGAGCCCAGTATCATGTGCCCCATTTTCTGTTAATATTCCAGCACTCAGCACCGTAAAGTAGGACTGATTGTATAAGGGCTTTTTAGAGCGTGCACTTCGTATTTCGAGTGAGAAGTTTTCAATCCATTTTTTTTTTGTTAAACCGAAGTAGCAGCGGTTTCCTTGGGTAATTATTCGTCTGATCTCCACTAACTAAGGTATCGTTCGTTGAGTTAACATTGACTTCGAGGGAGATGAACTCCTTAACTACCTCAATAGTGACTCAATAGTGACGTTTTGCACTAATCAGTGGATATATGTTTGTTTGTCTGTTGATAGCATAAACTGGGTCTTGTCCTCATTTACTTCAAGGCCAACAAGACTCGTTTGATCTTCAACAGCTTTGAAGGACTCTATCTACAGAACTTTGGGAACAGCCAATGATGTCCATATCATCATGTTAACGCCTGCTCTGTATACAATTTGCTCTAGAACGAGACTGAAAAAGTCACATGATAGCCCATCTCCTTGCGGAAACCCTGTACATGTTTGACATAGTTAAGAGGAGTTCATCCCCAGTTGCACATTGTATTGCGTATTTTTCAATGCAACCCGATACAGTTGGATCAGTTTTCCCGGGATACCGAGTTCGGACATCGCCATGTAGAGTTCCTGACGATGAATGCTATCATATGCGGCTTTGAAGTCGATAAATAGATGGTGAGTCTCGACCTGTCTATGGTCGATCTGCTGTGCCGGAAGCCACACTGATACTTGCCGACTGAATTATTGCAGAACGGCTTAAGACGTTAACATACGAGTAGCACGTTGGATAGGATCTTATATGCGACATTAAGCAGAGATATACCTCGATAGTTTTAGCAAGACAGGATTATCTTTTTTGTAGATCATATGGAACTGATAATAATCCAGTCATCAGGCATGTTCCCATTCCATCCATATTTGGTTGATGGTTTGATGTGTATGCAGCCTGCCAAAACATCACCTCCGTTTTTGAAGAGCACTGCGGCCTTGTTGTTCTTAAGCATATTTATAGCTAGACCCACATCTTCTACACTGAGTGGTTGAGTTGGTCTTCATTAATTGGAAGCGGGTTGTCTTGTTCCCCTATTAAACGATTTACATACTAAAAGATGCCCATTTGCAAAGTTATGGTCATTCGCTCAAAGTGCTCAAACGGAAGAGTAGGTTTGAAAAAGAATCCGTTGAATCCAAAATTCAGCAAATATTTCTATCAATTCACCATAACGATGTATGAAAGTTTTAGCTTTATTCTTCAGGCAAATGTTAAAATATTTGCTTTACAAATATTGTATAACTATTTATATATAACGGAGTGGAACAATGATATTCATATCTCAGAGAAAAGCTCATTAAATCTTTATTTAAATTCTGAACATTTTCATATCTGTCCGCCCTCGAAACATTTCGCCCTAGGCACCAGGCAATCTCGTCTTGGTGGTAATTCCGCTTTAGTGTAATGCTATGCAACAACTCTCCTGGGCTCTTTGTGTTTATAGTACTACGCGGGGATACAAATCGCTAGGGAGTTAGATAGGGTGATTTTTCCTAACTGAAACGACACTCAATTTTGTGGGTAATAAAACACATACTCATCGACTGGATAGTATAGTTTTATGTAACCAACTCAAGTTTGTGTTTATTTTTTTTTTTTTGCTATCTATCTATTTAACCAAAGGATACAAAACAAGCAAACGTAATACATCGCACAACGCAAATCAAGTTGGCCAGAAGCCCCATTGCCATGCAGAGTCTTGAAGACGGTCTTTCAAAAAAAAAAAATTAAAAAATAGTCAGTGGTATAAAACTCTGTATATGCGAGAGGGTTAGAGAAAGAAGAACAAAAATCTCTTGTGTTCTGGATTTAACATATTGTGGGGATCGATGGTGGTGGTGGTGGTGGTGAATAGTGGTGGTTGTGGAAAATGAAGAAGGAGGAAGTAAAGTTCAGCAAGCAAATTTAATCTTATGCAGCAGGAGGTATAGTATGGGCAACAGCATCACCAAACACAAAAAAAAAACAACCTTTTTATAGAGTGGGTGCTGGTGGACAGTTTTAATGATCGACAATAAAAAACTACAAAACTAAAATTGAAATTGTGTATAGTTAGAGGGAATTTTGTAAGAGCGCACACGCTGCTCTCATGAACTCTTTGTGGTTTTTGTCTTATAAGCTTGTAACTAATTTAAGAAAAGTTATAACATCTACAACACTACGGTTCAGTTGATTTGACGCATTTCAAGAGTTTTGTTTTAAAAAAAAAAGATGCAGTACAGCCCTCAAAAATTGCTTGCAGGGTCTGAGAATAAAAGCCTCTGCATGGCAGTCCAACTCACTTACCATTATGTCAAGGGGTATTACTAATTTCCCTCGATGTGATGTTTTGGGTTTTTGGATTACATCCACATCTTGGTACAGCTTATAGAGTTCGGGCTTGTTCACTCAAAGAACCAAATATTAGTCGAAAAATATTTCTTTCGAAAGAGTCCCAGTAACTGCTTATGGTGGAACTTTCAACTTCTTAAAATGGGACTGCCAATATAAACTTGGTTCAACCGCAGTAGCATGAGCTTTCTAGGGTAAGGTAGAAAGTCTTATTTATTGATCTTAAAAATTCTGCAAGAAGATCCACCAAGTCCCGACAAATCTTAAAAATTCTGCAAGAAGATCACCAAGTCCCGACAAATCTGAGTGCATATTTCCAAAGGGAGTAAAGCACGACTTTTATGACTCACCACGTTTTGGTCTAACTTGTTCTAACTGTGTTCATATTTCATAAGTGTTGAGGTGTTGCTTGTCTATAGAATAGTTCCATATGAAATGGAACCCTTCCTTGCAAAGTTATAAACCTTTTTCACAACCAAATTTCCGTGTCAGTGGGTAGGTACCTACCTAAATTTCAAATTCCAATCTTAAGCGAAAAATCTTGTGATGCCACATTTTTTTTTACAAAAAAAAAAAAAAAGAAAGATTCCTTATCAAACTGGTTCTTAATTTTGTTCTTATTTTAATTTTTTTTTGCAAAAACCAAAAGGGCACTATCTTCCCAATATCTGAACCACTTTATATTGCTTTTCGTTCGCGGGTAGTACTTAAAACATACGCTCATTTATGGTGTATATAGTAGTCGGACCGTTTCTCATTTTAATAACACTCGCATGACTTGAAACCAATTTATAACCTACTTACCGGACACAAGGCATCACAGGCCTGTCGCTTCGATAAATTTATGTACATTGGATCGAAAAATTCAAAAAAAAAAAAATGAAAAAGACAAACACCACAAAACGTTCCCCAAAGGAGACAGTGCGCAAATATATTACTTATAATTGTTATCATAAAACTTCTGGGTACCCGGTTTTTTAGTCTTTCTTTTTTTTTTTCCTCAAAGAGTTCCTTTTTTTGGGATTTTTTTTTTTTGGAAATATGAACGAACAAAAAAGATCGGGTGTGGAATAAAGTAAGCAATTGCTTTATCGACCGTATTTTATATTAAGGTTTATGTACGTTAATTGACCTTAAACTGCTGCGGTATTTTATCCATCTTTGGACGGGTTTTTTGTGTACTGTGGCAAGGACCGATGTGGATGGATGGTGAAATGGGTACAATGTGAGAAAGAGGATAAATTGATTCTAACAATTGTGACTTTTATATAATGAAGATGAAGAAGAAGAAGAAGAAGAAGAAGATGTTAAGTGACATTTTCACTTTCAAGAAAGAAATGAGGCTTTGAAATTTTATGAGCTAAAAATTTGTTGAAGTGAAACTTCTTCAGGCTTTTGATCAGGATTGATGTAGAGTCAACATTGAAAAACCATCCTTGGCCTTAACTCAAATTTTTATCTGTTGAGAAAGCTTTGATACGGGTTTTCACTCATACTTATTTTTCATGTTAACTTTCCCGCTGTGAGCTCTTGATCTAAAACCATGGTTATATTATTTTTGATGACTATGCTGATCTGTTTTTAAAAAATCCATTACCTCTTGCCTTCGTGGTGAAATACTTTACAGCATTGTTTCATATGGTTCAAGGTATTCTCTATTTATATCAACTTACTTAATTCCCAAATGCACCCAAGACAAACTGCTGCTATTATTCTCATTTTTTGTTTCGAACCTCTATCGAAAGTGCAGCATTGCATGTGATTTGAGTTCAAGTTTATCTGCTTAAAAGTCAATAACTAGAGGCGTTTAGTTCTTTTCCATTCGGCCGTCCATCCATTTTCATATACACCTTCAATTTACCACGCCATCCATGCTTGCAAAAAAAAAAAATCCCAAACCAACTCCACCACTCAAAATGCTTACTCTCAGCTCAGCTCAGCTCATTTCATGGCTCAATATGCATGT
This sequence comes from Philhelius festivus, assembly GCA_963931855.1. Taxonomy (NCBI): domain Eukaryota; kingdom Metazoa; phylum Arthropoda; class Insecta; order Diptera; family Syrphidae; genus Philhelius; species Philhelius festivus. Next base: position 5,178,506 of record OZ007555.1, on the reverse strand, counting down.
CAATCAAATCAGACATGGAAATCGCTGGTAATGCTGCATTGACAGACGCATCTTACTTTATGGCTGGAGCGTATACTGGATTTTGTTGCACCGTGTGATTTGCCGCCGCCGCCATGCCACTTATCGATAGTAATGACAGTTTAATTGAAAAGCGTATTTTAATCGCCCTAAGCAGCTATATATATGAGAAGGCAAGCACTTAAGTGCAAGCTGGCCTTATGGCATTTTAAGTCGATTTCTTGTATGTTCCTTATTGAGAACTCCTTGTTTTGCAATTCCACTTTCAATTAAGTAAATTGAATAGCCATTTAGGTTTGTACCTCTTTCTACTAAGTCTTTGTTAAAGGATAAGAATTAAGTAGCATTATTTTTTGTTTAGCAGACATCGCAAGGTCATGGGATAAGGGAAAAAGGATTGCGAGAAATATTTTTAAGTATATTTTTTATTTCCTTTCATTTATCGAAGAGTAGGAAATTAATTTTCTTTGTTCCTAAAACATGTTCTCTTTTAAAGTTGTGTGTATTATATTTAAGGCAACACGTTGTGAGCAATGAACTCAGAGTCGTTCTTTCTGATTTTATTAGACATCTAAGTGGGCTCGTAGGTATTCTGAATATTGGATACTAATCTCTTTATCTGAGAATAAGAACGAAATGTGTTGTTTTGAGAAATGGTAAACCCAATGTTTAGATCCTTCGTGAATACTTAAGACTTGTACCTGACGATGATGTCCCCTAACTTTTTTGTTTAGTCAAGTTTTATTTAATATTCCGGGAAGATCGGCTTTGTTAGCTTTTTATATGATTCTAAAAAAAAAAGAAGTTGAAAAACTAAAAATATCCACAACTGAAGCCCAAGAAATGTTGCCAATAACAATCCTTTATAGTAAAGTTACAGCCACTCAAAAACGTAGTGAATCAACTACAGAATTAAAAACAATACTTATTTGTTTTAATTTTTGAAAGTACACTGAATATCTCAATGATGATGGTTTATCCAGAAGAGCCCTTTTGGGCATTACCTACTGTTCCCGGATTGTATGATGAAAGTGATTATCGTGGTAAGTTGTTTCTATTTTTTTTTTTAAAGTTTTCTGAATTATCACAATATGTTTGAAAAGTTTTCTAAGGCTAAACATAAAGATAAACTATTTACATACTTATTAAAACATAAAATCCTTTTTTTTTATTTATATGATAATCTTCCCTAGATCTGCGTTCTAATGGAATGTTGCACAAGTCTTCACTGTTTTGAAATGTTCGTTAGATTTTTTTTAATAATTTTCGAGAACACATTAAATTCAATTTCGTGTTTTATGTATTGTATTTTTTCAATTTCAAGGAGTCATTCCCATCTCTTGAACACCGTCGGAATGTTTCATGTCTTTCCTTGTTTTATCGCTTCTTTCACAAGCAAAGTTCAGTCCAAATAGCCAGTTGCATTTCTCTCTTTAAATAGGTACACCCGTGGTACTCGTTTCGCTGGAAAAGTTCATCAGTTCACCCTAGAGCCTAATTTTGGACGTATGTACCATCAAAAAATGAGATCAATTTTTTAGTCGCACAACATGAATTTGGAATAATTTAAACGGCACGGTCTTCCCTTGCCATTTCAATTTGAAAACCTTCAAGGCCAATGTTCATCGAAAATTCCTTTCTCCATAATTTCCCAATCACTCGTGCTATGTTTATGTTGAACATTACACTGGTATCATAATAAAGTCTAAAGTGCGTGTGAATTATAAAAAAATGTGTTTATCTACTTCTTTATACTTAAATGGAGAGATAAGTTCGAGGTGCAACTGAAGGGACGGGATTAAGAAGTTTCTTCTGTAAGCCCAGACCTAAGCAAACTATTTTATCAGTTTGTTGAAATTGCCTTCATTTGTGCGCTTAACCTAAGACAAGTATTTTTTTACTGATTGTTCTTCTCGGTTAGAATCGAATGCTACATGGCCTATCTTAGTGTCTTTGTGCCTTTCGCTATCCCTGTACGCCATCTGCATCCGAAAAAAATTGAACAAGTCACATGATAACTCATATTGCCGAGACACTGAGCGCGTCTTCAATATTTCAGAAAAATGTTTCCCTTGTTGCTACACTACATTATCAGTTTTCCCTAAATCCCCAGTTCGGACCTTGACTTATAGAGCTCCTGACGATAAATGCTACATTCATATGAAGCTTTAAAGTCGATAAAAAGATAATGGATCTCAATAATGGACATGACTTGCCTCGTTGCGAAGATTTTGTCTAAGCTCAAACACACACTGACACTTTCCGATTAAAGTGTTGCAGAACCGTATGACACATTCTTCATCGTCTTCAACCGTTCTTCCTACCATCCGTTCTATGGTGCTTCATTCCATTTACGAGTATCATGATTTTATGATTCTATCAGACCGGCCGGCGGCAGATTTAATTTTGGTTTGTTTACCTAAGTCCAGGTTTTCTAGATGTCGCGGTACTGGGACCATAGATTGTTAACGTCCTTGAAAAATTTATCCGCAGCGGAGAGCTTCCCGCTCAGCCATACCTCTCTTTAGACTTTACCATTTCAGGGCATGCTCGAACGTTCAAAGTACATATATTTTTTTCTTAAAAGCAGCTCGAATTTTTTTTTTCGTTCGACAATCCAGCTCTGGGACCGTATCGCGTAAGAGTAAGGTGATCACTAAATTAATTGATTGTCGTTTTGACAATCGCTCTCTCTTTATTTCTTTATTGATATGATTCAAAATGTCACCTTAGCCAATTCCATCTATTATTTTCCATGCAACGATGTAATATCGATTATTAGTACATGTTCGGTTTTGGTTGTTGTCTAAAGAGCGCCAGGTTTTATTGTGAATTATTAGCCTTGGAAAGTGGTAGTAGTGCCTTCTCATAAGCGTATTACGAAGTACTGATTTTTCTGGCCTAAAACCGTTTGTTCAACGAACTTATCATTTTAATATGCGTCTAATTTCATGATGAATTACTCTTTGGTGTAATAGTTGGTGCGTTGAACTATCAGACCAGAGACCTGGGTTCGCTTCCCAGTCGCGCGCCACCATCAAAGAAATTTGGTTTTTTAAATTTGGTACGGAATTCACGAATTATCCGAGAATATTTCCTGTCTTGAAATCTGCTTCCCATTTTAGCCGTTTGGAACAAAATTGTAGTCTCCTCCATTCCTTCCAAAAAAAAATTTACACGAAAATGGTTGAAAGTTGTAAGTCACTAGCTTTATGTTCTCTTCGAGGCGTTGGCCTCTAATTTATGTTTCAATTTCACATTCTGATAAGGTGGAACTTAAGTGGCCAATATGGCAACCTTGATTGGCACTTATTCAGCTACGTTTACACTTTTAATAACAGAACTTGAACCAATTTTGTGATTTACTCAAAACTACTTAAAAATTTTAACTCGTAAGCAGTTAACTCGTAGTAACTCGAAAAAGTTAAAATCTTTAATAGTTTCGAGGAAATTACAAAATAAAATGAAAAGTGATTCAAGTCCGGTTTTATGTATAAGGTTTACTTCTTCTTCTTCCTTTGTTTCGGCGCTGTTATGATCTCGATGTCGAGGGGATCATAACTCTCCCACGTATCTGCTTCACACTAGTGATCCGCCTGTGGGGTTCGCCGGGTTGACCTCAGAAATCGGCGGCAAGCCTCCCGGTTTTGTATTGTTCCATTTCTGAGGCCAACTGAATGCTGGTGTTTTTGAATTTGTTTGTACCAGGAGTGTTTAGGCCTACCTTTCTTTTTATTCCGAATTGGAACGTTGTATGATATTGACGGGGTTCTCAGGATCTCTCCTTTGAACATGGCAATACCAACTGAGTCGGTCGTGTTCAATTTTTTGGGAAATGGTATTCTTAACATGAAGGCTTCCTCGGATCTTCGTACTTCTAATTCGATCAAGCTTTGTAACTCCTGCTGTCATACGAAGCATCTTCATCTCAGCTGCCGTTAGCTTACTCTCATACTTTTTGTACATTGTCCAACATTGTGAACCGTATGTGAGTGCTGGACGCACAACTGAAGTGTAGAGCTTTCCTTTCAGCTTAGGGGGCATTTTTCGGTCACAGAAGATAGCAGAATTTTCCCGCCACTTCATCCACCCTACGCTTACGCGATGATTGATATCGTCATCACAAGTAGCTTCGTTATTTATCATAGACCCCAGATATTTAAACTTTTCACACTTGGGAAGCACTACTCCAATCAAATAAATGTCTGGAATAGGCCTGTGTGGATCAGAAAATGGGCAGCATAGGTATTCTGTCTTTTTCGCGCTTATGCGGTACCCACTTCCTTCTAGAACATCCACCCATACGTCAAGTGCTCGTTGTAGGGATATCGGGTCTTCACTTATGATGGCTCCATCGTCAGCAAAGAATAACTGATGCACTTTTGTATAAGGTTTACATAGTTGAATATGTAGATTCTAAGTTTGTCATATTGGTCACTTAAGTTCTTGTCATAAGACCTTGGATATAATGCCTTTTCGCCAATTGTCCTGCTTGCATATATTTATGCTCCCGTAATTTAGTGAGTTGCTTGAAATTAAGTTACATTCGATCTTTGATCAGATTGGCTGATATGCTATCAACCCGCCTCTGGCTATGATCTTTATTCTGACTATTAAGCAATTCATCCATTCGCTACGAAATGCTATCAGGAACAGAGTAAGATTGTCCTCTCTGCTCAGAACTCTTTGGTATATAATAATTTGCAAAAATTGATCTCTGTTTTTTGTTGGGCTTATTTCTCGGTATTTGGAGTCCGTTTTTAGTTCTTTTGAGACCTCTATTTTCTTGTTTTACCTGTCCGTGTTCTAAGTCATTGTTCAGACGTTAGTTTGAATTGATGAGAATATACTATTCATATTTTAGGGGGTGCACATTTCTTTTCTACACTCAGCATACTGATCTAAGCGCTGAACCTCCTTTCATTAACCTCTTCGAGGGTCTTAGTCCATTACGCAACCGCAGAATATCGGGTCTACAGCTTCCCACCTGTTTTAGCACTGATTCCCGAAACATAACGCAGGCGTGGAGACACATTCATACTCAAAACTACGAGTAGGTTATCCGGGATTTTTCTCTGTATAAAACTTCATTTGTTGAATGTCTACGGCCCAGTTTTTCACTGTACACTTACCCGAATACTTGACACTTAAGTCTCTCATATCGCATACTTCATTGCGATCGTTAAGAAAGCCCACCCCTAGCGAATATTCTATTTGATGTAAAACCTAATGTCATGTCCATGTGATTTCTATCGCTGTGTAGCCCAGGCTTTCCTCTTCCAATTTTTGCAACACACGACAACTAATTGCCACAGGCATGTTTATCTCTGCATCTAAATAATATTTATTTTTTTCTTGTAGCAAATGACTCAATTACAATCGTTTCAATTGTCGCTTGATTTAAGATTAAATAAAAATTCGCGCACTGTGTGTTACAAATTTTCCCGATTTTGATTGAAATTTACACAAAAAATCTTGAACATGAACAAGAAAATTGTAACATTCCATAAAAAAATTTAAGTGGCAGGCGTATTTGTGCCTTGAGTATTTTTTCTCATAATTTAAATCTTAAAGATTGTTGTTATTTTGTTGTATATTTAAATTTTTTTGTGAATTACTCAATTTCGGTCTTAGTTAATTATATGGTATTGTCGCGAGATTAAATGTCAGATTAATAATTTATTCATGAATTTGTTGTAAGATGTTGATGAAATTATTTATCAATTATGAAAATCTTTAATTTAAACTGGAATTTAATTTGAAAGTTGTTAACCGACAAAATGAATGGGTGTTAAAAAATTCCAGGGAAGTAGTTAAAGTCAAACGAGATTTGTGATGATGTGAACTTCCCATCAACTGATTTTATATGCAACACAAAAAAAAAAAAAGATATGATGTTAGATTGTAAAACTTTTTTAAAAGATCTCGTATGGGTGATGTCGAAAAAACAAACCTAAGAAAGTATTTCTTTAAAACCATACGCGAATAGATTTGAGGATTTTAATATGGGATCGATACTCTACGAAATATGAGAGAGGTTCCAATCCTAGTTGCAACTTTTAGAAATTGTTTGAAAATTCGTTATACCGATATTTTCGGTCTGAACTTTGGTTAAAATGCCCGCCTCGGCTTCTTCCAATTTTCAAGACTCTTCCGCATAGATCTTCATCTAACGATTTTAGTTTAGTCCCATAAACCTGCGACTTCTGGAAACTCCAGAAGAAAAAGCTTAGCAGGGTCAAATCGCATGACCTTGGTCAATCAATCAATCAATCAATGTCAATCGTGGCGACCGAGGGTGGCATGTAGCGCCGTCTTGTCGTCTAGGTCCATATGTTTCAATTTGAGCCATACGAAATTTGTTATTATCGTTCTTTAGCGTTCGCCATTAACGGTGACCGCCCCACCAACTTCGTTACAGAAAAAGTACGGACCAAAACGGTAACTTTTTGAGGCGAAATGCCTTCTGGGAACCTCGTGTGGGTTCAACTACAGTTGGATCATGTACGAGTTAAAGTCTGCGAAAGGCCGAGTTCTTGTGTACGTCGACAAATTGACTTCCTCCGGTTCTGCTGTAGACTTTTACGAACCAAGGCAATGTTCTTGGCCGATCTTACGTTGTTTTGAGGTACGAATGTTGGCTGATTGATTTTATCAAACCGGTCGTCTCGAAAACGTTGAACTGTGAAGGGCCACCAAGTCTACCCTACAATGGGCACAATGCGCGTGATGCTTGCACTAACGAGCACTTTGATAAGTTTTATCATCATTTGGACGTGCTGTTAAATCGTGTCACTTGCTATGGTCATTTAGCATCAGTAACAACAGATTTGACAGATGTCACCAAAACAACATGGACGCCAAAATCATCCTACGTCAATTGAAAAACCCTTTATTATCATATTGTTTGGATTTTAGTAGGCTCTTCTCTAAGGCATTGTCAGCACTCTTTGAATATGAATTTATTTAATATAATTTTCACCGTGAACATCAAAATTATTTATTAAAACTGAAAACGACACGAAGGTATAAATCAGCTAAGAAAAACATTTTCAAATACTACTCGTCCCCATTCATTAGAATTGTTGCATTTTCAGTAACCCATTTAGGAAATTCCATCAATTCTGGATAGATCAATAATGCCCAACTTTGTGAAAAAATATAAATTGTAATAACCGAGGCGATAGATGGCCCTATTCCAGCAAGAATCTTCAAAAAAAAAAAAAAAAAATGGCTTAGTTCGGTAATTCTAGATTTTTTCCAAAAACATTTACCATATCCTTCGTTCTTATGTTTGCATAAGCTGCCACTAAAGCATTTGGAGCTGTTGCTGGTGGCATTAAAAATGCCATACTTCCTGCCAAACCAACAGGCAACATAAAATATAAAGGATGCTTTTTGGATTCTATGGCCTGTTGTTAAGATTCAGTTATTCCTTAATATTTAAAATCGAAATCGATCTAACTTACCATTTGAAGAATTCCTGGTGCAATGACGCTAATCACGGCTGCATTCACCGTCAAATTTGTACAAATTTCCATAAATACAATTGCTAAAAATAAGCTCAAAGGAGCTGGAAGATGTTTTAAGCACGAGAGTGAATCTCCAAGAAGCTTTGACAATCCATTTATTTTGCTTCCTTCAGCAATTGCTCCTCCACAACCTTTTTGGATGAGTTTGACAATTTAAAACAAGGCAAATTTATTTAAATTTTTGTGTGTTTCACCAATTATGAAGACTAAATCCCAAGGAAGAAGTGAATTCACGAATTTCCAATTTAATAATCCAGATGTTTTTCCAACTGAGCTAGCTATTAGATCAGGATTAAAAAAGGTTGTCTTATGAGAATATAGTCCAGGCAGGTGGTGTGGTCGCATTTTGTGCATACTTAATTTTGTTTTGGTATCGAACTTTAATAAAAAATACTATACAATGCAATAAAGTTGCATGCAACTGATTTTCAACTTTTGAAATATGAAAATTTTCTTTCCATAGAAAAAATGTTAAGATAAAACTTTTAGACAATAACTTTTTGACTTAAAAAAGGTGTAGTAACGAACTGGCTTATTAGACAAACTACTGAATAGTTGCATTGTTTGAATTGTTTGACAATAATATAAAATATTGACAAGCCAAATTTTCGCTTTCCAATTGCTAAGAAATTTAAAGTGACACAGTTATAATACTAAGTTCCTGAATAACTTATTTTGCTTACTCTGGAAAATGGTATTTTTTGAGATATTATTCTCAACGTGTGATATATACTGTATGTTGAAATTGCGAATAAAATAAAATATGTTTTGGAAGGCAAGGATCGATTTCTATCTTCACGACCTGGACTATGTGGGTAAAATAATGTGAATAAAATATCAACTTACCGTTCCAACATTTGAGAAATGTTAAATTTGATGGTAAACTGAATATCAGAAATATGATAATTGTAGTTACAGATGCGTTTAAAATTTCTCTGAAATAAAATAAATAGTTTACTAAAATTTAAGAAAATATAATTATATAATGTAAATAAGCTGCCACCTAAGCACAAAAATATTTGTTTTAAGAGTGTTGCCTATGGCCACAAATAGACAAATCAAAAATTTTATGAGAAAGTGAAAAGTTTAACTTTACCTATACAAAAATTAAATATCTTTCAATCTGTCAGTTTATGGCTTATTTTATTTTGATATGTACATTCGATTTTTTTATGTACATACATATGTTAACTAGTATTCCAATATCATTGAAACCGCTGATCCATTTTCAATTCTATAAAACTATATGCCTCTGGTTACAATTTAGCAAAGAATTTTGTATACATTTTGAAAAAAATGGAACAATTTTCATTATTTGAGCTTCTTTATTTGAAATACATATTTCAAATTAAAAAAACTTAAAACATTTGCAAACTGGTGATTTAGCTAGGACCAGTTCTGAGATCTTAGCAATCATGAAATCTGAATCCAATCAAAAAGCTTAAACTGAAAATGTTCAAGTTCGTTGGCTTTGTTATCGTTCGTCACAATTGATAAATTCATAAAAACAGAGAAACCTCTGACTCCTTGCGGAGGAATTCTGGTTGTGCTTCTCCTGCAAGTCAGTCAAACTGTGGCAGTAAAATCTCCGAAAAAGTATCCTTACTACCTAATTATACTAAACTTACTTTCCACTTGTTAAGTCTTCCCATCCTTCTGCAAATTCAGGTTCCCGAGTAAAAATCAAGGTAATCATAGCAACGATAAGTGTTGCCGTTGTACACTGTCCCACAGTTAACGATCCGATTTCTTCATATTTGTCATCAGCCATTCGTTGAGCAGCCATTTTTTCTTCGTTATTAAACTGCAATGCAATTGCTTCTTTGCTATTAGATCTGTTTAAAAAAAATAGTTCTTTAAAACCTCACAATACGAGTATAGTTAAAATAATACCGAAATAGTCCCATGTGTGTAAATTCCATGATCAAATACATCAGAGTTGTGTTAACAATCATTGGTGGCAAAGCATAAGTTATAAAATATCCGAAATCAATGTCATCAGGGCTACCCGGAAATTCGCTACAAAAGAATTCACTTATGCAAAGTAATATTTTTATTTGTGCATATGGTAAAACTCTACTTACTCTTCATAGATTTCAATAAATTCAAGATTTGCTGGAGTTCCCATTAAATTAGCACTTCCGCCCATTGACGAGGCATATGCAATACTTAAATAAAAACAAATTGCCAACCTAGAAGGCTTCTTCCTAAAAAAGTAAAGGAAAGAAAGTTCCACGAGAGTCTTCGACAAGAAGAAAAGTTTAATAACAACATACTCTTTTTTCGGAATATCTGGACTATCATCTTCATATATTTTGCACATGCCTTGCTATAATCGAAAAGGGTTTTAAAAATGATTTGGAAAATATTTATATAAAGTTTTAAGCATGAAAATATGGAAAACTGAAATCAGGGCAATTTGGTCAGTTCAGGAAACAGACACTGATTTTTCTCATTCAATTTTCAAACAGTAAGTTAACGACTCCAGAATAATTTTCCTCACAGTATAAGACAGAAAAACTAAGAAAATCAGCTGTTCATCGTTATGAAATTGCTGAAATCTCTTTTCAAATGATAATTTTACCATTTTTCTGTTATTACACGCTGACATAATGAGCCGCACCAATTTTTCGACATTTAAGTAGCGCAATGGAGACAGAAGATGAGACAAATAACAAACACCCGATTATACAAATCTTTTCGATTTTGGAAATAGTTCATGATTCAAACGGCAGTGTGTAATAGCAGACTTTCAAACTATTCTAAAACTTACACTTGATAGTCGATCCAAAATGGCGTTGGTCAGAGGATACATCAAAGTTATGCAAACAGCATTTGGTACCAGCATAGAAAGAATTGCTGTTACCACGACTAAAAGCAGATGTAACCTGCAAAACAAAAGAAATTTGTAACAATTTTTAATACGTAAAAATCTGTATACCTCCTTGGACATGATCCGTAAAATTTAATAACATTGATAGCTAATCGGGTGTGTAAGCTGGTAAATTCCATTGCTAGAGCTATCATGATACTTATGATAAACATGACTAAAGTTTCTTTGAAATACAAGGAACATGTTTTATCGGAACTCTTTAAAAAAAAATCATAATTAATTGGAACACTGGCAACACTTTTAATAATACCAACCAATATATTCATCAATGGAAATGCAACAATTGGAAACATTGAAGTTATTGCCAAGGGAAATATTTCTGTCAACCAACAAATAAACATGGCAATAATCACGTACAAGCACCGATATGGCTGAAAAATAAAGATTCAAAGATTAGGGGCTGTTTTCAATTACTACGTTTATTGGACACATACAATTAAGAACAAGGTCATAAGTCCAGAAACTAAAAGTATTAATTTGTGAATTAACCACCCGTTCAGGTGAAGCAAAACCAATTTTGTTCTTATGACATTGTCGTCACTTAAGCATTGTGAAACCTAGTAGTAGCCCTAAGGCCACTCAAAAACATAAAATTATGAAATAACATACCTGAGTATCATTGATCAACATTGCGATGAAAAATATAATTGGCAATGCAAATATGATAACCCCCTGCCAATGGACGAGAAGACATTGTTTGACACCCGTTTTACCATCTTGTGAGGTTCTTAAACAGAAAATAAATAAAATTTAACGATAAAACGCTATGAAAATAAATCTAAACTTACTCCATCCCAATTAAATGTTAATTTTCTATAAAAACAAACAACGAGTAAATAGAATTTGACGTGTGTTTCAGAGACAATTATTTTTTTTTTTTTTTAATTTTTAAAAGAAATTTCCTTTCTAGGTATTTTTTGAAATAACAAAAGAATCGATACTTTTCAATCTTCTCTTACTGCAAAAATTCTAGTTTGAAAATGTTTCTTGTTTGATATGAAATTAAATGTTACGAATGTCTCCAAACATCAATTTTTCTCGATGACAGAATTTAATAAACGAAACTCTAATGACAAAATTTATATTAAAGGTTACTGATGATTTAAGTCAATCACTGAATAAAGATGAGGTAGAGTTTTTGGTTTTGCTCGATTTTTCAAAGGCTTTAGATAAGGTCAATCGCGCTTATTTATGTAATAAACTTAAGAAAAACTTCAATTTTTTATCTGAAGCAACTAAACAAATTTGTTCTTACTTGACAAATAGAAAGCAAGCAGTTCAAATTGTAGATAGTCTGTTAAATTTTTTGCTGAATATTACTGGTGTTCCTCAGGGTACAATTCTTGGCCCCCATTTATTTTCAATTTATGTTAATGAGCTTTAATCTTCAATTGATAATTTTTCCTCCCATTAGTATATGCAGACGATGTTCAGCTGAACTTTAGTTGCCCTCTTGGTCTAATTGAGCATGAAGCCTTATATGTGAATGGGCTGCCATTACTTTAAATCCTAAAAAATCTAAATATTTCTTAATATCAAGAAAGCCGCTATACCTTGCTTATTTCCCGTAGATTGTTTTGAGAAAAGCTTCAATCAACTCCGGCGACAAATTATACAATCTTATTGATCAATTAACATTGTCAAAACGCAAAAAAGCGGATCCTACTCGTTAAAGAAAAAAAGGATGTAACCAAAAAATGTTCGACTTATTTTGTTTTAATTTTCCTTGTCATTAGTTCTAATCTACTATTTCAACAATTAATAAAATGCACGACTGGGTCGCACGAACTTGCTCTTATGTAAAAGTACTTTGGAATTTAAGATACATTTTATAAATATAAAACATGGATTTAATGAGATAATAATGTTGAAATGCATATAATTGCCATCTGATTTCTAGAAAAGTATGAATTTATGCAAACAAACTTTAAAAAACTGTTTTATTATTAAATACATTTTTTATATAAGAAATTTCTCTAAAATTTTTCAAGAAAAAAATGTGGGATGCGAATTTAAAGTATTTAATAATATTGGTTTTAGGAAATAATTTCAAAAAATAATCGTTCATAGGTTTTGAAGATATTGATTTAAATTTTTTTTTTTTTTTTTTAAACCCAATAAATATTTTTTCGAATATTTTTATATACAATATTATTTTAAACTTAAGGGGACTGCTGCTAAAAATTTTGGGTTAAAATCCTTAGAGCCGTTAATGAGAAAGTCGAAAATCAAAAAAACGGGCCTATGGCAGGTACCCCTAATAACATTTTGCCCCAAATTTTTTGTTGACCAAAATGTAGTCCATGTCCATAATATCACACCTAATTTTTTTTATCAAAATCGTTAGAGCCGTTTTCGAGATAAATAAGATTTTGCATTACGGGTGTATGGGGGGTACCCTTAGTTTTGGAGCTAAAAAAAAAATTTCAATTTCTCCTCTAGGGAATCACCGAAGACCCTTAACTACCGAGATTGAAAGAAATAGGTCCAGTGGTTTAGGCTGCAGTGAGAGGTGCAGACATACAGACACACTGAAACATGTTTTTTGTGTACTAAATCTTCCTTAAAATTTTTATAAAAAAAATTGATATGCAAATTGTTAGTATTTAATAAAATACATTTTAAAACGTAATTTAAAAATTTAATTGTGTATCGGTTTTCAAGATATTGAATTTTCAAAAAAAAAAACTGTATTATTTTTTTAAAAATCCAAAAACTATTTTTTCGAAAAAATTTTTAGTTTATATTTTTTCAAATGCAAAGCAGCTCCTGCATAAAAATTTTGGTTAAAATCGTTAGAGCCGTTGGTGAGAAACTCGAAAATCAAAAAAACCGTTCTATGACAGGTACCCCTAATAACATTTTCCCCAAATTTTTTTTTACCAAAATATAGTCCATGTCCATAATATCACACTTATTTTTTTTTATCAAAATCGTTAGAGCCGTTTTCGAGATAAATAATATTTTGTATTACGGGTGTACGGGGGGTACCCTTAGTTTTGGAGCTGAAAAAAAAATTTCAATTTCTCCTCTAGGGAATCACCGAAGACCCTTAACTACCGAGTTTGAAGAAAATACCTCCGGTAGTTTAGGCTGTAGTTCGAGGTACAGACATACAGACAGACAGACGGAATTGTCGGACCCACTTTTTTCGTCTTCGCTATCATCGTAATGTCAACTTTGATCAAAATCTCGAGTTCGATTTTTTTTCCAAATGCAGAACTTGCCCTGTAGTACCTATATCGCAAGTAAAAAATGAAAGTTGTAATGTTTTGCCCATTTTCACCTAAAGAGTAATGTAAGATACATAGGCACTACATTTAAGTTGAATTAGTACGATGTTAAAGCTGTTTTAGTATGAAACTAGGTTAAAATAACCCTTTTACAAAATTTTAATCGAATTCAGCATCATACTTTCGCTACCCTTTTATTAAAGTTAAAATTATCGAATACGTATTTTATTTTTTTTAGTATCATTCATATGACACTTTGACATTTACAAACATCAAAACATGTCTCTTTATTTAGTTTTTTGCATGAACTGACCTTACTTTAGGTGTGTTCATAAGCAATTCATTAAAAAAAATTGCCTTAGCACGATACTAGTTAGAAAATGTTTAAAATTAAGAATAAGTTAGTAATCTACTTAAAAGGCCAGTTATAGCTGTTATTGAAATGCATCATTGAAAATTTTCGTTTCCAGGTTTAAGATGATTAAACATACTGTATAAAATACAAAATTTTGATTTGAACTTTCTTTTAAATCAACTTTTATCATTTCACTGATGCAAATTAATTTCAATGAACAGCTGACTTTTGTTTCTTTCTTGTGTTCGATTCTCCTTCTATTCTCAAATGTCAGTTTTCCTTTCAATTATCAACTCTAACCTCAAATGCATAGAATTGGTTGTCATCAGCCACTGACAGGATCTTTTACTGAAACCAATTTTTCAATGATTATGCTATAACTGGCTTGTCAAAAAAATGAAGTCAGCATTCCACTGATTTGTTCCAATGATGAATTTCAATGAAAGCTATAACTGGGGCCTAAAAGTTAGCAAATTGCTAAGTAGTATCATACTAATACTTTAACACTATGCTCTGTTTAAAATAGTGTTTTGTAGCAGAGTACATAAGAAGAATTAAATTTAAACGACCCATTGCGTCTTGCTTGTACCTCGTAGATGGTAGAAAAGCTTTAATGATTTTTGTACTTCTTCGCCACGTGATACCAGCTTTTGATTTTAAGAAAATCAAAAAATGCACAAATTTGCAAAATTGTATTATTTATTTATTATTTACGACACAAGACACCACAAGTTGGGTACTTAACAGCACAACCTTGTTCTTTAAGAAAATTTATTCACCACTCTGACTGCATATAAAAACCACACGTTTCAATCTCTTTGCCTTCACAATGCAATGGTTCCTTAGATATGTACATTTCTAATGCCACTAAAACCTGCTAATAGTTCACAAATAAATAAGTTCTGCCTATATTCATTCGAAAAGCCGTGTATGTGTATACTATATGCATGCGGTGTAGACTTATTCCGTCTTGTACTAAATAAGACTGGATTTGCTAATTGCTCTCAATCGTATTAAATGATTTCAAGATAAGATTTTTTTCTTGAATAAAAATAAGATTTAACTAGATTATTAGATATTCGCGTAGAGTCTACAATATCTTTCTGTCTAGTTATGTGTCTCAAACCTACACAATAATTAATTCGCTTCAGAAAAGTAGGCTTGTTTTAATCTAATCTGCAATCTTTGTAAAATTAATTAGGTTCTATGGATCGTTAGGAATTAACTCGTACTTAGTTCTCTTCAAGTCTTCTTTTGTCTTTTTTTCCCCTTTATCTAAAGGTGTCATACAAAGTGGTACAATTTTTTAATTAAAAGCGGGTTTTCTTCAAAAGTGTATACCCAACTCAGAAATTTGTTACTTTGGAAACAAACACAAAAATATCATTGTACTTTGTGTTTGTTCGCCTTCGTTAAACAAACATTTGTTATTAGTCGTGTTTTAATTCAAAAGTGCATAAGAAGCTTAGCAATCTCTTAAACAATAACATTTTTTTTTATTCACTTTTTGTTTTCTAAGCATACACAACAAAGAGTTCATAATCTCTTTTGTGTTTTTTTAAGCAAACACAACAAAGATTTCATAATCTCTTTTTTGTTTGTTATTTATTTTGAGTAAACATTTGCTGAGCTGTCTATAGACTTTTAACAAAAAAAAAAAACGCGACTGAATTTAAGTCAAGGAACATAAAAAGTGAAAAAAAAAAAATGTTGAAAAAGTTATTGGGAAATCATTAAAATCAAAGGTACCCTTACTCGAATTAGAACTCTCAGTTCACAGCTATCTCACTAGCTTTGTCAGTTCTAACGGGTGATTTTTTTGAGGTTAGGATTTTCATGCATTAGTATTTGACAGATCACGCGGGATTTCAGACATGGTGTCAAAGAGAAAGATGCTCAGTATGCTTTGACATTTCATCATGACTTACAACTTAGACAACGTCGAATTTTCAGTGAATGGGCCCTAGAAAAGTTGGCAGAAAATCCGCTTTTTTATCGACAAATTTTGTTCAGCGATGAGGCTCATTTCTGGTTGAATGGCTACGTAAATAAGCAAAATTGCCGCATTTGGAGTGAAGAGCAACCAGAAGCCGTTCAAGAACTGCCCATGCATCCCGAAAAATGCACTGTTTGGTGTGGTTTGTACGCTGGTGGAATCATTGGACCGTATTTTTTCAAAGATGCTGTTGGACGCAACGTTACGGTGAATGGCGATCGCTATCGTTCAATGCTAACAAACTTTTTGTTGCCAAAAATGGAAGAACTGAACTTGGTTGACATGTGGTTTCAACAAGATGGCGCTACATGCCACACAGCTCGCGATTCTATGGCCATTTTGAGGGAAAACTTCGGAGAACAATTCATCTCAAGGAATGGACCGGTAAGTTGGCCACCAAGATCATGCGATTTGACGCCTTTAGACTATTTTTTGTGGGGCTACGTCAAGTCTAAAGTCTACACAAATAAGCCAGCAACTATTCCAGCTTTGGAAGACAACATTTCCGAAGAAATTCGGGCTATTCCGGCCGAAATGCTCGAAAAAGTTACCCAAAATTGGACTTTCCGAATGGACCACCTAAGACGCAGCCGCGGTCAACATTTAAATGAAATTATCTTCAAAAAGTAAATGTCATGGACCAATCTAACGTTTCAAATAAAGAATCGATGAGATTTTGCAAATTTTATGCGTTTTTTTTTTTTTAAAATAGTTCTCAAGCTCTTAAAAAATCACCCGTTAGTTGTTTGCCCACCAACATGTTAAATAATACATCGAAACTGTCCTGCCCAGTACTGAAATTTGGGAAACAAAAATCCTATTATTTCTTACGAATTCGATGGTTCTGCATAAAAAAATTAAAAAAAAAACTAATGAGTGTCAATATCTAAAGTCAACTTAGGCTCTTAACAATGTGAATATTATTTTTCAAAATGGAGAACTTATGTGTGTTTAATTGTATGTCCTCAAATTCATTATAATTATCATAAAATCGGTAATAATAAATCTTCTCACATTTCATAGCCTTAAAATGTCTTATAAAATCTTAGCTTAACCTAATGACATCATCTCTACCAAGAAAAAACAAGTCAAACCCTCAGTTGACCCTTAGTCTATACTTAGTATAAATTAAGCCATCATCATGAACCGACTTATCATCAAAATCACCTACAATTGTTTGATTCTTATTTTTCATTGAAATTCATTATTACATTTTACTAAATGAAAATTTAACTAATTTAACCATTTGTATTCGAGCCTAAACAAATATTGGCCCAAACTGAAATCAAATTATCATATTTGAAATTAAAAATTCTTAATAGATTTTCATTCAAGAAAACATCCAGAAGCTGCCTTGGAACCACATCGTCGGTCGGTCGTTGTTGTGATCCTACACAGAGTTCGTTCACCAATTTTATTTTTTCTCCTCATTTTTCAACTTGGTGATAATTTATGTTTCCTGGGTTGATTCTTTATAATTCGTGTCTTGAAATTGGACACTTTTATGGTTGCTTTGGGTGAAATGAGTAATCTTAATTAAATCCACCCACTTGAATTCATCCAATATCACTTATAAAACCATCAATCATTGCATGGTCTGTATAAATGTTTTTTCTACAATGTTGCAACAATTTATCTGCAACTCTTAAGCCATCTTCATTCAGTTTGAATTAACTACATCTCAAAGCCAAGCGGAAAACGAGGGCTAATAAGGAGGGGACCTAAGTGAAGGTGATATCTTATCTGAATGGTTAATGAGTTTCTTCATCAAGTGGCTTGGCCTAAAACTGTCTTTAAAAAAATATAATTACTATGCACTTTTGTCACGGTTGCTAAGTTAATTATTCACTATTAACATTTTTCTGAAAAACTTTTTTTTAATAAGTTATTAAATGAAAGTTATTAGCTGAATGTTTTTCAAATATATCTTTGAGATGGTTCACTGGGAATTTTGAACAGGGCTGGATTATAGTTGCTCGGGGTCCACTTTATCTCATGATTATTAAATTTTGTTTTTTACTCATTTTTCTGACGATGCGATTTTCGCATGTTGAAATAGTTCTTGCGATTTAAATAATTAAGACCAAGGCTATAGGAAGAACGATTATGCGATTTAAATGTCTTAGACTAATGCTAATAAGGCACATGCGTTTGAACGTGAATAAAAGCACAAGATATCAGAAAATCATTCTGGGCTGCGACCAGTGGTTTCAGTCGCAACAACAGAAAATCGAAAACTAGGAAACATTGTTTGTATGAAATACTTTCTTAAGTCATACAATTGGTCTAGAAGAGTGGTCATTCCTTTGCCTTTTTATCAATGGATAATTGTGCCAGTCTGAAATGATTGTTTTGATGCTTTTTAATTGACTCTTAATATTTGATTGTGTGCAGTTGGCAACAATGATTGTATGGAGAAAAAAAAAAAAACATGCATCACATATCAACATTTTACATACACTCGTATAACAGTTAGCATGCAAATAATCTAAAGATCAATTAAAAGCGAAAGAAAAGTTGAAAAGCGCCTTATACCTTAAAGTAGGTTAATTTGTGCGAATGAGTTGTATATTTGTAATGAATCTAGATACTTTTTCTTTGTAGGTACACTCCAAGTCTCTTGATTTAGCTCGAATTTTGCTTTATTATATTTTATTTTTTTTTTTTATTTTGTATATATACTACAATATCTATGGCACAAAAATTTTAGTCGAATTAGTATTAGAATTTATTATCATGCTCTTTCTAACATTTTATCAAAGTTAAAACTATCGAATACCTACATACATATCGTCCTAAATTAATATGAACCTTTTAGATTTACAAATATCAAAAAAGGCCTGTTTACCAAGTTTTTTGCACGAACTGTCATCGTTTTAAAAACAATTTATTACAGAATCAACCTTAGCCCG
The DNA here is from genome assembly GCA_963931855.1 of Philhelius festivus. Lineage (NCBI taxonomy): Eukaryota > Metazoa > Arthropoda > Insecta > Diptera > Syrphidae > Philhelius > Philhelius festivus. Next base: position 5,159,567 of record OZ007555.1, on the reverse strand, counting down.
ATACTAGTTGAGAGATGTGTAAAATTAAGAAAAAGTTAGTAAGCTGCTTTAAACTTAGCAAATTGCTAAGTACAATCATATTTTAACCTTAGCTAGCGCTAGCCTGTTTAAAATTTTGTTTAACAGTAAAAAACACTTAAAATCTTCGATCAGGCCTCACGAATATCACTGAGAAAAAATTAGTGTCTTAAAATATTTAATATCGTTACCTTTTTTAGGTCAACTCATAAATTTCTCCAATATTCTTCCAATATTATAGTCCAATGGAAAATTACAAAATGTTAAATCAATCAAGTGACTTGGAGTGTAAATATCTTCAACTCCATTGAAACTGGTTCATTAATGGAAATTTGCATGGTTTAACAAATTTAATTCGTTTCACACAATCTGGTAAAATCTTTAGAGAAGAACCGAAGTGGAGATAGGGGTATTTTATTAGAGGTTGACTATTCATTATAACATGGATGGGTTGTTGGTCGTCGCGAGCTACGCCGCCGCGCCGCCATACCATTCCAACCATACAAGTTATACCTACAACATTGTATGAAAAGATTGTGTTGTGTATAGCTTGTAGCTTGTGAATTTCATGTTTGAAGTTAATAAATTTAAAATAAATAAAAATAACACATTACAAATTTTGTATAAGTCCTAGAAGAGGGAAGGCAGGAGAACAAAGACAGACAATTTATTGTTCAGGAAATTTGACAAATTCTTAAATTTATTACACAAAATAAACATTTTATAATATGTATGTGCTAGATATGTGCTGAGAATATTATAGCCGGAGATATACAATATCGGTCTGTTTAGGTGTCAGTACCAATTAAAATTTATGCTAACGACTAATGGGTGTTTAACCTACTTTTAACATCAGCAGACATCACTATCCCATGTTCATTATGTCCATGGTGAATGAGAAGTGATGACTGGAGCTGAGAGGTGATGTGTTAGAAATATGATTTAAAATTTGTGTAGGTATTCTGGAGATTGAAATTATACAGCCTTGGCATTTTCGTTCGCTCAAAACAATACAAAGTAAGGTTTTTATCGTGTACTTGGCTACTGCAATGTTTCATTTTGGATTTTCTGAAGAAACCTAATCGAATTTATTAACTGTTATACTTAAGGTGAAACTATATTACATTATGTTGTAATTTTAAATAGTGCTTAACTGCTACGCGACTCATACACTTTTGTATGTCGAGGGAGACAGCATACATATGTACGTGTTTAATTTTGTTTTTTAAAGACATTTTTAACGTAGGCTCTGGGATGAACAATTAAAACAACCACACTTTTTGGAAGGTTTAATGCTGAACTGAAATCGAATCCGAACTCATAAGTTCTTCCTTAGCTCAGATTTTTAGGCAAAAACTTCAAAATGCAAACTAATTTGGAATGTTGTCTACACAACACACAGTTCCATGCATGTTGAACATCTTGAACTATTTTTCGTATTTTATTTTCACTTAACACATCCTAGTTCTCACATTCAGACTCTGTAATAATTTATTTAGTTTCCTACTAAAACAGCCATAACTTTCCTGACTAAACACTTTGTATGGTCTTTTGCAACTCAGTTTTAGTCTTTGGTTCACAGTACTTATGGCCTAATCAAGTAAGTGCTTATGTTCGAATGTATGCCATCAAATTGCTGTCAAATATTATGTCTACAAACCAAATGACATACATTACAAACACTATTACACTTTTGCGTTCAATTAGTTACCACCTTACCATAAATAATCAACTTTACTACGCATAACTGTACTCTTAAGTAAAGCTCATAAAGTAGACAAATTTACTTCTTTAAAACTAGACCAGAACTTCTATGCATTTTAATTGGTTTTCTATGCGATTTTTCCACTCATTATTATGCAATTATTTTTGCGTTACATTTTGCAATTCTAATACCCACTGTGTCATATACAATAAGTTTATAGCTGTTAATTTTATCGTGTCTCAATATATTGAACTTGCACTCGCTGATCGAATGGATTTTTCATGTAATTTCCCACAGAGTGGTCCATGCCAGTTAAATGGATTGGATACAAGATAGCCATCCATATGCAACAGTAGTTTAGACGTCAACACTATTCTTGGTTAGTTCGATTTACATTCAAATTAAAGTCAGAACTGTCAACGTAAATAAATCCCTGGCCATCTTCTCCGAACTCTCAAGTAGAACTCTAGTTTGTTCTTTGAGGAACAACTGGGGGACTTCAAAGTTGAGATTGCGTGTGAAAAGAGTTTCGAAAGTGTCAATGAAATTGTTTTTAAATCATATTATGATTTTCCTCCACCTGATGACGATCCTAATGCTGATGGTGTGCAAGCAACGGGGCAGTAGGCAATCAGGGTACTTTATGACTTGAGAAACATCGAAGAGTATGTATAGCCACTGGCTCTTTATACCGAGCTGTGTGTGTCTGGCGTGCAGAAAACCATAATTCTATCATTTTGATCGACTTCAATTGATCTTTTGTTGCCCATAATTGAATGAGAATCGATATTGAGTTGGGTAAGGCTATAGAGGTATTGAAACCAAGAGAAACTCAACGATCATGGCTCGAGCAGAGTGAACCACCCTAAAGCTATTTGTCACATTGTAAGGAGGTTGTCTGAGGTGTATGTAGAGTTTTTGTATATGTGAACATGATAGCCCTAGGGATTTGGCTATAGAGTAGTAGGGTACCTATATCAATTGCAAATAATTGTATAAACCGAAACATTTTAGATATGTCATTCAACGAAATGATTTATGGAAATCCTAAGTAGAGTCGTGTGGCCTTGCTTGTAAGAAATCTAAACCGAATTCAATATTGCCTTGGGTTTTAATTTTCTGCCACTGTCATATGTGTGAATAGCCATATTCTCAATTCTGAATTGACAATAGCTGTGGCTCTCGATGTGTTTGATATCAAAATGTAAAAATTGTACGTAAGTGCAGCTCTCCATTGTTGTCTCTTCCTAAAAATTAAACAGTCAAAAAAACAGCCTGCACTGACATTTCTGCTCCTTTTTGATGCCAATCGAATATGGAATGAATTTTAGACGTGCACTACCAGTATCACTATTTTACAAATTGACTTCTTCAACCATTTGTCGGTTGTGAAAAGTAATCCGCAGAAAACCGTTTATGTTCTATGTTCTATTTCCATACTGATATTGAACATAGAAAAAGTCTGCGAAATCATTACTCAAGGGAATCGACAACTTTTTCTAGGTTTTATCAAAAAACTGAAGATAGCAAAGTACAACAAAATGGTTTTGGCATACCGTCCGTCAGCTTGTACGTCTTCAGCATGCAGGGGAAAAATTCGAAGAAAAATAATTGAAAGAACTCCAAAATGAAGATTTCAATAACCTAACTCCTTCACAGATCTCCTCTCCATGAACTTTCCACCAACCTAACCAAACAAACTTACCTCGGATATCTTCTCCCCATTAATTACATTTAAATGCCTACACTCAATTTCAATCTTGTATAATCTTCTCAATGTTAGCCCAAATTAATGTTTATTTATTCAGGAAATAAATAAAGCAAATAATGCAATAAAAGCGTAGATCCTTACACAGCAAAGAAAAGGACAAACGATTTCATTTTCAAATAAATACAAACCGCTCCAGAACTTCAAATGGCGGACAACTTGAACGATGAAGATAACCAAATTGTGATAGCGATTAAAATGTGCGATCGTAAATTAATTTGCGTGCCTGCTGCACAGAAAAACTGTTTTAATTAACACAAACATCTACCAAGAATAAATTAAATAAAAACAAAAAAAAAAGAAGCATCCAATAAACTATATTTCTCTCTTTAACCAGCGAGAGAGAGCCAGACATGGCACATGAATCTGAATTGAACCGGACGCTTATGTTCTAATTAAATGGATGCGCGCCAACATTAAGGTACAGCGTACACGCTTCACGCCGCCGCGGTATAAAGGTTCACAACAACGAATGGAACGGTCCAAATGGTGCAGAGAGTGTTAACTGGAAATTGCAGTTTGATTGATAAAATTTTAAGATAAAAAACGATGTTCAGTAAACTCGGTGATGTGGTGGATGTGCTTGAACTTTTGTATCTTTAAAGGAAAAGAAATTCAAACCACGGTCTTATAAATACCTTGAAGGAAACTAAATCACTTCAATTCCTCCATGTACTGAAGGAAGGCGGGAAAGTCAAGCCTATGACTAGAAATCTTCATTGAATGAGATCAAACGAAGAATACTTTTATCTGTGGGTTAAATGAATGAAGGCGCAAACCTGATAAGTGTGACTACTCTCCGTGAATACCAAATGATATGTGGGACATCAGAAGGTTGACAATTAGGGCCAGTCTTATTTGTTGCCTCTTTTTATTTTCATAAAAAACTATAGAAATAATATTTTTTCCTGAGAAAAAATTCTTCCACGCATAGAAAAATATAGAAAAAATCAGATAACAGAGGATTAAAGTCGAACACACAAAATAAATGTAATTTTTAATACCACAAGGGCTTTGGTTGTGTTTTTAAAAATATCTCGTAGGATTGTTTAAAATTGAAACTTTTATTTTATTATTTTTCAAAATATTTTCACAATTCAATATCAGCAATCGTTTTTTTAAATCCAAAAATATCTTAAACTTATTTTATTTATTTCAGTAAACGTAGTGGAAGCTCTACAAGAATTCTGGCAAATGAAGCAGGCACGAGGAGCAGATTTAAAAAATGGTGCCCTTGTTATTTATGAATCAGTACCATCAAATAGTCAGCCGTATGTTTGCTATGTAACCCTGCCCGGTGGAAGTTGTTTTGGAAGTTTTCAAGTAAGTTAAAAAAAATAAAAACACATTCGACTAGTCTTTCAGAAAGAAAAAAAAATATGAGATTTATTGTTTTAATTTTACAGAACTGTCCAACCAAAGCTGAAGCCCGTCGAAGTTCAGCAAAAATTGCTTTGATGAATTCGGTATTCAATGAACATCCATCGCGAAGAATAAGTGATGAATTTATTGAGAAAGCCGTACAAGAAGCTAGAGCATCATTTAAAGGTGATGCTCAAGAAGGCGATGGCCCTGATACTGGTATTGGTGCCTTTAGGTATGTCTTACTAACCAAACACAATATGCATGATGCGAGTGATTTATCGTCTTTTTTTTGCCATTCATTTCAGATTCATGTTGGAAGCCAATAAAGGTCGAACAATGTTAGAATTTCAAGAACTCATGACAGTTTTTCAATTATTACATTGGAATGGCTCACTTAAAGCAATGCGTGAACGCCAATGCTCTCGGCAAGAAGTTGTTGCACATTATTCAAATCGCAGTTTGGACGATGATATGCGTGCTCAAATGGCTTTGGATTGGATTGCCCGAGAGCAAGAAAATCCAGGTGTATTGGGCAGGGAGCTGGCACAAGCTGAGAGAGAATTAGAGACTGCACGTTTGGCTGGACGTGAGCTGAGATTTCCAAAGGAAAAGAAGGATATACTAATGTTGGCGCATACACAGTTAGGTGGAGGAAATGCTATGAATAGCTAAAGTTAATATGATGGTCCGATGAATCAAGAAAAAATTATAAAGAAAAACACCAACAACGGTAAACCTTGATAATGAATTTATTAATTATATTATACCCCAACAGTAGTTTTATAGATTTTAAAGGGGTTTATACGTGTTTGTGTTTGTTTTTTCTGTTTTTTTTTTTTGATTTATATTATGCTTTTTGAAGTGCCCAGAGAATTTTCCTTAAGAAAGATGATCTCATTGAAAGATACATATTTTAAAGGCACGCGAGCCAATTTTTTGAGTGTTTAGGTACGAATGGGAAGAAAAGACTTACAAACAGACAAAATTCTCAAAATTTTCTTAAAAGAATTTGCTAATTTGGCATCATTAGAAGACTTTTTTAATAATCCTCCATGTCAGTTGATTATGATTGTAAAAATATCAATTGATAAATATTGAAATTGACTATTTTAAAACTGAACAAAAAAAATACTGATCATCCTGTAGTAAAAATTATAAATTTTCTTCTAACTCAGAACGGAATACATCATTCTCAATTATTGAAGCCCGATTTATAGGACTTTCGAAAAGCCGCTCCTCAATTGTTCAAGATTATTCTACCGCATTAAATCCACATCAACAGCATTTGCTTAGATCCTTGAAACTTTGACTTAAATGTTTTTGCGTTTTATATCTCATAGACCCATGTATCCTATATCTAAGTTTGCGGGCGTTGAATTTGAAACCATTTTCCTGGTAAATTTTTTTTCACGCCCTGCTCTTTCCGGCTAATCAACTCTTTGTTTAGAATGTGTAAACGTTGTTTGTTGTTTTTTTTCTGATAATAATCTCGACTCTATCGATTGTAAATACTGACGTTTTCGATTGGTAGACGGGAAGAACTTACACATGCGAATGATTAAGATCTAAATTCTGGAATCCAATTCAGATGTAATTTCTCGTCTTTTCAGAAAACAAATAAACTGTCATTCTGAAGCATTCTCGATGACCAATCGAACACGATATAAATTTGTCGTCGCTCAGAATCACTTCACGGAAAAGAAGAAACTTTCTAGGTTTTGAAAAATGATGACTGATTCTTTAAAATACTTCGTATTATTTTTAAAAGACCCGAATTATCTAAGAAAACACTTCTTCAATCAATCAACCTATGAAGCCCTAAATATGGAAACTAACGTACTTCTTGAGCAAATGGTGGTTTATTAAAACTCCTGTGAAATCCTAGTTTGATTACTTTCCAGACCGGGTCTTCTCCCAAATAAGCAAGCAAGAAAGTTAATTTGTTCGGTTCTAGCTTCTGAGGAAAGACTTCTCAACATTTTGTTTATCATCTCTATCTTTTTTAAAATAGTAAAAATCTTGAAAAAATATTGTGAACATAATTTCCCCTTAAAGACAATTAAACACAGTTTTAATATGCTTTAAAGTATATTTATATTTTCTTTTATCTAAAATTGGATTTGAAATACATAGATACGAATGCTTTCAATCTGTGTAATATTGGCGGTACATTTCTATGATGCTTCGAGACAACTCTTGTTGTGTGCTCCTTGCTACCTTCATTGTGGTCGAAAGAGTTCTCCATAACGTATTTCTGTACAAGTTTATGAGTTTCAACGGCGGCGGTGTTCTCGGGAAGAAGATGTTTTGTGATATAGTGTAATGTCATACTATTTTTTTTACTTAATGTTTTGAGATCAAAAAAAAACTACACAAATGAATTGCTTTCTTCTTCACTTTTAAACAAGAAAACTGATATTTTGAAAATTTTAAATAAGATACGTTCGAAATGCTCGTTACAAACTGAATGTTGGTTAGTTTAAAATTGTTTTGTATTTATCCTTTTTAAATATGTATACCTGATGTTCTGAATTAAGGACCAAACCGTCTTGATGACCTATTGAGATAATTAACTAATTAAATTTTAGTTTATTTAATTTAAGTGCTGCCAAAACATAGAACAAACAATCCAGGTTTGGCTAGGAACACACTTGCTATTTTCTTCCACAATAACCAAATCAGTGAATATACATACATATGAATAGAGTATTTTGTTGATAATTTTTTTGTCAGAACATAAATACGACCTTAATTTTCGTGTGATTAAATATCGCTTATTTGTAGATGCCCATATATTGTTATGGCATCGGTACTCAAGTCTGGGAACGCATATTTTCTGTTGTTGCGATTAAAAACATTGGTCGCATCCTAGAATGCATTTATTCACATTCAAGGGATGGTACCTTCCTAGCCTTAATTTTAATAATTTAAATTTCGAATTTGAGCATAAATGTGCTTCTTAGCCTTAGTTATTAAGGTATATATGTAGGTATATTTTGTTCCTAAAATTCGATTTAATTCTTTTCCTCAAGAATACAAATTATGTTTTCAGGCGAAAATCAATTATTTCACAAGAAATTTCTTTTAATAGAAATATAGGGTGTATATACTCGTATATCTAAAATGCATTTTGTTAGAGGGGATTAACATTCACACTTTTGAGTTAAGCGGCATAAAACAACCCTTCCTTCCTTAATAAATGATTAAATGTCATCAATTCATTCGAAAATTCATCATAAGATTTCACATTTTCATACAAATTTGATTACACAAATTCTGACTTTTTTCGTCATACAATTCCTGATGGTATTGTGGTACTTTCAAAATCAAACCATCAAGTCAAACTTTGGCCCTTGTAAAAAGATTTCTCTTAAAATTGTATACAAATTTAAATATCTGTCTTACATTGTCATTGTGCATCTTGAAAATTCGATAAGTCAGGCAAAATGTCTTCTTTTGAAATCTTCCCACGTACATTAGCACCTCTAATATTAATCTTTAAAATTATTTAAAAAACTCTTCTTTGAGTCTCATACAACATAAAATCAATTATTCTTTTGTTTATTAAAATAATTACTTACTTTAGCATAAAAAAAGCTATCAAAATATTTGGCCCAGAAAAAAAATGTATAGAAAATTTTAATAATTAATTTTGAACCATCATTTTGTTACAAGAAAGATCTTTAAAAAAACAATAAACAAAAAATCTATACGATTTTTTTTTAAACGTGAACAAAGTTCACTTCATTTTTTCATATTTAATATTTAGGTTAGAAATTTACTCATAATACAATAATAATTATTCCGAAATAAAATTAATTTGTGCATAAGTTTTTTTTTTTAAATATATTATTTATAAGTAACACGAAGAGAATTTCAAGCTCAAGTGAATGTGATTTAATTTTTACAATTATATATTTTTATAAAATAAAAGAAAAATGCAAAAAATAGTTAAAATATTTCATAATTAGATGTAATACAAAAAAATAAAAATCAAAAACTTAAAAATATATACTTTATTGGTTTATATAAAAATATAAACATATTTCGCTTCAGTTTAAAATAAAAAAAAAATAGACAATATTTTTCTGGTGCAGGCAACTCAAAAATAAATAGTCTCCATACAACAACCATAGTTTTCCCCCAAAATAGTACTCTTACATTTGTAAATTTATTTTATTTCTTAAACCATTAATCTTATTCAACAAAAAAAAATACATAACATACGAATTATAGAACTTAGTGAAAATAAATAATAAGTTATTTCAATTTCCGAATCACTTTGCTGCTGTCTTGAATTTCTTTTCAATTAAAATTTTTATGTTAAATGTTTTTTTTTATTGTTTTTGTTTTAAAGCTAAACCAAAATTAAATAACAAAATTTTGAATATAAATTTTTTTAAAACTTTATCATCTTTAGGCATTTTAACTTGTTTATTTTGTATATTAAAAAACAATGTTTTTCTGTTTAAGTTTTATTTAAGATCAAAATTTTGACCAATGCCATTGTTGATTTGTGATTCATCTGTTTCCTTATTATTTAATTTTTTTTATTTGTTTTGTTAATTTTATTTAGGAAAATTGAAGAAAGAAAAATTCTATTGAACAATTTTAATGATACGTACAACAACTTTTAGAACAATTATATAAATATTTTGTAGCTCAGCGAAAGAGAAAAACTGAGTTATGTTAAATTAATTAAAAAAATAAAATAAAAATCTTTTCTCAAGATTTTCTTACAGCTTACTTTTGAACTTTATATAAACGTTTTCTGTCATAAGTATCACTGATTTATTTTCATTTTTTTTTAATTTAATAACCATTACTAATTTGTACCATGCATTTAATAAGTAAATACGAATTGAAAGCCTTTCAACTTAAATGTAAAATATGTGAAAAATAAATAAAATATTTTCTTAAATTAAATAAATGTTTTTTTCTTTATTTTCTCAGATTTTAAAACCAAAGTGAGTATGAAAACAACTTGCAATATATTTTATCCAGATGATTAAGTTTAACAGACCCGTGGAGAACAAAAGGTAAGCTACCTGCTTTAACTTTTAGAATTAAATGTTCAAACTATAGAGAATGGAAGTTGAAGTCATTAAATATTCGTCTTTGATAAAAACATAGACAGCGCAGATGTTATGTTGGACCTAAATAATGTGCAATAAGTTATAAATCACAAAATATATCTTCTCACATCTGGGAAGTTAAGGGATTTAGAGTGACCGAAAATGGGAACAAGTACTGCCATAAAACCATAAAATAAAAAGTGTACGAAATTCTTTAGTTGCATTTGTGAAGAGTTCTAGAGTTATTGCTTTAAATTTATGAGCAAATCTAGCGTACGATACTTAAGATACTCAGTCCTATCACATAATCACAAAATAGAGATTGCCTTATTAATTTATTCGAATATTAGTTATTCTTTATCACCTACCTATCTTATGTCAAATCATTAAAAATTGTGAATGTAAGACTGCACACTCGGACTTGCTCTTTTGTTAAAGAGTCTTAGAATCTCAATCGCAATCCAAAACTAATTTTTAAAATATCAAATTTTCAAAAAACAAAGGTTTGAAAAAACTTGCAATATCTGAAATTTTCGTTTACATGGCTTATGACATGTTCCATGTACACCATTTTTGGAAGCTCAAGAACATTTCAACACCGTTAAAAAGTACCCAGCATTGATCCCTGTGGGACATTACCATTATGAGAGGTTGGGAAGAAATAGGAAATTATTGCTTAACAGAGCGGCCAGCATTCATTTATTTTCCAATAAGCTACGGCTGGACAAGTGTTGATAGTGACAGTTTATGCATTATGTCGCATGTACTTACTATTCGATACTAAAAGTATAATGAGATCTTTTTACATGTAATCGCATAAAAGATTACATAGGAAAATTATTCCCTTGAATATTAATATTTTCTGTATATGAACAAACTTGCGTTTAATGCTTTAAGAGCCCCAGACAGTTGAAAAAGAAAGAAAACAGCAGCATCGTACTGATTCACTAAATATTCCAACCACTTCAATCTGCAGATCTAAAAGCAAAAATAAAATTAGTTAAACTCTTGGATTTGGCGGTGACTAATAATGAGGGTATCAAAAAAGAAAAAAACACCCCGCACAGGCCAAGATCTTAAAGCTTTTCTTACCCAAAATAAGTCCAAAAATTTAGAAAAATGATACAAAATAAAACAACTCTCTGGAGTTAACATGCTACACGCAATTACATAGGGACAAGATTAGGTTAGGTTAACGTGGCTGTCAGGAGGAGAGCCGACACACTTAGACCACGAGTAGGCCCATTGTGAATTTGATACCATATTGAATCTTGGCGACTTTCTCCCTAATCGTTAAACCAATTGGAGCTGCTTATGAAACGAGCGAGATTGCCTATATCTATATTTCCCAGATCACCAGGATAATTTTAGTAGAAATCTCCCAGATGGATCTTACGTCTTTGGGATAGAGCAGAACATGTACAGAGAAGGTGAGGGATCAATACCTCCTCTTCTTTGTTCATACAGCTTCTGCAGAATAAACTCCAAGCCGCGTTGCGTGCTTGCCTATCAAACAGTGTCCTGTTTTTATATATAACACCTATTACGAAGCCTATGGGCGATCTGCTTAATGATATTTATCCTCTCTTCAGCTCTTCAGATCCAGCATTGACCAAATCTGTTTTGTCGCAAAGCAGGTAGTGTTATTGCTCCAACTTACATAGATTTGTTCTCTGCATAGTATCTTGCTTTGTCGTAAGCTTACACGAAGTGATGAGAATACACGTGTTTTCCTTATCTGGCAATTACGGTATCATTGCTCCACTCTTGACAAGTTCGTCAGGAACTAGATTAGAAAATTTCCTCGATTATATACCAAACTAACTAATAGCTTTGGACCAGCATCACTTAAGCTTTGGTTAGAACACCACTTTCAACACGATATTTTGCGTTGGGATTTTGTAATGTGTGCGTATGGTTCGCGTTTGTAAAAAAGTAAAACAAAAAAACCATTATGTGTATGATTAAACTCAATTGGACCTATTTTTCGACTTTCTCATTATTTGCATTAATGATCAGCTTTGTACAATATCAATTTTAGTAATTAGGATTAGAAAAAAAAATGTAGTATTTAAAATAGAAAAAAGCAATATTTTTCTTATGAAATGGCTGTTACGAGTACCTACATGACAAAATCTGACGTCAAATCAAGGTCATAAGGACCTCTTGGGAATCTCGAGGGTCTTCGTTTCTTCCCCCTCAACAAAGAGTACTAACAAATCACATACAAATTCCGCTAAAAAATTATAACTTATTTTTATCCTTTGTTCATCAGGTTCGCATATCGTATTTCCCGAGGATCTATCAACTTAGAGATTATAGACTCGAAAATAGTCTCGATTGTCTTGTTTTTTCTCAAACATAATTTAACAGAATGTCTCTCGTGGCCAGGGACCCTACGCAAGAAGAATTTTAAGTCGTTGCATTTCAGAACTTGCAGTTCTGGTACTCAGGTTCTCATAACAATTATTAAAAACCTGGATCAATTGTTAAATTTCATCAAAAGTCTTATGGTTTTGTATTTCGTTTTCTTCTCTTCTAACAGTCCTATCTGGTGATACCAGATAAAAGTGTTTGCCACGAATGAAAACCCTGTAATCTGGATTGAAGAATTTGGCTATCTTTATCTGCATTTTTCTTTCTGCTTGTTTCTTGATCTTTAGCATTGCATCCGCATTCACAGTTAATTAAATGCATTGAAGCGTATTTGCGTGACGTGTAGGACATTTATAAATGACATTTTTATACATTACATGAAAAATATCCAGAAAAAAAAAGAAACGAATTCTTTTATTAAAAAAAAAAAAAACACTTATAAACATAACACCGTTTAAAACGTCCATCTTGTTTCAAATTGAAGAATTCGTTAACATGCCATAACTTTTGTAAAAATTTTTGAAAGCCTTTGTTTGGTGATGGAATTTCCAATCATAAAAGGGACAAAGTTCTGCTCAAAGAACCTGTCTATCCTAAAAGTGATTATTTCTTTCATCAAAAATGAGAAAGAGCCCCCATTATGATTGCAGCACCACATTGTTTTCATTTTTTTTTTTGTTTTAAACTGCAAAACATTATAAAAGAGCAATCTGATGCAATACCAGGAAGCCTAATCTAAACCGAAAATCTTTCACATCGTGCGCAATCTTGTGCAATGTCTTTGGGGAAGAGCGGAATAAAAATTCAACACACAAAACAAAAAAAAAGACTGAAAAAAGACATCCCCAATCACACATATTTATGGATATGGTGTCAGGTTCGGTTTTCATTCTGGGTTGCTTCATGCGTTTGTAAGATTTTGATTTGACTTCATTTTTTGTTTGATGCTGTTTTGGTTTCTACCTTTGATGAGGTCGGACACTCGGCTCTTGATGATGATGATGACCATTACAATTTCCCAGAAATAAAACCTCAACACACTCTTGTGCATTCTCTTTCGTCTTTCAAAATGCGCCCTCTGTCCCCCGGCATCGAAAATGTGCAACCAGCACAAATATTTTGTTATCATTTGACAAAAGGACATAAATCATGCTGTGACACACAAGATCACAAACATGGTTCCCAAAAAGGAGGGCATCAGCAAGATGTGCGATGATGAAAAAGAAAAAAAGTCTTCTACTGGGTTGTACGTTCTTCCTCAAATATTTATTTATATCTTTAACAATTTTATCTTCAAAATTTATTTGTGAAAAAAATCAAACAGAACTTGATTCTGGTTTAGGGGAAAAAAGTCATTGAGCTTCAATTGTCGATTTTTCAGAGTGAAGTTATAAAATATGTTAGACAGTCAATTAAGATCCCAAATTGACTTAACAAACTTTTAAAGTTAACAGATACGTGTCAAAAACCTATTATGGAAGGAGCTGTTACCATAGTGCAGCCATCTCGATGTGCATAGTGAAAGAAGTTGATTTCCACAGTGCTGTACTTGATGTCAATAGTTTTATGGCAACCTAAGAGGTAGTTAATCCTCTACTATTTTTTGCGGAATTAACTAACTCTTAATTAAACAAGAGTTTAAGTTATTTTTTAAGTTATTTCCTCCGTCTTCACAAACTGTCTTCTGAAATTTGTGTGCAATACAAAAAAACTTAAACAAATTTTAGGATCAAAGCACCAAAATTTGCAATTGCTATTCTTGTAATTTCCAAGTGCGCTTGCATTAAGTTAGCCCTTAAAAGGTATATTTACCACCGATAAATACAAGTTAGATGAGGAAAACGACGCACGCACACGGATATGAGTATATGGAAGCCGAAAACAGACCGACACACACTTTATTCGTTATTTTATTCACTTTGTTGTTCCTACGATAAGCGAGCGCGCGCCAGCGTAAATGCCCTCCTAAAAAAAAATAGCCCAAATAAAAATCCAAAAAACCTTGCAAGATCATCGGCATCGTCATCGTCATCAACGTCCCTATAACCTCTTTGTTTTCCGGACTCTCTTATGAAATTTTCGTTTCAAATTTCTTATACGAGTAGGTTGCAAACGGGCATTATAAAGAACAGCAGCAGGAGCTGCAGCAGCAGCGAATTAACCGCATTATAAATATCCCATGTAGCCTTAAGTGACTGACTGAATGACTGACTACCAAATTTATCCCCACTTTACCATGGTGTTGCTGAGCTGGCCATTATTTAACTTTTTTTTTCGACACCACCTACAGTAGGGCTTAAAAGAAGCAGTTTTGTACATTCGTAATCGGGGGTAACTTCGACATTTCGCTTTTGATATCTTAATCTGAATGCATAAGTCAGAAGTTAAACATGGGTTCAAGTCTTTTATAAAAAATCAATGTATAAAAACATTGAACATTGAAAAATTTTGGAAAAACATCGCAGCTAAAAATTGTATCAATCATTTCATATGTTTATAAAATTCCCAACAGCAAAAATGCCCAGTGTTCTTTATACAGAAGGAACAAATAACTTTTGAAAAACTTGCCCAATAATAATGAACCATTTTGACACCTGCAGTCAAAATTAGTTACATCTTCACAAGTCGGAAAGAGGCCAATTGTGGAGACTTAATTCGGTTTTTAGGCACAGTCTTAATCTTCTGTTAAATATTTTTGGACGGTGAAACTAATACACAGATTCAGTGCCGATGAAAACACACCATAAAACATTGCTACATTGCTGATGTGCTCCTACCATTGACATACTAGATATATAGATATATAATAAGTCAATGGCTCCTACTTCTTAGCTCCACTGTATAAATTCAGATTGAACTTCTTGAAACAAACACAAAAAAGTAAATTAAAAATATCTGTATTTGCTTTTTTCCTTGTTCCCTGTGGGAATGTGCATATTTTTTTGTTTTTTATAAATATGTCGACGTTAACTCGGACGGCTCTACATTTATAGATGGACTCACGATCACACGAACTTTTCGAAGGTGGGAAACCCTTGTGCCTTGTGAAACCAAAAAGATCGAGAAACTGTGAACCCTCGCAAGGGTCATTATTCCTGATTCTTAATTCCTTAGTTGCAATAATAATGATGACGATGATGAAGAATCCCGCATCCGAGTCAAACAAAAAAAGAGAAGATTCTCCAAAAACCCAATACCCAAACCGAAAATCATTGTGCCGCTATGGTTTAGTGTACAAGTGCGATTCAAAGCCAACTATGAAGAAGGTACATTCATATATGTAAGTATTTACCTTCATATATAAAAACACCGAGGACTTTTTTGAGAATAAGAATTATTTCTTCATTTGTCTCTGACCGAGGCTCCGTATCCGTATAGTTGGAGTAGTGGAGCTGGACATTATTATTCACGCACAGCAAATGAAATTTATTCACTTGCAAGGCGGTTATTTCGTAACCTTTTTGTGTGTGGATATTTTAAAATTGATTTGAAAACGCGTCCAAAAGTGCAACAGCGAGAATAATGTCTGAGCTGAAACGACAAATAAAAGACGACGCAACATTCTGTTGCACTCTTAAAGCGAATGATAGAACTTTTGTGAATCTTTTCTTAGACCTTTTTGACCCTTTTTGTTGGAGTTTTTGTTTGTTTCTTGCTTGTCCCGAATTTATTTTAGGCTCCTTTTGATAAAAAGAAGAGTTTTCATATCCTTTACTCCATTCGTTTCGATAACTTGAGTTTGGGGTACCTATGTACATATGTACATATATGCCAGGAATATAATTTTAAATGTATGGAGCGCACAACATTTTTTAATTTATCCGAAATTTTTTCGGAACTTCTTTTTTTCTGGTCAAAATAAAAAAAAATAGAAAGTTGTTCTTTTTTTAGCGGGAATGCATTGCTCGGTGTCCTTTGATATAAACGTCGTTTTTGGACGATTTGCAAAAGATGCTTTGTATGTACATGATGGCGGCAATTGTGCGTGGTAATTGTTTTTGTTTATAAAAGTATTCTTCCTCATTTGGACAGAATGCATTTGTAATTTTTTGTTTGGCAACGGTGCACGTTTGAATACTAATGGAAGGGATTTTTTTTTTTTTGTAATTGTGTACCTATGTACATACACTATACGGTTGACAATAATGAAGAATGACGAGTGAATTTGATGTAAATATTTACGTAGAAGTTGAATTAAATCTTACAAGGAAGTCATTTTTTTTGTGCAAGGAACGTGAAATGTTGAAGAATTTCACTTGATTGGAAACTGAAAGGTAGATAGTACGTTATATATTTACAATTAGTTTTGAAAATGGCTTCTGATATATTATGAAGACGGAAGTGGTACCTAGTTGACAAAGTTTTCAATTATTACGTCTAATTTAACAAATAATTTTGTTGTTTCTAACTGTACAGCACTTATTTGCCAATATGTACTTAAGTATATCCCAAATATTTGTGCGGGGGATTAGATATTCTCGAGCTTAATTTTGACAGATTTTGTTATTCTTTAACTTTATGAAAACTTTGAATGAAAATTAAGATGTATCACACCCAAAGAGAACATCTATTATTTTTTATTGAATTGACTTCAAATCTTGAAAACAAATTCTTTGATATTAAAAACAAAATCCTTTCAAATGACTTATTCAATAACAAGTTCTTATGTCAAGATTTAGCAAAGATTTTTGCTAATTAATGTCGATTTCCTTGACACATAAGAAATCAATTTCTGTGTGAAGATTTTGATCCCTTTCCAGATTTTGGGTTCCTTCATACCAAAAAAATCGATTTTTCTTTGACAGGGATCAAATTCTTCAAATCCATTTTTGAAGAGGGATTTACATGTATGTATGTACAAACATATATGAAGTAGGCACACTAAACAAAAAAATTTCGATCCAGGATCAAATCCCTAGTGTGTAAAGGAAATCGACATTATAGACATACTTAGGTACCTTATACAGTTTATTTATGAAATAAATCTTTAAGAGAAGGTTGTTATCGAAAAGTGATGATTGCACCTATAGCCATACGCGTAAATGCGTCACACTTAAAAAATGCTACCACTTCCCCATTAACCTGACTTAAACTTCCAATGCGTCAATTAAGCATCATCACCACTTTTCATTTTTTCCACACGTTCCGGTCCAACAACAAAAAAAAAATAAAGGAAAACTCTCGTTTGTCGGATACATATTATATCGCTTGCTCTTGAAGCTTGTCTATAGGGCGTATACCATGCATAAACTGCATCAAAACCTGTAAATATACTTAATAATATTTAATTATGCATTAAATCACAAACTATATACATCGACATTGGTTAGATTGTAGTTATAAAGATCAATCACTATGATGAGCCATAATTTTCCTATAAATAAACCCCGTGCAACAACAACTGAATAAAAATAGTTCAAGAACTTTGCTTGAGCACTCAGCGGTTTTGAGATCATGTTTTTTGATTAAAACAGAACAGTCTTAAGTTTGATTAAAATATAAGATTTTAAATGCATTATTATGTTGCATGTTCTTGCTCTTGGATGTCGAAGAATTGCATTTTTGCCGATTTATACATATGAGGCTATAATACAGTCTTCTAGTGTCCTTGATGGCATATGTTAATTTCTTTCGAAATGTATATAAGAGCCGTATGTCAATTGTGTTAAAATTCCTACAATAATGATTGATTCCTAGATGAAATTTAAATATTTCCAATTAGCTAGTGTCATTTTAACTTAACTCTTGAGTTGAATATTGGTATGCATACGCAGAAACGTCATTATACTGAACTGGGATTTTTTTCTCGAAAATACGTAACATACCCTTTAAGAAACTATAAGAAAATAAATTTATTAGTAATCTATTGTAGGGGACAATATCGCATCAAGATGACTTAAGACACCATCATCATCACGGCAATGGCTTCTGTGAAACATGTAAATTCGTTCGATGGTGAATCGATGAAGCAACAGCATCAGCAACCATCAACAAGAAGTAGGTATGTTTCTATTTTGAAAGACCCACAGGGGCAGGATGGTAGTTCCCATTTTTTTTTATACATATAATTAGAGCGCGGCTGAAGCTAAGTTGTGTCTTGCATTTCGCGTCGTACTTAATTTTATAGTAAAGTAATTACTATTATAATGTTTCAAAATAAATGTCTATAAACTTGTATGTAACACACTGTGTGGAATGTGGTGGTGATGGTTATAGGATAAGTTGATGACTTCTAGTGTGGGACAGGTTCATAAAAGTGGGCTTCTGATGCAAAGTAGACGTGAGATGAAATTTTAAGTCTATTGCTTTCTTCACTGGGTAGATACATATGTAAGTAGTTAAAAAAATAATTTAAGATAGCGGATGTGATGGTGAAGAATTTAAATTGAAATTCAAGTGGAACACTTTGTTTAAGATTCCAACTAAGAGCTTAACACTCATTGGATATTATGTTTTGCATAATTTAAAATTACCAACAAAAATTAATATTTGTCTTTTTATTTTTCTTTTTTAAATAGCATCGAATGTCATTTTACTTTTGACATTTATGATTTAAACAATCAGAATATGCTATGACAATCCTATCCTTCTAAAGAACGTGAAATATTCGTCACACTGTTTTTGACGAATAATGATAATGAAGAATTTGACATTTTTCTTAGTCTATCAACTCCTACTAGTCGTTCAATGCGTAAAAACCATCTTGAGGATTATTCCACCTAGTCACACGAGTTCTAATTCTGTTAATTTCACAAATGTCAAAACCAAATTGACATTCGACGCCATTTGTATAGTCCTTGACACTTTGATAGAATAGGGTCATACTTATGGTTCACTTATTTTTTTTTTTTTAGAAATTTAGAAGAAATTCAACATCTTACTTTGAAAATTAATCCGAAAAATAATTTGAAAGAGGTTTTAGTTTTACAAAATAAAACCCCTATGTGACAAAAAGTTCCTATGTTGGAGTGACAGATAGTGTCAGTAAAAGTGTCAGTAATGTCGTTTTTATTTGGCAATCCGGAAGCCTTCCGGACTCTTCTGAAAGTGTTCAATTGGAAAAAAATGACAGTTCTGATTCTGAAAAGAAGAGAAATTTGCTTCTGGATTTGAAATCAGAAGCAAAACCAGAAGCACTCACACATTCATATACTTAAACGTCAACCTCAACAGCTGTGATTTTTGGTATCCAAATTGTGCGAACCAGGGTTGGCCGAATTAACTACACTACATTTTCTACATGATTTACTACGTTTATATGAGGTGTTAAAGCGAGCTTGAAGCTCGCTTCGAACCTTTATATACCTGTATTGAGTTGAAATGA
This sequence comes from Philhelius festivus, assembly GCA_963931855.1. Lineage (NCBI taxonomy): Eukaryota > Metazoa > Arthropoda > Insecta > Diptera > Syrphidae > Philhelius > Philhelius festivus. Next base: position 5,139,936 of record OZ007555.1, on the reverse strand, counting down.
GCTTCGTTCGACTCGATCCCAATCGCTCAGCGGTGTCGAGTAGAAATGTGGTTCGAAAATCCGACCCTAATCCAACTTGATCTTTCGATACTGCATATAAACGTAGTATTTAACTACGCGTAGTTTATTGAAGAAACTACATGCCTAATTTACTACAATTTGTTACGTCTGCTACATATGTATGTATGTATGTAGTTAATTCATAAAAACTCAATATAATAAAGGAAAAACAAAACAATTTTGCACTTTTATGATCTAATGAAGGTTTGTAAAAAAAAAGTTTCATTTACCATAAGGATGAAGAATTGTAGGAATAACTGAACGTTTGATTTAAAAATTCAAATTTCAAATGCACAACTGACAGTTAATTGACAGCAATGCTACAATTTGTTACATTAAATACAATTAACTACATTTCACTACATTAACTACATAAACTACGTAGCAGACATAACAAATGTAGTTATTTCTAAAAAGTGACAATTCGGCCAACCCTGCTTTCAACAAACATTTTTCTTGATTTTGATTATTGTACGCATTTGATGTTTCACATATACAATCAAACAAAACTTCAGAATCATCAGAAGCAAACAAAAGTGTTCAATTGGGATTCCGGATCGGAGAGAGATTCCGGATTGCCAAATAAAAACGACATAAGTGTTTAGATAAAAGACATTGGGCGCATTCAATAATCTAGTCACTACGTAGTCAACTCGTTCTGATTGGCTAAAGACAACTAAAAATTTAGTTGAAATTTCCCCTCAAACGTAGTGTAAAAATTTCTGCTTCAAAGCTAGTTGACATTTCACAATCAGCTGTTGAAAATACAAATTTAATTTTTGGTGGAAGATATTTTCGAAGTGAAATTATTAGACAAATTAATATTATATCTTATATATGATGTTATTTACTTTAAAATGTAAAAAAAAGTTTATTTAAAGTTCTCAAAACACAATTTTTCTTATTTTATATGCTTACATCTGTCATTAATATGACAGTTTGAATTGACTAGCTTTGTAGTGCAATTTTGCATTCACAAAGCTAGTTGAATTTTGACTATGTAGTGACTACATTAGTGAATGCGCCCATTAATGTCGATTTCCTTTACACATGAGAAATCATTTTCTGTGTGAAAATTTCGATCTCGACAGATTTTACATTCCTTCACATCGAAAAAATCGATTTTTTTTGACAGAAATCAAATTCTTCGAAGGATTTACATGTATACGAAATACGCACACCAAAAGAAAAAAATTTACACGGGATCGAAATCCCTACTGTGTAAAGGAAATCGACATAAATTCTTGAACAATACTCACTACAAGTTTGTTTTATATCAAGTGAAATTTATACCTACACAATGATTTTTGCAATGACATTTTCTTATGGCGCTAAGTGTAATGAAGTATAGCCTAATGTCTGGAACACAGTTATGGGGCCCTCATGTCCTCAGATATTCTGATAATTTAAACAGTAAGGGTATTCATGTAACGAGATAATTGTCCGCTTTTTAGAAAGATATAACTTTCTGTAACTTGTTTTCATGAACGCCCCCTAAAAACTACTTGCGTAAATGTGGGAAATATTTTGTGAAATGTCAAATTAAGTCAGAATCCATACTTCTTTAGTTTACGAGGTTTATTTCTGCACTTTCCGCAGCAAATTTGTCAGATAATTTTATGAGATTTGCAGAAACTTTTTCCCATACAAATTTTGACAGCTCGTTTCTGCGGAGATAAAATTATCTGGTTTACGAGGTTTACGAGGGTTTTCCGCGGTTACATGAATACCCTTATACGCTATTCACACCTAATCAAAATCTAGATTTCGAGCAAAATTCTCAAAATCTCATCCAAATCTACTAGATTTCCCATACATTTTCAGATCTCCAAATCTACTAGATTACGACAAAATCTCCTCAAAATCTACTTTCAAACACAAGATTGTCAAAACAAACAAACCTTTCGAAATGTTCTGCCTTGTCAGCAAATTGTCAGCAAGCGAAAAGGCAGATAAGGGATTCCCTCTTTGAATTGTGGTGAGAGAAGGACAGAAGATAAATTATATCCGAGGAAGCAGGAAAAATGCACAGATTTATAAGGAAAAATATAATTCCTTTTGAAGGAATGTCCAAATGAAATGAAAATGCCGAAATGGATGCCGACAATAACAACATTCTAAAAGAATATATTGAATCAGCTAAGGAATTTCATAGAGGTGTATTGAAATATTTAAATAAATGAAAAAAATAAAAGTATATGTTTTTGTTTACCTAAATGGATGCTTTTACTATCAAGAATTTTTAATTTTCATGATTCGTTTTTTTTTCATATAAACAAAAGAAATTAAAAATAATTGGCAAGATGAAAGAAACGTCAAACGAAATCCGAATTCTGTTCAGTGCGAATGCTTCAACGAGATTTCGTAATCTTGTTGCTGAAATCCGAGATTTTAATTCGGTGTGAAAAGCCTATTAGTGTTGTATTTTCATTTTCAACATCGACTTTAATTTTCGAATTGCTGGCATTCAAAGTTGAAATGGTTGTTGTCCAGAATTTTGACATTTCAATCGACAAACAAAAACAAATGTCATAACAAAAGTGTTCTGAGCGCGAGCCGTCTCTGTGCAAGCAATAAACACATCGGCAGCAGGCGGCTATCGTTTTATCTTTTTTTATGTTTTCTTATGGTTGTACACCAGAGTGGATAATTTCATAAATGCAAACTTCCATCACACAATGCAGCTCTTTAATTCAATTAAACAAATAATTCGAACTCCGATTCGTTCCATCTTTAATTTACGCAAAAAGAAGTAAGTTCTCATTTTAAAACAGAATAGCAATAGTATTATGATTTTTTTGTTGTTATGTTTTCCAAGGGACTTTGGAATTTGCAATCCTGTAACTGTGGGCTATGTGTCACCAGAAAGACCAGTCCCTGATTCTATCCGAAAACCTCCATACTACTTCAAATACATGCCACCAGGCAACACAATCGGGGAGGTCGAAATTAAGTCCAAGGAACAAGTTCATCGTCTGCGAGCCAGTTGTCAACTTGCCGCCAAAATCCTCCACTCTTGCGAGGACATAGTGAAGGTAAGTCCGATATCAGAGAAACTAAGTCATTAAGTAGGGAATTTCAGATAGGAACCACAACAGATGATATCGACGCCTTCGTCCACGAGAAAATCATAGCGGCGAATGCATATCCATCGCCTCTACGTTATGCTGGTTTTCCAAAGTCCGTATGCACATCGGTAAACAACGTCGCCTGCCATGGCATCCCAGACAACCGGCCGCTCATGGACGGTGACATCGTCAATGTCGACATAACAACCTATTTCAATGGTTACCATGGCGATTGCTCAAGGACTTTCATGGTGGGAGATGTAGATGAGCGCGGTCGATACTTAGTCGAATCCACGGAGGAGTGCCTCATGGAATCGATCAAACTTTGCAGCCCGGGGATACCATTCAATGCGATTGGAAAATTCATAAGTACTTTTGTGAAAAAGAAGAAACTGGGATTGATTCCGGCATTCATCGGACATGGCATTGGGAGCTACTTCCATGGACCACCTGAGATACTTCATTATAAGAACAGCGTGCCCGGTGTCATGAAACCAGGTATGACCTTTACAATTGAACCGATTCTTACTCTTGGTGGGCCCGATGTTGAAGTCCAAGAAGACGGCTGGACCGCGATAAGCGTAGACGGAGCTAGAAGTGCTCAGTTCGAACACACGGTCCTCATCACTCAGACGGGTTTCGATGTTCTGACCAAATTAGATTAGGAAAAAAGTAATAAAACTATTGTGCAAATGTGCATTTTATTAAAAACTTAGTGATTCATTGTCCTAGATATATATTTTTGTCCCTGCTGCTTAAACTAAGGCCACCTGCTGGCTGGACTTGGCCATAGGCTTTTGAATGGGCAGAAACAGCTTGAATTCTGGTGGAAGCTCATCCTCCGAGTAGAGTCTGTCCGAGAAGTAGACTCTTCTGATTCGGCAATTCGCATGTATTTGCACTCGAAGGGTCTCCACGTAATTGGTTCCATAGGCCCGCCTGGTGAAGTCAGAGAGATTGAATTGAATTTGATTCCAGCCTTCGTCCAGTCGCATGGGCATCGTACAAATGAATGGCTTCACTCTTGTCGTCGATTGGTAATTGCTAGCTCTGAATCTTCTCCTTACATTCTTGTCATCCAAGACCTGTAACAAATCACATTATTACCTTGATATCGTAAAAATCGCACGTTCTACCCACCTGAACTTCGAATGTGAAATATTTCTTCTGATTCTTGATGATCATAACAAGAAACGGTAATTTTATACCCAGCGTTGTCTTCGGATCCGCCGGACAGGTTATGAATGTTGTGCTCACATTTGTTCCGACAATTTCCAGAACCAGACTTTGGATGTCGTTGTCGGTGATTCGTTTTATGTGACCATTTCGGACTTTTTTGTCCCAAATTTGCAATGGTTTGCTGCCAATGCTGTAGAGAATCGACAGAAATCCCGATTGGAAAGTATTTTTAAACATTTGTTGTGAACTTATTTACGACTAGAATTTTGTGGAATTACTTGAATTTCGATAGGAAAAACTAATTTTAATTTATAACCTGGAAGTGGTTTGTTTATGTCGATTGTGTTTTTGTTGCCAAAGCGATGGGGATGGCTGACGGTCGATGTGGGAAATTTCTGTGAACTGTCAAATAAGAGGGATATTTTTTTTAAGGGCACGTTGATAGATACATTTTGTAATGGTATAATTACACCTTATAGATTTGGTAAGCGCTGAAAGATTTTGCTTTCAAGCTCCCAAAAATAGGACGAGACTAGTGCAGATTAACTACGAATGTTCAGAAACTATATTTGTGTTTTTTATTAAAGTTTTGGTAAGAAGAGAGGATGAAATATTTGCTTCCTGAAAAATGTTTGTTGACATTTGTCCAAAGGCACGAATATGAGTTCTTTCAAAATAAGAAATTGAAAGGATTTTTTAATTCTAAATCAGAACAAAATTTTTACATAGAATCACCTTAAAGGCTTAAAAAACATTTCATTTCAAATTTTTCAAAAAACAAAAAAATTGATGCGTCCCGTGTGAGATTACCATAATTTCAAATCGCTAAAAATGCACATCGCGGTATAGACGTGTGACACTTCCATTTTGCTGCAACCAAATGTCCTTGTCCTCCTTATCAGTATCGTTTTGCATCTGCTGAAGCCACTAGTTGAGTTTGTGCAATGTGTAATGCGTTTTCTGTTTTGGAAGAATTACGTACGTATGGTTCCGTCTCTTCACTATACATGTTTTTTGACGCAATGCGCTGAACTTTTTACTAACTGAATTCTTATTTTAAATTTTGCAGTGTTATGGTAATTTTCAATACGCTACTGAACAAATACGGAGCATCTCCATTGAAATGCGATTTAGCATTTTGTTTGGTTTTTGATTTCAAAAGCTAAGCTGCTTTATTTATTTAAAGAACAAATGTTTTAGATTTTCCATTAATTATATGTAAGTATGTTTTATATATAAATTCTTAAAAAATCTAAGAAAATAACTGTAGGTCCATACGAACCAGTCGTGTATTTTATTTTTATGCTTACGTCCCGTCTCCTATAGAGATTTGTGTTTTGTTCTTTTTTCAGATACGGGAACTTCTCCAGATTTGACCAGTTTCTAATGTGTATCACTTGTAGATTGTGGTGTATTTCAACATAAGAAATTTGGCAGCAACATTTAAAGAGTGCAAATATTTTTCTTCAACTGTTCCAGCAGAATATCCAAAGAATTTCATATATACTCTTCAAATTCGGTAAGTCCAAAGTCTCTTTTTAAAAATTATAATATGAGTTTGCATTGTTATATTATTTATTGAAATAAGCTAGCTGTCTTTGATTCGCCAAAATGGTTGCTGTCCTCTTCACTTGCCTCATCTGAGTCTCGGTCTTCTTTTGTTGTAGCCTGCGGCATCTCTCGAGGTTTTATTCCCAACTCCACATTTCTCACTCGTTTCTTTACTTGTCCGCGGAAGGTGCGTCTTGTTATCTGCCCCAAGCTTTTTATCATTCACTCGTTATACAATATTATATTTTATTTTTTTTTATTTGCCCTTAAAAAAATTTTAATATTTTATAAAATTGTGCTTAATCAATTTCCACCCACCTCTGATTTTCCAAAAGTAAAGTGTTGTATAAACCGAAATTTCAAAAAATTCCTGCACTCAAAATTTCTGTTGCATATTCCTTCCAATCATCCCAGCAGCTATGCTCGTTAAATTTAGAATTACCATGTAATTTTAATTATCTGTACTATACTCGTCCAAAGCTCGAGTACAATTCCCATATTTGGGCATGTAATCCAAACCACCCACCTGAGTACCTTGAATAGAATCTAAAAAAAAAAAAGCTTTAAAAATGATATTTAATAGAACTATGACGGAAACATTTTAGTCTTTCACTATTTTACCGTTATTTATATAAACAGTGAAATAGCAAGTTGCATTCATCTTGTTAACAATTTAACCGTAATACTCACTCTTCAGGGATTGCCCATCAGTTTGACCTTGAGCCCAACTTCGGACGTACTGTTAAATTTAGGGATTCTTTCTTTATCCACACTGCACGAATGTATCGCTACTGCCAACTTAGCCAGAAAATAATGTCAAGGTTTTGGATTTTCGTTTTTTTTTTACTCCAAATTATGTAGTTTAGGCAAAGTACGTTTTTGCGTCAAAATAATTTGTAAAAAAGTTAAGACTTTGCATATCGATACCTTCCCGTAAGAATGTATTAAGCGACATTTTTAAAATTGTTCAGGAAACGAAAAAAACGTCTCATTTACAGTGGATCAAAAAAGAAATCGGACATACAAGTTTTGTCTCTTTAAATCACAAAATAAAATTGATGAAGGTTTGAAAATAGCGTATTTCTGCATTTATACATAGTTTTTACTATAAACTCTGGATATTTAGCAAAAATTACAGTTTTATTAACAAATTGTCATCGAAATTTAATTTAAAAGAAAATAATCGCAAATTTAATATCAAAAAAGAAATCGGACACTCTGTGTTATACTCATTTTTTTGTTTTTAACGGGACAAATATAACACTTTTAGGTTCTTAAAATATCGTTACATTTGTCAGATGTTTATTTGATTTGAATTTAATGCGTTATTATTAATAAGGTCAAAATGGAAGAACAATGTTGATATACAACGATAGAAGTACGAAAAATAGTGATAAAAAAATTTTAAAAAGGTAACTCTGTACGTGCTATTGCAGAAATTGTAAAAAGAAACAATTCTACGATAGGAGGCATCATAAAAAGATTAAAAACAACAAAATCTGTTGAAAATTTACAAAAATCTTGAAGACCAAAAAAGTTTACTGCAGGCGATGAACGTTGGATATTGTAATAAGTTAAAAAATAAACCCCAAATAAGTGCACCAAAGTTGACGGGCGTAGGTAATGAAATACCCGCACTAAGATATTAACCCTGAAACCGTAAAAACAGTGCTGCGAAAAAGTAATTTTCATGGAAGAGTGGCAAGAAAAAAACCTTTTATCAACAAGAAAAACCGAATCAAGAGAAATAGTTTATAAGGAGCTACCAAAAGACGGATTTGTCGTTCTGGAATCGTGTTTTGTCTCTGACGAGAGTAAATTTAATATAACAGAGAACAAAACACGATTCTAGAATGAGAAATCCGTCTTTTGGTAGCTCCTTATAAACTATTTCTCTTGATTCGGTTTTTCTTGTTGATAAAAGGTTTATTTCTTGCCACTCTTCCATGAAAATTACTTTTTCGCAGCACTGTTTTTACGGTTTCAGGGTTAATATCTTAGTGCAGGTATTTCATTACCTACGCCCGTCAACTTTAGTGCACTTATTTGGGGTTTATTTTTTAACTTATTACAATATCCAAGGTTCATCGCCTGCAGTAAACTTTTTTGGTCTTCAAGATTTTTGTAAATTTTCAACAGATTTTGTTGTTTTTAATCTTTTTATGATGTCTCCTATCGTAGAATTGTTTCTTTTTACAATTTCTGCAATGGCACGTACAGAGTTACCTTTTTAAAATTTTTTTATCACTATTTTTCGTACTTCTATCGTTGTATATCAACATTGTTCTTCCATTTTGACCTTATTAATAATAACGCATTAAATTCAAATCAAATAAACATCTGACAAATGTAACGATATTTTAAGAACCTAAAAGTGTTATATTTGTCCCGTTAAAAACAAAAAAATGAGTATAACACAGAGTGTCCGATTTCTTTTTTGATATTAAATTTGCGATTATTTTCTTTTAAATTAAATTTCGATGACAATTTGTTAATAAAACTGTAATTTTTGCTAAATATCCAGAGTTTATAGTAAAAACTATGTATAAATGCAGAAATACGCTATTTTCAAACCTTCATCAATTTTATTTTGTGATTTAAAGAGACAAAACTTGTATGTCCGATTTCTTTTTTGATCCACTGTAGTTATTTTTTTGTGTATTTTATTGGAGGAAACAGATTTGGAGAGGGATTTTTACAATACAAAACTTGACATCATTGCAAAATCGAAATTTTAATCAGATAAGAAGTTTTTGTCGCTTAGTACATTTTCGTGGTCAAAGCATTGGCGCTTAATACAATGTCAAATGGGCTTATGATGACAACAACAAAAAAACACTAAATAAATGGGAACAAAGTAGTAGCCTACTTGATAGACATATATTGAAAAGCAAAGACAACCATATCTGGAGTATTATAAGCGACAAAAATGGATCAAGTTCTATTTGGATGAGTGTGCTAAGCGAAAATTTCGGTTAAACTAAGCGACATATAACAATTTTTTTTCATGGACGTTTGGTTGCTTAAGACAATAATATTTTTAAAAATGTCGCTTAGCATAATTTTACTGGCGGATAATACAAATTTCAGGGAGCAACATTATTCCAGTGAGAAAACTTGGCGGTTACTACAATTTTATTTTCTCTCTAGTTTCTTTTGCAAACATGATAGGGCAGTGAAACCCAGGCCAAAATGTGGCGCTTAACTTCTAGTATAGTTCCACATCAAAAAGTCATTTTCGAAAAAATTGTCGCTTAATACATTCTTACGGGAAGGTATCGATATAATTGTTCCTTAAAGTCGAAAGCATAACTACTAATTGGTGAATTTGCACTCCCAACACTTCGCAAAAAATATTCAGCATACATTTTTGAACAATTATTGTTGTGATAGGTTCGATTCTCTGGAATAAGTGGCTTAAAAAATAGTGGGCGGCAAAGTTTCCAAACATCTACTTCTTCGAATACAACATTCAGCTTGTTGCAAATTTTGTTTGTACTATTTGACAGTACCACAAGACGCCCAAAGAAGTTTCACATACAAAAATATTTGTCTGAAGATTCTGAGAACAGAATTTCGATTACAAGTTAGAATCTACTAAAGAAGCTAGCTAACAATTGTGTGCGTTCCTTCGCTCTCAAAAGGTACCAGTTGTTAACTTTCATTTCAACTTTTAAAGAATTTGATTAATGCTACCTTTCTAGCTTAGTAAAATCATTTCTAATTACCAGCTTTCAATTTGATCTGACTACCTGCAGCTACGCTGCGTTGTTATCTTTTGTTATTTTTTATCATTTTTGCCACTCTTGGTTTGCTAAAAATATTTTTTTTCTACACCGATTTCAAAAGCCACGTAATTCATTTATCCCAATGTTCGAAAGTAGAAATTTTATAGTTTCTCTGTACTATAAGCAGGCGTCATTGATGAATAAAAGCTTCAATTATTTTTGTAATTGAATCGGTGAGTGGGAGAAAAATACCAGCTCCAAACACATTCATATTACGAAGAACAAAAATTAGTTTTCCTGCTTAAGCTTCTATACTGTTTGTATACTCAGCGATTTGATTGCTCTAAAACCTAACATGACATCAACCTAATTTCTCCAACTAACAACAAACAATACAAATTTTATTTATTATTTATTTATATTCATGTGTACACGTGTATGTAAATACATAGTATGTGATAATATATAAAAATACGTAACATTATTAGCCCTCACCTTAAAAAAAAAGCCAACAAAAATATTCCCTTTGTAGCCTCAAACATTAATTTGTGAGGCTTCCTTCTCTTTTAAATTTTCTATAATGCTTATGGGCGGCAGAGGGGAAATCGTCAAATTTTCGGCAAAGTTTTTGGGTCTCATTAATTTGGGCATACAAAAACAGAAGAAGCCGCAATACAAAATTGTCTGCACTACGCCAGCGAAAATGGCAATCAGATCGTAAGACTCGTAGAAGTAATATCGGTAGGCCCAGTTCAGAAGATATAAGGCTCGGTACGAACCCATTGCGAATAGATAATAACTGACTTTGGGTTCCACCTTGCCAGTTCTTCTCATGAGGAAGAATTGTGGCAGAATGGCCACTGACTCAAGATATACCGAGAATGTCCACAGCACCTCAATTATAGTGAACTCATGATTAATAACCAGCGCGAGAACAGCGCAGGGAATCAGGAGAAATTCAACCCACAAGGAATCGTTATCAGTGTCTTTGGTGTCTTTGAATTGGATATAAATCAAGTAGATCGTCGCTGCGGAGGTTCCAACAAACATGATCTTCATTACCGAGTTGTAGAGCGACGAAAAGATTGTGAAGATGTCCAAATACCGTGTGATATAGACGAGACCCAATAGAATTTGTGATTTGCCAGAAATACCCGCGCACGAACGTGTCTTGCAGATTTGAAACAACAGAATTAATATCGCAAGGACATGGCACAAGTCCCCGGCCAATCGAAAAATATTCATTATGATGCGCAGATGGAAAGCGTGGCTGATTCAAAGAACTTCTGTTATCACCTCAAACTCACAAATCTAAATTAATTTAAAAAGAAAGGATTGAATCGTGAGAATTTGCGAAAGAATTATGGGAACCTACCAATAATTTTATTTAGATATTGAGAACAAATATTTTCACGATCACGCCTTGACAGTTGGGAGAATCTAATGGAACTTCTGTAGCGAATAGTTGCCAGATTAATCACGAGCATTTAGTAAGACGTCGAAGTAAAAGTAAACACATTCAATGTGGAATTTCAAAGAAACATGATTGTACTATGGAAAAGCCAACATCAAAATTCGGAAAAGCTTTGCAAAGAAATCTTGGAAAAATACAGCAGATAATTTCAGCAGTGTTGCCATAAAAATATTTTAAGAAATCTGCAATATTTGCAAAAAAAATACATTATTTGGCTTGGTTCGTATATGTACATATGTAGGTTAGGTTAGGTTAGGTTAAAGTGGCTGCTGACCGGAAAAGGACAGCACACTTAGACCAATATTTGGTCCGTTGTGATACCACAAGGATTTCAAAAATCCCCCTTACTCGTTAAACCATTTTGAGCTAATAATGAAGCGTTTGAGACAGTGAATGTCGGAATTATTTAGATCACTAGGATCGTTATAGTAGTAGTCTCCCAAGTGGAGTCTACGTCTTTGCGCTAGGGCAGGACAAGAGCATAGAAGGTGGGGAATTGACTCCTCTTCTTCTTCATCCATGCAGCTTCTGCAAAAGTCATTTGCAGGAACTCCAAGACGAGAAGCATGTCTTCCTATTAGGCAGTGCCCAGTAAGGACACCTATAATGGAGCTAATATGCAATCTACCAATAGAAATTAGTTGTTTTGAGCGTTTGGCATCAAACAATGGCCAAATCAGTTTAGTAGACCGGCAAGTTGGGGTGCTGGTCCACCTGTGGTTGGCTTTCTTTATGGTATCTTGCTTTAGCATAAGTTTACAAGTAGCTAGGGGTATACCGATGTTAGATTTGCTATCCAACAAAGGTAATATTGTTCCGTTTTTTGCAAGTTCGTCAGCTTTACAATTTCCTGGAATGTCTCTATGCCCCGGCACCCATGTAAGGTGAATGTTGAACTGTTTTGACATCTCCACCAGAGATGATCGACAATTTTGGGCTGTTTGTGAGTTAATGGAGACAGAGTCCAGTGACTTTAAGGCAGCTTGACTGTCTGAGAAGATACGTATATCGGTTGTCGATATAACGTTTTCTTTTAGCCAAGAGAGGACTTCTTTTATTGCTAAAAGCTCTGCCTGGAACACGCTACAGTGATTGGGAAGACGAAAAGATAGACAAAGATTTAATTTTTCGGAGTATACGCCTCCACCGACCCCGTCATCGGTTTTAGATCCATCTGTATAGAAATGAATTGCTTCGTCTATCAAAAACGACTCATTTTCCCATGAAGACCTGGAAGGGATGGATACTTGAAAATTTTTATCAAATTTTGGATGAGGGGTGGTGTAATCGACGTTACTAGGTAGACTACTGAACGAGTTCAGTATAGTAGAGTGACCAATATCATTATTGATCCACTGCGAGGAGGCTTTAAGTCGAATGGCTATGTTAGCGGCCGATTGTTTGCTAAAAATATCTAGCGGTATGAGATGAAAAAGAACATCAAGTGCAGCAGAAGGAGTTGAGCGGAGAGTTCCACCCATGATTAAACAGGCTGTTCGTTGGACTTTGCTGAGCTTATCGCGGTTAGTTGCTGTTTCCAGCGCAGTCCACCATACTGTCACTCCATATGTAAGTATCGGTCTAATGACTGAGATGTATAGCCAGTGTGTTATATGAGTTTGTAGACCCCATTTATTACCTACGGCTTTTTTGCAAGAGAAAAGAGCTATGTTGGCTTTGTTGACTCTCTCTTGGATATTGGGCTTCCAGCTTAATTTCTTGTCCAAAATAAGACCCAGATATTTTGCTTTGTCTGAGAATTTAAGCGGTATACCTTTGATGAGGGGAGGGTCTATATGTACATATGTATGTAGATACTTTTTTATTTTGATAACTAAAACTGGTAATATGCAAATTCAAAAAAAATACAAAATTTGTTTATATTTTTCTATACCTGGGTAAATGCTGTAGACACTAAAAGAGATGACGATCAAAACCGGTCGCTTCCATCTACATTTTGTGACTTTAGTTCATACATAGTTTTCCATCTAAAGAGCTTTGAAAAGTTTTCAATAAAAACGCATTGTAAAAGGGGTGCTATTCGTGAATCTTTGTAGAACATGGTTTATGGTTGAAGATTCTTGATGGAAGCTGCAAAGCGGTGGAGGTTCTTTTTTATTGAAATTGAAAGCGTTTTGTGACCTCTTGTCCAAATGCGTTTCGCTTTCAATTGATTTATTCAATATAGTCCACAAAACCAAAAAAAACTATAACATTTTTTTTATATTTTTTCGTTTTTACTTCTTCTGGTTCTTTTTTACATAAATGAACTTTGTTGAGCAGGTCATGACCACGCAGCTTTACGCGACAGAATTGTATAGATCGTAATCGGCAATGATTCATTGTAATTCTCAAATAGAGATTAGATTGTTCCAGGTCGCCTTGAATATTATTGATGCAATTCTTATTATTAATTATACATACAAAATAATGCAGATAAATCTGCAATAATGGCAACGTTGGGCATTTGGAAATTCATGTCGTAGTCGTAGGTACACATTATACATTTATTTAAATATGAAATCAAGTTCCAATGCAAGTCTTGGCAGCAACCAGTATGACTTTGTAGTTGGTAAATAATGCATCAAATATACTCGTAGATATCCGAAAACAAAATGTAATGTATTTGCATATTTTCGTTGGAAATTTTAAGCTCTAAGCCTGAAGGCAGATTTATTACAATTACATATCTAAAAAAATAGGAAAAAGTTAAATAAACTTCGTTAAGGACTATTCACATGAGAGCGACCAACGAATAAAAAAACAAATGGGATTTAAAACATATATACGCTTAAATTCTTCACAAAAATGTTACAAAAGAGTAGCAATCTAGTTTAATTTAATGTTTATTCATTATTGTTGTAATTGCTAAAATGAGAGATATTTGAGAAAATAAATTGGTCGTAGCAATCATATTGCAATTCGTTGGTCGCTCTCATGTGAATAGTCCTTTAGAGCTGTTTTTGATAAAATTTATGAAATAATAGTTAAAAAGTTGGCTACGTTTTCGCGCAAACGCATAACGAAATCCCGCAAATTCTTTGTTGATATAAAGCAATAGCATCCTGCAGAAATCTTAATGCCTTGTATAAGTATGTAGAGTTTGCATAAAAGGCTTAATTTCATCAGTTTTCTTGGACACTAGTACATACCTTGGATTGCCCTCTCGTGGGTTCTCGGGGTTTTAACGCCCTTTTTGGGTATGGCAGGCGCATTACTAAACAGTTTTTCTTAAGCAACAAATCGGATCGTTTTGCCTCGCCGTCATCTCATCGTCGTTTGCCCAGTTGACTGTTCGTCTGTCCCGCCGACCATCCGTCCGTCACAACTTTGCAAAATATTAGCAACCCAGCGGAAATTCGGCTTTCATTACAGAATGTTAAAATGCGGAATTTCGTTAAGGTCCCGCGTAAACAGCATAAATAAATGCCACCTCTTTCTGTGTAAAAAAAACGTTTTAGTAGTTCTTATGGCCCAAAAAACCGTTTTCTGATATTTTAACTCTTTATACCTGAAATAAAGTTTATTACATTCGTTTCCAATGCACGAAGTCTAATCAAAATTCTCTTCTTTTTGCCGAGCTGTGGAAGTTCGGTTGTCAGCTAGTCTTTAGTGGTTAGGTTAGGTACGTTCTCGCTGTTTTAATATTCCAATATTTTCTCAGAGTGAACCCTAATTAAAATCTCCATTCAGATTTAGTGATGCCCAGAAACACTTTCAAAAAACTGTGTGTACAAAATAAGCAGATATTTAACTATCTTGGTTTTTGGTTCACTGTCTTGTTCTCCTTCAACAATGAAAATCCTTTCATATTCTCAGACATCATTGTGGATTTCAAACGCCATGTCATCATCAATCAATCAACGTTGCAATTTTTATGCCGTCCTTCCACCTACAAACTTCTGATTGAAGGTTTTTCAAATCGAGTGGCAACAATAAATAAAAACTCTTCAAGTACTATAGTCCAACCTATGTCATCGAACATATTTCCACGTTTTGTTTGCTTAATCAGAATAGGTCGTCGACCTTTTAAAATGACTTCGTACGCAAAAGATAAAATATCGCCTGGTTCTTTTGTTTAAGTTTATTTTATTGGTATTTTATCGCTAAGATTTTAATATTATAACTTTTTTTATTACAAATGGTTTTTCGGTTTCTTGTTTTATCCTTGGATCTTTTTTAAATATTAATTCATCTGTTCCACTAAAAGGGAATCTCAAAATTCTTAAATAAAAAAGAACTTTAAAAAATATTTTATGAAACAATTTTTTGTTTTAAATAAAAATACAAATTACAGCACAAAAGAGAGAAGAAAGAGGATGCAAATTTATCATCATCATCGAATCGAATTCAATCAATCTTAAGTCTGCCCCTCTACCTTTAAGAAACGGCTAACAAAAGACCAAAGTACGTCTTTTGGAGCCTTTAATATTAGTTTGTGGGGTTTCTTTCTTTTTTAAATTATTTATACTGCTCGGTGGCAGAGGGGAAGAGATTAAATTGTGAACGAGATACATAGAACTACGAATAACTACGAACAATTACAAATCGGATGCGCGCACTCCCTTCTCCAGCTCCACTTCTTGTTGGTAAGGTAGAACTCGTCTTTAGGCTTTTTAGGCAGGAAGTTGAAGTTTCTTGCCCTTCAACACTTTGGTGATATACAAATAGAAGAAGTCACAATACAAAATTGTTTGCACGACGCCAGCAAAGATGGGAATCAAATCGTAGTGCGTCTCGATGACATACCGGTAGACCCAGTTAAGCAGATACAAAGCGCGGTACGACCCCAGTGCGAACAGATAGTGGCTGGTGATGGATTCCGCTTCGCCAGTCTTGCTCACGAGGAAGAGTTGCGGCAGAATGGCTACCGACTCGAGATAGATCGAGAATGTCCACAGCACTTCCATGAAAGTGAACTCATGATTAACGACCAGTGCGAGCAGGGCACACGGAATCAGGAGAAATTCAACCCGGAATGAATCGTGATTGGTGTCGTTGGTGGCTTTGAACTTGACATACATAAAGTAGATCGTCGCTGCGGATGCTCCAATGAAGACGATCTTCATCACCGAGTTGTAGAGCGACACATAGGTGCTGAAGAAGTCCAGATAACGGGCGATATATACGATACAGAAGAGTATTTGTGATTTGCCTGATATACCCGCACACGAACGCGTTTTCCAGATTTTCAGCAGCAGAATGAATATCGCAAGTAAATGGGACAAGTCTCCTGCCAATCGAAAGATATTCATGATGATGCACAGGTGGAATGGGTGGCTGACTTGGATGACTTCTCAACAGACTCAAATCTAAATGAATTACAAAATGAAAAAAAGCATTAAATCGCGATAATTTGTGGAAGAATGATTGAAAATTAAAAATTGAATTGGCAGACCACCGCATACATGATTCGCTCCTTCAAATGACGTGGCCGACGTGGCTGGCTGAGATGGTTCTCTCGTTCGCACTTGTTCTATTTTAATTGTGACTCGAAATAAAATTCTTGTGTGTTCTTTTGTTAATTAGATTTTTTGACAGATTGCAGAATTTGTGTTTTGACGACGACGCCGGATCGGGGTTTTTAAGGATGGTATTCAACCGCTTAACAACTGTAAATGAGAATTAAATGTTTATTTGATGATAAGCTACAGACGTTTATTTACTTTGATGAGGCTGTAAGTTCGTTTGTCTCAGAAAATAATTGTTGAGAAAATTTTTATTGTTGGTCGATAAGCACAAACACAAACGTCGACGTCGAAAAGTCTGACACTTGCCATTGAGGGAAAAATGGAAGATGTGAGTTAAGTTGGATGAGGTTTAATAAGGTCTGGCACTGCCAGCAATCTTGGATTTTCACATAATAATGTTTCTGGATTTAAATGGAGCAATACAATTTTTCGGTTTTTAATTAATTTTTCTAATATATAAAAATGTTGCTTTTAAACATTTTGATTGATGTAAATGAAAAAAGAATTACACAATAAGCCGACTGCCCTGTGTCCCTTGTTTTTTCTTACCAGAAATTAATTCTGCAAGTATTTACTAAGTCTGCTATTACTCGATGTATCTAGATGCTTGCAACTTTTTGAACAAGACAAAATTGTAAAAGAAAAAGATAAATCGAAAAGGTGAGGTGGATAAAATTTTCGGTGCAACTTCTTGAAGATCTCATCTGTTTGATATGAGTTTTTTGTGCGAGGAGTATTTGAAATACCTGTTTAGCAGATCTCACTTTAAGGCTAGCCGCGCACTAGCAATTTTTAGTTGCGAAACTGCTTAGTTCGAGCAACTAAAAAGTTTGTGTTTTGACACAAACTAAACGATTGCCTAAAATAAGTTCGCCATTTTATTGAACATACTCGTATAATTATCTGCAAATTCACGGACATTCAACCAAACAGTTCATCTGTTTTCTATAAGTAACCAAACAGTTTCGCAACTAAAAATTGATAGTGCGCGGCTAGCCTAATTATATTGATAATATTGCGCTTGAAGTAAAACAAAAAAAAAATTTTTATACTGGTGGATAGTTTTATGTTGAATTTGTTTTATATATTGAATTTCTCTTGATACTCCAAGTAAAACTGAGAAGTTTTTGGAGGTATTTGACATTCAAATGAAAAAACTGGAAGGAACAACCCAAAATATAGTAGTCTTTCTGAATTAAAAGCTCTAAATATTATTTCCCTCGCTTTCTCGAAAAGACCTAAAGTGATAGAAAAGCAATTGGCTTTGGTATATTCGAATATTACTTTCTCACATCGAGAAAAAAAATGGGGAATAAAATCAACCTCAAGATTTTGTCATTTTAATTCGGCCCTAGCGAGGTATCCGTTCGAACAGCTGTTCGGAATTTTTCCCCGACATTATTTTAACGCACCCGGTGAACTGCGTTGAAGTGCGATCAAGTGCTTTATTTGTGAAATTTCTGACAGATAAATACAATTGTTTTTCCGATTTCGTCCGACACAAATTCTTCGCGAAACAAATTGCGCTAACGCATTTGTGTATTATTTTTCTTTTCGATAGGATACCTCGAAAGCAATTTGAACCTCCGACAAAGTATGCGTTGCGTACAATTTTCCGCTCCGAACGGATACCTCGGTAGGGCCGATTATGTTCATGCCTTTGGTTTCGATTCTGAAATTAAGTTCAGAAGAACTATCGGTCTGAAGGCCATGTACAAACCATATATTAATCAAGTCGAAAAAAAAACGACTGAATTTATTTAAAAAATAAATAAAATGTTACTTTTCATTTATTGCTTTCGAGATGCTTATAATAATTTTATAAATTTAAAATTAACTCGCACCGGTTTATGGTTCATTCTGCCGGCACTTTCAAGTCCTGAAGCGCCACACTATCGATATACATAGCTCCATTGCAATGGGTGGGTTTTGTTTTTTTTTTTGGTAAACTATTTTCTATTGGTTGTGATGCCTCAAAAAATCAATAAGTTTTGTATGAAACAAAGTGTTCTGTACTTAATCTACTGTTATATCCTTAAAAGTAAAAGCTGGCTTTCAATCAAAACTTCAAACGAAGTTTAAGCTAAGGCTTGCGATTGCGAAAATCTTCAGATTCCTCGAATAACACCGAATCAGCATAAGCTATGTTACGATCCGATTTTGTCGACTGCAAATAGAGAACGCATGTCATTTCAAACGTGGTGGTTTGTTCCGATTTGGAATAGTTACCTCTCTGAATTTGTGCAGATACAATGACAATGGCTCAACGTAGTTATCAAAGCCTAGCGTGGCAAAAGCGTAGAGCAGATCATCTCCATTGACAGTCTTACGATTCTCTGAGATACTCCTCTCGATGGCCTCGGAAGTGATGAACGATATGAACTCCGAAACACATTCCTGAATGCATTCACGTGCATCTTTAGCGATTTTCCCATTCGATGGAACGGGCATTTTCATGATTTTAATGATGTTACAAATGGGAAGGAAGCGATCCTGTTCACGGAGCATAAACGAACTTGAATGCTTTCCAGAATCATCTTTAAATGAATTGAGTAAATAAAAATGCATGAGAAATTGAAAGAAACAAAAAAGAAATCCAATCTACCCGATCCATCTTCTTCTTCATCCTTGACCATAAAATCTCCAAGATACGGAGCATTGTTTAATGAGTCTCCACTTGTGCTCATTATTGGTTTAATTGAAATGATAGCAAATGAAAATCTAACTGAAAATTATGATGAGCGTTGAAAAATTGTTTTTTAATTTCGAAACAATTTGTTGTCCAAAGAAAGAAATACGAAATTAAAACACAAGTGAAAATATTTTACTTCTTTTTTGTGTTTTTTTCTCTCTTTGATTCAAACGTCAAAGTGTTTCATTTTTATTGTGGACCAAATTGTTGGCAATTAAAAAATGAACTCGGGCGTGTTCAGAGAGTTATGATTTTGTAGATCTGTTCAAAATTTAGTGTCCATTTTAATTTGTGTTATTTCAAATTGGTTCTGGTTTTGGTCAAAAATCTAGAAATCAGTTGAGAATCCGCGAAAACTTGGATGTTTTTGAGGTTTTATGAATTTTAAATGACACTTATCTACCTCATACACTAAATAAAATCAATAAATAAATGCTTGCCTTCTCTGTTCCCTTTAAATTCAATAAAAGTGTTGTCCAATTCAAAGATCCTAAAATGCTTTTTCTTGCTGCTTTCATTTTTTAATAGAGAATGGAGCAAAATTGTTCGGTCCAACAATTTAAGGGAACATTCTTTTTAAAATTTCGTTTGGCACTTTACGTAGTTTAGGTTCACTCAAAAGGAGTTTAAAAAAATACAGACTATTTTTTTTTTTGATTAATTTCTTCATGTGACAGCTACAAAACATTTTGACAACCAAAAATATAAATATAGGTTTTTGACTATTCTTTTTACATTTCTACTGTTGCGTTGCAGTTGAACATCTCGGCAATCTTAGAAATCCGATCGCAATTCCTCAGTAAAACACTTGCTGTCAAAAAGCTGAGACTGACATTATTTTGAATTCAAATAATTGTTGTTGATAAATTAGGACAAAAGAAATTGAGACGATTTTTTAAATCTCGTTTCTCTTCATATAAAGTAAGATTGACATTAGCCGTGTTTTTTTTGGAAAAGTTATCCGTAGTACAGTAGGATTTTATATGAATAACAAATACAACATCCGCAGTAGGATCACTGCCGATACTCGAATAAACGTCTAATCTCTTTCCGTAACAGGATTTCACTTCTCCTTTTATCGGCAGCGATCCTACTGCGGATGTTGTATTTGTTATTCATATAAAAACCTACTGTACTACGGATAACTTTTCCCAAAAAACATGGCTATTGACGAAAAAACATTTTAAGATTTCCAACAGAACTGACTACTAATTAGTTCCATCCACATTTTAACCAACCCATGTCTCTCACGTTTTTCATCCGTTCATTAATTCCAACACATCTTTTAAATGAACTTGTATTCCAATTCCATTCCAGTCTACGAGCTATAAAATTAAAAGTTCATCCTCTCCTGTGTTTTGTGTCAAAATCTGAAATTGGATCCCATTAAAAAACCGTGTGGTTTTTCTTCCATTATTTTGTGCAAAATCTTTCATTTCGTTTTTTATATGTGAATTTAGTTTTACTTCGATTAAATAGAACGCAAATCAAAATATAAAAAATGTCTGAAGTAGAAACAAAAATTGAAGAAGCTATTGCTGCTGTAAAAGACGCAATCCAAGCTGATGGCGAAGTTAAAAAACAAAAGAAGCCCAAACCCAACAATAAGAAACTCCGTCAAGGTATGTAGTGTAGGGGGTTTGCGGTTGGGGTTGCGACTTGAGAGGGAATCTCATTCATGGGGTTGTGCTTGCAGAAAATAATTGAGGTCGGCTTTTATTTGCTTTTTGTTAAATTATTCTCCGGGGGATGGTTATCTGTGTTGTTGACATCTTGGTTTGCGATTAAAACGCACAAAGAATTCCTTCAAGTGTAAATAAAATTATTCAGGTTATGTTGAATCGCAAATCCAGAATGTGGTCAGTTGGTGCAGTCATCAGCTTCAGCAGAACTGCATTCTCTTTTTGTCACGTGTCACTAATTATTGACTTGGGGTTATAGCTTTTAATGTTGGAATTACCATAGAACTATCTTGAATTACAGCTGAAGCAGCTGCAAAAGCCGCTGAGGGTGGAGCCGAGAACAGCGAAGAAAATCTCAGTCAGCAAAATGGAAATGCCGCCGCAGCGGCCACTGAAGAAGGTGATGCCGACAAAAAGAAGAAAAAGAAGCAAAACAAAGCCAAACCCAAGGGGGCTCCGATGACTCCTATCGCTGAACAGTTCCCGGACGGAAACTTCCCAGAGGGTGAAGTGGTCAAGCATCCCATTCCCAAGGATGTCGATGAGCGAACTGCCAAGGACCGCTTCACCAATGAGGAGAAGCGTGCTCTCGACCGCATGCACACAGACATCTACAATGAGTTGCGTCACGCAGCCGAAGCCCATCGTCAGACTCGGCAGTACATGCAGGGGTACATCAAACCTGGAATGAGCATGATTCAGATCTGTGAAGAGCTGGAAACAACTGCTCGTAGGTTGATTGGAGAGAACGGTCTCGATGCTGGATTGGCCTTCCCTACGGGTTGCTCGCTGAATCACTGCGCAGCACATTATACGCCAAATGCTGGGGACACCACAGTTCTGGGGTACGACGATGTGTGCAAGATCGACTTTGGAACTCACATCAAGGGACGCATCATAGACTGCGCCTTCACTTTGGCATTTAACAACAAATATGACAAACTGTTGGAGGCCGTCAAGGATGCCACAAACACCGGCATCCGCGAGGCCGGAATCGATGTCAGGTTGTGTGACATTGGAGCGGCCATTCAAGAAGTCATGGAGTCTTATGAAATCGAGTTGGACGGCAAAACACACCAAGTGAAGAGCATTCGAAATCTGAACGGGCACTCTATTAGTCCATATCGTAAGTACTTCACTCCGCTAACAGTTTTCCTAGCTTATTTTATATCTCGTCTCGCCTTAAGGTATTCATTCGGGCAAGACAGTGCCTATCGTCAAAGGTGGGGAATCCACCCGCATGGAAGAGAACGAGTTCTATGCTATTGAGACTTTCGGCTCAACCGGTCGTGGGTTGGTCCATGACGACATGGATTGCTCACATTACATGAAGAACTTCGATGCTCCTTACGTCCCGTTGCGTCTGCAATCTTCCAAACAATTGCTGGGAACCATCAATAAGCATTTCAGTACTCTGGCATTCTGTAAGAGATGGTTGGATCGTGCCGGAGCCACCAAGTATCAAATGGCATTGAAGGATCTGTGCGACAAAGGTGTGGTGGAGGCTTATCCACCACTATGCGACATCAAGGGATGCTACACAGCTCAGTATGAACACACGATCATGTTGCGACCGACTTGCAAGGAGATTGTGTCCCGTGGATCGGACTATTGATCGTCCGCGGTCTTCAAGATGACAGGCTGGCCCGATGAAATTCTTCAACAATTATTTTTTTTTTATATTTCGTTTTGGTTTCAATTTTATTTTGGAATTGATAAATATTACATATTATTGGATTTTGTTGAAGAGCAAGAAGAAGATCATGTAAGATGAAATTAAAGTTTAGAAATGATCAGTCGATCAGTATAAAAATGATGTTGTTTGTTTTTTTTTCTCGTCAAAGTTTCTTCGTCAGAAATGTTAACTTTGTGACTTTTAGTTTTCTCTAGAAGCCCTACAGCAGGAATACCTTTGGACCAAAAGATATTTAATAACAATCTACTATTTCTGCTTTCGGGAACTTTCACTGGAAAAAAATTATTACAGGACAGCCAAATTCGAATGGCGTAATTAATTCAAATAGAAAAAAAGATCGACCTCGAATAAGGCCTTCATACGTTCGACTGAATTCGAATACTTAGGCGAAATTCTTTTCTTGCGATAATTCTGATTTTCATTAATGATATTAAACTAAGCGTGAATGTTAGGAAAATATGGGCACATCAAAATTAAATAAGATAATGAATATTTAAGTGGGAGAGAAGAATGGAACTGGTTTAAGCGTTCAGTAATCCTTTGGTGCGCTTAAAGAAATAACTTTAAAGGACGTCCAAACAACTAAGTTGGTCACAAGACAAACGTTATTTTTCCTTCATATTTCAATACTTAATATTTAAAACAAAAATGTACATGGCCACCTCCTACCCAATCCTTTCACTGATTCCAAAAATGCTCACAATGCATTCAAATATAATATTTGAAGACTGCGTGTCGAATATACAAAAAAAAATTACATTTGTAAATCAAAATCTTTAAAAATGCTTGATTCACTTTTTGGGATTTTCTTCCCTCAAGGATTTTGTATTTAATAAGTTTTGTTTTTTCGATTGATTCCCCGCCAGTGCAAGGAAAGAAGAATGCTTTTTTTTCTAGAGATTCGCCTCGACGAAAAATCTCGAAAACGGTTCCTACTATTGATAAAACTTTATACTACTTGTCTAACCGGCACCAATCCATGAAGAGTCGCTGCCTACTACCATCGCGAGTATGCTGCTTGCACGTTCGGTATCTTTGCGACTCGAAGAGCTTTGGGTGGAGAATTGTTGACTATTCAGTTCATGTATTCGAGCTAGGTTTGATTTTGACTTCTTCAACTGTATCTACATCTTGGTATATTTCATAGAGTTTGCGGTTGTATATTTTCCTCCATTTGTCCTCTACCGAAAAACATCGTGTCCATGTATATTATATATATACAGAAGTTTGCATGTGTTGATTCATTCCATAGGAATATTCTTGATCTTCAAAAGGCCATTATTAAGTTTCTTAGATATTCAGCCTTATAACGAATCAGAATCTTGGTACCAACCCCGAAAAAAATCATCACAGTGGAAAATCACATACAAATTATACGGATTTGTTGATAGATTTTTTCGGGAATCCTAGAAGTCTCCGATTATGATGGAATTGGTGATAAGGCTGAATAATCTAGAAGTTTACCCTATGTAAATTCAATTACATTCAAATAAAATTCGTTTTGGGTATGATTTTGTTGTTGCAAAGACCGTTTTTAAGAAATTGGTTTTACCTTAATTGAAGATAGTGGATGATATAATATTCTTCAAACTCCTTGAATGTGCTTTTTAAAATTAAAATCGGGAACATTGATTGAAGAACAATTTTTATACTGGAATAATTGTTGCGATATTATATCCGTTGTTTCTCATTCACTAATTTTTTTAAAACTGTTTTAGTTCAGGGGATCTTTTTCAAGAAGATTAATCATGGTTTAAATGGCTGATATTTTATAAAAAAAGAAATGATAGTCTTTTTTAAATGATAATACGCCCTTAAAAAAAATACCCTTTCCCCGTAAATGTTTTATATAATCTTGATTTGTAAGATTTTTGAAATCATTTCTTCTTTGTAATAAACTTACATCGCCCCTCCTTTCCCTCGTCCTTAAAATCTTAAATCATGTGTCACATCGAACTTTTATACCCAAAGTATCGTAAGCGACAACTATATTTTATGTTTTTTTTTTTGCTGAAACCAATTAAGCCAAATGCCAGCATTCCATATTTAATTATGTCATTATAATACTTTAATTATATTTAATGATAGGTACTACCTTAATTAAAAGCAGACAATTTGCTGTTTAAAATTTATATTTTACAACTAACAATAAAATGGCGATAAGGGCTCAATGTTCTTAGATTGTGTCAGAGATACTTTTTATAGACTGCATTACGATCAAATGAAACGTTTACACCGAGTATAATGCGGATACAAATTTTGTTGTTCCATCAGGTCCTACTTTCCTTATTTATTTATTTACAACTTATTAAAAAAGAATAAATATATATTAAAATTTATTCGGTATTGGCTACCAGCTGCTTTTGCTCATTTCCTAATATTCCTGCATGGCCGGAGGCGCATATTATCTTCAGATTTTTGTTTGCGATAGAGGTATCTCTTATCCATTCTATAATTGTTGAGGTTTTTAAGTGCTGTGATAGTTGAGAGGGTAGTACGCCTTGGCATATTGGTTAGTGCGTTGGACGTTCATGCAGAGGGTTGTGGGTTCGATTCTCAGCCGCTGCAAAAGTTGTTCAGGGGTATACTACCTCTTGCGAGGAATTGACAAATCCTTTGAGAGTATATCTTTTGTCATGAGAAGAACTGCTCATTAGTCGTTCGGAATTGGCAGAAAAATTTAGGCCGGGCAACACGCACACAGGAATGGTTAAGAGTTTTAAGTAACTTGACATTGGCTTTATTTTTTGATAGTTGGGAGGCTATCAGAAAAAATTGCAATTATTGTGTGGTTTGTAGATGTAATAGCTTTTAAAAATAGCGAAAGGCTTGGCGGTAAAGATGGAAGTAGAATAGGACAGAACCCTTGATTTTTTCATTTCCGTTTTGGTGGACTATCTCGAAGAAAGTTTCGTGTTTATCTATAGAACTATCTGCATAAAGGAAGTCCCACTGCGTTTTCATTTAAGAATTGATATAATCACCATAAAAGTTATCATGTAAATTTTGTTGCTAGTGGTAGTTTGTGAAAGTTCTTGAAGGTCCGTGTTCTGCACTGTGGAAATATTGGGTAATTTGAGTCAGTTTTCTGAGAGGCAAATTGTATTGAGTAAAGATGAAGGATATTTAAGCTTTGTGCACGGTCATCTCTGAATGTAGATGAAATGTTTAAAGGAGTAGGGAAAAGTCTCCTAAATGCATGTGGTATCAACTATGGAATAACTAATGTTCTAAGTTTATTTGCTTGCCCTTCAAACTCCGGCTTTCGAGCTTAATAGATGACCATCAAACGTTAACCTATTCTTGAACCTCGACCTCAACTAACAAGAGTATCAAGCCTTGTGTGAGCCATAGCTACATATTGAATCTTTCTTTAGTTCGCAGTGGAGTGAAATGATTTGTTTAAAGGTCTTCTTTCTTTAAAACAAAAAAATAGGAAGGATTTGAATTTATACAGAAACAACGAAACAACAGAAACAACAATTATTCGAAATATTTCAATACAATAATTATAATTTGGTGAAATAAAACAGAACAATTTGTTTCTTACTAAAAAGTCAGTGTATAAAATATAACTTTATTTGTGGACGGAATTGTGAACTTAACGGCTAGTTAGTGAATTGTATATAAATTTATTTACCAGCACTTCCCATTATGGCATAAGAAGTTCAATATTTGGATTCTGATACTTCAAGAAGATTTGATACTGTGAATAGACACAAAGCCAACAATATCCCTGAAAAAAAAGTATTTTATTATCAATAAAATAATGATGCTGTGAATATTATTTAAGATCTTACATTATAGAACATCCAAACAAAGTTCAATAAGGCGGAGAGGGTTTGCTCCAGCTGTGAAGGAATGTTTAATTATTTTGCGAACAAGGTTTTCAATTGAAAGATCATCAACTTACATAAATATAGTATCCAGCAATAAGCCAAATGCCAAATAGTAGCTGATAGACGATTCCAAGCCCAGCAAGTATAAGCCAAGGTAAGAGCCAGCCGCGAGTGCTACAAGAAGTAAGTTTTATGAGTCGTTAGCAGAACTGACACCCAACCCCATTGCTTTAATTACTTGATTTTAATTGAAACATAAATTAAATAAGATGCGATTATAAAAAGAACAAAATAAAATATATACAATCCGCCGTAAACCAACATTGAGTATCTTATGTCTGTTTCGAAGAGTGGAGAATACAATTGTGACGATTCCCCGCCTAGGAGCATGTAGACAATCTGCAACGAATTTATGCAGCAATTAGATGGTGGAAGTGCAAGAAAACAAAACAGACTTACCATTGTGATGCTGACGATAGATAATGCAGCAGTATATACTGCCACAGCCAAGCTCCCGGATTTAACATTGTTTGACCAAATGAATGGTGACCAGCACGAACTTAATACAGCCATTTCTAAAAAAAAATTAATTGATGAGTATTCGTTTGTTTATGGCGGTGGTTGACGCCCAATTATTTAAATACAAAATAATTAGAGATTAATGATGGCAATGTAGAAAACCTTTTTGTATTTTAATAAACTTTCAACGGAGTAGAAAATATGTAAGTGGAATAAATTGAAACAAAAATGAATTTAATTGAAAAATTTGTAAACAAAAAAGGGCTTGGCCTTTCACTTGGCTCGCAGCGTCTTTATTTTTATTTAAATGAAAAAAACAAGAAACTTCAATTTGACATTGACATTTCTCACAAACCGCTGAAAAGTGAGATACTCTAGTTAAGAAAGTGATGAGAAACTGTCAAGAAAAGCAAAAGAGAAGCAGTGCGTTCTTTTTACCTACAACCTAGAGGGTCATTTCCAAGTAAATTCCAGTCTTTGTTTCAGCTTTCCCATCAACTGTTTCCAAAAATAATATTTGCAGTTCCAGTAAAAAAAATCTATTTCAGTGGTAAAAGTGTTTTAAATTTAATTCTCTGATTTAAAATTAAAATAAAAACTATTTGGTGCAAAATAAGTGTGTAAATTGTGTAGTGTATAAGTGAAGAATTGTGAAAAAGAAGAATTTGAATATCTGAAGTCTTTGAACGCAGTCAATCATCTGTAAGTCTTAAATCTTCTTTTTTGTCTTTTAAGAAAATTTTCACAAAATTGTTTAAATGATTTATTTGACGAATTGCAATGGGATTGCAAAGAAGTTGTGCGATGCGATGCAAGTTGGATGATGTGAGTATGGTAGTTGGTATGTGGCTTGTAGGAAATTCAATTTCGGATGCAACATGTGGCCTATACTAGGTATTCCAAAATGGACGAATCACCCCACATTCAGTTTTCATTCTTGTTGCCTGTTATTTAAATTTAGTATATTATTCGGCTCAACTTTCCTTTAAGGTAGCACGAATTTCCACACGCGGATAGTTTTATTCGATAGATTAGCACTTTTAAATAACAAATATCACAATCTTAAAGTGAGGAAACATTTATAACTATTTTTAATTAATTTTTAAAGTTTCACTTTTTCATACAAATTGAACACAATAATGGCTGCGATGCACATGAAAAACTTTTTTTTTGCTTTATTTTGACGTTTTTCCTCTCTTTCTTTGGTTCAGTGATTTTATACGCGCTGTTTTTTTGCGATATTCTTGAAATTTATTGTACTTGTATTGAAATTATGAAGTACAAAAGAAACTTTGCGGGCACCCAACCTCGCACCTACCCCAAATCCTATAGTGAGCCCAAGCAGGGGGGTTGCAGGGGGGCAGCATGCCCCCCCATACATATCTCACTGTTTATGCGCCATAATGCTGGATGCTAGCACTGATGCATTTATGTAAGTATGTAAGCAAAAAACAAAAAGTAGTCTTAGTAATTTTCAATTTTCTCAAGAACTAAAAGACATAAAATCATTCGGTTTTTTGTGCTCGATTCAGAATAGATAGTAACATTGAATACATAAACCAATTAAGCACTTTAATTTACAATTTCGCCAAAAAAATTGAGTCAAACAAAAAGTGAGGTTAAAACCGAAAAGAAAATATTTTTTTTTAGGATTTAGGGGGGTTTCCTCACTCTAATATTTTAACCCTGTTCTTTTGAGACCCATACCTAACTGTAAAAAAAAAATCAACACTATACTCGTGCTACCTTAAAGGAAAGTCGCCCCTATTATTCATATTCACAAATTATATTTCTAGCATCGAAAAAAAAAACAGCAGAAATAATACCTTTAGGTATTATTAGTTCAAAATTGTCCGATCTGGTTGACTTTCGAAGCTTATACCTAACTGCCGTTATTAAAGTCTTGTTTTTTCTTAAGGTTAAGGATAAAAAGATGTTCAAAGTTCATACTTCATCTGTACAGAAAAATATTTTGATAGGGGCAACAAATTTCATATTTGGGGGCAGATTGTTTTCTTATTCGAAATGCAAAAGTTGGAAAAAATTTTTGAATTGTATTTTAATCCTCTTCTACAGAAAATGTCAGCAGTAGTTTGACGATAAAAGCTACAGTAATGGCGCTAGGGAGTCTCAATTCGAATCTTCACTTAAAAAAAAATGAGTTTTAGCTAAAACAAAAGTGAATGTATGTACATATACTCGTATGTTATAAATCGTCAGTTTGCTTAGCCTCAAAAAAATTGTCTTAAAATCTTGAATTTCCTGTGATAGTATATCATAATACAGGAGGAGTTCATTGAGAATATGGAAAGCAGGGAAGGCGGGATCTAGAAATCTTGAAATTTGTATGATCCAATATATGGAAGCATTGGTCAAACCATGTTTCTGAAAATCATTATACATCCGCTTCATATTATACTACCGAATGCGTACTTTTTAACGCTATCTCAATCTATTAACAGCACATCAAAAAAGTTACAAGTAGAACCACTTTTTACTTTCAGTACAATCAGAGACAATTGCTATAATAGTGATTGAAAGACATTTGAAATTTTAATTTCTGATATGTTTAGCCTATTACGCTGTTGATGTGATCTAAAAAGATTTGTTGGTCTCCAAGAAAGCAACGAAATGCTTACGAGAAGACCATGAAATAATATTAAAAGAAAGTTTCTTACTTTCTCAATTATACTGGGTCGAATAACAGTCCGGAGTGGACCAGGACCTCTAGTAACAAGTTTCTAAAGCGAGGTCAGTCCCTAGCTGGCTATCTGCAGTTTCGCACACCAAGTTGGTGCACCACCATAGTCACGATTTTTCTCTTATGCTCCGTGCCTTTAGATTAGATTCGAAGACATTTCGGGTTATATAATTTGGATCGATACGCTCTTCTTGACCCAGCCATCTCAGTCGTTGAACTGTAATTCGTTTGATCAGGTCGGTTTCGTTGTACAGCCTGTGTATTTCGTGGTTATATCTTATAATCCACTCTCACCCGAAGCATTTTCCTTGAAATATTCTTAAATGTTCTACTTGCACCTTTGACAAGTTCCATACCTCTGCACTGTATACTGCCAGAACGGGGATGATAAGAGTCTTAAAAACAGACACTAGTTGCTCGAAAGAGGACTTTGATGATCAATTGTTAGTCCAAACAAGAAGTGATCGGGAAGAGTTATTCTCTGTTTGATCTTAGCGGTGGTGTATTTGTATATTGACATCTAGGTAGATAAAGTCCTTAACTACTTCAAAGTTAATGCTGTATATAGTGACGTTCAGTCCACGACGTCGGTCGGTGTTGGGTGTACTTTCTGAATAACTACAAGGAATGTTTCGCCAATTGCAAAATAAATAAACAAATGCCACGCTGCACATAACTAATGAATGGGCCAGGCAACAAATTCCAAGCGAAAAATGAGTGATGGCTTCTAAAAATAATTTGCTACAGTTTATGAATTCCTATCTACATATGAACGGCTTAGGTACTGCAGAAAACAAAATTGTTCGTTAATGATTTCGTTGTGTCATTTTTATATGAGATTTTTTGTTTCGGTGCGAAGAGAGGTGGCTCATGGGGTGCATTTAGAGCATAAAGTATTTTATTAACATGTTAGAACTTCAAATATTTAGATGAATGCAATTTAAAAATTTGAAAGCGAAATGAGTTGTTGATGTTTAAGATTACTCCTTATTGCGGACAAATTATTCAGCACCTAAATCATTTATAGCTGCGGTCAAAATATTAGTAGTGAAACTTTTGACACGATAAAAACTAAAATAAATTAATTTACTAATTTAAAGAAATAAATAGTCATCTTATTTTCAAATTTATATATTTAGGCTTTTAATTTCAGAAAAAAATCATTTTAAAATTTAATAAATTAGTTGGTAATTTTAAATTCATAATTTCAAGTCATATAGAAAAACAGCGGTCAAAAGAAATATGTAATAGCGCATTCAAAATCCACCTTTAAATATTACAAAAGGGAATAGACAATTTCTACCATAAGTGATAGTCGAGTGTTTGGATCTTAATTTAATATTTAGTTGCATGTCCCTTGTTTGAAATAACAGTAGCACAACAACGTTATATTGAATGAATAAGATTTTCACATCTTTCTACAGGTATGGACCTCTATAGATTGTTGTATATCTTCCCAAAGGGCTGTGTAAATAGTTGGCTTACAACTAGCTACTTCTTGACATCGCACCAAAGATTTTCTATAGGGTTGAGGTCTGGGGACTGCGCAGGCTACTCCATGACATTAACCCTCTTTTCTTGGAACCACTGCTTTGCAAATTTACATTATGCTTTGGGTCGTTGTTTTGTTGAAATACCAATTTCAGTGGCATTTCATCTTCAGCATATGGAAACATAACTTCCTCCATAATCTTCACATAAAGATGCTGATCCGTAATGCATTCAATGCCCTAAATATCGGACCAACACCATAGAAGGAAAAACATGCCCAAACCATTTTGCTGGATCCTCCATGTTTTATGCTCTTGGCTGCGAAGAATGGATTATATTCTGTGTTTGGAGGCCATCTTACATATTGACGAGATCCCTTTCCACCATATAACAAAGTCTTGGACTCGTCTGAATACAGAATATTTCTCCACAAAAACATGAAAATTCAGGGACTTACCAATGATTTTATTTACACTACTATTATTTTTACCGCAACTGTATATGTACGTTTGGTGTGTTAGTTCTTATTTTGAGAGATTTTTGGTCCTTTTTCATACCATATCATTGGATTTCTATTTTTAAAATGGGACGTAATTTCACTATGAAAAATTACACAGCTCCACAAAAAAAAAAATTTTAATATGGGATCAGACCACCTTGCTATAGGTTTTCGGGGTCGCTGATTCCGAATCCGACCACCATTTTACCCTATCACGTCAGGATTTTTTGCTTGCGTTTGAGGAAGTTTGTCTGTTTTTTTTTTATCCCTGCTCTGCGAATGATTCCCTGGAAGAGCTAAAACTCTGGTGTCCTAGGTTTATTGGGGTTAACCTGGTTGGGTTTTAGGGAGTTTGAACTTTTTTGCACCTGTCATCCTTGAGCTATACCCTCCGAGAGCTTCAACTCGGGCACCCTGGGTCACTGGGGGTTGACACTGAGGTTATGAAAAATCCTGATGTGATAGGGTAAAATGGTGGTCGGATTCGGATTCAGCGATCCCGAAAACCTATAGTAAAGGTGGTTTGATCTCATATTAAAATTTTTTTTTGTGCAGCTGTGTTATTCAGATATTTTTGGGACTTTATTTCGCAGTGGAATAAAATTTCGTTTCCACCTTAACGCCTTGAGAATTACCCTGCATTTATTTCCACATCTTTCACAATTCATCATCAATTCATCAGAAATCCCGATTTTGGTAACAAATTTGTTTTTATAATATAAAGAATGAAATCATTTATTTGTATTTATAATTTATTTATGTAGTTTTTATTAATGAATAATTTGATGATGGTTTTTTAATACATAATGTAAAATTCGTTAAATACTAAAATGTATGAGTATCATTTTTTGTTAATTTTAATAGTTTTTTTTTTTTCATTTTCTTTTTTTCTTTTAATTTAATGTTAAGCAAAATATTTTTATTTCATCAAGTTACAATAATAGCATATTAAATAAAATACATTCTTATTTCCTATTGTATTCATAGAATTTTTTTTTAAAGTAATTTTTAATTCAAACAAATATTTGTTACTTTCTAACAAAAAACAAAAAAAAAACTTAATAAAAAAGAAGCAAGGAACTTACAACTATAAAATTTCGTTCAAAAAATAAAATAGTTTTAACTCAATCATTCGATGATTGAACAATTTTGTTTTTGATTTGTTTCAAATTGGATAGTTCATTTTTGATTAGTTATTATTTAGTTAGTATAAAATCGATTTTTTTTTCATTGCTATGTTTGTTGTGTTTTTGTTTTTGTTGCCGGGGTGCGATGTATAGTTTCGAAGGCGAATTGATAACATAAGTATTATCACTTTCGATCCTTACTGGAACGTTTTGCTGTTGCGGCTGCCTTTAATGAAGATGAGTGAGTTGATCTGTTGATGTTTTTATTTTGACTGTAGAAAAATAATAAAAAAAATAGAAAATTATTATTTCTTTTCAATTTTGAAAGTTCGAATGAAATTGAGTCAGAACACTACAAGAGTTATTTCCAAATATATTTTTTTAAGTAACTAACTTCTACTTATAATTAAACTAAAAATTAAAAAAAAAGGTTAA
This sequence comes from Philhelius festivus, assembly GCA_963931855.1. Classification (NCBI taxonomy): domain Eukaryota; kingdom Metazoa; phylum Arthropoda; class Insecta; order Diptera; family Syrphidae; genus Philhelius; species Philhelius festivus. The sequence goes on along the minus strand of OZ007555.1, from coordinate 5,106,724 downwards.
GATAATCTTTGGAATTGATTTATGTTGAATTTTCATTTCTATTCTCAATATTAGACGAAGTAAGTAAGGATCCATTGATGTTGAGCCTGTAGATTCCAAAACAACTAGAAAAGAGCATGTTCATAGCCAGTTAAATAATTAAATCAACTATTAGTGTGCTGCTAAATTTTGTGTTAATAATTATATTTTTATAAAAAAATAGTAATATTAATGAATGAAATTAAAAAAAAATATCTATAAAAGCATTACTTTTTTTTGTTAAATTAAAAGTGTAAATAAAGCACGTATAGGTCAACAGTAATTTTGGAAATTGTTTTTGAGAACATTTATTAATGTCCTAAGCCCCATTGAAATTCACATCTATGTATATGTATTGTATTTAATACATACATTAAATTTAAAGTCGCCATCGTCATCGTCATTTTTAATAATGATACTAAATTCAATGGAGATTGATGAGTAAATAAATTGAGATGTCAATTTTTTTCCTTCAAAACTTAGAAACTTCGTAAATATGTATTTCTAAATAAAAACTCAGATTCAAACATTTTCAAATGCTTGTCAGTAAAAAAAATACAAATCAAATGCGACTGTGTAAAAAAAAAAACAAAATTGTCTTAGGATTATCCATTGAATGACGACAATTTATCGTCTTAGAGAATTTCCATTGAAAATGTCAAATTTAGACTTTTGTTAGCAATCTTAGCTTTAAACATTACTGAAAGAGAGAGGGTTTTAGTTCAAGCCCTAGTTAGAAAATTCTAACCCAAGTTTTATATCAAATTGATTGACTTTAGAAGATTTTGGCAGAACAGTTAGAGGGGCGGTGTACCAGTTATTGTTTTATATTTATATAGCACTTCACTCTTAGGATCCATTAATAGTTCTACAAATATCAAAACCAGATATTAAAAAGCCAAAGCCTAGTGCCTCGTATACCCCCTATGAAGATATAGGATTGCGTAAGGTATTATTTTAACTTTAGCTTTTTTTTTTAATCACATCCAAAGAAAATATCCAAAGCTGTTTAGCTCAACCTACATTAACTTTTTCAAAGGATATGTAACAAAACTGATAAAAATGCAAAATCTACTCGTAGCTTGGAAAGTTTTTGTGTAGCTACGGTATATCATGAATAGTCGATCAGACGTGCTGCTTACAACCAAATTGGTTAGCCCACAAGGAGTAAAAAGAAAACGAAGGCCTTCTAGGTTACGGAACCAACCAAATACAACGGCATTGTCTATCAGGAAGATTGTACTTTAGAAGTAATGCACAATATTCAAACATACAGAACTGGGACTTCGAATAATTTTGCTGTATATTCTGTCTACTTGGACTTCGATGGGTACAATCAAACTAACTTTAAGCGCTCTTGTTATAATTGGGAACAAATATATGCTTTCGTAACTTAGATGTGATTCCTATTGGAGATTTCGTCAAAATGAGACCTTTGTTAAAATATAACTTGAACGTACTGCCTTGAATTAGGTAAATTACATCCGGGTACAAATCAATCACCCTTGGCAATCGTTGTCCCTTTGGGCTAAGTAAGCAATTGGAAAATCTGTGCACCGGTACAAAAGAGAAAGAAGCGACTTATATGCGATTAGAAGCCAAGGTCCACCTCGGACTGAATTATTATTCATTGGGCTAAATTCAATAAGCATAATAATATCTGGCGAAGGAAGATACAATTCTGAACAGCAATTGGTTACACAAACTATGTGTTCAAAAATATTATAAGCTCTTGTTCTTGCCAGTAAAATATTTTACATGAAGCCAAAATGAACGAGAAATAGAGGCAGACCTCATCTCTGATGAAAAAGATGTCTGTCATAAGATCATCTTAATCGAGTCGATAGTAATAAAAAAGGCATGAGAGCTTTCAAACGTAAAAGTAAATGCTGTTAATTGGTCTAAAAGATATAAGTGGAACGAAGGAAAGACATTTTTGTACTCAATTAAAACAAATTTTAAGACCTTAGTGGACTTTGGCATAAAGGAATTGCATTTGGGAATTGAACAAACCCAACGAAGTATTTATATATTTTAAAGTTTTAGTTCTACTACAAAACACCTGAATTTGAAAAGAAAGAAAAAAATAATAGAAAATGGTAAAAGAGTGCAGGAAATAAAAATACTGTTAATATCTAATTGTAATATTGTTAAACAAAATAAATGAAGAAGATAAATACAGATTTATTCTGCTAGACGTTATATCATTAGACTATGCATACGATAAAAGTTTATACCAATCAACTTAGTTTAAAATACAAATATGTGCAATGTTTTCATCAACGCTTGATATTTGAAAACAAAGTGGCTAATCTTCATCTTGTCTAAAAGCAGAATAAGGCTGTATGCTCTTCCTACTTTATTAGTCCGACCTATAAGTCCAACAAAAACAAACAAAACTTTTAGAGGAATAAGAAAAAAAGCACCATGTTAATATTTTCTATTAGAAAGTCATTCTAAAAAAAAGAAGAAAGAAAAACAAATTGATTATCCTTACGCGAGGAAAAGTTATAAGATTTCCATTTTATGCGCGGTGGGAAGATGCTTTAGGTTTTGTTTTTCGTGCTAGAACCACTATTTGGTCCTTGTTTTTTTTTTTGTTTGCAAAATGGAGAAAATGGAATCAGATATTTTTGCATTATTTTTTCTTTGGCTTTTTTCGAATTTTTTATGTTTCATCTGAAAGGGATTCGAAAATGTGTTTTTTTTTGCAAGGATAAGCAGGAAAGTGAATGGTGGATGGTATAGTGTATGTTTTAGTGTAATTTTTTTGTGCGTGCTTATGTGCATATTTTTTTAAGCCGTGTTAGAGTGCGATCTCCTTTTTGAATGTGTCTATCTGTGTGTAGTATTTTTTTTTTTTGCTATAAGTAGATATTATATTCCTCTGGCTATGAACATGCACATATCGCAAATGGGTTTGTTACTCGATGAACTCTTCGTGCCAATGATGGTCGCGTGATTTGTTGGCCTTCCTCTAAGTAGAGCTTTTGTGGAGCTTTTGCAAAACTTGGTGTCGCATAGAGCAGATAATTATCGTAAATATTACTAACATCCGAATTTCTTTTCGGAGGTTGGTAATACTTGGTGGGTAGGAAGGTGAAGGATGAAGTTGAGTTTGTGAGAGAGAGCTTTTTCTCTTTCTTCGGTTGGCTTTGAGCTTTTAAGCGTTTTTTACGCGGTGGCGGTATAATACGCGTAACAAGTGGTTGTTCTAATACGTACATCAAAGTGTCGGAATTGTTGCCGCCCGACGATGACATTGTTGCCGTTTTGCTGCCCAAAGTACGATGGGGCCTGCTCTCCGACAGGCTAGAATGACCTAAAAATGAAAAGAAACCTTCAATTGATGATAGAAAGGTTTCAAAAATTATATGTTATCCAACCTTTTGACCTCGACACCCGTTCCGTTGAAGATTTGCTTGGTTTTTCGTTTTCTGATGTTAATGTTGCTCGGCTGCGACTCGCTTTTGTGCTACTCTTTGATTCCACTGTGGAGGAGTGAGAGCTACGCTTGTGTTCTACATCGGATTTCGTTGCTGCATGTGAGCTTCGATGTGAGCGACTGTGTGGGTCATGACTCTCGACACGATCTCTGGTCGATGATCGTGGGGTGACCTTGTGCCGATCGTGGCTTTCGGTGCTGCTTCGTAACGATCGCTGCTGTGGTTGGCTGTGACGATGTTGTCTCACCAATAGCGGTTCGTCTTTCGTTGAGGATCGTTTAACCGATTTAGTGATCCTCGGTTGTTGTGCTATGTCTTCGGTTGAGCTTGTGATGGATCTACGTGACTCACCACTGCTCGATCGGTGCTTTATGGGGCGACTTATCGACTTCGTTTTAATATTGGAATATTCGACAGTTTCACGTGATTTAGAGCGTGATCTCTGTGCGATTGGAGTTGTTGGTAAGCTATCCCCAGACGATGCGGAAGATGGACGATTTGAACATTCGCGGACAAGTCGGTGTGCAGTGGTAGTTTTCGCCCGGGTAGCTGTTTTGCTAATTGATTTCGAGAACTTCTCATCGATCGTCTCAAGGGGTTTTGATGTTCGTCGGGAGATGGAACGACGTCGCAGATCTTTTTGGGCGGCCTCATCAGAAACAGCCTTTTCAAAATGAGAAAATCATTTTATTTAAAAAAAAAAAGAAAAAATCTTTTTAAAATAAATGTACCTTCATTGTTTGATCAGCAGTCTTAGTCATCTCATCGAGGATCATCTCGTCGCGTTCCAGATCCTTTTGTCTGCAATATGGCTGTTTAATATTTTCATATATCCCATCAGTCTGGTCGTCAGAACTGTATACAGGACTTTTACTGCACTGTCGTTGTTTTCCAATAGATGGCGCTACAATAGCTGTCTTGGTTACAACTTGTGGTTCAACTACAATTGGACTATGCCGAAGTAAATCTGGCTTATCGCTGGGAAGACTCCATTTATTCGATGATGTTGATAATCTCTCTTCTGCCCTAGCTGCTGATGGCAACTTTCGGCTTGGCAGAGATCTTTTCGATGTTGTGGTGGTAAGTTTTGGCTTTGTTGATCTAGTATCTGTGGTGTCACTTGATCCCATTTTAATTCCAAAGTAAGATAATTCGTGCTCACGAAGTTTTCGTGCACCACGAGCTTCTTTGACGATTTTCAAATTTTCTTTTTGCTCTGCCGTCTGAATCTGTGGTGCAACTTGATTCACTGATTTTTTAGTACTTTGATGATGATGGCTTTGTTGGACTTCGATTTGTTTGTGTATAGTACTTTGTTTAACTGAAAACATTTCGAAAAAAATATAAATATTGCAGTTTTAGATGAGAAGTTCATTGAATCATTACCTGCTGCTGTAGAAGTACGTGGTTTGGCTACTGGAGCTTGTATTCGAATCAGTTCTGGTTTTTTAATTGTTGGCGTCAAGGGGGAGTGTAATTCAATGTTCATTATATTCGATTGGGGAACTTCTGGCCGAAAAGAAGAAGAAATTAAAAAATCGGATTTTTTTTTAAGGTTTAGGAATTTAGTTCTAGGTAAAAATGTTGCTTTGGTATTTTTTATGAATCTAAAGATCAAAGCTTAAATTTTATTTGGTAAATTAGGATTAATAAAAAACAATAGTATATCGTTCTCAATTTCAATAATTTAGGTGATAGATAATAAGATAAAAAAATTAAAGGTTTCATCACAAAAATGGTTATCAATTTCTGTAATGCTATTTGCAGCTTTTTTAACTCCCATTTTTTTTTTAATTTTAAACCGAAGTTATACTATGTTTCCACCAAACCGAAGCTTAAAAATGTTGGGATTTCAAATTAATGTAGAAATATTTCATTGAGATATCGATTGAGATCGATCGTTAACATCTCCATCAAATTTTGTTCCATCAATTTGAAATATCAAAAGCTTTCAGCCGAAATCTTGTATTTCGTTTTACTAAGAAATAAGTTTTAAGATATTTGGGAGGGTATGATAGTCTTTCGTCTTGGTTGGAAAAATAACTTACGTTAATATGGCATACTTTTAATGTACTAAATGTAAATGATTTTCTTCTATCAAGTTTGACTCTTTTACAAAACTTTTGACAGTGTTCCATCAAATATCCTAATTGTCAAAGCTAACACATTTAATTAATTTATTTTCAAACGTTTAAAATGCGTTACACAAGAATAGTTAAGATATTTGTATATAAATGTATTAATTAAAAAAAAAAACATAGATTAGTGTAGCTATAGCGCCCACTTAAAACCTTGGTGCGATCATTATTTGTGTGTACCTTTAGTAAAGTGCAGCAAGTCCTAATATATTATTAAGACTAAAAATAACCATCCATCTCCACCCTAGGGATGATCTAGTCCTTATACAAACAAACTAGCAAATCACTGCAACACATCTTACCTTGATGAATTTTCTTGGCAGTTTGAATTTTTAACTCATTCCTTTTGGCTTTCACACGACTCCAGCTGCCCGATAGCTCAGTACCTTCAAAGTCACCATCATCATCATCGTCGTCGTCGTCTTCATTCAAGTCACCAACGAAATAACCCTTGACTTCCTCATCAGCTCTAGCGCTATCATCGCTGTCCAGACCAGCATAGTCGTACATCCGTCTCAGCTGTGACAGCTGATGGCTCACGGAATTCGTATTCGAACCGACAACTTTAAGTCTTGGTGCTGCAATAGGCTTTGTCGTCGAAGAACTCTCGAGTTTCTCCGAACGATGATGGTAACTGTAGGTGTTTATTTCGGAAGAATTAGTCTTAAAGTCTCCTGCATTGAGTGATGATGCATTGCCAGCCTTAGTTATATGACTGAGACTGGACACATGCTTCGTAGTAACGGAAGCCATGGCAGTTTCAGCTCCACTTGAAGTATTCGAAGATATACTCAGTCTTCTCATGGCCTCATCGAATTGATTAGCCGATCGTAAAGTCTTGATTATAAGCGGGGTAGATTTAAGGCTTTCCTCTGTGAGCTGCGGTGAATGCTTGCTTAGTGCGGATGCTCCAGAAGTTCCATAGAAATCTTTTTGAAGTTGTTCATCATAATAGGTCTTTAAAGTACCTGAAATTTTGTTTTTGATTTGGTGTGGGTTTTTGATTTTGATTTTTTTTTGGTACAAAGTGCTTTAATTTTGTGTGCTAAGTTTTTAGTTAAAGATTCTGTTCCAATTAGTCAGGAGAAACTCAATATAGGTTTGGGATTTTAGTATTGTGTCAGTTGAGTGTTAATTTGTCTTATTAAATAGAAGATCATATTTCATGCTTTGTCAGAAAAGTTAGTTTAAAAATCTAATCATAAATAAAAATATGGAAAAGGACGTAGATCATCCCGCAAATAAATAAAGGATCAAAACAACAATATCAAACTATACACTACAAATACAAACAAAAAACAACCAAACGTCCAAAAAGGACTACACAGACGAGACAGCAGGCAAATCTTAAGGCTCATAAACTTAACCAAAAAAAAATTAACTAATGACTACAAGCAACAAACGATATATTCATATGGAAATCGTTATTTAATTTTTCAAATACCTGATGATTCAGTCCATTCATAGGGCGAGTTTGAAAGATTGAGATTGATTTTTGTAGAATATCCAGTTCCTTCTTTTCGTTCTTCGACAATTCGAACTCGTTCGGCAACCGATTTTGACGAAACCGTGGCTTCTTTGAAATCTGAAATGAAGCCATCAAGTTTGATGTTACAACAATAGGATATGGGCCACAAATTATAATAAGTGTAATGTCCATCAGTTCATATTGATATTCGAGCTTTTTGTGGAATAAGCGCATTCCATTGAGGATGTAGAAATTTGATTTAAATAATTTTATTTTTTGGAACTCGCACTTCATATAAAAAGTAATTTTTGTCACCTTTAAAATCCTAAAGCTTTTATAACTAAAAAGCTTTTTCGAAGATTGATTGCTTACATTAAGGAATTTATTAAAGCTTTAGCTAAAAGCTATTCAAAATTTTCTTAATATACTTTTCTTACTTTTTTCGGAATAATAAGTCATGAGAAATACAATTCTACCAGATTTGAAAGCTTAAAGCTTTGATAACCGTAGATGACAACGATATTTAACTTATTTTGGAATCAATCATCACCACATTAAAGTTCAAAACTTTTGAAATTTGTTTATAAACATTGACATTTTTTTTTAATCGCTTGATTTCAAAAAGGAACATTCTGGCAGCTTTAAAAGCTTAAAGCTTTTATTTCGAAAGTTTGGTTTTCATACAAATTTTAACTGGTTTTCGGATCAATCGCTCGAAACCCGAGAGGTTTTTTTCAATTTGTCATAAAAATTTTGGAACTAACTACCTTAATGACATACAATGCATACATCTTTAATGAAAACCACTCACCTTCTTCAGTTTGGTCCCTTTCACCGCTAAAACCTCGACTGCCAGCTACTGGTTTCAATTGAACACCCCACAAAGCATCTGAACTTTCGATATTCTCCCCCAAGTGGTATGGCTTCGGTTTGGGCGGCTTATTCTTCAAAATTCCCCGAATTGATATTTCATCTTGATGTTCATCTCCATCTCGGCTCTCTGAATCGAAATTTCTATCTAAATTTATTGGAATCGAAACAGTAACGTTGTTTTTGTCATCGATAGCTTCTTCATCGATTTCTAAATTTCCACTATCGAATGTTGGCTTTCGTTCATCACCAAAATGAATGACTGGAAGACCGTTTTTGTTGGAGTCCATGGAAGAGCTAGTGCTGCTGCTGGTGCTACTGCTACTACTACTACTTCGTCTTCTTCGCCGGAAGTTATTCGATGGTGGGGGTTTTCCATCGGTTTCGACAATATTAACCCTTCCTGACTCAGCAGCAAAGTGAACTTCTGTCTTACAGAACTCAACTCGTTTCTGACGTCGAGAATTGTCATCGCTGAATCCAGAGTTAAGCGGAGAAGAATCTTTCGAATAAAATCCATTTAAATGGACAGCAGAAGTTTTCCTAAGATTCTCACGGACGTATTGGCTTTCATCGACAGCAATGGAATGTCGTTTCATTTCAGCTGACTCAGCCTCGGACTGAGGCTGTGTTCGATTACGCAAACGTCGTTGGACCATTGGCCGGACCTTACTCTCAGAACTTGTTATTTTAGCTTGTTCTCCAAATGTAATCACAGTAGCTCTAGCTGAAGAGTTAGTTGAATCTGTTGTTGGAGACCAATTGCCCAAGTCACTAGATCGTCCAAGACCACTATCAGTCGAATTCTCGAATCGAAACATGCTCTTATCGTCTGGGGGTGACATCTTTTCGAATCCATACGATTTCCGTCGGAGGTGCCATTCAGCCGAAGAAGTATCCTTATACTTGACACTTCTCGATTCGAGACTGTTCGTGGTGTGAACGGTTCCATTTGATCGCGGTTTATACTGAAAAGCACAATCTGTGTTGGTCTCCACTTTCTCTGGAGAGTCCTCACGTTCAGCCTCTAACTTTGTCACAAAATCATCCTTGTATAATGATTCATCACTAAGCTTCTTCAACTTTCCGCGAATTTCTTTTAATGATTCAGCTGTCAAAAACGAAGCGGTTTTCTTTCGAGCTGTCAATGGAGACAACGACCTACTTCCTCCATTTAAAATATTATCCAGAGCTACCAAATCTAAGTGGTTGTTTCGCATTACGGTACTCAATCGGCGACCATTTTCTAACTCTTCCCGAATTTTCGATACACTAACGGAACTGGCAGGTAAATCAGCGGGACGTGGACGAGATGTTTCCGAAGCTGTTGTCGATGGAAACTGAAATGAACGACGAATTTTTGAAACCCGTCGCCATTCTGCTGGTTCGTCATAATCCTCATTACCATCACCACCACCGATACCATTGCTGCCACCAACGCCATCTGAATTAACATTCTTTGTTGACAGGTCGTCTGTCGAAATTGAACGCCCTCGCTGAAGTGTCACCGATGGTTGCCTGCACACGCGTGTAATTAATAAAAAGAGAAAACATAAAATACAATTACTCATTTTGAAAAGGAGAAAAAAGTAAGTTAGGAGAGGAAAGGGGGCGCTTAAATCTCCTGTACCAAAATATAAACCTACCAAGCAGTTTCCCGTTGGGTTTGACGATTTGACGACGACGTAGACTTTGATGATGAGTGAAGTCGATCATCATTATTGTCGTCACCAACAACGCCAACAACATCATCATCATCATCTAAATCGCGACTACAGATATCTATGATTCTTCCACTACCGACATTGCTGCCACCTACATAAGTATCTGTCATTATTGTGGGCAGATCGTATCGACTGCTGTCGTAACAAAATGATCCCGAACTGGTAGTCGTAATTTGGCGGCTAGATACTGTTGGGGCAATAGTGGAAGTCGATGACATCGATGATGTTGATGATGCCTGTTGCAGGAGTGCTGCTGCCGCCGCTGTCGAATCGTTATTTTGTTGTTGTCTTGATGAGGATGTAAGAAATGGATGCTGATGTCGCTGTGGTCGATTAAATGCTCCTGCTGTTGCTGAAGTATTATTATTCGTGCTGTTGTTAGATCTGTGTAGGATGGCTTTGTTTTGACTACTACTAATGTTTAGACTGCTGATACCATTTGTTATACTGGGTGTGCTTTTCTGTAGAATTCGAAAAAAAAATAATCGTTAAATGAAAGCAATGAATTATGTGTTGAGGCAAATAAAAATGTATTTATGTCAATTAATTAAGAATTTAATTTTCAAATTGGGTTTGGCAATGGATTTGTTAATCAAACAAAATCAAGATGTACTATTTATAGATTCCACCAGCGTGATTTGCTTTGACAGTTTAGATCATAATGCTTCAAAAAATTTCTTTTTTTTTTTACTTAAACTGGGTTTGTGAAAGTTGGTATTTAGAAGAATTCAATCTGTCGGACATTGACGATATACCCCTCATAATGATAAATAGAATTAAAAACAGTTTTTTTTTATTTTATTTAAAATTTATTTTTTAGTATTTTTATTATTTTGTTTATTTAAAATTGTTTTTTATAAAGGAAGATACCACATGCTTTCAACCTGTGGGATTTTGGCGATACATATCTAATACATCTTGAAACAACTTTTGCTTCGAATCAATAAGCTCCGTTGCTACCTTCATTGCATTGATTTTTTCATTCAATTCTTTTGTCTTTTTCCGAATCAGTGACATATCAAAATTCATATGAAAATGATTTGGCGGCATCTCCAAAACGTCTTTCATAATGAAGAAAACGCTTAAATCATGCGTTGCGTAATCTTGAAAATTCTTGCATTCGGTGGAGATCAAATCTATGTTTTGTTGAATCTTTTTGTCTTCGCCCGTAAAATAGTCCAGCACATATTGAATTGATGGCGGAATATATAGCAGATTTGGCTGTTGTGGCGGCTTTTTTGGCGGCGGCGGCGGCGGCTCATGAAACTCATCTGGTTTAGGACTATTAGTTGAACTCGATGACGAGGATCCTATTTCTAGTTGGGAGAATGGCAAATCTAACTCTGTTTCGGATGAACAAGATTCTTCGGCCTCAGCTTCGTCATTATTGGGTTGTAGGTTGCAGTTTTCACATGTTGATAGTTGGTCTGGTGAGGGTGGACAATTTGAAGGATCGAATTGGTCGGGAGAGTTCTCCATAACGTACTTCTGCACACGTTCATGAGTTTCAGCGGCGGTGTTTTCCAACTCCGGAAGTAGATAGTTTTTGATGTAGTGTAATGGCATTTTTTTTTTTAATTAATGTCTTGAGATAGATAAAATTGCACAGAGTAATACTTTTTCTTTACTTTTGATCAAGAAGACTGATATTTAAATATTTAAAATAAATTTAGATGAGTTGCGTTCGAGATGTTCGTTACAAACTTAATGTTGGTTAGACTAAAAATTACTTGGTATTTATACCTAAGAATTTATCTACCTGTTCATCTAGATTAAGGATCGAACTGTCTTAATGACGTAATTAGGTAATTAACTAATTGAATTTAAGTCAATTTGATTCAAGTACTGCCAAATCATACAAACAAACGATCCAGGTAGGAACATATGCGGGATTTTGTTCGTACGATTATTATGTGGCAAAATATGCAAACGAACTTAACACTTGGTATCAAGAAATTATTCTGTCATGCGACCTTTATTTTAAGTCGCAACGATAGAATATCGCATGTACGATTCTAGCCTTAGGCTTGCACATGTGATTTTAAGTCGTTGCTATTAAAAATTCGTGGGTGTAAAAAATATCATGTGATCGCACAAATACAACACAGCTTTTTGATGCAAATTCATGCACTTCAATGTAATCGCAACGATTAATGAAAATAGTATGATTTTAAGAAATATTTTATTAGAACATATAACTGGGCCTTAGTTCGCATATAAAATATACGACCCAAACTCAAAATAGTTGGTCTATTCATTTATTAACACATTAATTCTTCATATATCCTAAATTTAGTGGCAGTCAGCTTTTGTTCATTTAAAAAATGTTGTCAATTTAATAAAGCAGTTTCACTGAGAGTAAATTAGACCTAACAAAACAAAATTTGAGAGAGCAAATAGCAACAATATTCCTTTCATCTCAGACAAAGATAAGAGCATAAAAGTTGGTCTACTCTTTTTTGGGTGCAAAATAGTTGATCTAAGACTATTTAAATATAGTTTCAGTTAACCGTTATTAAAAAAATGACAAGCACTGGTTTTATTAATGATTATTGTATGATTTTATACAAGCTAGCGAGAGTTTCATGTTAATCCTGGCGCGTGGCGTTGCATTATCAGGAGACCTAAGGGAATCAATGATTAAAGCGTTTGAAACAGGATTGTCTAGCTACGAAATCCCTGAAAATTTTAATTTAGCGCCCTCGTCAGTGCAGAACATAATAACAAAGTTTAAAAATTCTGGAAATGTGGATATATGCAACAGAACGGGACATCCACTAACAGCAAAACCTCGCGATTGCCAAATTTTTAAAGAAAATCGACGGTATTTATCTGCTTCAATAACGGTTCAGTGGAGAGAACAAATTCAAAAAAGTGTTTCGGTGGACAGTTGTAAGCAGATGATGAAAAAAATGGGATACAAATTTTAAAACGTTTATTTTAAAATATTTAAGTTTTGCATAAATTACGACAACTTAAATCATTAAAAACGCAGGCAAAAGAAATATCACTACTGACACATAAGCAAAAGAAAAGGCGCATTGAGTGGGCCAAACAACTTAAAAATTTGGACTTTTAGTCAATGGCGGTCCGTTAATTGGAGTGATCAGTACAGATTGGAAGTTTATGTTGGTGATGAACGAGGACCAGTGATAAAAAAATGCTACAGAAGCCTTTCACAACTCACAAGGACTGCCTTAAACAAACCGTAAAGCTCCCAGTATCTCTAATGGTATGAAGGTGCATGTCGGGATGTGGTATGAGTAATTTGCATTTTGTAATTGGGATAGCTAATGCTGTCAAGTACCGCAACATTTTGGAACAGGAGCTGCTTCCGTCAATACTACGTCTTCAATATAGCAATGCGGAGTATATTTTCCAACATAATGGTGCTTCTTGTCATACGGCTAGGTCAACAATGGTATGGTTAACTGCTGAAGCAATTCTTTATTGGAATGGACTTCCAGCAGCCCTAATCCTTCACCAATCGAAACTGTTTGGCACACGATGAAGCAAAAATTGCGAAAGAAACCGCGTCGGACTCTTCAAGATTTAAGATCCACAATTACAAATAATTGGGAATCTTTTGGTGCCGAAGAGTGTCAACAATTAGTTGACACTATGCCAAGGTGCATTATAGAAGCAGTGATTAAGGCCAAAGGTCGCTTAACAATGTAGTAAAATCAACATAAAGAATCATAGACCAACTATTTTGCATCTAAGAAATGTGTATAAATCGTTATTTAGTTTTGTAAAGAGACTCCATATCAATATTTTATTTAGACACTTTCTTTTTTTGCCCACTTTTCTTATTTAAAATAAATAGGACTTTATATATGTATATCAAAAAATAGTTTTTGTTTCGAAATAGGTTAAGAATGAACACATATTTGCATTCTATCCACGGTAGACCAACTATTTTGAGTTTGGGCTCGTACGAAACAGATCATTTTAAATGTTTGTACATTATCGCTGCTGGTTTTAAGTCGCGTCGCGTATTTAGCGTGCATTTAAGACTTCATTGTTTAATTTTTTGCAACTTATTATTCGTCTAGGAACGCATGTACTATTTTCTATGGTTGCGATAAAAACATCGATCGTAGCCTGGAATGCTTTGCACATATCGTGTTTGTTAATTCATATTTAGACGTAATTGTCTTCCCATCCTTAGTTTCATTCATTTAAATCGAAAGCTCAAGCATAAAAGTGCTTCCAAACTTTAGTATTAGTTATTTGAATCGGAAGTTTAAGCATAAACGTGCTAGTCTATTGAATTATTTTAACTTGCGATAATTGCGTCGTTAGAAAAATGAGACAAACAAAACTGAACAATCCATGCCACCGAAATCGCATGTGAGATAAAATGGTAAAATTCAGATAAACAAGAGTTAAGTTTTCTATATTACCAGCTTTAAAATAAGTTCTTAAATGATTCTACTTACTTTTATGATTTTATTTTTAGAATTCAAATCAATAAATCGAACATTTTTTTTCCTACCATAATTTTTACATGAACAAAATTTTGCGATTATATCATTACTCGTATTTAATCAACTACCTTTCTTAGCAAGGTATTTGGCAGTACTTTTTTCTAACTTTATTCTGTTTATGTTCTTAGATCCTTAAATCAATTACTTGGCATCTATAAATATTCCCACTAATGAGTTAGGCGGATATAAAACCTCGCTTCATTAATCGTTTTTAGGATGAATTACGGTGAATTGTCATCAATTCATTTAAAAATCTGTCTCTTTGACGTAAGATTTCATCGTTTTTTTTAAATACTTACAGTTATATACATCATTTATATGGCAAGTTTTGCATACTTAAAAAAATGAATCTTTTTCAATCTTAACATTCCATGATTGGAACATTATTAAAATTTTGTCTGTCTGTCCGTTTGAGTAGAGCCTATAAGGTTTGGTCCTTTATATTTAAACGTTATTTTTGCATATATTGCCGAAATTTGTTCTTAAATTTATTGGTCCTAAAATGACAGTTTCTACCATATTTTTAATCCACCACTTTTTGAAAACCGCTTAACCGATCTTTATCAAATTTTGTATACAGCTTTAAGAATTCTAGTCTGTTGCATAACAACACTTTCAAAAATATAATTTATGGACAAAATGTTTGAACACTCACAGTATATGTATTTTGAATACGACTTTATCAATTTTTTTTTTATTAAAATTGACTCTTGGCTAGTTTTTAACACTATCTAGATATTAAAAAAAATTACTTTTTATTTTGATCGAAAAATATTGGTAGCATCTACTCATCTCTAAAAATGTGTTACTGATTTTTTTTTCTGTCCATAAAAGCTCCATAAATTTTGATAAAATTTACTACTCTGCATGCAATAATTTTTACACTGAAAAGTTATTATCAGTGCCTCCCATAAAAGGTTTTTTTTTTTTGTTTTGTGTCTTTATTTTCATTCTTTTTTAAATACTGAAAACAATAAATATTTAAAATTTGCATACCAATTTTTTTTTAATTAATTTTTAAGAAAGACCTTTCGTCTTTAGTAAATTCTTTTTCCGAATTTCAAAAAGTGATTGAATTTTTTTTCAATGCCTCCCCGAAATTTGCTTGCGAATTGTCTTATTTGTCTAAAAAAAACTCCCTGTTGTGAATTTCAGAGTGTTAAAATAAATCCGGAACAAATTTATTAACCCACATTCTACACTCTCATCGTGTAAGATCTATTCACCGAAAATTTGTCACTTATCGTGAATCTCCCGCGGAATATATTTTTCCCAAACAAAAACTCAATGGAATGACAGTCCAATTCTCCGGGAAAATTTATTTCCCATACCAAAAAATACTGAGGGACATTTTAAGTTTTTAATAATGTTCATTTTTCAAAAATAAAAAAATATTTTTTTAATTTTTTTATATGTAAAATATCTTATAAAATTTGAAACAAAAATTTTGATCAAAATCCGTTGAGCCGTTCATAAGAAACTCGAATAAAAAAAAGTCCTATAATAGGTACCTTTGGTAAGATTTTTTGTTAAAACTTTGTTTGTCCAAAATGTATAACATATCCACAATAATACTGCTGTACGTAATGTACCATTATTTATGAAGGTATAAAAAGTTAAGCTTTCGTCTAGGGAACTATCTATAAGACCCTCAAGTTCCAAGTTTTAAGATAATAGTCGGGGCACAGAAATACAGACATACTAACACGCAGGCAAACAGACAGACAGACATTGTAATGTAATAAATTTCGAAGATGATTTTAGAAAATATCCCAAAACTGCCCAATTTTTAGAAAAAAACCTTCCTTAGTTTTTGCCCACTGAATCTAGTGGTACTCGTACAAGGGAAAGTTTTTGGATTTTTATAACATTGTAGTTTTAAGAACTAAGAAGGGTCAGACAGAGACCAACAAATAAATAACGATTTTTCGAAGATAGGAAACAACTTTTGGAAAGATTCAAAATTAATTTGAAAGTTCCGTTTAAAGTTGGAGCTAAAAGCTACGAGCAAAAAGCACTTTGACAAATTGGCCCTAATGTGCATGTCAGTCGGTCTCTCTTAGGTATAGTTCAGGATCAGGATCCTAAAAAAATTTCGTACCTACGTTAAAAATTTATCAAAAAATTTTGCTTAGCACCTTTTTAAACCGTTAGAGCGTTTGACCTTATCGCCATCCGTTGCCACCGAAAAACTGGGGTACTGCCTTTTTCGGGAAAGTTACAAATCCTTCAAAAGTGGCTCTTGGCATGAAAAGTAATTTTCATTTTAGCAATTCGGACTAGGAAGACATTTATACATCCCCACCGTTCCTGCTAAAACGCAAGAGGAATGTTGAGAGTTGTGGATCACTAGGCTTAGACTTTCTTAAAACAATTGGTCTCTTATTTATATATTTTTCGTATTTGACACCAACATTGACGAAATTGGCTTGGCAAACTCGTATGTGTGAGATTGCGATACTCTGAGTTTTCAGAAACCGTAAATATGGCTGATTGAAAAACTCTGCTTTTCAATTAAATAACCAATTTTTGTCTGACCAGACCAGATAGTGATAGGTAAAATTGTATATAATTGAAGTTTTTGCCAATTTGGTTATGAAAATAATTTAATTTCGAAATCATGGAAATTGATTGATGGAATTAAGGTTGCCACGACTGTGACTATAAAAGCTTTCAACTAATGCGTATTTTTATCTCTTTAAAGTACTTACCATTAGATTGCTCAATTTCAAACTTGGCGCCGTACTTAATAAATGTTGATGTTGTTGTAGTTTGGCATGGTGATTTATATGTAAATTACTAGCCAAATGGTCTTCGTCCGCTGTCACTCCACCACCACCACCACTATTATTACTGATGCTACAATCAGCTGTAGAAACTTCACTTTTAAGACCAAGATTTGGATGGAATCTTGGAAAATATCCGCCAGTTGTTGCACTAGCACTTAGTGACGTCATTAGAGCAGGACTCGATGAGTTCGATGACGAGGCTGAGGATGAAGATGTGGCTGTCCAGCGGGAGGATGTTGTTTGAACAGTGTGTGCTCGTATAACCTGCATAGAGCCAGAGGATGTACGAGCCTTTAGCACTTCTAGCTGTTTGTGTTGACTGCGCTGGGTGCCGTTGGGCTGTGAGACGTTCTGTGAATCGACCACCTGGAAATGTTAAGAAAAAGAATTTAAATAGAGGTAGGTGGGTACATATATCGTTCTAAAAATGCAACAAGCCAGAAGGTTGTTTTTTCTGTTCTAAATTAACGACTTTTAGGTTGCAGCAATCCAAGTTGTTGACCATTCACCCATTTGAAGCACAAACGACAGTGAGTCACCCTTAAAATCACGACGGCCGACATAAGAAGACAGAAGACAGAAACTGACCACTTGGTAAGGGGGCTATTGTACATAGATATACGAGTACAAACCTAGTTATAAGTTAGCCTAAATCGATATTTCATTGTTGCACTATCGAAACAAAGAGGTTGGGGTTTTAATATTATACCTAGGTACAAATATAGTTTTTTTTTAATAAAATGGGGACATGGAAAACACTATGTTGTTACTCATTGAATCTATTTATCTATATAAGACGTGCGGCTGCGGTTGTTTTGTACTGTTGCATGTGCATGTTGTGCTAAATTGCATGAGCAATGACTTAAATATGTTCTCATATTTATAATACCAACCTAAGTTACATAGGTAAGGTAGGCACCTAATACAATAACGAAGTGGCTGTGAATAGAATTTATGTGGCATGTCATAATAGGTTGCAACTTTGCGACTGCTGGTGTAACGACTTTGACTTTACGAAATAAAATACCTAATTATAGTTTTATTTATTCGCTGATTTAATGTTAAGGTTTTAAAAGCAAAAGAACTTCTAATATATATTGATGATTATCTTGATTCTATTTGAATATACCTTTTGGTAGCTGTGTACCTATAAAATTTGTAAAAGAATGGTTGAATAGTGTGGCATAGCTAAGAACAATTTACTTTTCAAAGTTTACACTTTTACTCGATTTTTAACGAGAAGGGTAGCATTAAACAGTTGAGTTTTGAAGGTCATTTTCACCTGAGTTATATGTCAGGTTCTTAAAGACATTAAGAAATTTTTTTTTCAATTAAAATATTTCGCCATTAAAATCAATAAAAGTTTAAAATAGGACACATTCTATTGCCTATTAACCTTGGTCTTATAACCTTGCTGACGTCAGGACCTTTTTTTATTATTATTTCCTCCACATCGTAAAGTATAAAAATACTTGAAAGAGCACACAAAAATCTATCTAAGAACCATTCCTTACTTCGTAAAAAAATTACGATTTTTCGCTTAACAAAAATCAGAAAATATCTACACATACCCTGACGAGTACCTTCTGCTTCTACCTAAATTTTTAATTATTTTTTTTTAATAATTTCTTACACAAGTATCAGGAGGTTCAGTAGTAGTATCTTCACCTTTATTTAACAAAATAATTTTATTTTTTTAATTTATTATGTCGGGGCGGCGCGAACGCCATCCCCGGCTACCAAAAATTACACGAACGAGTTATTCGCATTAGGAATAATCGCGGAGGTCAACTCGACCGTAAGTGCAATGGCCAAGCCTCGCTCCGGGGGAACCGCCTTCTGGATCACGGTAGCCCCTACGCCAGGTAAGTATGCTTTCTACCGTTATTCCAAGATTTCTTATTATATTTTCAACATTAAGTGAATGTTAACTTTATGCAGTAAAGGATAAAAACATGAACATATAGGAAATAAACTCGAATAGTATAGGTAGTTAGGGGATGGAAATAGTCATAGGGAACAACAACAACTATGGAACATTTCTGCGCTTGTGTTCTTTTACATCATAGAAATGAATGAGGGTATCAGGGATGAAAATTGTAGTAAGCAACAGGGTAGAAAAAATCAATAAGGGAATGTGCTATTCTGAACACAAGACACAGTGTGATGGAGCAACCTAGTAAGTTGGGATTGGACAGAAAGTTAGATATCTGTATTCGATATTGGATGTTGTTGAAACAGATATGTAAAAACTAATTAACTAACTCGTGTTTCAAAATTATATGGTGCTCATATACCATGATTAGGAGACGTGGCCGAACTATTTAGAGTGAGACATTGGACCGCTCTATTAACATACCCTCAATGTTAAGTTGAATTGAAATTGAAAAATAGTATAGTTGATTATCTAGAAGGAGGCAGCGTTGCCACAGGTTCACGAAAGTGTATCAGATCTAAAAATTGTAACTAAAGCGGAAAAACAAATGGAACAAATTAACGTTCAACACACAGTACACATGATGAAAATGAAACTTCTTACAAAATGTAGGATTTGATAAGATATAAAACAACAGGATTTTGACGCATCTACACTAGTCGAGTCGAACCAAGTCAATTTTAACTCGATGCAGGCATACAAATGAATGGAAGCATAAACGTATAGTTTCTGTCAGTTATGTGAAATAAAAACCCAAAATAAAAAAGCTGCTGTCACTTGTATAAAAATAAGGGGTAGGCCAAATACAAGTTTCGTTTTAAAAATGCAATAAAATGAACAAAATTAAATCTTTTCCATGTATTGTGGCTTTATAGGTAACAGCAAACATTCCCATTAATTATGGAACACAACGTCTTTTAAGCGGATGGTCGTGTGCCTTCAATTGTGAGTCAATAGGACCTTGTAATCCAAGATCTTTGTGCATAATTCTCCTCAGGCTAGTGCGTGAAATTTTGAGCTGTTCAGATCGATGGCGAGTTGATGTTCGTTAATTGAGTCTAATAATCTCGGTTACAGCGTTTATATTCTCGTCTGTGCGCACCGTACGACGACGGGGACCACGAGTGTTGTCCACTAGCATACCAGTCTCACGAACTTTTTGCACAAACTTGTGTACAGCAGGCTCGGTGGATGCTTCATTTCGGCGAAAATTTCTTTTCAAAAAAATGTACTGTTTGGGCCACACAGCATTCACTTTGGAAATAAGTTTTTAATATTTCCCAACATTATTCAAACGAAAAAGCGACACCTTTCGTTCGTATATGTTACTGACTTTCTGTCAAGCTTCGAGTGGAAAACAGCTATCAGTGTCAAAATACTCGTAAACTATGCAAAACAGTATCATAGTAATATTATAATAATAAAATTTTAAAAAGGTGTAACATTGTGACAACGCTGAAACTTGGAGAAATTATTTATTGTTATTTCATCGCTGCGATAGACTATTTTAGTGTTGGAGCTGAAATAAATTATTTAAGCAGCGATGTCTGCACATTAAGACCTTACGGCGAAATCAGTGTCTGTCCTTAGTTTTTTCATACATTTTAAAATCTACGGCGCTTCGTTCAGAATTTACTTCGCTTTTCTGACCGATTGCCACTAAAAAAAATCACATAAGTTTATTTACCGACTTAATTATAAAGAGTCACGCGGGTATAAGATAAGACTGAAAATCCAAGAAATTTCTAACATGATAAAGAATATATTGACGAACATTTCATGTATTAGAAATACAGATATAAGAATTTCAAGAATTGTTTATATAAAAGCATGGATGTAATTATATAGATGTTCAAGTTAATACTAGAAAACTCTCGAAATATTGAGTTTTCTAATCTAAAATATGGGAACATAAATTTTTTTTCGAATAAAAGTTTTATAAATATATTAGACTTAATTAAGACTTCCTAAAAAATTTTGAATTTTTATGTCAGCTTCTGTCATTTTTGGTACTTACATTTTAAGACTAAAATAACTGCAAAAAAAAATCGACCCAGCCATCTCGGACAGACAGGCAGACAAAGTTCCGAAATTTCCATATGATCATAATCTCAAGGCTGATTAAAATCACGAGATTCTTTATTTTTATAAATGCGAAACTTGCCATATATGGTACATTTATATCGCAAATAAAAAACAAATGACGTCACTGTATAATTAAAAAAAAAAAAGAATTGTCAAATCTTACATCAAAGAGTTGAATTTTTGAACGAATTCGTAATTCATTCAAAATACGAAAGCGAAATTTTATATCCTTTTAACTCATTAGTAGGAATTTTACAAAGTAAGTGAGTTAAGGATATATGTATGAATGTAGTTGAAATTTTGAATTATGACCTACCTAAAATATAATATAAAAAAAATGCTGCCAAACTCCTTTGCTAATAAATTTGATTAAATAAAATATAAACGCATACAGAGGTTGAACACAGTTCAGATCAGATAGAAAATATGCGATTTTAGTCGCATGATTATTGACTTTCGTTTCACATTTTCTGACCATGTAATTATCTCAAAGTTAAAATAATCCAATGGACTAGCAAGTTTATGTTATTTATGAAATTTTTGACCAAGTTCAATAAATTGTAGACTTATTTAAGAGTTGATTCTCATCGGCTGTATTGGTCGTAACGTTGATTAAATGAAAGATTTTTCCATTTCCCTTTTCCCAACGTTTCGACGGTGGTTGCCACCTTCAACTCTTCAAGCAAGTTTATGCTTAAACTAGCGATTTAATTATAACTAGTACTAAGGCTAGGAAGGCACTTGCGATTAAATGGGAATAAACGCACATGATACCTAAAAATCATTCTATAGGCTGCGACCGATGTTTTTAGTCTCAACAACAAAAAATAGAAAATATATGGCCAGGTCTTTCAGAATCACATGAATAATAACAAACAGCGACAATGTACAAAAATTAAATATGATTTGTTTTGTATATTTTGTATGCGATTTTTTGACGCACATTAAGGTCCATTTTAACGAGTAAGGGGGATTTTTGAAATCCTTGTGGTATCACAACGGACCAAATATTGGTCTAAGTGTGCTGACCTTTTCCGGTCAGCAGCCACTTTAACCTAACCTAAGGTCCATTTTGTGTTCTGTCAAAAAAATTCTTGAAAAATGTATTCTTTTTAATAATCGTTGCGATTACATTTAAGTACATATGCATGCATTTCCATTAAAAAACTGTATCACAGATTTTTTGCGATTATGGAATCACGCGAAATTTGTTACACCCACGAATTTTTTAATAACAACGACTTAAAATCACATGTGCACACCTAAGGCTAGAATCGCACCTACGATATCCTATCGTTGCGATTAAAAATAAAGGTCGCATGACGTTGTTCATTTTCCAGTTAAGCTCGTTTGCTCGTGCGAACAAAATCGCATGTGTGTTCCTACGAGTACCTGGATCATTCGTTGGCTATGGCAGCACTTAATATCAAATTGACTTAAATTCAATTAGTTAATTACCTGTTTACGTCATTAAGACGGTTTGGTCCTTAATCCAGATGAACAGGTAGATATGTATATTCTTAAATAGTATAAATACCAAATAATTTTTAGACAAACCAACATTCAGTTTGTAACGAACATCTCGAACGTAACTCACCTAAATTTATTATAAATATTTAAATATCAGTTTTCTTGATTAAAAGTAAAGAAAAAATATTACTTTTGTGCAATTTTATCCATCAAATAATATGCCATTACACTACATCAAAAACTATCTACTTCCCGAGTTGGAAAACACCGCCGTTGAAACTCATGAACGTGTGCAGAAATACGTTATGGAGAACTCTCCCGACCAATTCGATCTTTCAAATAGTCCACCCTCACCAGACCAACTATCAACATGTGAAAACTGCAACCAACAACTTAATAATGACGAAGCTGAGACCGAAGAATCTTGTTCATCCGAAACAGAGCTAGATTTGCCATTCTCCCAACTGGAAATAGGATCATCTTCATCATCGACTTCAAGGAACAGTCCTAAACCGGATGTGTTTAATAAGCCGCCGCCGCCACAAAAGCCCCCACAACAGCCAAATCTGCTATATATCCCGCCTTCAATGCAATATGTGCTGGACCATTTTAAGGGCGAAACCAAAAAGATTCAACAAAACATAGATTTGATCTCCACCGAATGCAAGAATTTTCAAGATTACGCAACGCATGATTTAAGCGTTTTCTTCATTATGAAAGATGTTCTGGAGATGCTGCCAAATCATTTTCATATGGATTTTGATATTGAAATGATTCGGAACAAGACAGAGGAGTTGAATGAAAAAATTAATGCAATGAAAGTAGCAACGGAGTTCATTAATTCGAAGCAAAAGTTGTTTCAAGATGTCTTAGATATGTATCGCCAAAATCCCACAGGTTGAAAGCATGTGGTATCTTCCTTTATAAAATCCAATTTTAATGAAACAAAATAATAAAAATACTATAAAATAATAATAAAATAAATTTTAAATAAAATAAAAAAACTGTTTATCATTTTTCGGAGTAGTCGAAACGCCACAAGTTTGATGAGGAACGGCATTAAATGTTCATTAAGAATAAAGCACTTAATTAACACCTAACTCCTGCAACGGTATTGTAAAAACGATTTAACAAAAATCCATTTGGTTGTTTTAAATTTTTCCGATATTTGGCTACCAAGCACAAATTTAAACTTATTGTAAAGAACAACAAAAATTATTGCACTCGTATGTAACATTCTGCTTATAACATTTTCTGTTAAAATTTCAATGTAAAGTTCTCCTCTAAGCCTCGATGTCCATCATAAGCTACATACATACAATTTTGTACCTTAGCTCCAAGCTCAAGTCATACAAGTTACAATTATGATCCTTTTTTACGAACAATTTATCTGATAGTTTAAGTCGTCATTATCACCAATCAACGTTAGAATGACTCTTGTACCAACACACATCCTGTTTTCATCAATCTCTTAAGCCTCATTTTATCTAAAGGCCAGCTTCGAAGATCAGGTACAGGTTTATAATATGTAACTACGAATGTATGTACATTAAGACAGGAAATGATAATTGAATGCCCAATGCATGGTGCGTGCGTCGCGTAGTGGTGTTTGTCATTCAGGTTTACAGAAACCAGCTGATCCCGCTGCATTTTATATATGTACGAGTATTTGCCTTGTTCAGGTCTCCAATCTTTGTAACAATCACTTCATCTTCACTCAAAGAGGCTCTAGTGCTAGCTGCTATTCAGGTATAGTCAGTCAGTATTTTATTTATTAATAGGAAAATCCTAGAGGAAGTTCCAGTGCTAATTTATCAAATAGCTTATAAGTTGGGTGTTTAGCAATTATAAGAGCATCCGAGGTGGGGAAGGGATGAATTCTATTATATCCATGCGAAACGAAAAAGTGCCAAGCCAAGATTGTTATCATCTATCGTAGAGTTGGCTCTTGGTCGTCATCATCCCATCGTTGTCGTTGTGCTAGAATGCTGGTAATAATTGCTTGTTGCATTTGACGATGACGAAGGAGATCGAGATGTGTTGCAGCCTTGTTAGCATTGTCAGACGACCATCGACGGCGATACTGACGCCGACGCGACGAAGAGTGTTATAAAGTGCGTGTCCAAGTACCTCGCCCCACCTTTAACCAATTAATCGGTGGCGACGAGACTCCAATCCAGTGAAGCGACGACGCGATGTGGCAAGCAAGACGCAACTAACAAAAATGACATCTGATTCATTGGTGTGATAATAGCCGCACCGCAGCCTAGCTGGGACTTGGCTGATGATGTTAAGTGGTCAACAAATCGTTTAATGACTGTGAGAGTGAGTATCTTGCTACCTTGTTGATTTGGCTCTGTTTGATTGAACAATATGATAAGTAAATTGACAAGGCTGACAATTTGTGTTGTCTCGCGTGGGAGTGTGCTGTCATGTAAATAATTATCAAAATTACACAAGTCTTTTTAATGATAAACAAATAGGCATAGTGTTTGTTTAGCTGGGAATTTCTTAAAACAAATATTTTATATATTTCTTGATGAGTGCCGAGCAATTAAAATAATCACCTGCGATCGCTGATAGTACATTTTAATGCGAAAATTTGATTCTATTATATAAGACAGATTTAATTCCTGGTGTTGCAATTCTTATTAAAAAGCCCAAGGTATTTTGCTCTTTGTTTTTATGAGTGAGATGATTTTCTTTTTTTTTTTCTCAAATTCGTTAGCTCAGAGAAAAAATTACGATAGACTGTGAGGTCCAGAAATATTGTTTTCGTCCATCGGTATGTAGGTCTGTGCTTTCACCTTTAATGGAGATCTTGTAAAAAGTTTCCAATTTTAAATTTCCCAAATTTTCATCAATGTTTCTTGATTTTATTTTCTTGTTAAACACCTGAAGCGCATTTTCTGCTAATGGTTACATAATTTTATAAAAATCGATCAACATGGCCTCTTGTTACCTTAAGCCATCCCTTTTTGCCAAAAGAAAAAAAAACTTCCCACGAAATCTTCATAGCGTGATTTCTCGAGCCCACCTTTCAAACGCAAAATAGCAATCCTAAAATCAAGCACATATACTCGCAAGGCATAGGATTTATACTCGTGCAAAAAAAAAAAAAGAATCTGTTCCCACGACTTAACCTATCCCAAGGAAACCTTTTGCCTTTTTCGTCTTTATTCACATCGCTGCAAGTTGATGATGGCTTGTTGTATTTTAGAGAACACCAACAAAAGCGCACACACTCTTTTGGTTATGACAAGAGGCTCTTTTGAACCTCGCTGCTATGGGATTTGCATATAGATCCCATGAACAGAAAAAAAAATCTTTTCTGCACAGTAATACCAGTAGCCCAGGGTTGGTTAAATGGATCTATATAGGTGTTCTGCAATATTTCCCACAATTCCTAGCCCGCTAACGACAGATGAAGAACGAAATTGAAAAAAAAAAGCTGCCAAGGCCAAGGTGCTGACACCATCTTGATAACTCACAAACCTCTAGACCACAATCACTAACACAACCATCAATACTATTATCAGCGAGATGATCATCAACAAGCAGCAGCATCATCAGCAGTGGTGGTAACACTGCATATGGCCATTACCATCATCGTCATCCTGATCCAGCAGCCCTAGCAACCAGTACCACAGAAGCACCATCGTCTTCATCGTCAACTGCCAATAATCCTTATGCGATGAAGATTGAAGCAGTCGATGAAGTTCGCGAGCCTACCTGTGCAACAATCGATGTCGTTAACAAAATGCATCCCGATTAGAGGTGCATCTCCCAATTGGCCGGACGGAGACGGTCGGCCGGCCTGGATGGATGGAAGATTACAGTGTGCGCGCAGTCCAGAGGTTAAGGACTCCCTTATGGGCGAATCGAAGAGAACAGAGATCTCTACTTCCCTTTTGTTATCTTCATTTTCGCACACACAGCATCCAGCACACACTAAACAAAACCCTATTTAGGCTTCCAATATCCTCAACTTGCAACAACAATAACATTTAAATTAAAAAAAAAAAAAAAACAACAACCGAAGATCGTGACAGAAGTAATATATTTAAAAATAGTTTCTTGCAAAAAAAGTTTTTTTTTTCTTGTAATGCCAGTGGGTATCATGATATCTTCAAGTCGGTGTCGGTATGGGTCTCGATGGTGTATAGAGTGCTTCAAAGCTGGGTGCCTATGAATACGAGTGTCTTGGATTTAGCTAGAGAAATAGACAAAAACGCTCTTGAAAAATGCAAAACACTTCTTGTATAACGATCTGTCTAGGAATAAATTTTAAGAGATCTTCCATTATAGGCAGTTCAGTTCCACTTCTTTGCATCTTCGAAATGACTTCGAGGGCCACAAAGTGTTTTTTGTTGTTGTTGTGTTTTTTTTTTCAACTTAAACTTGACTTTGTGGTTGTTAGTGTGGCAGCATAATAATGCATCAAGATGTTGAAGAGTTGCAATACAGTGGGACTTAGATTTGCACAGAAATTTTTAAAATTTTCTTACCTTCCTCCAAATCAAGTTGCTTTCGGAATTTCTAAGGAAAATCAAAACTTCTTTCTTTCTTCCTTTGTTTTTGTTGCAAAATTTTGGAAGGCAATATGTTTTGTATTATTAAGAAAAGCCTTTAGGCAAGACTCGGCTTTCATAATGGCATCATTTTTCGAATATCCCATAAATAGGGTTATTTATGAAATTGAAAAAAAAAACTATAAAAACTTAAAAACGAAATTACATAACGAATAGTTTTGAGATGATTTGCTAATATTTTGAACATCCCATAAATAAGTGTATTACATCCCATAACGGTGATCTTGAACAGAAATTGTTTAAAAAATTCACAATAAATTGCTGAATAAAAACTAAAACTTGTTTAACCTATTTGTAAACTTTTAAATGGCATATTTTTTTTTTTGAATATCCCATAATATCCTCTATAACCTTTAAAAAAAATGCATGTATGAAATTATATAAAAACCAATAACTGAAACGAACTGACCTCTTATAGTAGATTACTAACGTTTCCAGTGGCGTTATAATATTTTGAATATCCCACAAATGAGTTCCTAACATCCTCTAAAGGTTACCTTGAGAAATACCTTAAAAATTCATAAAATATCGTCCATATAGCTGACGGATTACAGAATACAACTGAACTTTTGTGACCGATTACTAACATTTCAGGTTGTGTACTAATTTTGTTAATATCCCAGAAATGATTTTCTAACATCCCCATACACTGATTTCGAAAAAATACTTTAAAAAATCATACAATTCATACGATATAGCTGCCCAACTAATCTTATGGCGAAGTAGTGACCTTTTAAATTACTTTTTTCGAATATCCCACTTATGGGGTACTAAGATCCAGGAGCCCACTTTTGGGCCTTTATTGTAAAAATTCTATATATCAAAAGCATTTAAGAGGTGGGAGAAGTTCAGTTCATCGTTTTGGTCCAATTTTCCAAAGATATCCAGATCACCAATGATATTTCTAATCGTCTCTATAAATAGTCTTTCGAACCAGTACGATATCTGAGTCCTTTCCTATGAGCGATGTCACGCTAAGCAAGTCTATTCTCGTTAACTCATTATCATAGTGAGTGCCTTGGAAATCATTGACCTTAAACACTGGCAAAAGAAAAAGAAACAACGGCTTCAACGTACGTGACTAGTTTTTCAGTGCTAGATCAATCTTCTTATAATTCACAATGGTCTGCAACATTTTAAATAATCAAAATTTCTATCAATTGTCTTGTTGAATGTCCAATTTAAATAATTATCAGTTATCAATTGATGATTTAAAATCATCAAAGAAGTTCCCTAGAGAAGCTATAAGCTTATAGAAAAACAATGTCAGAAATGTAACATTCTTGAAACTACCCCACTGTAAAATCGTTGCAATTCTACACTTTGCCGCCTTACAACTTACAACTACAACAACAATCATCATCATCATGATCATCCAAGTCAATTGTCTATTTATGTCTATCCGCCTGTCCTGTCCATTGTTACATCTCTCTACGATCTCAACGTCATTTTGTATTCCATAGTCAATCTCCTCTGTTTGCCCTCCTGCTCCTCTTCCATCTACCCTTTTTCTCATCTCCAAAATGGCACCGTTTTACCTTTTTATATTGAAAAAAAAAAAAAATAGTAACCAACAAGTGAAGACCATATCGTTTCTCTTCTCGAGAGCCCAAGCTTAAAATAAATGGAAAGAGATTTGAAATTCAATGGTGCAATTACTTCTTCGTCTTCTTGTACCTTTTACGCCATCTCTTGGCTGTGGTGCTGGCGCGTTTTCCAGATGGTTTAACACTGCCAAGTCCATCGTCGACGTCGTTTTAGCTGAGGGAGATCTCTAAGACTCTAAATGGGGACCATGACTTTGGTCTGATCGTGTGGTGGAGGTTTTTGTTTTTTTTTTTTTGTATAGCAAAACTATATGGCATTGTGTTGCCCTTCAATTCGAAAGAAAAACACATTTTATGAACCATCAATCAATTGGTCCATCGCGCGGAGGCTTTTTTGCAAGCCATAACAACTGTTGCGCGACTTTTTAAAGTTCCATCCTTGGGGAGATGGTTGTAAATTGGCGTAGAGCTGCTTTTGAAACGAGTGTCAATGTGTCATTGTAGATGCTGGTCTGTCTATGGGATAGGTTTTCAAGAGACTAGTATCGGCTTTAAGCCCTTTGATCATCATCGTACTAAGAAGAAGAACCAAAACATAAAAAGCTACAAATTCTGTATATCTACCTACAATAAAGGGCAACCTCTAGGTCTTCAATTTTCATTTATTTCGATTCGTGTTCCATGTGACAGCTACAGAAAGAGATCGCTATCGATATATCTGCCTAGACGTACATATACAACGATGTTAGGTTTAGGCTTTTGTTTTTTATTTGCTCTTCAAAAGCTGTTCGAAATGTCCAAGGATTTGGATCGTTTAAAAGCATCACACAGATCCACAAGACCCACAAAATAAAAGAAAGTTGAATCTCAAAGAAACTTGTTGCCTGAACTTGATGATGGTTTTGTTTTCAAAGCCTTTGATCTCAACCGAACATTCTACTACTTGGCTATAGCTTCAATGGGCCCGCGCGCTTGGATCGAATAAATACCTATTGGAATTAGATTTGATTTCATTCTTTAGTTTTTTTTTGTTTTTGTTTTTGGTAGAGTCTATTGAAAGAGGAATTCTAAGCCCGCCTGTCTGCGATTTGTCTGAGAATTTTGTTCAAAGTCGGAACCATATCTAAAGCGGTTTAGATTAACATTAAAATATATGTACGAGCACCTACCATCTACCAATGAAGACGACGCGACACTTTACCGCGATGAGTTCTCTTAGAGAAGGGTTTGACAAGGATAATTGTGGCTATAACGGCGAGGTGAAAGTGATGAAGGTTTATTTGCTTTTAAGTTGACCATTTGCCAAAAAAGATAAGACGAGAATAACATAAGATTCTATCAAAAAGACTACATGGAAGGAATGGCTAAATAAAGGATATAAAAAAGAAGACCAAATGTACCTAATAAATACTTTAAAAGTGACAGTTACGATTTTGCTAAAAACGTTTTGAATTAGTCAGTAAAATGCAGAAATAAAAAGTTAATTGGCAAAAACCTGATTTTGTATAGTTGCCGTGTGTTGAACTTGAACAAAAAGAGAGAGAGAGAGAGAGAGCGTTTAAGGCTGGAGGAAGAATATTGTGAGGGAGACAAAAATTTGCAGACACAAGGCTTGTAGTTGAAAGATTACTTTGGTTGTTTCTTATTAGAAATTCATCAAGGTTCATATAACTCAGGAAAGATGATGCGCAGTACCCCTTTCAAGTGAAAATAAGAATTTCACATTCGTGTAGTATGGATAAAGATAGAATCTCTGTAATTAATCTCGCCAGTGATAAGAAGAATTAGAAGAGATCTTATATACAGAAGCAATCCAAAATGTCAATGGGATGGCACCCTATCTCCAACTTTGTCCGGAAAATTTTGCAACAGTTGGTGATAATCTTCCTTGTTAATTTTCAACAACTGCTTCTTCTCCAATAAATAGAAAAGTTCTTAAATTGTGACTTTAACAAGAAAGCACATCAATTCAGCTGTCTTCGGACACAGACTCATATCACTACAGCTGAGCTGTACTTAAACGGCTTGAAGAATTCTGAAACAAAAACCGCATATAATTGTTAAATCTCGGAAAGTACTCTTACTCTACACTTTATCCACTTCTGCATGATATTGCTCCTAGACTAAATATCACCAAGTCACTTTCGGGTGCTTTCTAAACATGGACAAATTATTCGATACAATATGACTCTAGAGACTAATTCATCAACTTGGATTTTCCCATTGACAAATACAAATTATTTATAGCCTCCTTCATTCAAGATCTTTCAGACAGAAGACATAAAAGTGCAATCAGAGTCAAATTAGGTCTAGTCCCATTCAACATCGAACCAGCTTCAACCTGAAAAAGCCCAGTCCAGCTTCTCCTTAAAAAAAACTTCAACCATTCTGTGCTATAGTGTTGTCAAAAGGAATTGATAGAAAATAGAATTTTTGATCAAAGGCATTGTATTCCTATTAATACGCATACGCAATAACACGAATTTCAGCCGCCCAATTTTTCGAAGTTCACTTTAAACGACTATATGATTTCTATTGAAAATTAAAACTACTAAATCTTTGTTCGAAATACCCAGAGCTGTTCAGGGAGGATAATCCCTAACAAAAAGTTGAGAAACATAGAAAGAAATTATATCAACCAAAACGGACGTCAAGTTCCAGGGATTAAATT
The DNA here is from genome assembly GCA_963931855.1 of Philhelius festivus. Lineage (NCBI taxonomy): Eukaryota > Metazoa > Arthropoda > Insecta > Diptera > Syrphidae > Philhelius > Philhelius festivus. The sequence continues at coordinate 5,075,480 of OZ007555.1, read as the reverse complement.
TCGGCAAACTGTTATGCTTCAACCCCTAATAGTGAGAAAGCATTTTTTTAAGGACTATCACAACAAAATTTCAAAAATGACGAAGATCAAAACCAAACTCCGTCGCGCCGGTGGAAAATGTCATCTTGATCTTTGTCAAATTTGTATGTATGTCACTGAGCCAGAAATAATAGAGGAAACATAGATTTTTTCGTGGAACGAAATTTAATCATGGTTGATTAATTACCCCATTTCCCATTCATACCCCATTCTATTCGCCATCACAGGTGATAACGATCAAACCAAAAAGTGTTTACCCCTTATAATCATAAAAAGTTTTTGTTTTTATTTTATTTGAAATTTATTTTATTTTATTTAAATTTTATTTTATTTAAATTTTATTTTATTTAAATTTTATTTTATTTGAAATGTTTTTTATTTAAATTTTATTTTATTTAAATTTTATGTTATTTAAAATTTATTTTATAGTATTCTTATTTTTTTTTTGTTTAATTAAAATTGGCATTTATAAAAGAAAATACCGCATGCTCTCAATCTGTGGGACTTTTGCGATACATATCTAAGACATCTTGAAACAACTTTTGCTTCGAATCAATGAGCTCCGTTGCTACCTTCATTGCACTGATTTTTTTATTCAATTCTTTTGTCTTCTTCCGAATCAGTGACATATCAAAATTCATATGAAGATGATTTGGCGGCATCTCCAGAACATCTTTCATAATGAAGAAAACGCTTAAATCGTGCGTTGCGTAATCTTGAAAATCCTTACATTCGGTGGAGATCAAATCTATGTTTTGTTGAATCTTTTCGGCTTCGCCCGTAAAATCGTCCATCATACCTTGAACTGAAGGCGGAATATATAGCATTTTTGGCTCTTGTGGCGGCGGCGGCGGCGGCGGATTATTAAACTCCTCTGGATTATGACCATTCCTTGGAATCGATGATAAATATTTTAATACCATTTGCGAGAATGGCAAATCTAACTCTGTTTCGGATGAACAAGATTCTTCGGCTTCAGCTTGGTAATTGTTATGTTGTTGGTTGCAGTTTTCACATGTTGATAGGTGGTCTGGTGGGGGTGGACAATTTGAGGGATCAAATTGGTCCGGCGAGTTCTCCATAACGTACTTCTTCACACGTTCATGAGTATCAATGGCGGTATTCTCCAACTCCGGAAGTAAATAGTTTTTGATATAGTGTAATGGCATATTATTTTTTTTAATTAAGGTCTTGAGATAGATAAAATTGCACAAAAGTAATACTTTTAATCAAGAAAACTGTTATTTAAAATAAATTTAGATGAGTTACGTTCGAAATGCTTGTTACAAACTGAATGTTGGTTAGTCTAAAAATTATTTGGTATTTATACTATTTAAGAATGTATCTACCTGTTCATCTAGATTAAGGACCGAGCCATATTAATGACGTAATTAGGTAATTAACTAATTGAATTTAAGTCAATTTGATTCAAGTGCTGCCAAAGCATACAACGAATAATCCAGGTAGGAACACACATGCGATTTTGTGCGCACGAGCAAACGAGCTTAAAATGAACACCGTCATGCGACCTTTATTTTTAATCGCAACGATAGGATATCGCAGGTGCTAATCTAACGTTAGGTGTGCACATGTGACTTTAAGTTGTTGCTATTAAAAATTTGTGGATGTAACAAATATCGCGTGATTCTGTGATCGGAAAATACGACAATGTAATCGCATCGATTTTTAAAAGGAGAATTTTTTCAATAATTTTTTTTTGAGAATATACATAATTGTATCTTAATTATCGTCAAGAAAATCGCATAAAACATATGCAAAGCAAGTCGTATTTATTTTCTGTACATAATCGCTGCCATTTCGAATCCACATACATATCATGTGTGCATTTATTTATTTAGAACTTTAATGTTTAATTTTTTGTAACTAATTATGCATGTGAATAAGAAATGCCCAAATATATCAGGATGTATATATATTGTTATGCATGTAAAATCTGGCGAACTCGATTTTTTTTTTGAAATTGGACAATTGATAGATCTTGACAATCTGAACGATGAAAAAAAAAATGTTCTTTTTTTTCCAAAAATAGGATTAGCACTCGAAAACTACTTTTAGAATTTTAAATACATTTTTTCTGTTTCGCTTAATTTGTGCGATCTATCTATTTATGATCTATGAACAAAAACATTTAAATTAAGACATTACAACAGTAGGTACAAATCATTGAACCATTTTTTGAATGTTTGAATTCCACATTCTCGGCATAACGGTTTTAATTTCTAAACTGTTTAAAAAAAAATCATTGCATATGAAATCTTAAAAAAACGTTTTTTGAAACTTAAGTAATTTTTTGTTGGAAAATTGATATATCAAAAAGGGTCCATGATTTTTTTTTTGAAATTTCATTCTCATTTCCGCAATATTAAAAACTAAAATTGGGGTACCAACATTTGTGATTAAGAACGTTCTAAGACTTTTCTATGTTAAATCCTTCTTCATACATTGATTCATATTTACTTAAAAAATCACATGGCAGTGTTTAGTTCCAACTACTAAAAGACTTATGTAAAAATGAATTTTATACTTCTGAATATTTTTCTACCAATTTATAAAATTCTAAGACTCTAGAAGATAAGAGCAAGTGTTCCTGTGACATAATCGTCCATTTATTTCTGTTGATCTTGGACGTAAACTTCATCTTCGACTGCCTAACTTCTGTACATATTTGGGCAGCCTGTGGAATTTCTGACGACCGATGATGTTATTTAGTCTGTAAGAAGTAATTTTACAATATCAGCTTTTCTAGCAGTTTTAGTTGTAGGCTTTCTGGTTTTCTTGATTTAATTTTGAATTCCTTCCCGAGGGCCATGGGCTACCAAGTTTTCAATTGCTGAGTTTCTTCATTTTTGTATGGTCCATTCTGTAAAATTTTCTTTGCTGAGCGGTTTCAATTGTTAGTATATCCACTATCCTCGCTTCTTTTAAATATTTTTTTTTTCTTTAAAGATTATCGCAATATATCTGATATCACATTTTGTATTTAGAGTTTAAATTTTGTCTGGTAATATTATTATTCAATTTAAAAAAAAAATCCTCGAAAATGCAAAACTTTAATCTAGGTGGTAGATGTGATCACTTCGTTGGAGGATCTCTCCGATTTCATTTCACACCAATAACCTATGTATGTACATTCTTCAGTCATTTACATGTGCATATCAATCGATTAATGTACTTTCCATCCGTGTCCCGCAAGCCGATAGCCCTTTCCAGTTATCTAACTAAAAATTACTCCATTTTTCTATCCGTCAGCACTTGTGAAAACGATCAAACAGATTGCAAGTGATTGGGTACGTCTCATCTATTACAATGTTCAGAAGTTGGTTACGCAAAAGATACTTCCAACTTTTCCAAAATACGCGACTACCAATATGAGATTTTGATTTCTATCAATTTAATATTCATTTTTAGATAGGCCTTGTAATAAAAGTTCACATTTACTATACACTTTATCATCATGACTTCACACGGAACTTACATAAATCGTTAAAAGGCGTGGGTGATCTCTTTGTCGCTAGAAGATCACAAAAAGCTTTTTTTAACAACCTCAAATTAATTCTAATCAAAATTTAAGTGGACATTTTCATAGCTCGTAAAACTTCTACCTCATAAACTAAATTCTAAGTCATAAAAAGTCATGTTTATCGCGATCATTTTGTACAGAAAAAAAAAAAAATAGAATAAAACACGGATGTTTTTTTTATAGATCTCACGATCTTATTTGACAAATGCGATGGATCACGAAAGAAATTTATTCTAATGTCATTAATTCCCACATTAAAAGTCTTCTATTAGTTGTTTTATTTTATTTTTGTCGAATGAGCACAACCCTAATTTGGTGAGCATCTTATAAATATTCAACCATTTTTGGGTTCTTATAATTCTATTTCCAAGTGAGTTCATCAGATTGTCTCTTAAAATTATAAAAACTGACAGCATCATCACCAAAAAATCATTAAGAACTTTTTCATAAATCAGAAGCATGTCAGAGGCTCAGAGACACCTTCAGTCTTAAGATGCGCGTGTCACTTTGTCGTTAGCTTAAAAAAAACATTTATCAGATTGTCAAGCGGTTAAGGTAGAAAACCAACAACCACCACAGGACCTTGATGTATATGAGACACATCTTTTCGGTTGCTTCGCATTATAACTGGCACACCCTGCAATGAGTTTTGGGTTTCTGGTTCCGCGTTAGTCGGCGTGGCGGCTGCTGCGCAAAATTGATTTGACCTCGAGAGCATTTTTGAAATGGAATATCCATCCGAAAGAAACACATCATCAGCAGTTTGAGCCACATTTAACCGAAAGATCGAAAAGAGTTCTTGGGATTTATATAACTTTTGGCAGCCAGCAGCTGCTGCTTTTGCTGGTGAATTGATGGTTTGTGGTCAATTTTTTGATTGTTGTTTTTGTTTTTGTTTGGACCTTTATAAATTTTGGGAATGAAATCATATATCTACCTTACCTACCTACTTCTTTAAATTCGAGGAATCATATCTACTGCAAAAGGTTCCATATTTTTGGTTGTACTGTGGGTTTTTTCGTCTGTCTTCTTCATCATCATTATTGTCGGTCGACCAGGTTATTTATGGGATTTTGCTGATGATGAAGGGTCTGATGGTCGGGTGTCAATTTTTATAATTATAGGATTGAGTTGTGAAAAATTTCGGGTTTTGGTCTGGAGTGTGATTCTGTATAGAAGTAATCATTAAACTTATTTATTTATCGTAAAAATATGCTAATTTTTTTGTTTTTGTTTGCTGATGGACAGGACAAAGGGAAACCATAAGAAAGAGGTTATTATGATATGGGAGGTCTTTTGCGATATATTTGGATTTTTCGGGAGAAACACCTTTCCTAACGAGGTCAATATCAATCACAATAGAATCGTTAAAGGAACATTGTTTATTGTTTTAAAATAATAAAAGGTTGTTAAGTTTACGGATCAAAACATAGGATTCTGAGTTATATTGCAAGGTTGTTGTTTTTTTTTTTTTTTTTTTTGTGGGGACTGTGAGTTATTAGCTGACGACATTATGGAAATGCAGGTAGTTAATGTGGAGAAAATATTCCCTTGTTTATTACTCTCATTCAAGGAAAACAATCAGGTAAAGGCCTTGGCATCAGTTATGTGACCATAAGGTTCCATTGTTTCCTGGAAAATATATTTAATTTTCAATTCAGCGGGGTAATAAAATACTTAACTCCCTTATTTCACGAGATAAAAAGAGAATCATAGGTGAAGCTATCAATATTCAAAAAAACAAGACATACTCATACACAAATCAATTGAGTTAAGTTATGATGTAAATGTTCCCTCTTTGGCGGCCATTTTGAATTTTAGTTTTTTTTTATTAAATATCTCGGTTGATGTTTGTCATAAAATAAAGTTATCAAGATTAAATGTGTGGATAATTTAATTTCCAATATTTTGTATTACCAACAATTTTTCGATATTGTTAATATTGAAAAAGTTACAGGCCAAGAAAGTTATATCATTTAAATTTTCTAATATTTTTCAATATTTATCACCTTCGTTTTGAAAACTTGAAAGAAAATACTATAAGTACACATTTTTTTAAACTTTGAATTCTTTAAAGCTCGGTCATACAACTTTTTCTGTATCAATAAAAATATATGAATATTTTATACATAAAAAAAAAGTCTTAGAGCTATATTATTTTTTCGAAAAACATCCAAAATTAGGTTTGAAAATTTTGGGAACGTTATTTGAAGCTTTTCTTTTTCACTTATGTCATTTTCAAGTTTCAAATTTTACGCCCAGAAAAATTAAAAAAAAATTATATTTATTATATATATTGAGAGCGATACAACGTTCGCTGGGTTCCGCTAGTATGTACGATTTTTTGTTATATTTTATTCGAATAGATATTTTTACATGCCAACTTCCTTGATTCATTGGTCAACTCTCTCGATCGTCTGGTTTCCAGATGACCAATCAGTGTTGTGATCCAAGGGTCTTTGTGAGAACGTGGGTCTCTCCCTGCGCACTTCCATACAACACTGACTCTCGTTTTAAGTCGCTATAAGTCTATTTGATATTATCGAAATTTTAAAGCATTTTCGTGTTTCATCCCTTGGGTGATGCTAGATGAAACAGACGTTTGACGGCAATTTTTTAAATTTTGACAATCCTGCTAAATTATGTTGGTAAGAGCCAAGCTTAGAAAAAAATTATAACGAGATTAAATACTGTTGAATTTTTACCTCTTTGTCCACATTACCAGAAAGCAAGAAACAAGGGTTGTTAAGTTTCTTGTTAATGTGCCTGCTGTATTTTGTTTTAGGCTTATTATTGTATTCATAAGTACAAATTCCTTTAAATGCAATTCTGACGGACATTTTATTTCACTTTATAATTCTCTGGTATTTATAGGGTTTCGATAAAGCTTCTATTGAACCCCGGTTTTTGCATTGAATTTCTGGCCTTTTTTGTACTTTAATAAATTTTAAACCAATGTTATCTTAATAACTTTTTTTTTCAATCGATACGCATGCTGAAATACCAATTCAAAATCAAATAATTGTCACTGAAGTTATAATTGGGAACGAAGCTTGAAAAGTTGATCTAGCGGCTATGATTTTTGGTCCAATTTTTTTAAAGAGGTATTAACAATAGGATTCATAATCCTCCATTTGACAATATTTTCGAGACTAAGTCGATTTAATATTTATTTATCTTCCTTTTTGCATATTTCTCGTTGTTTTAGTAACTAATCTAAATTGTTTTCATTGTAAAAACTGTAATATACTCAATTTACAAAATTTAGTTTTGTGTGTAATTTAGCTACTCTCTACAAAACTCTTTCAATGTGTTCCACAGGGAAGTCATTTAAGGCCTAATCTTTTTTATATAAGCTATCGATGATAAAACCATTCACTGCAAAAACTTATACGGTTCTTGGTGCACGTTATGGACTCGTGGAATTAGTAAAAATTTCAAATAATATTATGCTGAAATTCCAAAGTCTAACTAACCAAAGGCTACTGACTATTTCTTTCTCTTACTAAATTAAATAGTATTATCTTTCTGTTTTGAATATTTTTTTTAAAGTTTATATTTCATTTTATAGTTCTATAGCTTAAAATAAAATAAAATCAACTTGCCAATAATCTAATACATTGACTTCGAAGGTCAACTTTTCAAAAAAAATTAATAAAATGCCAACTTAAGTGAAGTCATCAAAAGAAACTCCTTACAATACGGAGAAAGAAGAAATCTTCATAACGATCCCGGAACCTAAATCACACCATGACTAAACGTTAAACTGTGTATTCAACAACAACAATAATAAAAAAAACTTCCCTCTTTTCTCACCTAAAGCCAATTCCAATCATTGTCTATTTTCTCTCTATAGACAAACTATACATAGCTTCCATTAACTTTGTCAGGAAATCATTATTATTTCTTTCAAATGCTGCTAAACTCCCACAAACCATTCACTCTACGTATATATTGGTTCCACACCCAATCACAGACATGCTGAGAAATTCGATTACTTTAAGTCGCCATCAATCGATTGTCAGAGATAGAGAGCCACTCCATTGAAATTATATTCCCTTCATTCCTCCATCAAACTAAACCAAAACGAAGACAACAAAATTAAACTAGGCCCATCAACTTAAACCGCTGAAAAAAAAAATACAAAACAAAAAAATAACGGAGGCGACGACGACAACAACGAAAAACGGCAGAAAATAACGATTTATTGAACAATCGTTTATGTCATCATCACGATCAATCGATCCTGCCTTTTCGATAATAATCATCATAATCATCATTACATTACCATTAGTAGATTATATTGAATTTTGATGTGCGTTACTTTTCGTGAGCAATTGCAACAACAAAAAAGAACAAGCGTGTCACGGTTGATACTTTGCTTTATAGACAGAAATCGAAACTGCGCGGCGGCGCTAATGCAATTAAATTGATTAGTTCTGCCGCACAAAATTGAATTCAAGTCAGGAGATATGTGGCAATAAGCAGCCATTGAAGTTTTTCTTTTTAAAAAACTATTCCAGCAAAGTTGAATAAAAAACGGATTTCTAGTGCCTCGATAAATAAATGAAACAAAAGAACTGAGCAGCGAACTGTTTATTTCTTAAGACTCAACTAGGAGATACTTGAAGATATGAAGCGTTAAAAGTAAGGTAAAATTTCATTTCAAAACCCTGTTGAAAAAAAAAAAATCAAAACAAAAGAGTTGAGCAGCGAACTTCGCAGTATTTATGCCTTCAAAGCGCCTTTGAAAAGCAAGATACGCATTTTTCTTTATACTTACTCAATGAAAATACCATTTGCATTCAATGCAGTTGATTGTTGATGATATCTCAATTGACTTTCACAATAACGAGAGGAAGTAAAATCAATAAATTCTAGGCACATCCAATATCGCCTGTCAAATATTAACAATTTTTTTGTATAGAGATCAGTTTGAAAGTGTAATGCTCAACACGTTTGTTTGACGAAGTTACACCCAATATGTTTGCTTATTCACTCACCTGGGTTGCAATCAAGTGAACTTAAATCTAAAAGTTCATGATTAGCGAATAAAATCAACAACAGCAAAAAGCACTCAAATGTGGTTTGTCAACTATAGCTACATGATTCAAGATCAAACTTCATGTCGCAAGACTTTTCTCATCATAACTAGATGAGAAAGTGTTACCTAAGCTCAAGTTCCACAGTTTAATTGCGCAAACAGCTTGTTACATTTTTCATTGTGCGATATTCTAGACTAGCAACAAAAAAAGAATAGCATGTTTGAAAAATTGAAATCAACACCAATTACTCTCTTTTGCAAAAATATGTGCACATGAAGAGACACCGACTATGAGCTAACACCACGCATTAATTCCACACGCAACCCTTAATCAAAAAAAAAAAAAAAAACAACTATCCACAACAAAAACCACAAGAATAACAAATGAAAACGAAAAACTAACTGCGAAAGATCGCAAACACAAAAACCCTTTTTGCGCGATGAACAGATGAACAAAGCCGCGTGTGCATGCTTAGCTGCGCTCGTGATTAAATTTAATTATAAATGTCTTTTGCAAGCGTGTATGTGTGTGTTCCTTTTGCTTGCCGTGATTATAATTACTAAACGGGCGACATGCTAGAATTCAGTTCATCATTTATTATATGAGGAACAAGTAGTAAGATACCCTGCTATCTCTACTACGAGCAAGCAAGTGTTAGCAGCGAGTGTTGAACTATTTTATAACTAATTTAGTGTGACCATATTTTTTCCTTCACATTTTTTTTCGACAAATTATTTAGTATAATTTTTACTTAAATTTTTTTCTCATAGCCAAGTCTTAAAAAAAAAAAACAAAATAAAAACAAAACACTTTGTAACTAAACAAAAATTTTGAACATAAGAGATATAGTGTTAAAAGTAAAATCTGAATTAAAAATATATTTAAGGTTACAATTAAAAGCAGGATATAATTTTTGTCCAAATATTTCGTTAAATTTTTTTCAATAATTTATTTATCATTATTCGATATTTGTATTTATTTAAATTGCATTCTTTTGAGCTGGTCACCGTAAAGGTATATTCTCAGTAGGTGAGTGTCTGTTTATGATGCTGTCATTCATACCACCGGCCGGCGGCGGTGGCAGTGGCAGCGGCTCCAATGTCCGCATCACCATCATCTTTTCCATCATCACACAGCACATCAACTTTGTTCCACAGGTTGATGGCCTTGTGAGCGGTAGTGTATATTTTTTTTTATTATTTTATTTATTTAAAGAAAATGATCTTCATGCGGTTTTAATTGTTTGTTCATTTATTTTTTCGCACTCAGATTCAGACTAGATACGTGTCTGATGTGAAACGTATAGTCGCGCCTGGCAGTTGGTCATTTAACACATTTTTTTTACTTCACAAATTTTTAATTATAAACCTCACATAATGCTTGGTGGATTGGACTTATTCGAAAAGCCAGAGACATGACTTGGTTGCGGTTCTATAACCCTCTGTATTGGGTGACTTTTGCTTACTTCATAAAATAATATTTTGTTAACTTCTGTTGTTCTGACTAAACAAAAGAAGAACAGAAAAAAAAATAAGTGTGAAGATCACTTGAGATGGCAAGAAATAGGCTTGAAGATGACTGAGGGTGGTCTAAGGAAAATACTTCAAAGTGAATTTAATTAAATGGTATTTTGTTTTCATTTGAGCTTAAGAAGTTCAAGAGGAGGCTCTACAGAATGATGCAGAACGTCAAGAATTAATTGAATTTTTTATTTGCGAAATAGATTTTGCTTAGAGGCTACTGATCTGCATTGTTGAAAAGTTTTGAGAAAGTTCTGAAAATATGTATATGTTAAAACGTACATTTTAAGGCTAAAATTGGTTATAATTTGTTATTGGTAAAGATTTTTTAACAAAAAAAAAACTTTAACCTAAATTCTGAGATAGCAACGTTGAACCGGAGAGAACTTGATGTCAGAAGTTCTACCAGTTTCCATGGCTAATTTAATAAAAACAGTCAATCTTTTTTATTTTAAGCTCCCAAATTTAAAGTTCTTACTTGTGGTACTTAAATAATATTTTTTTTTTCAAAAACCGTTCCCCATATTTTGATAAAAAAACCCAAAATTTACTTCAAATTTTTCATTCAAAATCATTTATTTTATTATTCATTAAATGTTAAACAAACCTTTTCGAAAATCGTATGTTTTCCGAAAACCGTCGCTAGAATTTTGATTTCTTTATTATTCAAAAGATTTGTCATAAAATAAAAATAAATTTAAAACTAAGAAATTAATAACAGCATTAACAAGGTTCTAGTTTTTAATTTATGACTTCCTCATGATTAAAATAACTTAAGGTAAATTTTGTATGCAGAAGATCGTAAAAAGCAAAAACAAACATCGCATATAAAAAAAAAAACAAACATTTTTGAATTTAAAAACTTATAAAATTCAAAAACGAGTCAATAATTTTATTTTGAAAATTTTTGAAAATTTAATAAGCGTACCAAAATTTGGCCTATAAATATGTAAAAAAATATATATAAAATCATTTAAAAAACCTCTGCAATGGTTGAGAAATGTTGTGGAAGGTGTTAGTATTTTTACTTATTTAAATAACTGCGAAATTTATGAACCTAAATTATTTTGTTTCCGCAACAACTTTTTTATCATACTATGCGCAAAAGTACATGTAGGTTGATTTAAAGAGTATTTGGTCCCTCGAGCTGGATTTTAACGTGTACTTCCAGATTAGTTGACAACAGCAACACGGAATGCAAAATATTGGAATAGTTTGCACTCCATTTTTTTTTCTTTATTCATCAAAAAGTAGTAGATTCGTAAAAAAGTTTATTCCAAATTCAATTTAAGTATTTAAAAAATCAATTTAAATAGTCAAAATAATATTTTCATGTGAAGTATTTTTCGGGAAGTTTATATTTTTCATTTCGCAGGTATTAGATTTAAGTCTAAATTTAACGACGGTCAGTTAAATGTGTAAATTAAACATAGTAGATCATACCAAGAAAATAAAACAATATAGAACATCAAAATAGTTTACATCGTAGGCACTTTGGTTTTCCTTGATTCACATTTGCTTGGTGTTGCCATTGGTTTTTTTTTTGTTTTATTTCTTTCTTTTAATTTCCATGTCTAAAGCTAAAGCCCCAATAAAGTTTATTTTGGGATTGAAAAACACATTGTTGGTGTGTTTAAGGAATATTTTTGTTCTTACTTTCTATTTTCTATTGACTATTTTTTAATTCTGCAATGTGGCAACTCCGTATTTGACAATACATATATATTATCAAAAAAAAAACAGAAAATCTAAAATGGAATAGATTTTCGGACTAAAGATAAATCCCTTATAGAGCTGCGGTATTGCCAATTAAAACAAATAGAGAATACGGATCTTTTCGGGCAATAAAATGGAACTGATATGCTATTTTTTCGGTGGCATGGACGATTCAAAAACCTTTTCCAAATACAGCAATTCAAATAAGTTTGCTAGAACATAAGGATTTTATTCTTCGTTTAAATAGTATCCGCGTTTTAATTTAAATCTTAATTTTTACCTTAATAACTGTGTATTTGAAGTTTTAAAAGAATGTGACTCAGATTTTCTATCGACTACTGCCTATTCAATAATACTAGATCACTTGCAACCAACCTCAATGTTTCAGTCTTAAATGTTACTTATTTATCATCCCTCGACATTTGCATTACTCATCATAAGATCACATATCCCATAAAAGGTCACCCTACTTTTGGCATTTTATTGGTCTTTACTCACTTCTTAAGCTTTAAGTTCACCACTGTCCATAGACGACAATCCCATTACCAATTAAAAAACCGTTTCCACCAAATGACAACCTATAAACTATTTAATTTCAAGGATACTTCTTCAAACACATACCTTTGCTCCACTATAGGTATTCTAAAAAAAAATACATTATTTCAAAATGTCACCAATTAAGAAGGAAAACAAAAGAAAAAAGAAAAAATCAAGGAACAATTTATACAAAACGACCAGAAGCTGAAGCTGTTGGCAACCAGTAGCTAGAATCTGTAGCAACAGCTCTTTCAAACAGAAAAATATAACCTTCACAATATTTCATCTTCCTTCGGTCATTTATCATGTTTGCTTAAAGAACCTTTTACTATGGGTCTAGCAGCTAAAGCCTGAACAAATACAACCAACAACAAAACCAACAACCCTGCTACCAATTCTTGTTGTAAAAATAACAATAAACCATAAATTATTATCCAGTCTCACAACCCCCATTCTCCAATTGCATAGATTCATTCTGTCTGATATTATATTTTGTTGTTGTTGTCGATTTTGAATTTTTTGAAATTTATTTTTTCCACTTACCTTGCCGTAGCTATTAAGTGATCCATTTATCCATCGATCAGCTTCCAAGCGGCCAGTTAGAAGGGCTCCCGTATTTGGATCGAGACGTTGCCATTCTCTTACTTCGCGTTGAAATGGTGTACCACCATTATTACTCCCTGGTATTGCAACTTCCATGTTTTATTTTTGTTTGTTTGTCTTTTGTTCCTTTAATATGAGTTTGAGCGCTGCTCAATTGAGTGGGTTTATTTTTGTTTGATTTCTTATTTGGTAGTTTGAGTGCTTTTCAAAAATAACAATAATTTACTCGCATGGTACATAACTTTTTATTTTTCTTCGATCGAACTGCGGGAATCTAGTTTAATGTAGCGCATCTAGATACTTTCCAAGCACGCAGCAGCACTCGTATGCTGAAAGAGGAGAGGAAGATGGAGAAAAATTAATTAAATCGGAAAATTGATGAATTATTGATGATGATATAATGAATTGATTATTGGGTCTTTGGTCTCGTGTATGGAGAAGTCATGTTGTCTCTTAAAAGAAGCGTCGCCGTCGACTAAGAAGAAGACGATAACTAGTAGTTTGGTGCAGATTTAATTAGAATATATCGGCACAAGAATCCTGGCACACGGTAATTATTCTTCGGATGGCATCTCTAAGACTGGTAATTAATCTTGGTAGACGGTATCTGCACAGTCAGTCCAAGACAAGAGATGCCTTGAGCAACTTTTAAGAAAGTCTAATAGTATAAAGGCCATAATTACACAGCCTTAGATACATCAAGTGGCGGGAAGGGCAGGAAGAAGAGACGGGGTAGTAGGCTGCTTCAGCTTGTGGTGTGGTATCTAGAAAATGTGCTGTGATGGTGCTCTCATTTTTTCTTCTCTTTAACTCTTGTGGTTAAGTTGGTTTTCTATTACAATCTTGTGACTCGTTTTTTGTTGTTATATTTTTGTAGGCCGTCATGCGTGAGCTTGATCTTCTATACTTGGGGCTAACTACTATCGTCTCCTATGGAATGCGGAAAACATTTTCTATGTGCGCTAAGGTGAGTGTTTTGTTTTTTGTGGTCGTTTTCTTTTCTAAAGAACATTCACACGACATGCGTGTGTAGATAATCTTGTTTTTAATTTTGTTGCACTTCGAGAAACACAAACATTTCTAATGCACATTTTTTGTATGGTTATCTGAAATCAGTGAGCTTGATTGATTATTATTATTTTTTGTGGGTTTTTGGTGTCTTTGTTTTCGGATTCATATCGAAAAGGTGTCAATTTAAATTCGATCAAGCGTGAACATTTATTTTATAATTTGATATGATATTCGAGAGGTGACTTTGATTAATGTTGAACATTTTGTTTTCGTTAAGGAATGCGGAATGCTAGTGTGATTAATTTTGTATTACACATTAGTCAATTAGGTCAGAGTTGTCACAAGTGACGGGTTTGTTTGTTTATGTATTTTTTTTTGGTGAATTCTTGTGCGCACTGCTCTAATGGCAAATTGACCGGGAGCTGACTTATATATCGATTGGAATTCGTGACCTACTTTTGGAATATAAAAGACAGTAGGCGTTTTTCAAATACAATTTGAAAGCAATTCTTTATATTTGATGAGTTTTGATTTATTACAAGTATTGTTTTGTTGCTGTTGGTTGTCAGTTGTGTATGAGGGAAATTAGTTGCTTTAGCCCCGAGCTGGATTTTGAGTATCAATTCAGTTTAGTTTATATGAAACAAAAAAAAATTAATTTTCAAGTTTGTACATCAACTCTTTTGTTTTGTTGACTGATAATTTTCAAATTTTTGAGTTGGATTTTGTTTGTAGTTTTTACTTAGAGATTTAATTGAATTTGTATTTCTTTAAGAAGGCTACTTGGAATATTGAAATTATTTGTATTCAATTTTTTGAAGAATGAGGGTTGAACGGAATTTGATTAACCTCATACATATATTTTGCTTACTAATAGAAGAATTCCTATTGATAAAAGAAAATAAAGACAATTCATTTGAGCTATAGGAAAACCATTTTTTTTAATACTGCCTAACGAAACTTTTAATAATGCCTAACGAAACTTTCTAAAAACAGCCTTTTTCGGTTTCCCGGACGATATATACATGGTACGAGTATGTATGTATTTGAAAATATGGATACTTGTTGGAGTGTTTTTAAGTTTTATTTTTTTGTTTTTGAAAAACTAATTATCAGCCCTCTACATGGGATACACGCGATATTTGCCTATTTGTGGGGTTATCTTTTATTTTGAAAATAATATTATAAACGTTCGGGTTGAGCCCCCAAATTTAATTTGTGGTTTAAAAATAGAATGATTGCAACTCGTATAAAATCGTAAGTTGAGCCTGGAAGTATTATATGTATGTTACCCCGTAAATTACATAAATTACAATCTACTTTGAACTCTTAAAGGCCAGTTTCAAAAATAGAGGGAAAAATGTTAAGCTTTTAGGTACCACCATTTTCAAAATTATGTCGTTTACGATCACTTAAATATTTAAATAACTGAAGCAACATATCTGTGAATTATGTCTTTAACCATAAAAGTCGAAATATTAAAAAAAAAAAATCATGGAATTTAATTTTATGTTTCTCCCTCTACGTGCTGACATTTCCAATACCAATTGAAACTCTAGCTAAATATTCTTGTCACCCTTTTAAAAGCAAAGATCAAACCGTGACAATTGCTTAATGACACTCCATTCACTGTACCTATTCCACTTCTGTTTTCATCTCAATTAAACAACCAATTTCCATCACGAATATGTAAGACCACCTCAATTGGTCATTGCTTCGACTTCAAAAAAATACCAAAATACCAATCTCCCAATCTGTCTTAGTATTCAAAAAAAAAAAAAACACAATCCACGTGATTCGAAATCGCCATCCAACTAGCCGGCTGCCACCAACTAAACTCTATTGCACCGGCAGCAGTGGCGGCACGGCAGCAAAATCCCCATCATCATCATCATCAATGCAATCTAACCAATTATCTCGATGGGTGCATATCGGTCTAGGCTAGGCAACAAAAATCCATCCCGTAGCCTTAAGTTAAACAAAAACAAATAAGAAAACTCAAAAATAAAAGTTAAAGTTAAAATTGAAAAAAAAAAAATCAAAATAAATCAGGCAGAGGCGAGCGGATTCACTTATAAGTCTATGGACTCTCTGAAGCCTTCCAGAGCTGTAATAGGTTTTTTTGTTTTGTAGATTTTTATCGAAAATAATAAAATTTTATGAAACTAAAAAATGTACAATGCGCATGTGCTTATAGGAAAAATTGTATCTTTTCGATTTTGCCGCTGCCACATGCGGTATACGGGCCAGCCTGTTGCCGGCTTGTGTGTGTTATTGTTTCATAGTTTTTGATGCGATGCATGCGATTAGCTTCGACGATGGCGTGGACGCGCTTCTGTTAAGCCATTGTTAAGACCATGGCAAAAAGCACCAGAAGAGCACATAGAAGATATGATTATAAATTACCAGGTAGCCACTATTGTTGTTCAATCATTTAATTTAAATTTCTATATCTCTATATAAATATACTGCATCTGATTGCATCGCTGCTGCGCTCTCTAGAGAGTGCAAGATAATATTATTGTTGTTGTTGCTGCATCTCTTCAATTAGATGAAACGTTGCACTGCATATGCATAGACACAATGCGCATATTCACTATCATAATCATTTTTTGCTTTAATATTACTATTATCATTAGTTTTTTTGTTTGTTTCTTAGGCATTCAACTTTAGATGATTAAATTTGAAGGGGAAAATCATTAAATACTGATCACGAAAATTGCGCTCGCAATTGCGATCTTGACCTCTAAAATGGCTAAATTGGAAACTTGTTCGCTGCTGCGGTAAGTGAATTTAATTTTATTTAAAAAAAAAAATAATTAAGCAAAACAAATATACGCAGTTTTAAATTTTTTCTTAAATTGATTCGAATAATTGCCAATTGGTTACTTTTTTCTTCGATAAATATTTGTTAAATAAAACAAAATATATTTCTTGCAATAGCAAGAGGCAGTGCTGATGATAACTTTCAAGAAAAACGAAAGAGCTGTAGTGCAAACTTCGTTTAGAATAAAAACCATATTTTTATGAGTTTTTTGGGAAATTCTATTTGTACATTGCAGTCTTATAATAGTAATTTGCTAAAATTTAATATTTAATGAAGTACTATCGGATATTTGGGTTCGATTGACAGCCGCTATACAAAACATGTTTTCAAGCCTTCTACATTTTGTTAGGAAGTGACGAATCCTCCTGGAGCAAGTCTTGTCATGAAAAAGTGTGGTAGAAATTTGTAGGTCCCCTCCATTCTGCTTGGTTTATTTCTATTTTCATTTACAAGAAAGGTTTTAAGTGAAAACCTTCCTAAACAAAATTCGGCAACATTGCCAAATGTTTTCAAACATAACATTTTCCTGAATTGTTTTATATAAAGTTTTCATATTTCACTATTTTATCTAGGAAAAACATAAAATTGAAATTATGTGATCAAATAAGTTCATATAATGATTTTACAAAGCTGGATTTTCCTATACCTGCAATACCCTGCGTAAATTATATACACAGCAGCTGTCAAAACACCCCACATTTTAGTTTGTAACTTTTGGAATGTATCACTTAAAATTATTTGTAATGATTATTTTTGCTGTTTTCGTATAAGGAGTTGCATCTACCTCTTGTAAAATGATGATCAGTTAAGGGAATATTGTTTTTATGAAAATCTTTTATTAGTGAACCAGGCTTTTATAAACTTCGAGTATTACGATAAAATCGGTTTTTTAACACAAAATTTATCACGCTCCAATTTTGCATAGTAAAAATGTTCGTTTGAAATTTCTAGGCTTCAGTTGTAATCCTCACAATTCCTTTTACTGCCATACCGAAAAACTTCATTGACGAAATATCACTTCCGTTTCTTTGTATGGCCTTTCAAGTCGAGCACAAAATTTATGTTTTCCCATGAAAAACAACAACAATAAAATAAAACTGTGTTGGCGAAATGCTTGGAAGATTTCCACTTGCTATTATAACTTGTGGGGCGTACGGATAACATTTCCACCCAGAGGAAACTATCTTCTATTATCCTTTTTGACAACAACAAAAAACTTGCCTGGATTGTGCTTCTAATTTTCATTCTTCGTGGTGTGTGAAATAAGAATAATAGACAATTTTAAAAATTTCGAAATTAATATTTAACTGAAATTTCAAGAAAATATCAAAATGTCAAATGAGAAATATTGAATATGAACAAATTCATAAAAAAAAATAGCCCCTTACATAATAAAGTTATAAAGCGTGTTTTGTTGAAACTTACAACAAGTTTAAAAGTGAATAAAACGCTTAGCTCACTTTTACATATAATCACACTTTTTTCTTATTCCAAAATCATTCACCTATAGCACATTTCTAATTTTTTTCTCTTAAATTGAATCAAGCGCCATCTAAACTTACAACATTTCAACAATTTGAAATCACTTTATCTTCACTCTAGTTGTTAATAGGTAGTTGGGTAGTAAAATTTGCAAACCTGGCTATTCAATCTTTCAGAAAAACACGGCTTTTTTTTTTAAAGTATTCCGAGATTTGAGCTCTTCTCCATCCACCGGCGGGTAAACAGAGAGTGTGGGATTTTTTATTCGTCCCTTAAATTTAGAAAATTAAAACGCACAATCTAAAGTCTAAAATAATTTTTAAATAAATAAATACAGTAAAACCCGCTTAAGAGAAAAACCCGCTTACCTGAAACACTTTTTTCATCCCCAAGTATTTTCCGACCAATTTCCCTTAAAACACTCCGCTTAAGTGAAACTCGCTTAAGCGAAAAACCCGCTTAACTGAAACATATTTTCAGTTAATTTTTAATATTTTTCATTAAAAAAAACTCAAGTGAAAAAAAAAATTGAATCGAACAGAACAAAAATTTGCTAGTTTTCGTTTTTCAAAAAATTACTTTTGTGTTATTTAATCGTTGTTTTATTTAACTTCTTTCATGGCAAGTCCAAAAAATAAAAACAATATTGTTTCTAGCATTAAATCTCCGCTTAATGGAATTTTTAAATTCGTTTAAGTGAATTTCTTTTTCGCTTATCCGAACTCCGCTTAAGTGAAATTATTTTTCACTTAAGCGGGTTCGTTTAAGTGAAAAACCCGCTTAAGTGAAAGAAGGACTGTGACATTTTGCCGTTTCTCTTAAGCTGGTTTTACTGTGTATATAATTTATAATCGAAATCTGAATTTTGCAATGAAAAACTACATTAGTTGTTGAGCTATTTTCAATTTTTCTCACTCATTCACAATTACAAAACTTAAAGGTGACATTTTGCAGATTCATCGTATTCCTTTTTTTTAGAATTTCAACCTAAAATAATTTAAATTTTGTTTAATTCAAAAAAATTTGTAGATATTCAACAAAATGATCAAGTAATTATTTATTCAACTTAAAAGAATGCAGTAGGTATACCCATCTCGCCTCTAGTATATTGTCCTTCAAAGCACAACTAACAAATTTCTTGCATTCATTTATTTTCCTTAATCAGTGGTACGTAGGTACATATACCATTCTCAGTTCAGTAATAACATTACAATGTTTGCTTCTCATGTCATGTCTCATCTCTCATGTCGCTGTTATTCCAAAATGGAAAAAACAACCCCTTAAAAATTTCAGTGCATTTATTTTATTTAGCTACAAAAAATTCACATTCAATTTTAGCTCAAATATTGATAAGGTATCTTGTTTAATAAGTGCCAAACTACTCTGGCTTCTCTTCAATGTCGAATAAATCTTTCGCCTTTTACTAAAGATTTCCGTGGAGAGGGGCACTCTAATGAGTCTAAAATGAATTTTTGAAAAGCTCTGCGAAAGCGGGGCAAATAATGATTTATTAAAGAAATATAATTTTCAGTCAGAATATAGGTAGTATACAAATAGACACAAACACAAGTTTACATTCTTCATAACTATTTAGGATTTAGGAAGTATGTACCAGGGTAGGACAGGAGCGTGTTCCCACTTCGAAAGGAAATTGCGCAGTAGAAAGTATAGTAGACCATTCGAAAAAAATATCCCGTAGATTGGACTTTATCGTCAGCAGTAGATATTTTATTTCAAAATAGAAAATACAAAATTCTATCGATTTGAATGAATGAAAACAATTAAGAATATTTTTGAAGAAGAAGAATACAAATTCAAAATTAAAAAATCTTAAATCAGTATTTCAGTTTGTCTTATTAATTTCAAAACAAAGAATATCATTTTGAAGAGCATTAGCACTAATGGGCTTTTCCATTGGCAAATGTGACATTATTTAAAAAAATACATAATCTATACATCCTTCCTTAATTTACTTTCATTAGAGAACTAGGTATATAAGCTTGATGAATTTACTGAATCATTTTGAAAGTGCCCCAATTTGATATTTTTCACAATTGAAATAAATAAAACAAAATTTGCAAACTGACAGCTGAGATTTGTTTAACAGAGAGGGAGCAAATCAGCTAAAAACGATTTACCTAACGATTTTTATTGAACATTTATGTATTATGCAATTTGTGTTAACTTACAACTAAAAATACATTGGAAAATATAAAAAAAATACAAACAGCAGGTCCAAAAGAACGAGCTAGATTCATACTAGCACCAGTCAATATGGGGCCTAACATTATGCAATGGGTTAATTTTAAAGAATATACATAAATATATGTATGTATATTTAGCATGTTAACTTAATACTTGAAGTCGGGTGACTTTAATGTTCTCGGCGTGTTCCGTCCAAGTTGTATAGTGGGGGTTTGGATTTTATTTGGAAAAGTGCTGGCATTCAGCCGCGGCGGTAGACTGACCCTGTGTCAGTGTAGAAGGGAAGTGCTGCTTCGCCGTTGTCCGTGAAAATAGTGTCGTCCAGGGTTTCCATCACACTGAGGTACCTCGGCTCGGCATGTCGTTGCTCGGCGGCCATACTTCTCACTAAGTGATTAGGGTGGACGGTGTTCTGCACCAGCTTCTTTGTCGAATTAAGAAGGTATTTGTCGAGCGGTATTATTTTTGCTTCTGTGTAAAGGTCCTCGTTCCTGTGGTATTTTGCTCGTTGCGGGTTGAATTGGAGTCCGGTGCAGATTCTTAGCATCTTCCTCTCGAAGATTTGGATTTTCTTCATCGCTGTCTTTGAGATCGTGAACAAAACTGATAAATGGCCTCAGAAGTTGTTTGTGAATGAGCACCTTCGTCTGTTGGCTAAGTCCTGATCTTCTCCTCATCAAAGGGTGTAGCCGGTGGAATGTCCAGTTGGCTTTTCTGAGTATACTTCTTGAGTGCGGGTTGAACCTTAGTTGAAGTTGACACCCAGGTACTAGACGTTATTTTTGGATGCAATGGTAGATCCATCTGAAAGTTTCAGAACTAAATTTCTGCAGGTGGTTGCTGAGCGAGATCTGCACACACGAGGTCTCCTGAAGCAGACAAGCTCCAATTTGTCAGTATTGAAATCAGCCAAAAAAAATTAGATTAACAAAATTTATTTTAAATCGAAAAGTAAATCGTTTTTTTGCCCAAAGAAATGCAAACATTTCTAAAATCAGTATTTAGACAGATCAAATTTTAGTTAATTTACTTTACCAATAGAAAACTACATAGGGTTATTGGGGGGTTAGTAAGTTTATTGTAAGTTAGTTATACTCGTTAGTCTTGCAAATCAGAGAAGCAAAAAAATACTCGTACAACAGAGATTTGTCTATGAATGAAAGGATCAAACTATGTATTTTATTATGGGAAGTTCACAATACTTTGGCTGTGTTTAAAGAAAACGTAACGCGGATTATTTTGTGAATCATATTATCATAGCGTCTTAATGCATACTACATATATTTTAAAAAAAAGAAGAAGATTTGATAGAGTTTGGCATCAAGCTCTCTTGTCGAAAATGCCTGCATTTGGTATTAATAAATCTTTTTTTTTATTTGAATATAAACTATCTTTCGAACCTCTCAATTCAAGTTGCATAGGACAGTCTTAAGATTGAAATTCATAGGATAAATACTGGTGTTCCACAGGGTTCCGTTTTGGTTACACGACACTCTTTCTCATATTCTCCAAATATCTTTTGTCTGAAACTTCTAATCCATTAAATTGTTTTACTGACGACATACTCTCAGCTTCTCACATTCGTTTCAATATTCACGTCCTTGTTCTTTTGATGTGGATCTAGAATGGCAGCGTATGATAACCTTATTAAATTATAAACTTGATGGCATTGTTAAATGAGGAACCATAAGCGGCGTAAAATTTAATGCTTCAAAAACTATGTTGTCTTCGGTTGTTAAAGCGCAAACCACTTCCCGTGTCGCCATCCATGAGTGGCACTTGCATTGAGGAAACCGAACATCTCTCTGTTCTCGGTATGTACATCATATACTGCCTTGTGTGGATTGACCTCATATTCAGCGTCGCTAAAAACGCTGCTAAAAACTTAGGTTTCCTTCCACGTTGCAATAAATTGTTCACCCCTTGATCTGGCAGTAATCTATAAGGCCTTTAATAATCGTCAAAGCTGGAGTACAATTCCCATATTTGGGCAGGTGCTCTAATAATCCACCTGAGTCTCGTGGGTTAGAATCCAAAAAAAGAGCTTTACAAATGATAGGTGATAGAACTTTAACAGAAATATTTCACCGTGTTTTTTGTTGTTGAAATTAGACGTTTCAAATTTTGAGCACTTTTAATAACACATCTGACAGTATTTACACTGGCTTTAATTTAACTCCTAGCCCTGATCTTAGCAACAGAAACACTTGAATTGGAAGCCATTCAAAGAATCTTTCTTCCGTCTACTTCTGATGTGGCTCTTTTGCTTGCCTTTCTATAATATGTTTTCCAAAGTTTTCTGCATTTTACACATTTTCAACAATTCTTTCAATTGAACTTATTTTTTTTAAACCACTTCTTACAATTCAAATATAGATTCATATTTATCTTAGAAATCTTCTTAGCTCCAAATATTAATACAAGGTTGAGGTCAAGTCCGTGAATCTTATCTTATTTTCAAGAAAATCGTCTCTCATTGTCATGATACATAAACCAAATACAAAAGAAAAAAAAAATTACACCTAAAAGATATAAGTCAAGCTATAACCAACCAACTAAACAATAGCTGAGTTTCTTTCCGAATAACCTAGATACCCTGCAGCGACGATATCAATTTGTAAACTCTTACCACCCACTTAAATCCCACACTTCAACACTTCCTTTTGATATTTCTTATGGTCTCCATCTTCTTCTTCTTTTTTTTAAGATCAAATTAAAAGTAATGCCAGCAACTTCGAAAAAAAAAATAAAGACAAAAATTAAACCTTTTACCACCCACTCTACCCACAAGTCTGAAATCGTCGTGGTATACAATGAATAAAGTGAAAACATCACGATTACCCAAACGGGTCTTGAACACCCTCGTAAATAAGTTCCATTGCGCCTTTTCAAACTCAAAACACCGACAATTTGTGATCGTAGGAAAAGATGAAATACTGCTCTCTGGAACACAGAAGAACAGAGTGAAACCGTTAAACCGTTTAATGGGTCCTCTGCGATACTTGGATCTTTATGATCAACAAAAAAAAACTTTCTTTGAATCGAGCGCGCATGCTCATGCTCATGCCTAAGTTCAAGCTTCGGAAGCAGTCAGAGGCTGCATTAACAACACTTCTTGAAAAGTGTTGGGTGTTGTCGTTTGCCATGAGCACACATGAGTAACTAACTACCATTAGGCCACTAATTTCCGACATCTAAAACGTTTTGGCTTTTATTTGGTTGGATGGCTTTGGTAGCTGCAACTTCTTTTTCCCTCAACTGACTCCATCAAGCCTAATGGACCGTTTTAAAAATAGAGACTTGTTGTTAAACTATATTGCTTTCTTCCATGTTTTGTTTTTTTGTTTTGTTAATCTTCAAGCAATTTGGGCCACTTTTGGAGAGTGCATTTGCTGTGTGACTCTTTGTGCGACTTCGGTCATTTTGGACAGATTAACCTAGTTTGGTAGTTTTTGTTATTCATCTATGGAATTTATGTACTCATTTATCTTTCCAGAGTATTGTGGGGTCTCTGATGGAGGAAATGTAATTAGTTTTTATATATGGAATTGAGGCTGGCAACCAAGACTTATGATTATTCAGAAGTTCATTCGGTCGCTCGGACGAATTGACGTCCGTCGCTATTATATGCAATGCGAACAATTAGCTATAAAATGTTTGATTTATTAGCAAAGCTGTTTGATGGATGGCTTTTTAGAGGGTATGAAGCAGAAAATAAAAGAAGCACTGTTGGTTGGTTATGGAATGGAATTCATGCAGATCATTAAGAGATTTATGATTATTTGTTAATTTGGTTTTCAAGTTATTTAAACACGATGTTTTTTTTCGTTATTTGTGAAAGACTTGAAGTTTTATTAGTCAGACAAGATTGAGTGGTTATGGATGGGGAAAGAGATTTTTCTTTACCTCATGTGTCCATATAAGCTTCACATCTTTCAAGAACCAATTTCTAAAATGACCAGCAATTAGGGCAAAAGATCCTGCAAGGTCCCAAAGGCAGAAGAAATTTCTGGTCATTTGTCAGGAACTCATCATCATCTTGAGTTCCAACGCTCATCTACAACGAACACATGATAACTAGCTCTTCAGGTACTGCTGCTAGCTGAAAGTTTTCTGACAGCAACATTGCCTCTCCTGTACTTGAGAACGTAAATCATTCAATGGGCCAGATATACATATTTCGGCATTCGTACAGTTGCAAGAGCCCTTCGAGATCTTGGACCTCATAGTGTACACTCCATTCTTTTGAAGAGGTGTTCTTGATCACTAGCAAAACCATTGCGTGAGTTTTTCCATCGCTCCTAATGTTCTGGAATCTGCCCGAGAAGATAGAAAAAAGTATTTGTCCAGCGTGTTATTAAAAACAGATGGTCCTAGTTCCAAATTTTCCCACCAACCAATTGCACTTACGTCCTTCTTTCCCAGGTCGTGGAATCGCTGATCAATCATCAGCTCAAGAATTATCTCGAAGATCGAACGGTTCTGAGTGACTGGCAATACCGCTTTCGCAGCAATCGTAAGACTATTGCGCTTGATTTTTCTGAGCCATTCCCCTCATTTATTGTATAGATTTCAGAACAGAGCGTTAAAACTGATAGGAAACAGAACTATCATGAAATCATTTCTTTCCTCGCCTCAATCAGTTCACCTGTGATACCCGTTTTGCTAAGAATGCTTCGGTTCACCCTCGAAACTTATTTTGGGCGTAGCGTCAATTACAGATGTAGTAGCCCTTGGCATAATGATAACTGCATTGGACTATTATTCCGCAGGTCTGGGTACGCTGCCCAGCAGCTAAAAATAAAAAAAAACCAAGGCTACTACCTTTTGCAAGGAAATGAATAGGAAAATAGGAAGGACGCTCAATGGTATCGGGTCGCAGTGATATCGAGGCAAAGGAGCAGCGAGAGGAAATTGCCATGTAATGCTTAATCTTTCATAGATCACTTGGGACAAAATATTCTCATTTTAGACCACGCACATATCGAAGGTTGAACAGTTTTCCTAACTGCCTAACCCAGTTCACCTGTTATAAATCCCGAACAATTTATTTGATACGCATATCCAGGTTGCTCCATGGAGTGTGCCCTAGTTTCTTGACGACCTTAACAAACTTTCCGAATTGAAATTATCAGACTTGATTTCTTTTCTCAAATTGATGAAATGCTTCTAAAACAAACGAATTCTGGAGCCTTAAGTAAACGGACTAGACACGAGCTTTTAATGAGAACTCTTGATGATAGTGGCAAGGTGATATATTATATTGGTTGCGCCATGATCTGCTATCTCTACAAATCCCTGATTTCAAATTATCCTTGATTTAAAAATCAAACGAGTTGTGGTATCAAACTTCTAATCCACTTCTAATAGCTATAGAAAGCTCGTGGGCGTCATTTCATATTACCTAATCCCACCTTAATCTCTTCTCCATTCGAAACGCCTCATCACTAATGGGTTCACTTCTGAAGCTATCATTGCGTTATCCACTGATAAGCTTCATTCATATTTATAATGTATCCCACGTTTCGTCAAAATGTTCAATAAACAGAAGAAACTGTATATGCCTGGTGACTGTCAGATCAGTACGCCTGTCATTTGTAGCTAAACTTACATAAGCTACACACAAGCTGCACACAAGACGCAAACGAGAAATATGCATCTGCGACGGTTCATGTGTATAGAAGGCCTTAATCGAAAAAAGTCTGCAAATCACAAAAAAAAAATTTAGAAGAATATGAATAGAAGCGAACTTTTAATTGCGTCAGAAAACTTCTAGATTTCTCCAGTTCTTAAATAACGAAAAACGAAAAATTAAGTTTCCATCTATCGTTTCTTTTTTTCCATACTAAGCTACTCAGCCACTGTTATTGGCCCTTATTAGGAGCGATAACCTTTTCATCCATAATCGCACATCTTCCCTATACCACACTTTATGCTGTTTTTTCTCCAAAGCCACCATCACCATACAGCCGCCAAACAACTTCTTCGTGTTTTGTGAGCTGATTTTTTTTGCATCTGCGCTACTGTTCAAAAGCTGCACGCTGCATCTTTATATATACAAAAATGGTCTTTATGCTCAAGAACAACAAAATCCCTGTCAGCTGGTTCATTGTTTCAGAAAATAAATTTTCCTTCTCTGTTAGCTCTCCCCTATTGCATCACGCAGCCTTTGGGTATAGTATCCACTTTGTTTAGCCATTCTACTTACTGGTTTTGCATAAGTACATGCAACAAGGGGCTACACAAACTTTTCCATAAACAGAACAGATAGACTGACAACTGGGAAAAGAAAAACTTGTGTAGGATGCTGCTTTTTTTCTTCTTCATACATCGTCCACCGCAGCTCGTTCCTTGTGTGGAGCCCTCAGAAAAGGTTTACTTCGGATAGCTGGATGGAATGTGCCAGCATGCAACAACTCCTTTGGTTTTTTTTTTGTTGCTATTTCTTTTCACAAAACAGGGAAAGATCCAAGTGTTAAGATTTCTAGCTCTAGCTAGCTCGCAACCAGATACATATTTCTCTCCATTTTTGTGAAGTTGTTTTTTTTGCTGCTTTTTTTTATTGGTCTTTCTATTCCCCAATAAACCTTTTGCTAGAATCTGGAAATCCAATTTAGAATAGACTGAGAGTCTTGTGGTATTCCTGGCTATCCGTTCCTTCACCGCACTGCACCGATGCGATGCATCCGAGTGCAACAAGAGATCCTTGAATTTGATTAGAACTGACACTTTGGCCATAAATAAAATACTTGCTGCTTCGTGTGGCTAGCATGTGTCCCTAGAGGGAGCTATATGTAAGCTCGAAAGCCTCCACCACCACCACCAGCACCTTTTTAACACCGGATCTGCTTTTTCCTTGTTTATGAACCCTCGCTCGCACTCTTAGAATGAACCTATAGTCGATTCTGTTTATGGTTAGTTGAAGAAAAATATCCTTGTCGTGTTCTATTGGCTTGTTTAGCCTTTTTTTTGTATCCCATGTCCATATTTGGAGATTCCCGCTGGGTAAAGCTTGATGGCATGCCCAAGTCGAGACCATGGAGACAGAGCTAACATGGTGCTAAGTAGGAATTCTTGTTTTAGAGTCTCTGGATGTCGAGGTGATTTAATGTCCCTTTACTTGGATTGACTTCAAATTAGTTGATGTCTTTTGAGCCACCTTTTCAGAGTAATTAGATGTGGCGGTGGCGGCAGTACCTGGTGGCCAAACGGTGCTCGAGCCCTGGGCTTGAAACGCGCGGGTGGTTACACATACTATATACAATAGTTTTGGTATGCAAGCCCATTTCGAGGTTTGGTTTATTAAATATTCATGTCGATGGATGGTGGCGCCGCGCCGTGCCGGCCGGCTGTGCCGTTCGTCCGTCATACTTCATACATCACCATCAGCTAGATATGGAAATGGTTCTTCGATATTATGTGTGTTTCCGAATCTGAATAATTATTTGAATGGATGTGTATGGATACAAATTTTATGGATAAAGTTTAAAAGTTATACAAAATCTACAATTGAGTTGTGAAGTTGGTGGTATTTTGAGGTAGGACTGCTTCAGAGTCTCGGAAATAATATTTAAATGACGGAATGAGAACGACGTGGTATTTTTCGGGGGTTTGTTAATAGTCAAGAAAACTGACAAGACACGTGGGTCAAACAGAAGTTCTGGCGCAATATATTTATAGACATATGAGTTACGTCGAGTGTCTGGTCTTTAGACTTGATTCTGTTTGGAAAAAAAATGTACTTTGTTTGCGTAGGAATGATGAAGCCGGTGTCAGTTGTGTTTTTCTTTGGTCTTCTATTTTACAAGATGACGAAACACAGAGGAAAAATATTCATGAGGAGTTCTGTTAATTGACAAAAATAAAACGTTTGTTTTGACTTAGATTTAATGTTCCAAAGCAAGTTCTTGGCAGTTCTTAGAGAGGGTATAACCGCAGCGAATAGAAACAAGCAAGATGTTTTAAGGTATTTTTCTAACTTTGGTTAAAAAGTCTGCACTAGTCTTCAAGTTTTGTATGGATATTTGCAGTAAACCTGACTCAACATAAATAACATAGCTTTAGAATTTTTTCAATATCATCCATCCATTGATAACTTTAGACTTCGATACCATAGCAGAAACAATTGTTAATTGTTGCGCTAAAAAAATTATATTATTTTTATATGAGCACTAATACTGAAATAATTTGAAATTACGAAACCAAGATATTTAATTTCATTGACAACTTCTAAACTGGTGCCATCTAATTTGCACGTCCTTGTGTTTCTTTAAGAACGAGTTTAGTTCCATTACTTTAGATTTTTCAGAGTTAATTTTTTGGTCACATAACAAAATATTTTATGCTTATATATTTGGAGCTGAAATGTCACATGAAGTTTTACAAATATATCACCAAAAGACATTCACCATGATAAATGATTCTAGATGTCGTTTTTAAACAAGGCAAACATTAAAGGCCTCAAAACACATCCTTGTGCTACACCAGTTTCAGAGTCAATTGAATTTGACTCATTCTTTTGATTGACATTACGATAATAGCGAAGACTAAAAAAGTGGTTCTAGCAATTCTGTCTGTCTGTCTGACTGTCGGTTTGACTACAGCCTAAACGACTCGGCCGATTTTCTTCAAATTTGGTAGATATCATTTTTAATATTTCCTCCCCACACGTTTTTTTCTTTTTTTTTAAGACCAAAAATGACGTTACCTGCCATACGAATTGTTTTCGAAATTTTGTAAATATTTTTTTTTTCTCAAAAACTGTTCGACAGATTTCAAAAAAAAAAGATACAATCAAATTTTATTTAGTTAAAGCTAGGTACTGGTTGGAAAAAAGCTCCCCAAAAAATTAAATAGAATTGCGTATTCAAATTAAATTTTTTTTTTTTATGATTAAAAAAAAAAAAAACAATTTTTTTTGTTTCAAAACTGAATATTTCGAAAACGTTATACTAGATTTTTTTCAAACTTGATAAATAAAAGTTTCTAAACATAATCTACAAGATGTATGAAAAAAAATTTATTTTACCTAAAAATAAAGGTACCCACCATACAAATGTTAAAAAATGACTTTCAAAAATCGTTTTTTTCTCGAAAACGGCGCCTAGAATTTTGATAAAATTTTTGTTTTCATATAATTTTAACGATTTTTAATTTAATAAAAATAAAATGCACGACTGGATCGCACGAACTTGCTCTTATGTAAAAGTACTTTGGAATTTAAGATACTAAATATAAAACATGGATTTAATGAGATAATAATGTTCAAATGCATAAAATTGCCGTCTGGTTTCCGGAAAAGTATGAATTTATGCAAATAAACTTTAAAAAATCGTATTATTATTAAATAAAATTTGTATATAAGAAATTTCTCTAAAATTTTTCAAGAAAAAAATGTCGAATGCGAATTTTAAGTATTTAATAATATTGGTTTTAGGAAATAATTTCAAAAAATAATCGTTCATAGGTTTTGAAGATATTGATTTAATTTTTTTTTTTTTTTTTAAACCCAATAAATATTTTTTCGAATATTTTTTTATACAATATTATTTTAAACTTAAGGGGACTCCTGCTAAAAATTTTGGGTTAAAATCCTTAGAGCCGTTAATGGAAAGTCGAAAATAAAAAAAAACGGGTCTATGGCAGGTACCCCTAATAACATTTTGCCCCAAAATTTTTTTTGACCAAAATGTAGTCCATGTCCATAATATCACACTTAATTTTTTTTTATCAAAATCGTTAGAGCCGTGAGATAAATAAGATTTTGCATTACGGGTGTATGGGGGGTACCGTTAGTTTTGGAGCTAAAAAAAAAATTTCAATTTCTCCTCTAGGGAATCACCGAAGACCCTTAACTACCGAGATTGAAAGAAATAGGTCCAGTGGTTTAGGCTGTAGTGAGAGGTACAGACATACAGACACACTGAAACATGTTTTTTGTGTACTAAATTTTCCTTAAAATTTTTATAAAAAAAAATTGGTATGCAAATTGTTAGTATTTAATAAAATACATTTTATAACGTTATTTAAAAATTTAATCGTGTATCGGTTTTCAAGATATTGAATTTTCAAAAAAAAAATTGTATTATTTTTTTAAAAATCCAAAAACTATTTTTTCGAAAAAATTTTTAGTTTATATTTTTTCAAATGCAAAGCAGCTCCTGCATAAAAATTTTGGTTAAAATCGTTAGAGCCGTTGGTGAGAAATTCGAAAATCAAAAAAACCGTTCTATGACAGGTACCCCTAATAACATTTCCCCCCAAATTTTTTTTTCACCGAAATATAGTCCATGTCCATAATATCACACCTAATTTTTTTTATCAAAATCGTTAGAGCCGTTTTCGAGATAAATAAGATTTTGCATTACGGGTGTATGGGGGGTACCCTTAGTTTTGGAAAAAAAAAATTTCAATTTTTCCTCTAGGGAATCACCGAAGACCCTTAACTACCGAGTTTGAAGAAAATACCTCCGGTAGTTTAGGCTGTAGTTCGAGGTACAGACATACAGACATACAGACATACAGACAGACAGACGGAATTGTCGGACCCAGTTTTTTCGTCTGCGCTATCATCGTAATGTCAACTTTGATCAAAATTTCGAGTTCGATTTTTTTTCCAAATGCAGAACTTTCCCTATAGTACCTATATCGCAAGTAAAAAATTTGAAATTAAGATATTACAGCTTGTACGACCTACCATAGAACCATTTTTTTAAATTTTGAATAACTCATTATCGACATATCGGATTTGAATGTAATTTTTTGTAGAGATGCTTCTAAAAAGTCTAAAACCCATTGCATTTCAAAACTTAAAAAAAAATATTTTTTGAATTTTTGAAAAAAAAATTCATTTTTTTTTTTTTTTTTGAAAATTCTATATTTCAAAAACGTTTCAATATTTTTTTTTGGAAATTCAATTTTCATTCGTACAGTAATAAAAACTTAAAGTTGGCATGCCAAATTTTTTTCTTAAAAATCTTTCAAAAATGTTGTGCAGTATAAAAGCCTTTTTTTTAAGAAACCACTACAAGAACTTATAATTTTTGTTCTTGCATAAATTCCTATTTCCATAGCATTCTGTTTTATTATATTTTATTTAGAACATCGCTTTCTACATAAGAGCAAGTTCGTGCGATCCAGTCGTGCATTTTATTTCCAAGATTTTTCAACACGCTATTACTCGTATTTATTGCATTCGCTCTTTTTCAGAACGATTTAAAGTAATGGTGAGTTTCCTTCACTCGGAAATCAACTTGATTTCATCATAATTAAGAATGTGTACTGTTTTCTGCTATTTCCTACTCCTATAGTATTAAGTTTAAAAAATTAGATTCCACTAATATTTGGTTTACCCCATATTTCGTTATAGCAGACACTAGATTTCGCTGCTTCCATGTCAGCAAATTTTATATTGAATTCTCCTAAAAAAAATTCAACCATGGATAGAATATTTTTCTTATCCAACAATAAAGTTTAAATTAACCCTCATCGAATAACGTTCTCCTTCTCATGCATAAAAAAAAAAGAACATGAACAAGTTCAACTTTTGAGTTGGGTTGGCTTCCTTTTCTCTAGCAGCAGCACACACGAACACAGGATAGACAAAACCAGAGGACTTCCATTTCTATATTCTTAGTTAGATTTAGTTTTGTCTCTAATACTCTTACATTTCTTCTTGTTATTATTATTCTAAGGGTAGTTTGAATTTGTTTAATTTATTATGTCGGGGCGGCGCGAACGCCATCCCCGGCTACCAAAAATTACACGAACGAGTTATTCGCATTAGGAATAATCGCGGAGGTCAACTCGACCGTAAGTGCAATGGCCAAGCCTCGCTCCGGGGGAACCGCCTTCTGGATCACGGTAGCCCCTACGCCAGGTAAGTATGCTTTCTACCGTTATTCTAAGATTTCTTATTATATTTTCTACATAAAGTGAATGTGAACTCTTCAAAATTAAAAACAAAAATTACTGTGAATGAAATTATATTTTAGAAAGGGGATGAACAAAAATATTTGTACCTAAAGTGCTTGTGTGTTTGTGTTTGTGTATGATAGAGCATAGGAATTAAAGGTGTATGAACAGCGCTGAATCTACACAGAATCAGGGTAGGAAAAAACTACAGTATTTATCGCTTATAAGAAACACGCTTATAAGAAAACCTCGCTTACAAGAAACTTGAACAAAAGCACCGTGTACTTTCCCATATATTTTAATGTTGAATTGTGTGTTTATAAGAAACACGCTTATAAGAAAAACACTGATAAAAGAAACATTTCTTCAACCACGAACTTTCTTTTTTCAATGTAAAGTTGGTTGGATTTAAGAAACTTTCAAAAAAATCACGAAACTCAAAAAACTTGAACAGACCTTTGAGAAAAATTCAAAGCAACCTAGGTATGCAAATGTCATTTCAATTCGACATTTGAAGAGAATTTTAGTTCAGTGTTCAGTGTTAATAAATAAATTCTTTATACAAATTAGTTTTTTTGGCCAAGTCCATTAATAGTGCTAGGTCTTCTACTTGGCTGATTTATTTCAGTAGTATATAGAATTCGTATTATAAAAACGTTCATATAAATTCTTTATAGCTATACAAATTTCTTTAAAATTAAAAGAAATGTACTGACAATTTTAAATATTTAATAATACAGTAAAACCCGCTTAAGAGAAACCCGCTTAAGAGAAAAACCCGCTTACCTGAAACACTTTCTTCATCCCCAAGTATTTTCCGACCAATTTCCCTTAAAACACTCCGCTTAAGTGAAACTCGCTTAAGTGAAAAACCCGGATAACTGAAACATATTTTCAGTTAATTTTTAATATTTTTCATTGAAAAAAACTCTCTTAAGTGAAAAAAAAAAAATTGAATCGAACAGAACAAAATTTGCTAGTTTTCGTTGTTCAATAAATTATTTTTGTGTTATTTAATCGTTGTTTTATTTAACTTCTTTCAAGGAAAGTACAAAAGATAAAAACAATATTATTTCTAGCATTAAATCTCCGCTTAATGGAATTTTTAAATCCGCTTAAGTGAAATTTTTTTTTCACTTATCCGAACTCCGCTTAAGTGAAATTATTTTTCACTTAAGCGGGTATGCTTAAGTGAAAAACCCGCTTAAGTGAAAGAAATACTGTGACATTTTGCCGTTTCTCTTAAGCGGGTCTTACTGTATATATTTAAGGATAAAAATGTTTTGTATACAATATTATTTTAAAATCACAGAAACTCATATATGAAAATTTTGATCGAAATCGGTAGTCTCAGAAATGAGAAAGTAGAAAATCAAAATAAGGATCTATGACAGGTACCGTTTTTTTTTTACAAAAATGCGGACTGCATCTGAACATGATTTTTTTTTTTAGAAAAACCATTAGAGCCGTCTTCGAAATAAATATGATATTTCATAATGGTAGGAAACGAGCAAAAAAAAAACATTTCAATTTCTCATTTAAGCTGCAGGTTGAGGTACACACCTGCAGACAGACGGAATCTCTACTTTTTCGTGTTGTAATATCAATTGATAAAAATCTTGAGTTCTAATTTTTCAAAAACCAAGTATAGAGTTATTTTAAAATCTACTTCGATTTTTCTCAATTTACTTCACTTTTTTCTCCAAATCTACTTCGACTTTTTTTCCGGAAGTGGTAACGCTGCTGGGTATATTTGTATAAGAAACTTGTTTCTTATATCCGTATAAGAAACTTGTTTCTTATATCCGTATAAGAAACTTGTTTCTCATATCCGTTCTATGAATATAAGAAACACTCGGTTATAAGAAACAAATCTTGTGCAATTTTTGAGTTTCTTATAAGCGTTATGTACTGTAATCGATAAAGGAATGTGAACAGATTTATGATGGAGTAGCATAGTGAATTTTAACCAAAAAACCGAGGCAGAAGGAATAGGAATACAGAAATCAGAGTACGTACGAGTACCAACAGAATGTGGGATTACAAGCAACAGTTGCACCCCTTATGGATGACTTGTAGAAGAATGTGTGAGTGTTCATTGGAGAGGTATTTTTGTCAACAATATGAAATGAATAATAACATTTCCAAGGAAAAGTCGAATCTCAGGACAACATAAAAGTTAGTTAGGACATTAAAAAAAATGATTATCAACCGTGGAACACTCGCTGGTCTTAAACAATTTTTCCAATCGGAGGACTATCAAGCTGACAATAAAAAAGTTGAAGAAATATTAAATCATTATTAAAATGCCTTTTACATACCTAAATCTTGGACCTGCAGAAGCCGAATCAGAAGTTCATATTGTGAACATTTTTACGAGTTTTAAGAGTCCATACGTGTGATGCGTACTCAAGTATAATACAAATATATGTATATAAAGGAAGATTATCATGGGGATCTTTAAATTCCACTGCCGAACATAGATTTTGATTAATTAACAAAGTAATCAATATGTTCCGTAAATTCTAAATATATGTATAGAGCTATAGTGAACACACAACCTTATTTAATCTTTGAAATGGAATAATCATGGACATGGTCACACGAAACAAAGTCAACAAGAGTGAATAGAAAATTTGTTCAGATGAATTCCTTGAGAGCACTGAATGAGTTTGAAAGCAGTTTTGACAGTTGGTCATTGCGATGAAAAGTCGGAACCAAAAAAGCTTTTCAGACAAATCACGAATGTGACAAGACGAATAATTCAACTTTCTCGGCCCATCAAATCTCTTTTTTTTTTATATTATATGCGCACTCAAGGGGTTATGAATACCCTTATAATGTTAAACACAGTGCGAACAATTAGGAAAGTAGGATAGGATGAGAAAGGAGATACCGATGCACATTGATTTTGAATGTCTGCACATTGCAATGAGTGGGAAACATTGAGCCGGGTAAAGCATTCCACATTTGTGTAGTGCGGCTAAAAAAAGAATCTCTGTACTTGAGAGTACGTTCGAAATTGGGCTCAAGGGCAAATTGATGAGCATTCTTAGAAGTACGAGTATTACGGTTGAATTGTTTGAGGGGAGGAATGCAACTGGCTATTTCACTAGAGCACTGTTTATGAAAATACCGATAAAATAATGATAGGCATGAAACATTGCGGCGGTGCTCGAGAGATTCAAATGTTTGAGTTAGACAAGGGTCACCTATCATTTTTATAGCTCTTTTTTGAATTTTATCCAAGAGACTTAAGTAGGTTTCTGGAGCACCTGAGGCAGTGAGAGCTTCCGTCTGGCAAAACCAACGGCGACGTTCTCCGTGCTAACTTTCGTGTCGGCCCTAGAAATTTCCGATTAATCGCGATGATCTTAAGTACCATTTGTAGAAGCTGACAATCGTGTAGAAGCTCTCCGAACGCGACATAAATTCTCGGATGAACGTACATATATGAGGCATTTCTTGAAAATGTTCCAGAGGAAGCAATTGTTTTTTTTTTTTTCCTTCAATAATGAAGCCCTCGTATTCACTTGAGTGGAAGTTAAAAAAAAATTGCACAACTGGGCTGAAATGATTCACACTGAATTAAGACTGAGATGTGAACATTATGGGGGACATTTTGGTTTCAACAGAACTGAGCTTTTCAATATGGACCGATTTGTTATGCTCAGCCTATTTGATTTGATTTGATTTGATTTGGCCTCTTGTCATTTTTTTGTTACGATTCTTGAAATCGCCCAATTATATCAACCATTCAAGGACCCCCTACAGGATCTGAAGGATAATGTGTGTCGGATGAAATGTGCAACATACACGGTGCTGTGCTGGTTAGAGTTATTATACAAACACCAACAAGCGTTGCACCCATATTACGGCAGACGTTGTGACCCTTCGCAGTCGACTTTTCAACATTTGTTGGCCAAAAGACGACGGATTCGGTATCAATCAATCAGCCAGCAGCAGCAGAACTCAATAATTCCTCGCGCGTCGGGACTTGGGCCTTCACTCTTTAAAGATCCAATTGACCCAAGAGCTCAAAGTTGATGACCATAAACGGCAATGCCGTTTGTTCGCCGACTGGGCTTCGGAGTGTTTGGTAGAGGACCCAATTTTTTCAGAAAAATCATCTCTGGCAACATGACGTATTTTTTGATGAACATTGCTTTAGATGGGAAGACACCAATCCACACGAGGTTCACCAGGTGACAATGGTGTGGATTCTGGGCCAGCCAGCCATACCTTTTCGAAAAGGACTTTGATGAGGCGGTTAACATGAACGGCGAACGCTAAAGATCAATTCATTATGGCCTAAATTGAAATATATGGACCTAGACGAAATGTGATTTCAGTAGGACTGTTGCGCTTCGTGACAACACAGTGGATGCCATGATTGACATTCTGAAAGAACAATTAAAGGGTAAGGTTGTCTCTCGCCACCAAGGTCATATGATTTAACCCCGCTAGAATTTTTTTTGTGGGGTTTCCTAAAGTTGCAGGTCTAGGTGAAAAAATCACAACCGATCGATTAACTTAAGGTGAACATAACACATGCCAATTTTCATAAATCATTGGAAACTGGACCACTCGGGTCTGTGCCAATGTAAGAAACCGATGAGAGTGCTTGAACAATGTCGTATTCCATATCTTCGCTTTATAAAAAATATTTGATTTATAAAATTTAAATTTCCTTTATTTATGACTAAAAGAGGCAGAACGAAAATGATCCTACTGTTAGAAACCCCATTTCGATTGCGTCTTAAAATATTCTTAGCCCTGAAAATTCTTTCCAAAAGTTATAGGTATGTTGTCTGTACAATTGCATTTTGGGGTTAAAAACAAATTTTCCGGAAAAAATGAGACTCCGGAGCTGTTTTTTTATTTGAACCAAAACTCTTTATCATTTTTACAGGTCATTAATATTTGTTTTCTAATCTTAGCCTGAGTAAATTTAGCTCTTCGGATGCCACTTCCATTCACTTTTTTTTTGGAAAAAGCAATTGCATTACATCAAATATGATTAATTTCATAGATTTTCTAAGAAAAATAACACCATTCACCGTAAGCAGATCCATCATCAATGTATAAACAAAAGACTGGAGGTGCGAACTTGGTTTTTGTTTCTACAGTCTTGGGTGAACACAAAAAAAATCCAATTAATTCTCAATGAAAGTAATAATTCTTTTACAAAATGTCTAGCTGTTTTATAATTTTTTTATTATTACTTTTATTCATATTTCTCAATTTACAACTTTTATTTTCTCTAATTTTCCCATCTCCTTCTTTTGTTTTCGTTTTTATGTTTTTGCTTAAATCTCATCATTAAAGTGTAATTTTGTTGCTTCTCTTCTGCAATAACTTTCAATCACTTTTCATCTCATTTTTTTTTCCTTCGTTTTTATTGTGTGCGCAATAATCATAATTCTTCTGCTTCTCCTTTTGCATCTTTTTCTCAGATGTAAAAGGTTAAAATGGAAATAAAATAAGAAAAAGAAAAATTAAAATAAAAAATACAAAAGCAGAGATTGAAAGAAAAATCCGTGCACGACCTTTGAATTTGTGTGTTAATCTTTCTCTGAATCGAGCAATTAGTCGGCGGGAGAAAAGATGTATCTTAAAGAAACATTAGTTTCGAGCTGAAAATCACCAACAAACAAATAAACAGCAATGTTTGCAATAAAACTGCCTAATTGTAATGACAATAAGATCAAAGATAGGAGAAAGTCTTCTTTTTTTTTTTTTGTTTGGTTTCTGTCGTGTTAGCATTTAGGATTGACTAACAGGGAATCAACTGCAGGCAAAAAATGGATTAAAATTCTCAGGTTTAAAAGTTAAATTCAATTATAAACCTTTGGATATACAAGCTTGCGTGAGGCCTTCTTTTTTAATGTCACGAATTGAATTCACATTTTACGAGCTTGCAACCAACTTAAAGACTAATGGTGCAATGGTTTATTGTTATAATTAACTTGATGATGGGGGAAGTGGTTGTCAAACAACGTTGTTGCTACAACTATTAAACCTTATAGATACGAGTACTCGTAGATGCGACTAACAACTGCTTCTCCTCTTTAGCATCAGAGGGAGCAATTAAATTGAAATTACTTGTAATTTAAACTGTGCAAGTCGTTTAATGCAATTTAATGCAACAAAGTTGGCATAACCAAAAGCCACTAAGGAAAAGATTGTTAGTTGAAAGTGAAAGTAATTTTTTTTTACGAAATTTCATACAATAGAATGCGAGTGATCCTATTTGTTTGAGACCCCTGGCGGATGTGTGTGTTTACAGAGTTTATGATTATGGAAAAGAGATTTTTAAATAGGTACTATGCGTAGTTGTGTTGTGTGTTTTTCAACAGAAATAATTAAATTTCTTCTCCGGTTTGATTATAAGTGTTTAATTGACTCAACTTGTCTTTTATGAAATTAAAATAACTAAAATTGCCAGTTTGTATAAGAAATTTTTTATTAAAAAATATATTTACGTACATAATTTAACCATCGAAACCATGAAATAAGAAATAATTAAATCTTAAATT
Source organism: Philhelius festivus (assembly GCA_963931855.1). Taxonomy (NCBI): domain Eukaryota; kingdom Metazoa; phylum Arthropoda; class Insecta; order Diptera; family Syrphidae; genus Philhelius; species Philhelius festivus. The sequence goes on along the minus strand of OZ007555.1, from coordinate 5,036,502 downwards.
TTTGCAGTGACAACACATAGTTGATTTTTCAAATAACTCCAAAACCCAAGAAAAATGTGTTATTGAAAAAAAATTTTCCGTTCTGTTTCTTGGCATAATGGTAAGTGCATTCGATTCGATTATCAGCCGTTGCAAAAAAGTTTTTCAAATACTCTAAGAGTATCTCTTGTCATATTTACGATATATGATCGAAGGAAATCATGTCGGAAAAATGGAACCTCATGTCCGATCCTCAAGAAGGGAAACTGTCTCACCTACTCCAGCTACAGAGGTATCAGTTTCCTTAACATTCCCTACATTCTCAACATTCCCTGCTACAAATATGTGAAAGTCTAAAGCCAATGGTCAATGACTTTTTAGGTTTATATCTGTGTTTCTTAAGGCCAAAAAAAACTACCGAATATTCATATAACGGCAGATCTTGTTAAAAAAACTGGAACCTCAAATCGTCACCCATAGTTTTTTCGAAGATTTTAAGGCTCATACTATGATTTATAGACACGAGCTGGGTAGAAAAATGTGGAGTTTTGGCATTCCTGCAAAACTTGTCCACTTGTGCAGAATTGTGCTCATTAAAGTCGCTAAAAATCTCACTGATACTCTTGATGTCAAAAAATTTTTTAGACTGCTATGCGGCTTATGAAACATCGAAAGAATAGTGTAAAACTCTCGCACCAACACTAGATGCAGAATGTCTTAATCTGCTCAATATTTCCGTCCCTTTTACGATATTCAGGCACTCAAAACCAATTTGCATCGGTTTCTCCTTTTGAATCTTCTAGGATTTTCCTAAACGCTCGCACTGTGCTCAAGCAGTTTAAGATCAGTCATAATCCCTTTAGTGCGCACAACATTATAAAAAAAAACTTTTCCTGTCAGTTCTGGCTTTCGGCGCCGAGTTCTGAGCAATAAATTGAAAGAGACAACTGATACTGTGCTAATGTTCGCCATGGCGGAAAAGGTACAACAGCGAACTCTATGAGCTGTGCCAAGATTCGGATCCAGTCCAAAAACTTAAAACACTTGGGTCGACTACATTTGAAGTACCAAATCAAGTGGAACGATAATAACACTACATCCAAGAGAATCTTCGAGTTATAGCCCCCAGGTCAGAGGCGACAGTGAAGACCAAACCTCTAGTTTAAATACTTGCGAATCTTTATTTTATCACTTCTTTGCAAGAGGCAGAGCACAAGTACCCCTGATAAAATATTTTTGTTTTTAGGTGGCATAAACTTGAATTCGATCCCCAGACCTCTGACCTAATAGTTCAACGCACTAAAAAATACGCCAAGGAGTACCACCTCCTACTATTTGAAAATTCTAAGAAAATGTATTTTAACAAGCCACTGTTCAATAGATTTCTAACAAAGTAACAATTTCCAGCTACATGAAGCTGCACGATTTGTTTTCTACAAAAATATACATATAAACAAACAACACATTTTGGGCGAAGCAAGACAAATCAGAATCGTTAACAAGAAATCGGACTCAACACTCAAAAACAAAAGAACAAATTTGCATATAACTTACAAATCCATTCTTCATACAATGTATCTTTCTGGTTATTTCTTCTGCAGATGCATTACATTGTAACGAGTAAAAGTTTTGAGGTGGGTTGAATAGATAAATCTGTCTTTAAGAGGACACAACCTTTGTCTTCTTTTTATGTTGGTCTGAAATCTCTGAAGCTGAATATTTATCGAGGAGTTTAAGAAGAAACGTTTGCTCTCTAGAACAACCACAGGGGGCAATAATTTTTTATTCTTGAGATGTTCTAACCAAACCAGAAAAATAAATAAAAAGAAAAGTGTCACGAAGAGCAGGAAAAAAAAATAAAAACTGTTAAACCAAGTTTAAAAAAAAAACATCCATAACTGTGATTTGTATCCCGAATAGGAAAAATCTACTTTTTTTATTGCAAATTTTTGCTCGCTCAATTTTTTTTTTTTTTTTTGAAGTAGAACTTTTCTGAGTGATTTATAGTCTAGGAGGTATGGTAGCATGTTGAATACAAGAAACGTATCTATTTGAAATTCAATAAGTCCAAAGGAAATCATATAATTTTTCTGTTTCACACTCAATTTCTAAACGAGTCAGGGACAAAAAAGTCATCGTGGTTCATAAATTGATATTAATTATAAACTCGAAATTCGAAATTTTATTGATCTCATTAAATTTAACCAGTTTCCTATAAAATTAGAGCAACTCACTGTGTACGAAAATCAAGTTGATTCCATCTTGTAGACTTTAGTAAACCCTTCCTTTTTAAATTACTCAATTTTGTTGAGAGGAATCACATTCAATTAACATGAACTCTGGAGTACCTTCAGGTAGTCACCTTGGGCCACTGCTGTTAAGAATTTCTATCAATGGTGTTGTTTCGATTGTAATTTCGTTGACAATATTTAAATATTTTTTCTTCAGAACTATCAAAAAACTTGGAATTTGTTGTTATTCCTTGAATACGCGAAGTATAAAAAATATCATAAATACAATTTTTTAGAACTCATTCTTCTTGTCAAAAACGGTTAAAGCTTTTTTTTTCAAAAGAATCAATATTCATGCTTTTCTCGAAAAACGAATGCAATTTTAATTCCAGACAGTGGCACTCCTGCCATCAGAGGTTGATGGTCGAAAATTCTTATATGGTTTCTTAGCAAACTCAAAAAATTCTCTCCCAATAAAATGATAAAAAACAATAGAGTTTAGATTTTCAAGCTAAAAACAGAATTTCCTTAGCACAGCTTGTTTTTTTTTTTTTTTTAATTTGTCATTTGGTCATTAAGACAAAAGAATCTTTTGTGGGTGATTTTATATTTTTTCTTAAACTGTGTACTATGTACTCTGTATATCCCCTAAGTTTGTGACCATAATGAAAAAAAACACTATATGTAGTGACTTCTTTTTTTTGTCGAAAAAGGAGTTGCTAGTTATTTTATATTGTTAAAACTATATTTTAACTCAAACAAAATCTAAGTTTTGGCAAAAAGGAAAAAAAAATCTAAAAGGTTACACATTCCCACCTGGGGTAAGAAAGACTTTTGACTGATGACATCTTTAACACCACTTCCCTGACTATAATTCTTTTTGGTCTTTGGTCTTTTTTTCGGTGTGAATAGAACGTGAAACGTGACTATGACTACTAGCGATTATGATGATGACTGGTGTGGAATTTTCATTTGAGATTCTGACTGCATTTACATACATATATGGTGTTTGTGACTCGCGGATAGTGGTAAAAATAATATTGCCATGCCAACATAATTTATTGAGAGGAACTCGATATACTGCAATTTACTCAGCGTTAGCTGTTTATTTTAATAACTGTTATGAGTTATTTATTAGTTTTATTCAGATAGTTGAAGGATCTTATGGTATATAGTGTTACATGAATTTAATTATAACTATTGACAGTAGTGTGAATTTTGATTAAATGTACAATTATCATTGAAGCTGGGAAATGGGAAGTGCATGAGCTGAAATTAGCTGAAGGATATGTCATTTGTCATTATATAACGTATAATTATTTGTGGTTAATAATGGAATTGCTAACACCTGCTTGTGACTAAGAATTTAGATTCGCGCAGATTTTAATTTGAAATCGTCTTTTATATTGAACCATTCAATATATGTTTATTCGAAAAATACGTGAGTTAAAATAACCTCAAGAAGTGATGAAATTTCCTTGTCATTGTCAGAAAAAATTCTGATTCATCAAAAATAATGAGGAAATAAATTTACATTGCATACAGAATGTATGCAATTTTAAAATGACAGCTATAAATAAGTGATTGTAAAGTTTGAGATACAAAAATTCTGTATAACGTTTTTATATTTCAATGTTGATTTTTCAACCTTTGTTCTAGAAAAAACCTTAGTGTCAGAAATACAGTTCAAATCCCACTGTAAAATACGTCTCACGATCTGTTTTCTGTTAATAAAATACCATTAAATTTCACATCATACAAATTTTATGAAAAAGTTTATTTAAAAAAAAAAAACCATTTCAATAAATCGGAATACAATCTATAGTCTAAAGTGCTTCTATCGATTCTGTCAATCATAATTTTTCATTATTTGAAGGAATTTCCTTTGGCAGGTTCTAGATGGGAACCATGAAAACCTACAGATGTTTTGAATTTTGACAGATTTTTTGGGATATGATTGTTTTACAGGTTTCGGATGGGTTGTTTACTCTTATATCGTTAAAAAAATTGCATTTAATTTACATTTATTTATATAAACGATTCCTCTGAAATTTTAATTTTGAATAGGGTAAACAGGGGTAAAACACGATTGAAAATCAACCATTTAAGTGCAAAAATGTTTGATTCATAAAAACATAATTCTCTTTAAATCAGGGATACGATAAATAAGAATCAAAATTTGAACCATCAGAGAGAGAAAAATAAAAAAGAAAAAAGGTTTTCCATCTGCAAGGAATATTCAAATAAGCTTATATTCTGGGGTATTGAGATTTTTGTGAAAGAATGATTTTTTTCTTTAGAAGAATACGAGGACTTGTGTTTTTTTTAAATATATTTTCTTAAGTGGTCAAATCTGAAGTTGTAAGCAGCAACTAACACCTCTGGATGTATCCGGCAAAGACAGGTATTCGTCTAAAAGCCTCCTCACAGTAGATCAGTAATGAAATTGGCCACTCCATCAGTCTGAACTCATTCGGTTCAATTCCATAAAGCATCGATACACCATTCCTCAGATTCAATTTGATAATCATGCCTCCTCAGAAATGTGGGAGGACATGGTATTCCTGGAAAATTCAATCCATTTTGAAGGGGTTGGTGGAGGTGTATACTCAGACAGACTAAATTTAAGTCTCTCTTTTCGCCTTCCTTATCGCTGTAGCGTGTTTCGGGCGGAACTTTTGTCTTGTGTTAAAGAAAACGTGTATCAATTAAAGGTATCTACATCTTCTCGGACAGCAAATCAGCCATTAAATCTTTGGATTATGTCTACCAGCTAAATATCAGCATTTAACTGATTGAGATCCTTCCGAATTCGTCAATTTTGCTTGTTTTCGAACACATTCATCCAGAAATGAGCCTCTTCGAAATTTGGATCAACTTCCAAATGCTCAAGAGCGCAGTTAGCGAACACAAGTCGTTGTCTAATGGTGGTTAACTCTGAGCTCCTGTGTCAGTTGAAGTTTATACGGGTGTAGGGCCAAGTCATGAGGCAAAATTCCCCAAGTTGGGTTCTTCGAAAAACTGAGTTCTTGTGTGTGGCCCGGAATTGACCGCCTCGGATTCTCCTGGATACTATCATGGACAGCGGCGATATTTTCGGCAGATATTGCGTTTCGTCGACGTGCGGGTGTTGAAGGATCGTTCACTGAAATGACGTACTCAAATGTATCCATCATGACGTTTCAAATAGTTTTCTATGAAAGACGAATATGGCGACGGTAAAATTGGCAAAGCACTGGAAATGTTGTTCGAACAGAAGACCCATCTTCATAAGACAATTTATTCATTTGCAACTCTCCAAGTTGATTTGGCAAGACAGACTAAATAAATGCCAGCCAATTTAACAATATGGCCGTTCAGAAATCCCTATTCGAAAACCCTTTATATTTTTATTTTTTGAAGTAAAACTTCTTTTCCGACATTGGGGGTAAAGAAATTTTCTATGCAGCTGTTAGTGACATGTCAAAATGACATGTTATCCGTCGAAGACAGCGACATGTTTTTAGAATACAAAATGTTTGTACGTTTATACATATATACATATGTTAGAATCTTACAGAGGCTTTGCTTGAGGGAAAAGAAGTTGTACTTCTACTGCGTGTACGTCAGTACACACAACCTTTTTTTTAAAGACCCATTTTTTATTTTTTTTTAAAGACCCATTTTTTTTAAGAAATTCACAAAGAACATTCATCGTGCAAAATCGGAAGCCCTAATACAGTTCAAGGACATTATTTTAAAAAAAATGCTTATTTTTTCAGTTTTGTCGGATTTTTTTTTTTGGGATTGGTATTGGTTATTCCTTATATTATGGGATAAAAGAAATTTATGTTTTTGACCATTCAATATTCTTATATTTCAAATTTTACTATACAGCGTGCTGCAACTTTAACACACAACCGACAGGATTGGTGTTTCATTTTCTAAATTATTATTTCCTTCGAGGTCAAGTCACCATCATTCGTTGAGACTGTGCTTAGCGTGCATTTTCCTCCACGGCCTACTATGTGGTAAGGCTGTACATTATAATGTATTTTTTTTAGATTAAATATATATAGAAGGAATTTGAATTGTTAGCTCTCAGGTTCTATAATTGTACTATTACCTTACAAAGCTTATATGTCTTATAATTAATTTTGACAAAACGATCGTTTGTGATATTTTTGTGATTAAAGAATGTTTGAGATTTTAACCAAGAATCAATCTCAAGGACAATTTAAATAAATTAATCTCTTTGTATATTCACCTACCACGTTCTTAGGTATGTGCTTAGCAAGTCTTTTTAAGCCTCACGTCACACTTCTAAATGCTTTTTTTTTCTTCTTAATCTTGTATGTATTCCTGATTTGCAGGCTCAGATATCAAAAAATAACAAAACACTATTTTGTTTTATAACCATCACCATCACCGCATCAGCATAGACGCACAATCATGCCTCTGGCCGTAATGTTGTGTTTTACACACCTTCCCACACATGAAATAACAGCAAATGTCGTAATATGGTTAAATTTATCTTCTTGTTACTCGTAGCTTGTTTAAAGTTCGTTTGCAGTCAAAATCTAATAGGAGTTTCATACTGCGGTTTTGAATACTTATTTTGAGGTTTTAACACGGAAGTCAAATTTTTGAGTATCTATATGGGTAAACTGGCACGAGGGTGGTTGATTAATAAACCCATATATAAACAAGTACTTAACTATACATGCATTCTTAATGCGGATAATAAAAAACAATTTACAGTTGAATAGACAAATAAAGCTTAAAATAAACCTATATTATACTTGCCTACAGACACACATCTGACGAATGCGATTTGGTCTATTTTTGGAATTTTACCATTTAAAGATTTATCCAAGCTTACCTGCAAAGAAAGACAAAAAAAAAAAATTATTATAACAATAAACAGACACGTCAGTCTTAGCGGAAGTATGTAGGAGTTCATGATTAATTTTATGTTGATTTCCAGTTTATGCAAGAATAATAAAAAATGGAAATTATAAACTAAGTCAAATTTATGAGTTAACAAAGATTTATATGGAGCGTAGGAAAGTTCATTACTTTCAAGAAGCTGCTTGGCATTAATTTTAATTTATATGATAGTCATAAAAATAGAATTCAATAAAATTGTGTTCAACTTGATTGTACCGAACATGAGTTTTATCATAACCTAGAGCGAAAAAATGTGTTTATTGGCAGTTGTATAATAGAGTTTGATAAAAAACCAATCTACTTTATAGAGTCTTCCTCAATTATGAAATAAATTAAAAGCTTTCTTACAAATATTTATGAATACTTCTTATGTTGAATCAATTTCATCCAATAATGCTGACTTATCTTTTTATACATTGGAAGTCCCTCCAAAACCTGACCTAACACTACTCCATAAATCTTAAGTCCTCGTTTAATTTTTCTTTGAAATGCAAACTTGCAATAATCATCAAAATTCTCAGTACTTCATCTTATTTTCATGAGAATCACCATTCAGATTCATCATGGAAAGCCCCATCACCATTATCTCGTTGTCGTTCCATAACAGAGGCTTAAAGCCTATAAAACACCTACGATAACTTTCTCATCTTGATTACATTTAAAAGACAATAAAAAAATCTTGTCTCCTTTCCGGTTTTTTTTTTGTTTTTGTTTTATTTAATTTTTTTCTTTTGCTTTTGGAATGATTTCATCACAATTCTTCCGAAATTCGCATGGGCGAGCAATGAACACCCAACAACCACAAACTAGCAGCTATTTTTTTCTCAACCCAAAATTCACATAATTGGCTCCAATTTTCGGGTGAAGTGTTCTTTTTCTTTAAAATTACTGTTTTTTTTTTGCTTCGACTTCTGTAACGGTTGAGTCTGTATAACAACTTGAAATTGTAGTTTTGCCAAAGACCCACTACTGTTGGGAAGGAGTCATTAAATCATTTGGCGCGCGAATAACAGAGCTTAACAATTTCTTGTACGTCACCATACATAACTGTTTGTTGGACTGTTGAAAATTGTACTCGTATACATGTTCACCTCTTTATAACAATAACAGCACTTAAGGGTGTCGTATGGTTAATCGTATTGAATAACTGAACTGTTGTAGGTGTAATCTTAAAGTTTCATTTCGTTTCATCTGTCACAGTTTTTGATAGATCTTTAAAAATCAGAGAGAAAGAAGGCAAACAAAACAATATGGTTCATGATGAAATGAAAAAGTTTAACACACACACAAAAAGCTAACGATAAATCATCCTCACGCATGGAATATGATTTGAACCAATTTGCGAGCTATTGTGAAATATTAACAAGCATGTACATTAAATGGGTGACTTTCAAAGAAATTTCCCGTTACGAAGCCTACATTTAATTTCATGAGACATGTGAAACAAAAAAGTCAAACACAACACAAAAAAAAAAAGTTCCCCGAGTTAAGAAAATATGGAACTTCCCTGCAACTGCCCTATAATGTTAAGTATTAATCATCAACAAAACCGGTGAATGTACTCCACTTCCAGACTCATTAACTACCTCATTTACATGTTAAATACCTTAATCACAATCTTCGCCAGGCTGTTGACCTTCAGAAAAGCTGTTTTATGCTAATTTAAAGCGAAAAAAAAAAAAAACTTTAAATCAAGTTCGCTGATCAGCTCTTTCGTTTTCACATACAATCTGTTGCTGAATCAATTCAATCCAACGAGTCTGACTTATCTATTTTAATCTAACGAATATACATCGGATCAGGAAATACTTAAATGCCTTATAGATTGTATTTTAAACTCGTTTAACCAATAAATCATTCACGTGAAACTATGGTGTTTGGTTAGAAGCTAAAAAGAACAGAAAATCCACAAGTTTTTCTCTTTTAGCAATTTCCTTTTCTAGAATCTCGAAGAGATGTACACCCATTTTGCCTATCTTAAGGAAAATCCAATTGATTTATTGGTGCACTGCTTCGGTCTTTCTTAATCTATCTCGGAGCCATTATCGCCTTAAAGGGAATTGTACAAGTTTCACAAATGCAAGTCATGACCTCTAAGAACGGAAATGCAATTATTTACTTTTTTTTTCGTCTTCAGGTCAATGAATATTCAATTGAGTTCAGGTGAGTTCCTTGTATTGAAACAAATGGATTTACTTAAGAATTTAGGTTAAGCAAAAAGGAGATTCAAACAAGGATGCAAAAACAAAAGACCAGAAACGAACAAAAAAAAAATAAACAATTCTTCTCGTTAGTTAGTTAGTCTTGTTTATCGTTGGCTCGTTGCTCATCGTTGGGCTTTGTTAACCCAAATCTTCTTCTTTTCTTTTCATCATTTTAAATAAGGAGAAGGAAAAATCGCAAAATAATTCAGCAAAGTAAATCAACAGCTACAGCGAAAACGACAAAAAATATGAAGACGAGTTCAACCAAATTTTATGACTTTTTCGCGTATAATGAGTGCAAATCGCTTACGGATACGAATTGCGAGAATTCACATCACATCACATAATCACATATTTTATATGCCTGAGGTATTTGTATGTGGATGATGGGAAAGTTATGTTGGTGGATTGTAGTAGCAGAATTACTGTGGTTTGCTAGGTACCGTTAGAACAAGTTGATGTTATTGCTTTGCTTTTGTATATTGTTTTTTTTAGTTTTTTTTTTGGTAAAAAGATCCCAATCAAGAAGGAGGAGGGCTGAAAGTTATGTGCGTTTTTTTCCTGATTGCATTACTTGTACTTTTGACGGATTTGACTGACGTGTGGACTGTAATTGATGATCATTTTACCTGGAAGGGAATTATTTTTATTTTATTTTGTTGTGGTCAAAGATTGAGGTTTAAGGAGAGCAGTTGTACCTATTGTTCGCAATTATTAAGAATGCAAGGCGGTTTGTGTTGTTATGGTAAACTCTTTTAGTATGTTGCCTTTGTTGAAAGGATATGCTGTCATTAATGATTACCAAGGTGACTAAAGATCAGCTTGTTTAAAGAGTATTGTTTGGCAGTTCGAGGGCTATGTAAATTGGACTTGTTGTTTTTTTTTTATATTTATTTCTTTACAAGCTGAAATTAAGTTGATTTTTGTATGAGAAATTAATATTCCAGGGCGGTCTGAGTCAATTAATCAAATCTTCTGAGCAAATTGATGATTTAAAAATAAACTATTCTTTTTTACTTGAAAAGTTTTGACATAAAATGACCAAGGCGAGTTTTGAAACTTTTGCATTTAACATCTTCTATTTTTGGAGAAACAAACTAATTCATATAACAAAATCAAACCTTTTAAAGCTGTTTTAGACTTACTTCTTGCGATCGCAAATAAATAGTTTTAATGAAAACAGAGAAGTTAGGAATGGTTCTTTGATTTTGCTTTCAAATACATTAGCTTTTAATGAAATAATAGATAAATCAGATGATGAATGAATGAATGAATAAATTGGGGTATAAAAACACTGCGCCCTAAAGATCTAGAACTGGATGAGGGTTGGCTCATCATTACAGTTCTTCCTCCAAATTTGTTCCTTTTAGGAATCGAAGTATTTGGAGTATTTTAAGGGATGATAATTCACTCTCTTTTATGTGGTGCTTGCCCAGATAACTATGCCTTTGTTGCACGAGTCACATTTTCCCATTATGTGGTCAGGTGTCTCTTCGTGAGTGTTGCAGAATCTGCAAGTCGCGTTGTTCACCAGGCCAAGGATGTTGAGGTGTCTTCTCAACCTGCAGTGGCCTGTGAGAAGCCCCGTGATTTTCCTGAGGTTATTTCTACTTAAGCTAATGCAGGTTAGAAAATGCTCTCGGTTGTAGTCCCCGAGTAGGAGTTTTGCCTGTCTCAGCCTAGGGAGTTCTTTCCAGATTTTTGATCTTTTTGCCTCCTCTTCTGTTTTGATTTTATTTTTGATCACATTTTCTCCTATTCCGCAGTAGAGCCCTGGCCCTGTAAGAGGTGTCGATGCACCTATTTTTGCTAAGGAGTCTGCCTCTTCGATGCCCTGGACACCAACGTGGCCTGGTACCCAGTGAAGTGTGACAGTGTTATTCTTGCCCAGTTCATTAAGCTTTATCACGCATTCCCCAACAAGTTTGGAACTAATGGCGTAGGAGCTTAGTGCTTTTAGTGCAGCCTAACTTTCTGACAAGATGGCAATGTTTTGGTTTTTATATTTCCTATCGAGGTTTCTTCCAGCACATATGCCTATGACATTTATTTCTGCCTGGAATATGCTAGTGGGCTGTCCCATCGGTAAGGAGAGTTTAGTTCTAGGCCCAAAAACTCCAGCACCAGTCCCTTCAGCTATTCTCGATCAATCGGTGTACCATTTGATGGTATTTTCTTTAAGACTGTACTTTACTGTTTCGCCTAGCCAGTCTTTTTTGCAGCTTAACTCTGTTTTGAAATGTTTTTCGAAGTTATATCTTTTGATCGTGCCATCTCTTGGGATGTCAAGAAGGTTTGTTACTGCGGACCGGAGTATCGAGTCTTTTTCCCTGTTTCCAATAATTTTACCCAAAACCTCATTATGGCTCCCTTAGCAGCATTTTCAATGGTCATGTTTTTTTTTCAGTGATACTGCCACTTGGAGGGAAAGACAAATCCTCCAATTGTATCCCTTTTCGTTAAAAGAACTTCTCATCTTAGCCGTTGACTCAGGTGACGAACAACAGTGGGAGAGGACAACAACCAGCTCAGAGAGTGAAATTATATAGCTAGGCATGAACCTCTCTGGATAAGCTTGTTGATTGAGACCCCGGTCGAACCCGGACTGTAGCGTATATAAATAAGTAAGGTTACGAATGACTCTTTCATCCAGCATAATCTTTAGATTTTCTCCTATTTTCAAACTAGAAGAAATATCTCGGCGCTAAGAGATTTGGAATGGCTCAGACGTCTATTTCGATGGTCGCTTAAAATCATATTAAATCGAAAATTGGAGACATTTGGAAAAAAGTTTTTTTTTTCTTAAAGGATGTTCCTTCTTTCAATTTTCAGGGACTTATTTAACCACCTAGCACACTTGAGTTCTTGAATTTTTCTAACAACAGCACACAAATCGTGGTTTTTTTTTACCATGAATGAAATTTTAAGTTCCAATTCTCAAGCATTAAAATTCGATTACACGATCAGAAGCTTCAAATCTAATAGCCCACTAAGTTTCAAAAAATTATCCAATTTCTCATTCCCGATCAGGTTGTAATTTATTTTCGTGATTATACAATCTATTCAATGGCATACAAGACGACTAAACTCTTCCAAGTTCAACAAAAGGCTTACCAGTTCCTCGATTACATATCGTATCTACTATATATTTAAATCAATTGATAAATCTTAGATTACAAAATCCCCTTCATTTCCTCTCGCAATCCATGTCTCCCTTTTTCAACATTTTCCACGCCATTATCAACACGATTCGCTTATGAAATATCAATTCGATTTGCATGACAGCCAGTCAGCAGGTTCATTATAAATATAATCTTTTCAATATTTTCATGGGCTAGACGCCGCCGGCTGCGCACCACCGATATCACCAACCATGGTAATCTTCGTAGATATAATTTTCCGACCCAGAGTGCCTCGATCAATCTTTTAATTTTGTTGTTGTTGTTACTAATCTTACATGCAAGTCTATATATGTAGGCATATTTATATTTGTAAATGTTACATTAAAACAGGTTCAGTAGAGAAAATAAAAAAAACTTGTAAAAAAAAATTACTACCGCATCTGATTGACTTTGACCATCACGGTCTAAAAATTTGCATCGCTTAGTTCCACACATCAAACTCGTACGAAGCTGTAATTTCAATAAAATATACACAAATATCTAAGAAGTGCCTTCAAGCTAAGTTTGAGGAATTTTCATTCTTTATTTTTAGCGCGTGGTGAACTTTCTTAAGATAATTAGTGTCAATGTTTACTTATTTGTAGTTTTTTTTTTTGCTAAAATTTTGGTCACACGTCTGGGTTGAACGCGGTAATGGCTCAAGAAAAACAAACATTTTAAGTCAATATTTGACCAACTATTAGAAGCTACAGCTCGTAGACGCTTCGCTGCATAAAACAAATGAAGATGACTGATTGTATCTTTATGAATTAGCAATACAAATTAGAAGAGTATACATAATTATTTTAATGATTTTGTAAAACTAGATACTGAAGTAAGAAGTAGGAACGGATTTAATATGTGTCACCAGGGAAGGGTAAACTTTAGCTTACTGGAAGTTAATCGGGTTATGAATCAGTTTCAATCATTAAAGGCATTTCGTATGCTAATGAAGACCTAGGACTTCCCCAAACCATAGCACACCTAAATTGTCTCGTATAACACTGCTACCAGCCTGATGCCTCAAAAGCATTCATCACTTGACTTTATGTAACACAAGACCTTATCCAATTACTTGAATGTACCTACTGTCATTTCAAGGATGTTTATTCAGATTCAAGTTGCACTCCTAGCGGCCTTCCACAACAAAAACCAGCTCTCCAATTTTGTTTTTGTAAACCAACGCCGTCCAGTGGTACATAAGTCGAAGAAATCGGTCAGTCTTGTCACGATTTGGGTCTTAAATTAACTACGATTTGTTTATTTAATGAAAAGTTATAAATGTCCGGTGGTGTGTCGGATGAATTACAATTTTTCCAACTCAATATTATTGTATAATGAAACAGCTGTTAGCATAGTAAATTGATCGTTGTACTTAATACGAAACTTGTGTGTCACACGCGTATGACATTTAAAAGAATAAAACAAAAATATATAAAAAACATGTTAAGACCTTGCCTTTCATCTTAACAACAACAACAACAAAAATTCGTATAACAATTTGCATTTTAATCGAATCAACTAGCTCGCTAATCTGGCTATCGAATATTCAAATTCTATATTTTATATGCAAAGTGTTATTTTTTAATGCAACTTTAAAATATGCACAGACAAATAAAAGCAGATGAGGTCCCTTCTTTATGCAATTTTCAAGTTATTCTTCCTATCCGGTGATATGGTCGTAAAAGTGCAAGTCGGTGGAGGGCAAACATAAAATATTGGCCACTTTAAGTTTGATGTTAAGAAGATAATTAAATGTTGGTTATTGATTGAATTTTATAGAGCAAGTTCAAGGCAAGGCAATAAAAAATTAAGAAATTTAAATGATGATTCGATGAGATGACCAAAAAGAGGAACTTGTATAAAGTGGCTTTAAGATAACTGTGTCGCTTAAAGTTTCAATATATAGTCTTTTTTTAGATGAACTTTAGAATTTGTTTTAAAGTGAATTCAGTTTCAAGGTTAAAATAGACTTTCAGAGCAGGAGTTTGCATTGTTCTTGATCAAAACAAGCTTCAGATCTGAGAATTTTTTGAATGTCTGATTTTTTTGCAGAGTGGGTTAGAGTTCATCTTTTAGGATAATAGCAGAGAGTCAATATTTCTGATATAACTGTTTCCATAATTTCGAAATACTAAACAAATATTTGTAGAGCATAACGACCTTTATATACCGAAATACTGATCTACTCCTTACGCTTAACTGAACATTATTATATAGTAATTAGAGACTTAAGTCCTATTTTTATATCTGGCGAAAAAGATAACATCCAACTACAGACCTATAACAAAACTTTCTATCATCCTAAAAATGTATTAACTGCCTTGTTAAGAATATACATATTTATTGACCTTATAAGTGCTTTTCATGATTTTTGGAAGGGGAAGTCTACAGAGAAAAACAAATAAATTCATGCGGTATACTGATTTTTTGAAAGCATTCAGCAGAGTAAATTTGAAAATTCTTCCGAAGAGGGTTTTTGTTGTGTTAGTTTCAATCCTTTCTGTTTGTTCGCAAGCAAATAGTTGTTGTTGATGATATCTGCTCTAAGGAAATTATTGTTGCATCAGGTGTTCCAGAAGGGAGCCACTTGGTACCCCTTTTCTTCTTATTTTATATGAATGATGTACGTTATATTTTGAGCTTTCGCAATTGCCTCATAGTTGCGGACGATATTAAGTTTTCTTCATTTTTTTGTTTCCAACATTGCCGATCGATTCGATCGTTTTCGGAGTGGTGCAATGTAAATTATCTAAAAATCAATGCTGAGAAATGCACCTCCATGTCTTATCTTTTTTTCATATTCAACCTATTCCTTATAAGAATAATCTTCTAAAAAATTTTCAAGATCTTGGTGTTGTTTTCGATGAAGAACTCACGTTTGAACTGCACATCAATTCCATTATTTCAATAATGAATTCATTTTTGGTGTTTTTTGAAAAGAAACTCCTCTGAGTTTACTGACTCTTATACTCTAAAGTCTTTGTATTGTAGTTTTGTAAGACCTTCGTTAGAGTATGCTTGTATTGTTTGGAATTCAACTACTCAACATGATATTGCTTAAATTGAAAAAGTACAAAAAACTTTTTTGCGCATCGAATTTTTTTTTGGTGATGTCAACACTGTAAATAATAATTCTTTCGGTCCAAATGTCTATTATTGGGAATTTCTACTGTTTAGACATATGCTTACAAAGAAATGTTTTTAAAATTTCATTGTTTGCATTTTGAACACATAAATGTTACATTAGAAATTAAGAACATTTATATTTGAAATATTGTACTATAATTAGACGGTCGTGCAGTCAACCGAACTTGAAAGGAGTCTGAATGAAAAGATATTTACTATCATTCTTTTAAATTATTCAAGTTTATAAGTTATAAGTTTAAGTCTAGATAGGGAAACAGCATTGAAGAAAGGTTCGAAGAGTAAATCCTAGAAAACGACACGTCACACAGTGGACCGCTTTCATATAGACTGGAATAACAGTTCAAGTGATATGTTTGGGCAATTTTAGTTTTATGGATAACTATTGACCATACAAATCAATTTTCATCTCGTCCATCTCGATTCACTGAAGTGCTATGGTATTTAAAAAAAAAAAATGGTGGAAAATGCTTTAACTAATTTTAATTTTTCATACATTATTTTTTTAATTATTAATAAAAAAAATTTTAGATGTCATCAATATTTTAACCTTTTTTGACACGACCGTTTATCTTGCATCTCTAATATAAATATGCTAGTTTGCTGGGCAAAAGTGTCTAATTATTTAGAAATAATGTAACAATAGCCGTGTTTTATGGAAAATTGATAGCCACTCAGTAAAGAAAATTGAAAAAAAAAAACGATTATAGTCACTTTTATATTCACTCTCCTTTAATCTTAAATTTGACACGAATTTTGCCAGCCCCTAAATTTCAGTTTTAATGAGCAAAAAATCGAGTTTTCTTTTAAAAAAATGTTTTTAAATCCATCAAGATCACAGCAATCCTCCAATGGAATTTGACAGTTTATGGCTTGGTTGATGGGTAATATACTATATTTTGACCTACTTAGAGTATTTCCTTCTAGATGCTTTCCAAAAGCCCTAAAATCGATTTTTCGGTGAAAAAAATTAAGATTTTTCAGAAGTTTTTCAATCAATTGACATTTGAGATTTTTTGGACGTCTTTTACAAAATAGACATGAAGCTTTATTTCCAAATGTCTTGACATAATAAAAATCTTTGTACCAATTAGTACCAAGCAAATGTTTTTCTGCACTCGATTTAAGCGCCATCTACATCTCATGAACAATTTTTATTCATTCTATATTCACTCTGATTGCTGACCAAATTATATTCACTCTTGATGTTTTTATTGTTTTGTATGCACAATTTTGCTAACTTGGCTATTCACCCTTTCAAAAAACAAGCTAATATAGAATTTTGCTTAAAACTGCTTTAAAATGTAATTTAGTTCATTTTTGTGAGTCTGTCTGTTTTTTTTTTTAAATATACACGGTAAACCTTTGATATAATATGACATCTACTAGAGTTAAATTTTAAATTTTAATTTTAAAAAGGGAATTTTAAAAAGGGAAATACCAAATATCTCTTCACAAAATTTTAAATTTTAACAAAATCGTTTCAGCCATAACAAGAACTGTGCTTGTATTTATCTATATTAATATAAATACGGCCCTTTTTCCAAACAAAACTGTTGACACCATATCGTTGTCGCTCAGTGAAATCTCCCTATGTTTTGAGACATATAAATTTGTTGCAGATTTTGAAATGAAAAAAATTTCAAAATGTTTGAATTTTCAGTTTTTTTTTCCTTCAGAAATGTAGGAGCAGCGCAGTTGTATCTTACCTTCACAAAATTGGACTTTAGGTGTATTAATTTTTGACCCAAATTTGAATGTATTACTTCTAAAATTATGGGATAGATTTATTGAACAAAAGTATTAAGAATTAATAAAATAAAGAAAATAACATCCCGAAAGATGCCCCCCCCCCTTAACTTAGCTTTTCATTTTCTCAAATAAAATTTCATGGCTAAAACCCTCCAATATTACAAAGGTACCATATTTCTAAGTTACAAATATTACAAATTTCCATTTATGACAGGTCTTTGAGAAAGGTCAACTGAGATCATGTTAAGGTTTGTAAATTTTTCTTTTTATCAAAATGCGGTTGGTTAAAAAATTGAAATAGTTCTTTTTCTTTGAATACTACTTCATTAAGTCCTTCCTCCTATAAAATATAAGGAAATAAATTAATTTCAAAATTCCTTACAAGATAATCTCATAACTTGTGAGCTCAACAAAAAAAAATTATAAAACCAGTCTGTCTGCTCCTCAAGCTATACGAGTACTGGCGCAGCATATCCGTCCAGGTCCACCCAATCAATCAATTTGTTGCCTGCAATCGATCAGACAAGATACCATCGAACAGAAAATACAACAAAAAAAACTACCTACTATTTACCATAATTACCCTGTAATAACAATAATTACCAAGAACATGGGGGCACCTGTAAGGCTGCAAAACTGTAAGTTTAAGGTTAATTATATAGAGTCTTATAAGAGTCTTTCGTTGAGATTTTTTATATATATTATAAAGCTTGACATCCCAGACAGACAAATCAAACATATTTCACATTCAAATTACTTGTTTAACTTAAATATTTGCATTTTATTTCATTATGCATGTTTGGGTGGAATTTTAAAATAATCTAAAAAATAAGGCTTAAACGGTTCCGTCATTCAACTGTAAGATGGTTGTGTATAGTGTAAATCAGAAAAACGCTACTGTTCTAGTTTCTTGACGTGTTTTGTGATTTTATTATTTTTTGTTTTAATACTTTATTCATGTGGTTAATCGCTACAAGGTTAATGTAGCAATTAAAATAACACTTTTTGTTTTTTTTTTCTTTTTTACACAGTGATTTATATACTGCATATTTTGTTGTTGCTGAGTTCGGTTCGAATGAGGTGTTACATGATATTTAAATGGGCCTAGGTTATAGGCGGTGATTTGGTAACAATATTGGGTGTTATGGCTTTCAGTTGATGGAAATTTAATTAGACACTCGAGTGAAGAAAAATTTATTTTTAATTGTGATTACATGTACGCCATGTGGGAGGGATTTTGTGAAGGTAGATGGATTTTGTAATAGGCAAACAATATGTAAAAAATCCTTTAGTAAAATGATTGTCTATGTAATTTTTTACTACCCTTCAGGATCTCACATTCCACTTTCTAAAAATTAATTTCTCCTTCACATCTTAATGTCACTTAATTGAAAAACAAAGAAAAAGGAAAGTCTTAATAGATATGGTCACAACTTGTTAACAAAGGTGTGACAATACCACACCAGCTGCTGACACCTGAACCCAAGCAGAACATTTATTTCTTTTACACGGTGACATGATATGAAATTCGATACCTAACTTGAAAAAAAAAGAAACAAAGCACAACCTTTCACTTTTCTTTACTTTCAAATGATCACAAAACAAAAAAAAAATCAAATTAAAGGAAAACAAAGACCAAAAAAAAAAAAAACAACCATGTCTGCAGGATAAGTAACAAAATAAGATTACAAGAAATAAAAAACAAAAGAGCTGAACAACGAACTTTTTTTTGTGTTATCAAATGAAAAACAAATGGTTTAAATGTTTTTTTTTGTCATTCATTGACAAAAATAAACTTAATAATGGCGTAGACATGTAAATTTATAAATCACAAAAAAAAAAAATATTGACAGACCATTTATTTTGTATGTCTTTTATGCCTTATGCAAAATAGTCGACCAAAATTATGGTTTGACTGAGTAAAGACTTCTTTCGTTGATTCGCTCTGTAAACAGAATTAAATGCATAGGTACACAAATACTATTGCGTAGACATAGTAATTAAAATTTTATCGATGTTTCACGCCTATTCGAACAATTAAACCATGTCTTAATGGTCATCGTGCTGGTCGTTAAGCCCCAACGTGCATTGACCATTTTGTTAGAAAAAAAATTAAAAAAAGAATGCAGACAAAAATCCATTCGATGACACGTGATGGTTGTACTTAATTAATTGACAATATTGATTTATTTAATTTTTTATATTATTCTAAATCGCAAATAGAGCTATTACATACAGACATTGACTACATACATGTAATTGCATCTACCATATTCGGTTATATTTCTATCGACCGGACCATGCGAGGCACTCCTTAACTACAACAATCGTGGTTTTGATGCATTTTTACTTTTGTTCCAACACTTTTAAAGACATACATATACCAATGTGACTATTTCTGTTTGACTAATTTACGGTACACTCAAAAAAAAAAGACTAAAATGTTAAATTGCCAGACAAGGTGTCAGACTGAACAAACGAATTGTATTCCATCATTGTCATTGGGATTTTTATAGAATCTCCATCGTCAGGGGTCACTAAATAACCAAGTCTGATTCTCGCGCTGGCTACTGAGATGGATCAAATGTACAGTTGTTTGATGGCCACGATTGTCTAGGAACGATGATCTCAACTTTAAAGTTTTTTTTTTAAACAATATCTATCTCACTCTCTGTTGTTAGATAGCTACTTTATTTGACTAATAGATTTATTGTTATTTGTAGATGATGGATTTATGATTCAAGAACTCAATTTAGAGAATGAATAGTTTATTGACATGTTGTATAGCATTTGGATCGTGGTGTTAAGTGATTTATGTGGAAATTAAAATGATAAGACATAAAAAAACTATTTATTGATGAACTGTAAAAATATTGTTACGACAACTATAAAAGCTAAGAAGGAAGTGTGAAAAAGTCGTTGTTGTAATTTATTTTCTCAAGTATATTCATACATCATAAAATGCATAAAAATGAAACAATTGAGGTTAGAATTTGTATTTTATTTCAACTTTAATTGTACGAGTATATCTTTTCTTTTCTTAAGTTAAATGAAGTTTAAATTTAAGAGACGCGAAAAATCTTAAATTTGCGATTAAATTTAACAAAATTAATATTTTACAAATATGTAATGTTATTTTAATAAATCATTTTATTTTATTTAGTTTATATAAGGTCTGGATTTTTGAACTGGAGGTAGGTAGGAGGCTTACAAATTGGGTGGTGGAGTAAAAGTAAATACTTCTAATTGATATGCTTATCTAATTTATTATAAAAAAAGATTGGAATTTTTGATAATCAATGTATTATAGCAGACATAGGGAGAAAAATAGTAGTTTCTTTTTTTTCCAATTTTAATGGTAGAGTTTTGAAAGTTTCGAGTTCTGCAAAAACTCTCGTGAATGACATTTCCCTGATGTTATATTCCATTCGTAATGGCATAATTCAACGAATGTATTGAAATAAAAATTTGATCTAAATCTAAATAAAAAATTAAATTAATTTATATTTACTTTCAAAACCAAAAACTGGAAGAACCTGTACAAACATCCCTATAGAGTTTTTTTTTTATTTTGTTAAATTTTTAATGTTTTTTTTTTGTTTTTTTTTTCATCTAAGTTAATTAGGTTGTGAATTTTTTTACTTTCACTAAATTGGCCAAAATTTGATTTAATTTGTGTCTAGCTTTTTGGGGTTCAAATAAATAATTCTATTAATCTTTATTTCATTCACATCTGGATTGACCTGTTCGGTTGGCTTTGTTCTCTTAAAAGTTGTCTTTAAATTTGGTCATTATAATTAATCAGAAAGGTGGTTTGCACCTAAAAAAAAAAAGCATTCATATGTCATTGAGAGTTAACAGTGAATTAATTTGCATTTAAATAGTTTTAAAGAATTTTTTTTTTCATCTCGAAAAACAATCAGAAAACTTACAAATTAATTCAATATCAGATCGAGAGATGCAAACGATTTATATTGTTTATTTTAAAGTCACCTCTGTGAGTTCTTGTGAATTGGTAATTATATGTTAATTGGAAATCTCAATTGGGAGTAATTGTTGCATGAAAAAAAATAATTGAAACGAATCTTAAAGTTTGTTTAACTATTAAGAAAACCGGAATTTTAAAAATAACGTGAATTGCAACGTTTTGCTTAGAGTTACCAGAGCCAAAAAAAAAAAATTAAATAAATTGAATTTAAAAAAAAAATAACTCTTTAAAATAGTACTTTAAAAAAAAAATATGCGAAAGTTATTTCTAAAAAAAAAATGAATACATTCACTAACAATAAATGATTTAGAAAAAGAATACCCCGAAAACGGATTTCAAATTGTCGTATTGACTGATGTGTCCTTTAAGTTTTTTTTTTTATTTTTATAATAAGTGAAAAAAAAAAGTCTTTTTTAAATAAATCTTGAAAACACATTCGAATTAGAGTAAAGTTAGGTAATATGTATAAAAGGTATAAGGTATAAAAAGCCATAGCATACAACATAAATCGTATGAGGAGTCTATTTCATCCCGTGCATTATGCATGAAATGTTAGGCTTGAAAACTAATACAAATTATATACATACATAGTTTTAAGAGATTTAGTTTTTGAGAAAATTAAAAATTTCAAAAACTACTTTCTTACTGAAAATCTATCTTTTTTTTGGGCATTTACTATTTTAAAAAATAAGTTTTGTATGCTTTATTTATAATTATAAGGACAGTTTTGAATGTACTGTATCTAAATACAAAAGGAGATTTATAAGAAAAACGTATTTTTTGAAATTTTCAATTTTATTAAAAACTGAAACACAGATGGTCTTACATCTGATTCTTACTACTTAACCTTAAAAAAGAGCAATAGTTAAAGTTAATCGAGTACTAGCAATAAGTTTAAGTTTTTATTATTTTTTTTTTTTCAAATCAAATTTTATTAAAAAAAAAACAAATCAATATGTTTCTTGTTTTGAATAAATTAAGTACAGTAATTTTGGATTTCCTGTTGTTTTTAAAAACATTAAGATTTTCGGATTTCACGGTTACCACGCCCAATGCAATTTGATGCGAAACGTTCGGGTTAGGTAAAGAAATACACATTTTATATTTCAAATACGCGGCTTTTCCGAAAAATATTTACAAATCAACATTAAAATTTGTTTGCATTTTTAGTATATTTTATAAAAAAAATATTAACATGCCTGACTGAACGGGAAGAAATATTGTTTAGGTGCAGGTGACCTGAGTTTTTGGTTTCTTACCAAAACTTGTCCAACTTTTTCCTTAAAAAATTTAAATAGCTTTTACTACATATTCAAAAAGGAACTTCAAATATAACTTATTATAAAAATAAAAATAATATTAATACCAATAATAAACTTGGAAGACATATTCATAACCTATCATTTTAAATCCTGATTTCGCAGTGTTCCGTTAGCCGGATTATGTCCGATTTTGGATTTCTTTTTTTTGCTTTAGGTGATTTATAATCAGTTGCAATATTACCCACTGCCAAGTAGGTAATGTTAGGTAATGTTGAAGACTAAAGGAGAAGCAAATGCCGAATTTTAAAAATTTGTTCAAAAATATTTTTGAAACATATCTTCAGTGGTAGTAAACTTGTAAAAAAAAAGGAGGTAATTATAGTAGCAGTAGTCCTCTTTGACGATGCTTTCAAATAACTTCAAAATTTCCTAATTTTCGGTGCGAATTTTCGAAAGGGATTGATCAGGTACAAAAATAAAAAAAATACGTAAACAAGTCAACAAGATCAATAGGTCAATAAAATTAGACAGATAAAATGTCAAACTTAAGTTTTTCAATCAAGCACAATATTGAAAATAAAGGTTTTCTTCAAACTTTTTCAGAGCCCAATCGGAGATTCAAATGATGAAATGGGTTAAGTTAATTCTACTTTGAAGTTTGAATTCTAAATTTGACTGAAGTCTTAACATTGTAAGATCCCAACCCAAACACAAATCTTTTTATATTTGAATTTGTCTTTAATTGAACCGAAGCTTAAGTTTTAAGGGTTAAAAGCGGTGATTTTTTTGATTTTCAAATTTCTCTAAAACTGTTTATTTTGCATGACCGTACTATTTTTCTATTAAAAACGAAATTGAAAAAAAAAAGTAAGATGAAATTTTCCACACATACATTTAATGGAATTTTTGATCTCAAATCTAAAAAATAATACTTTTGACATTGGAGCTTATGAACCGGAGTATAAATGTACCTAATTATTTTACATTATTAAAGAAAAGAAGAATGAACAAATTTTAATTTATAAATTTTTTTTAAATATTTAACTTTAATTTTTAATATTAAATTTAGTTAATTTTAATTTTATAAAAAAAAATTATAAATTTTATAATTTTATAAAAAAAATAATATAATTAAAAAAAAACAAATATTCTCTCGATTTCATAAATAATAAAACGTATTTGCATTTTTAACAAAATTTGACATTAATGAATTCAACCCTTATATGTATATTAGAACAGTTTTTGTTTTTAGCCAAATAAAGTGAAAATTCAAAAATAGGGCAAAATTTAAATAAACTATTTCTTAAATCCAAACTTTGTGTCTTCAAAGACCAAAATAAGTTTTTGATTTATTTATTTAAAATATTTTATTTTACACCAGTTTGTTTCTCATTAGTTCCTCCAAATTTATATTAAAAACTTAAAAAAACAAGTTAAATTATACAAAACAAAACATAACCAAATTAATACAAAAATTAAATTTTAAATCAATTTCCTACTGCATCGGAATCCAATAAAAACTCAAATATGGACTTAACATCCATACTCGAACAATGATCAATATATTAGAGATTATCATCAGAAGATTCAGACAAAATTCGTCTCATTGTCTTTGCCAATATTTTTGGTTGAATACATCTCCAAAACTTAATCAAATAAAATACTACACAATTAGCTAGACAATAGAAAAACAATTAAACAAAATAGATTTGTGTCTAAATGTAGTCACATAAAAGTCTTCCCGCGACACTAAATATTTGCTTCAAAACAAAACAAATCAAAAATTTAAAAAAAATAATAATAGAGACTTCATATTGTTTTTTTTTGGTTTTATAATTTAAACAAAAAAATCTTTTAACCGGAAAGCCAAATGATTCATATCGGTTAAAGGGGATATTTATATTAATTTTCCGGTGGCATTGACCACACTTTCTGATGAAACAGAAGTACAACAACAAAAAACAAAAATTAATAAAATCAAACAAATACAAAAAAAAATACAAAAAAGCCGAAAGGAAGAAGTATAACGAAACAGACACAAAAAATTAAGTGGAACTGGCAAAATGAAATCAAAATTTAGTTCATTCAACACGATGCAGACAAACAAAAAATAATAAATTAAACTAAAAAAGAGATTGGCAATGAAAGGAGATGGTTAACAAAAAAAAATTGAAGAAAAGAAGAAAAACTTGCACCTACCTTTATATGATTTTTTGTCGATGTCTCTTTTTGGCCAAGTTGCGAGAAATGCGGCTTCAATACGTAGGTGGAAAAAGATGACATATGATGCAGCCTAAAAAAGCTTAATAACTTTCCGGTTGGATAGCAGCACTTCTTTTTTATACATGAAATACACCGATGAGATGACTTCAGACAAATCAACAAACTAAAAAAAAACTGGTAGACAGTACGTAGGCGGTATAGGTATATCCTTGACTTGAGTTTTTGAACTCTTTTTCTTTTTCTAATAAGGCACTTGAAAACTGGTAACCAGTTGCTCAGTAAAAGGGATTCAGTAAGAGTAGCACTTTTCACTTTTATATTTCGTCGAACCGTTTTTACTTTTTTTTTCTCTAAATTAACTTTTTGATCAATTTATTTGTGCGGGCCCCCAAAAATTTAAATTTTCGACAGATTTTTTGACACCTTTCGATTTTGAAACAATATCTTGTAATTTTTTCACTTGATTTTACACGAAAATATTAACATATGTTACAGCATGACAAAGTACATGAGCACGAAGAAATTGTGTGTATAAGCTTCCAACTTTGGAATTAAAAAAATATTGTGAACCAAATTCACCGCGATACAAATCAAGACTGAACATGGGCTGACATCAGAGTCTCAGAGCTGATTTTTTTTTCTTTTATTATTTTACTTAAGCTAAAGACTCGTTCTTCTTGTTATAAAAAAATATATATATAGAAAAAATATACAACATACAATCAAACGCATGAGAGGTGGCTTATACACGCTCTTGGCTATAATCCATGACACACAACTTGCGAGTTAAGAATCTATTTTGGTTTTGTATGAGAGAAGTCTTGTTGGAAAAGTTTTTGTATTTATTTTTATGTTTGATTAAAAGTGTGGAATCAACAATCCGTTTGGGCTGCCCGCCAACGCGATACTGAAACCGATTCTTAGGTGAATTTTGTATATATAAACAGTTTTACTCTCTATCACTCTCTTCTCGAAAGATTTTTTCTCATTTTTGTTGTTGTTTTGTTTATTTTGTATATTTGTTTGCGTGATGTGCATCAGTGGGCTTTTGAAACTTGTGGTCGTTTGATGTCAATGCACGGAAAATATTAAAAGAGCGAGATTGAGCCTTTTCTAACTTAGCCAAGTTTAAGAGACAGAGAGTCATATATTGTGGATCAAGTGGAACGTAGTCATGTGCACACTTAAACACCTTAGTTAATGATAAGAAATTCCATTAAGTGCAAGTACCAGGGATTTTCTGTAAATTAAGTTTTCACCTCAGCTCTTTCATTTTACTCTATGATTTAAGCCGCTGTTTGTTGTGTGGACTGTGGATCGTTTAAATTGTTCAACACCTTAAGATATGACAGAACTAATTTCATTAAAGGTGATCCCGAAGCAGTTTTACAGAAATAGTTTTCCCCCAATTCGTTTCCACTTTTTTCTATATATACTGGAAATGAGGGCAATATGATACGTGAGATACCCATTGGTTTTCCACAATTCAAGTTTTAACTTCAACTCTTTTGCTTTTACTATTTCTATATTGATGATGTGTCTTATGGTACATTTTAAATGCCTCAATACATGATAAGGCATGTCTTGCCATATGAGTCATTTTTCAAATTCAATTATTATCTGTAGTCGAGTTTTGACCTCAGCTCTTTTGTTTGTTTGTTTGGTTTTTTTTAATTCATATTATTCTATTAAATCTTTTATTTTAATTGATCTTACTCTTGGGGGTATTGAAAGATAATTAAATTAAGATTAATATGAAAATAAAACGAAACTTATTAAGATAACTACATTAATACTTGATGTGGTAATAATAAATAAGAAAATTAATTAATTTCTTGATTTGTTTGAGCTACGAAACCATTTAGATGGAAAATAAATTCAATAAACAAAGTAGTTTTGTTTTTGTTTTTGTTGTTGTTTTAATTTTTGTGGGGGCGTTTTATGTTATTTTATGGGAAGTATGTGTTCAACCTTCGTTAAGATTGTAGATAGAGGAAGGAAATTGTATTTTTTTTTCTCTTCTCTGTTTATTAATTAATTAGTTGTTGTTTTGGCTTTCCTTTGTTTTATTTTGTATAAATAAGTTGATTGATGAGATTTATCTGACTTATTTGGACTGATAAGTAAATTGATCATCACTCAGTATGTGGTATTGGCAAAATATGAAGTGATCTTGGTTGGATTGGTGTTATATATTTTTTGTTGTTTTGCGGAAATAAATAGTTCAAATGGAGCATTTGGCTAAAGAGGGTTAATCGTGTCAGATTGACACATCACACATCAGAGATTGATGTTCAAGACTGAAGAATTAAGGCAGGATATGAATCGAAAAGTAAGGGAGATAGTTGAATCACCTGTAAGTCTTATTTGACTTTACTTGTGGTTTTGCTAATTTAAATTCTGGAATTATGAAAATAAATTCTGTATTTTTTATATTCATATCATAAAAAAAATAAATAACCGCTCCAAATTAATTCATCAGATAATTAACTGCACCTTGATCGAAAATGAAAAACGCCAAGGCTTGTATATAGCTTTCCCTTAAAGGAGAGAAAAAAATAGTTGAGGTCAAAATTCTCTTTTAAATTTCTGCCTTTTAAAACCTACTTTTTTGAAACAAATACTTCTTTTAAAACTATTTTTGTAAACACTTATTTTCATATCAGCGCTGCAAGATGAAATACAAATTATGTAATTAATTTTTGATGTTGCACCTTTCTTAACCCATCCAACACACAAGACGACTTTTTATTTTATTTTTTACGTTAGCAGCAGTTAAATTGCTCCAGCACTGAATTTTATTTGTGCTTGCATAAATATGCAGTCTCACAAAGCCCCCTATTAGCGCCCAACCATTAGAGATAGTGATTATTGTCTAATTAGTAGTTAATGTTACCCGGCGCATGATGTACTGAAGTATTATGCGTGTGCGCTCAAACGTAATTTTCATCACTTTGTAATTATTTTTGACGTTAAATTATATTTTTTGTTACGGAAATGCGTTCGTTAATATTTCCGCCTTACCTATTGACCTGGATTTTATTTTTGTAGATTCATTGTGAAATATCTTTGATTTCTCAAAAAGCACGCAGATGAGTAATTATTTTTGCTAGTGTTTTCACTTTCTTTCGATTTAAGGAATTTCTAGTCGAAGTT
This sequence comes from Philhelius festivus, assembly GCA_963931855.1. Lineage (NCBI taxonomy): Eukaryota > Metazoa > Arthropoda > Insecta > Diptera > Syrphidae > Philhelius > Philhelius festivus. Next base: position 5,008,470 of record OZ007555.1, on the reverse strand, counting down.
TATTAAAATTCAAAGAAACTCATTGATTCCAAAGAGCGCAATGAAAGTGTTTATTTGTTTATATTTTTGTATTTTTTTGCTCAAGGTTATGCAGACACCGGCGAATGGTACAATAGCGATGGTGGATGGTAGATGGTGACTGATAGTATTGTTGATCGTCATCGCTTTATGCTAAAATTAACATCTCATGGTTATTTGCATTCGTTATGCTTGATTTTGTTTTGAAAATTCTTCAGCAATAAATTTAACAAACAAAAAACAAGATTTTGGCAAAGCTCTGCCGCACAGACAACGCCATGGATAATTTGAGCTATTTGCATGCGCGATAGCAAATTTTATGTTTAATAAACCGTTTAATTTTGCATTTGATTTGCTTAATTGTTTGAGTTTTGTTTTTGTTTTGCAAATATTTTTTTTTTTGTATATTTGTTAGATATGTCTTTGGAAGTATGTATTTAAAAAGATATTTGGTGGTGCGACCGGTCGTGGAGAACCAAAGCCTATACCTACAATCTCAACCAATTTGTTTTGTTTTCCAACTCTATTTTTCAATTGTGTAGGCTTGGTCTTGGGATTATTATTATTCAATTCATTTGACTTTTCTACTTACTTAAGGTGTCACTGCCATTCAAGTTTACATGAGCTTCTATCTAAAAGTTTTCTTAAAGCGAGTTCTCTTCAAATTGCTAATTTTGTCCCTAATGGGTTCACTTAAAGATGTTCCGGGCCGTAGCATTTTTGTTCATCAAGAGATGATCTTTTTTTGTTTCGTCAACTTAATGTACATTTTCATTATTTTCATCCAGACATAGTGCATGTAGACGAGTTCGAAAATCACCCGATACATTTTTACTGAAAATGGCTGATGACTTCAGATCATATTACAGGAAAAGTATGATTACTTTCTTTTAAAGTAACATTTTAGTACCTCGAGGGAAGTCTTTGTCATACACAATTAGCTCCTTTTCCGAAAGAACCAACGGTGGGCGAGATATAATTTTTGTTTAATCTCAGCGTTGGTATCGTTGTCTGAGTTATAAAGCATCCCAGGCGGACAAAGTCCCTCACGGACCACAAGGTTCTTCTAACGGCTCCACTATTTTAGGTCTTTATTTAGACGAATTTGCATGATATTTCCTTCTGGTAATCTTTTAAAACCCAGCACTTCACAGAGTCTGCATTTCTAAGGACTTCTTCGCAATGTAGCCACAATGATCAATACTCGATACTGTTGGTATAGAACTTCTATCGAGGCTATTAGAGACTGGATCGGAAAAGGATCTGATAATCTCTTGTGGTTGCATAGCAGTTCTTTGTCTTAAGCCAAGTTGACGATGGCTCCTGGTAACAGTTAAAATGATCTCTTATTTTTTCAAATTGCCTAAGATAATTTTAACCTGAAAGCTAGGAAATGGTCATATGTCGTGTCTGTCCAGGAGCTCGTAGATAACGACATCAAACAAATGTACTTCTATCTGTTGTCTGAATTAAAGGAAAAGTTCCTTAGTGGAAACACTCTTCTTCCTTTCTCGTTCGCCGTCCTCAATAGCCTTCTACAGAAATTGAAACTTTATCTCTAGCTTAGGTTATGGGAAACCGAGTTCACAGCGCGGTAATAAGTTCGTTTTCGAAAATACTGTGAATGCTGTTGTCGTCTACAATGCACATACAAACTTGCCTTAAAGTATATATGAATATACATCTCCCGTAAAAAAAGTCAAATTTGCTGTTACTGTTTTTTCTTTTCGTAAATCTGAGGGTCGTAAATGTCAAGAAGTCTTTGCTTAATTTAGATAATTGCAAACCAAATTACTTTCGTCTGCTTGCGAATATCTTGCCTGTGTTGAAATACTGACTACCGCTGATCACCTTGCAGCGTACCCAATTTGCGTACTGTGTTAGTCTTGAAAGCTCAATGAAGTTTTAATTATTTTATTATAGCCTAATAACAAAAGATAACAATTTGTCTATCATCTTCATTTAAAATCTGTAGTGCCTCTTGAAACTAACATCTCCATTCCCATCTTGATGAAATCTCTGACAAAAAAAGAAAACACACAAAAAAAAACTTGCAACAAGCTTAAAATCCACACCTCGGAATCAAGCTCGAAGCATTTAAATCTCACTTTGTACCTCAATTAAATTCAAAACCAAAAAAGTAAATTCGACACCGAAACCAACAGAAACATAGAAATCAACAAGCTAAAGTCTCGCTCTCTCACTGGGTGGGTAGACTTGAGTGTCGAATGTTTTTTTTTTTTTTTTTGCAGCAAAAGGCAATTTTGCCTCGAAACGTGGGTCGATCGTGCCCCATAATTATGTATACACTGTTTCTGAATTTTTTTGTGTATAGTTTTGATTTTGTTGCAGCCTCATTACCTGCAAACTACACCTCCTCAAATTCGACAATGTTTTCGTTTTGTTTGTTAGCAGCGCACTGATGGCTGCGAGTGTTGGTTGTGGTGTGCGGCACGTGAGTGGTTTTTTATTGCAATCGCACACTGTGAAACGTGCAAAAAAGGTGTTGAACACGTATTCACCGTCAAAATAATACATCATCGTGATGAAAGGGAGATTGGGGCAAGATGGACAATACCAGGAGATTGGGGCTAGAAAAAATTGTAAAAAAGATTTTCACATTGATTTGACAAACCATCAAATTAGAGACGAAAAGTTGAGAGCTCTAAAAAATGAGAGACCATAGAGACCAATCGAAAAATCGGCTTAAAGGAACAAACCCATAATAAGCCCATAGAAAACTGTTAATATACATCAGTAAAATCCATCTGGGAAACTAGTACCCTAGTAAATAAAATCTCGGCCTCAAATACGAAAAGTGGATCCCAAGTCCACGTGTAATCGATGCTTTTGGAATAGAAATTGTAATTCAACAAATTCAAATGGTCCGTTCAACCTGCTATGCCCTTTCTAGACACCATCCATAGCCTTTGGTGGCGTGCGGTTTGTGACTATTTTTGGTAGAATCACACTTCCATGTGAGACACATTGACGACACCAGTTCCACCATTTAGGGAAACCATACAAGATGACAAAAGATATCCCATTTGAGATCTTGCACATTTAAGAATGAAAAATTGTGTTGAAAACTTGTCCCGATCCGAACTTAGAGTTTCTCTAACTCAAAAAATCATTACAAAATATCACAATGAAACAACGGAGACATATCACGGTACAGTAAAAGAAAATAACAACAGCAAAAATGTAAGCCAATTGTGTGGTCGGATGTACTGACACTAGCAACACTCACTTACAACATTCACAGGTAGGGAAGTATCAGATCCCAAATTCGTATGTAAATTTGGAACGCGAGTACATGGGTAAACATGGCACACAATTGACACATAAATCTTGTTGTTTAGCTTTGAGTCTTGTTGCTAAAGGTTGTGTTGTTTAATTTTTTTTTGACGATGATTTAGAGCTTGTAACCCACTAAGACCAAGTGTAATGTGTGGTGGTTGTTATGTAAGTCAATCTGAGGGTAGTTGTTGGATAATGTGAAGTTCTCTAGAGTACTGCGCCGGGAATTTCCGGGGTTAGCTAATATGAAGAATACAAGTTGACATCGTGGGTGCAAGCAATTTATCAAAACTGAAAAAAATACGTATTTTACATACTTGATGGTGGATTGTAGGCTTCTTAAGGGAGGTGGCTGTTTCAAGTGATGACGGATGTCTGACGCAAATGGAGATGTGAGAATGATGATGGCATTCATCTTTTGGCGTGATGATTATAGATCACTAGAAAAATGGTGCAGGCGTTGTTTGACTTAATATTCGTACAAAGTTGACAAAGTTTTGTTATTTCTCTTGCTTCTTTAGCGTGATAGTCAGTCTTTTTTGGTCGAATCGAATTGGATCACTGGGTAAAACTAGGAACTATCAAAGGTCAAGAAGAAAGGAACCATTTGGAAATAATTTCATACAATTCTTATCCTAAAAAAATGATTTTATAAGTTTATACTTTCATTGCTTCTTGAAGGGAGATTTTGTATTATTATAAGTGCAGTTACAGTCTGCAGAGCATTCGCACAATGAACAAGTATTGATCCTTTTGAGTAAAGAAAAGGAAATTTAAGTGTGCTACCAAACCACTTCTTATCAAAATTTACTGAATTATTTAAACTAAAAGCCCTGTTGTAAACGAGTATATCGGTTACTTTTTCAATTAATCAATTTTCGAAAAAAAAATATATATCTATCGTTAATGAATCTTTTACTGATGTCACATCCGCTACATAAAAATAAGCTGCGATGAGTCTTAGGAGATGTAGAATTTTTATTGGAAGGTCTTTTTTTTGTATCTAAGCCGATTAAATAACCATATAGTTGAACTTGTGCAAAAGTCGTGATGATGAATTAATGCTCTTGACTTTGACTTTGATAAATCAAATCTGAAGCCGCCAAAGTTAATGAAAATAAATTAAAAATTAGACAAATTTGTTCTATTTTGCCATGAGTGGGTAGATATGTTAATTTTTGATTGAAATTTTAAAAACCCGATTGATGGTGTCAAGAGTTTTTTTTTTTCAGTATAAAATACAACTATATTTACTGAGTCTGAGTATGATGTTGGAAGCTTAAAATATTTAAACCTATTATAGAGTTGTTTGAGGTAAGAGTGTTCACTATGAATTTTGGGATTGAATAATTGAAAAATAGAGCAAGTATGAACTTAAACTAACTGTTATTTGGTAGCCATATATTTACAAATCAACTAAATTTCATAAATTAATTTAAGACTTGTTGAGTTGTAAAATAAATACATACATACATATTGTATTAAAAGCATTACTATCTTCACTCGAACTGTGTATACCAGTCTACAGCATTTGATATCCCTTACACACTTGACAATATTAATAACTATAATATTATTTTTTACTTACAATAATTGATTTGAACTTTGATATTCTTCAACCTACTCCGGACTATAAAAAATGTGATAATTGCAACACAAGTCTAGTCTATCATAAATAATAATCAACCAAGTATCATAAAAAAATAATATTTTACAAATTCTAAATATTTACATTTGACAAGATATTAAATTAATCACAAGAAGAAGCACGTGCTTGTGCCAAAAGCTCTCTTTTCGGTTTCATTTTTACCCAACGAGCTATAGTTTTTGTTGTTTTTTTTTTTTTACAAAATCTAATGACTTATTCTTATTCAATTTAAACTATTAAACAAGCAAATAAATAATAAAACGTGTTGAAATCGAAATAAAACCTAATATTGTATTTATTACCATACACACAATGTATGACAATGTGTATTTGTCACCCACGTTTTATGCCCTCCAGCATCGAGTGAAATATAACTCGTTTCAAACCGAAACTTTAATTGAACATGCCTATTTGTCTATAGGTTTTTTTTTTGTTGAGTCATTCTCAAGAGAGTAGAACAAATCGATCTGCCTTCAAGGTCTTGAGTAAGACGTGTGTGGTGTGTGTGTTGCTCGTAACTTGAAACCACTTGGTTAATTGATAATCACGTATATTCAGATGTACAAGCAAACCCAATCACTTGTCAATTTAACACCTTATTCTAAACCGATTGATGACAGAATAACCTACTAAACTAAGCTCTTTCATTGTCAAACCATAGAAATAGTCGTGGGAAATATAAAAAAAAAAAAAAATAACATCACTTTAGAAAAGGAAAAAAAAATAATGTACATTTAACGATCTACTATTTTGACCCCAGTGTCACGAGACCATTACAATTGATATTTATTTTTATTGTGAGACTCTCATACCGTTAGTTCATTTAAACAATCTGCCTAACACAGAACAACCCACGCGTATCAATGTCGCTCTGTAAAGAAATAAAATGTGTGTAAGAAGTACCTGCAAAACAAAAGAGCTGAGATACGAACTTGATTTTATTTAATTTGTGTCATAAATTAAAACTTGATCTCACCTACGAAAGGAAATGGAGATTTTTCTCAATTTCACATCAGTGGGTGTGACATTTGATACCTCCAGTTAGGCTAACGTCATCAATCAATTGATAATAGTCATTGCAAGTAGCCTGGTATGGTTTTCTTATCTAAATATGTTCCGACGCAAAGGTGATTTGCAATAAATCTATTTAGCTTAAGTAGGCAGCAGATTTGTATAGTGATTTTAATTTCTTAAGTTATATAATTTTTGAATGTAGATCAAGTGTTTTATTTTAATGTGGGGATTAATTTGTAGTCAATTAGATCTGGAGTCAATCTACATTTATATGATGTAAGAAAAAGAAAAAAACAAAATTGGTTTTATTTTTAAGATTAGACAAAAAAATTAAACACTTTTGATTAAATATCATGCTATAGCTTGAGCTATATTTTGTTTTCATAAACAAATATCATCGAGGACGAGAAAGCAGCTAATTTATTTAAACCAGACTGATTTATCTACATTTTTTGTTTCCTTGGCGACTTCCAATTGTGAATTAAAACTCAATTTAAATAATAATAATCCACCAACAAAACATATTAATAATTCTTAAAAGCAATAAAACACCAACAATGAAAAAATGTAAATTAGTTTTTATAAACCAATTTCGGTAACACAAATATTAAAGTGCTTTATTTGTGTTATCGCAAGTTTGCGCAAGAAATATCTTACTGATTGATGAGCTGATAAACCTAATTCAAATGGCTCTTCACATAGAAAAGCCATTACTCAGTGGTTTATAATGTTTGGATTTTTTTTTTTAATTTTAAATATAAGTTGACACATATGAAGATGTTGCGTTGCGGATATAATGCCAAGAATATAACAAAACAACAACATTGTTATTAATAAAGAAAAAAATCGTTTTATATGTCAATTACCTTGCTCAAACCATATTTGGATTACAAACAGTTTGACTAGTTTTTTTTCTTATTATTAACGTGCCAACGAGAGACACGTACGATATCTCTGTGGAGATAGAATAGATCGTTAAAAAAAGAAAAAAAAAAGAAGATGGATAAACTTATAAGAAAACAATATCTTAAATTGACGGAAAAGAGAACATATTTAATTTCTCTCATCCGACTTGTTTCATTGAATTTTTTTTTGGGTTTTGAAATACTTTATCATGGAAATTATATTTATTTAGGGCCTTTAATAAAAAACTTTACATTTCTTTTTGACTTGCAGTAATAATAAATAGAAATTGTGGTTGTCATTTAAATTCTCAACAAATTTATTCATTCTTTTAATAAGAAAAGTATTGCTGTTTATGCATTGTGGTTCTTTGTTTCTTGACTTCGTGTTGAATCCAGTTTTTTTTTTTCAGTTTATTAACTGACGGTCTTCAGCTAAAACCAATTATAATATTTCGTTAAATATAAAAATGGAGCTTAATTTTGAATTCTTCTTCAATTTGAATTCCTTGTATGTTGTATGACAGAAACTACAGTAGCAATATTTCTAAGCATTCAAATTAAGATTTTGGTAGTAAGACATTTGAGCGAATTTGCCGTGCTAGGAAAAGGGTTAACCAGCCTCATTTTCTAATATTAAGTTTATTTACAAAGCACATCTTTTAAAGAATCAAATAAAATATCAGTAAACATTTTTATGCTTTGGTATGAAATGACCATTGTCAATATAGATAAAGTATACTTTTAGAAGATAAAGTAGCCATTTGCTACTGTTAAAGTTAGACGAGCTCTTTAACGTTAAAATATAGTTTATGACGTTTAAAATGAACAAAAAGTCGGTTCTCGTTTTAAACAAAATATTAAGAGTCGCTTCCATTCCTAAATTGATTAAGAGCAGGGGCCAAATTACCGCATCAGTTATCGAGTAATACGTGACTGAATTATGTGAGTTTAGCATTACCGCTTACGTTATCGAGCAATAAATTACTCCAATTTGACATTTTCATTCGATCACTGATGGGACTCACTCACTCGTCACTGAAGCGGTAATTCGGCCCCAGGTTTTAAAAGTTTAAAATTTTGCGCCATTAATTTTTAAAATGTTTAGTCTTTTTCATTAGAGCAAGTTCGTGCGATTCTGTCGTGCATTTTATTTAAACTTGTTCGGCTACAGTCTTAAAGATGTAAACAAAATTTTCTTATCCAAAAACAAAGTGAGTACAAATGTTAAAAAAATTGTTTTCGAAAAATCGAATTTGTTCTAAAACGCCTCCTAGAATTTTAATATTTTTTATTTCTCTTAATTCTTACAATCAAAAAATAAAATAAATAAAAATTGAGAAATTTATATATTTAAAAAAAAATGCTACTACGATTTAAAATTAAAATGTTTGTTCTTGCAAAAATTTATATTTTCCTGAAAAAACACATGGTATGATTTAAATATTAATACTGTATTATTTTTCAATTAAAATTAATCAACCGCCTTACACCACCCGTTTATAATATAAATATGTAGTTATTTGAACTTCGTGCATTACAGCCCCTTTTTATCATTAAAATACTAATTTCAATAAAACACAGGCTAATTAAGGGCCTTCATAAAATTTTATATTTGACACCATTTTTATTACTTTTTATATCTTATATTTATGACTGAGCAGTTATGATCTTCATAAAAACAAAGTTCTCAGGCTCTCTGACGCTATTTTGGCTTCGTTAAAAATAATCAAATTTGAAAAATCAACAAGTGAAGTTATTGTTGATCATTCTATTAGTTGTTTTTTTCCGAATCGAAGTTTAAAAAATAATTTTCTTCACACTTCAATATGGGCATCTATTATCAAAATCCAGATCGATCGATTTTCTCGCATAAATAAACAACTTTAAAAAATTCAATCTTATCTATTGATGCAATCAGCACTGCCACAAACAAATGTATTTCTCTCACGTTATGAACCATTTCTTGAAGCTCACTTTTCAAGGAGTGCCATCAACCGTCAATCCTTCAACCTTCCACCTTACGTTTTGTATTGTCTATCATTAAAATTCACATTGTTTCCACTGCCTGCCACTAAAAACCGCTCATTGTCTGCCATCGTTGTCATTTTGAATTGAGGACAGACAAGTCGTTTACTCATAGTAATAAATTGTATTCGATTTTAAAATTCTAACTGAATCATCACTATGTCACCTCATCAACAAATCTCCAAGTTTAGCCCACACAATCATCCTGCGCAAAGTAAAGAAATCTCAAAGATTTCTCACAATGTCAATTGTTGTTTAAGCCTAGACCTAATGGCAGCGCGATGGTAGCCCGATTGGGTAGGAGGCTTCAGTCATACTCCCCATAATTGAAAATTCTTTCATCTCAATCCATCATGTGCCACTGGAGAATAATTACAATTTACAATTCCAAACCAATTACGAAAATTCGTTGAAAGCTTAATCACCATTCTTGTTAAAACAAAACCCAAAAAAAAAAAAAAGAATTAAACTGCTGCCAAGTAGTTGCCGAGGCTTTTCAGAAGCAAGGCGGTGGTTTATTATTTTGTTGGTCGCGTAACATTATGCAATTTATAATCTTTTCTTTTTTTTATTCTCTTACCAAACAAAACGCCTTATGCAATTGAAACCGCAATAAAAAGTCATAAGAAGAAGAAATAAATTAGAAAAAACCACCAGCAGCGCCACTGGTGGCAAGAGAGAGGTCACAAACTGTCACAATTGTGGCTTGGAAGGGTCAAAGCCATTGGCAACACAGAGATACAGAGTCATACCGTTTGACTACTTGCTTGGCAAAAAGGTACCTATTATTATGAGTTAAAAAAAAAGTCGGTTTAATGAGGCGAATCATGTCGTGGTGGTCTTCGTAGAATACTCGTACCTAGTTATAACCAACTTGGCTCTTGACTTCAGGTTACTCGCCGCAATTTTTAAACGATATCGATGGTTGTGCCCTTAAGTAACGTTTCGAGTTACTTTTCAAAGTGAAGGGGATGGCTGAGCTGAGAGAGAGATTGATTTTGATTTTGAATTTTTGTTTCTGCTTCTTACGATCTCTTCACATCATCGATTGTGTATAGCTGAGAACGTCTCTGATCGTTCAAAGCTGAAGGTTTTTCATTGGAGATATGAGAATTTAATGGAAACACATATTCGCCAGAGAACAGAGTTGACCTCGATTTCGATTAATTGGAGTGATTAAGCTTTAAACTTGGGTTAGTTGTTATCTGGGAAGGTGATGGAGAATTATCTACTTTGTTGTAGTTAAAATGGGCCATAGGGCCAAATACTGACAGGCGTGTACTAAAATATGAAAGGAAATCACTAATTGGGGTGGTTGAATTGTTTTTCTGTTTACATTTTTATTTGGTTAAAAGAGATCAAGGATATATGCGGTTTGATGTCTTGGGAAAAGGCGTCATTGTCGAATATGGTACAGGTGTACTGTTGGGTACCAACTTAACTCAAACAAAATATCAATGCAAATTAAAAAAGACGTACATTTTAGAAATATTTAGGTTTCCGTCAGCAGTTCTTCCAAATTGCCCGATTTTCTAAAATGACAGATTACACACATAATATAATTATCACATTTCCAAAGGGAAATTTATTCACGTTGATCCCAAAAGAGTTTTATGTATATGACACCACAGAAATATAAACGATACCTGAAATACAGCCTTATATTCAGCTTGTACCAACAGTTTTCATATCATCCGTATACATACATACTTTAAATACATCATATTTACGAACTTGTGTAACTTAGCGCAAAAAATAAAATAGCATCTTAATGGCTGCCCTGCGGTATACGGGAAGATGCGTTTATATGAAGGCCAAAGTCGTAATTTGAAATTGACGAAGTATGTTTATTTTGTTGATCTTGTAAAAATTAAACCTTGAAATTGTTTCCTTGCACAAAGATAACAATTTCATGAGATATTTGGTCCGAAGCTTTACTACAATATAAACAAAATAGATTTTGGTAGCAAAGCCCGCCTTACGTAAGCTGTAAAAGTCCAACGCACTGAGTATTACTGCAGAGAGTAAGACCTTGTGGTATCTAGATACAAAAATCTAGAGAATTTTTCAGGACAAAAAGACCAGACTTCCGAAGCATCTAGATTTACGAAAATCCTCTCAACTAATCCAGTAGTACCTAAAAAGAAAATAAGTTGATCTAGCTTATTGCAAATGTAAATCGGTAGACCATCAACTATTTCTTCCATCATAAAAGTATACCATGGTTGCTTTCCCAGCCATCGAAGGTCCTTTTAACACTGTCGACAAATCTGCAATCGCATTTGCTATGGTAAATTTATCAATCAAAAGCTGACTTTTCTGCGAGAAGATCTGTCAGTAGAGGTACACCGTAAGGCAGTGTTCTATCTTAACTTCCTTGTGACTTATAAGCAAACAAGCTTTGTGGCCAACGCTTGATCAGTAGCGGTAAATAATTTTCATTAGTTTCTTAATTGATGTTGTCAATGTATATTGTGGATATGATGGATATTTTTACAGAAACTGAACGAGAACTATTGATTCTTCACCTTCAATGTACATGTCCTGCTTTATCCCAAAGGCGTAGTCATATAATGGAGATTTCTAATACAATGACCCTAGTGGTCTTCTTAATTTATACGTAGCAGTTCCACACCCAATTGGTTCAAAAAGTAGGGAGAAAGGCTCTAATATTAATATGGTATCATAATAGAGCAGTTTATGGTCTCAGTGTATCAGTTTTTCTTGACCTATCCTAAAACTTTAATCTTATTTACCTAACAAAAACAAACTTAATTTTTACAATTTTTAAGGGTAAAGTAATTTGTGTTTTCTTATATCTACCATTAGTCCTAAGTACGCAACGAATAATACTCTTGATGTGCTGTTCTAGTAGTAGGTACCTAATAAAAAAAGACACATTAATAATACCAACGAAGTGATTCATCATTTGACAGAGAACTTTTTTTTATTTATAACTTAAAGTGATGAAATTTTATTTGCAAAGAGTTCCTTGGCATCAAAAATATCAACATTATTTTTACATACATACTTTTGCACTACTAAAATTTAATCGACCGGAAAGTCGTAAGCTTAGTGAGCAGCACGAAATGTAATTAACTTTTAACTTTTTTTTAGAAGTCAATGTACTACGCTGCTCTATCCATTCTTTATGTAGAAACATCAAAACATTTTTAAGATCAGTGATCAGTGACTGACCATCCTGGGAACCGAATTAATGTGAAACAAAGTATAATTCCACATGTTCCATCTCACAAAACAAGACATTAAGCATTACGCACCAATGTCATTTCCAACTCCGTTTACGATACAGCACGATATTCCTAGAAATACAAAAAAAAAAAAACTTTAAGAGAACACTTTGGGAAGCCAACGTTTAACAGCCGGATACGCTCCATCATCAGACTTTTGAAGAGGAAAAAAGTATCAAAAGCTTACCGACCACCAACATCGTTGTCCATCCATTGAAACAAAAAGATTGAACGACGACACCACGGTGACGATTGGAGAAAGAGAAATAAAAAATTGCTTCTCTGGGAAAAGTGTCAACAATCCAGCGTGAAGACCATTTAATCGTATTCTGCCACTTTGACACAAAGAAATTAATTGCTGAATCTTCAATATAATTTTAGTTTTTGTTTTGCTCAGCAAGTGCGTGCTGAATGATTAATTCAATTACTATGATTCAAATACAATGCGGTGTTGAAGTTAACACCACACCGTCTGCCTTGAGAAAATAATAACCGACAATTGTTTGGGTTTTTTGCATCCAATTTGCTTGCTGAATAAAATTGATTGTTCTTCAGATAGGAAGAGTATTTTTGAAGAATGAAACACGATCTTACATTGTTTCCCAGTTTCCAAACTGGGAGTTCTGATCGTGCGAATGCTGGACGTCAAGACAAGTCCATTAAGTCATTCCATTTGTGTTTTTGCTTCCTCAACACGAAAACAAAAAAAAACAAAAAAAAAACGAAACAATCTTCTGGTTCAATGTTAATCAATCAGACAGAGATACTCTTAGTCTGTTTTGGAGTAACGAATCATTTTTCATTGGAAGAAGTCACGTTTAGATTGGGAAAATCTTCTACGAATTTAGAAGAAAGAGCTTACGTGAACTGTCAAATCGATGACAGGTGGTCATTTGTGTTGATTGTTTGTGTTTGGTGTGGTTATAAATTGATGTACCTATACATATATGTAGCTCTTGACGGATGTTAAATATTTTAAGGGTTATAGGTTTTTTTTTGGGTTTGTTTCAAAAGCCATATTCCAAGGCTAATTATTTTTCACTGATGAATATTTCATCAAGTTTAAACTATTTTCCTTTTAAAACTTACATACATATGTATAAAAGTTCGAAATGGCAAGTTATAAATTCGTACAAAAATCGAACTAGAGATTTTGATCAGTTCTGACATTAAGAGAGACAAGGAAGATGACAAAGTGAGTTTTCTGTTTGATAGTCTGTTCAGCTATAGTAAAAATTCCCAAACTTTTTTAGTTCGCGGCACACTTAAAAGATTTAGTATTCTGTCGCGGTCCCCTAGTCTAAATAATTTGTACAATGATACCTCATGGCGTAATAATTAGTGCGGACTCAGATTATGTCAAAAAAAATAAAAGTCTTAGGGCTACTGTCTTTTGCGAGGAATTGACAAATCGTCCTAGGATATCTTTTGTCATGAAAACTGTCTTTCATTTTAATCGTTCGGACTTGGGGAAAAATGTAGGTCCCCTCTATTGCTGCCTCCTAAAACACGCATACAGGTATAATTGAGACTTGTAAGTCATTAAAGCCGAGTTTACATATTCAGTTTTGCCAGTGATTCAAAACTCGTAAGAACTTAGTTTTACTTTAAGACTGATCTCGTAAGAGATTTCAACCATACTCCCTTCTTCTAGTGGATCTTGCGCACATAGATCAATGCACATTTTTCGACATTGTCTCGCAGGAAATAATCCGGAAAATAGTTTCAAGATGTGCGTGTTATACATGTATAAAAAAAACACATTCCGTTTCTCAAATAATATATCACAAAAAAATGTCAGTAAAAAGTCTTATTCGTTAAAATATCAAGAGCTTACATGACCCTGCTCCTGCAGTATAACAATTCTTTTAAACATGGAATTTTGATGTATAAATTGGCCAAATAAAACACACTTGCAAAATTATCAAACTAGCTGCATCAAAGAAGTCGCAATTAATTGTTTTGAGAATTAATAAACCCGGTCAATAACAAATTCTAATTCTTTTGAATAACAGTTTATTTATTTAAAAACAAAAATGTAAATAAAAATAAGCAAGAAACAAAAATCAAAAAGGATGTCTGTGTTTAATTTATTAATATTATTCGTGCTTTATAAAAATTGAAACAACAGTTTTAAGTGCTACCACTTGTCGATTCAATGATCCGGCACTTGTATATACGAGTAGACTTGAACCGAGTCAATGATACAAACAAAAAAAAGAAACAACTTCAGACACATGACACACCTCTCTTTGCATGGTCAATGCATCTTAAAGTGGCCTTCAACTTTCGGATACTATTATATTGTTTTCGGTACATTTTTAACCCTTTGAGAGCTGATTGAGGACAACATTGTAACAAAACAATGAAAATTTGGTAATTGCCCTTCAGTTTTGATGGATTTAATTGTGGTATTTTCTAATATGTGAGTAGGAACTTGAACAACCTGTCAGTTATTTTAAGACCTGACTTGCGGTAAATTGACATTTATTTCTCTCTTGAACCAAGAATTAGTCTTGAAAAGTCGCTAACTAATGCAATCTCTGTGATATATTTTAACTTGCAGATTATATTTGTATAGATTTTTAATTAAACTTGTCTCAGTAAAGTCATATCAAAGTATAAACGCTTTAATTGCTTGTGGTATTTCTGGCTTAATGTCACGATGAAATGTTGAAATGCTGTTTGAGATAAACTGGTTGGTCAATAGGTCGGTGGCGTGTGCGGATTCTGATTTAAATTCTAGACACAAATACTCTTACATGCCCGTACATACAACTTTTTTTAATTTAAAAATTAATTTAGAGTGCGTTTCCTACTTACTCGTACCAAGCTTACATCATACATTTAATTAGTTATTCTTTTGGGTCTAAATTTGGCCTTGAGTGTTTAAGTAGTCTCATTGCTTTCATAAGATCAATCGTGTTTGTTTTTGTAGTGCGAGGTTATTGACATAAAGTGAGTTGGCAATTTTATTTTTGTTAAACAAGATGACTTTGATCGAGAGTTTGAAATTGACAACATAAATTGATCATAACAGAAAAAAAAAACAATAAAGCTGGTAGTTATATTCTTTGATCTAATCATTTTTGACAAAGTAAATAGGATCATTTATTTAAAAAAATTATTGAGAATTGAATTACCCCTTAAGAGGCCATAAGGCTAACACTTCATCACTCTTCATCTTGGTCAATTTCTGATGATGATGAATGTTTAATCGTAAAATACCAATTTCTACTTAGTTAACCCAGTCTTTTGCCGTTCTTTTGATTTGATCTTCTGATGATCATACAAAAATGAACTGATGCTAACATGAGATGGCGCAGATTAAAAGGATGACGTGCTTTTAATTCGTATTAACCAATGGATTTCTTAGCATTGTCCGGCTCTTAGTTAGTGCTGTTGTTGTTGCCTTTTCAAAATGAGAGTTCCAAAAGTGATTAACATCACATCGGCCGTTGGTATGTTTGTTTGTATGACGAGCTAGATAGATGAAGGGATGTGCTTCATATTCAGAATGAAGTTTTAGATCATCTAGAAATTCTTTAAATAACCAAGAATTGTTTGCTTTGCAATAGACCAACAATTTTTTCAGCTCCGGATATGGAAATATCCACTGCACTTTAAGTGTTTTATATAAAGGATCACATACTTACTGATTCCGGTCCTGTTGTTTTGAGGCGTTTGAGTTTTTTTCTTGACGGCGCACTGTGGTCCAAAATGACTTTTTTCGTTGCAAAAATCATAACTTTTGAACACGTGAAGCTATCGCAATAATTTTTTTTCCCTTAAAGGTAATTTCCAAGGCTATACAAATTGTGAATTTTAAGAAAATTACTTTACAGGGTGTTTCAGAATAATTGGTTGATGTAAGATTTTCTTAGAAAAAGGAGTTAACAGAATAAAGTCTGAAAGTAAACTTTTTAAAAACAGTTCTAAATTTTTAAAACTTTGTAAAAAAAAAGTTTTTGACTATTCAAGTGAATTCATAACAACAGTGGATGCTTAAAGTTAACGCACCAATTTCAGAAATATTTTTTAAGGAGTATTATAAAACAGTATTTTTTCATGTTGTGGGGCATCAGTTTATTCTATAAACTGTTTGAATGATATATTTTATATGAAACAGTGTAGGAAAAAAGTAAACGAACGAAAAAAAAAAAAATCAAATAGAATATAAAATTTATATTCTTCTTCTTCTTCTTCTTCCTTTGCTTCGGCGCTGTTATGATCTCGATGTCGAGGGGATCATAACTCTCCCACGTATCTGCTTTACACTAGTGATCCGCCTGTGGGGTTCGCCGGGTTGACCTCAGAAATCGGCGGCAAGCCTCCCGGTTTTGTATTGTTTCATTTCTGAGGCCAACTGAATGCTGGTGTTTTTGCATTTGTTTGTATCAGGAGTGTTAAGGCCTACCTTTCTTTTTATTCCGAATTGGAACGTTGTATGATATTGCCTTTTTGACGGGGTTCTCAGGATCTCTCCTTTGAACATGGCAATACCAAAAATTTATATTAACAAAATAAAATAGAATACATTATAAATATTTGTTTACAATTAACTACTATAGATCTAATTTTCAGAAAAAAATTCATCGGCATCGTTATCATTTTCAACAATTGATAGACCTATTAGTTCTGGGCAGTAACTCTTTTTCAGCTCTTTTTTTGATCTAACGTGTCTTAAAGATGAAACAAGTGGATCTGATTATATAGCTAGCATATTAAATAAATCTTCATTTTGTCGTTTCCGTGAGACTTTGCATGTATTTCAGTATCGATATCGCTTGTAGACTTTATTCCTTGATTCCTGTGCTTCTTCTGAAAGCTCCCCGATTGGCAAAATTTGATGTCTTATAAGTTCCCCTCCATTGTCCAAAATTTTGTGCAGAGTTGGTGTCAGGAGTTTGTAGCTGTATTTGGCTTTTAAAAGATCCGAAGTGGTTTTGGTATACTCGTTGAATTTATCTACATTAATAGATTCTTTAGATGACAGCGCATTTAAAATAACTTGCAGTTTCTTTATAAGATCCTTGTCTACTCGGGTTAAAGCTTACGTAACTTCTGGATTTTCAAAAAATCTATTTATATCCATTATCATAGTTTATATATATCTCCATAGTGTATATGCACAAGGATTATTTTACCTGTGAAATTTAAGCTTAACAATATGGGGTATCGGAAGAAAATTATTATTCCTACCTGTTCTATTAGATCATAAAATAATAATCCAAAATTAAATAATTCTTTCAACTTTGTATATGGAGTAGGCAATAAAGCTATTAATCCTTTACTTTTGGCAAGTTAATCTATGTTTAGGTACGAGTACTATTAGAATAAAATCAATAAATCTTTACAATAATTTAAGTTAAGGGGAATTTATTCAAAGAGGGTCGTCAAAGTGGGCGGTTTAAAAAAATTTAATGTTCAATAAAGTAATCAATAGTTTTTGTACAATATTTTATATTTTTTTTAATAATAATTGGCATTTGTATAAAAAGGGGCGTAGAAGTGGGCGGTTTTTTTGTCAGAATCAAGATAGTAATAAAACGATTTTTAATTAAAAAGAAAATTTCACGTTCTTGACTATTTTAATAATTAAAATAATTGAAATTTTCCATAAGGGAATTTGCTTTTAAGACCAAAAGGTCAGCACTGGAAACACGACTTTTTTTAAACAAATTACAATTTCTCTGAAGGTTGCAAATAGTTGCAGCTACAATTTTGCATATGGTTTAAGAAATAGTTAGGGTAATTAAAATTTTGATTTACGCACAAATAATACAACTAGAATAAACTATAGAAAATTAATATTTTACATTTAATATGCCAAAATTTCAAATACGAAAACAAAGAAGTTAGTTTTTTCTGCTTTTTCTTAACTCTAGAACGAAATTGACCAACTTTGAAAAGCTTTATAGGTCAAACTAGTTAGCGGAAAATTTTTTTGTTTGCTGTTTTTGAAGCTCCGTTTATATTTCTATTAGAAATAAAAAACAAAACTTTAAAAATAAAACATCGAAATTAGTATTTTTGCCACGAAATTTTCCTTTTCGGACCACAGTGCGGCGTTCTTACGTAATCTTCTGGCCTACCATCAAATTGTAGTTGTTATGCATCCACAATCCACAGCAAAAGTTATAACAAATTTTTTCGAGGAAAACATTATTTGACATAATTTACCCAACCATTTTATAGTATCTATTGAACTGCTTCTGTTTGACAAACAATTAAAGCCTTTTCTATCGCATGTTCACATCAGTACCACAATCTTCTCTTTCCATGGATTTGCTGATCTCATCTCGTCTGTTTTTCTCTAACCCACTTTCATGCAATTTTCTCGTAAATAATAAACGATGTGCTATTTATCTCTTTTTTATAATTAATTAAAATTACTTTATACACTCCCGTTAGGCAAATTATGTCAACGATAATTAAATGACATGAAAATGCAAAACATTAAACGCCTTACTCCATCGAGAAAGGCATCCCACTCTGCTGAGCCATCACAGCACAGTATCTCTTCAGTTCATTGATAAATAATTAAAAGATCACTGTGCATGCAATGGCACCCAAATAAGAGGAGTATCTTAATTTTCACGAACTTAGATACTCGTTCCAAAGTATTTATGGTAATTTTTATTTTTCGGTTATCTGAATCGGTGTATCTTTAGTGTGGCGAGCTGCTGCGCCTCTGTCTCACAAAGAGACGTTTTCATTTCTTAACAATTTTCGGCGTGGAATATTTTTGAATTGCACGAAAAGGTTAACACCTCCGTCCGTGGCGACATGATTGTGGTGGTTGCATCTCATGCAACACTTCATCGTGGTTGCAGTTCATAAGGTTCTTTATGTTTTGGTGTGATGTTTGCCAAAAAAAAAATTTTAAAACTGCTTAGTATTAAATTACAGATGAAAACAGACAGACAGAAAACAAGCCATAAATTACCATAAAAATTGTTTACTCAAGATTTATATCATAACAACAAAAAAATAACAAAACTAACAAAAATAAAAACTTAAATAAAATGAAGATGAATACGAAAATCCTTAATTGGTTGACTAATGACTGCTGAGCTAATAAAACTTTGCGGTTCTTTGGAAAATCCAATTTTGTAGCATTCGTTTGAGATTTAAAGATAAACGTTAAATTTAAAAATTATCGCTCCCCCTCGTTATTTTTTTTAAATTTTTTAATTTCATTTTCAGGTGGGTTTTTTTTGCTTATATAAGATCGGATATCGCATTTCATCTTTTTTCTTCTGGTTGTTTTTTACGACTTAGCATGCAACACTGGCTGATGTTTGGATATCAAATGTTTGTTTTTGTTCACTTTGTCAAGTCATAGACATTGGGATACATTAATCATTGAAACTCCCAGACTGTGGAGGAGTTTAGGCGGGCTTCGGGATGAGACATTTGGTTTGATTGATTGTTACTAACTTTTCATAGGTTGTCCAAGTCAATGTACTCATGCAAAGAAGAGGAGGCAAAAAGAAAAAAATTCTGTCAAAGATATGTGTTATTTCTCTGTCGTTTGGTGTGGTGGCTTAATGAGGTGAATGACAGGCGTAAAGAAGTTATTTAGTTATATCATCCGAAAAGCCTACATGGGTGTTCTTAAAAAAAATTTAATAACCTCGTGGTTGTACTCATATTTCAGCTTTTTTTAAAGTAATTTCCATGAATTTTTATACATTAAATAAATATGAACTAAGAATAAACGAAAGAGCTGATGTCCGAACTTGATTTTCAGGAAAATTATTAATTTATTACAATTACAATGTTGTCAGAATGGCATACCACGGTCGGTCTAGTATGACAACCTTGAAAGTGAGTAAGTCTTTTTTTTTTTTTTTGAGAACTTGATTGAGAACATGTGCCATCCGTTGAAGTATCTTCGATGATTTAAGTGAAGACTTGAGTATTTTAATTGATAAATTATTTGCTACCGTACACGTTTTGATTGAAAAGACCGGAAAATATACGTAATGATAAAAAGTACCAAAACAAGACCTAGTAGCACTTCAAACTTTCAAGTACTTGCTTCTTTGTAATAATAACTAAATAGGTTACGTAAGAATGCATGGGTGTTTCAATAACTTTCTTAGTTTTTATAAACCTATACGTAGGTGTCTTGTTTAAGGTTTTTACTTAATGGCAATGAGAATAGAGAACTAGATACGTGTACAATGATTATTTTGAGATTTTATGTGAGAAAAAATGTTTAATGACAAGCTTAACCTAAAAACCTATAATTAAATAATAAACAAAAAAATGCAAAAAAAAATCATTGACTAGAAGGCATTTTCACGTGATAAGGCCGTGGGCTGATGGTGTTTAAGTGCAATTAATCTATTAGACTCTTGTGTGCAGTAATTTGTCACCGTTTAATGAGTATTCGTTTGCGTTTAAGGTGGAACGAAGTAATTTTTCATGCTAATTTGGAAGCAGTGCATATATGCGCCTACAGATTTTAAGTCTATGACAAAATATTTTATTTTAAATCAGAAATAAGAAAATTAAGAATTTAAAGAAATGTGCACTCTCTATTTGTGCTACTGTGGTAAAACAAAAAAAAATATACACCAATATCACAATATTAATCAAGATTCATAACTCTTTCTTTTAGTGGATTACGAATATTTTGCAGGCGAAAAATCTCGATTTAAATTAAACCCCTTAACCTTGTATAATTCCTTGCTTAACACTAAGCAGTTAGAAAAGTCCAACAAACTGGTTTTCGTCTTAAGGTCTTCCGGTCTATGAGTCCGTGTGTCTACGGATCTCTACATTGAGCTTGAACCTATGCGAGTACGCTAATTTGGTACTTATGAATTTTCATTTGAGCTCATCTTAAGTGCGTAGCTATTATACAATGATTTTAATTCTGCCCAATGAACTCAAAAACGACTTTAAGGATTTTGATTGAATCTCCTATCTGTGAGATTGAGTTATTTGTTTCTGCCAAAAGTTGCGCATATCGGAAAAAGGAATTTGAAGTTTTTTGAGAAAATTATCTTATGTTTTTTAATTAAATGATACAAATTTGATTGCATTCCAAAATTCTTGTTAATATTTTTTTATACTTTAAAATTTAATTTCCAACAAAAATTATCAACGGGATATTGTATTTTTTTTTAAGTTGAATGTTTTTAAAAAATCCAAAAAATTTTTTGTTCGTAAAATTTTAATATGCAATTTCTTTACAGGACTTCTGATATACAAATTTTGATAGAAATCAGTGAAAGCACTAATGGAAAATAAAATCCAACAAATCAGTTCTTTGGCAACATTAACGTTTTCAACAGATTTGGGTAAGTTTTTTTTTCAAAATGTAGCTCATAAGTAAATATTTCCTAAGCGTTTGTGTAGAGGGTACCGTTATTGTTTGGGCTAATAACATTTCAATTTGCTACCTTTGCAGTCATGAGGAAAATCATTTCATTGGATTAGGCTGACAAATAGTTAAGCGATGCTTTTGGGTTCCATATCACTATATTGTTAGGTTTGATTGAAATGAAGAGATACATTTTTTTAAGAATTCTAAACTTGTCTACAGTACCTTCAAAGGCTTCAAAAGAATCAATACAAATCCTTTACGAAGCCTTAAGTTAAATAATGTGATTTTCAGGGGTAAAATTTGGAAAGAATTTAGGTTATATTTTTGTATACAACTTATTGAAGGGTTAAAAAAATTCCTACCATAGAGTAAAGGGTGGGCGAAATACAAATGCAATAAAATGAACAAAATTAAATTTTGTCCATGTATTATAGCTTTATAATAGTAGTAGTAGTACCTCTTGGCATAATAGTTAGTGCGTTGGACTTTCATGGGGAAGGTCTCGAGTTCGATTCTCAGCCGCTGCAAAAAAGTTCTTTAGGGGTGTACTGCCTTTTGCGAGAAATCGACAAATCCTCTAAGAGTATAACTCTTGTCATGGTAAGTGCTGCTCATAAGCCGTTCGGAATCGGCAGAAAATTTTAGGTCCCGTCCGTTCCTGGTAACACGCATAAAGGAATGGTTGAGAGTTGTAAGTCACTAGGTCCTGGTTCACTTCGAGCTGTTGCACCACCAAATTCATTTATTTTGATTTATTTTAGCTTTATAAGTAAGAGCAAACATTCCCATTAATTGTGGAACACAGCGTCGTTCAAATGGCTACTTCAGCTGGCTTCCCAGTAGCACATTCTGTCATTCCAAGCGAATAATCCGAAATCTTTCTGCAGAATTCTCCTCAGGCTAGTGCGTGAAATTTTGATTGAGAACATGAGTGATGCCAAAACTTCTTTTCAAAAAACGCACACTTTGGAAAAAAGTTTTCAACATTTCCCAATGTTGTGCAAGCTTTAAGCGACTCATTTCGATTTGAGAAGGTATGAATAATACTGATTTCCTGTTAAGATTTCGAGCGTGAAAAAGATGTCAATGTCAAAATTACCTATGATTTAAAAAGAAACCACTAGATACCCCACCCTGCGTATAGGCCAAATTTCATTGTGATTTCCACTTTTCAAAATCTAAAAGTTCATGATTTTTTTTTAAGTTTTAAAAATAATATTTCACAAAGTTGTTTCCACAACTCTCTGTTCTTCTGAAATGTTAACAGTCATGTTGTAATAAACGGAACAAGAAAAGTTAAATTGATCCTAGTAACTATAGTATAGTAACTATTGTTGATATATAAAAATCTCTACCTTTTTATTAACCACATGTTATTTAAGGGAATGTCCCAACGTATAAACATAACATTTAAAGAATAACTCTATGTTCTATATTCTGGTAGTATTATATTCTTGTCAGTCGGGTCTTCTTGAAGAATTTCAGAAGTGGAGCGCATTAATTGTTTTCTAATCCGAACATCTTCAGCTTGTTAACTTGATTCAGGTTATAACGTTCATAACAATGTAGTTCCCCAAGGTGTTTTAGAGAAAGTCTCACACAGAAGAAAACAAATCAAGAATTTCAAGCGATTTAATCTAATTTCACTTCAAGTTACCTAGCAAATTGCCTTCAACATAACAGGTGTTTTTGCTTAAAAACAAATAGCAATCTACTTTGACTTATGGAGAGAAAAAATGATTGACAATTGCGTACCAATCAACACTCCATTTAAAACTTCTATACCAATCTCGCTGATGGTATTTTGTTCCTTATTTAGTCCTCAAACTATAAAATTTACAAATATTTTCTATTTAACCATTTTCGGAATGAAATTGTAGCATCCATCGAACGAACATCTCTTCCCTAATTTAAAACCAAGAAAAATGCATTCCATTGTACTTGTGCTTGTTTGTCAGCTTGTCACCATTAACGTCACGACTTGGACTGCAACAACTTAAGATGCAAGTTAAGCTAAGTTCGCTTCGTGTATAGTAAATTTATTCAAAGTGTCCATTTTGAAGTAATTTTCTATCACCTTAGATGTTGCTTAAGATTTCTGTTATAATTTGTGTCAGATTTCGATTTCATCGTCTTCACGCACCTGTCAAAATCGTAAATGACAAAAATAAAAAAAATAAAAATACAACACGAAACACACGATGGGCAAGAGCTCCTTCTTGTCGTAGTCATTTGTATGTAATTAAGGCTGAAACACATTTTCGCGCCATAATTAGACGATGTCACATCCAAATGGATTAAGCCAGTGGGTAAGTTTTATAATGGAGGAGTAAATCAGGTAGCACTGCGAGCCAGTAATGGAGGATAAGCTTGCTATCTGCGTCTGCGTCCGTGTCTGTAATGTCCATAGCAGCCTCTTTGTGCTGCTATATGATTTATGAAGGAGTGCATGTCTGGCGTTGTTTTTTTTTGCTTTTCATGTTTTTTTTTTTTTAATCTTCAGGTCTTAAGCCGCGCAGTGGAATCACTTTAACTTCACGACAAAAATAGCAAAAAGAAAACAAAAAATGCTTTTAGCTCCCTAATTAGACGTGATTTTCTTGTGATACAATTCACGCAACTGTTGAGTAGAGTTTCTTTTTTTTTTATTCATTTTTATTTTTTTCCTTAAATGAGTATGAAAAGAATGCAAATATATTGACAGATCGTGTGTTACTTCAGAAATGTCTGAGGAATATCATGAAAGTATTTGAGTTATTTTGAAATATTTTATAATCAAATAAGTGTAAAGTTATTTGTTGTTGCTATTTTGTTTTTATTTTTGTGGAACTTGAAGCTCTAAAATATTTCTAGTTTGATCTGGGGCTATCGAAGTTAAAACCCAGATACATCTTACTATCCCTATTTTCGGGACATTTTATTAAGAACATAATGCTTCTTTGTATATATCTGGCTTAACTTGAGCGATGTCCTTCACCTTAAGGGTATCGGTCGATTGTAGTTCATTCGCATAGACCTGCGACTTCAGGAAATCCCGCAAGAAAAAGTCAAGTTCGCCGCCGCTGGCCCAGAATCCACCCAAACGGTAATTTTTTGACGATGCATTGTCACCTGGTGAACCTCGTTTGGGTTGGTGTTATTCCATATACGGAAAATTTTACTTGTTCACTCAGCCATTCATCCAAAAATGAGCCTCGTCGCTAAAGAAAAACTTTGTTTATCAGGACTAATTAGCAACATTAAAATTCCTTTCACAAGTTAATATTACATTTAATAAAATTTTTTCTTTTAAATAAATAAAACGGTCCTCTGTGAAAATTTTCAAAAATTGCATTTAATTTAAATTTACTTCCTTCGACTTATAACTGCGTATTAATTCTTTTATTTGCATTGTTAAATTACGTTTCGGTTGGATAACTCAAAGCAAATAACCTGTGACAATTTTGAATGTAAGTCATATGGCTAATGGGTTATGCATTGTGAATTTTATTTACTTTGTGTTTTTTTTCTTTTTAATTAAAAAAGGCCAAATGCGGTCATCGTTGATGGTCTACTGATTTTAATTACCATGTGTTTATTTTTAGAAGTCCCCGTTTCCATCACAGTTGCAGTGAGCTTCTCATTATAACTTTGCCTTATTGTTCGATCCCTATCATAATTTGTTAATTTTTTTTTATTATCATTATAATTTCCACTGTGTGACAGTAATGGGAATAATTTTTCACACCAACGTGTGATACATTTTAAAATCCCCAAACGCACCCACCTCCTCATCTCAGATACAGAGACGCGACTTACCTTCACCTTGTTGTTTTTTTTTCAAGTCCCACCAGCAGGCGAGCATCAGCTTTAGGTAAATCAGTTCAGCTCCAGCTCAGCTCTTGGCGTCAATTTGTTTTTTTTTTTTTTATTTTATTTAATGGACTTTCGCATTTAAGCCTTTAAGCGACAAAAATAATTTATTTGCATAAATTATACGACACCCCTTCCTACACACAGTTTTTAGTTTTGTGATTCTTACATATATCGTGAATATTGAAACTCGCCCCAAAAAAAAAAAACTTCAAGACAGGCGTTTCACTTTATATGATTTTATCGCACGTAATGAAGGTCAAGGTGATGAAGTCGCCATAGTCAAAGAGAGAAAACTGCACAACCCAAATTTCGTACGAGCTTGTGTGTGCCCCCAAAACGAAAGGATTGTTGTTTCGAGTCCCTGACTCATGTGACCCACAGTCATAAGTAAAATTTATTATTTAAACTTTCAATTCCTCCCTGGCCGCCATATGATCAGAATCCAGAACCAACCGAGGAATGAAAACTGTAATGGAGAACTGAATGGAGCAAGATACGGCCGACGACAACGACGACGCCCTGTAATTACACATTCACGGATGTTGACATCTCGTGCCTGATTGTTCCGCACCGCAACCACCCCTGCCGCCGCACTTCCAGTGCCACCATACGACAAAATCGAAGATAAAAGAAGTTGACATCGATTGTTGGAAGGAAGAGAGAGAGAGAGAGAAACGAACCCCACCCGGTACCCGATGGATGGAGTTTTTCAAAGCGACAACAATAAACCATGCAACAGACAACAGACACCCCAGTTTTCTTGTTTTTGTTCGTCCAACTTTCGAGGTGAAGTAATTGTGTCTTAGGTGCCGTGCCAAGCCAATAAGTCATAACCCAAGATCACTGACAAAAGGAGGCAAAAAGAACAGAAAACAAAATAATTCGTTGCAATTGCATCAATTGCTGCTTGCCGCTACAATTTAAACTATCGAGCAGCGGCGCGCAAGCTTACAATTTTGTACAAAATTTAAAAACGCAATTGTTATATGCATCCATGGAAAATGGACCGAAAAATCCGACACAGAGCCAAGCTATCCGGTCCTTATAGCCTGACGACGACTACAACGACGACCAGACGACGAGACTAGTTTTGTTAAGATCTCAAATGATGGCTTTGTAGTGTGTTGGAGCTGGGTGCTGTCATTTTGCCTTAAGAAACGTTGCACTCTGGACTAAGACTGAAGCTTGAATTATTAGATAAAGATTCGACATGAAAGTGTTGTTGTATGGTTGCAGTATAGTGGCACACTTTTATAAAGTACTAAGCACGATAGGTAGAATCCGGGGTTCCAGTGTGGTGGTGCATTATTTGACGCGTGCTACTCGTGAACGTTAATTTGTTTCTACTTTCATAAAAAAAAAAACATTTGGTTTTAATAGAGACTTCATTGTAAATTGGCAATTATGTATGTTGAATATGGATATGGGGTGTCAATCACCTTAATGGGAATATGTCAATCAATGAATAATGATCTTCAAGGCCGTATGAATCGATAGAATTAATGTGCGAGAAGAGTTTTAGGTTATTTCTAAGAAGAATCAAAATAAATCATCGAATAAGTTCGCAGCTAAGCTCTTTTGTTTATTTCTATTTAAATCGATATTCTAGATGGTTTTTTTTCTATTATTTTCGTACGAATAGAATAATACTATTCAGCTTTTTTAAACAACTTTTCAAAGCAAGAAGTGGTAGAATATTAGTTTCACGTACATAGATACACAAAAGAGTTGGAATACGAACTTATTTTTTTGTATTTTTTTTTAACAAAAAAAAAGAACATTAATTTATCGAATCCATGCAATATTCAACAATTAACTTCCTCATAACCATTGGATTTTTTTCTGTGGGGATTGTTGTTATTTTGATGACCTTCCTCATTTCATTGATCTGTATAAATTGTCCGTCGCAAGACAAACACCCTCCATCTTAGTAACAAGTACTCTTCCTGGATTATGTGGTCTTTTTTTTTTTTTATATTTATTTTTTATATTTATTTATTTATTACCGTCATTCAAGTTACAAGACTTTATGAAGACTACCCATTAAAATTAACTTTCAATACATGTATATACAATTTTAAAAAGATAAATTAATTAATTATACAATTTGAAATTTGAAAAAAATAAATCATAGAATAGAACATATGTATATTTTTTTCATGCATTCTTTTTTTTAGGACTTTTTGAGATTTGGTTTTTTGTTTCTGCTTGATTTTTTTGAAATTCTCTTGCATACGCTGATGCTGACATTCTTCCAAGAAATCCGGAAATTCCTAAGCGCACGGATATTTTTGACAGCCGTTTGGTATTTGTTTTACAACATGGGAACTCTTTTTCTGTTTCGGATTACCAAGCTGTAAATTTTGAGTTTTTAAAAAAAACTATGCAAGAAGTTAAGAAACTTTTTTTTTTAATTTCTGAGTTTAGTGCGTTGGAACTCAGGTGGAGTGTCTTGGGTTCGATTCTCAGTAGCTGAAAAAAAGTTTTGATAAATCCTCCAAGAGTATCCCTTGTCTTGAAAAGTTGTGCTCATGAGCCGTTCGGAGTCGGCAGAAGATTATGAGTCCCCTCCATTCTTGGTAACGCACACAGGAATGGTTGAGACTTGTAAGTAACAAACTCCTAGTTCTCTACGAGTTATTGCATCACCATTCTTTTAATTTCAAATTTTCTAATTTAACCTTTTCTTGATTTCCATCAGCTGAGTACTCTTAAAACAGTGACAGTTTGTGCAACTAACTTAAAAAAATTTGATTAGGAAAGATAAATTTTATTTCTCAAATTCTAAACGAAAAATTATCTCCCAATTTTGCGAGATTTGATCTGTATTCACCCACACATACAAACAGGGTCTCCTATCAAATATTTAACAAATGTTATAAATGTTCTCATTCAAGCTATAGGACAAAAGTCTAAACGAACACATCTTGTGCCATTTATGCAGAGTTTGAACATTCAATTTAAAATTCTAAATTGAATTGAGAGCAGAAACATGCATAAATACCAAAATGTTGTCCTAAAATATTTATAAAAATCAATTAAATAATTTCGGACCAATTTGTCTTTCATTTTAAACTCTCCAGACCACCTGATCATGAAAATAAGCCTTATCACCTGCACTGTGGCTTGCAGTGACCAACTCTTAAGGACAAAAAATCAGTTGAACATAGTTCAATCTAACGAGGTATTACCAACTATCGAAATATCTCGAGAAATAAATAAGTAGGTGTTCAATGCAATTTATATATTAACAGTTTACTGATTTATTGCAGGTTGCTGCTCACAAAAAAAGGCGTTCG
The DNA here is from genome assembly GCA_963931855.1 of Philhelius festivus. Lineage (NCBI taxonomy): Eukaryota > Metazoa > Arthropoda > Insecta > Diptera > Syrphidae > Philhelius > Philhelius festivus. Next base: position 4,979,812 of record OZ007555.1, on the reverse strand, counting down.
CATTTAATTTCGTATCGTTACTGCGAATTACATGGTTATTTATAAAGTCAACGAAAAGAAAAAACCGAAATCCATTACCAAATCAATCGATTATTTTAAACCACGTAACTACTTATGGGTTTTTGCAGCGCAGCGTAGCCTGGCCAGATAGAGAGAATGGAAAAAACGCCTTCATACTTTTGGTCTTTAAAATAATATTTTCCAATCGTCAATCATTATCTAGTAAATTAAATAAATCTGCAATCGAATTTCATATGACAGTTTGCTAGAGTCAATCCGAGCTTCGATTAGTTCTCTGTGAAAAGTTTGAATTTTTCGAAATTCAAAACGAAACTTTTAAATTCGTTGATTTTTTTGGTTTAAAATATCTCTCCTCATCAAAGCATACGAGTAATTTTTTTATTTATTAAGAACATATCTTTGTAAAAAGTGTGCCCTCAACATAGCAGATTTTTACATCCGAAGCAAAAATTAACATAAATATTTTGTTTTTGTTTCGTGACAAAATTTGTTGAGCTAGAAATGATATTCTTATTTTTAATTAAAATTTAAATAACTAGCTTGTGTAGCAGCTTCATACTCCAGAGCCAAGTTATTGACAAAATCTCTTGACAAATCTAATTCTGCTAGATCATCTTTGAACATATCCTCACGTTTAAATTGGTCCAAGAAAGCTCCTCTTTTCTTCAACTTGTCATACTGGTTCAGTGATCGATTGAAGAGTGAACTGATTCCAGTGTGATTGGCCAACATCAAGCCGGATACCTTGTGACTACTTTGTACATAGGGACTGCTACGCGACAGAGCCACTTGTATGCTTGCTGGTCCCCATGGTATAAATTGAGCAAGCTTACGTTCGCGAATGCGTTGCAGGGATTTATGCACCTGTGTGGGGTCCACTTCACCCTGGAAATAAATAATTTATTGATTAAGTTGGTACAAGCATAGAAAAGCTAAGAGTGGATTTTGAATGACTAATCTGGGCTGCGCAATTTTTCTCCGGAATATGTTTAATTGATCACTTGGTAGATAAGTAGCTTATCATTATTTAAAAAAAAATTCAAATTAATTCAAACCTCGTGGTGACTAAAAGTAACCAAAAATGATTTTAGGTGAATATCTAGCCATAACATAGCTTTGTGATTATAATTTTCTTCAAAATATTCACTCAGCAGAGAAGTAATGCTATCATTTTGATAGAAAATTGTATAAGCTATAAATTTGAATTACCTGAATTATATTCAAAATCGAGATGTAACAATGGTGATTTGTCTTATCAGGTCCCATAGACACCATCATGTTTTTCGGCTGAAGCAGACGTCTCATTACATCCAGAACTGTTGTCTTCCGGACATTGATAGTTTGCTGGAAAAAAATTTCTTCGATCAGTCTAAATTATTTTCTTCACTCGTACGCTGGATTTACACGAGTGGCAAAGTTTTATGACAATGGCTAAATATGCGGATTTATGAGGCGTGTAAATCCAGCATTAAAACTCACATCATTCTCTGTGGTTAGAGGAGTATATCCAGTCATCAAAAAGTGCAGTTGAGGCGTTGGAATGAGGGGTGCAGTAAGGCCGATCATGTTGTTGTTCATATAAGATGGATACCGCAAGGTTGTCGTGCTGACCGACATGATTGTCGATACCAGCGTATTGATTTGGGTGAAGCTGGGATTTTCTATATGCAATCGATCTGTGGCAATTCGATTTAATGCAGTATTATCCAAGACCACAACACAATCGGCACTCTTGGTCAGGCGTTTCAATGTCAGCATCGAATTATACGGCTGCACAACAACATCACTGATCTCGTCCTGATTCGGAAAGACACTGTAAGTCTGGAGGAGTTTCTTTGGGAAACGATCAGCTAATCGTTCCAAAATATACGAGCCCATTCCGGAGCCTGTTCCCCCGGCAATTGAATGGCAGAGAACGAATCCTTCTAAGCTGTCACTTCCCTCGGCCTCACGATCAATAATATCGAAAACTTCTTCGTGGAGTTTCTCACCTTGGCTATAGCCAGAAGCCCAGTTGTTCCCAGCACCACCACCATGTTTCGAGAGGAAAACATTTTCTGGGTTATAAAGCTAAAGAAACCATATTTAGATTCTGTATCGAACTTCGTGCGATGAGCTTGAGTGATTTTACCTTTGCATACGGAGAGCTCATAATGTTGTGTATGACTCTCGGTTCCAAATCCAACAACACCGATCGTGGAATGTAATGATTATCATCGGCTTGATAGAAGAAAACATCTTTTCTGTCCAACCCATCGCTGGCAAAATCCTCTAAAACTCCATTTGGTGAGATTCCATGTTCGAGACACAAGCGTTTCCAGAATTCAAATCCAACTTCAAAGCAAAGTCAATTTTAGTTATGATCACTTAAATCAATCGATCACTTTTTTCCTTACTCTGATTCCCGCATTGTCCCAATTGTAAAGTTATTATTTCACTCGGCATACTAAACAACAAAACAAAATACTTGAAACAATATCAAACATACAAATGTGTCATTGCAATCAGGGTAACGGACTGTTTGTCACGTTATCATTTTTGGTTAGTAACGGATTATGATGATCTCATCATGTTTAATTAGAGTTTGAATTAAATTTGGCTAGTTCAAATGGATTAAGATCTCAAGAGTTCTCCGCTCCCACTTTTGCTGGAGAATTACAGTGAGTGTGAACAAGTTTTCTCTTTTTCAGTGATTTAATTTTCTGAGATAAACATGATCAAAAATTCGACTACAAATCTTTTCTCATTCGAGAATTTTTCTTTAGAATTTTTGTTCATGTCTATGTGATCTCGAAAAACTCCAAGGTTCAATAATTAGAACAAACTTTATGACACCTTTTGTTGTCGTTTAATATAAAAAAGTACACCAGTCAAACTTTCAAATGAATATTGAGCAGTTGAGGGTTTGGACGAATGCATTTAATTATGATATTATAGACTAACGAATATTACAAATAAATTATAAAATATAATTTTTCGCTTTATATATATTTATTTATATGAGACTCTTCCCAAAAAGAGATTTGTTAACATCGAGTGAATCAGTCAAAGCTATTCATTTATTTGTGATTTTCAAAATAACATTAAGTTAGATTAAAAAGCATAAATTACTTTTACTGGAGTTGTGTGCCTGACAATATCTGACGTTAAAAAAATAACCTATGCATATTATGTACTCGTAAATCTTTCTATATAATAATAATAATAAAAATCTTTATTGTTTCCATTTAATGTAGTATACAAACTTAGAATATACATAAAGATTAAGTAAGATAATGTTCTATATATGTAGGTTCTTTTCCAAAACTTTTTTCTCCGTATTTCAGATTTAAATCCAACCTTCATTAAAATAGTGTACATCCATAAATGTGAATTTTATATTTTATGCCTTTCTGTTAGATGAAAACAAATTGAAACATTTGGTGCGTTATTTCGCATTCCGGACAAAATTCCATTATTAATACAAAACGCCATCGCTAGCACTTTAGCTTTGCGGCAAGCATGGGTAGCAAAAATTGATCAACACATGCTTCATAAAACAAAATGTATATCTTACGTATATAAAAATATTCCTTGTTAGAACTGCAGCATAAACAATGTAAAATAAAAACATGAATTTGAATTCCAAGATACTGATTGACTAATTTGTAAAAACCATAAATAGACGGGCAGTACTGAGAACTTAACCATTTTAACGTCAAAGTGGTTTAAATTGGCCCGAGTTTTCAAAATAATAAAATTTTGTCATTTGTTTTTAAGTTTCGCTTTCGTACAGCTCTGTTATGATTTTGATCGACATAAGTTACTGTATATTCCATTAAATTTTGTCTGTAAGATTTTATAATCAAAGTGGAATTAATGTGACAATAGCCGTGTCTTTTTTTTTTTTTGCAAGTCCATATACGAGTAGAATTGTAGAAGAAAACGACATCCGGACTTAGGAACTTCTTTAAAAAAATGTTGGAAGCACTGTGCACGCTATTACATTTTTCAGCTGTATTGATACTAGCATCAACAACTATAAGTAGTTGTTGTATTTGCATGTAAAGCACTTAATCCCGATGTCGTTTTTTTTTCCTACAATTTCTTATGGACTTGCAAAAACACACGCCTAATGTCACTACCGTAGCATTTCATCATTTTTACATGTATACTTATACTAGTCACTTGCAGCATTATAAAAATATAAATATAAAACATTCTCGATTTATCTTGATTATAGTATTTCCTATAATCTGATTATAGCAACATGTTCTTTCAAGTGTGCTCTTTCTATTCAATTTGTATACATTTTATATTGTATATCCTCTTTTGTTGCAAGGTATAACATAAAATGGGACAGTTTTAACATGTTCGTCTCGATATTGATTTCTCGTTTTATCTATAATATGTATTTTATTACGTTTTTTTTTTTCTTTTATTTGAGTATATATAATATGGAGGGCTCGTTCCTATCCCTAATGCATTGTAGTACTTGAAGTTGTGATAGGGGTCGTTGTCTCACTTTCTGTAAGTTAAGGATACAGCCGTATCCTCCGATTTGTGCTTACCTTCTCCTCGCATATAGTTCTCCGTCACATGTGATATGAAGCACTCGGCAATAACTTTGTCTTACACAAATTTGAGTAGCGCCCCCTATGATAGTCACGCATTTGGAATAGAAACGAGCCCTCCATATTATATATACTCAAAGGAGAGAATACACAAGTGATAATTCTTTTTTGCTTCCTATAAACTGCTATAACTTGTTGGCCTGTTAATACGAAACTATGCAATGAAAATTTAACTTACCTCCATTTTCTTCCATTTCGATTTATTGTTTTTTTTTATATATCATGCGTCCGTCAACAAAAATTATAGAAAAATGTAAAAATATCGCAAATTTACAAAATACAGACGAAGATGCTATAATAAAGATGAACATGTTCGTCTTTACTATAATCTTGACTTCTGCATTTCTCGAATTTGCTATAAAGCAGAAATGAAGTCCTTCTGTGAATTCTGTATTTGGCATCCCTTTTTTTTTGCAGAAATCAAATGCAGATACATGTAAATTCACCAATAATCTTTTTTTTAAAAATAAAATATTAATACAAATTAATTATTGTAAAGACACCCTTAAAAACACACAATTTTTGTAAACCCATATCCTAACAATCGAATTATCATTGTGAATGAACACATTTATTTTGACACTTCTCTTTTGGTATGTATTTATTATACATTTTAACCTAAACCAACCAATCTAACTATTTACCGGCGTTGGCGTTGGTTTTATTTTATTTGTACATTTGTAGTAAAATTGATAAATTGATTAAACTTATTTCATCACTTTTCATTTTACAATAGCTGCACTTGAATTCAGCTGCATTTCATCATTCAATTAGTCAACTTAAGTGTTTCCCTGCGAGTGTAAGAAAAAAATCTCATCAAAATGGTTGTCCGCCCGTACAACGATGAACTCAAATATCTGGAAAAAATCTCCGACCATTGTTGGCGTATCAAGAAAGGATTCCAACCGAATATGAATGTCGAAGGATGTTTCTATGTGAATTCTCGATTGGAGAAACTTATGTTGGACGAATTGAGAAACTCGTGTCGACCGGGAGCTGTTGGTGGCTTTTTGCCAGGTGTGAAGCAGATTGCCAACGTTGCCGCGCTGCCGGGAATTGTTGGACGATCTATTGGATTGCCCGACATCCATTCGGGTTATGGATTCGCCATTGGCAATATGGCAGCTTTCGATATGGACAATCCATTAAGTATAGTCTCGCCCGGTGGAGTGGGATTCGATATCAATTGTGGCGTCCGTTTGCTGCGTACCAATCTTTTCGAGAAGGATGTACAGCCACTGAAGGAACAACTGGCGCAATCTCTATTCGATCACATTCCTGTCGGCGTTGGATCTAAGGGTATCATTCCAATGAACGCCAAAGATCTCGAAGAAGCCCTGGAAATGGGCATGGATTGGTCACTGAGGGAGGGCTATGTCTGGGCAGAGGATAAGGAGCATTGCGAGGAATATGGTCGCATGCTAAATGCTGATCCCTCGAAGGTGAGCATGCGGGCGAAGAAACGCGGTCTTCCCCAGTTGGGTACACTGGGCGCAGGAAACCACTACGCAGAGATCCAAGTTGTCGAGGAGATCTACGACAAATGGAGTGCCAACAAAATGGGTATCGAAGAGAAGGGACAGGTTAGCGTGTTCTTCTTAACTTAGACGATGTCCTTTTCAAATTAACTTTGTTTCAGGTCTGTGTAATGATTCACTCTGGAAGTCGAGGTTTTGGCCATCAAGTCGCCACTGATGCCCTTGTCCAGATGGAAAAGGCCATGAAAAGGGATAAGATCGAAACAAATGACCGTCAATTGGCCTGTGCCCGGATAAACAGCGTCGAAGGACAAGATTATCTTAAGGCAATGGCTGCAGCCGCAAACTTTGCCTGGGTCAATCGCAGTTCCATGACATTCCTCACCCGACAAGCGTTTGCCAAGATGTTTAGGACAACTCCTGACGATCTGGACATGCACATCATCTATGATGTGTCGCACAACATTGCCAAGATCGAGAATCACATGGTCGATGGGAAGGAGAAAAAACTCTTAGTCCACAGAAAGGTGCGTATCACAAAATATTTTTTATTTTGTTTGAAAAGTATGTAGTTGATATTTTTGAGGAACAGAAAAGAAGCCAAGCCAAGCTTTGTAGGCATATTTTTAAAGCCAGCATCAGATAAAGAAAACTGACCTGTGATTTTTTATTCTCTTCGAACACAAACATTTAGAAAACAACTATTTAGAGTTAGAAACTTCGTTTGAGATTCAGGTTAATTTTTTATTAATTATTTTTTCATAATTGCATTTTTCTAATAGTCTCGAGACTGGTAAACGGTGCCTGTCTGGGATTTGTTGGCTTTTAATCCAATTGGATTCCATGCACGCTGCTTGAAGTCATGCCAACCATCATTCTGGTATCTACGAAGACTTGGTCTTTAAATCGTTTCGGTCTCCCTGGTCATCTGGAACCTGTTAGTTGAGATTTGAAGACTTTTGAATAGATATAGTCGACGAGTTTTGAACTTTTGGACAACATGCAGATTTTGTACAGTTTTCGAATATATCTTCTCATTCATTGCCATCCTCGCAACCAGGAACACATAAGTCAAAGAGTGTTTTTGAACCTATTTGTCTCTAAAAACCGAAGTAGCAGCGGCTTTCTAGGGTAATTATTCGTAAGATCTCCACAAATGTGTCGTTCGTGAATTCTCCTCCTTTTGAACTCATTAACTTTTAATAATGATGTGTTTTCCTAGTGATGACCACATGTTTTTATTTTGTTTGTTGATGATATGTTCTTAGTCTCGCCCTCATTTTCTTGAAACGCAACAGAATGTTAAGAACGGCTGATAAAGTCTATATCGTCCGCATACCGGAATAGTTAAGATCATCCACCGTATTAACACCTCCCTTGCGCACTAATCTCCTTGTAGAAACCTTTTTCATATTTGTATACGTTCGGAGGTGATATTCCCCAGTATCACGTTGCTCTGTGTACGTAGATCTCCTGACAATGACGGTTTTTCTTTTCTTTTGAAAATTTTCTTGGTGTCTAGTGCCAACTTTCTTGTATATACTTTTGAAGGACTTTAAACCCGTTTTTGTCCCTGCGTGAATTCTAGATCGATGGCAACCGACAATAAAAACGGTGTTTACAGTGAAAGTCTCGTTGTCGTTCCGAAGTTTCTGGTTGTCTTTATTTTGCCTAGCGGTATTGCCCTAGTCAAATTCCCTGCTGCTAGAATTTCTATTTAAACTGGGACTTTGAATTAGCCTTCACGTGTAAAATGAATGAAAAACTTGAACGTTGGTTCTAGGGCTTTGCTCCTATACTATATTTCTCAGAACCATTTTTTTTTTTAAATTCAATGTAAAGGTTCGATTCCTTCCAAGTTATTATTTAAGGACCCTAGTGGGATTATCACCTAAGTCGATTGAGCGAAAACAATCCGGCTGGGAAACGCATTTTGGTATTCTGGCTAGACGAAAGCATAGCAGACCTTGCTCACGTTTAAAGGTTGGCGTATTCCATGACCTAAAAAAAACCGTCGGGTGGGTAAATAAGTAACATTAGCCCTCGATTGGAATCGAAAAAAGGGATAGAATTTTTTTAAGATGTTCTGTCGAATTTGTTAAAGTAGAGTCTAGAGTGAAACCGTCTAGTGTAAGTTATCCACAAAGTCAACCAGGGAAATTTCTTCGTTTTATAAAAAGTAAATTCAGAAACACATTGTTGCAGAAATGATGCACAATCAATTTCTTCAATCAACCATAAGCCGGTAACACTTCTTTTACCTTATTAAAAACAGTTTTCACATTGCATTTTTGATCTTTGCAGGGCTCCACACGTGCATTTCCACCTCATCATCCTTTGATACCGGTGGATTATCAGTTAACTGGTCAACCAGTGCTTGTCGGTGGAACAATGGGAACCTGTAGTTATGTCCTCACCGGGACAGAAAAAGGAATGTTGGAAACTTTTGGATCCACTTGCCATGGAGCAGTAAGTTTTTGAAATTTTTTTCATCATAAAGATTAATTTCTCTCTTTGCAGGGTCGAGCGCTTTCTCGTGCCAAATCACGTCGTAATCTCGATTATAAACAAGTTCTGGAGAAATTGGATACGTTGGGTATTGCCATTCGAGTGGCATCACCTAAACTCGTGATGGAAGAGGCTCCGGAGTCATACAAAGATGTCACCGATGTGGTGGACACATGTCATGCGGCAGGAATAAGTAAAAAATGCATTAAACTTCGACCCATTGCGGTAATAAAGGGATAAGCTGAAACGTTTGTTTTTTTGTTTATATATTTAACTTTAGAAAATAGAGAAAAATAAACAAACTAACGGTAAAGTGTGATTTTTAATGAAACGAATTTTTTTTGGGGTACATAAACACAAATGAACAAAACTTAGAGAGCAACACATAAATTGTGGACTAAAAAAATACTTAAAGTGCAAGAGAGACGTCGGCCGCTACAAGTCGAACTTTTACTCCTGCGGTTTCTTTGCAGACCAATGGAGGTAGTTAGGCTGTGTAGCTGCCTCGTACTCCTGCACGAGACAATCGACAACATCTCGAGAATCATCCAATTCGGATAGATCGTCTTTGAAGATGTCCTCGCGTTTGAATTGATCCAAGAAGGCTCCGCGCTTCTTTAACTTGTCATATTGACTGAGAACACGTTCGAACAACGAACAGATGCTGGTGTGATTGGCCAACATTAAGCCAGAGACCCTGTGACTGCTCTGTACGTAGGGACTGCTGCGCGAGAGAGCAACTTGGATGCTCGTCGGCCCCCAGGGAATGAACTGGGCGAGCTTACGCTCCCGGATTCTCTGCAGCGACTTGTGGACCTGAGTTGGATCCACTTCACCCTGAAGAAACACAATAAATTGTATAACATAGAAGAGGAATAAGGTACAATCTCACCTGAATGATGTTTAAAATTGATATGTAGCAATGGTGATTGGTCTTGTCAGGTCCAGTCGAAACCATCATGTTCTTTGGCTGCAGCAAACGCCTCATCACGTCCAGAACTGTTGTCTTTCTGATATTCATGGTTTGCTAAAAGGCGATTATGCATGAAAATGAAAGGAATTCAACGGTTTAGTGAAGACTTACATCATTGTCTGTAGTCAGAGGAGTGTAGCCAGTCATCAGGAAGTGTAATTGAGGCGTTGGAATCAGGGGAGCCGTGAGTCCGATGAGATTGTTATTCATATACGAAGGGTATCTGAGGGTTGTGGTGCTCACCGACATGATGGTCGACACTAGAGTGTTGATCTGAGTGAAACTGGGATTCTGAATGTGCAGTCTGTCAGTAGCGATGCGGTTTAATGCTGTGTTGTCCAGGACCACGACGCAATCAGCGCAGCTGGTCAAGCGTCTCAGAGTCAGCAGAGAGTTGTAGGGCTGCACTACCACGTCACTGATTTCGTCCTGATTTGGGAACACGCTGTAGGTTTGGATGAGTTTCTTGGGGAAACGGTCTGAGAGTCGCTCCATTATATAGGAACCCATACCCGAGCCAGTTCCACCGGCAATCGAGTGACATAAAACGAATCCTTCCAGACTGTCACTCCCATCGGCCTCGCGATCAATTATATCGAAGACTTCCTCTTGGAGTTTGTCGCCCTGGCTGTAGCCGGAGGCCCAGTTGTTACCGGCTCCGCCTCCGTGTTTGGACAAATAGACATTTTCTGGGTTATACAACTGTAAAAAAACCGACAATATAAAATATCGGGAGACAGAAAAGAATTCTGTGAGGCAGACCTTTGCATATGGAGAACTCATGATGGTATGGATGACTCGGGGTTCGAGATCAAGGAGGACCGCCCGGGGAATGTAATGATCATCATCGGCCTACGAAAAAAAAAAACAATCAAACACCCGAGTACATAGAGCCAAAACAACCCCAACTCCCTAACCTGATAGAAGAAAACATCCTTTCTGTCGAGACCATCTGTGGCAAAGTCCTCCAATACGCCATTTGGTGAGATGCCATGTTCTAGGCATAATCTCTTCCAAAACTCAAAACCGACTAAAGAAAATAAAAATCACAACAAGAAAAAAATAAAAAGGGGCACTGAAGGAATCCAGACGATTGATTTAACCCGCCGCTGGCAGGACGAGCATTTTTTTTCTTGTGGAAAACTTACTTTGATTACCGCACTGTCCAAGTTGGAGGGTGATTATTTCACTGGGCATTGTGTAAATATGAAAAACAGTAAATTGATTATAAAGATTTTATTAATTTTTTTTTTGTCTAAATTGTATGTGTTCGAATTCTGTATTCTTTTATTTTTTTCATGGATTTATTTTCAAAATTAAACGGATGAGACGATTGGAGTGTTTTGACATTTCTTGTTAAGAATAAGAAAAAGTATGAATTACAAATGTCAAAGAAGGTAGGGCGAAAAAGTTTTCTGATACAGGAGGATAAAATAATGTTGGATAGTATCTTAAGGTAGGTACACATTAATATTTGGATTTATACTAGTGTCATTTTCCATTGGTGCCTCGGAATACTTTCTGTTCAACTTTGAAAACGCCAAAGTTTTTTTTCTACTTTTACAAGGTAAGACCTCCATTTTGAGAATGGCTTCCAGACGACCAAAAAGTCAAGTTTTTATTCAATCCAAAATAATATATTCTAAGAAAAAGTATTTATAGCTAAATATTCATGTCCGCATATCATTTGTGCAAAAAAAAATAAAAACATTTCACTTATAAATTCATGATTTTGAGCTAAACTATAAGCTATTGCTATTATTTTGAATTTAATTTACATACACTTTTTTTACCATGATTTAATTTCTCTTTCGCTGGATGCTTTATGTTTATCCAAATGACTAGGATCAATAACAACTACAGTCGTTTTTTTTTTGGAAAAGTTATCCGTAGTACAGTAGGATTTTATATGAATAACAAATACAACATCCGCAGTAGGATCACTGCCGATACTCGAATAAACGTCAAATCTATCGGCAGCAGGATTTCACTTCTCCTTTTATTGGCAGTGATCCTACTGCGGATGTTGTATTTGTTATTCATATAAAATCCTACTGTACTACGGATAACTTTTCCAAAAAACACGGCCATCGTTATCCGCTGCTTTAGCTTTTTTTTCTCTCTTTAGTTTATAAAAGAATGATATCATTTACAAAAAAAAATCTTTATCTCTCTGATGCGGTATGGCGGGTTTAAATTACATTACTGCAATTTTCATCTACGCGCACGTAAGAACATGTGCAGATGATAGTAATTGATTATGTGGTTTCTATTTTCATAAAAGTACTTTCCTATCACGAAAGGAATACGGCAATTAACGTGCTTGTCACAACCTCAAACGAGACATAAGCCCATTTTTATCCACCACGTTCATCCGCTGAAGTCGGTGAGTTAGTCCCCTATTACACGATGTCTCACGAGACGAGGCTCAAGCCTAGTACGCAGATCGAGACAAGACAAATTTTATCTCTACATTTTTAATCTCTACAAAACTTTTCCAAATCTCGCGCAAAAGTTTGAAGTTGGAGAGATGAAATCTAATTTAATGTGTTTTTTAGTATATCTCTGGAACGGGTTGTCTTACAAAAGTCGTTCATACCTTTTTGGAATCTTCTCTTGACGCTTTTAAGAGAAGCGTCAGCACATTTTACAAAAAAACAGTTTTTACAAAAATCACTTTCGGCTGTCAAAATTTGTCCCGCAAAATAATGCTTGTATCATTCTTTTTCCTGGCAAAATTTAGTGGAGACATTTTGTAGAGCAATTCACAATAGTATGAATTTTGCGCGCGAACTGCGTACTGCTCGGAAAAATATCCGAGACAAAATTTGCCCAGGAAAAAAAATGTATGGGAGACAAAATTTTTCCCGATCTGCGTACTAGGCTTCACTTAAGTGCGAAAAAGAAAGCAGATATGAGGAAATGAGATGCCAAAAAATATTCCCGGTGAGTACCGGGCTGATTTTTAGTAGTCTCATTTTGACGTTTCTTTTTCTCATATTCGTTTTATGTTGTGTTGTGCATTAAAAAGTACGAACAACCGTCAAATTTGAGACATGAGCCTCATGAGACATGAGTCAACGTGTAATAGCTTTTGCCTCACGGGATACAAATTTAAAAGGAAAGTAAAAAATGAGACATGTCTCATGAGGCAACGTGTAATAGGGGACTTAGTCATGATCATGATCAATTCATTTGCAAACCAAAAAATCTATTCAACTGCTTATAAAAGTGATTACTGCTTGAAGAGGAAGGTCCCATTTTTGAAGTAAAACTTCTTTTCCGGCGTTGGGGGGCAGAAAATTGTCTATGCATTTGTCAGTGAAATGTCAAAAGGACACGTTATCCGTCAAAGGCAACGAAATACAAACTATTGCACGTTTATAGGTTAGAATCTAACAGACGCTCTGCATGAGAGAAAAGAAGTTTTACTTTTATCGCGCATACGGCAGTACACAACCTTTTTTATATTTATATTGCTCGAATTTTCAATTGGATCATTAGGTGCGTTTTATTATTCACAAATCTATCTGGATCCGGATCTTCCCTTGAAAATAAAACGATACGGATCTTAGTGACAGCAGTGTTATAATTCTGTCTCTTTTTTATCCTTGGGTTTGTAAATTTTCAATTATTTCTTGTCTTTTTTCTTTACACTGTAGCTTGCACTACCTTATCATAAAAGCCATCTACTCGCCAGTGTAATAACTAATTTTTGGATCTTTGAAATAGATGCCGATAGAAAACAGGATCCCAAATTGTTTTTGTAATACATTGTAAAACTTACAGCCCGATTCTCCCCCTTGTGAGGAGTCACAAGTCACAAGCTCTTGTGACTATTCCTTGTGAGGTTTGTTGTGATTCGATAACATTTTGGTATTCTCCCCCTAATCGTCACAAGAAAACTCACAACGAAACTCACCACAGCATGGTGAGATTTTTAAGTGTCATTATTTGAACAGCTGATTATTCAAAACGAAGAAAATACAAATTGCAAGGTAACATAATTTTTAAACAATAAAATGATCAAATAAATAAAAAATATAACATTTTCAGAAGAAAAAAATCGTGGCGATTGCAAAAGAACCACAGTGGAGCAACTAGAATTTTTTGTTGGTTATATAAATGAACACTTGGAGCTCCTGGCCAACAAAAATGATCCCACTGACCCGGAGAGCGAATGGATCATTTGTACCTTTTAAAGTTTTTAAAATCCGTCGGCGCTGCAAACTTCTTGATACTCGTATGATTAGTTTCTTAAAAAAAAAAATTGTATGTAAAAATGTAACTTTTCATTTTCGTGGAAAAGATCAGCAATAATATTCATTAGAACAAAGTCCACTTCCATTTTTGTGTACTCACAATTATTCACAATTCTAGAAAATTTTCTTACAAAATATACTGAATGTCAATCCAAGAAACTTTAAAAATTTATGAGTTGTGACCTGCTCTGAAGGCGGTCACAGTTTCGATTGTTTTTGTGACTCTCACAAGTTGTGACTGAGCGGCAGAATTCGAAAAAGTCACAAAATCAATTTCACCTCTTCTTCTGACTTGTGAGGCATCACTGACTTTGGGGAGAATCGGGCTATTAATCCGGATCCAGATAGATTTGTGAATAATAAAACCTATTATTTACAATGGTAATTTTTTTTTTCAAAAATATTCCCCAATTCAGTGCAATCACAGCCTTAGGCAACCTCCATCCATTTTAATTCTCTTTAACTACACTTTCGCCACCTATCGGCCAACATCCTATATTGCCCGCTGTCATTTATATCACGTATCCCGCTGCGGAAAGAAAAGAAAAATTCCTAATTTTTTTCTCCGTGCGATGCGTTTAAAGAAAAATCAAAATTCCAATTAGAAACAAATAGTAAAACCGCGATAAATATTTATTTTATAATCAAAACACCTCCCAACATAAATTGAAATAAAAAAAAAATATGAACTCTTCTATTAAATTTGTTTTGATGTGAAAAAGTTTTCTTATCGGACTCTGCCGCCAAATAGTGAAGCGCACCGAGCAAAGATTGGGAGTCCATCGTGAATACCACAAAAAAATATTTTTTCTTATAATAAAGTTCTTTTTTATTAATTTTTCATGTGACTATGTCCAGATTGAGGATTAACGATAAATCAACAATGGAATCAAATACAGTGCTAGTGATCTCCGATAGCGAGGACAGCGGCGATGAATTGACGGGTTTCTCGAGTCCTCAGAAGCGAATTGCAGTAGATACAGAGCCATCGTCCATGATGGAACCTCCTTTGGCGAAGAAGAAACTGAAAACCGATGGCGAACCGAACGAAGAGCCTCCAATTGACATTGATTCGATCTCCACAAATCCGATGCGTACCAGAACTAAGGTTTCCAGCGATACATCCAGTAAGTTTCCAGTTTCGTCGCCGTCGGACACAGTGCCTTTGGCTGGTCATCGCAAGAAATACGTGAAGAACACTTTGCCAGCGGGGGCGGAGTGGAGAATGCTGCAAGAAATCGCTTTCGGTCATCCTCCGATCACTTACCGTGAGAAACTTGCACATTGGATTTGTTGCGATGAACTGAGTGACGTTGAGGATGTCAACAACTTCGACGATCAGTTCCAGAAGCGTGAAAAATTCTACGCCAGGAGTTTGTCTGGTAGGCGCAGTGCCGTGAAAGATTCTCCTTATCCCAATTACAACTATCACCACTTCCGTTCGGTAGTTCTGGAGAATTTGAAAGGAAGTCCTGTTGCATTCTCTCAAGAATCCAATAGGAAGTCGTCCCAATTACAACCATCGTGTTCAAAAGACGCTTCGCCACGTACTGAGCCCTATGCTCCCTCTAAGCCAGACCTCAACAACGTGACCATTTACGAGAAGATTCTCTGCCCAAGCAATGAGAGCAGCACCACGAAAGCTTCTCCGTCGATTCGACTCCATTGGACCGACGAGGAGTCGGTTTTTAGGTGTAACCGTCTTAATCCCGACATCGATAAGTACTCACAGTTGATTAAGGTTCGAATCGACTACAATAAGCAAATCGATCTCAAGGCGAAGATCAATGAGATCTTCAAAACGCCTACTGTGCCTGTGAAATATAATTCTCCGCCCATCGACACTGTGGCTGCGGCGGGAAGCAAGAGTTTGGATGTTAACAGCAGCGAAACAAAGTCAGTGGAGCATCAGTCAGCTCACGATGTCGCCGAGAGGAAAATCGAAACGAGAAGGAGCACTGGAGGCAAGAGTAGGGAAAGTAGGAGAAGTTCAGAGCGCAGAAGCACCGAGCGAAGGAGTTCCGAAAGAAAGAGCTCGGATCGAGGAAGCACCGAACGTAGAAGTTTCGAGAGATTCCCAGAGGTGAATTGCTTTCAGCAAGATGAATTTTGTAATTATCTAGGTTTGGGAATGAATGGAAAGGTCTACAGTCCAACGCCTACGGACAACAAAAGGAGATCGCTGAGAGTTAAACGATTACTGGTGCAGACAGAGGCAACAGAGAAAAAGAACGATAAAAAGAAAGAATTCAAAAAGAAGAAAATCAATGTTTTGGATCAGGAGGATAAAGAAAAGGACGAAGAAAAAGACGATTGCAATGAAATTACCACGACAAATGTCAATGTTAGCAGGTGAGATTCTTAAATGATTTCTTTTAGAATTAGTCTTTGGTTGTCCTCCTTTACCGAATGTTTTCCCACTCATTGTGAAATACAGAAATTCAAAACCAATGTGCATCGGTACCTGTTATTAATGCTCGAACTGGGTTGTTTAACATACAATACAAAGGGTATCCATAACCCTTTGAAATTGTACAAATGAGACTTAAAAATGATTGAGTTTTGATCACTTGAACACAAAATTGATGTGTCTTATTTTTCGCGAATCCTATTGTTTTTGTGCATTCAGAAAAATTTAGAAGATCTTTTTTACCGCAGAATTATCTGGACAAATCACATCGACTCTACAGTTGGTGAACGTACGGTGCTACTGTAAACACTGATTTTACTTATTTACGGTTGTGAAATTTTTTGCATTATTGTAAATTTGTTAAACCAATATTTCGATATGCATATATGTACATTATGTATTAGCATTTTTCAATAATAATACATTTTTTTTTATTTTCTTCTTCAGATATACCCCTCCTTCAATGTTATCTATAAAAGACAACGGCCGTAAACCATCAGAAGAACCCATCAAATGTAAATCTCCGGTCCCTGCTATGAATATTATCTGCAAAACGCCCGAGATAAAAATAATCAGTAAACTGCGTAACACTGCGACACCCACAAAATCCGGTAATACACCATCATCGGTTACAACCGCAAATTCAACACCTCCACCTACAACCCGCCGTCAACGACGCACCCGTGTAACATCGAACGGAACTTCAACTTGTCCACGATCCTCGCAAAGTGACGAATCACCAGAGAAATCAGCACCACGGAGACGTCGCCTGAATCATTATTCCCATCGGAATGACCACGCAAGTGATTTGAGTGAATCACTACAGAGTGATCCCCCTCCGCCAATCGCTGGCGGTTCACCGCAGCACAATGGTCGTACCTCAACGATTCCCTCACCATCCGAAGACAAAAAAGACGAACTCAACCATGATGAACTGGATGTCGATTTGCTGGACGATGAATCTGAGTGTATGCATAAAAAATACCAGCGCTACCTTGAAGAGTCCCGCAAAACAAAACCTAGCATATTTATTGTGGAGTCAATAAACAACAGCGAGTTCAAGTCCTCGTTGGATTGTACGATAAGAAACAACACAGTTATTCCCAAGGAACATTTATCCAAAGAAAGAAAAAGTCGTAAGAACAAGAAATGGCCAGCCAATAAAAGGGTTCTCCGTCGATTGCTGCGAAGAAACGGAACAGTTGTGGGGACATTCAATCAGAGAATTCTTCGAAATCGAACGGTGGCAAAGTCTTCACGATCTAAGATTACAAAGCATCAAAAGGTAAAAGTGATGAAAAAGGAAGCCATCCGGATGCATTTGGGGAAGGTCAAACCTGAGCAGCCATCAGGCGAGGAGGAAATAGAGAAAGAAATTGAGAAGAAGAATAAAAAGAGTAAGAAAGTCCATTGTCGGGAAATAACTAAACAAAATAAAGCCTCACAGATTAATCTTGAGGGCAAAAAAGAAGTGCAATCCTCATTCTCTCAAGTAGATCCCCTCGTCCTTCCTACCACAGAAGAAAGAAAAAAGTCAATCGATACATGTGATGCTGAGATTCAGACTGATGCGTATACCCCTCCACTACCGATATCTTTCCTAACAGCACCTTCAAATCGTATGCCTAATCCTCTAACCCCAGAAAATGGCCGTGTTATATATGCCTACTACGAACTGGATATCCTAACCATTGTTCAAGACTTCATGGTGACTTTTTGGAAGACGTGTAAACTAATCCAAGTAATTGGTAATTCAACTGAAGAATGGGTACCCCTTGGAGAGTGCAAGAGACTGTTGTTTGGTAAGAGAATAAATGAAAAAAAAAAAAGAATTTAATTTAAAATTTATATTTCCAGATTCTGAAATTAATACCCCTTACAAAAATCGCATTTGTGTTCATAATTCAATCCCAATTTACATGGAAATGAGAGCTAAAGAACTACCACAGCTCAACAGAGATTGCGTTTTGATTTCCATTTATGTGAATGTCTATTACTATCATGATGAGGAACTGGTTGCGAAATCTCATTCAATACAACTGGATACGGTGGCGAGGTAAGCTGGGTTCAATTCAATAATCTTACGTCTGTGATTAGTTTAGTCAAAGAAGGTTTTTATTTCTTAATCCTTGGAAACAGCTCTAATAGCGAGTACAATCCGAGCTGTCTAATATTATCTTTAGCAAATAGTTTTAAGCGCAAACTCTAATCAAAATAATAAAGAATAACAGCGCGTATAGGGTATTGCGTTGGACTGTTAAGCTGCAGGACTATTGAGGCAGAGTGTGTCACCTAAAGAAAAAAATGGATGTGGCAAATACTCCAATGGTAATTTAGTCATGAAAAGTACCTCTCATTAGTCGTTCCGTTTCTTAAGAAAAATGTAGGTACCTTCGATTCCTGCGGACATGCGCGCATCAAGCACTTCTTTCATCAATACTTTGGCTGACCTTTTGTATACATACATACCTGCATTGAAAACATTGATTTTCAACCACTCTTATTGAGGGTTTTCAGTTCATTGCTCTCGAAACGGCTTGATAAAAAATGTTGACCGTTCTTCTTCTTCTGCAGCATAATTTCATAAGCGATGGATGTGTGCTCGCCTGTGAACCTCATGATCACAGGTTCGATCCCTGCCGTCGTCTATGTCATTTTAATTCCATTAAAAACCTTCTTAAAATTGTCATCAATGGGTTGCTGGTTTACTCATTGCATGTTGTTCAGGCATAACACTAACAACATGTAATTGAGTTAAACTAGTATGCCCAACAAGGATGAACACGAATAAAATAATGCGAATTATAAGCGATATAGAAATAAGACACGGCATTCTCCGCTTTAGTTCAGCCGCCATCCCTGGAGATAAAATATCTGAGACAACAACCTTCAGTCTCAGAACATCGTGCCACACATCTTTCCTATCCTTCTTTCTCTTCCGTAACTTCACGCCCGCGTTGTGTTCAAACATTTAAAGGGTAATCATAATCCCTTGAGCGCGGGTAGATTATAAAAAAAAAAAAAAAAAAAATCTATTTTCAAGGATTAAGAGGTTGTCTTTTTCTGCTACGCTTACCTTTTGTTAATTGTTTTTTTTTATTACCTATAGCTAAAAGCTTTGAATATAAAAAATTCTCTATTAATCTCTATTTACAGCCTCCCACAAAACGTCGTCTATACCACAATAACCGATTCAAGATATTTTGTAATGTGTTGGTCTCAGGATACGCTAATTGGAAAAACCCTTTCGGGACTGTGTAAATATTCTCTAACGCCTCATCTAGACACCTTGGCCAGTATTCGTGAATTCAAAAGTATGCGACATGAAATTCGCTACTTGGAATGTACAACTGGTAAGTTTGAAAACACCATTAGTCGAATCTTTATATGATCAAAAAATTTCTATATTTCTTCTTTAGATGACAATTTAATTGGATTTGGAGATTCCCAAGTAACGCTCTGGGATCACCGCAGCGGCGATATTCTAATGAACTATGATCTCGATATGCAAATTGGCCATAATGTGGGATCGCTGCACTTTCCGCCACTGGAAGTTGGTGTAAGAATTATATTTTGTCAAAAAAAAATTGAGTGAAATAAAACTAAACTAATTCCCTTTGCAGCACGCAAAAACGATCCTTATCTTCCAGAAGACGTCCGCAGAAGAACTCTCAATAATAGCGATAAATGTCTCGCACAATGCACCGTCGCATCAACTTGTCTGTAAGCACATTCTACCCGCAGAATTTGATAATCTTAACTGCACCATGGGCATAGATGATTACACAATTTTAACCAACACAGAGTACCAAGAACTGTGGATCGATCATTCTGATCCTCAGTATATGATTCAAATAAAAACACCCGAAGGTCAGAGGAGGTTCTATTCGCGTTGCAAGCAGAATGTCATCGTGATAACTGAAAATCATCTAGCCCTCGAGACATTCAGTAGTTTTGTCTTGAAAATGAGTAACCTAACGGGTATATGAGAGAGAGATCTAAGTTTAACAAACAAAATGGGAGTGTGTAACGCTTTATATTCATTTGAAAAATGTCTTTTTTAAGTTTTTTTCTTTTATTTTAATAAACTTATTGCTTTTACCGAGTATTGGATATATATAAAATTATATATAAAAAATAAACAATAAAAAAGAATACTGTTCTCATAATGAAAGTAAAATATATTTATAAAAAACATTATTATAATAAATATAGAAAAGAGGAATTAGTTATAAATTAAAAACTAATTTAATGTCGAAGACATTGTTAATGTTAATAATAAAACAAAATATGGAATAATAATATTAATAAAAATGAAAATGTGGAAATAATTAATTTATTTCTTAAAACAAATGTGTTGTTTATTGAACTTGGGTATGCTGCTTATTCAGATTTGAAAACCAAGCACCTGAATTTTGGTTTTCCAAATTTTTCCAAAACCATCGCAAAAATCCTTATTTTTCCAAATATTGAATTTTCTTTCATCCTCGTATCGTTTTTGGAGATCATGGATGAATTGCCGAAGTAATGGGGCATTTTCGGAAATTTTTTTCAGAATTTTTCAAACCCCAAATTTGAACGACCAATATACTGGATTTTTGGTCGATTTCGATTTTGAGAACATTTAAACCGTTATATCTCAGCTTGTGGTCTAGGTACGAAATTTTTTTATACACCAAAATGACCGTTAATTTGTTCAGAATATATTGAAATGAAAATTTTGAAAATCCGTTGGAAAATAGTTTTGAAAATGCACTTTTTTTGAAAAATGTGTTTTTTTACCTTTCCAAGCCTCTAATCCAGGTAAACCGTCGGAATATTTTCAATATTTTTTATTTCCCGAATTCGTGAGAAATTAACGGTTCTATAGACACCTCAACTTCAAAAATCGAAACGGTACTTCTCGAGTTATAACGGGTTTTGTGCACCTGGAACGTGAAATTTAACAATTTTCCTTACATATGCCTTAAAAATTTACAAGATTTAATTTGCATGTTATTCAAATTAAATTGTGAAGGTAATCAGCAATACATTGATATGTTTTATATATCAAAATGTTTGTATGGATTTCAAGAATATAATCCTGAAAAAATGAGAACATTTAATGGGTTTGGTCAAAAGATATTAACGGTAAAGTTCGTCAGAATAATAGTCGATTTAACTTGAAATTTTTTGTAGGTAAAATTTCTTCAAAAACGTATATTTTTTTTTGTCTGTCGTATAACAAAAAGTTTCCTTTGGGAGTGTTTCCCCTTCTTAGAAAACTGGGAAGGGGGATAATGCTAGATATAGAGTTTTCCTAGGAATTTATTTTATTATAAATTTTAAGGGGAATTTCGAGGTTATTTCATTTGATTTTTGTAAACATACATTTATTTTGGGAGAGGTTCATGGCGGATGGCAAATTTTTTAGGGTGTGAGGGGCAATATTTCTATGGTTTCCCGATAACACCCATATGTATCTATTTACTTCTAGTTGAGCAGATGTAGACGCACAATTCGTTGGCCACTCGGATCTTTATATTGATGAAGCTGCCTAACATTTGTCATTGTTATTTATTCCTAATATAAAGTTATGATAAGATTTATGTCGACCGACGCATTACAAAAAGTAGATGTTGGCGTAATGGATCGTTCTCTGAACTGGCACGTCGAAGGCCTGAGGTAAGGATGCAATGCCAGTCAACCAACCAATGTAACCAGAGATTTTCAATGATAATCAAAACAATTTGACTGACGTTTTGACATTGACAGATCCTAAGAAAAGTTTAAGGGTACGTTTGTATTAAAATACAAATTTGTTACCAAATCCCTTTACCTGCAATCATAACCATACATTTTCTTGACTTTGTTGACAGCAATGTAGTCAATCGCACAGATTCTGGTTTGGGTACTTCCAACTTCAACTTTGCGTCTCGCAAAAGTAGTGCTAGCATTTTTTAAACTTTGAAAATTGCAATGCCTTAAAAGTTAAACAAAAAATTACTGTGAAAAGTGTTACGAGACGTTGGCCGTCTTCAAAAATTTGATCGTCATTTTTTGCTATCGTCAAATATAAATTTGTTCTGCTTGCTCGTGATCTGTTTGATCAACGTTAGTCAAGGTTCTTGCAAAAGCATTTGACGTTTACGAACACTCTTACAATGTTTTTTGGCAACTCGATGTTTGTACATGCAGAGTTGGGCGGAAAATGATGCATCGAACATATGACTGTAGCAAACTGCGTATTCGAAAAAAGTGCTTTTGCATACAAATTTCGTTTGGGGTTTCCAACAATTGACTTTTGCAGTTTGCATTGCATTTTCGATGCAAATGACGTTTTCGAAAACAGGGCCCGTATTACGAATTACGATTATCGTTTAAAATCCCTCGTTATCGTTAAGTTGCGATTACGTTTTACGATCGTTTTCTCTTACGACTGCTTTTTGCATTCGTATTTCATTGTTTTGACACATGTACTATTTTTGACAGAAATATTGAAAGAATGAAGTTGGGTGCGCTTAAAAAAATAGATTTTTTTATTTTATCAGGCAATATTTTGATGCATCCATTATCGTAAACCATAATCGGTCCATGTGTTGACTATCGTTTTCTAGGGTATCGTTTTTTTGCCTTTCGTTTCGTAATCTGTAATACGGGCCCAGCATTTAACATAAAACTTAGCCTAAAGTTTGATTCACCTGACCACAGAAGGTTACACCAACAACTGCGGTTTCGTTATATCATCAGCTAGTTTATATTTTACAGATCATGAGATTCAATATACCATGTTCCATTCGTTGATCTCCAAATAAATTCCAAATAAAACGCACTTTCCTTTAATTAATTACAAATTGTTTGAATATATCTTTATTATTCCATTTCTTTGTTTGTTTATTTTATAATAATTCAGAATTTTCATTCGATTTTAATATTTGTGTCTTATATTACTCCATTGTTTTTTTTTTTTTAATTTATTTATTTCGTCGATGGTAAATTTAAGACGTTGCTATCCTCTATTTTTATGTTTGTTCTCTCGTTACTAAAACATTTAAAATAATCTTTTTTTTTATTTTTGGTTTTATTCAAAAATACATACACAAATAATAATTATAGTAATAATAATATATTTATCTTATATAAAAGAAATCGCGTTTCTTTTTTGTTTTATTTAATTCTGTTAAAAATTAATATACCAGCGCGCACATATCAATCAGGCAAGCAAGATACATAATTTGTGTGTTTAATTTTATTTCCATATTTAATAATATTTTATATATTTTATATTTAAATATGTACGGCGATAATGTATATATAATAATAATCATTTCAGATAAATGCTTTTGTTTTTTTTTTTTTTATGTTTAATTGTGTCGCTGATCTCATGTTATGTAGGTTGTTTATAAAATATAAATGTTTTTTTATTAGTTTTAATATATTTTTTGTTGTTAAGAAAGTTAAGAAGGAAAATGAGTGGAAAATGGAAAGTCTTTCCGTGTACCTACCTAGAAATTTTTTTTTGTTTTTTGTATTTATTTTTTTTTTAATATAAAATTATTTAATATTTAGATTAAGAACTGTCCCAAGGTATTTTTTTGGGCATTGTTTTATTGATTTGATTAATTTTGAAACGTATAATAACTAGCAAAATGTTTTATTTGTTATAATAAATTGTATTTCTGTAAAATTATTACACATTTTATTTAAATATTTCTGTTTTTATATAAAATACACAGCTTTTCAATATTATTGTTAATTTATGTTTATTATTTTTTTCTTGTTCAATTTATTATCAATTTTCCATTTATTTTACTTTTTTGCCTTTAAAAGTAATATTTTTATTTCTTCCTATATAGTTGAAGCTAAGTTATATAATATTATATCTATTTTTATTTTGCTTCTTATTTAATGTGAAATGAAAGTAATGCGCCAAAAATAGAAGTATAAAACATCTATTTTATTGTTGTAATTATGCTAATTTTCTTTTTGTTTTTTTTCATTATATAAGTTTTTTTTTTAAATATTTAATTTATTCTTAACTATGAAATTTTATACATTTTTAATAAATTTTATTATTTAATTTTTCATACTACATTTTTGAAAAAATATTGTTTTCTATTTTTAACTAGTTTTTTTTTTATTTTGTTTTAATTTGCCAAATAATATATTTTTTCTTAAATATTAAATTTAAGTTTTTTTTTTTTTCAATTTATAAATTAAGTTAAATACTTTTAAAGTTATTAATTTTGTGTGTTTATAGTGAAACGGCAAATGCGTTTTTTTTCGACAGAAATATTGTTTTTTTTATACTCATAGTAATTTTTTAGAAAATGAGTTTATGTATTTTTTTTTTACATATAAGTTGTAAGAGATTCTTTTATTGATATATATTTTTTATCGACGATATATGTAATTTCCACAGTTAAATAAAACATACAAATAAATACGTGTAATCAATGAAATTTTATTAAATACTTATACATTTAATAGAACAATTAAAACAAACGGCCATTTGGCTCAAGAAAGAGAAGGATATATATGTTTTATGTCTCACAAGAAATCATATTAAAAAATTATTTCAGAGTTTTTGGCGCAATTTAAGAAATCTCTGAAAACTCTTCGATCTTTCATCCTAGTATATATCACCTAGTACAAGATAGGTGAGCATATTTACTTCTTTTTTGTATCAAAATTTAGCTGTTCTGACACCAATAAGTTAAGCGAGTTATTGATCTTAAAGTTTCCTCTTCATTTACCCTCTAATTATACAAAATGCTTAAATGATAAATTTTCAAATGATATACATGCATATGTAAAACAAATCTAAACGTTAATTATCTGACAGCTGTTGATACACACGATGTAATTTCCTATGAGATATTGAGTAAGTGCAATGAAAATTATGGGCTTAATATTAAAGCTATTTAGTATGGGCCGATTATGGAATTCAAGACGAATCGATTTCAATATGAAAGCGAGAACAGATTCGGGGTTGAAGCAGAAGCAAAATTATTAATACCTTGAGTCAAACCGATTCCAATTCCATAATCGGGCCACAATAGAGTGAAACATCTATCTAATGGTGTAAGAGTTCTGGCATTTTTGTTGAAAAACACTTCAACCATAGACAAGACAGTTTCGAGTTATTCTAATAACTTATAATAAATAACACGTACGAGATCTTGATTCTAAAATGCCAATAAACTGAAAGAGTATATGTAAGAATTTAGTAAACTAAATCTCTTCGAGACCTGTACACATATTTTGATGTATTGGTACATTGAGAACTTTACATTGCCCACAATGGCTTATACCTCCCTTTTGGGGTAAAAAAGCTCTTTAGGCGTAGGATATTAAAATATTCAACCTTTTGGGTTCTGATCGTGTGCAGCTATTTGAGAAGAAAAATCTTTGGGTACAGTGAAATCTATTGGATTTCAAACAATATTTATAATACCTCGTTTTTACTTTTATATGCACTGGAGGTCATGGTGAAGAAGTTATTAAAATTTATGGATCCTGTGGATCTCTTCTTTTCCTGCATATGTATTGATATGCTATTTTTCGTAGTTGAGCTTCTAGATTGCTTACAATTGCTAATACCTCATTTTAGATTTTAATACCTTCTGAGATATTTGACTTTTTTTCTGTGGACTTTCATGTTTTAAAATTTGCCACGGTTTATTCATTGAATTAAAAATATTCTTAAACGCTTTGTGTTAGAAATTTATCTAACTTTTCCTTTGTGGATCGCACGGCCCTTTAAAGTAATGGATACATTTCGTACAATAGGGTCCTGGTACTACCATATTGTACGAACGATACATTTTTCAGAAAAGGTACAACCCAATTTTTTTTGACAATGAATCTTTTTTATATGAATAAAATAAATTTTCATAAGCTAAATTTTATTATTAGAAAGATACTACTATTTAATTACTAATATCTAAAATTATTCTTTAAAGAAATAATACTCTTCCAAATCCAAGGTATTCCATGAAAAAAAAAAGATCTCGTTAGTGAAATAGCATTGATCTGATTATAGAATTCGAATCGAATCATTTTCAATTTGATAAAACTCCTATTCGACGACTTACTTTGATTTGTTTAGTTTGTTATTAAATTTCAAGTGAATACTTCCAATATTTCCAGTCAAATGACGTCAAAGAACGAAATGTCAAATCGAAAATTTATAATATCAAAAGTTAAATCCGCTACCAAATACGACTCGCTTTGAATTAAATAATCAGTTCACTATAAACGTTAAAATTGTGCCTTAAGTATTATTATTATTAACTGGTAACTTAGATATAGAATATAACAATTGTTGCTGACAACAGTTATCGATATATCGCTCATCACTAATTCAGTTTTAGGGTGTCTTAATAAGTTAATAAGTTTTTAAATAGATTATTGAATTTTATAAATTCAACATAAGCGAGAGATTTAAGCTTAGTTTCACCAATATGAAGCAGTTTCTTTTGTCACTTATCCCGGAAAGTGTGCACTGTGAAACTGGTCATTAGTCAACCCAAAATAAAGTCCTGAAATGGACAACTGTCATATAAAATTGACAGTTGGCCAATGACAGGTTATGGAAAAACTAAAGTTGCTTTAATATTAAAGCCTTAACCTTGAGCATTAATTTATTAAGAATGATCAAGTTCAAGGATATCAATGACCTTTTCAATTTGTCATCGAAAAAACAGAACACTGCCCAATATCTTTCAATTAATGAATGGAACTAAGATATTTAGTCAACCAACTTAAAAATTGCTGTCAGATGATATTGACAGCTTGCGATTAACATTATTCAATATCTCGGTGCTTTCAACTCTTAACGTATAATCTCCGGATAGAGCTATTTCTCCTGTCACAAATTAATACAAAATAATATCCTGCTGTCAGAGTTAGCACTGATTTTATTTTAAATATACATTTTAAGTCTGCATTTAATTTTTAAATTTGTTTTAAAAAATAAAAATTAGAACATACATAAATTCTACAAAAAAACATCTTAAATTTAAAGTAATTAAGAATGATAAAATCGTTAAAATTTAACTAAATTATTTTATAACTTAAATTTAATTGAATATAAAGATGTACCTACTTGTGTAAAATGTATTATTTTATACTCACAGTGACTTGTTGTTTGTAATGACAAATCGAACATCCAAAATACTTACAATTTACAAGAAGGTTTGTTTAATAAGAAGGAGAGAACGGATGCGTGATTAAATACTTAGTTTTTGTTTTGTTTAAAGATAGAGAGCCATCCATGGATAAATCGTAAATTTAATTTAAAGTACTTCTTTTCTTATTTTGTTTTCTGTTTAATAAGTCGTGTTTTTTTAATTTTATTCATTTTTTGTTCTTCTTTTCAATATACGGAAAATTATTCATTTAATATTATGATTTTACAATTTTCTGTTTTTGTGTTTTTTATTTTTAATTTAATCTACTATTGGATTTAATTAAAAATTAGCTTATTTTTGTTAATTTTTTTGGGGGGCTATGCCTTCTTAAGATATTGAAAAAGAAAGGAAAAGAAACAAACAAAAACTCTATGAAATAAAAATAAAAGATTTAAAGTTTTTTTTTTATTAAATGTAGTTTATTAGATTCTTTAAGAAGAGTACAAAAGCATATAATAATAATATAATGATAATATAGTTTAAAGTAATTAAAATTGAATGCAACCAGGCATTATCTTAAAATATTTCTAATAAAATAAACAAAAATACAAACACAGAATGAAATTATATGAAAAGAAAACAAACAAAAGAAAATTAAAAATGTGTATAGACAACCATTTCAAACATGACACATATTTTATTTTATTAAATATAAACTTAATTTTAAACAAAAAAAAAAGAGATTAAATTAAATGTAAAACAAAACAAAAATTAAAAATTTGTTTGATTTGAGTTGAGACTCAAGTTGAATACTTTTTTGTTTTGTTTTATTTTTAGTTGTAATATTTTTAAGTGATAGTTTTTTTTTTATGTTTTAATAATATATAATATTTTATTTTTTTTGTTTGATTTGTCAAATCAATTTAATGACTTAACTGTGATGGTTTGGAAATGGTGTTTTGTTTCTTTTCTTTTTAATTTTTTTTTTTTAAAGTTCTTTTATTGTTTTTTCTTTCTAACCAGATGATGCAGTTACAGTAGCAGATTCGCAAAAGTTCTCCTCCTCATTGGTTGGTTGTTGAGCGGCCTTATTTTGACGCACCAACTCAGCGCGGCGTTCCTATATGGTAAAGAGATTTACGCAAATATTTAATTAAAAAATGTGCAGTTACATAAACGTAAAGTTGATTCTCAAAATGTTTAAAGATGATTTGTTATAAAAAATATAAAAACAGGAATGCACTTTTTAACCTATAGTATTCTTCAAACGCACAATTGTCCCAAAAAACACATCAACTCTATTTCGAAAACACTTTAAACCACTTTTAATTAATGATCAATTTTATTTTCGGATTTTTTAAACACTAACAATTTAAAAAAAATAATGCCAGAAAATTTGTATACCTTATTACTTTTTTTTTTAATTTCGACTTTTTCGGAAACCGGTAAGCTAATTTTGATGAAACTTAATATAAAGATAGTTTTAGCAATACTATATATAGTTTTTTGGGGCTAAATTTTGAGAAAAATATGTGTATTCTGTCAATTGAGAAGGAAAATGTTAAAATAAATTAAAGCATTAACGATTTATGATCGGGAGCTGAAGATATATTAAAAGCTTGATTTTGTCACACGAATATTTCACATGAATATTTCGAAATAAAGTTAATCGCACGTATATTCACATTTTATGATTTTTTTCCAATTCATTTATTTGTATTCTTTTTTTTTAAGGTTTAAAAAATGATTTTTTTTTAAATGTACAGTAAATGGAATAAATTAAGAGAAAGACAATAATTTGAATGTCTTATATATTTAACCTTATTATAGCTTATTTTAATTTTCCTTTTGAATCAAATTGTTTAAATTAATAGTTTTTTGAAAAAAAAATTTCAAACTCAAATTTTGAAGAAAAAAAAATTTAAGTAAAGAAGTTGTTTTCGTTTTTAATTTTTGATGCTTTAATCGATTTTCAGTCCAACACAAAAAAATTGATTGTTAAATATCTTCTAGTTTTTGAGGAAATTGAAAATATCAAATATAAGTTGGAATCAGTTCATGGTTAATGTTGCTCTTAAGGTCATTTTTTCGCTTTTAAGTAGTGAAGTAGATTTAGTTCTTTTCAATTTTCTCCAAAATAAGAAGAAATTTAATCATCTGTTTCTTATTGTCAGACTGAAAATTGGTAAGGGAATTAAATTATAAAAACAAAATTAGTACTGAATATGGAAAAAATATTAATTCAAATTATTTTTTTTTTTTATTTTTTAGTTTAAAAATTTGTTTTTTTTTTTTTTATAAAAAACCATAAATTTAAACAACTTGATTTAAAAGGAGCAGAAAAGATTTGCTTTCTGGCTTCAAAATATGAAGTTTTTAAGATTTCAAAATAAAATAATTACCAATTACTTAGAAGGTGATTTAATGATACTCGTATAATGGTACACTGTGGCGTATGTGTACTTTTTTTAAATTTAGTTACATTAACATTTGTACCCGTCAGCTTATGACAACCATTACATACATATCGTCGCTGTAGATCGAATACCTCGTAACCCAGAAAAAACCGATTTTTAGGTAATGATGCAATTATATTGTGAAAAAAATTCCGGATCTAATAAAAAATATCCTGTGAACCTAAAAACTATAATTGCAGAGCCACGTGCATAATTAACAACACGTCTCTCATTGCCTCTCATTGATTTGATAATAAGTTTTTTGTCTCTCCTGAAAAATCGACTTTTCTGGGTTACGAGGTATTCGATCTACAGCGACGATATGTACATACAGTCGACTCCCTCTAAGTCGAACTTTCACGGGATATCAAAATTAGTTCGAGTTAGAGGGAGTTTCAGAAAAATTCGAGTTAGAGAGTTTTTTTTTTTTAATGATTTATTGAAAAATAAATAAAGCTAAGCTTCTTGCTTTAATCGCTCATTAATTCATAATTATGTATTATAAAAAAATATTTGTTCAACTTAATTATTTAAAAAAAAATTGTAGTTGTAATTTGTAATGTATTGCAATTGGAATCTCACCGCCACGTTCCCATTTTCGTTCAAATACACAGACCCACAATGATTTAAGAGAACTTCAGTGCTTTCAAATAAAGCACAAAATGTTTGGAAGTTGGAATGGAATGGAATCTAACCAATAAATGCTTTTTTTATTGCCTTGCAATTTTTTTATGAATATCTTTTTAGTTAGAGATTTTTGTGTTTGATAATATTGTAAATTGTAGGCGTAGCATACTGACATGACAGTGACGGCGCAGGCGATGCACCATAGAGAATGGAAGTTTTCGGGTGTGTGCTTGATGTTTTAATAAGAATTACAAACAATAACGAGTTGCGATTTGAGTGATTTTTTTTTTCGGCAAAAGGAAAAAAATTCGACTTAGAGGGAAAGAAAATATGTAAATAATCAAGAGAATGCATTCGAGTTAGAGGGAACTTAGACTTAGAGGGAGTTCAACTTAGAGGATAGTTTTTTTATGGAAAATTCAGCGGAATGCAAGAATACGGCTAAAAAGTTCGACTTAGAGCGAGTTCGACTTAAAGAGAGTCGACTGTATGTGCATTCATGATTTTTTTAATCATCTACGAGTATTCCTCTTGTCGACGCTTTGACTACGGCCTCCGATGTTACCTATCTATATAATCTTAAAAACATTCATTGTTATTAAACCATCCATAGCAAAACTGTTTTGCCTGGTAAAGAGTAATTATTCTTTGGAGTGTTGGCTATGAGGTAAAATTAAAAAATATAGCTAGTTTTTTGACTCCCTAATTTCGTGTAGGCAAATTTTGAAATTTGGCACTGAATTTCTAAAACTAAAGGAACGATGGGGTCAGTTAATTTATGGTAAAGAAGTGTCCCTGATGAAAAAATAAAAAAAATATGGTTTTCATAATAATGTTTGCTGAACTTTAAAAATGCGAGAAGTCGTTAAAACCGAATTTTCCACTTTTCAAGGTAAATGCTGTAAGCTTAAGAAAATGTATTTTCATATCAAAAGCAATGTCACACTCCACACCTTACCTCTCATGTATCGTATTGACATCTACGCTGAACGTCTTTGTCAACACTTGATAAGGGTCAAGGTATATGGTAATTGGTAATCTTCTGTTTCGGACTTTTCCGAACAAGAACGTTAAAATCCAGATTTTTTTAAAGAAAAAATTAGCTTTTTTAATTTTGAATTTTCACAAACAGTCATTGTTACTCGTAATTCTTAATTTTGACCTAAGTCAATATTTTAGAAAACTGGACCCTAGTTTCAATGAGGGAAAATAGATGTTGGAAAAAATAGTTTTTTCGAAAATTTTTTTGCATACAACCTGTAAAAATGTTTTCTCGAGAAGTCAATAAATTATTGTTATCTGATAAAGAGTGAACTAATGCTCGAAACGTTATTTGACCTAGAGTCCGCTATTAAAAACTTTTGGTTAAAATATGCTTATAACCCTCCCACCTTTCCTATATCTACTTATTTAATTTCCTGCGAAAACTGAAATTTTTTAAATAAGATCTATTTAAGATAAAGCATGGCGTAAATCTTTTAATCGAAACTCGACCACTGCCAAGACAAGCCACTTTTTTTATATTCCACTTTTTTCCTTAAAGTTTCAACAAAGTTGAAATGTTACAGAAAATATATAGCGAGAACTTGGCAATTTTTTAGAGGATTTCTGTTTAAAAAAAAATAGTCTTGTTTTGGACTATTCAATCGGTACTTTCAAGAAGATAATTTACTTTACAGAAATATTTCTTTTTTGAAACGAAACAAACAAAGATAAATTTTTTGTTATCTAGGGACCTAGTTATGACTTTTAACGTTAATTCTAAGCCTCTTGAGCTATAAGACCAAATAGCTATGTCTTCTTTTTTCTTGCTGTCAAGAATTCATGTGGACTGTGGAGTTAATTCCAGAAAACATATTATATTTCTAGACTCTTAACGATCACTCGCATGTGTGATTTAGCTTTAATTGGTTATGTAAATATTTAAATATAACTTCCCTACTCAAAAAATCATAGATACTGTTTTTAATAAACAACTAGACCTCCGAATTCAAATGAAAAAAAAAATAAAATTCAATCTAAATCATCCTTAAAGTGCATCCCGTTTATATTTTAATTTTTAAATTTGTTTGAAAAAAAGTTTTATTTAAATATATGGCTAATGAAGGAAAAATATTAAATTTTATCATAAACCACTAAAGCATTGGCAAAAATTGAATAGTAAGAAAATATATCTTTTTTACAAAAAAAAAAAAACCAAAAAAATGAGTAAATTATGGCGAATGAAGTTGATGATTTCATTAAATTTAATTTTTTTTGTTGAAAATAAAAACTAAATGAAAAATATATCCAAAATTTTAATAAATAAAAACTAAAAACAAAATGAACCTACAAGCTTTCGAACAGTCTCGATTTTCTTTTGGATCTCCTTTTCGCGATTTTGTTCCGCTGTGAATAATTTATTTTCAATAATTCGGGCCTTCTCCTCAATCTTCTGCGTTTCCAATTGATCGATTTGATTTTTGATTTCGGCAATTTTGACAGTGTTCTATAATGTTGTGATTTGTATAATTTTTTGTTTGTTTGATTAAAAAAATGTATATTTTATTTTGTAGTTAAGTTATTGTTTACAGTGGGGAGGAGGATCTTTTTTTTTTTTTTTTTTTTTTTTTTGTAAATTGTTTTCTAAGTTTTCGAATTTTCGTTTGTCATCTATTCCGAATTGAAATTTTTTTAACATATAAAACCAATATTAATGATAATAAAACTAAAAACATTCTGAATGATTATGTATATAGGGAAGAATGATGGCCAAAAATATAAACAACAAATATTTAAAATTAACATGGAATGATTAACGTATTTACAAGCAACTAAATAGTAATTAAATTTTATTGTCTCATTTTGTATATGGCAACATGATAAATTTATAGAAAAACTAAAAATATTATATTTTTTCTATCAAAAACGAACTTAGATAACAAACTTAAATCGATTATTGTATACTTATATAAAAAATTTTAACATTAATATTTATAAACATATTACATAAAATGTATCGACAAAACATTTACTGAATTTACAAAAAAAAAAAAAAACAAATGGGGGATGCATAGTTTTGTTTAACAAATTTGTATCTACAATGAAAGTCTCATCTAATAGTTTAAGTCTAAACTTACATGTTCCTTTAGACGTTCAAGCATCTTCTTAATATTTTCATCACGAAGAGTTTGGGCAGTTTTAAGCTTCTCCTCAATGGCTTCCTTTTCAATACATTTTTGCTGTTCCAATGTAGTGCGGGTCTTTTCGATTTCTTGAGAATGAATCTAAAAAAGAGAATTCGTTTTGAGTAAATTAGTATGAACTTGAGTTTTGATGGAGTCTCGAACCTTCAATTTCTCCTTCAAATCGCTAATAATGGCCTCGCGTTTCTCAACATGCTGTTCCATCTTGGTCTCAAGCTGTTCTTTGGTCTGAGTGATAAATTCATTGTTAAGCTCGCCCTTCTTGCGAGTGGCTTCTTCGATTTTGGCCAATTTGTTGGAAATCTCAGCCATTTTCTTGGCCTCGAGGGACTGAAAATAAAAATACAAGTATTTGTAGGGTTAGTAATCCTTCTTCTATGTTTAAACATGTTTAAAAATACAAATAAATTTTAGTTAGACTCGAAAAATACTGAACTGATTTTGATTAAATTCTAAGGGTTTTTTTTTTCGAAAAACCAAGGGGTTATTAACTACCCTAAGGTAAGGAAAACAGAGAACGTTTTGAATGGACATACCGAAGCACATTAATTTTAAATTTCTGAATATTACAATGGGAAAAAAATAGGTAGAGCACATTCGTGTAGTAACGCTGAAAAAAGAATCTCTTTACTCCACAGTTCGTCCGAACTTGAGCTCAAGGGTAAAATGATGAGCATTCCTTTAAAGCCCGAGTATTACGGTTGAATATCTTGGAGGAACATATGTAAGTGGAAGATGTTCTGGTAGATCATAGAAGTATGGTTTCTACGTTGGCAGGTGTTCTAAAGCTAAAGTGAATGGCAGCGCATACATATCTGCAATATTTTTCCAGGAGTTGATGACTATTCGAGAAATTTGTTGATTGAGCTATACATGAGCTAAATGATATAATTGAAATTGAGTTTTAATGATGAGAGGTAAAGAGTGGACAGTCATGTGCCCGGGAGCCGGATTTGACGATTGCGTAGAGCATGATTGCTTTAGAAGTTTCAACAAAAACTTTATACTTTGAGTCGAAATGCAAGTCCTTGTTTCATTAGAAGTTTTGCCAAACTCTTCAAATCGCATTTTCGGAGGCTGATGGTTTATTGGTAAGGTGCTTTTCTAAGTTGAGGTTGTTTGTAATAGTAAATCAAATCGATTTCGATTTGATCTTCACCATAAATCCATCTTTCAATTTTGATTTTCACCATAAATTCATCCTAAGCTAAGCGGCTTGAATCTCTCTGGAAGACCATTATTTTCGACTTATTTAGATTGACAGTCAAGTTCTATTCGGAGATTCTGTCAGAAGAACTAGATCGCCAGCGTACATTAAGATCTTGATCTGGAGACCGTCTAATGGTATTTGAAATAAAGGAAAAGTAAGATCAGTTTTGAACTCGAAGTTCAATTGGAAACTCGTAACTACACGACCATCTGGAAGTCCTAACTACCTACTTAAAAATTAATTTAGAATCGTTAATTGTAAGTCTTTGCATGACTTTACTTAATTTTAGAATACCCCACTATTTTACAAAACCTATATCAATTTCCATCAAATATAACGAAATGAAATGCACTTTTGGATTAGAATCTCACAAAAAATTGACATGATCAATCAAATCTGAGGTCGGGGTCGAAACTGGGGACACAAAAATCTTCGAAAAAGTTGGTATAGTCGGTTTTGATAAAACGAATTTAAGTTTCCCAGACATGTGTTAAAACAGTTTTTTTTTTTAAATTAATACATCTGTTATGTTTGTTGATTACTGGAATTTTTTAGTGAAAAAGTTTAACTTTTTTGTGGCGAAAATGTAGAATGTTTGCAGAAAACGATTTGTCGAAAAATGGCAACTTTAATTTTGGGTGCATTTTTTGGACTAAAATCAATTTTTATTCAAGGGTGTTGCCCTGCACTATGTTGCCACAAAACTGAAATATGAGATATTTCAGCTAAAAAATGTAGAGATTTCAAATTAGTGTATCAAGATTTCATTGAGATTCCGTTGAAATCCAGAAAAAAAATTATTATTTTAAGTTGGTTTACTTACAATACGTCTTTCCTCGGCCTCCTTGAGTTTCTTTTCAATTTCCTCAACCGAAACACTTCTGCCTGGTGTAACTGGACGTTTTGGCAGTGTAACATTGGGTGCTGGCTCAGCGAGAATAACTTCATAACTCAAGCCGCCTTTGGATTTTTCCTGGCAACGAATTTCAGTAGCTGTAATTGAAAAAGAAGAAAAAAAAGAAATAAATACAAAATGTAACCATAATATTCGTATTCTATTCTAAAATATAAATAAAATATCAATATGTTTCTTTTATCTAAAAATATCATAGCAGTTGAAAGACGTTTTCGTTTTCGTTAAGTTGTGACAGTTGTATTCTTAGAACAGTTTATATAACAAATAAAATCTCTCAACAACGAAAATAAACTCAAAAAGGCAATCTAAAAATACCCACAAGCTTAATTGGATGTCCTTTCTGAGTTCACACACAGACCAGACCACATCACCCAATCAACTCTCAAACAAAAAATCGGCCTCCCAAAATAGCCAGAAGCTTTTATCGGAAAGTTCAATTATTTTCTTTCATTTAAAAAAATCAAAAACCAAAACAATTTCGTTTTATTTGTTTTCTCCCTCTAAAGCAATATTATCTATCATCGTCATCGCACCATCACCAAAGCAATTAAAAATACTCAATAAAATCTAAACCTATAGCCATTTTCGAAAAAAAGGACATTTCTTCAGAAGTAAATAACGAACAATCGAAAATCACACAAACAAAACTCAATTAGATGACAAAAGTTTCGTTAAACCGTTCTCGATATCCTTAAAACAGGATTTAGAACTTTAATTTTATTTCATTGTGAATGTCCTTGTAGGAACGGAAACAACAAATAAAGCATGATGACATAAAAATATAATGTTTCGATAATAACGAGAAAAAACTAATGAGAGGGATTATACGTTTAATTAAAATCGACAATGTTGTTCAAAAGTTTCTCGCAGATAAGCTTTTGCATGAAATTGTCGTTTGTCTTAATTAATGGCTTCGGTCAGGCAGACAAGAACCTACATAATTACATTTGGGACATTTTGCGTGCGAAATTTTAAGTGGTCACGGCGAATTCAAATGTCCTCTGTTTAGTTTTATTATTTTCGTTGATTTGAAAGTTTACCCGGGAGCCATTAAATGTTGCTACCCTCAGCCCGGTCCAAAATGTCTACTACACAAACCCTTTTAGGAAGTTTTTGATTTTTTTTTTGTCAAAACAGGAGCAATTTCCCTAATGGAAGTTGAGTTTTTACGCCATGGCAATGGCATCGTGATTCATGGCTTATATTTGCTATCTGCATATGACATATTCACAATAACAAAGTTTTGTCACAAAATACCCACGGGGGAGCTAAAGTAGCAACAAAAAGAGCAATAGCAACAGCGGCCATTAACTCGTCAACCCAATGGTGGCAGCAACCAAAGCAACGGGGGCGGCAATGATGGTGGTATTTCGTCGTCACATCCGGACTCAGATAAGTTTCACGGATTTATGAAGAGGATTTTTATTGTTGTTGTTTTGTTTTATTGATGAATCTAAACGAAAGGAGGGGGGAGTGTATGGGTGGATTTATAGTTTTCTATTCGGCGGATTGATTGAAAATCGTAGTTGTCTACAGGGAGTGTGGAGTGTGGTTTTTGGGGGACTGAAGTCTGATGTAATGGTCGCAGTCGTCATTTTGTTGGTTAAGTTTTATTGACGATGAATTTCGGTTGCAGTATTTTGAGTGCTTAGGCTGATTTTAGATTTGTGTAAAGATTTCAAAGATAAACTTCGAACTGAGTTTTAGTAGATTTTCCAAAGTGTTGAGTAAATATCAATACACAGGGTATATGTATGGATTCGAAATAATGCTTTGGTCTACCGCGTAACTGTTATGGATTTTGGGAAGTCTGTTACATTTAGATTTTATTTTTAGATTGTAGTCGACATGAAGTAGGGATGTAAGCTCTGATGATAAACGGCGAGTGCACAACATTCTAGAATGGAATTTAACCATTTAGATAAAATATGGATAAATCTACTTCTTATATTTTGGGTAAGGGTAGTAAATTGTAAGAAAATCGAAACATACAAATTGGCTCAATTAGTCAAAACAGAAAAGTGGTAGTCAGAGGTGGAAAATAGAAAAGTCCGAGTTTAGGATTGGTTGGTTTAATTTCCCACTTTAAAGAATTGAAGTAATCATTACAGTTTATACCTCGATGCAAGGGTAAGTTACTGCTCAAAAAGTAGATGTAGATGCTATAGCGGTCAAGAAAATAAATAACTTAGTGGTGGAAGCTGGTGGACAACTAGGGCCTAGTGATAGCAAGCCATTCCTAGTGTGTTTTTAATCACCAGAAATTAAGAGAATCTGCAATAAATATTTTGCTGAATCCGAAAGGCTATGATGACAGATCAAAGGGCACGGTAGTGCCCAGCCAAGTTCTGGCACTACACCCTTTTTACAGGAACAAACTCAGGCGATTTTTGACCCCTTCCTATCTTTAGTAAAAATGAAGTCAGAAACTTAAAACTCCGAATATATGCTAAGCTAGTCAGGCACAGGCGCCTCACCAAATATCAATTTTCTAGCATAAGCGGTTCCTGAGATATAAGGCCTCAAAAATCACAAAAACCGTAACTTACTGACTGACTGACTGACAGATCATCAAAATTATGGAGCACTTCCCGACATCGTAGAATCTTGTAATTTTGCACAACGGTAGGTCTTGTCATGTAAGCAGAGGAAAAAATCGAAAATTTGAAATTTTCCATTCAGGGGGCGTGGTATCCGCCCACTTTCTCCGAATTGGTGTTGGTTGAATGGAGCACTTCCGACTGCTGTATAACGATGAAATTTGGTGAACCGGTAGGGCTTATATTGCATATAAGGAACCACAAATAGGCACCAAGATTTTCCTTTCAGGGGGCGTGGTATCCGCCCACTTTCTCCGAATTGGTGTTGATTGAATGGAGCACTTCCGACTGCTGTAAAACGATGAAATTTGGTAAAGTGGTAGGGCTTAAATTACATACAAAGAAAAAAATATAAAATTAGTGGTTTTCCATTCAGGGGCGTGGTGTCCGCCCACTTCCTCAGAACTGATGTAAATTATATATGGCGCACTTCCGATTGCAGTTGAACAATGAAATTTGGTAGAACGGTAGGGCTCAGATCGCATATAAAGGACCAAAAATAAAAATCGAGGTTTTCCATTCAGGGGCGTGGTATCCGCCCACTTCCTCAGAACTGATGTAAATTTTATATGGCGCACTTCCGATTGCAGTAGAACAATGAAATTTGGTAGAACGGTAGGGCTCAAATTTCATTTAAAGGACCAAAAATAAAAACTAAGGTTTTCCATTCAGGGGTCGTGGTATCCGCCCACTTTCTGAGAAAATTTTTAAATTATATGGAACACTTCCGATTGCTGTAATTAAGATAGGTTTGTTAGTGTTAGGTATCTTGCCAGGATAAGAAGAAATAATTGAAGCGCAAATCAAAACAACCATTAACAAAAAGAAAATATACCAAAAGAAATAGGAAGCTATAAACTAAGTTGATTTTAGTAGGTAGAGTCCAACCTTCTATCTTTCCGTATCCTTCGAGATTTTTACATGGCAAAACATTAAAATCTTTGCAAAAAGGAGTGAGATCAGACCAAAAACATAAATGTTAAAAAAAGAGCCAAGTTCTTCTATACAAAAACCTTTGTGTAACAAGTCAGCCGTGAAAAGTACTGAGATCTAAAAGTACCCAAGTTCTTACTTCATGAAGGTTTAATACCGAATATTTAAAGTAAAATAATATTGAAACAGCTACAATGTAATAGAGAAATTTTATTATTTAATGATTACTGACTAAAGTTTGATGGGCTTACTTGGCAAGTTTTTTCTTATGCCCAATTCAAAAGGTTTTAAAAACTTGACCAGTAAGCCCATCAAACTTTAGTCAGTAGTCATTAAATAATAAAATTTCTCTATTACATTGTAGCTGTTTCAATATTATTTTACTTTAAATATTCGGTATTAAACCTTCATGAAGTAAGAACTTGGGTACTTTTAGATCTCAGTACTTTTCACGGCTGACTTGTTACACAAAGGTTTTTGTATAGAAGAACTTGGCTCTTTTTTTAACATTTATGTTTTTGGTCTGATAAGAGTCACTATAGATACTCTTGTATTCCAATTTCACGCAGGATGTAATACTTACTCTTGGAAAAAAAAATTCTGAAACTATTTTATAAACATTTTTACTTGCGACTTATACTGTGTACTATGAGTCAAGTTATGTATTCGTAGAAAAATTCGAACTCGAGATTTTGATCAAAGCTGAAATAACGATGATAGCGAAGACGAAAAAAGTGGGTCTCGAAAATCTGTCTGTCTGTCTTTTCGGCTACGTCTCGGGCGATTTTCGTGAAACTTGGTACAACCGATTTTAATCATTATTTTTATGCTAAAGCTCTTCAAAAGTTTGAATATTATTGTGTATGTATTCAAATTTTGGATTTAAAAAAAAAAAATATTTTTTTTTGTTCAAACTCAATATTTCGAAAACCCCATGCTTGTTTTTTTTTAAAAACTTGATAAATAAAAGTTTCTTAATATAATCTACAAGATGTTAAAACAAAATTATTTTATCGAAAAATAACGGTACCTACC
Source organism: Philhelius festivus (assembly GCA_963931855.1). Classification (NCBI taxonomy): domain Eukaryota; kingdom Metazoa; phylum Arthropoda; class Insecta; order Diptera; family Syrphidae; genus Philhelius; species Philhelius festivus. The sequence goes on along the minus strand of OZ007555.1, from coordinate 4,939,471 downwards.
ATACAATGATAAAAAATGGTTATCGAAAATCGTATTTTTCTCGAAAACAGCTCCGAGAACTTTGATAATTTTTTTTTTAATTAAAATAAAATTATTTTTTTTTTTTTTGAAAATTCCATGTCTCAAAAACGGCTGGATATTTTTTTTTAATTTAATTTTTATTTGTACAGTAATAAAATTTTAAGTTGGCGTACCAAATTTTTTTCTTAAAAATGTTTTAAAAATTTTGTATATAAAAACTTATTTTTTTAAGAAACCACTACAACGACTTATAATATTGTTCTTGCATAAGCTAATATTTGCTTGAATCACATGGCATACTGTTTTTAGCTCACACTATTCCAAAAGAGTTGTTTTAGTTTAAAAAATGAACTTTATGCTTATGAACAGATTTTCTATAATAATATTCATTTTTGAAATTCTTAGTCTATTACATAAGAGAAAGTTCGTCCGACCCAGAATTTAATACATCGCATAACAACTGTTTGTACACCGTTTCTGTTTTTGGAAAAGTTTTTTTACCAGCAAACAATTCTAAATCAAATTGATAAACATTTTCCTTAGAATTTACTAAAAATTATAATCTAGGGAATTTTAAATTATTTTTAAAGGTTATAATTCTGGCAACGAAAAAGTCAGTTAGCACTTCAGAATGGCGTATTTCATCTTGAATTTTCTTCCTGACATTAATTAAAGGATTGTACTCTTGTAAATTCATGCTTCAATATACAGATTTTATGTCCAACTGTTTTACACACAATATGTAAAAAAAAATCATTGATGTGTCCCAGTTATTAAACCCATCGCCAGCTTGATCTGGGTGAATAATTCGGTTACAAATTGTTCGGGTCGAATAGTAGCAAAAGCCTTTCAACAGACCTTACTCAATTATAAAACTGAATTGCATTGCAAATGAATGTCCATCCTCATTCAATTCCACAAAAAAAAAGTCCAAGGCGTGGATGATTCTTAAAAAATAACAGCTCGACGTGTCATTTTTGTTTTTATATTAATTTTACCATTTTTACATTAAAAAAACACAGAGACATAAAATAAATTGCTTTCACAATTACGAGTATAATTTATTAAATCTTTTGTGGTTTTTGACCCGAACAATAAAGTTTAATCGCATTTACACTATCACCATCAGCAGTCCGTCATATGAGTTGCTAGGAGAGTTAAAATAAAAATTAAAATTCTTTTTCAATTTTATTCAGTGTTGTGGAAAAATTAAAAGCAAAAATGTGTTATTTTCTGTATTTCTTGTAAAAACAAAACAAAAACAAAAAAAACAACCGAGAATACTTTAGCATCTGATAAACAAATCATCTCTTTTCGCATGGAAAGGCTTGGTACAGAAATTAATCTACGATGTACATCTACATCACATAACAATGCACATGAATTCATTTACAATTCGAATCCAAAAGTAAACGAGGAATAAGACTTTTAAATGAATAATAAAAATCGTAAAACTACAGCGAATTCAGTAATCCATGAAGCCTCTGGCCCCGGATTAAAAATAACAATGAAGCCCTATAATAATATAATTTAACACTGTGTGTGTGTCTACTTTAGTATGTGAGCCATCAATCGGTGATAGGACAAAACTTCAACGGGCTTAAATGTCAAAGCGGGGGAAGAAAGTCCAGGCGCCATGTATAGCATTAGTCAGATATTGGTTGACTTATGAATATCATCAACTTCCTGAGGTTGCCAAATTGGTTTTTCGGAAATAAAATGAATGTAATTTTTCAAAGTTCGTTAAAATTGGGAATAATTAAAATTCTATGGAGACAACAAGTAAGAAAGTGAAAAAACGCGGCTTCTGAAACCAACAATAGCTTGTACAAAGGCTTTAGAATGTAATGTCTCTTCAATAACTAAAATAGAAGAAACAAATTATATCACACTTCCTAATAACTTATTTAGCAAAATGTAGCCTATACATTTTTGTCGCTTTTAACATATCAATCTTGAATATCCGTCAGTTATTACAGAAGAAACTTTAAAAGGGATTTTAAAAAGGGGAGTTCTACTAACCTAAGTAGCATAGTAGGGGCAAACCCAATAATACATTTATATTTTTTATTTGTTTTTATTATAACAGATCAATTAATTTTAAACTCTTAGACGGTTAATCTATACTAGCCGACCCAGCTCTCGAAATTCGAGTGCCAATTTATTTATTCTTTATACTCGTATTATTGGCAGTGTTTTCAAGCAAATTTATTAAATTAAATTTTATTTTATGTAGTATGCAAAGTGTTCGACAGTGCAAAAACAAAAATGACCCACAGTGTGTAAATGCGTGTCTCAAGTATATTCTGCACATCTCCGTAACTGTGGCTTTCCAACCATATAAAATTTATCGAAATCGGTTAAATACTTTTGGAGAAAAGTGTACCACAAAAAACATGTTTGCCGTTTTATTATATGATTTTTGACAAAGGTGGTCTGCTTGACATTAAGGAAAAAGGAATCCCTTTTATCGATTTTTTTGCGTAACTAATTTACAATTAATTAGTAGTTAATTATTATTGAATTTTAATTTTGAATTCGAGGAAAATCATTTCTATTTTGAATTTTATAATTTTTTGAATTAAGGATAATGTTTAATAGGGTATTTCAGAATCTTCTGCTCAAATAAGAATTTTATCTAATGGATAATGCATATTATTTTACTTTCTGAAAAAAATCAAAAGTGAATGATTGAAGTAACAGGAAGGTCTTTATTCATGAATTACACTGGGGACAAGAGTAAATGAAGCATTTAAAAAAATGTGTTTTTGTTCGGTGTATCAAAAGAGATTTATTTTGTAATCAGTGGCAAATCTGTGTAGACACTAAATATTGCAGTGATAGTGATACATTAATTCCACCCAAAATATAGAAATAAACGGCTAAGGTAAACTCCCGTGCAATAAAATTAGTAAATTTGAAGAAAAACGTTTTAAAGGGAGCTTCAGAATCTTCTTCTCAAAGAAGTCTTTCTTTCTGAGGACAGAGAATATTTGTACATCAAATTTTACTCAAAAAATATCAAACATCTATTACAGTTGAGAATTGTAGTAAAAGGATCAATTTTTCGTAGCATATTCCATCCTCATCTTGTATTCACATTTTCCTTTAAATTTACCACTCAATATTGATTTTCGACTGCCATATTTACAAAAAAAATAAAATGCACGACTGGGTCGAACGAAGTTGCTCCTATGTAATAGACTAGGAATTTTAAAAAACGAATGTTATTAGAGAAAACTGTTCATAAGGATAAAATTAATTTTTAAATTCTTTTAGTAGTAAGAGACAAAAACAGAATGCTTTTAAAAGCTTTTTAAGAAAAAATGTTGGTACGCCAATTTAAAGTTTTTATTATTGTTCGAATAAAAATTAAATTTACAAAAAAAATACTGAGCCGTATCTGAGATATCGAGTTTTCAAAAAAAGAAAAAAATATTTTTTTTTTTCAAAAATTCAAAAAATATTTATTTTAAAGTTTTGAAATGCAATGAGTCTTAGACTGTTTAGAAGCTTCTCTATAAAAATTTTCATTAAGATCCGTACAAGCTGTAATATCTTAATTTCAAATTTTTTTTTATTAAATCAAAGAACATAAAAATTAATTGAAAGAAAAAAAATGTTATCAAAATTCTAGGCGCCGTTTTCGAGAAAAATACGGTTTTTGAAAACCATTTTTTTTTTAATTTTTTAGCATTTGTATGGTAGGTACCTTTATTTTTAGGTAAAATAATTTTTTTTTCACATCTTGTAGATTTTATTGAGAAACTTTTATTTATCAAGTTTAAAAAAATATAGCATGGGGTTTCCGAAATATTGAGTTTTGAGAAAAAATTTTTTTTTTTTTTTTTTTTTGAAATTTGAGTACACAATTCTATTAATGTTTTTGGGGAGCTTTATCAAAAAAATGATCAAAATCGGTTGGCAGGTACCGTTATTTTTGGTCTTAAGCAAAGAAAAGAAAAAAACGTGTGGGGGGAAAAATTAAAAATGATATCTACCGAGTTTAAAGAAAATCGGCAGAGTCGTTTAGCCTGTAGTCGAACAGACAGACAGACAGACAGAAAGACAGACAAAATTGCGAGACCCACTTTTTTAGTAGTCGTCGCTATCATCGTAATGTTAACTTTGATCAAAATCTCGAGTTCGATTTTTTTACGAATGCATAACTTGCCTTATAGTACCTATAAGTCGTAAGTAAATATGCTCCAACTCCCTCTGTCAGCCACGAGCAGAATTATTTCTGGTTTCAAAATTAAGAAGATTTTAGAAATGTCTACAAAAGAAGATGTTCATTTTTTATTTCAATAATGATACAAAATCCAGGTTTATACAAAGGGTGAAATAAGCTAAGAAAGATACAATTTTTAAGAAATTTAAAAGTTTCCCTATAACCACTCTGAAAATTGAATTTTGTATCAAGTTTTACGCAAGCGAGTTACTGTGTGTCGTCGTTAAATACAAACTCCCTAAGTAAATTTTTTAAGGCATTTGCATATTGTTGTTTGTTTTACCGACACGAATTTCAAAACGGCTGAACTTGGAAATTTTTATATTAACAAGAAGAGCGAGATTTCAACATTTACAAGACATTATGTCTGCCCTAAGCGAGTTTCCATTGAACAGCGACGTTATGCTATATGAAATATGATATGACATAGCATCTGCTATCGTTCTTCATTTCAGTACCTGTGTTTAGAATTTTCTATCACTTAAAACCACCCAATTTGGCAACCATCGTCATATTCTTTTCCACCTCACAGCAATAATATGCAAATAGAAGCGATACTATCACCAGGAGACACATCTGCATACATCATGCACCACTGGGTGCAAAGAATCTCTTGACATGCACCGTTATAAATGTAGACCATCGGGCTTCCAGTCTTTATACAACTAGCTTCATACGAGAATAACCAATGTTAGGTATACAATGTCACCTCTAGGGCTGGATTCTTTTGCACATCGCCGGATACCCGACCCGATGACGGTGCTGATGATGACGGATGCTTCGAACATATCGTGTTTCTTGAATGTGAATATGGGATGAGTTTGCACAGTGATGGTGTGGCATGTGTACGGAATTAGAACATTCCCTGAACTAGTTAACGCTTTTGGCTTGGCTTTGACTTTCTCATTAAAATTCTTGTCTTTTAGGAACTGTACGAGTGTATGTATAGAAAATATTAAATTCATGTTCTCTCTCGTATACATATGTTTGGGATTTGAAATTAATTGGCTGTTATGACCCGCACTGTGCATGGCTGCAGATATGTTATGCAGAAGTTTTTACTTTGGCTTCATAAGGCCCTTCCGCTCCCTCCCTTTCATATATATAGATTCTGAAAGTGAGTTCGTGCTTGAACTGCTCAACTAGGTTATTTCATTTGGTCCTTTCCACCAAACTTAAGTAACACACAATAGCGGAAACATTATGGCGGCATGTTGTGTTCCCTCTTCTCCGGCTCTAGCTGTATAATAAACCTTTTGATTAAGCGTCCTACAGGGTAGGACGGGAAAGTGTTCCTTATACTCATATTAGAAAACTGCAGCAGAACATTGATTGCAAGGGAACGTGACTTCGTTTTATTTTTTGACTTTGTAGATTTGTTAGAGCGAAGTTATTTTTTTTTTCTGTTGCTGTTTACAAAAGCAAGTAACTGTGCTGTAACTGGGTAATAGATGGATATACGAGTATGGGGTTCTTGCAAGTGCATTGCGCAAAAAAAAAAAAAAACTAACTCAGTAAAGTCATCGAGTGTAAGTTTTTGCAACAAAAGAACTGAAATTTTGTTATTTGGACCGAAAAACAAAGAGTTTTTTGCTTGAAGGTTTTTTGGGATAGAAAAATTCACATACATATGTGAAACATGGAATGAAATGGTGCTGAAGAGAATTATCATTCCTAAAACTAAACAAAAAAGAAAAACAACCTTTGAAAGCTGACAGTACTCTTGAGGTCAGGTTTTGTATGATAACATATTACATATACTCTCAGTTAAGGCCCCAAAGTGAAAGATAAACTAACCGCCTTCATTTCCATACGCAAAAATAGGATTTTCAGCTTTTGTTTCTAAATGACTTCAGGAGCACTATACTACAAAGTGATTTCAGACCTCGAAATAATTGATAAAAAATAAGATTAATGGTATTTCCGCTTCGGAAATTACTCATATCTATTATCGCTATAAATAAATGTATCGCAATTTTTTCCAATGTAGTCATATTTCAATTTTCAATTTTATTAAAAGTGGTGTACAAATAAGACATTGTCTTTTATAGTACCTGAGTTAATACAAAAATAGTGCGGATAAAGGAAAATTATAAAAATATAAACAAATTAAAAATAACTTCAAGTAATTAATTTAAGAAAAATTAGAGTAAGATTTTTTTTTTATATACATATATACATATATGTATGTATATATTCAGATAATGAATATTTTAAATTGCTGTTAGAGTATGATTCTTATCGAAAATTCAAAAATAATGCTTTTTTAAACTTTATTGTTTCTATAAGTTGCCTTACCATTATAGGCAGGGAGTTCCATAGTCTGATGGCATAAACAAAGAAAAGTCTAGACGAATTCAAATAATTTGAGGAGTGAGTTATGAGGTTCAAGGTTCGGGCAGAACGCGCAAAGCGGAGTTTATCAAACAGATAAGGTGGTGTCTTACTATGAATAATCTTATGTAAAAACAAGCAACATCTTGAATCAAGAAATTGCTTGAACGTACATCCTAGGACAAGTTGATGATATTGGGAAACGTGGTCAAATCTTCGCAAACCATAAACGTACCTGACCATGTCATTAAAAGCAACAACCAATTTCTGCATGGAGTGTGAATCAGGCCGACAGTAAACTACTGCAGCATAATCAATGATAGGTAGCAACAGGGATTTAATGAGCCTCAGCTTAGTGTCTAAAGGTGTCAAGGCGGAGAAAAGATTTAGTTTTCGGAGACCACCATAAATTCGGCTGATGGTGAGATTGACATGAGTGGGTGCGATTTATTTAAAGCCTAAATTACTGACAGATTCAACAAATTCAAGTTGAAAACAAGAAATAATAAAGACAGGTGGAAGATTTGTCACATCAAATTTCTTTTTAGAAATAGCAATGATCTGCGATTTAGCAGGATTAAGAGTTAACCCGTTGCACAATGCCCAATTGTAGATCTCTAAAAGGTTTTCATTTACTCTGCAGATAAGGTCTTCTAACAAGTTGGAAATTTTGTGTCGATAAGTTGAGACCCATCAGTTTATATCGGAACATTAAAACATCGCAATCATTTAAGACACAAAATTAAGCAAAATTCCGGAAAAAATAAAGCTGAATATTGGTGCTTTTGATGTTCTCAAGAGACTGTTAAAACTTCTCATCGATATGAGCGCTGATAGCAATTTTTCGGGGAGTCAAAAGCTCGCCGAAATATTTGTTTCCAGTGTTTACTCCCATAAAGGTAGATTTACAGAAAGTATCCTTAGAAAATATCCTACAAAATAATTGCGTTTTATTTATAAAGACCACTGAGTCGAGATGATGAAATTTTGAAATTTCGAACAAATGAAAAATTTAGTCTTAATAATTCTTTCTATGATCGATTCTTTTCGATGTATCCCTAAAAATGAGGTGAAAATAAAATTTTGCATTCACAGGCTTTAAAAGTTGAAATTAAATTTTTAAATCGTATGTTTTGCCGTGGCGCATATTTTCACATCAACGACCGAGGCATCGCGGGGTCTTCATGGGACGCGAAACAAAATGAAAAATTCAGTAAAATTGTATGGAGTCCCCAAGGTCGCCAAAAACTGTTTTTTTTTTTTTGGTAATTCCTCACCAACCATTATTTTTAGTTGAAAAAATATAAGTATAACTACAAAATTGTAGCTTAGGGGAAATAATCCCATTTCCAACCAACAGTTCCAGCCGTGGTGGAATAAAATGATTAAATTTAGAAGCTTTTTTGTGTTTGTGATTTTTTTCCTAAAAACTCACTAAATAAAAAAAAAAAAAAAACAAAAAACAGCAGAAAATCTCAGTAAAAAATCCCATTTCCTAAACAAATTTAATTTAATTCAAACTTTTGATCATTACACAAGTTTCACCAACAAAAAAAAATACGAAAAATCAAATTCATGAACAAATAATCGCAAGTTGTCAACTTGTTCCTTGTCAACCTCTGGCAGTATAAAGGAAGCCCAAAATTACATTAACAATATCAGCGCAGTGATGTCTACGGGGAAAACCTCAAAATGTGAAGAAAAAAAACCCAAGACTTTTCCCATAAAAAAGGAAAAACTTTGTCAACACAAATAAGCTAAACAGCTCGGGACACTCTTGCGGCCTATCCGCCTAGTTTTCAGAAACGAAATGCGAACAAAAAAATGCTATGGCATGAATTTAATATTCAAAGCGACAGCCCCTGTAATGATGATGATGTCAAAGTAATCAAGTCGTCTTATCTACCTATAACCCCCTATTTATTTTCATCCGAGGTCGGTCTTATATTCTTATAACCTTATTCAACCACCACCTGTAACTGTCTGATCAATGCTCGTTTTCTGAGAATTCCGAAAAAAAGAAGGACGAACGGAAAACGCGAGCAAAATGCTAAAATTCTGTTAAGGACGATTTTATACATTTTCCTTATTTATTATTATTTTTTGTCTGTATTGGTTTATGTGATGGTATGCAACAAATAAACCCTCTTCTCGATGGTAGATGTGTCGCTGGCTTAAGTTGGGTATTTTTATTCGTCCTGCGGCATAATATGATGATCCCGGAGGCCGGGAGTAATGACAGAGAAATGGAAAAAATAAAATGACACACTCTGGATGTTTACAAATGTTAAGCACGCACTTTGCTTCACTAAGACCGGATGCAGGAAGTAGGGGGAGGATGTGAATTACCCTCATTACCGAAACGGGGGAGTTAGTAAAGCCCATGTCTACAACAACTTTATATATGATGAGGGTGAAAGAAGGCAAGAATGTCACTTGTTTGTAAATTCTTTTGCCATCTTCCCTATATCTCTCCAGACATCCCCCACCCCTCCTCCACCACAATCAGAGGAATAAATAAATTGAATGAAAATTTATGAGAGGAAAAAAAAGATCGAGGTTGTATCTTTAAGCTAAAATTGCAAATTTGACGAAAAATCTCGGGATCAAAGTGACTCCTTGGGTATATTACAGTTATTTATGTATAATTGATTTCAAAAATAAAATACATACTGTTGGAAACATCCTTTTCTTGAAAATTCTATTTGTTGATTTTTTAATAAATTATTTTGTGGAATTTTGTCTCAATTAAAAAAATTATTTTTGCTTTATTTTTTAATTTTTATGTCAAGGAATTTGCAAAGGATATTTGCTCATTTTTCTTAAAAAATTTTAATGAGATAGAAAATTATACGATGCTTTGATGATTTTTATGTCTTGTGACCTGAAGAACAGATTCTCTTTTAGCTTTGTTTATAAAATTGTTTTTAATTTTTAATGAGATCAGATGTGAAATAGGGAAGGTGTTTTTTGGGTGTTTTTAGTTGAGGCGCCCATAAGTTTTTTTTTTTTCGTGTTGCTTCGGTGCTTATTGTGTAAATATGATTTAAGTTTGAATATTATAGAAGTTTCGGAAAACTTTTGTTATTAACGTGTAAATTTCTTGAGGATAAAGTTTTTGGTTGACATTTCGGTTTTGCAGTCATGAGATGAACTTAATTAAATGCTGGTTTTGTTGTGGGTACGTGGTGAAGTTTGCATGTAGCTTATGGCAGCAGAGGTCTCAGATGATAGCTTAAAACTTTTTACAAGAGGCAAGCCAAGTGGTTAGAGCATACGTATCTTTTATAGTATTGCTTAAAGACAGATAGAAAGACTTCAGATAACATGGATATTTTTATTAAAATGTAGACGTATATAGAACTGACAATTAAGCTAAGTAAGTAAGTCATCAATTTTTCCGGTTCGAAAGAAAACCGATAAATCTCAATGAAACGAAGTTTGAAGCACAACCCAGAAAATTGACCAACTTCAAATCAATTACTCTAAATTTTTTTCTATTTTCATTTCCTAAAAAACAACCGGGCAGAAGTTTGCATCGGGTTAAATTCAGTTATTTGGTTTTCTTTGAGAACAATATGGCGTACAAATTTGAAACTTGTTATTAATTTTACAGAACAAAATTCGACACTTTCTTATAGAAGTTGACGCAAAATTAATCACCCTATTGGAAGATGTTATAATTTATACAAAAGGCGTCGTAAGTCAATCACATTTGACATTTCCGAACTAGACAGCCGCAGTATACAAACAAGCAAGCAATGGAGTGCTATAGTCCGCAAGAGCGTGGAATAATTGTGTCGATTTTTTCGACCAATGATCAATCGGTGGAGAGCATGCACCAACTTATCTCAAAAATTTGGTCGGATGAAAGTATGCCCAATGAATGGAACCTCGGCATAGTGTGCCCCATCCACAAGAAAGGAGATGCTCTGACGTGTGCAAATTACAGAGGTATAAGTCTCCTCAATTTCGCATACAAAATCCTGTCATCCGTACTGTGTGAGCCGTTTGTCAACGAGCTTATCGGCCCCTATCAGTGTGGTTTTAGGCCCGGCAAATTTACCCTGAATCAGATGTTCACACTTCGACAGATTTTGGAAAAAACCCAGGAGTTCTAAATCGATACACACCACCTTTTTATCGATTTCAAAGTCGCGTTTAGTAGCGTGGACAGAGAACAACTATATAGAGCCATCTCTCATCTCGGAATCCCTGCCAAGCTCGTCCGCTTGTGCAGGATGACGATGGAGATGGAGGTGCGCTATCATGCAACCTATTTAACATCGCTCTTGAAGCAATTGTACGAAACTCAAACGTCAACAATAGAGGTACAATTTTTCAAAAGTCAGTTCAACTGCTTGCTTATGCGGATGATATTGATATCATTGGGAGGACGAAGCGAGCTGTTACCGGTGCGTTTGCAAGTATTGAACTAGAGGTGGCGAAAATGGGTTTGTCTGTTAATGAGGACAAGACGAAGTATATGCTATCATTGAGAAAGGAATCTCAACATCGTCGACTGGGGCAAAACGTCACGATGGATAGGTATAACTTCGAAGTGGTCAAAGACTCTGTCTACCTGGGCTCCACTATAACATCGCAAAACGACATCAGTGCAGACATCAAGCGAAGAATTACTCTTGCCAACCGCTGTTTCTTCGGGCTAAAAAGGCATTTGAGTAATAAGGCCCTATCTCAAAGAACCAAGGAGACCTTGTATAAGACCCTCATCATCACGGTCCTGCTGTATGGGGCAGAAGCATGGACACTGTCTAAAACGGATGAAAATCTTATTGGGTACTTTGAAACAAAAGTTCTTCGTTTGATTTTCGGTCCAGTCTGTATCGATGGAGTATGGAAGAGAAGGTTCAACAACGAGTTGTACGGGCTTTACAAAGACGTTGACCTAATCAAGAAGCTGAAAATACAACGGCTGAGATGGCTGGGACACGTGGAGCGTATGGACACCGACGCACCAGCCCGTCGAATCTTCGAATCCACCCCTGACGGTCTGCGCAGCAGAGGAAGACCTCACCTCAGGTGGCGCGCACAAGTGGAGAGCGACCTCAACCAACTTGGAGTGCGTAACTGGAGGCAGCTAGTTAGGGACCGAGCTAGCTGGAGGGGCTTGTTGGTTGAGGCCGTAGTACACCCTGGACTGTAAGCGCCATCTAAAGTAAAGTAAGTAACATCAATCGGTGGTATTAGCGCAGCACGTATTTCGACGTCAATTTTCTAATCGTATCGTGCCAATTGGGTAAACATTCCGCGGCTTAGCTACTCGACTCCAACAGACTGGAACTACCGGAGACCATGCAGGACGTGGCCGCCACCGGATTGGTCGTTCGTCTGAGAATATCGCGGCTGTGGCTGCCGATATCACTGAGATCGAAGAAACATCAACCAGACGACGGGCCAAGCAATTTGACATCACCGGACGGACTCTACATGTGGAAGACTTACGCATGTTCCAGTACAAACTGCAAAAAGTGCATTAGTAATTACTTGCTGACCGTTCGTCATGTGTGAATTACTGTCAAGCCATCCTCAATCTCAACATCGAAGAAGACCATTTTGTTTCGAAAATCATCATGAGCGACCAGTCGCATTTTTACTTAAGCCGTTACGTCAATAAGAAAAATATTCGTTCTTGGGGCACTGAAAAAATATTATAAATACTACGCAAAAATTGGCATCTAAACGAAAAAATTTAATTTTGAATTTCAAAAGAAAGTCGCAAAGCATCTTGAGAGTATTAATCTTCTTCTTTAAGAATCAGTTAAAATATTTCAAATATATACATATGAAGTACGAAGATCCGAGGAAGCCTTCATGTTAAGAATACCATTTCCCAAAAAATTGAACACGACCGACTCAGTTGGTATTGCCATGTTCAAAGGAGAGATCCTGAGAACCCCGTCAAAAGAGCAATATCATACAACGTTCCAATTCGGAGTAAAAATAAAGGTAGGCCTAAACACTCCTGGTACAAACAAATGCAAAAACACCAGCATTCAGTTGGCCTCAGAAATGGAACAATACAAAACCGGGAGGCTTGCCGCCGATTTCTGAGGTCAACCCGGCGAACGCCACAGGCGGATCACTAGTGTGAAGCAGATACGTGGGAGAGTTATGATCCCCTCGACATCGAGATCATAACAGCGCCGAAACAAGGAAGAAGAAGAAGATACATATGTCCTTCTTTGATGAACCCCTTATTTTAAAGTTGTGAAATTAAAGATAGAGTATGTCAAACAATTTGGTTGGATATTAAGTTAAGTTTAATATACAATTTCAAAATAGCCTCCAACTTCGACACGCATTTATTTTATTACAAAATGTTATCAAACATATTCCTTGATTTAAAACTAACCTAACTTACAACTCGTACCAAAGAAGGACTAATTTTATTGCAGTTACAATTTTAAAGAAGCCATTATCACAAGATGTATTTAAAAGATAAATTCAACATCCATAAGTTTCCGTATGAAGAAAAAAGTCTCACGTTTCGCCAATTTGAATTCAACAGCGACAAAGACACAAATGGTCCTCGTGATTACTGTCTCGAGAGAGCACGCGACACTTTTTATGAACGAAAATTAAATTTTCCTTCTGTTCAAAAGCAGATTAAGACTAATCTCATTAGACAAACTCACAAGTTCACACCTCTGCCAAACAGAGGCACAAAGAAAAGAAAGAGACCGACCATTCTATTCAGCCATCATCATAGCACTTGTTTGATGGCGTAATTAAGAAAATGTATAATCACCTCAACACTTCCGCCTCGCATCCATCCTCTTAACACATCCGCCATTAACATTAACACTTTGCATGATAATTGCCACCTTGCCCCAAAAAGCAGCGAGTTATTCTTCAAGTGGCCCTGTTGCCACCATATACTCGTACATATAGAACGCTGCTTCGCGTACCATTTATCCATCCAAGAGTTTCCAGTTCTTTGTGTTAAGTTACGAACAAGGTTCGTTCTTCTTTAATCAAATTGCATGCGACAAGAAAGAAACCTGCTTCTTTAGAAACACACACCGCTCAGCATCACTTTAAAGGCGAAAACGTAGGTATTCAAAGCCAACACCCGGTTCTCGCACTCCCATCAACAAGAACATCCTCTTGAGACATTAAAAAGGCTGCACTTTTTTTTCTATCGTCATTCACATAATATAATAGCTGTGCGTTCGTCCTTGTGAAGAACAGAACGTCCGTCGTCGTCGTCGTTTCCCTAGCTTTAATTGCTTACGCGAAGTGTATATGTACACCACTTTGACATAATGTTTATAAAACGCCTTTGCCATTTTCATCCTGCTTCTCAAGACCGCCAAGAAACCACGACGTCATCATGAATTTTACCTCGCAGCAGAGCATATTGAATTCTAAAGTTCTCGATGACTTCGGAAGGAAAGGAACTTAAAGGCTTCTCTAATGTATAAGTCATTAAAAGTAATTGAAATTGGTTCTTGGTTTAATGCAAGGACACTAAGGGGCATGTTTTTTCTAGTAAAAAATCGCATGAATGCAGGGACGAAATCGAATAGAAATGCCTAGGTATGGGTCTCTTCGGGCGATAAGAGGACTAAGTTCTACATGTTTTCTACACTAGTTACACTGTTTGTTTATGTTTGTAAATATTTGCTAAGTAAATACAAATTAACCAGAAACTTACAGGTGAACATTCTGCATACTTGGTTTCTACATTATTTTACGTTCTGTTTTATGGTTACATACATGAATAAAAAAAAATAATGTTAAGTGTAAAACAGTGTAAAATTACAAAATATGACTTGAAGAAGTGTAATAATGATAGCTTAAGATCTTGTAGACATTACATTATTCTAAGCTCTGTTGTCATATAAGATTGATGGGTAAAAGCCCTTTGGTAAATGTAAACAGGTGTAAAATTGGTTTACAACTAAACAAAATGCAAGAAATTTCGAATGCTTTTCGCAGTTCGCGGTAAACTGAATTTTAATTCATCTCAAATTTCTCATTCCATGCGTTATGCATATTCTAAGCTCAATTCGAGTTGTGATACACAAAGAGATTTCAAGGCCATATTAGTACTATCATAAGTGACTTGAAAATATAGAAAGTCAAAATTATAAGGTGGGAATTACAATTTTGAATTTATGACTTGAGTGGAAAAATATCAATCTAAGGCAAAAACTGTCATAATCGAAGTTGTAGAGAATTGTGTGGATTTTTAGTCAAAAGTTGAGAGTAATATTTTTACGGAAACTAATTTTCTTAAAAGTTAAGATAGAGGAAAGAGGCTATTCCTAGTTGATTAACGTAAAGTTTTCAGCTCCTCAAATTTTCCCATTAATATATATATATTTTTACAATTTATCCGACATTGCATGAAACTATTCAATAAATACAAAACAAAGCCCGCCGATTTGCAGCTTGTGTTCTTTGACGCATGCCTAAAGCTTACGCCTTGTGTGGCCTACACATTCGCTAGAATTGTCATACAAAAATGAGAAAGAATTCTTTAAAGAAAAAATGAGTTCTCCATTTTGTTCTGCAGTTCGCAGTTGGACGAGAGAGACTGATCAATGTAAGTCAAGTTAAGTCTCCAATCTTTTACAACTCGGATTATTTTTGGAGAAATTTTTGTCTGAGTGCGAAAATTTTGATTGAGCTAAGTAGGTGACCTTACTTGACATAAATTTGTATTTATATAATATCTATAGTCTGATAAAGAGTATACCATTCAGACCGTCAGTTTTGAATTTTGAAAATATGCACCGTTTATTCGAAACGTGTGGATATATTTTTATTATCAAAATGAATATAAATGGACTCCTCATCACTGATGGCACTCGTTGATTCTTTTGGCAAAATTTTGACATAAAAATTTTCACCAATGCGGATCGATTACCTTTCTTTTGAAAAAAAAAAAAGAATGAAAAGAACAGTTGAAATAAATCTCCGAAAGCAATTTTGAAAAAGTCTCCAAACTTAGTACTTATGAAAATTCTCTTAGAATGCAGACTTGGAGATCAGGGAAGAAGTTTCTGAAATAGTTATTTACATTTTATAAATCTTAAACTTGGACAATTATTGAACTTTTACTTTGGTTTGCCATATTCCCTCTTTTGGAGACTTATTTTATTTACCGAGTTGTAAAGTGTTTTTTGCCAGTTTGCTTTAGTCGGAATACGTAGTATAAACTCAAATAATTCCCGATAACAAATTCGCCCTACTTTCCATCGATAAAATTGCATTAAATCAACCCACAGACCACCCTGTTCGATTTCCTCTATAAACAGTATGTAAGCACAAGGAGTATTAAAGAAGCAAGAAGACGATGGCTTTTTGCGAAATTATATTACACATCCACTCTTGGAACTAATGGCTTGTGTATACATGAAAGCAACTTCGTTCTAAGAGCCACTTAGGAAAATTGAATGATGCCAACGAATATACACACAGTGAGACAGACCCTCCCATAGGGACCACCTTCTTGTCTCGCATTCGATAACAGAGGTACTTTTTTTTTTTGGGAGCCAAACGTTTAGTTTTGGGAATTATTATTTGAAGTTTATTTCCTCACATTTATAGATTCCAGACTGATGATGGTTTGAGCAGTGCAATAATGTGGAAAAAAGGACTTAATTTTATTAACTCATTTTTAGCTCGATTTTGACGTTCTTTTATGGTTGAGTGAGAGTTTTTTTTATTTTTAGATGACGTACTCGTAGGCTTCCATTTAAATTAGAGGATTGATGTTCAGTTCAGGCAGTTTGATTTTTATTGAAAGTCATTCAAATTGGATTTTGATTGGGAATAATATGTACATAATGTGTATACATACATATATGTATATATTTTT
The DNA here is from genome assembly GCA_963931855.1 of Philhelius festivus. Classification (NCBI taxonomy): domain Eukaryota; kingdom Metazoa; phylum Arthropoda; class Insecta; order Diptera; family Syrphidae; genus Philhelius; species Philhelius festivus. The sequence continues at coordinate 4,923,032 of OZ007555.1, read as the reverse complement.
TTTGCTTGGTATTGACGGGAATTGTGCGAAATGTTTGCTGTAAATGCTGGTTCATTGAAATAAAAAAAAATTAAGAGAATTTTGATATGCCAGTTAATGGTTATATGAATTAAAATAAAATTATTCAAGGATTTCATCAAAATCTATATTTCTTTAATTATTTATATCCAATTAAGACGATAAAGGAAATAAGCCGATAAAGGTGCTTTCGAAAAGCTTAACAAATAAAAGGGATTTTAGTAAAAAAAAAAAAAAAATGTAGGGTAGTTGTGATGTGTTTCAAAGAATACAATTTGCCGCTAGTGGTATTTTTTGTGCTGTTCAAATTCCTACAGGAGTCTTGAAAACTTGAGAATATTTTGAACAATCAAAAACATTGCCAAGGTGTCATAGAAAACATCAAATAAATATTATTTGTCTTTTTTTTTGAAAAAAGCATTTCGCTAAAAATTGGTAAAAATTCGATGAATTGACTTAACATCGAAAGGACATCTTGGGAAGGTGGAAATTGTACAAAAGGTGACTTTTCATACATCCCTTGCTTGGACCATAAAACCATAGTACCCGGCTGGGTGTCGAAATAATTTTTGGTTAAAAATGGAAAAATGCAACGTATCGATACTTAAACCGATAAAAATATGCCTCATTTTCTTGAAACCTAAATATTTTATACTTTTTAGATGTGAACTTAATACCAAACTATATTTTGAGACCTCAATAAAAAAAAATCAAGAGAAGATGGTTAAAATGTTGAAACCAAAAAAGATTACTTCTATGCTTCGACCTTTAAAAATATACTTCCCATTCTTGGACCCTAATAATTTTTAACAAACGACATTGGTTTATCGAGAGCTCAAGGTAAAAATTAAGAGAAACGGGGTAAGATCCAAATTACTTTTAACCAGAATTGTGCGCTTATTAAAAATTTAAAAATCTAAATTTAAAGACCTCAAGTGAAAATTCAAATTTTTCAAAAAAAGGGGGTAAATCATACCTCTACACTTCGATCTTTAAAAAATTCTAGGTCTTGGACGCTTGATTAAAATTTTCAAATTCAGACCTAAAGGGGATCTAGAGAAAAGGGTTAATTTCCTAAAATCGATTTTAAATACAAATATTGAAAACTTTAATACTACATCCATACTTCCCAAAAAATTATATTTGCCATAAAAATGGATACCATCTATACTAAACATCAATTTTTTATGAAACGATCAGGCAACAAAACTCGTTCCTCGCTATTTTGACCTTAAAAAAATACTAAACTTCCCGGTCTTTTAATTTATTTTATTTTTTGGAAAAATACTTTTCACTTTTGGACTCTAACAAACCTAATATGTATATGCTTTAAGTTAAAATTTTAATTTTGAGATCTAAAGCAGGATTAGATTTTTCTAGAGTCGATTTTAATCATAAATATTGAAAACATAAATTATAATATTAAACTTGGGACCTCAAAAATCTATATTTCATGATAAACGGTCGTCAGCAAATTAAAAAAAAAATCATACCTCGAAACATCGGTCTTAAAAAAAAAATCCAGGTCTTGGAGGATGTTCGTATTAAAAATCTGTCTTTTCAGACCTCACGGGGAAATTTGAGAATCGGATTAATTTTTTAAGAGCAGATTTCGATTAAAAAAGTTGGAAACATAAACCACAAGAAAAAATATTTGCTATTTATGAACTCATTCAAAAGTTATTTTCGAGACGTAAATGAGATCATTTTATCTAGATGGGGGTGGCCGTGGCGCGATGAATGTGTGCTCGCCTGTGAACCTCATCATCACAGGTTCGATCCCCGCCGTCGTCTATGTCGTTTTAATTCCAATAAAAACCTTCTAAAATTGTCATCAATGGGTTGCTGGTTTACTCATTACATGTTGCTCAGGCATAACACTAACAACATGTAATTGAGTTAAACTAGTATGCCCAACAAGGATGAACACGAATAAAATAATGTGAATTATATATAAGCGACATAGAAATAAGACACGGCATTCTCCGCTTTAGTTCAGCCGCCATCCCTGGAGATAAAATATCTGAGACAACAACCTTCATTCTCAGAACATCGTGCCACACATCTTTCCTATCCTTCTTTCTCTTCCTTAACTTCACGCCCGCGCTGTGTTCAAACATTTAAAGGGTAATCATAATCCCTTGAGCGCGTGTAGATTATAAAAAAAAAAGATCAATTTAAGACTTCATTTATAAAAATTTTAATAACAAAGAAATCTTACCTTGATTTTTGACTTAAGCAAAATCATATTTCCCAATATTATTCTCAAGTAATTTAAGCTCTAAATGTTAAGCTATTCCAAATATAAAATTTTGAGACCTTAAGGAAGATATCTAGAAGGTTGGTAGAATAACTCATTAAAAATGTTTGAAAATCAAAATAATTTTTAACAATGAGCTCTAAAAATGTTAGTCTTGATACCCAACAAGATATAACTCCTCTAAAACTCTTTTTAAAGACCTCTAATAAAGAGATAGGTCTTCAAAAACTCAAAACTTTTTTCTTCTTCTTGAAAAAAAAATGTTTAGATTAATAGGAAGGAGGAGGGAAAATGCGATGTTCGTTTTCAAGGAACTAACCATTCTTAACAACATCACCAAGACTTTCTTTGAGCCCTTTGATCCTAAATGTTGTTTGAAACCTCAACACCAAAAGACAACATATTCTTTGAAGACTAAATCACACATGAAAGAGCTTCAAGTGCCAAATCTGTATTATACTAATAGAAGATTTCAATTTCCCAACAAGGAAATCGATTTTCTTGATCAATCCACACAACTCACCCAACAAAGTACCAAATGTTAACTATTTTCCAAGCAATTCCCATCCTTAATCGAATATACCATCAAGTGAAAATCTGTCCAATATACGTCTACTTAAAACCACACAAAACCCAATTATGAAATCAACCAGCTTCCATCAGTTTTAGCTTCAGCTCGGTCCAGCTCAGGTCATCATCGTCTTCACACAATATTCCCATGAGAACCGAAACATCAGGATGACAACAGCAAAAAAAAAAAAAACATAGAACACTTTAATATCTTATCCTTGTTTATCATTGAATGTCCTTTCCCCACACACTCGTGCAACATTTTGGTATGATGTCTGTCCTCCTTATATGGACATTGGTCAACCCAGATGACAATCATCATATAGTGTCTTGCCTGTGGCCATCATCATGCCAAAACAAAAGCCACCGATGATATGATGGTGGTGCCAGCTTACACAGAAGTTTAAATGTGTGTTGTCATCCGGTATGTCCTTGCTTGATTCCTCCTCTCCGAGTGAATGTTGAAAATTTCAATTTAATTTCTCCGAGGACACCACAACAGCAGCACCAGGACGAGCACCACCACCATTAATGTCGGAAACACCAGCCGTCATAAAAGTGGGAAAATTAAAACAAATGTGTGGGCAATAAGTGAACCGAATGAAAGGATATTCTCGCATACGAATCTAAGTGAAAAGGATACCCCCATTCTAATGAAAATCCCATGAATTGTTAAACCCCAACACCATGTCGGTAGATTCCGGTCCACCGCCCCAACAACAAACTCAAAGTCAGAAATATTAATTCCATATATCGTTGTCGAATTAATATTTTCGTCGTCACAGGACGACTCTTCAAAGTGTCCTGGATGTGGGTTGAGAGTTTGTGTGATTGAAATAATTATACCATCACACTCTGGTATTTATTTAATATTTTAATGACTGAACGAGGACATCTACCTCTCTAACTTCAGGTCCTTATATCCTTCATTATCTTAAAATTGAAACAAAAAAAGAAGTGTGAAAAGGACTTTTAATATACCCTACTACCTACCCCACATTTTAAATGAATATGAATATTCCATTGGCGAAAGGACACGAGTGTGTGATGATAAAACACTTAGGCAGGATTCTTTACAATTCAAAAAAGGATTAGGAATAATTTTCCACAAGAGAATGATTGACGGGGTTTTTCCGTTTTGACACCTAGCAATTTTCGATTGTTGTTGTTCAAAAAGAATGTATTTGGGGAGTATTAGAGGAGGCGTAAAATGACAGGATATTGTCATCGTTAGAACAATTTAACAAAAGCTACACGCGTTACTATTGTTTTTCTGGTTTTTCGCTGGTGGGGTGTAAGGGCCATTTGCTGATACGAAACTTAAATATTTATGTTCAACTTAAGCGCTTATGTTCTACTTTTTCCTCTACGTAAACTGTCACATAAGAGTTTATGTGGAACATAAGTACTTATGTTCCGTATCAGCAAACGGCCCTAAGTAATTTTGGGGAAGACACAAAAGATTCATTTTAATGGATTTCTATTTATACTGTATACGATCATTATGAACAATGACAATAAGTATGCATGAAGGATTGTTCCCTGGTTAGCAAAAAAAAATCGTATTGGATGAGATTTTTACACTCTCGAGAATATTGCACGTGGCGTTTTGGGTTTTATTTTAATTAAGGATATCAAGGATGTGAGATTCGGGGTGGCAGCTACGTTGATTTCTGTTTCGATTTGATTTCGAAAGAATTAGGGAAAAATCTCCGAAGGAACCTTCTGTTGTGTCGCAGGGAACGCCTTCCATTTTTTATTTGCATTTTGTCATTCAAGATATTCGACAAGTAGAAGTATCAATGCAGACTCTTTGTTATTCCCGAAGGTGTCAGACACGTTCATACGCCTTCATTGTTTGCCGTTTTTCTAAAAAAAAAAAGACTCCTCTGTTTTTTATTTGTCTTGGCGTAACAGTCTGGAGTGAACTTTGAGTGTTATGAATAAAGCGAAACAGCTGCGGCATACTCGAATTTGGGATGTGGGATGCTTCATTTGGTATGAATACGTTTCTTAAAGTTCTCTATTTTCATCAGTACATGTTCAGCTTCGCATGAGTGTAACATTTCTCCGATTTATTCGTAGGGTCCTTCATACTCATCCAAGAAGTTATTTCTGCTAGTTCTCTATTTTTATATTGGTGACTCTCTCTGCTCTCGGTATCTTGGATGTGGTCTTTCTGACATGCAAGGCATGTTGTTGATTACGTATTCTTAAAACCATTTCTCTGTTCAGCCCATACAAATATATTACACGTTATCTACACGACATACCTCCACTCATCATCATCATCGGCTCTCAAGACAGTGTGACTGACCTTTTTCGCTAATATTCTAGGACAAATCAAAGCCGTGCGCCGGAAGCCTTGAATTTCGACAGGGGTAAATGAGCCTCCTCCTCGATCATTCGATTATTTTATACCAATTTAACTTGCATAAAAAATTCTTCAACTCGAGACTTCTATTTTAAAACAAATAATAAATGGAGGACTGAAAAAGTTGGTCTCACAATTTTGCCTGTCTGTCTGTCTGTTTAAAAAAAATTGATTTAAGAAAAAATTATATTTTGATTAATTTTTGTATGCTTAGGCTCTTAAAAGGTTTTAATACTCGTAAAAATGCTTTTTTTTTTTTGTTGCTTTTTAATATGGAAGAGCGGGGTTAAAAGTAACACTTTTTACTAAAATCAATATGCTTCTTCTAAAATTTTAAAAATAATTCAGCCAAAATTTGTTAAATTTGAAAGCCGTTTCAGCTATAGATCGACGTTTCAGATCTACTTGAAAGTACAGTTATGCTGACTGAGAAGATGTTTGGATAAAGCATTGAAACAAAATATCGTTTTCTTTCAATTTACCCGACGATTGGGGTAAGTTGTAACATAGGCCGGAAAAATTGCAAAAAATATAATACAAAAATTGAGATTTATTTGAAGAAAACTGTCAATTTATAACAAAAACTTATAATAACAAAAAATATTTCTTAATTATTTTAAAAAGCTTAAGACAACAAAAACTGTAAGAGGTACGATGACACAGGCCATCAACATCCTGATTCCTGACCGACTAATATACAACAAATCATACCCTCGAGCGGCACAATAGTCCAGTCATTTTAGGTTTTATCTGCGGAAAAATTCCTAGTGAGCTGAATTTTTGTATACACCTTTATTACGGCATTGTAATGAAGATGTGAAAAATCGACATTGATATCGTGCCGGCTAAAAAAGTTATAGGGGTCAAAAGGTCACAAAAATCAGTTTTTCGCAAATATCTCGCGATCTATTGCTCAGAGGTCAATAAAGGTCATTATAAAAATTGTTTGTCGTGAAATTGTCTACAAAAAATGTCTCTTGCATTTTTCTGTAAAATTAACCGTTTTCGGAGTAGAGCGCTGGGAAAGCGAATATATTATGACGATGCACTCGTTTCCGCACCACCTTCGAGGTAGAATGGTAGTGCGCGTTTTTTTTTACATGTTTTCCCCCTTAGGCATAATCCATGATATGTAATCAGAGGTTTTTTTTATTTACCAGTGAATAATTTTTTATTTGAATACAGAAAAATACAGGAAAATTAACTTTAGTATAAAATTTTTTTTATCATTCATTGTCGATATCTTTAGTTTCTGTGTCATTAACAATATTCTTCACTAATATTCTTCGTAGTAGCATTGCGTTTGGGTATATACCAAGTATATGGAGAACAGGAAAGCTAATATTTATTCCCAAAATATAGAAAAAAGATAGAATATTAGATGCGTTCTTAGACATAGAGGGAGCCTTCGACAACACATCCCACGAGGCTGTAGGCACAACTTTTGTTAGGAAATACGTACCCATCACCATAACTAGATGGAAATGTTAGGCACTAAAAATACTGTCACAAAAACACAAAATGTAAAAAAAAAGTAATCACAACAAGAGGCTGTCCTCAGTGTGGTGTATTATCACCCTTGTTGAATAGTCTTGTAGTGTATGAATTGTTAAAAAATCTTACCTCCCAAGGTATATTCTCCATTGGATTTGCTGATGATGTTGCTATCATAGCCGTAGGTAATCCAAAGAGGACTAACAATTACACGGAAATGGTGTCTATCTGTAGGATTATCAATAAACCCCTCCAAGACGACAATCATACCATTAACAAGGAATAACTTCTGCCACATATGAAACCTATCCATCTAACTGGTGAAGTGATTGAAACGCAGAGAGGGGTAAAATATCTAGGAATTCTACCAGATAGTAGACTCCTTTTGAACAAACACTTAAAAGCTATAGTCGGGAAAGCTACAAAAGCCCTAATGATTTGCAAGAGACTTGCAGGCAAGTCATGCAGATGCAAACGGAACACCCTTAGCTGGATATACACTATGATGATAAGATCAATCATTACATATGGGGCGGTTGCATGGCACAAGAGAACCGAATTATGAAGAATAAGGAAAGCTCTAGAAAAAGTCTAAGGGCTCGAGTGTATCTGTATTACAGGAGCAATGAGAACCTGCTCTACCGCAGCTATAGAGGTTCTCCTCTATCTATCCCCTCTACACGAGGCCATCAGAAGTGCGGCAATGGGAGTTATCTTGAGATCCTCGAAACAAATATCATCAAGTGGCACACTGATGGATCGAGTCCTAAGCAGCAGAATAGTTTCAGATTTCTGAAACTGACTTCCATATCATCGCAATATCACTTAATCTTGTTGAAGTCACAGCGCAAAAGAATTCTGATGACCTCGACTTTGGGAGCTGTTCTGTACACTATTAGGTCGACGGCATACACAATTGCCCGAGTTAGACTACCTATTAGATCGCTGGTGTAAATGCTGAAGACCATTTTTAATATCGAAGATTGCGGTATGCAATTGTTAATGACACAGAAACTGAAGATATCGACAATGAATGATAAAAAAAATATATACTAAAGTTAATTTTTCTGTATTCAAATAAAAAATTATTCACTCGTAAATAAAAAAAAACCTCTGATTACATATCATGGATTATGCCTAAGGGGGAAAACATGTAAAAAAAAACGCGCACTACCATTCTACCTCGAAGGTGGTGCGGAAACGAGTGCATCGTCATAATATATTCGCTTTCCCAGCGCTCTACTCCGAAAACGGTTAATTTTACAGAAAAATGCAAGAGACATTTTTTGTAGACAATTTCACGACAAACAATTTTTATAATGACCTTTATTGACCTCTGAGCAATAGATCGCGAGATATTTGCGAAAAACTGATTTTTGTGACCTTTTGACCCCTATAACTTTTTTAGCCGGCACGATATCAATGTCGATTTTTCACATCTTCATTACAATGCCGTAATAAAGGTGTATACAAAAATTTTTCCGCAGATTGGGGTTTAAAATGCCTAAAATGACTGGACTACAAGATAATTATTTGGCATCGATCTTCAGCTGCATTTATACGAGGGTAAGGTATACCAACTCACATGACGGAACCATTTTTCCACGACTGTGAGGACTTTTTCACTTCTTTTTTATTTGATCTAAAAAAAACTAAAGCAAAAATGAAACACAAACAACAAAAACTGTTCCCGATCACTATTGTTCATGAGCTTCAAAAAAATTAAGTGGTTTTTTTAATATGTTACAACTTACCCCGAAGAAATCTAACAACAATCCTTGCGATTTAACAACAGGAACAATTTACAAAAAAAAACAAGGTGACAACGCATGTCTACAAAAGAACAACATATCTTTATTGTGTGGAGAGGAAGACCCTTAATACAAAAAAAAAAGCAACAAGATCGTACATTTTCGGCGAGCACCTGCAGTGCCTCCATTTTCAGTGAATCGCTGTTATTTTTAACTGTACTTTTTACCCCTGACATCTAGCCCATCTATTCTACCTAATACTCGATATTTTAAAACTTGGCACGTCAAAGTGTTTTAACAAGATATAAAAGATTTAGAAACAAAATTGTTCTTTTCCATCGAACAAGCCTCGGAACCTCACTCATCTCGCCTGTTGTGGTTTGGAGTGCCATGTTGTCCTCCATTGAACACATTAATCAAGCGTGCTGTGTTGCAAACTATCATTATTTGTGATATTTTTTGCTTTCTGAACAAAGTTTTTTTCACTTTTCGTGAGCACTTTCTTTCCGAAATATAAAAGAAAAATTTGTGTGATACAACATCGTGTAGTACGATCACAACTCGAAAGATTGGAACATAAGGGATTTTCAGACAACACTACACCAAAAAAAAAAATGCTCATTTGCGCAATTCATAAATCAATTTGTCTCACGAGCGTTTGTCCTGTTTTTAAAAACTCAGTTTCCGGAAGGGTTCTCCTTGGAGAAAATAATATGATCGGTGTTAAGAAAAGTTGAAGTGCTTAATAGGTTGCAACGTGTTTTAAGAAATGGCAGTTGAGTTTTTTCTAAGTTCAGGAATGGTCCTCCCACCGATTTCCATCACAAAATTTCATCGAAACAGTTCTGTAAGAAAAAAAAAACACCCGAGATGGCCGAGACTTTCAATCTTTGTTTTTTGATTCAAGGTAGATCGCGAATTGCTTTTGGTCTTAGCTTCTCCAAAATATCCCTTACTCACATTCGGACAAACAGTTCTCCGTAAAATTTTGCTTTCGAACGCGTCTAATGCCTATGGCTGAATGGATTTCACTAGAAGTTTTGGCCCCTTATGAGACCCAGTATGACAATTGCCTTGTTAAGGGATAGTTTTAGTTAGATAGCTGGATTGAAGAGTTTTGTCACAGTCAACTTCCGTTTAGTTATCGATTGGTAGTATTAATCTCAGAGAGTTGAAATTCAACTACGCTGGTTGATTGACAAACTTTATTTCTAGCAAACAATGACACCATATTATTTACTTTTTGTTTCCCTAAATTATGGTTTCTATGATCACCCACTGACCTAAGATGATGATTTCGGTTTAGTCTGCGGAAGTTGGTATCCGGGAAGACTTGATTATGACTCTTATTTTGATATTCTAGAGCCGGCAGAGCCTACTTCATTGACCCAGAGACAGGCTAGACCATCTTTGCTTGATCGTCATCTTACAAAATACTCTCAATTTATTTTGGGATACCGAATTGTTTTAAGGCAAAATGTTAGAGCTTAAGACCGATAAATGGATATTTTGATCAAATTTATTCGTAAAAGATTTATTTGATGTTTTTTTATAATTTTGGTGCACTAAAAAGATTACGACTTCCCGTAAGATGTTTGGGCACAGTGCGACCGTTTAGGAAAGTTGGAGAGGATTAGAAAGGAGATATTGATGCACATTGATTTTGAATGTCTGAGCAACGTAACGGGAGGGAAATATTGGACCGTGTAAAGCATGCAATATCCAATTGATTAATAAGACTTTTATATGTACGTAAATCACCGTGTATATTTCTAGCTTAAATTGATGCTGTTTTAAGTGACGTTAATGACGTAGTAGGGGAAGATGGCCTAAAATGGCCCACCAAGGTAAAATGGCCCCCTTGCTAGAAATTGTAAAATCGAACAGAATTAGAAGGTTTTGGTAACACAATTCTTTAGTTTATCTGGCATCACTGACATAAACGAAATATTAGCAGCTACAAGCTATTGTTTGAAATTTTACAGGCCAAACTGTCTCTAGCCATCTACAAAAGTAGAACCAATAAAATATTGTAAAAAGTTTGTTGACAAAGAAATAATAAAAAAAACATTAAATTTTGGAGAAAACAGTAAATGAATGTAAGTATTTACTCTTTCTTATTAATTTACTGAAATTAGTTGGCCTATAACCATTTCAGTGTGTTCGGAATTAAAATTTAGCATTCGCCTAAAATGGCACAGCGTGGCATTTTATACTTACCTTTCATTTTCTTTATAGTGAAAATGGTTGGAAAATATAAACGATGTACAGAGACGCAGTCCTGGACTGATAATGCATTAACAAAAGCCCTAAATGCCGTCAAAAAAAAAGTACTTGCAATAATTGAGTAAGTATTATTATAATTTTTACTTTTCCTTATTTTGTTTTAAGTGAAGTTTTTTTTAAATGAATTGTTGTTTTTATTTTTTTTTTATTGATTATTGTTTATGTTTATTTTACTTTGAACTATGATTTGTTTAAAATAAAGTTTGAATTAAATTGAAAATGGGTTTTGGTTTATTTGCCTGGTTGGTTTACAAGGGTATATATGCTGGTATGCCATTTTACCCGGACAATTTTGATCGTTGGAATTTGAAGAGTTTCTACAAATTAAATACTTTAAATATTTTTTGAAACTTTTTAAACTCGTAAAGCAAAAAAATGTAAGCGTTATTAATTAAGCTTTGAAAAGAATATAACATTTAAGTTTAAATGTCACATTCTTGTGAGATATGACCCATTTTCCTTAGGGGGGCCATTTTAGGCCACCTTCCCCTAGATAAGACAGACATTTTTTAAACTCCTGCCTAGATGTCGACTAATCAATATTTCATATTAAAATAAATACATCGCAATTGAATATAAGCAAGTCTCTAATTTAGGAGAATTGAAAAGAAAAATGGTGGACTTATTACTACTGTCGTTCTGTAGTGAAAAAATGATTAATAGGCATCTTTTTTTGCAGGTCCATAAGAAATTGTAGAAAAAAACGAGTCCAGATAAAAACGGTGATGCCAAAATAATATTATCTATATGTTATCGATAATTTGTTCAGAGAAGTCAAAAGTGACGTTTTTGAATGCTGGTTGATGCTAGTCTCTATACAGCTGACAAATGCCATAACGTGCACAGTGTTCCTAAGTCCCGATGTCGTTCTTTTCTACAATTCTATATGGACTTGAAAAAAAAAACACAGAGCTTCGAATTTTGATTGGGTTCAAAATGCCTAATCTAACTCAATTTTGTTCACAAGTAAACTGAAGTAATTTTATATTGAACCACGCCGATATAATAAAGTTCATAAAGACCCAACACATAAAGGTGTGTCAGGATTTGCGCCCAGAAAAAAAAGTCTTAATATCAGCTATTTGTCATTTTCTACAAGCTTTCAACTTGTTAATAACAATAAAAAATCAAATCAAATTTCTTCCACTTTATAATTTTAAATCAACCTTAAACCTCCTCTTCCGCCCATCAAGTGCCCATTACTTGAACCCCACGCATTTGTCATGTTTCATTTTGAATCTTTACAAAGTATCCAATTATGTTTGCAAGCCTCATTTGCTTACATTATTTTATAAACCTACCTATCATCTAACCAACAAAAAAAAAAATATGTAAAACGAAATGAAGAAAAAAAAAATAAATAAATGAAATCCTGCCCTAAATAATTTTGTTTCACTTTGATGCTGCCCTTTGGCACTCATAAGGTCCTTTCCACCATTGACACTTCTTACACAATTTCAACTTTTTACAATTTCAATGCAAATAAGGCAAGCGAGCGACTTCTACGACGACGACGACGCATTCATTAAAGATGCCTTACATCTTCTTCTACAGCACATAAATCTAGTGGCATAAACAAATAAGCTCCCGCATGTGCGCCCCCCAAAACAACATAATGAACGCGAACTTCAACCCTCCATCCAGGTATGAAACGGCATGTCGATGTCGAAGCCCCCCACCAGAAATGACACGTGAATGACAGCAATTTTATAGCAGGCTAAAAAAAATGTCTACCCTCGGGAGGGGAGCGCTGGTGGCTTTCTCTTCTCTTCATTGCCGGTTATTTATTCATGACTTTCACCTTGATGCACGAAGTACACGAAAGCCCCCCGTTGTACATATACATACTTTATTGCTGCACAACTAACAGCAGCACTTATATGATGTGTGTCGTACTCCTGGCTTGCGGGGAGGGGTATTGGAGACTTATGTGAGAGAAGAATGGATGTACGAGTATACCAACCTTCATGAACGCTGGGGATGGAATTTCAAATGAAGGACAAATAGAAATAATAAAAAGAACGAAAGCGGGATAAAGGAGGAAAAACAAACAAAAAAGTAGAGAAGTACATAGGGTTCTTATATGGTCCAACCGTCGAAATTGAGTTTTCAAAACGTTGCCGTGTCCCTCCCTCCTGTTTTGGGCGGGTTTACGGGACAGGAAAAGGCTTTTATGATCTCCAATTTAGTGTCCACCTTAATGGACCTTTATCCACAGCCTGAATTCAGAAGGGGAGCTTTCCGGGTATTGGATTGTAGTCTACCTTCGATGACAACAATGTATCATACGGAGCAATAACCAACGCAAAAAAGAGGTCCCTGAAACCTTTTACCACTCTAAAACATTCCTGTAGTCGATTGAGCGTACAGTAAATAAACCAGGTTTTCGAATGGTAGGTGTCGTCGCCGACGTAGTTGTAGCATGTTTTCATACCTTAGGACTTGTATTTGTTTTTTTTTTTTTTTTGTGATCTCAAATGAAGAGGAAAATGTGTCCTTGTTTTTTTTTTCTTTCGATATCGGGATATGTATAGATTTGTTGGTTTTTTCTTTTTACAAAGTTCAGTTTTATGATGATGAAGAGTGTGTTCGGGGGTTGAGTGAAAGAGATTACATTTATAGGGTCAGTCAACATCGCCATCAGCCAGTAATCCGATATATTGATGACAATCTGAATGGGAAAACAGGGGACATACACGTTTTTATATTCAGTTTGATTCGGGCCGAGATTGATGGTTATTGGTGTTGTCTTTTTTTTTCGGGTGATAATTGACTTGTATAGGTATAAATGTAAAGGTGTAGGTATAAGCCTGATGATAATGCATAAGGTGGGGTACTAAAAGTTATTGTCTGGAATAAATCCAATAAAAGTGTTGGGTGTGTCAACCAAAGTTTGCTATTGGAATTACGGGCGGATATTCAGCTTTGTATTTTTCGTCTTCTTTAGCTCTTGTTTTATTCTAAAAATTATAATGGGAACATTTTTTTTTTATTAAATTTTATCATTTTGTGAGCAAAGTCACTGTAAATACGAGTATTTATTTTACCATCATGTGATACTGGATTGAAATCCCCAACGATGATGTTACGCTTTTGACATTAATGTGACGTTGGCATGACGTTTATTTGACGATTATGTTAAATTAAGGTCACAATTTATTCAAATTGTTTAAAAATCTAAAATTTAATTCAAAATGTTGTCTTAAACGAATCTCAATAAGACACAATTGTGTCAAATATGTTCGTAAGCCTGAGATTTTGAAAAAAACCCGACCACAAGTAACAAGTCTAGTACAAAAACCCGGATTGTTATTACAATTAGCATCTTTAATGGACTCCTACAAGTAGCCTGATCGTAGTCAAGCACGAAAGACAGTTCAAGATGGCTACTTCATCGTCCTACCTTCGCCGTCGTTACGAAGAAAGGTATAAAGGCACCAAACTCAGGAGCCCGGCACTGCCTGAAGATGAACCTCATCACGACGAAGAATCATTCTAGAAAATCGTTCTACATCGGTTTGTGAGCAAAAAAAAAATGGAGTTTTAAACTTCATGCGTGAGACGAAGTGAACGTTCTCAAAAAACCTAAAGCTACGTCGCACCGAGAGTTTGACAATAAATAGAAAGCTGAGAATATTGATACTGGCCTCTTCAAAAAAAAAAAGAAAAAAAATCGACTTCAGAATATAAAATGAGGGCGATTTTTGTGTATACCAAAGGGATTTTGACTACCCTTAAAATGTTGAACACAGTATACCAGCGTTTAGGAAAGTTGGAGAGGATTTAAAAGGAGATACCGATGTATATTGGTTTTGAATGTTTGAATATCATAATGAGAGGTAAATATAGAGTCGGGTTAAGCATTCCACATTCGCGTAGTGCTGCTAAAAAAAGAATCTCTGAATTCACTGAAAATCTCTGAAACAGTACATCCGAAGTTGGGCTGAGAGCATTGATGATGAGCATTGTAACTGGCTATTTCACTGGATCACTGTTTATAAAAATGTTGGAAAAATACAACTTTAAACTGTAACAAAGATGTGGAAAGACTACATTCGCTCGGCCACTTCGAGCGTCTTCAAATCCTAGTTTCCTAATTCAAAGCAAAAGGGAATACTGAACTCCGGTTAACAGACCAAACAATCAGGGATTCCAGAACGCTTGGTTTAGGTGACTGGAAGCAGCATGCTCGAGGATGGAAAGGCGCTATGACAGCGACCATCTTTAAAACGGGAGCCAGTTAAGTAAGTAAACATTTCGTCGGAACGGTGGAATATTTTGTGGGTAGTGTAGTGCGAACAAGTTGCTTGATTTCATGGAAATATAATCGGGACAGAGTTGTTAAAGGATTTAAAGCATTAATCATACCATTTTGGCAAATGGCAACACATTGGCAGTCGTAAAGCAGGAGTTTTTAGGTAAAACTGATATATTTTTGGCTATCAGAAGAACAGCCATGTGATTCTGGTAGTACATCAATAAGATTCAACAATACCGTGTCCTTCTTTTAGTGTAGACATTTTGGAGAAAATGACCGCTCCTCCAAAATTCGCTCAAGGATATTCATAAAAAAAATTTCCACTGTGGCTTAATTTACAAGAACCAAGCTTCTAATCTAAACTTTTTGGGTTACACTTCCCGTGCCTTTAGGAGTCAATAGTGTTTTTAGAATCTTGAACATATTGTACATAGTAACAGCTCTGTATCCATTTTGATAAACTAAATTTTTGTTCAGCAACTCGAAGACAACATCTAAATGAAAAAGACTATGAATTCAAAATGTATAGAATTCAGCTTTGATTTCTGATTTCAAAAATATGTACCACAAAACCACGCGTTTTCTTAACCTGCCAATCCCCGAGAAAAAAAAATGAATAAAATAAAAATCAGTAACATTCTCTTTAAAATCAACATCATTAATCTTTCCCACTTAAAGCCTCATTTTTAAGGCAAATGGACTTATTAGGGTAAAGATAAAATACGAGTAAAACGGACCTTATGACTTATTCAGAGAGTCATCCCTTAACATATAGACACTATAAACGTTCTCCAACACCCCAGACCTTCCCCCATTTATGTTGGAAGCGCAACATGTGTTTTAGCTTGAGTAATTGGACTGAAAGATGAAATTGAATTATTTATCCAATGCTTATAAAAAGGCCAGAGCATAACCCAAACCCAAAGACAAGTTACAGCAGCAGTAGCAGCTATCAGCACACCATACTGCTGCAGTAGGTATACACAACACTCGTAGTTCGAATTCCACATCTACCGGAAAACGAGTCCATTTCCTTTTGCATCACGTCTTCAATTTGTTCAGCAAATGAATCGACCTGCTGCGCTGATGATAATATATCACATTGGGTTCCCCTCATAATATATTTTGTTTTAGGAGGGTAATGGGGGACTAGAGGTGGGTTGGTTGGTTGGTTTATTTCTTGTTTTTTTCTTTCATTTTCAAGTTAAAATATAAAAAAACAAACTTTGATGCAATTTTTTGTTCTCCCAATGTTATTACCTTCCATAAAATGGAATATTGGGATACGACTGAATTGTGAAAGGGGGAAGTTTATTGGGGTAATAAGGGCAAAGATGTTTTTTTTTTTTTTATTTTGTGGTTAGCCAGGTCGATAGGTTATATGAATAGAAATTTAGGGGAACTGTTGGGAATTCCTTCTTTTTTATAATAAAAATAAAAATAAAAAAAAACATTTTTGCAGATAGAGTGGAGAACATTTATCGGACTTTTAGAACGAGGAATATTATTTGAATAGCAAAAACCAACCAAAAACCAGCAAGTTCCAATTTGGTTGCATAAATTGAAAGACTCTAAGCTCAATGGTTCCCTTTTAATTAAATATTATGAAGGGTAAAAATGACCCCCTCCGATACCTAAACATACGACTAGAAATTCTAAAAGTGTGGAGCCTGATTTATAAATTGGGATTTTTAGAGCATCATGTGAGATTGAGAGTTTTTGAAAAATTATTTCTATTAATTTTTAAATTTTGATAAAAAGGTAGAAACGTGTCAGGGTCTACAAAAAAGGAACACAGGCAGCTCCGAAAGTAGGCAGAAGATCTCAGTAAGTGCGTCAAATCAATGCAAAACCTTAACACCATTAAACAAAATTAAAAAAAAAAATGTTTAAGTAAATCATTAAGGAAAGACAGATGGGGCTTGCATCGCGTAAATATTAACTACCTAAAACCTTCATTGGAGGGTTCATTACAGTTTAGTTAACACAGTTGGTGATGACAAGGCACTTGTTCTGCCTTCTGATAGAGAACCTGTGAAATCGTTTTCCCTTATATCGCAAAAAGACCGATTACATGTGCAAAAATCCTAGCTCTCTGGGATAGTTTATAGAGGTTGACATTCTTAGGAACTGAAACTTTAAAACGCGTCTAAAAAGTATTAATTTCAGTTTGACGACTTTTGGATATTGATCCAGTTTTTGAAATATAAAAAAGTTTTGGGTCTCTAGAAATGAATGTCTTCTCAATATCAGATTTTTCTAATTAGAGACAGAATTCATCCTATCTTAACTAATAATTATAATGGCTATCTGAGGGCTGAACGAAGTTCGAAGATAGAGCTCGAATGAGTCTTTTTCCCATTAAAGAATACTACACTACACCCGCCGGAAGGCTCTTGGAAGTTTCACACTGCTTTCCAAATACATTTTACAATTCCTGATTACCTTCAGGATCTTGAGATCAAGGTTAAAAATTAGAGTACCTACGTCACGTTACCATATCGACGCCCCAGAAGAAAAACATTCTGTACCTGCACTCCGACGAAAAATATTACAATTCAGGAGCTTAGGCGAAAAACATTCTAGCTCGGGAAAACCGGACGAAAAACATTCTAACTCAGGAAGTCCGGACGAAAAACATTTTAACTTGAAAAGTCCGGACGAAAAATATTCTAATTTAGAAAATTCGAAATCTATCCACTGAAATCAACTTAAACTTAAACTACTAAAACATTAACAAGTTTTAAAAATCAAGCTTTATAATCAGTTCATTGATTTTTTCAAATATAAAAAATTTGGAATTTGTTTTTACGTAATTTCGAAAGTTTCCTTTTTAATAATTTTAAAATATAATGTTTTACATTCAAAAATAATGCAGTGCAATGTTTTTGTCTGAGAATTCAGAGATATAATGTTTTTCGCTCGATAATCTAGAAATAAATTGTTTTTCGTCCGAGATTTTCATGTTAGAATATTTTTCGTCCGAGATTTTAGAGTTAGAATGTATTTCGTCCGAGATTTTTGAGTTAGTATTTTTTTGTCTGAGATTTTCGAGTTAAAATGTTTTTCGTCCGAGATTTTAGAGTAGAATGTTTTTCGCCCGAAATAATTTTTCACGAAATGTTTTTCGTCTGGGGCGTCGATATCTTCACGTCACAAATTTTTTTCAGATGTGGGGAATGAATAAATGAATATTGGAAATGGGGTTAATTGCACTGCGAACTAAAGATCTATTGTGACCCTATCTAGAGCTAGATGAGTTGCTTTTACCCCTTTAAGAAATAAAGAAATTTTTTGGAGGATAATTTACTCTCTTCTATCTGGAAACGGTCCAAGTTTCGAATATTAATAGACTGCGCTTATGTGGATTTGTCCGATGCAGTCCTCTAATTAGACATTCGAGGAATGGTCCAGAATAGAATGGCAACTCCGCACGTTTACCACTTCAACCTTCGAGCCCTAGATTGATGAGTTCTCTATAGTACAGAATTGGTTGGCAACCATGGTTTGCAAGTGAACAAAAGTGTTTTTGATTTGCTCTTGAATTTTTTAAAAATAAAATCAGTTTAACTCACTATTATTAACTTTAAATTGTTAACAATTCATTTTTACGTACGAAATTGATAATTGCATTAAAGAACCAACAAAAATATAGCAGGTAACGCATCTAAATTATACTGGCAAAAAACAACCTCGTCTGTAACTAAGTCACATGACGGAGAACAAAAGGAAGAACCACCAAATTACCACCGAGGAGCTTTCTGATTCAGAACGAGATATAGTCAGAGCAACCAAAATTTATAAGCCGCATTCAATCATGTCACTTTCGTCAGCCGACTTACAGAAAATTAAGGCTATTATTGACGAATCAATCCATGCAGAGCTGACGAAGGCGACCGCTAAGTTAGCCACAAAGGATGACGTCACTATGCTAAATGCCGAAATTAGTTCTTTACGTAAACAAAACGAAGAACTCTCGATTAAAGTCCAACGGTTTGAAGAACGTTGCAATGTTTTAGAGGATGAAATTGAATTTCAGAGTAGAGAACTTAAAGGCAAAAATCTTATAGTATCTATTCCAAAGGACGAAACTGATCCCCAGGAAAGAGTACGTAGCGTGACTCAACTCCTTCTTGGCAGTTCGGGTACACACGATATTCCAGAAGCAATTAAACTGAGCGAGAATAACAATGTTATTAAATTGAAAATTAACACCGGCTCAAATGAAAAAGCAAACAAAATGTTAACGAATTGCTCAAAACTGAAAGGCACAGGTGTTTACGTCCAGCGGGATCTGACAAAACTGATGCAATTAAAACGCCGAATTTTGCTAGGTTACCGCCGAGTAATCATATCACATAAACCAAATGAAAAGGTACAAATAAAAAACAACAATCTTGTGGTAGGAAATAAATTATTTTATTTAAACTATGATAATATTCTTAAAATAAATCAAAACGATGGAGAAGAAGAACTACAGCGATTGTTTGGTAAAATAAACTTTGAAGCTGTCAAAAAACCCATGCTGTCAACAACTAATTATGGACGTCAAAGCGATCGTACTAGATTAACTAATTCTGTACCAGGGATGTCATCTGATCCAATTTGTAGTACTTCAGTACGTAACTGAGATTTAGAAGCCGTCAGCTCAAATAGTTTTAGTTCTAGAATTCTATCGTACAATATAGCAGGTCTCAATAACAAAATACTTTATACTGATTTCTTTAATTATATTAAAACATTTGATGTATTTTTTCTATTCGAAACACATATTATTTATGAACATTTTTCTAAATTTAAAAGTCTCTTTAATGGGTACAAACTTTTCTGGAACGCCGCAGTTAAGACATCAACTAGAGGACGTGCAAGTGGAGGCACCATCTATGGAATCAAAACAACACTACTAAATATATATGATTTTGTAGAACTGGAAGGCACTACTATAGTAAAACTCTTACAAAGAAATAATATGTTTATACTTCCGAGTTACATTAATTGCAACAAGTGGAAAGAAGATTTTGAAAAATTAAGCAACTTAATGAATCACATGGCCAGTAAGAGTGTCATTTTAATCGGGGATTTCAATGCCAGAATAAGTAACATCCAAATACACACCGCCCAACATTTAAACAATACTCTTATCTCAACAACCAACCGAGTGTCTAAAGATGATATCTGCAATCAAAATGGTTTAGATCTTTTGGAAATGCTGCAAATGTATGAAAGTATAGTTTTGAATGGTTGCACTTATGGTGATACAGAGGGCCACTACACTTTCGTTGGAGGACAAGGGAAATCTGTTATCGACTATTGCACAGCAAATAACGATTGGTTGAACTTGGTTTCAAAATTAGTAGTTGAGTATAAAACCTATTCAGATCATATGCCTCTCGTATTCGAATGGAACAGCGAAAATACATTTCAACATCAAAACCTAAAGCTACTACCAAGACTTAAATGGAAGAATGAAATTTTGAATACCTACCAAAATAATCTAGATATACATATCTATGAGCACTTATCAGTTAATGAATCTATTGAGTTGTTTTCAAAGGAAATAATATCGTGTATAAGAAATTCTTCACCAGCTCAACCGTCTGGTTGTAGTACAAAATTCAAAAATAAGTGGTTTGATAAAGAATGTATGAATGCCCGAAAAAAATCATTCGCTCTTTTACACGCACTACGAGACTGTTATACCGAAGAACTAAGAAAGTGGTATGCTGACTCAAATACCAAGTACAAGCAATTATGTCGCACAAAAAAAGCTGAATTTGAAAATAGTCAAGCTAGTTCATTAAGTTTGGCCAGTAATTCAAAAGACTTCTGGAATTTAGCTAAAGAAATAAATGGATCCAACTTTGTAATTGGTACTCATATGTCCGCAGATCATCTTTCATACCACTTCAAAAACATGCTCTCCAGTAAGTCTGATTTATCATTTGCTTATGCAGAACCACTGGTTATAGAGGAAACTTTGGACTCTGAAGTAGGCGTAAATGAAATAAAAATCGTACTCCAAAAAGCGAAAGATGGAAAAGCACCAGGCGAAGACGGAGTTCCATATGAGTACTTCAAAAATGCAACACCAGCTTTCATTAATAAGCTAAAGCAGCTTTTCAACAAAATCCTTTCAACCGGCTTTATTCCATCTTCATTCAAAAAATCTGTAATTTTCCCTATTCATAAGAAAGGTGATGCAAACAACGTCGAGAATTATCGGGGAATATCATTTATGAACGTTATGGCCAAAATATTCTGCGGTTTTCTAGTGAACAGAATAGAAAAGTGGGTTGATAATAACAACATTTTAACTGACTTACAAGCGGGTTTTAGAAAAAACTATTGTACTGTGGATCAGATATTTGTTTTAACGTCAATTGTCAAAGCATTCCAAGCCAGAAACAAGAAGATTTACGCCTTTTTTGTTGATTTTAAGGCAGCTTTCGACCTTGTGAATAGAAATGCACTTATGTATAAACTCTCTCAACTTGGAATCTCTACAAAACTTTTAAATGTATTAAAGAATATGTATACTGGTACAGAAGCAGCGGTATGGGATGGATCTACGTTCTCACAATGGTTTGATACTAACACTGGTGTTAAACAAGGATGCCCTCTGAGTGCTTTGTTGTTTGCATTGTTTATTAACGATATTGGCAAATATCTTCCTGGTGGGATTCGGATAGCTGACACTACAGTCAATGTTCTTCTGTATGCAGACGATCTGGTGATTCTCTCAGAGTCACCAGAAAATTTGCAGCTTATGATAAATCGATTGTCCACATACTGCAACACATGGGGACTTACAATAAATGCTGAAAAATCCAAAATCATGGTATTCACAAGATCTTCTCACAGTCTGGTTAGAGAAAGATGGACCTTCAATGACCATCGTCTTGAAGTCACTAAAGATTACAACTATTTAGGCGTCAAGTTGAACAAAACGATGGATTTCAAAAACCACCTAATTGAAAAATCGAAGTCTTCACAAAGCTTGCTGAATATGACATGGAGGAATATTTTCTCAAACCAAAATGTATTTTTGTCAGCTAAATACAAAATATTCGAATGTGTTGTTAAAACATCTCTCTGCTATGCGGCACAAGTTTGGGGAGCGGATGAATTTGAAGTTGTAGAAAAGCTCCAAAGAAATTTCATAAAAAAACTTTTTAATCTACCAAATGGAACACCAAACTACGCAATTTATTTAGAAAGAGGAATTGCTAAACTTTTTACTTACACCCTTAAGCTGCAGGCAGACTACATCTATAAAGTTGCTTCACATTCTGATGATCGTTTGACTAAGAAAATGCTCCTTTATGAAATGCGGAATAAGGACTGGTGGATTGTAAAGTGGAAAAATATTGGCGACACCTGCGGAGAAGTTATCCAATTTGATTTGAATAACTTAGTTCAACTAAAGGAACAGCTTTACAACGTAATTCAAAAATACGAGGACTTTGTTCGAGAAAAATTAGTAGCAGAAGCTAAGCAGTCTGAGAGTAGAATAATTTACTCACAACTCAATCATAACCTGATGAGCAATAATTACTTTCAAGACGCATTCAGTTATAAAGAAATATCGCTAATATTTAAATCCAGATGCGAACTTTTAACCTTAAATGGCAGTCCATACAACGGAAACTTCCATCAATTCTGTACCCTCTGCAACATTAAGGCAAAAGAAGATTGTTTCCATTTTATAAGCATTTGTCCAGTATTAAAACACCAGACTAAATTTCTTCGGAAAAAACAGCTTTACGATGCAAGAAACAATAGATTTATTAAATGGTGTAAATTGGAAATTATTATTTGGTTTTTTAAATTCAATTTATAAGTATCGTTATCTTTTAATGACTGAATTCATTTAAATCAATTCATTTAAATTTTATTATAAAAATTGAACGTTTTATATACTTTGCCAACTGAGCTGACGGCTATGTCAAAGCTTTAAAATTCGTTATGTTTATTCAAATTGTAATGAAATATTGTTAAATAAATGAATTACTTACTTACTTACTTACTTACTTACTTACTTAGAACAGAATTCCTAATAAAAGATGGATCACATCCCTTTCGGTTCAGTAGGGGTGTATGATCGGGACTGAAGAGAGAGATAGAGTGAAACAGGAGAATTACAAACAAACAAAAAAGTACCAAATAGAAAAATGCTTGAGCGGGTTCACCAGATGGCAATACATCTGCAAACAAGTAAGTAATTGGTGCGGATTTTGAAGGACATTATTGTGCACTTCTTCAAAAACGTCGTTTGTGGTGTGATCACCGTGAACAACGAGCGCTACAGACCGAAGATTCAAAATTTCTTTTGACCCGAATTGAACGACATGGACATGGACGACGTACACATACATGTTGATTATAGAATTCGCAGAATTTTACTCCCGGTGAGTTGTCCGTTGACCTTTCGCATCCACTGTAAAACTGAATTATGAAATTCGCCGGATGAACTACATTGTCGATTCCTAAAATTACCTTCTCAATTATGAACTTTCGTATCGAGGCTGTCAGATATAGGCATTTAGTCAACGGCCTAGGTTTTGATAATTGCATCGCTATCGATCTGTGAAATCAAGCATCGTTGTCCGTGGTTAGTACTTGGACGGGGGACGGTTCAATACCAACCGTATTTTTTTTAGATTTCTGGCTATGTCCGGTTGCGTCTTCAGTCTTCATCATTTCTCTAAGTTGTTTCCGATTAGCTATGGAGTGCGGATGGATTGCGGATTTAGTAATACCAGATAATTTGAACCGAATGTCGTGGTGCAGAGCATGCTACCGACATTCGTTCAACTTTTATTCGTCGGATTTAGTAATAGCAAAAGTTTGGAAATTAATTGAAACTGTCACTTTAGATCATTCGCCGAATTCTGTAATAGAGGTGATAGTTTCAGCTTATCAGTGATATGTGCCACACAATAAACAGAAAAATGGTCTTTGTGGCATAAATGATTTGAGAGTAGGGTAAGTGATGTGAATTGGCCACCAAAATTCTGCGATCTGACCCCGTTAAACTTTTTTTGTTAGATTTTCTGAAGTCGCAGGTTTAGGCCAAAAAGCCGAAATTAACCGACGGTATCAAAGTCAACAAAACCCAGGCCATTGCTCAAATTCAGCCTGATCTATGCCGCAGTCTTTTAAAATTAGACCTCACAAATCAAGAACTACTGTGCGAAACCATGGGGGATATATGAACAATATTATGTACTCGTACTATACATGCATGCCATGCTTTGGCCTTTTAAATAAAAAAAAAACGCTGGGAAACGCTGTGGGTGCTAATATTCAAAAATCAAAATAACGAAATTGAAACCAGCATAAATCAGGACAACATATTTTATACTAGAGAGGGGGTGGAGGAAAAATCACTGAATCATTAACATTCAAAAAAATTTAAGAGTGATGAGTTTACAAAAAACGTGTTCAACATCGATTTCATGCTAATAAACTTTACAAGCGTTTGTTACCTTTTTTTTACTTGCGACTTATAGGTACTATAAGGCAAGTTATGCATACGGAAAAAAAATCGAACTCGAGATTTTGATCAGTTGATATTACGATGATAGCGAAGACTTAAAAAGTAGGTATCGCAATTCTGTCTGTCTGTCTTTTCGACTACAGCCCTAACGGCTCGTCCGATTTTCTTTAAACTTGGTAGTCATTTTTAATTTTTTCGCCCCGCTCTTTTTTTTTTTCTTTTTTTTTAAGACCAAAAATAACGGTACCTGCCATACGATTTTTTTTCCAAATTTTATAAAGACATATTTTTTTTCTCAAGGGAAAAAATTCATTTAGTTAAAACTAGGTAATGGTTGAAAAAAAATTTCTGAAAAATGGTTATTGAGAGTACCCACCATGGAATAATTTTTTTTTTATTTTCTCGAAAACGGTACCATCGATTTTAATAATTTTTTTTTTTTTGCTAAGGCTCCCCACTTGAATAGAATTGTGTATTCAAATTTTCAAAAACAATTTTTTTTGGATTTAAAAAAAAAAAAAAATCAATTTTTTTTTTTTTTTTCAAAACTCAATATTTCGAAAACAACATAAATTAATTAAATTAAAGTTTCTCAATATAATCTACAAGATGTGAGAAAAAAAATTATTTTACCTAAAACTAAAGGTACCCACCATACAAATGTTAAAAAACGGTTTTCAAAAAATCGTATTTTTCTCGAAAACGGCAGCGGCGCCTAGAATTTTGATAAAAGTTTTTTTTCTTAATTAATTTTTACGATCTTTAATTTAATTAAAAAAGTTTTGAAATTAGGATATTACAGCTTGTACCAACTATAGAACCATTTTTTTAAATTTTGAATTACTCATTATCAACATAACGGATTTTAATGAAATTTTTTATAGAGATGATTCTAAAAAGTTTAAAAAACATTGCATTTCAAAACTTGAAAAAAAAAATATTTTTTGAATTTTTAAGTCTTTTTTTTTCTGGAAACTTCGATATCTCAAAAACGGCTTAGTATTTTTTTGAAATTTAATTTGCATTCGTACAATAATAAAAACCTAAAGTTGACGTACCAAATTTTTACCAAATTCGTGCGACCCAGTCGTGCATTTTATTTTTAAATGGAAGCGGATTAATCATTCACCAATGAGTGAATGGTAAGAAGAATTGAGTGAGAAGAGTTAGGAATGAAGCAGATATCTTTGAGACTCTTTGATTATACCAAAGAGGGATATTTCACTACCCATGCTATTTTTTTTATTTGAAAGAAATTTATATAAAACCCAACAGATAAAGACAATCCGATTTCTGAATAAAATTTAAATTTGCCTTACCTTATCGGGCTCTTATTTTGACGTCTAAAAATATTTTAAAGTTTGCCGGTAAGTAACATTGAAAGCCTTAAGTTTTTGTCTTTAAATCCTTGTTGCAACGGCTTTAAATCAATACTTCGCTTAGTAAATTTTAAAGCTAAAACTTCCACAGCCTCAAACCTCAGACATATGCCAATTGCATTTAGAAATATATATAGATTCGTAAAATAAAAAGAATTTCATCAACTCCCTTTGGAACCACTTTATAAGACGAGCTGTGCGCGGCTCAGATATCTTCGTGATAGAGTTGGTAAAATGTTTGAAGATTATATTTAGGTCTAGTAGCTCAAATGGAATATTGCCATCAAGCTCGGTCTACCACCCTAAGTGAAGTTGTTGTAATTCAAGAAATTGCTATGAATTTTCAAAAGTTTAACTCCTCAAGTGCCAGCGAAAGTCAGTCAACTCCACGACCATTTAACGATGAAATTTGCAGGTTTAATTTTTAATTGATTGGCATAAAATTTTATGACTTTATTTAACCAGGCATTAACCATTTGATTGTTTCAAAAGCATACAAAATCTCGAATATATTTACCCAAGTGTCTATAATTTTATACCTCAAATAGACGCACAAACCACACACAATCAACACTTGATGGTAAACACCGCCTACAGCTATTCAAATTGGTATTTTAAATCAAATATTTCATCATCCCCTCCACTCTCACAAGGCATATTATTTTGTTTGTATGGAAAATTAGGAAGTGATGTCCTATAAAACACCATAGGCCGGCCATCATGAACCCTCTGCACGTTATTTACTTTATTCATAAAATGTCTAAATAAATATTAGTTTGGTCTTTTCATCAAAATTTCGAAAGCCTACGATACTGATTTTGCATTTTATGTTGAAGTTAAACTAAATTTTGAGGGCAAATACTATATGTATATATAGGGATTATAGAAGAGGAAGAGCACGCGTTTCTCTGGAGGATATCTGCTATAGATATAAAATAGATAAACAAACCCAACTCTCTAAAGACTTTGCCGAATGTAAATTATCGTCCTTTTTTCCTGCTCTCAGCACTAATATTCCAAAACCAACCAAACAAAAAAAGTTATTGACAGGCGTTAAAATTTACACTCAATCCTCTTGGGTTCCATAGTGATGGGTATATATAAATAACCGAGCCATCACTCGCATTCCGGACATCCCGATGTCCCTATTGTCGTGTAATCAGTTTTATATCCTCTGTCTATCTTTGCAATAGAAATAACCAAAAATGAGACTTTCCCTTGGCGTCATCCGAAAAGGATTCAAAGGACATCCGTATCGTTTTATTTTTTACAATTTATTAATTCAATTTCTGAAACAAAAACTCTGAAAAGTATCTCCAGCCAAAAGCTCTTTTGTCAACTCAACGAAAGGATATACTTTTGTATTCCTATAATTAAGTGAATTATTATAGTGCCTTTTTACTACGAGGGTTATTATTTTTTTTTTGTTAAGGGCGATGGCATCCCGTTGTTGTTGTCGTCGTCATCCTCATCGTCGCCGGCATTAACTAAACGATATCCTTCCTTTCTGACAAAAATTATAAAAAAAAACGTTTAACTGATGCAAGTGCAAGAGTATACGTTCGACTCAATTGTGCATTTTAGTTTTTTCTGCATTTACTTAGATGCGACGATGTCCTTTGTCCTCGATAGTTTAATGGAAAACTTTTTAGACACTTATCACAAAAAAAAAAGAGGATAACAGTCCTTATCCTTACCTGGAAGGGGTGATTTTCTAAAACTTTAATACTTGCACCGACTGAAGGATATCCTCCTTTTCCTCTTCTATATTCGGTTCTGTGAAAAATGAAGCTTCCGTTTTTTTTTCATTCATTTGCAATTTTTTCCTGATAAATTAAGTGGTTGCCATCGCAAAAGGTTAATTGCGAAAGTTTCTCATTTGAGAATCATAAGGAAAGCAGAAAAAAACAGACGAAAAGAATTCCAAATTGAAAAATTGAAAAACAAACTACTTTCATCTTTTCATCTTCGCAAAAAAGGACACAAAAAAAGCAACACAAAAAAAAAACATAAAACTTAAATGAACAGAAAAATGATTCATAATAATAATTACGGTATCTCGTTTTCATTTCGAGATTAAGAGCAACAACAAAAAAAAATAAGACCAATTACCTCTGCCTAACTTTTAATCCTGACGGAAAGCTCAAGGTGGATGAATTTCTTCCTTTCCTCTAATTGCAATGCAAAAGAGTGAAATTAATTTTCATTTTCAATTATGCATGTAATGTATGTATGTATGTGTAACAATTTTCTTGATGAAACAAAATCACTATGAGTGTATTTGTGTGTGTGTGTAAAAGTTTTGGATTTATGCGTAAGAAAAAAGAAGAAACCGCTCCGCTCCATATATCCATCCAAGGATACTCTTTAATCCTTTGGTATAGAATGTTAGTTGCAATTTTCTTTTTCTTCTTTTTAATTCTCTTGTGTGTGTTTTTTTTTTTGAGAATCTTGTAAGTGATGATACTTCAGCTGACAATTTCCACTTTGTTTGTTAAATGACAGAAAAGGAGGTTTTTGAGAGTGAAGTAGTAAGATTAATGGGAACGAACTTCCGTTGGCACTCATATGAACTGACACAGATATGTATATGTACTCGTATATATGGATGGAAATGTCAATGATGATTCTGAGAGGCCTCATTTGTCTGTCGTGTCGATTGAAGTGGTATGCAACTCATAACGTGAGTTGCTAAAAATATCTCATATATTTTGTTCTTGAAAATATTTCTTATTTCCAGAACAAACTTTATAACTTTGTATCTGAATCCCAAAATTCAAAGCTGTCTTCAGTCGTTAAAGCGGAATATTCAGCGTTTGTCATTATTCATAAATTGCACTTGCATGGTGGAAACTGAAAAGCTTTCGATTCTTAGCTTGTGCGTTGCTGAAAAACTTTTCTGGAACGACCACATATCAGATATTGCTTAAAATGGAGCGAAATACCAAAATTTCCTAAGACGATGTAAGAACTTTTTTTCCTTCTGATCTGGCAACTATTTATAAAGCATACATACGCCCAAAACTAGAGTACGAGTATAAGGCTTCGGCCACGCACTGAGCGACGAGCGACTGAGCGATTGAGCGACGAGTCGCTGAGCGACGCAAACAAATTAAAACACATGAAATTGTATTGAGGTGGCCACGTACACCCTGAGCGACTTGCCATAGTTTTAAGCGACAGAGCGACTTCGCTCAATCGCTCAGTCGCTCGTCGCTCAGTGCGTGGCCGAGGCCTAACTCTCATATTTGGTCAGGCGCATCCAAAACATCACTACACCTACTGGATAGAATCCAGACTAAAGCTTTAAAACTGATCAGTGACAGATCGATTACGGAAACATTTGTTTCGTTGGAACACCGTCGAAATGTCTCTTGATGCTTGACACTGTTTTATTGCTACTTTTTCAAACGTTGATCTGTTAAAATGGCTAGGAATGCTCATCAGTATACCCTCGAGCCTAACTTCGGACCTGCCTTCAAGTATAGAGATTCTTTTTTTAGCCGTACCACACGAATGTGGAATTTCTAACCCAACTCGGTTTTTCCTTCCCATTTCAATATCCAGACATTTTTTAAAGATAATTGTACATCGTTATCTTCTACTCAATTCTCCTTCTATTTCCTATATGCTCGAACTGTGTTAAAAGATTTTAAGGGTAACCATAACCCCATGAGCGATCGTCAATTATAAAAAAAAAAATCAAAAAAGATATACGTTACTGTGAACACAGAAGGAGCTTATTTGGATTGGTGTCAGTGATGGCAGATGTAGGGAAAAGGAAAGACAAATTAGTTTAGGAACATCAAAACTTTCAATGTGAAAATTACAGCCTGGGATTTTTAAAAATTTCTTTTGGAATTAAGGTGTTTTGTTACAACCAATCGTATTCCAAAACATTATTCTTTTTAAAAATTCATGAGGATAAAAGAAGAAAAATAAAAAAATAAACCTTTTTAACAGATATGCCAGCGACATTTAAGCTGGTAGCAGTTTATTTTTCCCCTTCTTGTTCAAAACTTTGATATGTGGGATATTAGGGAACAATACAAAAATATGAAATTTATCTCAAAAATACTCAAAAATCCTTTGTCCATTTTCTGAATTTTTCACCAAAAACCAAATCAATGCTATCAATTAAAACACTACAGATACTAAGATTTATCAAAATCTTTGTAGTAGTTTTTAAAGCAATTTGGAAAAACCAACATTTTTGTTAAGGTCGATAAGAACACCACCGAATCCTTTGAAGTCGAGAAAGGTCTGAGACAAGGCGACGCGCTATCATGCAACTTATTTAACATCTCTCTTGAAGAAATTGTACGAAACTCAAACGCCAACAATAGAGGTACAATTTTTCAAAAGTCAGTTCATCTGCTTGCTTATGCGGATGATATTGAGATCATTGGGAGGACGAAGCGAGCTGTTACCGGTGCGTTTGCAAGTATTGAACTGCAAGCAGCGAAAATGGGTTTGGCTGTTAATGAGGACAAGACGAACTATATGCTATCATCGAGAAAGGAATCCCAACATCGTCGACTCGGGCAAAACGTAACGATGGATAGGTATAACTTCGAAGTCGTCAAAGACTTTGTCTACCTGGGCTCCACTATAACCTCGCAAAACGACATCAGTGCAGAAATCAAGCGAAGAATTACTCTTGCCAACCGCTAAGAAGGCATTTGAGTAATAAAGCCCTATCTCAAAGAAACAAGGAGACCTTGCATAAGACCCTCATCATCACGGTCCTGCTGTATGATGCAGAAGCATGGACACTGTCTAAAACGGATGAATATCTGCTTGGGTGCTTTGAAAGAAAAGTTCTTCGTTGGATCTTTCGTCCAGTCTGTATCGAT
Source organism: Philhelius festivus (assembly GCA_963931855.1). NCBI lineage: Eukaryota > Metazoa > Arthropoda > Insecta > Diptera > Syrphidae > Philhelius > Philhelius festivus. Next base: position 4,892,287 of record OZ007555.1, on the reverse strand, counting down.
GGAGTATGGAGGAGAAGGTTCAACAACGAGCTGTACGGGCTTTACAGCGACGTTGACCTAGTCAAGAAGCTGAAAATACAACGGCTGAGATGGCTGGGACACGTGGAGCGTATGGAAACCGACGCACCAGCCCGTCGAATCTTTGAATCCACCCCTGATGATCTGCGCAGCAGAGGTAGACCCCACCTCAGGTGGCGCGCACAAGTGGAGAGCGACCTCAACCAACTTGGAGTGCGTAACTGCAGGCAGCTAGCTAGGGACCGAGCTAGCTGGAGGGACTTGTTGGTTGTTTTTGTATGGCAGCTATCAATTTTAGATGAACTGAAACAAAATATGATTTGTTTTAAATTTACGGCATATTGGTAAGCCAGTTAAAGCTCTAACTCTTTGTACAGACTCGTAAACGATCTTATAGCAAAAATCTTCTTTCCCACTCGTACAGTTGCAAGAGTACTAAAAGATCTCGATATATGTACAAAACTCCGCTGGCCCGAAAAATTATCTCTTCCATTATTCGGAAGACGTCTTCTTCAAAGCTCCAAAACCATTGCGTAAACTTTTCCAACCTACTCAACTGGTCTCTTTCCGAGTGGATGGAAAACAGCATTTGTCAGCAGGTCCATTGAAAATGCGAATCTTCTTCCCTCTTTCCCACTTTCCAAGGTCAGGAAAATGCTGATAAATTATCAGCTCAAGAAGTATCTTGAAGACCGAAGGCTTTTCAATGACCCTCAATATGACTTTCGTAGCAATAGGTCCACTGGTGATCCGATTGTTTAACTCACCAAACAGTGCCAAAAATCTTTTGGGAGAAAGTAAGAGTATTGCGCTTGATATTTCAAAAGCATTTGAAAGATTTTCGCATCAAATTTCTTTTATCAAAAATATGTGTATTTGGTTGGATTAGAAACTACTTTTCAAACCGCTCAATACAAAACGTGTTGGAGGGTTTCAAATCCGAAATTCATAAAATAAATGCTGGTGCACCACAGGGCTTCGCTTTGTCTCCGATTCTCTTTCTGATATTCATTAATGATCTTTGTCTGAAACTTATGATCCATTTTGCTGACGACAGTACTCTCAGCTTCTCATATTTGTTTCAAGACTCACGTACTTGTCCTTCGGATTTGGATCTAGTAAGGCAGCGTATGATAAGCTGATTAAGTTCTGATCTCGATAACATTGTCAAATGGGGAACCATAAACCGCGTAGAATTTAATGTTTTAAAAATTCAATGCTGGCTTCTGTTGTTGATGCGGAACCGAACCCCCATGCCGATACCCATTGACATCACTTGCATTGAGGAAACCAAAAACCTCGCAGTTCTTGGTATGTGCATCACAGACCACCTAGTGTGGAATGACCTCATATTCGACGTCACCAAAAACTCTTCTAAGAGTTTAAGTTTTCTTTGACGATGCAAGATTTTTTGTTAAAATTTATTTTGACCAACAGACTACGCTTAGAATAGTAAAGTATTTGGTTTGGTCAAAACTGCTAGAACCGTTATAGAGATATATATATACAAGATTTTTATAAACTCTGTACCGTTAGTTTTAGAACCAAAAGAAATTTAAATTTCTTCTCACTGAAGACCCTTACTCGTAGGCACCGAGTTTAAAGAAAAGCGCTTCAGCGGCTTAGCTTGTAAGACGAGGTACAGACAGGCGGAATTGTGGGACCGAATTTTTTCGTATCCGCTATCATCGTAATGTCAAAATGCAAACCTTGTTGTATACGAGTAGTACCTTTGCATGTCGCTAATAAGAAAAATTGAATTAGGGATGGAAAGGTAAAGGTTGTAAAAGGAATTTGTGATTTCTGCTATCTCCTCCGGTTTGCATAGTTGAGGGCTATTCATTGGATCACCTGCTGGATTATCATCGTCAAATCTCACTTCTTCCATTTTTACTGCACAGTTTGCTGAAAGGATACTTCGACTACTTCTAGAAATTCTGGATCTCCTAAAAATTTCTTGCCAAAGAGGAAGTAAAAATGAGTAGGTCCTCTTTTGATAATGTTGACTCTTGCCAACTTTTAGTTTTTAAATATGTAATTTTGTTTGAAAAGTATTGGAAATTCTAAATATTTAGGTCAATTTAAGTAGATTTTTTGCATAAAAGCGTAATAAATCTACGTCTCAGGCGAAAAATTCTCAAAAAAGTAACGAAATTATGTTTTTTTGACCAAATTATCACGGATTTTTATATCTTGCAAATATCTTTATCAATTTTGTCAAAAAATTTTCAAACTATTTACTGCAATTTTCTGGAAAATTAAAAAAATGGTATATGATTTATGGGATAAGAATTTGACAGTTGTCAATTTAAATATTGTCACCCATCACTTTTTGCACTTGTCAGTGTATGTATGTATATAAAATCAAGGAGGTTATTAGGCCAGAGGTCGTTAGCACTTTTGTTTTATGGTTTCAGGAAAACCTCAAGAGACTTAAATTGCCATCAAGTTTTATTGAAATAAGGAAAGTTCCAGTTATACCTTGCGATTACATCAACTCCTTGACCAAAGTATGCATAATACTCTAACAAAATACTTAATAAAGCAACTTAATTGTGATTACTTCCCCTATATAAATTGCATAAATGCTAATCCTTGCATTGTAACAAAATTACCTTCACAAAAAGTTAAGAAAAAGGCTTAAAGGAAGAAAAAAATCGATTGAGGGTAACAGCCTTCAGTGCAAGTCCACACATAATTTTCATCAGACAACAAAATAAATTAAACAAAAAAAAAAATATACAACAACAAGTTCCTACTAAAAGAGGACGAAGACATAAATTGTGTAGAGGGAAAAATCCTTAAGTGACCCTCTTCTTCTCTTGCTCTTGCATAAAACAACGAAAAAGGACTATATATAAAATAACTTGTCTGCAGTACAGCTAACTTCACAACAACAACTTTGCAAAAAAATAAAACCTCTCAGAATGCCCATAAATGTTTCATGCTGCAGTATACATTCTGTCATCCCCAGAGTAGTATTTAGCAAAATAGAAACATATTGCCCGGCAACGAAGACAACAACAACGACAAACCCATTTTGGACATTCACTTCAGAGCCATTGCACATTTTTGTATCTTTTTTTTTTTTTGCTACTATACTTAGATAGACTGTGTTGGTTGTATAGCTCTAAAATAAGACAAGGAGAAAACTAAAAGATGGGAAAATCGATATTTTATGGGCTTCAAGGATAATTTGCAAGTCTTCAAGGATTCTTTATTTTTTTTTTTTTTTGTAATTTATTTAAATTTTAATTGAGATTGTTGGAGGAAACTATTTTACTTATAAGAAAATTGAAAGGGTATTTTGTGTAGAGAGGCTTGGTTTTTAAATTGACAACACTGTTTCTAGAAGGAGTAAATTGCACATCAACTGACAGGTGATGTTTGGTCAGTATATTTTACAATTTCGCAATTTCAACATGCATATTGTAATTGCCAATATGAGGTTTCAGCAATTGGATAAACTGGTAGAAAATTTCCCTCCCCCATTTCAATACATTAAACCCAGTTGCGGTGCACATATGCCCGGCATAAAAAACTCTAATAATAGAAATTAATTTTTTTTTCATAGTCGTTACCAATATTTGTATCTCCTATAAAGATTTTTTATCTTTAAAAAAAAAAACACCCTGTACAATACAATACGCATGTACTGTTGAAAATAAAATATGTCTCTAAGGATTTTGATAAAAATAAATGCACTACTGAATCGCACGAACTTGCTCTTATGTAAAAGACTAAATTTTTTAAAAATGAATGTTAAGCCCCATATAGACTTTCGTTCTTCATTCGCTGTACCTTGTTCGTTGTTCGTTCTTCTCTCAACAACGCACAGCGAAGAAGCATTTACATTAATTCGGTTTTGTTTTTCAGTTCGTTCTTAACAACAAACACATTGTTGGCACTGGCGGCACTATTAATATTTGAGAATTTGCTGAGAAGGAAACATTTATAGCATACAAATCTTGTTTTATTTTCTAAACTAGCGCAATAATATTGTGCTTTTTTGCATGTTCCTCTGATTATTATATCTAAAGTATTATTATTCGTACTAGAAAGATAAAACCCATAGACAAAAATATTTTATTTATTTACCTATGTATAGGTACCCTAATTTATAATGAAACCTTCTGATGCTTCATTCTGTAATAAGAAAAAATTGAAAAATGTCCCTACAAGTTGCACGGCAAAAAAATGTTTATTTAATAAGTTTTCGCATTAAAACACACGTTGTCCAGGTAACAATGAACAACGAACACCGAAATTTCCAAGCCCCTTTGAATTTGTACGTTCTTTATTCGTTGTTAGTTCGTTGTTCGTTTTTATAATTTACATTCTCGTTGTTCCGCGTACGAGCAACAACGAACAACGTACACAGAGCACAACACCGAAAATCTAAATACAGCTTTACTAAAGAAAAATGTTCACAACCTTAAAATTTCATTTCTAAAATGACTAACACAACTCCTTTAGTAGTTGGAGCTAAAAACAGGCTATCATGGGATTTCTCAAGCAAATTGTATAAGTTTTTGAAAGAAAAAAAATATAAATCGCTGTAGCGGTTTCTTAAAAAAATAATAAAATTTTGGAATAATAGATCGAAAAATTTTCTATCAAAATTCTAAACGCTGCGCCGTTTTCGTAAATAAAATACAATTTTTGAAACCATACAATAATTTTTGTATCTCATCTTGTAGATTGTATCAAAAAACGCATATTTTTTTTGGAAATTTGAATACACAATACTATCCAAACTATAGCTTTGGTATACAAAAAATGATCAAAATTTGTTTTTGAGAAAATCAAAAACGAAAAAATGGTTCTAAGAGGGATACTATTAATAATTAACCATTTTTCAGAAATCTTTGTTCAAGTACTGCCTAGGTCTAACCAAATGTATTTTTTGTATGTGTGCAACATACTATAAAAACTTAGAAAAAAATTACTATGGCAGTTACCCTTACTTTTGGTCTTCACAAAAAAAAAAGGGAATATTAAAAAAATGTTGTGTAACTTAGAAAAAAACAAAAACGGGCGAGCCATTTAGACTCCAGTCGAATACTGACTGCGGACAGACAGACAGTATTGCGAAACCCACTTTTTTCGTCTATTTTTTTTTTGAAATATTTTAAAGAAATTTCGCTGTAAAATATTAATTATATATTAAGAATTTTGTTTGCATGTTGTTTTTTTTGTTCAGAAATCACACGCCATTTTATTTTTTGAGCAGTTGTTTAGCAATTTAAACAATGAATTACATTTAAAGTTTTGTCTATAATTACCCCTATATTTTTATAAAGCGATTTTTAAATTTCAAAACATAAGAGCAAACTTGACATTTTCAGCTATTTTATTTTTTAAAAGAACATAGTTAAATTATTTTGTTTGTATGTTAAAAATCTGTAAAGTCTCCTGCTGACTTAAACTCAAATTATTTATTTATATTATTTAAGAGTAGTTGTTGAAACCTGAACTGAGAAGTTTAGGTATAATTTTTCAAAAATTCAAAAAAATCGTTTCAAGTTTTGAATTTAGAGTGCTGAGCGAAGAATTGATTTGTATTGCTTAAAAACTCTGGTTTGAATTCGAAATCGATTTTTATACTCGAATGCGGCCTGATAATTATATCATCTTCATTTAATTTTGAAAAATCCAATTTTTTTTTAAACTCGAGTTACATTTAAGTGATTTTAATTAATCATATCGACGTTATTCAAGATTTTAATATTTTTTTTATAAAACTTATAAAAATTAAAATTGTAGTACATATACCACATATTCAACTAGCACATCCTACAAACCAAAAATACGAAGGCACACTTAAAGGAGCATAAATGAGAAAAAGAATATACACATTTAGTGTAACATATTTTAATGTGCTATAAAAGAATTAAATTTCATCTAATATGAATTCACACTCTTTTTTTTTACTATTAGTTTAACTAATAAGAGCAATGAAAAAGATGAAGCATTTTGAAAGAAAAATACTTCGTATTTGCAATGGACTACACTGTAACCCACTTAAGAAGAAATATATACCAACAAGAAACTGTATGGGGAAGCAAAATTAATACATCTAGGCCAGTATTTGCTGCGGAGAAATCATCAGGAACCTGGAAGATCATCCCAAATCAGAAGTGCAGCAGCTCCTACAACATCAACAGAAGCCTAGTGATAAGTAGATATCTATAGCCAACACTGACGATCAATTTGGAGAAATCATCCATAAGGACGACACACCCGTTTATGAGAAGAACAATAATCAGCACTACAGGGGTAAAAAGTCCTTTCATAAAAAATTACTACTCAGCTAATATTAAAAAAAATCATGAATTAAATTAAGAAAATATTTATTTGGTAGCAAATAGCATTATATAAAGCCAATAGGATTTTATTAACTAATAAGTTAGTTTAAGTCAAATTGTACGAGTATATAAAACAAATTTAAAAATAGAAATTTTTAATCTAACAAAAAATTGATTTTCTTTTGCTGAAAATTGCAATAAAGTTCCTCTAAATCCATTTCTGGTTCATTAACCATTATAGGACCACTGATAATTTTTTCTAGACGGGAGTTTTGGTAACACAATTGTAAAAAATTAGGTTTTCAAATCCGATTTTTTTAAAACTTTCAAAAGAAAAAATCGAATAGATTGTAGCTTCAAACACCCTTTTAGTATGAAGTTTTTCGACACTCAAATAGTTTTTATACCATTTAATAAATAGCCTTCCAGTTCATCAAAATTAGCCACTTCTTAAGGCAACTATGTATATCCCTTGTTGAAAATATGCACTATATTATATAAAATTATTAAAAATCCAATTTTAAACCTTAAACTTAATAGAAATAAATTAAATATTAAAATTCCAGAAGTTTCGCTTGAAAGAAGATCAACTATAATTCACTCTATAATTTATAATTCACATCCAAAATACATCGACACACAATTTTAAAGCATTCAAAATCAATTTAATAAAATTTTAATTCTCAAAGTTAATCCCGAATTATGAAAATAAAATTAAAACATTTTCATTGCTTTAGCTTTTAAAAATATCAATTAACAAGCAAAAAACCTAATCCAGACACGAATATAATATTTTCCACTGAATAATCACGTGGTGCTCGACGACGGGGAAAAATCAATACTCATTTCTCGTAACTTCGCTCCTGAGTTAATCTAAAATTTTTAAAACTATTTGCACAATTTTCCCAGTTAGTTTCACTTAATCCACAGAGATTATTGCAAAAAAAAAAATACCACGTGCTTTTTCACTTGAAATAATTAATTGTGTGCACTTGTTAACTTAATAAGCTAAATCAGCTTAGTAAATTTAATTAAAAAATAGAAATGTTTAATCTCACATGCAGTTATGGCCACCATGGTTAAGAGCTGAATAGAATATCCCTCTGCCGGTATTCGATGTTAGCACAAAAAATAATAACTATTTCAGCTGGAACTATGAATATCCTTTCAGCTACACCGAAACCTTTCGATTGAGTGAGATTTTGTGTTATTTTTCGATTTTTGTTAACTTTGGAAATCGATAGACCGTATCCGGTCTGTCTTGCTGTCAGGGTCTGTCAATTTGTGTTTCTCTCCAATACAATAAATACAACTAACTATTTCGGTAGAGTTATTAAATTTGGAGTCCTGCGAAATGTATACTCGACTTCGTCCTTTGGCCGACTGAGTACTGTGAGGCTTTAGAATGCCGGAATGAAGCTGTACATTGCAGCAGCGCTCTATAGCGTCGTCACTTTTCAATCCAACAAGGATACAAACAATGCAGGACACTCGAAATGGATTTTCAATTTTATAATGATTTTTTCCCTTCGGCTTGTTGTTGCTGGTTTTGTGTGAATTTTTTAAGGTTGTCAGCGATTTTGTTTCTAGGATGTGTTGTTTTTTTTTTTTTTTTTTTGGAACATGTGTTTTACGTGACAGCCGCATGATGATGCAGTCAACATACACCACCAACAACAAATAAGGACGAAAACTAAATAATCATCATCATGATCGTCATAATCAAGCAAAAATAAAAACATTATCCGATTGCGAAGGAAAAAGGACGAAAGGAAAAAGTATTTTATCGTCTGATTCATCGACCTACAAAGTTTTTTTTTTTTTTACTTTCTTTCGTAGCACGGGGCTACGAGAAGACGTAGTGAAAACGGAGATACTCACAGGTTAGTTATCATCGTTGTTGGGTGGGGAAATTCGAAATTCAGCGGGCGAAAAGCAGAAGCGGGAAAATTCTCGAGTGAGGGAGCAGTGTGATTTAAGTGTAATTACAAGATTATACTTTATGACTTTTGAAAGGAAATGACACTGCAAATAAATCTTAAACACGAAGAGCACTAAAATTATTGTTTAAGCTATAACACAAGAGCTGAGTGTATCAGGTGGAGGAGTGAGTTCCTTTGAACTGACAAAAACAAAATGGAAGTAGTTTCTACTTACGTAATTGGATTTCAGTTAGTTTTTTTTTAATCTTTTTTGATATAAATTACTTGGGATTTAAAAGCACTTACCTGGAAAGAGAAATAAAAAATTGAAATTTTTTTAGTTAAGCAATTAAGTGTGAGAATTAAATATTTGTTTAAGTAAAATTAAATTTAAACTTTCAAGTGGGGCTGAGGGTAAAATATTGTATTTTGATGTATTTGTTTTTTGGAAAATGGAAAACCCTTCATGGAGCCAACAAAAAGTAAAACGATGCCAAAAAATAAGACAGAACTGTTGGAAACCTAAATAATAAAACGATTAGAGATAGTTATGTGGCCTTAGTATATGATGGACGCAGAAATAAATCATTTCTTTTCTGTAGAGACTGTGATGACACATTTGTGTCTGTGGAGTATGAAATGCGAAGCAATTTCTCAGTCTGGCTTTGACACTTTCTGGCTATAAAACACTTTAACTGCTATTATTTTGGAAATGATTAAATTAGGCTGTCAATTGAATGGGAACGATATTATTTATAAACATTACAATGTTTAAGATGGACATCTTTTAAATTAATAGGCTTGAAATAGGAGATTTTATTTTTTTGGTGAAGGAAATAAAGTGTACCTACCACTGCATCTTGTACAACTTGATCTTGTGGCTCGAAACCATAATATGGGTAAACATTTGAAGATCTATGGTACTGATTCATAATTGTATGGTATTGATAATGGAAGAGTGTCACCAAAACCAAGAGTTTAGGGTGTTCAAATGATTTTTTATAATTTACCGCAATTTAATGTGTCGGTAGTACAGTGTTTGACAGATGTCATACGAGTATGTGAACATTGAGGTTTTTTTATGTAGATTTACACTGATGTATATCGCATAGAAATTGTCAAAAAACACCAATTATATGATGTTCATTTTGCGGAGACGATTCGAAAATGTTGTTGATTTGTAGGTTACACCTATTCGAAGGAAAAGTGAATGCCAAAAACCCAATACAAAATCCTAAACTCAAATACTATATTTGACACACCATTGATAAAAAAAATTATCCAAAATTATGCTAAAATGTCATCGGAAAATTTGTCGAACTTAAAAACGACACAATGAGGGTATTTATCGGATATTGTTTTCATAGCATACAGAATTTTAAAATTAAAAAATTAAGTTTTTCGTTTATAAAAATTTGGAATGCAATATTATCTGTTTAACTTAAAAGTACCTTTATGTAAAGTTCGAACGAAATTGGCCCTAACATGAACTAAATACATGTACAAGAAATATCCAATGATATGAAAAACAACGCTCAAACGACTCCTATTTCCTTTTTTGGAATTTTTCTCCAAAAACCAAAAAAAAATAGTTTTTTTTCCACTCTCCTAAGAATCATAATATCGAAATTTAATCAAAATCGATAGAGTTGTTTTTGAGAGGATTTGAAAAATTTTAAATTCTTGTATCTATTGGATTCTACGAGTACCTTCCTGGGAAAATTAAAAATAAAATTTTATTTATGTGTGCAACAAACCTATACCTGTCTCAAGGACAAATTAAAAAGTCTAAAAAAAATGTTTGGGTCTAGGATAATTGGAAAGGAAATAGTTCACATTAGCTTTGAAAAAAAAAAAAAAATCATGGCCTTCAATACGAGTATCTTGAGCAAATGATTGAAATTGTCTTATGAAGGTGGGTCTTCTATTCGAGCAACATTTCTTGCTCTTTCCACATTAGGTGGTTTGGTGATTAAATTTGAGTCGACCGTTTCAGTGAACAATCCCTCAACACTCATTCTTCAACAAAACTCGAGATCTACCAAAAATATCGCCGTTGTCTTTGAGAGTGTGCAGGAGAATCCGAAGCGGTCAATTTCACGCCGCAGAAGTACTCGGCCTTTCGGAGACCACAACTTGGAGAATTTTGGGCCAACTACTATAAAAACTTCAACTAACCTATCAGGAGCTCAGAGTTAATGACCAAAGACAATGATGTACATATTATGTTCTCCAACTTGCCTCTCGAACAGTCGGAAGTTGATCATTATTTCGGTCAAAAAATCAGCCAAGAGGCTCATTGATTAAGAGAAAGTCACAATTTAGAGTAGATTTTTAGCTAGCGGCAACATTGGTCCATGCTTCTTTCAGAGCTACAGAATGGTCAGGGCATCACCTCCAACGGCGAGCACTATCTGTCAATGATAACCAATTTCTTTTAGCACGATGTAGACACCGACGATAGGACGTTGAAACGTTCCACACAGGCCGTGTCGCAATGGACATTTTGCACGACTGATTTCCGAGCATGGTTATTTCACGCTGAGACGATGTGTAAGACTTCTTCTTGTGAGATTTTCTTAAGTCACACGCCTTATATACAAAAACCACTTCTGTCCTAAAAACCAATATAATCAATGCCATTGGAAAATGGGACATTTTGAACGCTCGCCACGGCGAACATTTGAATGATGTTATATTCAGCAAATGGTGGTACGGTTCTACACGTTAAAAGTAGAATAAATAAAGCTAGCCTTTCCTTTGGTACAATGTCTCAGATTTGGAATTCCAGTCAAATCTCCTTACGCACTAACTTGAAATTCTTCTAATCTAATGTTCGTGCTATTGGGGCCTATCGTGAATAAAATTTCACTGGGAATTGTTCCCAACATTCAAAATTGTCATCTCGAATAATGTCGAAAGTTTCCCTTGGAATTTATTGATATTGGGAATTAAGTTTCATAGTGACTTTGGCTCTCAATTAAAAAGGCCAGTCGCCAGCTTACAATGAACAGTGCAGAAGTATTGACGTTCCCAATTTTCAAAGATGGGGAAAATTCCGAGGGAAATTTTGTTCACGACAGCCCCCATTATATGCCTGTGAAATCTGGAAAGTCTCTGCTATCAGCTGGAGGAAAATGCAGGAAAATTTGAGCATTACTTTCTGCGTCACATCCTGAAGATTCGCTGGCCACAAACTATTTCTAGCCAGAAAATGTGGCGCAGGACAAGCTTAGATCGGCTGGACGTCGTCGTCGACATCAGAAATCGAAAATGGCAATAGATTGGTCACACACTTAGAAAACCAAGCGATGATAAAGCAAAGTCGTTAGAATGGAAACCGTGCAAGGGTGCACGGCGCGTTGGACGACCAACAAAAACATGGAAATCAACAGTCTTAGCACAAGCGGATTCTCAGAGAAAGACGTGGCCACAGTAAAAATGCCTAGATGCAGACCATAAAGGATGAATACGATTAGTTAGCGTTAGAAAATAAAATTCTTAAAATTTGGTGCTATCGACTTAAAGTCCTTCTATTTGATTCAGTATAAATCAAAAATATAATGATTGATATTGATTTCCACAAATTCTTTAGTTTAACTGACAAGATGGAGAAAGTTGTAAAGTGTACGATATCTTCTTCCAACTTTGATTTCCTATCAACGGGAACTTACAGAAAAGGTTCAATCACATTTTGCACCCATGTACAGGCAAGCAGTATTTACGTGCATTTTTACCGGAACTATTCTCAAGTGTCCGCTACAAACACCAATCAACAGAAAAACAACACAAACACATTAACAAAAACACGGGTAATGGGTATTATCGTGAATGCAGAGAGGCTATTGCCTATAAATATAGTCTGAAACTACAACTCACAGTGAAAAACCTTCGAATCAAAACGACCCTCTAGATTCCCGCAATGACCAAAGACCCAACTCTTGGTTTGTCACACACAGAAACTTCCTCCCCATAAATTGTAGGTTTTTCTTCTCTTTCTTTTAATTGTCCATTCAAAATAGAAGGGTAATATATTTTCACGAGACAGTCCCGTGTTGAGGTTTTTGTACTATTATTCCCCCTTGCGCCTATTAGAAGACCTGGCCTTTCAACATTCCAAGACACAACCCTCCTTAGTGATTATTCAGAAGAGCTTTGTTTTAGTTTTTTTTTCTGTTCTTGCACAATACGAAATTTGATACAGTTAGAAACGGGAATCGATTTTATGTCCCCCCATGTCCCCTTCTGGTCACTCTGGGCGACAGTGAACGGTAAGTGCGAAGGTTTTTCTTCTTCTGTTCTGCAGATATATGAATTCAGTTCAATGGTATTTTCAAGACGGAATTTGTGCAGCAATGCAGGAAAACCAACAAGGCTTTATGTATGCTAGATTTGGATTGATAGTTTGTGGAGAAGTTGGGGGGGGGGGGTGGAGGTAATATACGCACTTCAAATTCTATTCGATTAATCACCTACATAATGAGCCTACAGGTACATACAGACAGACATAAATAAAATTACAGCGAAAAAAAGAATGAATATAAAATTGACATGAATAAATTATTGGGGCGTTATATGATTCCACAAAGGAGGGTCTATACGAAGGAAGACCGAGAAAGCTCTCTTAATCATTTAGTGGGGTTGATATTTTTCCAAAGGTTTAGCAGATTAATTATAAGAACAAGCTGTTAGTATAGTTTTATGTGAGGTGCGTATTTTGGGCTTTACCGTTTGACGTGGGTACTTTATTTTCTTGTAACTGATAAAACTATTATAGCTTTTATTAGCTGGCTTGTCGTTAATTACTTTTTTTTTGTGTTTGTCCGTTAATGGAGATTGATGAAATTAAAATAGTTTAGGGAGAGACGAAAAGTCATGATAACGGATTTTGTGGGTGGAGATTCATACCATCTTTCCGAGTGAAAGGGGCTTAAAGTTGGATTAGTATTAAGCTGTTGCAGAAACAGAAAGACGCAATAATTTAAGTTAACAGTGATTGTACATACATATATACAAATCAAAGAAGGTGCGATGAACATCTAGCTTAGCCACACCACAAGGTTTCTACAATCTTATTTGCGCATCATTCAGTTTGAAATTGAAAAATAGTAGGTATTGGTATCTTAGAAAATCAAATCAACATTTTACAAAAAAAGCTCTATCATTAAATTATTTCCTGCGAAAAGATGGCCTTTGAGTCCAACCGTTAAAGAAGCTGTAGAAGAAGAATAGGAATTATAGTTGAGGAATACCGCGACTCAAGTAGGACACGCAAATGTTTAATTAAACTACGAACAAGAAACGCAGCTTTACAGGAACCGAGCTTGAACAGGTTTATTGGGTAGAACATTTGTTTGTCAACAACTTCTGACTCATTTGCACACCTCCTCTGAATATCAGTAAATATTTAAGAGTCAGATTTAATAACAAGAAGTATTTGTAGCACACCTTGGCATAATGGTTAGTACGATGAACTCTAAAGCTGAAGGTCTTGGTTCGCTTCGCAGCCGCTTCAGTGGGTAGTACTTCTTCCGATGAAGTGAAAAATTCTTCAAGAGTATATCCTGCCATGGAAAGCCGTTCGTAGTTGGCAGAAAATTAAAAGTCCCTTCCTTTCATCCTTACCTACATTCACAGAAGAATGGTTGAGAGTTTACCACATTTATATTCGCTACTAACCGTTCACCTCTTATTTATTTTTTTTATTAAGAAGTATAGAGAAAACTAAAGGTGTATTCTATACTAAAAATTCATTGAACAGTTCAAAGATAAAGGGAAGTGGAGTCTAACTCGAAGGCGTCCATCCAACTTAACTTGCTTACTCGGGTTCAAAATCCTTCCATAAGTCATACGTCATTAACATCTATCTGAATTTATTTTTTTCTGTTCCCGGGAGTGTGTTCAAGCTCTTCCCTACTTTAGCCCGACTACTGAGATTGCTTCCCGCTTATTCTCTTTCAGGATTTCGTCTGGTTCCCAGCACCTTGAATACAAAGATTCTACTCCATAACGTGCTTCATTATAGTTTTCCCCGGGCCGGCCGCCCCGTGTCGATAGGATTTTACCTGTTCTATGATGAAGTTCTTGGTTGGAAAGAGAATTCGACTAATATATTCCTGACTATGTTTCAAACACATCTATTCACAAAGGCGTTTTTTCATGAATCAGAACTATCAAACTTGGGTTGCTGTAAGGGTTAAATCTTCCAAATGTTTGTTAATTGGATGGTTACAATTTCTATCTGTAACACCAACATCTTTTGAGACAACACTTACATCGAACATCGATAAAGATAGCTGTTAACAGGTTTCTGTCCAGTAAACGTTAACTTGAGAAAGTTTTCCAGAAATGTTGAGGACCACCACCGTAAACTGATCTTCAGTTCGTCAAGTGCTCCCCTAAAATTTCTACATTGTTGAAGATCATATGGGGTCTTGTCAGATATTTTCCTAGAGATCTTTCGAAATGTTAGGATTGTTCCCCTAGACCAGTGCTACAATAAACCGTAAAGAGAGAAGAAGAAGAGTGAACAGATCAGACCGTCCCGGAAACGCATCCTTCAAAATGTCTCTTGCTTCAGTACCAATTTATCAATACGTTGATCATGGTTCTGTTTCGCTCCACAGTAACATCCTCGAAAAAATGAGTCCTGTTGACGGCTCTGGTGTAAAAGGCATACTTTTATAAATTCGTAAGCAAATGTATTGGCTCCTCGGGAATGACACGGGATTTTCAGTGCCCCAGAAGTAAAATTTCCGAAAAGAACATGTTGTGATCAGTAACGTGGAACACGTTGACGGCTTACCCGGGAAATCATCAGGCACTGGGACGATACTCTCCTGCAGCACTACGAGGTCTTACAATACTTCTTGTGTCTCATTTAGTTGCAGTCTCTTCGAAGCGACCGGCTAAGTGAGGCATCAATCATTAAAAGAAAATGCTGCAAGGCTATCCATCGCTCATAATTCTCAATGTCACAGCCTTCGGAACTTGCTGTTGTCTAATTCTGATGTAAAAATCTTTTGGTAAATCATTTTCTAAGGCCCTAACCGAACTATCAGAAACAAAGAGCAGAAAGAAAATTCTGATAACAATATCATAGTGATCTATGTTCAATTTTGAGGTTTTAGTTGGAAGCAGGCTATTGTTCTTGAAAAGGAGCACATGATGCATAGAAGCTCTACGATCAAAAAAGTCGGTTCGGACAGTTTCTCAATCAGTCAATGAAGTGCGACCATTGAATGAGTGTCCTTAGGTCGGTCTTAAATTGATTGCCGAACCCTGAATTTCCTATATCTGTTGAAATAATTCAAGTCAGGTTTCAGGCCCAGTGATTGGTGGATAGAAAACTACGACTTAAATATCATGTACTCTGAGAAAACCAACGTCGCTTTTTGACCGTCTGAAACTTGATTAGCCATGTAAGAAGTGCGTTTAAGATTATAAATAAGGTAGAGATTTCCGCTATTCCCCATTTAAAAGTGATAGGAAGCTTAGGACAGATATTAAATTAAAGATTACTCTTTTCATTGTAGGGAACTCCCAAACAAATTCTGATTAAAAAAAAAAACTAAATAAACCTCTTCCAATTACTGAGACTGCCACAATTGTCAAATTGTTGGATCAAATTCTTCAAACCAATTGACGTTTTTCTATTAAATATCAACCCAACCCATATCTCTTTGTTTTCCCATGAAATAACATAAGAAAGTCTCGAAATCCACAGGGAATTCCAAAGTTATCTGACCTTATACGAGTAAAAGAAGCTTGCTATCGAAACCGAAGGTCTATACACAAAATCCCCCTTGGACCAACCGTAAAACTAATTTTGGTCAGGATTAAGTAAAATAACTTCAGTTAATCTCACTGAAATTCAAGAAAACTTTAATCTCTCAGCTTATACCGCATTATTAATCCCTCTGCTACTCACATAAGCCACAAAAATAACAACAACACAAAAAAAAAAGTGACACCAACATGGGAAAAGCTTCTCTATGAAAAAAAGCCAAAACGTCGAAAACACATAATTTTCATAATTTCACCCTGGGTTCGGGGATTGGCTTCACTTAACTAAAATATTTCTTCTACTGCTTTAGCTATACCCATCAGATCCAAACAGAATGAACGTTATACCCTTGCGTGACCAGACACCAAGGCTAGACATATGTCTCCCACAAGAACCAGAAGTAAGAACCCCCTAAAAACTCTCCTCATTACCCTAGGGTTTTGATTTTGTTTCATGTTATTTTTTTCTTGTTGGTTTGTTGCTTTTTTTAAGGAACGGTGCTTTGGTGTGTTTCCGGACGATTCTAAGTGGCGATAAAAAAGACTGAAAATAACGGAACCAACACACTTATTATACCCTGAGTATTTTTTTTTTTGGTGCATGTTGTGATGGAAAAAAAGTACCTATGGTCGGGTGGCTTCAGCTGGCATCGTCGGCCGGTTGAGAACAACGGCTCAACACTACTCTACCCGACCCAAGCGACCGGGTAATAAATCCTTGTTGTTTTTTTTTTTTTTTATGTGTGTATGTAAGTTTTCAGAAGCCGGACGACTTTGTTTTTCTTTATTGCTTTTCGACGCCATGGCACCGAAAACTGTTTATTCTCATTCCCTCCTCCAGAATGTCCCGACCGTTTGAGCCGTTTTGGTGGTGCTTAAAGTTGTAAATTGCAAAATCAGTTTCAGGCCCGCTAGAGTGTTTAGCATAATGTGAGTTAAGCCCACCCAAAAGACCCCCTCTGTATACCCTCAAACTTAAAGCTATTTACTCGAGTTGCAACTTCTTCACACAAGGTTGCTGATGCTTATGTAAGCCTTTTTGCGCTTCTTTCGCTGCTTGCTCGAATGCAAAAGTTTTCCTCTACATTTTTTGCCGCATTAGCGTTCATTCTCTTTCCTTTTTCTTGGCTCCTTTAAGCGAAGAAGAACAGTAAAAAAATATTAAAGCTTTTAGGTGGTTTTGATTGTCTTTTTTGTTGTCTCCTTTAACTGTTTTCCACCAACTCTAATAATGCGGTAAAGAAAAGTACGAGTACACAAACAAAAAGGACAAGATGAGGGCAATGTTCGGAAAGTATTGATTGAAGTTTTTGACAGCAGAAGGATGGGTCGCAGTTTTGTTATTGATTACATCAGAGGAAAAGACTTTTAAAAAGTTTTGAGTTGTTCTTTAGTTTTATTCCTCTTTCCTGTTTGACATGGTGAAGTTTTGAAAAGTTCTACTCGTTTTTTTCTGTTTGTTGTTGTTTGGTTTATGTAAACAGATGATGTGGTACGGAAGGAAGGAATTCATCTAATTTTGGTTGTTTATCGAATCAATATCATTTTGTTTTTTTTTAGAAGCATTCTTGTTTACATCGATAATGGAGGATTAAAAGTAAACAATCAAATGAAGATGGCACCATAGATGATTGGGGGAAAAAGTTTGAGAGGGGATAGAGTTGGGAAACATGTCAGGGTGATGTGTATTTGTGTGAGTGGAAAAGTATGGAGTAACCTACATTTTAAAAATTTTTTGGGCGAACAGAACAGAAATAAACCGAGAGGATTTGAGCGAGAAGGTTTTCTCTGTACATTAACCTTCACCTACTACAGCACCACACAATAATGTCAGTATGGCGATATCTTCAAAGAGGCATACCGAAACTACCGTACGCTACGCTTCACCTTAGGGAAAAATCTCGTGGTGATGAAGAACGCGGTCACTGAAAATAGTGATACAAGATGCATAGAGAAATTTACTGCAGTGGAAAACAATAGTTTCGAGAGGAAGAAAAGAACGTGCGCATCCACCCAGTTTTAGGAGATCGAAGAGTCTCGTGATCGAAACAATAACCGGAGGTATTAAAAAGGCTAAGTATGACACAACAATACTAAGAGGTTTTAAAAAGAGCCAAGCAACTGCCGGCTGGAGTTAAGATTCTTCGAAACAGCAATGATAACCTAGTCACCAAGCCACTGGGAATGTGATGAACTTTTCTAACCATCTGCTATATGGACATCGTGTTGAGCTAGTAATAGTAGTGCAAGAAAACAATCTAAGCCTAATCAATGAAAAACCTGTTCCACCACAAATGTTAGGAGAGGTTGACTGCGATCAATTGGGTGAACAACTGCGTCTGGGTGCAGATGATTAAGAACAGACAAAATAAACCGCTGCCCTCTAACTCATGATAGAAGTTCGATCTCCATTTAAGAAAACGTAGAGGTCTAAAGGATTTGGTAGAAGGCGTCAATCTGTTGGTGATATTCCTATCTATACTAGCCCATAACTAATAGTTAACATTTATTCACAAAGCAACATGAAAACAACCATCTTAACTGGTATCGAGGGTTTCCAAATGAATAACTTGATTAATGTTTGCTTTCTCTTGAGTGTATGGAAACAGGTTGTTTACAGTTTTAAGAACCGTTTCAACAAAATACTAAATAAGCACACTTTTGGCAGTTCATGAGGTAGGAGTTTGTGCATTGTCAAAACTTTTTCTCCTGCTTACCATCAGCCTGAATTCCTTGTCAGCACATGTATTTTTGGTACATTGAAGAACCCACCCAGGTAGAAATTATGTCCCAGTAATTCACTGATATCCACATAATCTTCTCCAGTGGGCAAACGCTTAGACGAACACTGAAGAGTATTACTTCTCTCCTACTAAACTTGTTCGCTTGAATATTACTACCTAAGTTAACATACTACAAAGTAGAGGAGAAAAAATTTAACCTTGTGGGTCGTCAAGTAATTTTATTTTTTAATTGAAATTTTCTCAACAAATTCTCCAGACACTCACACACATTTCTGAACATTTAGGACATGGAAAAAAAAGATAACCCACTCCTCTTGACATTATTTGTTGTCGACCTTTTTTTTAAAAAAAAAAAAATTCCCCAGAAATTAAGTGACCCAAGACAATCTGGTTTGCTGCTGTAGACAACATTTCACTAATTAACACAAATTACCGCCCCCAAATGAATGAAATCCACTTCGGTTTTCTATCCACTAAGCGCAAGAAGACATACCTTAAACATTCAATTAGCTACAGAAATATATCCTTCTTCCTCTTCCTCCTACTCTCACTTCTCCTAGTCCGTCTGAATATTGTGCATTATCCTGCTGTGTCTTTTTTATCTATAGAAACTTAATTAGATAGGAAAAAAAACAAGATCACATTCCAAACTAATTAAAAATGTTTATTTATATTTTTTTTTTGTTAGAAACTCAACGCAGCATGGCGTAACTTTGAATTCAAAAGAAATCAAATTTAAGCATCTCGTCCTTTGGTCCTTTGCGCGTCCTTGTGTTTATGTAAAAAAACCTGCAATAGCAAGAAAATAAAGGTTTCAACACTCTTGCGCTAACCTCCGTGTTTGTGTTTACTTTTTGTTTGTTTGTTTACGTTTAGTTGAGCTGCTTTTGAGGAAGCTGGAATATGTCTCACTTGAAGCTGTAAATTAGCCATCCAAGCAGGGCATTTTTTCCAGCAGCAGGATTCTGATTATGTTGTCCGGATAAGGCCAAAGGGAAGCTCATTTATTCATCCTCACCTACGTGTTGTGCAGTGAAGGTGTGTGATTTTGTATTTTATTTACATGTGTTGCCTGCCAAGGATAAATACGGTCTATACGAACCACAAGGACCCTTCCTCCCTCTTAGCCTTACACCCACTCCCACTATCTCTCTCACATTCTGTGTCGTTAACAACATAATTATAAAGTGGGCTAACAAACCCAAGCATCCGTGATTACAACAAACTTTTCTACCCATTTCCGTGGTGCTGTGAGTATATATTGTGATTAAAAAAGGACATAGAATTTTAGGACATGACTATCATGGAGGAAGGTATCCTTCGAAACATAACATAAAAACAACGAACAAAAGTGACACATTTTGAATTGAGAATTCAAACCCTTTGTTTTGTGAATTTTGGGCTGGTTGTGGGAAGCTCTCCAAAAACCCTCACAAAAAGGACGAGACCTCTCCTAGTTGTTGCCATTATACGTAAATCATCGTTTTTTGTTTGCTTCGTTTTAATGTGAATCGGAAACGAAGGTGCCAGGTGGTGGTACACCACATTATGGCACAACTAGGGAACAATTATAATTCGATAGAGAAATGTTTCACCAATAAACACCTGCATAAAGGATTATACAGAAAGGAGGGAGCTTATTTTCTCGTTTTGTTTTCTATCCCGACACCGACGGGTCCGAAACACAGACCAAAAAACGTGCGGAGAGAAGTTCATTTTCAAAACACAAAGTAAATAATAAAGTCGGTGAATTTTATAAGGCAACGAGCAGGAGCGGAACTCAATTCAAAGTTTATTAAAAGAACGATTCTGTAAAGTCAGGGTAGAAGACAGCGGGTAGGTTTGAAGGACGTGGATTGGGGGAAGTTGGAACGTGATGTAATTAAGTTATTTCGAAATAAATTATTCATCATGAGAAAAAGGAACTAACCAAACAAACGCACTGGCGTGGTATATGCATTGAAATTCTTCTTGCCTTCGCTTATATGTTCACTGTGGCGTATACGTAATTTTTGTTTCCTTTTATTTTCGTTTTTTACTTGTGTATTAAATTGTTGCTACTTTTGTAAATGGGAATGAGACTATTTGCACAATGAAAGTCGCCGTGGGATATTTGTCGGTTCTCTTGAGATGTTCAGTCTCAGATCCTTATTTTTGCAACGTATAGTAATTATTGTTTGTTTAGTCTTAGGCCGATTGACTTCAACTTTTGAGAAAAAAAAAAAAAACTTTATTGAAGAGGGGAATTTTTTTTTTTGATCTTTTTTAATTATTTAATTTTGTTTCAATTAAAATGAATTAAATTATAATGAATTCTATACCTCTTGACTTAAGGGAGCACGAGCATGAATATTCAGATAAATTAAATTTGATCCAATTTTTTTTTAATTTCATTTTAATTTTTGTTTCATTAAGTTAGTAGGCACGAAAATGTCAGAATAATCAAATAACTTTATAATGTCTGTAGCGGTAACAATTAATTTTGATTTTAAATATCTAAACGTTCCCTTACACACCAGACAAAAAACGTTTTCCACTTGGAAGAAAAATTTAAAATCAGAAAACAACATGTTTAGCTTGACCAAAAATTGCATTTTCAGAAATGCGAAAAGCAAGCTAACGGTATCGACGGTATTAATTATTTATTCAGTAATCCGGAACAGAATTAGTATTGTCTAGTTATAACAAATATTTACCTTATCAAAAATTTGCATAGAGCTAGACTTGCTTCACATTTTACAGGTTTAAAAGAAAAGTCGTCTTTGCTCCTCTTAACAGTAGGGCTGTCAATATCGGTCAATATATTTCGTGTGATCAGTTTATTTTTAACGTCTTAATTTTTTTTTATTTCAGATTCAATTCACTAAAACCTCCACGTGATACAAAGCCAGTTAAAGCGAGAATGACTATAAAATAGAAGAGGACCCAGATAACTTCCCTGAGGTACACCTGAAATCGGTTTGAAAAAGAATTTTTATGTATGATCTATTTTCAAGGTAAGATTTTACTCATGCTACAAAAATGGCTTCCAGTTTCATAATCATTTTGATATAATCCTATTTTATTTTCAGTTTTGTAAATTTTTTTGTTTTTAAAATGAGTTTTCTCATAAAAAATAAATTTCACAGATTTAAAAAACAAATTAAAGAGGGGTGAACTAGTGGATATCTGTCCTTTTTCAATCCAAGGGAGGATGATATTTATGTATGTTAGCATCTGAAGAAAATACTAAATCGAAAATTCTATTTCTGTTGCAATAATTTATTCTTCTCAAACAAACGATAACGACACGGTTTTGAAAAATTTGCAAAATCGACATCGAAAACTCTTACAGTTTTCAGAATGGATTTCAATGTGTTGTCATCAATACGGATTTTCCCCATACCTCCTACGGAGCAAACCATTACATTTTTTGGCAAAAGGTTGGTTGGTTGGCTTGGTTTTCATTCCAATGTTCTAAAATGGTTTCAATCTGATTTATTTTCGTCTGGAGTTCCGCAAGGAAGTCACTTGGGTCCCCTTTTGTTTTTAAATTTAATAAACAACATTCTGGTCTACATCTGAATTTTTTTTTTTTTAGATTTCACTCTCCTCCAGGAAGACCTTGGTGAGTGGTGTAAGACAAATAATTACTTCTAATTTGTTCAAAATGTCAAATCATGTCATTTATTTGTTACCAGTGCCATGTCTTTTATTTTTATAAAATTTAAGATATACAACTATATCTTAATAGAAAAAGAAAAGAAAGATCTTGGAGTTGTATCTTAAACTAAGAATAAAAATTTCACTTCGAATTAGGAGTGACAGTTCGATTTATAGGCACGTTCAGAAAAATGAGGCCCGCAATAAATTCTCACTCCACTGTGATGAAAACGGAGAATGAAATGCAACGTCAAATTCTCTGTTAACTAAAATAGTGCTATAATTGAATTTAGGGCATCAGTTTTTTGTCGAAATTACTTGCAATAGAGATAAAATTGTGTCTACGCTACTAGTGCCACTCATTGTGGCTCCCAATTTTTAATTGGATTATCTGAAACGAATAATTTGCAAACTTATTTTTAAACACTGGGCTTATCGCGGAAAATGAACAGACCTTCTTGTGAGTTTGAATAAACATATGTTTGTTTTGAAAATTGTTAAATAAGAATTTCAGGATATAAAATTAAATTGTTATTTTATAATAAAGAAAGGATAATTATCATAAATATAGCATAGCATAGCGCTACATATCTTGTCTGAGGAAGAACAAATGTGTAGGAACAAGCACTTCGAAGGAATTTGAGGGATCACTCTAATCCTTTGGAGATGCGTAAGTGTGAAAAGGAATTAATCCTTTTTTTTCCAGAATTCATCAGTACTTTGCAGAGGGTGGGTACCAAAATAGGAGTTGGCAAAGACCACGCTGTTGGTTTGGCACAATCCTCTTTTAGTCTTATTCTTACTTTTTTTCCACTCAAACTCACTCTTCATTTCTTCCAAAATTCGGCCACTTTCTCCCGATTTGCTTTAAGTGAAGCCCTTGGCAATTTCATAATTCTCCTGCATTTTCTTAAGCAGCATATCGCTTTGGTCTTTTTTTTTTTATTGTTTTTCTCCTGCATTTTAACAAAAGATATGAATTTTAAATTTTCTTATCTTAAAGAATAAACAAGCAACTTACATTTTCCGCCTTATTGTGCTCTCGTTCGCCTAATAAAAATAAGTGAAAATTATGGCTGTCAATGGCATATCATTCCGCCCGAAATGATTGTTCACAATAAGGGGGATTTTTCGAACATGAATATTTTTTCGGGTGAAACTCACAATAGGCGAACAGTGAAATGTCAATTTTTCCGGGTGGAATGTTGTTCGGGTGAAACTCACAATACGGCTGATTATTTCTTAATAAACTAATAAATTATTGAAAATATTCAAAAACGTTTAACAAGACTTAAAGTTTATAAACTATAGAAAATGTATTTTTATATGTAATGTAATCTTGTGTAAGAAAATATATTGAATTGTTGAAAGGCTAGTAATTAGCTCATTACAAAAAAGAAATAAATAAATTCACTACAACAATCGTAAGGTCCGTTCCAAATTTTAACCTTATGTAAAATTTGTTGAAATTTCATCTTTGACACGACTCCATAAACTCGCACCGATTACTTTCTTTCGGTTTCCAGAATTTTCCTACTAAACCAAAATGTTAATAAGAAGAGGTCTTATTCATTTATGAGACGATTGAAAAGACATTTTAATTGAGTTGATCCTTATCTCTAGCTAAAAAATATATTGAAGGCATACAATCTCGTAGATAACTCCCAAATAGTTCTTTGTCTGTGTTGTCGGCAGGAATGGAAGGGAACTTGAATTTTTAGCGGAGTCCGAACGTCTAAGATGAGAAACACACATGACAAGAAATACTTTTGAAGGATTTGACACTTCGAATCAAGAGGCCATAGGTACCCTTAAACAAAAATTTATTTGCTTTTTTTAAGTGGCATCATCTAGGTAACGAACCCACACCTCTAGCATGATAGAAGAACGTATTAACCATAATGCCAAGGGGTACTACAAATAATTAAAAAAAAAAATGAATAACTTATTCGAAACCTTTTTATAAATCGTATCCTACATAGTGTATAGTACAGACTATACAGAAAACTGTTTTGATTTATAATTTTATTTTTAAAGAATAGATGTTACGTTAATTATAATCTTTACTACTTACGAAACGTTAATATGTACATTTGGGAGATTTTGTTAAAGAGACTTACCTAGAAAGAGAAGAGAAAAACAATATTAATATTTAAAACAATTTAAGGAACTAAACATTTTTATTTTAAATTTTTTTATGAACTAACGTATACTTTTAGGTGTATTAAATAAAATTGTTTTGTTTTCCCGAAAACAATGGAAAGTTGTTTTGAAAATATCAGATTATGTAAGAGAATATGAACAGAAAGAGGTCCCTTATCACAATTTTGATTTTCAGATAAAATATGTATAATTTATAGACTAAGAGCCCACAGCAATTTTTGGGTGTGATTGATAACAAAAAATAATAAGCATCATTAGATAGGCCTTTTATAGTTATTTACAAATGTGAACGTCTGGCATACTCTAGTGGGAGCAATAGTGCATAATAGTGCATCGAGTATGCAGTTCTTTCCAAGTCCAAATAATTGTGATAAAAACTTTGCCAAAATGTAGAGTTAAGCCCCTTGATTGAAAATATCGAGGTCCAAGACGTTTTACAGACAGCCTTCTGCCTGCCAGACGCGATAAGAATAGGCTACTTCTTGCACTAAGAAGGCCACCTTCAAAACGTCTTGGACCTCGATATTTGCAATCAGGACACTTAGCTTTTCATTTTGAAGTTACGGCAAATTTTGTATCCCAAGTTTTTAGATTTTGGAAAGAACTGCATACTTAATGCACTATAATGCACTATTGCGTGAATAAGCAATTTATGGGTAAATAAATTATTTGGAAACTGTGTTTGGTACATTGTGAAAATATAAAAATCTTCAAACTGTTCCGCTCAAATTTTCCTCCCAAGAACAATTCCTTAACAATATCTTTCTGTTGAGAAAACACCTTAAGAAATTTCTTATCCAACCGTATCTCGATTTATAGAGGACTTCATACGATAACCTATTGCTGCTATTATTCAAAAAATATGAAGCAATGAAACCCGCTAATCCAAAGAGAAGTATGTTTTCAGTGCAGATACTTCAATGTCTAATGTATGCACTGAAATTCTAAACGTGATCTCTATGTACCCAGTACAATTTTTGTGTACTGGCTACATTTCAGTTTGTGTTATGTTATGGGTAGAACCATCAACGAAAATTGAATTTATAGTTGTGTATGTAGTCACTTGTAGTGAATACACACGATATGTACTGAAAACAAAACTATGGAACAGATACAACGAAATATGTAATGACTACATGTACTAATATTTAAAGCCTTTTGTCCAAATAAGAAACCATTAATGTATGCAGCCAGAATATCTACTGAAAATATAGCACGTGTATAGAATACAGACGATATGAACTCAATTAATACTTAGAAATATGTTTGTAATGACTACATAAATATTTAAATCCCACCATATTGGAAAAGTTACTCATTGCAAAGTATGCTATAAAAAAATGGATTGAGTAAATCAAAAATATCTACTGATGACACAACTCGGTACGAACAAACTGTTATGGTCAATGCATGCTTTGTTATAAACACCTTAAAGTTTCAACTCATTCGTTTCAGGCAAAGGTATATTTAATTGGCCCAACGGCACGGTCTCTCTTGGAAGGTTCCGAGTTAATATTTTTCCAAATAAATAAAATTTTTATACTTTCAGAATAATGGGGAAGCCAGAGGTCGGATAAACCAGGATAATTATATACAGACGATTCATAAATATGAAGTGCATACAACAAGTTGTACCCCTTACATACATATATTAACAAAACATTGTGATGAGAAAAGTGTCTATGTATTCACTACATGTTTCTGCATTGAGTCCATAGAATAAATTTTTGACTGCATAACACAGCTAATAAATGTATGTAGGCAGTACAGGTTTCAACATGTACTGAGTACATAAATTATTAATGAAGAACTATATCCGATGAATCCATACAGGTAGGTACATATGTATGTATTTTTTTCATTTTGATGGGTACATCCAGAATCGCTATGGACACAAATCCACAAACCTGGGATTCCACAATTGAATGCGAATTTTTGACCCAGGTTTAACGTTTTGCATATTACACGATTCGTATACCGAAAAGGAAAATGGGCCATAATGGGATTCGTGTTTTAAAACAAAACTATTGGTACTTGAAGTTCACCCAAGCTCTCTCTCCACTTACTTCCACAATAGTCCCAATAAAAAATCATTTTGACTAGCAGATTTACCAGCTTTTTGAGACTTCTTATTTCTTGATCAGTGAACTCTGAAGGAAAACATATCCGTTTGGATATAATTCCCAATGCTTTTGTTTCATGGATTTAAGTCCTTTCGGGACTTCGCTTTTCACAACTTACTCTGTTTGCTCCTGTAACTCTTTCTATACAATAAATCCCTAATGGCACATTGAAAAATTTTCATTATCCCTGCCATCAGTTCAGTCTCGTTTTTCCATCATTTGACATATTAACGACACTTTTTCGTTCTTATTAATCGTTCACATTTGCGACAATTCTTCATTACACCATGTCCGCAAATTTACTCCATATCGTAAATTACAGTTTATGTCCTCTTTTCACATATTGTTGGCATTTTTTCCATTCGAGATTCAATTTTAATCCTTAATCGTAATTTCAAATATTTTATATTCTGTTTTGAACTTTTATTGAGCTCGTTTGTTCGTCGGCCGCAAACTACCACCTCCATTGGGAAAAGTTACAATGCAGAGGAGAGAATTTATAAGGTCCCTTATGCCAGCTGACTAGTCGGGCGAGGACGACTGTGAGGTCTACGAGCAGACGACGACGATGAGATGGAAGATAGCTTATTAATGTCCGTTTGACACGAAAACCATATTATCAGGCAGAAAACTTTACTAAGCGGAAGCTCCACCGCACACTCCAACGACTGCATCTAAAATTTAATGAAAAAAGGACTGCGCGTTGCATATCGCTGCTGCTTGTACTACTTCTGCCTCTCCCCCTCCTATTATTAGTTTGGTTGGATGATGATGATGATGGCAAAACTTGGCTCATACTACATACAATAGAGGTAAATGGGGAGACGAAGGATTAACACGTTTTGCCCTGATTTGTCGCTGCAACGAGCTGCATTCGACTATTATCCTTCGTCCTGACTCTTTTTATGATGTAAGCTGAGGATAATTCCATGTCAGAAGCAAGGGATTAAGGCTTAGAATTACTACTCTGCTATGCAATAAAAAAAAAAGCACACGTCCTTTTGTCTCATTCTATTTTTTTTTTCGAATGTTTTGTTTTAATGGAAGTTTAAAGAGTAGCTGAAGGGATTGTGTCACATTCACATTTAGTCCGGATGTTAGAAGTATTCAGTGTTGTCTTCCTCTCGTCGTCGTCGGCAGAAGTCGTTTCGTTCTGACAGAAATCGTAGTTAAATGAAGGAACATTTTGTGACAGAATCATTAAAACAATACCGTGATATATGTTTAAGTTTCATGTATGGCTGCTCGGTGATAAAGTCTATCTCTCCTTTACTATATACGTACGACTCACACATCATGTGAATATATGGATAAAATAGATTATCCTGTGAAAGCATAGACGAATCCTGAATATCCTGCCGTTGTTCGTGGGTTTCCAAGAGTTTTATATAAAACAGTTTAGTGGTCGCATTGTCATTCCAATTTGATGATGCCTGACTGAATGAGGAGGCGTGTGGTAACGGCAGCGATATAATCAGGACTTTTTGTAAGGGATATTATGGAGGTTCTAGTTTATGAGACACTTTATTGATGTAGAGAAGAAAATTTATGAATTTAACGATGCACTACTATATGCAATGTGATGTTTAAGTTTTAACGTTTCTGAAAATATAATGGCGGATATCAGGATTTTGAAAACATTTATGTTTTTTCGTGCGTAAAGAGCGTTGGCAACGTGTAATGATTGTATTAATTAATTTCTTATAGGGTTTAGTTTTCTTGGATTTTTAAGAGAATTTAATATCCGCTCTAAAGTTTTCAAAAGAAACAGTTTTTAATACTTTTATAGATGATGAAAATTGGGGTCTTAATGGCGATGAAAACATAAAACTTTATCAAATTAAAAGCTGAACAGTGATTTCGTCTATAAAAGTGGAAGTGGAAAAGGTACCTAACCATTACTATATTGGAACGTAAATTAGTTTTTGTAATTAACCTTGTTCGGGAGCAGTATTTAAGTACCTTTTCTGAAATTATAGCTTAAAATTAAAAGTTTTGATCAAAATTAAATAAATTGAAGCTAAGAAGATACAAATGGTGCTTCGATCTTCATTAAATATTTATCTCACATCCCTTGTAGGTAGTAAGAACTTTTTCGATACATACGGCTTTTTCGGGAAACTCCTAAAGCGGACTAGAGTAGTCACCCAAGCTATGCGATCGAGGAATTTGTTTCTGCAAGAGCATTCTATGATCGACTAATGAAAATTAAATAAGACGAAAGAATATTTCCAACCAAGGCGCTCTCGAGAAGACATTTTTGGAAGAATTTTCTTTAAACATCTCCAGTTCTAGTTAAGCCAAACTACTTTGTTACTACTCTGACATACCTATAGAACAATCCTAGTCTTTGGGTAACTGTGTCCAGTTACGAACTTCAATTTGGTTGAGGTCTCCTACTTCTTGGTCGAGTCACCAAAGGCGCGATGTCTTCCCGTACTGCGTTGTCTATCCGAGTTAGATTCAAAAACTTAACAGGCCCAAGTATTTTTGTCCATTCACTCTACATAACCCCAGCTATCTTATCCTATGAACTCTCTGTGCCATATTAGTGTTTATTTCGTATATTTTGTGGTTAATTAAAACTACCCACATATACATAGTTCCATGCAATTAATTTTAGTATTTATTTAAGTTTTAGTTAATTGATTTTATTTATTTAGTTTAAAAGAAAAAGAAAAGGACTAGTTTAAAGAAGAAAAAAATATAAAATTGTTTACATGCAAATGTCACAGTGACAGTTTGCAGACAGCATGTAAAAAGAATAGAAAGCAAAATGGAGGAAAAGAAGAAGAAAAGATGAGAAGATAAAAACGAGAAGAATTCCGAACCCGACTTGGAAACTCACTGGAACCATTCCGAATTAAGGAGCAGTTAGGTTTAAAATTTCAAATTTTTTTGTATTAAGTATGTAAATAGTGCAATAGATTATAGAATAGGTATTTGTTATTAAGTTACATAAGTTTATTATGAATTCCTAGGAATAATTGACACTTAAACAAGAGTTGGAACGTATGAGTAGGAGATATTGCTGCAACATTCGGAATTAGTTAGGAGTGAAGTAAGAGAAAGGACCAATACATTCAAACAATGTAACGACAATTAGGAGAGAGAAGAATAGTGCATATGTATAGGGAGGCTAAATTTCCAATCTGCAGAATGCAGACAAGAAAAAAAAATGATCGTAGAGAAAACCTGCAAAGGTGAACGAACTCTAATTGCACTAAATGCAAATTCGTTTTCACTTAGGAATTAGATATTGGCCAGCGGGATTTTTGTCATTCCGGTACAGTGGTAGAAAGACTAAGTGATCTGATCAAAAAGGACAGAAAAAAAAAAGAGGCTATTAGAGTGATCTGATAAAGAAGTGAATCTAAATATTGTAGACCAAGTATCAATAGTGAATTAACATTTATGATAATTAAAATATTATAATTCAAAAGATCTTCGTAAAATACACAGGTGCGATAATGTATGAAAGAAAATAAAGATAGATTAATTCACGAATCGAAATTATGTTTTATAGTTAAAAGACTGTGACGACGCGACGAACTTGGAGGAAAATATATATACACATATACATATATATATACATATATGTACATTGTATATACAAATCCACCTGAATAACTTTAATTTGAATAACAGAGGTAAAATATAATGATCTAACGATTTAAAAGTGAAATACAAATTATGAATTTGGTTATAGTTTATGGTGACGACCCGAAGGAAGAATATACATATATGAAACGTATATATATATATATATATATATATATATAAGTATAGATACGTCTACATATATATATCATACAACAGTATCAGACAGAGGTAAAGCGAAATTGCTTAATAACTTATATAAATAAGAATTGTAATTAAAACGATAATTTAGGTTTGGTATTGATATCCAGGCCTCTGTCTAGGATTTTTCCTTTTGGGTATAAACTCCTTATCGAGGCACCCGAGGACCCATACTAGGAATCAAGTAAAAGAAAGAAAGGAAGATTCGCCATTCGGCAGGGTGCTACTTAGCGTATGGAGAAATCAGCAGCATAAAATAAGAATTTTTTTGTGTGAATTTCAAGTCCCTTCAGGACATTTTTTTTTAATTTTTTTAATTTCTTCTAGTTTTTTTTTGCAATTTTAACTTTTAATAGATTGAATTGATTACATTTAATATCAAAACGAAAGAAAAATCAAAAGAAAAAAAAAATAGAAAAAAAAAAAAGAACTAAGAAACGAGAGTGTGAAAAGCCGAGGTGTACATATAAAGTGTTATTGAGTTCAAAAAAAATACAGGTATTGCCATAAACACCACCGGTTCATCAAGGTACTGCATGCAGGACTTCGAGGGAACCCCAAAGCGGTGAGTCAGTAATTTCGTCCTTTTTTTATATTTTTGAAAGATAAGAGAGTGTTGGTCCAAGCACTCAAAAATATATATACCTACATTTTTATATGAACTTACACCTAGGCAACGCACTTACAAAAAATTTTACAAAAAAAAAAACGGAAAGGGGGGATATCTTCTAATCAAATTTTTTCTTTTGGTTTTGAAACTTAAAGTTTTCTTAATTTTTTTTGTATCTTTTTAACCTTTTTATACGAATTGTTTGCTATTCTTATAAAAATATATAAATATATGAGAAAACCAGCAAATGTAGAGTTTACATATTGGACAAAATGATGTGGTAACTTATCTTCCAGGTGTGTGGAGGCTCGCCCGAGCCGACAGTCAATTGAGAAGCTGCTTAACATGACGTCAGACTAGGAATGGATGACATTTGTTTCTTCCTTATAAGAACGAATCTCATAGATACCTAGAGACATGCACGATTACATACAATTATGATACATACTTACCTGACTCCACAAGACATACGACACTGACCATACTCAACATGATTGACGAATACTGACCTACTTTAACTTTTACTTTGCAGACTTAGCAGACAACAACGAATGGACTCAGTCTGCAAACTCAGTACATTGACTTTTGGACCGTCCTCCTTATGTGAGAACGAGACATGATAGATAACATACTTACAGACAACACGACATAGATTACGACTGGAAAACTCAAACTAGGGGCTATCTCTTATAAACTTGTGACCATAGAGATAGCGTAGGTGTATCTTAGATACTGGGAGGGTAGGTCAACTCATGCCACCGACATCCGGCAATGTCTTTGAAGACTTAGCGAACTACTGTGTTCTTGAGACGGTGGGGCTGAGGGTCTATTTTGTGGGAAAATTAGGGATAATCTTTTAGGGATAGTTTTAGTTTTTGGTTATAGTATTAGTTTTTTTTTAATATTCATTGCCTTATGAATAAAACAGATTATTGTAGGTTTAGATTAGTTGTTAGATATATTTTTTTATTTCTTATATCGACTTACAGATATAAAGAAAAATCATTTTAAGTTTAGTTATTATTTCAATAGTTTTAGGGTTGGTACTAGTGAAATATTATTGGATTTCCCCACAAAGTGATGACCTCACTCTCTCAGCAATGCAGTAGCATAGGTAACCACGTTTGTGCAGCATCCTTTGCGTCCTTCCAGTTAGAGTTCCCAAGAATCCTTTCCCCATTTCCCCTCCTTATCCCATACAGGCATGAATTTTTTTTGTTTGCCGGGAGAGAAATAGTCAACAGAAAGGGCAAGAACTACCCCCAAACCTTCGAGCTTAGCCGAGCTAGGAACAAGCATGCCACCGCCCTCATTTGACTATTAATTGAAACCCCGTGGAATCTCGACCCGCAACATATTATGAAGTATTTTTATCTCGAAGCGACCGTAGATCCGGCTCGAAGGACCAAAGCAAATCTACGAACGTAAATAACTTAACATTTTAGGCGTTTACTGTGACATTTACTACGGATTCGCTGGAAAGAAAAGCTTTCTTAAAATCCCAACAAATAACGGCTTCCCATTAATAAGTTTCTAGGAATAAGAAAAAAAGAATAAGGATCAACAAGGCGGGCTAACCATCAACAAATACCAAATCGACCATGTGCTAATTTGCGCATGGCAAGTACATATCTGACATTTTAGACGTGTTCATATTTCCAAGTTGCAGCAAGATTCAGAGATTGACTGTTGAACGAAAAGAAATCACAAACCACTCAGAAGACTAAAGTGGACGTCTTAGAATACCTTGACTTACAAGGGTCTACATAAGAGCCACGATATGAATGATATGATGAATGCACTCAACTGAAAAACAGTCGATGTAAATGTGGAAAAAGTATTTATCCAGGAAAACGTGGTGCAAGAAGATTTTGCGTAGAACAAGTTGGGAGTCAGCATTGCGTAAGCTAGGAACCTAAGTTAATATACATACGTCCTCATACACATACGCAGCTCAACAAGTCACAAAAAAAAACAGCTGGTTGCTACTTTAAGGCCGCAATGTAGGCTCTCTGAAACAATGCAACACTTTAATATGCAAGTAGTACTGTGGCTCTGGACCGGGAGATCTGCCATAGATAAATTTACACATTGATTTAAATCCTGGAAAAAACCAAAAATTTCAAATTCAGACTCCACCATTTCATCGACTTCAATGGCACATATTAGGATAATAAGAAGCTCAATATACCGCGATGGAAGTACTTGAGATCCAGAGAAAACTGATTCAACTGTGTAATAGCTTCTTCAAGCTCTTCCAAACTTGTAAAGGGTATCGGCATATCTGCTCATAGGCTACTCGATTTGAACAACGTATCGACAAAAGTGTCCCAGCGAAGAGAATCTTCGAATCCTAACCTCCAGTGTAGTGACCATCTTCTCAATGAGAACTTGCATTAAATTACAAAGTATCGATATGGCATTGCATCATCTCTTCATGGAGTAACGAGTAAATATCGCCCATAACTAGTTTAGTTTACTCAGCCTTTGTTTGTTATCCTTCGTTAGGAGCGCATTAAAAAGGAAGTAACCTTTATTTACTGCGTTCTTTAGAAAATCTATTACGTTCCTCTCATATTGACTTAGCAACGTATCAGAGAAAGAGAGGATACAATAATTAATACAAATTTCAAAAGTAAACATTTCGCCATTAAGCAAATTAAAGTAAAATTACTAATCGCCAAGGACACATTTTCTGCTGATTACATAGCAATAACCATCGCATAAATCTCGCCTCCATTAAACTATACCGACATACCCTTTATAACAGCGTAATACCGTCTACATCAATTTCCTCAGGTACAGTAGTAGTGGCTTCCTGCAGTGGGTAAATTGGAATGGCGGACATATTTTTGTTCAACTACTATCCACAGCGATATTCTGACGTTCGAAATGCAAAATTGGAAAAAAAAAACATCGAACGAGCGAAGGACGTTCGTGACTTGAAGCAATTTTAAGTCCATTTCCAACAAGAAATGTGACAACAAAAAAAGCTTGTGAAATATTTATTCAAAACGAATGAAGTAAAAACGAAAAATTGTCACAGTGTTTTCTACTATTTCAGTGGGTAATGCCCCTAAAGCTCTATACGAGCAGATATTTATATAAAAATCGTAAACACGAATAAACAACGAATAACGAACAGCGACCAATTTTATTTCATGTTGTTGGTTTTTTTTGGCATTTTTATAAACAACCTTCGTGACCCTATTTTTTAAGTGTGAGTTAGGGTGATTGTTATATATGTAGATGTTGTTTTTTTTTGTATGTTTTTATTTATATTATTTTTCGTTGAAAATTTAAGCCCAATAGTGTAGAATAAATGGTGCCTACAGGGCAGGGTTGCGAATTTTTGAATTAAAAAATCCTTAAGTCATAAGTCTATAGATGACTTGTGAATTAAAAAAATTTAATTCATAAGATATTTGGTGACTTATGAATTAAAAAAAAATTAATTCACAACCCCAAAGTGACTTATGAATTAAAAAAAAATTAAATCCTAATCTACTAAGTGACTTATGAATTAAAAAAAATTTAATTCACCACCTACCAAGTGACTTATGAATTAAAAAAAATAAAGTCATCAGGGAGTAAGTGACTTATGAATTAAAAAAAATTTAATTCACAAGACAGTTGGGGACTTGTGAATTAAAAAAAATTTAATTCATAAGTTAGTTGGTAGATTGGAAATTTTTAAGCTTGTTTTGACTACATAATTATTTAATTATTAACGAAAGCTTTCAAATCTAGTTTTTAAGTCATAAGATTATCACGCTAGCTTATAAATTATACATTTCATAATTTTTCTAATCAGCATTTATCCATTAACTTATGAATTAAATTTTTTTTAATTCATAAGTCACTAAGTTGGTTTTGAATTAAATTTTTTTAATTCATAAGTCACTTACTTGCTGATGATTTGAATTTTTTTAATTCATAAGTCACTTACTTGCTCATGACTTGAATTTTTTTAATTCCTAAGTCACTTAGTAGCTTGGGAATTAAAATTTTTTAATTCATAAGTCACTTACTTGCCCATGACTTAAATTTTTTTAATTCATAAGTCACTTAGTAGGTTCTGAATTAATTTTTTTTAATTCATAAGTCACTAAGAAGCTTATGATTTAATTTTTTTTAATTCACAAGTCACCAACTGACTTGTGAATTAAATTTTTTTTAATTCATAAGTCAGTTCATAGCTGCTGAATTATATTTTTTTTAATTCATAAGTCACTCACTAGCTTGTGAATTAAAGTCAAGCTTAAGCTAACAATTGACTTAAGCTTTTGCAACCCTGCTACAGGGACAGAATCTACTCATCCTTTTTTATTTCTTTAATGGAAAATAAATTGCACAACAAAAAATTGATTCGCTTTTTTTTGTTCGGTTCTATAACTGCAGATATTACCAATGAGCCATATTATGTAGTTTGGGAGGAGAAAGATATTGTAAACATGCAGTTATTTTTAGATGAAACCGTTTTCGATATCAAAAGTCTGATGTTTTGAGTTTTGAGTTTTTAAGAAGTTAGCAGGGAGAGCTTTTCGTTATCAAAATTTGATTAAAAAAAAATAATAAAAAGGACAATCATTTAAAAATATAAGAATAGTTTTAAATTAAAATGGTATTTAACAAAAATTTTGAAATAAAAATATAATTCACAGTTTATCTAACATCTCTTAAGGCAGCACTCAAATGTTTGTCAAGTTTTAAAGTTAAAGAGAGTCTTGGATTAGAAAAAGTTCTGAGTATTGTTCCTGAAATGTCGTTGGGCCCCGGACTGTTATTTTGCGATTTTTTCAAGTGCTTAGTGTTCTTAGGGTAGTTCTGTTAATTTTTTAGCTTCTCCCTATCTTGTAGGCTAATAAATGGACAAGCTCGGATTTGGCCTGTTTCTTCGTTTGTTTTTCGCTTTTATTTTCCAAAAGTGCCAGATAATTATATCATAACAGGTAACTCATGCTAATATCGATACCTTCCCGTAAGAATGTATTAAGCGACATTTTTAAAATTGTTCAGGAAACGAAAAAAACGTCTCATTTAGTTATTTTTGTGTGTATTTTATTGGAAGAAACAGATTCGGAGAGGGATTTTTACAATACAAAACTTGACATCATTGCAAAATCGAAATTTTAATCAGATAAAAAGTTTTTGTCGCTTAGTACATTTTCGTGGTCAAAGCATTGGCGCTTGATACAATGTCAAATGGGCTTATGATGACAACAACAAACAAACACTAAATAAATGGGAAAAAAGTAGTAGCCTACTTGATAGACAAATATTGAAAAGCAAAGACAACCATATCTGGAGTATTATAAGCAACAAAAATGGATCAAGTTCTATTTGGATGAGTGTGCTAAGCGAAAATTTCGGTTAAACTAAGCGACATATAACAATTTTTTTTCATGGACGTTTGGTTGCTTAAGACAATAATATTTTTAAAAATGTCGCTTAGCATAATTTTACTGGCGGATAATACAAATTTCAGGGAGCAACATTATTCCAGTGAGAAAACTTGGCGGTTACTACAATTTTATTTTCTCTCTAGTTTCTTTTGCAAACATGATAGGGCAGTGAAACCCAGGCCAAAATGTGGCGTTTAACTTCTAGTATAGTTCCACATCAAAAAGTCATTTTCGAAAAAATTGTCGCTTTATACATTCTTACGGGAAGGTTTCGATATTGAGATGCGACAACAATTTTTGTACCGCAGATGCCAATATTTAATTTGATTTAAATCGTGGTCGCAACAAATTTTAGCATATACACACTTGCGGGTTTTCTTTTACATGATTATTTAATCACATAAAACACAATAAAGGCTACACGAACGCACTTGCAATTTGAGTCGCACGATTATTTAGAACTATTGCATTTAATTCTGCCATTTCAAGTCGCAAGATAATTTAGTCAAAAACTTTAAATCTTGAGTTTAAATCTGAATGCAAATATTTTAGTAAGAAATCTTCATGAGTTGCGACAGCTATTATATTCGCAATGACATAAAATCGCAAATTCACTCCTAGTCAAACATTAAGTAGTCCTTATTATTAGACTAGGAAAGCAATCGTTATTTCTATTATTGCAACAAGAGGTTCATTCACATTTAAGCTCTTATGGTTAATTTTCGGGACCAAAAATCGGAAGATCATTCCTAACTTTAATAAACATATTTAACTTACAAATGTCTTGTCACAACGCAAACTGGACATTAATCTGCGTCAAAAATATTTTTTAACAACTTTTTAGTCGCGCCTTATTTAAAATGTGAATGAATGCATACAAGAAAATTGCTTCTCCTCAACTTGTCTACTACTCTACTCATAGACAAAATCTAATAAGCAATCTAACTTGTATGTCTACTTTTTGCCTTTTTTGGATCTTTCCTCGACATGTTCTTAATCCAATCATTGTTCATGCAGAGTGGAGGCGTCATATAAAGGCTCCGATTTGTTTCATTTTTCTGAGGATGCGATTGTCGAAAGTAAAAATTATTCAAATGTTCTAGCACGCTAATACTCACACTTGCGATTGACTACGACTAAGAAATAGTTATAACAAGATTTTTAAAGATATGATCACACTTGCGATTTTCAAAATGCGGTTTTGTTGATCGCAAAAAAAGGGACACAGTTTTAAATGTGAATGCACTAAAATGCGACTTTAAAATAGCATTGGTTAGCAACTTCTAACATGTTCTATTTTATATGCGATTTTTTCTTGACGTAAATTAAGGTCCAGATTATTTTCCGACGACACAATTGCCAAAAGAGTATATTTTATATTAATCGATAAAATTACTTACATTAAAAATAAAATGCACGACTGGGTCGCACGAACTTGCTCCTATGTAATAGAATAGAAATTTTAAAAACGAATGTTATTAGAGAAAAATGACTAAAACAACTTCTTCAGCAGTTGGAGCTAAGCACAGGATGCCATGTGTTTTTTAAGCAAAAATTAGTTTATGCAAGAACAAAATTATAATTCATTGTAGTGTTTTTTTTTAAATAAAGCTTTTATATACAAAATTTTTAAAACATTTTTAAGAAAAAAATTTGGATAGCCAATTTAAAGTGTTTATTAATGTACGAATAAAAATTATATTACCAGAAAAAAATATTGATCCGTTTTTGAGATATCGAATTTTCCAAAAAAAAAAAAAACTAGATTTTTTTTTCAAAGTTCAAAAAAAGATTTTTTTTTAAGTTTTGAAATGCAATGTTTTTTAAACTTTTTAAAAGCTTGTCTATAAAAAATTTCATTGAAATCCGCAATGGTAGGTACAGTCAGTAATATCTTGATTTCAATTATTTTTTTAATTATAGATCGTAAAAAGAGAAATAATTTTAGCAAAATTCTCGGAACCGTTTTCGAGAAAAATACGATTTTCGAAAACCATTTTTTACCATTTGTATGGAGGGTACCGTTATTTTTGGGTAAAATAAATTTTTTTCTCATTATCTTGTAGATTATATTAAGAAACTTTTATTTATCATGTTTTAAAAAAAATCGAGCATGGGGTTTTCGAAATATTTAGTTTCAAAAAAAAAATTTGAAAATTTTCTTAAAAATCTAAAAAATTATTTTTGGAAAATTTGAATTCACAATAATATTCAAACTATTGAGGACTCTTTGCAGAAAAAAATTATCAAAATCCTTCGTACCGTTTTTGAGAAAAAAACCAAAAAAATGGTTCCAAGGGGGGTACTAAAAATAACAATTTTTTTGGATTTTTTTTTTTCAACCATTAGCTTTAACTAAATTAACATTTTTGAACTTTTTTTTAAATCTGTGGGACAGTTTTTGAGAAAAAAAAATATTTATAAAATTTCAAAAAATTGTATGGCAGTTACCGTTATTTTTGGTCTTAAAAAAAAAAGAAAAAAACATGTGGGGGGAAAAAATTCAAAACGATGTCTACCAAGTTTAACGAAAATCGGCCGAGCCTTTAGGCTGTAGTCGAACAGACAGACACAGACAGAATTGCGAGACCCACTTTTTTAGTTTTCGTTATCATCGTAATGTTAACAACTTTGATCAAAATCTCGAGTTCGATTTTTTTTTCAATGCATAACTTGCCTTATAGTACCTATAAGTCGCAAGTAAAAAACAAATGTTTTATATTTTTATGTAAATGACTAAAATTTGTTACGATTTTTAATCTCAACGCCAGAAAATCAAAAGTACGTTCTTAGCCTTAATATCTGTTGTTTCAAAGTGGAAATATTTCTCATTTATACTCGTACTTAAAAGGGTCTCTTATCTGCTGCGAATATAGAATCGTGAGATGTAAAACAGTATTTGTGATCACTTTTCGTTGCGAAAACGATGATTTAGTTTTAATATTTTAAATCGCAACTTGGAGCACATAATCGTCTCAAACATTTGAAAATCGAAACACCTGTAAAATGAATCAGATCAGGGTTTATAAATGCTGCGCTTGTATACCTTATTATATGCGGTTATTTCCATTGAAAAGCACTTGTTCTTTGTTTGGCGACTATATTTATGCGATTGTTATCCCAAGTTTAAATACAATATTTAAAAAGACACAACCCCGAATGTTCTATGAAATTCAGTGAAAGCGATTTTTCGCTAATATTTTATTTTATCTTCGTGTAATGGAGTAAATCGAAAATATTATATCATAGTATGCGATTTTTTTTTTCGCTTCGATTTTCTTGTGATGCACGGAGGTTTTTTGTCTCAAAATTACTAAGTCATTAAACTCCCTTTTGCTTTAATGACAGGAACACACTTCCGGCCAAATTCAGTATAACTTTGTCGCTTCAAACTTGCATTCATTGTCATTTTAAATATTAAGCGTTTATTTTTTTGTAACTGAGTTTTCATGCAATTTCGAATGCATATCACTTCCGAATCAAAGGTTAATTAATAAGAGTCACAGTCATAACGAAAATTAGTAATTCATTAATCGCTGATGATTAATTTTATTTTGGTATAATCCCCTGAATAGAAAAGGTGACTTAATCGCAAGCTTTATTCACATTTTGCAATTTTTGCGAATGATTATTATTTATGCAACGGAGGAGTAGACATATACATACATGCGATTTTTTTTCGCTGCGACTTAAAATCGCAGTCGCAACATTATAATTATTATGTACGGTGGTCTTCGGCAACACGATAACCCAGGCACACAAATTTTCTTTTAATCTAACCCAAGTAATACAATTGTGATTTTCCGTCGTTGCGACGAAAAAGAAGTAGTGAATTGGATGGTAAATTCATGTTCATTTCTAACGTAAGATTTATTTTGTATGATGATAATAGTCTTAATTATTTTATCTCAGTGGAATCGCGTCAAAAACGAAAAGAGTGTAAATCTGAAAAAGCTAGATATCTTCATGCGATTTTTTGTCACTGTGATTGAAGATCTCTGTCGTAGCAGATAATTACAGTTCAAAGTGGTTTTCTGTCACACGATTTTATAAGCCTAGTAAAACACTTGCGATTTTTTTTTGTTACGACTCAAAAATTGACTATTTAATTGTGCGACCGCAATCGCATGTGAGTTGTTAACCTAACTCTTTTATCTAAATAAATTATTCATTGAAATTGGCCCATCCCTTATTTTTAAGTTTCAAGTTCTTTGACAGGCTATACTAGTAGATAGTTTTGATCAAATTCCTTCCTGGTTTACCATCAGATATATTTCAAATCTTTAAAATATGTGTTTTCGCAAAAAACAGTCTTCTGACAAAATTGATTCAATCTTTTGCTCTACCCCATGAACCAGATCAAAAAGTCCCTCTTATCATCTTGAAACTACCAAAACTTTAATCATCGTTTAATCTTCAACAAAACAACTCTTAAACTTCAAGACACTCTCAAATTCATCTTTCCCCCCACAAAACAAAAACAACCAGAAAATACAAATGACGAATTATAACGATTATAAATCATTAGCTTCCATTCTTCAGGCCATTATGCAATCAACTAGTGACTCGTAACCAAGCTAAAGCAAGTGAAACAAAATCTATTTGTCATTTCTATTTTGCTTCTCGCTTATACTCATTAAGCCAGCCCATCACATCATCATCATCCTCATTCACATCTATAAACATCTGAGAATCTACAAGATGAATAAAAAGTCATTAATCTAAAGCTTGCAGGCATCATCATATAGACAAAAAAAAAGTACACAAAATATCTCACAGAGCTAACTCATCGTGTGCTTAAATCTGGAAAGAAAAAACTTTAAACAACAATAAAAAACGAAACAAATTTTGAATAAGAGCGAAAAACGTTATCTATGACACTCCAGTTCTAGAGAATTAGTCAGAGGAGGTGGTCTTTGGAGGTGGAGGATGGACTCTTCAAAGCGCTACGACAACGGCGAGGACGACCGACACGGACAAAACCAAAAATAAGAAGTGCAAATTGTTTTTCCAATATAAAATCCATTCATTTACACTAGGCTGACTCTGAAATATCATCCTTGTCCTTCCCCTCTCAACACCCCCTAATCCCCCCTCATAGCATTCAAATGCCCTTTTAATCCTTTTACAATGCGCCTTCTGCTCTATGTGTTTGGAAAATTTAATTTGTTTTGTATATAAAGGGATATAAGGAGACAGCCGAGGGACATCCATATTGAGTGTACGGGAGGTAAAAGGGGTAAACGGATATGCCAACACCGAGAATTGAAGACGGAACACTTTTTCATTGACACCACCAGAGGTACTTTTTGTTGTTTTGTTGGCTCTTATTATGAATATACTTTCAACGG
Organism: Philhelius festivus; assembly: GCA_963931855.1. Lineage (NCBI taxonomy): Eukaryota > Metazoa > Arthropoda > Insecta > Diptera > Syrphidae > Philhelius > Philhelius festivus. Next base: position 4,850,415 of record OZ007555.1, on the reverse strand, counting down.
GACGTGGGTGCCGCACCGCCGACAACCCCAACGAAACGACAAACAAAAAATACATCGAAAAACTCAGCCAGGAGTCAAAACAATAATGAATTTTCATTTGCAAATATACAAATTGGTGTGTGTTTTTTTTTTCTTATCTTTTCATTTGCTCACTTTTTCTGCTGGATCATGGTATTTATTTTTTTTTGTATTCCAAATATGTATACACCGTTATACATTAGAAGCGATAATGGCGTCGGCAAGCACAGTGGAGTCTAAAGGCTTATTTTTCTGTTGGACGGCACAGATACTTTCTACAAAAATTTTCGCTAATATATTCCACAATATTCAGATCCCGTGAATTGAAAAGGCTAACGTTCCACAGTCTACAGAACATGAATTTTAACTTCCACAGTAGATTGTGCGAACATTCTTAATTTAATTTACTTGAATGCCAATAAAAATGTTTTTTTTTTTTTTTTTTTTTTTCAATAAAATAACTGAAGGTTATTTAGTTAAAAATGTCCCTTAACATTACACTCACGTGAAATGAAAAATGAATACGTTCCACTCCTTATCTTAGTACTCAGGTGGCATGAAATAAAAAATGGAAATGATTTTCTCAAAACATAAATCTTTCATAAATGTTCGTGAGTAAAACAATAGAAGAGTATAATTTTTTCCTTCCACAATATTTCACACAGTGTATAGATGAATAAATTACAAGTGAAAAATATTCGTAAGATTTTTTCTAAAATTAAAGGAGTGCATCAAAGTTCTCTATAAATTTTCTCATTTGACCTTTATTCGTAGGTGAAATTTCACGGAGTTTTGAAAAGTGAAATCATCGTGAAAAAACCTCATATTCATAAGTGTTAGTTTGCATAATACTTGGACGGTACCGAGGTACCGAAGGAAGACGAGTATGGACATACTTATAAAAAAGAAAAATATATGGAGCACATTAATTTTTCACTTCACAAAGAAATAGGTTTTAATCTAAACTAAACTAACGTGAAAACGTGTTTGGGTCCAATTCCAAAAAACAAGAAGGATTTCCCATGTACACATTCCTCTCTATTCACCCTCAAATGAGCTGTGAACTTGTTGTTTCCCCTATTGAAAATATTTCACGCGAAAAATTGTGGAACATATTTATTTTTCGTTCCACAAAATTTAAGTAATATTGTTGGAGGCAGATTTAAATGTGTAAGTTCAAAAAATCAATTTCGGAACAAACTGGAGGATGTGAATGGTAAAATTGAACACTTCTATTAACATCTTTTTTTTTAGAAGTGTCTATTCAGCTTAAAGGAACATTTTTAATAAATTCCAAAAACCCACATGGAAATTCCCGAAAATGTGAAACATCGTGTTTATTTTTCAAAGAATTAAAAATTGAGATTTTTCGACTTTTTTTTTTATTTTTGGCAATTTTGTTTGGCATTTTGCACCACAGTGTGTGTGTGGCGATGTTGATAGAGCTTCCTTAAGGTTCTAGTACTTATGCTCTGTTGTCGACAGTTTTTACGTTTGAATATAAATTCTTAGCTCAAAGCTGTTCGGTTCTTCTAGTTGTTGGTGTTATTATAATAAAAGGACGCCAAGGGAAAGGAAAAAAGCCTGTCTGAGGTTAGAAATGAAATGAAATTAATGAATTTAATTTCAGTATAATAGACACGCAAGTATTTAGAAGGAGTCACTTTTTCTCTCTTAAATTGGTTTTGTGTGTATTTTTGTTTGCTAGGAACGACACAACCGAATGAGGAGAAAGGAAAAGAAATGGCTTTAAAAATAGAAAAACTCAAATGGAAGGGAGTTCCAAATGGATAACATTATTGCCATTAAATGTTATACCTAAGCTTTGTCAACATTTGTTGCCATTAAATATTATACCTAAGCTTTGTCAACAAAAAAAAAATAACAATTTTAAAAATGGATTGAGTTATTAATATCATTTAAAAAGGGATATGGAGGTGAATTTACTTAAATTTAATATGCACACACAAGTTACCTACTCATTTCTAGAAAGGTTAATGGGCCTTATTTGGAAACAGTAAGTCTTTGTTTATACGAGTATATTTAGAATTTGAAATAATAATATTTAAGAAATAAATACCTTTCAATCTAGAGACGAATCAAAAAGGGGAGTGATTTTTGAACCAAACCAGTGTGCCATGCGATCCGAATCATCATCGTAATAGGAAAGACACTTACATATTTCGCTTCAAAGCATAAAAAGAAGAATATCAGTCCTCCGAATATATTTGAACATTAAATATTCAACAACACAAAGAAATAAAGTTTGACAATATGAACTTGTCTCTGAATAATAATCAGAATCAGAGATACATTTATGTTTAACACAAATTGGCAACAAGCCTTATTGTTGAAGACAGATCTTTCAAATTGGCGATCATTTATTCAGTCTCTCTTCCAGATTTTGCAAACATTTTGTGCGCTTATAATTCAAGAACTATTCACAACGTGGTGGATGCATTCAACTCTACCGGTTTGTGAACAATCTGTCAACACCCGTACGTCAACGAAACGACAGAGCTGCCGAGAATCCAATTCCGGACTGTGCACAAGAGCTCGGCCTTTTAAAGACTACAACTTTGCATCATGACTTGACCCTACAATAGAACGAACATCAGCTGAGCTTAGAGTTAACGACTAGAGATAAGTGGATAACTGGACTCTCGAGCAATTGAAAGTTGACCCACATTAGCGAAGAGGCCCATTTATAAATGACTGGGTTCGATAAAAAGTCAAATTGTCGATTTTGGGATGATCACAATGTAGACAAGATCCACCAAAATGCAATGCGCCCGGAGAAAGTCGCTGTTTGGTGTGAATTTTTGCATGGCAGCATCATCGGTCCATACTTCGACGACATTGACCAAGTCATCACCATCAACGGCGAGCGCTGTCAGTCGATGATAACCGATTTATTCTGACCCGCATCGCATGATATGGACATGTCATTTTAACAGGACCGCCACCCAGGCCAAGCCACAATAGACAATTTGCACGAGTGAACATGGTTATCTCACTCGGAAGCGACGTGATCATGCGATTTGACCCCGTTAAACTTGTTCTCGTGGGTTTTTTTAAGTCACAGGTCTATGCCAATAAACTACAAATTACCACTGCCCTGAAAGCCAACTTAGGCAATCAATGCTATTGATCAAATCCAGCCTGATGTATGCCCCAGAGTTATGGAAAGTTGGAAGTTCGGATGCACGCCACCCAGCGGCGGATATTCTGTACATAATCGCATACATTTGCTTTCTAAATGAATACCAACATCCAATGATATCTTATTTACACTTTGATCTATTCAAATTTAAAGATACAAAACACTTACTGGGTAATTCATTTTAACGAGATGAATAAAAGGGGACCGAGTACAGATCCCAGTGGTACTTCATTTTTGTTTTAATAAACTATCTTCACTACGTGTACTATTTACAATAAATTTTTAAACTCTTTCTTTTAAATACGATTTCAGCCAATGAAAAATAACTCCTCTAAGTCCGGCACTTACATACATATATACATAGTAGTAAATCATGGGCAACCATAATGTACATTTTGTGCAAAATTTCTTTGACACTAAAAACAATTACTTGAGATAAATGTGTATTGAATACCCAAATACCAATAACATTTTTTAAACTGGTATACAATTTAAAGAATCATCTCCCTCCCCCAACAAAACCATTTTAGGAACGGAAATATAAGCATTTCAATAGAAATCCTCTTATGGAGTAAGCTTATAATTCAATAAAAATAACATGACAACCAATTTGATCTACATTTATCGTGCAGATAGATACATATAAACCGAAGTCCTTTTCTATTAAGCTTAATTTTGAATTGATTGATTTCTGTTTCCAGGAAAATAAAAAAAAAAAAAAAAAAATCCCACCAGGACCCTCGCATAAAATACAAAATTAAGTTAAATCTTCTCTTCTGAAATGCTTAACCTTTCCAATTCTCTTTATTCATGAACCATTTGCCCAAGTTAAATTAAATTATAATCATTATATTAAGGACACATTCCCTCTACGTATATATGTATGTCAGTTGCCAAAATGACTCCACATACATTCTTTCGGTCTTGTTGGTGGTGAGGCGCGGCATGGCACGGTTTTGCGTTTTATATAATTCGAATGAATAAACACTAATTACTCAACACATTTCACGCTCGGTGACATTTTATGTTACCTCAGAATAAAATGTCACAACAAAAGTTCTTACGTGCCTGACGCCTCCTAAAACATGTCACACACTAATAAATTCTCATCACATTATTAAATACCAACATACACACGATTTGATGATATTGATTTCGAAGGCGATTTATGCAAAAATGATTATACGCTTTTTGCGTAAAATAGAAATTAATCGCTAGAGAATTCGATTTATTTGGAATTTAACAAACACAAAAATAAAGTGCACGACTGGGTCGCACGAACTTGCTCTTATGTATAAGTCTAATAATTTCAAAAATTAATGTTATTAGAGAACAAATTTTCAAGCATAAAATTAATTTTTTTTAAATGACTAAAAAAACTTTTTTATTAGTTGGAGCTAAAAAGAGGATAGCATGTGATTCAAGCAAATATTAGTTTATGCAGGAACAAATATTATAAGTCGTAGTAATTTCTTAAAAAAATAAATTTTTATACAAAATTTAAAAACATTTTCAAGAACAAATTACGGTAGGCCAACTTAAAATTTGTATTACTGTACGAATAAAAATTTAATTTCCAAAAAAAAAAAAATACTGAACCGTTTTTGAGATATCGAATTTGCCAAAAAAAATATTTTTTTTTCAAGTTTTTCAAACTTTTGAGGAGCTGCTCTATAAAAAATCTCATTAAAATCCGTTATGCCGATAATGAGAAATTCAATGTTTGAAAAATAGGTTCTATGGTTAATATAATAATATCTTAATTAAAATTTTTTTTATTAAATTATAGATTTTAAGAATAAATCAAAAGAAAAATTTTTTTATCAAAATTCTAGGCACAGTTTTCGAAAAAAATACTAATTTTCAAAAACCCTTTTTTTAACATTTGTATGGTGGGTACCGTTATTTTTAGTTAAATCTAAATATCATGTAGATGGTACTAAAAAAATTTTATTTGTCAAGTTTAAGAAAAATAAAATGCACGACTGTGTCGCACGAACTTGCTTTTATGTAAATTACTAAGAATTTCAAAAATGAATGTTACTAGAGAAAAACTTCCATAGGCATAAAATTAAATTTTTAATAGAATAAAACAACTCCTTTACTAGTTGGAGATAAAAACAGGATGCCATGTGATTCAAGCAAATATTAGCTTTTTAAGAACAAAAATTATAAGTCTGTACTGGTTTCTTAAAAATATAAGCTTTAAAAATTTTAAGAAAAAAATTTGGTACGCAAATTTGAAGTTTTTATTATTGTTTGAATAAAAAGAAAATCTACAAAAAAAAAATATTGAGCCGTTTCTGAGATATCGAATTATCCAAAACAAAAATTATTCTCGGAACCGTTTTCGAAAAAAATACAATTTTCGAAAACCATTTTTTAACATTTGTATGGAAGGTACCGTTATTTTTAGGTAAAATAATTTTTTTTCTTACATCTTGTAATTTCTATTAAGAAACTTTTATTTATCAAGTTTTAAGAAAATCGACCATTGGGTTTTTGAGTTTTGAAAAAAAAAAATTGAATTTTTTTTAAAAAATCAAAAAAAAAAAAATTGGAAAAATTTTAAAACACAACAATATTCAAACTGCTAGGGAGCTTAAGCATAAAAATAAATATCAAAATCGGTTGTATTGTTTTTGAGAAAATCAAAAACCTAAAAAATGGTTCCAGGTGGGGTACCAAAAATAATCATTTTTTGGATTTTTTTTTCAACCATTTCCTAGCATTAACTAAATGAATTTTTTTTAAATTTTTTTAAATTTTTTTAATCTGTGGGACAGTTTTTGAGAGAAAAAAAATATTTATAAAATTTCAAAAAAAAAATCGTATGGCAGGTACCGTTATTTTCCGTCTTAAAAAAAACCTGTGGGGTAAAAAATTAAAAATACTATCTACTAAGTTTAAAGCAAATCGGCCTAGCCGTTTGGGCTGTTGTTGAAAAGACAGACAGACAGACAGATAGAATTGCGAGACACAATTTTTTAGTCTCCGCTACCATCGTAATGTCAACTTTGATCAAAGTCTCGAGTTCGATTTTTTTTTCCGAATGCATAACTTGCCTTATACGAGTAGTAGGTACCTATAAGTCGAAAGTAACAATCGAGAATGGGGTCTTCGAAATATTGAGTTTTGAAAAAAAAAATTGAAAATTTTAATCCAAAATAATATTCAAAATTTTGAACAAGCTTCAGCATACAAAAATTATTCAAATTAATTGTACCTTTTTAAGAAAATCAAAAACAAAAAAAAATGGTTCCTGAGTGGTTTTCGGAAAAAAATACTAAGCTCTTAAGCTAAACGCTTATGAAATATGTACATAAAAGAACTGGTAACGCTTATTATAGCTTGAGCTGGAACTGAGCTGGAAAAACATAAGCTGGGGATGTATAAATTTAGAAATATTTTATTTCCCACAAAACGTAGGTAACTGTTAGTTTAAAATTCAAGTTTTAGCTTAAGAGTTTATTTTTATTCATTGAAAATTCACTTTTTAATTTTGTACACAGAATAAATTATTCTGAATGAATGAGGCCCACATCCAGTGACGGTGAATAATTGAATTGAAAATTTACACACGACTGTAATTGTAAAATTTAGATTCAAATTATTTTTAAGAGAAGAAATTGTTCTATAAAAGGTTAACAGATGACTAGACGTTTCAGTTTTTTTTTAAATCGCAATTTCGTTAAGTAATGGGTGCTTTTCAATTTATTTTATGAATACAACTTTTGAAATTCTAAGCCTCGACCCAGAGGTGCATTTTATTTATTTTTTAAATTTGAATTTAAAAATTTGATTTTAACTCTTTTTTAATACTTAATTGTAAATTTAAGTTAAAAAAAAGATTTTAATTTTAGAAGAAGGTTAAGCATTTTCATTTGTGTTATTTGGTCAAGTCTGTTCATTTAAAAAAAAATCCTAGACTTTTATCCCCAACCACACTGTAGATAATTATTTATTATATTTTTTTAAATTTACTTTTTTAATATATTATTATTATTATTATTATTAATTCTTTATTCAACAACTTAAATTTAATTACAATAAAAGTTTAACAAAAAGAAAAAAAGCATGGCTTGTTTTTGCCGTCTGCCGATTGATTGACAATAAAAGAGATACAAAAAAATAAAAAATAAATAACTGATATCAATAAATAACTGATCAAAATAAATAATAAAAACAAAAAGAGTGAAGAAATGGAGAATGCATTAAACAAATTATATAAAAATTATAACATCTATGTTAATTCCAGAAAACTATTGCGATACTTATAGGCATGAATACTATACTGCGATAATATCTTCCATCCGTGAATACCATTTAAAAAATCCGTAGTTTCTTGAAGAGTGAGAAAGCTTTTCGAAAAATATAGTCTTCTTATTTCAAGTAAGATTGGACATTCTGCAAGGATGTGGAAAATGCCTTCCGGTGCATTCAGATTACAAAGGCTGCAATTCACTGTTAGATCCTGTCTATGTGGCATATAATTTAAGTAAAGAGTCTCAGTTCGCAATTTAAATATAGTGCTGATTTCATAGCTAGTCATGCTGTTGTTGAAGTAACTATTAGAGCCTAGAGAGTGATTCAACGTTCTGTACAGACTTCTAGATTCAGACAATCGCGCTCTGCTTAGACAGCTTTCATAAAAACGTTGATCTATCTGTGCGATACAATCATAAAACTTGTTTTGCCAATCATTTAAGTTTTCAAGGGTTAAATTGAGTACCACATCATGTTCCGTAGCCAGATCGAGCCAGTCCTTGAAAGGCGAAAGATTGCACCTGAAAGCATACGTAAGTAGCTGCTTTTGAAGATTAGTGCGTGGGCGATTCATTATTTTAATAATGAAGTCCGCACTTGCTTTGAGGTTCTTGTAGTATAATTGAGGAATACCGGCTTCCACGTGAATAGCGTAGGAAGGGATTGAGGTAGGTAGTTTGAAGATACGTTTAAAGAAAAAGTATTGCAAGCGCTCAAATTCTTCCACCTTTTTATAACCAAAAATTTGATTTGCGTAACAAAGGCAGGAGTTGATGGTTGCATTAAAGACCTTAAATTTAGATGCGGTGTCCACATTTTTATTACAATAGAACTTAGGCCACATAAGATTAATTGCAGTTTTTGCCTTGCTGACTTTTTCTTCTATATGTGGCCGCAAATTTAGATTATAACTTAACAAGAAACCTAGATACTTGAATTCTTGCACCACTTCTATAGGTTGGCCTGCCAGCTGCCAGTTTTCTATCGGAGGTCTTCTAGTTGCTGTGTTCTGAAAAACCATGATTTTTGATTTTGACGTGTTAATCTTGAGATCCCAAGTGTCACAATAATTCTTAAGCTTATTAATTTGGAGCTGTAATGTTAGGGGGTTATCTGTTAAGATTACTAAGTCATCTGCATATAAGAGTGTTTTTATGTGTACACCTCCTACTACAACACCACCAGGCAGATTATCCGATACATCGTTAATGAAAAGGGAGAATAGAATTGGACTGAGAACGCAACCTTGAGGAACTCCAGTCTCTGTGGCAAAGGAATTGGACATATCGCTACCGTTCCAAACTGACGCTGAAGTACTAGTTACTAGTTTTTTGTAGATGTTGAGGAATTTTGTAGAAACACCTAACAAACTTAACTTGTATATAAGTGAGTTTCTATTGACAGTGTCAAATGCAGCCCTAAAATCAACAAAAAAAGCGTAGATTTTTTTTTTTTTTGTTATAAATTTTCTAACTATTGTTTCCAGCGCAAAAATTTGGTCGACAGTTGACAGTCCAACACGAAAACCACCTTGAAAGATACTAAGTCGATTATTATGTTCTACCCAGTTCGATAAGCGGTTGTATAATATTTGAGCAAAGATTTTTCTTAAGCTGCAGAGAATTGATATACCTCTATAGTTTTCAACCAAAGATATATCTCCTTTTTTAAAAATCGGAAAAATGACGGATTTTAGGAATAAACTTGGAACATCCTCGTTTCGAAGCACATGATTGAAAAAAAATAAAAGAAACTCGTGAAAGTTAGCAGTGCTATTTTTAAAAAACTCAACAGGAATCCCATCAAGTCCACACGCCTTGTTGTTTTTCATATTGCTTTTAATTAAATTAAATTTTTTTAAATAAAATACAATATTAAAAAACAAAGAAAATAAATAAAAATACATATAATGTTGTTTTGTTTTATTTCATTTAAAGTTATTGCCAGTAGTGTCATTATATGTATTTTTATTTATTTTCTTTGTTTTTTAATATTGTATTTTATTTAAAAAAATTTAAAATTTAATGTGTTTTTAATTTAAATGTAACAAGAAACAAAATCTCATATTTAATAAAACAACCCCTGAAGAAGTTGGGAAAATCCAACGAAACGTAGGGAAAGAAATATGAAATAAAGGTTTTTTATTTGCATAACGAAGAACGTGACCAAAAAAGCCTGATATAAAATCAAACAATAAATATTCAAAAAATTGGTCAATTAATTAACATAATATTTTGATTTAATAAATACAATTATATTTTTTTTTTAAACCATAAAAGACTTACTGATAAATTTAACTTTCTTCGAAGCTCTTGGTTGTTTGGAGCGAATTTTGGTTGCCTTCTTGATTGGTGCTGATCTCCTTGATACTTTTGTGTTAGTATTAGATTTTGTTGATAAGAAAAAAGTTAAAAGATAGAAAAGAAGAAATGGAAATATTTAAATTACAAAAATACACAGTAAAACATATTTGTTGACCCACATCGAGTTGAGAAACTTTCCACACTCTCCATATAAAAGAAAAACTAAAACAATGTACGAGTATATTCAAATTTTTATTAGAAAATAATAAAAAAAATTGTACAAAACAAATATGAACAATTTTAACGAGATTTTTTTTTTCCAGCAAACTGCATTGAAATAGAAATTACACACTTAAAAAATTTCAAAGGAATTCCAGACAAAAAAGAAAAAAAAAATCAACGAAATGGACTGAATGAAATGTTCAAAGGACATTCATTCACTAGGAAACAAAACATAAAGAAAAAAACTAACAACAATTGAAAGTCGGTTTCGTTGGAGGGTTTATACACGAACACGAATGGTTAGAGGACCACGATATGATGGGGAGGACTATAGGACTAACAAAAAGTGCATTCACTATACACATGGTTGAAAAACGAAGAACAAGGATATGACTTAAAAGGACATACTCGAAACAATAAGCGAAGAAGAAACATAAACTTGAGGCACTTTTCTGACATTCAAATTCAAAACCCACCACAGACAGAGCCAGAGACAATAGACCAACAACATTTTCGTTTTTCGGCTTCTTTACAGCTCTGAATTGCGGGATTCATTTATAATAAAGTTTTTGGCCTCTCTCTGGTGTTTGAGTTTGTGTTTTGTGTTTTGTATTTTGTGGCAAAACAAAAACATCAAAGCTCATTTCCATAACACACACACACATCGTTGCCTTGACAAAGAAAAACATACAGGTGTTTCGTCAGGACTCTATTATCCTTTCCTCGGCTCAGTCCAACTTCAGTTTATGTGTGAAGTTGGTGTTTATGTTTTTGTTTTTGTTGTTTATGTTTGGGGAAAACAAAAACATTGTCGTTTCGTGTTTTCATTTAATGCCATGTGTGTCTGGGAGAAAATATTATTTTACATTTTCTCCCACAAAGCAGTTAATGCCGCCACACTCCCACATCCTTATACTCAGAAACCACAAGGATGTTGTTTTGATGATGGACATAGTGGATTTTGTGTGCATCGTGTCGAGTGTGAGAGGAACTACCTTAATGCGATAAAGAGGTGTGTTGTTTGTGGTCACACATAAAGAAAATAAAACTCAATACTTTTATCGGATGTCTACATGGAAATGCTTTGCATATTTCATTGCCTCAAATGTTTATCACATCAAGGAGGAAAAAGCTTTGGTAAGAGAATTTCAGCATCACATGGATCTAATGGTTAGGAATGAGTTATAAGGTTATAAAATGTTGGTAAAATAGACAGAGGTGATATTCAAGGTCAAAACAATGTTTCACTCTTTTGTTCTCGACGCTAAAGTGCTGGAATTGAAACTAATAAGAATGAAAATAAGTTAGCGATATGAACAATGTCAATGTAATAGAGTACACCCATCCACGTCGCCAGCCTTACAGTGAGCCGATGTGAAATAAGCCAATTTTTCCCAAAGGAATTAATTTGCTGTTGTAACTTTCCAGTATTTTTCACGACGAAATCGCCAGGGAAGCAACAATTAGAGTGTTGTAAATGTTTTAGAAAATTTAAATATTTCATTTTAATGCTCATGTTCATAAATTAATTGACCAAAAATAATAGTCGAGGAAAATAAAAAAAGACAGTTCTTAAAAAGGAACATAAATTTGACCAGGCTTATGATCTTAGGATGGGTGAAATTTAAGTATCCGTTTTTTGAAGATACAACAATTTGGGCAACTTTACCCAAAAAAATTGAAACACTTTTCTTGTAAAAACTTTCATTATCAGTAACACACCACCGCTATAAAGTAGTGTCTCCTTGGAAGGATTTTGGCGGCAAACAAAAAATATTTTAAAAAATTGGAACACTTATTAGGTGTTGGAGACTTTGAATTCAGTGGAACTGTCTATTTTTGAAGTTCACAAGTAAGGTCAAGATAATCGCTGGGACATAAATCCGAAGGATAATAATCCCCTATGTTTTATTTTTGGGACTTAGGTATGTCCTAAATAACGAATTTTGGACAATACTCCAGTTCCAAAGTTTAAGATAGGGCGGTTAAGAAAAGAAAGTTCATGTTGAGTTATCAGACAAGTGAAAATTATAACAGTTTATTGGTTTCTCAAGATGTTTACTCTTTTGTTTTGGGTCCTTTGTACAGCTCACGTAACTCTGTTACTTCGGGTACTATGGGTACGTTTTTATTCGTCAGAAGAGCGCCTATGTCAACAAGTTTTCTTGTCTTAGAAAACTGTTGACATAGGCGTCTGCCTGGGAACCAAACACACCCTAAGGGGAGCACCGGAGTTGCATGAGCGGGATGGAAGACCCAAAGAAACACCTAAGATCTTTTGAACCCGCGAAGCCAGCCAGACAGGTACAGTTTATCAAGAAAACATTTGACAGTAGTGCCTGCTTGGCGACTGAACAGACTTAGATTGGAAAAGTTAAAAAGGGTTTCAATACCGAACATGAACAACTTTTTTTATTGAAATTCTTTTTTTTTATTCATTTATTTCTCCACAAAATTTGGAATTTTTGTCCCATTTCTGAGCAAAATATTTGGGCTTTAATTCCCATTTAGATGGTACCGATTTCTATTAAGGTTTAATGTCCTTATTAGTGCATAAGTTCCTGCGCATTGTCAAAGTAGAATCCATATTTGAAATGGCTTAAAATATGTGCATGAACGCATGCTTTTATATGAAAGTCATTCCATTGCAGATGTGTACCAATTTAAGAAAAATAAGTCCAAAATCTTACATAAATATTTTCAAGGTATTTATAACTCATTTTTGTGTTGCTGCTTTGATAGTTTTCGTATTTAAAATTAGTTTGTGACCAAACCTGATGGAATCTCATAAAAATTTTTAATTTTTGACACATTTTAGGCCAAATAGGTACTCAAAAACTCGGAATAATCTAAAATATTGTTGTTTTTTTCGGACTGCTACATTTGAATCTGAGATAAGAATAAGAATTCAGATGGTAAAAAAATCGTTCAATATTTAGCCGCTTAAAATTTGATCAACTTTGAAAAATTGACAAGTAAAACTTTAGTTTTTTCAACTGTTATAATTGTTAATTTTCATCATTCTGAGTTTTTGGGAACTTGTTTGGTGACATTTCTTAACTGTTAAAAATCTCAATCAGATTTCAAAAACTCATTTTCAAATCAAAAATATAAAAGCAATAACAAAAAATTAGTTCTTAAGTCTTGAGATTGAACACTTTCTGGACTTGCTTTTCCAAATTTGGTACATACCAATTTAATGGAAAATTTATATTCTAGAACATGTTTTGAGAATGTTATGAGAATGCCATTTTTTTGATTTTTGAAATTTCGCACAATATTCTGACCTAAATTTTGAAGACCTCACTTTAATTATAAAAATAAATTTGTTGCTAATTTCATGTGAAAAATTGTGGAATGTATTCAAAAGGCGAATTGTAAATATGTAGTTATTTTTGAGCATAGAGGAGCCTAGAATTGAGTTCTAGAGAAAACAAAGTTTTAAGCCTGGTACTTACATCAGTTGAAATGCAAAATGAATACGTTCCACAATTTTTTACACAACATATTTTCACGATTTGATCATGGGACTTCACATTTTTAAATGCAAAAATGTGCGAATTTTGCAACTAAATTATCTTCCTTTCAAAAAAAGCTCTTGAATTCAAAGCCTAGTACTCAGAGCTCGTGAAATAAAAAATCAATGCATTCCACAATCTTCTACTGAACAACCTTATGTAGAGTGGATAAATTTAAAATTTGGCAATCAATATGCTTTGGTTTAAAATAGAACTTGTGGAATATATAAAATTGAAAATTTCACGCCGATGATTTGGCAAGAACATTTCATATGTGAATTAGACATAAAAGGGAGCATTCAATGCTAATGATTTAAAAAAAATATGCATATATCAACGTGTGTACAAAACTACTGTTTCGTGTTTGAAAAAATAAATTAATTGATTGACAAATGTCAAACTATATAAATACTACGATTCTTTAGTTTTTTTCCTTGAGAGATATTGTGGAACTTATTATTCATCAAACATTTCTTACAAAATTTTACTTTATCATGCAAAATGTTAATTTTTTATCGTATTATGTGTTTCTCGGTTGAGAGAAAAATACAACAAGTAGTCAGTTTTTCTTTGAACTCAGCCTAATTTCACACTCAAACACTCCTTGAGAGTTCATTCCTCCGCAGCACAATACTCGTATCTCCGCACCATAATCTTTCAATTCTTTTGCTCTATAATAAGCAATATAAATTCCTTGACATGAAAATCTAGAAGACGAAAAAAGAACCGAATACAAATCTCCATAAAACACATCCTTATCCGGCATCATTGCCCCCGCCATACATATGTACGGGTATATCCAGAAAGGACCTTATTTTAAATTTGAATTTACAATGCCTTCTTTGGTGATCCAATCAGAAGAAAAAACTTATGTATGCTGCGGTGCATCTAGTATATACTTGACACCCACATATACTTTTCCCCACACAACGAACTGAACTTTTATGGTGATGTAGCTTGTAGCCTCATAAATATCTTTTTCACATTCATCCTTTGTGCGACGGAATGGAATTGAAAAAAAGGACACAAAAATGTGTTGAGAAAAAAAAATGGGATAAAAAAAACAATAGTGTGTCCACCGGAAAGGAGATATATCAGCAATTTTTCCCATTTAAGATCAATTCGACACTTGTTTTCCTACTTCCTTCCTAGAGGATTTACTGTAACATACCGAAAGACAAAGTGTCCTTGGAACAAGGAGAACCAGCAATAAAGGTTCAGAGTTCCTATTTTTTGTTCCATCTTACCCTGAAGACCTTCGTTTTCTGCAGTGAACTGTGAAATAATAAGAAAAAATTCCTTTTTTACGTGACGACGCCGACGTTGGTTTTTTTTTTTTTTTGTTTTGTTCTTCCAATATATAATCCTGTCAGAAGGTCCTTATACTTATCAGAGTTCATCAGAGAATTCCTGCACATTCCCAGGACATCTGTTGTTACGACCCCATTCCTAGATGTCGTCGTCGTCGTCGGTGGTTCATTTTTATTAATACATCTCTGGACAGAAAATATCATTCGAGGGTAACCAAACTACTCCAGACCAAGGTCCTTGTTTTATACATTTCAATGTTGTCACTCCCCCGCACACACATATTCAGCTTACCAACCATGTTGGTTTGGAATAAAAGTCACCAGAAATGAGTCTGGTCGGACATAGCGAAAGGATGATGTGTCTCTTCATCCTCGTCATCATCATCAGCATAGTCCGACGTCGTCCTCGGTGCCCTCGTCGTAGTTGTCCTTTTTTTCTCGTCCTATTTCTCTTGCATAGTTATTCGAGCGAGAATACTCGGGTTGAATATCAAAATGTTAGTTCATTTGGTCGGTGATCAAAAATGTCTTTGCAATTTTCACATTTTTTTTTTTTCATTCCATTTTCTTTGTAAGGATATATGTATGTACATCATCATCGTCCTTTGGATAATTTATGACTTGAAAATCTTCAAAAAGGATTTTCACACTTTTTATTTCGTATGTATGCGGATTTTTTTGTGTCTGTTTCCTAAGAAAATAAAATAAAAATTCTAATAGAAACTTTAGGACTTTATAGTTCAAAGCTTTTGCTTGGCCGAAGAGGAGGGCACAGAAGCCCGGAAGGAGTGTTGCTGATGATATTTTTTTCTTTATTTTTTTTTTTATTTCTCCCGCGAATGTGAGAGGTTTTGTGTATTTTGGTGTCGTGAAGTGACACTTCTTTGACAAATTAATTCCTTCGCCGTTTTGTCAGGATTGATTTACACTGGTAGACACATCCGTCACTGGTGTACTCGTATTATGATACATGTGGCAGTTTTTGTCTGAGCTTCAAACTTTTAGTGACACTTGCCGGTATTTTTTTGTTTTTTTGCTGTTTTGATTGATTAGAAAGAACAGTGTTGCCAATTTTTTTTTTTTTTTTTTAAATTTTCATTTCAGTTTTATTAAATTCTCTTCTTCAGACAAGACCAAATATTTTTTTAAACATTTGTAAATCAAAAGGATTAATTAAGCCTAGTTGTTGTAATCTTCATCAATTAGACATTAAAAAAAAAAATTGTCTAGGAAATCTAGACAAAAATATCAACAAACTTTGAAAAAAATTCAACAAAGTTAAGAGTTGTAAGCATTTCCCAAACAAATTGGACCAGTTTTAAAGTGCCTACATGGGAGGTAAAATGTGGTTCAGTTTTTTGTAAACATCTCGAAAGCTGATGTTTTCTTGAAAAAAAAAAAACTTTATAAAAAATATATGTACAATATATTGTAGCTTATGCAATTTTCGAAAAAATATTGTTGCACTTTTTTCGTAAGAGCTATAGAGTTTACGAAAAACGTGCGCAAATATTTCAAAGTCACTTTACTTCGTGTTCAATATGTATCGCACCATAACTACTGGAACAAAACAAATACATATACTTAACCCCAGTTTTTTCGGCATTTTTTTCAAAATCGAAAGCCAAATTATACTAGGTTACATCCAGAGAATTTGAATTTGAATGAATGAGTATACGCCAAGTCAATAATGATTCAGGCAAATCGAAAATGATTCAGGCAGATCGAACATCTTACATTAAATCTCAGGTTTCTTGATATATCACTGTTTTTTGTTTAATCACAGGTCTTTCAGATGAATCAAAAATCTCTTCGACAAAGCGTAGGTTCCATTGTTAATTCACACAATTCATTGGCCATCTATGTCCAATTGCATTTACGTCCAGCTTACACTTTCGTTTCAGCTTAAGAAATATCTTGTGGAACGAAAGCTTCTTAATGATCGGCAGTATGGCTTTCGTAGCAATAGATCCACTGGTCATCTGATGTTATATCTCACCGAATAGTGAAACAAATCTTTACATCGTTTTGGAGAAAGTAAGATTATTGCACTTGATAGATTTCAAAGGCATTTGATAAAGTTTGACATCAAGCTCTCTTATCAAAAATGCGCGCATTTGGTATCGATGAATCTCTTCTTCGTTGGATTAGAAAAATTACCTTTTCACCATTCACTACAAGTAGTGATATCCACAAAATAAACGCTGGTGTGCCTCAGGGCTTCATCCTTATGTTCATAAATGATCTTTTGTCTGAAACTTCTAATCCACTAAATTGTTTCTCTGACGACAGTACACTCAGCTTTTTAGATTCCTTTTAGAATTCACATCCTTTTCCTTCGGATGAGGACTTCCAACGGCAGCTTATGATAAGCTCATTAAATTCTGATCTTAACAGCATTGTCCAATGGGGAGTCAAAAATCCAAAATTGTAGGATTTAATGCTTCGAAAACTCAATGATGCTTACTGTCGCTAAAGCGTAAGCCTCCCTCAATGTCACTTTCTATACAAACCTTCTGTGCGTGCAGCAGATGGGAATCCGAAAGAGAAGAATTGGAGGGAAACATCGGCATCATCACTCCAGACAACAAAGATGCTGGCCAGCGAACAGAACTGGAACAAGATCGGTATTTACGCCAGCCACCTTCTCAGAAGGAAGAAAAGACAGGAAGAACGGTTCCGCGAGATAGCGTGAGCCCACAATGGGTACTACAACAGGACCCTCCCCCCCCTTGAAGTAATACGAGACACTTTTGGAGGTTTAGTGGTATGCCGTTATAAGATTGAAATCCCTTGGAGAGTCCTTGGAGAATGCGTCAGCATTCCGCCAAAAGTAAAAAAAAAAAAAAACACTTTCTATGGGTAGCAATTCGAGGAGACTGAACAGCCTCAATTCTAGGTAATGTCATCATAGATCATCTTTTATGGAGTGATCATATATTCTCCGCCGATGGAAGAAGTTTTTTTACCTCTTCTGATCTGGCTATTATATATAAAGCCTTTATTCTTCCGAAACTCAAGTACAATTCCCATATCAGATGCTCCAAAAACTCACTTGAGTCTCTTAGACAGAATTCAAAAGAGAGCTCTATTAATGATAGGCGACCGTTGTCTAACTGAAATATTTGTATCTTTCGAGCACCTTCTCAACTAGATCACAGATTTCCCTGGTAAATTACGATTTCTTGGGTTAGTCAAAGAGTTAGTCAAGGATTTTTCTGGTAAATCGTCATAAATTTCTATGGCAAACCACAGATTTTTCATTTATAGCGGATCTTTCCATTAAATATTAGCCTTCCATCGTTAATCACAAATATCTCTCATGAATCACAGGTTTTTTTTTCGTAAATCATAGATTTCTTCGATTAATAACAGATTTTCTTGTTCATCACCGATCTTTCCGTTTAATCACTAATTTTTTTGTAAATCATGGATTTTTCCCGGAAATATCAGATTTCCATCTTAAATTACGAAACTCTCCGGGATGTCACAAGCATTCTTGGTAAATCGTAGATTTTCTTTACAATTCACAGATTTCTCCGGTAAGCCACAGATTTTTCGTTTATAGTGGATCTTTGCACGAAATATTAGACTTTCATCGTTAATCACGGATATCTCCAGTAAATCACAGTATTTTTCGTAAATCATAGATTTCTTCGTTTAATCGTGGATATTTCGTAAATGATGGAACTTTCCGAAAAATTTCAGATTTCTTACGCAACTCATGGATCTCTCCGGTTAATCACAGGTTTTATTGGCAAATCTAAGATTCCTCCGATTAATCACAGATTTTCTGTTAATAATGGATCTTTCTAGGAAATAACAGATTTCCATCGTAAATCATGGATCTCTCCGCAAAATCGCAGGTTTTTTTTGTTAATCCAGATCTATCCGGTTAATCATAAATTTTATTGTAAATAGTAGATTTTCATGGGAAATGTCAGATTTCAAGTAAATCACAGGTTTTATTTGTAAATCTTAGGCTTTGTCGGTTATTCATAGATTTTTCATAAATCATGGAATTTTGCAGGAGATATTAAATTCCCAAACATCACAGATTTCTCCTCCAATAAATCGCAGATTATCATTGAAAGGTTTTCCTTGTGAATCTGAGATTTTCCCGATAAATCACTGATATTACCGATTTCTCTGTTAAATCACGTTTATTTTGAATAAAGTTCATGACCCTCCGCTAAACAACAGGTTTCTTTAAATCACAGGTTTCGAATCAAAAATCTCTCCGGCAGATCACAGGTTGCTCTGGTAATTAATATTGATTCGGCTTTGTGGCTTACTGTTGTTTATCAAATTTAGATTGATTTTTACAAATCGATGGTTTCCTTTTAAAACAAAAATTTTTTGGTTAATCACGGATTTCCCGCTAAATCACAAATCTTTAAGATAAACCACAGGTAAATCACCAATTTCTAGGATTAATCACGAGTTTTTTCAGTGGATCATATTTCGCTCTGTTCAATCACAGATTTCTTTCGGAAAATCATAGATTGTTAGTTTCTCTGTTAAATCACAAATTTCTCTGCTTAATCACTGATCACTCATGGAAATCATTGGTCTCCATGGTCAATAACAGCAAACTCGTGTAAATCAGAGACCAATCTGGTTTCGGAATATGCAGCATTAAGTATTTTATTTATTTTTTTTGGGGAGGGGCTGTAATATAGTTTAATTATTTTTTTTTTTTAAGAAAAAACATTTTGATAAAAATTCATAAGACCAATATGCATCGGCATCTCCTTTTAAATCCCCTCCACTGCTCGCGCCATGTTATTTATAACATTATAAGGGTATTCATAACCCTGTAAGTGATGCTAATTATAAAAAAAAAAACTGAACTGGTATCGGATGTAGTTTTTACCATTTTTTTTAGATAAGGCTTAATGTTTTTCTTCATATTTATTCCTAAAAAAGTTTAATCATGTCCTCTTCATCAATGAATTTGTGAAAATTCTACAAATTTTGTATGTTTAAACAAAGAGTTTTAGTAAAGTAATTTAGGGGATTGGGTTGAAAATCAGAAAAAGTAAATCATAATCACTACATGAAATATAAAATGCACTAAGCCTGGCAGCTTCTCCAGTTCTCAAATTTCAATAAACTATAAAGAGTAGCCTTTCTATTTTCACGTATTACTCGATCGATGGGTTTTAAAGGTATTTTTGTCTCTTAGTCAAAAATCGGGAAAAATGTTTGTCTGTTGATTTTTAAATCAAAAAGTTTGTATGTAGCAAAGTACTAAGATTTTTCTTTTTAAGAACTCAAGTGGTTTTTCCAAAAAGCCTTGTCAAAACCTCTCTAACTAATTATAACATCGCGAATGAAGACTTCAGACAATACTTTCGGCGCAAAAAAAAAATGCAAACATCTTCTTGCTTAGTGTAAACATAAATTGACACGCAACTTTTAAATCTAATAAAATAAAATTATATCTTCTGCAAGTTGTCGCCGTGCTCTATCTTACAAATTTTTATTTTTTATTTGCACTTCCTTGAACAGATTAATAATATCACCACACAAGACACCTTCGCATGTTTTAACATTCAAGACATCTGCCCTTAACTCGATGAATGGAGAATGTCTTGATGTTTTGCCTTTAAACACCTTTATATATTAGTTTTTTTTTTCTTTTTTTTTGACTATGAAAGGAAATCTTAATAGAATAAGATATCTCAAGTACCCATCGCTGACACGTTTTTTTTTTTTTTTTAAGATAACCGTTTTGCCTGACAAAATAAAAATACACGTACTATCTCTAATAACATCCCCCCGAAAACCTTCTTTCATTGATTCTTCGGCGCTAACAGGCTATAAATTAAATTCCCAAACCCTACCTATTTCTTCAGTTACACACTGTTACGCATTTTGACAACATACACACGCATCGGAATTTTATTACGAAGCATCAAAAAAAAAAACATAAGATACCGTAAAAGTAAAAGAATCACCCTTAAGTAGGCAATTTTATGTTAGGCTTAAACCACCATCATAGAATCACTCTTCCCCCTACCACTTATCCTGTAGAACACACCTGCCTCACCCCCTATTAGAGGAAGAGGAAAACAACAATCAATACGAGAAGCTCGAGGTGGAGGCTTTGAGGCACCATCGACGTCGAACGTGATCCACATAAATCCACACCCAAAATAACATGGTATGGGTTAAAATCGGAGTAGCGGGCGCTGTGTACGGAGTAAGAAAAAAAAACCGCAGTGTTGAACATTTTTGCAAAAAAGAAAGGAAGAGGGCCTATCTCTAAAAAAAAAAAAAAATTAAATACAAAAAGACAAACAGGAATTGAAATTCTTTGTTCTTTCAAATCGGAAGGTCTCTTACGGAAAAAGTGGTGTAGATATAGAGGGAAGACTGTAACGGGCAAAATGGAAGTTAAGGCAGGGAAAGTCTGCACAAACCTCCAGCCAGCCAGTCAACCAACCTTGCTCTTTTGTTCAAAGCTAGATTCATCACATATCACTGGGTTTTCGTTGTTTTTGTCGGAACAGAACATAAGAGGGTTCCTCCGTGAAGCCCATCCAATCTGAAGTCCTTCGCTCTACCTTCATAGTCCTCGTCGCCGTTGTCGGTCTTATCTCGAAAATTACAAAAACCGATCTAAAACAATGGAGAGATGAATTCATTCGAAGGATGAGAGAGGAATTCCGGTCTATATAGGACAGGCCCCCAAGCCAGGTGAGCTACTCTCAGACAGCATTGTGGATGGATCCCTCTGTCCCGTTTTGTGTCTTTCCATAGTCTTTTCGGATTGGAATGCTTACACTTCAGTGCTTCAGCTTGTTTTTTTTTTTTTTTGTTCTCGTTCTTTGCTTTTTTGTTGCACAATCCAACCGAGGATATTCATTTGGAGTGTAATACCCAAGTTGGTGGTTGTAATCAGTTTTTTTTGCTGTGCAGATCCTTTTGCTCCTGCTTCATGTATCTCATTATTTACCTCGCCCCACTGCGTCAAACTACCGTTTTATAATGAAACCTTGTTTATTTGCGGTGACGGTAGCAGCGGCACGCTGGTGGTACATAGAGAAGGTAATTTAGACTTTCAGTTCCTCTGGGATGATGGTGCGGCAATATCCACAAATAATAATGGAATCGAGCTGTATAGACAAATCCCTTGTTTTCTCCCCGCTATCCAATTCCACCCCACTCAAGTTTTCAACTCCACCTCTCCACGGCAGATTCTTGATTAAACTTTAATCAAGGTTGAATTATTTTATTTTTAGTAGCTTCTTCATATAAAATCGGCATCTCTGAATATGGAAGCACTAGCACTATGACGACGACGTAGCAGGGCGGGGAAATCCAAGAAGACGACGAAAAAAAAAAAGTTAAATGTTTGAAGATTTACGGATTAAATAATTTGTAAGATACTTTGTGCCTTAGATTTGTTGAGGAACGATGCCACCAGATGTTTAGATAGATAGATGTATGAAGCTAAACGGGTGTGGCCTTGTGGGTGTTCAAGGTGTGTACCTCCACCAAACTCTATACTATAGGTATAGACTGGTAATGGCTGATGCTGTTTTAGGAATTCCAATAGCTCTTTCGTAATTGAATATCTTTCCTCTTGTTTCTCTCGCTTTCAAAATGTGCCAAAATGGAATGCTATTAAGACTAAATGCCGTTGCTTACAAAGCTATTACTGCGGTCTCAACTTATTGTCTTCAGGCGTGAAAAACAAGGTTTGGTGGGTGGAGAGAGGGGGTTGGTAGACTTGTGTGAAATTGATGTTATCTTATGTTGAGTTGGAAACTGGAGGAATGAGGTTTTTGGAAGTGGAATTTTGGGTTTGATTTGGTGGATTAGAGATTTAAGGTGTATAATTTCATAGAGCAATCAAGTTGAAAGCTTAGAAAGTGAACAAATTCTTTGGCTTAAATTGAAACTTTAAGAGTGCAGTGAAATTCAAGAAAAATAAGCACAATAGGATCGTAAGAAATTGCTATTGCTGGTTCAAGGCTAATCAATGAAGGAATGAATGAATAAGGAATAAGTGCGAAGTTTAATCAAAATCGTTTAAGCTGTTTCTGAGAAAATAAAAAAAAAAGAAGATTGTCATATGGCAGCTAAGTGTTCTAAATTTGCTCACACTCAAATTGTTCGTTCATAATTTCCTCTTGGCGTCTGCTGTGTGGTACGTAGCTCTATCCAGCTAGAAAGTCTGCCGTCTAGGGCCATATGGTTTAATTTGGGCCATAAAAAATTGGTTACAATTGTTCCGTAGAGCTCGCCATTGACGGTGACCACCTCACCAACGTTTTCAAAAAAGTACGGACCAACCATTTGGCCGGCCCAAAATCCATACCAAACGGGAACTATTTGAAACTATTTGGCGATGAATTCCCACCTGGTGAACCTCGTTAGTTGGCAATTTGGCTTAAAAAAAAAAACATTCATCCAAAAATTGGTTTCGTCGCTAAAGACAAAATCGACCAAAATTGGTGTCGTCTTCTAAATGCTGCGACCCACAGTCAACGAACAAACGGCGTTGTCTATAGCCATGAACCTTGAGCTGATGAATCAGTTGGATCTTTTACAGGTGTAGGCCCAAGTCCCAACGCGAAATTTGGCAAAATCGCTAAATCAGTGTTTTGAGTTAAAAACGTGATTTTCTCTTGATAAAGCACAAGGCCTAAGCATTTAATGCAAAACCCACTTATCCTGTGGTCTCCAACAAGGCAATGAAAAGCTTACGAAAACTGCGAAAAACGAAAAATTTGAATCTTATCTTTCCACACATAGCTAAAATGGACTTTCCAACTTAGTGAAAAAAGTGGAGACTTCTTCAAATAATCTTTGTTTATGGTTTCGTTGTGTCATTTTTGTATTGGATTTTTCGTTTCGCATCCTTAAAAGTCTGGTTTAAGTTAAGCTCTCCTGGCTTTCCTTTGGACCATAGGTCTATGAACAAAAAGCCTTTTAATCGATTCTTGTTTAAACAGTACATAAGTTAAGCCACATCAGCCAAACAATATTTCTGTTTTAACATTTTCAAAATACCTCCTCAACATACTCCCTCAAAACTTCTGCAACCAAAAATCAATTCCGAACCTTAAATGCCAAACCAACTAATAATAACCTTGAGCTCAATAAATCACAACCCTTAAACCCTAATAAACATTACATTATAACAACTAATTCCACCACGTTCTATACAAAGAGAAAAATCATAAAATCCACATCAGAGGTAATAAAAAGAAAACTTCGAACAATAACTATACTACACTTTCGTTAAGTGTAAAGTTAAGTACACAATAGAAAATAAAAATATATGTATACTCGTACAACCCCAATTCAGCTTAAGAAGATGAAATTGCTCGTTAATTTTGATTGATGGTAATTATTATTCGTCCCATTTCGAAGTTGTGTCCCAAATATAATCACACGCAACATTTACCTCAAACTTAACGAAGAGTACTTATTTTTTGTTGCTTTTTTTTAACTTGTTGCCTTATTGATGTCAATTAGGTTATATTGCAGGGCTTAAAATACCGTTTTCTTCTTTTTTATTTTCGCTGGGAAAAATAAAAAATCAATAAAATTTTCATAATGTTCGACAAAATTATGTCCTAATTTTAGCAATGCAACTCCGGTAAATTGATTCTGATTTGACACTTAAAAAATTGACATTGACAGCTATTTAAAATATTTTTGACAGTTTAAGGGAATTTACGTTCACTTCTTGTCTTATTTTCCTTTTTATTTTCTGTCATTTCATTTCCAGAAAAAAAAATATCACACGATTACAATATTTCATTTCGTGCTGAATTGAAGACAAACCAGAGGCCTAGAATAAAACTGTAAAAGCTTAATGTCATGGAAATGACAGATTGATGACTGAAATTAAATCGAATAATGTCTGGCTGTCGTTTAAGACGAAGAGGCTGGGGAAAGAGGAGCATCTATTTTACATTACTTGACACCCAAAAAGGTATGCATCAATATTTTTCGAATTGATTTTTAGGCCGATTTAGTGGTTGTCTCCAGGACCTCACTCGAAATTCTGAGTAAGATACGATTAAAGTAATTTCGCGATTCTCATAAAGACGAACCATAAACAACATAAAATCCCATTAAAAACAGATAATAGGGGTAATTTATGCGCCACAAGTAAATATGTACGTATAAACTCTATTGCCTGCAGGGTATAAATATTTCTGCAAACGCAATGAACACACGAATGTGAATCGCTCATCTCTAGTTTCATGCGAAGCATTGCGAAATGGGAAATCATAAATTTCCTTAAGTCAACAGGGCCTACGAGCCATACAAAGGAGAATAGGGGCCCGATTAAAATTCTGATTTAATTCTGTGCAGATTTGTATTTCTCTTTTCACATGAGAAGTTGAAAAAGGCAATTTTTTGGATAATTTGTTTACGTCTGAGGTCCCTTGGGACTTTCTTCTTTGGCCTTATTTAATTTTCTAAGCAGATCTTAATTAGCTCTTTTTTGCAAATCCTCAACATGAAATAAAAAACATTTTTAATTCAATTGTTTGTGACTCGAGGTCTTAAAATAAGCAATTCTTGGAGTCTACTATTTCTTTTTCTGTTTAATTTTCTTGATGGAAGCCTGTCCAAATTTTTCATTTTCAATGCCATGTTTCGATAGTCTGTAGGGACCTTAAGCGCATTTCTGGTTTGACCTTTTTTTTTTGGATTCTAGCTCTTCTTTACAAGTCATGAACAACAAAAAAATTAACTTCCATTTCTAGTGCAATCATTTCTGACTCAAGTTCTTAGAATAAGGAAATCTTGAGACCTACTTCTTTTTTATTTGATTTTCTGGAAATATCTGGGTTAGTCACAAAGTTTTACATTTTCAATGCCATGATTTAAGATTTGAGGTCCTAAGGCCATAAAAGAAAAACCCATATTTTCAGCAGGCTTAAGTTATCACTTATTCTCAGATATTTATGAGATTAAGTTGCAGGATCTCTTCTTCTTTTCTTACCATTTTTTCAGATGCACATGAAAAGAAAGCAAATCTTATATTTTGGATTTTTTGTTTAGAGATTTAAGACCCTGGTGAAATTGTGGTTGACCTCCTTTTTTTATTTAAAGTCGATAATATGATAGGTTGAGAACATCCGGCCTAAGGTATCACTTTCGGCCTGATTCACAAATCATACTTTTTTAGATAAGACCCCAAAGGTAAGCGAATATTAGGACCTTCGGTTTATATCGGTGTAATCTTCCAGAAAAGTCGAATCTATAACTTCTTTCTTAATCGCCATAAAATGACAATAATTAATGCAAGTTGAAGACCCAATTTCGAGATGTGAGACCTGAGAATTGATCCTAAGACCCTCTTGCATAACAGTCGAACGCTCTAACCATTATTCCAAGGGGCACTACAATAGTGTTCTTTAATTTGAGTTAAGTCATGTGGCCCACGCTTAACTTATAACTTTTTTCTATCTATGTATGCATATAGCTACATATCTACCTATCTATTTAAGACCCTAAGATTATGAAGTTTAAGGATGTTAGTCCTCTTTTTTTATTTGATTTCCATACAAATTTTTACGCAATTATTATTTTTCTTCTAATCCACATGATGGAAAGAAAAAGTTAACATTTGGATGTCGTGTTTCGAATATTGAGACCTTAAGATTTTCAGCTTTCCAAGTTAACGTCTTTGTAAGCTAGACAGATCTGGTTTATCACTTCTTTAATGATTCATCTGAGTAAAATGCAAATTTAACATTTTGGATGCAATGTTTTGAATTTTGAGACCCTAAGATTTGGAAATGCTTTTCTTTTCCAACTTGATTTCTTTGTAAACTTCAACACAGACTTCACTTTCTATTTCTTGTATGATTTATGAGTAGAATGAAATTATTATATTTTTGATGGCGAGTTTTAATGTTTGAGACCCTAAAGTTATGAAGATTAAGGACTTTATATTTGTCTAGTAAAGAATGTACATATTTCGCTGATAGAGGTCTTTCATTTTTGTCCTGATCCATATGAGAAGAAGAACAAAAATTTTAATTTCTAAAGACAGGCTCTTAGATAATGAAGTATTAGGACCTTCTGCTCTTTTTCTATTGGTCATACTTATTAGCTTTTAGGTAAGAAGACATAGCTATCAATTATTTGTCTGTACACCTGAGAAAGAGGAAAATCTCATTTTTTGCACGCTATGTTTCAAATTCAAGACTATAAAATTTTTAAGTTTTAGGACCTTATCTTTATATTTTATATATTTGATTCGGTATACGAAGTCGCGACACAGCTTTTATCATTCACCTGATACACATGAGAAAGAGGAAAACTTAACATTTTCGATGGCCAGGTTTCGATTCTTAGACAGAAAAGAGCTTGAAAAGATAGGGCCCTTTCAAGAAACGAGTCCAACACCGGTTATTTCAATGTTCATACATCTACAGTACCGACAAATACAGGAAGAAGAAAATATTATTTTGCTTGGCTTGCTAGAATTCACCTTCATGCTCCGCATGTTTCCGCTCATTTTGTCTTGCTCCTTGGAGGATAACTCGTTGAAAATCATGAAAATCATGATGACGGAGGAGAATCCTTTGGGAAATCTACCGGAAGAATAAAGAAGCACAACATAAAATTTATTCTCGTTTTTTTTTTTTTTTTTTTCATTTTTCATTCAAAAGCACACACGGGTGTAAATGATTAAAAAAAAAATCTTAAATCGCAGAAAAAGAAATAGAGAAGAGAAAGACACAGAGTCATGAATGACACCTGTTTCCAAGGAATTATTTTTATTAAAAGGATTTTCTTATTTCATAAAAATAAAAAAAAAAACAAAAAAAGCATTTTTTATCTGACCCATTTTTATGATATAATACTCGTTCATAAATTTTACTTAAATCCAAAAAGGATGTTCAATAATAAAAATAAAAACAAGAAAATTACAAACAAGGGACACTAAAAAATGCAAATTTTATTTGTGGTTTTCTTTTTTTTTTCTGGACATCTGCTATATCAAAATCGTATTTGAATAAATTTCTTTCATGATCCTGTCTAGATAAAGGATACACAAAATAAAAATATACAAAATTATACAGTGACAACACCTCATTATTTATACACCAAGCATCTATATTAAGTTAAGGGAAGAAGAAAAAGAAGCAGAAGGGACACAACAACAACAGCAAGAATATCAGACTGATAAAATAAACCAAGCTAAATCAACACAAATAATGTCCTTTTTCTCTAGATCCCACAAGTAATGGAAGGAAATCCGTTTTGCCTTTTCTGAAGTAGAACTGAATTTTTATGTAGCTTCCTTTTTTTCCATCCCTACATCTCTAGGCCATTTGGACTTGGACTAAGATTATGGGGGCGTGGTAGGTGTTAAATTTGATTCAAAAGGTCAAAGGAAAGGGTATTTTTTCTTGTCTTCATTTTAATATTTTAATATAGCAAAAGTCAGTGTGGATCACAATGGAAGAGGTTAAATGGGGGTAGTTGTTGGCAGATATGTCAAATGTAATATTTCATAAAGTTGAAAAATGTAAATTTTTTTATCCATCAACTCTTGTGCTTGGGACACATATTCATTGCGAAGTTAAAAGTCTGGGTATGCTGCATTGCATCTTGATTTTATTTAACAAAAATTCAAAAGATTTTGCTTGGGCTTTAGTTAAGTGCCCCTGGCTAGTTTTTTTTTGTTTGTCGAAGGATATGAGAAGATTTTAAGACATCAGATATGGCGCTGATGTCCCTAAAAAGATCAACCTGATTTTCGGAAGAGCAAACTTAACTGCAGAGATCATCCTTCAAAGACAAGAAGTTTCGACATCTCTTGCTGAAAAAGCTAAAACGCTCACAAGCCAATTTGAAGGAAGTTTTAAAGGCTGCCCCTTCATATAGGTACCTGCCGGACTTCATCGGAGAATTGGGCATCCTATTTGATGAAATATCTGCTGCCACCGATGTGTTACTTTATTCAGCACAGGAGCCCTTTTAAAGAAGCTACTACTCGCAAGATTGATGATTTCGATTCTCCTGAAAAATTGACAAACATCACCCACAATTGAAATTTGAAAAAAAAAACAATAGGAAGCGACAATATTTATTCTTCAACAACTACTATTTTTCTGAAGCTTGGGAAACAGCGAAAGTTGTACTCGTGTCGCAGAAGATAAACCGCTACTAATTAAAAGACTGAAAGTTTCTTGCAATGACATGCCATACGTCTTTCCATAGTGACATTGCACTTGGACTCAACGAAGAATAAGAAAAAAAAGAAGTTGCTCGGCATCGAAAAGGCTCTCTACATCATCGATTGGATCAAAGGAATAACATTCATGCTGTCGGGAAACTTAGACTAGAATCATCTTATAAAGGAATTAGCGCTGGAATACGTCAAGGATCAAAGCTTGGACCATTTCTGTTAAACACTAACACCGCTGCTGATTAGCCAGAAAACATATCTAGAACGAAGATGAACCTCTTAGCAGACAGCTCCAACACATAAGCAACATCCCCATTTATGACAGTTTTCTTGCATGGTAATTTTCTGGAATGATTGTTTTCTGGCATGATGGTTTTTTCGTACGATAGTGTCCGCGGATGATAAATTTCTCACATGATAGTTTTATCACATGATAGTTTTATCGCATTATAGTGGTTTCTTAAGTGAAAGTGTCCTCGCATGATATATTTCTCGCATTATAGTTTCCTTTCATGATATTTTAGCCGCATGATAGATTTCTCAGATGAAAAAACACTTACATGATATATTTCTCGCATGATATTTTGTTTACATGATAGTTTTCTAATAGGAAGGTTTTTCGCCTGATAGTTTTATTGCAGAATAGTTTTCTCGCATGATATCCCGTATTCTGTGGGTTTTCTAATTTCCCAACTTCAATCGGTACTCGAATCAATACAATCGGCCCGATTTTTTAAATGGTCAGTATTATTACCTAATAATCTCAGAATTCTTAAGGTGTGTCATTTCTCTTTTACACCCAGGGTCCTAATGCTTTTTCTTCTCCCATACAGTTTCAAAGTACCTTTAACACACTTTCTGCAACGGTTCGAAATCCAAAAAAGTATAATATTACTTC
The DNA here is from genome assembly GCA_963931855.1 of Philhelius festivus. Taxonomy (NCBI): domain Eukaryota; kingdom Metazoa; phylum Arthropoda; class Insecta; order Diptera; family Syrphidae; genus Philhelius; species Philhelius festivus. The sequence continues at coordinate 4,820,532 of OZ007555.1, read as the reverse complement.
AACAACTTAAAGCTGCTATTGCAAGCAGTGATATATGTACATATGAGCTAATATTATTTTTGGAACAGGCAATCTGCGAAATCTTCTAATAGTCGTACTTATTCCTGCCTAAGCTCCACCAAAAATCCAACCTTTTACCATCAAGTTCTCATGAATTAATTTTCTTCCAAAATAATTGCTTTAGATTCACATCAATCTGACCAAGAAAAAAACAACAACAACAAAAAAAAAACTTGTTCAACTTAAATACCCATTCATTTCCCATCACACTATAACACTATCTTAGCGGTCTAATGTTTCCTGAAGTAGGTTCTTTTCAAGTTCTTAATCATTAAGGGTTCATTGCATTCGTGGCAATTAAAACTTTCTCACCATATCTCTACACTTTTCGCTGTTAGTGAGCGGTCCTTACAAGTTTTTTCACTCCTTATAGTACCTACTTCAGGTCTTTAACTACCATTTTCACGCATAACAATAATGACAATAAAATAGAGGAGGAAAATTGTGGTTCAGGACAACGCCCTTTTACTTCATCCTCTACATCGACAGCGACCAGAAACAGACCCAGACCCCCGCAAACTTTAGAGAACCACACCACAAAACTAAATCTAACAATTATAGCGGATGCTGTTCTAAAAACGCGTTTTCCTTCAAAATGTGCATTCTAGCCGCAGCTATATAATAAAACTTAAACGGACAAGTTGGTCCTGATGGCAATGGCAGTGGCTGAGGGAAGATTGGTCGTTCGTCTGAAATGGAAAAAGGAAATCTTCAGAGAGGAAGAAGACAATAAACTCAAGAAATCGCGTCATTCGTTTGCACCAAAACTGCATTGTGGCACCAAACCGCCAACATCATTTCCACATTTGGTCATAGCCAGGGAAGTAGACCGGTCTTGGTGTGTGGTTGGTGGGATGAAAATGTTTCCAGGAGCAATGGCGGCGAAGACAACCGACGACCAACGACACCGAAGAAGGCAAGGAGTGCTTCAAGGGAAACAAGAAAAGTTGAATACTTCATTTTTACTTTTTTTTTTTATTTAGATTCTCTTTGTTCTCTCGATCTGACATCGACAGATGCCACATGTGTTTTGCTGCACCGCTGGCAATTCAGCAATATTGCAATGCAATACTCGTAGTATATGTATAGCCATCCAACAACCCACACGGTGAGATTCATCCTCAAAATATATTTTCGCATACACTTCGGGTCACTTGAATGAGGTCTCTCTCATCATATTCACTTTTAAAATGAGCGACGCACTAATACGTCCCACGTCGATCAAATAGGAAAATAGTGGAATGTATTCGTTTTTCATTTCACGGGAAATGAGTAGTAAGCTTAAAAAGGGAAACTAGCCGGTGCAGAAAAGTGTATGTGGAATACATTGTGGAATCGATTAACTCAGACATTTCTGGCGAATTTAGTAGTGGAATGTATTCAGTCACTTTTTATTTCACTTGCCTTTGGTCTCTTTTAATTTTACTTCAGTTTTATTGGGTTGAGTACGATATCCCGCTTTTTATAATACTGTTTTTTAAAATCCCGTTTTTATAATCCTGTTTCTTATAATCCCGCTTTTTAAAATCCCGTCTCTTATAATCCCCTTTCTTATTACGACGTGTAAGCAGTATGCTTGGGCACACTATAGGATTTGGGGTAGGTGCGAGGTTGGGTGTATGCAAAGTTTCTTTAGCATTTAAAGAATCTGGAAAATAACCAACATAAAATCAATAAGTTTTAGCTACGTATTCTAAAAAATGGGATTAACGGGATTTGGCGGGATTTTAAAAAGCGGCACTATAATAGATCGGGATTTTGAACAAGCGGGATTATAGAAGACGGGATTTTAAAACTTTTTTTTGGGATTTTTGAAAAGCGGGATTTCAAAAAGCGGGATTCCGATACACTTCCATTTTTATTTTTATACAAGATTATTTTACTATCTTTCAATTAACATAAAAATTATTGTGAAATGAAAAGGAATACGTTCCACCATTATTTTTTACTTAAAATTTTTTACGTCACAAAGTTTGAGCCCAATTAAAAACCTGCGGCAGAACAATTAATCTCTTTAATTTTGAATTAGGGGTGAAATACTAAAAATTAAAAAAAAAAGAAGTAACTTAACAAATGTGCACCAAAATCATACCCTTTCATTGTTTCTTCGAGTGAAACTGAAGTTTTCATATAAAATTTATGTATTGGTGAAATTTTGACCCCAGAAAATTTGTTTAAGGATTTACCAAATTTTATGAGTTTCCAAGTTCAAATATCACATCCAAAATATTTCTTTGGAGTAACATGATGCTTTGGAATGTAGAAAATTGTGGAACGCTTTCTTTTTCCATTTTTAATTCATCAAGTCTCTTTTGTAAAAAAATTTCCATACATTTCTTAGCTATATTTACCTTAAACAAAAATTTTTAGTAGATTGACAAGACGAAAATATAAAAATAAAAATACAAGGCTCAATCAAGTGACGCAGAGTGTATAACGTGCCACCAAATACAATTCATTGAATGCTCCTAGTATCTACACTCTCGCAGCAAAAGCAGATGAAGCATCAGCTTCCTTTTTTGTATGTCATGCAGCAGAAGATATCTTATCCATCTGCATGCCACGTGGGATGCATTCGTAATTTTCCCCTCTAGCGGATGAAATGTGCAACAAATAAAATAAAACTTTTTGAGTGCTACGCGTTCCTATAATCCGCTGGGTTTTTTCTTTCTTATTTTTTTTTTTTTTAAATAAAGTTCCTTTTTAACGTGTTTTTATCTTTTTCTTTATGTCTATCTGTCTGTCTGTCTATCTGTCAGTCAGATTGTCGAGGTTCTTTTTCTTGTTCTTCTGCATTTCGGTTCATTACAAAGTTTTGTCAGACATTCTCTCCCAACTGATGCTGTTTCTATGCTGTGTGTTGTGTTCCTTATAATCGAGGACATTGTTGGAGTTTTTATTTTTTTTTTATATTTTCCAAAGAATTTGATTTGAAAATTACTTATTCAATGGAAACACTACATCTTGCAGTGGAGCACATTTTTTGGGGGGTTTTTTTATTTTCATTTAGACAAACTAGGAAAAGTTGTTCTTTTCAGACAAAATCGTGAAGAGAATTTTTCCTTTGATCCAGGATTAAGGAGTTTTGAAGGACTCATTTTGTGTGTTCATTCGAAAACCTTTGTTTAGAATAAATGAGAAATAAAACTTGTAATTACGCAAAGAGATATACGAGTGCATTGAAAAGATCAAAATGTGAAAACAAAATTAGACAGGGACAAGAAACTATCTCAAAGCAATGGAAAATGAGGGATTTTAAAATAAGAAAACTTATTCAAGTTGATATTTTAATGTACATAGACACAGGGAATAAGAAGGATTATAATAGAAGCAAAAGTTGTCCCTAGAAATAACTATAATATAAGTTTTGTGGAATTAAAAAATAATACGATCCACAATCTAAACGGCAAGCTTTTGTTTAGGCAGAAAAGGTTTCAAAAATATATTCATTATTTTTTTTTAAAATACAGGATGTGGAATGTAAAATTAAAAATTTCACGTGAAATGACGGGCTTATATGTATGTTCTAAAACATTTTCCATCGCACATTAAAAATATTACTTAGAAGCCTAAAGTCAACATTTTTAGTGCTAATCAAAGAACCATGCTTTGAAGCAAAACGTGAAATGAAAACCCAATATGTCCCAAAACATTTTTCATCGCTTATTTAAACTTTTTCTTCAAATTATACTACACAATTAAGTGGTTGTTAAAATTCATATTTAAACGTAGGCATTAAAATTAGAATTCTCGTTCCACAACGTTTATTCTGAAGAAAAATGAAAATACGTTCCAAATCATTTTCCATTGCATATTTAAAATGTTACTTAAGAGCGTAGAGTACACAGTTTGATTTCTAATTGAATATTCATAGAAAATTGCCAGCGTGAAAAATTGACCTCTTAACTTCCATAAATATTTCGCACCCTTCAATCACGGAGACAATACCATGACATGTTACATCCGTGAAAAGGTTTCACACCAAAAATTTTCTGTTTGTGACCTAAAGGGAGTTTTCAGACTTATAAGTCAGCAATCGGCTGATAAATAATGAAATATATAGATTAAACAAATTTCTCGTGAAAATTCTGAAATTTAGCTTCCACAGATATTTTCCTATTAAACAGAATCACCTAATTGAAGATTTCAGACCTCAAATCTTAAACTATGAGACTAGAAACATTTTGCTTCAAAAAAAGATAAAATGCAAGACTGGGTCGCAGGAACTTGCACCTATGTAATAGACTAGGAATTTAAAAAAAATAAAATAAATAAATAAAAGTAACAGATAAAAACAAAATTCTATGCAAATATGAATTTATGCAAGAAAAAAAAAATTATAAGTCGTTGTAGTGGTTTCTTAAAAAATAAGCTTTTATGTACAAAATTTTTAAAACATTTTTAAGACAAAATTTTGGTACGCCAACTTTAAGTTTTTATTGTATGAACAAGAGTTAAATTTCCAAGAAAAATATTAAGCCCTTCTTGAGATATGAAATTTTCCAAAAAAAAAAAAAAAAAACTTTTTTTCTAAAAATTGAAAGAATTTTTTTTTTAAGTTTTGAAATGCAATGTTTTTTAAACTTTTTAGGAGCTTCTTTATAAAAAGTTTCATTAAAATCCGTTATACCGATAATGCGAATTTCAAATTCGAAAAAATCGTTCTATGGTAGTCAGTAATATCTAGATTTCAATTTTTTTTTTATTAAATTATAGATCGTAAAAATTAATCAAAAAAAAAAATTTAGCAAATTTCTCGGAACCGTTTTCGAGAAAAATATGATTCTCGAAAACCATTTTTTAACATTTGTATGGAAGCTATCGTTAGTTTTACAAAAATTTTTTTCTCAAATCTTGTAGATTATGTTAAGAAACTTTTATTTGTCAAGTTTGAAAAAAAAGCAATCTTGGGGTTTTCGAAATATTGAGTTTCCAAAAAAAAATTTGAAAATTTGAATATGTAATAATATTTAAACTTTGGAGGAGCTTTAGCATAAAAAAAATGATTTAAATCGGCTGTACCGTTTTCGAGAAAATTAAAAACAAAACAAAATTGACCAAGGAGGGCTACCAAAAATAACAATTTTTTGGAAAAATCTTTTCAACCATTACCTAGTTTTAACTAAATGAAATTTTTCAATTTTTTTTTTTTAAATCTGTGGGACAGTTTTTGAGAAAAAAAAATATTTATAAAATTTCGAAAAAAACCGTATGGTAGGTACCGTTATTTTTGGTCTTAGAAAAAAAAAGAAAAAAAAAACATGTGGGGGAAAAAAATCAAAGCCCAGAAAATCGGCCGAGCCGTTTAGGCTGTAGTGGAACAGACACACAGACAGAATTGCGAGACCCACTTTTTTGGTCTTCGCTATCACCGTAATGTCAACTTTGATCAAAATCTCGGGTTCGATTTTTCTTAGGGTGCATAACTTGTCTTATAGTACGTACCTATAAGTCGCAAGTAAAAAGTGGAGTGCAAAATCATAAATTTCACTATGACAGTTTCTGTGGATTTTTCTTTTTCACTCGATATGTGAACTTGTTGTAAGATTGAAAAAGTTTACGAAACCTGAAGGCATTTATTTTTCATTTCATAAAAGTTTCCTTCGAAATTTTTTTTCTAAGAATGTGTGGCGAAATTTTTTTTTCAACTTTACGCCTGATGAGGAGGATTTGATACTTAAAATTTGTCTAAAATGCCTAAATCAGAATTTGAAAAATTACAAAAAAAAAATCTTTCCCGTGAAATTTTGAAAATTCAAAATTCACAAATACTTTTCCTGAAACATAATCAGCTGAATGAAAAATTTGTCAAACTTAAACATACTCCTTAAGACTTTTCCTATTTAATTTACATAAATATTCAAAAATATGCTAATTGAGGAAAAAATGTGGATCGTAAGTTTCCCAAAGTTTAATGCCAGCAATTTTTTTTAATTCTTTTTCAAACTCGTTGAGCTATTTCCCATATGTTCACAAAATGCAAAATAAAAATATGTCACGTGCAAAAAATTGTGGAATATATTCATTTATCACTTAACCTCGAAACAAGTGATGTAAGTTAATAAAAAAAAAAAAACCTCCAACCACAAGCATTTCCCCGAAAATCACTCATACAAAATGAACATTCGCATCAGGATCAATCAGCACCACAGAAATTTCCAATTACTTACAAGCCACAAAGTTCCTTTAGATTCCAATTAAAAAAAACATATTGCACAGAATAAAAAAAAAAGAACTTGTCGGATGCATCGAAAAAGAAATTAGCATTCACACAACTTTGCTGTTTTTTTGTTTTTGTGAAACAGGCGTATCCTCCTGAGGGCTACAAATTCACTTGTTTTTGTGTGCTTTTGATGATTCATTAGCAGCACAGCCAGCCAGCTCCAACATCATCGCTCGTCCTTGACTTGCTTTTCCATTCAGTATTACGTTTCGAGATTCCATCATCGATTTCGTTTTTTTTTTTTTTTTTTGTTGGTAGATAATCAAAATCTGATATCATATTGCCCCGCCAGGCAGTCGTCGTCCTTAATCGTCCTTCGGTATTGCCAAAATGTATATACATAAAACCGATTCAAATTTTATGGACTTGTCAATGTTTTTGATACGATTCGGTGCGGCGGCGATTAAGTTATATATTTTTCAATTCCGATTTTCTGTTGGTAAATTGCTTGGAAATTGATGTCCTTGGTAAACATGCTGCGATGGTAATTTATGTTTTTCGAGTCGAAAGAACACTTAACGACTCTTCCTTGATAGGTTTTGAGATTTTTTCAAATTAATTATCCTGACCTCATTTTCAAGGAAGGGACCCGTCTGACTTTTGAAAAAAATAAGTTTTCCGTGTATTCAACTTCCTCACGCATACTATGTACTCGTTGTAGTCTAGTTAAAAGCATTTGTAGTGCAATCGAACCACAAAAGAAGGTCCACCCAGGACGGAATATTTATGAGCACCCCTCAGCACATTGCCAGTGTATTTGTTCGTTCATTCATGGAATTTTTTCGGAGGAAATGGTGTTTTGGAATTTAGAATAGCAAATTCCATGAGGACTCGTTTTTGTTTTCGAGCTGTTTCGAGGAATTTTATTAGAAAGCTGCAAAAAACAAAATTTCCTGACGCAAATGTATGTATGTATAGTATATTCCACCATGACATTAACTCTGAGCCTTTCAAACGTTGAAGCCATAAATAATTTCGTATTTACGTAGAATTTCAAAAAAACAAGCTAAACAAGTGACGGCGCGGTATGTAAGCGTTTTTGGAAACATTTTGAGTGAATTTAAGTCGAGAGGAACATAAATTAAGTCTTCGCGGATGAGGTTGGCATGGGGACTGTTGAAGCTGGTTAGAACACAGAGCGTTTAGTAAACTTACAACATAATGAGGCCAAATGCGTGTGGCCCGTTTCAAATTGTTTTTTCTTTAAACAGACAAGACGTTAAAATTTATGTTTTTATAACTCTTCATGATTGTTTTTCGTCTTAAGGACTTCTTTTTTTCTGTGTGCGTGTGTGTATAGCAAGTTGTACCATCTCTGGGAGTGATTTTGAAAGGCTTCACCTTCAAGTTGTCTGCCGATGGTATGTATTTGAAGGAGATTAGTGGTTGTTGGAATTCGTGAAGTATTTCTAAAGTGACATTTTGACATTTAGGCTTACGTGAGTATCCCTATATTACTCGGGGTAAAGAATAACGAACATAAATTCCTCATTGTTCAAATTGACGTTATTGTTAGAAACTCAGTTATTCGGTAGGTATTATTTGACTTTTCGTGTGGTTTGTTTGTGTTTCAAACAAGGGCGAAAAAAGAGTGAAAATTATTTAGCCAACTGTCAACTGTCAAAATAAATTAGGCTAAAATTTAATTTGAATTCTACAGTAAATTAAGATATTTAGACAGCTAATATGTTTCAGAGATCTCACAAATTCTCCTCTGTTCATTTTGGAAAGCAGCAAAAGATATCTGAATATATGTATGTATGTATTATTTCAGCAAGATGTCAATTAGTAATTTCTAGCAGAATTAATTATGACGAGAGCAAAATTAAGGAATTTTTTTTGTAGAAAACTGAGTTCAAATTCCTGTGAATACTGGAATATATGAAATCTGAAAATTAAACTAATTGAAATTTGTTTGATTGCTTGAAAAGGTATTTTCTAGATTAATTTTGGATTGGTAACGAAATCAAACAAATTCGAATTTCTTTTTTCCAAAGAAGCATTTTCGAGATAAACGAAGATTCTATCTTCAGTTACTGACATCTACCTCCATAACGAGTTGATGTTATTAAAATGGATTTTTTTCTTTTGAAAAGTTTTTAAAACTCTTTACAAATACATTTTTTTGTTTTAGTTAAGATTTCATTTTGATTTTTTTACCTTTGCGGAATTTCACTCATTTTATTCTTTAAAAATCACAATTTTCTGAAGCTGATCTCATCTGCAAACTAATTAATTCTCATCCGATTTAAATTAACAGGATTTATTTAACTAAGTGAAAAACTCAAGTTTTTTGCAAATAGCTCGAAAACGCTTCTTTTAAAAAATAAATGACTTTAATAGTATTTTGAAATTATCTTAACTCGTGTTAACATATTTTTGGGGGGTAATTGTCGTAATGAGTTCTAAATTAAAGTAACAACTGGGTGGTTGTAACTTAAACAACTTACAAAACATAGTCAATTGATTTAAACAATTTACTCGGTTAGAATACCCAATTTATCAACTTAGAGAAACCTGAATGCGATGTTCAGAGCAGTTTAATTACTGTATTATTTTTTCATATACAATTGGAGCAAGTAGTCAAATCGGTTGCTTTAACCAATTAATTAATTTTAAATATTCAATCTACTCGACTGGTATAGCTCATCTTCTCAGTTGGATAAGCTTCTCATCTCGGTTATTTTAAACAACGAACTCAGTTGAAGTAATTAGTTTATCCATACGCTTATTTAAACCAAATTTCTGAATTGCATCAGTTGGTGGCATCAGATTTTAACAACTCTGGACCGCCTCTCCATACAACTGGAGCCACTGTACTCTACCTAAAATATTTCCGTTATTCATTACAGTATTTTCGAAACTAAAGTATTGTGAATCAGTCCGGTTAATCACCATATTTCTTAAAAGGTCTTGTCCTGAGAAACATCGCAGCTCCACGTCGTCGTCCCTTTCGACAGCAGCGGATAGATTTTGAAAGGCAATGGCGGCCATGTTGTTTTATCTGTTATTAATTTGTCTGTTATTTTTTTAGTTTTAGACACTAAAGGCCAATCACTGAGAAGAGTAACGAGCAGCACGGGCAAATGATGGACAAGTTGAAAGTGGAGCCTAAGTTCGGTAACAATAAAAAGTTATCTTTAGCGACAAGGCATATTTTTGGATGATCGGGTACGTCAACAAGTAAAATCGTTAATACAATCTGCTACTAGGTGGCGGCATTTATGGTCCGTTCTTCTTCGAAAACAGTGTACCATTCTTAACCATCAATGGAGAGCACTCCCAATCGATGATGTCTCATTTGTCTCTTTTGACCGCGGGCGGGATTGTACGGCGGGCTTGAGTCGTATGGCTTGTCCAGGGCTTCACTGAACTCTCTATTGTTTTCCTCCCAATTGCACAGACAGGCCTTTGCGCCTGGGTGCTGTGGTGGTCAACTTTAGTTGATGTTCTTTGGGGCCTGCTCAGCTGAATTACCAGCGAGTCGGAATACTACCTTGCCTTTAGTTTGTCTTTCCACGTTCCTGTCGACCTCCTCGCGGTGCTCGTGGATAGGTTACGAGAGTAACTGAACCAACTAGATGGGAACAAAAACGGGACGGTATCCATTAAAAGTAGGAATCCGCTAAGGAGTGTGTTACAACTCACCTGAGGAGTGCGCATATCTGGACGTGGTTTCTACTTCGATCAGGTCTGGAAAAACGTACATCTTATAAGACTGGTAGGTCTTGGGGCTCTTGTAGGAAGTACCTATCTACAAGTGTGACCCAATTGGAGGTTGCGAAGCTTACCAGATGCTATATTCTGGTGCCACGGGAGATAGTTACCCAAGGAAAGTGAGCAGTATGTCTTCGGGCTCTCTTATTCTATCTCCGATAGAGAAGTGCAGCCGTCGCATACAAAGCGAGCAATCCATGAAGTTTGTAAACAATAGCGTATCGTCTTCGGGCTCTCCTATACTGTCTTCGGATGGTGAGGTGCAGCTGTCGCGTGCGTGTTTGCTTACTTCAAGCTATCTATGAGGTAGCCCCCTAGTGGGTGTATCGTGGTGGCTGTGGTTTATTCCATAGCGGAGACGTATGGTTTCCAGGCGTGCCTGGATTCAAGAGGTGTAGATAGACCTCGCCTTTAAGCAAGAGATGTTTCATGCCTACAACATGTTACAGCTTTGCTACTAAGATGGCTTCGGCTGTCTTGGGGTTAATGGTCAGGACTAAATCTGACTCCGATGGTGGTAGGCTGCTCGTGGGGTAAAGGCTTAATAGCTAGAGATCCACGTTAAACACACGACAGTTCTGTCTCTTTTGACCCAAATTGGATTATATGGATATGAAGAAGAACATGGAAGTGCCACACAGCTGATGCCAGAATAAACATTCTAAAGGAGATTTTTGAAGACAGTATTTTAATTTGCGTAAGAATTTCGTCCATTGAGGTCATCAAACAACTCTGAATCAAGGAAGATATTGCAGATTTTGCATACTTACCCTCCTTGAAGTATGCAAAATCTGCTCATGTCTCATTATAAGGAAAAGTTGCATAGCCAGCACTTGCGAATTTACATACATTCCACAACTAACAAATTTAAGGTCTTTGCAATATGTGTTGAAATGCTTAATCAACTTAAATGTCAGTTGTTCAAGTAAAACTATACCCGCAAAGTAGAAGTTATTTCAGTTTTCAGCATTTCAACTTAATTCTTCAAAACTTAGTCTTTCAGCTTGTTCATATTATTGTTCAAATTTCCTATGAATTTTACTCAAATGTAACATGATTTCGTTCCTTTTTGATCAAACTGATAGTTACAACTTTAATAAAATGATAGATTTATTACGGAAATCTTCTTGGTATTGCGACTTGACGAAAGGTTTGAGATGCTCAAGTTGCTCGATTTTTGTTTCTTTTAATTTGTTCTAAAAATCCCAATAATCCCCAAAAATAATCTACTTTGCTTTCTTATAGAAATTTGAATTTGAATGTACCTATATTTTGGGGGTTATTTAAACTCAGAGAATTTTGATCCCGGGTCCTGTTTTCATACCATTAAAATTTGTATATATGTTTTTGTATTCATTTAACTAATCCTCTTACACTCATGTGTTCTCAATTTAAACCGATTTGATGTATAAGCAACTCAAGCAACAAATGAAACCAACCCTAAGCTCCTAAGTAATTGCTTTAAAAGTCCCCCTAAGGGTTAAACAAACACAATATTCATTCACGCAAAATGTTTTCTTAACAAAACTCTTCAAATCCCTTTTTCATCAAAATATGTACAAAAATATTTGTGGAAAATAATTTGCAAAAAAAAAAATAATAACACAAAAAAAGATTAAATCCAATTTAGAATTTCCACTTGAAAACTTATCTCCAGGCCAACCAATCATATAAGGATTATCCTTCTGCAACCATCCAGCCCATCTTTCAAAGCGTTTTCTTAAAACTTTTACATGTGTCCTGAATGGGTAACATCAGTTCTCAGTTCTTCTCTCCCTCCCACTGTCTGTCTCGCTTTCCACCCCGAAAATTGTATATTTATGCCATAAAATTAAGTCATCTGCAGGATCTCTTTAATATTTAAAGGCATCACGTGGTCAAATTAAAAACAAAAAGCCAACTGTTAGCCCTGGTTTTCGAGTGTTCCGATGAAGGGACTCTTTGAGTGAAGAAGTTTTTATTGCCGACCTACTACAGGAACACACACAGGGTGTCAAATAACACTCATAAACTAAGCTAAGTTGTTGCGGAGGGGGGAATTTCATTTTTTTTATTTCTGAGCTTAGAACGGGCGGATGGCGATAAAAATGAATTACCAAACCAAAAGCCCTGCCTATATGCCCTCTTCTACTCTCAAATTCCTAATTGCGAGAAAATAACCCATAAAATTATGAAGAAGACTTAGAATGGGCGGTTTAACGAAGCCAACAGAAAACCGACGGTAAATACTCGTACAAAAAAAAAAAAACAAATAAAACTCATCAAAGTTGTGAGGAAAAGTTTTAATGCACAATAAGTGTTGGGGGGGGGGGGGTGAAGAGAGTTAGGGTTAGGGGTGTTTGGTTAGGTTTCGGATTGAAAAAGGACCTCCAACTCTCGACAATTCTCGACACAGATGATGATGATGACTGTGATGGAAAAGTTTATTTTTTTTTCCGCCAGCGAGGGCAACATCTCTGATCTACTGCCAAATTGTGGTCTTCCTGCAAGGAAGAAGAAAAAAAATGAAGAAAAAGAATCCGAAGGATAAATAGTTGCAAATGAGTGCCAACTGTAACTGTACAAAAGGGAGCGAGAAAGAGATTATATAGTTGTGCCGCCCGTCGTCGGCGCCGCCGCCGCCGCCCTGATGGAAAGAAGAAAAGTTTTTCGCCCATCTTCCCTGGCACGTTGTTTCCCTTTGGTCATTCTTTGAAAGAAAGTATTCTTTTATTAGCGAAGAAGCAAAAATACAGTATACAATCTTTTCCTCTAGAAAGCAATTTGGCACAAACCGCAAAGTTTCAGTTTTTTTTTTTGTTTTCCTGATAGTAATCGAAATCAGGTGCCAAGAAAATATGAAAAAAGACCCCCTGAAAGTACGACAAATTATATCCACAATCAAAAGAAACTGCAAAAATGAAAAAATGTCAATAAATTCACAAAGACTCCCGATGTCCTTTTTTTCCATCATTTTCTGAAGATCTGTATTTATATGGATGCGAAGTGAGTTGATTTGTGTTGATGATTTTTTTTTTTCGAGGAAAGATTATTATCAATTTTTAAACCCTTTGATTATTGGAGTATAATGACAGCTGACTTCAAAGATAAATGGGGCCTTTTAATATACCTACGAATGCTCAACTTTGAGGCTTTGATTTAATCAGTTAGGCTTAAACTTAAGGTAAGCTTTATGGATGGTATTGCTGAGTACTAAGAGAAGATTCCCTTAAAGTGAAATAAAAACATAAAGGACGTTGACTCTTCATATTAATTAATTTGTCCAACTTTAATTTAAAGGATACAAGAAGTGGCAGGATCTTCCAAAACAAAATAAATTCAATGAAATGCAAATGATAACAAAACCTTCTACAAGTAAATCCACTGACGACACCCCAATCATAATTCAACTTAGCCCATTCCACCCCTAATTGAATTTTCATTTCTTCAAGTCTCATTTAAATATGTAAAAAATAATGGGGAGAGTACGATAACTTAGGCGCCAAAAATTGATAACGGATTTTTGTAGAAGGGTCAAATACAAGCGTTTTTTACTATGGGAGGGGGGGGTCTATCTCCCCCCGTTTAGGAGGTAGGGGCGATTTTAGAAAAAATGACTTAAATTGAAAAAAAAAAATATTAAAAAACAGCGGCAACACTTACAATAAAATACTATACCGGTTTTGAAAGCCAGAAGTCTGTTCTATAATCGTAAATTTAAATTAAATTATTTATGTCAATAGTTTTTGAAAAATTTGCATGCAAACTCAAAATTTTGTTAAAAAAAATGAAAAAAAAAAGTTTAGACCAATTTTTTTTCAAAATTGTAAAATGAAGTGCTTAATTGGCTTTTTGTGGTCAATGCCACTATTAATTCTGAATCGAACACAAAAAACCGAATGGTTTTGTCCCTTCTAGTTTTTGAGAAAATCGAAAATTACTAAAACTACTTTTTATGAAATTTTTGATTTTTGGTATTTAACTACGGTGATTTCATTTTGAGGATTAATGTTAATGTGGTTCATTTGTAGGTAAAGTACAGCAAATCATTTAGGGTTACCAAGAATGCACCAGAGGAGGTAGAATTACATGGCATTTCGAGTCTCAGTCAGTCAGTTTGTGAGTAAGTCAGGTGTTACTTAAAAATAGTCAAGTCAATTTTTTAATGTTCAATGTATTAAAACCGTGTTTACAGGCATTTTGATCACAAAAAAAAATTATAGCAAGCACCCCCCGAATCTCTAGCCAATATTGAGGCCCATGGAAAAATGTGCCGATAGATGGGTTTATTGCTTTGAGATTAACTTTTATATGGATTGCACCAGAGAAACTTTTAAATCATTAGTTTTAAGCAAAATTTAAGTAACGTTATTTAAAATAAAAGATTAACTATGTAAATCATTTAAATGTAATTTGAATTTTATATACCCACCCACAAATTTGTAACTATATATTTACTTATGTATCTTAGTCTGTAAGAGTATAATATGCTCTGGTTGATGAATAAATAATAATAATATTATTGTATTCTTACAATTTTTGTCACCTTTTTGAGTTGGAGTTAAGGGGAGTTGACGCGATGCTTTTGAAATATTTTTTTTTTAAATATTGAAAAGTTATTTAATTTAGGATGAAGTAGTGGATGCTTAGTCGCCATTCTTTATTCAAAGAAAAAAATACTTCACTCTTACAAAGGTTGAATAACGAATGACCTTGGTAAACAATAACCTGTACCATATTAGCATTAAAAATGTTAGACACAAACAATAAACATACATATTAATTAAGGAATTATATAAAATTGCTGCATTCGTACAGTAGTACCTAGGTATGTGAATTTTTCATAATGTATTAAATTTTCATGTCTGAAAATTTTAAATGTGCAACTTTGGGCTACGTAAATACATATATTTAGTAGACATTGGATATAGACCATAGGGTAAATTCAAAGTTTCTTTAAATCCAGATTCTGTAAATGCAAAAGAAACCTTGCATACACCCAACCTCGCACCTACCCCAAATCCTATAGTGTGCCCAGGCAGGGGGGTTGCAGGGGGGCAGCATGCCCCCCCATACATATCTCACTGTTTATACGCCGTAATAATGCGTAAGCAAGCAAAAAAAGCAAATATCCCATGAAAAAGTAGTTTTAGTTATTTTCAATTTTCTCAAAACCTAGATGACATAAAATCATCTAGTTTTCAGTTTTTGAATAAGAATAAATTAGAGCAGAGAATTTTAGGAAAAATAATAATATACAACTTTGCAGTTTTGAAAAATTAAACTTTAAACTTTTTTTTTATGTTTTTTTTCACCAAAATTTGAGTTTAAAACTCGTTTTTTCGAAAACTGTGCATAGATTCTACTTGATTTAAAAATTATCTAATAGATCAGAGTATTGGCTTTAAAAAAAGGTATAATACTTAATTATAAGTGTTACCGTTATTTTTTAATATTTTTGTTTCCATTTTAGTACCTTTTTTATAAAATTGCCCCTCCCGCCCAAACGGGGGGAGATAGACCCCCCCTCCCGTAGTAAAAAATGCTTGTATTGAACTGTTCTACAAAAAACCGTTATAATTTCTTGGCGCCTAAGTTATCGTACTCTTGCCAAAATAATGAAAAACAAATATGTAACAAACATAAAACACATTAAATAATAAAAATTTAAATAAATAAAAAATTTAAATAAATATCAGAAAAAATTAAAATAAATAAAAAAAATTACAATAAATAATTAAGAATTAAAAATTAAATACAAAAATTAAAGTGAAAAAAATTAAAAAAAAAAAACACTCAACAAAAATATTACAAAAGTAGAGCGACAGGGACAGCAAACAACGCCATATTTCTTGCCGCTCTTTTGACATTTCTCTCCAGTAAGGTTTGCCATTTCATGATGGAAAGATATACGAGCCAACAACGAGTCGAAATTATTAAAATTTACTACCGAAATTCAGAGTCAGTGGCCTCAACGTTAAGAGCACTACGTCCAATTTATGGTCGTCATAATCGTCCTAGCAGATCAACAATTGAGCGTCTAGTGGAAAAATTTGAATCCACAGGCCTCGGTCGTGCGATTTGACGCTATTAGACTATTTCCTGTGGGGCTACGTCAAGTCTATGGTCTATGCCAACAAGCCAGCGACGATTGATGAACTTCGTACGAATATCGAACGTGAAATTGCAGCAGTATCGGCCGATTTATGCTTGAAAACCGTCGAAAATTGGGTTCAGCGTCTGGACTTCTGCAAGCGTGCCCGTGGTGGCCATGCAAAAGAAATCGAGTTCCATACATAATGGCATCGAACGTACTTTCACAGGAATAAAGAATTTCATTGATATCCAAAACCGTTTTTGTTTTATTTAAAAAAAAACTTTTGGAGCGCTCTTATTGAAAAACCCGATATTTTTAGTAGATTTTTTGGATTATTTTGTTGAAATTTACTTTTCCAGGCCCTAAACTAACGACAGATAAATTTCGGACACAAGTATTTTGTATCGTGGAAGCGTGTTTGAACTCAAACAAAAATTGACGACGTTTAAGGCAAACATAGTCCCCTAGCGCCCTAGATATGGTAAAAAGAACACCGTAATTTAGGGTAAATTTACGTTATTGTAAGGTAATTTTACACAAATAGACTTTCTATAAATTTAAGCAAGCAATTTAAGTTAATTTGGCTTTAAACTAAGTGAGCCCATGCGAGTCTTAGTGCATAGGTAAATTTACACACACGATTTAGGGTAATTTTACACCGATTTATTTTTGGGTGTACGCTCTGAGTGATAGGATTTTCGGAATCGTTATTTAAAAGGTCGAATATTGATAGGCTTAAAATCCAAACTTGCGGTACACATGTTTCATATTTGAATTGCCTTGCTCAATTTTGTCCATCGGAGTTACATGATTTTAAATAAGGAAAGTTGCCAATAACTACATCCATGTACATATACATATTTTGGATTTTGTTAATTTTTTTTATATTAATATTACAAAACTCTGCTTAAAAGTAGTTGTATATATGATGGAGGAATGTGCAAAGCTTATAGGATTCTGAATTTAAGTCTAAAAGACTTAAATAAAATTTGACTGACTTGTAGTTTTGTATATTTTAAAAGCACTCTTTTTGACTAAAGTATTTCAGGACTTCGGTAGTCCAGTAGGTACATGTACTACTTACTGGTATTTTTACTTCAGTCTCCTGGTACTGGTACTTAAAAAAGTTGAAGTAGGTTTAAGTAATTTCTGTCCTATTGAGTTATGTTTTCTTCTTGAAGTAAAGACCTGATCAAGTACTTGAAAGTACTAGCAAGTACTTTGAATAAGCAAGGTACTTGTAACTGTATTGGTCAAGTAATTGGAAGTACAGCGCAAGTACATTGGACCTTTGGTATACTTGAAAGATACCCGTACTTGTCTTCTTTCAACTACTAGTATCAGATTACTGAAATACAAGTACAAGTCTCGGTACTGGTACTGTTACGGGAACTTGTACTTGAAATTTTACAGCTCTGCTTTCAAAGGGGCAATTGTATATAATATTCGATAGAGAGCTGCTATCAAGGTTGTTAAATGGAATTTCGGTTATACATTGGCGACCAATCAAAGAACTTGCAAATTTTCGAAATTAAGCCCATACCTGACTAATTTTTGTACGCACCTTAAGGATTTTTTCTAACCTTGGAAGTATTGCTTTTGGAAGATAAGACCATTGCGGCAGTACTCGAGAGATTCAAATGTTTCTGTTATAGTTCCATTATCTTTTTTCGGTTTTATTATGGATTATTACATCACCTGCTAAAATATAAGAACTATTCGTATAGTCAAGATTTGAACCAATATAGACTATACAGATTACAGACAGATCTGAGAGGTATAAAACATTTCTTACATGTCGAAGGAAACCTAAGCACTTAGCGAGAGAACTGAAAGTTGTTCAATTTCCTCAATTCAAGTGCTAATCATGGATAGAGCCATGGAGGAAGGTTCCACTAAAACGACAGGAGACAGGGTTTGCAGTTTTTTCCCCATTGCAATGGTGTCAAGTCCAAAATTTGATGAGCTTATCATGTGATGCCATCGGAGTTCCGCATCCGAAAGACATAGATGTTAATATAGAAACGTATATCAAATGCTCAGAGTGCTATCGGTAGTCAGCAAAACAATGTATTGGATTAGAAGTTTCAGATAAGGAGTCAATTAATAAAATGAGAAAGAGTGCCGGAGACAAAACTGATCCCTGTGGTACACCAGGATTTATTTAAGAATATCAATACTAAATGGATGAAATCATTTGAAAACTCATGGCACTTTCTGGCAGTTTCGAATCAACAGCAACTATGGTACAAGCAAATTGCCTTTTTCTAGTGAGCTGACAAAAGAAGTTTTATTGAAGACTAGTGTGGGACCCGAAGAAGAGGAAGTAGTTCCGTATGTCTTACAAATCACCAAATTTGTTTACTTCTTTTGGGATATTGTAGTATTTTTAGCTTTATCGCTCCGGGTCCTTCTAGTTTGTTAGACCAATTCCGGGATTCTTCAATACAGTTAAGGGTAGGTAAGGTAAAGAGAATTCAATATTATTTCTTTTACTATTGATAATTTTTTCATTTCAAAATAAATAAATTAAAATTGAGGAGCAATAGCTTGTAGAGAACGGGAGTCTATTGACGCACAATTCTCATCTATTTCTATGTGCGTGTTGTAGGCATGAACTGAGGGTATTTACAATTTTCTGGCAAGCACGAACGTCTAAGAAGAGAAACACTATTCATGACAAGAGAAACTCTTGGAGGATTTACCACTTCCTCGATAGAGGTATTAACAGCAAATAATCTAACCTAGACCTTTGGCGTTATAGTTGAACGAACTAGTTTTAACGCCACGGGGTATTTTTTTTTATTATCGTTATAAAATCAAAACTAGAGGTCTTAGTCGAAGAAAAAATGATATTGTCAAAGAAAAAGAAAAAATTCACAATCAAGTGATATGGTTCGAGTTGAAAGCTTATAACTAGAGTTCTACTAGTAGAATATGTTCAAGATTAAGATCTTAAAGCAACGAAAAAATAATAGGCTATATTTAACAAGCAATCATCATGTTCGAAAATTACACTTGGAAGATTTTGTTCAAAATGTAAAACTAGAAGCCAAAACTGGATTTTTGCAACAAAAGCTTAGACAAGCTCAAGCTATTTTGAGTCACTTCAATGGAAACACACGCCGAAAAACTTCAAAAAATTTGACTTTTTCTGATAATGATGAAGCGAGATGAAAATTTGTATGATTTAACTACGTTTTTTGTATTTTTTTTATAAAATCCTTTATGTGTCAATAAATCTGCATAAAGTAGTAAAAAATCGATGAAAATGATTCAACTAAATGAACATTTTCTATAAATTATTTTTAGAGTTGATTTTTGATAATTTTCTTTTCAATTCAAATTTTACCACGAAAAGATTTCCAATCAAAATTAAAATAAAATCAAAACCCATCAATTATTCGACATAATTGAGTGACCATAATTGAAAATTAAACATCCACTAGAGAGTATACTATATATCACAATCAATTGGTAAAAAATGATTTTTTGGTCCTTCGAGCCGGATCAATTTTGTGACGCTTCCGCAATAAACGGCAACATACGAGTAAAATTTAAATTGAGTTTAAAATAAAAATAACAATTATTTTAAACTAAATTATGTTGCAATTAAAAAACCGTAATTCACTTAGTGTAGAGATACAAATGTATCAGTTAAAAAAAAAACGGGCGGAAGTGATTACTCATTCGTTATGGGGAGAGATGAGTTTTTTTTCATCACCTTCCACATCCTCTAGCAAATAGCAATTTCCCACTGTTAACACACATTGCATGGCCAAAAAACTTGTTCCTATTCATTGTGCTGGAATGTGAATGAGTCAATTTCTCCCATTCCTTAAAATAGATGGGTGGGGGTGGTAGTACCCCAAGCGTGAGCCAACATTTGCCTTCTGATTCTACAATTGACATAGTAGGTGCCTCTGTGTGAATGTGTGCAGCAGATTTGTATATCTACATACTATTTCGTCGTCCTGCTTCTTTTTTTTTTGCTGTATGTTGTCGATGAATGTACGAATGAGTCATACCTTTGGAGACTGAAGGCGCCAGTCGACCTCAAGGATACCAAATTAAAACAAACGAAGAGCGAACGAACGAAAAAGAATCCAATTTTATGGGCAACAAGATAGGCGAATAAAATTTTATATCTACGTACACCAAAAAAAAAAACAAAAAAGAGGAACATTTCAGAGGAAAGAGGAAAGTTTCAACTCGACGTTGTCCGGGCAATTAATTTAAAATAAGAACAAAGGATATCATTTTTTTGTATTTATTTTGAAAAAGTAGTCCTTACCAGCTGGTAGAATGGGTGCTCGGCACGTATGGCAGAAGCACTGCATGACCGAATCCCTTACTAATCCAATGATCATGATGTATGGATTTTTTGGTTTTTAAGTTTAAGCGAAAAAAGTCCTTTATTGAGAATCCTTTAACAAACAACACACATTCACTTTTTTAATCGAGGGCGGATTTTTTGTATCTTTTTACTTTTTTTTTTTGTATCTTATCTGAAGTGCTAGCCGGCTAGAACACTGACACACAACAGTAAAATTTTGTTGCAAGGAGAAGAGGAGGAAAAATTCACGTGGTTTGGGGTAAGGAAGGATATGTCACAGGATCCTCTTGATTTAGTTAAAAAGAAATTTATTCAAACTTCAGGCGGGGTGTTTTTCTTCTTTTTATTCGATTCGACACTTACGATATCAAAAACAAGGACGATTTTTTTCTCTCAAGAAAAACAAACCACTCGGGATAATCCTTGATTTTGGCAGAGAAATACTAAAAGGAGCACGGTTTTGTTACAAATTTTAAATCCTTTAGATCCTACTGACTGCTTTATGGAGAAAGGAGACTAGTTTTTCGAAGCTTTGACTAAGCGTGCTGAAGATACGACTACTGAATGGTCTTTGGAGCGTTTTGACAATCGAGACTCTTGCAGAGAATTAAGGATATTCGTTTGCTTGTGGGGGAACATTATGGGAAACAGTGTGTTTTGTTTGAGACATGCGCCCTAACGTGGGGGTGGAATTTTGCCTATCGAAAATGATGTTTTTTTCACCAACAAAGTCATCTACCGGTGGTTGGAATTGAAACAGTTGCAAGGGTGAGAGTACGAAGGATTTTGAAAACTGCATTGAGGGGGGGAAGACATCATACAGAGAGAGAGAGAGCGATGAAAATCCTGGAGAATTAGTCATGGCATCGAGAGACTATATGAAAAAACTACCTACTATGACTATGACTATGAGACTTATAGAACCTCGATAGTAGTTGCTATTTATGAAGAAAAAAAAATTAAAAAAAATTTAGTACCGACCGGCGCCGGTCTTCCATGAGATGATTCACAGGACGATGTTGGAGGGTAGATTTTCTTTTCCCTTCCTTCCGTTTTCATATACGAATTTATTTTTTCCTTTAGTTTATTTTTTTCTTCCATTCTGAAGGAATGCAATTAGAAAGGATGAGAGAAAACGTAGATTATAAACTTTTTAAAGAGATACCTTTTATAGACAAGTCCAACAATTGGAAAACTATACCTGCCTACAAGGTGAGGTCGTTAGGGTTGTTTTGTTGTAGAGAATATAGAAGATGGTGTGTTTAAACTTTAAAGGACGACATAGTCTCATATTGATTCTGTCACATAGATTTCTGTTGACATCTATACATTAATACCTAAGTGCCTATACTTTTTCCGATGACAATCTTTTCTCCGGATTATTATTTTTTTTTTTCATTTTACAAAGCCGGCAAAACTAGAAAAGCATTATTATATTGACAAAGGTCCTTTTGTTTGGTTGTTTGCAGAGAAATCTGCGGAGGGTGCGGGGTGTATGTGGGCTTCAGATGAATGAGGTTTGTGTGGAAGTTCGTTGATTTTGATATACATAGGTGCAGATAATGGAAGATTGGAAAGGTGGTGTAGTTTTTTGTTGTTGTTATCTGTGGACATTTTTTAGTCGGGAAAATGATTCAAATGTCGAATAGATATTTTATTTTATTTTTAGAACGATGGGAATTAACTTGAAGTTTAATTTATTGAAATGAAGGACACTGTCAGTTTTTTTGTGAAATTGAAGATTTTTAATAAAATATTGTAAAGTAGTAGAATAAGTAAGAGAAGGTAATTTAAGAGGAGAATTGCTTTTGTATTACATTTATTTACTGGAAATATAGGGTCATCCATAAAAAGGGGTGTCATTTGGAGCTTCGCACGATTTTTTAACTGTCAACAATCAACTGTCATTTTACTTCTCTAATTTGAACGCACTGATAGGGCTTAAGCTACCCCAAGATGTTTAACACAGTGCAATCTTCAAGGAAATAAGAAAGGATCTAATAGGAGGCATGGATGGACATTATTTTTGAAGCTCTGAATATTGACAGTGGATGGAGCCAGGCAATCCACATTCGTGTGTTACGGCTAAAGAATGAATATCTATACTTGACACTACGTCCAAAGTTCGGCTCAAGCGGCAATAAGATGACTTTTTAATAAATAACTAATCCTGACTGTGTGTCTTATTTTAAAGAATATTAGGTATTAATTTTAGGGCTATAAATGTTCGATTTTTTTATCTCCATATTTCTGTGGGAGTGAGATCATTTTTAAGATGAAATAAAGATTTAATGTCATCATTTATTGTTTCAATTACTAACATGGCTGAACTTTATGACCTTTCATATGATATGTTTGTTTTTTTTTTTTTTTTTTTTTTTAATTCACTGAAGCTCTAAAATGTGGGAGTCTACATTTCTGGCTTTTAAATAATATTAGGGGTAACTTAATAATTTTGTATCCAAAAAGATTAATGCGAACCTTATCATATTACCTTCCTTTTTTCACGGGAACATCAATTTCGGATAGTATTTATTTTTATTTATTAAGTTTTATAAGGGAGACGACAAAAAGGAGTTCTGGAAATTAGGAATAACGTGAAAGAGGAAAAGTATTCATATCTTGCAAAGATAACGACATGAATGCTTAAGTTTTGATCTTCACGACGAGTGATACCGAACAATTAAAGGTTTTTAACTTTATTTTTTTTTTGATTTGTGATATTCCTCTTAGCAACGTCTTGATGGGTTTTGTAAATGTACATTTATATTTTGGTTAAGTTTTCATAAACATATGAGCAGTTTTCGTGTTTTTATTTAAATTAGCGGGGCTAGTTGTAACAATGTTTCGTTACATTTTTACTTTTCCAGAGATCAGGAAATAAAATAAAGATTCAAAACAGAAAAAACACTGACTGAATGAAGAGCAGGTGGAGTGTAGCGGTGCGTGAAATGGTTTAAGGCATGTCCGGGGCTCAAATGAGCTCGTCCACTGATACTTGTATCGGTGGGCCGGTATTGCCACGGTTGCGCTGTTTCACACAGGTTCCTATTGACCTCCTCGTGGTGCCTATGGATAGGTTACGTAAGTAACTAAACTAACTAGACAGGAACATTCTGGACGGTATCCTTAAAGTATGAATCCGCTAAGGAGTGTGTAACAACTCATCAGACGAGTTGTTGTTGGTTTCTACTTCGAATAATTGCTGGGTGTGTGTATCTAGGGTTGACAGACCCTGAGTTTTACAGTAACTCATCTGGAAGTGACCTCACGGTTGCGAAGCTCAACCGGAAGCTGTATTCTAGCACCATGGGAGATAGTGCCCTACAAAAAGTACTGACAAGCGTCATAAGAACGCGTCTTTACTTAAGCTATTTGTAAGGTAAGCCCCCTAGTGGGAGTATCATGGTGATTGTGGTTTATTCCGAATGCGGAGACATATGGTTTTCAAGCTTGCATGAATTCAAGAGGTGTTAGATAGACCTCGCCTCATAGGTGTGCACATGCTCCTAACATGTCACAGCTTTGCTACTGATATGGCTTCGGCTATATCAGAGCTCATGGTCGGCGCTCAATCCGACTCCAATGTGGGTAGGCCCACCGTGGAATTGAGTCTTTAAGGCAGGTGTCCCCGTAAAACACAAGACAGTTCTGACTGAATGAAGAGTTTTAATCATTGGTGTACAATAAAACTTGACAATTGGTTGAATTACCGAATGACAGAATACCAGTTAATTCAAAATAGGTATTTACAATCAAGACTGGAAATGATGACAAAATTATACGTTCTAAAGCAGGGGTAATTGCCAAAGGTGTAGTCAATTTGCTGGTATTGTCCATGAAAACCAATTTTATACTCGTGGAATCAGTTTAGCTTTGAGCGTACACTTAAGTT
This sequence comes from Philhelius festivus, assembly GCA_963931855.1. Lineage (NCBI taxonomy): Eukaryota > Metazoa > Arthropoda > Insecta > Diptera > Syrphidae > Philhelius > Philhelius festivus. Next base: position 4,796,225 of record OZ007555.1, on the reverse strand, counting down.
CAGAGATTATTTTTTGTCACACTATACGAATATGAAATATTTAACCCGAATCAATGTTCTGAAATTCAAGACCAATATGCATCGAGTTCTCAAGAGTCGTTGCAGGTCTCCTCTATTTCTCACACAGAAATGGTTGAAAATTGTAAGTCACAAGGTCATGGTTCTCTTCGAGTTGTTGCACCACCAAATTTATTTAAAGAACTATAGCATAAATATCTTGGAAGAAGCGGGTCATTGCGTTAGAATGAAAATAATTTCATTAATTGAAAATCATCTTGTTAAAACACTGACAGAAACACAACAAGGACGTATAAACAAAAGTGCAAGAAGAAACTAAAGAAATGCAATAAACGAAATATCAAGGCAGATGAGTTGTAAAAGAATGCAATCTCTTGTGAATGAAATCTTTTGTGAATCCAATGTTTCGTGAATCCAATATTTAATGAATTTAATAAAAAAAAAATGCATTCAATGACTTCACTTTGAAATCTTAAATTTTGCAATCACATACAATTTTTTTTAATTCTTTTGACCTTTGAACATTAGAGCAAGTGCAAGGTTTTATTGTGAATTAAGGTGAAGTTTTGTAAAGTAGATTTCATAATTTAATAAATTTTTAGTTATCTTTGTTTTAAAATAAAATTTAATAAAATATTCGAAAACAATGACTTGTTTCCAAAAATTCAAAAAAATATTTTTTTTTTAAGTTTTGAAAGGCAATGTTTTTTAAAATTTTTAGAAGCATCTCTATACAAAAAAACTCTTTAAAATCCGTTATGTGGATAATGAGAAATTCAAAATTGGGCAAAAAAGCTGTAATATCTTAATTTCAATTTTTTTTTATTAAATTAAAGATCGTGAAAATTAATTGAAATAAACAAATTTTTATCAAAACTCTAGGCCCCGTTTTCGTGAAAAATACGACTCTTGAAAATAATTTTTTAACATTTGTATGGTGGGGTGGGTACTTTTATCTAGCTAAAATAAAATATTTTTTTTCAAGTCTTGTAGATTATATTGGGAAACTTTTATTTATCAAGTTTAATAAAAAAAACTCGCATGGGGTTTTCAAAATATTGAGTTTTGAAAAAAAAAATGATTTTTTTTTTAAATTTGAATACACATTTTTATTCAAGTTTTTGGAGAGCTTTAAAGAAAATGATAAAAATCGGTGGCACCGTTTTTTTTTTTTTTGAGAAAATCAAAAAACAAAAAAAAATGGTTCCATTGGAGGTACCCTCAATAACCATTTTTGGAAAAAAAATTTCAGCCATCACCTAGCTATAACTAAATGAAAATTGTTTTTATTTTTATTTTTGAAATCTGTCTACCAGTTTTTGAAAAAAAAAAAATATTTATAAAACTTTCGAAAAAAAATTCGTATTTTACCGTTATTTTTGGTCTTAAAAAAAAAAATAAAAAAAAAAAAAAAAAAAAAAAAAAAAAAAAACGTGTGGGGGAAAGTCGCCCTATCCGTTTAGGCCATAGCCGAACAGACAGAATCGCGAGACCTACTTTTTTGGTCTTCGCTATCATTGTAATGTCAACTTTGATCAAAATCTCGAGTTCGATTTTTTTTCGATTGTATAACTTGCTTTATGGTACCTATAAGTCGGTAAAAATAAAATAAAATTATATTCCTATTTTATCAAATTAAGTTCTTCCTCAATCTCAATCAAAAGAAAAAACCTAGAACCTTTAAAACTAACCGAACTCACAAAAAACCACATTGAGATAGGCCCAAGTCTGCTTTTTCCATTATTATGCCCACAATTATAGGTCTTTCGTGTGTGATTCATATTAAAATTCAAAATAATAGCTACACAGACTTAGGAAGTGTCCGGAGTCCTGTATCTCTTACTCACATACACAAAATGTTGATACATACATATATTGTCTACAACGAACTTCAATTAAGTATCCTTTTCTCTTACCTGCAAAGAAATAAAAAAAAAAAAACAATTAAGTAAAAACAATCCAACAAACAATCAAGAAAAAAACTAAAGGCAATATTAAATATCCACACAGACATCGGTTTAATCTTCTGGGAGTAGAATATGGCCTGGTCAAAGTGAGAAGAAAAAAAAAACTTTTATTTTCACCAAAACCATAAAACATTTAGTTTTGAAAAATTACTGCATTTTTTCTATCTCCTCTCTCCCCTCACAAAAAAAAAAAAAAAAAAAGTGTCCTTGCTGGTGTAATGAACCTTCAACTTTTTTACACTCAAACACACACATACCCCAAAAATCGTCTTACTCATCATAGTTTTCTCTCTCTATCTCTCTTGTTGGCTACCCCGCTTCCTCTCTCTCGCTGACACTATTGCGAGTTGATAAAATAAACTTTTCACCAACTCCATGCATAAGGGGTACACCAACAGTTTTCACCAACTTCTATGGGGTTCTTTCTTTACCAAGTTCGAATTTTCGAAAATTCACCACCAAAATACGCAGTAAAACAAAAAACCGTAAAACACCTCTCAACAACGATAAAATCGATTCCAAAAATTTCACCTCAACTATGAATATAGATGTTTTGTGGGCAACCTGATGAGATGGGGTGCAGTTTTTCAACATAGGCTCTCTCTCGGGTTGTTGGTTGTTCCTTTTGTTTGGGTGATCCGGGTGGGGGATGAAATGTCGGCCTCCTGTGATGATGACAGTTCCTGCTGATGGGGGGTTGTTGGATATTTTATTTTATTATTTTTTTTTTGTTGGGTTTTCGAAACTATTGTATGACTCACTTTGGTTGGTATACACAGACGTTTGTCGTCGTCGAACGTTGCATGTAAAGGAAACTTAAATCGAAATCATGTCGCCAGGATTTCTTATTCTTGGTCGTCATCAAATGAATACGGAAAGGGGGTTGATAGGACTCCCTTTAGGTTTCCTTGAAAGTGTAAACGAGATTGTGCGGGATGGAGGGGAGGGGGAGTATGAGAAAGAACAAAAAATAGAGAAGTAATCGTTCCATTCTAAGTATAGCTGCACAGTGGAACGAATAAGAAAATGTTCTGTTATGCGATGCACTTGTTACCAAGGGGATTCGAATTGTTAACCAACACCATCACCACCACCCAACCTCCCACTTGCCAATACGAAGCACACAAACACTTTAGGGGTAGAATTTTGGCGGTGGTCGGCCAGCCATAGGTTGTGGAATGAAATTGTTAAAACGGTAAATTCTCGCAAATCCGCAAAAGATGGCAACACACACTGCAACCGGTTTGTCGGTCGTTAACGTGCGTCCTGGTGGTAAAAGTTGATTGCAAAGCACACACATACTCACACAGGCACACACACATTGCGCATCACATTTCGATGCAATTTAGCATTTGCAGTTTTGCGGTTATGTATGTGTGTGGTAAAGGACACAAAACGACGAGCAGTCGTTCGCGTTATGCACGCATATATTCGATGCGAGCACGCACACATGCTGTCCCCTCAATGCGGTGGTGTAAAATTGCAATTTCCATTATTATCCCTTCTGATCCAAATTCAAATCCCTCATCATCGGCAGCTTGGGTAGCCGCAAAAACCCGCTCATTTAAAAAAGAAAATTAGTTAAAAATAAGCCAATTAGTCCAATCATCTCTCTGAAGGCTTTGCCAAAAGGGCAGGTTTGTTGTTGTTTTTTTTTCAATCCGCATAATCTCGAAAGGTAAGAAATTTTAATTTTATTTTGAACTTAATAAACTCACACTCATGAATAGGCACGTACAAGATGGCTGGTTGAAATAAAAACCCTACTTCCTTTATGGCAATATCCACCTATTCATATACCTACCTTTATTATTATCGACCCTTTTTTGTGGCTTCTTTTTGATGTTGAAACTGAAAGGTTTTACCTTTGCTTAGTTATTTGTTGTTGTTGTTTTTGTTGACTCTATGGGATTTACTGAGCTGGATTAATTCGAGAAAACGGATGAATTGGTTGGATTGTGTGACGTTGTTGTTGTTGTTGTTATATCGATTCGAGTGTTTATACATATAGTTTATTAGTTTGACGGATTTTGAAGGTTTTCGTTATTGGCATTTGTTTAGGTTTTGAGATTTTTGCACTTTCAGAAGCTTGATTGTGGATAACCAAAGTTATATAACATGGTAGACGAAAATAGCTTTGGATGTGGGATTAGTTTGTAGACTGAAAATATGACGGTAAATATAATATCGAGCATGGAATAGCGATATACATGTTAGAGTTTTGGAAGTTGGGAGGGCTTATAGACGGAATATTAGATTTGGAAGTTCTTTCCAGTTCTTGGGTCTTCTACTTCCTTCTTGTCTCCTCCCCGACGGGTTTCACCTTGTCGTAGTGGGGGGACTTACGTCTATTCTCTAGCTGCTCGATCATTTCTAAGGATTTACTGGGTCATGAAGGGTGGAATTGGTAAGGTCTCCGGCTACTTGCGTGGCTAGAGACTTTTAAGGTTTTACTGGTTTATGACGGGAGTAAGCTGGTAAGGTCTCCGGCTACTTGCGTGGCTGGAGACTTTTAAGGTTTTACTAGGTTATGACGGGAGTTAACTGGTGAGGTCTCCGGCTGCTTGCGTGGCTGGAGACTTTTAAGGTTTTACTAGGTTATGACGGGAGTTAACTGGTTAGGTCTCCGGTTGCTTGCGTGGCTAGAGACTCTTAAAGTTTTAAAAAGGTTTAAAAAAAGGTAAGTCTCCGGTTACTTGCGTAACTGGAGATATCTTATTTGCAGTAGCAAATAATAGTGGGATCGTCGTCCCAGTTCTTTAGAACAAAGACTAGGAGTGGCTTTCCTAGTTTGCCGTAAGGTGAGCAAAAGACTAGGAGCGTCCAAAAGGAAGCATACTAAGTTGTTGGTTACTACCTCGACCAACTTTTTGGTGTGTGTATCCTAAGGGTTGACAGGCCCAGAGTTTTGCAGGAACTCATCTGGAAGTGACCTCGGTTGCGAAGCTCCACCGGAAGCTATATTCTAGTACCATGGGAGATAATGCCCATTTGAGATGAGGGTTGAGTTTTACTCTCTGCTCAAACCCTATCTATGAGGTAGCCCTCTAGTGGGAGCATCATGGTGGCTTGGTTTATTCCGAATGCGGAGACACACGGTTTTCAAGATTCTTTTCTTGAATTCAAGAGGTGTTAGATAGACCTCGCCTCCAAAGCAAGAGGTGTGCATATGCTGTAACATATCACAACTTTGCGACCAAGATAGCTTGCCATGTCGGGGTTAATGGTCAGGACTAAATCTGACTCCAATGGAGGTAGGCCTCCCGTGGGATTGAGCCATAATAGGCAGGTGCTCACGTTAAACCAAAAACGATCTTCCCTCTTGTCTTGTTTAATTTTCTTTTTGATTATGTTTTCTCCCATTCGGTAATAGGGCTCAAGCCCGGTTAAAGAAGTTGATGCGACTATTTCTGCAAAGGAGTCTGCCTCGTCGTTTCCATGAACAGCCACGTCACCAGGTACCACCCACTGAAGTGTGACTCTGTTCTGTTTGCCAAGTTCGTTTTGGCTGTTTATTCACTACCACACTAATTAAGGTCTGATAGTATATGAGCTCAGTGCCTTGAGTGCAGCTTTAAGACAATGTTCTGGTAATGAAATTCTTTCGAGATTTCGATCCTCTATGGCGATCCTTATGGCGTGAACTGCCACATTATAGCTTCGAATCACAAGAAATTTTGCGATTTTATTTTTCTCTCTGTCTCTTTAGCAAAATATAGCACTGGCGAACCCTGATAGAAACAAATTTCGATTTTCTAAATGTAAAATGAGCAATATCGGACTAAGAACATTCCCCTACGGAACACCAGCAATAAATCCAATAATGCAAGGGTAACTGGTGTAGAAGTATGTGGTCCGGTTGAACTATCTGGCGAAGCAGAAATACGAGCAACGAAAGCCTAAACGATCAAATCAAAATGCCTAAAAATAAATCTGCAATTGATTTCCGAAGCTAAGGGAGACTAAATTATTTCATTAAGTTAATCAGAAAAAACCTCAGAACAGTGACGCGTGTCATTACTGGCCTCTGTAAGATAGGAAGCGCTTAAGTATTCTTGCCCTAGCTAGCAGTAAGACTTTAAGATTCTTCAACATTCATGAGGAGACATCAACCGGATAAACTTTTTCATCAAGGAAATAGTTATGTTTATGGGACGTCACCAGATCGAACACATCAAAACTCTATACTCACTCCAAATGCTCAACTTCTTTAATGGAAGAGCTGCAGGATGAGCAATCTCTTTCAGTTCTAAATGAAGTCGAATTCAATAATAGAGCGACAGGGCAATAAAGTTCAATATTATTCATTTTTTCATTCAAGTAGACTGGGTATCTTCTAGGATCTTCCCTTGGTCCGCTTCTCTGGCTTCGGTTCGGACACTGTTACCTAGAGATGTCCCTTTTGTTGCTTTCAATGTCACTCGTCCTATGTTATGTCATTTTTTCTTCGATTCGAGCGTTTCAGGCTCTTTGCTTTTTATTCCTAGAAACAGGTGTTCTTCTGCATACATACATACCGCATTTTATGCATCTTTTTTAGGAAGCATGTGTTTCCCGAAACTCATCATCAAACTAGGAGGTTTCGGGTTTGTGGTGGTCATTTAAAACCCCACATGCCAAAGGCAACATTCCTGATATCTTCTTGGCAATATTGACAAGTTTTCCACATTGGATGCTATCAGAATGAGACTTTTTTCAATAGTTCATAAGGCTTTGATCGATGAAGAACTAATCGATCTCTTGGGATTGGAGCTGTCCAACATCAAATTTCATCATAGTATTTCTTTGTCGCAACATCAACCGCCATATATCAGACGTCCACGATACTGGCGAAGAACCTTCCATCGATACCAATGTGGTCAATCTAGTTGACGGTAGACGGATCAGGAGATCCCCCTTACATCTTCTGAAGGGTGAAATGCCCCGCAGCAAATTCTATTAGCCATAGAGATTTTAAATTTTCCCTGGAAAAAACGGAACAGGAATTAATACGATATTCAGAAAGCTCACAATATTTCAGATGTTCTTCTTCGTATTAAAAAGTAAGCTTCGCATCAAATACACCTGGGACTCGCTAAAATAACTCATCAGCTCTTGCTTCTTGCGTGGATTTTCGGCTCGCTGGTACTTCGGTCATTAGCAACGTCTATTAATTAAGCTCCTCAGAAACATGAATTGACTTTTCTTTAAGGCTTACTGAAATTTCCTTAATCAACGAAGAATTAGACCAACGCCATAGCAAAGCTATAAAAATAAGTTATGGTTTAAAAGATACCCAGCTTCTATGAAAATTGAATATTATATCCAAATGCAGAAGTGCCAGAGCATAAATACCCCCAAAAGTACCTAACTAAGATGCACTTCTTGAAAAATGAGTAAACAAGCCATTACAGAAATTCTTCTGTTCTATATTTTTATTATCATCAAACACTTTCGTGAGCTGCAAATTATAATATAATTTACAATACCCTTCCCCACCGGTCCCTCTGGGACATAAAATGCCTACAAATTAATACTAAGTCGCCGCATATTTAAGACATTTTATTTATGGGATACTTAAAATTCGTTTAATAGTTGGTTTATATATATAGGAACACCCTTAACCCTCAGTAATGCTGCTACAATCTCCCCGAATTTGTGCGCTTGCAAAAATAGCCCAACACCAGAGAGACTGATAAAAAAAAAGTACCTCCCTGGCTCTTGCCCGAGGAACAATAAAATATGAATGACTCATTCCGGGGGTTATTTTCGGAATACAGACGCATAATTTTCATTTCATTGTTTGTTGGTTCGTTGGTTTGTTTTCTGCTCCAAATGACAAAACGCAATGTAGGACTTCTTTTCAATGTTCAACGCTTAGAACTACAACACTCCTTTCTCCAAGCCCCCCGCATTCTAGCTATAGACCAAGCTTTACAATGTCTTTGTCTTGCGCTCGACTGACTTCCTACCACTCCTTGGGTGTCTTTATTGCTTGCGCTATTTTTGACGACCTTTCCTTGCATTATATTTATTTGTTCATTTTTTATGACATTTTCTGGAAGACGACCGAGAGACGATGTAGTTAACTCAAGGAGTGGCTTTAGCTCGTTCTACAGAGAAGGAGTCCAACAGCTCTCCGACTGCAAACAAACTGTTGATGGTCCGTGGACGTCATGCGTCGTTTATTCGTTAACAACAACAACAACAAAAAACGAGGAAAACGAGGAAAGTTGGCTCCTCTCATCATGGTCAACAATAAGCAGCAACCAACGAGTCTTTGTGGCGTGGATCTTGATGGAGCATGGCATGAAGTAGGAACTCTCAAAACTCATAAGTCCATGCAGTAAGTAAAAACTGTCTACGCCATTATGATGATACGTTCTATGTTTAGATCTGCAGTGAGTCAACACTTATCCCATCGGAAGCAGCAGCAGCAGTGAATTCCTCATCAGGCAGTCCTTAGAAGGCATTTAAAAGGGCCACAGGCTGATGACCAGGACCTCTCATACATACACACACATCTCAGTCGGAACTGCTATAGCCAACACGATGGCACTGTTAATAATTGATGAGCATTGTTGTGGCTATATATGTATCCCTTGCTGGGTGGTTATGCAACAAACAACGAAAACATTTGGAAGAAGGATACTCATGCTCCTTGGCTGGTGAAAAAGTGGTTTTCTCTGCATTTACTGAAGCAAACGATGAGTTTCTGTATCGCGTATATTATTATTTTCCTGGTAAAACAGTTAGTCGCTCCTTTTGCTGTTTGTTGAATGACCGACCGTATACCTAATATCCTTGCATATATCCTTTTCTGCACTCACTCGTCTCTCTGCACTCCCCTCAAACTCTTCCTCTTCGTAATGGTGGTGGATTTAAACTGTGCTATTAGACGATGGCGGCTCATTGTCTGATTACCGGTATCAGGATCAGAATGGAAGGCAAAATGGCTTCTAGGTTTCCATTTTGCGTTGCATGTCGTGTCGGTTCGTCGTCGTCGTCGCTGGGGGGGATTTTCGTTTTTAAATTAGAAAACAGGAATTTTGTTGTTGTTTTTTTTCTTTTATTTTACACAAACACATAGAAATTGTTGGGGTAGTTTTGCTTGCCCGGTTGCATGAGAAGTGTTTTTTCTGTTTGATTTTATTTCTCTATATCATGCTGCCCCACCATGATTTCAGATTGAATTGACGCCAGAATATAATTAAAAAGTAATTTTCACGATGAATAATAAATTGAAACGCCAAACAGACTGCAAGAGGCGGGTTGAATGGATGTTTTGTGTTTGTGTTTTTTTTTACAAAGTATTTGGAGAACATGACGTGCAAACTTGTCTATAAAATTTAAATAGCAGAGAGAATTGGTTTTATGTTGTGTTGTAATAGTTTGCAAAGAATAACAGAGCTGCTCTGTTAATTTATGACCACAGTAAGATGTTCGTTAGACAAAAACTTGAATACCTATACAATTATATTGACCAAGGTCTTCGCTAGTTTTTCTTTAAATAAAATATTTTGTATTGGCAAAGTGGAGATTGCTTTTTTTGATCGAATATATATGGCAAGTTGAAACGAGAAAGTTTCCAGATCGCATGTCCTTAGAAATTAAAATTAATGTTAAATGACTAAGTATTTGCAAAGTATATAATTGATGACTCAGCAAATTGAAGGTAATTATTAAAGTATAGGTAATTAGCCTAGGGAATGTGAAGGTCTAGCAATATATAAGTTTGAAGAATTTCGAGTGAAACAAAAAAAAAACTGGGTTAAAGGAATTTCTTTTAATCAAACTTCGAGCTCATACTGTTTCAACTACTCATACAATTTCAAACGCTAAGGTTGTGTTAACATTTCACTATCTGTTCGATATTTTTAACCCAATAGCATGTTTTATGATGGAAATGGGTGCAAAATAACAGAATTATGACATTTTGCCACTCGTGTAAATGTAGTATATAAGGTACACTATACGGAACCAATAAAAAAACCAATAAAATTTGCCTTTACCAAGAAAGTAAGTATCATAATACTTTTTTTTTAATTTTGTATTTATATTTTTATTTTTTAAAAATTTCAGATTTTTCGGTTCAATTTTATGATTCTAATCTATAAGACCCCATTGCATAATGGTAAGTATGTTTGACTATCAGCCTAAACCACAAATCATCTATTAGTATCTGCTGCAATGAAAAGACCCACTCATGTTATCCGTTCGGATTCGGTAGAAAATTTGTAAGCCTGCTCCATTCCTGCGGTGTTTCAACACACAACCAGCAAAGGTTAATATAAATAGTTGTAAGTTTTATGCTCTGGACTTTCTCGGACTTGCACCAAGTGTTAATACCGAAGGTACTTTTTTTTTAAATAATTTGTCCAACTTTTCTATAGTATTCAGTGTATATTGACATCATTGACAAAAATATCTGCCTTCTGCCTAGGCAGCAACATTGATGTAGCAAGAAGTCTATCTTAATATGAATAATTTTGAGGCGCACATCTCTCAACTCTCAACTATTCATGCACTTTTATCGGCTGGAATGGAGGGTACCTACAAATTTCTGCTGAGTCCGAACGGCAAAGATAAAAAGTAGTCGCCCTGAAAAAATCGTTTTTGTTTTTAAGGGGCTACAGCAGGTGGGAGTGTATGGAGGAGTGCTGATGTGGTAAATAGCTTGTACGGGGCTCCAACGAGCTCGTCCAACAGAGGACACGCCTCAAATGGACCGGGGTCATTGCTACTGATGCGCAAATCCAATGCGCTCCTTGAGTCGGTGGAGGAAGGCTGATGTGGTTGATCCGGGTAAGTCTCTTCGGAGCATTACTCACTGACATTGGTTAGTGGGACAGATTGCTGCTGATGCGCACTTCCCGCTCTGGGAGTGTATGTAGTAAGTCTAGTAAGTCTCTACGGAGCAATATCGATTTTGGGTTAACAGTGACGGATGGCTGCTAATGCAATTCTATTGCACTCCGGGTTTCTATCGACCGCCTCGTGGTGCCTGTGGATAGGTTACAAAAGTAACTGAGCCAACTAGATAGGATGGGATTGTCTTACCCAGTGTGCCGTAAGGTGAATAAAGACTAGTAGTATTTTACCTAGATTGTCGTAAGGTGAGCAGAAGATTAGGAGTATCTTTTCTAGTTTGCCGTAAGGTGAATAAAAGATTAGGGTTTGGCCGTGGCACGATGGTTGTGTGCTCGCCTGTTAACCTCATCATCACAGGTTCGATCCCTGCCGTCGTCTATGTCGTTTTAATTCCATTAAAACTTTCTAAAATTGTCATCCATGGGTTGCTGGTTTACTAATTACATGTTGTTCAGGCATAACACTAACAACATGTGATTGAGTTAAACTAGTATGCCCAACAAGGATGAACATGAATAAAAAATAATGTGAATTATAAACGACATAGAAATAAGACACGGCATTTCTCCGCTTTAGCAAAGCCGCCATCCCCGGAGATAAAATATCTGAGACAACCACCAACAGTCTCAGAACATCGTGCCACACATCTTTCCTATCCTTCTTTCTCTTCATTAACTTCACGCCCGCGCTGTGTTGAAACATTTTAAGGGTAATTATAATCCCTTGAGCGCGGGTAGATTATAAAAAAAAAAAAAAAAGGAGTATCTTTTCTAGTTCGTCGAAAGGCGAATTTAAGACCAAAAGGAAGCACACTAAGTTGTTGGTTATTACCTCGACCAACATTTTGGTGTGTGTATCCTTAGGGTTGACAGGCCCGGAGTTTTGCAGAAACTCATCTATAAGTGACCTCGGTTGCGAAGCTCCACCGGAAGCTATATTCTGGTGCCACGGGAGATAGTACCCAGAAGATTGAGGGCTGTTGCGTCCTGGACACTCCTGGACACCCCTCTCCTTTAACTATCTTCATGATAGTGAGGTTGAGGGCTGTTGCGGTTGCTTGGTCCATGCCTATCCCTCTTCTTCAAGCTATCTTTAAAGTAGGCCCCCTAGTGGTGGAGTGGTTTATTCCGAATGCGGAGACACATGGTTTTCAAGCTTGCCTGGATTTAAAAGCTGTTAGATTGACCTCGCCTTTAAGTAAGAGGTGTGCACATGCTGCAACATGTCACAACTTTGCTACTCAGATGGCTTCGGCTATATCGGAGTTAATGGTCAGGACCCAATCTGACTCCGATTAGGGTAGGCCCTCCGTGGGATTAAGTCATAATCGACAGGTGCTCACGTTAAACCAAACATAGGTTCCCCATAATCCAACATCCAAACAATTACCCTGATCATAAAGAAATTTGATAGTGCAACAACTCGTAGAGAACCAGGACCTAATGACTTACAACTACTAACCATTCATGTGTGAGTGTTACTGGGGATGGAAGGGATTTACAATATTTGCTGCCGATTCGGAACGACTAATGAGCAGCACTTTTCACGACGAAAGATCCTCTTGGATGATTTGTCACTTCCTCGTAAGATCCTTGATCGTCATTGAACACATTTTTTTGCAGACCCTCTATCCAACGCACTAACCATTATGCAAAGAAGTACTACTATTACTATCATTATAGTACTTTGAAGAGTCTATCTTCCTTGGAGTATTTATTAACCCCATAAACGACACCTAGGTCAAGGTCCCATGAAGTATTACCCTAGGAAACTGCTGCTACTTTGAATTGGCGAAACAAATGGGTTTAAAATTTCTTACGTCTCAGGATGAAGTGCACACTGTTTAACACACTACCTCCTGCTTATCTGTGCTGAGTATAGAGCTGATACTGAACTCCTTACACAAAAATTCTTCGACAAATATTTCGTCATATCTATGAGGAGGGCCAATTGAGAAAAAGATAACACCTATCAGCTGTACCAAGAAGTGAATATAGTCCGGAAAGTCAATATACGTTCCCTATAGGTTGCCTAAGATATCTCGGTCACTTAAGAGCGAATGGGTAACAAAGCTTAAGCCAAGAGTCTTCAAATCACAGACCCCAGGTTCGAGGTGACATGGAAACCCGAACCTCCAGTAAATCTTACAATTCACACATACTTTTTCGGCGTGTTACATCGCACTATTCTCATTTTCAAAATGAAGAAGTTAAAGAGATACACTGATGCATGTATGGTCTACGAAATACGAGTTTTGGTCACCGCAACTAATATTTGTAGCTTCACTTCAGCTAGGACAGTACCATACATTTACGTGCTTTATTTTCGTTTAGGCGCCAATCAATCCATCTTAATTCTAATTGTGCCTTAGTTTCTCATGTGTCTTAGCTTGGAATTAAACTATGTATATAAAATATCATGTACCATTATGTTTAGACAGACATTTATCATCTGAAAAACGTGCTTACTCAAATAAATAAGAATCTACTGCTGTGATCCGTTTGTACCAATTATGGCAAAAGTTTTCGAAATCTGCTTCTGAAATTGATCTTCGCAGCCAGTACAACAAATTATGAAATCTAATATACCCAACAAACTCTTTAGAATACGCTGCGATCATGATACTAGAAATCAGAAAAAAATTAAATCCGATGTTCCACAAGGAAGTATACTAGGACCTACTCTACTTGTCAATGCTAGACATATTCCAGTAGGAAGAAATGCTATCATGGCCAGCTTTACTGATAACACTGATATTATTGCTAACATTGATATTGGACACTGATATGCGTTCAGTGTATGCGTACAGAAACGCCAACAGCGCCAAACACCTTGAAATGACTTTGGATGCAAAGCTCAAATAGAAAAAACACATCAAAAGAAATGAACGAACGAACTTAACTTCAAATATAGAACAATCTACGGGTTGCTGGGAAACAACTCAGACCAATTCAAAATAATGCTATATGTATAGACAAGTACTGGAATCTGTATGGACATACATATGGGAAATTCAGAAATTCCTCCATGGAATAATTAATTTCCTCGGCATGAAAGAAGCCATTCCAACGGTGTACTGCGCAATAAGCGACTTCGAAGTCGTAATTCCTACGAAATAGAAACGTTCTTAAATGTACAAAATAATATGCCGAAATTAAGAAGCTCCAATCATCATGACCTGTTGGTGGTTTAATAAATTTGGAAAAGCATTCAAATTTTAAAATTCCCCCAACGTGACTTTAAATTAAAGGAAGACAAATCATTTGTCGATCTTTCATAGTTTGGTCCTGAATCCCACGTGATATTCGTGCGGTAGGAGTCCCATAATACTTGGTAACGATTTTCACTTGACCGAGGTTTACGTGACAAGTGGTCATATTTGTACCCTTGGACTGAACAAATGCGTTTGAAGTGAGTTGTTTGTACAATTACCCTCGTGTACCCTATAAAACTAATCGGCTCGTAGAGAGTCTCAACATAGTGACTTACAACTTACAACTATTTCTATGTGTGTGTTCACGGCGAGAATGGAGAGGACCTAAAATATAATGCCGAATCCGAACGAGATAGGTAAGATACACTTTTTATGACAAAACATAATCTTGGGGGATTTATGGCTTCCTCGGAATCGGCAGTAACTCTGAAAATATTTTTTATATGTTAGATATCCGTCATCACAATCCAATGCACTTAGCTTAATGTCTGAGAAAGTTCTTTAAAAATTTCGTATCAAAGTTTTTTTCTTGTTGAAAGGAGGTAACTTTTGAAAAGTATCTTTTTTATTAATTTACAACCCTATGATGTACCTAATACAAATTCAAAACTACCTGACCTTTAGTTTAGCTTAACCCCTTTGATTTTTTTAAGCAATAAAAATACTTTTTAAACAGTTTTTATTTAAATAATTTAAACATAAAAATCTAACATGCAAAACTGACAGGCACTTACAAAATGTTTGCGTGGTGAATTGATGTTTTTTTTTGTTGTTTTTTTTTTTGCCTTCAAATCGATTTAATGACAGCAATTTTCTTCAAAAGGGTGTTTAACTTCATAATGCAAAACAATTTATGAACTTGAAAATTTTCTCATATTAGACTAAACCCTTGAAACGCATTACTGATTTAACCAGCGGGTCAACCCTCATTGCTCTTTCCATTTTTTCGTTTGACTCTTGTTTATTTAATTTGTCTCGATAAATTGCCCGCAAAGGATTTATAAATAAAATAATCTATCTCAGCCATCACCACCACCGACCGATTCATTGCAATTCAACTAAGTCCCGTTTTTTTTTAATTGTCAACTTTATCCCCGACTAATCTTTCAGCAGCAGTTCATCCGATTAATTACTGAACCACGACTATCAACAGTTTTATACAAAAGGCCAGATTTGATGTGCCCGACCAGAATCAGAATCCGAAGCCGAAGACCGACCCATATTCCCATTCAGTGTGATACTGGTTTCATCCCTCGAGACGACAATGACAACGGCAGTCAGTCATTCAGTCAGCTTTTATCCTTTCATTGTTTGCTTTTTAATCCCAGCCATCAGGCATTCATCAGGAAACAGAAAAACGAAATAAAGGACTAACAAACAAAAAACAAAAAAAAAAAAAACAGGACCAAACCGATGACAGAGAGTAACAAAAACTAACAAAAGGCTTTTTGTTCGGTTTTTTTGTCTCCTATCTCTCCGATGGGTCTCTGGATGTAGGATATCCACTTGAGATGCGATTGCATTTAACCACACCAGCCGACCATCGAGGACTCAGCCAAAGTGGAAAAAAATCGATTAATGGTTCAACCAACGAAAAAGAATAAAAGACCGAAGAAACTTGAACATTTTGTGAACCACTTTGGCAGCATAGATAAAGATAACGGGAGAAAGGGCCGACATTCCGACAAGCACCCAGCTCCAAGCCAAGGATGTGTGGTGTTGGTTGTACAAAATGTGCGGTAGCCCTGTGTTAAACCCAAATTCTATCATAATTTAAGAAATTTTCATTTTTTTATCCTTTCTTCGTCCTTGTCATCTTTGTTCGCATTTTAGTTTGGTTAAAAGTATGTTCTGTTTCCTCTCTTAAAATGCTTCTTTTTAAAGTTTTGAAGCCAAAAAACCAGAGTGATCCTTTTACCTCCTGTCGTTCTGCCCCAGCCCCTTCCCACTTGAACACATAAAGAAGCTAGTAAATTCGAAGCTTTGAGCCATGATAAGATGATAAGTGGTTTTCGTTTCTTTCCTGACGATGGCAGGTTATTGGATTATAATTCAACAATTTTTATTTTTATTTTTTTTCGTGCTTCTTCTTCTGAAGATTGAGGTAGGTAGGAAGTTTAGGTTAGGTTTGTAAAGGTGTGCAGCGCCAGCAAAAAAAAAAAAACACGAAATGAAGCGAAGGATTTTGTGATGAATGAATTCTTTAAGTTTACTTGGGGGAGAAGGAGTGCGGTTTCGGAAGTTAGGATGTGTGCTGACGTAGCGAATAATGAACGATAATGGTTTTGAAATTGAGTGGATTTATTTTCTCTTACAAAAAATATACTTTTTTTTTTTAAGGTTTAACATGTTTATCCGGTGTATGAAGCACAAAACGGTACGGGTTATTGGATGATCTTTCAAGTCTTTTGCTTATTGAATAACATGCCAGAGGTAAAAAGAAAAGTAGCGGGCAATAATTTGGACCATTTCTTGAGTGCTTAGTTGAATCTGAGTTAAATCGGAGTTAGTTTATCGTTGTAATAAATTAAACTCGCGGTAACACAGAAGCTGTTTTTCGTTTTTCACTGGAGGATTAGCTGTAGCTTTAGGTTGAATGGAATTAACCTTAAAAATACGAGTAGTAATATCAAGCATGAAAAAGTGAGCTTTGTTGAATTTTCGGAATTTTTCAAAGTCTGAAAACTTTTCCGAATATCACCAATGAAAACCTGAGTTATATAAGAACCGGTGTGCGCAAAAGAACCATTAATATTTAGGTCCAACATAAAATCAAGAATGATGTCGTTTAGGATCAAAACCTTATTTACATCGAAATAATCACAAGATAGCGCATCTCTTTGCCGAAATTCTGTGTTTTTTTTTTGGAATAGTTCTGAGTAGCTATTCCTAGGGTCCATATTTGACCAAAACATATCTGGATCTGTTTTCCCTAGTTCGACCATAGCCATTTAGAGCTTCAGATGATGAATACTTCGAATCCGTCTTTGAAGTCGATGAAAAACTGGTGATTCGCAACTCGATATTCATTTGTCTTTTCCAGAATTTACGAATACGTAAAGATTTGTTCTATTGATCGATCTACCGATCCGCAAGCCAAACTTTCCGACTATAGATTGTATCGAACAGTTTTAGACCTTCAAACTGTACGTTGTATAGTATGTGATTTGCGCGGTTAAGTAGGGATAAGTCCCTATTTCTTGCAGGAAATAGTATCCCCTTTTTGGAAATGGGGCTTTTGGAGCTGATAGTCTAGTCATGGAGGATGCTGAGCTCTCTTTGATTGGTAAGCCATCAGATCAAGTGGCTTTAAAATTTTGAAGAGCTAAGTCTATGTCTTATATGTATGCTGGATGGACAATTGGGTCTTCATTCACTGGAAGTGGACAAGCTTCTTGGAATAATACCCGCTATACATGATGCCCATTCACCATCTGATGGAAAAACTGGCTGAAATGATCTACTCTTTTCCTGTTTCAGTGACTAAGTTACCTTCGATTTTTCGAAGAGCCCGCGTTACGGTCTTGAAACCAGCAGCTAGTTTGCCCTTCAGTATATGAGTAGGTCCTCCTTGTAGACTCTGGGAATTATCTAGTCCCTCAAAATTTACGAACCAAGATATTGTATACGTGGCTTGTATCAACCGTCTGGAAAACACCAGGTTGCTTTGGGAAACTTAGCCTTCAAAAAAAAGTTTTACTTATCGTGTATTATGAGCAGCTACGAAGTCTATCATTTGGAGGCTTTTATCTGTTGTCACTTTGTGGAGGATGTGCTTGCCCTTTCGAAGATGTCTTCTTTCCGTATTTTTTAGTACTGCAAGTCTCCCAGAAAACGTTGAAATAGTACAGGGTATGCAGGTCCGTCCGAGAGGTCCTTCTTGACACGTTCTTCAACTTCATGATATCACTGCTGTTATACAGTTAACAATTCTTTCTTCATAGCATATCTGGTCTTATCCATCATATCTCCTAGATTGCCTCAAAATCTAGATGATTCGGCATGAGGGTAGACTCAAGACACCTGGGGTGAAAGTGTTTCTACGTTCCAGGTACATACTGTCATATATTTATTTTTGGATGCTCGGGTTCTTTCTCATGACATAAACAGGAAAACGCATAATCCGATGTCAGTAACCCAATTAGCAGATATAAGAACTGCCATTGACCCATAAGTATCTCTTTTTCAGCAACCTAGCTAGTACTAAGTACAAGTTAAGGGTAACTTTCGTTAAATCTGTCTTTCAAAATGTTGACGACACCACTGTTTCACTCTATTGAATTCATTCGGAGTAAACTATCCTCCTAATGGGTTCGTCCCAGACTTAGACCGACTGATTCGAGAAACCCATTCCGGATGGACGAGACCAGTACCCAGGGCTATACCCAATTGGTTATAAAATATGGACACTTTGTATATTAGCTAGTCATCAGTACTTTGTTGACACTAATTTATATCCACGTCCTACAACAGACACAAAAAAAACGACAGTCTCAAATCCCTTAGTTCTTCAACTAGGGGTTAATTTACCCGAAAATGAAACTTTCAGCAATTAAATTTAATTCTTTAAGTTCAATGTCACCTTTAAAACAGTGCAAGTGCATTTAAAATATAAGATTTTCACTATTCATTGTTTCGAACCAAATCCGCAGTGACCTCAAAAGCTACTGATGACTCGGAAATGGCAAAAAACGATTCCATTATCTCTCCAAAGGGTTTTTTTTTTTTTTTTTCAGTAAGTACCAAAAACACTTTCTTTAAATTTGATTTCTCTTCGTCCTTGAATTCATATCCTTCGCAATCCTTTAATTCACTTTAAAACATAAAAAAGTTTTCTATTTCCAAAAAATATAACCCCCTCATTCGGGGTTTAATTTACCGACAATCCTTCCCCAATGGTGTTGCAAATGAAACTTTAGCAGTTCAATGTCACGTAACATATTACAATAGATACTTCTTCGCTCGTATCTAACCCATAAACCTCTTCAAAGACACCATTAAAGTAGTAAAGGGTAAACTAAGGAAAAAAATCGACTAAAATAACTTCATCACTCCCTGGGGCTTAATAGACAATCAAAGTTCTTCTCTTTATTTTTGTTGTTTTTGTTTTTGCTTATTTCTCTTCTTTTGTTTTGTGACATTTTTGTCATCTTTCATCTCGACTGACTTTTTCGTTATCCTTTCATCCAGTTGATGATCCGCATAGTTTTCTAACACTTTTCTTCATCTCTCCCTTCACTCATCACCGCGCTGCCGATGAAAAACATTCCTAGGACACTTTTTTTTAAGGAGGATTTTAGTTGGTTCTAGAAACATTTTTCGGCTTCTTTCTTTAGCCTTTCGAATTTTTGTCGTTTTACCCTCCTTGTCCTTGGTAGAGGTACTTTGTCTTTTTCTTTAATTAAAGTTCTCTTCTACACGAAGAATTGAATGAAAAAAAAGAATTCTACACACACAAGCACGTCCTTTTAAAAATATATCTTTTCTTCAACTTGTTCTTCCATTTTTTTTTTTCAATTCTCTCAAATGCGGCTCGTCTAGGAACAGAGCTCAATTTGACTCCAATAACATTCTCCAATAATGGTAGTCATGTCACATGCCTACCATATTTCGAGTTCCTTCTCTCTAACCAACCACCATAATATACATTCCAGACGATAGGATCCCATTCAAGGAGCAAAACTTTGGCTGAAGCTGATGCTGAAGGAGGAACATCAATTTTCCGTATTGATGATAAAAAAGATCGATATCTTCCTATACGAGTACGAACGAGTATATCCTTAGAATGGAACTTGAACCCTTAAAGATGGTTGTCTTGAAGACAACAAAAACACACACACACTCTTTTCTGTACCTACAGAGAGTGAGAAAAAGATATATGACTCAAAACCATTTGTTAAGGACATTGTCTTGGATAGCTGGATGGGCCGAGGACGAAGATATGCCTTATGGTGGCACGGAACTGGCTCTAGATGTCTGGGTGGCGTTTCAAGCCTGCACATGCCATTTGTGGAAGAAGAACTTATGACAAAAACATGAACCTTAAGGATGAAAATACAATCCTCTCAAGACTCTATACAATGACACGGACACCGATCCAAGACGAGGACGAAGACTCGTAAATAGTGTGTTTCGAAACTCAACACTATCACAGGCTGCATCACCAGCATCAGATTCAGGGCATACATAAACGGGATGAGATAAAATAAGCAAATTTCCTGTCACACAATAAAGCCGATGCGATGGTGCTAGATTGAGATAGTGTTGGTCCTTGTGGGCCTATAAGGCTGTTGGTGTTTCGGTACACAATTTATTGTCCTTATTGAATGGACATGGCAAAACAATGAACAAGAGAAAAGATGATATCACTCTACATATACGCAAAAGCTGACGCCCTAACTTAGATCGGGGCTGATGATTCTATTGTGGAAGATGAGACAATGGCAAATTACCTTGACTTAACATAGAGGTAAAGGTAAGCACGACCGACCAGCCGACAAGCTACGAGTACGACAATGGGGGGACATATTAATATTATTTGAGAGAAGAATCTTAAAATTAAATGACCCTGGCTTTGAAATGCCAAATGGTCTTTAACATCAAAAGGTCTATTTATGTTAACATCATTGTTTGCTGATGGGAAAATATTTGCATATACATATTTACGTACGCCATTTTTATGTTTAAGGATTTATAAATGTGTAATGAAAAAACTTAATTGTTTCATTATTTTGGGAAAGCAGGCATTGCGGGGGCTGAAGGTGTATCTGCTTAAGGAAACAAGTTTGAAGCAATTTTTCTTCAGAATATGTTCAATTGACAATGATGAAAATGTTAGAAAATTATTATGAGAAAACTAGCATGAGAGAAAAATATCATACGGGAAAACTGTCATTCGAGAAAACTATCATGGGAGAAAAAAAATATCATGTGAGAAAACTATCATGCAAGGAAGCTATCATGCAAGAAAACGATAATGCTACAAAAATATGCGGGAAAACTATCATGCGATAAAACTATAATCTATAATGCGAGAAAGCTATCATGGGAGAAAATTAGCATGAGAGATAAATATCATACGAGAAAACTGCAATGCGAGATATATCAGTCCAAAAAACTATAATGCGAGAAAAATTTCATTCGAGAAAACTATCATGGGAGAAAAATATCTTGCGAGAAAATTATCATGAGAGAAAACTTTCATGCGAGAAAACTATCATCCAAGAAATATATCATGTTAGAAACTATTATGCGAGAAAACTATCATGCGAGGGAGTTATCATGCGGGAAAACTTTATTGCTAGAAAAATATGCGAGAAAACTATCATGCGAGAAATATATTATACGAGAAACTATCACACGACAAAACTATCATGGGAGAAAAATATCATGCATGAGAATTATCATGCGATAAGACTATCATTCGAGAAAACTATTAAGCGAGAAAACTATCATGCGAGAAAAATATCATGCGAGAAAACTATTATGCGAGGAAGCTATTATGAGGAAAAATATATTGTTAGAAAAATATGCGAGAAAACTATCATGCGAGTGAACTATCTGGCGAGAAAACTATATTACTATATTGCATGAGAGAAAACTTTCATAGGAGAAATTATAATGCTAAGAAATATGCGAGAAAACTATCACGCAAGAAATATATTAAACGAGAAACTATCACGCGAGAAAACTATCATGGGATAAAAATATCATACAGGAAAACTATCATGCAATAAAACTATCATTCGAGAAAACTATCATGCGAGAAAAATATCATTCGAGAAAAATTGCATGCGAGAAAAATTTCAAACGAGAAAATATCATGCGAGTCAATTGCACTATTGTACGGGTCTCCTTGATGCTAGACTAAACGGTAGGGAAGTTCTGGACTCTTGGAGGCAGAAAGCTATTTATGTGACTCATTTTCCAATTTGTCGGAAAATTTCTAATTTATTGTAAAGGAATATGTTAACTTGGAATTGATTAATACTTGGTTATGTCCTGGTAAGCAGCACGAAAATTAGTCTGATGCTGACCAGGTGGTCTCCCTCGCAATAGCTATAAGTCCAGCCTACACCTGTTGGTAGCATACTTGAGTTGTTATTTCATTCAGAATGTTCAATTGGCAGTTTGCCTGTGATGAAATGTAGGATTTACAATACAAAACCATTTTTCTATTTCAAATTCTGTCGAACCGAAATGTTGTCTGTGCCTTTTTTTTTCTGCCTGCCTCTATCATCCATTCATCACTAGCTTAATATGCATATGTAGTACTCCTAGTCACAATGACAACACTCGCTACCAATAACCAGTCGTTGTCAATTCGAGTTATCAATTTTAATTAATTCGCACATTTGATTACATGTTTCCTACACAACTAGTAATTCATCCTTTCATTTCGAAATCCAACGAAATCAATTTCAATCCTTTCATCATCGCCAAGAGCTTTCATAAAAAATATATTAATGAAATTACTCAGAAATGGCTATCCCTTTTTGCAAACCAAAATTTTGTCGAGAAAAACAAAAAGAGTTGATATTTCTAGGAAGCTGGTTGTATGGTATCTCCGGCGCTGGATCATGGGAATGATGATGATGATTGGCTTCAAAATCCATTTAGTGATGGTTGAGTGTTTCAATTAATTAATCAATCACAGTATAGTTATATAGTTTGGGGTTTGGTCTATAAAGTCTAATTGTTGCGTTTCGTAATTGAGTTGAGTGGTATTCTAAGGAAGGAGTATTTGAAACTTGTCTTTGCTGTATTACAGGGTTTACCAAAGCTGATAACTCCTTCGAGTGGTTTACGTAATTGAATGATGGACATTGGTTGATAAATGTGAGATATTGCAGACTATTGTAGTTTTGATTCCATGGTCAAAGTAAATTTAATTAAATGATGACAATGGATGCATGTACATATATGCGAATTAGTTTCGATGGAGCAAGATCAATTTTTATTATTGCTGAAAGTTGTTGGACTCAAAATTTGCTAATAAAATTACCCGAAACAAAAAAAGCCAAAAATCATTCGTGCAATAGGGCCTCATAACTATGTATATTACTATAGGTAATTTACTGATGGTAAAGAGGTGAATCAAGATGGAATTTCCCTAGTCATTCTGAAGAAAGTTAGTCTCTGGAAATGATCGCATAAATGTCTAGTTGTTAGAATATGGTAATCTGTGACACAGCTGGGAACTTACAATGAATTGTGCAGTGAAACCTAGAACAAAGCAACCCATATCCAATTGCTCAAAATTGAGTCGCTCCTAGTAACCTTTCTACAAAAAGGAGCTTCCACAAAGGTGCTCTCGAAATAATGGCAGCTGAAGAAGAATTTTCTAGATGGAATTATATCAGTGTGTTCTTCAATTTCAGTAAGACCGAACTTGATGAACACCTTACATGAGCGAATCCGACTTATTTAAGGCTTAAGTCTTAAGATTTTTCAATACTAGCCTGGTTGTTGAAAAAGAGACGATGGTCTTAATGGGCCAACCGCAGCTCTCATCTACCACAATCTAGAAGATACGAGTACCATAAAATTTTGATATTTATAACAGTGATTCAGATTCACTGTGTCATTTTTATTTATTTTTCGTGCAATAAAGAGATTGTTTAAGCACGGTACAAACGTTTAGAAAATTTGAAGAAAATTTAAAAGGAGATACCGATTCACATTGGTTTCGAATATATTTATATCGCAATGGGAGGAAAACACTGAGCCGGGTGAAGTTTTCCACATTCGTGAAGTACGGCTAAAGTTAAAATCTCTGAGTTGAACTGTACGTCCGAGGCTGGCCTCAAAGGTAAACCGATGTCATTCCCTGAAGCACAAGTGGTAGGGTTATATTGTTTAAGGGATGGAACTCAATTGGCTATTTCACTAGAAAAATGTTTACAAAAATAACGGCAAAATAAAGAGGGAGGGAGATGAAACTTTGCGACTGTGCTCGAGAGACTTAAAGTCCAAAATCGCATGACGCAAAGACGCAAGGAATAGAAAACTTCTTTGCTCCTAATCTTCAAAACTAAACTCGGAAAGGAAATAATCTTCGAAATATCAGTTCGTAAGTTCGTAGGCACAACCTTCAGGAAGCGACATCAAATAACAACTTACGACTGATGGATATTTTAGAAGCTTCTTTGAAGGTGATAAGTAGCAACAGTGTTACACTTTTTCTTCGCGGCGCGATAATTGGTATCCGACCTTTTTTTTTTTTTATTTATATCAATATTGTTATTATTATTAGTTCGTTTAATAATAATAACAAATTAATCGAACTCGAATTAAAAAAAGAACAAAACAAATGAAACTCGACTAGATCATACGCGTATTAGACTAATATTTTGACAGATAGCCAAAACAGAAAACTGAAAGAGAACAACAAAAAAGTGCAACCTGTAGCTCGTTAAGATGAGCTACCACCGCGGCTGCTCAGCTGGGCTGGGTTCAGTGGAGGTGGAAGAATTCGCGATAAGGATTTTTAAATTGATTATCGCTATAATCAATTTAATGAAACGAAAGAAGATTTTTATTACAAGTACAGTGGGGTACTGTAATAAAAAAATGGGCGCCAGGAATTTTTGTTCGAAAGACAATTAGTAAAATTCCAAAACTAATGAATAAGTGGAAGCAAATAATTTTGTGAAATGAAAGACCGTTTTTATGATTTCCACTGGGGAATTGAAAAATAAATTTTATTTGGGAAACCTTGGTAGAAACCAGGATAAAAACCCAAAATTTTTTCGATAAAATAAAATACAAATGAATTTGAAAAGCAAATGAAACGCGTTTAGGCCTCTAACGATTGAAACTCAAAACTCGAAATAACAAATTGAATTGGTCGCGAATTAAATTTATACAGAAAGAATTAACAAAGGTCCACCCGAATTTTTAATACACAAAACAGTAAAATATTTTATTTGGACAAGATGTCCGATCAACTTATCTTTTATTTCTCGATTTACGTTCCTCCAACTTCTCGTTTCTCCTATTTTTCCCTTGACTTTGCTCCTCGAATCACTATTCCTTCTTTTTCCAAATTTTTGTCCTCGATCTCCTTTTTAAATTCTCTGCTATTTTCCTCGATTTTTTTTTTCTTTTTTAACTTTCTCGAATCCTTTTCTATAATCTTTTTGTTTTCACCTTATCGCTTGGTAAGCTCTCTCAAGAGTGAGCTTTCCTAGCTTAAAATCCTTTATTCTTCCCTCGACCATTCCAGTCACTCACACATACACACATCCAGCCAATCGTTTTCGCGATCATCGGTCACGGACACCGGCTTCCTGGAAACCTTTTTCGTTTCACAGAAAACCACCGTTGTCGAATCTCAAACGAAACTTTGCTCTCACACTCACATTCACGGATTCAGCAAGTTGTTGGATGTCTTTCCAAAACTTGCCGAATCTAAATGGTCGAGTTCAGACTATTATTAACTAAATTTCTCGAGAAAATCAAAAAGAATAAAACCGAGGAAAAGCCCTTTTCTAGGCATTCCCCTAGTTACCATTAAATACTCGCGAGTGTTTCGAAGAGCGAAGTCATTGTTACTAAATAATAATGAGATGAAAGAGGAAAGCATAATCTTAACACGAACTATATTCGAAGTGGACCTTTTTGAAAAAGACGAATTAATATCTTTAAGAAAATAATCTAACAGTTACTCTAATCGTTAAAGACCTTTACGCTTACAAATGGGATTTACGTTATTTTAGAAATTGAAAGTTAAGCAAAAATTTAGGATGTTGTGTTGTTTTGATTTCAAGGTAGGTAAGAGTCCGCCTGACTCGTTACCTCTTCAGCTCATCCGCTGGCATTCGTTTTGTTGCATGAGACCGCCCGTCTACATGCCAAGTATAATCTCGTAAGCCCTTTTTCTCGAAGAATTGCTCGAACCCTGTATTTGTCACTTTTGCAAAATGCTGGCTTAGTACACCAATGGTTGATGGTACCATGGTTGCCCTCAACCTCGCCAGAATTTTGCAGCCGCAACCAAGAAAAGAAGGGAAGGAAGGAAACGAAGGCCAGTCATTGTTGCGGTAAATTTTACCGTAACAAATCCCACCCTTACCTCCCCAAGAAATGTGTTTACCTTTCGAAGAAAAGTAAACCATTTCTTAAGGCAAAACTAGGAGGGGTAACAAAAGGTAAACAACACAAACATCGGATTCCATCATTACTGAATTAAAAAAGTTAAAAAAAAACGTTAAAAAAACTATGGCACGACTATAAAGAAAACGTTAAATTCTACTTAGTTTACAAAAAACAATCAGAAAAGAAGGTAAAATATAAAATTAGAACAAGAAACTAAGGGACTTTTGAATTAACCATCAACGTAAGGTTTTAAATCTTTTACGTGCCACGTACCCCGATCTTTCCCTCTATCATCCACTAGTAAGTATGTCCAAGGTGACACACGCTTACTAATTCTAAATGGGCCTACAAATTTAGTGGCTAACTTGGCTGCAAAATAAGTCGCTGCATCGGACAGCGCGAAATTCCTCCTCCACACGAGATCGCCAGGTTGATACTGCGTGTCTCTCCTCCTAAGATTATAAACTTTTGCGGTCTTTCTACTCGCCGCCTCCAACTTCCTAGCTATATCCTTACGAAGCTTGTCAAACTGCCTACTGATTTCCTCACTGCTTTGATCCCTCTCACTATCCCTAAGTCCTAAATCATGGCCATTAGTTACCATGTTCCTACCGAAATTTGCAAAATATGGGGAAACACCTAACACCTCATGTTGGGAAGTTCGGATCGCACAGGCTACCTTTGCCAGTTGCGAATCCCAACTCCGTTGATTCTCGGAGACATATGCACGAAGAGTGGTTTTAATAATTTGGTTAATGCGCTCCGCAGGATTCGCCTGCGGATGGTAATGCGCAGTATACCGAAGTTGTGACCCGTAAGCTTCGCCAAGCCTTTGCAGTTCCTTGCTGCGGAACTGGGGACCGTTGTCACAGACGATCCACTTTGGAACACCGAATAGAAGAAAAACGTTTTCTTCCAACTCCTTGCACACTGCTTTCGCAGTTGCAGAACGTAACGCGAACAAAAGTGGAAACTTCGTAAAGTAGTCTACCACTGTCAGAATATAAATAAATCCCCTCGACGACTTTGGCAATGGACCCACTAAATCCACGCACACCATATCCCAAGGTTTCGAATTCCCTACTCTTTCTGTCATAAGACCAGCTGGTTTCTCGTTAATTGGTTTCACTTTTTGGCAAATCTTGCAGTTCCTAACATACTTGGTAATATCCCCTCTCATTTTGGGCCAGTAAAACTTTTCTGCTACCCTAGCAAAGGTTTTCTTTACACCCATGTGTCCTGCTAATGGACTATCATGGCACTCGTTTAAAATTCTCGACCTATCCTTTTTTCCTATCACTAACTTCCACTCCTCACCATTATCATGAACGACTATATGGTTCAACCTAACATGTTTATAGAGCCGCCCATTCTCAACTCGCCAAGATGGGTATTCTAAAGGGCTCTTTTCTACCTGCGATTTCATTTTAATCACCCAAGGGTCCGAATCCGCCTCAGAGACACCAGCTACTTCTGGCACTCCTCGCGACAACATATCAGGAACGACATGTTCTTTGCCCTTTCTATGAATGATCTTGAAATCAAATTGTTGGAGCCGAATGGCCCAACGAGCTAATCTACCCTGCGGATCCTTAAGGTTACTCAGCCAGACCAATGAGTGATGATCAGTCACGACAGTAAATCGAACCCCCTCGACATATGGTCGCAACTTCTCAATCGCCCAAAGGACAGCCAAGCATTCCTTTTCGGTCGTAGAGTAGTTCCTTTCGTTCCTATTCAATGACCGACTAATATAACAAATAGCTTTCTCCCCATCTTCAAATTCCTGCGAAAGTACGGCCCCGATACCATAATCGGACGCGTCTGTTTGAACAACAAACGGCCGAGAAAAATCCGGACACGTCAGTATCGGTGCCGTAACCAAACACTCTTTGGCTTTCCTAAAACTCTCCTCACACTCCTTTGTCCACTCAAATTTCTTACCTTTCTTTAAGAGATCGGTAAGAGGCCTAACTAAAATTGCAAAATTTGGCACGAAACGTCGATACCAAGAAATAGTCCCTACAAAACTCCTAATTTCCTTCACGTTTTTCGGTGGAGGAATCCTCAACATGCTTTCCACTTTTTCAGGGTCGACGTGAAGTCCATTCCTATCTACCACATAACCTAGAAATTTCAAAGAAGGCCTACAAAAGTTACATTTTTCCCTACCTACTTTAAGTCCTGCTTCCCTTAATCTTTTAAAAACTTCTTTGAGAATTTCGAGGTGTTTTTCGAAAGAATCGGTGACGATGATAATGTCATCCAAGTACACAAAGACGAAAGGTTCTAGATCGGGTCCTAAAACATCGTCAATAAACCTCTGCCACGTTGCCGGGGAATTGTGCAAACCAAAGGGCATTCTCAAAAATTGGAAGAGCCCCCTTCCCGGTACAGTAAAGGCTGTGTACTTGCGCGATTCTTTCTCCATTGGTATCTGCCAGTATGCAGATTTAATGTCAAGCGATGACAAAAACTTCGCGTTTCGAAGCTTGTCTAAGATTGACGAAATAAAGGGGAGTGGATAAGCATCCCTATCAGTTACTTCATTTAACTTCCTATAGTCTACGCAGAACCGAAAACTACCATCTTTCTTCTTTACTAAAAGAATAGGAGATGCCCAAGGACTCTTGGATTTTTCGATCACTCCAGACTCTAACATCTCTTGGAGTTCCTGATCGATGTGTTTTTGAATTGCAGGTGACACTGGGTAGTATCGCTGCTTTATCGGTTCTGCGGACGTCCTAATTTTGTGCTCAACTAAGTTGGTACACCCTAAACCCTCGGTCATTGATTTAAAAAGTTCTTCTAACACTAATTCTAATCTCCTATTCTCAGAATCGTTCAAATCCGATTTTTCCCTAATTGCTACCATGTCTGTTATCGACGCCACCATCTCTTGGCTCGAAAAATTCCACATACCTGATCTCAAATCCGGAACTATGCCCGATAGTGCCCAAAAATCGGCACCTAAGATCAAAAGGTGTGGGAGACTTGGCATAACCAGGCATTCTAACAGAATGGATTTGTTCTCAACCTCCATAGGTAAAGAGACAGATCCAGCTACTCCTACACCCGCCCCATCTGCTAACACTACTGACCCAACACTACATTTCTCTAATTTTAAACCTAACTCCTTTAAAATTTTCCACCCATCTCCTCCTACGATGGTGCGTGAAGCACCTGAATCAAGCAATCCTAAAAACTTGATTCCATAAATCTGTACTCCTAAATATGGCCTACTATCCCTACCATTTGCCGCTAAAGTGAAACTCAATTTATCCCGATTAACCAGTTGGTCGCCAGCAGACGACCTAACTAACGCCGACGGGTCTCTCGCCCTGCTGACACAAGAGCCCGTTCCCCATTTCCCGAACACCGCCTACAATCCCTCCGAAAAACGCCTACCGCTCCACAACCAAAACATCGTTTTTGTACCGAGCAGTTATGTGCGAAATGCCCTTCTCTGTTACAGTTGTAACACCTAACTGCCTGCCTAAATGGATTATTCGGAGCTGAACTGACAACCGCGACTCGGTTGTGCCCCGACGTACTCGGCCTATAACCACACTCTGGTTCTAATAAGTTTTTGCCTCTACTGGGCGGAGAGAACGACTCTACATTAACCTTCAACGTATCTAATTCCCTACCTAAGACAGCGAGTTCCTTAATCGTCTTTGGTTTAACACTCGCAATCTACAATTGGAAGAAAGGGTCCACATTTTTCCTCAAAATTGAAAGCATCCTTCCCTCTGACAATGGTTCCGACAATCTTCGAAACAATGTCCTCATCGTGGCCAAGTAAGCTCCAAAGGTTTCATCCTTGCCCTGCGAACGACGATTGATTTCCTCCAACAGAAGATCATCGTAATTCGCAGGTAAAAACTCTGCCTTCAGTTCCTTAACAAACTCTTGCCAATTCAAAATATCTTCCCTAACCGTCCTAAACCACATAAGCGCCCTACCCGATAAAAGCTCCGAAGCGGATTTAAAAAGATAGGTTTCTGGAACATCGTTAGCCAACCGAAGTTCCTCCACCCTCTCCAAGAAAGAATTTACTGATGCTCCGTCCGAGTCACCAGTAAATTTCACCTCCCAGTTTCCTATTCTCTCAGGCCACCTTTGTTGTACCACCAAATGTTCAGGATATGCCTCGACTCTTCCTAACCTACGCTCTGGAACCCTAACAACAACCTCCCCTGCTATAGGACTTCTGTCATCCCGACGTGCTCCAGTTGCAGTCGCTAAAGCAGGCCCTAAAAATTCTCTACTACAAGAACCTGATGGGGACCGCGGACTCGCCGTTTCTGTCCGACCAACTTGTACTTTAAGTTGGGTTTCTGCCCTAGCTGGAGTCTTCTTCTTTGGTGACTCATCTTCCCTATCACTTATCTCACTTTCACCTGTGAGATCACCTAACAAAAATAAAACCTCATTCCTCAGCGAACTTATCTCCTCTTCTTCATCCTCAGCTTCACACGGTGTCCTACCTAATCTACCTATGCACCATTCTATTTTGGTAATTATTTTTATATACTCCGAAGACTTCGGATTTTTCGGAGCATCCTTCAAAAGAACCCTAATCTCGTCAGTTTTCGCCTTCACTGCATCTCGATCTTCCTCAAAACTAAAAGGGTAAGCTAAACTAACCTCCATCGAGTTCCTCTTAACGAGTAACCTCGACGACCTCAATGCTTTCCGCATTTCCTCCACCGTTCCTACTCTCAAACCCCTGACCTTCATTTCGTAGGCCAGCTCGTCCTGTGCTAAACGACCTATGTTCATGATTCTAATTTATCCAAGAAGTCAATAAGAAAAAGAAATATTATTTTTATATATTAAAAAAAAATACAAATTTTCAACTCAACTAAGCAAAAAAAACAACGTTCGAAAAAAAATTCTAAATATTTTCTTAAAAAAAAAACAATTAAACTAAAAAAAAAATCGAATTAAAAAAAAGACACACCTGCGCTCAAATAAAAAAAATTTAACAAAAAAAAACAAAAATCCGCACGCCACTGTGTATAAATCCTATTGAATGTACTTGCACTCAATTAAAATCAAAAACCTAACCCACTCAAGAAAAAAACTCAAATAGACTCGCACGAGAGATCTATAAAATAAATGTCACAAGAGAAAAAAAACAAAATGCCGGTAATGAAATTAAATGATTAAAAATGAAAATTAATGAAATGGAAATAACAAATAACACCCAAAAAAAACAACGAATGATTAAAAGGAAAAATGATAATAATAAAAACGATAGTTTAAAGAAAATAAACACACAAAAAAGTTCACAACACACAAAAAAAAATACTTGCATACACTCCTGACTCCTCCAAAGAAACTCGTATGTACATACGTACAAATGTTGGTACTGCTCGCTGCCTGTAATGCACTTATTTCCCTCCACACAAATTCTTTTTCGATATAACACCTTGAATATAATTAACCTAATAAAAAGAAAAATCAGAGTATAAAATATTCACTAATTTAATTAAAATTAAACACTCTCGAAGACACAATCTTTTACACCAAAAAAAATCACGCAAAAAAAAACACAATTCTTCCACCGTAGGCCACACACGTTGGGCTCCAATTTGTTACACTTTTTCTTCGCGGCGCGATAATTGGTATCCGACCTTTTTTTTTTTTTATTTATATCAATATTGTTATTATTATTAGTTCGTTTAATAATAATAACAAATTAATCGAACTCGAATTAAAAAAAGAACAAAACAAATGAAACTCGACTAGATCATACGCGTATTAGACTAATATTTTGACAGATAGCCAAAACAGAAAACTGAAAGAGAACAACAAAAAAGTGCAACCTGTAGCTCGTTAAGATGAGCTACCACCGCGGCTGCTCAGCTGGGCTGGGTTCAGTGGAGGTGGAAGAATTCGCGATAAGGATTTTTAAATTGATTATCGCTATAATCAATTTAATGAAACGAAAGAAGATTTTTATTACAAGTACAGTGGGGTACTGTAATAAAAAAATGGGCGCCAGGAATTTTTGTTCGAAAGACAATTAGTAAAATTCCAAAACTAATGAATAAGTGGAAGCAAATAATTTTGTGAAATGAAAGACCGTTTTTATGATTTCCACTGGGGAATTGAAAAATAAATTTTATTTGGGAAACCTTGGTAGAAACCAGGATAAAAACCCAAAATTTTTTCGATAAAATAAAATACAAATGAATTTGAAAAGCAAATGAAACGCGTTTAGGCCTCTAACGATTGAAACTCAAAACTCGAAATAACAAATTGAATTGGTCGCGAATTAAATTTATACAGAAAGAATTAACAAAGGTCCACCCGAATTTTTAATACACAAAACAGTAAAATATTTTATTTGGACAAGATGTCCGATCAACTTATCTTTTATTTCTCGATTTACGTTCCTCCAACTTCTCGTTTCTCCTATTTTTCCCTTGACTTTGCTCCTCGAATCACTATTCCTTCTTTTTCCAAATTTTTGTCCTCGATCTCCTTTTTAAATTCTCTGCTATTTTCCTCGATTTTTTTTTTCTTTTTTAACTTTCTCGAATCCTTTTCTATAATCTTTTTGTTTTCACCTTATCGCTTGGTAAGCTCTCTCAAGAGTGAGCTTTCCTAGCTTAAAATCCTTTATTCTTCCCTCGACCATTCCAGTCACTCACACATACACACATCCAGCCAATCGTTTTCGCGATCATCGGTCACGGACACCGGCTTCCTGGAAACCTTTTTCGTTTCACAGAAAACCACCGTTGTCGAATCTCAAACGAAACTTTGCTCTCACACTCACATTCACGGATTCAGCAAGTTGTTGGATGTCTTTCCAAAACTTGCCGAATCTAAATGGTCGAGTTCAGACTATTATTAACTAAATTTCTCGAGAAAATCAAAAAGAATAAAACCGAGGAAAAGCCCTTTTCTAGGCATTCCCCTAGTTACCATTAAATACTCGCGAGTGTTTCGAAGAGCGAAGTCATTGTTACTAAATAATAATGAGATGAAAGAGGAAAGCATAATCTTAACACGAACTATATTCGAAGTGGACCTTTTTGAAAAAGACGAATTAATATCTTTAAGAAAATAATCTAACAGTTACTCTAATCCTTAAAGACCTTTACGCTTACAAATGGGATTTACGTTATTTTAGAAATTGAAAGTTAAGCAAAAATTTAGGATGTTGTGTTGTTTTGATTTCAAGGTAGGTAAGAGTCCGCCTGACTCGTTACCTCTTCAGCTCATCCGCTGGCATTCGTTTTGTTGCATGAGACCGCCCGTCTACATGCCAAGTATAATCTCGTAAGCCCTTTTTCTCGAAGAATTGCTCGAACCCTGTATTTGTCACTTTTGCAAAATGCTGGCTTAGTACACCAATGGTTGATGGTACCATGGTTGCCCTCAACCTCGCCAGAATTTTGCAGCCGCAACCAAGAAAAGAAGGGAAGGAAGGAAACGAAGGCCAGTCATTGTTGCGGTAAATTTTACCGTAACAACAGGTTCCTCAGATTAAGGATCAAAATAGCAACCTATTACTCTCCTGAAATCGGACCTCTGAAACACTAAACTGACGATCATAAAAATAAATTCGAACTACCCAGAGTAAGAAATTCGACGTTAGAAGTTAGAAGATTCCTGGAGTTCCCAGAGTCTACAAAGAACATTTGATAGAGATTCTTTCCGTTCTGTATTTACCTGCAAATGTCGCAAAACATCAAAGTCCCAGTATCGCTGTATTAACAAAAAGTCAGCCGAAACCAACCACTTCAAAAAATAAGAACTCGTGATATGATAATGAATGATTCCACCTGAAAAAAGTGTCAGAAAAAGCCAATTACTGGTGGTTCATTGTTGTAAGAAGGCATGCTCTTTAGGAAGAGAGAGACCTAATCTTGATACATATGTTTTCAGGTAGCACCTGCTGCTAAATCAACACCAAGTAGAGGTGTGTATTGGGGCAAGGGGGTTACTCACTTCCAGAGAATAAATAACAATGGTCTAGCATCTATTATGAAGGAGGCAAATCAACCATAGATGTTTCGATAAAGTGCATGTATTAAATCATCAACAAAATATGAGTGGAAGGAAGCATACTCGATGTCCGGAAATCAAATGTTCTGCTAAAATTAAAGGGACATATCCCTGCTGAACGAGACGTATAAAATTCTATTCAACGTAATGCACGAATGTATCAGCAATTACGAATTTGGCTTCCGACCCCCGCGGCAGATCAACCACAGACCAAATCTTCACACTTTGCAAATCCTAGATAAGTCCAATCAATTCTATCATCTTTTCATCGACTTCAAAGCCTTTCAACGTCAGAAGCTCTATGTTTAACTTCACAATAGCAATAAAACTGATGAAGATCCAGAGTCGCAATATGCTAGGGAATATTCCTTCGAACTATTCCAAACCAAAGAAGATACTCTAAAGTCTTCGTTCTCGTTCTGGAGCACTTGTAACCAGAATATAACACCAACACCTTTTTTTCAGCAAATGTGTTGAGCTATTAGGGTAGAATAATATCAACATCAGGAAAATTTTCCAACGTTTCCTAATTGAATCCTATATGAGGACTGAAGAAAAGATGAAACTTATTGGTCTTGAAATAAACGAGGACAAGAACAAGTAGATTCTATGAACAAACAAACCTCTGTCCACAGACTAAGACACTATTAATAGCCATTTCTATTAAATAAAGAAGAAATATTTTATGTGAGTCCTTCCTAAGCTCGATGTACCTGTGTAATTTCACAAAATACTCCACTTATCAAAGTGAGATAAATTCTATGTATATTATCATTTATAATTATGAGAAGGTTATAGGTTACAGTTTTTTACCATATTTATTTAGCTTAGCCCTCACATTCCCACAAATTAACTTAATTCGAATTGAATGCAAGCATAAGATTATGGTGTAGAAAGCTAAACATAAATGTAAGCAAATATCAAGACCGATATTTCCAAAATAGTTTCTTATTAGCTCATTCGATGTACCACCAATCACACAAATCCTTCTCACAACTTTCAAATCTAATTTACCAAACATTGTGAACTTACTTTATTTGGATCAAGTTTGTTGCAACTTCCGCCATGAGAAGAACCACAAACATGACATGCTTACAAACAACAGACAAATCAACACATACAAATATTATATCTGTGGTAAGATAATTAGCTTGAAACAAGCATTTAATCAAGCATCCTTTGCAACTCCCCCTTCGACAAAATAGAGATATCACAAATACCTAATTTCGTCCTTCGGCCTTTTGAGCATGATATACATTTCTCTTTCACTCCTTCTGTATGTCTTAAGCTCTATTTATGTTCCTACTTATGTATATCACATCAGAGTATATATATTTTGATATTGCAACAAAGTTTCGAATTGCACAAATCATCCTTCTTCCCCAAGACAAACTAATTGAATTTATTAGCCCACAAAACATACCAGACACGTCCATAACACTATAATTCCTGTCTCTCCCCGACTTCTTTCTGTCCACATTCATCCACATCCGAATCTCGTCCTTAAACTCACGCTAAAGTTAACTTTAAGTGAGTAGTAAATATACAACGTGAGAAGGACATCTCGTTGTGCGTTACCAGTTTCGTCATTGGCGTCCTGCCACCCTAAGCTCCCTTTAAAAGTCGTCAAATTCGTCCTGGTTTGCGACTAAAACACACATAATTACGTTAACGTGAAACGTGACATTCAAAACCGTCATGATAGAAACATGTAAGAAACATGTGTGCAATGCATGTGTACGCCAAAGGACACATACCCTGTGCTTAAAGGATAGGGATATGCAATAAAAATCTATCGGAGTTTTACTTTTGGTAATTTCACTGCCACCGCGCTATACTCGTACAATCGCACAGTACCGTCGAGCACACGATTCAGGACTTCCTGGGAAAAAAGCATTTTGTTCTTCTTTTTTACGTCATCGTATCCTATTTCAGGATAACATGAAAATGTCTTTAAGTCGACAGCGGCGAACGAACAAGACCGACACGAAGGTAAGTGGGTGGAAGATCTTTGCTTCTGCAATAAAATTGTGACAGTCGAGTGTAGCTACATTTAGATGGAATTTTTATGATTGGCACAAATAGCTTTTGACGCTGTTTGTGCAACAAACCGTCACTTCCACAGAGCCGCACAGCATAGTGGGTTTACATCCGTTTTTCTGCACTGTATACATATACGGAAAACGGAAGAAGCCAAAGGAGTGCACTGAACTTCTATTCTTCTCTTTTATTTATTTTATGCTGCTGTGGGTTTATTTTGCTACTACTGCTTGCGTTGATGGTTGGGAAATACTTTTTATTTTTTTTATATTTTTTTATGATAAAGACGTAAACATCCTGCGAAGAAAACGTTGCAGACAAAGATTTTAATCGAAACCTCATACACTGTCAAGGACAGCAAGGCACTCTCGTAGAAGAGCTTAACAAAATGTGCAACGGGATGGAAGTGAGATTACGGAGAGTTTACCTTTCGAAAAAAAGGGTTAAAAAAGGTGAGCCTGGTTAAGAATTCATTGCTGCAAGCTTTGAGAAGATCTAATCTAAGGTTAAAAAAAATTGAGTGCTTCTAGAGGTCTAAAAGATCAAATAGAAATAGAGATAATTTTTATGTGACTAGACGGAGGATATTTTGTATCCCCCAGTTTTGTATAGATTTCAAAATAGCTTAAAGTTGTCCGTAGTGCTCTTGGGCGTAATGGGAAGTACGTTCGTCTATCAGGCGAGAGGCATGGGTTTGATTCGCAGCTGATGGGTTTTTCAGGGTCTTGCGAGAAAGAGTATCTTTTCTTAGGTAAAGTACTTTTCATCTAAACTTTTCTGACTCGATACAAAATTTTAAGTCCCCTCTATTCATGAGTTCGGAAAGACCAAAACTTCAAACATTTCATCCCCCAATGCCAACATTCTATATAAAGTTCAAAGAGAAAGGAACTTTTGAAAAATTTAGATCTCCCGAAAAAAACAAGAACAAAGCAAAATTGAAAATCCAGAAAGATAAGGCAGAAAGTCAGAAGCATTCTGAAAATTTTAAATTCTAAATAAAATTGAAATAAAACTCTAATAAATGTTGTCTATAAGCATTTAAAACACCTGAATTCTCAAAATATTGGAAAAACAGGAAACATAAATGTCAAAATCTTTGAAAATTGAAGAACTCAGATTTCAGAATTTGACAAATTTAATTAATAATAGCCTTAATTAAGAAAAAAACTGCGACCCGTCCGGGAAAAGAAATTTGACGTTTGGCGCATCAGCATACCTGGAGTTGCCAGAGCTTACAAAAACCGTCTTAACGAGAAGCGCTTCACAGACACCAACAATCAGTGGTTCCAGTATCGCGATATCATCAAAGAGGTAGCCAACCACCCCAAAGAAAGAATCCGTGGTAAGATGATGAATGCGTTCAACTGAAACGTGTGATAGAAGATGCACCAGCGAATATGCTGCAGCGCAAAACAAGTGCAGCGAGAGAACAGTATCGAGCAAAGAGGAGAGAGGAAAAGACGATCTTGCGTAGAAAGGAAAGAGCTTACGCAGCCTCGGAGCTCAAGGGTATTGAGTTTCTATCGATAGAAACAATACCCGGAAGTTGATTAAAAATGCCAAGGAACTGGCTGCTAAAACGCAGGCTCTTCGAAACAACGAATTGTGGATGATTTTAAGCAACATTTCCAGCAGCTGTTAAATAGGACAAGAAGACAACACGCTTTCAATCAATGAAGAACTAGTTCCACCGCCCAGTATAAAAGATGTAGGGCTAGCTATGAATAAGCTGATCTGATGACTTACCTGCAGAGCTCTGCCAATACGGTGGTGATGTTTTGGTAAGGTGCTTGCATCAAAATTTCAAGCAAATATGAATGGAAGGGAGCATGCCCGATGACAGAACCATCAGCTCCATATGCCTAATATACAAAAAAGGTGATCCTATGTCTTGCAAGAACTATTGAGGCATGTCCCTGTCACATATTAGATCCTATCCAACGTGCTATGTGAACGTCTTGAACCTTTCTGAAATAATTTAGTCGGCAAGTACGAGTGGTAGATCGACCATAGACCCAAACTTTCACATTGGGGCAAATCCTGGAAAAGACTCAAGTCGAGACTCACCATCTATTCATCGGCTTTAAAGCTGTTAGGAGCTCTACATGGCCGATGGCCGCAACTTAGAATCCCGGGAAAATTGATCCAACTGTGTCGCATGACATTGCGATGTGCAACTAGGAAGCAATTCCTTTGAACTATTGCAAAACATGCCCAGGGTCTCGTCCGAGAGATGCCCTATCATGTGACTTCTTCAATCTACGAGTAGTTCTAGAGCAGATTGTTCGCAATGCAGGTGTTAACACGGAGGGCACTATGCTCAACAAATATGTCCAACTGCTGGGGATACGGACGATATTGACAACATTGGCCGTTCCAACGTTCTGTATAGAGTCCTTCACGGCTAATAAAGATCAGGCGAGACTTATTGGTCTTGAGGTAAAAAGTGAGTAGACCAAGTATATGCTATCAACAAACAAACAAAGAAACATCACTACTGATAGCAAAAAAAACTTCGATGTAATTAAGGAGTTCATATACTCGTACTTAGGAGTTAACACTTACTGCACAAACTCAAGTGGACACTCAAGTGGAGATCCGCCGAATAATTACCCTAGGAAACAAATGGGTTCAAATATCTTCAATCGTAAGACTAAGTGCAAGCTCTTCGAACCCATTATTCTACCAGTCCTGCTTTACCGCGCCGAATGCGTGACTATAAGCAGAAACGAAGAGATACAAGGCTCTTTCGAAAGAAACATTCTTCGACGGATATTTTTTCCTTTCCGCGAGGAGGGCGAATGGAGGAGAAGTTATTACCGCGAACTCTATTATCAGCTGAACTAATATTTGGATGTAGTCCAGAAAGCCAAAACACGCCGACTACATTGCCCCCAGGTTCGCGGCGAGAAGGAAGACCGAACCTCTGATTTAAAGACCTTGGCGTAGATGACTGGAAGTAGTGTGTTGGTGATCGCAGAGGAAAGACAGCTGCCATGTCTCAGTCAGAGACGCTTCATGGATCGGGAAGCCGGTTGAGTAAGTAAGTAAGTCTTCCCTAAGAACTTAAAATATTTAATCTAAATCTTTGATAAAATCACAAAATTTTAAAGAATTTAATGATCAAGATCTCGGACTATTACAATAAATGTATAAATATTTTTTTAGAAGTTTTTAATTTTTCAAGTTTGACCTTTTTCCAAGTTTCACCTTTTCGAAATATATCGCAATTTCTGAATTAAAAAAAAAACTAAGTTAACCACAATTTATATTTTAAAATAATTAAATTGAAGAAAAAAACAGTTTTCTCTTCATATCAATTTCCTTTTAACTCACTTTTGAAAGTTGTAAGCGGAAACAAAAACACAAAAGAAAATCTTCTCAACTCAATTTATTTTCTTCCGTCATTATTTTGTTTTTTTTTTTTCTCAATTAAATAAAATGAAATTCTTAGCTCAGATTTCAAAATTGTCAACACGCAACCACATTAAATGTCAATAGCACTCGTCTCGTTCAGCCACTTTATTCTTAAACAACTGTGACAGGAACAAATTTCATAAAATGTCCTAACTAGTTGAGAGGGAATTTCTGGCGGAATTCATCTTGCACAGCACACCAGCCAACAGCGAACACCGAAGCAAAATCAACCCTCAACGCAACGAGGAGCAACTTTCTAAAGTCAACAACAAACACCGCATATTTTTTTTGTATTTCGTTTCAATTTTTTTTTTCATTTTGCTAAACGTATTAAAAGTTTCTCTCCGAAAATCTGCCGAAACAGATTTTAATATTAAAAGAAGAAGAAAAAAAAACAAAATGGTACACAACTTTATAAAACAAATCATAAGGGAGGGCTTTTTAAAGTGCACAAGTTTACAGGGGAGTAGTTTTAGGAGGGTGGAAGTGAAATGTGGGATGAGGCGCATTTTTAACTAAAATATATAAATTGAAATTGAATGAATTGCAAATTGAATGGAATTGAATTATAATGAATATAATTGAATGAAATTGAACTGAATTCAGTTCATATATTTGAATTGCATAAAAACGAATAAAATTTAATTTAATATGGTTGAATTGTATTGAATGAAATTGAATTTAAAGAAATTAAATTGAATCGAAAATAATTCTTTTTAAAAATGTGCATATTTAAAGTTAAAAATAAATCCAAAGAAAAAACATAGCAATTTCTACAGGTTTTAATTTTTCTTAAATTTATATTTAATTTATATTTGATCCTCAAATTCCACAAGAAGAAAAAACGTTTTTTTTAAATTAAAAAAAAATGGTAAAATTTAAATACTCTCTCAAATCCGCTCCAGTCAAATGAGCTTAAGCAACGAAGACTAATGGACCCGAACTGAACTGTTGTAACCAACAAAAAAAAATTGCTCGAATTTTGTACGTATCCTTGCAACACTCGTATATTATATGCGAAAGAATTCCCTCAAAACCCCACCTTAATATTTTATTCCTTGTACATTTTGTAACACAGTTTTAACACAGGGAGTTCATTGTGTGAAAAGGTGTGAGTGTGAAAGAAATCACACTTATCGAATGGGATTTTTTTTGAGGGCAGGTATAATGAATTCGAAGTGGAAATTACATTTGGCAGAAACCAGAGAGAGTCAGTGTGGTAGAAATTGGAATTAAGTTTCGAATGTAAAAACAACATGAAAATGTTTTCAGACGGCGAAATAAATAAAATTAAGTAAATAATGAATTCAGGAATGAATTATTTAACAATTATCAGTGTAAACAGAGACACTTGTTTTTGTTTTTATTAAAGGGTTTTTATTTTTAATATGATTTGGTCCGCAATGGAGATCTTTACATCAAAGACAGAGAAAAATTGGAATTCAGATCGTTTGGATCATCGTAGATGTAGGTACCCACGATCTACATATCTAAAATAAATAAAATATTTTCTAGATTAATTTTGATTTACTGAAAATTGAAAAGAAATTGAAAAAGAACACCAAACTGATTGACATAAAATTTTCAAACATTGGTTCGAGTGAATTTTGTCAAAATCGATCCAACAATTTGACGGCCATACCTTCTGCCAGTCTCCGCTAAAAACATATAAACATTGAATTATAATACCTTTAAACTAGTCTTAACAACTGCTCAACAAATCAATAAAATCGAATGCTGAAATGTCAAATAAAATATCCGTTCACAATGGTTGAAGTTTGTCAATATTCACAGTTATAATAAAATTTATCAACTAACAACCATAATACCAAAATCTCA
Source organism: Philhelius festivus (assembly GCA_963931855.1). Lineage (NCBI taxonomy): Eukaryota > Metazoa > Arthropoda > Insecta > Diptera > Syrphidae > Philhelius > Philhelius festivus. Next base: position 4,754,750 of record OZ007555.1, on the reverse strand, counting down.
ATCAAAAAATTAATTCTATCGTTTATCAATCAATTGATTTTTGACAAACGTAATAAATATAAAAGTGTGATTGTATCTGTTAATGTTACTCACTTTCAGCTCAAATGGGATTAGTATTAATCTTACCTGCAAAGAAAAAAAATAATTATTTTAGCTTAAAAACGTACCAGAATAAGAATCACAAAAAAAGTAAACAAAATTAATTAATAAATAAAAATTGTTCGATGATTTTAATCTATGGGCCACATGAGTGAGATAAGGACAAATAAAGGGTCCTATAATTTTGTGGTCTTAATTTTACATCTCTGTTCCAAATATAAAGCACAAAACGAACTGGATACAGAGTTAAGTTTAAAGTTTTCGATTTTATAATATGGATCTGGCGAATTGCCAGTATTTTCAGGTCACCATTTTATAACTTCGTGTTAATGTACATATGTCATAATGAACGCATCTTCTCAATTATTTTGACAGTTTTGTGACAGATGTTCTGTCATTCATGAAAGCCCAGCATTATTTGTGTCATATGTATTTATCACTTTTTTTATCTTTCCGTTCGGTGACCTTAACCTTCCTCATCTTAAAAGGACTTTTCAGCCAACCTATCATATTATATTACATTTAAAGAATGTTGAATCGTTGATCGTTGAAGCAGATTCAAATCCCTGCTAAGTTAGTCGCATTCTAAAATTATATCGGTAGGCAACTAGACTCTATTTTCAAGACAAATCCCTCTAATTTAGTCCACTTATACCCAGTTTGCATATTTAGGCTATTCATAGCTTTTTTTATTGAAACTCATATCAATTTTGTTAAGGATCCCAATTTTTTTTTTAATTTCAAAAACAAAACCCGATTGTTACAATAACCTCTCTCTATCTTTCTCTCACATGAAATTCTCCTTCAATTTGTATCTTTTACCCTTACCCTCTCAACCTTAGACAACGCAACGATAAGGAAGTATAAATTTTCACAAACAATTTTAATAAGGCATATAATAAAATTTCCCATAAATTAATACTCTTGAAACTGTGTACTTTAGGTTTTGAACCTATATTCCTGAGCCTCTTTTTAGCTACCACCGAAGTCCCCCAAGGCAGCCGCTAAGGACCTCTTCTTTTCATTTTTAAGATTAACGATATTGGCCTTCTACTCTTTTCAGCTCTTAATTCGACTTTTGATCAGTCTCATGTGAACTCATCAAATGTCCTTCCCGTCTCTTTGTCCTTCATAAGCAAGTCATTCCCGGTGTAGTCCACTTGGGACCTTGGTGTATTAGAAAGAAAAATAGATAGATATATATATATATATATATAGAGAGAGATAAAGATATAGAGAGAGAGAAAGATATAGAGAGAGAGAAAGATAAAGAGAGAGAGCAAGAGAGAAAGAAAGTTTCTGAAACTTTCGCAGCAATTGGGCCTCTGTTACTACACTACGGGGAAAATAATTTGCCGAAGGATTTAGGTGTGAAGTCTTTCAAAATACAGCTGGTGCAAGAATTGCAGCCGAACGACCTACCACAACGCCGAATTTTTGGTGAATGGGCTCTTGAAAAGTTGGCCGAAGATCCACTTTTTTGTGATCAGCGACGAAGCTCATTTCTGGTTGAATGGATACGAGATATATGAGAGGCGAGTTCGGTGAACAATCTATTTCAAGTTTGGGGCCGGTCAATTGACCGCCTAGATTGTGCGATTGAACGCCTCTAGACTATTTTTTGTAAGGTTATGTTAAAGCTCATGTCTAAAGCGACATGCCCGCTTCGATTGACGCAATGGAAGCCAACATTGAAGCAATTATTCGTGAGATACCGGCCGAAATGTTAGAAAGACTATGTCCAAATCGGACTAAGCGAATGGACCATTTGAGGCACAACCGCGGCCAATATTTGCATGAAATAATCTTTAAACATTAAATTATATCGACCGTACTATCGATTCAAATAAAGATTTCATACATTTTTCTGAATTTTATGTTTTTTTTTTTAATTACCGGTAGCTCTTAAAAAATCACTCGTTACATACATACATATATTCAGAATTGGGAACATTCAATTTCATTTCCTACAATTTGCCCTTCGTGATCTACAATTCTTTGAACTTATCTCCCTATCAAGGCCGCCTTCGCCCATCGATGTTATCTAAGAAAATCTCATTTCTTCAAGCCTCCCGCCCGCCGCACCTCGCATGGCTCCAACGGACCTATAAGTTGTACGCTGAAGAAGGTTCATTGGAACTTCAATTCTTTCGACTTTAACTCTCAATTCACACTGCCTAGGACTCTGTCATGTCTTAGATTTAAGTAAAAATAAGTTTCTTAACTTTTAGGTTGAGAATAAATGGAAACTGTTTCTATATTTATTATGTTTAGGTCCTTTTGGAAAAAAAATAGCATCATGCATCAGGCTACTTAAAAACGTTACATATCTCAGCACGAGCCTTTAAGACTTTTTCAATCTTTTTACCTACTCTTACTCTCGCTTAAATGAATATTTTTCAATTTCGCAATACATTATGTACATACATACATACATATTATGTAAGTATTCGTGTTTCTGAGTGTAGAAAAAAAATATAAAGTAAAAATTCGTATTCATTTCCGTCGGATATACAATTGGATGCATTTGCATAAATCATAAGATTTCACATTACAAACATTAACGCACAACGCATATTGCGCACCATGCACTTGAAACACATTCCCTGCGTCTGGTTTGCGTAGTCGTTGTTGAACACACTCATATATTTAACATTTTACACCATTTGTCATAATTAAAAATTTAAGTGATTCCATATCCAGTCAACCGAGGACCTTCGCTCCTTCCTCCACCACTCCCCTCATCAAGTTTTATTTTTTCGGTCGAAAATTGATTTATTCATGTGTGTGCGGCATCCCCATCAATAATTCGCATATATATCACATTTCGCATTGCAAAAAAAAAAATATTGTGGAAAAATCGCAGAAGAACGAGAAAAAATTCAATTAAATTAATTTCGAGTTTTTACGCACGTGTCACTTTCACTTCAGTGACACTGCAAGTGTAATTTATCAACACAGAAAAAAAAAATAAAAACAAATAAAACGCTGGAGCCACTTTATAATTCAATACAAAAAACCCACACATGTGTCTAAATCATATAACACGCATAGGGTCGGCTTTGAAAAGGACATTTTGTATACCTAGACCCATCTACCGAGCTTACAACTGCAAACATTGAAACATCGAAGGAGGTTGGTTAAAGAACTCCAACACAAGACACAAACCCCAGTGACTGCATAATTTGCAAGGCCCAAAGTACACACACAAAAAACAACAACAACGAAGAATAAGGCCCAAGGAAGTGAAGAAAAAAAAAGTGCTTCGTCCCAAAGGACTTTGTCATACCGAAGTTTATAAAATGAGAACGACAACCTGACGTCGAAGAAGGATTTGTTAATCATCAGCTTTCGTTGAAATCCCTTGGCGAAAACACCCAGCGACTGGCGGGCGGCGGCGGCGGTGCATGATGAATATTTGCAAAAACAAAAAAGGGGAGACAACAACCGCAACAGTCACGCACACCAGCACACACGTCGAAATGCACAATTGCATGTCATTCGTCTGTCATGCAAATTTTATGAGGCAACAGTAAATAGGAGGGGGGGGGGACTTTTGCCCGGCGGAAATGCAATATAGGGTTGGAAGCGTTTGTCGTCGTCGTCATTGATGGCGTCGTCGGTCCCTTTTGCCAACATAAACCGCAAAAACCCAATTGATAGAATAGGGAAATTTAAGACTGGTTCTGGGCCTTTGCGCAAAGACAAACTTGTTTACTTCGATTTTGTTCGTCATACAGTGGGGCCCTATCGACAACAATTTTGCAAGAAAAAAAAAGTGACAGCCAAGTGAAACTTTTACACAAAATTTTACACAACTTTCTCTATATCTCTCTCTTTCTAGCACAAACTCGTGATGGGATTGGGGAAGCCATGCTGCGTGTTGAACAGGTGTTGAATTCAATAGACAAAAGGCTTAATACCGCCTTTAGAATAATAGAGCGTCAACATTTTCTGCAAGAAAATTATTGACAAATCAGTTTTATAGAAAAAAAAAAATATTAAATATGTATATATTTTTTTATTTTTATTCCGAATATGACATATAGTTGTTCCACTGTGCATCGTCATATTGATTAAAAGATATTGTTAGTGGTCTGGGTGTCTAAGTAAGATATAAATTGCAACCACAGCAGGTCTCAAGTTATATATTATCTTTATTGAAGTCTTTGAAAGTAGGGATTTGGTTTCAAGAAAGAAGATACTAAATATGTTACATGAAGAAGATATCTTCGTCACAGAGTGTCGATTATCAAAAGTTTCAGTAAGACGAATTCAACATAATTATAGAAAACTAAATATTTCGTCTTTAAAATTCAGGTTAAGCTGAGACATCAGAGAAGCTCTCAAATGCCATTTTGAAAAAAAAGAAGATGTAGTTTCCTCAAGTTTAAGTTTGCACATCCAAACATACAACTAAAGTTAGCGTTGTCCATGTAAACATATATGTACATAGTTGTCGCTTTGTAGGTATGCAACTAACCGTATTCGGTATTCGGTGCTTAAGATTAATTTACAGTTTCAATATAGTTTCAATTTTTCGACTTAAGTGCGGATTTTTATAAATTCTATAACAAATATTTCCTATTTTCGTGACCTTTTGTAATAAATTATATGACCTAAAGTCCACTTAAAGACATATTGGTCTAAAGCTTAAACAAGGAAGTTTTTCGGGGATTTATTCTTGGATGAGCGTTCATTAAATCTAATAATTTTTACTTTGTGGAATTAATTTAATTAATGCAAACAATAGGGGACCTAGTTCACAACCTTGAGGAACACCGTCATTTCATGCTGAAGCAAAAGTTTCGGTAATTAGGAGTTTGAATCAATTCTATATTGCGGCGCTGAAATCCAAGAAACATACACGAAACACTTCTATACCAAGTTCCAAAAGACGATTCAGGAAAAGAGATATTTAGATAAAATGCACGACTGGGTCGCACGAACTTGCTCCTATGTAATAGACTAGGAATTTTAAAAACGAATGTTATTAGAGAAAGCTGTTCATAAGGATAAAATTAATTTTTTAAATTCTTTTAGTAGTAAGAGACAAAAACAGAATGCTCTCCAAATATGAATTTATGCAAGAACAAAAATTATAAGTCGTTGTAGTGGTTTCTTAAAAAAAAGATTTTATGTACAAACTTTTTAAAAAGTTTTTAAGAAAAAATTTTGGTACGCCAATTTAAAGTTTTTATTATTGTTCGAATAAAAATTAAATTTATAAAAAAAAATATTGAGAAGTTTCGGAGGTATCGAATTTTCAAAAAAAGAAAAAATAGATTTTTTTTTTTTTCAAAAAAAATAGATTTTTTTTTTGCAATAATTCAAAAAATATTTATTTTAAAGTTTTTAAATGCAATGTGTTTTAAACTTTTTAGAAGCTTTTCTATAAAAAATTTCATTAAGATCCGTTATGTGGATAATGAGAAATTCAAAATTCGAAAAAATGGTTCTATGGTAGGTACAAACTGTAAAATCTTAATTTCAATTTTTTTTTAAATTAAAGATCGTAACAATTAATTGAAAGAAAAAAAATTATCAAAATTCTAGGCGCAGTTTTCGAGAAAAATACGATTTTTGAAAACCATTTTTTTTAATTTTTTAGCATTTGTATGGTAGGTACCTTTATTTTTAGGTAAATCTTGTAGATTATATTCAGAAACTTTTATTTATCAAGTTTAAAAAAATCTACCATGATGTTTTCGAAATATTGAATTTTGAAAAGAAAAATTTGAAGTTTTTTTTAAAAATCCAAAAAAATTTTTTTTGAAAATTTGAGTACACAATTCTTTTTATGTTTTTGGGGGGCTTTAGCAAAAAAAAAATGATCAAAATCGGTTGTACCCATTTTTGAGAAAATCAAAAGCAAAAAAAAATAGTTCCATGGGGGGTACCCTCAATAACCATTTTTTGGAAATTTTTTTAACCATTACCTAGCTTTAACTAAATGAAATTTTTTTGTATTCTTATGTTTAAAATCTGTCGAAAAGTTTTTGAGAAAAAAAAAATATTTATAAAATTTCGAAAAAATTCGTATGACAGGTACCGTTATTTTTGGTCTTAAAAAAAAAGAAAAAAACGTGTGGGGGGGGAAATTAAAAATGATATCTACCAATTTTAAAGAAAATCGGCTGAGCCGTTTAGACTGTAGTAGAACAGACACACAGAATTGCGAGACCCACTTTTTTAGTCTTCGGTATCATCGTAATGTCAACTGATCAAAATCTCGAGTTTGATTTTTTTACGAATGCATAACTTGCCTTATAGTACCTATAAGTCGCAAGTAAAAATAGGCGTGATAAGCTCGCTTCAATTTTTCAAAATATAATTTGTTTTACAAAGCCAAAATCAAATATGACGAAAAAAAATGGAACATGATTCCAAGACAATGATCGGCCATTTTGTGCAATAAACAAAAAATGTCGACTTTTTTAAACAGTTGATAACATAGCTATCCGATCCGGTGGCAAAGGTTTTCTCCGAAATAAGAGCTTTGAAAAACCATTAGCCTTGGAAAATAAGACTTTCACCACAAAAAAAAAATCGACAAAGCTGAATTTAATTGAGGCCATTTACATATTTGTGTCTTAAATTTGCAAATTTTTTTAAAAAATCGTATTTGGCTCCAACGCTCGTCTTCAATGACACTCCTTAAGTCAGCTCACAAGAAAAATCCAATTGGGCTTGCTGTTAATTCGGACTCAAAAATACGGAGTGTAAAGGGCCAGTCTGAAAAACTAGGCCTAAGGGATTCAAAATTTCTGAATTTAACACCCACAAAACGAATACATACTCGTACATAGGTATTCCAGTAACCTATTCATATTCAACGAAGTCTCTGCTTAATATAATTTCATTCAACGCAGTTAGAAAGAAAACAAATCTGCCGACTTTATGACCCTTAAGCACTTTTCGCTCTCCAAATCTATTTGTAAATTTTTATTCAAATAATCATCTTTCAAAATCTTTTTTCCCTTTTGTATATATCTGTTTAGATATATTTTTATTTTCAACCTCCCTCATCTGCACCACAATAATTTGCATAATTGACCCTTCAAAGCCATCACGAAAAGCCCTTTAGAATATTCCGCAAAAATAGAAAACAAAAGAAGCAGACAAAAAAAAATCCATCATAACCATATGTTTTTATTTCCGCAAAAAAGAAAAGACCATCCAACTTTTTCATCCCTTTTAAACAAATATATATAAAAATATATATATATAATACGAAAGTGAGTAGCATAATTGTGTTTCTATGTTCTTAGAGTTCTTCCAAAAACAAAAGCTGGGCACCAAACAAAAAGACTACCCGCGGCGTCTTCAACTTCTTCCAAACGATTCCTGTTGAACGTCGACGTCGCTCGTCGTGGTGAAGTTGGATCTCATAATAAAAAATAAATATATTCCCTCTTTCTACCAGACAAAAAATAAAAATGTAAGCCACTACTCTCAAACTGCTGTTTGCTTGTCCAAGAAAACTCCTGGAAGAGTATTTCCCCAAATTTAAACATTTTTCGCTATCTAATGGAGTATGTAAGGTTATCGCAAAATATAAGCGTATACAAAAGATAAAAAAATTTAATGAAAATCGTTGGAACTGTTTTCGAGAAATTATAAAAGAAATGTATTAGGAGGCTTTCATTTCAAAAGACCAGCCGCCAGCTTACAATTAACAGTGCAGAAGATAGACCCCATTACCTCGGAAAACTTCGTATAGTTTTTAAAAATAAGTGTTAAAAACTATAAAGGCTACCTTTCCTGGGCTCCGCCGGTTTTCCCTCATTTCACCCTATAAAACAGCTAGAGTTTGAAATAAATTTGTACCCTAAGTTCGGTTTCCAAGAATTTCTTTTCAAAAACAAAAAGAATTTCTAAAACACAACATTTTGGTGAATTCACCCTTGTTCACCCTACACATAACTTGGCTTTAAATACTTTTTAGTCCTAAAGGCATTCTTCAAGTACAACCTTTCCTCCTATAAATAGTAAAATTTTGAAAAATATCTAGCACTCATGAGCTAAGATAAATTACTTTCAATCCCTATAATCCTTGTAAAAAGCCAAACGAAAAGAATAGGAATAGGAATTTTTCAACCCAACTTCACCCTAACAGGATCTAAATTTTGAGAATACATATTTAGTTCTTAACCCAAACACTTTAAATAACTTTTCAAACAAAAATAATTTCAAAAATCGTACTTAAACGGTTTTCTCTTTTACCCCAATTCACCATTAATTTCTAAATTTTGAAAACTATAACCCTTAAAAATTAAATTTTGGAAACCTAAGTAATTAAATTTTTAAAAGGATTTAGCCTTAAAATCATCTATCAAAAATAACCTTTTTAAACACAAAGATATTTTTTAAAATGGTTTTTATTTTTATTTCATTTTGCTTTAACCCCAGTTTACCCTTACAAGAAAAAAAACATTTTAACCTATAAATAGCTATTAATCTTGAAAAATATTAGGCCATTGACTAAGTAATACATTTCTTGCACAAAAAGAGTAACCATTTCATTTTTCCTTAAACCCATTGTACCCTTTAAAAAGCCCAATTTTGAAAAAAGTTTTAAGTCTTAAGCCATTCTCTGAGTCCATCTCAATATAAACTTGCAAACAAAAAATAATATTTAAATTTGATACTACAGTAGACGCTCGTTAACTTGAACACGAACGAAACCAGGAGTGTTCAAGCTATAGGATTGTGCAAGTTACTGGATTAAGTTAAAAAATTGTTGTTTTTATTTAATATTGATTCATTTTAATGATTTTAAAACATAAATAATGATATTATTAATGAATAATTTTAATTGAAACGTTTTTCGATTCCTAAATACGCACGTGTTCAAATGACATTAGGAAATTCACCGATTATGAAGAATAAAACCTTATACGGAAATACTAAAGAAATTTCCTGGGATTCCCCTGTACAAAAACCGTTTGCATTCTGTACCAACATCCCAGGTACCTTGCATAAATTCAAAAATTTAAGAAATTCAATATTAAACTTTGTTCAAGTTACAGAGTTCGCATACATTTTATACTTGTTCAACTTATAGAGTACTAAGGGGAAAAATTCAAGGTATTGAGTCTTAAAAATAGTCCGTTCAAGGTATAGAATGCGTAAAGGGAAAAAATATTTGTTCAAGTTATTGGAATGTTCAAGTTATCGTATGTTCAAGTTAACGAGAGTCTACTGTATTTCATTTTGCTTGAACCCCATCTTACCCTATATAAGTAGACAAAATTTTAAAACTATTTAGCACTTAAGGCATCACTTAAATCCACCTTAGTATTACACTACAAAAAAGACAACACAAAAAGAATTCATAAACTGATGGGATAACATTTCTTAAACCCCATTTTACCCTACATTTTGAAAAGCCTTAAACCTAAATAGACATATTTTGAGGACATCCACTAAGTATAAAAATATATTCTTATATAAAATATAAAACTAATTCTTAAAACCGAGTTCCATTTTTTGTGTTAACCCCATTTCACCCTATAAGTACATACAAAGCCATTCTCTTAGTAATTTTTTTGAAATACAAATTCGGATCTGTAGTTTCCGAGAATACCGCCCCGCCTTTTTGGCAAACTGCTGACCAGACCAAACTTCACAAAAACTCTCTCACATCAATATCGAAGACTTTCTAAATTGTTGAGCTAAATCGGTTAAAAGGTTTCCGAGTTCTTTGCATAATTGCAAGCTTTAGTACACGAGTAAAGTACTTAGATTCAAGTTTATATAAGCCAGTTCTTACAACCTCAAAAAGGCCTCTTCATTGCATTTCATTCTTTTTTTCTTTTTTGCTATCATTCCCGTGCTAAGAGTTGGTTTCTGCCAAATCGAATTGCTGTTATTATAATAAGGCAAAAGAAGCTTCTTCCGTTTTATCGATATCTTCAGTTAATTCCCTTCACAACGTTTTTTCTTCCTTCAACATCGTAACGGCACCGCGAGTATAAATAATAAAATAGGAGAACAAAATTATCCTTAAATTGTCGTTCCATTTAAGGTTCATTTACCTTTTTGTGTTAAAAGATTTTCTATAATAGAACTTTCAACGGAAGAAGAGTAGGTTTTTTTAAAAGCCTTTGGGGCTTCGGAAAAAAGTTTTTTTATTTTTTTATTTTTTTTTTCACTGTTCACTCTCTCAATGAGAAGGTCCTTGTTTTTTTTTTTAATATCCCACCGAAGTCTATAAAACTGTGATTTTACCACCACCTCGAACACCTTTCGTTTATTGTCGTTATCCTTTCAGGCAAGGCAAGGCCTTGCTGACAAGTAGAAGCATTAAATATCATTTAATGTTAAAGAACAACAAAAAAAACAGGGTCCTCGTCGAGTCGTGAGTATCCTTTTTTTTTTATTATAAATTCTCTTGAAAAGCAGCAATCTAATCTTGTTTAACAAATCTAATAAAACATCCATCTTCAGAACGGGGGCACCCTTATTCACATATATTGGTCCTTCGAGGGTTTGGTTATTGCTTTGCAAGGACCTTTCCCTCTATGAAGCCTCTTTATGATGTAGACCATGTTTCTCGTGTAATTAATCGAATTTCAACCCTTTTAATTGTCTTTCTAGATTGCAATGCAGGCAGCAGCACAGCCCAAAAATAATGGCCAACCAGTTGCGTGTTAAAGGACTCGAAACCCGGTGTATCTGCATCAAAAACCCAAAAAAAAAGGAACATTCAACACGCCAACATCTGGATTTCAGATCGGCAAACGACACGATGGCAGTAGCGGCGCGCTGCAGAATAAACGGTGCAGTGGCGGACGGCGGCGCGGCGGGCGGCGTTTTCAGGATAAAGGACGAGTGTGAATTTTGTGATTTACTAGCAAATTGTTCACATCGGGGATAAAGGTGCTGGACCGTATGGCAGGAAAAGCAACATATGTACCAGTAAATGTCGGTTTTACATGTATGTTTCGTATCCTGTGGGAACAAAAATTAATGGACTTTTAAGGACTTTTATAAGGGAAGTGGTGATGTTGGGGCGGCGGAAGCTTAATGATGCCCCATTTGTATAGCTTTTTTTCTCTTCTTCCTTTTTTTTTTGTGATAGATTTCTTTTTAATAAACCTCATTTGAAGTTAAGATAGGTGTAAAAATAGAATCGCCAAGGAAAATTGTTGATTAATGTTTAAGCAATTGGGGATAATCGAAAAATTATCTAGTCACGTTCGGAAAACCACTTTCGTGCGTGGCAATTTCGAGGGGGAAAGTTCTTTCGACTTTTTGTTGTTGTTTTTGTTGCCGATTTGTGCGTGTAAGCTCTAAAAGCTGACTTAAGTGATTTGATGAAAATAAACAGCACGACCTTGGAGGTTTCTAAGATATTATTTAAGGACCAACTTTTAGAAAAAGAAAACATTTATCAAAATAAATGACTAACACAAGAATATACTAAGGTTAATTTAATTCAGTTCTATGATAATAAAAAATATATTTTAAGAGAAAAATGTAGTTGACTACAAAATTTAGGCCAAACAAGCTTCAACTTGGGACAGATATAAGATTAAACGAAGAATAGCGATTTTACAGCCGAAAAACTGAGTAAGAACGATCCGTGAAATACGTCAGTAGATAAACAGTCGTTGCTTTAGATCTTTAGGAACCGTTTAGAGACCACTCTTAAACAGTGTAGACAGTTTTATATAATGAGGAGTCTTGAAACCCTTAAAATTATTGAAAATAGTGCGGTCGTTTGAAAAATAGGGATGAATTGAAGGGAACGTACGGATACAATTGGTTTTGCAACTCTAAATATCAAAATGGTAGAGAAAAATAGAGAAATGTAAAGTATTTCATATTCGTGTAGTCCGGCTAAAGGAAGAACCTCTACAGTTGACTGTAAATTTGAAACTGAACTCAAGGGTAAACTGATGTGAATTCCTTGAAGTACGAGTATTATCGTGGAATTGTGTAGAGAGAGCAGAGCAGCTGGCTATTTTAGAAGCAACTACGGGCTGTATGCCTGCTGCTTCACTACCATCGTACAGGGCCATAGTACTTGCTCATATACCAGTGTATGTACCCAAGCAACACATAAACTCTTGGAGAGTACTTCAATAAATGTATCAGCTCTTTACAAGCTGTTAGTTCAATCTTCTTAATACCATTTCACTTTATGACCTCCTAATTTGCTCTTTAAAATGTTCTTTTTGTTATAGTATAATTAAATGCTCTTTAAAACATCTTAGAGATAATCATGACAAATGTCACCATATTGACTCTCTATGTACGCTCTATAAAACCTCTTTAAAAGGAGTAGTTTTAAAATGCTGAAAGAGGTTTTCATTTTAATCTTTCGAATACATCTTGAAGATATTCTGTGGAAGTTTTCACTAAAACGTATTTATGAAAGCTTAACATCAAGAATTACTACCTTCCTCTTTGGTTGAAAAAAAAGAAATGTTTAGTTTCGCCTAACAATTGTGAATTGTAAAACCAAGCGAAAATCTTTTTTTCTCTCTTCTGTTTAAAGAAAACAACTTAACGATTGAGTTGAATGTGCGCGCCATTGCATATTACTATGTTTAATAAAAATAAACAAAATGCACAACTGTTTGGTTGCTTATAGAAAACAGATGAACTATTTGGTTGAATGTTCGCGCAGGTGCATATAATTATATGTTACACAAAATAGCGAACTCATTTTAGGCAATCGTTTAGTTTGTGTCAAAACACAAACTTTTTAGTTGCTCGTAACAAACAGTTGCAAAACTAAAAATTGAATGTGCGCGTGAATTTGTTATCTTTATCTTTTACTCTTTGCTTACACTTTGTTTGCTCTTTTTTTCTTTGAATTTGACTGATTGTAAACAGCTATATTCTTCTTTTACTCTTTGTTTACACTTTTTTCACTCTTTGCTTTGAATTTCAGTTTCGATATCTTATTGTGAAGTGCTTAAGATATTTTAAAGAGTTCTTAACAAATGGTTGGCGTATCTGTATAAAATACAAATATTTTGTAAAGGGTGACATTGTTAAACGTATATTGAAGATAAAATTATTATTTACTAGATTTTTATGTTTTATCGTTTACTATACGAAGTCATGAGTTTCTACGGATGTAAGTAAATGAAAGAAGGATGAAGAACTTTGGCAGAATATAAAAGAAATGTTGAAATAAAATTCAAATTCAAATAAAATTGATAATGGGTATTATTTTGATTATGTATAATATCAAATTTTCTGAATTTTCAGTGATTCTTTAGTCGGTTGACAGTTGAACTCAATATTTTGTATCTTTATAGAATGTTGACGCAACAATAAAATGTCAAGTTAGCATATCTTTCTAACAGATTTTTAATCCAGGGATTTTAACACTTTGTGGAATAAAAATTAAGGAATGCCATATATTTTCACTTATTTTCATATAGTATGTCTTTTTGTATCTTTTTTCTGGAAGATGTATAAAACCTTTCAACTTACATTTAAATTTTGAGAAAAAAATGCAATAAAAATCCGGAATCATTCTTCAAACAATTATTATGTTTCTTCGTGTTTTGTAGTATAAAGGAGATCTTAGCATCACCATATACAATAAAAAAGTTGATTTAATTTTATTTCATACAAAATTTTAAAGACGTAAGTGCTAATATGTCGCTCAGTTTGTAAAACTTTTGAGTTGTATTTATTTGCTGAAATTATTTTACATTTTAGAATTATTCAGATCGAACAAAAAAAGACCTTTCATAAAATAAAGCACCCTGTAGGTAGGAATACCTTCGATACATACACATACATGAATCGGCCATATCTATTGCATACATAAACGCCATTTCTTTTTTTATTCTGAGGGCATTTTATTATTATAACATTATTTTTCTGAATATTTATTTGTAAATACTATTCTATTTGAAGGCGCGTTAATTTCAAGTAGGGTAGAGTATGCGGTTTCAAATTAAATCTTCTCTCGCAAATCAAAACACACAATCATAAAAAGGGTATCAATGAATATCGTAAATCCAGTCATAAATTATTGAAGGAAAGAATTCGCCATGTTTGTGTATTTATATTTGTCAATCCATTTTATTTGAATTGCATTAAATTTGTATTTGCGTGAAAGAGAAAGACATTTTGTATACATTTTTCTTCTTCGCAGTTCAATCTTTCTACTCAAAAATATAAACATCTTGAAAACCACTTGAAAGTGCCTTTATAGATTAATCAAAAAATGATCTTTATGAAGTCTTACAAATACCTACTTTACTTAGAACTCTTTGTTCAATATAATAGACTCCTCCCTTTTAGGCCTTTTTGGGTATTACAGACCTCTTTAAGATTGTTCAAAGAGTTGAAAACACTTGGAAAATAACTTTTCAAGATATCTGTAAGAGGCAATTGTGTTGCTTGGGTAACCTACTATTTTGAGTCTACCAGATCTACCAGAGTATTCAGTCTAAAGTTTCCAGTTTTCTTCTTTAACTCACACGCGCTCAAGGGTTTATTGTCAGACCCTTACAATGTTCAACATAAACATAGTACGAACGATGGGAAAATCAGCGGGGAGAGAAAGGGGGTGTCAATGGGAACTGGTCTTTAATGTTTGAAAATTGAAATTTCAAGGAAAAACCATGGCGGGTAAATTATTACATAATGGTGTTGTGCGACTAAAAAAGGAATCTTTGTATTTGACGGTACGTCCAAAATTAGGCTCAAGGGTGTACTGGTGAGCATTCCTAGCTAAAGAGGTATCATGGGTGAACTGGTTGAGAAAGAAATGCTACTGGCTACTTCGATTGAACATTGTTTGTGCAAGAAGCGATTAAGCACAGAGAAGTACCTGGTATTAAAACTCAGTGTCAAGCTTACTGTTTTGAGTTTCACCAGGGGACTAGAACGTGATGTTGAACCAGATCGTATAGAGATTCCAACACGCACGGATCTACCAAAGCGTATTTCAGTCTTTCAGCAGAAGTTCTCGAACTAATTACCCTGTTTATAATTCAAGACAATCTCATTGAAAAAATCTCTTCTTTCGACGGACTACAACACTGATATCGTAAAATTGGGCGTGCTGAGGATTTTGAATAATTCCAAATTTCATAGAACATGAGATGTGGAAAAATATCGAATACCAGAAAAATTGTCGGGCGTGACAGAAGGCGAATTTCCAAAAATATTACACCAAGTTATCATCATAATTACCAAAAGTCAACTTTCGTTCTCCGGATATTAAGTACCTATAATTAAAAAAACGATCAAGTAAAATGAAAAGTGGGTGTGGCACTGGGCGGATTTAAGGCTACAGCATTTATGCTTTAAAAACTGTATTCGTTAATCTGCGTACCTGTTTAATTTGGTTGAAATAAATAACGCCCGATCAAAGCCCGAAGTCCAAAGCAACGTTTCCCAAAATACTCACATTGATTTTTTGTATGGTTGTTTTAATAGAGGGTAAGAGGGTGGAAGGAAGTGGAAATTTATCAAACATTTATTTTGTTACAATCTAAGCATGATTTGAGAGTAATTTTTCATGGAAACCCCAGCCGCTGTCAACTAAATGGGTACAGATTGAAGAAATTTGCCCCTCATCACATTTTAATGAGCTTGCATCTTTTGGTGCAGCAGCTGTTTTCCATAAATGAACTTTTTCCAAAGAAAATCTTAGTCGAGATTGAACCTTCAGTACCTGTTTTAAAGAAGAAGTTATACACGACATATTGGGCACACTCCGAACCCAGTTAAAACATTTGAAAAACCGTAAAATTGAAAGAAAAAAATGCATTTGTCTGGATGTCCTGATTTAAAAACCCATCCCCATGCACCGAACTGATGAAATCTTTAAAGCTGCTTACCGCTCCCATGTTTGTACAAAATAAAAGAACAAGAGCAAACACAATACTCGTACATGCAAACTTTTTATATTAAAGAATTTTTACATTTCACTTCACTGCCTGCCTGACCTGCCCTCTGCAACAAAGCTCTACTTTCCTTTACAAACAGGCACACAAAAAAAAATAGGTCCTAAAATCAGTAAACTGAAATGAATCTCTTCTTGTCATACAGAGCTCTGTAATGTTTAGTTTCGTTCATGCATAAAAAAGGACGAATATATAAAACTACTGACACTGCTGCCACCACTACCACATTACTTCGCTCGCAACCAAACATATTCCATCAGGACCTCTCTGTTTGGCTCCTGCTGTGCTGGATCCGACCTACCTACCTACAACCTACTATTCCTTAAATCCCTGAGTGCACATGAATATATTTACTTTGACGTAATTCTTGTACTTTGTGATACCAGTACCAGTTTTTATTTTCAATGTAAATTTCTATTTGTTGTCAAGATTTTTTTTTTTGTTACATTATTCATTGAAAAGATGCAGACACAACATTGGTAAAATATTTTTCATTTTTTTTTTTTTTGGAAATTCTATTCTGTACGAAAAGCTAAAAGCCAAACAGATTTCCTCAAGCAGCAAAGAAAGTTTGCTGAGTATACTCGTATGTATACAATATTTTGCAGTGAGTGTTTGTTCGAAGAAAAAACAAAACGAAGAAAAAGTCAAACACAAAACTGTTATGTTTGGGTTCTTTGTCAAAAAGACATGAATTATCTGCTGCTTGAGAAGTATGCATAAGGAGCTTGTTTAATATCCTGCGAAGAGTTGATTTTAAATTTTTTAAATTTAAAGGTAAAGGACTCAAGTTGAAGTGCATCAATGTAACTTTAAATTATATTGGACCTTTTGAGAAGTCAGTCAGCAAAATACTGGAAGAAGTAGCTTTAAGAGTTTTCGTAAAAGCGGTGGCCCTTATATGAATTCAAATAACAGGTGAGTTGATTGTGCAAATCATTAAGATGTTGAAGGAACAACCTGTATATACATACATATGTCGAATTTTTAGAAACTGCAATCAACAGTTTCCTATGAATTTTATTATCATTTAAAGAACTCACATTCGCATTCGCCGCATCGGGAACCTACCAATATTTTCGACTATTAACCAACATAAATCGAATAAGAAGAGGTTGAAGGCATAATACTGAACTCGATTCTTTCAAGAGAGAACCTAGATTCGTTCTACTTGCTGACAAACACTGAATGTTCCATCACGGAAAGTTAAAAGAGAATAACCAAGACTTACAAGAATTTCTAAGGACTAGCGAAAAAAGAAACGTATGGAAGAATATTAAATGTAAGGATAATCTGTTTATACAAACTCTTAAACAGCCCTCAACTGGCGATTATTTTTCATTGGGAATGCCTTTCCTGGATGCCTAGTAATGGGAACATTTCAGTAATTTGTAAAGGTTATGAATTCGTTAAAATTTGAACAACAGTAGGTATTGTTTAACAGATAGGACAGATATTGGTGACCCATAGCTATGTACATACATGTAATCTTATGCTAAGTCAAGATGCTATTAAGAATAAAAACCTTAGATGAAACATCACCAATTGCTTGACGAATTAGTGTTGTACCTTTAATGGAAGTGGGTCTATATAGAGAATTATATATTTCTTAGAGACAAGGACAATATCTTTCTTGTGAGGGTTAACATCCAGTACACACCGATCGGCCCATTTTGTTAGCTTGTTTGAAGCTTTCCTGGTACGGCAATAGCAATGTCATCCAGATATCTCAAATCCTGTAGAAGACCAACAAATTTCAAGTAGAGAATAACAAATCAGTCGGAATAGTATACATCTTCAGAAGTTCTTTATGGCGATGGCCGAACTTGGTACCCGGGAATTCTGGTCGAGCTCTGTAGCGTGGCATGGTGATACTCTACCATGGGATTTCTTCAATATCGTTCCAGAGCAGGTGATGAGCTAGACAATCTTTAACACCTTGGGATCTATTTTTAATAATTCATATCAACTACCTATACTTAAGTATGAACACAATATCGATTGGCTGAACCCAACGATCCGTAATAGATTTAACGATAGTGATTGAAGAACAATTGAAGTAAATGAAAACAAGACCAAGTAAATATTATCATATCAATATACAAAAATCTGTCCACTTAGAAGCAGTTAAAGAGTTTAACTACTTCGAGATAGATATAACGAAGAATTACGCTAGAAGACTACTACTACTTTGGTTTGGCGAAATAAATGGGTTCATGAGTAATACGAAGTGCATGTTCTACGGAACTCTTATACCGCCAGTCTTTCTTTACGACGCTGCCTGTTGGAAGATCACAATAAAGGGAGACCTGATACTAGGCCAATAGGAAAGAAAAATTATTCGAAGAATATTCGGCTTGGTGTTGGAGCATGCCGAATGGAGGAGAAGGTTCATTGGATGGATTCCAGAAACTCAAAACTCGTCGACTATATTGGAACGGTCACATCGGGCAAATAAACACAATGCTCCAACCAAGAGTCTTCGAATTTCAGCAGCAGTCTGCGCGTCCCAAATACTTATTTCTTTATTGCATAAGTACTTCGCATACTTTTTTTCTAGACCAAGAATATCAAGGTATCTTCTTAGTTTACGATGGCCCGTGGAGAAGCCCGTGGTTATTCCTAGGTTGTTACAACTTGAGCAGATACAAAAACGATCTTGGTTAAAGTTCCCAAGTAATAGCTTAGCCTGCTCTTACTTGGGGATCTTTTCAGGTTTTTAATCTTTTAGACCCCTTCTCTGTTTTGATTTTGTTTTTAATCACATTTACGCTTATTTAATCTTGCTCATTTTCCTGGACATCAACTTGTTTTGTTTTTAGGTGACTGTGGCTCATTTCACCAAGGGTTAATACATGAACAGTCTTAAAACACAAATAAATGTGCCGAAGGTATGCAAGAAGTATATTTCCGAGAAAACTCCCGGTAGCTCGGCTTAGTTCATACACAAGAGCTCTTTCCAACAATTTGATCAAATAAGTAAGGCCTTCGGAAGTAAAAAACGGTAGGGAATACTACTAAAATTTCTAACAGCAAGATATATTGAAATGGCTAACAGCCTTTCAAGCAAGTCATGCATTTTGGGATTAGAGCCAGAAAGAAAAGCTTAAGCAGATTTAGGCCACCGGTTTAACCCTATATGAGTGCCTTGAGTACGCTCATAAAAACAGGCCCTAGTTAAAGTTACAGCACACCAAATGATGATCTACTTTTTTACAATACCAAACATAGAGAACTTTAAACAATACATGAGCACTCAAGACCTATATTCCCTATAATGAAGACAACACAAAGAAGCCCTCAAACATAGAGGTGAATTATGGACTCAAATTGTCCACAAAGTGCTTGGTCAATGATGCAAAGTCATAGAAGCAGATTGTGTAGTGCACATTGCACTATTAGAGACATGTTTCGGAATACATAGAAGACTATTGTTTAAATTAGCAATGTTGGAACTAAGCAGTTGAGTATTAATGACTACTTCAATTTTCAAAAAGTTCGGCAACACTCAAGCTGAAACGGCCCAAGCAGGAACCATCGTAGCAGATGTCCACAATAGCAACGTGGTTGCCAGTGCTCGTAAGACAACCAGCGGATAATCCTTTTAATTTGATCAAAAATAAACACTTAAGTATAGAAATTAAATTTTCCCAAAATTTCAGGTATTTTATTCGACACCATATCTATAAACAAATAATTAAATTGAATTAAAAAAAAAAAAAACACGCACATTGTTTAACATTCTCATGAAAAATGTCGTAGATAAAAAGTTTCTTAATTCTTATTAATAGACATTCCCTTTCACCATTCTATAATTTATACAGAGATATCCTTTTTCCATAAAATCAAAGCTCAAATATTGTTAAACCTTTTATGAACTTCATGTTGAAAATAAACGAAGAAGAGGAAGAAAAAAACAACAACTTTTACTTCAGATTTAGCTCACATACTCTTGCGAAGTAGTATCCATTTCTAAAAATTCCAATTCCAATTCCGATATAACCTTATTACCCTTTTCCTTACAACCCCACAAAACTCTGACCCCAAAAACATAACAATAAAAGGGACATCTGTGTATTCTTGTTGTTGGTGTAATGATATCCTCTATAATACGCTTCATTTAATAAATTCACATTTTCACATCATTATCACTTTTCTTTCTGGTTTCGTTTGTTTTCTATATATCTTTCATATTATGCCATACCACGGTATTCACATCCTTTTTAATAACCTGTAGAGCATGACACGCATTCAATGAACTACCCTCAATTCGTATACCTCCTCCAGCCACCCTCCTGCTCCTTACTTCACCATCACCCAACTTCTCACTGACTCTTTCAATTTAAAATAACTGACAGAACAAAACGAATGTCTGGATACAAAAGAAGGCAGAACAAAAAAAGAACGGAAGAAGCCATCTCACGTGTCCTTACAATCTAACATACACCACCCTTTTGTGCCCTTAGGGAGATAACGATCATTGCATGTCATTACTTTATTTTTATTATCCTGACCCTATTTCCTCTCTCAGCTCAGAGCTCCTCTCGAGAAGAAAAAAAAAGTTAGGCATTTGTCGTGTCGCATCGTCGTTGGTGTTGTTGTTGTTGTTTTCGTCATTGAGTCCTCCGCACATTTGGTTAAAATATCCCTTTTCTATCCTATAGACTATTAAACCAATGGAATGTCTCCTAGCTGTCTTCTTAATATAACTACATGATTTTTTGCTTCAGGCAAAGTTAATACATACACAAATTATCAATTCGTATCATGTCCCTTTTTTGTCTCATGAGAAATGTATTATAATTATGGGAAGCGCCTTGCCTTAACGACAACCACCGAGGACGACGACAGCTACGATGGCGATGATGGCGAAATCGAATAGCGAGTTAGACTTCCTTAAAGTGGATAAAGCATCAGGCTTAATTCCGAATCGAATAGAACATAACTTCCGCTGGGAAGGAGTTGAGGTTTTGGACGCCCTTAAAGCATTTTTTCGGGCAACATAGCCGTTCCACTCACCCTGAACCCATACTCTGTCAAAATATACCTTAACAAGGCTCTTCTTATCTTTTCATATGAATAGGACCTTGGGCTATGAAGTTTATAAAAAGTTTTGTATATTTGGCCTAAGGTATGAGAGCAACTATGAAATAGGTTCAAAAGAGACAAGCCCCGTCCCCATGAGCGCTCGGAATATAGTGTAGACAACTTTGTTAGTAATTTTTGTGTCTGAGTTGAAAAACATGTTCAAAACTTTTGTCAGGAAATTTCTCCAGGCAGATTTGTTGAACTCATTTGGCTTTTACCAAACAAGTTTACAGAAATATTTAACATCTAGCTTTGGGTTAACATAGTAAGCTGAAGAGATGAATTGAAATTAAGCTTAATTTTGGAAGATAGAGAGCGAGGTATTGGCTGCTAAAAAATTAAACAGGAACGTAGATATGAATTCAATGGCTCCATAACTACTCGGTTAAAAGTTTATTTAACAGAGGCCAAATATTTTGTGGATAAGACTGTAGCAACCAATATTTTGACTTAAAAGCTATTAGATGAGGACAGTGTAAGTCACAAATCGGTACATTTTATTTCAAGACAATCGATCGGGTAAGAAAAGGTCAAGAAACCAGACATGGCTAGCATATTCGAGGAAGGACCTACCAACTATGGAATAAAGATAAAGATCGGAGAATTATTTAGACAAACATTTCACAAATCAGAATGTATAGTATGACTGTGTGACCTCAAAAATTTGGTTCTTTATCAATCAATCATTGATTCAACTATTTTGATCAGTTTATCTAATTGCGTCCAAGGGCGTAAGTTCTAATTTACTTTGGTACCAGGTGGCTCTGTTTATGTCATGTTGGACTCCAGCAGTATAGATTGATATCAATGAATATCTTATTATTCACTCGCAAAAACTATAGGACCGCACTGGCTACCCTGTGGAACATCAGGAATAACATATGCATAGTTTCCGATGAAGTAAATCTAAAGATATTTTATGAAAGCGATGCCCAGAGCTGGAAATTTGAAAAGGGCGGTCCAATGTCTCACTCTAAGTAGGCTAGCCACGTCCCTCAATCATGGCATTTGGACCCCCTCATCATTTCGAAACAAAAGTTGTGAACTAAATTCTAAAAATTTGAAAAGGATCAATGTATGCCTTATGAAATTCGATCTACTTATCTACTACCTATGAAATCCGATCCTGTGAAAAGTCTTTCTGTTGACAAGATGACACTATAGTATTGGAATTATTTTTGTTTCCTAGAAACAGATACCTAGATATAGATATAGAAACGCTGAACCGAAGACGAAGACGACGACGACTTATGTTGCCAAGATGTCTAACAGAGTATGGGAGGCTTACAGCTTTTTGGCATCAATATTCCAATCATCCCCCGTCTGACGTGGCTCTCCTTCCACCCACACCCGTACAAGTACACACAAATACCATTATGGCGTCGTCTTAGAGGTTAATGTATTATCTATGTGATGTCCTTTTGTGTTCTTGTTATTATTTTATTTTCCTTTTTTTGTCTTCTCTTGATTTCATTATATCGAAGATACATACATATGTACGCCTTCAACGTATATGTGTTGCTAGGATATCTCTATACATATATACACTAAAATGGATACAAGGATAAAATTAAATCACAAATAACATTTGTTATACACAATTGTTGATGGTGGCGGTCGGCAACGGACGTTATCACGGAGTAGATTGGAAATCGAGGAAGATAATTAGAATTATTATTTTTTCCATCATCGTTTGCTATCTGTTTGGTGGAAGTGTGTTAAGGGAAACATCGAGACCATTGAGTTTTTATGATGGTGTAGAAGTTGAATAATGTTTCAAGTTTTTTTTTTTATTTTCTAAACAAACCACGAATATTTAATTTAAGTCAAAAACCACTCTCTAAGCTAATATTATTGGTAATGGGATGGCCAGATTTTATATATCTTTCTGCTGCATTCTTTATTTTGTCCTCGTCAAAAATCAAACCCTTTCATCCAACTTATAATAGCTGAGGGAAAAAATCACCTTCGGAATGAGACCACTCCCTCTAAGAACCCTGAAGTATGAATGACTTTCTTTCAAAAAAGCAGTTGTGAACAAAAATCCCCCAAAACTTCATTACAAAGCCTGCTGAGAAGAACAAACTATCGCCTTTAAGAAACAGTCTTGTAACAACTTACCCCGTTTGTTTAAGAAAGGAAGAAATCTTTATCCATAACACCATACACCTGTGCAAGAACTGATTTGGAAAAGAGGCTTCAGTTTTCTAACTGGTTGCTGATACTGAACCAAGGCTTGAACAACAGCGAGTTTTTTAGAAGAATTCTTTGGACGGACGGAACTTTAAATTCCGATAGATGGGTTCATAAATTTTCACAATCTTCATGAATGGGCTGCTGAGAATCCACACGAATCCACAGTACATTCTACTTCATCATAGAGATTAAGAATTGGCTAAATGAAGAGCATGTAATACTCCTTGGCATAAAGGTTAGTGCGTTGGACATTTTTCCGGGGTGTACTGCCTCTTGTGAGGAATTGATAAACCCTCTATAATCTAAGAGTATCTCTTGTCATGAGAAGTGTTGCTCATTAGCCGTTCGGAATCTGCAGAAAATTGTACGTCTCTTCCATTCCTAGTAACACGCACACAGGAACTGGACTTAGGCTATCATTGAGCTGAAGAGTACGGTGACGTTGAATGAGAGGAAACGGGCCCAAAAAATAGTAGAACATTATGTTTATTAGGCATTGCCTGGAGAAAATTGACCTCAAAGCCAAAAATTATCATGGAAAAAAAAAAAACAAAAAAACGAACCGGTTTAGAAATTGGATATCTGAAGACCCCAATAAATAATATCAACTTTGTTTAAGCGCTGCTACAAAAGCTTATATTTAATCTTCATCAAAAACAAAAACATACAGCACTCAGGTACAAAATATATGAAGCTCCTTCGAAATACACCAAATTACGTGTTTAATCTAGAAACAGGAATTGCAAAAGTCTTTCTTTACACACTCGAACTCCATTGCTTATACATCCAAGGAGTTAGTACCCTTTCCGAAAACAAATTACCGAGAAAACTTTCAGATATCATCGTAAGAAAGCAGATTTACTGGGCAAATGAGAGGTCAGAACTCTTTAATGAAGTCAATATTGAGTTTAACTGGTCAACAAAGTCTGAGTAACAAGCATTTCATATAGAAGCTTGCACAAAACTTGTAGAAAGACATTGGACGGAACACACAAACAGAGCGCTTCAATCACGGTTCTTCGATGAGTATTGTAACTTGAGCTATGCCGCGCTAAACTACTTTGAAGACAGTAACTCATGCGAGATGATTAGCATGGTGTTAAAGTATAGGTGCTTAGGGTACTTGGTGTAAAGAAATTTTTCTTAAATATCCGATAAATGATGTCAACAATGGAGATATGTATGTACTTCTTACTGTAAAATAATTTTTTTAGAACAGAATTTTCCCAAATTATCCTTGACAAATGAGGGACACCCTGTATATTTGTTTCTAGTATCTACTTTTTCTCAATTTTCCTTTAAAAATTCTAAATGAACTTATACTTTATATCTTCAATGCATTGTCACACGTTAGAACCTTGAACCACAAGGTCCATGTAAGTACAATGCATTGAATATTCATATTAACAAAGATTTAAATTCAAAACACTCACCTTCTTTTGATTCATCAACAGTTGGTTGTTCTGAATTTGTGTTTTCAGCTGGTTGAACCATCTTGATCTTGTTTTTGATTGGATGTCCTTTCACACACTCAAATAAATTAAAACACAAAAAAAAAACACTTCTCTATCGCTTGAAATCACACAAATCTACACTGACTGACAAAAAAACAAATGTCTAGCACTGGAATAATTTTTTTTCAAAATGAAACTCGTAAACAGGATATCTGAAATAAAAAGGTAAAATAAAGTTACATTTAATCTCAATTTTAAAATCTTCATCATCAATTCTAAGTCATTATAAATAAATAAAATAAAAACAAGCTATTATCGATAAAAATGAATTTAAACAAAAAATACCATCATCAACAAAGAAAATAAGGAGTTGATGCGGGGTATCGGACGGGCGGTAGCCACAACAACATGGCAATCTGCCAGCATCATGTACCATTATTATTGCCACAGAGTGCCGTTCCTGTGGTGCAATCAAGATCCATCTCAAAACTTTGTTCTCATATCTATCCATCTTCTATTTCATCCAATTATGGTGCGATAATGATTAAATGATTGGAAGACACAATTTTTAAAAAAAAAAACTGGTCTTCGTCGTTGTCTTGGTCGTTGGTGTCCAAGACTTTCTTTTTTGTTGCAAACGTTACTTCCAGTTTGACACCCTCTCTAAGGCCCCTCAATAAGTTCTCGCTTCCAAATAAGGATGATGGAGATCAAAATGAAAATCTAGATGGAGATGGCGATGGCGGCCCAACATCATTTTCAATTGAGACCAATTTCGCAAAATCTATTCGCCTTTTGATTTAATAATTATTATTATTATTTGTTGGACTATTTTCATCGTTCAAAATAAGAAAAGGAAAAAAAAAAAAACAAAAAACCTCTTGGATAAAATGTGAATGGACTTTCATCGGAGATAGATATAGAAATTTATCTGCTTCCCTCACTTACTGTACACTCTTGTAGGTATGGGGATGGGTAATTGGTATATATTCTTAAACGGTTGATCTTTGTCTATGAAGCCTTTCAATCTAGGGGGCGTTTGGGAGTAAGTTTTATAAAAGATGATTGATAGGTAGTGTTAATTTTAAAACGATGGATAACTATAATTTTGCTATTTCTATAATTACTATACTATAATTTTTGCTATTTATAAGGGGATTAA
This sequence comes from Philhelius festivus, assembly GCA_963931855.1. Classification (NCBI taxonomy): domain Eukaryota; kingdom Metazoa; phylum Arthropoda; class Insecta; order Diptera; family Syrphidae; genus Philhelius; species Philhelius festivus. The sequence continues at coordinate 4,728,858 of OZ007555.1, read as the reverse complement.
ATTTCTTCAATAGAGATGACGAGGATGAATTTGATATCTGATTTTATCTTTGCAATCAATTTAGGTAGCTTGACTTTTGGATCAATCAATATTGATTGAATTTTATTTTTAGTGTTGACTTTAGATGAGATGCTTTATAAAGATGGTGGAAGCCGATTATTAGAAATAGGTATAAGTAAGCGTTCAACAGTGATGAAAGTCGTTTATAGGTATTTAGGTACAAAATTTTGAATTCAATAAAGAAAGAAAATACACGACGCTATCGCACAAACTTGCTTTAGCTAAAAAAAGAGAAGTCGAAGGTTAAACGAAATATGGTTCAGTTTTAAAAGCATTTACCTAAATACCTACATAAAGCCGGCTCAATTTTAAAACTTAAAATGAACGAAGAAAATATTTGCATACCTACCTACCTACCGACCTACGGTCCTTTTTCCCACTGAAGACATGTTTTGCCAAAAATTAATAAATAAAAAATATTTACCCATCAAGGTCCATTTAATTGAATTATTGCTTAAGTCAGAAGTGTTAACATCGTAAATGTTATCCTCCTCGACCGACAGAAACCAAGATAAGGAACTACTGTATCCGTAGCACAACTCCACAACCCACCTTTAAAAAAGGCCTTGCATTTTGCATTCGTTTGAAATGGACTGATAATAATTTTTGTTGTTGTCCAATGCCCACGTGAAGTGAAACTTTAATAATTTTGTGTGTATTGAAAGTTCAAAGACTGCAGTTTAAGTGTCTGACCTAAATAAAGCCCCCTACATAAATTTTCTTTAAACCTAAACCTACGCTTAAACCAACCAGTAGTTTGTAGTTTCCCAAAAAGTCACCTAAAATTCAAAATCAGGCTTTTATGAAAAAAGATGTAGCATGAGGTATGACATAAATTACAATCCACAAAATCCCACTCAAAAAAATCCACTCATCTACTGGAAATGAACTGTGCGTTTTTGAAATCCAAGTCCAGCCAACGGAATCAACTAAAGGGTGAAATTTACAACAAAAAAAATATCATCGGCAGCAACAGCAACAGCTCAACCGGTCTTTGGCTTTTTGCGTTGCCTTGGCTGGCAATGTAACAAAAAAAATAAAACAAATAAACCAAGTAAAACCTTCCAAATCCAAACAAAGAAGAAGCAACAGACAATAAAAGCAAAAAATCATATGTTTTTTGTTTACCATCTATTTTTGCATATGATACAGGGATGTCGTTTTAGAAGAACTAAGGAGTGTTTGGTTTCTAAACTGTGGAGTGGTCATTCTATTTTTCGTAGGAATCGTCGGCCATGTTGTAATCTCTTTGTAATTTCACTGTTTTTTATCGTCACTATAGACAAATGAACATGTCAAGTTACTACGACTATAGACAACATTGTGTATCCTCTGACTAGGTTCTGGTGTAGTTGGAAGTAGTAGTAGATAGTTTATTTCAGCAAAAAAAAAATGCACGACTGGGTCGCACGAACTTGCTCCTATGTAATAGACTAGGAATTTTAAAAACGAATGTTATAAGAGAAAACTGTTCATATGGATAAAATTAGTTTTTTAAATTCTTTTAGTAGTAACAGATAAAAACAGAATGCTATGCAAATATGAATTTATGGAGGAACAAAAATTATAAGTTGCTGTAGTGGTTTCTTTAAAAAATAAGCTTTTATATACAAAATTTTTAAAACATTTTTAAGAAAAAAAATTGGTACGCCAACTTTAAGTTTTTATTACCGTGTGAATTGAAATTAAATTTCCCAAAAAAATATTATGCCGTTTTTGAGATATCGAATTTTCCAAAAAAAAAAATACTTTTTTTCCAAAAATTCAAAAAATATATTTTTTTTTAAGTTTTGAAATGCAATGTTTTTTAGACTTTTTAGAAGCATTTATATAAAAAATTTCATTAAAGTCCGTTTTGTCGATAGTGAGAAATTCAAACTTAGACAAAATGGTTCTATGGTAGGTACAAGCTGTAATATCTTAATTTTAATTTTTTTTTTATTAAATTAAAGATTATAAAAATTTATTAGAATGAAAAAATTTTTATCAAAGTTCTAGGCACCGTTTTCGATAAAAATACGATTTTTGAAAACCATTTTTTAACATTTGAATAGTGGGTACCTTTATTTTTAGGTAAAATAAAATTTCTTTTCTGACATGTTGGAGATTATATTGAGAAACTTTTTTTTTATGAAGTCTAATATTCGAATTTCGAATATAGAGTTTTAAAAAAAATGTTTATTTTTTTTTTTAATCCAAAAATTTTTTTTGAAAATTTGAATAAACAATAAAATTTAAATTTTTGGGGACCTTTAGCAAAAAAAATGATCAAAATCGGTGGTACCGTTTTCGAGAAAATCAAAAACAAGAAAATGGTTCCATAGGGCTTACCCTCAATAACCATTCGGAAAATTTTAACCATTACCTACATAGCTTTAACTAAATTAATTTGTTTTGCATTTTTATTTTTTAAATCTTTGGAAGTCTGAGAAAAAAAAAATATTTATAAAATTTCCAAAAAAAATCGTATGGCAGGTACCGTTATTTTTGGTCCAAAAAAAGAAAAAAACCTTTGCGTGGGAAAATTGAAAATGATATCTACCAAGTTTGATGAAAATCACCCGAGCCGTTTAGGCTGTAGTCGAACAGACAGAATTGCGAGACCCACTTTTTAATCTTCGCTATCATCGTTATGTCAACTTTGATCAAAATATCGAGTTCGATTTGTTTTCCGAATGCATAACTTGCCTTATAGTACCTATAAGTCGCAAGTAAAAGTGGCGCAAAATTTTAACTAAAGACAGCCTCTTATTGGTATTAGTATGATACTTAAAAATTTGCTTACTTTAAAGTAGTCGCTCCAAATTTTGAACGTTTTCTAACTAGTATCGTTCTAAAGCAATTTTATTAATAAACTGCTTTTGAACACACCTAAGACTAAGTAAACAGAACTTTTGTGACGTTTCTAAATGCCAAAGATTGATATGAAGTAAGCAACGATACTAAAAAAATAAAATACATATGCGATGATTTTAACTTCAATAAAAGGGAGGAGAAAGTATGATGCTAAGCTCAATTAAAATTTGCTAAATGGCCGTTTTAACCAAGTATCATACTAAATCAGTTTTAATATCGTAATAATTCAACTAAAATTTTGCGCAATACTCTTAGCAAGTAGGGTATGGATTAAAAGGTTCATCAACAAGCAAAAAAAACGATGGCATTACTATCACCATCAAAGGAAAGCGCTACCGATCGATGTTAACCAATAACTTTTGATTATATTGATGTGATCGACTTGTTGGTTCTAACAAGACGCCACTATGTGGACAATGGATATTCTATCGGGGAATGGTTATCCCACGCAGAGGCGAATGGAATTTTGTGTGGGGTTTCCTTAAGTTACAGGTTTACGCTAATAAGCCCTAAGGAACAGGTCAACGTAACCCGTCTTGTCATTCAAATTCAGTCTCAGCTTTGCTCCAGATTCAACGAAAATAAGACGGCCAGTTGAACCATGTCATATTTCACACATATCCACTTCTTACACAGTTTGTTTTCTTTAATTTAAAGAGCTAAGCCCCCATCCCTCTTATTATTACCAAAAACTTTTATAAATTAATTATGATACCTATTCTATTCTTTTGACTATTAACAAAAGCAGAAACGTTAAAACCATATGTTTCCAACAGACAAAATTTAAGATAGCTAAACAACAAATCAACTTCAAATGACCTTAAGTAAGCTATACACTGAAAGACTATCTATGCTTTTAAGACAGACATTTAGTGATACAAGGTACACAATGGACTATAGAGGATTCAGAAAACACCTTTAGTACTAACTTTGACAGCCCTGATATGCATTGCCATGCATGATCAAAATTCAGAATATTACCAGAGTAGTGTAGCAATAAAAAGGTGACGGAAATTTACAACGAAAGCAAAAACATAGGGTAAACGGGATTTCGGAGGAACAATGAGTTATATTTTTGTAGATGGATGTTATGTGGACAGGGGGGGACAAGAATAGAGTGAATGTTAAGGGAATTGCATTAAAAGCAAAATGACTATCACACTAACTTCAACAAGCACTATGTTGATTATGTGTGTACATTATGTACTATAAGTACTTCGTGCAGTTTGTGCCTGTGTAATTGAAGTTTCTGGAATCTGAAATCCAATTAGAATAATAATACAATACCATTACGCGTTAGCTCTTTGAAGTTTTTGCAGAGATGTGTACCTTACCTAGGTAGGTACATTTTATTCGATTAAGACTTTAATGAACACACTTACTAGGTAGATACTAATTAGAATAGTTTTTTGTTTGTTAATTTAAAGTTGTATAAAAATTCATCTTCATTTTTAACTTTGCACTGATACAGGTATGTACGATTTCGTGATTTTTTTTTTGTTTGCTACCAACCTAATTAATTAAGTTGAACTTTGTAGTAAACCAATTTCCTTATACAAAATGCGCGATTGACTTGCGGGAAAGGACCATATTTTTCAAAGGATACAAGTTAAATCCGATAGTAAACGAGATAAAAGCTCAAGGAAGAACCGTCCTAGAAATATCATAGTTTATTAAGTTAATCCAGGAAGATTGTATAAAATCCAATTTGCTATAGGTATTAAGATTTGGAATTTAGAAAAAAACGTGATGTAAACTGGCCACCAAAATGAGTTGGATTTTTGTTTGTGTGCATGTTAACGCACAATCTTTATTCTCAATAACTACCTAACGAGAAAACATTTCAAAAATATTAATAATGCATATTCACACCAAAAGTCACACAATTTCCCTTTCCTTTCCTCTGGTTCCAATAATAAGTTTTGTGCCACCTTTATTACCTCATTCAAGTTTTTTTCACAAATTTGAATTTTAACATCCATGAAACCATCCCACTTATTCCGCATTCCTTCTTTGTTACCCCCTTTTCAGCAGAAAGTACAGTAACTGCATGCAAGTTATAGGAGACAGAAACAAAAAAAAATACAAATATGTAGGAAAACCATCATTAAACTGCGTACTGAATGGAACTGCAAAAATGTTCTTTGTTCATCTTCATAGGTACCTATTCACAGTTTCCAATCCTACTTTTTTATGAATATCATTTATCACAATAAGTCAAACAATTTAACTAGATATTAACAATAAATAAATCTGCAGGCACACACACTTAAATAAACAAAATATTAAACAGTTTTATCAATCACCTTTACGCTTGTTAAATGCTCCCCGTTATCCAATATGCACTCACTTAAAAACACAATTTAATTCAATTTTAACCTATGTTGCTGACAATATTGAAAATGAAACGAACACTTTAAACAATTTATTTAATTCTTTTGTTGATTTTTTTATGAATTTTATACTAAACTTTACTTTTATTTAGAAAAAAAATCACGACGCGTCTTTTTAAAGATCGAACCGATTGCGAAAGCACTTCGAGAACAAATGATTGTGGAACTTAATATGATGATCGTTTTATGAAAGGCAAAATAGAAGATGTCATGGTAATTGGTAAAAGAAGAAAAAAGAGATCATGTTTGTTCATTTTTGCTGGCAAAATTGAGTGAGTAAATTGAATGTGGATTCAGCTGGAATGAAATGGAGTAGCTTATTCCAATGAGTGGAGTTGTGGTATTGCAGTTTGCAGTTGCAGGAGCTGGAGTGTTATAATTGATCTAAAGTCTGAAGAGTGGTTGGTGGATAAGGAAACGACTATCATTTGGATGGTTTGTTGGGTTTTTTCTTACTTAACTTTTTAGTAGATTATTTCAAATGGTTTCAAAAGATTAGCACCTACCAAGGTAGGTATGTAAAGGATTTTTTAATAAGAGCGGAAAGATGTTGAAACGGAATATAACAAGACGTATGTGAGGTATTAATAAAATTCTGTTTTTATTTGAAAGGCCCATCTATGCCATTATGTTTGAAATATGACATCGTTCAAATGCCTGCCTTGGTTTCTTACGGTAGCAATGATCCGAATGATTCGATTTTCACTGACTCTTTCGCATAGATCCGTTGGAATTTGAGCGATGAATTGTTTTATATTCACCTTAATGGTATCGGTCGATTGTGGTTTATTCGCATAGACCTGGGGCCAAATTACCGCATCAGTTATCGAGTAATACGTGACTGAATTATGTGAGTTTGGCATTACCGCTTACGTTATCGAGCAATAAATTACTCCAATTTGACATTTTCATTCGATCACTGATGGGACTCACTCACTCGTCACTGAAGCGGTAATTCGGCCCCTGTAACTTGAGGAAACTAAAGGAAAATAAAGTGTGGCGGGGTCAAATTGCAAGACCTTGGTGGTACATTCACGTGACCTCTGCGAGAGATAACCTTAGCTTCAAATATGTAGGTAGTTCATGCAGAAGTTCAATCGTGGTGTCCGCTGCAAGGCACGCAGCGCCACCCTGCTCAAATCACATGTAGTGTAGGTCTGAATAGTTCAATTTGGGCCATACAAAATTTGTTATCATCGATCTGTAGCGCTCGCCATTGACGGTAACCGCCTAACCAACGTCGTTTTCGAAACATATTAAATTTTTGGATTTTAAGGACAATATTGTCTATCGTTTTATAATCATTTAAAAATATGGAGTTTTCTGGCTTTTGGAGCCGATGGTTCAATTAACAACTTCGTGTCGTTTTCCAGAAAATGGTTTCTTGAAGACTTAATCAGTTTGGAAAATAATCCGTCGAAAAAATCTTCTCAAGGAAATCCAAATATGTAAATAAACTCCAAAAATATGAATCCGAAATCAAACTTAGGGAGAGTTCGGATTGTTAAAGGAATGCAGGAAGATTGGAGTGACCAAATTAATAAGACAATAAATCAGCAAATGTTGATGTCATTCACGCTTGCACTTTTTGAAATTAAAAAAAAAACAAAATTGGAAATCAAAATTATTTGGGACCTATTCTTAAATTCATGAGTACAAGTTCTTAAGACTTATCAAAGAACAAGGTTATTTTATATACATACATATTCCTCCTCTCAATTGACTTCAAATATAAAGATGCAACAACAATCCAAACACCTATACCTACGTTGCAAACGAATACATATTCGACTCTCATCCCAAGCCATTTAACTGACAAATTCAAACTTTGTTAACGGTCGAATTTTGAAAATTCAATGACATCTTCCAAAAAAAAAAAACAAAACAAAAACCGGCATTTTAATGGTTTGTTTATCTTTTTTCTCAAGCCAGTCGTTATACTCGTAGCTCTTACTTGTTGAAGAAAAAAATGATGTCATTGCGCAATTCTCAAGAACCATATAAAATACAATAAAAAAAACGCTGTTTGTGTAATAAGTAATACTGTCCAAAAAAAGAACAAGAAACATGAACGAGAAAATTTAAATAAACAAATATGTCAAACTGTGTTCCTTTTTTGAAGCCGGTTTTAGATTTTTACACAATTTCACGAACGCCTGGTACATAGATGAAAGCCAGGTTAGATCGGGTATAGGTATATACCTACCATCTTGTTATAGCTCCCATGTTCAGTAATTTCATTTTAAATTGCGAAAAATTATTATTAATAAAGAGATAACGTTCCATCCGCGTCTAACGACACCACCAAGAACCAGCAGCTAGTATAGCAAGTGAAGACTATAATGTTACGCATTTTAAAAAGAAAGCGCTGATTGAGTGATTGGAGTAGAAAAATCATTTCTAAAGATCTGAGGGGAGATTCAATTAGCCGATTTAAGTAGTTTGTCTAGAAGAAGTGACAGTGTCCCCCGACACTTTAATGACAACATCCGATATAATTTTTCAATTAAAAACGAAAAAAAAACAACATAAAACTGAAAAAAAAAAACTCAATGATGCTGAATGTTTTGTCTGACTGACGTGAGTGAATGCTGCTGGTATACTTGAAATAAAAAAGAAAGATGAAAGAATCTGCAATCATGTGTGGTTAACAATCATCAAGACCCGCAAGATGACCCCCGCATCACATCGATTAGACGGGCAGCGATAATTAAATTATGGTTGTTTTTGTTTCGAGTTATCTCTTACTTTGTTGTCTGTTAAGAAATTTGCTTTGGCGAAAGCAAGTAAGTCAATTTAATAATAATCGTTTGTTGGAATAGGTCAGTTTTAGTTGAGGATTTATTTAATGAAGAAAAAAGACAGATTTCGCAAATAATGACAGGTCAAATGAGAAGAAATTTATTTCATCAAATGTCATTAAACAAACGTCAATTGATTTCAAAAAAATTAAATCAACGAACTGCGATAAGGTTAGTGGCATCGTATAATCATGGCCATTGACATCATATACTCTTGTGTTTTTTTTTTTAACTAAAATAAAGATAAGTTTATATATTACACACTAATACACAATAGGCGGCCCATATGCTTCTTCATTTTTCGTACCCTTCACTCCTACGAAATGGAAGTTGCTTCAAAATAAAGTTTTCTCATGTAAAAACTATTATTAATTTTCACGAAAAAGAACGCAGGATAATTTAATATCCATCAGTTTCCAACAAACATTTTCTCTTTGACGTTTTGCTGGCTTTATACAATTGACAAAGTGTCATTATTTTTGCCATATTTTACAGTCTTATTTCCATAATGGCATTGAACGTACTTTAAAATCCAATATGGAATCTTTATGAATTAAGCTTAGTTCTGATTTACTTTTTATTGTTTCCTGATACCCATATTTGGAACTGTGAAGTGAATCCTGAACAATAACAAAAGTAAAAATACAAAAGATCAACAACATTTGGCATTGAAGACGATAGGATGACAAGTGACAAAAGTGGTCCTGATGCTAAATAAACTTTCCTTAAAAGGTTGGGAAGCAGTTCTGTTTTGTTGATGGTGTAGGATAAAAGATAATTTTATGGCAATGGAAATGCGTCACATATATTTATGCAGAAAAATTAATTCGATCTTTTAATACACATGAATAGCACAATGAATAAATGATATTTCAATGAGAGTTGAATTTTCAAACTGACAAAGTATTTTAACGTTCGTTAAAAATTGCGTTTTCGATTAGTGAATCAGAGAAACTCAAAAAAGCCTTTGCGAATATTCGATTTCTATTGAAAATAGCAATTATATTATTGAACAAAATCTGTGAAATTGATGGATTTACTGACAGAGCAAAGAGATGTTATCCAGTCTTTATATTTGGAGACAGAGTAGATTAATTTAAGGACATTTTAGTGTAGGAAATAATTGACAAGTTAATGTTTCTGATATCGTAGAAACTTTTGCTGTCAACTGAACATAGTTTAACTTTATAATAAAAGACATTTCTGTTAGTGAAAAAAATAGAATATACATTTAATCTCACCTCATCGAATTAAAAAAAGATCCACGTTATATTCTAGAAGAGCTAACTCAATGTTTGGTTGGTGGATTTAAACTGCTGTCATCCGAACATGTTAAAAGTCTCTTGAATTTATTGCTGTCATGCAATTCCTGTTCGGAGGGTATGTCTCACTTGATTAATTAAGGAAAATATTGGCTCTTGCTATCATCAAAAGTTTTCCTACACTTCAAGGTGTCAACACATAAAATACTAAAATTATCAACACACTTTATTGAAGTGTAACTGTCATAAATGCCTTAAATGTCATCGTGAATGTCAAATTATTGCAAGTCGTGTTTATATGATATTTAGTTTATATTGTATTTAGAGCTTGAAGCTCGCTTCGACCCTTTGTATTGAGTTGAACTGAGCTTCGTTCGACTCGATCCCAGTGGCTCAGCGGTGTGGAGTTGAAATGTGGAACGAAAAACCTGGGTCGAGGAGTTTGTTTGACAAATTGTTTCAGAATCGTACAACACCATTTCAACACAACTCCAAATCGAGCTCTTAACTCAAATGATGAAAAATCTGGGTCGAAAATCTGACCCTAATCCAACTCGATCTTTCGATATTGCATATAAACGTAGTAAGAAACACTCAAACACAAGATCCTGACAATGATACTTAATTTGAAACCATCTTACATAGTGGAATTTAATGGAGGCAATTTTTAAAGCCTTATTCATTAAGAATTTGGTTAAAAAGCATTTTAAACGTCAAAGTGACACAAGTTTGTCCTTTTTTTGCTTGGTACAAAAAGTGTCAGTTTGAAGTATTTTTGCAAACACTCCCAAACCACTTAAAAGACACTTTCAATTGAGATTTAAGTAATATCACAAAAAGCAACACATTTTAGTCTTCCCCTTTTATTTACAACCTTTATACATTTTGTTTTATGACGTACATATCCATGTATACCCTAGCCATACCGAAAATAAAATAAAACCAATGATCCAAATATAACGTCTCGTTTTTTATTCATGAACAAAAATAAAATATACCTATCTAAAAGAGAATAGCCGTTTATGTTTAGAAGAGAAGATATCCGTTTCCGAAAGATTGTTGGGTTTGCAAAAAGCCGGCAACATAAACCTTTCCGTTTTCCATTTTTTTCTTGTTAATACATAAAGCAACCTTTTGGGGATCAGAACATTTTAACTGTTATTGCATTTTTAATAAAAACCCCTTGGGTAAGAAAATCGCAAACACAAAAGGGTCTCCACATCTGAAAGAGCTTAAGTTCAACAATGGATAAGAGTGTTCAGCATTCAATAAAAAGCAGCAGCAACAGTCTCGCCGCTTTGTCATCGAAATCGAAATCCGCTGCACTTTTTTGTTGTCACGATTTGCTCAATGTTCAGCAAAGGCAAACAGCACATAACAACTAGTGGATTTGGAACTGAAGTTGTGTTGAATGCCTTTGGGTAATGGAGCTGCTGAGAGTGGAATGAAAATATTCAGAGAAAAAAAAAATAAACACAGTCTATGGATAGAGGGTCAAATGGAGGAACCTTCTCTATCACCTTTTGGTTCATCCAAGGTGAGGAAAATTTTAAAATGCCCCAATTCAAGTTTTGGACTAGGATTGTTGTCTTCCTAAAACATAAAATTTCAAATACAACATCGCTATACGGCAAGGAGCCGATAGTTCCTCTTGCAGTAGTGTGTTGTGTCATGGCATAATTGGCTATCAATCTACATACAGCAAGCTTATGTATCTAGTAGGTACTGCACAAGCAACTATTAGTTTATGTGGTTTTCTATTTTTGCATGTTGGTGTGATGGCTCTGCTGTGGGATCTGGAACTCATCGTCTGTCTGGCTGTCCTGCCGTCCTGCTAACCCAATATTGAAACACTATGTGCGGTGATTTATTTCCCATCAGGTTTTGTGTGAAGGAGCTTGGTTGAACTTTGTTTGGTGATCTTTTATTCAATTAGGTGCTAGAGAGGTGCTATGAAGCGTTTGTAGAACAAGAGATTAATGGAAAGTGGGTTGAAAATATTCATTATACGAGAATTTTGTTTATAATAGAAATATAAAATTCAGATAGTTAAAAAATTTCTGGGGATATTAATAAAATGACATGGTTCTAATAAAAAATATAGTCTAATTGACATTTAGAAGTTCAAACGTCCATTTGCGAATACGATTTCCAACAATCGTTAAACTTCCAAATTTAATCGCTAATTATTAATTACTAATCAAATTTCCTAGCACCCTTTTCCAATCCATGAATGTCAAAATTCTTCAATGACAGTTCAGTAAAGGTTTGGAGATCTCCGGGATTTCGTAATTACGAACACGTATTCTATGGAAAAATTATCAACATTTACGTCAAAAATCGGAGAGTTTTTATGTCATTTTGTTTGATGTTTTATTTGATTTTCCATTCAACCACTTCAGATTTGAGATTCAGATCTATCTTGACAAAAAGTCGGAACTCAACACTACTTTCTTAATAAAACTACCTACATAAACACTGCAAAATTCTATCGATTCTTGTTTCAATGAAAATAATTAGATGCGTTTAATACCTGAGTCATCGAAGAAAATCAACGAACACATATATTTTTTTGACACATTGGCTTCGTGTCTATAAGCAAAATTTCATTGTCAAATAACATAGAAATTAAATTTTGGATTAACTTGCTAATTGTTTGAATGAGTAAAATTTATAAGGTCTAATTTCCCTCGAATGGCGAAATATTTATGGTTTTCATTTTCAAATGTCACAATCCTCACAAAAATCCACTTTGGTCAAAAAAAATTTACACAATAGGCGTTTTTCTTTTTTAGTTCATAACAGAGTCTGAGTTGTCAAAAAATAAATTGTGTTTCTTTTTTAGTTCAGAGCGTTCAGAGCTTCGTTCTGAGCATGTTCTGAGCGTGTTCAGAGTGCGCTCTATAAGCTCAGAATAAAATAACTGAGCAGACAGAGTACAATGCTTAACACAGGCATTTGACAGATGGAAATTAAAAAAAAAAATGTCGACAGCTAAGTGTTCAGGTGTGTTTCAAAAAATACTCAGAGCGCTCAGAGCATGCTTGGTTCAGAGGATGTTCGGAACATGCTCGACATGCTCAGACTCTGTTCGGAGCTCTATACTCAACTAAAAAAGAAAAACGCCTAATGGAGAAATTTATAACAATCTATGCAATTTGATTTAAGACGAGTTTCTGTGATTTTCAATCTTTTTTATATATTCCCTTCATGCATGCTACCCTAAAAGAAAATCTTGTCACAATCTTCTTGTCGTATGGTAATACTCCAAAATAATCCATCTTACCACTCATCCATTTTAACATAGGTTATGTCATTTTCTATTCAGAGTGTATGTAATGCAGGGAAAAAGGGAATATCCATTACAAGGAATTTTCATTTTTCAAACTTGATTTAGAAAAAAAAAGAGAAATGTTTAAAAATCCTGTCTGCATCTCGCAGAATTCAAAGAAATTGCTTAAAATGCGGAAATATTTGAATTTCAGTCTCAAGTATTCATTTGACATTTATATTGCTTTCCATTACGCTGGGGAAATTAAGCAAGAAGTGCTTGAGATGTTGCTGCAAGGACTAGTTGACTAGTTGTACCACAATAATAGCAACGAATTTCAATATCTATAAAGGCATCTAAACAGTTAAAGCTCCAAGTATTCTTCAGGATAGGGACTGAAATATGAAAAAATTCTTATAAAGATTGGAAACTAGCTATTATTTAAATGTTTCAACATGTTTGAAAACCATTATCCAACGTTGAGCGCCAATTATGTTTTAGCCTAATTTTGTCGTTTCAAGCTGAAAGAAAACCCCAAATTACTCCCGATTATATCTTGATTGAGGTTATCATATTTAATTCCCAGTTAAAGGCGTCATTTGTTCATGAAAAAAGTCACAATTAAACTTTTTGATGCAATAGCAACCTATATACAGTATTTCCTGTTCTTTCCTTTTCTCAATTCCAGTTACGTGATGTATACTTTAGAAAATGGAATACAAATGAGTTCGAACCACATGGGAATTAAACCTGTGCGAAATGGTTCCACCAGGAAAAATGTCCTCGATATCGCACTTAGATCCCATAAACAGCATTCAGACAGGATGTGCTACTCCTGAATATGCTTCTCCTGGAGTTTATAGGTACAATGTATAACATAGTAATGTTTACAAAAGTAGATTGTGGTTGCGTTCCATTGTTGATGCTTCTATGCTTGTTTGCTGTTGCACTGATGTTGAGTGTTAAATTTTATTTTCCACTTCCTTCGTTCTGGTTCTTTTATTTTTATTTACTTTTGCTTTTTTCCTTGTACCTTTAGGCTCCATCGCCTGTAATTCTGATGTATATCATCCCCAACAAGTCGTTGTTCACATATGGAATAGAATCGTTGTTGTTTAGTGAGAAAAAAAAAAACAGCAAACAGCCGGTTAGGGGGCAGCAAGAGAAAATAAAAGACTATTAGATCTTCTTTTTACGACATCCCTTAAGGAATCGTGTCCTGAATTTTGTTATATGAGATTCCCTTTAGTTATAGAAAAGGCAGGGTTGCTGGCTGGCACTGGAAGGAGGCAACAAAAAAGAAACTTGCTAACATACAAAAAAAATAGAACGAACACAAATAAGGATCAACGGGTACCATGTTTAGAGGATACAAACTTTAAGAATCGTATCAAAATGGAGAAGAGATGTATTACACAGAGTGGGGGTGTGTCGGAGTTATTAGAAAGAAAGTATGGGGTATAGTTTGGGGTCAGAAGTGGGATGCTGAGAATCTTTTTTAGAATATGTAGAGGATTTTTTGTACTTTGACTTAAATCTTACTATGACTTAAATCAAATGAATTTTCTAGATTCAGTTCAGTTAAGGACTTGAGGGTGTTAAAGATCAAAGAGTCGCTAATTGTCGCTAATTTAAGGCGCACCTTTTATGTCGAAAAGAAATATTTCTTCTATGAGAAAATGTATTTATATTCGTGCAGAGTACCATTACATTGCAACCGGCCCTGAAATATATGAAAACATAGATGTTAATAGAGCAAAATTCTCAAAAGCACGAATTTGTTCATTTAAATGATAAAAACTCTGAACATAGTTAAACCCCGAAGCCACACGAGCAAGTACTGTCGGGCAGGTTGCAATACACAAGGAAACAAACCTAAGTAACTTGCACGTCAACTGGCATGAAAGTTGTGGAGCCAGTTGCCTGGCAAGTTGTAAGGCAAGTAGCTTGACAGCTGCACTTGTAAAATTAATGATAAAAAATATCTACTTAATTGTTGGTGTGACGTTCACATTCATAAATCTATTCAAATATTTTTCCAGGGCGTGTTCGTTGCATCGAAATCGGTAAATAAATATAAATAAAATCTAAAATTTGAAAACTTGGAGGCAACTTGCTCGTCAAGTGACTTGCCACCACAGCAATGGCAACAATAGGAATTTGACTCGCTATGCACCCAATTTCAATTTGCTTATCAGAACTTACCTGTGGCCTCAGAGAAAAACATGAGACAAATATATCAAGTGGGAAAACTATTATGGGAGAAAATTATCATGCAAGAATACAATTAGGGGAGAAACTGCTAAGTGCACGACAACTACCATTGTAGAAAAATATCATCTGAGAAAAGTATTATACGAGAAATCTATCATACCCATTTACATTTTAAATTCAATAACAAACAATTTTCTGCGAGCTCACTGCGAATAATGCAACTTGCTTGCCCATCAAGTTATCGCGGCTGGTTAACCCTGAATAATTTTCGGACCAACATGAGAAAAAACTTATAACAGGCGTGAACTATGACATATATTTATGAATATTTTCTAATAGAAGCGTCAAAATATAATCGATCTCTCAAAAATCAAATAATTTCATTTTATTACAATATCCATAATCAGTTCATAATTGTAGAAAGAAACTTTCCGCAACTTGTTTTCATGAACACCCCCTAAAAAATAATTGCGTAAATGTGGGAAATATTTTGTGAAACGTCAAATTAAAAGTCAGAATCCATATTTCCTTATGTCGATTTCCTTTTACACTAGGGATTTTAGGGATTGCGATCCCTTGTCAAATTTTGACTTTTACCACAGATTTTACGTTCCTTCATACCAAAAAAATCGATTTTTTTTGACAGAGATCAAATCCTTCGAATCCGTATTTGGAGAGGAATTTACATGTATACGAAATACCTACACTAAAAAAACAAAATTTGACAAGGGATCGCAATCCCTAAAAATCCCTAGTGTAAAAGGAAATCGACATTAGTTTATCTGGTTTATTTCTTCACTTTACGCATCAAATTCGTGAGATAATTTTATCAGATTTGCAAAAAGATTTTACCATGCAAATTTTGACAGCTCGTTTCTACAGAGATAAAATTATCTGGTTTCTGAATTTTATCAGGGTTTTCCGCCTTTACATGAATACCCTTAGGCTAGCCGCGCACTAGCAATTTTTAGTTGCGAAACTGTTTGGTTACTTATAGAAAACAGATGAACTGTTTGGTTGAATGTCGGTGAATTTGCAGATAATTATATGTTCAATAAAATGGCGAACTTATTTTAGGCAATCGTTTAGTTTGTGTCAAAACACAAACTTTTTAGTTGCTCAAACCAAGCAGTTTCGCAACTAAAAATTGCTAGTGCGCGGCTAGCCTTATTGAATATTATTTTTTCAGATAATTTTCGTTGTAGTCATTACGAGGAATAATTTTCTAAGCGTGTAAATTGCATGCGCGGAAAACTATTCAGATATATAAAAGAATATAACCTGGCAGTTCTCTTCTCATTGTGGAATCCATAATGTGGATCCTAAAACGAGTGCTGAATGTTTGACACTTCAAATGTCACTCAATAAATTAAATAATTTATCTGTTCTATCTCAAAAACCGGCAACTTGAACAGTATTTCTACAAAATTTATTGAATTGTCCATTAAATTCTCTTTGTTTTATGTTATTTTCGTAAATTTTTAATCCAATTTTTCAATCAAAAACATTTCAAAATGAAATTTCGTCTAAAAATGGATTTGTCGCAGTTTTACGACGATGAACGCAATCTTGCTTACATCCTTGTCGATCCCAAATGGGACCAAGTCATCTGCCTGCAAGAGCACGTTCAGAGTTTATTCGATGTCCCAGAGGTGCAATTTCTTACCGATGATGGAATCTACATTCCCCCTCGTGAATCCATTGATGTTATCAAAAGTAACGATATTTTGAGGTGAGATTGGTTGAAACTTTGGCAATTTGTGAATTAACTTACTAGCCGCTATTTCTCCAGAGCTATAATTCCAAAAAAATCTAAGAAAAAGAAGAAATCAAAATCCTCTCTATCTAATGTTTTTGGCACCGAACCAGTTAACGATTCTCTAGAAATTAATGGAGAAAAACGCAAGTGTGACGATGACGAAGGACTCACCTCTTCAACGCCGAATCTCCGTCCAAAGAAAAAACGACGGACGTCTAATAAGGAGCAAAACACCAGCAGCATTCTTAAGGAACACATTTCCATTAAGGAACTGGAAGTAAGCAGCATAGAAGCGCTTCAAAACAGCAACACAGTCACCAGCACCATTGAACCAAACAAATCAAAAAAAGCTAATGGAGTCCTTGCAGACCCAGAAGACGCCAGTGAAGACACCATCAAATCCCACAGACGAAAGCGCTCCCGAAAGCACAAAAAATCCTCGGCAGATCTGGAGAAGGACGAGAAAAACAGCCGACTATCTTCAGGTGAGCTTGAGTTATTACGAGTTGTTTGTTAAATAGCTATAATTTCTTTTTCCCAAATTCAGTTCCTATTCCGATTTCATCGTCTACTTTGAGACTCTCCAAGTCAATGTCAACTCCAAGCCAATCGATTAAACATGTTCACTTCTCTGACACGGATGGATCGACTCTAATCGATGAGAATCCAAAATCTAAAGAAGATCGAATTATGTATAGAAGTCTCTTGAGCATGGATTGTGAGAGAAGGATTATTGAACCAGCAAAAGAAGAAATATCACATCCTAAGCAAGAAAACGGGTCCCATCTGCCGAAACCGATGATTCAAATTCATGAACATATTGTGATAGTTCCTGCACCTGGGAAGGAAGTTCCATCTGCATCGGTCGCACCGCTGGACGAACTAAATTACAGTGTCATTGAAGTAGATGATAGTGTTGTGAGGTCGGAACCTGACGAAGATAATGCTGGCGACAATGATAGCTGCCAGGATATTAATGTTGAGAAAATTCTTCCACTTTCGGAAGAACTCTCAGAAATGCCAAATGTTGGTGATGTTGTACTTTTCAAGGTAGTTTTTTCCTTAAATCCTCTAGCATTTCGTACAGCTATGAAATTATTTTCTTTAAGATCTACCAACTGAGTGAGGCTTGTACCCCAGAAATCTCACAATACATTTGCGGCCGATGTGAAAAAATCGATTCAACCAATAAAACTTTGAACTGCCTCGTACTAGGTTAGTTCTAGTTTCTAAATTAATTTTTCAACAATAAAACAAAAAACAATTTTCCAGATGGCCTTGATCAGTTGGATGAAAATTTACCAAAACTTACGCCAAGCGATGAAAATCAAATCAAGCGCAAGGGCAGGACTAATTGCTTTCAGTTTTACTTCAATGAAATGCTTGATAGGCGGGTCTTTAGGATGTGAAAGAGCAAATGAAAGTTGTAATTGGAATAATACTATATTTGTTAACATGTAGATGCACGATTTTTGATTAATATATATTTTTTTTTGTTTATAATTGCGGCAGGATGAGTTTTGTGTATAGCTTCTTTCAGCTGTAAGGTGAGGCTCGTGTGTCTTCAAGTGGTCCCATTTGGACTAAAAGATTCAAGTTTCGCTCACCAAGTCGGTTGTAGTCTTCCACTTCTTTTTCCGGAACGGTCATGTACGGCTTTCTTCCACGTTGTTTGTTCAAAATGACCCAATTTTCATTTAGAACGATCTAACTCGGCCTGGATAAAATTTGATTTCCCTAAAGCATCCTTAAATTGCCCTGTTTTTTGCCTCAATCTAATTTCTGTTCAGAGAACTTTCACATCGCAGAAGAATTTCACTTAAAAATGAAACAAAAAAAAATCACAAAAAGTAAGCTAAACGATAAAATTAATCTCTTTATTGCTTCAAAGTTCCAACCAACCGGTATTTATTATGTTTGTTTGTTTGTTTGTTTGTTATGGAAAATGAATCTAAAAATATAAACTCTTTCAACAAATATCAGCGACATGGCAAGTTAAATACAATTATATATTATTCGATTTTATTAAATTAAATAAAAAGAAATAATAACAATAACCCTACATAGGCACACATTGCTGAAAAGTAATTCTCATGAAGGCGCGCGTATTATTTATTAAAGACAGAGATGAACTACAGAAGGAGAGTGGAAAAAGCAAAAACCAAAAAAAAAAAAACAGTATATTTCCTTAGTTTGATTGTTGAACAAATATTCAGTTTTGTTGCTCTTGTAATTTGGTTTAACTTAAAGTCCTATATACGAGCACAACAAAAACGAACAAATTATAACGAAAATTATTCCGATAATAGCAACCCAATAGGGAACCGTATCTGTTTTGGGGGAAGAAAGAAAATGACAAACAATTTATTAACTACAGATACTGAAGGTAAATTATTTGGTGTAAAAAAAACTTACGTCTATATTGCAAGCTGTGTATGCAAACTTTATTGTCAACCGATATTGATAGAACAGCTGCTTCGGTGTCGCTTGAGATTGGTGGTCCTTGTTGACTTGTGATCGGTAGAAACTCTAAACCAGTAACGAACATTGAATGTGCATTAGGAATGTGAAGGACACGCTAAGCAGAAAATGTAGGTGGACATTAGTAATTGGGTTGTTTTGAGAATTAGGAAGGGATTCTCTACCTGTAGACTAAATGCAATGTAAATCGAAACACTGCCCGAGAACATTGTTCCAACAGCTATGAATCGTCCATCATCACGTACCGCTAGCGAAGCCAGACTCTCATCGATTCCAACGGCCACTTTCAAATGACCATCTTCACAATTCCATTGCTGCAGATAGCCGCGTTGTTTTCCAACTTTGCCAAAGGGATTTGTGATGGTGAAGAGACGATAATTGTCACGACTTGCCTCGATTGTGCCGTAGCGACATCGCTTATAGAGGTACTTTGCCCCTTCGGGAGTATCCCAGGCGAGTTTGTGATGTAGCTTGCTGGTTGATGTGTCCCAGACGTTACCCTGGCCGTCCTTTGAGATTGTCACAATGTATTTGCTATCGGGACTATAGTCGATGTCGTCGATTTCTTTTGTATGAGCTCTGGAATTAATATATATATCTTTATGAAACAGACGAGCTTATCAAAGACAGTGGACAAAAATAAAGGAATGTGAAAGAACCTATACAAATTCAGTGCTATATTCTACAAAAAAAAAGAATCATTCAGAAAAAGTCTACAATTGGAATCGATACTCACTGTATGTCACTGCGTTTGACCATTTGTGGGAATGACCAAACCCTGAGGTAGCCATCTGTGCCGCCT
This sequence comes from Philhelius festivus, assembly GCA_963931855.1. Classification (NCBI taxonomy): domain Eukaryota; kingdom Metazoa; phylum Arthropoda; class Insecta; order Diptera; family Syrphidae; genus Philhelius; species Philhelius festivus. The sequence continues at coordinate 4,708,959 of OZ007555.1, read as the reverse complement.
GTCGCCATCGAGCCGCCGTTCGGTGCGATTCGCACAACTCGCTGCAGTGGCTCTTGACTCAGGAAGTCCGTTTGAATTGAATCGGCTGCCTTGATGTCGAATCGGATGCGTTTCTTGAACGCCTTCGTGTCGTCATCCAACGATGTGCGTCGTCCATTTGGCAGATCCTCCACTCCAGATGCTTGGGCGTGTCCCCTTCTGCGAACACCATTCTCATTTGGTCTCTCGACGGGCGGTTTTTTCTTGCCCTCGGCCGCTTCAGCAGCTTCACCTTCAATCACAATTCTTGGATTGACAAAGTACATTTGGCAATGAGACTCTTGGCCAGCGAGTAAGTATGACCTTCGCTCTGTGTTCTGCACAGCAAAGTTCATCACCACGTTAGCACCAGTTTCGTGGCGAACAATTTCTTCGGCCACAAAGTGTTGGCCATTGTGATAGATTTCGTAGATTTCCTTTTACAAAAAGAGACTCATTTAAGATGTCCCATTTGATTATGAATTATTTTTTTTACTTACAAATCCATTAGCTACTCCAGTTTTACTTGATCCACCACCACCGGCGACCAAAACATGACGACTGGTCAGCATTTCGACGGCATAAAGTGGAAAATTGACTCGAGCCAGTAATCCATCGCTGGGTCGTCGTGTTGGGGCCATTTTGAGTTGTTGGAAATTTGTATTTAATTTTCAGAAATAGTTTAGAATTTTAAGTTAATTTGTTTGTTTTTTGAGAAAGTTCCACGTATCCATGACCCGTGAAGAAAGAAAAATTGGTAAATTCTTGATGTGTAGTAAAATTGATATATATGACAGATGTCAAATATGTAGATTTTTTTGTTATCAAGGAGAAATGTCACAGATGTGAAAGTTCTATGATGCTAGTAGGACGACATCTAGATGTGGGAAGGCAGTGTACACTGAAATAAAATTTAAAACAGGCTGTTCAAATAAAATAAATTGGTATCTAAGAAATATTTAGGCCTATTCTGCCACATTTGTTACTCAGCTATCATTGACATACTAGATATGGACTGCTAGTAGCTGATTACAGAATGGTCCAACGGATTACCAAACGACACTAGCCCTCGTGCCGACACTGACGGCAAATTTGAGTACTATGAAATGGAACCAGTGCTAAAGGGGCTAATGTGCAAATAGTCCAATTGCCAAATCTGAAAATTTCCCTTTTTAATTTTCCCTTTTTCATTTTTGTTTTCAACGTATAAATATATACTGCAACACAGTTTTCGTTGTATTTACTTGTATTATCTATTAATAAATATTATTATTGTTTGTAAAAATACTTTTATTAAAGCAATTAGTTTCACTTTTACAAATAATTTTAATTTGTATACTAGAAATCAAGAGATAAGCTAAGATCTTTTTGGCTAGAGCGAAAATATTTGCAAAAAAATTAGTTATGCAAATAAATCCTAATTTTGATTTAAATTAACAACTCACTTTAGAGAAAAACCAATCCTACAATTTGTATCAAATTTACAAAAACTTTCTTTAGGTGCTTTTTATTATTCACAAATCTATCTGCATCCCGATTTGGATCTTCCTTTGAAAATAAAACGATACGGATCTTAGTGACAGCAGTGTTATAAGCCCATCTCTTTTTATCCTTAAGTTTGTAAATATAAAATTATGTCTTGTCTTTTTTCTTTACACTATAGCTTACACTACCTTATTGCCATAAAAAGCCATCTACTCGCCAGTGTAATAACTGATTTTTGGATCTTTGAAATAGATCCCGATAGAAAACAGGATCCCAAATTGTTATTGTAATACATGTTAAAACTTAATCCAGATCCGGATCCAGATAGATTTGTGATTAATAAAACGCACCTTATCTTAAACTAGAACTGTAAGGCTAGGCGCGCACATTCAATTTTTAGTTTCTCAACTGCTTGGTTCGAGCAACTAAAAAGTTGCTAAACTAAACGATTGCCTAAAATGAGTTCGCTGTTTTGTGTAACATATAATTATATGCACCTGCGCGGACATAAAATCATTAAGTAAACCAAAATGATTCATAAAATATTTTAAAGGGGATTTTTTTTCGAGATCCCTTAGCACTATTCTCAGCCGATTATCTCTCTAACCATAGACTAGCACCGTTTCTTCAAAGCAATGTCAATAGATGTCCTTAGTTTCTATGAGTAAACATTTCTGTTGGCACTAGTAGAACAAGAGATGGCGTTTAATATGTTGTTCATTTTTGCCACTAGTGTCGGCACGAGGGCTAGTTTCGATTGTATCCGTTGGACCATTTTGGTTGCAAATTTTGTTTGAGAATTATACACAACTAGCAGTCCATATATAATAAGTCAATGTCAGCTATAAATTTCCTGTTATGAAGAATGTCACCTTAAAAGATCTTGTATGATTGGTATTCAACTTTTATAAAAGTCTGTTATGCAACTTAGAAAATCTGTTATCAAACTGAACCAAAATTAGCTACCATAACCAGCTGTGAATAAAGTAGAATATTTCATCTGAAATATAATTCAAATGAAGAAGAAGTTTCTGCAAATCTCATAAAATTTTCTCACAAATTTTCTGCGGAAAGTGCAGAAATAAACCTCGTAAACTAAAGAAGTATGGATTCTGACTTTTGAATTTGACATTTCACAAAATATTTCCTACATTTACGCAAGTATTTCTTAGGGGGTGTTCATGAAAGTTATATATGTACTGCGGAAAGTTATATCTTTCTATAAAGCGGAAAATTATCTCGTTACATGAATACCCTTAATATATTTCTTACATTAGTCTCCTTTTGAGAATATTTCGTTGACGAAATGGAAGATAAATATCCATTTTTATTGTGTATTCATTGAAATCTTTTATGAAAAAAGTCACAGAACTTTATTTTTTATTCTTTTGATTTATGGCTGAATACCAAAAATGCGATTCGTAAAAGATTTTTTCTGATTTCGAACATTTGACAGTTCATTAAAGATTTCTTAGCAGATTTCATAAAAGATTTTAGCATGCCGAATACTAAAATTATAATTCATAAAAGATTTGTTGGCAGCTCAAACTTTTGTCTGGAAATTCATAGCAGAATAACAGAATAGGAGAATAAAAGAACACAACGAATGGGCCTAGTTTTTATGAAAAGTTCTCAGTTTGGCTGTCAAATATTTGATGTAATTCAATTGAGTTGCAGTAGAGAGCATTTAAAACTTAAGAAGGAGTTAACTAAAACTGTATGAGAAGTAGAAAAATACAAACGCTTTAAGAGATTTAAATACTTTCGTATGAATTGGCATCTCGACAATTTAAGTTCTACCATGAGGACAATCTATCAACTTAAAATTGTTCCTCTTAGGCCAGGCGCGCACTTGAAACTTAGATAGAAATAAAATAGTTTAATCATAAGTTAATAGAGCACCGCGCACTGGCAACTCTTCACTCACGCTCACACTTTTCTCTCTTATAGAAAACAGCTCAACTATTTAATTGAATCTCCGCACAGGTGCATATAATTATATGTAATACAAAAAAGCGAACTCATTTAAGCAATCATTTAGTTTTGGTCAAAACACAAACTTTTTAGTTGCTCGAATCAAGTTGCTCTAAGTGCGTTCCATGTCAACTTAGAAAATCTGTTATATATGTTTCATTTTAGCAACCAAACAGTTGTGAAACTAAACAACATTCGCCAAAAAAAAAATAAACAGACAAAAATAAAACACACTTTAAACGTCAAATTTCATGGCCAATCTATGAATATCGCTCCGAATTATATAAAAAAAGATTTTATGGAGATTTTAAGGAAATCTCAATGTATGCTCTGGATTTCCACGAAATCTCAAAGAAATCTTGCTATACACTTGACAGAGATTCCCACCAAAAAGAAATACTAGAATTCAGCAGAAAACATTTTATTTTTCACATTGATGGAACAAAATTTCTTGATGATTTTAACAAAATTTCAATGGAAGCTCTGGATTAGGTGCGTATTCATTGAGACTTCGACAAAATCTCTAGGAAATCAATTTGAAAAATCAAAAGTTTTCAGACAAATTCTCCTATATCTTATTTTGGTTCGAACATATTACGACTGAATATATAGCATACTTTCAATATTTCCATATTGTCAAATCTAATAAAAAAATGCAGTAGCAGTATTAAACTGCCTTCCAGCGAGCGAATAAATCTTTCGAAGCAATTTTTGTGGACAAAAATCGAAATATTTTTGATTTAACATTTTTATTAATTGAGTTAATGATCCTATTTGAAATTTTAATTGAAAAACACGTACAAAATTGTTTAAATTATAAAGTTGTGTCTCTTAATATTTTTTCATTATTTAAGGTAAACTTAACTAATAGCCTTTTCCCACCGAGCCGAAAACCCGGTTTTCGCCAAAAAATCGGTTTTCGTCGAAAACCTGCATCGAAAACACAAGTTTTCCCATACATTTTTGTGAACTACAAGTTTTCGTTTTTGACAAGTTTTCAATAAAACCTCTCGAAAACCAGTTGAAATTCAGAGATGATGTAAACAAACACACCTAATGAAAAATTCAAAGCTCAATTGAAATGAAATGAAAACATTCAAATACCAATCAGACACACAAAAAAAACATCTGACAGCTACTGAGAAGAAAAATGTACGACAGTAAGTGTCAAAATAATTCAAATGACAAACGAAAACTTGTAAATATTTGGTGTGAACACTTTTTGAGGTTTCGAAAACTTTTAGCCGAAAACCGGGTTTTCGGCTCGGTGGGAAAAGGCTATAAATGTGAGTAAAAACTGCATTCGAATTTAATCACACATTTTTTATTACATTCATTTGAAAATCCATGGCCATGCCTCATTAGCTCCCACATAGAGTTGTGCTTATGCCTTAAATAAATAGATATACCTTCCACAAGATGGGTAATACAGTTCAGCTAATGTAGTCCATCGCAGCCCAGACCACCTTTCCACCTGTCAAAACGAAAAGCACGAATACAAAAAATTTATCTAAACAAAAGACCTACAGGAAAAGTGAATTACACAAATCGCTGCAATTTTGACTGAAATTGTTGTTTTACTTAAAAAAAAGTAAATTTAAATCGAAGTGCAATGAACACCGTTCGCCCATGTGGCTGCAAAGGCTGCCGGACCTGTTTGCTTTGTGAAAAAGAATTCAACATTCTGGACAAACCATCTTACTGCAAATTATTTCAGGTAAAGTTCATAATAAAAGGTGTGTGTGTATACCTATCGAGATTCTTGTGCCAACTAATCATCTCTGCAATACCTATGCAATTACTCATTCACCTCGTCTTTCTTTTGTTTCTAGGAACTAGAATCCTTTGTCTTCTGTCCGGAATGCAATAAAATCTACCCGGGGTGGGACGTCGAATTGGTTTGCACGGATCATGCTAATCACTCGACTTCCGACGATGGAATCGACTTTCCCGGGATCCTGGTCATGCCCAACTTCCTCTCAGCCAAAGAAGGAGTCGATGTTCTGCGGAATTTGGACGAAGTCACCTGGCAGGCATCCCAATCGGGTCGGAGAAAACAAAACTTCGGACCGAAGACGAATTTCAAGAAGAAAAAAATCCACAACGGCGACTTCAATGGTTTCCCAGCTTTCTCGAGGTTTATTCAAGAGCGATTCGAGGGAGTTCCCTTGTTGAGCGGCTTTCAGACCATCGAACAGTGTACTCTGGAGTACAGTGCCGACAAGGGAGCCTCAATCGATCCGCACATCGATGACTGCTGGGTGTGGGGCGAGCGCATCGTGACTGTAAACTGCCTGGGTGATTCAGTGTTGACACTGTCGCCCTACAGCAACGTAGATCGGAAGAAGTACAATTGCGACCTGGTGGACGAGTACAAGGACAGCTTGATTTGCGAGTTGGCCAGTAATGAGACACTAGAGCGGTTCTCCCGCTCAGTTATACGAATTCCAATGCCAAAGTATGCAATTCAAATTCAAGCAATTTCTTTTCATATTGTATGTTTTTTTTTTTTGCAGCTTGTCATTGATTGTACTCTATGGACCGCCTAGATATCAATTCGAGCATGCTGTTTTGAGGGAAGACATTAAGGAACGCCGTGTCTGTATTGCTTACAGAGAATTCACACCGAACTACCTCAGAGGAGGCTGCGACGAGGAGAAGGGCGAAGAAGTTCGCCGCAAAGCCAAACACTTTTGGGATCACATTGAATTACAAATTGCTGCCGTAGATGCTGTTTAGATATGATAGTTCCTCTTTGTTTTTGTCTTAATTTAAAATTTATGTTAATGTATTCTATATGTGTTCGTTGAGTCGTGTTGAAAAATCATTAAAAGACCAAAGATACTCGGTGTTCAAATTATGAAATTTTGTTTGCATAAGTTTGAAGGCAATTTGCATTGATTATTGAAATCCGAAGAGTTAGCGAGAAAGTTTATTAGATCTACGTCTTTTACTTTGTAAAAGATCTAAGTGCCAGTTATGGTAAAGTAGCTTAAAAAGATTGATCAAAAGAAGATGCACGCTATGAGAACACAATTTAATTTAATTGAAAAAAAAAACTTGCAGTATCGGTTTAAATATATATTAGCGTTGTGAATGCAATAACCGAAGATCGACCTGAAGCAAGGAGGGTAGGTAGTAGGTATTGCGATATGGGGATCATGAGCAACCTGTTGAGAATTGAAAATATAATTTTCCTTCATAATTCGTATGGAAATTTGACTCTTTCCGCTAGTAAGCTATGAAGGGTTGAAATTCGTGTGTCGTTATTTGCTTCAATCCAACTGTGACCCCGAATCTATCTACGATTGATTGCTGGATCAACTTAAAGGGTGAGTAACAGCTGCTGAAATTTCAACATTTAAAATTAAAATATTGCCAGGAGCGCTCATGACCTACGACACAGATCACGAAATCGTTACAGACGGTTTATAAATAATACTATTTGGTCATCATTGAAGAGTTTCCTTAAAAACTGTTTGAAATTTTTCAAGAGTACCTGTTACTGGTGACAAATACCTGACATCTCAACCATTCGGATTGGGCAGGGAATTTATTAATTTCTGTGACTAACACAAACAAAATTATGCTTAAGAGAGTGGATCATTTTTATTATTAAGAACTACAAACTAATAAATATATAGAAGTGCCAACTCTCGCTTGTTCGTTGTTTATTAAAAAGAGCCAGAATTTATCAGTGCCTGCAATGTAAAAAAAAGTTGATTATTTCACAATTGGCCATGTCACCGATGTAGTTTTTGGTTTTTACGCGGCAGCTCCTAGGTTTTACACCCAAAGTAACTTATATTACAAAAAAAACCTTCTTCCACCTTATAGCTACATAGATTTAAAGTATGAGTCCCACACCTTCGCACCATAATACAAATTATGTTGCCAGAATCTTACCTGCAAAATTAATTCGTGACAAGCCCCTATCTCTATTCTATTGATGAAAGAACAAAAAACCCGTATCCGAAATGCTACAACTATTAAAGTGTGACATCCATTTGAATGCAATAATAAAAAATATATTTACGTCACATTATTTGAAGGCAGAGATACAAAACCGCGAATCCGTCGAAATTATGCAAATTTATGAATAAAACAAATTTAAATTCAAGACACACATAATGATATTCGTGCGGCATTGTGTTGTGAATCTGTCGATTGGAAATGATCCATGAAATTGTTACGGCTGCCTCGTTGGCTAAAGGATTGAGCGCTGACGTGCGGCAGCAGAGCGCGTCGCAGGCGCAGAAGTTGTACCTGAAAGAGAAAAATAGAATTGATTAAAAATTATCAATGAAGCAAAGAAAAATACTTACGATACTTGATGCTCGCTGCCGAGCTGAAGTCGATCATATCCCCTTGACGCATGTTGTGTCGGCAGCTGAGGCGTCGCTGGCGCTAAAATGAGAAGCTGAAAATAAAGATAATAAATGTTATTTTTGTAATCTGAAAACGGATGGCACAAATATTAAAGGATTAGGTAGATACTTACCGATATTTTTCTTGCTGCCGTAGTAGAGGTCACCGCCGCCATCACCATCGTCCTCCTCTTCATTGCTGGTCATTATCAGCAGGGAGAGGTAATCTGAAAAGAAAACAAACAATATAGTAAAATTAAATAAAATTGAATAATATAAATCTGAAATATGAAAATTGAAATCTTGAAACTTACCAGAATTTTTTTTGTTGTGGCGATGACGTCGTCTCCGCTTGCTTGGTGGTGGGTCCTGGGTCCATCAATGGCCGGCGCTAAAATAGTAAAAGGAAATAGTATATTAAAAAGATGAATGAACGTAAAAAGAAGGAAGTGGAAAGAATTCCTGGAATGTGGATGACAAGTGGCTGGAAATGGTTATCTAGAGTGGAATTTAAATTATAAATTAGTAAGGGTAGGCGTACACTAGATTTTATGTAAGTTCTTACGTATTGAAGTTGCGCGGTGGTTCATTTTTGTGATGATTGATGACCATCGTAATCAAATTGAAACAAATTAGTTTTTTTTGTGTAAATGAGAATTTTATTACGTCTTTCTTTTGAAACAAACAAAACTTATATACTAACTAAAACTACAATAAAAGGTTCAAAGATTGGAGAAAATACCAATAAAGGTAAATAATAAGGGGATATAAGAAAAAAAAATATAAAAAAAAAAAAATATGTTTACATTGTAATATCTATATTAGATATCTGAAACGAACTTAACTAGGGTAGTATAATTGCCGACGGCAAATTGCATGACATTTGCTCGGCAACGAACAAACACAGCAAGAAGAAAGCAATACTTGTAGCCAGGCTAATAGCTGAGTTTGACAAGTGCATCGGCTAAAAATGGCCGAGTGCATGACGATGCATTTTATGGACGAATGCTTCGAGAACAATCAAGCTGAGGTTAGAGTGAGGTTTTATGTAAATGAAGAGGACTTTTGAAGTTCAACCGTGTCAGCATAAGCTGGTGTTAAAAACATTTTTATAGATAAATTTTTTTTTTTAAAAAAGTGTACAGTAGAGTGCGGTATAAATATAATTATATATATATATATACGAGGATTCATAGACTAGAAGTCAAAGCCGTGGATTTAATTTTTTTGTGCAAAATTTTGTGATTTTTTTATGAAAGGGGTGATTTTGGCTGAAAAAAAAAATATACTGTGGAATCATCTGTGGCCATTGCCAGAACCGGCACAGCAAAAAAGGGTTGAGCATAAGCCCGTGATTCTCCGGGTGCCAAGTAATAGAGTGCTAGTTGGAAGTATTAGGGATGTTAGGTATTCATAGACATTTTACGAATTTCAGCGGGAGCCGAAGAGGCGTCACCCCTTTCCTTCTTTTCTTTCCTTTTCCTTTTTTTTTGGGAGCCCGCAGACTTTTTTTTTGTAATCTTGCGGATCAACTTTTTCCGTAATCCTGCGGACATTTCCGCAAACGACTCATATCATTTTTTTGTTCCTTGCGGAATTTACGGTAAACCGCCCCGTAATCTCACGGAACTGTCCGTGACTGGCCCGAGTAAGCGGATACCGCTAAGACGAGAGGAGATAAGGAGCAAGAGTCCAGCCGAAGTTACCGAGTTCCAGAACACTTTTTTTTTGTTAATTTTTGTGTCAATTGAGATATAAGTATATTGTAAACCTTTATTCAAGCGATGATAGGCGAAATTTTATAATTTAGTGAATGTTAAGACCAAATTTTAAATTTTTTTTTGATAAAATCTAAGTGCCGCCGCCCAAAAGAGTTTGGAAAATCCTACACCGGCATTTTTGATAAGAATTCGCGGTGGGATTCTGTCCGGGTCTCGGTCGCGGGAAGCAAGATTTTGCCCCTTTTAGGTAGCTATAAATAGAGCTCTATATATAGGAAGGCAAAAGGGTTTAGCGTTTGGTTTTCTTTATAGCTAGCGTGAACTGCTACGCATAGCGCCTAGTTGCGAGACCGTGGGGAGGGTTTCCGCCGAAGAAAACCGGAGATTCTTCCAGGGTTTTTTTTTTTTGCGCATGGTACGTGCACACTTTTGGTCATACAATTTTCGTTAATTTTTGATATTGAATGTTTTTTGTTATAACTTTTGATCAATCTAAAGTTTTAAGAATCATTTTATATATCGTTTCGGCTTAAGAATAATCATCTATATGTCACATTTAAAATTATTATATATAACTGATATTTGTTTGAATTTTTTCGCTATCTTTTGGATAAAACTTTACGAGTAATGAATAAAGGTTGAGAGAATATCGATGTATGATTCATTGAAAACCAAAATCTTGTTGTATTCTTTCTGTCATCGGGCCGATAGCTCGATGGCGGAGTAGGAAGTATTCTAAGGGGGTGAGAAGGGTAAGCGAAGGAGAGTGACGATAAGTATGCAGCAAATGGATGTGATGGTGGGCTAAAGGAGTCCAACTAAGGGGAATCCGCATTCGTGAGCGGCCTACCGGATTCCACGGAGGGGTGGGAATTATAAGGCCAAGCTGAAGCGTCATCATCAGCGTCGAGAGTGGTGAATCAAATTATGTGGTGGTATCGCATTTTTTTTTGTATAATAGCTTTCAGGCATGATCTATGTTTTGAAAAAGGAGTAGTTCGTCTGTGAGGGCAAGATCCCCCCCCACCAACCGGCGAGTCATAGCCGAGCCGAACAAGCATGCCGCGACCCTCACTGCGAACATCGTGCGTCTTTTCTCTTCTTCTCCCTATGTCGTGTTTCTTTCTTTTCAGGTTTCTTCACCTTATTCCTTCTTCTTTTCTTTCTTCTTTCCGGTCACCGATCCTCCTCTCTATTTCACCTTCGCCCTTACTTCTTTCCTGTCAACCTTTTCCCTTTCCTTCTTTTTAGTTCCGGCATAAGAAGAGGTGCTGTCATCACTACACCCGATTGACAGCGAGAAGAGGCAGCACGGCGGCCAGCCCATCGTCATCTGGCACTGAGCCGCGTTGAAGACACCGTCATCCGTCTAAATGTCTTATGCATTCCAGATGACGCCGAACGTCTTCTACCGTTCTTTGATCTTTAATCCTAATCCTACCTTAATTTTAAAAAATACATCTATTCTTCTTTTTCAAAATGCCAAACAGTTTAGCTGAGTCACTGAAAACCGGCAGAGGTTCTACACACTATAGCTCACTCATTCGCCACTGGTCTTGAGAGAATATAAAGTTTTAAATTCCCCAATCATACGTAGATAAATCTATCTATATGCTCTTAGGTCTTGAAAAAAAAAAAAATAACTTTTAGTGCAAATTTTTTTCTCTCTTCGATCGGTTGATTGATTGAAATTGATTGAGTACGAGTACCTATATCTATAGACAGCCTGTAGCTACTTTGAAAGAGAAAGCCTTTATTGCTGATATTTTTTATTGACAAAACTTTATTGTTGAACTTAGTGTGCCTTTAGGCATTGTCAGTGTAGGAAGTGAAATACATAGCTGCTTCCAAAATGATCCAAAACCTGCGCAACTTTTTAAGGCTCACCTTAATTTTGGGCTTTCTTTCAGTTAGCTTGGGAGCGAAATTAGTTAAGAACGATCCTAAAAAAGAACCATGGGGTCTTATGGAAGCCTTGGATGCCACAAAAAAACTAAAAGGCTTCAATGGCACTTGGATATCAGGTAACAGAATGCTATTTAATTTATTGTTGTGTTAATATTGGGGGTTTTGAGGAAAAAAAAAATTAAATAAGTTGTTATAAAAGCCGCTCTCGCAATTAAAGCCTTTCAAATAACAAACTGGAAATAGTCGTATATTTTTTGTTTTCAACTTAATCCGACTTTATGAAAGCTATGTACATGTACTCAGACTTTGTTGTTTGTCAATAATTTGTCGGAAAAGTACTTCTCAAGAATTTAAAGTTCCAGTAATTATTTTTTTCCCATAATCTTTGTACCTGCTGACAAGCAATACCCGTAGCTATCAACTTAATCTACACCCGATTAATGGATTTTGTGTATGAACGAGCTAGTCAGTGTGATAAGATTGATAAGCGATTAAATAATATAAAATATTAACCGGCAAAGTAGGGCAAGAGTGTTATCAAAATGAATTATTGAATAATTGTTTCGAATATCGTTGAGTAAAGCTTTATAAGATTAAAAATACAGAAGAACTATAAGATCTTGAAATTTCGCACATGCCTTTATGAATTACCTAAACATAAGTAACGAATGATAGATTTTTCCTTATAATTGCAGACAATGAACTCTACTACACTGCATCTGACAAAACCATCCATATTTATAATGTTAAGGAGCAATCAGACAAGGTTTTCATCTACGATGAGTTTTTGGTAAATTATTTCCGACTTAAAGTTTATTTTTCTTTTTGTATTAATCTCAGAATCTTAATTAATGTTAGCAACAATATAAAGATGCAACTTTTACACTTTCCCCGGAAAACACAAAGATTCTCGTCCGTCACGGATTAGAGCAAGTGTTTCGTCATTCCTATATTGCCAAATATGATATTTTCGATACTGAAAATGGGTTTGTAGATTAATTCGATTTTTGGAATATTTAAATAATAATCTTTGTTTTGGTCTAGAAAAATAAGTCAAGTTCATGAAGGAATGAAACTTCAACATTGCGTTTGGTCTCCCTCTAAAGATCGCCTATCTTATGTCTACGAAAACAATGTCTATGTGCGATTCGAAAACGATATAGAAATTCAGATTACTCAAGAAGGTGTCACAGGTGAAATATACAATGGTGTTCCCGATTGGGTGTACGAAGAAGAAGTTTTAAGCAGTGCCAGTGCCATGTGGTGGTCACCCGATGGAAATATTTTGGCTGTCGGATTTTTCAATGACTCAGAAGTGGAGACTTTCAAATATACAGTCTATGGTGAGAGTGATGATTCAAATTATCAATATCCGAAAGAAGTCGATTTGAAATATCCCAAGGCTGGAACACCCAACCCGATTGTCGCTGTGAAGGTTTTTGATTTCACAACAGCTAAATTAAATCTTTTTACAACTATTGAGGCTCCAACAAATATAGTGAGCAAGGATCATATTTTACAAAATGTCCAATGGATTAATGAGAAGGACATTTTGATAACATGGCTCAATCGGAGACAGAATGTAGCTTCTATTCAATCGTGCACGATTCAAGAAAAATGTAAAGAGGTGGGTTTTGTAGTAAATATTGTAAGAAACTAAGGAGTTAGCGATGGAACTAGAGCTTAAGCTAGAACAATTAATTTCATATAAAATATTTTTCAATTTTTTAAAAGGTAACTCGAATAGAAGAACCCAAAGGTTGGGTTTCTATTGGAAATCCCATTTGCTTGAAAAATGGTCAAAATTGTCTCTTCAATTATTGGATTGGAAATTGGTATCAAATCTGGAATCTAGATTTGACAACTGGTGAAAACATTTGGTCTGCACGAGGAAACTTCACAGTTACATCGTTATACGGATACGATGAAGCCAATAATAATGTGTAAGTACTAAAAGTTGAATTTAAGCTCGGATTGAGAAATTGAGTTTGAGAACCTTAACGTCGAAAGTTTTAAGTAAGCTGACTTTTATTTTACTTCCTCCCTTCTGAAAATCAAAGAAATTAAGTTCTATGTTAAAGTTGAAAAAAAGATTTCAATTCTCTAGAGTTTTGGAGAAAGGTCAAACATTAAATAGAAAAAATGTATTTTCTTTGATTCATTTAACTCATATTAACGTATTAAAAATTTCCAGATATTACCAAGCCACGCTTCCAGGAGACCCGTCACAGCATCATGTTTTCCGCGATGGCATATGTCTGTCCTGTGAATTAAAAGATGAAGATGGTGATGCATGCCGACAAGCTTCAGCAACATTCAGCAAAGGCTTCTCGTTCTATAGTTTGACATGTACAGGACCTAATCCCAGTTATACAGGCTTATTCGACACAAAGGTTTGTTCTCAAAAAAAATTTACGAATATTTTTAAACATCATTTTCTTCATAGACTAACACAAAAATTATTACCTGGCAAGATAACAGAGAGTTCCGAAAAATGCTATCGGGAAAACTTCGTCACCAAGTCAAGTTCCTTAATGTAACTCTGGGTGATGGGTTCATTGGTTTTGCCAAGCTCTATTTACCCCCAAGTCTAGACTGGAACAAACCAATTTTGAACAAAAAACACGCACTAATTGTTAATGTCTATGGAGGCCCGAATTCAGTGAGGGTAACAAATGCCTTTACAGTCGGTCTTGAAGGTTACTTAACTACAAACAAAGATGTTGTATATGCCATCATTGATGGACGTGGCACCGGAAACAAGGGAAAAGATCTTCTATTCAGTGTCAATAATAATTTGGGTGAACATGAGGTCGAAGATCAAATAGCTGTTACGGCGTATCTTAAAAAGACTTTGAAGTTCATAAGCAATAACAGAACAGCTATGTGGGGCTGGAGCTATGGTGGTTATATGACAGCGAAAACAATGGAAGCTGATAATGAGAATGTATTTCAGTGCGGAATATCAGTGGCTCCAGTGACTTCTTGGATTTACTATGGTACATAATTTATATTTGAAAAATCTTGTTTTTTTTTTTAATAGGTGTTCCTTCAACCTCAAGCGAAATCATTTGGAAAAATACTGAAACTATGAATTTTCCGAAAATCCGTTTTTAATTTCCCCTAAGTGCTAATTCTGTGTTATGAGATAAAAAATGATCCAATCTTTACCTTAATAAAACTGATTTTGTATTTTTTAGACACGATTTACACTGAGCGGTATATGGGTCTTCCAACAGAAAACGACAACTTGCGGAACTATAAGATCAGCAATGCTTTTGAAAATTTAGATAATTTCAAAACTCATGAATTCATGTTGATTCATGGCTCTGGCGATGACAATGTTCACTACCAGCAGAGCTTGATGCTGGCTAAAGTGCTGCAGCATAATGATATACTCTTTAGCCAAGTGGTAAGCCATCAGAATATATCAAACAAAGTTTCAACTTCATACTACATTCGTTCAATGTTTTTCAGACCTATCCCGATGAAGACCACTCAATTGGAAACTACCTACCTCATTTGTACCATACCATTGATGTGTTTTTCACAAACTGTCTTGACCTCAAAGGGTAATTGTTCAAGCTCAAGTTGAGGTCAACTTCATAATTTCTATTATACACCACAAAGTATTGAAATGTTAAGATTTTGTATTAAGAAATTCTTTTCAACAAATAAATTCCTATGTATGACTTTGTATGATACAAAATAACACAATTTATGGTGATTTATAGGAAGGACTTAGCCCTATAAACATAAATCAAAGATCCACAAGAATGCTGCCTCAAATATTGATTGTAGATTTTGTGGTTTGAATTGTTCCTATTTCCGAAATGAGAAAAGCAATTTCTCAGGTTGTTGGAATATTTTATTGAAATATCTATATATGTGTTGGTAAACTGGCAGTGTATGCCTTTGAAGTTTTGAGATTACCACAGGCAAGGAACTTAATGAAATATGGACTTCAAATTAAATGAATAGTTAATGGAAATAGGAAAATATATTTTGCAAGTATTTTTGAACAGTTACCCTGAGCCAAATTCCGCAGTTTAGGAACCCCTCAAAAAAGATTATAGAGAATACTGATTCAACAACATTAGTCATAATATAGACTTTAATTTGAGAAAACCTTTTCAGTGAATACTTGAAGTTTAATATGAAAATGGGACCATACAATTATTGACAACCCACTTCTAACCCTTTTTTGTTTACTGGGGTTAAACTTTTCTTGATCTTAAAATAAGCTTAAAGAGATTCAACAAATTGTAAAGGATATCTTTTTTGAATATGACAGAGAGACCGTCACCAGGGCCAATATGGTTCATTGCCAAATTTATGGACAATGTTCTGAAACACTTAGGCCGGTATTCACCGAGCGCTCATAACTTAAGAAGCTCATAAACCTATTCACCAAGCAATATTAGTGAAGATCTATGAGCGCTCTTAAAAGTTAGGAGTGGTCCCGACCACTTGGGTTGGTGAATACCCCACAGAAATTTCAAGTTAAGAGCCTCGTAAAGTTAAGAGCCGTTTAGGAGCGCTCGGTGAATACGAGTCTTAATTTTTTTTTCCCAAAAAAACAATTAATAGATTTGAGGCTCATTTAGTTTTAGTTCGCCTTCATTTTTGCAGACTAATTTTGTTTTTCAAGACCAAGCGATAACAATATAGAAGACAAAAATGCCTTGATAAATATAGAAGTCGACAATTTTGCTTGTGGACGAACCGATTTTTCAAAATGTTGAAATGTTATTCGAACAGAAGACCCACTTTCATAAGACAATTTTATCATTTGCTCATGTTGCTGATCGCAGTTCCCTTCAATGTTAATTTGACAGCACAGATTTAATAAATGACAGCCAATTTGACAGGAGTAGATTCAACAAAACGTCTGCAATCAACTGTCAAAGTAAGTAAATCCCTATTGGAAAACCCTTTACAAACAGAATATTCGTAAGGCTTATATTTTTTTGCTTAAAAGAATTTCGGGCTTCTGTTCTCCCATTCTACGGCTAGGCACGCACATTCAATTTTTAGTTTCGCAACTGCTTGGTTCGAGCAACTAAAAAGTTTGTGTTTTGACACAAACTAAACGATTGCCTAAAATGAGTTCGCTATTTTGTGTAACATATAATTATATGCACCTGCGCGGACATTCAACCAAATAGGTAGTTCATCTATTTTCTATAAGCAACCAAACAGTTGTGCAACTAAAAATTGAATGTGCCCGCCTAGCCTACCGGTTATTTGCTCATTCAAAGTAAGAATTTATAAAACAAACCAAAAACATGAATTTATGTACCGTTAAAAAGGCATTTCATTCTCTAGGGTCATTCGTTCAAGAATAATAAGTTTCTATTAAAATACGAATCAAGGCAATTTTCAAATTGTTATTTAAGTTTGTCACAAAAACTATCTTCTGCGTTAAGCTTATATCCACTGTTGGGGGTGTCAAGATTTTCTAAATAACTTACTCATGAGTGGTCCATCAAAATGCAAAATACTAGCTCCGTGTGTGCAGATAATAGATGCCAACTTTGTCCATGGAAATTTATAAATTGTTTGATATCAAATTGCAAATAGCAAACTTTAAAGTCCACTCCATCGTCGTCGGCATCGTATTCGTTCTCATGCTTGACAGAAAAAAAACTCTACATAAAATGTGACAAAGGTATATGGTGTGCGTTTTGAATTTTAAATCTTTCGAAATAACGACTTTTCACCGTTTTAAAATGTGCAGCTAATATGCATCACCTACCTAAAAAGAACTTTTATTCACAGAAAAAAAAACAAGATTGCTTAGATCCTGTTCGTCGTCATTTCGTATCCTTAATTTTTTTTTGTATTTCTTTTGTTCATCCAACAAAAATGGAAAGTTTTGCATTTTGCTACCACTCTGTTGGCCTCAGGACAATTTGCAAAAAATTCAACAAAATTTATGGAATGACGAAACATTCCATATAGCTTCAGAAAAGACGAACAAACTTTATTGAAAGTTTTTTCAATAACATTTTTTTGTTAGTCCTGTCCTGATCTGGTTCTCCATCTTTTGAATGTAAGGCTAAAAATAAATTCAATAAATTCAGTCAGGATGATGGATGTTTAAATACATAATACATTATGTATGTGATTCTGTTTGATAATCGTTTTTAAATTTGTTAATTTGTTTTTTTTTTTTTTTCAATAGAAATTTCAACAATTTTAATTATCGATTTAAGGGTCATCAAAACTTAATTCAATTTACAATATTGTTCATTTTGTTGGCGTAACGAAGTGCAAAATGGTAACAGGAGAATATTGTGCTGAATGGTGACTTTTTATAGACAGTCCTTCATAAAGACCGAAAGTTGTTCTTCCTCATAATGGGAATACATTTCTCTAAACTCAATCCGTTACTCTTAAAGACACTTTGAAAGCGAGTTTTTAAAAAGTACGAATATAGTATATATATGTAACTTGTTGATAAATAATAGTTTTGCTCACTGAATAAAAGTTCAGAGAAGAACAGAACAGAACAGAGCAGAATATAGCAGAACAGAGCAGAACAGAACAGTTTCCATAAGAAATGTGAGACAAGTTAGAACAGTCAGTCATCTGTTCTACCTTTCTCTAACTAAAAAGCAAGGACAAGAAATCTTGTTCTAAACTGCTCCAAACTGTTCCAGACAGACTCATTGAATGAGAACAGTTTAGAACAGAAAATTTCTCATTGAACAGCAAAAAAGTGTGCTTTTCTGTTCCAAACTGTTCGGAACAGCGTCACTGAACAGAACTAATATTGAATTTTAAAATAAAGAATTTTCAACTGGTATGTGCAGATTTTGGTGGCCACCTTTTGTTGGTAACATCTTTCAAATCGAAATGTCAAAGGCACGCGAGATCGGCAGAGAACATCGTCGCGGTTCGTGAAGGTGTCGTTTCCTCGCAGTACAAAAGAACTCACCATTTCGCAGACTTCAACTTTCGCGAAATTTGCGTCGGGACTTGAGTTTACACCCTTCTACAAGTTCCAACTGAGCCAGAAGCTCAAAAATCACGTTAATAGACAACGCCGTTTGTTCGCTGACTGGGCTTCGGAACGTTTAAAGTGGACCTTATTTTACCTACGACGACCCCAACCCACACGAGGTTCACCAGGTGATAGTGCATCCTCAAAAAGTTACCGTTTGCTGTGGATTTTTGCCCGATAGCGTTATTGGTCCGTACTTTTTCGAAAACAATATTGCTCGAGGCGGGCACCGTCAATGGCGAGCACTGCAGAGCGATTATAACCAACTTTTCTTATGGGCCAAATGAACCATATAGACCTAGACGACATGTGTTCTGAGCAGGACAGCGCTACGTTAACCTTATGCGTGAACGATTTCAGGGAAATGTTATCTCTCGCAAGAGATGACGTGAATTGGCCATCAAGGTCTTTCGATTTGACCCCGCTAGACTTTTTCTTGTGAGGTTTCCTCAAGTCACAGGTCCATGCGAAATAAACCACAATTGATCGATGCCCTTAAGGTGAACATAATACACCCTATATAACTCAAATTCAGCTGGATCTATGTATGTGGAACAGTAATACAAAATTGGACTTCTCGCATCCGTGCCACCGTAAGATACAGCGATGGGCTTATTTGAACGGTGTCATATTCCATACATTATGTCATACATCGGCCTTTTAAATAAAACAAGAATTTTCTTAATACCTCACACATAGCTTGTTTTATTCCAATTCAACATCTACCCGCCTTTATTCCTTTACTAAATACAAAATAATAATAAATCGTGAATTTATATGATGGCATATGACTATTCTTTTCTAGGTGTTAATTTCATTACGAAACCATACTATAATTTAAAGGAGTTAGGGTCTCAGATATCTTACAGCTTCGAGCTCACTGAAATGATTCTAAATTTAATCCGAGCGTGAAAATTGTTGCATCTTGATGAAATAATATATATTTTTATTTAATAATAGCTTTAACCTATATTAGGTTACATCTTTAAACAGTGGCACTATGTAGTATGTGTGTGTATAAACTGCTCACATAAATTTGTAATCTATGCTAAAGAAACGCTCTGTGAAAGATAGACTATCTACATTAAAACAATGCTTCTTTGAAGTCCTATAAAATTTCTATTAACAAAAGAATAATAGTTTTTTATATGAGGCTTAATTTTTGTGACAAATTTTTGGCACATTGATTGTTCTTTGGAATGGTTTAGATACTATATTACACTATTTTTACTTATGTGTACGCCTCATAGTCAACTGCGACAAAATTACATTACAACTAGGTATAATATTTCCTTTACTAAGAATAGAAACATTTTTAATGACAAGAGTTCGACTTTCGTAAAATATTCTAACAATTTTATTTTTTCAACATGCAGCACATTTTTTGTTTACCTATTTTACTTTAAAATGTGTTCTCCTTCTCATTTGATTTCATCCCATAAAATATTTTGTAAACAATCACGACCTATTATTATGCAACAGGTTGCCCAGAAGTTTCGTTCTGCTTCCTTGGTCCTCTTTCTAAATTAATACTCGTATAATACGAAAATATTTCAACCTAACCTAGTGCCTCTCATTTACGATGCTGCCCCCATCAAAACAAAATGCAACAGAAAGAAAATAAACTGCGCATACGCCATAATGCAACCGGCATTTGTGACAACCTCATCCCATCCACCTATTACCCTTTACGGTTCAAGTTCAACGGTGCATGCATACAATATGCAACCAAAATAGAAACCACGTGGTATACTTTTTAAAAATATACAAAAGCACATGTTGAACGGAAATGGAAGGAGGATAATTTCCCATTGCGCAAGTTTCGTTCGAAGTCCCGCCAAAATCCATTCGAATGAGAGAGCCATGTTAACTTTGAAGATAACTGTTAAGTCAGCTTTGGGATGAATGCAAAAGGCTCTGTCTCTGTTGCTTGTTAACGCATTCAATCGCAACAGACAACAGAGTATTCAGTT
This sequence comes from Philhelius festivus, assembly GCA_963931855.1. NCBI lineage: Eukaryota > Metazoa > Arthropoda > Insecta > Diptera > Syrphidae > Philhelius > Philhelius festivus. The sequence goes on along the minus strand of OZ007555.1, from coordinate 4,688,504 downwards.
CAGTGTTTGTTAGTGTTCAGTTCAGTCTGCAATTTCCATTCGAGTCGTGCGGTTGATGGTTGATGCTTGCGTTGCATTGTTAAAATAGTGAAAATTGTGAAAAATATACCGTTGCAATTGTTATTTCTTGTTTCTTCTTGAAAAATAAAACTATTTCACTTGGGATAAATATCTTCAGTTACATCCGTTTTCGTGTGAATTGTCGAGACGGTCTTTGTATTCTTGTACTGCGGAATATATGCTTTCTGCAATAATGCAATTCGCCCAATAGTGTTAACTGTAAACTTCAATCTTGCCACACTGAAACAGCGTCGGTGATTTGTTGTTTTTTTTTGTGCTTCTCCGCCATTAAAGTTTTTCTTTTATTGTGGTTTTTTGTTAGTCTTGTCGGAAAAGAAAAAAAAAATGGCTTTAGTGCGGTTAAGAGATGATGAAATTCAATGGATGGAAATTGTATTAAATTTTCAAGTGGAATCGTGTTTTATTGGTGGAAATTTAATGTGATTTCGTTGAGTGTGAAAAATTTATTGAGTCGTGTGTGTATTTTGTAGCAGCAAGTGAAGTGGAAATTATAAAAATTGTTTGGTTTTTCCGATTTATTGAGTTCATTGAGCTTGAAAGTGTAAAAAAATGTTATCAAATATTAAATACGATTTTTTTTTGTGTGGATTTTGTTTTCGCATAAAGGATTAATGAACAAAAGTGGATTATTTATTTATTGGTAAGTTTGGTGGTTTTTATTTTTTTTTTATTTAATAGAAGCAACAGCCTATTTTTGCCTCATAGATTTTTAATTGAGGCCTTTAGGGGATTAGTGAATTCTCGTTAATTGTGAATGTGTCATAGTTTGATAAAATAATTATTTGTCAAAGGATAGTCAATTATAAAGTCATACCTACTTATTAGCAATGTCACTCAACGTCAAGAATTGTTAACTCGGATGGCAATATGATTTAATTAGCAAATGGGGATTAAGATTTATTATTTAATTCCAAAATAATAATTATGTCTTCTTGTTTTAAATTCCCTTGATACAAAATTGAAATATAGGAAAGGGTTACAGATAAAACCTATTCAATTTTAAGAAGAAGTTATGTACGACTAATAATTAAAGTCAAAGACAATATACCTGCATGTATGTATGTATGTATGTATATTGACCTTCGAAAGGTCTTAATTGGTTTTAAAGAGAAGCTTTTATTTCTTCGGAATAGGTAGGTACTTATGTTGTAAAAAGATCTTAAGTAGCAAAATATTGATTTTGAGTTTAATTTCATTTAATTCTCTTTAAAAAATGTTTTTTTTTTGTAAATGTTTTCTTCAGATTGCATATGTTAAGAATTATCATATCTTTCGGGTTCCTGGGCCTTTTTGTTTTTGCTTGTTTTTAACCTTTTGTTCCTGACTTGCAATTGCAAATATAAAATATATTTTTTTTCGGTGATAGGCTGCTTTTATCCACACTTTCGCCTCTTACAAGTTTCAAGTCAATAGGGAGTGCTGTAATTTAAACGTATTTCTTTATAGGATGGAAGGTTAGTAGATAGACTAGAAAGTGCAGCCTGATGGTTAACCCATCAAAAACAGAATTAGTCCTCTTTACAAATAAAAGGAAAATACCGAGCTTCAGAATACCTTCAATTGAAGGCACCCCGCTGAAGATTTCAGATCATGCAAAGTAGGTATCTTGGTGTGATTCTAGATAGGAAATTAAACTGGAGTCTTAACACTAAGGAAAGAGCGAAAAAAGAATGATTGCATTCTACTCCTGTAACAGAATCTTTGGGAAATCCTGGGGACCTAGCTTAAAAATTATCAGGTGGATGTATTTGGCGATAATCAGACCAATACTAACCTATGGTAATTTGGTATGGTGGAATGCAACGGAAAAAAGCACGAACCTCAAAACTCTGACAAAAGTACAGAAACTTGCGTGCATTGGAATTACGAGTGCCATGAGATCCACACCAACTGCAGAGTTAGAGGCGATACTCAACCTGAAACCCCTAGAGCCTAGACCTTTTCGTACAAGAATCCGCAGCATATAACGCCTTGGCTAAGCCAGACTAATACCTGGAAAAACTTGGGGTGGCCGTGGCGCGATAGTTCTGTGCTCGCCTGTCAACCTCATGATCACAGGTTCGATGCCGTCGTCTATGTCGTTTTAATTCCATTAAAAACCATCTACAAATTGTCATCAATGGGTTGCTGATTTACTCATTACATGTTGTTCAGGCATAACACTAACAACATGTAATTGAGTTAAACTAGTATGGACAACAAGGATGAATACGAATAAAATAATGTGAATTAAAAGCAAAATAGAAATAAGACACAGCATTTTCTCCGCTTTAGGCCGCCATCCCTGGAGATAAAAAATCTGAAACAACCACCTTCAGTCTCAGAACATCGTGCCACACATCTTTCCTATCCTTCTTTCTCTTCTTAACTTCACGCCCGCGCTGTGTTGAAACATTTAAAGGGTAATCATAATCCCTTGAGCGCGGGTAGATTAGTAGATTATATAAAAAAAGAAGCATTATTACAGATTATACAACACCCGAGCTTGACTTTTATAAACCATTCCAAACTGACTTTCCAAACAGAGAAGAATGGCTGAACAACCAACCCTCTACACTAGTGAATCAGCAATATCAATCTTTACTGATGGCTCCAAAATGGACACAGGTGTTGGTGCAGGCTTTTTATCAGAACCTCTTGAGCTAAACAACTCACTTAGGCTCCCAGATCATAGCAGTGTCTTCCAAGCGAAGGTCCTGGCAGTGACAACAGCTGCTAGACAGGTATCAATGATGGCGATACCACGGGCTGATATCACCTTTTACATTGATAGCCAAGCGGCAATAAAAGCGATTTCTGTCACTGTGATAAAATCGAAGCTTGTCTCCTGTTGCCGCGAAGAGCTTAACCACCAGAGATAATTTATTGAAATATCAGAAATTTAAAATGAAACTAAGTACAGATGACCTATGCAGAGGATGTGGTGATGAAGAGGTACATGAAGACACATCACACTTTCTCTATCATTGCCTGTCACTATGCCACCAGAGAAGAAAATGGCTTGGTAGCTACTTCTTTGACAATCTAGAAGATCTTTCTAATATTTCAGGATTTCAGGAATACACATATTGAACTTCGTCAATGCCTCAAAATGGCTTGACTGATTAATAGAATACATAGGTTTTATCAGGAAAGAGTGATTACACTCACGGGTAACATAATGGATCTACATTGATCTAAGTGTGACGATAGCGACATCAATTGTCAGCCCAACAACCTAACCTAACGTCTTTATAGGATTCAACTTTTAACTAGTTTCCCTTAAGACCGTTTTCACCCAAATCTTATCTTTCATAAATCAGGTTTTCTTTGCTATGAATGATTTAGTCCTTAGTTTTGACAAAATTTTGATAAAAATTACAAGAAAATTTATCATTATTTGGTTGTAGACTTAAGGTTTTTAACGGCCTCAAACCGTCGCTTCAAAGAATCAATCAAAGCCTAAAATCACTCCAATGGGGTACCTTTCCATGCAGTCTCAGCTGTAATGCAGAGTTGACTATGGTTGGTGGGTCTTGAAGCTGCAACCATTATTTTAATATCTGCCCAAAGATTCTTTATTGGGTTGAGGTCAGGTGGTTGGAGATGCCAATCCAAAACAGATATATTATTGACCTGAAAGCACTCCTTAGCTTTTTTGCTGGTGTGCTTTGGGTCATTATCTTGCTGGAACACCATTTTGTAATGTTTTTCGCGTATATCAAGGCGCGCATTCAGCATTTGATGAGTGTCGCACATATTCACGAGAACCAGGGCTGCCATACAAAACGGTTTTGATTTTATCCGTCCATAAGGTATTTCGCCAATCTTTTAGAGGCATTGAACATGGCAATCTGAATTCTTTTGGCAATGTGTTTTTATATAAAAAGTGGAACTTTTTTGCACTTCTCGCGTTGAGATCATTTCTTCTTAAAATTCTTCTAAATATTTCTACACATTCTTTCAAATTATTTTTTTTTTATCTCAGTAGCAATCATGTTCGAGCATCTTACGATTCTCCTAACCGATTTCGGGGCAAAAACTTTATATACAGTGGTGGAAAATTAATTAGAAACGATATTTTTATTTTTTAAAACTGGCTGTATCTACATATTCTTTTAAGTAGTTGGTAAAAATATTTTTTTGTTTCATTTGTTGGTTCTTTAACTTCATTTTAACATAAACAAAATTATTTTTTTTTACAAAGAAAAGCTGCATTTGATATATATATTGCAACAAAATGTGTTTTCAGCTGGAAAAATAATTAGAAACATATTGTAGTTAGCATGTGTATATAGCATTATGATTTAATTCAAAACAAATTTAACGGATTTTCCAACTTGAAACGTTAGTACTTAGTTGGGTAACCCTTATTTTTAATCACGGCTGCACAACGCCTTGGAAGGCTGGCTACCAGGTCCTGAAATCTTTTCACGTTAATTTTTTTCCATGCTTCGTCAAAGTTTTTGAAAAGCTCAAATGCATTTTTGGATTTTGTCTTATGTAAAGCTCTCTTTACATCTCCCCACAAATATTCTAATGGATTGAAGACCGGAATTTGAACTGACCAATCCAAAACTTTATTTTTTTCTTTTTCAAACAAACACTTCACAAGACATAAAGTGTATTTTGGATCGTTGTAATGTTGAAAACTGTAAGAAACAGGCAAATTTTCAAACCCTTAGGGCTTCATTACATTTTCCAGTATATTTTTATAATGCTATTGATTCATGCGTCCTTTAATTCGCACTATAGGACCCACACCTCGCCAGGAAAACCCTCTATAAACCATCACATTTCCGCCCCATGCTTGATTGTCTTGATTGTTTATTTGAAATTTAGCTCCTGGTTAATTGAACGTCGCGCATACCATTTGCCAGCTGATCCAAATATGTTTACTTTTAATTCATCACTCCATAAGATATTTTTTTCTAAAATGAGAGCGGTTTTTCCAAATGTTCTCGCGCAAATTAAAAACCACGTTTAAAGTTTTTTTTTTAAACGCATGGTTTTTGAAGAGCAATACATCCCCGCCAGCCACTTTCGAGAAGACGATTCCTTATAGTCCGTACTGTTATTTCATGGCTTAATTGGGATGAAATGGCATCACGAATTGCTTGACTGGTGGCAAAAGGATTGACCCTACTCTGTTAGACTATGAAATGATCTTCTCTTGGAGTTGTTTTTCTTTTTCTCTCTTTCCTCTTGCGGTTTTCAACGATGCCAGTCTCGGTGTAAAACTTTATGGCATTATGTACCATCTTCTTTGAGAATTTTAACTGGCTTGCACTGGCTGCCATGGAAGACTTTCCTGAACAAGTACATACGCACAATGATCTTACGCATTTCAGGTGTGCAGATTTTTTTTACCCATTTTGCGTATTGCAGATATAAGTTCAAACATCAGAAAGATAAATTAAGAATTTTTCGAATCCAATAACTCACCATGTTTGCAGTTAACTAACAAAATTGAACTCGTTTCTAATTATTTTTCCACGGAAATCGAATATTTGTTTTGGAAAAACTCAAAATTTTATAATTTTTTTCGTTTTCTAACATTAAAAATAAAAAATCCAGCGAAGAAGAGACTAATAATAGTTATGTTTAACTATGTAAGTTCTTACCATTTGTATTGAATAGTTAATATGGCCAAAATTTAGGACAGAAAAACAATAATTGTATTTTTTTCATCGTTTCTAATTATTTTTCCACCACTGTATATGTATATTTTTGAAAAGATTTGAAGTGAGATTTGGATTCACGTAGATCTGCGACTTCAGGAAAAGCCACAGAAAAAATCTAGCGATGTCAAATCGTATGATATTGTTTCCCAAGTTGAAGTCTGCGAAAAGCCAAGTTCTTGTGCACAGCGTGGAATCGACTGCCTCGGGTTCTGCTTTCCTGTGAACGGCTATCACAGCAGTGAGGTAAAGAAGTCTTTGTAAAATGCAAAATATTATTCAGACATTTAAGAAGCCTTGAGGCAGTATAACACTTTCATACAATGGAAAACTTGTCACAGAAATACGGTCCACACATGACATATGTACATACATATAAAAATAAGACTAGACTAGATGGACATACGAAAAATTTGTAGCTTGGTATGGAAACTTTAAAGCTTTGATGAAGGGCTGTACCCCAACTATACCTATACTTTGTATACGTTCCGGTGTTTCCTCGTCAGTTAAGCATGATCTGCATGTGGCACTCTTCACCAGGACAAGAATACTGAGGTTTCTTCTTAGTTTGCAGTGACCATTGAGAAAACCCGTCATCATTCTAAAGTTGTTCCTGCTTAATCCGATACATGATGTGAGGCATTCTTGGTTGTATCTTCCAAATAGAATTTGGGCTTGTCTCAGTTTTGGGAGTTCTGTACATATTTATGGTATTCCGCCCGCCTCTTGACATTCAAGTAAGCAGTAAGCACTATCACACCCCTCAAATTAGTGTTAACTCAAAAAAGAAAAAAAAAATTATTGTAAATTTGTCGTAAAAGATTTTTTTTTTGTTTCACGACAATTCGACGACCATTAATCAAATTATTAAACAATCAAAACCCACTTCACATCCTTTATCTACTCGTAGAGTTATCAGCTTTGTTTTATTATTATTTTTATCTCAATTGATGCGTCAAAATATTGATTGATAAGGATACATAGATGATATGGTTTTGAGTAAAAAAAAGTAGGTAGAATGATTAGAATTTCATCGTAAATCTGTCTTATAGATGTTGATTTTTGTAGACAAAATCAAAAGAGAATTTTCACAAAATATAAAGTGTAGGTTCAATTTGATGCCTTTTTTATATATCTAATATTTATATGGTAACAAAATTTTTCTTCCAAGAAGTTGAATTAGGTGTTATGTCTATTGTCATCACAAACATACATACCTACTATCAAAATTTGAGAATTTATGATTGTGTCATGTGCTAGATGTTTTTATTTTAAGTACATTTAAATAGAATTTTTTTAGAGCGTAATTATGGACCAACGAAAATGTTGTTTTTACGATATTCCGACTCTAAATTTGAATACCTACCACGTGCTTGTGCCATTTACGAGTATGTAACATATTTTGTCGTCTCTCGAAGATAGTAAAAAGAAACATCCCAGATCCCAGTTAAATTTTCTGATTTTTTTATAAGTAAAGTTCAATAAAGGCAGTAAATTTGTCTGGGAAGTTTAAAAAGCGTTTCCCAAAACTGCCTATCATTAAACCAAGATACATTCATTGTCGATGATAACACTCACTTTAGCTTGACGAGTTGCTTAAAACGTGTGTACATAGAAAACGGCTGTAGTAGCTTTTATTTGAGGATTTTTCCTTCTAATAATATTATGCTCCATTGTTACATTGAGAAATTATTTCCAGTAGCTGTCGTTCTGATTAGTTTTTGCAAATTAAAACTTTTTAATTAAACTTTGCTCAAGACCTAGCAACAGTTCAATAAACTTTATACATCAGTTTGATGTTCAAAGTGTATAGATACTTTGAGAAAATATTTCTCCTTACAGAAGTGTGCTGGTTTTGTTTTGCTAATGTTGTTCCCAAAAAAAAAAAAAAAATATAAAAACTTTATCAAAAGTCCCCCAATCAAATACCTAACAAACTTTTTTTTAATCAAACCTTTGATCCCTCATTGCGTTCATCTTCGCAACTAGAAGTGCGAACGAATATAAATTTCAAAAGTTTTTACTTCTGAACAAAATGCACGTCGTCATCTTTAGTGTGTTTGTTTATCTTCCGTAACGTATCTTAATGCTACGGTCTAACTCAAGTTCTAACCACCCAGTTTTTAATTTTTTTCTCAAGACATTATATACAGTGGCGATAAAATTAATAGCACATGTAGTCTTAAATTCGTGTGATGAAAGTTTTTCCCACTTTCTTAAACTTTAAAGAGCTGTTTGACTCATGAGGAAGTAAGACCAAATATACATATTTCTGATTTAAAAATAAAATGAGGTATATTGAACTCTTAAGAAAAACTACACCAAAATGATTTATACAATTTAAGTATACTAGGACAAAATAAATAGCACATTTCGTAAATAACAGCGGTTTTTTGGATGAATAGCCATTGCTTAACAGACTTAGCCATATGGTTAGGATCGTTATCCTGTTGAAATTTACACGTCAAGGGCATTTCGTCCTCAGAAAAGGGTAGAATTGTATTCCGTAGGATTGCCTTGTATTATAAATGGTCCTTAATACCTTCTATCTAATGAAGTGGTCCCATACCATGCCAATAAAAACATCGCTAAACAAGAATGCTACCCCCAACATGCTTAACAGACTTTATTGTGTATATTCTGGTCATATTCCTGGTGGATTCCTCGTCGAAAGTAGTTTTTACCATCTGACCCAAAGGACTACATTTATACTCATCGCCCGTAAGATATTTCCCCACCAATTTTGAACTTTTGAAATATGATCCCTTGCAAACTGCATCCGACGTGGGAGATTGCTCTTAAAGACGTCTGCTTTCTTTCTGTCAAATCGTCCAAATAGCTTTTTTCCACTCAGACAGTTTCTAATTTTACTTACAGACACATTAACACCAAGATCTTGTTTATTTGCATGTTCAATTTTTGGGACTTAGGTCAGGCGACTATGTCAAAATCAGTTCAAGGGGTGATTTTTCTGGTCTTACTCATACGAATTTTGCTTTGCGCACTTCCTTCTTCTTCGCAATGGTGAAGAGCATTTATAACAATTCTTATTCTTCCTTGAAAATTTTTATTTCCGCTCTAGTTCAGATTTCGTGTGACCTTTTTTCAAAAACCCTTAGCCTAAACGTCTGTGCTGATTGTTTTCCACTTCTCATACTACATTTCAGCAATTAAAATTGAAGCAACTTAACTAAGAACCTTACCAAAACTCATAACTTTTTCACTAAGCTTTTAAAAGTAAAAAATATTTGTTAAAAATGTATTAACTTTGCAACGGAAACAATATGTGCTATTTAAATTGTCCTCACCTGAGTGCAACTTGTGTACCATTTGACTTACATTTGACTTTTTTATAAAATAATTTCTGGAGAAGTCTTATCTCGTTATTTTATATTCAAAATCCAGATACTCAACATTCAAAATCTACAACAAAAATGTTCTTACAGTACCGGATTTCAAAATGCACTTATGTTTTAAGGCCAAGAAAGAATTTTTAACAGAAGTGTGCTATTTATTTTGTCGCCACTGTACATACATACATGAATTTGGTTCTATTCTATTGATGTGTAATTTTGTCAAAAGAAAGTTTGAAAACAATTTCATTTCTTCAACACCCAACAACGAAACATATAACAGCCCTCCCCTACCCCCTAAATATCCTTCATACATTTTACATACCCTTAATAGGTTAAAATTAGTAAGCTGGTTAATGGTATTTTATTAAACAATGTAATTAAATAAATATTTATAACAGAAAGATAAAAAGTGTGCATTGAAGCATGGCTGAAGCCGCCTGCCGAGAATTGACAACATATTGAAACAATTAATTTTAAAACAAGTCAAAAAGAAATATATGTATGTACATATACTAAAAATAATTCTTATAATAATTTTTAATTAATTATATATAATTATCTTATAATTTTTTTTTCTATAATTTAAACCAGTTTCGATTCAAATTAGCTTTTTTGGCCTTTAGTCCACAAAAATTGGCGTTTCGTCCGGGTGATCTCACATGGACTCATCAGTTGACTTGTGAGGACCTTGTCAATACGCAATTTTTGTTAAGTTCAGTTCATCTTACATGAATTTTTTGACCAGTTTCCAATTTTTTTATCGTTCAATATATTTTAAATATCTTCGAACGTCTTCATAACATTTACATCATCTCCTTCTTCACATCAGCAACTTTTTAAACCCGGAATGATACAAAACGTTTTTTAAATTGCATTTTTAAGAGTCCAAATTCGAACCAAGACTGGACTTCATGGAAAAGAAGCCATGTTTTTCGAGTATCGATTTTCTGAGAGGATCCTATCGTCAAATGAAACATTATTTGAAAGCAAATTTTCAGAAATTACCAGAGTAAGCCATTATTTTCTAAAAGCTAAAGTAAAAATTAAAAATCATTTTGTATAAAACAAGTAATTTAATATCATAAATTAACCCGTCCATTTCACTTACATAGATAATATTATGTTTATGCATTGAAGCTCGAAGCTCCGAAGGACAAACATTTTTCCATGAACCCATTAACGAATCAATAGTACTCGTAGATCCATAATGGATATGTTTCCTTGATGTTTCACACTGATTGTGTTGAAGTTTGGAAATAAAAGACATACCAATACTCATTTTACCCACAATAATAAATTTTTCCAAAATGTGCTTACATCTAAATTTTGATATTGAAACTATACATAAATGAGAGATTAAGGTTCATTTATATGGCTGTTTGATATTATGATCACATCTAACGACACTCTTGTCTAGATAAAAAACATTACTAACTAAATGTGCTTACATATAAATATTTCCATTGTAAAGGCAACTTTGTTCTAAATAATACACGTACAGAATCCTTTAAGTGACATAAAGATACACATATATGGATATGTTTCTCATTCCGTCTATACTCTATACCCTCATACGTTGCTGGTATTTGTTAAGAGCTATTGAATTTTTGTTGTTCGAAAGATGATGATAGCTTCTTTATCTTCAATTGCCATTCAACTGACAACGTCCGTTATTATACCAACGACAGTATTATACTCATTTTATAAAATAAATATAGCTGAAAAGGAGTTTATTTGATTTCAGTTCTATGTGTGTATGCGTGTTACTCGTACCTTAAAAAAGGATGATGCTAGGAGCCCTGAAAATGAAAGTGATTCTTTGTTGCTCTCCCTTCTCTGAGATTGCGAACATTTTTCATATCACATTACGCATTATGAACATTTCATATAACAAAAAAATAATTTCGCAGAAAAAAATAATAAAATATTTGACCTACTTTTTTTAAAAGCAAATATTATTTTTTAATATGGTCCTTATTTTTGACATCTAAAATTCCCAAAGCTATTTATTTAAAATTTGTCAATATCAAACCTTTTTATAGATGTAGAAAACATTTTTCCAATTGAAGAACTTCTATCAAGAAGAAAAAGAGTCCCTCTTCTCAAGAATTGTTTGCTTTGCAACGCAGTTTTCATAAACTACTCAATACCTCCGCGATCTTCAAGCTGTATCTATGAAAACTGCATAAACTTAATTGAGAAAATTCATGACCAAATGGAACCAAATGATGAGCTCCTTATCGTAGGTGATTTCAATCTTCCAAACCTGAACTGGAAAAAATCAACAGATTTCAACAATTTTTCCCCTGTCAACCCGACGAGTACTAATGAGTTCTTAATCATTGATGGTCTAGCTTCTTGTGGACTTAGTCAATTTAATGGGGTTGCAAACCGCTTTAATAAATATTTGGATTTAGTATTTTTCTCCGACACAATAAATGCTGACGTAGCTGTAACTTCAGCCGATGTTATACTACTAGTAGAAGACCGTCACCATCCAGCTTTAAATATATCACTTAATATAAATGTATGCAATATCCCTCTAAGTTCAAATGAAAAACTAGAATTCAATTTTAAAAAATGTAACTTTAATGAACTAACCAATTTGTTGTGTAATGTTGATTGGAATCAAATTCTCTTAAATCGTAATATTGATGATATGTGTCTTAAATTTTATAGTATTCTATTTAACTGTTTTTACGAAACTACACCATTACGCAAATCTTGCTATAATCTTAAAACTCCACCATGGTTTGACGCTCACTTAAAAAACTTAAAAAATAAAAGAAATAAAGCATGGCTTAAATTTAGTAAAACCAGAGCTGATGATGATTTCAGAACTTACTCCGAAATTAAATATATTTTCACTGATTATTTCAACACTCTTTACTCAGATTATATTTTAAAAATTGAAGAAGAGTTAAAACAGACCCCAAAAAACTTTTGGAACTTCGTGAAAAGTAAAAGAAAAGTTGATGGCTACCCTAACTCAATGTCATATAATAACACAACAAGTCATGACTCCCAAATAATTTCAAATATGTTTGCTAATTTCTTTAAAGATGCTTTCGATGTGCCTCCGTCTTTTCAATCTTCCGATTTGTTCTTTCCAGCCCAAAATTTTCCACACCTTAACTCACTTAACTTTACCATATGTGAAGATTCAATTGTTCGTAGCGTCTCAGAACTTGACGAATGTTTCAGCCCTGGTCCTGATGGTGTACCATCTTGTGTGTTAAAAAAATATGCGTCCTATTTATCCTATCCTCTTTTTTTATTATTCAATGAATCCCTTAGATGCTCAATCTTTCCATTATTATGGAAAAGTGCTTTTATAATTCCAATTCATAAAAAAGGGTCTAAGAATGAAATCACGAATTACCGACCCATCGCCAAACTTTCTGTTATTCCCAAACTGTTTGAGTCCATTGTATGTAATATGTTATCCTTTAACTGTAAGTCTATCATTTGTGACAATCAACACGGTTTCGTCCAAAATAAATCAACTATTACAAACCTACTTCACTTTACTTCTTTTTGTCTTGACTCCTTTGAAAATCGGAAACAAGTAGATTGTGTGTTCACAGATTTTAGTAAAGCCTTCGATAAACTATGTCATAAAACCTTAGTCCATAAACTTGAAGCCTTAGGATTTAATGACAAATTCTTAATGTGGATCTCGTCATATTTAACGAATAGAAATTATAGTGTTACTTTTAGAAATGAGCTCTCTGATCAATTTTACGTTAACTCTGGTGTTCCACAAGGCAGCCATTTAGGACCCCTATTATTTATCTTATATATAAATGATATAACTTCTGTGATAAAATACTCTTCTGTTCTGATATACGCTGATGACATTAAAATTTTCAAAACTATATGTTCAATTAATGACTGCTCACAGCTTCAAGAAGATCTACATAGTTTTAGGGAATGGTGCAATACAAACCGACTTTTCTTGAATATTGACAAATGTAAAACAATGTGTTTTACACGCAAAAAAACAATTATAGATTATAATTACATATTAGATTCTTCTTCTCTTTGTAAGCTATCTGTTTTCTCTGATTTAGGAGTTATTCTTGACAGTAAATTAATGTTCATTGACCATTATAACTTTATAGTTAAAAAAGCTAATAAAATTCTCGGTTTTATTAAACGATTCTCTCGCGATTTTCGTGATCCCTACGTCCTCAAGCTCCTTTACATATCTTTTGTCCGACCAATACTTGAATACGGCTGCGTAATATGGGCACCTTACTATTCTGTTCATATAAACAGACTTGAAGGTATCCAAAAAAGGTTTTTGCGATTTTGTCTTCGTTTTTTTCCGTGGTCCCAGAGATCTACACTACCTCCATATTCTCACAGACTCTTGCTTATAAACCTCCCATCACTTTCACAACATAGACAGTATCTCCAGCTTTGTTTTATTGTAAAATTAATCAATGGTTCAATAATATCTCCATCAGCTCTGCATCGTCTAAATTTTAGCTATAGTCAAACTAACATAAGAAACCAGCTGCCTTTATGTCCGATTTTCAGCAGAACAAACTATGGTGCGAACAGCCCTCTAAATCAATTGATTTCAGTTTTCAATAAATATTATTTTTTAATTACTTCTATAAACGACAATGTCAAAAGTAAAAAATTTAAAGAAAACTTTTTTAACACTCTAATATTGTAGCTATATATATTTATTTATTTGTAGATAAATTATTTTTTAAATTAAAATATATGTAATTAGCTATAAGTTTTTTTAACGTTAGACCATTAACGGATTAAATAAATAATAACGCTTAAAAAAAATATTGAAACCAATTTTCAATCGATTTAGGTTTTTTTTCGACTCAAACAAAAACAACTTATTGATGAGATGAAAACTTGTTTTTTTACGTTCTTAGATTCTGTGATAAATTGACGAAAAGTGTGAGCAAAACTTTTAACTTTTAAAGTCTGTCAAAATAATTTTAATGAAAACGTCAAAACGTAGGAAGTGGTTATGTTGTCAAGACCATATCGTTCGTGAGGTATTGTAAATAAAATAATTGAAACGAAAAATATTCTTTGATTTTTATTATTGGCAAGCAGACAGGACCATCAGGAGCAAAAATGGTGCGAAATTATTAGACTCAAGAAAACCTGATAATGAAAATAGGTTTTGTCGGATGACTTCTTGTATTCTCCGACAAATACATAAGTCAGGGGAAAATCGTATTTCAGCTTTCTGGAAAAGTTATATTAATTTAGTTGAATTTTTGAGGAAACAAGGGCTGTGCCAATACTAAAGGTTTTTTCATACATATAAAAATCATTTTTGGAATAAAAAATGGAAAAATGGCAGGTAACGATATTTTTAAAACTAAAAATTCGCCTTTAAATAATCACACTTAAAACGGCCAAGTTTGAATAGAATAAAATCGCTCCTGTTGTTTTGACTGAACGAAATTTTGATTCTCATGAATGGCTAAACAGATTTTAATCATATTTTGTTACAACAGCTTCTTTTTTTAATATAAAAGTATTCAAATATGGGCAACAATTTTATACAAATAGAAGTATTTTTAAGTGGGCTCCAGAACAAAAAATGGTGTGAGACGTTTCTTTTTTGAATACATACATACAGTGCTGTGCAAAACAACTTAAGCAACTTAAGCCAGCAGATCTTTGCATCTCATAAAAAGTGTTTGAAAAAGCAAACAGCAAATTTCTTTTCACAAATTTGAAAACTTTATTTATAACAACATATGAATTTAGAACAAAAAAAAAAATTATTCACTTAAACAAATTATAAATCGAAGAAAACTCTAAAATACGGATTGATTGCTGTGCAAAACATTTGCAACTTAACTTTGAACCATGTCTTACAATTTTCTTACTTTATGCAAGAAAATGCTAATATTTTATTGCTTACCCTTTATATTTGATAACAGCAGCACATCTTCGAGGCATAGAAGCAATGAGGTTATTAATAATAGTTATTGGTATGTCATCCCACTGCCTTTGAATTTCAGCATAAAGACCGCTCTTCCGCTTAAAAATTTGGCATCCGATTCTTCTTTTTACTATTTCCCACAAGTTCTCAATGGAGTTTAGGTCTGGGGACTGCGCTGGCCATTGCAAAACCGTGATGTTTTTCTCAGAAAGCCAGTTTGTGGTCAATCTCGACTTGTGCTTGGGGTCATTGTCGTGTTGGAACGTCCAGGCAAGTGGCATTTCCTAATCCGCATAAGGAAGCATAGTGTTTCTTAGAATTTCAACGTAGTCTTCTGACTTCATTATACCTTCTACTTGTCGAATTGGACCTATTCCTTGGCCAGAGAATCAGCCCCAGACCATCACAGATTGACCTCCGTGTTTAACTGTTCCTCTGGTATACTTTGGATTTAGTCTTTCACCTTTTGGCCTCCTGACATGTTGCCTTCCATCAGATCCGTGCATATTAAATTTTAATTCATCAGAAAACAAGATTGTTTTCCATTTCGACAAATTCCAATTGAGATGAGTTCGTGAGAAATCCAAACGGGCTTTTAAATTTATTTTTGAAATAAATGGCTTTTTCACTATTTGGAAACCACGCAATCCGGCCTGAAGTGCGCGGTGTCTTATTGTAGATGAGTCAATGGGTAATTAAAATTGAAGTTTCACTTCTTTAGAAGATGCTGTTGGTGTTTTCCGAAAGAAACTAATAATTTTCCTGTCTTCTTTTGCTGTGGTACTACGTTGTCTTTCTCCTCTAGGATGACACACCAACTTTCCAGATTTTACTATCCGACAAATGGTAGATTTATGTATCGAATATTTGATTGAAATTTCTTTCTGGGATAATCCCTTTTTGAAATCACTCAAAATTCTGGATTTAATTTCTAATGAATACTTGTTTCCGGCAATTTCAATTAAAATTTGTTTATTTTTTACTTTTTTTTTAATTTTGTTTATCTTAAAAAGCTTTTGTCGCGATCAAACACGCGGCTAATACTTACTCAACGAACCAAGCTACAGAAACAAATTTACCAATTTCTAAATGAATCAAATTAACCGTTATCAAAATGAATCATGGCCGTCAGTTGCAAATGTTTTGCACAGCCAAATGCATTACTTTTTACTTGCGATATAGGTACTATAGGGCAAGTTCTGCATTTGGAAAAAAAATCGAACTCGAGATTTTGATCAAAGTTGACATTACGATGATAGCGAAGACGAATAAAGTGGGTCCGGCAATTCCGTCTGTCTGTCTGTCTGTCTGTCTGTCTGTATGTCTGTACCTCGATCTAGAGCCTAAGGCACTGGACCTATTTTCTTCAAACTCGGTAGTTATGGGTCTTCGGTGATTCCCTAGAGGAGAAATTGAAATTTTTTTTTTAGCTCCAAAACTAAGGGTACCCCCCGTACACCCGTAATACAAAATCTTATTTATCTCGAAAACGGCTCTAACGATTTTGATAAAAAAAATTAGGTGTGATATTATGGACATGGACTACATTTTGGTCAACAAAAATTTTGGGACAAAATGTTGTTAGGGGTACCTGCCATAGACCCGTTTTTTTGATTTTCGACTTTCTCATTAACGGCTCTAAGGATTTTAACCCAAAATTTTTAGCAGGAGTCCCCTTAAGTTTAAAATAATATTGTATATTAAAATATTCTAAAAAATATTTGTTGGGTTTTTTTGAAAAAAAATTTTGTTTGAAAAATCAATATCTTCAAAACCTATGAACGATTATTTTTTGAAATTATTTCCTAAAATCAATATTATTAAATACTTAAAATTCGCATCCCAAATTTTTATTTTTGAAAAATTTTAAAGAAATTTCTTATATAAAAAATGTATTTATTTAATAATAAAACGATTTTTTAAAGTTTGTTTGCATAAATTCATACTTTTCTAGAAATCAGACGGCAATTTCATTTTAAATTCATGTTTTGTATTTATAAAATGTATCTTAAATTCCAAAGTACTTTTACATAAGAGCAAGTTCGTGCGATCCAGTCGTGCATTTTATTTTTAAAAACAGTTGCAATTGTTGTACTTGTCTGTAGATTAGTGGTTTCGAATTTTGTACAGTAAGGTTGATACATATGAAGTCTAGAGCAATGGAAATAATTTCGTTTTAACAACTTAGAAATGACGAATATGTTGTATTTTTGATAGGTGATAATAGTTGCAAATGTTTTGCACAGCACTGTATATACCTACACAACATTTTTTTTCAAAAATTTTCTTTTTTATTTTTTTTTTCAAAATCCAACAACTCGAAAACAGTTAGTTGATTTTTTTTAAAATTATTTCTTGGATGTATATACATATGTACATAATTAAATACTTAAAATTTTAATATTAAAGTTTTTTAAGACAAAATGTTAATCGCTTGTCTAAATGTCTCTGTTAAAGTCTGTCACTCAAAATTTCAAAAATGGATAATCGATTACTTTTGCCTACCTTATAATTTTTCAACAAAATATTGAAAAAAAATTCTTTTATTCAAAAATAACGACCGACACGGTAAGAACCTGCCGTTCCGTTTTGGACAACCTTATTTTTCTCCAAAAACGCTGCGAAGAATTTTGGTAAATTTTTTTCTAAACTGCTCAGCTTGTACGATCTATCTATTAAACACATTATTCACAGTTTCCATATGAACCATAGAACAGTTTTATTTAATTTTCGGTATAACAGATTGGAATTAAATTTGATATACATATATAGAATCTTCTCAAAAGTTTTTAAGGTTTGTCTTTTGAATTTTTTTTTTTTAATTAAAAAAAAAAAATCAATTTCATTTTTAATTCTAAATCTCAAAAATCATTCATTTCATTATTTTATCGCTTATTTTATAAACAGTCATCTATTCCACCTAAAATAAAATTCAACTGTTATACTCGCACATCAGAGAATGCTCATCTATTAAGCATTGGATCTAAATTCGAACGTACACTATTAAGTTCAGAGATTATTTCCTTAGCCGCACTCCACTAATGTGGAATTTTTCACCTGGATAAATATTTCCCTTCCATTGCGATATTCAGTCATTGAAAACCAAAGTGAATCGGCTTTTTCGTTTAAATTCTCTCCCATCTTTCTAAATGCTCGGATTGTGCTCAACCGTTTATTGGTGTACGCAACTAAGGAACTGAAACTGTTTAAAAACTAACTACGATTGAAAACTTACATAAATGTACATATATCAAAATGCCAATGAGTAACTAAGTGACCCGTGTGCTGTTCTTTGCATATAACTCAAGGTCCAAATGTTGGATATTCTGAAATAGAAATTATGGCAGATTTCATTAGGGTTGCAAAACAGTTCACTCGTTCACTCACAGTGTAAGAGTCGCTTAAGAAATCGAAAATTAATCTAAATTTGTGTTTTCATAAGTCATATAAAATCATCAATTCATGTCATCAATTTTCGAAAATTAATCAAAATCGAACTCAGTACAAAAGGTATGTTAAGAATACTTCACTGGGTCTCCTAAACTCAGAAATTATATTTTTAATTTCCTTGACATAATTGACTTATGCCAAATTTCACTAGAATTAGAATCCCTCCAGCCGTTCAGTAAAGATAAGACGAGAATTTAGACGAATACAATTGTAATGTCAATCCGTTGCCAACTGATTGTGAGCAAAGTAAATTAACTGATAGAAAATGTATATTTTCTTTTTAAATTTCATCAATGAGGTCCTCAAATCCTGGATCCCAATATAAGAGCTTTTTTTTTAATCATTGAACTTAGTGCTGGGTAAAGCAACACGGAGCCATAATCTTGCTTGTAATAGGTATTCTTCAACCTTACCTATCTTATTAACAAAAATGTTACTTCAAAAAAAATATTTAAAGTATTTCAACAAGGACACTCGTAGCCACAATTGGTATACTGTAAGCTAATTATACACTTGAACGGGACGGATTGGCAATCTACATATTATATATATCGTCAGGTTGGTGTACTTTGTATCTAAAAACCACTTATCTTTGATGGGAAATGGTGTTAAGATGTTTTTTTATGGCATTGAATCTTTTCGTAAATCAATTTGCCAAATCACATACGAATTTTGAGTTTAATTTAATCCAACAAGGGACAAAAAAGGTGAAAGATGCTGCACAAGACCATGATAATCGAATCAAGGGATTTCTTATGGATCTTTCTTTTTGTGTTGAATTTTCGAGGATCATTAAACTTATATTGGCTTCTAGACTAGTATTGATAAAAGAAAATCTTCTTTTCTTGTCGATTTAATTTTATTTAATCCTTAATGACATAGTGATTGATGAAGTGGGCTTTAGGAACGTAGAAGTGTTGATTGCGAAGGACATACTTATGAGGCTGCTTTTGAAAAAGGAATTATTTTTTAAATTAAAGTGGTAGGTCATCAAATGGAAAACCTAGTATATTGAATTATGTAAAGGTTATTTAGGAAGATTTCTAAACATTGGAAGATGATTGCGGCCATACTGTGGAAGCTACATCTGTCCAATTGGCTTTCATTCACTAAGTCTGTTTTGCCAAGTCAACATTTAGAGTAAAAGCTTTCAACAAAATTAAATCGTTTTATGAAAGTGGGACTTCTGTTCTAGTCCATTTCTCGGTCGCGATAATCTTGTTCAATGACTAGACCGATTTCTGTATAAATGGATTCGTCAATAAGATAGACTGACAAATTTGGCCCAGTCACAATTCACAAGAGATCCACCAAATCACAATGCAGAGAAATTCACTGCTACCCTTACCGATAGTTTTGTTTTTAATTTTTTTTTAAGACCTGAAAGATGTTTTGAAAAAATATTTAAAAAATTTATTTGGTAAAAGTTAGCTATTGGTTGAAAAAAGTCTAAAAAAAATTATTATCAATCATAGGAAACTGCTTAAAAGTTTGAAATAGTATTCAAATTGATTTTTTTTTTTGAAAACTTAATTATTTTTATCTAAATTGACACCTAGAATTTTGATAAGATTTTGTCTGTTTCCTTAAGTTTTAACGATCTATAACTCGATACAAAAATTTTGTAATTAAGACATTACAGAACCATTTTTTAATTTTGGTTTTTAAATTTAATTACTTATTTAAAATCTTCTAAAAAGTTAAAAAAAAAATTTATATGGAAGCCTTTAGAAAAATATTTTTTGGATTTTTGAAAGAAAAGTAAATTAAATTTTATTTTTGAATTTATTATTTTTTAATTTTCATTTGCAAAATTAATACAAAAACTAAACTGGTGCACCAAAATTTTTCTTAATTTTTTTTTAAATGGCTAAAGTGATCTCAAATATTTGCTCTTGCGTAAATTCATATTTTCCTAATTGACGAGTTGTTAAAGGTTTTTAAAAAGTGAAGTTCATGCTTTCGAACATTTTTTGTAATAGTCTCTTGAATATAAGAGCAAGTTCGTGCGACCCAGTTGTGATTTTTTTTCCTTATCAGTTTGGAATTTGCAAGTGTATGGTTCTATTTTTTTTGTCAAGAAAAAAAAAATAAGGAGCATGTCCATTTGTCTCACAATTTACTGTCAATGTAATTGAAAGACGAAAAAAATCCAATCAAGTGAGTTACAGGATGAAAGAACTTCAATCAGGAAACAAATCACACACACGCGCCGGCCGTGCGTTAATCCATAAATTTACGTAGAAAAAGGAAATAAGGAAAAAGGAAAGGAAATTTCCTACATGAAATTGACCATAACATTACGTGTCCTGGCTGTTGTATCGTTTAGTTTTGCTTCTTGTATTCACTGATTTTCCTTTTGTTTTTTTTTGTGCAAAATTGTGTCACGGCCAAAGTGTGTAGGTATCAAAGAGGAAATTGAAAAGGTAGACAAAAAAAAAACACATTTAATAGTGAAAGTATATTGATGGGAAAATGGGAAGAGGAATGAAATAAAACTGATGTATTCAACGATAGCTATGTATTGAAATGAGGCAATAGGGAGAGGATTTATGGATAGGATGGGATGA
Source organism: Philhelius festivus (assembly GCA_963931855.1). Classification (NCBI taxonomy): domain Eukaryota; kingdom Metazoa; phylum Arthropoda; class Insecta; order Diptera; family Syrphidae; genus Philhelius; species Philhelius festivus. The sequence goes on along the minus strand of OZ007555.1, from coordinate 4,667,452 downwards.
TAGGAAGGACAGGGGGCCGGTCGAGAAAGAATGTAGGTTAAATCAAGAACGTTTGAAACGACGAGAGTAAAGAGGAAGAAAAAGGAGTCAATCAGTTTGTCGCTGATCAAGCCAGATAGACGGAACGCCAGAAAAAAAGTATAAGATAATTTATAGTAGTAATAGGGACCGGGACGGGATAAGGAAGGGATAAAGGAGGTAGAAGGGAAAAGAAAAGAATGTCCGCTGCGAGCGCTATGGCATGCTTGCGACGCACGGCTGAACTCGTCGGAAAAGGGGGGGATCTTGCTCCCGCAGCGCAACCTCACCTATTTCAAAACAAAAATGTAACATGCCAATGAAAGAACTTACACCACCACAATCAATGGTACCACACTTGGAAAGCCCTGCTGGTCTAAATGCAGGGAGGCCCTTACCCCTCCCATCCTGGAACTCGGTCGGCCACAGGTGTGAGTTCCCCGTTCGGATTCCATCGCTGCGATTACGTCATCTGGTTACCCTCTTAGGCTGCCCCTTCCACACCCCCTGAAAACTTTACTTAACAGGCCATTGAGCTTTGTTGGAGCTCAGTAAAACAACATAAGTTCAATTTCGTTGACGTGATTTACAGATTTTATTGACTTGAACCAATTACTAAACTACAAAAAAAAACAGTATTTGACCTTGGAACATTATGGACGGAATTATAATCAATGATTTTGAACGATAATAAAAATAAACGTTTGAACAAATTATACAAAAAAAAAAAGGATATTAAATAATATTTTTAAAGAAAAATTTGGTTAGACCAAAGCGATTCACAAAGCTTAATTATCGAAAACGGATTGAACCAATGACTTTTGAATATTTAACATTTCACAACTATTTCAGATAACGCTCCATAGGCGCATCGAAAAGTTATTGACTCGAACGGTTTCGAAAACTTGCAATTCCTTTTTTTTTGAGCGAGGACAACAATCTTCTAGAAGGTCCTTCCTATATCGAACCATAGGTTCTCCCCAGTTCCCAAAGCGAAATAAAAAAAAATATGGGCGGATTCTTCACGCCGCTGCAATCAAAAATTACCCTGAGTCCCTACCTACTAAGAGCTCTTGGTGGGTGGTATCTCGAGAGGGGAAGCAAACGAAAATTACGGCAACACCTGGAATGTGAGGAACCTTTTTCACTTTTTTTTTTTTGAACTCTGGATTGCAAGTTTAGGAATCCTGACAATGTTAGAAATATTAGATTGATAATTTTTACACCTAGACTTTATCACTCAGAAACAAATATCACGTCAAGTTCTAATTATATGTAATATCAAATCTCCTGAACAGTCTATACAAGTATGTATCTATCTCTGATGACTGGGCTCCCGCTGGCCAGTATCTCACTGGTGGTTGTTTATCTCCTTATGTCTTTTTCCAGCTTTTATGCTTGCCTCGTAACCGCAAAAGCAGGTAATTTTTGATGTGAGAATATAGCGCGAAGCGAATTTCAGACAGACAGCTTTGAATAAGGCTGAAAAATTTTGACGAGGGGTCTCACTCTTAGGGTACACTGTCTTAAAATATATCCCTATCCCCAAAGTTACTTGTGAGCCCGGGTAATTCACGGGCTGTCCAGTGTGATGCAGCTATATCTCCTTTTCTCGTTACCAAAATACCTTATTGCATTTATCTTCGGTCGGTAACGCCAACAACAATTCGAATTATTCGTCCCTCGTCACTAAAATTGGCCGTAATTATTTGGCGGCTCCGAGTTTGGAGCGTACCGGAGACCGCGAGAAATTCACCTTAAAAAAAAAACAACAACGAGTCACTTCCATTTTCTCAAAAATTCCTCTTTTTTTTTCTAACTCACCTCTTATTGCACTAAATAAAGTTTGGTTTATTTTCACTTTCAAATAATTTATAATTATATATAATTTATAAACTTTATAATATTAAACTTCGGAAAATTTTTCAAACTCACAACTAAATTTATATTATCCACGAAAACAGTGTATCCCTTTTAGCTGTTTCTTTGCTGGTGGTTTAAACAGAAATGACCTGTTGGCCTATTGCCCAAACCGCTACCCATACGATCTCTACCAATTCTCATATATCAGCCCACAATACCGCTCTCTGATGAAACAACTTCTTTGCGGCACCCGAGTTGAACGAACTTTTACTGACCTATATACTTTGACCTACATTGGTATTTGAAAACGGCCCTCACTCATATACAATGCTTTTTTATTTCCTCTATTAAATTTAATCTATCCTATCTTTAGGAGCTCAGCTACAAATTTTATATCCACACCTTAACTAGGGTATTTATCCTAGACACGACCCAATTTTTGAAGATTATTATAGTTTGGGGGTCGCTTAACCTGACAAACTACTACTATTACTGTCCTGTCAGATTTTATTGACGGACCTATTTTGCCAAATTGTTTTCGTAGTTTTTTGTTTGTCGGGATAGCGCGTGTTGTTCCAGTAAGTTTGTTTTGCCTATTCCTTTTCTGCCTATAAAAAGGCAACCCAGTATCTGTCCCCACACCAACAACTCCCGCTCTGGTTGCACCAAGGAACAGACGAGTTACAACACCCGCCCTTCAGAAATCGCCAAAAAAAAACTCTAGACGATGGGACACTTGCACGCCGCAACCTTTGGATTCAAGATCCTTGCAGGGTACCTTAACCACAATTTTGAAGGAAGTATATATACCTAGCACTTCTTGAAAACGCTGGTGTAGCATCAAAATGTAGGTTTTTCCCTCAATACCCTTGTCTAATTTCCATAATTATAGATAACCTCCAATTCGAGGATTCATCTACCAGCTGGGAGAACGCACCCGTTTACTCATCTAAACAAGTCACCATAAAGGACTTTGTCGTCCCTACTGGATTGCCGTATTCGGTAGCCATAACAAACCTCCGAATCTGGAGATATGCCAATGCAAGCTACAGAGACGGTGAAAGAAGCTACCGGACGAGGTATTGTTAACGAACGTGGGGAGAACTCACGCTTCAAAAGCCGGGCATCTGATTTGTTTTCCATCTGGTACTGTAACATTTCTACTGACCTGAAATTTCCCTTTCTTCAATCAACTTTTGATCTTTTTCGACCGGAACCGTGTTCGAGTAAGTTATATTCCTTTTTATTAAAAATTTTTTTTTGTTTAGGCCTGCCTCGTCTTACCTTTGAACTTGATTCTCTGATTTTCACTTACTGATCCATAGTCTTATACATATACAGAAATATAATCAAACATTTACCTTCGGATATTCCTACTTGGATTATTTAGGTGTCTCTATATACCTAAATGTACACACTTTTGGACTTCCGATTCTTGTATGCTAAAATAATTTGTTTATTTTTACATCTCCTTGCATAAACAGGCATGTGTTTGTGGCATTATGTGTTTGCAAACGTTCATTTTATTAATAAATTTTATTTCAAGGATTTTTGAACCACGACTTTTATTTCAGCTCTGGCTGGGAATCCGATTTTTTTTTGTATGTAATAGTTTGATTTATATTCTTCTTTCATTTTGTATGGAAAGTTGGGTATAATTACCATTGAGGAAGGCAAGGCATGTTTTATTTAACTGTAACGGAGGCTGTTTGTTGTCACCTACAATCAGTCCACAGCACCAGTAAGGGTTGCAAAACATCACTTAAAAATAGTATCACAGTTCTGAAGTTTGAGTCTCTTCGAGATATCACAGGTCATTATGAACAGTTAAATAAATAGTTTATGTGGGCTTCGGCCAAAATATCACAGGTTGTATTGGTGTCGACTTCGAGCCGTTCAGGTACTGGTGTATGTTGTGTGGTTTGTTAAGAAACAAACTATCACAGATGTTATGGGTTCTGAATTCCAGAATCAGGTACTGAATGACTATTGTGGGCATGGTTCATTAAGAAACAAACTATCACAGATGTTATGGGTTCTGAATTCCAGAATCAGGTACTGAATGACTATTCCAGCTCTAAGATTTTCAATACTAACGACTTCACAATTGTTAAAGAATTTAAAACCTAAAATAAGATACTGAGCAGACACACAGTGAGTCCGATGACCGTTGTGCATGTATCGACGTGTATCGGTTATTATGAAGATCAGCTGAACAATATTTATTAGGTTCTAGGAAAATGTGACCTCTAGGGCTAATGCCGAACAATGTTTGCGAATTTCTTCACGGTTTCTTTGCTGCGGGATTCTTTGTATACTATATTATTATTTTTTGATGTGGATGTTGATATCGGCATCTAGTTCAACTCCTTGCTAATATTTCGGGGTATATATATAGTGAATTTCATTGTTTGAGATCCTTGGCATGGAAAATTCCGATTTTCTTCCCTTGTAGGTTTTCTAATTCATACATATTTTTACCAATAGGTTTAACAATCCGACATTTCGTGTATTTCGGGCAAAGCTTTGATGCAAGAAGTTTGGAAGTGTCGCTTAGAACGAAATTTCTTTTATAGACTTCTTGGCCAGGCACGTAACTCACGTTTCGTGCTCGAGTATTGTACTTTTTTGCATTTTTTTCATTGGCTTCTAATATACTTTCTTTGACTCGGGCCCGTATAAGCCGTAACCTATCCTGCCTCGGAAGAGTCAGCAGCTCGCCATCCCCCACTACATTCAACCTTTCTTGCAACTCGTAATTCTTACCGTGTGACATCATATTGACGCCGAAGAGAGCAAAGTATGGTGACACCCCAGTAGTACAGTGCACAGAACTTCTCAACGCGCCTGCGATATCACTAAGGTGAATATCCCAGTCGCGTTGATCTTCTTTTAGATAAGAACGTATGGCGGCTAGAAGCGTCCTGTTGACTCTTTCCGATGCATTGGACTGTGGTGAATAATTGGCTGTTCTGAAATGTCGTACCCCATAGGTTTGCAAAAAGTTCTGAAACTCTTTGGCTAAGAACTGCTTACCATTGTCTGAGTGTATTACTTGTGGTACACCGAACATATTGAAGATATCGTCACGCAAAAATTTTATAATGCTAACTGAGTTTGCGGCACGCAGTGGTTTCAAAAACACGAATTTGGACATATGATCTAACACCACAAACACGTAAGCATTCCCAATTTTGGACCTTGGATATGGGCCTATGAAATCGACATATAATTTTTGAAAAGGTCGATCTGTAGTATAACTATTTTGAATGGTTGGACGCATAGTTTGGTTGGACGATTTTGATTGCTTACATATATCACATTTAGAGATGTACTCTCTAACTTGAACGTTCATGTTAGGCCAATAAAAGTACTGCTTTATCCGGTGTAGTGTTTTGGCTATACCCCCGTGAGCGACCTGAGGGGGATTGTGAGCTTTAGCAATAAGACCTTCCGTTAAGGAAGACGGTACCCATAGACACCAATTATGTTCCGCTAGGGACTCGTCAGAGCCACGCGGAAGGGTACGTTTATAGACGAATTCATCTTCAATTTTCAAATCTGGTAATTCATCTTGGTGTTCCCGAACTGTACTCAGGAGGGACGTATACTCATTTGACTTAAACTCCTCACTACCTAAATCAATTAATGGAGCCACCTGTTCTAGAGTTAACCCATCTAAGTGTGATCGAGAAAGAGTGTCCGGCACGACGTTCAGCGATCCCCTCCGATGCTCTATGTCGAAGGCGTAGGACTGTAATTCCAAACTCCATCGGGCTAGTCGGCCACTCAAATCCTTCATGTTCATTAACCATTTCAGACTTGAGTGGTCTGTTATGATCGTAAACTCCATGCCTTCGACATAGGGCCGGAACTTCTTCACCGCCATTACGGCCGCCATGCACTCCCTCTCGGTCACACTATAGTTCTTTTGACATGCATTTAATTTCTGCGAGAAGTAAGCAATAGGTAACTCTTCATTTTCAGCGTATCTTTGGAACAGCACCGCACCGATTCCAGAGTCAGACGCATCACATTGTATATAAAACTTTTTAGAAAAGTCGGGGTGAGAAAGAACGGGAGCAGTTGTCAAAGCTCTTTTCAACTCCTCAAACGCTAGCTGAGCTTCTTTGGTCATAGTGAATTTCGCATTCTTTTTCTTTAACGTGTCCGTTAAGGGAGCGGTCAAGCTGGAGAAATCCTTAATGAATCTTCTATACCACCCCGCTAGACCAAGAAACCGACGTACCTGTCGGGCGTTCTTCGGTAAAGGGAAACCAACTACTGCCTCAACCTTCGCCGGATCGGTCTTCAATTTTCCCCCACCGACAATGTAACCCAAATATTTTAATTCCTTAAAGCAAAATTTAGATTTCTTGACGTTGATGGTTAGATTGGCATTCCTCAGGCAGTCGGCCACCTGATCCAGCAGAGCGATATGAGACTCGAAATCCGGCGCAATAATGAGCAGATCATCCAAATACACGAAAACACGGTCCCGCAATCGTGCAGGGATCACCTTGTCCATTAAACGACACAACCTTTGCGCTGCATTACACAGTCCAAAAGGCATGACCGTGAACTGGTACAAGGGTCTCCCCGGTACCGCAAATGCAGTTTTTTCCCTACTCTCCTTCTCCAGCGGTATTTGCCAAAATGCTTCCTTCAAGTCCACGCTGCTAATAAAGTAGGTGTCTGGTAGCCGGCTGATAAGCCCTTCGATATGGGGGAGAGGGTTAGCGTCCTTTTTGGTAACGGAGTTGACCTTACGAGAATCCAGGCAAAAACGATACTTGATAGTATTGTCTGGGCCTGGCTTCTTTATAAGGACAACTGGCGAACACCAAGGACTCTCACTCTCCTCAATAACGCCGAGCTTTAACATCCGGTCTATTTCCTGGTACAGAATCGCTTGTACCGCTGGAGAAACAGGGTAGTGTCTCTGCTTAATCGGAACCGAATCTCCGGTATCGATGACGTGCTCCATCAGCGCCGTCTTACCAAGTCCGTTTCGATCATAGTCTAAAAATTTCTGCTTGACCGCTTCCAGTTCGAACCGCTGGGCAGGCGATAAGTCATGGGTACTCATTAGTTCTGCATCCTCCTCTAGAATCGATACGGAGCTAATCACATTTGGAGCAATATGGAATGTCTTCCAAAACCCCACTCCCAAGTACAGTTCTTGGTCCAAGTTTGGGACTAGGTACAATGTTATAGGGTTCGTTTTATTTTTATACTCTATCAGGGTCTGAATTTTACCCACTATGGCTTGATTTTTCCCGTCGGCGGTTTTGACTCCTGCTTTATAGGGTTGAACTTCAATTTTTGCCTTTTCCACAAATTTTAAACAGTTTTTACCCAGTATGCTAATGCTTGCCCCACTATCTAGCAAGCCCAGGAAATCTGAATCGCATAAGGTGACTTTGGCGTATGGTCTGGGATCCGAACTATTATCAATTACGGTTGATGCTAAACTTTTTTGTATCTGTTTTCTAATCTTAAACCTATTTCGAGTCTTCTGAATTCTTTTAGATATCGCACTTACATTTCCATTAAAAATCTTATTCTTAGCTTCATTATACTCTCTAATTCTAATATGCAGTGGTTTTAATAGTTTCTTATTGACCTTTTGATATAACGTATTTTTCTGGTTCCTATTTCTGACTAAAATTGAAATCTTTTAGGATCCAGCAAAGTTTGTGTCTCTACAGGGGCTTTGGGATATCCGGGGCTGTCTGAGTCGAACGCGACTCCCCCAGAACTCTCGCGTTCCAGCTCCGGTTTTCCGGTTTACATTGTAAACATTTCGGAGTAATCACTCCCTCCTGTCCACATTTATAACAGAAAATGTTTCTTGTTGAGGCCGGACAATCCATGAAGGAGTGACCTACGACTCGACAATTCCAACATGCTGTCGGTCTCGGCTCGCCGCCTTCTCTGGTGTTCCTTGAGCGTGCGCCCGTTGACCGAAAAGCATCGACGTGTCCGTCTTGGAAACAGTCTACCTCCAGATCCAGCTCATTAGCCGTATATCGCGCTGGTGGTCGTTGATGCTTAGGACCATCGCGATCTCGTTTAGGAAATGCGTACTCCGCGTCTTTGCACGCAATTCGTAGCTGGTCGAGGGTGTAAATTGATTGTGGGTATACTAAGTTTCCTATCCTAGCGTTCAAATTCTTTTTCAAACCTCTAACAAGTTCTGCTTCAGGAATTTGTATTCTGAGCTGAGATCTTAACTTGTTGATTGCGGCAAAGTAATCTTCAATCGACTCCCAGGCGCCAAGTTTCCGATCCATTATCTCCCTCATAAGGTCGAGATCTGATTTCGAGTTGCGAAACTGACGCATCAAGGCATCCCTCAAGGTTGGCCAATCAGGGCGATAATTGGAACGTTGATATTGCCAGAACCATTCGCTGGCGGCGTCTGAGAGCATCAGATGAAAGTCCCTTAGGATTTCAGCCCATGAACACTCATGCTGATGTTGTAAGATTTCGACCCTAAAAATGAAATCCTCTACCGTGAGTTTTTCCGGGTTACCATCAAACTTCACACCCCACTTATCAATCCTAATCGGCGAGCGCATGGGTCTGCTCGAATAGAGGGAAGGCGACTGATACTGAGATGGTTGGTGTCTGAAGTGAGAATTCCTTGCTCCCCCGTACGTTTCTTGATGCGATATCGGATGACGTAGCCCACCCTCAAATCCGGTTCCTAAACCTCGACTGCCATTAGAATTAATTTCTCCTCGAAGATTTGGAGTAAATAGTCTCGGTTGCGTATCCAGTTGTGACGTCACTAGAGGTACTGGAGGTACCTGTGGTGGAGGCTGAGTAAGAGGCGGAGCCAAATGAGGGTTACCGTTCGGAGGTCGGGTTCTTTCTTCTAAAGGAGGAATCGGACGCGTGGTATAATTAATCTCCTTTAGGAAATCTAAGAAACCCCTTTCAACTTCTGACCTTACTGATGCCGATATACTCTCTTGAATGGAGTTCCTATATGACTCATATGCATTAACTACTGCCAGGTTTATTACTGTTCTCAGCTCAGCTGATATGGCCCCGGGTCCTATTGCCTGCTCCCTAATATTACTGTCATCGGGCGGTCTAGTACCATCTTGTCTACCTGTATCACCATTTTCGGTTCTATTTACTCTCGGATTTTCATCCGAAGCCAACATTCCTGGCAAGACTTGATTACCTACGTTTTGACTCACGGCTGGACCTGACTCACTTAAATCGCTATAGGTTGGTGCTGCCAGAGATTCTTCTGACCTTTCGGAAGTGCTTATTCTCGGTTGAGCTGGGATTGGTGCTGGGTGGGGTTGATTTTCCGGTTGGATACCGGTCCCATCAGCGATTATTCCGGACCCTGGAGGTGGAATAGAAAATACAGGGTTTCCAAGAGGAAACTGTTCTATAGAAGGTAATCTATGTTCCGAAGGCTTTGACGGTCCTGGTGGCGAATGTTGTAAAGGCATCTCGACTGATTTAACGACAAAGTTTCTGAGCAAGGAACGGGTAACTGGCCTATTTTCTAATTTATTTTTCAAAAATTCAATTTTTCTTTCTTCTTCAGAGCTCAATCGATTCCACATTCGAGACAGTTCTGTATTTTCACTTCTACTTACTATCTAATAAATCCTATGCTCCTCCCAGACAAAACAAATGTGTAAACAAAAAAAAAGATTTATAAAAACAAATGTAATAATAACCGAGAAACTATTTCAATATCTCTTCTTCTAAACTTAACCTAAATTATATTAAAAAACCCAAATGCAATGAAAAACAGAAACTATCTCACTATCTCTAATACTAAACTAATTAACCTAAGGTATTTTTTTTTTTTTTTTTTTTAATTAATGATTAACAAAAAAAACAACTATTACCAAAACTTAAACTAAATTTATTTTTAAATACTAACGGAGTAACAACACCCACACCAATTTGTGATTGGAAACGACAATAATAATATATAACTAAAACTATATAAAGAGAAAACCAAACTGCACTAACCAAATCCTTTGAAAATCTTTGAAACTGTTTCTAATTTATAATTTGAAAACCAAATCCCAAAAGTGAAAGTATTTTAATTAATTATGTTGTTTAGGAATTCTCATGCTTTCTTTTAAAATATAATTCTTTTCTCTTCTATAATCGAAATTTTATTAGTACTTATTTGTTTTTTTTTTTTTTCTTTGTTGTTGTATTTCATATGTCATGCGGGGGTGTTTCGAGGGCTCTAATTGGTAACTTATATATATATTTTTTTTTTGTTATATGACTCATCGCAGATATCTTCATCCTACTATTTGTTTTCTTTATTTTCCAAGTGTGGTACTTATCTTACACGAAACATTTATTACAAAAACGATACAATTTCCAATTGATGTTGTTGTCAGAGCCAGAGCGAGTCGTCGCGATTGATCAGGCATTCTTATGAGCTATCCTGATTAAGACTTACGAAACGTTCTTCCCCCGACCACAACCGCAACTGGAACAGGAAACATCGATTACTCCCGCTGCGGAATCCGAAGGATTACGTCGCGGTTCATTCGTTACGTTTAGTAACCTTACGTTTGAAGACATACGCAATCCCCAGACTCGACAGCGACAGCAATATCAGACAGCACAAACGAATGTACTATTTGTTTCCACCGTCAATGCTAATGCTCTTCGTCGCATTTACCCAAGCGTTCTTAAGAGCTATCCTGATTAAGACTTACGATTCGCTTCAGCATTGACGGTGAAGACAACCAACACATTTGGGAAAGACTAGGTCACAATCACGAATGGGCGCCATTTGAAATGAGGCAATAGGGAGAGGATTTATGGATAGGATGGGATGATAGGAAGGACAGGGGGCCGGTCGAGAAAGAATGTAGGTTAAATCAAGAACGTTTGAAACGACGAGAGTAAAGAGGAAGAAAAAGGAGTCAATCAGTTTGTCGCTGATCAAGCCAGATAGACGGAACGCCAGAAAAAAAGTATAAGATAATTTATAGTAGTAATAGGGACCGGGACGGGATAAGGAAGGGATAAAGGAGGTAGAAGGGAAAAGAAAAGAATGTCCGCTGCGAGCGCTATGGCATGCTTGCGACGCACGGCTGAACTCGTCGGAAAAGGGGGGGATCTTGCTCCCGCAGCGCAACCTCACCTATTTCAAAACAAAAATGTAACATGCCAATGAAAGAACTTACACCACCACAATCAATGGTACCACACTTGGAAAGCCCTGCTGGTCTAAATGCAGGGAGGCCCTTACCCCTCCCATCCTGGAACTCGGTCGGCCACAGGTGTGAGTTCCCCGTTCGGATTCCATCGCTGCGATTACGTCATCTGGTTACCCTCTTAGGCTGCCCCTTCCACACCCCCTGAAAACTTTACTTAACAGGCCATTGAGCTTTGTTGGAGCTCAGTAAAACAACATAAGTTCAATTTCGTTGACGTGATTTACAGATTTTATTGACTTGAACCAATTACTAAACTACAAAAAAAAACAGTATTTGACCTTGGAACATTATGGACGGAATTATAATCAATGATTTTGAACGATAATAAAAATAAACGTTTGAACAAATTATACAAAAAAAAAAGGATATTAAATAATATTTTTAAAGAAAAATTTGGTTAGACCAAAGCGATTCACAAAGCTTAATTATCGAAAACGGATTGAACCAATGACTTTTGAATATTTAACATTTCACAACTATTTCAGATAACGCTCCATAGGCGCATCGAAAAGTTATTGACTCGAACGGTTTCGAAAACTTGCAATTCCTTTTTTTTTTTTTTTTTTGAGCGAGGACAACAATCTTCTAGAAGGTCCTTCCTATATCGAACCATAGGTTCTCCCCAGTTCCCAAAGCGAAATAAAAAAAAATATGGGCGGATTCTTCACGCCGCTGCAATCAAAAATTACCCTGAGTCCCTACCTACTAAGAGCTCTTGGTGGGTGGTATCTCGAGAGGGGAAGCAAACGAAAATTACGGCAACACCTGGAATGTGAGGAACCTTTTTCACTTTTTTTTTTTTGAACTCTGGATTGCAAGTTTAGGAATCCTGACAATGTTAGAAATATTAGATTGATAATTTTTACACCTAGACTTTATCACTCAGAAACAAATATCACGTCAAGTTCTAATTATATGTAATATCAAATCTCCTGAACAGTCTATACAAGTATGTATCTATCTCTGATGACTGGGCTCCCGCTGGCCAGTATCTCACTGGTGGTTGTTTATCTCCTTATGTCTTTTTCCAGCTTTTATGCTTGCCTCGTAACCGCAAAAGCAGGTAATTTCTGATGTGAGAATATAGCGCGAAGCGAATTTCAGACAGACAGCTTTGAATAAGGCTGAAAAATTTTGACGAGGGGTCTCACTCTTAGGGTACACTGTCTTAAAATATATCCCTATCCCCAAAGTTACTTGTGAGCCCGGGTAATTCACGGGCTGTCCAGTGTGATGCAGCTATATCTCCTTTTCTCGTTACCAAAATACCTTATTGCATTTATCTTCGGTCGGTAACGCCAACAACAATTCGAATTATTCGTCCCTCGTCACTAAAATTGGCCGTAATTATTTGGCGGCTCCGAGTTTGGAGCGTACCGGAGACCGCGAGAAATTCACCTTAAAAAAAAAACAACAACGAGTCACTTCCATTTTCTCAAAAATTCCTCTTTTTTTTTCTAACTCACCTCTTATTGCACTAAATAAAGTTTGGTTTATTTTCACTTTCAAATAATTTATAATTATATATAATTTATAAACTTTATAATATTAAACTTCGGAAAATTTTTCAAACTCACAACTAAATTTATATTATCCACGAAAACAGTGTATCCCTTTTAGCTGTTTCTTTGCTGGTGGTTTAAACAGAAATGACCTGTTGGCCTATTGCCCAAACCGCTACCCATACGATCTCTACCAATTCTCATATATCAGCCCACAATACCGCTCTCTGATGAAACAACTTCTTTGCGGCACCCGAGTTGAACGAACTTTTACTGACCTATATACTTTGACCTACATTGGTATTTGAAAACGGCCCTCACTCATATACAATGCTTTTTTATTTCCTCTATTAAATTTAATCTATCCTATCTTTAGGAGCTCAGCTACAAATTTTATATCCACACCTTAACTAGGGTATTTATCCTAGACACGACCCAATTTTTGAAGATTATTATAGTTTGGGGGTCGCTTAACCTGACAAACTACTACTATTACTGTCCTGTCAGATTTTATTGACGGACCTATTTTGCCAAATTGTTTTCGTAGTTTTTTGTTTGTCGGGATAGCGCGTGTTGTTCCAGTAAGTTTGTTTTGCCTATTCCTTTTCTGCCTATAAAAAGGCAACCCAGTATCTGTCCCCACACCAACAACTCCCGCTCTGGTTGCACCAAGGAACAGACGAGTTACAACACCCGCCCTTCAGAAATCGCCAAAAAAAAACTCTAGACGATGGGACACTTGCACGCCGCAACCTTTGGATTCAAGATCCTTGCAGGGTACCTTAACCACAATTTTGAAGGAAGTATATATACCTAGCACTTCTTGAAAACGCTGGTGTAGCATCAAAATGTAGGTTTTTCCCTCAATACCCTTGTCTAATTTCCATAATTATAGATAACCTCCAATTCGAGGATTCATCTACCAGCTGGGAGAACGCACCCGTTTACTCATCTAAACAAGTCACCATAAAGGACTTTGTCGTCCCTACTGGATTGCCGTATTCGGTAGCCATAACAGTATGTATATGTATGTCTTTCATGGTAAAATGTTTTAATAAATTTTGATTCTCGAACGTTTGGTTATGGAAGTCGGACCAAGAGCCAGAATTGACTATGTCAAATAGATTGATGAAGGTATGCATGTAAATGAATAAATTTAAATACTATTTTTTGTCTTTGTTTATCTAACGACATTTCAAAAAATGACATTTCGATTTATTTTTGGGCGCCATCTGCCATATATATCGAAACGAGAATTATGGCTTATAGTACATTTGAAATAGACAACAAATGTTCTTCAAAGCGTTAAGAGTAAACAAACAAAATTTGGCGTTTTCGCCCACATGTCAACCTCAATTTTTCAAACCGCTTCATTTCAGTTCCTATTATTCGGAGAAAAATTCTTTATGAGCAAACAATATTTAACCTGAAGTTTTTACAGTTTATTCTCGTAAGTCCGACTATCTGTTATTAGTGCCCAAAATATGGAAAATCAGTTCCTTCATTAGTTGAACTGAAAGGTTTTTGGAAAATTTGCCATTGTTTATCTTTTAAGGAGCCTACTACAGTATTAGAAAACAAATCTTCGAAATTGGAAGCTAATGTGATTTGTTGAACAGAACTTTCCCATAGACAGCTATAGCTCTAAGGTGTTTGTAGCTTTGTCTACCTTGAATCCAATATCAACACAGGAACTAGCACTGATGAATAATAATTATTGCTGCTTCTTCTTCTCGATGAGAGACACTTTTCATGACAGGTGATACTCTTAAAGAATTTGTCACTTCCTAAAAGAGACATTATGCTCGCAACGTGTTCAAACATTTTGAGGGTATTCAAGTTGTAGTTAAAGTCCAACGATTGAGTAGGCTGGATAATATGGAGCGGAAATACCCTAATTGACAAATGCAAACACCACTTTTTCTCTATTTTTAGATTATGTGTTACGAGCTGATTATTTCTCTACAAAATTTGCAATGGCTCCTGAAAGTATTGATCCCTTTCTTTAAGTTCAGTTCAAATGATTTTAATATATATCTTTTAGTCTCCAAGATAAGTCAGGTGCTACAATTACCCAAAATGAGCTTTAAAATTATTGATTTAACTTGGGTTCTCAATTGGTTTGACTGGCTTTTGTAAGCAACAAACTGACTACCTTTAATTTATTTCTGAAACTCTTAATGTGTGTACCTTTGTCTTGGGTTTTTTCTTTAGACCAGTTTCTATCAATCAGTTGATAATTGAGAACAAAAATATGCGCAAATTGCTTTTCCTTATTCAGTAAGTTATGTATATACATTGATGACCATTTCGATATCCAATTATCCGTACCAAAGTTCGATAAGTTTTTGTTTATACCAGTCAGGATCACAAAGGATATTATTTGAACACTTTTCCGTTTTCAACAACGAAGAAGTGCAAGAAGAAATATTATGTATTCGTTTATTTCATATTCTATTTGTTAATTGGTATAAACTGGTATAACGCCCAAATTTAAAAACATATCCTATATATCTTAAGTCTAGATATATTACTAAAGTTAGTTGGTGCAATTAATATTCCTATTGAACATACATATCTTTTAAAAAAATCATCCAAGCCTGTACTTAATAAAATCTTTTCTTCAAAAATCTCTGTTTCAGGGACCTCGTGTCTAACCTCCTTTTTTTCTTTTATATTTCACATTTTAAAGTTATATGTTCCTACCCATACATACTCATTTTTGTAAGGAAACCCCTTTTTAGATAGCATCTGTTCTGACAGCAAACACATTTATATTCAATGAATAGAATTATTATTCCCACATAAAGGATTTCCATCGAATTTTTATTTCAATCAAATTTATTTAATTCCTTTGAAATCTTCTTTGTTTCTCAGGGCAACAACATTGATCTTTTTTACTCAATATTACGTGCTTAGAAATCAAATAAATTTTTTGATTTTAAAGTTATCCCAAATCGATTTACTGTAATAAATATTTATAGAAAAAAATGTGCTTTTTTTACTGATGTCTTGAAAGGTTGGTTTTAAATCAAAAAAATGTGATTTTTTTTTACTGATGAAGGATGGTTTCAACTTATTGTTTTAAGGAATATATTTATGTATATTTTATAAAAAGCAAACCAGTTTTTTCCATTTTATTTTGCATATAAAAACATGGAAAATAAATTTCATTACTTTAAACACACACTTAACTGGTATAAAAAACAAACTGGATACAAGAGAAGTCTTGAAAATAGATAAGTCTTGTAGATATGTATTAATTGGTTATATTTAGTTCAAGGCAGCTTACTTTAAATGAAGAATAGATGAAATCCTTTTCTTAAATAATTAAAGATGTCCTATTTATCCACTGACTGGTATAAATTGCTCTAATATACTTTCATATAAGAAATATATTATACTAGATCTACAAAATCTTTTTGTTTTCAACACTTATGCCGATGACGGTAATTCTTTTTATTTATACCAAACAGGCGCAAATGGTATAATCAAACATAATCAAGCACAAGTTTAGAAAAAGGCGTACGTATGATTTTTGAAAAAGGACAGAACTCGAAAACGAATCATGTCAGTGGACTAGTATAATTCCTACATATATATATACCTTAAGTTCTCGTCTATAGTTAACGTTCCCTTTACTATTCTGATCACAAAGAGTTACAGCATCATATCTTCTAAGAGACAAAATAATCAAAAATTGTCTAAAGAATAATAAATTTAAGGACAAGCAAAACGTTTACCAAGCTCTAACGAAATTCGATTGCAAATAACAACGTATGAAAACCCAAATCACCCACTGAGACAACAACCTAGCCTTTTTAACTAAAAAATCTACCCAATAACATAACTCAAGTTTTACTGCTAAAAAGAGGAAAAAAAAGGGTCACAAAGTTTCGTTGCTGTGAGAAATCCAATTAAAGGGATGTATTTTTGGGATCAGTCCATAACCTAAAACAATTTTCACCTTTTTTAGGTACTTACATTTTGTCACTTGGAAAATAACTGCTACATAGCAATTGTTTGCCTTTATATTTTACACGAGAAAATTGGAAAGTGAGTGCTTGAAAAAAGATTAAGTCCAATTTTTTTCTTAAATCATACCTCAAGTTTCTTTATGAAAATATTTGTAGGTCTTTTAAATAAATTTCATTTAAAAATGTCTGTCAAGTAAGCTTGCCCACTTCAACATTTTAAGGGTAAATTATTGAATTAACAGTCATTATTATGATACTGCTAACTTGACAGTTAAGCATTATCATCCTAAATTATCAAAAAAAAAAAAAAAAAAGAAAAAAGGAAATTCCTGAATATAGACGTGAAGTAGATTTGTCGTAAATATGTCGTAAACCCAAAAAAAAAATACAAAATTGTCACGCTCGTTTTTTTAATAGAACAATTAAGCACTACTGCTGATAATGCTAACTTGAGAACCAAATGAGAAATGTAATTTTAAGGATTAATTCTATATTTACGGGATTTTTTTATTCACCACAAATTTACGACAATTATTTACACATTTTCTTTTTTTATTTATTAAATTTAAATTATTTATTATTTTGAAACACCAGCACGGCAATTTGTTTTTCTTTTACGACGAATTTACGACAGTTGTTCACACATTCACTTATATGGTTTTACATCATTTTACCCTATTTTGATACATTTTTTTGTTTCACAATTAATTTACGACAAATTTACGACAGTTAATGTAAATTAATCTAATTTTAAAAGTTCTTTTGTAATACAAATATGAATGTTAAAATTTTGTTCTAAAAATAATACTGGTGCTCTTCTGAAAAAAAAACAAAGACTTTATTTGAGGTACTCTTAAATACTAAAGGAGGCTAAAGTGAGTAGGGATTTTTAGGGTGTAGAAAAGGGAAATAGTGACAGAAGAACATTTTATGAGCCATCGACTCTTCTCATACTCCCATAATGCCTTAGTGGCGTCGAATTATTCGACCTCCGAGTTTGTGTGTGTTTTGCCATCGATTATCTTCCTTTCTGAGTGAAACTTTTCCATAATGGAAAACTGCCTTAAGTTGAAGTTAAACACCTGTCACAATGAAATATGGTTTGTAATTCATTAACCGAATATGCAGGCCTTCAATTTTAAACAAACAATCTAATTAACAAAGTAACTCATTTCATGGCAAACCACTTAGGGCATTCGAATATAAAACATTTTTTTAAATCCTTGTTGGTGTCAATGAATCCTTTTATGAACGTCAAGATTTTCAAGTAAATCAAGACCACAAAAGTAGTTATTGACAAATTGCCACAACGAATTTTCATCTGCCTAAAATAATAACTATAAGACTCAACTCTCTGCCACTACAATACTTTTCAGACCAAAAAGTGCGAATAAAATTTCCATAAACAACAACCATTGATAAAACCAATAAATCGAGGTTTGGTGCTTCTATGAATAGAAAATAAAATTTGTCAATATGGCACATTTAAATGAAATCTAACTAAAAGCACCATAAGGTTTGTGAGATTAAAGTAATGGAAAACAGAATGACGTTGGGGTGGAAAAAAGCCCCTTTTATCAATGCCTTATTTAAATTAAACACACAATTTCATCTTATCGGAATAGAAGAGTGTTTTCCAGAAAGCAGACACTTGAAGTGTGCCGTGAACAATAAGATTTTATGAAGGTTCTTCGAGTATATATAGAAAGATGTGAATTTGTAAAATTATGGAAGACGAACAAAGTGGGTCTCCCAGTTCTTGCTGTCTGTCTATCTAGCCGATTTACTTCAAACACGGTTCCTATATAGCAAATTTTAAAATTCCCCTCCCAACACTCATTTTTTACTATTTCAAGTTTTTAAATACAACCAACAAGATTTAGAAATAAAATTTTATTTTATTAAAAAAAAAATGTACCCTCCAAAAACTGTTAAAAATTGGTTTTCGAAAATCGTAATTTTTCGAATTTAGAAAAAAAACTCTATTCTACGATGTATAATTCAGTAAAAAAAAATTTGAAACTAAAACAATACTGACAGTACCTATCTACCATATCTTCATTATCGGCATAAGGGATTTTAATGAAATTTCTTAAACAGAAGCTTTTAAAAGGTTTAAAAAGAACATTGGATTTTAAAATTTATAACAAAAAAAAATTGTTTGAAAATTCCATATTTCAAATTATAAGTCTATCAACATTAAGATCGAATTCGTGAAACTCAGTTGAATTTTCCGTTAAACTTCAAAAACATATTTATACCTCTTAGGGGTATACTTTGTTTCCTTTTTTTAATATTTTGTAATGAGGCTTTTT
The DNA here is from genome assembly GCA_963931855.1 of Philhelius festivus. Lineage (NCBI taxonomy): Eukaryota > Metazoa > Arthropoda > Insecta > Diptera > Syrphidae > Philhelius > Philhelius festivus. Next base: position 4,648,547 of record OZ007555.1, on the reverse strand, counting down.
TATTTCAAAAATCACATATCTATCTTTGTCTATTTTCTTAGACATTTCAATTAAAAAATACATGCATATCACAAAGTGTCAAAACAGAAGCCCAACAGCTTTCAAGGTGAATTCCTTTCACGAATATCAGTACAAGAGTTTGGGGCTTTTTCTAGGTCTTCCATACGACAGTGTCTCGCTTATGTGTGAGTTTTTTATGAAAATGTTTAAATTTTTTGAAAGACGTTTTGATATAGACAAGACATGACTTGGACAAAGTTAAATGTGGACTAAAAATAACACCTTCTGTGTGGAACACCATGTCATTCTAATGTCGGATTTACACAAGTGACAAAATACCAATTTGATTGCTATTGTATATAGAAATTACTTAGAAATGGAAAATATAATTTGAATCATGCAAATGGAGCCTTTAAAGGGGACGTACAATTCCGTGAAATTAATTTCTTTAACTTATTAAAATTTAAGAACTGACTGTCACGGCGGAGGTATGGCTTCATTCCCGCTGCCTGCTAAAAAAAAACAAAACGAAAATGTTTTTTCATGGGTATTGTCTCGCAGATCCTAGATCTTTTTTCATTGAAAAATACTTCACGTATAACGCGATCGAACTGGAGAGAAAATTTTAGCTCTCCTCTATTTTTCCCGAAAAGAAGCACACAGTAATGGTAAAGGGTTGCAAGTGACTAGTATAATATCAAACAGACGTTCTGCGAACGGTGTTGGGGCACAGTGAAATAGTGATTATAATTGTGAGACTGTTGAAAATTTTTGTTCTAAAAAATTTGCATTCCTAAAATTTCGTTTTCAAAACTCAGGTAATCAAACAAATTCCAGGAAAATCTTTCTTTCTCACTCTCGCTATTTCACACTGTTTCACAAGTTTTTGAAGGTTTTCGATAATTCTATTACGATTATGGTTGTATTTTGTTGTTTAAAAAAAATGTATGGCTTGCCGTACTACGATGTTTTCAAAACCAAAAGAGTATCCTCAAACGTCTATATTAAATATTTCAAGTTGTAGATTTTTAGCAATTTTTCTTAAACATATTCATGACTTTCTTTTTTGTTTTTAAAAATTATATATGTATATCTATTTCTGCAGATTAATAACACGCACCCAGGAATTTTTGACAGTTACTAGCACCTGGTTCTTCCTAACGAGCTCTCATGCCAGTAATTTATTTGTTGATAGAAAATGTGTGTTCAAAAGACTGGAGTGTTTTTAAATTGATTGCTTTTTAAGTTGCGTAAACATTTTTCCTAAGGCCTGACTTTTAAAAAGTATTTAATTTTTTTTTGTTTGACTCTATGTATTCCCTCAGGGTTTAACACAATCATTGAATGGTTGGGTCTCATAATCTACTCTTAAAAAAATAAAGAAATGGAATTTTCTTCAATACAAAAGTTTGATGAAGTAATAATGTGTATAATAAGCAAATCTACACATTTAAACTTTTCAAAAAGTTTCTTAATAATTTACCAATTTTCCAATTACATACCAAATTTAAATCTCTTTTTTATTAATAATATTTTTTTTTAATTTTCTTTTTGCAGAAATCATCCGTTTGCGCTGGTTTATTTATACAAAACGTAAGTCATCATTTTATTAATTTCTATAAGCTTTCAAACAAATTTCAAAACTTCCTACCCTTACATCATTCTTTGAAGGAGCAAAATTTAATTTAAAAAAAAAAACTTTTTCTTCTCGGTGAATTTTTTTTTTAATTTGAAAACAGCAAACTTTATTTATTTTAGTACCACCTAAGGTGAAAAATTTTCCACAATACAAATTGTTAGATTGTATTCTTTCATCTTCAGTCTTTACGTATATAAAAATAATAATTAAAAGTTCTTTTCTATGAAAAAAAAAGAAAATGTCATTGAGGGTATAGATATCTGTACATTTTAATAGGTGAACCCTTCTTAACAAAAGAACAATTAAGGTTTCCACTGAGTCTTTTGTACCTACTTTTAAATCTATTTGTTTTGTGAAGGATTTAGAGAAAAATTGAAAATTCAAATTTTAAAGTATATATTTATTTTTGAAATTCTTAGTCTTTTACATAGGAGCAAGTTCGTGCGACCCAGTCGTGCATTTTATTTTTAAGCCGGAAAGTGTTCAAAATATACGTTTTACGTATGTATTTTGAACACTTTTTTTTAACACTTTCCGGCTTAAAAATAAAATGCACGACTGGGTCGCACGAACTTGCTCCTATGTAAAAGACTAAGAATTTCAAAAATAGATGTTATTAGAGAAACTGTTTATAAGCATAAAATTTATTTTTTAAATGACTAAAAAAAAACTTCTTTAATAGTTAAAGGTAAGATTTATGCAAGAACAAAAATTATAAGTCTTTGTAGTGGTTTCTTAAAAAATAAGGTTTTATATAAGAAAATCTTAAAACATTTTTAAGAAAAAATATTGGTACGCCAATTTGAAGTTTTTATTATTGTATGAATAAAAATTAAATTTACAAAAAAAGTATTGAGCCGTTTTCGAGATATTGAATTTTCAAAAAAAAAAAACAAAAAATTGATTTTTGAATTTTCAAATTTTCAAATTTTTTTTAATAAATTACAGATACTGAAAAATAAAGAAAGAAAAAAAATTTAAGCAAAATTCTCGAAACCGTTTTCCAAAAAAATACGATTTTCGAAAACCATTTTTTAACATTTGTATGGAGGGTACCGTTATTTTTAGGTAAAATGAATTTATTTTTCTCATTTATTGTAGATTATTTTTCCAAACTTTTATTTATGCAGTTTTGAAAAAATCGAGCATGGGGTTTTCGAAATATTGAGTTTTCAAAAAAAAATTTTAAAAGTTATTTTAAAAATCCAAAAAAAATTTGTTGGAAAATTTTAATACAGAATAATATTCAAACTGCTGGGAAGCTTTAGCATAAAAAAAAATGATCAAAATCGGTTGTTTCGTTTTTGATAAAATCAAAAACAAAAAAAATGCTCCCAAGGGGGGTACCAAAACTACTCATTTTTTGGAAATTTTGTTTCTACCATTAGCTAGGTTTAAGTAAATTAAATTTTTTGAATTTTTTTTTTTAAATCGTAGGGACAGTTTTTGAGAAAAAAAAAATATTTATAAAATTTCGAAAAAAACTCGTATGACAGGTACCGTTATTTTTGGTCTTAAAAAATCAAGTCAAAAAACATCCGGGGGTAAAAAATTAAAACCCATATCTAACAAGTTTGAAAAAAATCGGCCGAGCGGTTTAGATGTAATCGAACAGACAGACAGATAGACAGACAGAATTGCCAGACCCACTTTTTTCGTCTTCGCTATCATCGTAATGTCAACTTTGATCAAAATCTCGAGTTCGATTTTTTTTACGAATGCATAACTTGCCTTATAGTACCTATAAGTCGCAAGTAAAAAGAGTATTAAAAAACACTGAGATTTTTAAGTTTTAAAACATATTTGTTAGCCAAAAAGTATGCATCAGAATTTATGAAAAAACATATTAATTAACGTTGTCGTTGCTGTTTCTTGCAAGTAAACATTCACACTTGCTGTACACTTCTGATAGGAGCAAGGATAATAAAACATGACTCACTGACTGACTGACTTATTTACTCACTGACTAACTAACTGATTAACCCACTAAGTGGCTCAATTAATGGTTATGGTTGTCTGGGAAACTTCTTACTTCGGATTTATTGGTTGGATCTTCAAGACCTTTAACTTAAGGCTTTTCTTTTGGGAACGGAAAGATCTAAAAATTGAGTAAACAAGTTTTGTATGAGATATCAATGCAAATATCCGAAAAATCCAATTTTCGATGACTCTGGCGCACAGATCAGACTGAATTTAAGCTATGATCGTGAGAGCTCAGGTCACTTACGGCTAATTGGAAGAACTCTGCTGCTTACCCCACAAGAAAAAGATTTCACGGTTTCAAATCGCAAGATTTCGGTGGCCAGTTCATGTCGCCCCTGTGCGAGATACCCATGTCCTAAAATCGCTTGTGCAGGATGTCCATTCTGGTATCAGCTGTGTGGCACGTAGAATCGCCACCATCCTTTAGAAAAGCCTCTGTTGAAGTACAAACAATTCACCCAGAACAGTGACATTCTGTGAATGGCACTGTCCCAAATCCAAAAATATTTCTTGTCGACTTTTATGTAGAAGAAATTTAAGAAGAACCATATTTATTAGAACATTTTTAAAAAGCCCAATTTAATCAATTTTAATATTTTTTTTTTATGTTTTTTACAACTCCATAACTTTGCCAGAAAATGATTTAATGCAAGTAAAGAAAATAAAGTAAACTTTTTTAATACCAAACTGCCACACTCATGTTTGAGATTGAGTGTGAATAAATTAAGAGGATTTTACAAAAAAGTAATATCTTTGTCCGTAAATTTTCTTATATTTCCTTAGAAATTGAATTCCCTTTCAAGATAGATAAACATGTGGCGGATATTATTTTCCTTTTCTTAAAAATTATTATTTGAAGGCAAAAAAGAGCACAAAGAGCATAATTTTTTTTTTTTTGTAAAATATATAACAAAAGCTATAATTTTACTCTGTGACACTGAAAAATACATATTTTAAATAAAAGAAAATTAAGTTTGAATTTCATGAACAATATGAAGAATGCTTGATGTTGTTCGGTGTTGTGTAAATGTTTTTCTCTAGAAAATATTCAACGCTTTTTCTTAAGGCTTTTTGGTACTTTTCTTAGAATAAAACAAATAAAATGTAATAGGCTTGTGAATATACATTTCTATCTTTTAACTAAGGAACGGTTATATGTAAGGATTCTTATTATTTGTGGTGATATTTATAGATGGTTCTATTCTGCAGAAACCACACACTTCAGACTAAAAAGAAATGGTGGAAACTAAGAAACAAACAAACACACTTGTCTTACGATTTCCTTTTCCAAAAATGTCTGTCCTTTTCTGAACTGCACTATTGTATTCAAACAAAGAGCCTGACAATATAGGATTTTTTTCAAATTATTTTCCACAGGACATTTTGATACTTTCCTTTTAAGAATCGAAGGTAAACATTATTTTTTTTCTAAAATTACTTTATGTTTGTAAAAGAATGCGATCGTTTGTGAATTAATAACTCCAATTAAAAGATTCCAATTCACTTTGAGAATTTGACCTCAGATTCTACAATCCCCATTCATTTGATTGCATTCAATTGTTTCCCGATTCATTATGAAGTAATAAGTTGAGAATTCATTCATCATCATTCTTTTGCATTTTTTCATATTTTTCGCATTCTTTTAAGTTGTACTTTTTGAAAGAAAATGAAAACGCAAGCTTAGCTAAATTCAGAGAGCCAGGAACAAGTATTCACTGTCTCGAAGTCTACTTACTCTGACAACATAAAATTAATTTAAATTTTGAAATCAAATTTAAATGAATTTTCTTTTCTTTTCAAGAGAAAAACTGTCATACGCTTACCAATTGAATTGTTAGTGCTTTATGGTGACATGTGGTCATTAAAATAGGTACTGCCATTTTTTAAACTAAAATCGTTGTGTTCTTTCAAAGACTATGTTTTACCTTTTTTTTATAAGTGGCAACACTTTTTTTGGTGGAAATATAAAAATTTCCATTATTAAATTTTGTTAATGTTGCATTGACAACATAACCAACACATTCGAATAAAAATTTATGTAACTTAACAACTGTTGCATTTTTTTTTTTGATCCAAAAGAGTTCCTATTCTAATGACCACATGTGTATATGTAAACTTGTTCCCTATCTGTCAAGGAAGAGTGTAAAACTTTATCAAAAAATGGCAGCGATGATTTTCTTATATTAAGTGTTAAGAATACCATTTCCCAAAAAATTGAACACGACCGACTCAGTTGGTATTGCCATGTTCAAAGGAGAGATCCTGAGAACCCCGTCAAAAGAGCAATATCATACAACGTTCCAATTCGGAGTAAAAAGAAAGGTAGGCCTAAACACTCCTGGTACAAACAAATGCAAAAACACCAGCATTCAGTTGGCCTCAGAAATGGAACAATACAAAACCGGGAGGCTTGCCGCCGATTTCTGAGGTCAACCCGGCGAACCCCACAGGCGGATCACTAGTGTGAAGCAGATACGTGGGAGAGTTATGATCCCCTCGACATCGAGATCATAACAGCGCCGAAACAAAGGAAGAAGAAGAAGAAGTGTCAAAATAAGGAAGAGAGAAAACAACGAATATAATAATATGTATGTATGTATGTAGTTTCATTAAATGCCTAATAAAAGCTGTATAAGAAATTTGTTTCGCACTTTCAAGAAATGAAGGAATTTAAAGTAACATTACATATAACACTTCTCCGTAGATAAGTCTAGAGACACTGAAAGCACTGGCAACTGAGACCATCGGCTTAGACATTACAACAGAGAGAGAGCCACACAGAAAGAAAGAAAGAACAACAGAAGAAACACAACACAGAAACGCTTCAAATTATATTTAACCCAAACGCAAATAGATTTAACCCAGACACAAATAAATTTGACTTATATGCAAATAGATTCAACCCATAATAATTGTATTTTTGTTTAAATTGTTTTGATAATAGTTTAAATCGATTTGCATTTGGATTAAATCTATTTGCGTTTGGGTTAAATCTATTTGCGTTTGGGTTTAATTTATTTGCGTTTATGTAAAATGATTTGCTATTTGGTTAAATACATTTGCGAATAGCATACGTAAAATAAAAGGATTAATCGGTTTTATGAACAAAAAATATCTGTCGTGTGTTGGATTCTTTCTTTTTTCAGAGAGTAGTTGATTCAAATGATTATTTTCCAAAATCTGTTTTCCTTTATTCATTTTCCTATATCTGCATGAGTGAATTTGAATTTTTATTTTACTTCTACCAACACGAGGATATATGTATATGTAAAACCTTCCTGAACACGTGTCATATAAAATATCCTTTTATTTTTCCTCAGGTGTGTGCTTCTTAGATTAATTAGTATGCATAATGTGATTCGGTAAATCATTAAAAAGCTTTTCTGATTTTCCGTTTGATTTTCTTGAATTGCTTTAGTGACTTTGACCAATCACTTCAATTAGATCTTTGACATGTGTTATTCTATTGTTATTATTCATTTGGTGTTTTTTTTTTTGTTAAATAAATTTAACAATTTAATCCTATCCAATTTTGTGTATGTTGCTACCTAATAAATTGACATTAATTTATCCAGAAAAAGAAACAAATTGTTACGGTAAGGAAAAATTCCCATGTGTATTTAATTCCCAACTCAGATGGTTATATTTTTGTAATCTATCTTCAACATCACACAATGTAGGGTTGTCAGATTGTCTGAGTGTGGTTGGAGCTTTAAAATAATTCAATTTATTTTAGCAATCGTACACAAAATGTAACGTGTAATCTGAACTCAATTTCTCTTTTGTGTATGGCAAAATTATAATATTGCGGCCATGTTTCATGACGAGTGACAGATGATGTCAACATATAAAAGAGGCAACTTGAAATCTGTCAAATTTCCGATGAAAAAGCTGTCATATTTTATGAGCTGTCAACGGCCTAGGCTTTAATGAAAGCATCGCTTCCCATTGATCAGCGAAATCAAGCATCATTGTGCGTGGTCGTTAGTACTTAGGTGGAGGACCGTTCAATACCAACCGTGAGTTGTTGACATGTGTTTTCTTCTGTTGTTCTTTCTTTGTGTGTGTCTCTCTCTGTTGTAATGTCTAAGCCAATGATTTCAGTTGCCAGTGCTCTCAGTGTCTCTACTTCGTAGATTTATCTACTGAATTGAATTATTGAATTTTTAAACGATTCAACACTGGTGTACATTGGTTAATCAAAAATCTCCTAGGCAACTTTGCATACCGCTCCACTCGCAGGGTTTAATTTTAATCTCCTTTATTTTTATTTATATTAAAGGCACAAGCTGTGCACTTTCTTCCCATTCAATTTCCACTGATTGGTTGATTAAACAATGATTGATGGAAAATGAGGAAGAAAAAACGAGACAAAATAAGAAATAGTGATAATAGTTATATAAAAAGTCTGGGAAATAATGAAAATGTAGAATGCTCCAATTTTATTTATATAAATCAGTGCCCATAATAATCGTAATTTCATACTTGAAGGGAGCCATTGTCGTTGTATTTTGGTTGTTCCACAAAACAGTTATTTTAAGTCTTTTCTTTAAAGGCAAACATTGTATCTTCGTATCGTGCCTTTGGTACTTTTATTGACTTTAGTCAGTCTTAATAGTAATTTTGTTGACTGCCAAGGCAACAAAATGGGTATAATAATATTAAATGAATATCGGTGGTCCTTTCTTAATAATAACAAATTATCTGAAGGCGAATCCTGCTTTCAACTTAAAAGGAGAAGACTAAAAAAATTTTATAAATAACCGTTTTTAGAAGAATGTAATTAAAATTTAATTAATTATTTCTCATAAGCAGATTTTAAAATGAACAGTTAAGATACACAAGTAAATAGGTTAAACGTGTTGGTTGCTTTTCAGGGCTGGAATTTATGAAGGATTTTTTAGGCATAGAGATGTGAAAATCTTTTTGATGAAATTCTTATGAAAAAAAGTCTTCTTATTTTGTTTCAAGTTAGAAAATATGTTTTTATAAAACAAACAATAACTTTTTATCCAGAATGAAAGACTGTTATTTTTTAAAATTCTCATCCTATTTTGCAGTGAGCTTACAGCATGCTGAAAATCTAGTCAAAAATTCATGTGTATGTATAAGTGATTAGTGATTATACTCTGTTCAACAAAAATTGTCAGTACAGGCCTTATGGGAGAGCTTTTTCCAAAGCAGTGGCACCTGATGCACTTATCACTACTCTACGTTGGGAAAAATGTCACTTAAAAAACAGCAAGCCACTGACTTTCCTTAAAGAATTGTTGTTGTAATTCTTCACAAAAAGTTGTACACCCCAATGCGACCGTTGAATCCCACTGCTGAAGGGATGGATACTGTCACTGTCAAGTCAATACGATCGTGCGCTTGTTATATATGTACATCAGAACAGAGTTACCATTATCATTCTAAATTACTAGCAAGGAGCTTATTCAGTGGATTTTATTAGGGAGCTTTTGAGATTTGAAGCTTTTGAGAACAAGTTTTATGAAGTTGAGTATGTTGAGTGTTGGTGATTTATAATGCAAACTAGGGAAACCCTGTGAGAGCTTTAAAAGGCGACACACTTATGCAAGCCAATGAAATCAGAGTGAGAGGCAAATGTCCTATCTTCCCTGTACTGACAATTTTTGTTGAACAGAGTATAGTAAAGTTAAAATAATAGTTGGGGAGGGGTTGGATTTTTTAATCTCAATTTGCTAATCTGAAAGTCAACAAACGAGATGTTTAAATTGAAAAGTTTAAATTTAAAGGCTTAAAGACTGAAGAGGCTATTCTAAGCCGTAGCTAGGTCTATGAAAATGAGCGTTTAAAAGTTCAAACTTCGGCAGATTGTGGGAGATCCTTGTGCAAATAATTTTAAAATGTTATCAACACCTTTGACATACACTTTAGACCTGCAAACACCTCGATTCGCTGTTCATATGGTGGTAGGTTGTATGGATCAGCCCAAGGAAAAACATTTTATGTGAGTTGGTCTTTTTTTGCCCTTTTAAACCTTAAAGACTGTAAGACAATATTGTTAAATTGCTATTATTTCAACTTTTTTGTTTTGTTGCCAGGCGAATGTCTTCACCAATATCTTGGTCTGGTCTTGTTTAAAATTGATTTGAGTCTAACAGCTTTTAACTTTCTGATTGCAAACTTTATAAAAATCGAAAAAGGTTTTCGAAATAAATCATTGCTGAACGATACCCAGATGCCGACTATCAAAACTGAATTGATAATGAGGTTCCTGTGTATTCCCTTAAACTTAACTTCTTCTGTGAGTTAAAAACAATTTATTCATCAATTCATCCTCAGAGGTGCATAGATTTGCAGAAAATTGATTTCACAGACCGGAGAAGAAAATTGATTTACTATATAGAAAGGTACATGCAAAGACTAGTTTTTGTTTAAAATTCATGAATTTAACGCACAATTTTGTCTTACCAATTCTTCTTCTTGATTTTCTTCTTGAATAAATTATTGTTATTATTCAAATAAAGAGACAATTTGTGAAAACAATTTCGATTCAAGATTTGTTCCAAAGAAGCTCCATGGCCATCTGGGTTTGGCATTATTTTCCAATTGATTTCATTTTACTATATTGCAAGTGAAAATTTCTTTGTTGGACTCTGTTGGGAAGAAATCATTAATTTGGCATATAAGACTATCTTCGATTATAGAACGAGCAGATCATTTGGCAAGTATCACTGCCTTAACCTACTTAGAGAAAAGATGGGATATATTTGTATGTATTTGGTCATTGCTTTTTATATATTTTTTCTTGAATACCAGACATTTATTTCAAGGTTTGTCTTAGCAGGCTTATGAATGGAATGGAGCTTAGGTTCTTATTATTTTTTAACGTTTAAGTTGACATATAGAAAACTCAGAAAAATAAATTAAGAATATCCCCAGATCTTTTGGGTTTACTTTCCCGTAAAGTAACAATTTTTTTTTTAAGTCAAAGAAACAATCTCTGATGAACATACTCGTATGTATGTAGTTATCAACGGAAAAAATTAGAAATATATGGTTAACAAAGTAAAACAAAAATCTACAAAGAGAAGAATGTAGTATCGGTCTTTCCGATGATGAGCTAAGGGATTTTTAGGTTTTGTAAGTTTTCATTTATTTTTTTTTGATGTGAATTTACTACCTAGTGTTAATCTGTGGAACATTTTTGGAGAAAATCAAATATTTTCTTTAATATGGAAAAGAATGTATTTCAGAAATTGATATTTCTTGACCAAGGTTAGGTAAGGTTGACTTGGCTGTCAGCAGAGGAGCCTACACACTTGGACCATGAGTTGGTTAATTGTGACACATACCATATTAAAACTTGGAGACTTTCTTTCTCTCTGATCGTTAAACCAATTAGAGCTCCTTATACAGCAAGCGAGCGAGATTGCCTATACCTTTATTTGAATGAATGAATTGTCTTGGGGGTTTTTGCACTGCGACCTGTAGATCTATTGTGCCCCTCTTATAAAATGATGAGCTGGCTCATTCTACAGTTCCTCCGCCAAACCTATTGCTTTTAGGAATTTTAGTTTTTTTGGGCACTTTTAGAGAGGATAGGTTGATCTTTTCTACCTGGCATTGTCTCAGATGGGTTTGCCTTTGGTGCAATGATTGGACAACAATTTTCCAATATGTTTTCCGGTGTTTCCTCATGCATGTTGCAGAATCTGCAAGTGGCACTACTTACCACACCAAGTGAGTTAAGGTGTCTCCTAAGTTTGCAGTCTCCTCTTGGAATACCTGTTATTATTCTTAGGTTAAGTTGCTGCTTAAGTTGATGCAGTTTTCGAAACGTTGCCGGTTGTAATTGCCCAGTAGTAATTTCGCCTATCCCAGCTTAGGGAGTTCATTCCAGTTTTTGAATCTGTTTGCCTCTTCTTCTTGTTTAATTTTGGTTTTGATTACACTTTCTCCTATTCCGCAATAGGGTTCAGGCCCTGTTAGGGGAGTTGAAGCGCCATGAACACCAACGTGACCAGGTACGCAGTAAAGTGTGACCCTGTTCTGGTTACCAAGTTCATTTAGTCTGCTTATGCACTCCCATACCAGCTTAGAGCTGATGGTGTGAGCTTAGTGCCTTGAGTGATGGTTGACTATCTGACATAATGGCAATGTTCTTGTTACGATAATTCTTTTCGAGATTGCGATCCACGCATTTGCCTATGGTATTTACCTCCGCTTGGATTCCAGATCACTAAGATCATTGTAGTAGAAATGAATCTCTCCTAGATGAAGTCTACTTCTTTGGGATAAAACAAGACATTTACAGAGAAGGTGAGGGATCGATTCCTCCGCGTCAATGCAGCTTCTGCAGAAATTTTTAGAATAAATTCCAAGCCGCCTTGCGTGCTTGCCTTTCAAACACCTATTATGGAGCCTATGTCCGATCTGGTTAAAGATATTAAACCTTTGGAGCGCTTCAGATCCAATATTGGCTAAATTCGTTTTGTCGGCAAGAATGTGGTGATATTATTTCACCTAAGATTTGTTCCCTGTATAGAATCTTGCTTTAGTATAAGCTTACACGTATAGCGATGGGAATAACTATATTTGGCTTATCTGGCAATAAAGGTATCATTGTTTCACTTTTGGTGATTTCGTCAGACTTACGAAATGTTTGTGTGGCCCCCAACCAGCAAAGGTGATTGTTAAAAAATACTACACCATCTCCATCAGAGATCGGCAGTTAATGGTTGTTATGGAGCCGGACCTAAAAAAAAATTCAAAAACTTATAAAAGCACCCTTTATTTCATACCAATCAAAAGGTTTAAATTGGATACAAGAAGACGTTGAGCTGTCTTACCACCCTGAAAAAAATGTGACAAATCCTCCAAGCTTTTGTCATAAAAAGTGCTGCCCATCTTAACCGTTCAGAGTCCGTAGAAAATCAAAGGTCCCCCCCATTACTTGGCAACAAGCACACAAGACGAGCTGTTTTACCGCAAAATGTATTTATTTTTCCAACCAAGTGATGACAGTATTTAATTTGAAGGGCAGTTTTATAAATGAAGAGAGAAATACTTGTCTAGCCAATTCTTGTGGATAATTATTCAATTTTACCATGCAGACAATAAATTTCATCATCATCAGACTTGTAACGCTTGACATTAATTTTTCACCGTCATCATCATCCTTATCATCATCATCTTCGTCACCATATCATCCCTTCCAACAAAAGTCAAAACTTTTCACATCAACTTTAATATGATTGGAAAATTTTAAAAACCATAACGAAAATTTTCACTTAAAAGCTAAGTGCTATCTGGTACTAGGATAAAAATGAAATTAAATTATTGCCCCATTAAAGTTAGTTGTTGGTTTGGAATCAGTTTATTAGGGAAAACTGAGGGGTAGCCAGCATCCTAAGGATTGAAAAAGTTTTTAACAGGAATAATGATCTACTAAACGGAACTGACAACGTTGTTCATTAAAGTTATGTAGGAAGGCTTATAATAATGAGTTGGGTATTGGAGTAATTTGGAACTTCAGTCGTTCACTGTGATGAAAGTTGATAGAACATGGTATTTGAAATAGCTTTAATAAGTAGCTTCTATCAAGAATTATTTTGATATTAATTTCACAGAAATTACTTTTATACATAGTTTTATGGAGAAGAGAAAAAACAAACAAAAAACTTTGCTAGAAGACTAGTTTAAAAAACAAACATGAAAATTCAATTATATGAGTTTAATAGACAAAAAGCTTTTCCTTCCTTCCTTCCTTCCTTCTTGAGGGGATATTAAAATTTTAAGTTCAATGTGCTAGGGGGACAAAAATTATTATACATCTATCGACATTAAAACAACATTTTAAAGCTGAACACTTTAAAACTTAAGACAGTTTTGGCTATAAATTGTCAGGAAAATAGGTTTTTGTGATTTTTTAAGGTTAATTGTCTGTATTTTGTAGACATAAACCTGCATTTAATATTTACAAAAGCTCGAAAAGTACGTATTGAATGGGAGACAAGGGTATTTTTAAAAAAAATGGAATGAGACACACTTTCGCCTCACTCAGGTATACTTAATATTTTTTTTGAATTAAAGGCTTGTACCCTAGTGTCCATGTCCATAAAAGCTAATGTACATGGTTGTCTTGTCTAAGTATAATATAAAAACGTTGAATCTGAGGAAGTCATAGATTTATGAAGAATACTATCTCAACAGAATCTCGCAACCCTTGTTGTAAAAACCAATTTTTATTATGAGCATTTAGCGTTTTATCGTGGGTATAGTTGCCTCGTACTAATTTTTTAACGACCTTAAAATGTTCTCAGTTAAATATAAAATTCCTTATTATATTAACCATTACATTGAGTACGAGATTTTATAAGTTTTAGGCTTAGAAAAGGGACGAGGAAATTATTTTTTTGTTTTAATTTTGTGCGCACTTAAGAGATTGTGACAACCATTAAAATGCTTGAGCACAGTTTGAGCGTTAAGGAAAGTTGGAGAGGATTTAAAAGGGGATTCGAATGCACATTAGTTTTAGGCACGTTAATGTGGAGGGTTAAAATAGTCTTGCAAATTTAAATATAAATTATTTGTTGGACACAAACGGCTTTTGTGGCTGTACTAGTTTTTTATGATTGAAATTAAGAACAAAAAAAAAAAACGAAAATATTGAAGAAAAAATTAACAAACAAAATTAAAAATAAACAAACACTTGACTTATACAGTTTACATTATTTACTAGGTATAATTTTTGAACTAACCGTGCACTTTGCTTTTTGCGCTATATCCTTTGCAGATATAGTACTGCAGTTTGTGCTCAACTTTTTTTTACTAATATTTTTCATTTTTCATTTGCACTTTGCACATTTCACTTTCCACTTTGGCCTTTGCATTTTGTCTTTCTGCACTTTGCACATTACCTTTCTCACTTAGCACTTTTCAATTTGCACTGTCGCTTGCACGTGGCAAATTTACAGCTTTCTAAAGAAAAAATTGTCCAAACTTCTTCTTAATTTACAAAAAAAAAATTGAATTTGCATCTTACAATTTGTTGTGAAATTTTATTAAAATAGTCCAAGCATTTCGCAGCCTGTTCTCAAGATGGTGTAAATAGCGGAGTACCTAAAATTGTCGGAATGGTTGTTTGTTTTCCTAAACTAAAGGTTCAGAAGTAAAAAGAAATATTTAAAGTCAAAAAATTGCAAGTCACAAAAGTCCTCCAAATATTTCAAAAAATAAACTTAAAAACTTTCGAAATTAAAATTTACCTATGGAGTGCCAGTTTGCTTTGTCTTGTCTTGTCTTGTTGGTCAAAATTTGATTAAAAAAAACTACAGAATGTTCCATTGTATTTTCCTTGACGTAAAATTTTTGTTCGCATCCGAATCCGGTACCCTTGAGCCCAATTTCGGACTTACTAGTAAATTCTGAAATTCTTTCTTTAGCGGCACTATGTAAATGTGGAATGCTTTACCCGACTCAATATTTCCCTCCCATTACGATATTCAGACAATCAAAACCAGTGTGCATATCGGTATCTTTTCCTGAATTCTATTCAACTTTCCTTAAGGTACTAATACGGTCTAGAACGCCAAAAAACGCACGATTTTTGGGATTTTTTTTCGGAAACTTTATTAAGTAATAAGCTGTGCTCAAACATTTAAAGGATAGTCATAATCCTTTAAGTGCGCTTATTATTTATTAAGAACATTGAGGGCGAATTAATATTTAAAATTGAATAGTAATAAATGATCCCAGAATATTTATTATACAACTTTTAATTGCATAATTTTCGGTAGATTGCTTGTCAATTGATTAATTTGTAATCGCCACGATTTAAATCAAATACATTTTGTTTGTAAACCTTTTATGAAAAAAGAAAACAAAATTAATGATGTGTATCTAGAAACCCCCAAAATTTCAGTAAATTTTATTCCTAATAATCGAAAGAATTGAAATAACCATCTATTTTATTGAAATAAAATCAAAACTTTTGTATGTACACTCAGGTAAAAATGTAATAAGTGCCTTGTTGAATTTACAAGGTACACTTTCACACATAAATTTGCAAAAAACTCGGAAACACGGTCAAAATAATGTGGCACAATTTTTTTTTTGTATAACATTGTATTTAATTTGAAATGATGTTGTGTCATTTCAACATAAAATTCTTGTAAATAAAATGCTGTGTCAATTTTTCGTATTTTTAATTTAGTCTCTCTTTACTACATATCCTGTTGACTTAAGATTTCATATAATTGTTGTTTTCCTGATATACTTAACCTGATCTTCTGTTAACTTAGCACTGTGACTGCTTAATTAAACAAAACATCGTATTTAAATAACCTCAAAACAGTGTTGATTTAACTGTATGTTTTCTCATTTCAACAACTAGTTATTTACATAAATCATATATTTAACATGACTAAACGTTTTGAAAATTAAAAACCTGATAATTGGTTAATTTCCAGCCATGATTATTTTCCCTCAGTGTATGTACTCGTACATCATGCATATTATACAATTTTGTCAGAAATTTATTCATGACTCAGTGTGCAATTTAGTCAATCTCTAATGCCGTTAATTAATTTCATAATAAAATAAAGGCAGAGCAGAGTACCTATAGTTTAAAATAGATTATTATGTTATAAATAATGCAATTCGAGAATTGTATGATGAATTTAATCAAAATTTAGATCTTTTCAATGATGTGTATGTACAAATTGAATATGTGCATGTGTGAGAATCTGATAGATACTTATTGCAATACACAATTTCCGGAATCCCTAAATAACTCATGATAATATGGTTATGATATAATAAAATAGATTTAAATTCAGAGAATTAAGTTTATAGCCCCATTGGTTCCATTCGCAGGGATATAGTTGTGAGTATATACAAACCAAAAACCTTCTATCTTACGAGTATCTATTGATTTAGGAGATTGGATGGAAACATTAAATTGAACAATCTTAATCTGATTATTGTATATCAATACATTCATTTGAATCTATAACTCACCCAAGTAGACTTAACTTTAAGGATTTAAGATCACGTTCCTATTTATATTTCGAGACGAAGTTAATTACAAAATAATATTCTGTTTCTGATATTCATACAAAAACCAAAAAATTTTTCAAGTTGACTTTATTCTAGTTTCTGGCAAGTCTTAGCTTTATCTTCGATAAGGGCTTTAACATCCAGCGTTGTATGCAACTAAATATCTAAATATGTATTTATTTTCACGATATCAAGATGGAGAGACAATGAGTGTTTTAGGAGTAGTGTTCAATTTTTGTTGAAAAGTCATTATTTTGTATTTATCAGTGTAATTAACAAGTCTCCATTTTTCATAGAACGAGTCAAGGAGATTTATCATTCACTTCAGATTTTTTGATGCTTTGAAAAGTACCATCAAATCATCAACAAACCATAGAACATTTATAATGATACCTTCAATTCTGACTCCACCGTACCAAGCTACCGCTTGGATACAAAACATCGTCAATCAGCGAAAAGTAAAGCACTTAGTGTACATCCCTGTTGCATACCATTATCGGTTTCTAAGAGTTTACCAATGATGTTCATATAATTTTTGAATTGGTTGGGGTAATCATTCCATGTGTTGTAAAATTCAGTTTGCAAAATTTCTGTATTTCAAAATTTTGTAAATCCAAATTTATATATCATAATTTTTAAAATCCAAAGTTCTTTGTTTAAAAATTCTGCATTCCAAAATTCTTTAAATGGAAACAGAAAAATTGTTTTGAAAATAAAAAAGTGCGCACCGTTTAATAGTTTATAGAATTTTAAAATTGAAGAATTTTGAAATTGAAGAACGACGAAATACAACACGCAAACGCGACTATACAACCATGAATCTTGTCCTTCCTCAAGTTATGTTCCTAAGCTCAAGGCGCTTATTCTTTACTCATGCAACTTCTGTGTACATATTAAGTGCGTTCGTAGTGATAAAAACTTTAAGCTTTTACAAGCTTCTCACACGTTTTACCAGATTTTAGGAAATTTGACGCTTAAAACCAGCCTTAAGCCATATTTAGGCTTTCATGGTCTACTTTATCGATACAGCAGCGTAAGAAAAATCTGCGACTCTGCCGCCTTCCATAAAATGCACTACCTGCAGGCCAATTTATTACCGACTTGTAAAATCTCTAGGATGCAGCTTATTACTTTATAGAATCATGCAAATCCCTGCTTTGAATTCTTCACAAAGTTGTCCGTGAACCTTGAGAAGTCGAGGGTGTTCGTCCACAGATGCCTCTCACTTTTTTTTCACTTATGAACGTATTTTTGTCTTAAGTATTTTATTAAAATAACAAATAAATCTCCTAAACTTAGCCAGTTTTTGCCATATTTCAAAATATGCCTAACACCTGAGTCATATAAAATAAATTATTATATACAACGTCAGTTGTGTTCTTATTTTTAATTCTATTTCCACACAATCTACATACGTCACCGTCAAAATCCTGCTGAAAAATTTATTAAACACCCAAAAACACGTGAGCCTTAAGAAAATACCATAATGCTATCATTCGAACGCATTCCATCGTTATTCAACCAACACTCTTCAGCAAGATTTACATGTTAAGCAAAATTTTGTATTGCTCGAAATCCATAAATATAGTCTTTATTTGAAGCATGCATTGCTAACCGCGAGTTGTAGGTGTCATGGTTGCCACTATAGACAGAAAAACCATTTTTGGGTTTTAAGTGACAACGGCTGGGAATTGAACCCAGACCAGCCTTTTTCTTTCTTTTGTCTGTCCAGTTTTCTTTCCCACCAATGAAATCACCAGTTTGGTGGTGCGAAGCTCATAGGGAACTCTGAAAACATTCATGTGCGCCTGCGCATGTCTTAAGGGGAAGAAATGGATAGGATCTTAAATTTTCTTCCGAATCTGAACTGTTAAGATGAGAGGCACTGGTAAATGGCAAGAGCTATATTTAGAGGCTTTTATTTTTGACTGTATCGCAGGTGACATTGTTTGTGTTTTAGGTGATATAGGCCGGGATTAAAACCCAAAGCTCAATGCACTAACCATTTAGCCAAAGGTTATAATGCAAAAACTTTCTCAAACCAATAGGAGTTAAAATAAATCAATCTAAGAAATTAAAAGGTCTTAATCGGGGAGGGATGTCTAATTTAGTTTTTTGTAGCTTAAGACTTTGAAGAGGAATAAAATACATATTCCAGCCCACTAAAAATGTTTGTGATTACAAATTGTGTTCAATAGCCACAGTGGCTGGCAATCTTGCTACTATTACATCCAGCAGAACAGATAAACACTCACAGCCCTTACAGTCACCTCGAAATGTTCTGCTTTCATTACTTTTAGTGGGAAAAATCAAAAAAGCAAATAAACGAATGCAAAGGTGGATGCAGCCAGCACCATAAAAACGATAGCACTAGCAGCCGAAAACACTTGCAAAGGTCAGTCTATAAATTCAACAGTTTCCGGGCGATTTTGCAACCTTCGAATCGATGGAGCTTCAATAAATTTGTTGCGAATCGTAAAACTTGACTGCATTTACTCTCTAGCCCCCCTCAATATAAAGCACGGAGGCACCTATGTACGAGTATATATGTTTTTATTTCATGTATGAATTTATTTAGCTTCTGCCAACATATGCGATCGATGGGGCTGGTGTGTTGAATCACATCAAATTTTACCATACACACTTTGTTGAATTTGATTTCACTGACTATGTATAGTATTTTTCATTGAGCCATCAACCTTTTGTTTTTTTTTGTCCCAAAATAGATGCTGGAATGATAGTTTTTAACTAATTGCTTGCTGTGAAAGCACTATTGGAGTTACTCCTCTGGGTTGTTTGGAAAACTCAATATGGGACACTATGGTCAAGTGCAATTTAAACCGTCCAACTTGCGTCCTTAGTAAATCAGGTTTAGAGGAGAATGACTTTTCGGTAAATTGAATGTTGCAAGTCCTGGTAAACTGTATTGTATCTGAGTCTTGTTGAGAGTTTGAGACTGTCTTAGTAGGTGCTTAGCAACTTCTGCAAAAACCAATATCTTTTAATAAACGTTAAACAATTTTTTAACAGGGATTTTTGGCAGTTTTATTTTTTCTGACACCGAAGAAATGTTACAGTACAAAGTTTAAGCTCGATGGATATTGTCCAGCAGCAATATACTTTGACGTTTTTATTTTTTATGTGTCACACGATATCTGAATTAGGAGCAATGAAAGAGAATCATTTTGGGTCTCGTACTATTAAGGCACGTATACTTCTTGAAAATTATCGGGTTCATAGTTCCCTGTCTACAGAAAATGATCTATCAGAAAACCTCTAACTTTGTGTTCCTTTTCAAGACTAATGGCTTTAGTTTTCAACCCATTTTCATCCTCTGAATCTAATTCCATACTAGAAACGTCTGGTGTCCCACAGGGAAGGCACCTTGGCCCATTGGTTTTAATGTTGATTATATGAATGACTATTTTGTATTTCATTATGAACTTTTTACACCTTTACACCGTTTTAAACCTGATGCCTTGAAATTTTTTTTATTAAATTTAAAGTTCACAAGAGTCAAGCTCCTAGGAGGACTATCTGGACTATCTATTGCTTCCCTCGATTGTTTCACTGCTTCATTTTGGATTTATCTGTGATAAGGAATTGAATTTCCGTTTTTACACATATATGTACATTAAGAAAGCTTACTCTGCACTGGAAATTGTCAGGCTATGGAGATGGACTAAAGAATTCTCTGATGCCTATATCACTAGTTCCCTCTTTACGACATTTGTTAATCCTCTTCTCGAATATACAAGCCAAATCTGGCCACTTTGTAACTCGCAGTAAATCAGAGCTGTTCAAGTTAATCTTCCTTCCTGCGAAGATCGTTTAAAATAGATTAATCTGCAATCCCTTGAATTTTACCATTTGACTGATATTGTCTTTACCCAACAACTTCTAGCTGTAAATATTGATTGCCCTGTGCTTTCCCAAAAAATATACCTCCAGACCAACTCTTTTAACCTCACCCTATCTGATAGCAAAAAATGTATGAACTGCTTGCTAATTGGCATGGACGACCTGTTCGACTTCAACTTTAGCAAAGATACCCCAAGAACCTTGTATTCTTCCGAGAAGTACCCTTTCAAGACTTAACAAAATTCTGCCCCCTCTCTTTCTCTAATGTAGAATTTTCAGTTTTCTGCCGAAGGCGTACGGCTATTGACTATTTTTGGAAAAAAATCACAGATTTATGAAGGGTAAAATAAAAATTCGGCATATTTGCATGCATCCATGCATGCAGCGCTGCACCTGAAACACATACATATGCATGTGCATACTTTTAAATATTTCTGAAATGATACATGTGACTTAGCGACAAATTTAATACTAAAATATGGTTTGACATTAAGGCTTTATTGAATATCCAATCGTAAGAAGTCAAGTTATAATTTTTGAAGCTTTCCGAATCGACGTTTTTGCATGATTAATCAAACGATTTGTTATAAGCGCCCTTATCGTCTCTGCTGTTAAATCTATCCATACAAAACCATTTTAAATTAGTAGATGATGGTTTTTAAAATTTGACAACATTTTCGTTAAATTTTTCGTATTGAAAATTGTACATCTTCTCGTATTACAAAATTTTTTGCAAAAACTTGGGATTAAAACTGAATTTAGAATATATTACTGCTAAAACCGATAGTCAATTCGAAGACTTTTCTTCGCTTAAACTCGTCGTTTGGCGATAACTGACTTCAAATTTTGAAATTCAAAACATTACGCAGTACTGGGCTACCTTGAGTTTATCTGCTCACATACAAACCTGTGTTGTTCAATTTCCCAGTATGAAGAACGCTTCAATGGATTTATTTCTGCACTTGAGTATAAAAGACTGATAAAAACAGCACTTGGTGTTATTTTTATAACTAAATAGTTGTTTTTTTTTTTTCTAAAATGTTTTTACTCTACATCGTTACGATTTACGAAGCAACTCATATCAAATGGAATCCATTGAACACTCCCATCCGATCTGATCTGAGGGCAGAACAAATAGAAACCCAATTTATCAAAGGGATGGGAAAGGATTTTTTTATGATTAAAATCTCGAACATTTTGTGGTTGATAATTTAAATTCGATTGAGTGTTTATAGATTTCAATAAATCGTTTTACCAAATTATTCACCATTTAGTTCAAAGCCTTTCACCAATTAAGTCACCAAGTAGCATACCTTTTAGAAAAATTAATAAAAATTGGGCCTAATCGCTCATCTTGGGCTTGTATATAAATTCGGTGTTTTGTAACCGAAAACCGATTCTTCGAATGTACCTATATTTCTGGATCATCTACTTTCAAGTCAGAAAATAACTCCATATTGATAAAAATGGTTCAACTGGGGGTCTAGACATCATCGCCATCTATTGGTAACATCTCAAGGTAGAAGTTTTGCGGTTTCTCCTAAATACTTGGTTGCATCTCAGCAATGTTTCAAATAATTCCGAACTGCGAAAAGTTCTTCAGCACTCAGAAGATCACATCGAGCTCCTTGTTGTCGAAATCGCTGAACTAATGGTTAAATTTGTTGCAATTTTAATTCGCGAATTAGAAATTATATTTTTTTTAATGAAAAAGGTCAAAGAAAATGGCCCGAAAGAACCACGACGCGACCGAACAACAACAACTAGTAAGATAAAACTGAAAGAAACCGATGACGAACTGTCAAACTATCGACAGACAAGTTCAGCGAAAAAAAAATTGCAACTGATAGCAACAATGTATGCTACCACCACGACTAGGCTCAGCAAGGGGGTGGGTTCGCGAATTATTTTGATGATGATTATTTATTAATATAATAAAAAAAAATGAAATTATTTATTTTCAATCAACGCAGAGGCGTAGCTGAAAATGAAAAGGGCGCCAGTGATTTTTTTTGAAGATAAGGAAATCACAAACCTTTGGAGCGAAACCGACGGTGAAAGATATTTTAAATAAAAGATTTAAATTTATTATTCCGAATGGGAATTTTAAAGTTTTATTCAATTGCTTGGGAAACCTTGCAATTAAGTAGGGCTAAAACCCAAGATCTTTTAAACAATTAGAACACAGTTAAAAATTAAATATTCAAGATGGACCGTTAACACTCGGTCCCGAAAGCACAAAAACGGTGTTAAGAAACGGGTCGCGCGTTCCGCAATATCGGAATTGTTCGATAGCAAAAACCAAACGATTATAAAAAAAACAATTTTTAAACGAAATTATCGACTCAATAATGAAAAGTTTAATATGCAATTTTGATTTTAAAACCACTATACTTATCTTTATTATACCACCAAATTCCTCGCTAGATCTCGAGTTAATTACCAATTTTCTCTGCCACAAAATCCTCCTCTGTTTCTTCAACTATCTATTTTCCAATTTTTTCCTCTTTTTATTTGAATATTAAATTCCTTTTTTTTCTTTTGTCTTCAAAAAATTTTGTTGTTAATTTTTGTCTTGCACCTCTGACTCGTTTTAATCTCCGTAAAGAAGTGTCCTTCCAGGCTTTCACCTTGCCTGGAAGACCTCTTCTCTTTTTAAAACCCAGTGCTTTCCGCCAATCAGTGACGTGGGCTTCGATCGCGTCATTTATCAGCAACACTCGGCACATTGGCGAGAGTGCGCCAACGCAGTTGGAACCCATCAGCCTTCTCGTACTCGCACTTTACACCCAGCTTTATGCACAGTCATCAGCATTGAATTCGCCGACCTCCGGTATGACTTTCCAGTGGCGGGCAATTCAATGGGTGCATTCAGCCACCTAACATCCCCATACAAGTTTTTAAACAAAATTTTTTTTTGAAAACCAAAAAAAAAGGAACTTAATCTTTCTAACATAAAACTCGTAAAGAAACACTGGAAAATCCGTGCAAAGAAAGTTGCTATAATTTTGAAACTACATTTAGAGGAAGTTGGTGGTAATTTTCTACCTCGCGAATTTACTTGATTCGTTGGGTTTTTGCGCAGATTTGGGGAATGTATAGGGACTAGCCGTTAGCGTTCCATCTTTTACATATATAGAAATAAAAATTTATGTTTTAGGTTGGGCACGCAGCCATTCTCACCAGGAGTAACTTCAACAATTGGGAACAAAACTTCGCCAATGTTACTTTGTGCATATTTAACACAGACCGTCCGTCTGTTTCTGTGACCAGCTGTCACTAGTAATAGCAATTTGAACAGACCACCCGTCTGTCATCCATTAAGTTTCAAAATTGACCACGCTGGTATTTTGTTTCTTCAAGTTACTGAGCGAGTGAACCGATGGCTGATGGACCATGGCTGCCCTTCTCTCTCTCAGTAAGTTGAAAGAAACACCTGTTTCAAGAAAGTTATTAAAAGAAAGGAATAAGGATAGGGAACAGAAAGAATGATACTTGTTACGGAAAATTTTACCGTAACAAATTGTTAATTAAATTAATTGAGAACTAAGCGCATTAGAAACATGAAAGAAATTTCGACATGATCCCTGTGCCGAATAATTGAATACGGAATTTCAAAATAAAATTGAACAAATTTGGTTCTATGTCCTGGGCTTCCATTTTTAATAAATTTCTTCTTTAAATTCTCTAGAGTGTGTCAGTGTGTGTTGTTCAAATTTCGCTCACTGGGCGTTGTTTATAGTAAACCTAATATCATGTTAGTTTTTACCTTTAAAAACCTTCTCTTTACGTTTGCAAATAATGAATCAAAAATGAGACGTATGAATTTAATTCTTACCAATTGAATTAATTGAACATTACGTTTGACCAATTTACCCGATAGTATCATTTATTTTGAAATTATATCATGATTGTTACACATAGCTTGCATCCCTCATTTAATAATAGTAATCATCAATGACAGTTTACTGGATTATTTGATAAAGGATATAATTAAAATATATTCCATAATGTATTTTTGGAAAATCATTAAAATCTTTCCAGGGAAACGCTTTTCCATTTGACATAATTGTTTGCGTTCGATCCCAAATTCGAATTAGATATAACCATCACATCTTCCTAGAAACAACATTTCAATTAAACTACACTAACTGTGATATTAAATTAGCCTAGCTTTGTGGTTATTCCAGCTTAAAGTCACCCTACAAAGTTCTGATTGCGTAATGCATTTTGCATACGACTTGCTATCCAAATAATTTGCTTATACATATCATTTCTGAGAATTCACCTTAAAATCAAATCGCGGTCGATTAAATACCACACCACAATACTATAATTCACCACGTTATTTAACTTTAAAAAATTACCTTTCAAAGTTTTGATGTTTACAAAATTATAATTACAAATTGCACAATTATTTTTGTGCGTTTGAAATGAAAACAAATAGAATTTAATTGATTCCGGAAAATCTACACTGTTAGCTCATTACTGTTTCCCTGATGAAAGTAACTCCCAGTGAAATTTAATCCTTCCATCACTTAATCCAATTAGCCAGGAAACTGTTGTAGCTGATGGCAGAAAATTGCGGAGAGTAATCTTACATGCACCATGCCGCGCCTCCGTTAGTTTAGGCCACATATCAGCAGTGTACCATGAGATATGAGAAAACTTTTCTCACAGTTCGGACGAAAATCTACCAACTAGTTTCAGTTGCCTGGTTTTTAGCATTTAACGTGCCCTTTTGACATCCTTTTGGCAGTTTGGTCCTATAGCCGTGGTTATGGTTATTACAAACAAAAAATGGCGGGTAGCTATTGACAATTTGTGTTTCCTGTTTTTGCGATTCGGAAATTGGAATTCTTTTGGCTATAGAAAAACTTTACCCGTGTATCAATCTGTGAGATTAAAAAAACCTCCTCCATTCATACAAAAGAACGCTTTTAATATTTGACGACTTACTAGGTATTGTAAAACGTGTACACGTTTCAATTAAAATAAAAAGCTGGTTTCCTCCATTTTCTTGCTCGTGGAACACAACCAATGATGTCCGTTGAGTTAATTCACAGGGAAATATTAATTGAAATGTTATTTAAAAGTCCCTCCTGAACAAGGGCGTATCTGGAATCTGAACTAGGGTTTATGAGTGAAGTGGGTACCCTGGTAAATTAAATTAAATAATTGGAATCCAATTATGCTACTGGTTTTTGGTATACAGTTTACTTAAATAAATAAATATGATAAATGTGTTTCTTCAATTCTAAATTAGAACCTTAGTAGACCCCCAAAGCCTTAAAGCTGAAGATAGGACCGGGTTTTTGATGCGAAACGGAATAATAAAAAGCATTTGAAATTCATTTTCTTGACGAAGTAATTGTTTGGTAGTTAACTGGGGAGGACAGAATATTTTTACCACACCAAACAGTAAGGCTATTAAGTTCAACCTTCACGAGAATGTGGTAATGATTAGCTTTTATGGTCTTTGAAACCTACATATTATCAGCAAATATAGAAATCTATGTATAAACGGCATGCATGCTAGAATGCCGTTTATACATAGTGAGAATGAATAAAAAAGGCCCCAGATGACTTCCCTGAGGTACACCTGAATGAACAGCAAATTTAAGAAAGATTTCAGAAATTTTATTTTCGAAGGATCTATTTTAAAAATACGATTTTGTAACTTGATCGAATGCCTTAGAAAACTCAGTTCATCCACAGTCCACTTCACTTCCATATTTGAATGTATTAGAACGTTTATGGAAAGAGGTAAGGAAGTTAGTTACTGTTGATTTTCTTCTCACTAACCTCTGCACCTATCACATATTAAGCACTTTGAAGTTTTAATGTCTTCTTCTTATTATCAAAGCCATACTTCTTGTTTTTTAATACTAAATTTACAGTTTCATTTTAAAGAGGTTATTCAAATTTTATTATAAGTTATAAGTAAATAAGTAAATAAAGCTAAAAACATGCTTGACTGCCTTAAGGAGAAACACAAAATAATTTTAAGCTTTTGTGAGATCTAATCTCTAGGCTTACATGAGTTTAGTTTAAAATACACCTTATAATTCAAATTCCTTAAAAATAAACATGCTTTTAATTAGCTTAAGTGTTATATCCCTAGCCTCCAAATAAGATAAGGGCAACTTTATCATACACAAATTCTTGAGATAAGAAGGAGATCTCTTGAATAATATCTTAAGAAATCATATTAATTTGGCTTTTCCCCTTACAAAAGCCTCCATATGAATTAGTATTAGAATTATTAGTATTAGATAGTATTAGATTCAATGGGCCTTACCAATAATCAAATTTAGAGACGACTTTAATATTTGCGCAAAATTAACCATTATTTAATGGACTCTATATAACTGACCATACATGTTACATTTTAATTTTTAAGTTCAGTACAATAAATGGTTCATAACTTAGAGTCCACTTCAATATTAAGTTCGTAACATATATGGCTAACTATATAGAGTTCATTACATATTGGTTCATTTCACTCAAATATTAAAGTCGTCTTTAAATTTGATTATTGGTAAGGCCCAATGAATAAATTAAACACAAATTAAATGAGTTAATAACAATTCCATACGAAATAAACTCTCATTACCACTTCTACCTTCAAAAGTGATAGACGAAGATGCTTGGGTTTATTGAAGGAAAGGCATACAAAAAACCAAACTTTCACATCTATATCAGTATGATATTACCTGCAAACAGTATGACATTCACCTTAAGACGCCGTATACCTCGGCACAAGGAAGTCATTCGGTGGCGTCGTCAATACAGAATGCACAAAAGTAATGGACTAAGATTACAGCCCTGAGGTACACTTTGAATTGTTTTTATATTCGAAGATGTTTCGGTACTGATATAAAATCAATTTTAAATTTCTGTTCACCCAGTTCCTAAGCCAAATATTTAAAGATCGGAAGTTTTTTTAAATTGGGAATCAGAAAATACTCAAAATGTGTTGAACTTTGCAGATTTTTCATTTCAAATTAAATAAGTCCCGTCAAATTAGCACTCATCCATCAACTAACTCTCTGTGAGTTCGAAGAACAACAGTTCGTTCCCAATAATTATGTTAAAACCTTACCTTATCTTTTATAGAGGAAGTTTATAAAAATGTAAATTTTTTTTTTCCAGAATTCCTCTAAAGTTTTCCTTATGCTTTGCTATTCCTCCGCCACCATCCCGTAAATCAATCGAAAATTATTCTTTTTGCCAATAATTTTACCCTCCACAGCTGTTGGCATGTTTATCTATGGATATATTTTCCACTGAGAGTATCTCTGGTGTGTACTCTGAAACCTGCGGAGCTTCATGATTGGAGAGGCAACTTTCTTTCCCTAAGGGAACTAATAACGTAAAAATAATCCAAGTAACATATTGGCATTCAACTTCGGACAGGAAAAATAATAATAGAAAGCTTTTGCAAAAAATATTCCTAACCAAGTTTCTCTTTTGGCGTAGTTTTCCGATAGAGTGAAATAATTTATCGTTCTAGTTCGGAGAATCGTAACATTGGATTAAAATCGGAATGGAAAAGAGAAAAATACGAGTACAAGAAAAATACTGTGTAATAGATTGCAATGATTTACATGGAATTTTTCAGACCGCTTCTAAGAATAATCCTTTTGGTTGTTTACTTCCCCGTTTTTGTGTTCATCCTCATGTAGGACTTCTTTGTTTTTTTTTTTTTTTTAATTTGAGTTCATTAGAACTGCAAGTCGATTTCCCTGTAAATTCGTTGCTCAAGACCTGAGTGAGTAAATTTGTTTGAATGATAAATTGTAAGGGAGGAACAGATAGAAGAACAAATAAAAAGAAATAAAGTAATTTATAAATGACACGTGAAAATGAAGGAAATTTTAATTTTGAGAATATCCTTGCTTTAATTAAATTAAGTTGAAATAGTTCCGAGTTTATTGGGAAATTAGTACATTTGCATAAAATAATTGCGATTCAATAGGCAGCAATATAAATATAATTACAAAAAATCTATAGACCTTGATGAGATAGATTTTATTATTATACTCAATTAAATAGGTGATTGAAATTATTTTATAAATATTATTACTATGCAAATTTGACTATGGAAACACAAAATTATTGTTATTATTTACGCGCAGTATGATGGAACAAGACAAACACAAACTTATATGCGCCATGGAGCGTTCTCTGAACCATGAAGAGCATAAATATGGTTGAATCCCAATAGAATGTTTTTTTTGTTAACAGTGTTGACACATCTGCAATTAAAACTGCATTATCAAACCTAATGTTATATCCCTATTAGGTTGGTGATTATCTTACATCATCATCATGTCCTGTAACCCCGGTCGGGGCATAGGGGGCCAACGAATTTTCTCCATCCTTCACGGTCTGCAGCTAGATATTTTAACTATGGCCGGGCCTTTCTCTGGGAATCGACTTCTGCTAAGACTGTTGATTTCCATGTTGTTCTTGGTCTTTCAACCCGCCGTGCACTCTCAAAATCTCATTCAAAGGACTGCTTTGCAATATCATCGTTAGGTTTCCTTAACATACTATCTACAGTTTGGGTTATTAAAATTTTTTATATTTTATTTTTTATTTATTTTTTATTTTTTATTCGATTGAATTAAATCAGATAAATAAATAATTAAAAAAAGTCTAGATGGACTATTTTGATACATAAAATCTGTCAATGTCTAGAGAGATGGTGGTTAAAACTTGGTGTTAAATAATAAACTATAACATTGTTTCACTTTATCAATCTTGAGGGACAGTACTGTTCACAATTTGTAAGAAGGGCAGTCGGAGAGACAAAAATTGTTTTTGTTTTTTTTTTGTTAACTGTAAAATGTTCATCATCTCTAATATATCCTGATTTTTTGTAAGCACCTGAAGGCTGTAGTTTGAAGTATTCTCAAGTTCCAGGTTAAAACTTTCAGGTCGTTATCCTTTTGACGCTATTGTTGCCTTTTCAGAATTATCATTAACCGAGGCTCCTCGTGTCTCTTTCATAACTAGTAATCTTACGTGGTATGGAAGTTAACAATGGGATTCAATTCCTACTTTACTTTAGGGCAGAGGGGCCGACATTTCGATACCAATAACTAAAAGGATGTGAGACACGACATCTACTTCCCTTTTTCGACAACCTTAATATGGCAGTGTAATTCACGTAAGGTGATCACTTAGTAGTTAGGCTTAACTGGAACTGGGAACAACCATTGTTTCTATCTAGAGAAGCATTCTTCTATTGTTTTCTCATGAGAACTTTGGTGGGTAGGGTCTTACGTTGCTATGTCTACTCAACTACGTCAACTATTTAAGGCTCTTCTGCAGGATCGCGGTTTCGCTTTGCATAGCTCTAAGTATCATCGCAGCTTACATTATAAAAGAATAAGGTAAAAAAAAGAACATGGTTTTTGTTAGGGGCACATTTTTTATTCTTAATTCCTCTAATCAAATTCACACGACTTCAAAGTGACTTTAAATTCATCAGCTGAATCCTTTTTCTTATTTCGTCAATTTGCTTTTCGATTTTTAATTTCTGCATTTGTAAAGGGTGGTTAAATTTTAAGGGCCGATGTTGATTTTGAATAAAACACAAATTATTTAGGAAATTATTGTCATTTCTTTTTATTA
This sequence comes from Philhelius festivus, assembly GCA_963931855.1. Taxonomy (NCBI): domain Eukaryota; kingdom Metazoa; phylum Arthropoda; class Insecta; order Diptera; family Syrphidae; genus Philhelius; species Philhelius festivus. Next base: position 4,618,390 of record OZ007555.1, on the reverse strand, counting down.
TAATAATATTGGTATGGTTCAATTATGTATGGAACAAAATATCAGCCAAATGGACGCCGCGACCTCGGCGGCACACCTCCATCTGATGGTCCAAATTTTCGATGACGCTGAGGCATAATTGAGGTTCTATGCCGTTAATATGCCGAATTATCTCATCCTCTAGCTCTTGAATTGTTGCTGGCTTATCGACGTACACCTTTTCTTTCAAATAATCCCAAAGAAAGAAGTCCAACTGTGTCAAATCACATGATCTTGGCGGCCAATTGACATCGCCACCACGTGAGATAACACGGCCATTAAATTTGTCGCGCAAAAGAGCCATTGTTTCGTTAGCTGTGTGGCAAGTGGCACCGTCCTGTTGAAACCACATATCGTCCACATCCATATCTTCCAATTCGGGCCATAAAAAGTTCGTTATCATCTCACTATAGCGAACATCATTCACAGTAACTGCCTGACCGGCCTCATTTTGGTAAAAATACGTCCCGATGATGCCGCCAGCCCTTAAACCGCACCAAACAGTCACTCTTTGTGGGTGCATTTGTTTTTCAACAATCACTCTTGGATTATCATTCGCCCAAATGCGGCAATTCTGCTTATTGACGAGTCAACTGAGGTTAAAATATGCCTCATCACTGAAGATAATTTTCTTCGAAAATTGATCATCCACTCTTGCCACCATTCTGACCATTGACGACGCTTGAAATGGTCAAGAGGCTTTAATTCTAGAGTCAATTGCACCGTGTAAATGTAAGTCTTTATGCATAATGTTCATCAACGATAAGCGTGAGAGGTGCAATTGTTGGGCACAACGACGAGTTGAAGTGGACGGCTCTTCAGCCATACTATCGCGAACAGCAGCAATATTTTCTGCAGTACGAGCTGTACGAGCATGCACTGGTGTTTCCACATCTCCTGCAGAACCGGTTTGCTCAAATTTTTGCACGCTTTTTCCGATTGTACGCACATTTGGACGATTAAATTGACCGAAAAAATCACGAAGAGCACGAGATGCATTTTGATTTGAACGCCCATTTTCATAATAAGCCTGAATAACTTTAACGCGTTGGTCGATTGTGTATCTTTCCATGGTTCAAATTGAGTTAGTCTGAAATTGAGAAACGTCAAATGAAATGCAGAAAAAAACTTGACGTGGTTCACATTCAACATCGGCCCTTACAATTTAACCACCCTTTATTAGGCTGGGGATGTAGACTTGCCTTTCATTTTCTGGATTTAATTCTTGATTAGTTTCCAAGGATGAATCGTAGTCTGTTGAAACTTCAGTATTTCCATCCTACATATACTTCTTATTACGGTAGAGAACTACTTGTTTCAACGTTGCCATTTTTTTTTCAAGAGAGTTCAATTAATAATGTCAGGTGTGTAGTAAGAGATTACTTCTTTACTTTTGATGTTCTGATTAAGAAACCTCAAGTTATTTATGAGTACAATTATAATGGTGCTGAATTCAATTTGTACCCGAATAAAGGATAATTAACCGAGAAGGAAGGATTGTGTTTTTGTGCTTGTTTTGTTTCACACAAATAATTAGTAGATTATTATTTTCAGCACAGTCATTTTCGAATAGACTTAGGCAATAAGTTATGTTCTAAGAAAGTTTTATTGGTGATGATGATATAAGTTTAGTGTGAGGATTCCCATAGTGTGCCCTCAACGAATTGATCTGTATTCACAATAAAAACCTCGTTTTCAATGACGTTCAACTAATTGGTTATTACAGTTTCTCAATAACAGTAAATTAATTTTTTTTAATCAATATATTCACATACAGGCCAGATTCTTTCAGTTCCTATGATATCACAAAAAGTCCTTTCTTCCGAGTTATACATAAAAATAATTATGAATATTCTCTCTAATGGGGATGACAAGAAAGGATCAAAAATGAAAACACGGTTTTAGTAAGTTGTCCGTCACACAACACTTTTCTCCTGTAGGCTGTGTCTGGAAATAAATTACATTTCAAAAACAGTTCCTTACCCTCATCGTATAAAAAAGCACTCACAGTATGACTTATGTCAAAAACTCATCAAAAAAAAAGGAAGGTGTTTACATTCTCCCACACTTGCAACAGATTTCGGGGTTAGAAATAGAACAACAACTTGTCGCAACAAATCACATCAAAGAATTCATATGCAACCCTTAAAAACAATCAAAGAACTTTTTTTTAGCCTAGACCTTCGCTTATTCGTTTATTTATTCCTACCTTGTCGTCGTCGAGCACAGAAAATCCCACATAAATCCTAAAATCTGAATGTGTAGAAACTCTTAACCTGACAGTGAAACCCACCCGAACAGAAGACATATTTTTGCTTTGAAGCCTTTGACCTTTTTTTGAAATAAAAACCCGGAAATCCACTTCATAGTCGAAAACCCTTCCGAGAAAGTCTTACCACAATGCGGTTGATTATGCGGCAATTATGATTATGATGGAAGTGAAATTAGAAAACAGAGAGAAATTAATTTGTTAATGGCTAAGACTTAAGGCCCAAAGCAATTTTGTTAGTTCTGGGAAATTACATGTAATTGTCAAAAAAGCAGCTTTCCCGCATCAATCAAAAATGAAATGTTAAAATTTGATGCTTTCTGTGTCGTCCTGTTGCTCTGCTGGGTATATTGTGTGGCAGCGGAAATTCTACCATTTTCAGAAGTAGAGTGTGTCCTTGCGAAAAATGTTAGCTACATTTCCACGAGGTTAATTTGCTTTGAAGTCAGCGTTTTTAAGAGAAATTCAACCAGCTTTTCAACAAAGTCAAACAAAAAAATATACATCCTTAATCTAGGAACACAAAAATAAATCTGTTTTTGTCGTTTTAGTTGTTACAAAAGGAGGAAAAGATAATGCAATAATTTGGTTGGAGACATTTTGTAAATGAATCTCGTTATCCTTAGTGCAATGGAGAATTATAATTATAAGTAGGAAGTTCTTTTGTTGTGAGTGATAGGGTAGTGATGTGGAGCTGGAGGAAGTTGGGCGCACAAATGACGCACACGTTGAGACTTTTAGTGACAAAATAACGAAAGGACCAAGGGCAAAGTGGGAGTAGTTAAATTACCATGCAATTATCCTTTTTAATGAAAACTTAAATTAAGCAAATCTTTTTACTGTTTTTGTCCTTCTCAAGTGATGTTTTATTACTACGTTGTTTTTTTTTTTTTTTTTTGTTGGTGATGTTGAAAATTGTATGCACTTTGACTTTATGGTAATTTAATTTTTGTGTCCTTCAACGACACGAATAGAAGTTGAAGATTGTATGAGTGATGACGCACATAAGCTCTCTAGATTTTTGAAAGGAGTTGATTTGATTTAAAATGAAAGCAATTTATTAGACAAGTAGCGTGTCTGAGTTGAAAGAAAGTGTTGTTATGGTGTAAAACATATCAATATTTCTTTTCATAAAAATCGTTTGTATTTAGTAAAAAAAATTAACACTCTGAACACAACTTATTAATTAAAAGTTTCAACTTGTCCCTTAAGTTCTATCTACCTTGACACCTTCTGATAGTTTTGATTAGACAGTTTCTCTGCTCAAGCTGGTTGGTCTTCCTGAAAAGTTTTTGTATTTTTCTCAAAAATACCTACCTACCAAAAAGTTTCATCTTTCTATTACTGTCCATATTAAATTCGACGCCAGATGGTTGAGAAAGTTTGTCCTTTGCTATTCTTTAATTTCGAAAATTAAAATTCATTCTACTCCCTAATCGGGTCGTTATTCAAGTTACTTTTCCAATTTCAACGAACTTAACCTTCGAGCTTGCATCCTTTTGGGTCCTGTGCATAGATTTGAAATTCAATTCAATGAATGTGTGAAAAATAACTTTGCATCCAATGCAAACATTATCTTGGTTGAACACCAATCATCACCCACACCCCACCCCCTCTGAGTCTATCAATTGAAAAAGGAGATGCATTTTTCAAAGGATATTGAATAAGGCATGTATGGAAAATAAATACACACTTCGCAAGACACATCCATCCTTAGCATTCACTCTAATCGTCATCCTCCATTCTGCTTCGTGTTAACACTTTTCAGCTTCTCACATATCCTTTGCATGATTAATGACAGATCCTTGTAGGACTTGAAATATTACATGGAAAGGTGACGATGACTATGAGAGGAGAGGGGGTGGCATATCAGAACCCACGCAAGAAGAATTTTCGCATTAGTTATTGGCTCATCATTCATGACGGGATGAATATCTAATAAGGAGTGGCATATTTGGGAATACGCAAGGCTTAGTCGGATGATGAAAAGTGAATTTATTCTTTGAACAGCAAAATGGTAATAGAATAATCATACCGTTATAGGTAAATCTGTAATTCTTTTCGTCGGTTTTTATTATTTGTGTAAAGCAGAAGCATCATTAACCTTTTAAGCCATACAGTTCACATCAACGTTTTAATGGTGAATGCTCTTGCCATTAAAGCTTATAGTAAAGCTTATTCCAGAGTCTTCTTCTTAACTACAAGGTCACTGAAGAAGGTTCACAGTATTTCATCTTCCTTATGTCCTCTCGATCCTAAGTCAATTATTCAATTTTCTATTGATTGTTTATGTGATACTGCAATTATTCGTACCTACCTTAAAAGTTTGATACATAGCTTATAAAGTTTTGCACAAATTCCTAAAATTTTTAAATTCGTAACAAAAATTCCACACCATGAGTCTGGATTCCCCAACCGCATAATCCATTATAAACTTATACCTCGCTTCTCGCAAACAGAATCAAATAACTCTGGATTACATAACATCTGCGAGCAGAAAAACTTCCTTAATAACTGACCTTATTATATCCTTTTTCCTGTTACCTGCTCACCTCTCACACACTCTCTTCTTTTAGCAGAAATATTTACATTCTCATAAATCCCCAATGCCACTGTATCCATAAGCTTAATCCATTCCGTAAAAAAAAAACAAAGCACCAAAACGGAAAATGAGCATTTCGCAACGGAAAGGACGATCTAACATTAATTCTACTTGTGAAGCAAAGTAGCTCCTTTGAGGAGGCAGTGGACTGTGTGGGTGGGTGTTTTTTTGTTGAAAATTTCTTATTAATTCACCCATGAGGCACCAGCACTTCCCCGACCGTTTAGCAATTATTTAACGTTGTCCTCCTTTGACCGTCCTTTCAATTTACTTGCTTCTTCGCACAATCAAAGCTCTAATAGCAAAATGTAAATATGACTCCAACAACAATCCCAAGAGGACATCCATGCGAAATTACTATTCTCACAAACTAAATTTATATAACATTAAAAATATACTTTAGCATAGATTTGAGAAAAGTCCCTAAAGGCCTAAGAAAAAAGAAAAAGAGCGAGGCAGATTCCCAACCGGAAGCACATCCTGCACATTAGAGATAAAAAAAAATCATCTAAATTGGATTTGTGTGTGCGAACGTTCGTCGGCGTCGTCGGTTGTTTCATTTTTAAAAGGACGAAGAAGGAAAAGTTGGTCAGTGTTCCTGATCGGCCATTTCAAGCGCAAGTTCTCGTCCTTAAAGATGATATCCATTTCAGAACAAAATTGATGGATAGCTTGGGAAAGCAAGATGCATTTCTAATGTCCAAAGTTGTGTTGTTTAATCTTATCTGCTGAAAGGATGAGCTTCGAAAAATATAATAAATTCTATTTTCTTCGAGTTTTCTTCCTTTTTGTTCTTCCTTACTTTAATAATCTTTTTTTTTTTTTTTGACTTGCACATTCCAATGGACCTAGTCGTCGTAAGTCTAAGTTAAATGGGATTTTCTTCATGGCGTAAAGTTGCCTTACCGCTCATCCTATACTTTTTCATTCTTTTAAGGACGACTTCTGCGTTCTTTGTTTTAATTTATTTTTTTTCACATTTTCAAAGATATCAATTCTCAGAAATTTTGATGGAGGAAAAAAGTTTAGATGACTTTGTTGCTTGCTATAACATCTGTAAGATTGTTTGGAAATGGCCCAAACAATAATTTTAATTCCAAGAAGAAGTGTGGTTAATTAGGGTTTTATTTGTGATGAGGTTGTTTATAATAAATGCTTGAATAATGAGGGAATAAGCTTGCATAGAAAAACAGAAATTAAAAGCAAACTTTTGGTAGCGGGAATAATTTAAAATTTGTTTATTTTTATTCTCAAAATGTGTGCCAGGGCGATATAATTTACGCGAAGCAATTTTAACGATCGGAGCTTGGGGGATTCTGCCTCAAAAGCTGTTTTAAATTTTAATGACTTGACAAACTTTAAGGAACTTTCGTCTCAGGCGTCTGGTAATATCTCATTTCATTTAATAAAATTGAACTTGAAATTTCGATCAAACATAAAAGGAAGAGGGAAGTGTTTCGTGCATGATTCTGTCTCTATGAAAGTCTGTTTCTTCGGCTTTATCACAAGACTTCTGAACCTGCCAAACAAATTTTATAACACAGAAATTATTTTTTCGAAAGCGGCTCCACGATTTTAATTACAGTTTGTGTACGTTCAATTGTAAAAATGTGCTTCTTTCCATTCTAGCTCGTTTTACGATGTTTTTGTTAACGGCGGCAGATATGGCTTGGCGTGGTGCAATGGCTTGGAATGGAGGTGATGTCAGTTTTTGGTTAGTACATCAAAGGATAGTGGGCTAGTTATGGCGGGGCGGTAGGTTTCCCAATACTCATTGTTTGACTGGACGTCATTTTGAAAAGACGAATGTAGTTCGTACAAAACTGAACGTCTTCATCGTGAAGGTGCGACAAAACACAACCATTGCACACCCAGTTGATGGGCCATCGGCAAGAGAAGTCTGTTCGCCTCTGTGCTGTGTTCATTCGTGGACTCATCTGTTCATCTGTACGTCCACCGCACATCAATCTAGACGGGATGCGTAGTGCAAAAATGGTCCATAGTTAGATTGAACCATGTTTTCAAATAAATTTGAATAATCTGCTAACGTAGCTCTGAAAAGAATCTAGCTACTCATGATTAATTTTCCAAACCAAACTAACCCCAAAACAATCGATCCACTGTCATTTTAAATGTTTCTGCCTCTAAAAAACCACCCATTGCTTGACATATAAGCAACATTCAATTTCATACAGAAAACATAATACAAATTAAAAATATTATCAAAACGAATAACCACCCTAATTACTATAATATTCTTAAATGAACTGCATAATCAATAGCAGAATAAACCAAATTAATTATGACAAGCAATAACATCGAAAACAATCATCAAAAAATGAAACTGGAAACTCTAGAACATTCTTTGGCATTCTAGTAAAATATTCAGTTGCAATCTTGCCCTTAAAAAAAATTAAACCGTGATACTCGAGCCGCAGGGAATGCCCATCAGTGAACATTTTAGCCCAACCTCGGACGTATTGTCAAATTCAGAGATTCTTTCCTTAGCCGCACTACATGTATGTGGAACGATTTATCAGAATCAGAATTCAGGGATGATGGAAGATGAAAACGGAACTCGGAAGGAAAAGGGAAAGAAGAAAAAAAATAACACAAGCTTAGCTCACTTGTAAACGCATTCATACAAAAAAGGAGACACCAATTGAATATTATATTATAAAACTGACGTTAATGCCGTATAACAGTCCAAAGTTATAACATTTAAAATAGCAAGAATGACAGAAGCCAAAAAGATCGATTGTTCGACGTGCTAAGTAACATATTGGACCATCTTGTTGGAAGTGCGTATTTTTGATATACATATATCCATCCAATTCATTGGCTTATATCACAAAAGCAAACTCGATTGCCCATAACATCGAGGTAATTTTCATCGAACAATGATGTTTTTGAAGCACATTCTGTCCAATAACACATATTTTACTTATTGCAAAAACCAATAACCCAAAAATGAGCTTCATCCTATTTTTCGATAAAATGCAAAATTTTCCTCAAACATTTGCAGAACTCAAATAAACTCAAAAACTGAAGCCTCCTTGTCATTTGAAGCGCCGCGCAGATTCTTCTCCAAATGACAAGGAGGCTTCAGTTTTTCAGTTTATTTGATCACTTAAGTGTGTCTAAGACAAGATCTTCATTCAATTTCGGCATAATGAAGACTAAGAGATTCCAGATTCCTATGAATATCGTGGAATCGACTGATTTGGCTTTTTCTTACCTGCAACTTTGAAGTTTGACCAGTGCCCTGTCTCACTGCCACAGGAACTTGATAGTGAATAAATGTGTTGACTTAACTTTACTCATTATAACACCCTCATCCTGTCTTTTCTAATGGACACGAAGAATGAATAAAGTTGCAATGAGGCAACTTTCTCAAAAATATTTCCAACATTTTTCATGAAATGATTCCATCTGCAATCGGCAAGTTTATCTTTCAAAAAATGTAAATATTTTTCGTATATTGCCAACAGCCTGCCCCCTACCGGTAGGGTACTTCAAACAATTTTCTTCAATATCTGTTCTCTCATGTTTTGGTCACAGAATTTTGAGTCCCCATTGACGGTTAGTAAACCACACAACGTTCTATATTATTTGGGGTGAAACGGCACTCTATGTTCAGCTTGTGACTTTTTATATGTAACTGTTATATTAATTTTTAACACAATTAAATTCGTCTGAAAATATTAATTTTCAGCTAAAATCAGGATCCTCATTTATAAAAACGGCGAACCCACTTCAGCGGTAATTGGCTAGACCAGCAATGACTGTTCGCCATTTGTACCAACCTAAATGGGGATCATCATCTTAGGTGATCGAGCAAACTCCTGAAGCATTTTTTATCGTTTTTGAGTCAATATAGTTTGGATGAACATGTGTTGGCCACAATTTGTCGGTGATATTCTTCGAGCTAAAGTATGATCAAGACTTTTTTTTCAGGGTCTTATTTAAGGATAAATTAAATAGACCACAATCTAGAGGCTTACTACATTAAAGCCGGTGTCGGTGGCTTATATGAGAAAGTATACAGCAGTTGAAGTGAGATTGAACTATGTTTCAATCCCTTTGTATACGAATTGCATCTGTCATTGAACTCAAATAAGTTTGTTTTCAACTTCTTTACGTTTTAGTTGATTCAAAATCTTTCTATTAGAAACTTCTGCCTCTTAAGACAGAGTGCCTGAAATATAGATGATTTTAGTCTGGTTCTAGAAATGTTATTAATGACGTGACGTATCTGTCAATGAACGTCAAAAGTGACAGCCATTACCTTAATGAATTTGACAGTTGTGATATTGCAAAGTGAAAATATACTCGTAAGGTATATTTTCTCCATTACATAATACATAAAATACACAATGTAAAGTGAAGAACTTTGTGAAGAAGCGTGGGGCGTATATCGCAATTTGGAAAAAAGATTTTATCTCATTTTTAATAGGAATCTTCAGGGAACTACCTATATCTTTTTTCTTTCTGTTTCGACATTAAAATAAGAAGGTCAGTTGTAATCATGTTATATCGTACGACCTAGGTGGTCAGTTGATATTTCGAGAAATCTCTCATACAGGAAGTTTTTTACTTAATCGAACCATTTTTTTACAAGCTGTGTGGTATGTTCAGTCGCTGACGTCCATATCAGACACCGCCAGCCTAAAAACCGAACCTAACTGTCATTTGTTCTGGATGATTCGATTGGTCCACCATAAATCTTGATTTTTTTGGAAACAAACAAATGAAAATGAACCTCATACTTAATTTAATATTGACAGTTAAGAAATGGGGTTACATTTAAAAATAAATACCTCTTGTGTTGGAAGGCCCTTTATTTCGTTTCAATTAATCAATCCTCTTGACGAATAGAAAAGGTAGGTACTTTTCTTTTGGTTTATGTTCCTATGTTTATGAGATACATATTTTATAAGTACCTACATATGTGACACATTTATTATTGACTGACATGAACTGTCAACGCCCACCATGTGTCAAATGGAATAAAATCGAATTGAACCTTATTCTAAATTAAATACATTTTCGACACTAATGATGAAATATTAATCCAATTGACGCACATTTTAAGTTGTTTGAAATCAATTTTCAAATGTCACACTATGACATTTATTTGTGGGAATTTACACTGAGTGAATTTTTTCTTAGCTGAATAAAAAAAAAGTCCTGTGAAGACACCAGAACGAGATTTTGTGAGCTTGAAAATTTTCACCTTTACACAATTTATGGTTAGTTTTTGCCTTCAAAGCTCCAAAAATTAAAATGTAGGTTTACGAAACTCCTATATAGAAATCCTCAAATGAAAAATTAGTACAAAAAAAATTCTGCTTCAAGCTTATGTAGAAAATTTTCATCATCTTTAGTATCAAAAAAAAAAGAAAGATGAATTCTCTATTATTGTTTCCAACAAAAAAAAACCCTAATAAATTTTCCCTTCACAAATATCCATAAACTATTTTTGCACATCATGTATGGAATTTATATGTAGAGAAAGGGAAAACAGTTCCTTAAATAATTTAGGTACTAGAATTTAAGTTGTCATTAGATCTCAAGAATGATTAAATTAATTTCTCAATTACTTTACCAAGTTTTTGTGTAAACGTGACATCACATTTCCTTGTGCTCAAATGAATTTAGTCTATTCCCAAATATGTCATTGCTTACTTAGGATTTGTCCTTTTTTTGAATACTAAATGCGAAAAACAGTCGCATGGGAACTCTTACATGCTGTCAATTTCTCTCATCATCGTTGACTTTGTCATCGTCACCGTCACCTTACGATTTAATATTCCAAGTTCTACAAGGATAATGTGCTATTAATTATTCAAATGATGTGGATATGTGAGAAGCTGAAAAGTGTTAAAGCAAAGCAAAATAGAGGATGACGATTAAAGTGAAGTGTGTGTCTGTTTTCAATACTTGACTAATTCAATATACCCTAACAAATGCATCTTTTTTAAATTTATTGACGAAAGGGGCTGATGATAGGTGTTCGACCAAATAGTGTTTGTATTTGATGCAAAGTTATTTTTCATTCATTGAATTCAATTGAATTCTTTGCAAATTATCTCAAAGGATGTAAGCTGGAAGGTAAAGATAGAAAACTGTCTCCGGAAACGATTGGATTAGGAATCGGGAATTTATATATGTCACATGGAGGGCTTTTCCATGTTCGAAATTAAAGGATAGCAAAGGATAAACTTTGTCTGCAAACTGGAGTTGAATTTAGTACGAGCAGTAATAGAAAGGTAAAAACTTTTCATCAGAAAAACCAACCAACTTGAGAAGCGAAATGGTCTAATCGAAACCATCAGTTAAAGTCAGGGGTGTTAAGGTGGATGGAATTTAAGAGAAAAGTTGAAACTTTCGAATGAAGTGTATCCAGTTGCATGATTGTAACTTTTGAAAGCTGTTACAACAGAGAAAGATTAATGAAAAAAGATCCTAGGTTCTTTGAGTAAAAATAAAAAAAGAAATCCACCAATCGATTAGACGAACTTTCTCGTGAGAGAGTGAGGTTCAAGTTTTGTTGAAGGGGCTAAGAATTGATTGTGTATGAAATTGTCTTATCAATAAAATGTGACTCTTAGAATCAAGTCTTAGTGGAACTTCTTAACTACTTGAGATAGTTTGACGGAGAAATTTTTCTGATAATAAATAGTGCAACAATATGACATCCTTATTTTTCAAAATTCAATTAAACTCAATTTTATGAATCAGGGTTTTTTTACGATAAAGGTGGTACATTTCCAGGATTTTGTTTAACTAAGTTTTAAAGGTAATATCAGGTAGGTGTCGGCCCCTGTTGCCCATCACACTGAATAAGCCAAATATTTTTTGCGATTTTCATGACTCCTACCAGGATAGTAGCAGTTTGTTGGAATTTTCTGCTCGGTTGTTGGCCTTCATATCTTGTAGTCTCTTTGGATGATTGATATAAATGGGGAATTTAAGAAAACCCCGCACATTTAGAGTGAATTCAAAGATTATAATAGATATAGAAATTAAAAACAAATTCGTAAGAGTTTCTGAGAGATAACCCCGTTGTGGTAACTCGTCCACTTGGTATTTCCACTTATTTGATTGCAATATGTGCATTTGGGATTGCTGAATTAGAAATTATAGTTTTTTAATCATTCAAAACAAAAACGCACTCGCTGCTTTGGAGTCTCAAATACAAAAAATAAATACAGGTGTACCTCAAGGTTCCATTCTGTGTCCAAGTCTGTTTTTCATATTCATTAATGATTTCTCATCTGAAACGTTTAATCCATTTAGTTGATTTGCATATGACATATAGTCTCAGCGTTTCGTATTTGTTCTGAGATGCATATCAGTAAAGAAGTCAGCCGCTGAGGACCTCTAAAAAGCAAAGTCGTATCCTAATTTTTTTTGCCTATTAGTTCTCAAACACAGGCCAAGTCATCACGTTGATTTGCACATCTTGAAAGTAATCGGAAAATTAACTAGCGACGTGTGGTCTAGCATTGTCTTGCATCAGCAAGAAACTTTGTCCATAACGGAGCAAATTGAACATCATAATCTTCTAGAATGTTGTTGATTAACTGGTTACAGCTCATACGAAGCCCGGTTTTTCCTTCCCACACTTTGACGGGACCTCCCTTTGAAGTTTCCCTGCTAGACAACTGTTGCGGAACACCTCTCTCGTCCCTAAACTGTGCTCCGTCCATATTTTGAGCGCAAACAAAATCTGGACTGATCAGTGAAAAGAACTCTTTCCTAACCGACCTCTGTGGTCCAGTCCCTTCATTTATGTATAACAGTGAGTCCTGATACACTAGTAGATCTTCTTTCTTTTAGTTCACTTTCCAATAATCACAGCATTCAAAGGTGTCTCTCGAACGTTCGAAGTCTGTGAAATAGTTCAACTCGTTTGAGCTGACGGCTCCGAAGGCTTTGAAGTACCAAATATCAATCAATCATTTCTTGCCGATGATACTCTTGGGCGATCAAAGCTTTGACGCTTGGCATTGGTTTCCCGACTTTTCTTATAGCCGTGGAAAAGTATGACTGCACCACTTTTCTTGTAGATCATTGCAAAAAGATTTCGACCTATGATAACAATCAAAATTGCAAGCTGAACATATCTTATATACATTTTTTCTCTCTTCAAACGTTAGTATCGAAATGAATCGATTTCGTAAATAAAATTGGACAAAAAGGCGAATACTCCAAATTTTTTTCCATATGCTCTAAATCTTGAGATACAATAAATTGCTAAGTCCAGCCTGATACAAATTGTTGCAATATCAAAGTCTAGTTTGAGTGTAGTATTTTTTTTTGTAGAGAGGATGTTTTTTAGCTGTACCGCACGAATGTGGAATACTTTTACTACCTCTGTTTCTCTTTTTTCCTCAAATTCTCACTGCTTAGTAATTTTAAGGTAGATTAAAGATACCTAAGTATTTCTAGAATATTAGAAAAAATCCATTAAAAAATCGACATTCAACATCAGTTTTAAATCTTGGAAATTCAGAAACTTGTGAAAACAACACAATCATCGAATTCATTTGTAATTTTTGAATCCACAACTCCAGTTCATTTTATTGGTCTTTTTCTTCCTCTTATGCATCATTGCTTATGGGCTTAATTTTCCTCTTTTGTTCTTCAAATTCTTAACAAAATACCCAAAGAACCTTGAAGCAAAAAAAAAAGTCTACCAGTTATCAATAATCATTAACAAATCATCCCGTGTTCCTTTGTAAGTATTTTTGTTTAATTTTCCACCATGAATTTTAAAATTAAATCCGGAAAATGCATTAAAAATCAAAGCTTGAAAAAACAGCACTCTTGACTGATTTTCATTAAAACATCTCAGAAATTATCTCGCAACATTTTTTTTATAATTTATTCAGGCAAAAGTATATACAAAAAAATTGCCACGCATGTTTGGCATTAAGAAAATTAAATCTCTTTTTATCATTTCCAACACTCAACCTCATTTTAGTTGAAATATCTAATTTTAATGAGTATTTCCCATGATCCGTCGATAAGTCAAAATCCATTGCCCATTCCACAGGTTTTAATTTTTAGAGTAGATACTTATCTTTTCAAATAACTTTTGATTGTTAATTTATTTGTTTGATTGATTATTATTTTCTCTCTACAAAATGTGAAAAGGAAATTAATACTTGGAAGTCTTTGATTTGGTCCTTCGAGCTAAATTAATTCGACTTTTGTTTATGGGTTTTGTAATAACAACCCACAGAAGTTCTAGTGTGAGTAAAAAATATTGAAAGACGCTTGTGCTCATAGCACAGAGCAGAGGATACCTGGGTTTCAACTGACACAAAGGAGCCCCCTACTCGTCTCGTCGTTCATTTTCCCAACAAAAAAAAAAAAAAAAACCCGAGATTGTAACAAAAGTCAAGCGAATCCTTCCTAAGTGGCAACAAGGATAGCTTTGTCTTGTCAATATTGATTACATAAGATCCACAACAAGAAGGAGCGCGCCTTTCATTGGAGGAAGATTATCCTTGACATGAATATTTGGAGTGCGAGAAAATAAAAAACAAAACAAAAGTAAGAAGAACTAACGAAAGCGTTTGCAAGCCACGTTTTTAAATTGCCTCATCAGCTTTGTATCCTGATTGTGATGAAGATAAATGTGTAGCCAACAAGGGTGCTGGTTGGTGTAGGTACATAGATATCTCTGCCTTTGCATCCTTTATAAAATGGCATGAAAGTGCCAATGATGTCGTTGTCATTGTTCAGCAGGTTTATACACTTTTCCCCATTTTGTTTTTACAACTTGGAGAGGTCGGTATAAGAGGAGGGGAGTTTTTTTTGTTTAATAAAAATATTCTGTCATTTAGGATACGTTTAATGAAATAGTATCTCTTCTTGAGCATCATGATAAATATCACACAAATTACCTAGAGAAAGAAGAAAAGAAATTTATTTGTGTGATAAAATTTGTGCAGGAATTTTTTTAATTTTTTTATAAAAATACAAAGGATATTGAAAATAACAAGGACAAATAAAAATAAACAAAAATGAAAGTGACATGTTGACATAACTTACTGGCCAAAGTGTAACACGCTTTCTTGTTGACTTTAGCTTGGAAGTGTACTTTGCAAACTGTTGTTGATTTTCGGTAATGGTAATTATTTTAAAATTTCTACTGTGAATCTACGGGCTAAGGAGGAGTTATTGGATGCGTAAAAAAAATAATTCCAGATATTAACTGAAGTTGTTTTCTTAAGAGGTCTATTTGGGGTTATTTCCACACTAAAAGTCATATTTGACTTTATTTCGTTTGACGTTATTTCAAGTCCTTATTGGTCCTACTTGATCAAATCAAACATAACCATGATGTAGGAACTAAAAAGTGATTTCGTCTTACAATCCAATCGGTTGGTCCTTAGGGATGTTCATCCATCTCCTGGTGGTATAATAGAACCTTAGGATTGGCTCCAAATTTTACATTTGCATGTAAATTGCTAAAAAATTAATAAGAAGTCGTGTTGAGTCTTCAATGCAAATAAAAAAATCGATGTGAAATTTCATTATTTTTTCATTCATTGCATTAGGTAAATAAGGTAAATAAGACACGGCATTCTCCGCTTTAGTTCAGCCGCCATCCCTGGAGATAAAATATCTGAGATAACAACCTTCAGTCTCAGAACATCGTGCCACACATCTTTCCTATCCTTCTTCCTTAATTTCACGCCCGCGCTGTGTTCAAACATTTAAAAGGTATTCATAATCCCTTGAGCGCGTGTAGATTATAAAAAAAAAAAAAAATAGGTAGAATACTTTGCAATGGATAATATTTGTCTAGAATAAATCTGCGCAGCACTAATTTAAGTCATTTAAGTACATTTAAGTCATTTAAGTACATCCTAGTTAATGAAACAGAGTAATTACCCTTAACAAACTATAACATCTCTTTTTTGTCTAAGGTTATTCAATTTAACTACTGTAAACATTTTGTTTAGATGAAATTTTTTCCAAAAAATAAATTTATTCTACCAAGGACCTTACCTAGATATCTGATTTTCCGGCGATGGTATTTTTCGCAAATATTGATTTTTTGACGTAATATACTTCTCCAAGAAATTTGTTGAAAATGAGCAATTATTTTTCACAAATCACTATCACAATTATTATCAATTTGGAAATTTTTGACATCAGTCTTCTGTATATCGAATCTGTAAATGTGTGCTTGATCAGTGATTTAAAGGACCCTTTTTGATATTTGAAGTGTTCAATAAAAGCTCTATACGAGTTGATTGAGGCTCAATTTTTATTAAACATTTATTATATAGGGTTTGATAAGACCTAGTGGGAAAAAATTAATTTCACACCGTCAGCAGTCATGGAAAACTAGCAGTAGTTGACATATGCTTGAAGTGAATAAATTTACTGCGAAAACAAAAGAAGACCCAAGACCCAAGCCGACGCCATCCAGTTGCGCACCCCAAGGCTTCGGGCGTCCTGGTCTACGCCATCTATCCAGCGCAAGCATGGTCTACCACGCTGTCGTCTACCATAGAATGTACCACAATGAACTTTCCGAGCAGGTTCCTCTTCGCTCATGCGAGCTAGGTGCCCTGCCCACCGGAGTCTACCGAGCTTAATTTTAGTCACGATATCTGCTTCAAGGTAGATTGCGTACAGTTCATGATTGTACCGTCTCCGGAATCGTCCAAGCCATGTTTTTTTGTTTTGCACCTTTTTTAATTAATTTTTAGGGAAGCGTAAAAAAAATATACTGTGAACCACTCAACAAACTTTGATGAACATTGCGCAAAAGTCAGAAATATTCAAAAGTACGTACTTTTAACTTGCGATATATTATACGTAGGTACCTACATATATGGCAAGTTATGAATTCATAAAAATATCAAACCCGAAATTCTAATCAGAATTTACATAACTATGATAGGGAAGAACACAAAATTAGATCTTCACTTGGCCTTGCAATTCTGTCTGTCTGCCTATCTATTCGACGATTTTCTTTAAACTTGGTAGATATCATTTTAAAATTTTTCCTCCGACAAATTTTCTTTATTTTTTAAAACCCAAGAATAAAGATAAAAATGTTCCAGATTTAAAGAAAAAAAGATTGTGTGTACTAACGTACGCGCGGTTGAAGTAAAACTTCTTTTTCCTCAAGCAAAGCTTCTGTAAGATTATAACCTACGAACAAACATTTTGTATTCTAAAAACATGTCGCTGTCTTTGACGGATAACGTGACGTTTTGACATGTCACTGACAGCTGCATAGAAATTTTTTTACCTCCAACGCCGGAAAAGAAGTTTTACTTCAAAAAAACATCAAAAAGATATGTTTGTTTGTTTTTTTTTAAAGGATAGTGGTTTCTGCTTGTTAAATTGGTCGACCACATAATTCACAAACATTTTGTATTTTTAAAACATGTCGCTGTCTTTGACTGACATAGAGAATTTTTTACCACCAACGCCGGAAAAGAAGTTTTACTTCAAAAAATTGAATGTGCGCGTCTAGCCTTAAATGAAATCGAGAAGAAAAGTACAAAACTCCCATGCCACTTGACAAGCAAGTTGCCTCGCTTTGTTTGTATTACCCTAGGGCTGCACGTGCAAGTATTGGCAAGCATGTTGTAATCTTGTAATGTACACAAGCATTTCTTATTAACCCGTACAAACCCGAGCAACTTAGTAGTCACCTGGCATTAATTCAGTATCCAGGCAACTTGGAAAGCAAGTACACTGACAGCGGCACTCTTGTAAAATTAATTATTAAAGTATTTGATTGATTATTCGGGTGACGTTCAAATTTATAAATACCAAAACAAATGTCGGTGGCGTGTGCGATTAAGCGATTAATATTATTAAAAAGTATAATTTCAAAACTTCAGGCAACCTGATGGTCATATGGCATGCCGTCTATGACAGCAAGAATACAAATGGTAGTGGATATACCCAACTTTTTGGCCAGTACTTTGTATGCGAGGGTTAGGTTTTGGTAAAATTTATTTGGATTGCAATATGCTTGTCAATAATTATTCGGTTGCATAGCCATTGCGCGTCTGAACCTATAGTTTTATGTTTATCTTTGAATGCAGCCATTTGAAATATGTAAATTCTAAATCGTATCCAACTTCATGTTTTACTTTGCACATGCTAAAAACATGTCGCTGTCTTTGACGGATGGCGTGACGGTTTGACATGTCACTGACAGCTGCATAGAAATTTTTTCACCCCCAACGCCGGAAAAGAAGTTTTACTTCAAAAATTCCTTTAAGTTAAATCTTCTAACTAATGGTTGGAACATAAATTTCCAAAAATTGGTTTGGTTTTAGGTATTCTCAAAATCGTTACAACTGATTTTGATCAATTGTTTTATTCTAAGGTTTCTAGACAGTTTGAATAGCATTGTGTTTAATTTTTAATTTATCTTTGAAAAACAGT
Source organism: Philhelius festivus (assembly GCA_963931855.1). Classification (NCBI taxonomy): domain Eukaryota; kingdom Metazoa; phylum Arthropoda; class Insecta; order Diptera; family Syrphidae; genus Philhelius; species Philhelius festivus. The sequence continues at coordinate 4,600,058 of OZ007555.1, read as the reverse complement.
ACCCACCAAAAAAATTATTAAAAAATGGTTTTCGAAAATAGTCTTTTTTTTTTCTTGAAAACGGCACATAGAATTTTGAAAATTTTCTTATTCAAAAACAAATTTTGAAATTTAGACATTACTGGCACTACCTCTCACAGAAGTTTTTTTTTGGTTTTTGATTTTCCATACTTGACAAGAACGATATAAATGAATTTTTTTTATTCAAAATCTTCTAAAAAGTTTAAGAAACATTGCATATCAAAACATAAAGAAATTATTTTTTTTTTGGATTTTTGAAAAAAAAAAAAAAAATGTTTGCAGCGGCTAAGAATCGAACCCAAGACCTTCTGCGTGACAGTCCAACGCACAACGAGTATTGCTAAGAAATTACTTGGCATTCTGCTTTGGGCTTTAACTTATGCTCGTAAACATTTTTGAAATTGCATCCATTTTTAAAATTCTAATTCTTTCAAACACAAGAGCAAGTTCGCGCGACGAAGTAAAAGTCATATAGAGCGACAGAATAGATGACAAAAACCAAATTCTCTATCATCGTAAAGTTAAGATTGATTCAATTATTTCCCTTTAGAACTACATACTACAAAAAAAAAAGTAGAAAAAAAAGTATATCGAAGAAGCTTAAAACCTAAATTTAAGAATTCGTTGATGGCAATTGATCGTTAATCAAAAACATGCAAATTTGTGTCTTTCAAAAATTGCCTGTCAACTCAGACTAATCTCAATATACCTCCGCTAATAAGTTTGAAATGGTCAGGCCCTGTATTCAACCATGGCAACAAAAGCCCCTATTAACAGATTGTTTTGCTACATAAGAGTCTAGAGTTGCCAAGGGTACTAAAATAAAAAATGAATAAATGGAAATAATTGGATTTGAAATTTTGCCAATTAAAAAAAACAATGTAATTTCAAAAATGTGATGAATCTTAAAATTATTGATTAGTGACATGACAAAATATTCTTATGAATATTTAATTCTGCTCTTAACTCAGTATTCCCTTTAAAATCTGCCCTTATCTTATTTTTTTTTTATCATCGGCTTAATACAAGGATAAACAAAAGTCATCTTTTATTCCACAAAGACAGCCAATAAGCCGGATTGATTGTACTTCATTATTGTGAGTAATTTCTACCTTTTCCCCTGTATCCTTAAGAACGATAAATTATATTTTTTATTACTCCCTAGGGATTTTCGCACTTTGTGTGGAAAGGACCTACATACGAGTACATATCTCCACTATTACATATCATCTGAGCCAATAAACCTTTATCCGAGTTAATTTTATTGAAGTTCCACTTGAAATGAGCTTGGGTAAATACAGAAGAAAATCAACAATATACATTACAAAAACTCAATAGGTATTCACTTAAGACAGGGAATTATGGCACTCATGACAGGATTAATATATTTAAACAAAATATTCAAGGATGTTGGGAAAGAGAACTTTATATTGGCTTATTTATTGAAAGTCATTGATCTGAAAATCATCGATATACATAATTTTAAAGGGAATAACAGGCTTCAAAAACCCGCATGAATTACCTTCGTAAATATTCAAGCCATTTAGGCTCGGATACAGTTTGTTTTTTTATTGTTTATTTTTCTGTCGTCATCATGGAAGTTATTGGATTATTTTATTTAATAGGCAGGAGATAGCTGAAGGTATCTCGAATTATGTGCGCTTATCATAAACAATTTAAATTGACATAATGTCACTCAGATCACAGTGCCACATTACCAAAACTATCTGGATGTTTTATGTTGACATTTTTACCATAAATTAAATCAGTTTTTGAATAATTATTGCAGTCAGTTTTGATTAAAATCTCGTTTTGTAATATTGCACTGAAAACCCCTAGTAAAGTGGAACTTGTGGATTGGTAAACAAATCAAACGCCAGACTATAATCAAACCTAATAATAGAGAGCACAAAACAAACGGGTGACGAAATTCAGTTTGAAGTTGATTTCCTTGAACTTAGGACTGAAGACGTTTTACTGATTTCATAGAGAAAAAGTCGATTTTTTTGAGCATGATTTGCTTACAGGTTATTTTTTCTCTTCTATATATTTTACACCGTTCCGAGAATGCCTTTTCTAAAGGGATACACATAACAAATTCCCATAAGATTGTACGTTTAAAAAGATTGACTCTTTAACCTACATACAAAAGTCGTCCGGAAATTAAGCAAAAAGGTTATTAGGATTTTACATGAATAACAAAAATACAACTTGAACAGATTATTGCCAATAAAAGCAGATGTGGAATCTACAGCGGATATGTTTTGGCGCTTATTCGAGTATAATTTTCCATTCGGAAATAGAATCCCGAATCTTGTCATTTTCCATTTAGCGACAAATATAAGGGTCTTGATATTTATATATACTCGGTGGTATTATGTGGCAAGTTATGTATTTATAAACAAAAATCGATTTTGAGATTTTGTTCAGACTTCATATTATGGGTAATAGGTACGAAGTAAGTGGGTCTCTCAAGTGGGTCTGTCTGTCTATCTGTTCGACTACAACTTGGTAAAAAACATTTTTAAGTTTTACCCACAACACATATTTTTTAAGATGTTACCTGCTATACAAATTGAATTTCGAAATTTTTGAAAATATTTTTGTCTTAAAAACTGTTCCACAGATTTTAAAAAAATTCAAAAAATTTCATTTAGTGAAAGTAACCTTTAAACCAAATTTAAAAAATTGGTTGTTATTGATACCTTTCATAGGACCATTTTTATGTTTTGCTAAAAAACACTGCAACTGATTTGGATCAATTTTGTTATGCCTTAGCTTCTAAAAAGTCTTAATATTTCAAAAACTACATGCTCGATTTTTTTAGAACTTGACGGTTTTTTATTTCTGTCTACAAGATGAAAATAAAAAACGTTATTTTATCTAAAAACAAGGGTTACGATTAAATTGTTTAAGAGGAGGAATGCAACTGGCTATTTTACTAGAACAGTATTTATAAAAATAACGGTAAAATAATGAAAGATAAGAAACATTGCGACGGTGCTCCAAAGTTTAAATGTTTCTGTTATACTTCTATCACCTATCATTTTTAAAGCATTGAGTTTTTAAAGCATTAAATTCTACGCAGTTTATGGTTCCTCATTTGACAATGCTATCAGAATTTAATGACCTGCCATTCTATATACAGATCCAAAGAACTAGGATATGTATCTGGAAACCAATATGAGAAGCTGAGAGTACTGTCGTCAGCAAAACAATTTAATGGATTATTTGATGAATATCAGAAAAAGAGCCGGAGACAAAATGCAGCCCTGTGGCACACTAGTTTTAATTTTATGAATTTCAGACTTACAACCATTTAATACAACTTGTGTTGAGCGGTTCGAAAGGTAGTTTCTAATTCTTGGAATAAGACATTCATCAATCCCAAACGCATGCATTTTCGAAAAAAGTGTTTCAAATGTCTCTGAAATGTTAACTGCAATTATCTTAATCTCTCCAAAATAAGTAAAGATTTGTGCCTCTGTTCAGTGATATAGGTATACCAGATCATTCGTCGACCTATTGATACGAAAGCCAATAGATTGCAACAAAATAAAATTGTCCGTTTAGGAAAACTTTCGGCCCTCCTGAGAATATCCCTCCAATTTGCATTGATTTTTGTATAAAATCTATTCAATCTTCATTCCATTTTTTGCAAAGTATCATAAAGTTTGGATTTTTGTATCTGTCCTATTCTACCGCTGTCACGGTAATTAAACCATGGAAATTAAATCCTCAAATAATTTTGCATGAATTGCCTTAATAAGCTAACCCTCAACATTTTGTCTTTAAAAGTATCATTCTAGTAAGAGAGATATTGATGAGAGGCCTTTGTCTTCCCGGAAGATTCACTTGTCTCATTTTCCTCAAGATGATGTAAAGATATAATCATAATAACATAGAGTTCTTAAGGTTCTTTTCGGTATGTTGACGAAATATAAATGAATCCGTTTCACTTAATAAATCATTCTTCATATTTATTCTGACAGAATGACAATATTGATTGTCCGACCGACCGAAACTTTAGTTAGTAAAGAACTTCCCTAAAATAGGAACCTAACAGAATTATATAACTGTGATGAATTTCATGAAAAAGATTTGTTCAGTATTTATCTCACAAACAAATCATAAATCCCGAATCAAATAAATTGCTACGTTCTATTCGTTGACTTGTAAGTTCCTTAATTAATGATAAGTCAGTTGGAAGCTTGTCCTCTAATTAATGTCACACAATACCATTTTTATTTGTGTTGAAATATTTTTTTTCCTCAAAATAAAAATCTTGATAAATCGGATATTAATGGAACATCGAAATTATCTGATGAAATAAATGTCCTATTAATTATACGGGTTTCTAAAAGGAAAAAGGATGAAAGTGAACATCCCTTTATGTGTGGTATAATTTTGGTTAGAATTCTTGGAAAAGGTAAAGATAAAAATATTAGCATAGTAAATTCCAATTACACAGAAGATCCAGTAAGGCTGCCTGTAGTTGAGTAATGATTTGGAAACCTGTATAATAAAATAAGCTGAAAATCAAGAAAGTAAAATACCATAAGGTGGTTCAATTTGAACCTATTTACTGAAATGAATGTAGACACCTATTGACTAGTAATTCACGTAAGAATTAGAAAAAAATCATTCACTACCTTAGCTGTATACATATAATCTTACAATCTGCGGTTATATTCAAGCGAAAACCAAGAGCAATGATTTACTAGTATTTCAAAAGATAGAATTAAATTATTTCAACGTAAATTATTTCCATCCCTTTTTAACACATTAAATGAAAACCCATGTTCAAAATTCGTCGGCTTCGCTATAATTATAACATTTCATTTCCAGCTTGTCAACTTGGAAGCTTACCAACTAAAAGTTGTGATGCACAAAATGTTGGACTTTGATATCTAGTCCTTCTTATTTCTGAGATACAGTGAAGATATTGACTTAGTTGGAAGAACATAGCGTGATGTCAGTGAAACGTTTGTGATCATTGAGATGCATAGAAGATAGGTTTAGCGGTTAATGAGAGCAAGACCAAGTATATGCTGTCATGAAGAAAGGACACCCAACACTGGCGTCTGGAACAGAACGTCAACATAGACAGCTATTACTTTGAGGAAGTTAAGGGCTTTGTTTACCAAGCCGCCACTACTAATTCAGACAGTGATACCAGCGCTGAAATCGAAGGAGAATAACGCAGCTTCTTTGGACTCAGAAATCAGTTAAGTAGCAAAAAGCTACTAAAGTGTCCCTTTATAAGACTGATTAGCCTGATTTTTATATACATATCTTTGAAAACCTTTGACGTTGTCAAAAGCGGGTGAAAATAAATTTCTCCGGGATATCGTTTGGCTCCATTTGTGTAGATGAAGAGTGGAGAAGCAGATAAAATACGAACTAAATAGCGAGATGATTGGGTGGGATGAGCGAGTAAGCTCAAATCATCCAGCTCTTAAAGTCTTCGAACCCAATCACTAAGCAGAATTTGGTAAATTTCATAGTAAAGGCAACAAATTGAACACTTCAAGCACCACTTTCGGGGTACCACAAGGTTGTCTATTAAGTCCACTTATTTTTGTCCAGTTCATTTGTGATTTTGTCAAATATTTATTGATAGGAGTATTTTTGCAGGAACTCTCATAAAAGTTCTAATATACGCAGATGATTTTGTTCTACTTCCGGAAATTTCACATGGGTTACAGTTATGTTAAATTAATTGGAAATTCTGGAAAGGACAGTGCCTAGGAGAAGTTCCGCCATCAAATTTAAATTTTACAAAATTTCCCTAGTTACTAAAAAGCTTGTATGTGAATTATTATTACAACTTTATTATTTTACTCCTTTTATTCCTCCCACTTTAGCTCTCTCCAAATTGCTCTAGTGTATGATGTCCCAAATGTATTTTATATATAAACAAAACATTTATGAAATTCTGTATAATTATTAATTTAAAGCAAGTAGTGTATTTTGAAGAGTTTCGAATCCATCCAAACCCAAAAGATATGTCTAGGCAAGGCACGTAATGGATCTTTTTGTGTACGAGACCGGCCTGTTCAAAAAGATATATGTATCTCAGAAAAGAAGGGAAACAAAAAATATAAAAACAACAAAAATTGTGTTTATAGTTTTTGTTTTTGTTTTTGTGGACTCTATTGATTAAAAATCAAATTGAAAGTTCTTGCGACCTTTAGTCCAAATGCGTTTCGCCCAGGTACGACAGTTGGGCTCATCAGTTAGATGCTGTCGTACCCTTCTAAGACGCGATATATTAGTCGATGGTTATCAACACACATACAATTTACAGCATGAATGCAGTGTAAATTATATTTTTCTAGGGGAATTCGGTTAAATTCAGACACCTAGAAAATTACGCCCGTGGTCTGGCTAATTTAAGAAGAAGGGTTGAAAGTTTGAGGAAAAACTCTCCAAAATACAATACACTAAAGAACATCATGTGTTTCATAACATACCTAAGATTTTTGTTGTTAATTATGCCCCACAATCTAGATAAAAGAAACCTCAATATTATGACATTGTCCCAGTATTTTACAAAGTTCCCTTTTGGCCATTAATTTCTTTATATAAAGTTGCTCCGATATTTGTTGAGTTTCAGCCTCTCTAGTCCAAGTCCTTCTGTGCTTTAGTTTTTTGTCTATGAATTTTCAGCTAAACCCAAAATGTTGTTCGCTTAAATACACTTCGCTCATCATTCAAGAATATGCTAATAAAATCGACGATCTTCCCTTAAAATAATTTGGAGTTAAGTTTATTTTAACATCGTAATCGCCTTTGTCACAAAAGAACAAAAAAAGGTTACATTGGACGAAAATAAATTTTTCTCATTTTTTCTTCTGTGTTGTATAAAAATGACAAAGAATTCCAAATTCTTTTTAAAATTTAAATTTCTTACCACAAATTCTTAAAATATGTGATTGTTCAAATACCTTACCCATCTGCTGGATTGGATTTTTCTCTTCTTCAAAATAAAAGCTAAATTACAAGCTTGAAATATTAGCATTAAGCTTGAAATAAAAATCTTCTGAAATTTCTTTTAAATTACCCATCAAAGGAATACAAATCAACTTACCGCTCACTCAAATATCTCATTTTTTTTTCATTTCAGGAATTCATCAAATGTATATAAGCAACCCTTAATCTTCGTCGATAAAAAATAAATACAGAAAACAAAATCTCAGCTAAGCCCACACAGTGTCCATGAGAACTTCTCTGAGTCCTCTCTCTACAAAAAAAAAAAAACAGTAAAATCCAAGTCATTCGTCAATAAAGACAAAACTAATGGTTAATTAAATTACAGCCTCCCGATGAAAATAATAATATCAAAATGTAAATAAGATGAAGTAAGAAAAAAAGCGAACAAGGATCTCTTCGTCCTTCGGAACTTACAAAAAAGATTTATTATTTAAGCAAATGAACTGAACTTAATTGACAGCAAGAAGGGCACTTCGTATCCGAAGAGATTAACACCGGCAGACATGAATGGGAGTTTTGAAAGTTTTCGTCGTCAGAAAATCTGATTGCCTCCGAAAAGTTTGTTAAGTCATTTGTAGCAGATTGTTAATAAAATGTCTCCGGAGTCCTTGAATGTCTTCCAATTCTCAGAAATTCAATCAAAGGGACACCAGCATCACCAAGGGCAACAACGATAATGCCAGCCAACAGCCAACAACTACGAAATACAATCATGACAACGAACGATAGAGTCCTGCAGATGGCAGTTAGTGCTGCCTTAACAGTACCCAAGTCCTCAACATATGACCGCTCGATGGGTGTGAGTGTGGGTGAAACGTCAAACCCGATGGACCATCACCTCACCACACGTCCCTTTAATTCAAATTTTGAGAGCTCCTCGTGGACGAGTCCTGTGAATAATTTCACTTCAATTCTAACGAGAGCGACGACATTGCTGTCAACACCTGCACCGATATTGAGAAATTCTTCTAGTAGCAGCGGCGTTGATGATGAGAGGTCCTTTACGCAATTGTATCCTGGGAGTTCTTCCTTTATCACGAATCAAAGTAATAATTTGAGTGGTGTGTATATAAACGAGGAGCCAAGTGGAGAGTATGTCTTCGATAGGACAGACGTACGAGTGATATTTATAACATTGTATACGATGGTCTTTTGTTGCTGTTTTTTTGGTGAGTTCAAATGGAATAACTAAATTAGAAACAAAATAGTACGTATACGCCACAGTGAATTGCATGTGTGTTTTTTAAATGAAAAAAACTCTTTAATCAAATCGATTTGACTTTGCAAAGCATAATATTTGCATTGAAGTGCCAAGTCAATCATAGTATAGGCAAACTAATGAAATAAAATGCACAAGTAGGTCGCACGAACTTGCTCGACGAATTGAAGAAATTAGTTTTGAGAATAATCTGCAAAGTAATGAAAGCTAAGGCCCTTTATTGGATTTACTCATTAGATTTTATTTCAGAAACTACCCTTCCTAGATATTCATTCAAAATTGCTTACGCAACTCTCAGATTGTTAAAATTGATAATAATTTATCTGAATCTTTTTAAGTGTCATCTATAACTCCTCAAGGTAGCCACATAGGAACATTGACATTCCTTTTATTTAATAATTCAACTTTTTTCATTACAAATTATGAAAGTTATTTTTCCCTCAAAACCGAAGGCTCGTTCTTACTTTGTCTTGTATGCTATATTCTTCGATGTCTGGACTTAATTTCTTTTATAAATATATCCTTAGATAAATCACAGTAACTTGAGTTATATTTCTAAATCCGTCCATTATTTACTCGTAAATGTTTCATTAAAAAAATGTTTTTATTGTCCTGAACAAACTTGACCTTTTTTGAATATCCCTTATCTTTAGAGGTTTAAGTACATATTTAATTTAAAATCTTCAATACTAAGTTTATGTTTGAGAAGACAATGGTCAACCTCTAGAGATTAAAAGAGTTGTTTTGATATTCCTTCCCCCCCCCACTAATTTACATATTACGATTTAATGTTAAAATAAAATTCTAGGAAAATCGTTGTCTAGGTATTTGGAAATGTCCTTAAATGACCTTTTATTTTTAAGAAATCGATAGCTGTTATTCTCACGAGAAATTTCAAGACTTCACTAAAATTGACAAAAAATATTATTTCCCGTTACGACGACGTGTCGCCGCTCCGGTGTGTTCCCTTTTGTCGTTTGCATTGTACTTTCAAGGGAGAAGCACATAGATTTTTAATAAAAAAAAAAACTAAAGAATCTCCTTGGACGCTAACGCAAGTAAATAATGTAAATAAAAAGAAAAGAAATTGTATTTTTTGTTTCTATAACCGAATTCATGTTTTGATCAGAACAATGAAACATCCTGTCCCAGAGGTCATAGTTCCTAAAAAGTTGTTGATTGGACACTTTTTTTTGAGATACTTTGAAATTGCAAATATTTCAATTGAAAAAAAAAAACAAAAACAAAGATGGCATTGGCCAAGATATTTCTTTTTTAGTGAGTTAGCTTTTGACATTTTTTTTCAGTTAAAATTAAACTCAGAATTGTATTCAATTTGTGTCTGAAAATCAAAGGAAATAATTTAATTTAAATGAGAAGATTTTGATTTTGATTTTCCATTATCACTGTCAATCAAGAATTATTACGAATGCTATTTCAAAAGATAGCCACCTCACTGCAGTACTTACTTAACGTAAATATGTAATATGTAATATGTAATATGTAAAAGGAAATATTGATATCACTTTATCACTGATTGGACTAGAACAACATTCTATACATTTTACGAGAAAAAATATGCACTCAGCACAAAAGCTTTTATATATAATTATTTTCTAAAATTTGCACAGCATTGTTATAATAACTCTACGTTCTGAGTAAAGTCGTAGTTATATTGCAAGTTATGCTGAAAATTTATAATTTATATGTACTGAGTGTAGGCGATATGTAGTCATTACATACAGTATAGTAAGTAACGTCTTCATAAATATTTAAAACTTGCCGCTATTCCGAAAGAAAAATGTATTCAACACAGTAAACTATGTAATGAATACAAGTGAAACAAACACATATTGATTTGAACAAATATGTACTGAGTACATGGTCCAAAGTATTCCGGTTTTCTCAGTGGCTAGAAGGGTCCGAATTTAAATTCAAGCAAGTATGATTTTTTTTCTTCTGTAAATATAAAACAAATTTTGAATAAGAGTATAGGTGAAAAAAAGTTGCGCATAAAGCAACGATGTTACGATAAAGAAGACTCACAAATATGATGCGATAACTTACACACATGTGTAGTGAGTACAAAGTAGTATATACTCATAATAAGAATATGTAGTGAGCACATATATACACTGTACTCATGACAAGTAACTGACATAGATACAATGAGTCATAAGTCAATAACTTTTTGTAAAATATGCATCTTCCTCTCAGTCTCCTTTTTGACTTGTGATATATGTATATAAACTCGTATGTTTAACATTATAAGGGTCTCTTAACATTATGTACGAGTACCTTTCAGCGCGAATGAATTATATACCATATAAAAAAAACTATCTGGAAAGTAATGCATTCGTAAAAAAATGAACTCGGGATTTTGATCAGACTCGACCTCGACACTTGACAAATCGATGATAGGGAAAATGAAAATAAGTGGGTCTCGCTATTCTGTCTGTCTGTCTGTTTTACTATACCGTGTAAATGGTTTTTCCGATTTTCTGTAAACTTAGTAGATTGCAGTTTTTAGTTTTTCTCTGGATACATTTTTTTTTCTATTTAAACCAACGATACCAGCTAAACATTTCATCCGAAACATTCGAAAATAGCGGGTGTTTTTTTAGAAGTAGGTAATTTTAAATTGGGAACACTGCTTTTGAACAACAGTTGATTTGAAAGTTATCGATTCATCATGAGTATACTTACGCAGCCGGAGCAACGCTTACAAATTGTTCCAATTTATTTTGAAAATGGTGCTCATGATCGTCTGATATTCCATCAGAGCGATTTATTATAGAAACTATTCATCGTTTTCGAAATACGTTAACTCTTAACTATAATAGGCATCCCGTAAGACGTCGTTCAGTGCGCTCGGGATAAACGATTCTTACGGGCAGCGTAGTGTGATAAACCAAAATCAATTGAGAACTTCGAACATTCGATAAATCATTTCCGAAATACAACCAGATATACTGCGGAAAGTGTGTGAAACTTAGACCTCCAGATTAAGACAATGTTCCATTTGACATGTGTTTTTTCTTGTTTTCGATTTCACCATTACGGTACAGCTGATTTTGGTCCATTTTCTTAGGCTAAAGCTTCTGAAAATTTTGAAAAACATTGCATGTCAAGATTTCAAACAAATATGTTATCTGAATTTTTGAAAAAAAAATTTAATTATTTTTTGAAAATTCGGCAACAATGATTTTGTTGGAATTTAATTTTAATTTCTTTAAATGGCCCCTTTATCCCATGTTCAAAGCATTATTAACGGTAGTAATAATCATCTACAACATAATCATTTACAACACATAAATTATTTATGGTAATTTACACAAACAGACATTTCCAAATTGTCTGCTTGTTTCTACCCCTATAGAGCACACAAACCAAGGTCTATCGAAGACACGATTAGCTATATTCTTAAATCCAAAGAAAGATCTGTGCTTAAAATAAGTAAGTCCTCGACAGCAGTCGTGAAAATAATCTTCATCTTAACAACAATAAATATTATCTTTATTAAGTTATACCTCATAACATTAATTCCAACATGCCTTTGAATTGGAGAGTGTAATCCTGTCAAGAGTCTCAATTACCGATATAATTTTAATGGTTTGTCAACATAAATTTTATTTTTATTTTGAAATTTATATGACTCGTCGACAAATTGCTAGATACATTCTTAACTCAAATAAGCTTCAGAAGTGTTTAAAAATATCTGTCAGCCATTATTCTCCTAATTATCCTTAATCTGTCTTTCAGTCGTTTGAACAAATATCTTTGAAGAGTGTTATAATCGGGTCTTTTTTTTGTTTGGTGGATTGGTGAGATGGCACCATTTTATATTGTCTATCTGTTAAGAGCTGACACAAAAATACGTTGTAAAATGTTGAAAGGACCTCTTGCGCTTCGATTGTGAAATACAATTATAGACGTTCTGATAAATGGATGAATGGCTTGAGTTATAAAACTTATACAGTTGATGCTCTCTCGTAAAAATAACAATGGGCCAAGCAAAAACTCTTTGGAGAATTTTCACATAAAATATCGCTCCCACACATCCTCGGAAATAATTCAAGTGACAACGTTAGAAAAGAATCAGGCAACCACGTCCTGTTGGGGACGACTATTCTCGGGAAAATCCTTTTTCGATTCAATTAAAAACTGCAAGTACGCGCTGTGGAAACTTTTGATGCACAAAAATTATCTCTACTAGAGCGCACGGATTTTGTGGATTTTAAAATTAAAGTTAGCAAATACTTGGTGGTGGGTGCCATCACATCATGGGGATGCTTTAAAATTGCTCGTTATATTCAAGACACACTTCAGATTCACGGATCAGTAATAGCTATTAGAAAAGCAAAGGGGGGTCCTTGCGATGCTTTTAATTTTGAAATGGAACATGTTATGCAAGAACATATCTGTGGGTATGTAGTTAGGATACTGGTGCACTGGTGTGATTTATCATGATAATTTGGTCTTAAGCTAAAATTGTTTGGAAGCAATTTACGCCTTAATTGTTCGCATGACAAAGTAAATCATTATGTACTTATGTTGTAGGAGGTGTCGTCAATTAATATTGATTATTATGGTTGTTGGTACGAGTATATGGGTATTCAAGTTAAAAGCGTCTTGATAAAGTGATGTTATAGGAAGTTATATTAACAAAATTCAGCTACTCTATTTTTCTTTATTTAATTTATTCACTTCCTTTCGTAGTACCCCGTGGTATATTCGAAAGGATGTTGCAGTGAAACACTCGCTCCACCGTCAAACGTAGATAACCTTGACTTTCTCGGAATATCCTTAAACTATAAGTTTACATTTTTAATTAACTTCAACTTCTTCCATTCTATTCCTTCTTCGGAGAGCTGCAATTTTAAAATAAACCTTCAAGCGCTTGAAGATACATTCAGCAAAGATTGTCTATTGGGTTTTGAGTTTTTAAACCCTTTTTTACGTTCCTCTACTCAAACTAGAAAGTAACCTTCCTTCAGGCAAATATACTTGAAAAGAATAAAAATATATTGGTTCAAGTTATATTTGAAGGGTTGAAACCCATCCCTTACTTGGGCAGATTTTCCCTTCTTCGACTTAATTAATTGAAATTGAAGAAGGAGAATCTCTTTCAATACAAATCAAACTAAAAATATGTTTTCAACTATGGTAGTTCCTCATTGATCAGTCGACTTGAAAATCAAAGTAAAGACATCTTGAAAAAAAAGTATATCATATGAACTATTTCCTCGAATCTATTTCCTCATTTTACAAGATTATGAGATTATTCATCTTTGTTAAAGTCCCTCCAAATTTTAAAAGAATATTCGAAACTTTTGCAGGCAGGGCTTAAGTCAGTTGCTTGGAGACCTTTTTCTTTGATTTTGGAATTGGGATTATCAATAGGAAGAATGTCTTGGAAGTGAATATATACCAAAGCACATTTATTTGAAATTCAATCTTAAGGCTATTATAATTTTTAGTTAGAAGCACCAAGTCAAAGGCAAATAAAATAAAAAAAAAAACCTTATTTTCAAATCCTTTAGGTTTTGTGCCCATTGCATTGATAAGGAATTGAATTCTTAAAACAGAAGGCTCTTAAACAGTTTGGGTTTTCCTTCTTTCTTGTGTGCTTTTTCAAAACCTCTAATTTTATTTGTGACCATTTATCCGAATTAAAAGTGAAGTTACTGAAAACTTTAGACATATTTAAGATTTTAGATTGAACTGCAAAGGTATGTTTGTACAGGGCTGTGTAAAACTATGATTTATTTTATAAAATATATTTTTTATTTGATTTACTTTGGTGTTTATTTAAATTAAGTTTCCGTTGTTTGATTCGACCTAACTTTTTTTTTCTGGTCACACTAAGAAAGAACAAAATTCTGAAGGCATTAGAAAGAGCGGACCCTGTGTAAATTTTGTTCAATAAAAATCTTAAAAACGCGGTATTATTCGATAGCAAAAAATAATCTTAAGAAGTGTCATGTTTAAAGGGTTTTCGATGAGCTATGGCTCCATCTTTTTGAAGCTACAATTTTGGATTGTTCTCTTTTTCTTGCCATAAAAAAAATTCAATAATTTTTTTGAATTTAATACATTCCACAGTATACATAAGTTGTTCGTCTTTTTTCGAAAAAAATATTGCCCAATGGTGAGGTTATAATTAGTAAAGGATTTAATTTTCAAAAATTTATTTTAGAAATCGCATGTATCAAATATCTGAATAATGGAATGCTTAGTCTTAAAAAACATATTGACAGTTTTTGTTCCTTCTTAATTTCTAAGCATGTGAACTAAGTTGATATACAAATGTATATCCTTTATAAAAGAATAAATATTAGACATTCTTAATTCAAAACAGCCGACTTGTTTAGTATCACTAGTTATCTATAGTTTGATTTTATTTAAAAACAAATTTGTGTACACTGGAAGTGCGTAAGATGTTTGTTACGGAGCTCCTCAAGGTTCTGTACTCGGGCTCGTTCTTTTTCAACCGTTTCTAATTGAGCATAATGGATATTGCATTGGATTATCATGTGCAAGACCTGACTGCGACTTACAACCACATCAAATATACATATATATATTTCATGGGTGTACTGGCTCTTGCGAGGAACTGACAGGAGAATCTCTTGTCATGAAAAGTGTTCAGCTGTTTGGACTCTTCATACAATTCTATGTCCACTTCATTCCTGTCGAAAGCACACCCAAACGGGAATGATTGAGATTTGTAATTCGCCAGGTTCAGATTTTCTAAAATCTCTGCGATGGTTTCTTCAGATCATTATCTTAAACCCTTTAAAATTAAAGACAAAAGAATAAAAAAAATATGTATATTGTTGCCATAAACGGACTTCAAATTAAAAAAAAAATATCTGCTCATTTTTGATTGGCCTTTTAGAAATCTAAACCTTTTTCCGAAGCGCGAATACAAAATTCTATCTTAAAAAATGGGTAATATTGTAATTTTATAAATCTTTTAAAAATCTTAAGTTCTTATATTGACTGAGTTAAAAGCCTTCGAATACTCTTAAGTCAATCAAAAATGGGGTATTGAATATATATCTTTCAATATGCAGCATAGTGGTATTGTTTTAGCTCCATATATGTGTACTAGTCACTTACCTGTGCGTCGTAGCGTCCATCCAGCTATACATATTAAAATAAGAGAAAGATCTGCTTCAAAATTTGATACAGATATGGAACCTTCATTGAGTCCAACAATTTTTGTCCTGTTCAAATTTCAACCAAGCCTTAACCCAAATGTCCATTTATTTCTTGCAAATATCAACCGTGTGCTTCGTAGATTTATCTATGTAATGTAATTTAAAATAAAGTAAATAACAGTATTATATCGAAAACAGCAAAGGTTTTTTTTATTAATAATCTTATATACAAGTTCATGAACTATTAACTCGGGGATATAAATAAAGAGTTTTCCAAAAAGGACGGCTAGATTTTGGCAGTTCACGGCAGCCATATTGCTTTATCTGTCGTTAGTTATTTCAATTAAAAAATAATGCTATGTGACTTCTTCATCAAATAAGGCTTGGAAGATTGAGCTATTTATAGGAAATTGGGCTATCTACACCAAAATCGCTAACAGTATGACAGCTCAATCATAATTGGGCCATAAATAGCTCAAATCTCATCTTGGGGTATTGTTTTTTATAAGTAAATCACATTATAAATTAATACTTTTCTTACCCTAAACTTACTCTTAAAGTTGTCCATAATTTGGCAATACCTTTTATTCACTGAAATTTCAAATCAACTGTATTCATTTTCATTCAGTTTCTCTGTTGATTTTGGGCTACAAACATTATTAAATGGAACTAATTCAAGACATGGCAACCCTGAAGCAAAGCATGATTTTTTGATATTTTTGAATATCAATCTGATATCCTATCAATTTTTTAAAATATGATGCAAAATATTACGCTTACGGCAATTATAACAATTTCAAAAAATTCAGTTTTTGAAAAAAAAAACTACTATCTTTTCTTAAATTTCGAAAAAAAAATTGCCGCTGATACCGCTATTTAAAACTGTTATATACCAAGTTAAAAATTTTATCGGCCAAATCGTTAAGGCTGGAGTCGAAAAGCAGACGGAATTCCGATACCCACTTTTTTGAAGCACTGCATGTTCTGCGGTATTGCCACCTGCAATAAAATATTAATCATTAAATATTAAAAAAAAAAAATATTAACAATCATCAATAATTCATAAAATTGTCAATCAGATAGTAACTTATCATTGCGAAAATCTTTTATAATCATATTCCTGTCCTCTTTTTGTATTTTTATTAAAAACAAAAACCGAAATTGTTTTACCACAAATGATATCTTCTTTCCAAGAGAATGCTCTACAATCTATATCTCAAAGGAATAAACCATGTGCTTTTATTTGAATTGAAAATAAATTATGAATCCATCACCAAGCCAAGCACGATCAAATTTTGAAGTGAAATTTTATCCCAGATGACATACCACAAAAAAATTTGTCCACTCCTTGTTAAAAAAGAAAAAAAAAATCAACGTTGGTGTTGGGACATAAGCCACAACCAATTTATATAACACCCTTGGAAGTAAAAAATTCAGATACATGTGCACTTTGGACGTGCTGAGTCCTTTCACATCCCCGAACATTGAACACCTCCGGACGAAAGGGTTTCTTCTTTTTAAATTGATTTTCATTCATGTGAAGATGAAAAATAGCACTCTATCTCCTCCCCATTCACCCAACAATCCTCAGGTGAATGGAACAGAAATATATAGTTTATAAAAAAAAGATAAAATAACATAAATCCACTCAATAGATTTAATATCCCTGAATTGAATATTTGACATTAGGTGAAGTCATAGACCATAGGTATAAAAGCACCTTAGCTCGGTATCATCTGATCCAAGTCAGATGCCATTGATGATGATATTAATGGCGCCATTCCATACGAGTTCTGTTTAATGGAAATTTTATACAGCTGGATACTGGATATACCAAATCTGGTATACTTATCATATTTTAATGGACTATACACATTAAGAATGTCAAAGAATCACAAGCATATGGACTTGCTAAACCAATTAGCTGAAAAAAAAATATAAAATCAACTCGCCCACAATACTCGTAACTAACTAACTCTGCCTTAAATAACGATTTGTTATGAGAATTGTTTTCGGAAAATAATCAATTCGAAACGTCTTGATAGAATTGAAATCAATCAATTTTTTCAAAGTAATTTATTGTGTAAGAATAGCAGACATATTTCTTTTGTTGCCTTGGGTAGGTAGAGAAAACATCCATTGATATCATGAAACCCTTGCTCCCAGTATTGGACAAAATGATTACTTTTCTTTTGACAGTCATCGAAAGCCCAATTTATTATATTAAGTGATATAAATGGATAAATATCATCGCTAAGTCTATTGAAATACTTGGGTGAGCCCTTGAGCCAATTTTTGTATCCTCAACTTGTGGCGGGAGAGAGTTGTAATGGATAGAAAATTAATTCGGGAATTTGTTATTAGCTTCAATTAACTTTTGACAACTGTTGTTGTCAAAGTCTAATTGAGCTGCGAGGTACTTAAGACAACATAGCTACTTAATTAACTAATTCTTAACATGTTGATTTCATCAAAAATATGCATATTCGTCATTTTGTGATGAGCTTAAAGTTCCTCTACTCTTTACAAGTAGTGTTCATGATACATATTCACTTTATAAGGCTTCGAAGACCATCTGCAGTGTGTTTGACTGCAAAAGTATTCTGCATTTGTAGGGAATTAGCAGTAGCAGATGAATTTTCTACAAAGCTAAGTAATAGTAATTTTCAAGGCTTTCTTCAGATTTGTCCATACTCGTAATTTGAATTGATAGTTCAAGCTTTTTCGATAAATTCTTCTCCAATTGTTTAGAATCATTCAATTTTCAACACATTTCTAGTGTATCTATGCGTGAAATCCTGATAGAAGGACAATAATAAAAGGGTAAACCATTTGGACATGTGTCTAGAAAAAAAAATCCATATATCTCATCCTTTATCCTTTATTAAATGAAAACTGTCAAAATATTATTTATTTAATCTTTTTTTCTCTCTCTTTACAGGAAATCTGCTTGTTATCCTTGTAGTCACATTATCACGACGTTTAAGATCAATAACGAATTTTTTTCTAGCGAATTTAGCTTTAGCCGACTTTTGTGTTGGACTCTTCTGTGTTATGCAGAATTTATCAATTTACCTCATTGATAGGTGAGTATTGCAAAAAATTATTTTTTTTTCTTAAATTCAAAATAATTCGTTAATTGAATGAAAATAATTTCAATTACATTTTAAATGGAAGGAAGGGCAATATTTTTTGTACGAATTCGCCTGACTGGCTGGTTGTGAATTTGCTTCATTAACCATGATGATTGGTTTTTTAAGTGTGTAAGGTCAGCATGAAATTTCCTTTTCGATTGAAAGCAAACTTTACATTATGTATATATGTACAGTTATAAAAAATGAAAATGTCCTTGAGAGCGGATTATGTATTTCTTAAAAAAAAAAACAGATGTGGAATAAATTTCAACCACGATTTTCGTGGTAAAATATTTAACAGACCTGAATGATACAATTCTCCGATGAACCTTCCAACTCGATTAACAATTAAAGTGTATATTATTAGAGGCTTATTCAATACATGCTTCGAAAACATTTATGAACACAATTACAACAGCATGTGTGCAGTCATCATACTTTGTTAAAAATGAGTTCATAATTGCCAAAATAGTTCGATATCAGCATCGGACCAGACTTTGGCCTTGTATTCAATCCTGTGGATGGATAGTTATTAATTTCTTATCAAAGATGTAAAAATCAATATTTGTACTATTATAAATTAATTTCAACAAAAAAAATTACTCACATTAGATCCTCTGCCATTTTCCTGCAAATTCAGCAACATAAAAAAAACACATTCATGCCAAATTGACCGCATGTTGACTGTAAGTTTACTTTTATGAACACAATTGTTGCCGTGCTCATGCAGAGATGATGCTGTTTGTTTACAATTATGAACGCAAGTTTTGCAGGACTGCGGCAGTTTTGCAATTACGAACTCAGCCGATTCCTCAGCTCAATTTCTCAGAACTAAGAACCCAAAATTTCAAATTCTTGAGATATCATCTTCCTGAACCGGGTAAATGTCAGATTTGTAGAATTTTATTAAAATAAACCACTTCAAACGTTGCTGAGATTTTGTTTCCAACAATTTGGCACAGGAGTAAGAGAAACATGAATAAGATTTCTTCGTAATACTCGTAAGTGAAAATGTTTTACATCTCTTCTTAGTAAATTCAAATACTCAAAAAAAGTCAATTTCAATTATTATTTGACAACAAAAGTGAGAAATCTTCTTAGGAATTGTGCTCAGATTTTTGAAGTTGCAGAGACATTGAAGGTGTCAGACACCGCAAATGAAAAAAAAATTGTTGTCACTTCCCGATTTTGACAAATTTGTTGTAGCTACCAAATTGTCAAAAAACTTAATAATTTTGTTCTATTTTTGACATTATAAAAAAAAAAAGTTTAATAAATTTAATAATATTTTATTTTAAATTATCTGTTTAACTACTATTAATAAGATTTAATAAATTTTAAAATTTTACATTTAATAGATCATAACCGGCCAAATGTCGTACTTACCAAATTTTTATAAAACAGATATCCTTCCATGTTCTTAGAAAACGAACAATGTTACATAAAATGCGTCAGACGTTTTCGTTTGCGACTGCCTGGACTTTAATGCCTGATTTGGTCTCTACTCTTTGCTTGGATGTTGATGTTTTAATTTTGTGGGTTCTTTTGATTTCTTTTGACCTATTTTCTCTTCGAGTTTTCCAGGTCTATTGTAGTAGGCCCTGCTTGTCATAATGGTTATATTCATCTTGTATCTATCGCTTGTCCAAAATTTTTCAATCGTTTTTTTCTTTTATCGTTTGACCATCCTCTGTCCATCTTTTTTCTATTGATATTCCACCGTTTTTCCATTATTTTACCATCGTTTTCCATCATCATCGATGTCGTCCTACAAGTATCCGAGTTTCAAAGAATGATATTTACAAGATATACATGTCGATTACAGAATTCGCAGAATTTTACTCCCGGTGAATTGACTCGATCCGTTGACCTTTCGCATCCGCTGTAAAACTGAATTAGTGAATTATGAAATTCGCCGAATGAACTACATTGTCAATTCCTAAAATTACCTTATCATTTATGAACTTCCGTATCGACACTGAGCTACAGACATTTAGTCAACCGGCCTAGGCTTTGATAATAGTATCGCTATCGATCAACGAAATCAAGCATCGTTTTGAGTGGTTAGTACTTTGATGGGGGACGGTTCAATACCAACCGTGTACTGTTTTTTTTTTTTTTTTTTCTATACTAAAATTCGTTAAACAAACACTCTAACATTCAGTATAATAAGCTTTTAACTTATATTGCTTTCCATTGTTTATTTTCGTTGTTTTTTTTTTCGTTTAATCAAAAATTCACTTCAGATTCGTCTCGAAATTGGTGCGAATGTAAAATGATAGAAATTGTATGGAGTGCGAATGGATTGCGGATTTAGTAATACCAGATAAGTTGAACAGAATGTCAGTGGTTCAGGGATTACTAGCGCGTTCGTTCAACTTTCATTCGTCGGCGTCGGATTCAGTAATAGCAAAATTTTGGAATTTAATTGAAACTGTCGCTTTAGCTTATTCGCCGAATTCTGTAATAGGGGTGATAGTCATTAGATCTTAATAAGCCTGATAATTCTGAGATGGCTTTGCATAATCAATAAATAAAAAAGTGACTAGCCTTTCAGAAAGATCGAATGTTTCATTAAGGAACACCCGAATCGCGTAGCCATTTTTATAGCTATGGTTTATGGAAGGCACGTAGGTAAAAGTGGCTGTCGCCGAAGAACAAGCACTCTTAGACCAAATGTTGGGCAACTGTGATACCAAATTTGACGTTTTATTTCAGTATTAGCAAGTCTCCTTAAAGTCCATCGATTGCTTACCTTATTTCTATTGTTTGTTCATCGTTTTTAAACCGTTTGTTTATTGTTTGTCTATCGATTGTCCATCCTTTGCCCATCGATGTATTTGCAGTTATGCTAAGATGTTCTCTATTCAGCCTGGTTTTGTTTAAGCTAGAAGGTAAGAATTTCATCAATTATTCTTTATCGAATTTGCCAATTTGTTGGTGGAATATTGTTTTTAGAGGCCGCCATCATTGTCGGGAGAAAATTTTCACCACTAGGGTGGTGCAAATAAAGTGAACATTTATTTTTTCCTTCTATAAAATTAAATTATTTCAACTATTTGACTAAATAATTTAAAAATTTAAAAATGCAATAATAAAATATGAATTTCAAACTAAAAATTTATAGAAACTGTTATTTTAGCTTTTTAATTGTTATTCATCTATTGAAAGGTTACTTTTATGAATCAATCAATCAAAATCTTTTCTGTGGAGAGATTAATTTCCTACAAAACTGTACCAAAGAATTTGTCGTTGATCTAACAGCTAGTGACTTATAAAATTTCAAAGTTCTAACACGTATACGTATAATAATTAAAAAAGCGTCTTAATGCTATAAAATTGAGGCCTCATTTTGTTAGAGGTTTCTCTAAAGACACTAAGCAATCAACTTGTCGTTGTTTTTAAAACAGGTACCAAATTGAGTAACACATGTGATAAACGCTATTTGTTCTTTTTTTGTTTCTTATGTATTCGTTTAAGTTTACGTCCACGATAGACTTCATAAATATTTATATTTCAAGTTCATTTGTTCCTATAGAGTGTAGCAAGTGTAGCAAATCCAGAATTTCATTTACATCTATTCCATCAGTATTTCAGAATACTTCCGGGCATGAAACATCAAAAAGAAATACTCTTTAATTCTTTAGTAATGTTAAATCCTCTTCAACTCATTGTCGCACCTCTCGACAATAAGAAAAGAAGATATTCATAGGTATGTGCTTTAAAATTCGAAAATTCGACGAAAAAAAAATAAATAAAATTATTCGACCTCAAATCCAAGTCCATGCCTCAATTGACATTCAAGTATGCTCTTCTGCCAAAGTACTTCCTCCTGGCAATCGTTTTCTTGGAATACATTTATATAAAATTTACAATTGAAAAGATACAAAACAAAAAACGAACAAAAAATATCTTTAAAAAAAAACTCTTGTTTTGTCATTCATGTGGAATAATTTTATGTCATTCATCGCTTAAAGCTTTTTTCCGAACCAATAAATCCTGAATTACGAAATGAAAATAAATAATAAAAAAAAAAAACATTCTGAAATACGTTCTGCTTTTTTGGGATACAATAACATGTCAAAATAAATGCGAATTCTGCAATGACCCTCGACGGACGTTGCAAATTTACACAAAAGAAATCTAATTTCAATTCAATTTATATAGTGTTTCCTTCAAATAATTGCCATCGACTATTTTTATGGATTTTTTAATCTGTTTTTATTTTTTTTTTGTTGTTTTTTCTCCACTTTTATTTAAAATATTTCGATGTTTAGCTTTGATTTTATTTGTACATGTGTAGATATTTATTTATTTTTTTATTTCTATTTACAGTTGGGTATTTGGTGAATTTCTCTGCAGGATGTATCAATTTGTTCATTCGCTCAGCTACACTGCATCAATATTTATTCTGGTTGTAATATGCATGGAAAGATACTTTGCAATTGTTCATCCGATTACGTGCAAACAGATACTAACTGCCGCCAGGTTGAGGGTGAGTATTTTTTGCGAGTAAGCTAGGTTTATTTTTATCTTAGGGTTTATATCTACATTATACATTTTAACATACAATTTTGTATTGTTACAAGCTGCGATTTAATAGTCCAAAGTCTGAGACACTTAGGATTGCTCGTGCATAAAATCCATAATCATTCAATGTTATTATAATGTAGACTTTTTGTAGTAAGTCAACTGAAGTGTTTCCATATATTTTGGGCATATTTTTGTATTTGTTTCCAATGGAACAAAATGTCGCGAAAGAAAAAAGATATAGGTAGATTTGTTCTATCTCTGTCGTAGCTACGAAAACAGCTTAAGTCTAATCCTCAAAGGATTCTTTACCTTATTCGAAAATAAAAAAGTCTTTATTTTCCTCCATTTATTTCGGGTCTATTAGGACAATTTAAATACATTCATATATGGTTAGTTAAACTTTTAAATCTTATTATGTGTTGGCATTCAAAAGGTTCTTACAGGTTATTTATGAAGGTTTTGCTCTAAGCCATTCGTTTATCTATCCTTCGACCATGAAAAATTTTACAAATTCCTAACATAAATTTCGAACACTGAATAATTCAATTTAAATTATTCACTACCCGGAACACTACTTAAATCATGGATTAAGCCAAAATTATGCATACCAAACCTGAATCTACGTTGAATAAATTTCGCATCTTTTAAGTTCGTAAGTTCCATGTAAGTTAAATCGGTATAGTATTCATATTAATATGATGTTAATATTCTCCCAGTAGGTTGAAGGATTTTGGTATTCCACAGAAAAACCCTTTATAACTTTAGACACATAAACTGTTATTAAGAGAAATTACTACTTTAATCTACAAAAAAAGAGCAAATGTGTCTGGATTTTTTCGAATCTTTAAAAAAGAATATAATGTGAATGTCTTATGTGTTCTTAATGGGACATAATTCAAAGATATGATTTAAAAATGAAAGGCTTTTACAGCCTGTTGCCTACTCCTTTTTTTTTGTATAATCCACACGCCCTCAAACGTTTTTTGACACCCTTTATAATGTCAAACATAAACATAACAGGTGCTATTAGAAAATAACGAAGGGAAAGAAATTATATGAACATTAATCTTGAATGTTTGAAATAAGACAAAAATAGCCAAATTGAAATATAATATTCCGACAAATCTGAATTTAATTGAAGAGCAGAGTGTTATTTGTTTCCTTGAAAAGCATTTTTCATTTTTATATTTTTGATATTTTTTTTTCTTACAATTAATAGATTTTGAATGAAATTCATTCAAATTCATTGTCGAAATTTTGTCAAAGTGAAATTCTAGTTTTTCTTGACTTTCGGTAGTATTTATTGATTGTAAGAAATAATGTTTATACATATTAACTATATTGACTTCCAAATAACTTTTCTTTCCTTTTTATTGTCTATATTTTCTTTGCCCTTAAAAGATTTAATTTAATCTGTGCGGTATTAAACAGAATAGGTTTTGAAAATAATAAATTCCTTGAATAATTTTAAACTAAAATCCTCTTTTTTTTAGAAACCTCTGCTATAAATTGTGTACGCACTGCATTTAAATATGTAGATATATAAATCCTATTAATTAAGAATGAATTTATTATAATGGATGAATGTTCGCTTGCGTCCTTGCTCACTGATTTAGAAAGGTATTAGTCCAAATTAATCAAAATTCATTTTTTAAATTTAAACTCGGTTAGATTATAAAAGAGCACAGAAATGTAATAAAGTTAAATTGAAGAGTACATCAACATTTCAATGATGGTAGCTTAACCATGAAAATCAGAAACTTTGGTTTCAATTGTTTTCTTTTTTTAATTATTCTGAAGGGCAAGTATTGGTTTGGTTGAAACAAAATATTCAAGGTTCAATCAAATCTCAAATAACAATGGTAGCCAAATTCTGACTAGTGCCTTTATTCATTAGCTCATTTGGTCAGTTTTTCATATGTCCTTAACAGATAGACAACTTTATTTTCAAATCTGGAACATAGGTTTTTTATGTGATTTATCTCATCTAGAACAAGTAGCCACAATTACAACGGAACACCAATTTTAAATTCTTATTATTGTGAAATTGAAAATAAAATTTCAAAATTTTGTTTTTATCAAAATCCTAGGAGTTGTTTTCGAATAATAAAAACGAATTTTCGAAAACAATTTTTTTTACAATTATACAGCGTGAGAGTATCGTTGTTCGAAAATGTTCATTTTTTTATTTGAAAATTTCAATGCACTAAAATATTCAAACTTTTTTTTTTTTTGTGTTTTTTTTTTACACTATCAGAATTGGTCGAAGAAATCTTATAGCAAGCTCCGACCAATGGTTTGCCAACTCCGACCAATGGTTTGCCAACACAGAGAACTGTGTTATACCACCGGCTCATCATTTAGTGCAGTGTTAGTTGTTAGTAGGCAAACTCTATTACAATTAACACTGACACAAGAAAACATGAAAAATAAACAAATAATATTACGTAAGAACAAAACAATAACATAACATGAAACAAAGAATATTTAGGAGCGTGGACCACGGGTTTTGAGTAGGTTTTTTTAATTTACTTTTATTTATATTAAAATCAAAAATATTTGAATTTCAATTTACAAGTCTACCCATACGTGTCAAGGGCTCATGTATGCCATAGTTGGTCCTATGTGTTGGGACCTTAATCATATTGAGGCCTCGAAGATTATAACCTCCTCCCCGATAATTAAAATAAACCGAACATAAAAGATCTGGTGCATCTGTGACGCCTGTTATTAATTGGTGGAAACATACCAAATCATTGTTTGTTCTTCTTTGTTCCAAAGTTTGCATCTGAAGAATAGATAAACGTTGGTCATAAGAGATGACATAAGAAGGATCACTCCATTGAAGTCCTTTCAAGGCAAAACGAGTAAAGTTTCTTTGCAAAGATTCTAATCTATGCATGAATATCATAAAGAGGAGTCCAAACCTGCGATGCATACTCAAGATGGGGACGCACCAAGAAGTTGTATAAAGCCCGGGTGACATTGGGATCAACAAATTCTTTAGACCAGCGCTTAATAAACCCTAACATTGAATTGGCCTTATTCACGATTTTATTAATATGAGCAGAAAAGTCTAAATTGGGTGTAAAAAGAACTCCAAGGTCCCTTACGGTCATAACACTAGTTAAAATGTGCCGTGAGATAACATATTCATGTGAGGAAGGAGAACGTTTTTTAGAAAAAATCATAGTTTGACATTTTGTGGGGTTGAGGTTCAGACTGTTCTTTTCACACCACAAGGCAAAATGGTTAATATCATCTTGCAGTAGAGCCCGATCATTTGAAGATACTATATTTTTATAAATCTTCATATCATCTGCAAAGATTAGAATTTCGCTATTGCGAACACACAGAGGAGCATCATTTATAGCCAATGTAAATAGTAGTGGTCCCAGATGGCTTCCCTGCGGAACACCTGATTTGGCAATAAATTCTCTTGAGTATGAATTTCTGAATTTGACTTGATATAACCTATCTTCAAGATATGAAGATATCCACTTGATGAAAGGTGGTGGAAATCCGTATGAGTGAAGTTTAAACTTGATAATCTCATGAGACAGTTGATCAAAAGCTTTCGAGAAGTCAGTGTATACACAATCAACTTCTTGACAACTTTCTAGAGAGTTTAAACATTTATTCAAAAAGACAACAAGATTAGTAACAGTAGAACGTTTTTGCATAAAACCATGTTGTTGGTTGCAGATAATAGTTTTACATATAAATGTCAAACTGTCACATACAACTTGTTCGAACAACTTCGGAATGTAAGAAAGTTTGGAAATTGGTCTATAGTTGGTAATATTGGCTTTATCTCCCTTTTTAAATACTGGCGTTAAAAATGCTTTCTTCCAAACTGCAGGGAATTTACCTAATTTCAAGGATAGAACAAAAATATTACGCAGATGAAGAGCTAAAACAGACTTACATTTCTTTAATAAAGCGGGTTTAGGTTTTGAAAGATTATTATGATTTTATGTTTCTCGCTTAAATATTATTTAAAAATGATACTACTCAGCTTAAAAAAATAGTCTTAGCTATTTAGGTCGTAGTCGAACATACCCAGACAGAACTGCAAGAGCCAGTTTTTTACTCACTTACAATACTCACTCAAAAATTCATCTTAATTATTTATTTTTGCTTTTTTAAACTGTTTCCCAAATTTACAAAAAATAATCAAAACATTTTTTTTAGTAAATCCTAGTTTATGATAACAAATTCTAAACCTTCTCAGAAATTAATAGCGTACTGTGTATGAAGAAATTAAAGTTTTTTTTTACAACGCAATATTTCGATTTTATTAAAACTATCTAAAAGTTTTTGTTTTTAGTCCAAAATAACATTACCTGCCGTACAAATATTAAAGAACCTTTTTCGAAAATCAATTTTTTTTTCTAAAACGGCTTCGAGAACTTTTATATAATTTTTTCCATGCACTTTAACTAACAGAGGCATATCAAAACTTTTTGGATTTAAAAAAAAAATAATTTTTTTTTTTGAAAATTCAATGTACTCGTATCAAAAAGAAGTTGTAATATTTTTTACATTTAATTTTTATTTGCAAAATACCAAAAACAATCAATTTGTTGTGTGGACAATTTTTCTTAGGAATGTTTTATAATTTTATATATACAAATTTTCTTTTTTTTTTTAAATCGCTTCAACTATATAAAATTAAATTATATGATGTAGCTCACTGATTGCTTGCATTATATTGGCCTCAAATGCTTGAATAGTTTCCGGATTGTTGGCATAACATCGGTTCTTCACGGTTCCCCACAAATGGGTCAAATCGCAGCTCCGTTGACATCGCCAAGATGGCTGATAACATCATTTGGGAATTTGGTACGCAAAAGATCGATTGTGGCATGGGATGAACCAGAGGTCTTCCATGTCTTCAATTTCAGTTAAATAAAAGTCGGTTAACATGGTTTTGTATCGCCCACGGTGGACTGAAGAAAAATGGTCCAGTGATGCGACCATTCCACAATCCGCACCAAACTGTCACTTTCTTTGAATGCATTGGCTTCTGGATAGTTACGTGTGGGTTTTTCGAGCCCTTCGGTGCTCCTTCGGTTTCTGAGTCAATTGAACCCTGTAAGCGAATAATCCGAGATCTTGTGTGTAGAATTCTCCTCAGGCTAGTGCGTGGAATGTTGAGCTATTGAGATCGATGGCGAGTTGATATTCGTGATTTGACTCTTGGCTACAGCAGCCACATCTCCGTCTGAGCGCATCGTACGACGACGGGGACCATGAGTGTTGTCCAGTTTCAGGCGCGGTTAGTGCTTCATTTCGGCCAAAACGTCTTTTCAAAAACGCGCTCTTTGGGCTACACAGCACTCACTTCGGAAATAATATTTCCCAAAGTTGGTCAAACGTAAAGTGACTCTCTGCGGAGGTATGAAACAGACTATCTTTCAAGAGTGGGAAATAGTTGTCAGTGTCCAAATAACCTATGATTTAAAAAGAAACCGCTAGATGGCTCACACTTTAGTCATTTAAAATGAATTTCATCCTTCTCAAAATTTGCTCTTATACATCCATGTTTTTATGTAGAGTTTTTTTTTTTTTTAATTCTAAGTCTCTTGAAGAGGACAGAAAGTTCATACGACCCAGTCGTGCATTTAATTTTTATTTTACAGTTTCGTTTTCATTGCTATTTTTAATTTGTTCCTATCCAAATAAACAGATTTGTTGATTTTGATATACACCCCCACATTTTCGTTTAAAAATTTATGCAAACTCACCCATCAATCAATTACTTTTCAATTTCAATAATTTTTCCGATCTTCCTATATACATTAGCAAGCATCATATATGTAGCCTTGTTGTTCAGACAATTCAGTCATCGCTTTTCTGCATTTGAAGATTACTGTCTGTTAATCTGTAAATGTGCATGGCGTTATATTTAATTGAAGAAAGAAAAAAAAAACATTCAACTTTATCTCAGAGGATGAAAAATTCTAGCTTCACTTTTTTTTTTGACATTTCCGCCATGCAACGTCGAGTCGACTTCAACATCGGTGCTTCTTAATTAAGACAACAGAGGCTGCTTTATATATTTTTCTTTCTGAATTTTTTTTTGTGAGCAAGCTCTTAGAATAATATTTAAAAGTTTTTGCTGCACAAACAGCTTCAGCAGCAAGTAAGTGCATTGAATACAATTTTTTTGAAGGACTCCTTCTCAAAGGGATATGTTAATTATAATTTTTTTTTATTGTTGGTGTTTTATCCTTGTCTTTGATGCAGTGTTAATTATGTTTCCCTTAAGACTTTTACGATTAAAAAAAGTCACTAAATTTTATTTAAACATACATACGTATTTATTATTATTGTCTTAGAGAATTTCTAAATGAAGGTTTTTTATGATGCTAGCTATTACATCAAGCGCTGTTTTCTTAATTGACTTAATTGTGACCGAGTTTACTACTCAGCTTTTAGTCAAACTTTGTGAGAAAAAATTTCATGCTATTTCAGTAAGAAAAGCTTTAATATTTTGTTTTAAATCAATACCGAATTTAACAAATTTTGGTACAGAACTTTCTAAAGGAAGTAAGTGTATGCAAAGATCACTATGGCGTATGAGTAATATATTTTCTTATTTTAAGTGTCTATATTGCAATTTAATTTTAATGATATGACTAAATACCGAAAATCATTTTGTTTAACTTACCGTTTGAAAAAAACACATTGATATTTTTTTTCCATGAAACCAATACCAGCCCTCTAGGTCAAATCAAACCAAACACATTAGTGAATTTGAATATTATTTGTTTTGAGGGAGAAATTTCATTAACGAGCAAATAAATTATTACCATTGTTTTTCTCTATAGTACAAGCATAAAACGGTTCAATAAATAAATATAAGGACACATTTAATTTATTTAACAAAAATACTGTGAAGAGGATACTCAATTTGTATTTTCAGATAGACACACCACATTAATGATGATGTTGATATTATTTTGAATTTAAGAAAATACGAGTTTATGAATTAGGCAAATTAAATTTAATGTTATTTATTGAGAGGGATGATAATTTAGAAGCAAGGAGACAAACTGACGAATAATGCAAATGAACTAACTTATCAGCCAAATCTTCTAACGAATCAAGTAACAAAAGTAACGACTCATGCAAATCAACTGTCGAATCTTATAAACTAACTGACTAATCAGGCTAATATCATAAAAAATCAGACTTACTGAGGAATCTTGTAAGTCATGTAATGAATCACACAAATTCGAAGACGAGTATAGTTAATTATTTAACGAATAGGACAAATTAACAAACGAATTAGATGAATCAACCGGAGAAAATATACTAAATCAAGTAACGAAAGTACCGAGCTAGACCAACCAACTGAGCACTAATGCAAATCAACTGTCGAATCTGGTAAACTAATCAGACAAATAACCTAAAAAAATCTGACGAATCAACTGACGAATCTTGTAAGTATGTAACGAAAGTAACGAATTACACAAATAAGAAGACGATTATAGTTAATTATTTAATGAATAGGACAAATTAACTAACGAATTATATGAATCAACCGGAGAAAATATACTAAATCAAGTAACGAAAGTACCGAGCTAGACCAACCAACTGAGCACTAATGCAAATCAACTGTCGAATCTGGTAAACTAACAGGCTAATCAGACAAATAACCTAAAAAATCAGACGAATCAACTGACGAATATTGTAAGTCATGTAATGAATCACACAATTTCGAAGACGAGTATAGTTAATTATTTAACGAATAGGACAAATTAACGAACGAATTAGATGAATCAACCGGAGAAAATATACTAAATCAAGTAACGAAAGTACCGAGCTAGGCCAACCAACTGACCACTAATGCAAATCAACTGTCGAATCTGGTAAACTAACAGGCTAATCAGACAAATAACCTAAAAAATCAGACGAATCAACTGACGAATTTTGTAAGTCATGTAATGAATCACACAATTTCGAAGACGAGTATAGTTAATTATTTAAAGAATAGGACAAATTAACGAACGAATTAGATGAATCAACCGGAGAAAATATACTAAATCAAGTAACGAAAGTACCGAGCTAGACCAACCAACTGACCACTAATGCAAATCAACTGTCGACTATAATAAATTAACTGATAAGTCAGGCAATTCTACTAAAGAATCGGGCAAATCAACTGACAAATCTAATAAATAAAGTAACGAATCAGACAAATCGGGCTAATCAACGAACGAATATGACAAACCATTGATCAATCTGGCAAATCAACTGAAGAATCTGGGGAATCGATTGACGAATCCTTCAAATCAACTGACGAATCATCTAGTTAGTTTACTGATGTATCAGAAAAATTAACTGGCCAATCAGGTAAACAAACTGACTAATTATGTCAATGAACTGAGAAATCATGGATCAACTGGTGAATCTGGCAAATACAATCCGACAATTAAAAAATACAGATTTGTTCAATTTGAGATCCTTCATCGATGGATGAAAACTGGTTGAGTCTTATCACTGGGCGAATGCTGTCTTAGATAATTTTGAGCTCCTAGAATGGGAACCTCCTTGTCTGGATCCAAATACGTCATTTGTATTACAGCATTAGGGTTGTTGACAAAACGTAAAACTAACGCATCTAAGGCTATACTCGTATGTACATATGCCACATAGTCATGGTCCGGATATGTTCTTTTAGTACAGGTTTCATGTCATATTCAACTTACTGCACTCGAATAGGATTATCACCCTCTGCTGCTTGTTCGAGAGTCTATCCTTACGTGATACCTGAAATATAATTTTTTACGAAATTGAAGTTTAATTTTATGAAAATTAGTTGTGCAGATTCGGAAGCTTTAATAAGGGCCTTGTTCAACTATTTGTGAAATTGATTTAAAGCGAAACGGACTCGAAAAGTAAACTGAAAAAAGTTTATAATTTGATGAAATTCATTTTGACGATTAACTTCCAACCCTCACGTCTTTGATTTTTTTTTGCTAAACATCCGCCTGGTGCTAATTATGAACCTTTTTTTTAATTATAGATCTAGACAAAAAACCTCAAGTGGTATTTTTAGCTGCTGCCATTGCTTTATAAAAAGATTCAATGAGAATGTATACATTTTCCATATTAATTAGGTATTTTAGGAATTAATTAAGGTCAAACCACGACTACCAACTAACTTATGATTTCTCGAAGAACAAATAGACGAGTTGGAATGATTCAAATTAAATTTTGAAGGGATTGAGCTCCAGTAAAAAGTTGTGATGAGGAAAATTACTTCCATAAATTATCATTCAACTGGAAATATTTTCTTATTTCGTTGATTGAATATCAATATTGACTAATCCCAAAATCTGTGGAAGCTGGTGATAGCCAAAAACTGAGAGGGAAAACCTAGAAAATTTGAATATTTTATGTACGGCTACTGAAAGTCTGCAAAACCATGGAAGTTTATATTCGAATTTGATCTTCCCATGTAATCTAATCAAAAAAGGTACAAATTGAACTTTATGAATTTATGTTATTTATTTGAAAATTCAAGTGACTTAAATTCCAAAGTGCGATTCGCCCAGGCACGATAGTGGGCTCATCAATAAGATGCTGCCCACGCAAATATTGGACGATGCTTACCGACTCTTATACAATTTCCAACTCAAATATTTTTTTTTTGAATTAGATTAAAACCTTCTCAACAATGATAAGTATATAATTGAAAAATTTCTCTCAAGTTGATCAATTCAATAAATTTTTAAGATAACCTAGGATCATCGACCTTACCTTTGTGTCGTGGAAACGAATCTTATTTTTTCTTACCTACATTTTTAAAGCTTCTTAGGGACTTTATTGGAAACGTGCTTTGGATTATAGTATCACAAATATTATCCTCTAAAGTGCCTAAATCCTAAGTCCTTTTATTTCTTTCATGGAGGATTATTAAGTCTTCAATTTATTTTCTGTTTTTGTAAATTATATTTCCAGATGGTCATATTTACGGTCTGGATTACATCAGCGGTTTATTCGACGCCCAAATTTGTATTCAGTAAAACCATACGTAATGTGCACACAAGCGATGGAGCCGAAGAGGATATTTGTGTCCTCGATAGGAAAATGTTCAATTCCAAACTGCTGGATATGATTAATTTTGGTTTACTATATGTAACGCCATTGTTGGTGATGACGGTAAGTTAGAATAATAATTTATTGCCCATAAGGCTTTAGAGGATCCAGTTGCGGTGTTGGTGGCTCAATTCTATACCTATTATTAATTTACCATGCAAATTATTCAATTCAATTGACCCCCATAAGCCGACTGCAATCTGCTTTTATACAATGCAGTGATTTCGTGCTGCGTGGTGTTCCCTTAAATCAATGCTGGTTAAATGGGAAGCTTTGGGTCAAGAGGAAAAAAAGTTACATTTTGTTACCTAAATCCATAAAAAATTACGTGCATTATTGATAAATTGTTCATGACATGAATTTTCATGGTTGAATATTTTTCGAAACAAAGTATCCTTTTTTTTTTATTGAAAAAGTACCTCGTTTGGTTCTTACTATTTCTTTTTTTTTTCTAAAGGACTATGATGGGTGAAACAATTTATCGGATGCCGTGTTTGGAATAATTTTGAACTAAAGTTTCTATTCGTTTTCTTAAACTGCCACGACTTTTGCTCTTTGAACACGTTTAACCGTTGTTGTCAGAATCGTGTGGACACATTTTGTTCCTGACTTGCCTAAATCGTGTATTGTTAAAAGGTCAAAGAAAAGATGCACTTGGGAAATGCTGAAGTGTAAACAAAATTCTGAATGTGAAGAGTATCTACCGGGAAGAAGGTAGGAGAAGAAGATTGTGCCTATAAAAGTTGGGAGTATGCAGTCCTTCAGCTGTAGTTTGTAGATATTCACGAAGAAGTAAATGAAGGTGTAGAATATCATTAATAGGAGGAAAGTATTCATTTATAGCCTTCTTTTAAAAGTAAAAGCATGAAATTTATTAGATGAAATTCTCCTATAATTTAGAGTAACTAAGCTTAGGTATGAGAATGACTGGCGCTGAGAAAATCTCATCCGGTATTAAATAAACGAAAAAAAGCAATCTAAAATTGGATGATCTGTTGCTTTTGGAGGAAGTCCAATAAAGTTTGACAGAAACATTAAAGTGCATTATTAATGAAAGTTATTTGGTCATCTACACTGGTCTTTATCTGACCCAAAAGAAACCTCTTGTAGCAGAATGAAAAGTCAGTTTGTTAACCAAATTAAAGTTCAAGCAGGAGAATGTGTTGATCTCAAAGACTGTTGAAGATTTATACAAATGAAAAAATGAGAAGAACATCATGACGAATTGTCAAATCAAACTTACCTCAGAACTTTCGAATCTGCTGTCACAGAAGAATTGCCAATTTAAAGTTGTCCGCTTCTAAAAAAACACCCTTTACAAATGAAGAATAGTTTAAATTTGCTGGTTTTGATATGTAAATCTCCGGTTTGGAACAACTTTGCATACACAAATCAAGGGCAGTCAGAATTGGGGATGTGTGGAGCTCCTTGAAATAATTTTATTGGGGAATTTTTCTTTGATATTTCGCCTTAATGCGGCTTGTCTATTCTTTTTGACATTGCATAGTTCTAGAGAGCTCTTCTTCGGCGGAGTTCTTAGTTTCGATAGTCTTCTTCAAAAAAATAAGGCCCAAAAATATGCTGGAGGAAGTTTTGTCTCATGGAATGTGTGTCTAATCATTCTAAGTTCCAAGTAGATCCGCAGATCTGCGAAGTTTAATTTGCTCTCAAATTCAAATCATTGTTCAGAATTATCTCCAGTTACTGACATACTGCTACTCCTTTGATCAGTAATATTACTTGTCCAACAGCTTAGACTGACCTCTTTAAAAGCGCTTATAGCAAGCAACAATGGTGTCCTGGATTCAAGTTTAATGATTTTGGTATTACGGCTTTCGAGTCACTGTTCCACACTCGGAAAAAGAATTAACGAAACTCGTGTCTATTCAACTTTTCGAAGGAGTGCTGCAAAATATTTCCATTTGAACATAAAAGACAAAACTCAGTGCGTAATAGTGGTCCAATTCATATCGCATCATCCCAACTGTCAGTTTTCATCTAAACTATTACATTACAATACATATGAATGACATTACTGAGTAGATAAATCTACGAAGTAGAGACACTGAAAGCACTGGCAACTGAGACCATCGGCTTAGACTTTACAACAGAGAGAGACATACAGACAGAAAGAACTACAGAACTGAAATAGGTTTACAGTGAGCACCTGTCTTTACGACTCTATCTCACTACTTGGCCTACCAAGCACTGACGATTTCCCAGGACATAGTTCCAGTTGTATTTTTATCTTTGGAAGAAAGGCTACCACACCTTTCCAGCCGGTGCAAGACTAGATTCCTTGACAGACCAACTCCACATTGCCCCAATCAATCTTTCATCGTAGGTCTTGTCTTCGGAGTACGAGTCAGACATCTCCATGCTGTTCCAAATTTGCACTGTGTAGGCAGTACCACCCTTGGTTTGAGTTTTTTTATCTATCTATTGTGGATATAATAGCCAACTGCGTGTCTTAGTTGGTGTAACCACAGCCACCTCGTGCTCTCTTTACAGAGGGCCTACCCAATTGAGAAAGCATTTCAAAACATTTTTCTGGTTTCGAATTTAATAGACCACATTTGTTTTGAAAAAACCAACTGAAAATTTTCAAGTTTTTCCAAAAAAAAAACCAATTTCAACCTCATCATCCCCTTTTAAAATTTGGCCTAGCCCAAATGTAAGACCTTTTTATTAAATTTCAAAGACTTAAAAAACACAGAACTTAGCTTTTTATGAATATTTTTAAGGTTGATAAATTGTTTTATCTAATTTTCATCAAACAAAACTTGCGGACCAACAATCATGTCTCGGAATTCCCCCAAACCAATACCATTATTCCAAAGTATTTACTTACTTTGTTTGCCTTGATAACCAACTGAATCCTTTCGTTTGATTCAACACGCTTCACAAAAAGGACACCCTCAAACTTTGAATGTTTCAAACTTTAAACAAAACCAACAAGAACCAACTTTTTTTAAATTAAGTTTTTCACCTGTAATACAAAACCAGGTGTCTATTGTGATTCTGTTTTTTTTTTTCTTCAAATTTTAATGCTTTCATAACCTTCCGTCAAAGTCATCAAAAAATGTCCTTCCTATGTGTCCATCTAAATTCATACGAATTTTATCATCAAAAGAAATCCTTAATTTAATTTTTCATTTAGCTGTCTGCTTGTGGGGGTTGTTTGTGTATTATCTCTGACAAATTTTCCAGCAATTCAAAAATATAATCATTCTCCCTTCTGTCTCTGTCTCCGGGATAAAGGATCACAATTGAGCCCTGTGATTCTATTAAAACAAAACAATCTGTCCAACCAGCCAACCACCTATTCATCCACACTCAATTCAATCCTCTCCCTTTAATTTCCAATTTTCCTTCTTCCAAACCGCAACCTTCGCTTGTGGTAGAACAATACAAAATATTATATCTATATGAGAGTGTGTATATATCTTTTTCCCCGAAACAGGTCCTCTATAGCAAAATTGCAATCGCTCTTTGGCGTAGCTCCCGGGGCTTAACCCATCATTTTGCACAACAGGACAACACCAACACCAATACCAGTCTGTGCCCATCATCGAACAACTCAACGACTTTGTTAGCCCGCAAACCGAGCAGTAAATATGATAAAAGGGGTGTCAACATAAAGGACACTCAGGTAAGAGGCTTTAAAAAGAGCTAACAAGTTCGTATGAACTTGTTTTTTTTTTTAATCTTTATTTTTTTATATTTATGTCAGTTGAATAAATTTAACTAGTTTATACAGACGATTACAATAAACTCCAACACAAACAAGCCAACCACACTTTTTTGTCCAAAAAAAATTGGTGGTTGGCTTAAATTACAAGTATGGGGGTAATAAAAATCAAAAATAAATGAAACAACACCTCAACTGTACAATGCACATTTCAGCAGCAAAAACTTTTCCAAGAACAACAGGAATACGTTTTATCATTTTAAACACATTAGGGTTTTGAAAAAAAGTTGCATTTTGTTTGTAACCCAGAAATAACTGTCGAAGCGCGGTTTTTGAAATCAAGTTTTG
The DNA here is from genome assembly GCA_963931855.1 of Philhelius festivus. Lineage (NCBI taxonomy): Eukaryota > Metazoa > Arthropoda > Insecta > Diptera > Syrphidae > Philhelius > Philhelius festivus. The sequence goes on along the minus strand of OZ007555.1, from coordinate 4,562,837 downwards.
AAGGTTTTTGATGTGGAGGAGAGTTTTTTGCAGGGTGACCAAGATTTACGATATAAAGTTAGTTTTTTTTGGTAAGATATTATAATTACAAAAAAGTTTATTGGAAAATATTTAATCAAAAAATGTAGTGCTAAAGAGTGATGAAGATTAATCTGTGAAGTGTTTTTTTTAACCATTACAAATAATATGAATACTTTTGGAGAGTTTTTCACATATTTATATTGTTTTGATATTTGTTTTGGATTTTCGCTTCACTTTTTTAACGAAATCGCTTCGTGTGTTTCCGACTTGAGTCGTGTAAAGTTGGATGGGTTAGGTATGTCGATCAGATCAGAGTAATTCCGACTACACTGCGGATAGATTTATACTGGTAGATTGGTTGATGTCTGTTTGAGGACTTGTCATTGCCTTATGTTACCACATTCGTTTTACCTTCTGTTGAGAAATCCTCCAACGTCTGCTGTGAGTTGTTAGAATAATACCTCCACGTCTCTTTGAGTATTCATGTCCAGAGTGCACAACTTCTCGCTTTTTCGATTGCCAGCTTTTGATGTTGAACATTGGAGATAATTTCACCTTCTCAACTATTTATAAAATAATTAACATATTAAAGTTGAAAGAAACTTCAGTCGTAAATTATAAACAATGGATTTTTCACGAGGACTATTCCCCATTTTTTACTTGCGACTTATAGGTACTATAAGGCAAGTTATGCATTAGTAAAAAAAATCGAACTCGAGATTTTGGTCAAAGTTGACATTACGATGATAGCGAAGACTAGAAAAGTGGGTCTCGCAATTCTGTCTCTCTGTGTGTCGGTTCGACTACAGCCTAAACGGCTCGGCCGATTTTCTTCAAACTTGGTATATATCATTTTTAATTTTTTCTTCGCCCCACACGTTTTTTTTTTTTTTTTTTTTTTAAGACCAAAAATAACCGTACCTGCCATACGAATTTTTTTCGAAATTTTGTAAATATTTTTTTTTCTCAAAAACTGCTCGACAGATTAAAAAAAAAAAGATACAAACAAATTTTATTTAGTTTAAGCTAGGTATTGGTTGAAAAAAAATTTCAGAAAAATAGTTATTGAGGGTACCCCCCCAAGAACTATTTTTTTAGTTTTTGATTTTTTTTGAAAAACGGTACAACGGATTTTGGTCATTTTTTTTGCTAAAGCTCCCCAAAAATTTAAATAGAATTGTGTATTCAAATTTTCAAATTTTTTTTTTATTTAAAAAAAAAATCAATTTTTTTTCAAAACTCAATATTTCGAAAACCTTATATTAGATTTTTTTCAAACTTTATAAATAAAATTTAATCAACATAATCTACAAGATGTATGAAAAAAAGTTTTATTTTACCTAAAAATAAAGGTACCCACCATACAAATGTCAAAAAATTACTTTCAAAAATCGTATTTTTCTCGAAAACGGAGCCTAGAATTTTGATAAATTTTTTTCCTTTCAATTAATTTTAACGATCTTTAATTTAATAAAAAAAAAATTGAAATTAAGATATTACAGCCTGTACCTACCATAGAAACATTTTTTTAAATTTTGAATTACTCATATCATCGACATAACGGATTTTAATGAAATTTTTTGTAGAGATGCTTCTAAAAAGTCTAAAATCCATTGCATTTCAAAAGTTTAAAAAAAATGTTTTTTGAATTTTTGAAAAAAAAATCATTTTTTTTTGTTTGGAAAATTCGATATTTTAAAAACGTCTGAATATTTTTTTTTAGAAATTTAATTTTCATTCGTACAGTAATAAAAACTTAAAGTAAGCATACCAATTTTTTTTTCTTAGAAATCTTTTAAAAATTTTGTGTATACCTAAAAGCTTTTTTTTAAGAAACCGCTACAAGAACTTATAATTTTTGTTCTTGCATAAATTTATGTTTGCATAGCATTCTGTTTTTGTCTCTTACTACTAAAAGAATTTAAAAAAAATTAATTTTATCCTTATGAACAGTTTTTTCTAATATGTTTTTAAAATTCCTAGTCTATTACATAGAAGCAAGGTCGTGCGACTCAGTCGTGCATTTTATTTTTATATCAAACCTTTGTTTTTAGAAAAACCTACCTAATGGTTAAATTTGTATTTTCAAAAATTGATAACTTCAATAGAATCAGTTTTTTGTTTTCGATGTTCTCCCAAAATTTCGAAACAATTTTGTTTGGGTTTAAAAAAAGTTTCTAAGCCTCAATATTTCAAAAAGGACATGCTCGATATTTTGAAAAATTTCTCAATTGATAGCTTCTAAATACTGTCTACAAGTTTTGAAAAAAAAAAGTCTTAAATCTAAGAACAAGAGTACCCGCCGTACAAATGTTAAAAAATGGTTTTTGAAAATGTTGTTTTTCCCTAAAACAGCACCTAGGTAAGGTTAAGGTTGAAGTGGTTACCAGTGACGCAGCTTATACACTTAGACCAGAGTTGGTCTCACTTCCCGTTGAACCATTTGGAACTCCTTATGAAACGGGAGAGACTGACTGCAAATGTCTATATTAATTAAATCACAAGGTTTCTGAAAAATAAAAACTCTCCAAAATGGTGCCTACGTTAATGGGATAGAGCAGGGCATGAGAAACTGATTCTATCTCTTCTTCGCCCACGGCTCTTCTGAACAAATCGTTTAAATAAAAGCAAAGCCTCGTTGCGTGCTTTCCTTAAAGTCAGTGTTCGGCTATGACACTAATGTGCAATGGCTCTTCGCTCTAAGTAGGTGAAATGAAACACCCTTAAGCGAAATGTAGTGAAAAAAGGAGTTAAGAAAGTAAAACTCTAGTAGTTCTTGCTGTTGGAAGTTTTAAAGTAGCAGCTTAAACTTTTTCAAACCCTTTACTAAGCCTTAAGAAAGTTACTTTAAGAAATTAAAAAACAAAGTTTAAAAATGAAAGTCATTAATTTTGCTTTGGGGCTATCTTTATATTTTGTACTCTTAAGAGTCCTTGGAAATTGTTTATTATTGTTATTGCGCCAGCTGACATCCATTGTGGTGAACTTCTCGTAAGATGCCGGGCTTGTTCAGTAAAATACAGCCAGCATCTGTGACAGTAGATGCAATTAAAATCTATTATTTTCGTTTGCAATTTTATAGTTTTGCGTTGTATTTGTTAAAATGTCCAGCTACTGTTAGATGCCTTACCGAATTTCGAGCTGAAGTAAAGCAAAGGATCAAGGATATAAATCTCAAAGTGACTTATTGTACAGCTTTGTTTTTGTCTGCTGTCTCTTGAATTTGAATTTAATGCTGATTGGCTTTTGCATACTCAGAGTTGTAGATACATGAGTGTCAAATGTTGATTTATGACTACGGTCGTGCCTTTCAATTTCAAAGCCTGGACAAAACAAGACAAAATAATTTATTGTAATTTTCATTTTAATTTATAGGGAAGCCTTATGTTTGGAATGTTTAAATGGATTCTCTTGTAAATGTAATTGGAAGTGCAAAAAAAAAAGCATGATGCCTTGAGAATCGAATAAAGGCGACAGTTTAAGGAGATTTGCAATGCAATTAGAATCCACTACATATCCTTTTTCTTCATGAAAAATGTCTAATGAAAAGTCTTGAATTTCTTTGCATTGTCAAGAGGAAAACAAGCTCCACTTTCAACACTCTGAGCTTTGTACTTAATTTCGATGGGGAATACTTAAACTCAGTTTGGTTCTTTAAAAAAAAGTTAAAGAAGGTCATCCCATAGACTCACAAACACGAACCTCAATTCGTCTTTTCACCGTGGGAATAGTCAGATGTAGGTATTTCTCAGAAAAGCCTCCGGATGAAAATAATTGAACCGAAAAATGCATCATTGGCCTTTAAAAACAGAATTTTCGATTTAGATTTTTTACATACAAAATAAATAAAGAAAAAAAATATTAAAAAAGTTGTGGATAAAGTAATATTTCATCCTTTTGTTGGATATTTTGTATTTTCATTTTTCCAGTTGAACTCTCTTCGCCAGAGGTCAAATAAAACAAAATTGGCAAGACCAATTAGGATGCTTACTGTTGTCATATTATTTTTATGCGTTTCTAAGACACAAATGTGATAAGGATGAAAAAAGGACTTTTTGGGTAAATTAGATTATGTTAAAAAGTTGATATTTTACAAAGGAAATGATAGCTGTGAGCGTGAATAATTTTTTCAAGAACAAACATTTAGTCATGAAAATAAGAAGATAATGATGGGTATTTCAGGCGAAACAAGAGAAGTATTGACAATTTTAAATTGTGTTTTTGAGCTTATATAAAAATGAAAGATGAAGAAGAGAGATTTTTTTTTGTTGTTGAAGATTGATTAGATTTCTGTAACAATGTTAAGAAAAAGGGGTAGTAATTGTTGGCTATTTAATCACCTCATTAATTTATTATTTATTTTAATGTTAGGAAAATGTTGAACAAAAAAATGCACAAATTTCATCAAAGTAATTAATTTAATTAAAAATTCTTTCAAAAAAAATTATGTTAGTTATTGAAAATTAATTTAATGAGATTTAATTTAATTTGACTTTTTACAAATATTGATGGAATAAGGAAGTTTTAAACGGGCACCATTTGGAAAAAGGGTAATATCAAGACCAATTAATCACTTTTAGATCGTTTTTTTTTTTTTTTGGTTGGAATTCCGCGATGGTCTCAGTTGCCAGTGCTTTCAGTGTCTCTGCTTCGTAGATTTATCTACGGAGAAGTGTAATAGGTAATGTAATGTAAATTATTTATTGGTATTCTGTGGAAATTTAAATCAAACATACCTTTTGTAAGTAAGGACATTTAAATATGTATATGTCCACAATACGTTCAGCTGAATTCTAAGTGGGTGGACCGATTTGCCTAAAATTCGGTACACACCATTTTGATGTGATTTCCTAGAAGAAAGATGATTCAGACCAAAAAGCTCTTTTGGTTTATTCAAATGTTTATATAAAGGACTTACTTTTTCGATTGTTAAACTTCGTAGCTGTACTGTTCTTAGTGATTGTCATAAAATTGGGTTTTTGGATTTTGACGAAAAAAAGAAATTAACATAAAGAAAATAGTCTAAGGTCGACAGTAAAAATTTTTGGTCGAAAACAAAAGACTGGCAGATTTTTTTCGCCGTTGATGAGGCTCGAGGTGTTAAAATACGCGATTTTTCCTATTTTGCGTCCAATTAATTTTTATCAGAAAATTGTCTTATTATTTAAAATATTCACGAATCTTTCAATAATTCAATTCTAATAAAAGATGTTTTGGATCTTTTCGTTTTGACAGTTTATGAGCTTAAAACAAAAAACCCTAAAACAGCTATCGAGAGCTGTATTTAAAGACTACATAATACGGGATTTATGTATAAAATATTTACATATATAGCGGGAGGATCATACGATCAGAGAAAACAAGTTATTCCGGTTGCTATGTACTTAAACTTATTCGAATATGAACAAACAACAGTCTGTTATGCAAGTGCACAAACAGTCACAAACAAAATCAATTAATGTGTACAAAACTTACAACAAAAATGACAATGACAAAATTTATAGACGAAATTAAATTTTTAGTTGGTACCTTGTTTTGACTTATTTCACACTTTCCGGTAGTAAAGAGATATTACTTAAAACCTATTATTCTATGTCTTCAATGATTGGCTTCTGATTGATAAATGTTTTCTCAAGTTTTAAGTATCAAAAAAGGCTTTTAAACTGTAACTTCTTATTCAAAAATGTTTCAAACATATACTATCGTAACTTTCTACAATTATTTGGATTTTTTTTTGTAAAGTTTTCTAAGGTAAGTATTGTTGTGATCGAGTCAGAACCTGAGTTTTGGTAGAGCTATAGACTTGATTGTTTTACAAATCACACGCTTTGGTCAACTTTAAAGCAAAATTGTTCATCAGTTGATGCTTTTTCCTTGAGCTTTTTATAAATCGCATAATGTATGTCACCACACATACTCTTAGTAAAGCCGCTAAGGGTACTACTTCTTAACGAATATCATTTTAAAGCCGCCTAACTTCGCTATTAATCTTCAACCTGTGCGATTCTTCAAGTCTAGCTCCATTGCATTAATTCTTGATAGTTTTTATTGTGCTATCTATAACCCTAAAGTGTTTTTTTTGACATAATAAAAAAGTGTTTTGAAAAGAATTTAGTGATTATTATATAATATAATTAATATTCACATAATTTCTCTCATTGAGAAAAGAGGTTACATTCATTGTGTTGTTCTCTCAAACATTATATTTGCGCCCGTTAATACTTTTTGTTTCCTTCTTTCCCGGTGAGTGAAACATTTTTTATATATGTTCTGCCTATGAGGCTTAATTGAAGCTACATTGTATCCCAATTTCTGCCTACATTTTCATATATAAAACTCTGCAACATTTATGAGTGCCTGTGCAAAGATAATTCGTTAAGCCGCAAATTACGCATACCTGCGCTTCAACTTTCTACTTGCGTACTGAAAAACTGCAACCAACTCAACCCACTACCAGTGTTATATTATAACCAACAATTAACTCGCAAGTCGCAACAAGCTGAATGTGACTGAATTGCAATTGCAAATATTCATCTTTAAACGGCTAACTACTTTTTTGCTTGCTTTCAGTCTTGCCCTACGGGTGAGTCATTTTAGTATAGTTCTGCCTGGCAGTCCATAATTAGATTCCACACCTAAATTTTCGTTTTGGATTCTGTTTTTATTTACATATTTTCAACATTATTACCGGCAATCTGCGTTCTACGTCATCAATCTGCATCTGCACACGTCAGCTAATACTTTCGACAATCTGCAATCTTGGTTCGTGTATTGGATTAGCAAAAAAAATAACCGGTCGGTTCGTGCAAAATTTATTCGGACACTAATAACAAACTCTTTTTTTTAATTTTTCTCAATCCTTTCACTCGTTAATTATAATTTTTATTTTTAATATATAAAAAAAAAAAAAGATCGAAACAATGGAAAATAACCCTTGTGATTCCGTCAGTTGCCTTCTCGACAGCAAATACCCCCAGCGAATTACGTGCCGTGGCTTGTGCGGTAAATCATTTCATCCTCTTTGTATTGGACTGAGCAAAAAATCATGTGGTCATCTCAAAGAATACCTAAATCATTTTGTTTATCTCTGTGACGAATGTAAAAGCATATCACTTTCCCACGTTCTACTCGCTATTAAATGTGTGAGTGACTCTACCACTTCGTTTATTGCTGACAACAATCGGTTTCATAAGAACGTTCTCGCGCAATTTCACCACTTTGATGATTTCGCCAAAAGTATTGAAACCCTTGAAAGTTCCATTGAAACTCTCGCCAAACGCTTTTTCGCCAACCAATCTATTTTAGAAAATCATCTTTCGTCCATAGTGAAGACGCTCAACTCGCGGGTTTCTGAACACACACACTGCCGTTTCGAAAATATAAATAGTGAAATACGCTCTTCGCTCACTTCTGTCTTAAAATTATTACCTTTCGAGAACATTTTCGATCAAATTAAGAGCATCCGGTCCGTCCTTGATACTTCTTTTCAATCCACGTCGAATTCCGTATCTTCGGCATCCTGTCAACTCAACGCAATACTTTTTGATCTTGTTTCCAAAATTAATGACATTAACTCTGAAATAACAGTATCACGCTCCTCATTTAACGATATTATCGACGAATTAAAAATAACTTCGAGCAAAATTGATGGAATTCCTATGAACATTCAACCAATCGAAGCCAACAATACGTCAATTTTCGCAGAAATAACTGAGTCCCTCAGCACCCCAATATCTCGACCATTACCTCCCCCATCTGCCAGAGAAAATGCTGTACCGATCTCACTTACGGAAAATGATCATCCTATTTCTTCTCCTAACAATAATGGCCCTTCTACTACGCCCGAGCCTACTATTATTCGTCTTGGCAACGTCTGGACTGTAAATGACTGGAATTCAAGACTCAATAAATTAAAAAATCTCAATGAATTTGACCCATATTATGTTACAAATATTCCTGCTAATGCCAATAGTTCCTGGATCCAAAATCTCTTCATGAGCAAACTCAAGATCGTCATCGGAGAATGCTACAAGATCAATACCTATAGCTTTAAAGTATTTATTCCTTCTAAATATCGATGGCTGTTTTGTTCCACTAAAAAACCAATTTACCTTCAAAATAATGTAAAGATTTCAAGATTTTTTCATAATAAACATAATAGAACATATCATAAAACTTCAATCTCAAATGTTTCTAAATATATAAAACAAAATGTAAATAGATCTAAGAATAAAGTACCCCCTCCTAAACCTATGCCTCCTCCGAACGCAACTAATACATCCAAAAATTCCTTCTCTGCACGTAGAAACCAGATCTTCCATAACTTGAATTCAAATCATTCCGTATCATCTAAATCTACTGGCAATGTAAACAATAAATCTTCTAGCAAACCCTATTCTAATTTTATCCATTCCCATACTATAAATAATTCTCCTAAATCTTCTAACAACCACCTTCCTTCTCCCCCAGTTTTCGACCCAATGTTTTCACCTGTCGTTAAACTAACTTCTAATTTTGCCACCTCTAAGTCCACCAGTGATGAATTTGATGGTCGATACTTGATGGCTCGACTTCGCGACAGTAAACTTTACGATAATGTTCGTCTCTACCTCGCCTACCTTTATAATAAGTCTGATACTGTTTGTGTTAATGGCAAGACTAAAATGAATGTCATTGTTTCTATTCAAAAAGAAGGCCTTCCAACTGATCCTTTTACTCTCAATAAAATTTACACTCGCTTCCATGAATCCTTAGGGATTTCTCCTTCCACAGTTTCCAAAGATCTGACTACATATGCCTCACATTTAAATTCCAAACGTTTACCCTTCGCTCGTCCCAATCAGGAACATAGTCTTTAACAACAATTCTGTTTTACAGCCTGTTACTACATCTATTTTAACCCTCTATTATCAGAATGTTAGAGGCCTTCGAACCAAAACTTCTAACGTTTATCTTAACTCCCAAAATCTCCCTTATGATATCTTTGCCCTAACGGAAACCAACCTTTGCTCAGATTTCACAGATAGTGAACTTTTTACTTCTGATTTTACTGTCTTTCGTGCGGATGGTCAAATTAACGATCTTATCCCCAATGGACGCGGTGTTCTTATTGCTGTGCACAATCGTCTCAATGCATCTCTAATCGAAATATCTAAATCACCACTTTTCGAGTTCGTCTGCATTAAATTAACTATCTCTAAACGGTTTCTCTATCTTCTCTGTTGTTACATTCGTCCTTCCCAACCTAGTCTTGTCTATCAACAATTTACTGAATCTGTAAGCTCCTTGATCGAGAGATCTACCTCCAATGATGAATTTATCATACTCGGTGACTTTAACTTACCGGATTTGAAATGGTCATTATCCGACGATGAAACTTGTTTTATTCCCTCTAATCCATCCTCTGAAAAAGAAATAATTTTTACAGATAGATTACTTGAATCTGGTCTGTTCCAAATAAGTGGTATCCACAATAAGTTAGGAAGACAACTTGACCTCGCCTTCTCCTCAGATCCCTTTAATTCTTCCGTCTCCGAAAGTTCTCATCTTCTCTCTGTCCTTGATCAGCATCATCCTCCTCTTTCTTTCTTCTTCTGTCTCGATGATAATATTCCAACTATTGAGTCTGAAAACTCTTTTACATTCAACTTTCGTAAAGCCGATTTTCATCAACTTATTATTCATCTCAACAGCATTGATTTTCACCACTTTATTTACCCTTCTACTCCTATCGACATAGCTCTTTCCTTTTTTTACACCTCAATATTCACTTGTCTTGTCCAATGCGTTCCTTTAACACTACAAAAGAACTGTGTTTCATCTCCCCCCTGGTACACAAGAGAGCTGCGTAGTATCCGTAATGTCAGAAATAGGTTATGGAAAATTTATCTCAAATTTCAGACGCCTCTAAACTATCTTTACTACCAACAAGCATCTTCTTCCTTTTCAACTTTATGCCAATCCCTTTACCAGTCGTATCTTAATCAAATGCAGACTTCTCTCATCACTGAACCTAAGCGCTTTTACCAATTCATTAACGTCAAGAGAAAATCCGACGGCCTTCCCTCAACGCTCAACTTTCTTGGCACATCTTCATCTGATCCCAAAATCATAGTAAATCTCTTTGCTACCTTTTTCAGCCAATCCTATATCAATACTTCTAATGAACCTGATCTGGAATATCACAGATTTCTATCCAATTTCCCTCAAACGTCTCTTGTCTCAATAACAATTACTTCCCCCTCCGTCTATGATAAGTTGAACTCATTGAAAGATGATTTTTCTCCTGGCCCTGATGGAATCCCTGCAATTTTTCTTAAAAAATGTGCTAATGTACTTTGTGAACCCCTTACCAAACTCTTCCAATTATCACTCTCACAAGCTGTGTTCCCCTCTCTTTGGAAAGAGTCTTTCATCTTTCCCGTTTTCAAAAAGGGTTGTAAGAATTATATCTCTAATTACCGACCGATCGCTAAACTTTCTGCGTTACCCAAGCTCTTTGAAAGTATCATTTACGATTCTCTTTACTTCCATTGTAAATCTATTGTTTCCCCATTTCAACACGGATTCTTAAAGGGTAGGTCCACCACAACTAACCTTATCCAATTTGTCTCCAAAACACTAATATCTTTAGAAAAAAGTCTCGAAGTGGATGTTATAACTACTGATTTTAGTAAAGCCTTTGACAAAATCAGTCACCAAATTATCTATTTAAAACTGAAAGCTCTTGGTTTTCCAATATGGTTTATTGAGTGGACTAAATCATACTTAGTAAACCGAACATATAGAGTTGTTTTTAGAAACGCGGTGTCTGATCCAATCTTCGCATCCTCAGGGGTTCCTCAAGGCAGCCATCTCGGCCCAATCCTATTTGTTCTTGCCATCAATGACGTGAGTAACATCATTTCTTTCTCTGATATCTCCATCTATGCCGACGACATTAAAATAATCAAAACAATCGCATCTTCTCAAGACTCTTCGCTTCTCCAACATGACCTAAACACTTTCTTTACTTGGTGCAATAAAAACTTTCTTGAACTCAATATAAAAAAATGTCAGTTTATGACTTTCTCTCGTAAACGCTTACCTTCAATTCCTCGAACCTATCATTTCCGTAATGTACCTGTCCCTATTGTTTCCTCAATTACAGACCTCGGGGTAATATGTGATAAAGAGCTAAATTTTCGCTCTCATATCGATCATATACTTGCGAAAGCTAATTCTTCTCTTGGCCTTATCAAGCGTTGGTCTAAGGAATTTAACGATCCGTTTGTTACTAGATCTTTATACGTCACATTTGTCAGACCCATCCTTGAATATGCTAGTCAGATTTGGTCACCCTTCCTCATCACTCACTCACATAGAATTGAAGCAGTACAACGAAGATTTCTTCGTTTTGCTTTGCGCAATTTGCCTTGGTCCGATCCCTTTATCTTACCCCCGTATGAAGACCGTCTACAATTGATCAACCTACATACCCTTGCTCAACGTCGTCATATCGCCGATATAGTTTTCGTCCACCAACTTATCACTGGTATCATTGACTCTCCGGCCTTGCTTGAATTAATAATGTTCAATACAAATCCGCGTCATTTACGTTCCGTCCCCCTTTTTCACCTCCCTACACACCGCACCAACTACGGACACTTCAACCCAATCTCCAGATTGTTACGTTCAGCCAACTCTGTTCAAGATATTTTTGATTTTTCCCTCAATTCTGCATCCCTTAGAAGAATTCTGTCCCAAACCCCCCACTAATCCTTCTTCCCATTTTAGTTTTAAGCTATTATTAAGTCTTAATTATATGATAATTAATAAAACGCTAATTCTTTCGACGTTAACCTCAATTCTGTATCTAGCCAAATAAAATAAACTAGCCGACCCAGATCTCGAAATTCGAGTGCCAATTTATTTATTATTTATTATTTATATTATTGGCAGTGTTTTCAAGCAAATTTATTAAATTAAATTTTATTTTATGTAATATGCAAAGTGTTCGACAGTGCAAAAACAAAAATTACCCACAGAGTGTAAATGCGTGTCTCAAGTATATTCTGCACATCTCCGTAACTGTGGCTTTCCAACCATATAAAATTTATCGAAATCGGTTAAATACTTTTGGAGAAAAGTGTACCACAAAAAACATGTTTGCCGTTTTATTATATGATTATAATAAATTTTACTCCCTTTATTATGTTTAAGTTTAGATTTAAGAATATTATGTCTAGTTTTAAGTAATGCTTGTATTAAGCCTATAATAAATAAATAAATAAATTTTGTTAATTAATTAAGGGCAATATATGTTCTTATTTAAATTTTACAACTTTTTGAAGATTTTGTAAAAAAATAACATCCGAATAAATAATTAAAAATTTCATCAAAATAAAGTCAGTAATTCACTTGACAGATTTTATAGAAAACGAATTGAAAGCTCATTCGTTTTGGAGAAATAAAAACACTACAAAACATAATGGCGCAAAATTTTAAACAGCCTTTTATTAAGGCATTAGTATGATACTATTTAACAATTTGCTAACTTTAAAGAAGTTTACTAACTCCTTCTTAATTTTAAACATTTTCTAATTAGTATCGTACTAAAAGAATTTTCTTAATTAATTGCTTCTGAACACATCTAAAACAATGACATTTCGTGTAAAAAAGTAAGTACACGAACCTTTTTTGATGTTCGCAAATATTAAAGAGTCATACGCAGCTAGCACGATACTAAAAAAATAAAGTAGGTACCTATTCGATGATTTTAACTTTAATAAAAGGGTAGAGAAAGTATGATGCTATATTCGAATAAAATTTGCAAATTTGTTGTACAGCCTTAGCATCGTACTAATTCAATTAAAATTTTGGGCCAATAACTTAAATTTAATAATAAATATATTTAATTTTTTAAATCACTTAAATATTTCTCTCCTGTGTGTAAATTGTTTTTTTTTTTATAATAATTATTTTTTTTTTATAATAATTATTACCTGTATTGTCTTTCTTATTCCAAATTTAATTTATTTCTGCTTCTACCTCAATTTTCTTCTTTTTTTTTATTTCCATGTATACTTCAAACTACAATATAATAAAAAAAAATAAATAAACAATATCTACACCAATTCAAAAGAATGACCATTCAAAGGTGGGCTATAAAAAATAATCTGTTTTGTTTGCATTTTACTTTGCTGAGGACACGCTTTTCTATTTTTATGCTTTCCTATCATTTTTATTTCCAGCTTTTTTGTTTGTTCATGGTTCATGAAGAAAACATAATCTAATAGAAAATCCTACATAATACAACCATCTCGCAACTTCATGAAAGCTTATCAGATCCTTGATAAAAAAAAAGAATATTTTCATATTTTTACTTTACTATCCTCTCCTTGTGCAATGGCTCACAAAAGGGTTTCATAAATTATAAATATTTCTACTCGCCATTCAGAGAATTCATTTTTGGTTTTTTTTGAAGTTGGTCCATCGAAATGGTTGTAAATTAAAAGTAAAGCTACTTCAATATAAATGAATCTTAATTGTGCGAACAATTCTTTATTAAATGTTCGTGGAGTGTGCAAGTGCTCATCAGATGTGTCCGTCTTTGTTGAAATACCCAACAGCCATTCGCGAGACAATGAACACGGAGTGAAAGCTTAGTAGTGTTTTTGAGAGTAAATAATGAAATTTTACAATGAATTTTGAAAATAGCAAACGTTGATTGAGTGGAGAAAAAAGAGAACAAAATGTTCCTCATACGCCCCAGTGGACTGCTGTGTTTTTTTTTGTTTTCTGATGGTGATGATGATGGTGATGGCGTGTATTGTGTGAGCAGAAACCTAAGGACGTAGATTGATGTTAATTATTTTTTGAGTACAAATTTAGTGAATAGTGCCGGCATGAAATGAAATAACGATTTTTAAAAGAATGGAAATATTTTCCTGACCAAAAAAAAAATAAAAAATCATTTGAATGTCGTCGAATCAAAAATCAATACACACTGAATCTCTTTCATCCTGTCAGTATTTCAAGAGTCGTCAATTCACATTATATTTACATTTTACACACAAATTGTTTTATTTACATAATTTTACTGTCAATATCCTTCTCATTTTATAGCTTTGGTTTGCATTTGCAAAATATATTTAAATATTGAAAACCAAATCGAAATTAGTACTTTAAATTTGTTTTTTATTCCAGGTATCAATGGAATCAGATCGTCCAATTATATCCACCTGTCGGAACAAGGCCAGTTTCCATCATCACCAGCGTCAAAATGCCCAGCGGGTATCTCATATGTCACACTCATCAAATAATGTGTTGCGTGCCCGACGTGGTGTTGTGCGAATGCTTATAATATTCGTTTTAACATTTGCATTGTGCAATTTACCATATCACGCACGTAAAATGTGGCAATATTGGTGAGTACAAGTTGAAAAATAAAAATAATTTAACACAAACAAAATATAAAAGGCCTCGTTTAAAGTAAATCACGTAGAAATAAAATCAAAATAGGGAGAAGAGCTGTTTTTCTTTTCAAAAAAACCCTGACGAAGATATTTGTTGAAATCGTAAAATAATACATAAAACATGTTTCTAGGTCTTTTTTTTTTCTTATCATCTGGGAATTTAAGGAATAAATATCCTTTTACTGAGAAATGATATTTTTAACGAAGCCTTGAACTAAAGTTTGGATTCATTTACATTTTGCTTTTAGGCTTGTTAACATCCTCAACAAAAAATATTTAATTTGTGTTTTATCCTTGTTGTTCCAAAAAAAAAGGAAAGAAAATATTTTTAATAAAAAACAAAAATGTTTTCCAGGAAATAAACTGCCCATGGCTTTCTAGTATCAATGGGGGTCAAATTTTAAGAATTTAAAATATTTCACAATTCTACATTGAAGATTATTCATTCACAATATATTTCAGATTCAAAGCAGTGTCAAGTGTATTTAATTTGGTAGCAAATATTATTTCTCGGATTTTTTCTTAGAGAATAGTTAAGGACATCATCCCTTTCAACATCAACCTCATTTGATATTATATTTTTTATAATTTAGTGCCTGAAGGCCTTTGAAGCACAGAATACTATCTGATTTCTTTAAGTAATCGTTAGATCAGTTTCATTACAAATTAATTTGTATATTATATATAATTTTTTTTAATTCGAGATTCTTACAATTCTTCAAAAAAATTAGAAAAATTGTTATTTTTTGAAAATTCTTATATAAAATCAAACTTATCGAAGGCCGTATCTCGAGTTATTGGCAAAAGAAGTGCCTCAGCTTACATCATAATAAAAAGTTTAGTAAAATTGCAAGTTGGGTACCTTGTCTTAATATACTCGTACTTCTAGGAAAGCACATCAATCTATCTTTGAGACCAGTTTGGGATGCAATATAGAAATTCTTTCTTTCGCCGTACTGCACGAATGTGGAATGCTTTACGTGGATTAATTTTTCTCTATTTTCTTCTTTAAGAGTATTCAAAACTCTTAAGTTTCTGTCGTGTTATGGTTCTATTTATTCATAGTAAAATGACTGGCTTAGTTCGTGGTTAAAATTGAACTCAACCTTCATTAATACTAACTTGCCGATGACCAAACAGTTCACGAAGCATTTTGAAGCTGTTTCTCTCTTGTGTCAATTGCAATGTCAAAACACTATTGATGAGTTAGCTCACTTGTATTTCTGCAATAATCTTACGACAAAATGCAATGAGCTGGGTTGGTGCAATCTCGTTCACGCCTCGCGACCCAAATTCAGGGCATAACATTCGTGCTTATTAAACAAAAAATAAAGTTTAGAGGTGCATCAGTTCGTAGATAAATCGGAACCTATTGACCTACAACTCTCAAGCCTTTCAGTTTGCATGTTTTTGGCAGGAATGGAAGTTACCTACAGTTTTCCGTTCATTTTGAATAAGCACTTTTCACGGGATACTCTTGGATGATTGGTCAATTCTTCGAAAGAGGCAGTACCCTTGAAAGAAACATTTTTTGGGAGTCTGTGTTATTTCAGAAATTATACGGACTGTCAAAATTTGATTGAAGACTATTGATTTGGCTGGTCTAATATCAAGCTATTGAGGTCTTTCATATCGTAAAACCAAAAAAATTTAATCGATTTCAAAAAATCTATAAATAAATTTAAATATAATCGACTTTAACCCCCAGTTTCACAGTGGAAGTTTAAACCCCACTTTTGGTTTAAACTTCAGTTCAACAATAAATTTAATTTCACAGTCCTTGAAGGGAGTTCATTCTGTAGTTTAAGTTAAACGACACTATTCTGCCGTTTAATTCTCAGTTCGAAAACCCCTTCAAACATTTGAAAATATAATTTATTTTCATTTTTAATTTTTGTTTCCTGTCAGGTCACAACTGAAACAAAGCAAACTTTCCTTGCTTGTTTTTTCTTTGATTCAGAAAGAAAGAGAAAACAATTTACTTAAACTACGTTTAATGAACTGAAGTTCAGATAAGACTGTGAAACCGGACGAGTTGAACTTCAAATTTAAACTCCAGTTCAGGTTCAGCAGAACTTAAGTTTAAACTCTCACTGTGAAACTGGGGGTAAGGGGACTAATTTTTCAATAGTTGGGACATTGCAGTTGGTTTGGATTTGGATGTTGTGGTTCCATTTATTGGACATACTTTTTTCTTAGCAAATTTTACAAATGAATTGGCTTATAATCCTTACCAACTCATCTCCCGGTGCTTTGAATAGTTCAACAGGTTAATTAACCTTAACAGCAGCCTTGTACGACTTAATTTTGAATATTTATATCCGCACTTCTTGTTCGTCTGGCGAATCAAAATATCAGCAATCACAACCAAGCTTTAGCGACTTTATTTTTTTTTTTTTGTAAAAAATGTTTTGTAAAAATATCATACAATAAATCGAATTTTATCTTTTTTATCTTATCTAGTAAGTCATAGTTAAATTACGTGTTCCTCTTAAAAGTGTGATTTATGGTGTTTTTGCTATTTGGGAGCCTAGAAAAATTACCCTCTTCTGACTCAACATTACTTTATCTCTACTCTTGGCATACTTCCTTTCAATTCTTTAATGTTTTGGTATACATCGTTTCACTGATAGTAATTTCGAAACCCTACCATCAATACCCTGAATAGACTCGACCACTCACTTGGTCGATGTTCCTCCTTTAATGTTTGTAACTACGGCTCTCAAGAGCTCTGGTTCTAGTCTGCATCATTGACCGGTATCCTCGTTTCGGGTTGTATGTGTCAGCAGACAATCTTCATCGAAGGAATTGTTTCGTTCTGTTCGACGATTAAATTCTGGTAAGATAAGTTCTGATAGGTTTTGTATCAGCATCTTCGGAGCTTTCGGATATCCATGAAACTGAATGGTAACATGATCAATTTGTTTTATCGTCCATTCTAACTGTAATTGATGCAGTTTGGTCCATGTTTCTTTTGCTGCGGTAGTTAACCTTTGAATCTTCCATATTGCTCGGTGGTGTTTCGGAACCAAAGACTTTATCCGTGGAAGAAAATTTAACCCTGAGCACAACCGCACTGCAGTTGTTTCACATTAGTAGATCTGGGCGAATTTGTCTGTTCACCACGGTGATGTGACAGTCATCGTTGGCCAACTAAAGGAACCATCACTATTCCAGCAATCTGGTTAGTTTTAAATATCCTCACTGACCGCAGCTCTTAGTATGTCAAAGCAACTTATGTAAGATTTGACCATTAGAACTCAAGTTAGGAGCTTCGGAAAAGAACCATTTTGACTGTTTTCAGATGTTTTGGCTAAACACCGGATTCTCCCCTCTGAAGCTTGTGTACTATTCAAAAACAACCAAGCAGGCAATTTTGTAGCATGGCTACCCCATCTCCGGAACCGAAATCTACAACTATAATCCACAAACTTATATCTCCATACCTAAATCCCCAAACTTAAATCCCCAAATTTAAATCCATAATCTTATATTCCCAGACTTAATTCACCAAAACAAAATACCCAATTCACAATCCTCAAAAATAAAGTATCCACATTTAAAACCCCCATATCCCAAATCTCCAAAAAAAAAAAATTGGGATTCTGCTCTTGGACATTGATTGATTGATTGATCTTGTGCATCTCGATTAAATTGAAAAACACAAATTTATCAATGGACCCAGTCAAGAGCATTTACCTTTGCTAATACGTGTTAGCTTTTTTACAATTTCAATAATTTCAGAATTTCGGCGCTCAACTCAAAACTAGGAATCCTAATGTTTCTTTTTTGCCAAACATTCAAATTAGCAATTCTCGTTATCTATATACATTTCAGACTTCTTAAACTACCCGTTTTAAAAATAAAATTCTATTACTTAAATTTATTACTATGTATGTATGTATGTACGAGTACATAATACCTGATGAAAATAAATGGCCTTGCGCCCACGGAATAAACTACCTTATGCTGAAGATAAAAAGAATCCTTTTATTTAATTAAATAGAAAATAGAAAATTTAAAATCCTTTTCACAAAAACGAACCTTTAAATATACACACATACATATGTTTATATGAACATCAAAGCCAATTAAATGGTTCAATTTAATTGGTTTCTTTGTATTAAATAAAAAAGACTTTGCCAGACTTTGAGATTCAACTTCTTAGAATTCGATCAAAAGTTAGTCATTACCATTGTCTGCCTACATTTTCTTATTAATTTCATAAAATGTTTCACCAACAACCTTTGATTGAGCCTTTATTCCGACATTTCATCATATTGGCCTCTTTTTCTTCAAGTTTCTCATTAACTTTAAGATCTTCGAGTCTCATAAGACTCTGAATCAATCTATTCATTTTTATCGAATAAGTACCGTTTGCGCGGGATAAGATGTATGGCATCAACCTGCGAGTACACGTCTGTCACGAAATCCTATCATTAACCATCCATAATCTTACAAATATACCAACAAGTCGTGAGCTTTTCATATACCATCTATCGCCATCAAGGTTAAATGGCATTCTGTATCTTAACCTCGTTTCTTAGAAATTTATATGAATTTATTAGTTAAAGGTTTTCGTCTCCGAAATATTTTTTCTTTTCAACAAAATAAAAATAAAATTCAAGAAAACTTTTATATATATTTTTTCTTACAGGTCACGTTCTTACCGAGGCGATTCAAACTTTAACGCCTTGCTGACACCACTAACATTTCTCATCACGTACTTTAATTCGGGAGTGAATCCCCTGCTCTATGCATTCCTAAGTCGAAATTTTCGAAAAGGCATGAAGGAGCTGCTGATGTGCTCGTTGAAAAAGGGCAAAGGCAAATCATCGTCAACATCGGTGCATCACAAGAGGGCAGCCCTGCAGGTGAGTGTAAGTGCATGCATTTTAATATAATTCAAACTTTGAAAAAAAATGTCTATCCTTATACACTTTATATATTTTTTTTTTTTTTGATTATTTTAAATGCAGCATTTTCTTAGAGAGAAGCTGCAGAATCGAATTTAAATTTTCCATAAAAATGCTTCCTTATTCGGTGGTTGTATTGTATTTTTTCTGATTTTCTTATATACATCTTTTTGATATGTCCAGGGGGGCCCAATTTTAATAATCCTTTATGTGTTGGATCCATTGTATCAAAGCCCACAATAACTTGTCGTACAATAGCACTGAAAACACCCCTGACTCCAGGGACTTACTTTTGCCAAAATTGTGCAACTTTTTCAATAAGGTTCAAGCGGGGGTGTGTTCAACAATTGAATTGTCTAATCAACTCGATGGACAGATTCCAAAGCCCTCAAGACAAAAATGCAAAATTTTAATTCCAATCACGTTACTCAACGTGGACTTGTTTGAGATTGTTTCTTCGTGCTCAAAACACATTCTAGGTGGTTTTCTGTTTTATAGATACTCTAGCTTTCTTCTAAAATATAAAAAAAAATAAAGGTAGTCTCTAGAGGCTAATTCGCGGGAACTCACTTCAAATAGCCTCTTTTTAAGATGTGGCCCATCGGGAAAGGTATATACTCGTATACCCGTCTTTACCTTCGAAATGTGATTTGTTACTCTGTCCTAATATTTTTTAAGTCTATTGCATCGAGTATTGAAAAAGTTTCTCTAACCGATGCATATTTGTGCGTAGAGTGCCGCGCCATGGGGATTGAGAGATCATAACCCTCACTGCCTCAATAGTCTCAGGAGGTTAAGTGAATAAGAGACTCCGTTTCCTTGCTTTGTCATAGTCTAAACATTTTTTTCGTTCGCAAAAGGCTTTCACGCGTTTATATTGAAGCTAATTCGGACGGAGGACTGGGTTGCTATCAAAGAATATCAGTTCGAAAAATCAAGATTGACTGTCCCTTCACTGTTACAACACAAATCTTACAGCCTGAATACCGTGTTTTTCAGCGTTAGCTTGAGTTATAGTTCAAGGTAGTGTTTTATTCCCTTTATCTGCTGAAAAATGAGATTGAAGAAATCATATAATAGCTTATCATCATTGCAGAAACTCTTGGCATGTTTGAAAAATTTTGGAAGAATTATCAAGTTAAACATTTCATCGTGTATATTCTAATCCTAGGTGACAGAGCCGGATCAGTTTTCCTGGGATACCAAGTTTGGCTTTCGTCATATGGCTTTAAAGGCGAGTTGTACGAATATCAGTACTAGGATTTGTACTTGTACTTCAGTACTGGGATACTGGTATTTGAAAAAACCGAAGTACCAGCATTTTTAAGGACTTCATTGAAAGTACCAAGTACTTGTGTACCGAAGTTAGCAATACTTTCAAGTTCTCTAGCACAACTTAATCAGTTCTTTGGTTTAAGAAGCAACATTAATAAAAAGGTTAGAAAGTACTTGAAACTACTGGTCAAGTTCTTAAAGTATTGAACATATGTCCTTACCTTACTTTAGGGATTTTTAAAATATTTATTTAGAATATCCATTCATACCATTATGTATGTAATATATCATCATTCAAATGTCTGTCGCAGCCATATTTGTTAACCAATGATATTGATTTTGTTTATTGACTTATTGGCATAAGCCTATGACTTTAAAAAAAATTCACTGGAAGAAGTCTTACGTGGTCAAATCGCACGATTTCGGTGGCCAATTCATATCACCTCCGTGTCTGGTAGCCATGTTCGCAAATAACTCGTGCATAATGTCCATTGTCCATTGGGTTGTGTGCACGTTCTGTTGAAACCAATTTGTTACAAAATATATTGATTATCATGAACCGATTGTGCTCTTGATAGCCTGGTCAAAAGCGATTATGCCACAAGCCCAAAATTCACATCAAATTTTTCTGGATGTATTAAAATTTTGTAAATCTTGACAACTTTGTTTGGTGACGAACCCATTCATCCAGAAGTAGGTCACTAAATATGATTTCATAACCGAAATTGGGTGCTACTTCAAACTGCTCGAAAGCCCAGTTATCTGGTCGTTAACTCTGAGTTCTTGGGTCAGTTGAAATTTTTACGGGTGTAAGATCAAGTCATGATGCAAAATTTTCCAAATTGTTGTCTGCGAAAGGCCGATTGCCTCCGATTTTTTCGCACCCACTAGTGAACAAGGGCGGTATTTTAGTCAGATCTAGTGTTTCGTTGAAGTACGAGTATTAGGGGATTTTTCACTGAACCGGTCGACTGGACTGGTATTAAATTTCAAAACATCATTTTACAGGCATTGAGGTATCTTTTATTGAAGGTAAAATAGGATCAGCGGTTTCATAAACAGATTCTACGGGCCTCACGAATGAGGCTCGTGAGACAAAGCTGCATCTGCGGATTTATTGCCATGCATGCGTTTTTTCCTGCGAATTCTTCTCGTTTTGAGTTCGATTCCGAGTTTTTCACAGAGAGTCTTATAAAAGTGGATTGCGGCTTGGAGGAAACGGGCTCTGCTCTCCACTAGGAGAACTTTTAAAACGCAGAGTTTCTGAGCACACTTATCCACACTCAGTCGACGTTGCTGCAGGTAAATCTGTGCGTCATCTTCTTCAGGTAGCTCTGCAGCTCAAAAGGCAAGAAAAGTGACGAAGTTGAATGACTGCATGACAGAAGGCGATCCGTCAATTCTTCCATTACCTCAAGAACTTCCACAAAACTTATTTTTAAGCGTCGCCGTCGTTACAGCTTCATGTCTTTGGCAAGACGAGGTTCACTTCTTATGCAGGCTTGTGACTTGATGCTTGACGTACTTCTGGTAAGTCGACTTCGTCTTGACCCTGCTCTGTTGTGGGACCAGAACGACTTCCAACTTCGACGGCAGGCACGTCTTCTTCTTCTGCCTGTAAAATAAGTTATGCAATGAATATTGGCCGGAGGTTACATTGGAATCACTGCCGCTGCTGCTGGATGCCGCCAAAGACGTTAACGTATCTTTTGAACCAGAACTAGAACTGAAATATTTCAATAATGCACCTGGAGACTTCTTCGCATCTGCTTGTTTCTTAGCCTTTTTCTTGCGGTATTCCGCGCCGCTTCCTTTAACTCTTTTCATTTTCAAAAACTAGTTCAAAGGTTGAGTGAAGTACTAAGTGTTTAATTTTAGAAGATTCAACAGTATTTAAACTATAAACAACACAATTGAAATAACTTTCTGTCATGCGGGAAGGAGCAAAAACATTCAGCTGGCTGAGACTAGAATAACGTTTCCGTCGAATCAAAGTTATCTTATCATATTTCGCATATGACGTATCATCTGTTTCGGAACGCTCCCTTTCAGTTTCGCGAGAGTTTCGGAACGTTTTGTTTAGTTTCGCGAACCGCGCGAAATACGGAATACACTCTTACGGCTCTACTCACCGTTTACGAATTCACGAAAACCAGCCGAGAGCGTCAACGACGAATCACAGATAGGGTGGCAAATTTCAAATTTACATCATTCTTGTTTGTTGACTTGTAAAACGATCTGTCATGAAACATGTGATTTCTACTCTACCCGGATCACCGGTGACACTTTGCCGCCGGGGCGGACCGCTCCCACCGCCTCCCCACGCTACGCCACTGGTTCTTGAACTACCAAAAGGCTTTAGTATATACATTTGAAACATTCAAGAATTATAAATCTCAAAAATATAAAAAAAATTGTGAATTTCCGACTTTCTTAACTCCTTATAGCGATACTCGCATGAAATTCAGAAAAAAAAAACATCTACACGTTCATGGTTGTCTTGTCCCATCAAATTGCAATAACCCTTGATTAGTGCTTAAATATCACGTAAAATAAGGCATATCGTCTGAAGTACTCCCTGATAACTTCATTTACTATAAAGATTTTCATCCATCGTCTTCTGTCGAACATTAACAGGATATCGTGTTCACGTGTTTCCATTAAAACACTCTTTCCACTCAGCAATTCATCCGGAATGTGCAATATAAAGACATCTTAATACCTCCAGTTACATTACATGAACATTATTTTTCTTCTCCCATCAACAAATTCAACACCATTATAGGCAGCCTACCAATTATCTGAAGGTAGTAATCTTTCATGCAGCAACTTAATTACCTCTTCGCTAAACACAAATTGATTAGAATTGTTCCACAAAATCGGTAGAACTTATTTACGAGCTATAAATGAGACAATGAAGCTGCAAGTGCTTAACAATAGGCTTACGATTCCTTAGTTTATGGGACATAGACAGTCATTTTTAGGATCTTCTTCGAGAAAGGCTTATGATATATTTACGTTGTCTTAATTTATCTTTGTGAAATTGAAATTTAGTGGAGACTTATTTGCATGAGTTTTGTAGTTAACAAATTTGAGTATATGTAAGGGTATTTGAGAAAGAAATTAAAGGCGACCTGACAGATATCGGTGGAAGACTTTGTTTTATGAAGAGTCAGCTAAGAGACCTTGAAACGTAGTGTTACCAAGTTGAAGTTATATTGCGTACTAAAAATATTTCCGAAAAGTTTTTCCTTGAATGAATTCGCCCACTAATTTTTTTTAAAATTAAGTACCATTTCTTGTAACTTGTGGTTGATATAAAATTTCAAGCTTGGATATACGAGTGGGACATAATTATTTTTTCTGATCTCTTAGTCTGAGATTCGTTTGCACAAACAAAAAATACTCTGACAATGATGCTCAAACATCTGTTAATGAATAATTTCATCCTTAACGTAATTGTGGTCAATTTACTCACACCTTTGAAGAACTGAAACCATAAGGCACCTTAGTCTTAGTTTTGCTCTTAAAGTTTAACCATTTGACTGGCTCTATAGGGGTTTCTGAGGTCTAAAACAAGATTAGAATATTACAATTATCGAGAAGTTAAAAAAAGTGGGGTTTGTCTAACCATCTGTGAGCTGTATATTGTACTACAGACTAATCACGAGTAGGTACACCGATTTGCATATACAATTTTGTTTAAACAACGATTTTTGTTTTTACAACAATTTTCAAATTTTCTCAAAACAACTATGAGGATTTTGATTAAACTTTTTGCAAATAATTTCCTTAGTTTTCTTAATGAAGTTCGAACAAAAGCAAAGTGCGATTTTTAATTTCGATACATAAATTTAAACTCAAGATATTTATAGGGAAAACGAAAAATGTGGGTCTCGTAATTCTGTGTTTCTCTGTCTGTTCCACCACAGCCTAAACGGCCCGGCCGAAGCCATTCTTGTTTCAACTTGGTAGATGGTGTTTTTCCATTTTTCCTCCAGATCTTATTTTTTTGCTTTTTTTTTTAAGATCAAAAATAACGGAACCTGTCATACAAGGTTAAATCTCTATCGGTTCTATGTGGCTGGTAGTTGAGGAGCAAAAGCTCGCTTCCAGCTTTGCAGATTGTTGTTCTTATATGCAGACTTTAGCCCCTTTTTGTGGACTCAAGTTCGTATTGAAGTTACTTTTAGGTATTTCTTATTAGCCGTTCTTTATTTTCTTGAAACGGAGGTCCTCCAGCCTTTTACCTCAATCCGTATGGCTACTTTCCGATAGTCTAACATTATATTCCCTGCCAAGTTTGAACCACTCACTGAAAAGAAGCTATGTTTCTACTGAAGGTGTTTGGAAATTTAATACGTAAAGCGGTGGGTTGGCTTCAGCATCACCTAACGAAAGTAATCGAAGTATTAAGGTCGAATATGTGCAGTGGGGATATACTATTCTTAGGATTTAGTTGTGGTCCTGCAAGGAAATCTAAACATTTTATGAGAAAGCATCTGAGGAACTTCTGTTTTCAAATTGAAAGAAACTCCCATCTTTTGTTGCAGACTACATAATTGATTTGATCACGGTTTCGACTATTCAATGAGAGGCAATGAGGACGTCCAGGTTTCTGTACTCTTTTGCTTCTTCGACTTATTCATTATGCAAGGTCAATTTCTTATTTATTTCCTAACCGCTCATTCAGGTTGGGGAGATCAAGATTTTTGATTTAGCAGTTCTTAGATTCTAGAAAGTGAAATATGTCCGCAGCGTGTGGATTATGACATTTGGATCTACCAATACTCGTATGGCTGGCTATGTCATCCGATTATAGCGAATGAGTTAATCCAATACAAACTGTGGCTAAGGTGGTAGCCTTGCTTGACTCCTGGTTTGGATTTAAACGATTTGACGTTTGACGGATGGGTAGTCACAGAAAATAATTGTTAGGAATCCAATCATGTCCTCAAAGTTGAAGTATCACTGCTTCGACTGGCTGTCATCTGGTTGCATTTAACAACTGCTCCACCGAATGAGCTTGAAGAAAATATTATAAATCAATTTTTAACAAACTTGATATTTTAAATAAAATTAATTCCTTTACCTACAGTTAGGGCTTAGTCCACCAGTCCTCACTCATTTGAGATAAGATCTTCTCTCGACCCAACAGATTCTAGTGTTTCGTTTCTAATTATGCATATAACTCTCTGCTTATCCACATTTTTTTACCAATTAAATTAAACTATCAACTAGATCCCAATGAAACTGTAGCCATCAGTTGTTAATGTGGTCTCTTTAATACCTTCCCTTAAAAGCTTAGTCATGATTTTTAATAATTTGATAATTTGAAGGTTCAAAATGAGTGTTCCTTTTTTGAAACTAATCATTTGAAATCGGCCTCAACTGGAAATACAACATAACCCTTATTTCATTGCTTGATTTATAAAACCACATCAACCTCACCTCATCAAAAGACCTCAGAAAAACTCTTCTACTCTGGTTTTCATTAACAAGGATATTTGTTCGCCTCATTAGGCTAACAAATTACCCTTATGGTCAAGGACTTGAAAAACTTTCAGAAAATAACATAATTTACCTTTCTCATCTTCACAAGAAAAAATATTATTAATAAATTCAATAGGTCTCATTTCTGTTGCAAAAAGGGACAACCATTTTTTTTTTTTTTTTTGATCTTTGGGGAGATTAAAAAGGGTTTTCATCGCATTTTTAACGTTTTTTCTTTTGGTTTAGTTAGTTTGAGAAATATTGGTACTTCTGATTTATTTATAAAAAAAAAACATCACTCTCATCTCCGCAGCTCCGCAAACGTTCGACTCTTTGAAGGGGATTTTCATCTTCGAGACCACCCGAAAAGGTTTTAAATATAGTTTATCTCAAAATAAAAAAAATTTAAATTAAAATATAAAGGACATTCATGCATGTAGCTTAAAGTTATTTTCTAAATTCTTGAAAAAATATATTTGAAATACTTATGTTGGACTTTATCCTTTTTGCAGACCCAATCCTTGCCAACAGACTCAACGCACATTGGAAACGATCAACTATGATGGCGATTGCAAAAGAAATCCCATTTAATTGGAAAATAAATTTAAGAAAAAAAACAATTCCAATGGCATTACACACTAAAGGATAACATTCAAGTGTGTTGTCCTTGTGGTTATAGAATTTCTACAAATAAAGACATTTTTATGGCCACTTTTAAGTGCAAACTCAACCATATACAATAATATCGTGAAGTTCCGGTCTTGGATAATTGTGCAATTACCCTCATCCAAAGAAGAAGAGGAAGTCCTTTCGACGTTAATTAATGTGTTGGTTTATTTATATCTCGAAGGATTATCCCGTTTAGTACCTTAAGAATAAAAGTTGAATGCTGGTAATATTGGCATAGAAATAAAATCAACCGAGAGCCAAGATGTCCATTAACTTGTCCGGTGCTCTATATCTGTAGAGAGAGTGAGAGAAGGTGTCCTTTTTGAAAAAAAAAGAAAAATATTTTGCTTTTAGAATTGAACAAGTTGTTGTGAATTCAGTGTTTATTTTTTTTTCTCTTCGAGGACATGAAAAATATAAAATGAGACATCCTTCTTTTAACACGTTCCACGAATTGCGAACACAAATTGTCCTTCTTATATCTCTCTATAAGGAGTTGTAAATTTCAACGGCAGCAGCAAGCATAATATAAAGAAGTAAAATGCATTGCTCCAGAGGACAGATGAGACGTCCTCTAGGTACTGAACTGTTAATATTTTATATTCCCCAAGAATGAAATTGCAAAGAAAATACAAAATGTCCTTATCCGTTTTTTTAAGAATTTTTTTTTTTAACACTTCAGAGAATTTTGTAAGCAAAGTTTTATTTTTTCCTCTCTCTTACCAACCATGAATGACAATGAAAAAAGTTTTTTTTTTTTTTTTTTTTTTTTTTTAAGAAATTGTTACGGTAGTTTGTAAGGAATATTTTTCTCCTTAAAAAAAAAATTGCATACAATTATAAATAGCTACTTATAATATAGAAACTACACACACAAAAACCGAGTATATACATAGATAATTGAAAAAGTTTATAAAATTAGTAAGATTTTATTTATAAGCTTTGCATTATTATAATTCCTATATTAGGCATTTGAATGAAATTAAAATATATATATATAAATGTATGTAAATTAATATATTCGCATGTTAAAGCTTATATACATTTTTTTTTTATATAAAAATAATAAATAAGTTTAAAACATATTTAAAAAAAATCTGTAAATTTAGAACGAAAATTTTCTTAAAAAAAAATTTTAATTAAATTATTTGTATTTTTAACAATATGATAATAATATAAAATATATTTTACTAAAAATAAAAAAAACTGATTAAATGTATTTATTGCTAAAAAAGTTTTGTCTATTTTCATTGAAATAATTGAGAAAAATTGAAGTTTGGAAGGGATTTGCAGGTACCACGCTTCTGATGGTGCGGTTGGTACTTCAGTTGGTGCTAGACCCTTGGCAGAGGGGATAAAATAATTCCTGAATAGACCTTGACTTCTTAATCCTACTTAAAGACCAAATGGCAATTGATACCATAACAATTAAAAAGTTTCTTTCTGTTTAAATTGTAGGACTACCTTTCGACTGGCTAATAGGATAATATTGCGATTAGATAACTTAACCAGTGCCCAGAGAGTGTCCTTGATCGGCAGAGAACTGGTAGAACTTTTTATCCTGCTTAAAAGTAGCCTCCCGTTTATTTTTGCAATTTTTCATCTTTAAGGAGCTTATCACTAAGCTGGTATAAAATAAAACACATTCACGCACACAGACTCAATAGGATAACGTCTGTAATGCAACTTATCATAATTAAAAGCAGATACACGTACCATCATGTGAGGAGTTTCATGCAGAGAGTGACTTTTTTAAAACGAAGTTTTAACTTTTTGTTTCCTTTTGCATTTTTCAATTAAAGGCCTTTTTTTCTGAACTGTTAAATGTATACCTTTAGATCACAACGATAAACTTTTCCTGCCATAACCATGACGATGATATTGTCATCGTGTTTTGATACCTTTTTTCCACCTTGATGATGAAAAAATACCAAGTATATATCACAGGATCACACAAGTTATAATGACACGATGAATTTTACTAGAAGAACTTTTCCCATTGGAATTGTTGTCTTTGGCCTCAGGGGGGTTATTATATTTTTTTTTTTTATTTTTTGTTTTAATGTGTATGCATGCATTTCAAAGGATAATGGTTTTTTTTTTTTTGGAAAAGTTTTAAGCTGTTGGTTGGTTCTGTTTTATGCCAAGGATGTCTATAAAACCTTTGAAAGTTCTATTTGTGTTTTGTAGGATTATTGTGAGACCTTGGGGGGCATTAACGATGGAAATTAAAGAGTGCTTATTACAAAAGATTAAACTCATTGGATTAAATGAAATATAAAAGTCTGACATCAGAAGATTTTTAGTCGATTGACAATATCGCACTTGGTTTATTCGGCTTTATTATATATTTAGGAAGAATATTGGTTCTTATGAGACAAAGTCAGATGTCACTATAAAGCTGATGTGACGTTAATAGTGTGTTTTGATAGTTTTGGAATTTCAAGTACGCTTTAAATTAGCCACCTCACTTAACTGGCAGCACTCTGCTCGGGGTGAGAGCATATGGATCCGTCCTAGATCGGGAGTCTTTTAAGAAAGTAAGTAAGTATGTTCTCCAATATACATATTTTTTCATATTGTTTTAACACAAATATTGAAATAAGGTTCATTGGAACTGATTTATGGGATTGTATTTTCGGTGGTTTCGTGCTGTAACCACCAGGCAACAGACAACATTTAAACAACTCTATTTAATTGTAAAAATTTACTACAAATTATGCTGGAGACATAAATTAGTACGATTCTAAATTCGGTGTCTTAAATTCTCTGCATTTCCATTTGAATAGGCTTCGTTTGAAGTAAGACTATTTTACTTTCAAATCGCCACTTGAAATTAAGTGACACAGTTTTTTGTTTCATTTTCCAATTTTAATGTAGGGCCATCCCATTCTTGGTTTCGATATGACATTTCTGTTTCAATCACATACGTACGTCAAACCGAACTGTCATCCGAGCCTGTATATGTTTGTTTTATGGTTTTGTCACACAAACATTCCTGAAGCTATGAGTGGGTTATTGCCAAAATGTGTCAATCAGTCATCGAAAATTATATTGTCAGAATCGAGTCCTGAAATAGCTTCCATGGAGGATATTTGCATGATGTTATATTTCATTTATAATGCCAGGATCCAAATAAAAGTTGTATACAAATCTGAATTATAAATGTGTTTTATTTAAATTTTCTTTCGAAACCAGACAATGGATGACCTTGTATTTCGTCCAAGAAGCTTTATACCATATGCAACCTTTGTGAATAATTCAAAGAATTGGAAGAAAAATATATTTTCAAAGTATCAAATAGTTTCTTGGAAAAATAAATCAATTAAAAGGAAAACTAATATTGTGAGATGCAAATGATTTTCTCTGAAGAAGTGACAATGTTGAAAAAGAGGACAAACTTTCAGTTTAAATGCCTTGTAGCTTTATTTTTCTTATTATGTGGGAATAAAAAGTTAACCACCCTCAAGTACACTTATTTTCATTTACATTTTGTTTTCTGCCTTTAAGGCATGTATACAAAACTTATATGTAAATTTAGTAAGAATTCTGAAATTGGTATAATTTTTCATACACAAATAGCATATAGCCTTGTGAACGGGATGAAGAACGATTACCTTATTAGGAAAAGTATTTCTCTTCATATTAGTTACATTTTTCGTTTTGATAAATTGACCTTCGACCATTTATCAAACTTCTCATGGTTTCAACTTTTTAGATAAATTCCAGCTTCATACAAATAGAAACTTGTATAAGCTGCCTTAACGTAACCTACTTACCTACTGGCGAATATAATTCTTACCAAAAATTTACCAACATAAAAATGTTTCCACATAAATCTATAAATTTATCGTCAGAACATTAAATTGCCATATGTATGTTTCTTAGCATCATCTTAACCTCTAGTTTCATAAGGATTTATAGAGTTTTTTTCTACACACAGAGTAAGGGTTGAAGGAGACACATGTGAGTTGTTCCTACTTGCTGATAAGGTATTGAAATTTCAACATTGAAGAATGAAAGTTGCTTTAATTTTAATACTTTTATCGCAATTCACCTACACCTATTTGACAATGGAAATATTCTTTGTTTGATTTTTCTCAATCGAAATGTTGCAATATAAACCCGTGCTGCTGCCATGTATTCTCATCTGGTGCGTTTACACTTGAAATCCAAACAAATTAACCCTTCATAAAAGCAGAATGCAATTCTCAACTCTAAATATGGACGTCATTTGTAAATTCACCCCACAACCAAAACACAAACCACAACCCACACCACCCACACCGACCACACCACACAGCGACTCAGCTTATTCGGAATTCGGATTCTCTCATCTCTTCAATACATATTCTATGTTATTGACTTCGTTGCACAAAGAGTGATGCAAAAGAAGAGAAGCGAGGTGAATTTTATCTCTCAGTTCAGCTGACATGTCTTATCAAGTTCGTTCTATTGTTTGCTCGTTGTGATCGCTGTGCATAAAAAAAAAATTATTAAAAATATTAATTTCAACTGTGCGGTATTAAAAGTTCAATAAAATTAATCATCAAGTATCAGAGTTTATTTTTATAAAAAAAAATCATTCAAATCGATCGTATAAATTGTGTTTTTCGTTGAAATTAAATTTTTCATTTGTGTGTTAGTTTTTTTTTTGCGGCTTAATTTCGAGCGTCGTCGTGCGTCGGTGGTGTTTTTGTGGGTGATGTGCAAAAAAAATCAAATGGAATTCGTAGCATATAATTTGGCGGTAATATTTGAAATGAATTTATTTTGAAATTGAATATGGTGAGTAAATTAATTTATACGTTCCATTTAGAAGAGTAGTCGATTGATTAATTCAGTTTTTAAATCATATTTGATTAAAAATGTCCCACTTTTTGTTATTTAGTATTGATTATGAGAAAAATCAAATGATGATGCATTTTTATTCTTTTTTTTTTATCTAGGTGAGTCTTGTGATTGCAAATAATTATTATATTGATAACAATTGGTGAGTTATTTTTATTGTTTTTACCTTTAATTTAAATATATTTTATAAATTTATATTATTACATATGAAATCTGTTCTTTTAAACATTGATTTTGGTTTGGTTTCTTTCGACGTTTTGTGTATCAAGGGTTTTTAGGTTGCAACATTGATTGGGGCTTCTTCTTTTAAATTGTATCAGAGTCATGGATCTAGATGAATTGCTTCCAATAGAAACTGGCCACGAGACTGAAAATCATTGTTAATAATACTTTTGATCATTAGCAATGGCTGCAGAGTTCAATTTTTGTTTTAGGTGGATATTTCGAGCTTAAATTTTAGAGGAAAGGAAAAAAAATAAGATTCAGGGTAATCAAAACCTTTTTTCCAATGAAATGTTGTATAGAATTTGCCATGTTTTCCAATACGGAGCGAAACAAATCCTCTTGGGATTATACACACGAGCTATACACATGAACCTATCACTTTCACTCGAGCTTCAAACTCGATTTCTTAAAAGACTACAATTTCTGACAAAAGTCGTTGGCATAATGTTGCATATCCCAGGGATGATTTTTCGTAGTACGAGTAAATTCTTGACATATCTCCATGTTATTGGAGATTTCACAGATGTTTTATTTTCTATTTTCTTCAGAAATAGTTTGAACCGAAACTCATATCCTGATTATAGGTTACTTAACTAACTTTTTCTGTAGGGAGCTAGTTTTTTTTTCGACTTGAAAAGTTGCTTCAAGTCATTGAATACAAATTCCTTTATCACAAGAGGACCACAAGATGCTCTCGTGTTTTTCTCTATGTCCTAGTCCCGGTCGGATATAGTTTTTATTTATACTACAACCGAACTTCATGATCCTGAATATTTTGCCTTTAAGATTGTGCAATATTGAACCCCATCGGGTGAATGCCATGAAAGAATGTGCCTTTTTGTTTGTTTTGTGCCTTCATGTTATATATTTGCATTGCAATTATGGCGGTAAAACCAAGATCCATGATTTGGTGGTATTTTGAGTCTCCATCCTGAAGACGATAAGAAGTCTCACCCGGTTTTTTTTGCAGATGATGGCTTTCTGTTTATCGGGCAGGTCCTTAGATCGAATGATGGTGGTCATTCAGTTGTTCTCTCTTCTGTACAACGTTGTAAGCTTCGTAGATCAATTTATAGGAAGTTTCTGGTTTGATTTTTGCATTCCCTTCCTTCACATAGTAGCAGGATTAGAGTGGATTGCGGTGGAATATCGCCTCTAGATATATCCACGATTCATTCAAAGGCACTTTTTTTGTTCTTTACGCCTTCCATCGAGCAAGAAAGGTTCGGAAGAACTAATTTCGTGCAACGCTATCGCTATGTACTCGTAATTGCAAACCAAGCAAAACCGAATACAGTGGCCGTTTTTGAAAATGTCAAATCAACGTCATTTTGATCGTCGTTTTTTGACGCAAATATGGCTTTTTCAAATATGCAAATCGTCCAACTTGCACAAAAACTGTTTGATCAACTTGAATCAATTTTCTTTCAACGCATTCGACGTTTACGAACACGCTTCCTGGCTTATCAATGCTTTTTGTTGATATCTCGATTTTCTTACTGCAAAGTTATACTATTGAACATTATGACTTCTTCAAACGAAAGTAATGCTTTTGCTGAAAACTTTACTTTTGGGTTTTCGAATAGTTGACTTTCGCTGTTTGTCATTTTTATTTGTATTCTATCATCAGTCTTACGTGTTTTCAAAAATATTATGAAAATTAAATGTTATTTTTTTGAAACAAATACCTTTCCCCTTCTGATGGCCAACAGTCTACGAATAGCATACTATTACATCTAGTAATAGTTCTTTTTTGCTTGTGAATCCTTTTATTATCCACTCCTGCCAACGAAACCCATTACCTTTCATAACAAATTCAAGGTGCAAGGATTCAAAGAAATAAAAAAAAAGGAATTCTTAATATTGCAAATTGTGCAGATAAACTGTGCATAAGAAACTGCCATAAGATATTGCACTGCATGTTGTTCCGGGCCACTAACCCTCCACAATTTCCATGCACATCCTGTTCTGTTCGTGCTTCTGATACTTCTAGCTTGTTCCTCTGCATGCCGGTGGCGCGGCTGTGGCGGCGCTCGGTGGCCGGCGTATAGGTTTGTCCTAGAAATTCTCAATAAAGAAATTTTGCAATAAGAAATTCTCGGATAACCAACTTTCTATATATACACATGTATATTTATGTCTTGATAAGTTTCCGAGAAAACAAAGAATAGAACAGGAGTAAAAGATTATGAGTGACGGAGAGTTTTATGTTAGGACGTCTACCAACCTTCCGACTAAGTCTCCATTCAATTTTATTGAAATGCATAAATCGTATCCCTGAATGGTTATTGCGGCTGGCAAATTATGTTGCTAAATCGTTATTGTTTCTGATACACGGAACTCGATGATATAAGTTTGTGTTTGTTTTTTTTTTTTTGAAAAGGGAAACTTTTATCAAGTTTGTTTCAAGGTGTTTATGGGAAAGTCTAATAAGGATTCTGATGATTCATTTTATTAAATAGTTTGAAGTAAACGTGAGATTATTTTCGAGCAACAAGTATTTTCTCGAATGAAAAAAATCTCCATTGGTAATGGACTTGAATAAGGAATTGGCACAAAATTTTAAATAGCTTAGTGTTAAGGAATAAGTATATACGTGCTTGACAATTTGCATATCTAGTCTCCTAACTTCTTCTCAATTTTAAACAATTCTAACTAGAATCGAGCTCAAATTCTGAGACGATAGTTAGCAATAAAATATTTTGAAATTGAAAGTTAGTACTATACTAAATAGATAAAATAGGTATTGGATGATTTTAACTTTTAAATAAATTGCTAGAGAAAGTAGGATGCTAAATTTGACTCAAATTTGCAATATCGTCTACTTAAGATAAGAAAAAAGTCATAACCTAGGGTATAGACACAACTTTTGTCAGGCCTTTGCAAGAGCTATCACACTAGTCTTGAGGCACTTTTCTTCAAGCTTGAACAAATAATTAAAACTCCACTTTACATTTTTTTTTTTGATCTTTTGAAAGTTTCTGAAACAATTACAAGTTGTCATCCTCCATCACGACTTTGTGCATTCCATCGATGATTTTAGGAGTTGTTATTTCTGCAGGACATCTAGAGCTTTGACCATATATTGTCCTTCTTTGATCTTTTATTTTATTAAGAATCTCAAGTTTTTCGAGTTGCACGCTGACGTCGAAGAGGCTATGTCCTTAGCTTCTGTTTTACACTTTTAAAACAATAGAATCCTAGATCAAAGCATTTTTCGAAAATTTCTATCTTCCTGGAAATCTCAATGGCGGGCGTCTTGAACTCTTTTGTTCAACAAATATATTGATATATTGATCAAAGTCATGTCATTAAACTTCGTGCATAAGTCATTTTCAGAATGCAAGTGCTTGCTGACACCTTAAGTATGTCAGCTTCGGGGCTTATCAGCCAACCCTCGTAGATACCGGCTTAGGTACTTGGATACTACTTGTACCGTTACGGTATATGTTAACTGGAAATTTCATCAATTTCTAGCTCTTAAGAGTGCAATATTTTTTTAGCCAAAGGAACCAGAATCCACTTTTTCTAAGGTCCTTGATACCCTGACTCTGATTTTACTTGATCCGTTCGCTGTATTAGGTTACGTTTTCTAGATTTTTTAGCTAAAGGGTGCATAATCTGTTGTTATTTTTTAGGTTTTTTTAAGAGCGCAAATATATTTGTCTCCAAAAAAGTTTTAAAGACAGTACCTATACAAATCTTTCCTTTCAGAATTAATTTTTGAATTTTACCAATAACCTCTTTATTCTTCGAGGTATACTGCGGTTTCTGCCACAGAAAGTTGATTGACTACTGATCACCTTTGTAATCTTTGTTTAATGGTTTTGAGAGGTTGCTCTTGAACGTCTTGTGCGTCGACTTTTCGACCACACAGAAGTCGCCTATTCATAGTGCTATGGCCGACCTAGTGGATTAGAAGAACCGCCATTTCATGCTTGACTAACCTTCGAATGAATAAATAGAGGAGTTCATTAGGTTGAAAAATAAACTTTTTGCCGAAGACATCACTTTTGCAATGTGACTCTGAAACAGCTTAAACAAAAATAATCTATTCTGGTTGACCCGTTGTATAGAACCTGGTTAGAATAATATCGTGTGTACTTCGACTCTGGTGTCCTGTACTATCCAAGGCAGTTTCTAAGACACTAGCTCTCAAACACACGAATCTTTTCCATTCCAGTTTGGGTAACTTCAAACCCCTCCTGGCACCCATGGGATGAGGGCCATGTAGTTAATAACTTTCACCCTACTTTCAAGCCAGCTGCAATAAAACAAGATTTTATCAGGGCAAAAGCTTCCCAGTCCTGGTTAGAGCAGCATTTATATGTCTTTCGAAAAACAATTTTCTACAATTTTACTCGCCGCCGCTGTGTATGTAAACTTACGATCGCTAGTTTCCGCAAGTTCTTTCTTGTATCCTTTTAGGCTCAATGCAACGGAGTTCTAAAGAATAGTTCCAGATTTCTACAAACTAACTTTCAAATTCATGTCATCACAATGTTGCTGAATCTTGTCGAAAAACATAGGCACATTTTTTCTTCGAGATAAATTCATATTTTTAATTTTGGTGGGGGCTTAACCTCTGCGAGACAAGGATTATCTTTAGTACGAAAGTTAGTGGAAAAAGAGATGGAGCTGCAGACATTTCCCTTCGTTCCTCCAATGAGTTCAAGTTGATTATTTCAGGCGCTCTAGATAGGGAAGTCTTATTAAATAATTGTTCCAACACAGACATCGCAGAGCGAAGCGGAGGAAACAACTATCGACGCTCTCGATTCTGGAAATGTTAATATGTCGTCAAGGAGACAAAAATTGAAAGGCGTATTCAAGGATTGGGTGAACGAAGGTTATGTATAGGAACCGGGTCGGTTAGGGGTTGGAAAATTCCTTGAACAAACGTTTGACGAAGCTGCACTAGCTTTGAGTCTAAATGAGCTCCTAGTCACATAATATGCCAAAGTCACGAATGAAATAAGAAGAGGGTATGGGTTGATTAAGGAGTTGGTATAGACGTAGGTATTCTGTTTTCAGTTCTAACTCCTGAACTTTTTCTCTAGTAAGATCTATTTTTACTCACAAGAGCATGTTTGTGTGACCCAGTCGTGCAAACTTTTTGGTTAGAACTTTCTATTGAATATTGATTTTTCACAGAAAGGAAGCTTCAGTCTTATTGAGAAGACGATGTGTCAGAAGATGAAGACAAGAATTAGTAATTCCAAAGAGGTATCTGAAGAATGTCCTTCAAGTGTGTTACAATCCCCCACAAAGAACGACGAATGACATTTTGCAACTCAATGGATGGTTGTGTCTAATGTGTTAGACCATTCGTTGGTAGATTGGGAGAAATGGGTAATAATGTCATCTGAAAATATAGATGCCACGCAATTTAATTGGCATTGTCTCTACTGAGAAAGAGAGATTCATGATTGTGTCAGACATATTTGTCATTGATAAAATAATTACCCATAATTGCATGTGTTTTGGAAATGTCAATAAAAGTCAATAAAAGGAATTTGGATTTGGCGATGAAAGTTTTGCGAAACTAACAAGCTTAAGCCGTAATATCGATTTCAGTTTTTGTTCCAAAATAAGAGGGACCTTGCAACGGTTTTCATCAAGATGCTTTTTGAATTAAGTCGGAAAGTCGTAGAAAAATAAATCTAGCCTAAAATTGTATAAGATTAAGTTTTCAAAAAAAAAAAAAAATTTAAAGTGAATAAATTACGCAAAAAATAAACTAGGCTTAAGGTCTCTGAGAATTGTATCGCAATCAAATTATTTTTATTTTCGACCGACTTTTCGTTTTCCTAGACTCAGTGATATAAAATAAAACTTTCCAGTATAAATCTTTTTGTTCGCGAACTTCTTTGAAATCGCTTTACAATCGAATCGCATTATGTACCCACTCACATTCTAATGGATGGCTTATGGATAGGCGTCATAAATCTTCGACAAATTCTCCCAATTCTACATCAGTTGATCCAGACTTGTAATCATTTTGAATGTAAATAAATTTTGAGTTTATTTAGAAGAAAACTCAAATTCAAGTCAATAAAATTATATACAGCAAATACCTTATAAATTACAAGACAACGACGACTAAATCTATCAGAGGGAATCAATACTGCTAAAATTTTGGAAGTTCAACTTGGATAGCGTTTACAGAGAATCCCTTGTTCATCAACATGAGGGTGTTTTTCTTTTCTTTAGATTGCAGCATAAAAACATTCCCAATAATTTTAAATTAAAAATGAAACGAACATAGTTTGGGGGCTCGGTTTAACAGGCATCACTTTAGAACTTGGAAACAAAAATCGGGCACATTCCCTCCATTCAACGATATAAATTCCTTTTAACAAAAAATCGATTCCTATTAATCGGGCAGAAAGATTGCACAAAATTTGTCAGCTTAATACCCTGAAAAAAGGGCAGTAAAGTTTTCAGTTCTGCAGGTCAAAACATGACATCAATTTGGAAGAATATCCATTCAAGAGCTGTCCAAATCTGAAAACCAAAATCTTCTGTGAAGATAAGAATTAGTAATGTTTAAATTTCTTTCGATCTGTAAAACAGATAATTTAAAGGTTCTCAACTGTGGAGGTTCTCAAAGTGTAGATGTTCTCAAACTTGTTGTTTTAAGCTTTCTCGCATGATAGTTTTCTCGTAGGATATTTTTCTCGCATGATAGATTTCTCGCCAGATAGTTTTCTCGCATGATTAATTTCCCGCATGATGGTTTTCTCTCATGATAGCTTTCTTTCGCATGATAGACTTCTAGCATCATTGATTTCTCGCATGATGGCTTTCTCACATGACAGATTTCTTATATGATAGCTTTCTCGCATGATAGATTTCTCGCATGATGGTTTTCTCGCATGATAATTTTCTCGCGTTATAGGTTTTTTGCAAGATAATTTTCTTGAATGATAGTTTTCTTGCCTGATGGTTTTCTCACATGATAGATTTTTCGTATGATAGCTTTCTCGCATGATAGATTTCTAGCATGATTGATTTCTCGCATGATGGATTTCTCATATGATAGCTTTCTCGCATGATAGATTTCTAGCATGATAGATTTCTAGCATAATAGATTTCTCGCATGATAGTTTCATTGCATGACAGTTTTTTTTGTGTGATAGTTTTCTCGCATTTTAGATTTATCGCATGATGGCTTTCTTGCATGATAGATTTCTCGCATGATAGTTTTCTTGCATGATAGATTTCTCGCATGATAGTTTTCTGGAATAATAGTTTTTTTTTTGCATTAAACTTTTCTCGCATAATAGTTCTCTTCCATGAGTTGTTTCAGCAATTTGAAGAACAAATTTTATGGATTGGAAGATATTTCTCTAATAACATCTTATTATCTACAACTTGAACCTCTAGAGTAAATTCCTCTGATTTAATGGTTCATGGTTAATACTATTAAGTGGATGATTTAGGTTTTTTAAATCTAAAATTTTGTCTCAACTTTTAGACTTTTTTCCAAATTTAGACTTTTTTCTTCTTGCTGAGCATGTTATCCTTGAATATGCTACAGCTTAAATTCCAGAAAAAAGATCCAAAAATGAACCATATTGACACTTTTCAGAGTTAGTTGGAGTTAGTTATACGGATTCATCCCATACTCAACTCAGTCTAGAATATTCATAATATACTTGCTTATAATTTTTTGAATGCAACATTTTTAAGTTCCTTAGGTAAGCTGATCTGAAGTCCATAAATTCCATGAGTTTTAAATATGAGTATGTAGGTATACGAAATTCCGTTAATATTTTCAAAAAGTCTGGTATACAAGTTCGGCTAATTTTGTTTCCTAAATTATGTATGTTCTTATTTCAAAAACACGAAGTACTTCATTATAATTTTCCATGTGAATGAACATCCTTCCAAAAATCCCCAGTAAATAATTTAACGATCCGAAACTCATACTCGTCGGTGTTCCAAGTCATTATTGTCTCCCTGAACTCTAACTTTAATGAAAAGAGTGTACCATTTCTCTGATTTTATGCTTTTGTTTCTCTGACTCTTTGGGCTGAGTGAAAATTTATTTGGACTCATTAAAAGCTTCAAAACACAGGAGTTGTGTGGGTTTTGAAAATGTAGGTTCAATCGAAATGAGTCTTCGTTTACGTTTATTTTCTTATCAAGATTAAGAAATGACATTTCAATTACACGGGCTTGCAAATATCTGTTAAGTTCTCGAGACAAGAAGGTAAGGCAAGTTCTATAAGGGTAATTTTTCGTGCTAAGCTAAACACCCACATCCATTTTCGGAAATGAACTCCGGTTTCCGGAATATTTCCGTTAGCAAATTGAAAAATGGTTTTCAATGGAAAAACGTGTCAGAAAGCAAAAGACCTGTGTTCAAAAAAAAAAAAAAACTAAAAAACCGATTTATACTTGCTCGTGTCCACCAACGTGTAAACCTGTGTCATTGTTCAAAACAAAGATCTTATTTATTCAAAGAAAATAATTCCTTTGAAGAACAGAAGCAGAGATTATTAGATGGATTACCCCAAACCAGAGGACTCACTGATGTCCTCCTCAAATTTTTCATTGATGAAAGGTCTCTTCTTGTTTTGGCCTTGAAAAATGAATTTCAATATAAAGAATGACGAAAAATCTATATAAGGGAGTGAAATGACAGGCAACAATATTATTTCATCAGAAAAACATCAAACTGATGAAGTTGCCGCTATTATACATTCACATGCGAGTATTTGTGTTTGATTGGTGTGAGAATAAAAAATTACTAGGGAACCTTTTGTGCTCCCTGTCGCCTTTGATAAGTCAAAGAATATTAGATTTGTCAGACACACATCTTCCTCCAGATAAAAATACCTTATTTATTTTTGTTGTGTTTGTTGTGACTTTTCAAAGTCGTCGCACTCTTCGAAGATTCCTTTTTGTGGATGGAGAGAGAACTAACTTTTGATTAAATACAAACGAATGAAAAATGAAATCAAGACTTTTTGAATTAAAACAAAATTAAGGACTTGTGCTAGGAGTTTTACTAGCCGAGTTTTTTTTAGTTTTTAATAAATTTTCTTTATGGAAAAAGTTATAAAGTTATTAAGGTTTTATTGAACCTTGAAATAAAAAAGTCTCGCATATAGAAAAAGATGAATAGAAGGACTGTATTGAAAGGACCAAGGACAAAGGGATGAAATACAATTTGGTTATTTATTTTTAAATTCGATTGAAGTACCTAAATGGATTGACTGATTTGCATCAAATTTGGTACCGACCATTATTTATGATGAAATTCCCTAGAGGAAAAATGATATGCTTCGATGGTAATTGGTTTGATGTAAAAAGTGGCAATTTTACTTCTATCGAAATTTTTGATTAACAAAATGGTCTTCAACAGGGTGCTGTCGAATTCTGTTGAGAATTTAAACCAGTGAACTTATAAGGTTGTCTCATTCAAGCAATTCCCTATGCCATCAAGTCAAGGCCATCAGAATTCGTTTGCAGCATGACTTCGACAAGATTCAGGGATATACCGATTAAAGGTCTGCATGAATACATTCATTTACCTTCTCTGAGTAAGCACAGTACTTCAGTGTATTCTGTTCGTTGCATGCATAGAAAGTAGTGTACACTGAAAATGAATACACTATTCTAAAAGAACAAACACTGCACACCATTCGATTCCTTTATAATGAAACGAATACACTGTTTGGTTTCTCTCCTAGGCTTGAATGCTTGAACCAAATAGAACAGAACAAGCCTAACAGTTATAAACACACCGAATACAGCGAACGCAGCGAGTATAAAAACGAATACACTGTTTGGTGTCTCTCCTAAGTATTTCTGGAATTATAGATAATTTTGTATAGCAAAATCGATAACAATTTACAAATTTTAATTATATGGGATTATCCGTGCAAATTTTAACTTTTGACATGCGTCGAAATATATAGACATTATTATTAAATATTCAGGTTTTGGAACTTATAATATTATATATATATCATTGAGTTTTAACTATTCTATTTATCAAATGAACCATCGAGATAGTGCGAAAGTGTTTGAAATCGAAAAAAATCATCGAATATTGAGACTTTTGGCTGCGTGCGTGGATAATTAACGTTTTGTATTATTGCAAAAATAATGTTTAACATAAGATTATTTAGTACAATTTTTGTTTTTTTTCAGATAAATGAAGGTCAAAATTAATTAAAACCATTCATTTTGAGTGCGTGCCTTCCTTATAAATAATCCTTTATGATATAAATTTTAGAAAAAACTGTGTCTATATTTTTAACATTGATCATGGGGCATTGTTTTATGGTCTGCATCATTATTTAAGCTATCTAGAGTAAAAAAACTTTGGCTTCAATGCGTGCTTCATTATGTACAAATTTTATGAAGTTAACAAAACGAATGTAAAAAACGTAACTGTTTCAAAAAAGGCACATTTTTTACTAGCACACCAAAGCATTGTTTGATTATACCCTTACAATGAGCGTAATTTAAATAGTAGAAACTATAAAAAAATGGTAAAAGTGTTAAACAAATAAGTTTTAAAAAAGAAGCTGTGAAGATTAACAATAAAAACCAAATCAATTAACTCGGTTCTTAAAATAAATAATTTTAAATTCATTTTTCTATACTTTATACCTTTATACCAGAGATCCAAAATAACCGTTGACCTTTATTTCCAATCGGTTTCTCACTGAGATTTATTTAATTCGCCAATTTCATTTTGATCTTGGTCTGTGATTTATTTTTAAAAATAATTTTTTTAGGTCTTTGGGTGAGATTTATCATTTATGTTCACAAATATCTCTTATCTGTTGACTTATTTAACTAAAAATAAATGGAAATGGTTAACCTTAAACCTTTTCCGTAGAAAATAAATCAAAAATGGTTAAAATGATAAATTATATTATTTTCTTTATGTTGCAAGTAAAACACAAAATAAAACCTTTAACACTTGATAGTAAACTTGTGTTATTTCCATTCTTGAAATTTTGTTTCGGCACTTTCACTAATCAGTTAATTCTTAAGTATTAAGCCTAACTAAAAGTA
Source organism: Philhelius festivus (assembly GCA_963931855.1). Taxonomy (NCBI): domain Eukaryota; kingdom Metazoa; phylum Arthropoda; class Insecta; order Diptera; family Syrphidae; genus Philhelius; species Philhelius festivus. The sequence continues at coordinate 4,519,888 of OZ007555.1, read as the reverse complement.
AACTCCCAAAAGTTTTTGAATTTAAATTGTATCGTCTTTCACTAAGTATAAAACTTAGAGAAGAATTTATTTTTATTCTTTATTTATTTATTTATTTTTATTTTTTTCTCTCAGCAATAAGTGATCACCGGTTAACCAAAACCTAAAAAAAATCAAAATAAAAGTTTCTCTCTGAGAAACCGAAAAAAATAAAATTTAAGTCAACTGGTTATTAAGTGATCATTTTCGTAAATCTCAACAAGTGAGAGTAATTTAAGAGACCTTTCAAAAGGTTGCGATTTACTTTTGATCTCTGCTTTATACTCTTCAACAAACAATACATATGAGTTATTTTGAAGTTTTTTATTTATTCGTGGTTTATAATAAATTGAAGAAAAACTCAAATTTACATGCGTGCCTTAATTTTTTTTTGTTTTTTCAAACTCAAGAAGTTAAAATTTACAGGGATAAGCCCATATCTTTCTTAAAAATGAAATATGTTCAAGGAAAATGTACTAAAATTTTTTTGCAAATTTTATAGAACATTATAATACAGTTTCTATGTCATTCATGGTAATGTTTTATATATTTGAATAAGAGCTTATTTGTAGACAAGATAATTTTTCAAAATGCGTTAGTAATTTCAAAACTAATGAGTGATATATGTGTACTGGAACAAGCCTTTAAAAAAAACTTAATTGAAAATACTTTTATATCAGCTTTCCTCTTAGATTTAAGGTTTTGTAATATTTTACATAATATGTTTATTTAAAGAATAAGCAAACCAATAATATAAAAATACTTATTTTCTCCATTTTTAATTTTGTATACAGATTTTACATTTTTAGTCAATGGAAAAGAAACACTACTTCAATTTCTTTTAATATTATTTTTTCAGATTAATCATGTAGAGTTGGATAATTTCTTTTCACAAATTGTATATTTGCTTTAATGACAGTATTCTCAGACCTTAATTTTATAGATCTGTTGACGATTTCGGAAGTTAGAAACTAGTTTATGAACCATCTCGTTTGAATTGTTTTATGAAAATTGTTTTTTTTTTCGAATCCTTATGACCAATTTTAGTGTGTAACTTGTTGAATTGATCGTAAAATATTGTTCGGCATTATCTTAGAGCAGGGTTGGGGCAATAAATGAGTTTTAATTTTTGTTCAATATTCAGAAATTTTTCATCAACTTTTGAATTTTTAATTATAAGAACCTATCCCAGTTTTGCTTCACACAGCTTTTTAGTATTAAATTTGGTGTCAGTTTGGAAAAAAATTTAAACAAAAATAAAGATGACCATATTTCATTGAACTATTGACCTCAATCATAAAGACTCGTAATACTCAAGTTAGAATCGATACAGTAAAATCGGCATTTTTTCACGATTTTAATTTTTAATCTTATAGAGAGAAATTAAATAAAGTTCCTCTACCTCGTCTCCCGTTGCATATATCAAGTTATTGCCTATGAAACATTATAGAGAATCATTACGATAGTAAATTTGCATCATAAGATTCTTAAAATTATTCAATTTTTCATCAACTTTTGAATTTTTCATAAAAAAAGTTGAAATTAAAAAAAACTTTACCCATTCTTTTAATATGGTCAGTTTTACCCTTTCCCAATAGTTCTTATCAAAATTTAGCTTGAGTTTTCCACTTTCTTTATTGATCTTCACCTTAATGATCGGATAATTTGATTAAAAGTTAAAGTAAAATTTGCCGTGAACAACTTTTCTATTTGTTCACCCTCACATTCTTTAGCAATTGAAAGTTTCAGTTCGCTTGCTGTACTCGGTGTGTTTAGTGTATTATTTGGTGTTTTCGATATAAACTCGCTGTATTCGATGCATTTGAGAAAACTAATCAAATGGTGTATTCGTTTCGAGTGAATACACGATTCTTTTGTTTTGGTATGGGGTGATGATTCATTTGTTTTGTTTTAGAAGAAGTGAAAGCAGCAAAAAGTGTATTTGAAAAAATATAGAATGGCTTGGAAGTGGTTTCAAGCCATTCGTTACAGATGTTTAATACCGATGACCGAAAGTAGAAAATTGACTTTCAGAAATCCTTAGAAAATAATCAAGTAAAAATCAATTAAGTTATCATATGACCACATGGGTATCCACTGGTAAATTAATGTGTTGTGAAGAACCATAACATGTGTCAATAGACCTCCTCCGACCAGGGCTGAAGGAAGTTATGACCTAAGACGGCCTTTTTACCGACCAATTGAACTAATGTCCATTCTTTCATGGAAACTCTGATCAACATTCAACTAAAGAAATATCTCGAAGAAGGAAAGTTATTAAATGACCAGCAGTACCGCTTTCGTGGCAAAACGTCTACTGGTATATTCGGTGAGATATCCTGGAACCAATCCTTATATCATTTTGGAAAATCAAAGGTAATTGCACTTGATATTTTTAAAGCATTTAATAGGGTTTGGCATGAAGCTCTTTTATCGAAAATGCGTGTATGTGGTACCGAAAAGTCTCTCCTTCGTTGGATTAGAAATAAACTTTCGAACCGCTCAATACAGGTTTTATTGGACGGTTTCGAGTGTGATATTCATAAAATAAATGCTGGTTCGCCGCAAGCTTCCGTTTTGTGTCCGAAACTCTTCCGTATCTTCATAAATGATATTTGGCCTGAAACTTCTAATCCACTTCGGCTATGGGACTGGAACTAGAACGGTTTTCTAAGGTAATTCTTCTTCGGATCACCACTAATGTATCGTTCGTGAAGTAAATACCAACTCCGAAGTAGATGAGCTCCTTAACAAATTCGAAATTGTTGCCATCAATAGTCGGTGGACCAACAAGTTCCACCTGATTTCCAATTCTTGTATTCCTCTAACACTAGAACCGTGCAATCGTGCTTTGAGCAATGCTCATCAATTTACTCTTGCGGACAATTAAGGATGTACTATTAGGCACAGAGGTTCTTTCTGAAGCTGCACGACACGAATGTAGAATCCTCTACACAGCTCTGCTTTTCCCTGTCATTGTGTTATGTAGAAATTCAAAACCAATGTACATTGGTGACTCCTTTTTAATCCTCCCAACTGGCCTTTATGTTCGAACTCTGTGGTCTAAGAAACATATAAAGGGTATTCACATCCCCTTTAGTATACGTAATTATAACAAAAAAGATCGCCGTGAAGGGCTCTATATTGCAGATGGTTGGGAACAGCCGATGATATACATATGGTCCCAAATGGTTGAACAGATTTGTTAAATATAGTGCCCTCGGTGTCAACGATCGCCCTGGGTAGCACCTACTCCAGAGTGAGTTTAAAAAAGTTACTGGATAGTGTATTTCCTTGACAAAACCCTGTGCCTTTTTGGTATTGTTCGGAAGAGCCTTTCCTTAATTGCACATTATACCGAATTTCCTCAATATCACGTGGTACATCTGGATCAGTTTTCTTGAAATCCCGAGTAATCTCACTCCGCAAATCTTCCCAGTTTAGCTATAAGTCACGATTTATGGCATATGATTTATGGTTATTTTAACCAGATTTACAATCTTTCGAATAAATTTCTTTCAAGAAAGGGATCTACTTGAATATTGAACACAACAATCCTTCTTTTCACTTTCACTAGAAAAATGTGTAAGTCTTGACATGTGACATATACTCGATGTTCTCGACCCATAAACACGAATCTATTGACATCAATCCCCCTTTAAACAAACACCAAAAATCTGCTGTATATTTTAGAAAGGATTAAATACCACTTAACCCCACTTTTATACCAATAATAATTTTCCACCAAGCCACACACAAGGAAATCAAACAAAATCGATTTATCTCTATGGTAGGATAAATGCGGCTACACAGCAAATAACGCATTTTTTCTCTTCTGCAAACCACGTAGATGATAGTGACAGTTGAAAATGTGAGCTGAATTTTTTATTGCAAATAACCATAAAATGAACGAAAAAAAAATTAAACAACATATAGCGTTCCGGAAGATAAAATAAATGGCATGGATAAGGATATATTGCAGATGAAAATTCCACTTAAAAGAAGGTCTACTCAAATAATATGAGTAGGAATTCCGATAAGAAAATGTTCGGATAAAAAATGTCTTCAAGGCGAATCTTCCGATTAACATGATTTGAAAGTAAGTGATAGTGCGTGCAGAATGACTTTGTAAACTGGGAGGGTGTCACATGACGGAAATACTAAATTTGAGCTTAAAAATTACACAGTAAACAAAAACAACGGGTACAAAATTATCGTGAATTGTACTCGTATGTCATTATAATGATATACTTTATTTGCACGACGTAAAGTATGCTGATTTAACATTACTGTCGAAAAACTGGGGTATTTTTTTTTTTTTGGAAAATGTATTCATTTTTGTCGAGAAACAGGTTTCTGGTAATAAATTGCTTCTTGGCAAAAGCACGTTCATAACATTAAATGCCTAAAACATGTCAAAAATAATGATATGGAAGGAACCACTGCTGGTCCTTTATGTAGTGTTTGCTAAGCTCCTGATCGAAGTGAAGTCGCAGGTAGATCCTTTCCGGTATCCTTTCGAAAACTTGAAACTCCATCTCAGTCTTGTAGATTATGCACCAAACTTCAAAGCTGCGCTGTTTGCTTGTTAAGTCCGTTTACTCGTTTCATCCATAGCGGCTGCAGACATTACAAGACCCATCTGACTTTTTTAAGCTTAATTCTTGAGAACCCATTGAATCATAGCAATTCGTTGAAGTAAATACCCATTTCGCGGTGTATTTGGGTATTATTGTAGACCATTGGATTTATACAATTTTCAGCTGTTCGAATCACTCTACCCGTTGAGTTTTTCTTAAAAAAAACTATAAGTTCCGATTCGGAGGTGTTGATTCTGATACGCATTTTTTTCCAGAGCTCGAACAGTCTTTTTGTCGGAATTTGGCACTATTTGTGCTATTCTTCACTTTTGTAAGAAATAGCACTTGATGAAGTTGACTAAGATGATTTTAAGAAGGATCATCACTGTTTCTTGCAAGAATTTTCAGAATGAAGTTAGAAACTCAAACTTATGGAACTGACATTTTTGGCTTTAAATAGCCAAGAAACTATTAAAACTCCTCCAGACTGCCTAAAGGTGTGGGTTATGCATTTTTATTTAATCACTTGCTGAATTACTGCCATCAAATCTCACTTCTATGTTTTTTAATATTTTACGCGCGATTTAGATTACCCTTTACATGTTTGACACAGCGTTAAATGGATTCATCGGATTCGTCTAGGAATTACTGGGTGCGCAGATCAGTTGGGTGTGAAATTTACTTCGGAGTACCTGGCAATCGTGTTCTGACTTTTTCAAGGAAGTGACAAATCCTCCAAAAGCATCTATTCTAATGAAAAATGCTTCTCATCTTAGCTATTTGGACTCGATAGAAAATTGTAGGTTCCCTTGATTCCTGCTGATAATTTTTAAACAGGAATGGTAGGTTAAAAGATGTAAGTCACAAGGTTCGGGTTCTGTACGGACAGTTGATGGCCTAAAATGTATTTTAACTTATTACTACGAGTACCTTTGCTGTTTTTCACTTCTGGGGCAAAAGGTATCACTTGCTGAATTACTGTCATCGAATCTCACTCACTGATGTTTGAATGCAGGTTCTGCTTAATGGATACTTCGACTATACCCAGGACTGCTGGATCTCCAGAGGTTTTGTGTGTGAAATTTTCTTTAAAGAAAATAGGAACGCTTCCAGTTATTTGTTGTGTTGACAATGACTCTTAGTTCCTTCTGATAGTTGATTCCATGATTGGTATTTTTTTTAACTGGGACTCCTTTGATTTCGTCCAGGCATCAGGTGCTAGTTTGATAGATTAATGTCTCTTCTGAAACTGGATGTTGATGTTGTGTTTGTTCAGAGATTCTTTATTCAGCCGCACTACACGAATGTATAATGATTTACCAGGCCCCCCCTATTTCGATATTCAGTCTTTCAATACCAATGTTAAAAAATTGAAGTTAGTACCATAAAGTTAGGTAGTTGCTTTTTGCTGCGTTAGGTCCCCGTTGGTGGATCCTTTGGAGTCATTTTTCCTTAGAATCTGTCTTTGATCATATGGATTCAAGACGCATTTGGGAAGATTCTGGTATCTATAACTTTTGATTGGTGGTCATCGATTTTGTGTTCCAGAAGGTTCCAATCTGAAGGTTAAAACAATCAGTCGTCTGGAGTTGATAAAATTGGTCTCCGGTAAATCTGTCGGTAGGAGTTTGGGTGAGTTAATGCATCACCAGTATAAAAGATCGCAGTATAAGCTATGTGTATTAGGCTTTTCTCTGAGAGTAATAATGTCCTCGTACATTTGAGGCACGTTTATTTTTGAAAGATGCAGACAAGGTAACGCATAATGATGTTATATTTTCCAAACAAAACAATTTGTGCCAATAAAATCAATTTTAATATTTTATTTCTTGATTGGCATTGGAAAATAAAAACAGACAAATCACAAAAAGAACAAATATCAGAATTTTTTCTTTTATTTTTGATACCCAATGTCATATGCATGAGTCCTGCTCCTGCTTTGCGTCATAAGACTAATTATATTTAATTTCTATTCTCATAAAGAATTCAATACGACCGACACGTGTAAGGTGACAATCGAAGCAGAAATAGAATACGATATACCATTATCATTTTAACACCCAAACATTCACCACGCTTTTCACTCCTAAGGAATTTAATATCTCTCGAGTAGAATTACCCAAACATGCGTGTTTTTTCTGAAGCTCTGAGAATTGAATGGATTCTTGCAATTCCTTTGGTATTTAAACAAAGCCTAACACACCAATATTGATAACATTCCTGATTTATTGATGAGGATGACGATTTGGATTTTTGTTGGAAAACTTCTCCGTCTCACTTACCAAATTTTGTTAACTTAAAAAGGATATATCTATAAATATTGGTAAAATATAAAATATGCAGGACATGTCCTTGTTATTAAGTTGATAGCAGTTCTTTTGTAATTTGGTTAAATTTTTCTCTCACGATAAATGTTAAAGTTCAAAAAAACCCTGAAATATGTAAATATATACCTTTTAAATTGAATAATCCTTTTATCTACTATTGAGTGGGCTTTTGTGTATATTTCTGATGAGCAGATGGTTAGTTGGGAAACGAGAATTTTTTTTCGGTTCACATTCTTTGAATATTGATCCTATTCTATGATTGACTTTCATTTATATTCGCCAAGTAAATCAATTTGTGATGAATTTTAAAAACGTTTGCGTTGGCAGACTCAAGTGTTAGTTGGTTCTTATAATAAATTGGACTTTTATTGCCTTTCTTTATTCTTGATAGTAGGTTGTGTAAGGTCAATATCGACATTGATTTTTGATTAATGGAAACATTTTTCAATTGATTGAAGGTCAATTGTAAAATGGGATTTTTTTTGAACACACAATGAAGATTGCAGAATAGATTACTTATTAAATTATTCATAATAGTTTTCGGTGATATATTTTTTCTCATAGCTCGAGTAAGATAGTTGAAAGTAGATTTTCTTTCTCTTTTCTTAAAGACAGAACTATGATAGTCGAAATCTCCTTGCAAAAAGAATGCTCTAAGATTTCCTATTTGTTGCAAGCAACTTCCTCTTCTGCTTTCATAAACGTACTTCATTTCAAGCCATATTGATGAATGGAAACAAATATAGACAACCGGTCCGCAGGAACTCCTTCTTTTAGTTCAAGGCTATTATATGGCCTAGTACTGAAGGAATAAAGTATAAGTATCGCACTACTACAAGAAAGAGTGGAATAAGTAAAAAGTAGTAAAAAAAATTATTTCTTCTCCAATTCTTTCGTCAAAGTTATTGGATTTTTTACAAACACAACATTAAAAAAAAAAATTTAATAAAAATCGTTGGAGCCGTTTTCGAGAAACTTAAACAAAATAAACGTGTTTTTATGGTAGAAAGCCCTTTTTAGATTGGTTTATGCAGAAATTCGATTCGATACTCGGGGTCAAATTCCTAAAACTGCGAGCGAGTGGTCTACTGGTCTATTGATTTTAGATTTTAGAATTGAATTAGATTCGCTTCAATAGCACAATGTGTATGGTTTCAAAATATTAGATCGAATGTTCTAAGTTTCTGAATTCAAAATTAATTCTGCAAAAGAAACACCAGGCCAAAACCATAATCCAGCCTTATTTGATAAGCAGATTGTGAACTCACGTCATGTAGAGAAAGCACACGGAGGTCCACTGTTATGTCAACATGTTAATCGACAATCCCTTGGTGATATCAGATAATATATGTATGTATTTGAGCTAACCAGGAAATAACCTCGATTGGCATATTTTTTTTATCGAACTCAAAGCGTGATCGATGATCTGCTAGAAAATGTCCACAAATCCCTTTCATTTACAGATCAAACGAGTACCAAAATGACACACTTCAGCGCTAATCAGTTAACCCCCGAGCCCAACTTCGGAAGTTCTGTTAAATTAAGAAGTTCCTTCTACCACACTACACGAATGTGGAATTCTTTATCCGATCCAATGTTTCCCTCCCTTCGCGATATTTGGAGAGTCGGAAACAAAGTTTATCGGTATCTCCTTTAAGACTTTGAATAATCCTTTTTATGACACTCAACATATAAAACAAAATATTCTTTCAAAATAGCTTTGTTTGGCCTTTAAGTCAACAAAAATTGGCGTTTCGTCCCGGCGATCTCACATGGACTCATCGGTTGACTGTGAGGGGCTTGTCAATATGCATTTTTTTCACTGAACGAAGCTTCTCTTTTTGGCCATTTCTACCTACACTCTCTAGTGATGTAGTAACACATCCTCCAAAAGTATCTTTTGTTATGTAAAGTGCATATAATTGTAGGTCCCCTGCATTGTCATTGGAATATTTGAGAGATACAAGTCACTAGGTTCAGGTTTTTACCCAAGTTGCAATTGCAATCAGACTTCCTGCTTAAAATCGTAAAATCCATATCTTTCAAATGCACTTGTATCTTTTTCAAGTTCAGAAATTCCTTTGAACAAAAACAATATTCCAATTTTTTTTTTATCAAGTGAAGTTCACTTGACACTTGGTTAAAACTATTCGCGATAGAAATTCGTGTACTTGAAAATAACTCCAGCGAAAAATCTTGTCGTATATTTCAGATGTTTAAAAGTTTTCCTTGATAAAATCAAGGAAACACCAGAAGAAAATTTTTTTTGTTCAGTCATTCATATATACACATATGTATACACTTAGTATTGCTTCCCCTAGTGGTGACCCAACAAACTAACAAGCCACACAAACGTGCTGGGACAATAAATGTCTTATACCTTCAAACCACACTGCTCTCCAGTTCGTACTACATACATATATGTATGTGTATTGCTTTGTTGAGAATTGATGTTTAGACAAATGCATCCTTCCGGAAACAACACCAGCTTTCTGGAATTCCGGGCCTGTCATTGATGTCGAATCGAAGAATCCTCGAATATACATACGAACGGTTATTTCCATAAGAAAATTCTTTTCCATAGTTACATTGATTTCCGATTCAAAGCAAATGGCTTAAGGAATGTTTGTTTTTTTCTCTTCTATTTGCTTATTCGATGGAAGAAAAGTGTACAATGTAAAAGAGTCACAATATTCGTTCTGTGTGATGCTGCGCGTGTGTGTGTTTGTATGAGTTCCTTTGTTGTCCTTGCATGCCATTCAAATGCAAAAGTCATGCTTTCGGTTCATCTGTGATGAGGTAGTTTGGGGGCCATTCTTGTTGTTGATTTTGCAATTTTTTCTACTTGCCCTATGGGGCATGTATTGGTTGCCAGAAAAAAAATCGAGATTTTCTTGTGAACTTGTTGGATAGATTTAAAATACGTTTTAGCCTACGTTTATTCCAGAAAACTCGTGAACTACTCTACCGATTTTGTTAAAATTTTCTGATACCTAATCCTAAGTTGTCAAAAAAATACTGCTTGTAAATATTAAACGAAAAAAGCAACTAAAAACTGTTTGACATTTCTCACAAAATTAATCTTCATTTTGCCAACCCTAGCCTTGAACCACAAGTGCAAGTCGCTGCGACCCAGTTATTGGTTATTTTTTTCTTTTTTTTTTTAATTTTAAATCCTAGTTCTAGTCTTTGGAGGGATTTCTCTGAATTTTTTGTGTGGCGAATAGATCAGGAATCTACTCCCATCCGGCCAGCTCTCATATAATACTCATGTGCGATGCATTTTTTCACATCACCTACTTTGTGAATGGTATATTTATGAGCTACAGATTTTTTTTTCATGTATGTAAATATATGCCATACCTTTGTTGGTTAGGGGTTTCTCTTTGCATGGACAACAACTTTATGGCAAGCTACTATACGAATTTGTGTTTTTCAGGAATAGGGAGTTACACTTTTATTTTATACATTTAATGCTTTGGAAAAAAATTATGCCAGAGGTCATAACATATTTATTAGACTGCATGGTTTTTTCAGAGCAATGTTTTACATTGCAAGGAGGTTCAACCATGTTGCAGGCAGCAGCTAAACAGGAAGGTGTTGGTCAGTTTTATGTAAATTATTTAAAAATATTTTTTTATTGTTGGAGATTTTTTTTTTCTTGTCGACTTGGGGGTTGATTGTTATGCAGAATGTATGAATGAAGATTTTGTGTTGCCAAGGTGAGGGTGGCTTATATGCAGTTTAAGTCTCAGTTTGCAACCCCTTTTAAACCCGGCATCTTCATTTACAGTGTGAATTCAATATTTGTTATTTCTTGTGCGGGTGTAAGCCCATATTGAAAGCCTGCAAAAGACCGAGTTCTGTTTTTGGGAATGACGAAAAAGTGCGTATCGCAGTTCTATCTATCGATCTGTTTTTTTCTTTTTCTTAAGACCAAAAATTACAGTACCTATCATATATATTTTTTTTTTCGAAATTAATAAATATTTTTTTTTTATCAAAAACTGTTCCGAATATTAAAAAGAAAATTAAATTTTCTTTTATTAAAGGCTAGCTGATGGTTGAAAAAATGTTCACTCTGGCGTATACGCACTTTTTTATATGTTTTTTTTTTTTCAGAAATTCCTTTTGCTTTTTGGTGGGGATCGAAATTTAGGATCAATATCAATCTATCAGTTACTGACAACTTTTCAATTAATGCGCCTAGTTAGTTGATAACATAATTTTCGGTTTGGAGATCCCAGACTTAAAAAAACCGAAAAATAACTTCTAGATGTTACTTTAAAATGGTTGTGTTGTCAATACTCATTTTTGGGATTATTTGTGTAGAGCCTTCAATTTTCTTGTAGATTTTACTTATTCAGTTATTAAAACTTCTACACATTTTTTTAATATACAAATCATATGAAAAACCGAACATTGGTCACCCTTCTAATACGGTCATAATTATTGGTTTCTTTAACTTTCCAAATTGTCAATTGCTTCTTTATTATTATACAATTGAGGTCGTCAACTTGATCTCATATTTCCTTCGGACGTTGACAACTACTGTGTGGTATCAGCTTATTTCTCTCTTTTCTCTGAATTGGACTCTAACGACATCTTTTTCTCACTATCTCTCCTTCGAAGCTTATACGAGTATATCTGAATGGTCACTGACTTTCAGTTTTTGAAATCCAACTTAAGTCAGCACTTTACTAAGATCTTTCCTTTTCAATAGTATTGTCCATACCTCTAATTTCTAATTTCTATTCTAATTTTCTTAAATGTCTTTCTCAATTAGTTCAACTTGTTCAAAAAATGAACACATCTGCACTTCCTTTCTGTTAAAACAGTAAGTTGAGACTGTTAAAAAATTAAACAAAGGCCGATTTCGATATTTTAAAACGCCAACTCTCTCCTCTCTTAACTTTATGATATAAAAAAATCATCTTATCAAACTTGAATTTAAGCTAAAATACTACCAAAATAGTCGCCAATTAATGTGTCCAATATTCTTCCTCCAATCTTTTTCCGTTAAGTCTATAATAAAATATCTCCTTAAAGTATGTTTCAATTTCAAGATTATAACGGCTAAGAGTATGCAAAGAATTTTTTTTAATCGATAAATCCAAAATTATGCAATATATGAAAGCTGTTTGAAATCGTTTTCCGTTTCCGTAATCATACAATTTCGAAAAAACCGAAAATTCAAACGTCAGAAACGGATGTCATAGTAATTATCCGATTCAAACAATTCTTCTTGGTAAGAATTTTAGTACTTTGTAACCATAAATGTACTTACTTTTGGTTTGAGATTTTTTAGATAAGAATAGTTGTGACCCAATCAAGTTTGTTAGAAAATTTAGAATTAAATATTGTCTTCACTGCTTGGTTAAATAAAGTTTTCGAACTTTTTTAAAACCGTTTAACCTATTTTTTTGAGCTTGCTATATGGACAATCTTTGGTATTGGCTCGAGAATATTTCCATTAAGTTTGTTTGAAATCGGTTCAGCATTTGTCCATAAGCTTCATTTTGAAGGCGTTCCTTAAGCCCTACTTGTTTCCGTTCAACAAAGTAAAACAAACTCATAGTTTTATAGAATTTTCTGCACGCGCATGCAAATAATTTATTTTTACTTTGAATATAATTTTTAATTATAAAACATTAAATTTTAAAATTAGCATTTAAACTTTTTAAAAAAAAGTTTTTTTTTTAAATATTATTAAGGATATTGCCAATTCGTTTATAAAGGTTAAAAAATTACAAAATATTTAAAAAAATAAAATAAAATGGTTTTTAGTTTTGTGCGTTAATTTTTGTCTTTGGTATTTGTGGGGATATTCAAATCCTTTGTCTTATAGAATACACATTTAAAATAAACATATACAAGGCAACTAAGATTAAAATAATATATACGCATAAATATACACTTAAATAATTATAATAATGTACAAAGGAAATAATTATTTGAACAAAATAACATGGTTGTGTTTTTTAGAAAAAAAAACCATTTTATATATACAAAATAATATTAACCAAGCGAGACTTAAGAAAAAGACATACTTAATTTTGGAATTTGAATAAATAGTTTATTAAATAGTGATTAAAGTTAAGACGTGCTGCATTGAAAAATAGAGGTTGTTAAAGATTATTTGAAAATGTTATTCATTAAAAAGCTTTTTTAAGAAAATTAGTTTGGACACAAACCATAAGTGATCAATGAATACTAGTTCAAATTATCTTGAAAGCTTGCTCACTAGAAATCTTGCTACTTGCAAAGCCCTTTACATATATTCTATCTGCGTTTAATTCTATAAAAGCTCACTAAAAGCTTCCATCTGGGACATGAACCATTTCATATGGAAATCTAGTATTCTTTTTAGAAGTTAGGAATGCAGCAGTCGATTTTGTGCAACTCTAAAGTCTTTGAATATATGCACACACATAAACACAAAAACCCGGTGCTGAATTAAAAAACATGAATGAATTTAAAAAAGCTGTGACTAGTGTTGCACTAAATATAGCTTAAAATTTGTCCTTTTTGTGAATCGTCATCGCTTGTTCGTTTGTTTTCATTTCTTCGCTTAAATATAAACGAAATGCCCCAATCCTTTTTGCGGGTCATTATTAACTACCTCCTCACCCGAAGACGACGATGTAGACACCGACGATGACACCAAACTATTCCCATTCAAATCACTTTCGATTCTGGATGAACGTCTCAACACCATACTCTGTGGCCTTTTAATGGTTAGTGGCTTTGCCGGCAAAGCTGGTGGTAAACGAGTCTCAAAACGGCCATTCAAATGGATATCGAGGAGTTTTTTATCATTGCCCAAGGACGAAAAGCAATGGCCAACGGTTCGGATTTCACGGATGTTGTAGACCGGATTGTAAGTCTGCTGTTGTAATTGACGTTGGGCCTGGATAAGGGCGGAGTTTTTGTGACAAAATTCGCACGACTTGAAGCTGTTTCGACATTTCTTGCAATCCATTTGAAAGGAACTCCTCGACAATGCCGACGATGACGACAAGGAAGAGGATGAAGTCGATGTTGAGCTGCATGATGACAAGGAAGATTTACTGGCGGAACTTGTAATCGATTGGGTATCGATGTCCTTGGAACAGGATACGTTTGGGGTAATTCGTTGCGTTGCTGTCGTTTTTTCATCGTTGCTGTTGTTGTTGGAGATATCGGAAATAGAATCAGTTGACATATCTAGCAATTGTACTTGTTGGTCGTTGTCGTCGTCGTTATTGCAATTTGTGTCCTTCAAGGAGGAGGAGTATTCATTCAGAGACGTCAACAGTTGACGTCGTCTGGGATAATTTGGATTGCGGCGCACCAGGAAATGGCAGGTTTCACCGCGTTTCATACGTTCCGCCTGTGCCCGGAGTGGCAGATCGTCTGGATGCAATTTTCGTTGGTATTCTTGGCCAGGACATACCTAAAATACACACAAATACAATTGGGGGTTAACGAGGTTGATATGATTCTGTGACAAACACACACACCTCGTAGATGGAAAATTGCTCGACGGGTTCCATTGAATTGTAACAAGACAGCAACAGAGCTAGTAATTCATCGGACGAGGTTCCTTCCGAAATAACCAAGGACTTGTACTGAGATGTCGGTTGTAGTGCTGATGTATGAACACGGATTAGGCCACCAGGTCGTAATTGTAGACAGAATCTGTAAATAAATCAATTCGCTTATGAGCATAAATATAGATATAGATTTGTGTGTGTCATGCTTACCGTGATTCACCTTTCGGATGACAAGCTTGTAAGATGGCTGGTCGAGTATCGTCATCGAGCACAAGGATTGTCTTGACACCAGCACGACGAACACTTACTTCCATCGAGAGATAGAATAAACGTGGATCGCGATGTCGCATTTTGAGTCTGAAAAAACAAAAATTTAATCAAAAATTTGTTAATGGGAAATAATAATACGTTACATGCCGTTACGATTTTATTATTAAAAAAATGTTTGTAGTCGTACAAAGAAAGCTTTTTCAGTATAATTAATTTTATAATATTTAAGGAAGAAGTATATGTACACATAAGGACTAGCAGATTATTCATGCGAAAATATTCACATTTCTGTGATATCATTGGTTACGTCATTACGTTTTTATTTTTTTAAAAACTATTTTCATTGGTCAGAACAAGACAACAAGTTTCACAGTGCTAAAATGCTGTAAGAGAGCACTTTAAAGACTTAAAAATGGTTACTACATTATAACTTGACGTAACGTAACCTAACAGTTTTATTCAAAAATATAGGTCGTCACATTTTCCAGAAATTTTCTTATATTTTGTAATAAGCTTATAGATTATGGATATTTGAATAGAATTCTTTTAAAATTTTTTTTTGGAATTTTTCTAGGATTGAACTAATTTAGATTTAATATCATACGTAACGTCATCCAATTTTCTCTGCTTACGTCATTGCGTTTTCTTACATGATTTCTTAACAAAAAAGTATCGACACTTAGAATGATAATTAAGGAGTGCCAAAATATAAACAATATAAAATGAGCTGTTAATATTACGCTTTTCATAAAACGTAACGTTACGTTAAGCTACATAGAATCTATAAATTATATTTAATAACAAAACGTTATGGTTTTTATTAATTCAGTGGCTGTATTTAAATATAATGCATGTCGTTTTCTTACGTTGCATCATGTTCGTCACATTACGTTTCCGTATACATGTTTGTTATATTTTAACCTCGGAATTATACACAAAATATATTACGAAACTGTTCCAGATTGGATCGGGTGAATAAATTCTGTTCGAGTACGTAACGTAAATCAATTGAATAACTTCTCTTTTTAACAAAAACCATTGGGTGAATTTTTCTTCCTTGATAATATTTGAACCCCTTTCTTTTCCCTTACGTAACGTAACCTTTGCAAAAGTAACATGCTAATAAACAAATTGTAATGGCTTCATTTGCGATAACATAGGGATTCTCTCAGATTTATAACAAAGACTTCAACCTACGAGTATACTATACTATGTCGAATGTCAAAAGCTAAATCTCAGAGACTTAATTAATTTGATATGTCTGATATTTGAAATCAAAGAAAGGATTTGCCTAACTTTTGCATGAGGCTTCTCTTTAAACGAAAATAAAATAAAACAAATTGCCTGAAAGCTCATATAAGTCTTCTTGTTACATCTAATTACATACAACGTCGAATACTCTTTTATAAAGATTAATTTCAAAAACACTTCATTTTTCATGTTTAAACTTTATAACCTCTACAAAGACATACATACATATGTACATACATTCAAGCTGAATTATAAGAACAATTTTGTTTTCATTAACTTGACAGACGACAATGTAACTTGGAATATTAATTCCACTTAGTTTGACTGAATCAACGAGATGATACCACCTGATGTTGTAGATGAAAGTTCAAAGTTGTGTGAACTGATTTGATGTGCTACAGAAGCTATGGAATTAAAAGACAAAGTCATGAAGAATATAATTTTGTCAGAAATATCACAAGCAGCCGACATAAAATTTTAGTTCTTTCGTCTCTATACGGGTACTCGTATATCTACTGCCTTCAACATTTTGTCTTTGTATTTTTTATGGTCTGATTTTCGTTCTTGTATATTTAATAAGAACAATAATTAAAAGCCAGTAATTTCGTACCTAAATTATACGATTTATGTTGAAACCCTAAAATTGTTTCTGCTCTAGATTTGTTTTTCTCTGGATTTTAATTGAATAAGAGAAAAGATCAACAATGTAGGTCATAGCCTATGAAAAACGAACTCAATGTGTCAAATTAAATATTAATCTTTCTACAAAAAAGTTAATATTATACCAAATTTATTTGCATACAATTATTACACTCTCCAATACTTAGAAAGCACTAAAATATTTTTGTAGGTCTTACCTTCTTAAAAGCTGTCCAATTACTTCCTTACTGGTTGTGTCCCATTGAATACCCAATGTCTTATATTCGATGTCAATTTTCAAACAGCTGGTAAATACTTTGATGGTTGTCTGAAAAAAAGGAAAAAAGAAAATTTTATAATTTTTTCTTAACGTTTGTTTAATAGAAGACTTAGGGTCGTTTGTTCAAATGAATCATAAGTAAAGTTTAAGATCGAAATAAATAAAAACATGGTTTCATATAGATAGGTTGAACCTGCGTAGAAGTTTATAAATTAAGGATAAGCCACGTTTCTCAAACCTATAATAAAGTACAACGTATCTTCGCTCCGGAGGGTAGGAATCACTCAGCGGCTGATAATCGAACCTAAGACCGCCTGCACGACAGTCCAATACCCCGACCATTATTCCAAGAGGTACTGCGGGGAAGCTCTAAACCTTATTTTAAACTGTTGAAATCAAAATATTTTCCATTTCTTTTCAACGAAAGGCTTATTAACAATGGAAACAATTCATAAGAAAGAAAATGCATAGATTTCGGTTCGCCTCGTCATTCAACATACAACCAAAAGGCCTTTCGTTCTTCCAAACCAAAATTCAGCCTAATTTTTAACATCAAATAAAAAAGTGGATTTATTTTTCATCAACCAGATTCAACAATAAAAGCTATAAAAGCCATTTAAAGGCACGCATAATAAATTTGTAATTCTTTTTGATATTTTCCATAGAAATTGCTACACTTACAACTTTTCCACATGGTTACCACTAATTTGTTTCTTTTCGGGATCCTGAAGATGGAACAGCATGAACAATGTTCCTTGTCTTCTTAAACTTTTCAATGCGAATTAGAAAGAAAAATAATTTCATTGCCCTTTTTTTTCCCAAATTTTCTTTATTTCGCCGAATAAAAAGACATTTTTATAAGAAAAAAAAAAAACACCTAGACTTTCTTCAGTTATTCGTCCCTGTTTTTTTTTTTAGGTGTACCCATTTCCAATCTAGTTTTTTTTCTTTCCTTCAAAGTAAAGGAATACAAAAATTCAAAATTTCATTACTTATTAACGATTCAATGAAGGGCATAATTGCAGAACAAGTACAACTCAGCAATAAATAAAGGGTTAAAAGTTGAAAAAAAACATCCTCAACAAGGGACCTCTTTCCCCAAAATTCAATAAAGAAAAACTTCAAAGGAAGACGATAAAACCATTCAAGGCCCAGATAGAAAGTATCTGTTAAATTGATTCCCTTGTTAAGAAGGAAGGTACATCTCTTCAACAAAAAAAAAAAAAACCCTTATTCAGTTGATTTACTTATGTTTGTAATTTTTTACCTTAAATTTCGTATTTATGTCTACATATTTGGGTCTTTTCATCTTTTTCTTTTATGAAATGAAAAAAAAAATCTGATCTACCTTCTTAATTGTATGGTAGATTAGTGAATACATATGGATGAGACACCAAAGTTATTTTTTCGAGATAAACCTTTCACTAAATAAACTTTTATTTCAATAACGTACAGATATTTATTCTTTAACCGCACTACACGAATGTGGAATGCTTTAATTGGCTCTGTTTTTCTGTTCACTTGTATCTTCTCTTCAGTCCTGCCATATCTTCCTAACGCTCAGACTGTGTTTACTGATTTTAAGGGTAGTCAAAACCCTTTAATTTCGCCCTTTTTTTTTAAAAAAAAACTATCTTTACTGGAAAATGACACCTTCCCTGAGAGTAGGACTCCTCAAACTTCACATCACTCAAAGATAATGCCTTACAACAGAATGTCTTTTAAAAATGAGACAGCTTTCAACACCTTCCACCAATTGATAGATACTTTTTATCACCGGAAAAGATACGTTTCAATTTTCGTCTTCTCACAATCTGTCATTTTATTAAAAAGAAGCTGTGAAACGAACTCATCACCTTATGAAAATAATAATTATTTTGTAGAATGGAATTTCATTTCAGCCTACTTCCTGAATGAAAGAGTAGTATCTATCTACCCTTTTGATGAGATATAGCGTGATATAACATCATCAACATTTCTGTCATCATCGTGTTCCTTTTGTGTGCTCTTTTCTTCTTTTTTTTAATTTCAAACATTGACTGTTCCGTGAGATTCCCTTACTGTATTTCCATAAAAATGTAATTTTTATAGCTGAATCGAAAAAAAAAAATCGAATCCAAAGTCCAATAAACTTTCCTTTCTATAGCCGAACTATTATCGTCAGTGTTAAATCCAGGTTAGCGTGATCCTTTTGAAATACTCCTAATATAGGCAAATGGATACAAAATTGCATATTCTTAGGGAAGTAATAGAGAATGCAATTTGCATTTTATGATTGCAATCGTCCTGTTTTTGTTTCGTAGTTCTTTTTCTTCTATGTGGAATGTATGTGGATCGTAATCTATTTTTTGTTTGTGCAAATCATGTTCTAGTTTCGATTTTGTGCAAATTTACTACACATAACTGTATCGTGAGTATGCTCTTTTTTTGTTTTGGAAATTTCACAAAAAAACAAAACTGATATTAACTTTTGGTCTATTTCACACGAGTATTTTGTATCTCTATCTATAAATTGGTTACATCCTACTTTTAGCCTTCTATCTACTCCTTTTCCATATGCGTGATTGTATTCATTTCATGGAGTTCTCTTCCCCATTTAGAGATAGAAACCGAGTAGTTTATAGTTTTCCGGCTCTCAATTAGCTTTAGCTTTTTACTTTTCTGAATGCATAATTTTATAGATAGAAATAATGTATCTTTCAGTTTTGTTATTTTTTTTTTTTAAGATAACAGGATGCACTTTGTAAATGATCTAATAGAACAGACTGTAAGATTCAATTGAAACAAATGATGAGATTTAAAGAGAGATAGAGGAAGTATTCAATTATGAAAATTTGAGTAATTTCTTTACGCTCAGCACGATAGCTATGAATATAATAGTCTTTATATTCCAGTGACAGCTGCTTATGGTCTCAGATTCAAGTCCCAATATTTTACAAATACCTTTTAATTATAGAGTGAGTTGTTGTTGATTCAATCAAATTTTCAATTCTAATTGATGGTGCGAGTGCTAAAACTAGCTAAAACTTTATTCATTCAATACTTGCCCATATTATACTCTTTATCCTTATTACCAATTTCGTACATCTGGCTCCTCGGCTCTCAAGGGATAGGCTAACTCGATACAAGTACGTCAAAAAATTCAATTATTTTTCCAGTAAAATCAATCCACAAAGAAATGTCACACACCATCAACAAGCAAGTCTTGTGTGATTGTGATGAAAATGAAAATGCTTTTACCAGCAATGGACGTTCTTTATCCCAACATCTCATTATGACTTCACTTACTACTTTGGTATGCACATTGCGAACGATAAGGGCCTTAAGATGCGAATAAATAAAATTTAATTATAATATTTCGCAAAAAAATAACCGTATCATCCTAAAAGTAGATATTACTTATTTTGAATAATTCACAAGAAACCTCTCTGCCAATTGTTTAAATAATCCAAATTTGATCACACATTAATATTTGTACCGTTATATGTATGTGCACCAGGATATCCTTCAGCAAAAAGCTAAATCCTTCACGGGTATAATATCAATGTCAATAGAGCTATATCCCTCAAAGCATTGATAAATAAAGTTGCATGACATCTCATATACTTAACATGGATTTGGGCGTTTTTCTTATCGTGGGGTTAGAATTCAATATTTCTGTGGGATATTTCTTTTTTATTTCATCAACACGTATTTCTGGGTTGAGAAAAAAATTCAATGGAAAATAAAAAAGACCTTCGGAAAAAATATATACACCTACTTACTGGACAAAATATGAGACTCCCTCTTCCGATAAATCATAAATTAGAATTTAATTAAATATTACGATAAGAGAAAATATTAACGATTGAGTAGCACGTACAAAATATATGGCCCCTTATGTTGATTGTCGGATTAAGCAGACAAATTCGTAAGTCAAAAAGTCAGTCATTTAAAAAATATTATGACATAAGCTTAGGCGTTTTACTAGGTTAAACATAATTATTTTATATTTGCTCGTAGTGTCCATACAAAATATTCTTTTTATTGCATAGTCCTAGGATTTTTATTTTGTTAAATAAAATGTTTCTTTTCTTGTTTGGAAATCTTATTGTAATCCTGCAAAATAATTTACCTTAGTGACAGGACTTTAATCTAAATTGAAATAATAAAGTTCTGATTTACAGCAAAATTTTACTGCATAAACTCAGGCAGACTTTGGCTATCCTTATCCATTTCTACATCTTTTGATGTTTTTCTTGCAGGATTCATAACAAATTTTGCCATTCATCCGTTTGGTTTTTCTTGCAGATAAAATAAAATCGGATTTCACATAAAAGTATGCATTACTTTAAAAATTCCACACAATAGTATGCAATGGGGTTGTTCTACATACGTTAAAAAATATCACAGCTTCGAGTTGAAAGATTTAAAAAATTAATTGAACAGGAAGGGTTAGTTCCACAACAAATAAAAATGATAAATACAAATATAACAGAAAAACTTGATCAATTCTAGGAAGTGTGAATTTTGTTCAATACACAAAAATGCAAATACTTTTTTTAACTTTCGTGGTCTACCAGGATAGATGTCAGGACATGCATTTTTTGCATTCATTCGTGTTAACACAATTGGCAGCAACTGTTGACCAACAATTACTTTTTGGAATGTGAAATTGAAATTCAATTGGAAACAATAGTTTTTGTACAAAGCCAAATGTGAGTTCTACAAACCACGCGAGCTGGAATGTACATTATTCATTGAGTTTTGTATGTATTTTCTTTTTTGCTTCTTTATAGTCACGTCCACGTAGAACAACGAAAAGGACGTGAAGTATGTGGTATCCTCTTTTTTTTTATTTTGTACGAGTACTTTGTTAGACGGAGATTGGAAAATAATTTGCATTCAAGTAAAACTTGGTAAAATACTTAAAATGCATGAACTCTCTTCATGTTCATGTTCTCTTATATTTTTTTTATATATAGATGTTCGTATAAGGCTGAGTTAAGAGTTATTATATTAATTGTGGGGATAAGTCTCGTAGAAGAACAAGCTGGAAATCTGTGTTCATAGTTTGAAAACTAAGAATATAATAAAATGCATTTAACTTGATTATGAACTCTGTTCACATACTTAGTAGGGATGAACGAAAGAAAATGAGAGTTTCGTTCAGTTATTCGCAAGTCTTTTTCAGCTCCTTTGTTCCATTAAATTGAATAATTATCCTGAATTTATTATATTTGTTGCTTTAGGTGTTCACTTAACGAAAAAGTGATGAGAGTACAACAGATTTTCGTTATGGATTCGTTGAGTTTCTATCAAGGATTTGCTTCCATTTTCTATACATAAATTATTAAATATCTCTCTCGTATTTGTTATATTTATTGCTTTAGTGAAAAATGCACTTCCTGAAAAATTAATGAAAGCATAAGAGAATTTAGTAATTGTTTCGTTAAGTTTGTATCACGTATTAGCTTCCAATTACTATGTTCGGATTGTTATATACAATATTTCGAATTTATTCCTTCCAAGAATCGTTCCTCTACTGAAAAATAAACGCAAAAAAATGTTTTCGTTCAGTTTTTTTTCCAATTTGATTCAACCTCAAAATTTAAAGTATTTTCAGTATTTTAAATAAATTAAATGCTTCAAAAGTTAATTATCAACAATTGAAAATGGGACGAAAAAAAATTTCGTTTTTTATTCTTTCGTTCATTTATTTTAGGTTTTAATACAATTGACTAATAAGGTTTTTATATTAAAAAAGTTTCCGTGTACTGTAAGATAAACTAACGAACTTCCGTTGAGTCAATTAAATGTTGTCATTATGATTTATATATTAATATTATTTATTAAAAAATTTCGTTATTCTACAAAATTTTCTTTCACTGAGTACCTAACAAATTTTTGTTTCTGTTTCAATATTTAAATGATTTATCATAGTGTTTTCCTATAATATTTTCCACAATATGTCCTTTTAACTATTTACCAAATGAATGATGATGCTTAGACGAAAATAGTTTCTTTACTGTTTCGTTCAGTTAGTTGAGTTTTTTTATTGTATTTTCTTTATTCAAATGATTTATTCGAATAGTTATCATCTATTCTAAAAATTTCTTCAGAAAAGGGCTCACGAATTAAAATATGAACGAATATTACTTATAGTTTCGTTATTCTTTCGTTCGTTAAGTCATTAGCAAATTTGTTGTGTTTCGAAAATTTTCATTTTCTAACCAAAAACTTATATAAAACACAATCTTTAAAGCTTTTAAGCTTAAACCTTTGATATTTAAAACTTCATAAAAAAAATTTCTTTTCCTTGAAATTCCAACCAATATCAGAATTTTAAGACAATTAATTGCACTGATTCACATGAAAATTTACAAGGAGCTCAAATAATCCGTTTTCTTCGATAGCCCTAAGTTTATTTTCCTTAGCCAATTATTTTTCTTTGTTCAAAATTTTATCAAAGGTCTTTCAATCAATATTTTCCAATTCTCTAAGTTCAATGTTTTCCTTTTATATCAAAGTTTGTCAAAAATTGGACTTGCGAGACTTTGAAAAATAAAATTAATTTTCAAGGCAACCAACATAACAAACATAACTGATTTTCAATTTCTCGAAAATGGTCTTTCTGCAAACAAAAAAGTTTTTATGAAATCAATTCAAGGGCAAAAGAAACTATAAACATTGAAAACACAATCACTTGAAGTTAGACAATGCCCCAATGGTGGCTGTAATAACCGAACGACGCACGTTACACATACTACAAAGTTTAATTTCTTCAAAGTCAAAGGCAAGGGCATCGGTTAGGTTGGGTTTCGGTAAAATTTCAGATTAGATCGGGTCAGGTCAGTCAATATAACA
Source organism: Philhelius festivus (assembly GCA_963931855.1). NCBI lineage: Eukaryota > Metazoa > Arthropoda > Insecta > Diptera > Syrphidae > Philhelius > Philhelius festivus. The sequence continues at coordinate 4,496,142 of OZ007555.1, read as the reverse complement.
CAATAAATGATTTTAAAAGTTCTGATTTCTTCATTTTTTTTTGCAATGATCCCATTGAAAAACTTTCTGATGTTTGAATGTATTGCCTTTGAACTTAAGATTGCTTGTGAAAAATAAAATAAAACAGCGTATGGTATTGTTAAAGGTTTACCTGAATCAAACCACAAAACCAGTTCTATTGTATTCTTTAAGGTTCATTTTTCTAGGAATCTATACCCAACGAAACTGTTCGGAGGGAAGTGTGCCTCATTTGAGAGAGAGAATAGGAATAAGGACTTAATATCTCAAACACACGTATGCAAGGACAGGCATGTGGCAAAAAATCCGTCCTTGAAGGACTCGGCCTTTGTTGTTTTTTTTTTTGTCTTGGGATTTTGTCGACTTTTTTTTCTACTTCTGATAGTAAAGGCACGAGGATGGATTGATATTCACGCTTGAATAGGAAGCTTAAGTTTATATACAATATGCAGGAACTTCTGCTTCGTGATTTTCTTTACGCTGTGAGAAAGAATAATTTGAATAGGACGAAAATGAAAGTGGGCAACTTAATAGAAAATAAGAACTTCTTTCCAGTTATTTTGATTTTAGGTTTAATGAGCGGAAAATTGAATTCCGGCTAGTAATATTAAGACTGATAATAAACATATTTCGAGGCTAAGAAAAGGCGTTTTTAATAAGAAGGAGATGTGGGCTTATGGAACTGAAAAGATTTGATAGTTAACAGCACAAGTCTCTTATGTTACTACTCGCTTATTCGTAAAACATTCAATTCAAATGGAATCCTTAAGAAGATTCAGGCAAAAGATGAAAACTTAAGTATGCGCACATTTTTGACCTATTATTTTAATTATGAATTACAGAAATATTGATCCAAGTGAACACATCTTCGTAAGATTATGTTAAATAAAAGTTATTCAAAAATCAAGGTTTTGAGTAAAATTGATTAATTTAGAATAATATTTAACCTTTTCACCGGATTTTAGTGGATTCCTTACGCCTTGTGTGGAATCGAAAACAAGCTTTGGAATTTATTAATCATGATTCCACAACTTATCTACTAGTAATCAATTTTTAATAGTAATGTTGAACGTTTTTCACTCTTCTTCAGTGTCTTTCTTACTAACGTATTCTATGAAAGTGAAAGTACGCTTTAAAAATGGTTGTGGACCGTTACTGTCCATCTTTAGAATTCATCCGGTATGATAGAAAGTAAAATTTGTTCAACATTAATTTTCAATTAATTGTTTCTTCTGAAATATCATTTCTGATCGCTTATTGTTAAAACAAAATGTGCTGCGAAAAAATTTGTGGATCTTATTTTATTTTCATTGCAAAAGCGAATGGTAGGTGGTACTAGATTTAAATTTTAATATGAAATTATTATCATACAAAATCAGAAGTGTGAAGGTCTTAGATTTACATTCCACAGTTTTAAATCAAAAGCTTGCCATTGTCAAATACAATTTTTTTTTACACTCGGTCAAGCATTTCCCTTCTTATTATACCATACCACAAACATTATGAAAATTGCTGTTATGATTGTGGAATGAGTATATTTTTCATTTAACGAGAGGTGATTCATTATAATCTTACTAGCTTCTTTACATTTTTCTCCTTACTCAATTGTTTTAAAAGCAACAGAAAGTTAAATTATTTAATATCAATGAATGAAAAGCAATGAATTTTTCACGTGATTTCACTGAGTTTTTTTTTTATTGTTATGCCATTGAATTTATTATCCTTTCATTCCACAACATTACTGGAAAAGTATTGAATTTTCTATTCCACTTCATCTAGATTGTGGAAAGTGTTATCCTCTCATTTCACATTTTAAAGCATGAAGTCTATAGCAGATAGTTGAAGTGGAAATTAATTAAAAATAGTTCTAGCTAGACATTCCACAGACTTTTCTTTAAAATGTAATTTAATTGATTGCCAAAATCTTAACATTATTCAAAATTTTAAAATATGTATTGGCATTTTAAGATTGTGGAATGTATTAATTGTCCATTTCACGTTTGGGGAGACATAATACAAATTAAACTTTTCACGCTACTTAGACGTTTCCCTCCTGCCTAATTAAAATAGAAATTAAAATACGATGTGAAATAATTTGTGGAGCATAAATATATATAAGCATAATTTTTTTTCGAATATTATCGAACAGGAATTAATTTTTCAAACAATAACTTCGCCATCTTCCTTGGTGGTTGCAATCGAGGTAAAAAAAATATCGTCAGATTTTGGATTGTGTTGGAATTTCATTCCACAGTAGATCAATACAAAGTCTAAATTTTTAAGTATGATTTTCGTCAAATGTTGATCTTTTTCGATGGAACTTTAAACAGTTTTCACTGATTGCTTTTGGTGGAATTCAAAACAAAACTATTTGAAATAGCTTGTGGAACGAATTCACTTCCAATTCTGTATCAGAAATGTACTGGGTCTGAATTTCCTTACTTTTTGGCGCTGCTTCAATATTTGCCTTCTAGTTTGTTGAAGCGAAATTGAAAATATTATGTGGAATGTATTCACTATTCATTCTACAATAGAAGCCATAAGGCATATACTCTCAAAATTAATGTTGCAAAAATAAAAAAGACATCTATTCCTTTTTTTATAATATTCAACAGTATAGTGTATTTCAGAATGATCTGTGCTGTATATTGTTTTGGAGGATCAGACGCCATTATGTTTTTAAATCTTTCACTCTCCACAAATTTGGTCTGGTTGTTAATGGCTTTGAAAACCTGCAAGAACTTATCCATCAGAAAGGGGATTCATTTAAAAGTTTGGTTTAATTTCCTTAAAGATTTACCTCGATTAAAATGAGCTCGTTTAAATTGTTTCCACTTAAATACCTTAAAACAGCCTTGCAATCTATAAATTAAAAACCCTTCACTTACACTTTACCTTTAATTTTGGATAGAGCGCATTTTTGTCGACATACAAGAGGCATACACATTGCAATGTTTAATGTACTAGGATACGTGTGTTATCCTTCCGTATGCTTTTCAGATCTACGTAACCCTCTGTGAAGGTTTACCGTCTCACATGCTAATTTCAATTAATGCTCAGGAAGGCAAAATGCTTACTAAGCTACCTTCGCATCATTATTATATGATTGCACAAATGATAGATAACATTACCATTTCCAGTCTTTCAAACGTAGCGCTATTTAATTCAAATAGTTTAACATCCAACATTAGAGCTAAGGTAAGTTCGATGTTTATTCAATGTAGATTCCAAATTCATGGAATGTGCCAGGAATAATCATATGGATTGTTGAGGATTTAGTTTTGTGGTGTCTGTTTGAAATTGAAAGGACAACGATAAATGTATTTACTCGTACATTCCCAAAATAAAGCCGAGTACTAGGGCTTATGTGAGGTAAGGCACAATTTTCAATCATTTATTTCCTGCTGCGTCAAGGATTTCCTCAAAATAAGTTTGAACACAGTGTGGGTTAAAACTTTGTCCACAGCCTTGATTAACTTGAATACAAAATCACATATTGTTTCAAAGAGAAATATGACGTGCAGTATTGTGGAACGTATTTTTTTTCACAACTTTCTTTTGTTTGTCGTACCATGCTGTAATAAAAATGGCTTTTCATTCTTATCCACTTGGTTTAATGCCTGTGAAATGTTGCCGGTGAAAATTCGGTTATGAAGCGTTTTTTTTTACAAATTTCCTATCATAACTTTTTGTTTTTAATTTGACGAATTTTTTTAATTTCTTTTGAAATTTTTTCAAAATAATTTCGCAAGTTCGTGAACTTTTTTACCCCAATTTAGACAATGATGTACCTTTTCTAAATTTGAAAAGAGACATGTCATAGATAACTCCCTGCTTTCATAAACTTCTACAAATGTGTAAATGTTTGCATGGGATACGATAAATTCTTTTGAAATTTATTTTTGACTTGATAATTTTACATAAAGAAAAACTCTTCATATTTTGTATGTTTATCAATTCGCTCATTTCCGATGCCGTTCCATATTGTGAACTGAACCTACAGTTGAAAACTTGGATGCTGTGAAAAGTTGAAGGTTTTAAAGAAAAGTATGGAAGTTAAATCAAAAGGTTTGAATATTATGAAATATAAAAAAAAGGCGGCTTTTATTTTTCTGCTTCAAATTTTCATCTCAAAAATGCTTATCATGCTATCCAAATGCATTGGTTCTTTATTTTTGTTAATTTTCAAAGATAAATCCTTAAGTGAAAATTATAATTTTACGTTCCACAGCTTCATTTCCGATTTTTAATGAAATACATTTATACATTTTTATATTGTTTAAATATTGTCAGTTCTTTTCCCTTATTGATTACACAATATCAATTGGAAGTCAAGGTAAATGTTGTGGAACATATTGATTTTTTCATTCCATTTCTACCTAAATGAAGTGTATATTTATTGCTATACTGTTAATTAGAATCATAAGGTTGCCTTTAACCAGAAGTGAATATTTTCTTGTTTATATTTTGATCAGAAAAATCTAATCAAACATTGTGGAACGTATTCATATGCTAATTTCACATGAACATGAGTATTTATCATTTTTATGTACATATATATTAGAAAATAACTTTGCAAGAAAGTGGAACTTGTTCGCATTTCATTTCACGAGAAGTGATCATTTATCGATAATATACATACATTATTATGGGATTTGTACGATAAAACGATGAAAGGGTTGATAAGAAACGAGTTGTAATACGTTTATAAATTAACCATCACGAAGTAATGTTTTTTCATTTAAAAACACCTCTTCTTCAAACAATCCAAAACCTTGAAAATAACTTAAAAGTCTATATTAAACCATTGTTCACTCCACATGAGCCGATGAACCCAATAACTTAAATAAAACACAAAATGTATAGGTCCCAAGATGCAATCTTTTGGTACACCGTTTTTAAATTTTCAGTATAACAATTATCTTATAATTTAAGCTCTCGAAAGTCTTATTATGTTCATGAAGCTTTTAAATCTTGATTCAAAATATTGATGATTCTTTTAAAGCATTTTGAACCGCATTACTGAGAGCCCCTTGTCGTTTCATATTATGCCTTGCTTTCTTTCCCCATTTTATTCAATATTATCATAATTATCAAGTTAAATTAGGGGTTCATGGATATATGTATGTAATTCCCCAGTAATAATATATTTTTATTTTTGTTTTTTTTTTGTGGTATTGATAAAAAGACCATTCTTATCCTGTCTATAATTCTATTAATATCGGATTCAAAAAAAAAAAAAAAAAAATACAACAAAAGGAAGCAATTTTTTCTTCCCTTTTATCTTAATTTCAAATCCACTCCATCCGTAGGGCGTGTCAAGTGGTTCCATTGTAACTCTTGTTGGTAAGTTGAAACCCGGAAAAAGATTGATAATTCCTTAGAACAACTTCTTGTGTTGTTCCTTTAAAAATTCTATTCAATTTATAATGATAGATCCTCTTTCAACACGGGGCACGTGTTTTATTCTCTTTCCCTTTTTTCATTATGCCAAACGAAAAAAATTATAATTTCCTAATATAAATCAAAGGGATCAAATTCACCATATAATAGACTATTAGAGTTTTGAGAAATTATTCTTCCAACTCGAATTAAAATAAAAGAATCCTTTAGATGAAAAAGGACACCTGGTAAGAGGACAAAAGTAGTATTTTCAAAAGGTTAGGTTAAATTTAGATTAATTTACAATAAGAGATTTCGCCTTAATTTTAAATTTTCATTCAGAGGTTTTTCATATTGTAGATGTCTTAACACCGAAGAGCACGCAACTGTCAACTCATCTGACTTTTGTTTTATTTTGTTGATTTCCCCCTGGAGTTCTTTAATTTAACTTTGTGACACAAATTTAGGATTTTTCTGCTCTAAAGGAAAACAGACAGACAGAAGTTTTTATTGGATTCGAATCATCGTAATAAGAACTGATATTTTTCATTCTGAGAATGAGATGACAAAAAAATACTTTGTTTTGAAATATCATGAGGTAATTCTTTTCTAATAAATCAGAAGAAGAAATACAAATAGATAAGGCAATCAGTTTCGTCTAATCTCAAATTAAGGATTAGCTAACTTTCCTTAAGCCATTGGACCTTAATATATTATTCTCGGGTAGCCTTCAAGTAGAGCAGTTAAAATGCCTCAATTGACAAGAAGTAACTTCATGAGGCGGCAGAAACACAAATTTTTTAATTTGTTTTAAAAATAAGTAAACAAATTATATTCCAATGTCTCGTAGAGGACATGAATCTAGCGATAGCTCTCACCTATTATTTATTGTCAACAGGTATGGAGCGGACCAATAATTTTCAGACTAGTCCGAACGATTAAGATGAGAACTGCTTTGACCAGAATATGGTAATCAATATCTTACCTCATGTATGTACATCAGTTAGGTCTCTCTACTTTCTCCAAGACACGCCAATCTTTTGTTGCCAAATTTCATTCACCAAACTGCCATACTCTCCACCAAAATTGATTTCGAAAAACCAGATCAATTCGAACACCATGATTAATTTCTATGAATTAATTGATAATAATCATTTTCTCCTAATTTGCCAAAACATGCTCCCAATTCAAATTCAGGTTTCTGCCTTATAAAAACGAATCTATATTTAAATCCTTTCCCGGAGCACACTACCGACTTCGTCAAACAATAATCCCATTTAACCGATAGTAATTATCATCTATCTGCAAGAGGTATATCTAGAGCACTAAAAGTCCAATCCCCTTTTATGTCACGACAAGCCATAGATACCAGATCTCCAGTAACAATTAACAACAGTTATCTATCTATTATTATACTGTAGTAGCTTAAACTGTTTGGCATCCATTAATTAGAATTTTAATGGCAGTCTTCATATATGTAGTAGAAGAAAATAAAAAGAGGAACAAAAATATCTAACTCACCTGTGGCAATTGTTCATTTAAACTCGAATAACTCGACGCCCGCGATGGTGTTCTTTGGATTTCTGATGGTGGCTCTGGGCTTCCACATATCGATGACGAACATGATGTCGATGAACGCAGAGATACGGAATCTGAACGATTCCTCAAAGGGGATATTTGTACGTGTTTCAACATCTGGAAAAAAATACAGAAAAATGGATAAAGTCAGTTTTGTTCTAAAAATAAAATAATTTATTTAACTAATGCATCTTCAACATGCATGACTCGCTATCTGTCACATCAAAGCATCAAATGCAAGCTGTCATTTGCAATTAAGCAGTCAAAGCTGTATAATAACAACAGGTGCAAATCTATTGGTGTGCACACCTAACCTATCAGTCTACGCAATTATAATTACCATTTGCCAACTACTCACTCTCGAACTCATAAAAAATTCATTGGTTTGACGTTCGTGCAATGACTATGGCATTTGTTCGTCGCAAAGGTCCTGACAAGAACATCAATAATTATGAATAAGAGTACACGAATGTGTTGTGTCGTGTTGGTTAAAATTCAGGAAAATCTCTAAAACATTAATGTCTGACAGAAAGTTGACAAGTAGCAAATAGAAACTGCATAGGTTTGCAGAAAGTAGACAGAAGTCTTAAAGTCAAATGTCTGACAGAAAGTTATCAGAAGGTCTGAGAGATAAATGTGTAACATCAGACAAGCCAGACAGAAGAGATACCGACAAAATCCAGGTAGACGTCTGAAAGATGATAGATAGAAATCAAACGAGACATAATGCATGCATACAAACAGTTATGACAGTCTGATTGAATTCAGGCAAATGTCTGAAAAAAGCAGGCATGAAACCAACAGAAATCAGACGAGTCACACAGACAGAAAAAATGTATACAGAAAAAGATAAAAGCACAAATAAAACGAAGTAGAAAACAAAAAAAAATTCAAACAAAAGACAGCTAATCGCCAGACATAAGGCAGGCAAGATGACACAATTCAGACAGAAAAACAACAAGTGATAGACATTCAGTTGAAGGTAGTTAAATGGCTGACAACTGACAGAAGGTTGACAGAATACTGCCAGAGGCAAAAACAAGTTATACATAAAAACAGAACTAGACAAAGTCGTATTCTGTTGCTTTTTTTAATCGAGACAGCAAAGAGAAGCTACAGCTATCCATCATCATATGACGGACAAAAGTTTCAGTTTTTTTTTGCAAAACCTCAACTAACCATTAAAGGTACCTTCATGACAATCACAAATTATGTCTGCCTATGACAGAATCTACTGTCGAGTGTCAGACAATGTCGTGTTTGTCTATGTCTATAAAACTCCAGCAGGGAGGAAATCCATTGCGCGGTTAGTATTTTCAGCTAATGGCTTATGTCACATGAACTGTTTGTACAAACGACCGGATGTTATAATACAAAATGCATAAACTGCACACCTACGAGCCGAGCGAGCCGGCTTGCCTTCTATATTGAAACCATTAAGTCTACCATCATCGAACCAAACGACCATTCGTCCAGAAGGGAATTAACTTATCATAAATCCCAAAGCAACTACACTACCAGGGAATGGATATGACTTACTCGGGGAATACGGATGTGGAATAAATAAGTTTTTTTTTAAAGCTGGGAATCACTGATGAGAGGGTGGAGGGTAGGATTGTGTTTAGCCTCTGGAAGGTAAGCCACCATGTCTATTAACTTCTGGGGAAGTTGGATAATGTTGAAATTTATTCATTCATATTTGTGTTTTTTTTTTTTATGAAATATTAATTTATTGCCTGTCTATTGGAATTTATTAAGTGGGATAGTGAGGGTTCTACTAAAAATGTGGTTGATGTTTAAGTGTTTTTTGGTGTTTTGGCTTTGATTTACACTTGAAAGTGGGACTTGATTTTTATTTTCAGAAGGAGTTTTGTTGATATTGCTGGATATTAAATGGGGGAAATGAGGGTTCTTTTAAAGCTAATTGGGGTATTTGTTTGGCGATTGTGTGTGTTCCCATGGAATTTAGAAGCTAATGCGTTGGAGGGAATTATGATGGTATAGTTGTAGATTATGAAGATATATGAATAGAGAATTATGGACAAACCTTGAGGTATAAGCATTTGAAGGGTTTTTTAAAAAGAACAAACAAAATTAAAAAAAGAAAGATCCAATGAGAGAAATAACTTGTTTCACATTTGTGGAACATAGGTTTAGAAATAGCTTGGAAAGTATATTTTCAAAAATGATTGTCATCTTTTTATCCGTATGTATGGAATCAAACAAATGTATAGGTACACTTATTTGAGTGATAAACCAATACGTTCCACACTAAAATTTGGGCTGTATTTTCATTCAAAGAGAAGAATTTAAACATAAGGGAGGTCGGAATAAAATAAAATTCCCTAATATTGATCAAGATAATGTTTTTATTGCAATTAGGCACTCATTTTTCATGAAATAATTGCCACGATTATTTTCACAGGACATTTCTGTTTTTAGCTGTGGAATGTCTAACTGTGAATTTCGATAATATTTAATTCAATTTTCCATATCCATAAAATGAAAAAATTAAATGAGTCTTTGAGTTATCCAAATCCCATTGCTATGACCGACTTTATGAATTTTTAGGGGATCATATCATAAAATTATTTGCAAAAGAATTTAGGTCCTAAGATAGAACCTTAAGGCACCCCTTAATACATTGAAATAGATCTGGCGATTTCACTCTGGTTGTGTGGGTCCAAAAGGTTGTAGCAAAAATGAGATGAACCTAGGCTGGCTATAATTTGGTGGTAACTAACTTAAGTTTTTGCTGTTAAATTAAAATTTCAAAACACTCAAAGAAATTTCGGACCAATATATTTTGTTGATGTTTTAACTTCTGTTTCCAGTCTTGTATATATGTGAGAATAAATGATTTTATTCAGGTGCTATCGGAGATCGAAAAGATTTTTTTTAAATATAATAAGTGGTCACTTAAGGAGTTTTGACTACCCTTAAATTTTTTTATAATGAAAAACATCCGACAACATGACACAGCACCCTACAATACACCCCATGAGACAAGTGTGGCTTTGGCTTAAATTACTATGTTTAAAATTAAATTATAAAAATAAATATTCCACCAAATAAATGTGAATGAATAAAACCACATAACTGTATTATTACAACTAAAAAACATTATTTAAATAAAGTCCAATCTCAAAGCCTTTCTAACGTATATTTACCCATAATTACAAAAAGGTTGTCTTGGGTTAAGAAACAGTACAAGTTGCAAAGCATTTTTCTAATTTAAATATGTGATTAAAGTTAAACACCACTTCGATTTGTTTAATAAGTATTTATTAAAACTTGAAAATTTCATAAGAAACTATAAACAACTAAACTAAACTCTATCAGCCTTCAAGTAGATTCCATCTAATGTTGTTTTCACAAATTGCTTCGGATCAAACTTGAGTGGAATTGTTGTTTGATCGCAAATACTAAATCTAAAATTCTTAATCATTAGTGCAAGTCCAATTTTGGTTTGCATTTTGCCAAATCTTAGTCCAATACAATTTCTTGGACCTTCACCAAATGGCAAATATGCACACGAGTCACGGTTTTGTTTCTCTTCCGGTGTAAAACGTTCCGGATCGAATGTCATTGGATTGGGGTAGATATCTGGGTCATGATGAATCGATTCCACTGGAATGAAGACCAAAGTCCCCTTTTCAATTTTGTACTTTATAATGCCGGTGTCATAGTCTTCTTGGGCACGACGTTGCAGGAATGCCAAAATGGGGTACATCCGAAGGGTTTCTGTAGGGAGAAACTCATTCATGAGGAAGGAAAGCTTTGAACATAACATGCCAACTTACCGTCGATAACTTTTTCCAAATAGTGCAATTCTCCAAGGCTTTCGTATGTCATCTCACCATTATGTCTGGCCAGCACCTCATTAACTTCGACTCTCACTTTTTCCTGAATGTCAGAATGTCTTGCCATTTCGAACATGGCATGGGACATAGTCGAGGACGAAGTCTCAAAACCTCCAATAAAGAATACAAATGCCTGAGCTGCAACCTCCTCCATTGTCAATCCACTGATCACTTCTCCATCCTCAGTCTTGATGGGCTTATTGTTCTTCAAATCTATCAAAATATCCATAAAGTCATTGCGTTTGATGTTCTCCTTCTCCCGATATTCCACTGTTTCCCTAACAACTTTCATGAAGAACTCTTCGATGTCACTGCGAGTGATGTGCAATCTCAACTTTCGAGCTAAATTTGGACAACTTTGTATCAATCCAATAACAAACTTGGGATATCTCTGTTCCTCAAAAATCTTGCGGCCATAAGACCGGAACTCAGCATTGGGGTCCTTCAAGCTGTTGCACTCGATACCGAAGGCACACGTTCCAATCACATCGGTGGTGAATCTGGCATTGACATCTTTGATTTCGATAATCGCCCCATCTTTCCCGATTTCTTCAGCGAAAACTTCCGAAAAACGATGGCCGACATCCAGAACTGTCTTAAACATAAACTTCATCTTTCCCGATGTAAAAGTCGGAGAGAGCTTGTTCCGAAACTGACGCCATTTTTTTCCGTCTAGTGAAAAGAGATGCGCACTAAGGGGATCATCACGTTCGTTGTAGAAATTTCCACGATCCACAAAGTTATTAAAATCTTTGATGAGAATTCTTTTCACCAAATCGATATCCATTACCACAATCGCTGGACGCAAAAAGAAATACAATCCACTAAAAGGTCCGGTGGCTTTGTATTTTGTGTACAAATCCTTCATTGGATCGACAAGATGGCGCGTAACTGATGCACCTTTCATGTTGCCAACAAGAAAGCTCGGTTCATTGTGGAATATTCCACGTTTCTTCCAATAGTTCATCTGCTCGTGCAGAAGGTAGGAAATATATGCGAAGATCGCAACAAGAATACACAATAGCACCGTTGTAAGTTCCATTTTGTTCGAAGGCAACTTGCAGAATGACTTGCAACTGTAACTTGCAAGTGCGTTTTTATAACTGAATGTTTGTTTACTTCTTCAGTGTGAAGATAGTTAGGTTTTATAGCGTCATTGTCTTATGACTTGCATTTTAATTTTAATCTATAGCCTATAATTAAGTGTCCAGTGTTTTATCTACGATACCTAATCAGCAAGACTGGGAGGCATTGTAACGTGCAACAGATTAAATTACTATTTATTTTTCATTATCAATGAACAGTGGCGGGGTAAAATTTAATTCAGTTTCAGTTCAGTCCACCGGATCATCCAACCAGAGTTGTCATTTTCAATCAACAGAAAAGGCAGAATTTGTGTGAAACGTTGGATTATCACGCTGAAGATCATGTTTCTAATCCCAACTTAAATAAAGATTATTTTTTTTTTATTCCTGCTGACATATGCATACAAGAATGGTTGAGACTTTTAAGTCACTAGGTTCAGGTTCTCCATAGCAGCTTTTCCGTATTTATTTTAATTTTAAAACAACCCGATTAAAAAAATAAGTGTCTTTTTGAAGATAATCACATGATTAAGTTCATGATGTTAATAATAGCTTCAATCCGTAAGATGCGCTCATGCTTCCAATATTATTTTTACTTCCATCTTAGGGAAAATTGAACACCTTGAATACTGATCCCAGCAATTTAAGCACTTTGCGCTTTCTTATTTTCATCTTTTTAAGTTTATTATTGTTTTTATGGTAAATGTTCAATAATTTCCCTCATTAATGGGTCAATATACTTCTTCAAATTCCATTAGACTCTAAAAATAGTGCCAAGTGCCCCACCATCAGTTCGAAATCAATTCTTATCGAACCCACTTAACGCACTCGCCTAAGTTAACTCACAATGTCTTAAGGCAAACCAAATAGAATAATAATTACATCAATTCTAGCCTTCGCCCATATTTATACCAAAATATACTCTAATTGAACTCTAACCTCATAACCCCCCACCGTCCAGGCCCTCACAAACATGCAGGGTATTTTTATCTTTCTCCATTTGAATGACTTGGCTTATGGCATATCTATTACCAAACATTTTCTATAGACTCGAATATCGCGCCTGCATTGCGTGTTTTGGTTCAATCTTTCGACTCTCTATGAGCAACACACCCTTTGCTTTTGATGTAATTATCAAAAACCCTCTCTCTGAGGAATGGAATTCAAATCACGAATGCATTTCAAAAATCCACTTAGCAGTGAGGGGGGACACATTCTAAACCCAACCACGCGCGGAAAATCATCAAAGTCATCATCAACATCATCGTCACCACCATGATGCGCAGCATGAAGCTTGCCTATCTGGTTTGGTTGGGTATGCTTTTGGTCAACTTTGTCGAGTACATATAATGCAATCCCTGGCCTCGCTGTATATAGCAAAAATCTATAAAACCCAACCGCAATGCCATTTGTGGTAGACAATTATTAGGATTGTCTCCAAGCTAAATGTGAAACACTGACAGGGATAGTTAGGTTGCGCTTCACGTGGTCAATGAGTAGTTTTAGGTTCTTTTTATATAACATGGCCGTATTAAGTTGATGAAAATACCTGAAGGCGGCGAAGCTCTGAGGTTCCTTGTTATCTATTAATATAAAAAAAATAGTAGTAAAATGATCAGTTATCGCTTCTGTTATTTGCAGGATCGAACCTAATAATGTACAGTGACACTACCATAATATACATTATGGGGCCCTTTTTATCTGTTCCAATAAATATACAGTTATTAAATAGATGTTATATACAAAATCAAAGGGGACTGATAGCTCTCATAAACTGTGACTGGATGGATTCCTCGTTTATAATTTTCTAAAATCTACTTCATTTTCTAAGACGAGTTTGACAGCTGTCAAACGTTTTCAAATCATTACTATTACATATTAAGAAAATGGAATCCCCTGTAGTTTCTTCTTAAAATCTGTTTTTGATTCTAACTATATTTCACTAGTGACTGAATAAATCTGTTACAGCTTTTTTGTATAAACATAGAAAAGTTCTTTGGACATTTAAAAAGAAGCCCTACAAAAACTAAGCGCCCATTGCATACAACTGCTTCACCTTTTATAACAATACGGCCCTGGCTATTGGTAAATTTCCTGTGGTGAATCTATTCTCTGCCTCCAATGTTGATTTGTATTTTTGCTGATGCTACCGCCTGCTTACTATATGGAACATTAATTGCAGAATAAAAGCTACAATTAAAGTGAATAAGCGGAGGGTGTGTGGTATAGAAATATAAAAGCCAACCAAAATTGTTTGTTCCGGTACGGAAGTTGGAATTAGTGACATGTGACATTGGGGATTTGGTCACGATGGAAAAAAGCGTAAAATCAAATTTTTTTTGTAAAAAATAGGATTGAACGCAATTTGGGGAAAATATAAAAATGTTGGCTTAGGGTGTCTCGGCTTAATGCATCACTGGACATGGACACAACAATTGTTGAATTCCTGAATAGATATCGATTTTTTTTCGGTTTGTGTGCATATCCGGAAGAAGGTTTTGAAAAGAAGTTGAGGAATTTTCTGCAGCATTGTCATGCACAGGAAGTTGGATTTTTTGTTTTGTTGTTTTGCTGTTAAAAATTTTAAAGAAGTATCATTCTCTCATTTTGGGGCTCAAATAACTATCTGTCGTCGTGGAATTCCAGAAATCTGGCTATTTTGAACTTCTTGAAAATCTTGGAAATATTTATCAGTATGACACTGTCTGTCGTCTTCGATTTCATGAAAATTTTAGAAATATCAATCTGTCATCTTAAGGTTCATAATGATTTTCAACATGCCTGTCTTGGAGCTCTTGAAAAATATTTAATATATTGAAGTTCCTGCAAATGTTGAAAATATCTATCTGTCACATGAAGTTTCTGAAAGTTTTCCAAGTGTCCGTTTGTCATGTTGAAGTTCCTGAAGGTTTTGCAAAAATCTATTTTGAGCTTGCTTTTCTTGAAGGTGAAATTATAAGCAAAGGACAAAACATTACAAATGACAATTTTTGAAGCCTTGTTTCTCTTTCGATGTCAAGGTTTAAGGTTATCGCCATGGTTAAATAAAGTCGTTGATCGCATACTTCTTCAGCAAAAAAAAAATGAAAAAAAAAGAAACAAAACATTGCAATTTAAAACCAACGCAAAAGTATCTATCTCACAGTTAAAGGTAAAATTTATTCCCATATAATTCTCACACTCAGCCAGGCCGACCCGTATAAAGACAGAATGTGGACACATGGACATGGACATGTACACACACCAAACAAAAGAGAAGGAGGGAGATTCGGTTCGCTGCATTCTTTGAACCAATTAGCATATAAGGCACATAGTTGTTTTTTTTTAGTAAAAAAAAGATAAACATATCTTTCTGCATTTATCTTATATCTTCTCACCTCGAACTTGACAAGAAAAAGAAAAAAAAAACTAAATGAATTCCAAGCCAACTATAAATTAAATATGTATTCAAAAAAAATAAAAAATCATAGCACGTAATTTTTAAACTCACTCTTGTCTGTTTGCCATCCTTACTATCACCATACAGGTGAGTGATGCATTATCCTAGGATTTAATTTAATCTGCATAAGCTTAAACTACTTAAATGTCCATTTCGTGTCTATTTCTTTAGTTGAAGTGCCTTTTTTTGTAGCCTATATGTGTGTGTGTGCAAATATGTAAATGTTTTCGGTTTGCTGTGTAAATTTCTGAAATCCATTTATCAAGAAATAAATTAATATCGATACATTTTGTATCTTATAGATTTAGCATGAATTTTGCAAATAGTACTTTATTTTTATGTGGCTAAGTGGTTGACGATTAATCGTAGGCAGGATGCTTTCTTGAAGGAGGTTTTTGAAAAATACATCGGTCGTCTTGAGCTCATTTAGAAGGTACATATCTCTTTTAAGTGAAATATTATGTTTGGTACAAAGCATTATATACTTGTACATATAGATGTATATGCTCTTGTTATTTACCCTTTGTGTGCCTTACATGGAACTTCTTTCAGTTACATTCTCGAAGTGTTGTATTCATAAAAGTATATAAAAACCATTCCAATTTCTCTGTTCTCACTTTTCTCACTGGCTTAATTACTGCCTCCGGTATCATAAATTCCGTCAAACGCATTAATGCTATGCATATAATCGTCTTCAAGACCATATAATTTCTTTTGGTGTGATAATTACATCGAATTATACAAAAAAAAAACCTGAGACAGATCCAATGATAAATAGTATGACATGCAATGAAAAATAGACTCAGAATACATTTAAATGCATACCCAGGGAGAGAAACATCATTATTGTGTTTGCTCCCGTTCACGTTTTAAGCCAAACGGCACACAATTTAAATTAGCGCATTTTATGAGTCGTGAGAAAAATTTCTGTCGAATTAAAATAAAATTAAAAAAAAAACAGATAATAATTACTATAACGAATAGATGCGCATAAAAGATACAATTCTCTCAGGATAGATATGTTTATGGCTATTCACTGCTTAGTTTTGTTGTGTATGCCTTTAAATGTAAAGCCATCGGATATGAGTCTCCCTTGTTTTACAATCGAGTCTGGTGTGAGTTTTTAACGAAACTATTGTGTTTTATACTTTATGACATTTTTGAGTTTTTCAATGAAAATGAAATAAAAATCGGTGGAAAATATTCATTTTTACATTCCACATTCTTTGTCTTTGGAACTGAGTTCATGGATTGATAAATTTTGTACTTTTCTATCCCATTGTAGATATTTCAGTTGTTTCTAAGGTGATCACATAAAATGAATTCAAAAACATTGTGTGGGAAAAATTGTGGAATGCATCCACTTTCATTTTTCTACATAGACATATGTTTATGTTTGTAAATTCATCCCTAGTTTACTTTAGTTTAGTTTGAAATTTCAAATGATATAACGATGAAAACAATAATGAAATTCCATTGTGGAACCTAATCATAAGCTTAGGTTTTACACCTAATAATAATATGTATTTTAAAACAGCATAAAGTATTTTAGTCAATCAAACATTTTTTATTGTTGCCCAATCTCATACATTGTATTTCCAAGCCAGTGGAATTAGAAACATGATGTGAAAATATTGTGGAACTTATTCATTTCACCTGCTATAGACATATGTATATTAAAGAGTTTAAAAAGGCTTATATTTATTATAACTTCTTGCCTATAATAATAATAAGAAATACATTCCTTTTTAGCAAAATTTCTTTTCGAAAAACGTGTATCCAAATTTTTTATACGAAATCAATTGAGTGAAATTCACAACATTTTATAGTTTATATTTTTGTTCGAAATTTCATTGCTGAAAAATTAAAAAATCCAACTTTTGCCTTGTTTTTAATTTCATTAGTCCTAGAAGTAATGGAGTTCATGAAAAACTGTATTTATATCTATTTTAACTTTTAAGCGTAGTACTCACCTAGCGTGAAATGAAAAATAAATACGTTCCAAATTACACGCGAACAATAAAAATGAAAATAGAATAAACTTTTCCACGTGAATTTTTGATACTCACTTTGAATGAAAAAAAAAATGACAATTATTTTTAAACTGATTCGTTCTTTCTGTTTATAAATTTTCAATTTTTTGTTTTGAAACAAAATATTGAAATCAACTGACAAATGGCACAGTTTTCCACGTTGCCTTAAACTTTTTCCTGATGGTTGTATATTGAGAAATGAAAATTTGGCGTGGAAAAAGTTTTGGAACATATTTGTTTTTCCAATCCACATTTTAGTACTCACCTCTCGTTGCGGATTTTATGCCAGTGAACCAGCAGTCACTTTTATATGAAATTTTCATTTTCACTTGAACTGAGTACTAGGCTTTAGGAGATAATTAAAATTCCCGCACAAAAATTCACAAGCTTAATATTGTGTCCATATGTAGATACATTTCATACCGTTCAATGTCCCGTAAGGCTTTTTCATGGTGATCTGATAAGAAAAGAAAAATTCGCGTGAAACAAATATTGGAACTTATTTATTTCAGTGGATTTCCTAGATAATAGCACTTTTCATGACAAGCTATTATAGTCTTCCATTGTTTGTCACTTCCTTGCAAGAGGAAAAACATTTTCGCAGTGGCTGGAAATCAAACCCAGTCCTTTTACATGACAGCCCATTGACTTAACAATTATTCGAAAGCTTTTCAAATGGGCTTTAAATGACATGGCGACACATCTTAGATCTAGAAATTAATTGAAATTTCAATATTAAGTTCCACAATCCTTTTGAAACCTTATTATTAATTTAAAAGCATTTAATCACTTATATTTCCTCGTGAAAAATTCTAGACCGAAGTTTTCCATTGGAGTCTAGCATTTGATTGCTCTTAAATGAAATTAGAATGCGTTCCACAATCTACCTAACGACAGATTTTAATTTTTTATTTGAACGATTACGATTATGAGGACATTTGTTTGATATTTCTCAACCCAACAAACATTATTTTAAAACAAAACTGTGGAATGAAAAATCATAAGATATATTTCTGGTAAAAGTTTTAATTTATTTTAATTAAAAATGAAATTCAAAAAAATATTCATCCGGCGGAAACACAAAAACTAAATTATTTTTCATTAATTTCTGACTTGATTTTCACTTAACTCGTTGTCAATTTTGAAACTTCGACAAATATATTCACATCCATCAGACGAAATGAAAAAAAAAAAAAAAAAAAAAAACAACAACAACTCAACCATATCACTCTGGAACCATCATCATGATAACCCTTAAAGACGCAATAACTTTCAAACGCCTCATTAGCTTTACTCTCTTTATGCATCATTGTGCTTTATTGCTGTAACCATTTTCATCTACACGCTTCAATATCTTCTGTGTATATTTAGAGTTTCATTTGTCGTAACTTTTACTGTTGGATTTTTTTGTGTTTATATTCAGATTTTTATAGACACACCCGACTAATTTTAAGAATAAATGAAATACATCACAAAAGAAATCCCCTAAGTGGAAAGATGTCAGATTATGCGAATCCTTTTTTCCCCCTTAAACTATATGTATGTAATCATGCATGGAGACATAAGCCCATCAAGGGTAACTACAACCTACTACGTGCTTTCAATATCCTTCACAACTTTAAAACCACAAGAATGCAACAAAAGTTAAACCAAAAAAATTTACCACAACAGGATGTTACATCAAAGAAATTAAATTTCCCTCGAAATAGCTCAAAGTAAACGGGTTGAAAACTTACGAATTTAAACTTTAATACAAAAAAAAGGACAAGTAATCCAAAAAACTATGAATGAAGCCAGGAATTGAAAACATGTTTTACACATGCGTTTTTCTATCCTCAATAACATAAGGATATCTACGACATTCCTTGCAAATGTACATTTTAATTGTAACCCTCCAAAAAAAAAGAAATTTTAACGAAACTGAAACATAATTATAAAAGTAATTTTCTTTTGGTAAACTTGCACTGTTTTAACAAAACCACAAGGACGAGTCGAATGGTGAATGGGGAATCCTAGCAGAATATTATTTCATACAATTTATAATCTGTACACAATGCATCGTACAGTGAGGGTATGGCAAAAGAAGGAAAAGTATATTTCGCCTACCAATGGCGGACTTGCATAGAAAGGGTTTCAAGGCGACTTTTTACAAGGGGTCTAAATGAACAAATAAAAATAAATAAATTAGAGGCACAACAGCTCGTAGAGAACATGAATCCAGTGAGGTAAACTCTCGATCATTCCTGTGTGTAGGTGACGCCATGAAAGGATCGAACCTACAATTTTTTTACCGAATCCGAACGGCTAAAATGAGAAGCACTTTTCATGAGATATTGTTGTAGGATTTGTCATTTCTCCGTAGGAGGATTGTATTTTGAATATTTCGCTTTCTTTAAGAATAAAAAAAACTCAAGGGAAATTTTCGTCTTCCTTGAAGGAAATTTGAAAGACCAAACTAAAAAGTCCCCCTGGAGGATAATATAAATAAAAAACTATCAACTCTGTTTAAATTATTATAAAAAAAAAAACGGTAATTCCACCGAAAATATCCAAAGGCTCAATGTGAACACAATCCATCACTGACACACACATATTATGTGTAAAGTTAAAAGGTCTTGACTTGAAAGTAATTTCAATTTAAGAGTCCCTTGCTTAATCATAGATACTTCGTAGATACAAGGCTACAGCATGTAAACCAAAATTGTTTACATTAAACTTTATACTGGGTAAAAACTCAGACGAAAAAGAAAATAAACTTTGTCCTGAGGCGTTGAAGTTATTCTTATTTTATTTCAAAAATTGTTCAAAGGAACGATTTAAGCGCGAAAAAAGTGCATTTACGATGTAAAATTATGCTAAGCACCCCACAGCAAAAGATGTAAAAAAAAGAGAGCTTATAACTTTCATAATATGTTATAAGAAGCTAAATGTTAAACTTGCGAGCTTAAAGGTATTTGACAAGGTTAACAGATTGTAATAATGTATACTTAAGCCCATGTGGTTTATCGGGGAGAATGTATTAAAATGTTTTGTATTTTTTTCAATACAATCAAGGTACTCAAGGAGGATGTGGATTTTGTTTAAGGGAAGGCTATTTTTAAAGAGTACCAAAAATGAGGCAAAGGGAAATTTTTTTTTTTAAGTGTGGTCTTCAATGTTGTCAGTCATTCTTATTAAATATATTATATAACTATATAGTTAATTGATTAAATGGGTGGGTAAATCGGACGGTACAGGGACATAGCTCCCAGGGAAAAAGGCCCAATTTTTATTTTTAGAACATATGCCAAATGGCATATAAATGGGGATATAAAACTTTAATTAAATTTGTCACTTACTCGTATTATTGTCTCACCTAAATGGTTTATAAATTCCAAATATTTTGTTCGAGGATGGGATAAAAACACTTTGTGCATTTCCAATATTGAGACTTTAACTTTTAGAGTATAAGGCTCATTTGGCTTGGTGTCACTTTGAACACCTTCTTGGGTGTCTTAAGTCTCCAGGCGACGACAATTCTACTAACAGTATTTTTTATCAACCGCAGCTGTCTGGCACTCTTCGCTGGCTTAAAGGACTTCAGCTCACTCTCTATTACTTCCCTTCCGCTCAAGCAATTCCGCTTTGCCGCTTAGGGTATATTTAGTCGTTAGGGTGGGATTTAAAATTGAGCTTAATAGCAATTTACTGATCAACAGTTTGGTTTCTTCGCTGGTACTGTTGCCTAAGAAATCAGTTGACATAAACTTTCTGAAGTCAAAGCGGGCCAAACAAATTTAGATTTTTGGACTTATGTCCCACTTATTTAGGTGAGATAAAATTCCAAAATTCTATCGGGGTTTTTTGTGTCACTTAATTGTGACGCAAGTTCTAAAAATAAAAATTGAGAATTATTACCCTTCACCAAATGGGGTAACACAAAATATTAAACTTAGCAGTTAGTGCAGAAACCAGCTTGGTTCCAGAGCTCCGAATGATGTACCAATTTCGGGCTTAAATATTCCAAATTGAATCTGGATGCCAGAAATCCTATGCATTGATAACTGATCTGATATATGTAGAGACGATTTATCTTTAAACTGCGGGTGCCATTTTTCGCCACATCAGAGAGGATATATCGGCATTCAGCCAAGGTGGAGCAGTGTTCTTATTTCAAATGGATTAGGTATTTGTATTTGTATTTGTATTTAGTGTAGCAGAATATTCTTACATTTTTTCTTAAACTATATTGCACAATTTACAGAGTTATGGTATAAATCTACCTTACTACTGACAAATAATAAAATTTTTAATACAAGTAATGAAAAGCAAATAACAATATATTGAAGGAAAAGCTACAAAAAACCTTCATTAAAAAGTGTTTTGTGGATTTAGAGAGAAGAAGGGTGGGCGGTGTGGTATTTAAATCAAACACAGCCTTAAGTTTTACAAATATATATATGTATATTATATGATAAATAAATAGACAAATAAATAAATGAACAAATAAATTAATAAACAATTAAATAATAATAATTAAACAAATAAATAAATAAACAAACAATGAAATGAATAAATAATAATTAAACAAATAAATAAATAAACAAACAATGAATGAATAAATAACAAAAAAAATATATGAATATGAATATGAAGTAAATAAATTAATGAACAAACAATAATATACAAAAAATAAATTAAATAAATAAATAAATTAATAAGTAAATTAAAAATAAATAAATAAATAAATAAATAAATAAATAAATAAATAAATAAATAAATAAATAAATAAATAAATAAATAAATAAATAAATAAATAATAAATAAATAAATAATTAAATAAATAATATCACAAAATCAGTCTTAAAAAAAAAAAAAAGGAAAATAAAGAAAAGAACAGAAATGTATTTTCAATAATATATATAACTAAGAAGCTAGGTTTGAAATCAATATGTTATCTGAAGATGTACAAGATAATTTATAGCGGACATTGAGTTTGTCAATTCTTTGCAATACCGGTTCTATATTTGCGATGGCGTGAAGTTCAGCTGTTGAAAATGACCATGGAAGCTTGAGAATCATTTTTAGGACTTTATTTTGAGCTATTTGAAGTCTTCGAATATGGCTTTTCGCACATATCCCCCAACACGGTGAACCATAAAACATAATTGCTTGAAAAACTGCTTTAAATATCAAGAGCTTATTATCATTACTCAGTTTAGATTTGCGGTTTATAAAAGGATAAAGAGTTTTGATAGTTATATTAAGCTTTTTGATTATTTCTTGTACGTGCACGCCAAAAGTTAAAGTTTTATCTAAATGAACTCCAAGATACTTAGCACTTGAACACCATTCTGTGCTTATTCCACCGACTTGAAGATTATTGCTTGGCAAGAAACAGGATTTTCTTTTTCTCGAGAAAAAGATAGCCTGAGTCTTTGAGGCATTTATTTTTATCTTCCAATCAAAAAAATAATCTTGAACTACATTAAGTGCAGATTGCAGATTTGTTTCAATAATGAAACCAACTGAATCTGATGAAAAGATACACGTATCGTCAGCGAAAATAGCTTTATCACAGTTTGTTAAACATGGAAAGTCGTAGGTAAATATAGTGTATAAGATTGGACCTAGCACCGAACCTTGAGGTACACCTGCTATAATATTATAAGATTCAGAGAAAAAGTTATTTATTGAAACCCTAAATTTCCTTTCAGACAGAAAGGACTGAATGGTCTTTATAAGATATATTGGGAAATTGAGTCTTAAAAGCTTGTGTAATAATGCATTATGCCAAACAGTATCAAAGGCTTTCTCAATATCAAGAAGTACCATGCCCGTACTTTTACCCAACCTAAAATTATTTTTTATGTGATTGGTAATTCGATGAACTTGATGCACTGTGCTGTGGTGTGCCCTAAAACCAAATTGTTCAAGCGGTAAAATATTATTTCTAGTCACTTGAGACACAAGTTTACTTTTAAGAATTTGTTCAAAACATTTGCTTAGTGAGCTTAATAAACTTATTGGCCTATAATTGCTTGGTAAGTTTGCACTCTTACCGGGCTTCAAAATTGGTATTATTTTGGCTGTTTTCCAAACCTTAGGAAAGTAGCTCACCTTCAAACAACAGTTAAATAGAAGTTGCAAAAATTGGATTCCCGATTTTGGCAAATTTCTTAAATACATATTTTTAATGCCATCAAAGCCTGCAGATTTTCTTGTTTTAAGTGCCATAAGTACATCTTTGACATCTTGAAATGAAACATGGCCATATATATCATTTGAGGTACTTGAGTTTATAACATTAATTGAGTCACTGACCACTAACTCAACTGTAGTATTACAAGGGATACCGGTAGTAGTCAAATGGTTTTCATAAAAAGTTTCAGCCAAAGCATTCGCTTTTTCAACACTTGAAATCATTACATTATTGCCAACTTTTAAAGCTGGAATATATGTATTTTTCTTTTTGATTATTTTGACTAAATTCCAAAAAGGTTTACTCCCTTTGTCTAAGCTCTGTAATTTTTCATTCCATGCTCGGTTCCTATAAGCTAAAATAGAATCCTTTATTAAGATATTAAGTACCTTAACTTCTGAATTATAGTGAGGATTTCTTGTTCTTATCCATTTTCTTCGATTACTGTTGCGAATTTTTATAAGACGTAGAATGTAAGGTGGTAATAAGTTGGCACTGTCATGACATATTTGTTTTTTAGGAACTGAAATGTCAATACTTTCTTCTACAGCCGTCGTGAAACAGGAAACTCCAAAGTCTATTTGTTGCTCGTCGACAACATCGATTGAAGGTGCATGTATACATGTCAACCTGGATCTCATTTCTTTTTTATATCTAGACCAATTTGCATTTTTAATGTCTAATATTTCATTTTTGCTTACCAATGGTGAATTGAGAGATTTTATAAGTACAGGTAAATGATCTGAACTTAACTCATTTATGACCATAGGTTGGTTAAAAAGATTAGGCATGTTACTTAAATATAAATCCAAAGTTGATGGGTTAGACCTATTATTAGTAGGGTAGTAAGTTGGGTGAGGAGGGTACAAAATTTCAAATTGATGCCTGGAGTTAAGGCTAGCAAGAATGTTCCCCCATGTATTCGCTCTTAGACAACCCCAACTTCTATGCCTACAATTAAAATCACCCCCAATAAGATATTTATCATTTATACCTATTAGCTTTCTCAAGTCGTTATTCAAATGAAATCGTTTTTCCGCACTAGCTGAACCTCCAGGAAAATAAATAGAAAATATTTTTAAAGCACTACCATTGGCAAAAGGTATTTTAATTCCCAAGTTTTGAACTATTTTTGTATTAACAATTGGAATTAATTCATGTCGTATTGTTTTTTTAACTAACACGGCAACACCGCCCCCCCTTCTCTCATCTCTATCAAGACGATAGCAAGCATAATCTTGATTATTTAATTTGTCATCAAAACTTAACCAAGTTTCAGATACTAAACCTACATCTACATCATGCTTTTTAAGAAAAGCAAAAAATTCAATTGATTTGCATCGAATGCTTCTAGCATTCCAACATATAATATTCATGGATGTCCTATTCATTACTTATTACTACTATTATAAAGAAACTTAATTGCTAATTGTGCAATAGTATTAAATTGGTCTTGTTTTGTCTTGCATTTACCCAATAAAGTTAACATCTCCGCAGTAAGCTTATTGATTTCATCCATAGAGAAGAGACCACTAGTGTTATCATCAGCAGTAGTGTTGTTGTTTGACCAAACAGCACAGTGAGTGGGAGCAGAAACAGGCATAGAAACCGGTTTTACTTGCAAGGGTGCTCTCCGATGAGTTGGGAGAGGTGGGAAATCAGAGGTGTTCGGTTCATATGATGACTGATGCGCGTGGTGCATTGTTTTAAGAACTTGAGTTTGACGTTTGTTCTTATTAGAAAGCTTTTCCCTCATATCGAAGAAGGTTTTACGGCTCAAGCATGAGAGGTCAGTGGACTTGTGCGTTGCATTGCAGTTTGCACATTTGATATTGGTTGAATTGCACTTACTTGTTTCGTGATTTTCGGAACAGATCGCGCAGTGGGTCTTGATGTGACAATTTTTTTCTCCGTGTCCGAACATCTGACAGTTAAAGCATTGTGTAAACTTTTGCTTTTGACGTCGAGCAAAGTCCCACTTCACTTGTGTTTTGAATATAGATGGTATTTTTTTTTTTTAGATCCGCAAGCCTTACTGAACCGCGTTCGAGGAACACTATATAGAAAACATCCAGGAAATGTTCATACTGTTTTTTTATTAGTTTTACGTTTTCACATTTTAAACCAAGTACGTTTAATTCAGTTTTTAATTCATCAATTGGCATTTCATCTAGGCCAAAAAGAACAACTTTGAATGACCTCACTATATGAAGGTCATGAGTGAAAAATTGCCAATTTTTAAGTTTTAATTCAGTGCATACCCTTGTATGGTCTTCACTTTTGTTGCAGTTTATTTTTATGCCAATGGACATTTTTTTTATACAATAATCATGGATTTTAATGTCTTTAAGCATAGAGTGTATATTTTGGGTTGTTTTTTGCAATACACATATAGAAGGTATTTTAATTTTTTTAACTGGTGGAGTAGCTAACACTTCTTCACATTCAATATCAGTGTCCGAGTCGGGAAGACATTGTAGGGGGGTAAACCGCCCATATTTAAGATTATGGTCATCCGCACTCATTTTACGATTTTTAATGTTGAAAGACAAATTAATGTCTTCAACTAAAGTTGGTGATCTATTTCTTTTATGAATGTTTGCTTCTTAGAATGTACCGCACAGAGAAACGTCTGATTAGATCAGACAGCCGATGAGTATATGTTAGGAGTGAATAAATTCTAATACAAAGTTAGGGTATGTGTCTTCCTCTCCATGAGTTACCTTGATAAATGTGTCCCCTTGCCGTCAGTTAACCATCGTATCTAGCTTATCCATTAATTTAAAAAATCTTGGTAAATCGAAGGTCTCAGTGGCTTAACCTTTCCAAATGTTATCATGGTTTCATGGATTTAAGATATTTTTTTAAGGAATGATCATTGGTCATAGGAAAATTTGAGCTCTAATAGAGCTATCACTCTATAACCTAGTAAAATAAAAAAACTAAAAAAAGTTTTAGGTCACTCCTAGATCCCAAGAGCTTAAGAGCTTACCTCAAACCCTTGTGTTAAAAAAAAAATGACAAAAAAGCAAAGTTAACATAGATATTGTTGTTTTATAAGTGTAAAACAGAATATTACATTCTATCTCAATAACTCTTTTTTTGCTTCCCATCCAAACAAATATCTATGTTTCTATCTAAATTTGATCCACTTGAGAGCAAGGTGTATTGGAAGATAGAGCCACTTAGAAGCACCTGTTTCACTGAAATAGGAAACTTGAAACAATTTCCCAGCATTTTCCAACAAACGGTAGCTCTATGGCATAGTCACAGGAAGCATTGTGCATCTTTTAGCAGCATCCTCTAACATCCTTTAAGAATCATATTTTCTTCTTTTTTTTTTTTGAAACCATCTTTTTTCAAGCCATCTGCAATCTGTTGCATTTTTTCTCTCTCAAAGGAAAAACTCCGTTTCTGTTCTGTGAACAAAAGAAAAATTTGTATTTATGAAGATGGGAAGACTCTTCGGGGAACACATGGTTTTTCTCAGACACTGAGAGAGCCAAAGCAGGGCAGACAAGTGACAAGGAAAAAGGAGCAAAACAAAAAAAAAATGAAGGAAAATAAAAATTCGCTTGGAAGAAAACTGAAATTCATCGCAACGGATAGGTTGCAACTGCATCACGTCTTTTCTTTTTTAAAGGAAATAAATGTTTCCTTTTTTATTTCGCATTTGAATACCCACATCTTGTCCTCATATCTTTTTTATATTGATGACATGTTCCTATTTTTCCATGTGGGTATCTATGATGGCGTCTATCTTCATAACCGGATGTTCTAAAAATCTGGTTAAAGGCTGTAAGCTAGGAGTATATGTGCATTCCTAGAATTGTATAGGTTGATATCTAAAGATTCCTTACTATAGCTGTGGATTAATCTTCGTGATTGAATTTTTACTTCCTTGGCCCCAAAGAACCTGCATGATGCTTGCGTGCAAATGATTTTTAACTGCTTGGTAAAAGGTAATTACGGATATCATTGGAGTCTAAGTTGTTAACCGGTGTACGTCGTCGTGCAGTGATGATGATGCATTTCCTCTAGGAACTCAAGCCTCCGGAAGGAGGTTGTGAGGCAAAAAAAAAAATATAAAAATTATGATAGGCAGGCTTTGGCTGTTTTATGTACCTTTGACAGTTTATTGAGTCAAAGAATGTAATTAAGTTTGAAGCTCAACCGGAAGAGGATGCTGAGAGAATCAAAGATATATTCAAGTGGACAGGATGTGTTGTGCTTACAACTATGTACCTACATAACTTCATAAGGAGTAAGACCTGAAAGAATTTTATGCGATGAAATGTAAAATGTTCCACATGAAACTCTTAACTTACTTGATTCCGGTTCGTCAAGATAATACTGTCATAATGGAAATTTGAAAATCGTAATGATGTAGAAGTTGGGTATTAGATAGTTGCTAATTGGGTAATAATTTAGTGCTGCAATCCTGACTGAGCTCTTAAATCGCCGGCCTTTCAAACTTGTGTTCAAAAAACCTAAATCGTCTGAAAATGGTTTTACCTCGAAAAACAATCGTGACACGATTTCTATTTCAAACAACAATTATATTAACATCTTACTATACCGTATGGGCTATTAGAAAATTGTGAGTGAGTTGCAAGAAAAATGTTATCCTCGCAATTTTCAAAAACGGAAATTCGAAATTTTTAAATATTTTTTGATGGAAATATTTTATCAATTTTTCTTCAGTCAAAAAATATAACAGTATCCTAAAAGGCAGTACAAAACCTTGTTCATTTGTTAAAAAGATCATGATTGCGCTCGACATTTCTAAATGTATATATAGAGTTCCGCATCAAGCTTTATTATAGAAAAATGAGTGCGCTGGTATTGTAGAATCACTTCTTCGTTAAATTAGAAGTTACGTTTCTGAAAGTTCGATCCAAGTTGTCTTGAATGGTTCTAAATATGAAATTGTCAAAGCAAACGGTGGTGTCCCACAAGGCTCCGCTTTGTCTCCTACACTATTTCTCACCTTCATAAATACATACAAACTCGTATCCCAATATTAAGATATTTCTTTTAGCTAAAGGGACGCACTGTGTTAAAACATAACACTTTGAGTGCTCGTCTTGGTCTTATATCGCCTTCCGAGATCGAGACCGAGACTTCTCTTATCTCGTGGCCAGTCCTTTCAAGATAATACCCCAATTTTTTAAAATTCTCAAATCACACTTCATTTATTTTATACTGAAATTTCGATTAGAAAGAATTTTAAAACTCAATTTGAACTCTCCCTGGGATGTCAAACCATTCAAAATATTCCAATCGATCAACTTATTGTTCCACGGAAGAAATCATGTTTTACTAAATTTCCACTTAACCTTTAAATAATTTTTTCAGTTTTTTGTCGAAAAACAAACATTTGAATTTTACATTCTACAGACAAATAAAACGAGAACACCTTGATGTTTAAGTGAAAAACTCCATTAAAATCGAATCGCCATTTCCATCTCATCTCAAACCCCAACCCAATAAAAACCCAAAAACTTGCATAAGCATTGTTTTTATTCCCCACATTTTGAATTTTCGATTGAATTTCAATGTAAATATATCTCCCTGCCTCTTTCGTCCTCAGTCACTCTAATCACCATTATCATCAGGAGTACTTCTGCTATCGTGTCCTAGCTACCGTGTGGGTGCATTTGCATCTAAAACAAATGAACAAACATTCAGAAGGTATTTCATTCCCATTACACACACGTCTATCCTGAATATCGAATTACGAATTTTTTTTCGTTGGAATATCTTTGAGATACTCTTATATATGTACATCCCGAATGCTCGCATTCTACTCTGCACACAAAAATATCCTGTTTGTGGGAAAATCTTCTGCACCTTTCTATATTTCGTTGTATCTATGTGAATTTCCATGAAAACAGCATATGGTCTGTCTGAATTCTGGACAATCATCCCCTTTGAACTTGTATCTATGAGATATGTACAGGTTTCCAATGTCTTGCATATGACTTTTGCTTACGTAACTTTAGTATATCGAATCATTTATATAAACATCAATTCCATTGAAATCTGGGATTTAAATGAATAATGAACTCCAAAATCGAGATCACACCTTCAGATATCTGGGGGCTTGGTAACATATGTTGTATACTTCAGAGATTGTTTATACAGAAATGAGTACATTTCTATCTATACACTTTACACTTGTTGCCTGGAACTTTCAAAAAGCCAGATTTCTACTTCCGGAGGATACATCATATTTATCATCGAATAATCTTAATTGGTTTTTCAAATCCATCATATAGATTCAGATACTTAGATACTTTATGCTACCTGTTACAGATGATTTCATTTTCCTTCTCTCATCAGCAACAAAAAAGGCCAATGTGGATTTGAGATTTAAGAGGAAACTACAAGCAAAAAAATCAAATATTCCCACACTTGTTCAGTATGAAGATACACACAATACAGAATTAAAGATACAGATGCAGATTTTCACAGATGCGAGGGAAGATATTTTTTATTTCTGAAAATACAGATGTTTTGAAATACAAAAAGAAAAACATCAAATGGCATTATATGGGTTTAATACAAATGTATCTTGTATGAATTCTGATTAAATTTGAAATTTGAATTAAATTTGAATTTTTATCCGGATCTTCTTAGAAGCAGTGAAATATGGGACTCAGTTGCTGCCTTAATGGCAAATAAAAATACATTCTCAATAGGAAGAATATCTATAAACAAAATTTAAGCTACTTGTATGCATTTGTTTGGCAATTTGCTTGGTAACTTAAGCTTTCACTTCTTATTTCATTTTTATTTACTAAACAAATAGACGGTAGACAGGACCGTATCCAGATATATATCTTGGGGGAGCAAAAGCGAAAAGGCTTCACGACAATTAAAACTATGATATGATACAAGTTGACATATAAAATATAAAAACTCATAAATTCACACTATCGACATCTTTGTTTAAAAATTTTTTAGAATTATGATGTGGTGTCCCAAAACCCCCAAAGTTATTTTTTTTCTATTAAGGGAAAAACTCAAACTTCTTCTCATTTTCAGTTTTTTTTTTTTTATTTTGAATATGAAAAACAAAATTTTGGTAGGGGAACAGCTCGTGGAGAACAAGGGCTGCCTATAGGGACTCATAACTCTCAAGCTCAACCATTCCGGTGTGCGAGTTGTCGGAATGATTCGAGACACCTTAAGAGGCACTCCTGAAGCACTTGACACTCATTGCTTCCAGTCTACGGCTTTTGTTGAAAACCCCAATTCTGGCTGTCATCTCTAAATTATTCATAGCCCATCATGAGCTCTTTTCACATTTAAATCCATGGATTTGGTGAAAAATCCTACCCAAATCTTCCTTCAGCTTTTAACCTTATCTGCGTCTTTAAGAAACACCAGCCCATCCTCAGACCACAGCAGATCAGACTAGAGAAGACACATAAATAGCAAGGTCATTTTCTGTTGGATTTATGCCAGCAAAGGATTATGCAGACTCAGAAATGAATGGATACAAACAAAAAAGTTTAGATGTTCAGACTATAAATCATTCCAAGCAACATCTCGGATATCGAGTCAAATGCAGCCACCAGGGAGTATGAAACCCCCCGAACAAGGATGAAAGGACATTTTCGAGATCGAAGAAGCGAGCAGTTATATCGGAATTAAATTCAATTATTCGCAAAATTTGTCAAACAATATTTTAGTTAAGAAGAGATTTATTGTGAATTGAGAAGTTGTCCTTTTAAAAACCCTCTACAGCATATGCTCTAGTATGTCCGTCTGTGTTCTCCAAAAATATCTATCGCATATAACCAAAGCCTTGTAAACTTGTCAACGTTTTCTCACAGAACTTCTATGTGGGAAATAAATTTTGTAAAGTTAAGTCCTTTTTTATTAGTCGACAAACTAATGCATCTTCATCCTTTATTTCAGACTTGGCACTGATTAATTTGCAAACAAGTTTTTTTCGTTTCTCTTTTGGTAAAAAAATCCTCAAAAAAAAAAAATGTGTAACGAAAATTTAGTGCAATGAAAAAGGCGAGAGAGGTAAACATTGTCATTGAGAAGTTGACAGAATGAAAATGGAAGAATGAGGAAGTGCAACAGTCTAAATGGGTAATTGAGTGAATGTAATTCAGCTTTTTCTTAAGGAAGAGGTTAAAATACATAGAAAAGTTTTTGCTTGGTTCTTATTTAAGTAATGGAACTCGTAAGTAAATTGAATGGAAGTTGGTAAGGAGATATACCTACTTGTTTAGTTTTTGCCTGTCTTGTTCTTTGGGGGTATAAAAAGGAGCGTGAGCGTGTGAACAGGTGCACACTGGGAATTTTTTTTCTTAAATTTTATTTGCTTGTCTGGGAAGTGAGTAAAGTTCACTTCAGAAAAGGAAATCTGATTCTTCGAGAAGCTTGCACAAATAATGTTTAATGGAGAAATAGAGGAAGGTTGACATAAGTTGTGCATTCAAGTGCATAAAAGAAGCTTATTGTGAACTGATTTCCTGGAAAAAACTGGAAAGAGGATGTCCAAAACTCTTTGGAACCTTAAAGAAAAAATATGCACAACTGAATCGCTTGCTTACAAACTTTTCCATTTCAAGGTTATAGTGTGGAGAAGAATTGAAGTCAAAGCGTGAAAAAGTCAAAGAACTACAAAATACATTTTTTTTGAATATGGAAAGCTGGGATGGTTGCCATTTTTCAAACAACTTAATGAATTAGATGTTTCAGAAAATCTCTCATAAATATTAGAAATAGAGTCGGAGACAAAACGGAGCCCTGCGGAATGCCAGAATTTATTCAGGAATTTGAGACTTGAAACTATCCAATACGACTTGTATTGAGAGATCCGAATTTTAGGAAGAAGAGATCCATCGACATCAAATTAACTCATTTTTGAAAAGCGAGCTTGATGCCTAACTCTATAAAACGATCTTGAAATTTTATAAAACAAAATTCATTGAATGTAGAATGAACGAAAAACAAACAGTTATTTGGTTTTCTTCCTTTCCTTAACTTTTATGCATTCATAGCAAAAGTACTCGTATTGTAGAAAAATAGATAAGATGATAAACCATTTTAAACTTCTGATCTTAGAATCTACTTCATTTATGTAATATTTGACCTTTAGAGCTGGCAGCTTGTGTCTCAAATACGAATCTCACTCACTTAAACTTTTTTATTATCTTTTATTAAATAAAGTCCAACATCTGGTCATTGTCTCTTAATTGAATCCAAAAAAGAAAATAGCATCTTCTGGTCCAAATGTAGACATCAATTTGAAGAAATAGACCACCCAGCATTTTAACGGTCATAAAAATCCACTTCGAATTCACACCTACACAAAATATGTCATTCCAAAGTTGAATTGCTTAAAACTGTGGAAACTTTATAAAACTCGACGCATAAAATATTTCCTCTTTCACAATAGTTTTTTTCTTTTCACCAACAAACTCATCTATCTTATTCAATTTTTATCCTCAAAGAAAGACGTGTAGAGTTACAGATATACATAGGTAGATAGACTTAGTATCTACTACATTACAGAAAGAAAAAAAGAAAAAGTTGTCTGAGGTTATTTTTTTTTTTACATCACAGCAGATAAAATGAACCCATTTCCAAAGCGTAGGTGCTACCTCTCAGTTTAATTAGCATTAGAATAGAAAAAAAAGTAATCAAAAAAAAAAATCACAATCACAACATCAAAACAGACTTAAACACCTCTCGTGGCTGGCTTGTGCCAGTTCGACTTAGGGGTCGGTCGTATTCTTTGAATAGGTAAATTTTATTACGTTTTGAATTTAAAATTCAAAGTAAAAGAAGATACAATCAATAAAAAAAAGTTAAAGAAAATGAAAATACAACCAGAAGAAAAAAAATTGAAATTAAATAAACAAAAAGTGAAAGAAGGAATTCTCCTTGAAAGGTCTTCTACACTGTGAGTCTGGTGATTTAAGTCATTTTATTTTTTCTTATTTTTCTTTAGGTTTAATTTGCTTTTGATTTAGCTTCCAAACTTAGTTCATGTCGTAATGGAAATGAAATTGTAAAAAAGTAGATCTTGGAAAAAACGTTGACCTATGAAATAAAACGATCTTAAACGAGCTTATTTGGTTTTCCATTGAAGAAATGAAGAGTTCGATTCATAGAGCTATGCACCCAATTTGAATGTAGGAAGTTATGCTCAGATAATTAGTGTTCCACAAGGAAAACATATAGGGCCACTTCTATTTTCATTAAATGTAAGTTTCTATACAGAGTTTTCTCTCAGTTTAATGAAGTCTTATTTATGGAATACGTAAGTCAATTTCTCAAATGCCATTTGACCAGTCTGATATATCTTACTAATTTTTTCGTTGGCTAATTTTACATTTATAAATTCTGTTCTGTATTTAGAAGAACGAAAATAATGGAGAATTAAAATGATACCAAAAGAACCACACCGGGTACCTTAGTCATGAGGCCACCATTTATCTGAAATTATGTTCTATACAATATCCCCTATACAATGTCCAAACTCTTTATCATTATAAAAACATCAGAACTTTTCAAATAAACACTGAGTTTTTAAGACATCCTTAGCCTTAGGTTAATAACAACACAAAAATTGCATCAATGACAATGGAATGAACAAAATTTTTAAAATCCAATAATTACTCTTCTAGAAAAAAAAAACGGTTCTAGAGATTTCTAGTGGTATTTAGACTGCCAATCGACAGACCCAGAGTGTACGTTCAATTGAATGTCACTTAAGACACTAGACAAGAACATCGACACACCCCGATTTTTCACATTTTTGTGCGGATTATGCCTCTTGAATAAATATATCCAATACGTTTGTATTTGTCCAGAATATCCAGGCATAAGCAAACTGACCATGTACACAAACATAAATAACAATCAATTCCAATAAGGAAGCACAGAGACACAATAAACAATAGCTTATTGCTAGGCGCCTAGGTTTGGGTTATTCAATTTTATTTATTACTTTTTTGTTCGCATTAAAATTAGCTCAAACAAATCTAGCTTCCATGCCTCCCATCATATTGACATCGCTTGAAAGCTCTATTTGGTTATTTATCGATGGAATAATGATTTAATATAAAAACAAAAATAAACACAATTTGTTATTCAGAATTCAATCGATATGGGGGCTTAAAGATATACCAGTATCTCATAGATACCTGAGAGATTAGTATTTTATTTCAAAGAGTCAACAGGTTCTTAAAATGATTTTAAGTATCATAACAAGAGGTTTAACATTTTAATGAAGTTTAAATTAGAAAATAAATTTAACAAATATTGTTTCAATAAGCAAATTATGCTAATTATGAGCTTCGGGGCAGTAAAATGGGATTTACGAGTGAGTATAAGTTATTTCTTTAATTTTTTCATGAATCTTCTGAAAAATCCATAGCGAGCTTTTAATAAACTTTTCGGTGATAGAGAAGCTGGAAAATTTTGTTTTGTGGTTGGCCACCATTCTGATTTATTGCAAATACGTTTTTCTTATTTGTTTTTGACCTGTTCTTTTGATATCAATGAACTATATGATTAGAGCAGACATTTTTTGCAGAATTTTTGAAAATTTACAATGTTTCCAACTTCCTTCTAAAAGCTGATGAAACTTTTTCTATGACGAAACCGACACCTAATCGATATGGCTATCAAGTTTGGTTTTTAGGATTATTTTTTTGCAGTTCTGGCAACATTCTGCAAGCTGTCTTTGATTTCCTTATTTGCCTTTTCAGTTTTGTATACACACTTTTAACCTAGACAATACTTCCAAGACATTCAACAGTCACTTCGCATGTTGTTCAGAGGTATTCACGAGTACTTCCAATTATCAATTCGTCAATAGGTTTTTTTTTCTATCCAAATATTACCCTCACCCTCTGTTCTAATTTGAAACTCTAAAAGAGTATATTTGATTGAGAATTTTGAGTTGGAAGGTTCTAGCTCTTAAAATATCACTTATCAGAAATTATCAGAAAAAAATAAAGGTGACAGGATGGAACCTTGTAGTAACCCTTGGCACTTAAACTAGAAGGCAGCCGTTTATTAAAGAGAGAATATTTAAAAGACTGATACACTTTAATTGAATTAAGAAATGCATTGTCATATTGGCCAGGTGGTGAATGATTTTGGAAATTGTCAAGACGGTCTTATTTGGAACAATATTAAAGAAGATGAAAAGTGGGACAGTTCTAATGTAATTTTGGTTATTTTTTTAGAGAAATCGATTCAATCAATGAAGAACAATCAATGGAATTAGTAATATTCAAGACAAAATAATATCAGAGACTTTGCGACATTTAGCTAGGATGTAGAATTTTATTAATTTTAGCCGATCTTCATATAGGGGGGTAGAAAATAATGATAATCCCAATGGAAGTCGCGTAAAGCAAAGTAGAATTTAAGGAATAAAACTAAGTCGTTTTTAGTAAAAATAACCAAAATAATTTTTAAAAACTTCCGATCTATTAATAATAATACTCGTAATGGTTAGTGCGTTGGACTGTCATGCGGAAGGTCTCGAGTTCGATTCTCACCAGCTGCAAGAAAGTTTCAGGGGTGTACTGCCTCTTGCCAGGAATTAACAAATTCTCCAAGAGTATCTCTTGTCATGGAAAGTGCTGCTCATAAGCCGTTCGGAATCGGCAGAAAATTGTAGGTTCTCCGTTCCTGGTAACACGCACACAGGAATGGTTGAGAGTTGTAAGTCACTAGGTCCTGGTTCACTCCGAGCTGTTGCACCACCAAATTTATAATTTATTTATAGTCCGATCTATTAACGATATACATCGTCTATAAGCATGATAAAAAGCAATGGGCCTAAATGGTAGCCTTAAGAAGCACCTGAAAATAATTTCATAGTGGCACTTGTCACAGATTTTATCGAAAGCTTTGCTGAAGTTATTGATAATAATATCCGCTTACCCACCCACTTTCATCAAGCCACCTCGAAGTATGATTATTCATTAAACAAGTTTGAATATGATATGTTAATTGGGAACCCAATTTTAAGTCTATTTCGATCAAAAGAAAATTTTTACTCATTAGCTCTACCAAAATCATTTCTGAATTGACATTCTGAAATAAAGCTTTTAATTCTTCATATCATTCTTCAAAGGAAAAAATAATTAAATATTTATTGAATCTAAAACTTTAACGTAACTGCATCCTAAACAACCATTTTTGTATCTTAAAAACCTTAACTAGTTCATTAGTAAGTGAGCATTTAGTTAACAGAGATGACCTTTTCAGAACATCAATTCATTGCTCTCCAATCAGCGTTATAGATTTCATTCTATTTATACAAAAAAAAATGCATGAATATTCATGAGATATTGTTTCTGTTGCATGTTAAAGATTCCCTCAAGAATGAACGCGAACAAGCTTTAGGTTTTATCTTAACTTATTTGTTATTCTTGTTAATTAATTTAATGTCAGTTTTGATTACCATTTTATATATACATTTAAAAGGTATTTGAGGATGATAAAACAAACAAACGTTTTCGGAAACAGTTGTAGTAAAATATTTTAATGTCTTGAGTCTGGGTGTTTAAAGTCAAAGCCTATAGCTAGTTCCCTTTAAAATATGCAAGTTTCCTCTGAATACCTACACATAACCATCTGTACATCTAAGCTTTAAGGTTTATTTGTTAAAGTCAGTATTTTTATTTTCATTTCAAAAATGGGCCAAGTACATTTGAAAGCGCGTAATGGTGAGTTATGTGAGTAATTAATTCACAACTTGAAATCAGAGAACAAAAGAAAAAGTGAAGAAAAACCTCCCATAAAGTGCTAATTATTTTATCTTGATAGTATCTTGAAATAATGATCATGATGCTAAAAGATATGCATTCATCTTAACTTAAAGATATTCTTGCAGTAAAATAAATTTGTGTTTCCAAAAAAAAAAAAAAATATTTGAATCTCTTGATTTATTAAGTTCTCGGTTTCATATTTGTACACCATAATTTAATTTTATAGAAATTATTTTCAATAAATGTCCCTTCACAGATATCTACAACATTCGATTCACAATAACATTTTAAATTAAAAAAAAAAAAAAAAATGCAAATTCGTCTAAAATTTTAAAGAAAACTTACTAAATTAGGAGATAAATGGAGTACCACAAGATGGAATTGTGTGCCCTTAACTATTCAAAATAGTCAAAAAATCATGTATAAATTTTTAGATTTATTCTGTTTTATCATTTTCCTTGAACAATGAAATATCTAGGAGGTTATTACTATGAGATTAATTTTAAAAAATACTTTAAGCAATTAACTAATGACAGATCGTTCTGAACCAGGTGCTAGTAAATCTCAACCACTCCACACACAATACATTTGGTTTGTATTTCAGTGTCGTCTGAATCCTACCACTTAAGATAAGAACCACATTTCTTATGACAAGAGATACTTTTGGAGAATTTTTCACATATGTAGATAGAAAAAAATACTTGTTTTGTAGGTGGCATAGACTGGAAATCGATCGCTAGGACACAACGGGCGGCGTAATACGTTAACTCCCTAATTATTAAAAATTTAGTTAAATACTAACACTATTAAAAATCACGAACTTACTGATCAAAGTCTTACTACATCCACAAGGCTAGCAGAATCGTTTATTATTTTCTTTGATTAATCACATTGGTCGTTAACTGCTGAAAGCTTGATTTGATTTTATGAAAATACTATAGTCGAAGAATGGTTTAAGGAAGCATAAAAAATGAGCTTTTTGCTAGTTGAATACAAATGTTTGTAAACTCGGGTAGAAAGATTTGCTTAAACAGGAGATACATGGAGTACCACAAGGTTGAATTGAATTCCTTTAACTATTAAAATTAACCAACTAAGGACTTCTTAAAAGAGTTCTTCGTGATGTTTTGCTTGTGATTTCTGTTAAAGGGTGACATTTTATAGTGACAGCTCTTGGGCAGTTTATGTTATCTTTACATTGTATCCGATTTAAAGGCACAGTTATTTTATTCTCAAGCCTAGATCATTTTCAAAGAAACAGCCTTCATTACAATTCATAGACATTTACGAGTACTTCAGTATTTTAATGATTAAACAAATACTCAGAAGGATGCTTCCCTTTGAATAATATTAATTAATTTATTGACAAGCATACATTTTTTATTTACACAGTGTCTGTTCTTTGTATCCAAGAAAAAAATTACAGATATTTGTACACCATTCAATTTTATATCGGTATACAAATTGACGAAATTTTGAGCCATACATAATTAAATCGAAAAATGTTGAATACGAATTGGATTTTATGTAAACAATATTTCTAGCTATAAAACCAATCGATTTCTTATTTGAAATATCTGAAAAAAAAATCGCTTGGAGTATTTTAGGTCCTCATTGTCACGATTTCAACTTTACTTTTATTCTTTTGAAACGATGAATTCAGATTGACTTTTATGGGCAATAATGGTAGGATTTTTTTTTCTTGTTTCCTTGAAAATAAACTGCTGTTCATCTTCCTTTTAATTTGTTTTATATCTTTGAGGACTTTTTCCTTTATTAAATAATCCCAATACGTGATATTGACGTTTCGTTTCTCACTTGTGAGAACCATAAACAACTTGCGAGGAATACCTCTGTCAATAGATAAGCTATGATCATCATTTTTGATTTGTGTACATATGTGCGGTCTTAAGGACCAAATAGGTGATATACAACAAAGAAGCACGTAGGTACGGTAAACGTGTAGAAGCAGCATGCGTTTTCTGTTATCCTTAAATGGTTGTAGGTCTTATCTGAGCAGGTAGCCTCTGGTGTGGTTGTGTCAAGAAATGAGGTGTGTTTTCTGTGGACATCTTCTAATTTTAAAAAAAAGGGCGCTAAGGCATTTCGAGTTGTAAAGGATTTGGTTTCATGGTCATTAAATACGATCAACTAGAGTATAGGTATGAACTTGGAATGCTATATACAAACATAGCATAGTAATATGAATTTACAAGATGTGAGCTATGATGATTGCTTGAATGTTAAATGATTTCATTCAAACACATGACTCCTTCAAGTATTTTGTTATTTTTTGATAATGATTTTCATGGGATACAAAACTAGATCGAATTCACGTTTA
Organism: Philhelius festivus; assembly: GCA_963931855.1. NCBI lineage: Eukaryota > Metazoa > Arthropoda > Insecta > Diptera > Syrphidae > Philhelius > Philhelius festivus. The sequence continues at coordinate 4,456,456 of OZ007555.1, read as the reverse complement.
TAAATATAAAAAGAAATAGCAAAGGCCATCGAACTCCACCCTTACGCACTCCACAAAATCGAATGAAAGTTAATCACAAAATTCTATTTAATATTCTTATACCAACTACTGCCCTTAAAAAATAGAAGTTTGTGAAAAAGTCATGAACGAAAGTGAAGAAATAACCTAGGGAAGTGAATAATAATAATAAAAATTTCTTAATTACTTAAAAATGGAAACAATAATTATACCCACGTCACGTAAAGAAATGTGATTTACGGTTAAAGACCTCATATATACAAAATAACACCTTCAAATATTTGTTTCGACACACAAACTGCACCATTTTCAAACATTGAATGTTAATAAAAACTACTGAGATGTTTTATTTTCGTAGCGTAATTATTCCAAATATTTAAAGTACTGGCCACAAAGTCCCACCCTGAGGTATTCCAAGTAGTTTTCTCTGGATAGAAACTTTCATTATAAAATGCTAAATCTTTAGCATTATTTTAAAATCAAAATACATTTCAAACATCTTGCAGTAAAAATAAAATTAAAATTTAGAGCCATGAGAAAATCTTACACATATGATGAAAATTAAACTAGAACTTCGTAAATACGACTATATTCTGATTTTTTTAATCAGTTAATGTGTTTTTTTTTTTACAAAAATCATATAATCTGAAACAAAAAAAAATCTCAATCAAAGTTTCTTTCAAAAATAATTTTATTTAATATTTCTTAAAAAGTACTTGCCGCATTATCCTACCCTGAGGGACCCCATCTAGTTTTCTTCGAATACATTCTTTCAGATAAGTGTACCTTGGTCTACTGGACTTCTCAAAAAACAATTCCATTAAACTTAAATTTTTCTGCATTTATAATAATTGTAAATTTTCAACCACGAATTTTTATTTGGTTTTACTTCAACCTCCAACGATTCAGTCTTATATAGAAATAAAATGATTACAAGCACTTTTCAAGAATATATGTATATTGTGACTTGAAGATTCAAGGTTAAGGTTTATTAATAAAATGAAATTTTCCATTAGATAGTGAGAAAATCATCAAAAATAAAAATTTTCTTTTTTTACTTTTGTTAGAATTTTTTAATAAAGTATTATTTTTAAGCTATTTCGAATTACTCAGTCCTATAGAAAACCCTTTTTACCCACAGGCAAAAGAACGGTGTGTCTTGAGTTTGATTTAAGCTAAAATAATGACATAAAGTCAGATGTTCCCAAGGAGATTGTAAATATTAAAATTCTTATCAAAAAGTCCCAGCCACCAAGCCCAACCCTGAGGTATCCCAGTTACTAATTCCATTTCCAGAAAATTCAATATAAATCCCTTTGAAATATTCTTCAAAAGTACTGAAATTCTTAAGAAAATATCCAATTGACACCTTACACTACACCATCGTTGATATTACACTTGAAATAGAAAAGTTCCATAAAATTGCTAATATTAAAACCGTGAGAACGAAATATTTTTGCAAAGAATTTTCCTTCATCGCGTCGTCGTAGCTACTTCTGAATGTCGTAATAGATACAAATTCCAAGCAAACTTCATAACATATAGAAACGAGTATCTATAGGTACTCACCATTTTTTTTTTTGTTCGTAATAAATTATATCAACTCACCGGACGACGGATATTACATCCGCCTCTTTCGAGACTCTTAGTCGTTGGGCTATGGATAAAGTATCTTAAGCGAAAGTATGCGGTCAGACGGCTTTTTGCTTCAGTTTTTTGTTTCTTTTTTTTGCCGGTTTGCCATTTATTTTCGTGGAAAACAAGCGGCCACGATGGGGGAATGTTTTAGTGAGGCGTTGTAAAGGTATTTCTGTGTCCATATAACTACACAAGAAGCCCACAAGCAAACGAAATATCACTAACCAGATTAAAAAGAGTGTGAGAGGGGTTTTGTGGTTAGAATTGAAAAACCTATAGTGTTTTGGTCTTAAATCAAAGTCAAGTAGAGTCATTTGGAGAGATAGCCAAAGCAATTCTGCCTCTTTTTATGCATTTTTAATTTGTGGTTGAAATTTGTATTTAAAACAGAGAAGATACACTTTTGATTTTCCACACAAGCTCACAAGGCACATGAAAAAATTTACTCTGAAATAAAGAAGCAAACGGAAATGCGGTTATCCAATGGTGTGGTAGAAAACCGGGTTTTATTTAGAAGCTGATTCGCCGGATACAAAAATATTTTTGATTAAGTTTTGTCAACGGTTCAACGAATTAACATATCGTATCTCAACATTTGGTTGAGATAATTAAATTTAAAGCTAAATGCGAGGTCTGACTGTTTTCTTCTTTTTTTTTTTCTAGAAAACAATTTGCTTTTTATTTGCCAGCTACTTTTAGTTTGAAATCATTTAGCGATTGGCATGGAAACTTCGCAGAATTAAAATGAGCAAATCACCTGTTTTATAATCGCAATGAATGTGTCACTTTACTGAGAAACTTTGGAATGTACATATAGGTGGCTTTTGATGCGTGAACAGAAGCAGATGGTTAAGCATACTAATTGGTATTAGGCACATGGGGTTTTGTAAACTATTCCAAATTTTGAGGAAGTTAAAATAGTTTTGAGATTTACTAACCAGCATTTAAATCCGGTCTTGTTTAGGTGTCTCCGTGGGCTTATGGTAAACACGCATATATATCTACATATATGTTTCTTGGAAAATATACTTCAATAATTATTTATATCGAAGTTTTTTTATATTTAAACCAGAAGGTACTAATCTCCAGTCACATGAAAATTGGGGAGGTTCCACATGAACACATATTATGTTAAGAAACATTCACATTTACGTTTCAAATCACAACAAAATATATACGTTCAAATATATACGTTCCACAACTAGCCTTTGATCACATGTTGTCGATGGAACATGATTCTCGGTTTAGCTTTACATTCCACAACATCTGTTTAAAAACTAATCTAAGTGATTCTTAAAGTAAGAAGTTTTCCACTCTCCAAAGACTTTTTTCCTTGTTTATGGTGCACTCAAAAATTCATAAAATTCCCAATAGAAGATGGGTGAAAAAGTTTGTTTTTCTCAATTCATGAGAAGTTATTGAAATAGATTTCGAAATTATGTTAAGAAAAAATTGGAAAATACTTTTGCACAATTTGAATCAATTGATTGGGTAATAACATGAAATACAAAATGAATACAATCCACAAATAATTTCATCTTGATTTCATCTTAATTCCACAACTTTCGATTTCATGAATGTGCAGTAAGCAGTATAACAGTTCATAAGCAAGTGAAAACAATCTCCAAATGATAAATTCCGTTAAAACGAAATAGACAAACCATTTGAAATGCAGAAAAAGATACTTTTTGATTTTTACCCGGGCGCCATTTAATGTTAACGATTTCAATTTAATTACCAGTTCATTTTAAAAGAATAGATAGAGCATTTAATTCCTTAAAATTGATTAAAAAAAAATCTGAAAAAAAGCTTAATATTACCCTATATGGTTTTACTTTCCTCCTATACGATTTTTTCTAATTTTGAAATATTCCATTGATCTTTATTCTTTCATAATTTAAAATAATTTAAGCAAAAGCAAATAAATTAAAATCTTATAACTGTTTGTCTTCCTCTGCTTCACAACAACAATTCTACAGTATTCCGTGGGAATATCTTAACACATTGATCTGATTGCCTAATTCAATCCAAGGGTAAATAATAATAAGTTCTATTTGAATACGAAAATTATGACTATGTTGAGCCCTAAGGAAATCTGTGATGACAGATAAAACCGATTAAGACTCGTCGCATTCCCAAAGTAGTAATCAGCTTTGATATGTTTGAATAAATTTTTTTTATTATTTTTTTAATGTTATTTTTAGTAAGGCTATATCTTGTGGCATAAGAAAATATTCAAAAAATATTTAAAACCGTTGAAGTCTAGAAATACAATCTTTGGATAAAAAAAGTATCAATTACTCAAAGATTCTTTTGATACGTTATAATGTGAGTAACTCCCAATGCACGCTCATTCATTCGTACATCACTAAAAGAATTGTCCGTTTAATTTTTTTTTTGTTGTTTCTTTTAAATGCGTCGTCGTCGATTTCATAAATGAACGCTATAATTTTTCATAGCGTCAAGATACAAATAGACCTAATACGCAGTTTGTGCAATATGAGAGGGAATCATTGTGCGGAAATAAAAGTATTTTGTTGAATTATTTCGCATTTCCTTGGCGAATTTATTCTGTGAATTTAGAGCATTAAATGGCGGCGAATAACATCGACCCAGCACGATGATGACGTTAATACCCATATTTGTTTGTTTTTATTAGAAGTCTGCTCAAGAAATAGCCATGTGTTTATTATTTTTAATTTTTTTTTTGCTTTTAGTAAAATTCAGAAATGTGATTCTAATAAAGAGACTTTATAGCGAGAGACAATTGATGTCTTCATAGATTTAAATTGCTGGAAAATAAATAAACAGAATCAATTTAATGAATGATAATGGCGATTTTATGGAGTCAATTTCACATTTAGATTCTTTATAAGCAAGGGGAAATTTTAGAATAAATATTTTGACCTCGATGTTTAGGTATAGGAAATTGAGTAGAAGTTGGTTTAAATTTGTATAAGCAAAGTGCAGAACAAAGGAAATTGAAAAAAATGCTTGGAATACCCCAGAGTTCAAAGACGTGTCCGGTACTTTTTATAATTTTAGTATAAAGGCATTTGGAAAGGCTCTTCGCTTATGAAAACATTTCTTGTTAGTTACAAATAATGTATTTAGTTTAAAATTGATATTAATTCATTACAAAGAATGAAAGAGCTCTCGAAAGAACAAACCACAATTTTTAATCAGGAATACAAGCACAAATCACTTATTATCACTTTTTTTCTATCCTCAGATGATTGTGCTTAAGCTGGTTTTACTGTGCGTCGCATTTTAAATGTCTTCACAATCTTGTAAGGTGTTGTAAAGTTATAAAGTAAAGTTGTAAAATATCTCAGAAATTTAAGGACGTATTTTGGAATTTCATTAAAGATATATAATTTGGTAAAATAATAAAAATTTACTGGAGTTCCTCAGGGTAAAACAACATGGCCAGTATTTTTTAAGAAATTTTAAATTTATTAAATAGTATTTAGATACAATTCCATTCCAACTACTTATATTTTGTGAACTAGTAATCTCTTCTTTAAAATAAAGACCTAGAAATGTCTATAAGAACATGTTATTTGTACATAAAGTTGTACGTAACTATATCTTCCATAGACTACTTTGAATAAATCAGCAGAAACTTCCTTGCTAACTTCCTACCAACACGTCAAGTTTAAGTTAAGTTTTTTTTTTTTCATTTCATTAAACAGTTTAAGTATTGATTGTTGCCGTGAAAGCCTCTCAACATTCACTGAACTTAACGTTACCTTGAAAAAGGCTCTGTAAATTGAAAAGTTTTAAGATTTCGATTGAGTACCTCATGGTGGAACTATAAGGTCACTATGTTTTGGTTTTGGAAATTTGATTTCTGTGATTGGCGAATCAGTTTTGGATTAGTTTGTATTACAAGATTTAATATAAGAGTAAAATTATAATATTTTTAAAACCTCTTACTCAGTAAAAAAAATCCTTATTTTGAAAAATTAAATATACGATTAAAAATCGAATAGATATACAGCATACATTTAGGTGTTGATTGGTAAAACAGAATCAACAGGAATTTTATTAAAACTGAATTAAACACAAACCATTGTGTAAGTAAAAAAAGTTAAAAATTGATTTCATTAAAATAAAAAGATAATAATCTGTTTATTTATTTTTGTTTTGTTTTGCAATTCCTCTGCATGAAATATTCTCTGTCAAAAGAGTCAAACAACTCTGATGTACAGCTAACAAAAAAAAATAACTCAAATGTAATTAAAATTCCACAGAATAAAATGCCTGCAATGCATGTAAAAAAATTATATAAAGACGTAATAGTTATGGTGAGCTGACACATAATGAAAAATCCATTTATCCACTCCCTTATGTTATTTTATGAAAGACTGACGTACGAGTCGACACTTAGTCATGCAATAAAAATGCACAATGCAGCGCAGCATAAACTTTACTTTACACGCGCACAGTGTTGGCGAGTATTTTGCTTTCAGAGTTTATAATATAATTTAACGCGCCTATAATCCAATAGATATACTGGTATGTCTACATAGATAGATAGATCGATTTAGATACAAAACAAAACAGTATTTTCATTAACACGATACTTTATTATAATTGAAAAATCACTCTAGCAAAAATAGAGAAACTCCCCCATCAAGGTGAATGTCGCAATAAAATAGGAATCAACATTTTCAAAACAAAGCAACAAATTTACATGGATTTTCTATACGGTAGGTGTATAAGGTTGCACCCATTTAAATTGCACACCAAAATGCAAAATGTATAGCTCTTTAAGATTGAATTGTCAATAAATTAATCTATCAACTCTGAGTTGATGCAGTAAAATGTAAAAATTTGCATACAAAACGTTTTTAGTTGAAAAGATACTTTACCGCAGATAAAGTATTTTGTTTGAGATAAAAAAAAAATACACAACCTATCTATGTATCTTAGATACATTTTCTAAAGGTAGACACATTCTTCTTGTATAAGCCAGAAAATAAATGACAACTACATTAGTCACTGTCGTTCAGCATGCAGTAGTCACATTATTTTTCAACTTTTTCCTTGTGTCTGACAGAATAATGTTAAGAACCTTTTCCTTAAGTAGGTATGAGGAAAAAATTCACTAAGTAATCGGCAAATATGTAAATTTGTGTGGAGAACGATGAAATGCGAGAACAGAAAAAAGAAAAACTAAACAAAAAGAATAAGAATTCTTATTCAGACTGAGAGCTTATGTTAAGAAGTTACAAGGTACTTTCATTACTCATTTGAGCAGTTAAAATGCAAATAAGGTATCTTAAACGAGGTAGTAAATTTTGTTAAATCTGTTTGAAAGAGATACATTTTACTTTCTGTAAATCTATTTTTAAGCTCACTTCTAAGTCAAGCAGAAGACATTTCCTAGCCATAACTATATTATTGATTTGAAAGTGTCTGAGAAGTGCGAACTCAAGAAAGAACTGAGCTTAATTTATTGAATGAAAAATATAAGGCAGATGCAAAAAATATTCTAAGGCACATACAAATATAGACCGATTTCACTTTAAGCAAATGTCTTAAATTAAATACATCATCATCTACCCTTTGAAATTATTAGTACCCTTTGAAAATATACAATATAATATACTTTAGGTTTGATAAGAAATAAATAAAATTAATTCTTAATCGAAAGATAATCTCTCTAAGTGGCGCCCGAGTAAAAATCGAACATCAATTAATTCAACAAATATTTAAACAATGAAATAAAAAAAAAAGTTCTCCCTATAGTTTTAAAGTTAATACAAACAATTTTATCTAAGAAGGAAAATTGTAAAATGGCGCCCGAGTGAAAATCAAAGAGATCCAATAAGAAATTGTACAAATTCTGATGCGAAAAATAATATCACTATGTAAACGTTTTTGAAAACAAAGTTAAGTTAGGTTCTAACAATCATTTAAATTAATATGCTCTTGATAAGTTGAAACAATTTGAATTTATGTTAAATTGGAATATCAACTAGTTTCCATAGAAATTTAAATGGCTTTCATATAACTGTTCTCAGCCGGGCGCCATTTAGTGAAATTCCTTCCTAAAGCTGTCCTTTCTAGAAATGGCAATATTTTCTTAATTGCCTTAATTCATTGACTATAATTATTAAGATACACTTACTTAGCTTTCAAAAACTTACAATTTCCAAACATATATACATTTTGGGTAGCACCAACTTTTTTATTAAAAAAAAAAAACGAATAACATTTAGCGAACAAATTTAGGGCTTATTTACAGATTATTCAAATTTATAAATCTTCGACTAAACCTTTGTATAACGTTTTTTTTTTTTTTTTGTATAATCTACACGCGCTCAAGGGATTATGATTACCCTTTAAATGTTTGAACACAGCGCGGGCGTGAAGTTAAGGAAGAGAAAGAAGGATAGGAAAGATGTGTGGCACGATGTTCTGAGACTGAAGGTTGTTGTCTCAGATATTTTATCTCCAGGGATGGCGGCTGAACTAAAGCGGAGAATGCCGTGTCTTATTTCTATGTCGCTTATAATTCACATTATTTTATTCGTGTTCATCCTTGTTGGGCATACTAGTTTAACTCAATTACATGTTGTTAGTGTTATGCCTGAACAACATGTTCAATGAGTAAACCAGCAACCCATTGATGACAATTTTTGAAGGTTTTTTTTTTTAATGGAATTAAAATGACATAGACTACGGCAGTTGATTGAATCATTTAAATAATTTTCATATCTTATTGAACTAAGATGACATCAGTCATACAAATTAGTATTCATCAATTTCAAGTGCATGTACCCCAGTACTCAATTAAATGAAAGTATCTATTAACTTTTAAAGATACTGATTTATATTTATTATTTGATCAGATGCCATACTATGAGAACTACTATATACTACTGACTCATCAGTTAAAATGCGCTCATACAATTATTTGAATCTTCGAAGCTGAGTAATATTTGGGTAATTCCCAAGAATAAAAAATAATTATCATACCTACATTTAAATATTCTTGTCGCTCAAAACACGAAAAAGAGAATAAAACCTCAACTCTGACACACAAACAACATTCATCAGAATATAGTTTTATGGTTAATAATAATTTGCACATTTTTTATTTTTTCCTTATTGGGCGCCATTTAACTAAATAATTTTCCTAACAATATGATATAATATACAATAATTAATAGGATTAATTTAATTAAACACTAAATTACAAAATAAATTAAGGTACGAAACAGATTCAAATAACTATCTTCAATACGTCAAACTGGATTGATGCCTTTTCTCTACACCTTTGGTATTTCAATCTTTCTTGCACAAAACTCGAAACGCAGCATACCGAAGTGAAGCAATCCAAGCCTGTCTTCAGTATAGCCATTCCTCAAGCAAAAGAAGTTACAAATACCACAACCCTCTCTACCTTATAAGTACCGTCTCAAAACCACTTGCAGATACAAATAATGTATCTTAAATCAAAGATATGTTCTTCCCTCATGGAATTCATGGATACACTTAACAGATTCTCAATCCGGCTTAAGAAAGATAAAATAAAATCAACAGCAAAAAAAAAAACAATCTACATCAGGCAATTCATACGAGAGTATACGAAGATAGCTATGCATTTGTGGACCTTTTAGAGTAATGTATCTAATGCCATTCAACTCGCATCTAACACTAGTTGTCTATCTGTAATAAAATCTTATATTTATAACTTACCGTCTTTTGCAATGTTGGTTTTTATTAAAACAAAACAAAAAACAAAGATAGTAATCCACAAGGTCGTTTTAATCCGTTTAAAAGTGAGAGAAAGAAAATAAACTGCACACAGATACTCGCAGATAGAGATGCTCTCTTAAGGAATTTCTTAGTAATTTTTATGATTTTCCTGTTTTCAGCAGAAATTCTAGGTATACGTTGTCGATGCACTTGCACTTCTTCTTTGGTTGGTGTTAAATCCACTGTCACTGTTTGTTATTTATTTTTCTTTCTTTATTATTATTTATTTTTCTTCGTCTGTTTTATCCAATAAATCCGGTTGAAGAAAAGGTCGTTGTCGTGTATAGATACAAATTGTATCTACAATTACAATATTGTAAGGTTTATTGTAAAAGATACACAAAACAAAACAAAAAACACGAATGGATGAAGTAAAATATTATTTAATCACAAATGTCGCACAGGTGCTGCACATACTATCTTCTTCGTTCTCTTCTCTCTTTTTCTCTAAATCGAGAGAGAGAGTGAGAAAAAACTTCACCTTAACTGATTATCAATTTAGTATGCAAGATACAATTTTGGGTATTTTTTTTTCGTTTGATTTACAAATTCGAATATCCACACGTAAGTCAAATTTAATTATTTCCTTCTTCGTTTAAATTCGGTCAAATTTTAATCGTATAAGGAATTCAAAAGTCGCGAAAGCATTCATGCGAATTATTTATCTTTTTTTCGTATAATATCAAAAGACACCGCGATACTCATAACAAAAACAAATCCCAACAAAAACCTCGAACGAAACGAACGGGAGCGGTTTTTCTCTGAATTTCGTCGTCAGAAAAATTCACAAGACCATCCTAACTCGACGTTGATTCAGCTAAAACTGAGCCACAGAATGTTGATAGCGATCGTGTATATCGAATGGGAAATGTTGGTGTGGACTGTAAATGTAAACTTATTTAATGGAAGAAGGCTTGACCGACTAGAGTGAGTGTTGTGTTTCGTTTCTATATGACATCGGCTCTGATGAGGCAAAGAAAAAAAGAAACAACTTCTAGTGGTCGAGCAACATTCCTGTATGTGTTGCATTGCATGATTGTTGCAGCACTAAAACGGGCGCCCAACGAAAGACCAAAGACCGCTGTATGCAGTTTGAGAAACTTTGAGTGAGCTGCGATATTTGTTTTGTTTTTCTTTGGTTTTGAATCAAATTCTAGTGGATTGAGTGTGAATATTGTAATGTGGATTGTAAGTATCTTTGAGTGTATTTCATTTATCCAGCCTCAAGTGTCTGCAACATTTTGGTAATGTTTTTGGTTTGTTTTGTGTGTTTTTGGGTCGTTTAAGAGATACAGCATTATGGCTGTTTTTTTGTTTATTTTATTTTCAACGTTTTATTGCAATTGAATGGAATTTTGGAAGTGGGTGGAAGCGGTCATAAAAATTATGAAAATGAGCTGATATTTTAGCTGCTGGTATTTTTATGTAATTATAGTTTTTTTTTTTTATTATTGCAAAGACAGGAAGTGTGATTGCCACTTAAGTGGAAGTTTTTTTTTATACCTAGATATTTTTGGGCGAAAAGAAGTATTTAAATTTTTCATAAAAATTTGTTCAAATTTGTTTGTTTAAAATTCTTGTAATGGAAATAAACTTTATTTCATCATAATTCTCAATTGATTTATTCCCTAATTTAGTATTTAAATATTGAATATGTCAATATGATTAGATAGGTATGAAATTCATCTGACCACACACAATTTCTGTTGATAAAAGATAAGCCATTTCCTTTTTAATGGAATTTTAGTTAGCAAATAGAAGACGAGCAAATCACAATTCTTGCTATATGTTAATTTTAAAATAAATAAATTACATATTATTGTTTTTGGAGGAAATAAATATTGGCTTAAGCAAAATGAACATTTCATAAAAATCGAAGATAACACAATTTGGAACGTGACAAAAATCTCGTTTGTATAACGATATTTGAATTTGTAGAAATGATAAGCCCAAGTGCATTATGAATCTGAAACAACTGTTGTTTTAACATAAAATGTATCAGACGAAAGAATTTTACTGGAATTTAGAAAATAAAAAAAAATTAAACCACTGAACGAATTATAATTAAATTCACCACAATTTTGAATTAAAATGTTTGTATCTACATATATCTCGTCAGTTGGCAGTTTTATCTGACTTAAAATTTGCGTACTGTACTAATATTTTCAAAAAGAGGAATACAGAATATTTCAATAGTTATTGATATATAATATATTCAAAACAGCAAGTTTATCAAGAGTTTGGCATCACTAATATAATATGTCAGTTATATATTCATTCTCGAGAATGTTAGACCTTTCAATTAATTCGTTTTTAACTTAAAATTAAATATTGTACTTTTGTCACTCACAATTGAATTTTCGGAGAGTCAAGACATATTTAAATTATTTTCAAGCAAATCTTATTGAAAAATAATATTTAAAAAAAACACAATTCATATTGCTCCCTTCATACAAGTTTGGTGTCATTTTAAACGTCTGCCACTTCTATTTTCATTTTCAAAAAGTTAATAGTTATTTGTTGCTTCATATAATTAAGGAGTGGCTGGGCGTCATATATGTACATAGAATGTCTGTCACTCACATAATACTCAAAACCTTTCAACTGAGATGTATTTCAAATAATTACCTTTAAAATTTATTACAATAAGAAACTTTAAAAAATATCTGTGGTTTGTTTTGAGTCTTGTAGAATTTTCATCAGTTAAAACGCCTGTCACTTCCAATATTTTTTTCAGAGATAAAAAGACTTAAAATTTGAATATAACATTTTGATATGATTACCTCATCATAATTTATATACCATCTGTCAGTAGTTTGGCGTCACTTAGAATGTCTGACAATTACATAAATGTACATTCGTACCCAATCGAAAATTATTGCAATAAATCGTTCAAATTATAAAAAAAAATGGAATCGCTTCATAAAATTATTATATTTATTATTATTATATTTATATCTATAAGTCTACATGCCAGACCAGCAGTCTGATGTCATTTAAATCGTTTTTCACTTCAAATTCCATCAAAACCATTATTTGCTAAAAAAAGTGAAATTAAGATGTGGTTCTCTAAGTCATCTTAAATTCAAAATTTACTTTCAAAACAACCAAAATTAAAAAACGTTTGTCAGTAGCTGGGAGTCATTTAGAACATATCTACTCAAGTCCAATAAGTCAAAATCCTGTATTTAAAAAAAAATCTTTGAAATTAAATAAAACAAATCAAATATTAACAAAACATAATTTGTATTCCGTCTGTCAGTAGTATGGCGTCAATCAAAACGTCTGTATTTTAAAATTTTCATTTTTATCTCATCAAAATCTTTCAATTGTGATATATTTTAAGCAATCACTTCTTATATCCAATTTGAACAAAAATATCATATGACAAAAATCCGTGATTAATTTCACATCTGGCACATGTTTCTCGTTTCTTACGTCTTGATCGGTTAATTCAGTGATCCTTAAATACTAAAGTTTAAATATTGACTTTTTTTAAATAAAATAATATTTAAAATAACCGTCACTTAAATATTTATACTCAGGGATTTCTTTCTCTGTGGATACTTTAAATTTAAAAAAAAAGTAAAAATGATTTTGGTATGGCAACGTCTGTCGGAGGTTAGCCAGCGATATTTAAACTTTCTGTCACATGCATATTTAGGGAGTGGGTACGCGAATTCACTTTTAATTGCTCTTGGAATTTAAAAAAAGGCATTTGCGCGACGTCTATCCGACAGAAAGTGTCATACAAATCATCTGTCACATGAATACTAATTGTTCTCAAACGGTACTAAAAGCAAGTAGTGCGATCTTCTGATATGTTTCATGTCTTTAGTGTCACTCAAAACATCTGTCACATGTACAATTCAAACCGCAGGAGTAAATAGTTTCAGTATTTGGCCAACTTAAATTAGTAACTTCAAAGTCTAGAGTGTCTAAGAAAAGCCAGAGTTTTGGGTGCGTCTTTACAGGGTTTGTCTGAACTCCAGTTACAACTTTATTGGCCGGGCTCATTTTGGTATGATGCATTTGATTTAGTTATGCTCACTTGCTTTCTTCTACAAAACTATATTTTTAATGCACTCTTGTTTCTAAACCCTGCCATTGCGAGCCAACTGATAGACGTCTTGGCTATCACATTGAACAGAATTCATTGCAGCTCTAACATATTAAAGTTTTTTTTTTCAAATTTCAAAACTTCAAAATGTAGACTTTTACTTTCGCTCAAGTCCTAATTTATTGTCTGTTTAATCTTCTAAGTTAATATTTCTTTCGAAATATGCAAGTTGAAAAGATCTCACAAACTATATCTTCCATCAAGGTTTTTTTTTCAAGGACAGACCTACATTAAATTATTGCCAAAATGATTTAGCTTCTTAAATAACCAAATGGTCTTTCACGCCATAATCCATTCATCATTTTTTACTTTATTTAATATTTCGCCATCTCAAAGGTTCCGAACAAAAAAGAAAGATTAATTGCACATTATGTCCCTTTTTTTTGCTGAAAGGCTTAAAATGACATACCTCTACTATACCTACAATACTGTTTCAGACTTTTCGTCGAATTTCGGTCCTCCATATACCTATACACAGCAGCACAAACATTCATCTTCAAGAGTGTCTAGAATTCTTTTGGTATGGCTCTTGTGATCTGAAGCATCTTGAACGAGACCTCAGGCTCCGAAAAGGTATCTTTTAAGTTGAAATATGGAAGTAATTCTTTTGTGTTTGTTTGTTTGTTTGTTTTTTTTTTTTTTGATACAACTTCCAAGGTATTTGGAGCATAACCATCATCATCCGATGGAATATGTTTGGGAGTGTAATTATCATGGAACGAGTTGGAAGTCTTCTCCTTTTTCTGGGTTGTATCTTTTTATCCATAAACAAGTTGTATTTAGATGATAATTATTAGGTTTAGGTGTTGATGGATTTATGAACCGAATGTTTTTTTTTTCGATTGCATGATATGGTTTTCGGATAGGTATTTATAGCTTTGATGATGTGTTTTTTTTTTTAGGGATTGCATTCAATTATTTGTAATGAAGAGTAGCGAACCTGTCCACAATTTGTTTGTAAGTTAGTTTGAACAAAAGGTAAAAAGAACCTATCAAGTTAACAAGATTGTAACTCAAGACAAGGGATATAGTAAAAGAATCAAAGTTGATTCTGAGGATATTGACAAATCACTTCCCCAAACTATATGGCGGAAATAATAAATTGAATTCTTTCATCTTGTTAATTTCACCATTCAACCTAGTCGATATAGACACAAAATTTGGTCCACTTGATCTTGACGATTTGGCTACATTTAAGTTGTTCTATCTAAACTGAAGTACAATAAAACTGCTAGAACTGACTAACGCGCTTTATTTGTTTTGTTTTGTTTTTCGGGCACTACCCTGTACATTGATTTTGATTTTTCTGAGTATTGCAATGGGAGGAAAATATTGAGCTACATTCCACATTCATGTGGTGCGGCTTAAGAAAGACTCTCTGAACTTAACACCAGCTCATATTAAAAATATTGTCGGAGAAAAGAATGTTCGATGAAAGAAATCTCAGCTTTCTTTGCCCGATCCTCAGGGAAGAAGACTCTCTAAAAAAAAAATAGATGCATCAGTCCCCTTAACATCGCCTACAAAATCTATTCTGCCATATTTTTTGAACATCTGAAGCCGTACTTTAACAACACGATAGATCCATAGCAGTGTAGCTTTAGGCCCGAAAAGTTCTCGATCGTGTTTACATTACGGCAGATCCTGAGTAAAAAACCGATAACTTCTCACCATTTTTTCGGTTTTTGAAAGAATTTTGCAAAGCTCTCGTGTCAACCCAGAGTCAAAGAACAATCTTTTTTAACGGTCCTACCAGTTACTCGAATATGAAGGCAAGATAGACACAAATCGGAAGAACAAAGAATGATGTCAGTGCCACTTTTGTAAACATTCAAAAAGAGAAACGAAGAAAACGAATTTAAGGGTCAAGAAAGGACATCTAACACCGACGACGTGTTGAACACAGGATTACTATACTCTTAGTCAACCATTACTTGAATAACTTATGGTAGGTCGTATTTATTGGCATTAGAGGTTTGCACTTTCACGCCAGAGGTAAGCGTTTGATTCCCAATGCTGCCACCCAGGTTAGGTTAGGTTAGGTTAAAGTGGCTGTCAATATAGTGCCTGACACACTTAGACCAGTGGGAGGTCCATTGTGATACCACGATCAAATAGGGACCGAAAAAAGTTCCCTACTAGTTAAAACCATTTGGAGCTTCTGATAAAGTGAAGGAGACTTTTCATGTCTGTGTTTATGAGATCGCTTGGTTCATTTATAGAAATATTCTCCTAGATGAAGTTTGCGTCTGTAGGAGAGAGC
This sequence comes from Philhelius festivus, assembly GCA_963931855.1. Classification (NCBI taxonomy): domain Eukaryota; kingdom Metazoa; phylum Arthropoda; class Insecta; order Diptera; family Syrphidae; genus Philhelius; species Philhelius festivus. The sequence goes on along the minus strand of OZ007555.1, from coordinate 4,440,644 downwards.
AGGGCATGTACAAAGAAGGTGTGGGATTGTCTCCTCTTCCTCCTCGTCCAAGCAACTCCTGCTAAAATCGTTTGATAGTACACCGAGTTGTGCGGCGTGTCTACCTATGAGACAGTGTCCAGTTATGACACCTATTACAGAGCTGATCTGAGATCTTCTGAGGGACAATAGACATTTGGACCATTTCAAATCCAGTTTATGCCAGATTTGTTTGGTCGCCATATAAGTGGTAGTGTTAAGCCATCTTGTGTTTGATTGTTCCAAAGCAATTCGTTTCAGCATAAGTTTACTTGTAGCTATAGGCATACCTATATTTTCCTTTTCGGGCAAGATAGGCATTTCCGTTCCAATTCTGGCGAGTTCGTAGGCTTTGCAATTCCCTAAAATGTCCCTGTGACCCGGCACCCAGAATAGGTGAATATTAAACTGTTTGGCCATCTCCATCAGAGACGATCGACAGTCTTGGGCTGTAATGGAGTTTAAAGAGACTGATGCGAGGGATTTCAAAGCAACCTGACTATCTGAGAAGATGCGGATATCCGTGCTAGATATCACGTTTTCTTTAAGCCAAGACGGTACTTCCTTTATCGCCAGAATTTCCGCTTGGAATACGCTACAATGGTTTGGTAGACGGAAGGAGGGACTAAGGTTTAGTCCATCTGAGTACACTCCACCACCCACTCCGTTTTTAGTCGCTGCCACCTAAAAAAAAGGTTTTTTCACGAATTATTGCATCTTCTGTTGCCATTAAAAAGAGCTTCTTATCTTAGCCGTTTGGATTTGGCAGAAAATTGTAGGTCCCCTTTACATTCCTAATAAAGCGCACCAAGGAATAGTTGGGAGTTAGGGCTGGTTCTACTAGATCGGTTGCTTCTCAAATAGATTTGATTTTTTTAACTTGAGGTAGATTAGTAATGAACTTTGACTATCTACTTCCGCTATCAAATCAGACAACAATATCAGTACTGAGATAAAACAATATATGAGTTGTTAGTCGCTGCTTTATGATCATACCGGTTCTGATCTACATTTGGGGCAGAGGCTTGAACCCTGTCAAAGAATGAGAACGATTTAATATGTATCAGTCTGGTTTGCTAGATGGGGAGTGGAAGAAACGATATAGTAAAACCCTGATTGCAACATCGTCCTATTCGAAAAAGTAAAAAAGTGTGATATGTGTTTGTGATCATTTAGTCCGGAAAATTTTTCGTATTCAACCCCAGGTGGCGTGCGCAGCAGTACTGGAGAAACGTTTTTCATATGACACCGATTAGTTGGAATTGATCATTAACCAACTTGGAGAAACCTACGAACAAAGACGATTGCAAGAAGCTAGTTGGTTGATGCCCCGACCAGTACCAAATTTTAACGTCTTCTTGAGTCAGTAGTTTGAAATCTGAAATGTACACAATAAGCTTATTTGTTTCTATATGTGTATGAACATTTCGGAATGTGAATAACTCACAGTAAAAATAAAACACATGTTATTGACATACGTTAATTTTGTCCCGAAGAAAGTTAGTTGAAGCGCACATTCATTTCTTAGAACTTACGAACACAGATCAAATGTCAAATGAGTACATCATACCTAGAAATATATGATTTCTATGGATATTCAGTTTAAATTAGTGAGAACCTAAAAAAAGATCGTAATACCGACTGAACAAAATAAAAATAAAAAAATATTTTTCATTAAATTGGATGGATGATTTTTAGTGAACTCTGATGATGCATCAAACGCCACACGCATGGATGAACATTAGGAACAATGAGCAAAAAAATAAAAAAAAACATTTAATTCATTGTCATTACCATCAAATACAAAGAGAGTCACGCAAAGAAGTTGGATATGGTCGAAAATGTATGGACGGACTTCTATGTCATTGACATTATTATGAAACTTTTTCGAAACTTATAATTTAGTTGGAAACTGACTGTGAGCACTGAGCTCTCGTATGACTAGCGGACTTAAAAGCTTGCAACAAATTAAATGGAAATTAGTTCTTTTTGTTTTATTCAAAAAAAAAAATACTTAATTTCATTTCTTAATTTTATCTTTTTGATTAAATAAATAAGAAAACATACTTTACTTGCCAGTCGTTTCAAATCTATAAAAATGACAAATTTGTCTGGATATTTTCAAATATTGTTTCCCTGATGATTTTTTTTTTGCGAACTTATTATTTATTCTCAACACACCACCGAGGGAATAAATTTGTTTTGGAATATATTTTAAACACCAAAATCTTTGAATAAATTATTCTGACTCGTACACCTCGGTATAAACAACCTAGGATTCGAATTCGATGGGAATATGTAAATCACATGCGGTTTGATGGTTTTGCTAAGAGAAGATTGAATGCTAATTCAATTTGATGATTTAGGATTTTAAATATTTACATGTTACAAAAATAGGCTTAAAAATAGAAAAATGAGAGGTGAATTTATTTTATAGTATAAGAACTCATTTTTCTAAAAAAAAAACTAATCCTTGACCAACATTTAATTATTGAAAAAGGGTTTAATTGATGTAATAAAGTACACACGCTTTTAGTTCATGGCGGCCATGTTGTTTTATATCTGTTGGAACATTAGGGACTTATTTACATACAGGTGGTTGGGGAATAATGTTGAGGTAAAAAAAATTCAATAAAAACTGACTCATTGATGTCAATTTAAAGTGTCTATTGTCGACAACAGGTATGTTCTCCAACATTCCTCAAAACCAACCGAAATTCTCTTTAAAATGACTAATCTTGTTTTGTATCAACTGTCACCATGCCCTTCAGCGCCAAAGATAATAATTAAGTCAATTAAAATTCATCATCGTCACCCTCCCCCCTTGAAACATGTGTAATTCCAAGGAAAATACTATTCCAACTTGAATATCGGTATTTATTTTATTTTTCTGTCAGGTCAGTCACTGCTTCCCAGAAAAGTACCCTACGCAACCAGTCTAATATAACATCAGCACCAATAAAACACTTCTTGTCTGCGTCTAAAATATACATATACTCCTCGAACAAGAGTCAAAAAAGTTAGTGTAGACCTCTCGATCGGAAGGTGGTGCCCCTGCCCCAAACAACGAGCACCTGTTTTATGAGATTGTGAATGATGCTCCGACATAGTAATTTTTGCTCCACGACACGACGGCGCACGGGATGGAATAAATTACCAAGCGTCGGTCGTCGCGCCACTGATCATTAACAGGCAAAACGATGGCTAATTGAATTGTTCGCTTCCGATCAACGTTTTTAAACCGACTAAAATTTAAAAAAAATCAATGAAGAAGCCAATGTGCGTTGGAAACATGGTCTTGTGATGTTATTGAAGTTTTAGTTTTTTTCTTTTCTTTTCATTTTTTTTTTGGTTTGGTAAATTTCGTGTTCGGAGTGGCGCTAAATTAATATGTTTTATGTCAAGATTTCATGAAGTAATCAACAAAAAGTTGGACACACTGACGTAATATTAATTAGCAATTACTCCCCTGAGTTGTGTGGGATAAATTTTGTATTGTATTTTGAGATATTATGGTTCTCACGTAATTGGTCAATAATTTTCTTGACATTGTGTCGATGAGGGGAGATATAGACGAAGTATAATTGCATAGATGTGGGCTGGTTCTTAACTCAAGAATAAGTGATTTACAACAATATTTTGTTTTAGGCGAAATTTCTGTCAACTCAAACTTTTGACCTTTTTCGTATAGCATCGTATTTTTTCTTATGATCAGGTTTGGGGGTCTATCAAATTCTGATGAATTAACCATTTTACCCCGAATGATTTATGAAAAAGCTCCTATTTTAGATGACCGACAAAATTAAATAATTTTTTAATTGTGCTGACTTAATTGTGTTTTCGATGTCCATAATTTGAATTCGATTTTAGAATCGCTCAATTGGATATAGTTTTTGGGATGAAATGTAATTATTTTAAAATACAGTTCTTAAGGTTATGTTATATAGAGTCCTCCATTTTGTGTTACCGAAAGCTAATTTGAATAAAACAGATCTATACCAACGGAACGGAAGTTATCAAATTTCTAATTTGACCAATCTCTGGCCCAATAGTATTCAGTTAATGTTGCAAGTTCGCACACACCTTTACTTCTGTCTAAATTGTATGACTATGACTGTAGATTTCGGTCCTCAAAAACTTCTATATTCAGTAAAACAAAGCCTGCAAAACCCTATGCGAACATAAAAAGAATCAAACTTAAAGAGATTTACTAGTAAAATGTAGGGATGTTAAATGTAGGGATTCAAAATCTTTTTGTTATAATGCCAGAAGTGATTTAGTGGTCAAAACAGGACATTTTTGCTCACCATTTATATTGACTTATTAGAAAGCTATTTTGAAAACCTCCTGTTGCTTGATACCTATTAATCCACAATTAGTTTTGCTATTCCAAACGTTTTATCACTGATTTCAAGCTCGACTGGTCATTCTCAATGGTGGAACTAATTTTTTTTTTTTAATAAAATGAAAGCCTCAGGTTTTTGATGGCATCCCAGTAGAATTCTACAAAAATGCACGTTTTTTAGTTTTATTCAACAAGATTTACAATGAAAAGACAATTCCGACAAATTTCCTTTGTTTTTCAAGACTCTGCAATTTTTAAAAAAGATAACCGGGATCTGCCAGAAAACTACAGAGATATTGTTCTACTCAAATCTCTTAAAAAAGTGCTTACGTAACTTCTTTATTAACAGACTCGTGACCTTGGTTGAGAAAAAGAATATAAATTAGTTGCGTTCAGGCTGGCTTTTAAGCCAATCTTTCTACAGTTTCATTTTTAATATTGTAGCAAGACGTTTCATGGATAAAAACGAAGCGATGTTACACTCTTTTGTTGATCTGAAGCCAGCATTTCAAACTATTAACCAAAGGTCTCTACTTTACAATCTTGCAAGAATCGCACTTCCGACAAAATGTAACAAAGTCTTAGAAAAACTGCTAGGAAGTATGACCGCAGCCGTACAAAAAGGTACACAAGTATCCAAGTATTTCAAATGCGAAACCGGTGTCCCACAAGGTTGCATTTTGAGTCCATTAATCTTCATATTCCATGTGTAATTTGGTTTTCGAGATGTAATAATCAAAGTCCTGCCTTATGCAGATGACATTGAAGTCTTACCGGAGGATCTACTTCCTTTACAACTTTAAGTTAATAAGCTGAAAAAATGTGGCGATTTGTGGGATCTTAAAATTAATACTTCAAAGTAAAAAATATGGTCGTCAAAGAACCCTCCAAGATGGTTTGATAAAAAAAATTGTTAAAGAATTTAATTACCTTTACTATGTGCTGACTTACAATTTAAATATTCGTGTACAAATAAAAATACGCCAACAAATTTCGAATAGTGTTTTCCGTTAAAATTTTTCAACATTTTTTAAAAAATTTTTTTAAATATTTTTCAAATTTTTATGTTGAAAATTTAATATTTCGAAAAACACATGTTCAATTGCACAAATTTCTTAAAAGCTTAAAAACGGGCTTTTGTTTTCGCTTTAAAATTTTCGACTGTCTCGTTTGATGTCGACAGATTAGTTAGGTTCTTAACTCCCTGGAAACTGAGTTTTAAAGATATTAATCCCTTTTTAATTGAACTAACTAACAAGTTAAGAAAGTTCATAGATAAGTATTTACATACAAATATAAGACAACCCTTGAGAATGGTAAATACCTATACCATACCAAAAGGCTTAGATATGTTGCCTCAGAAAATGTGCTGTGATGTTTCAAAAGAACGACTAATTAACAAGCTCAAGCACAAGCATCGAATATGAAATCAGTTGTATAGATTTTGAAGCACTTGACTCCATCTACCAGAAATTAAACACAAAAACCTTTTTCATAAATAAAAAAAAAAAATCAAACCAAACCAAAACAAAAACAGAAATTAAAATTTTGTTTAATTAACAATTTTCCAACGTGATCCTTTTTTCATCGGAAATCCTCTTGTCGGCATCGAAATCAATAATTTTTCAATAGAAAAACATTCCTCGACTCGATTTTAATGACCAAACAGAGGTTAGTTATGTATGTAGTCCAAACAAACGAAAACAGAAGTCGAATAAAAGATGAGATTTTTTGTCCGGGATACAAAACAAAAAGGAAAACAATAAACAGGGCCATCAGAAGCAGTCATTTGTGTGGAAATATTCGAAAAAAAATAGAAACAGGTAGGATTATACCATTCTAGTTCCTGTAGAATGTGCTGGAAGTAGATTATTCCAAATCAGTGGGTCCATGCAAACGATATTGTCTTTTTATTATTGTTTTAAAATTGAAAAAAAAAATATTCATTTTTATTTCGAATCCACCAATTGATGTGGACATAAATTGGTCGCAGGCTTATTGGCTTTTGAGTATTGAGTTTTATTTAAAATTAAGTTGATTAAAAAAAAAATAAAAAAAATAAAGGACTGACTATTCCATTTATTGAAACAGCTATTTCTGATGAAACACTCTTTAAAAAATACTAGACTTTTTAGGTTTTGTTGTTTCTAAGCTCGATAACATAAAATGACAAATAAAAGTATCATTTCTGCTAGCACTCCTTCCAGTATTGCTCCTTTTAATATGAAAATTTTGACTTATCCCGAATGTTTAGATAAAATATAAATAGATTTAAATTTTGAAAATTTTCTGATAACAGTTCCTTACAATTAGGCAAAGAAGATAGTAAATTATATCCTGTCTCCGAAATTCAAACGAACTTCTTTATTTTATTTGAAAGGCTTATCGATGAAATAGGATATCTTTCAAATTTTCGTTGGGTCTTTGATGGGTGAGGTGTGTATCCGAAGGATCGAATTATCGATACATCTGACACAAAAATCAGCCTGAATTCGAACGATTGCACGGGTAAGGTTGACTTTGAGGATCCCATTATTTACTACTTAGACCTCCAACATTTAATTGTTCTGCTGAGGATAGTACTCTCTGCTTCTAATATTAGTTTCTAGATTCACATTTTTCTCATTAAATTCTGATCTCGATAGCATTGTCAAATGGGAAACCATTAACCACATAGAATTTTGCTTAATGCGGTATGTTGTCGTTAAAGCAGAACCCATATCCTATAGCTCTATCCATAAGCAGCACTTTCATTGAGGAATACAAACAGCTCTCAGTTCTCGGTGTGCATCAAAGGCGACCTTGTGAGAATCGACCACATATTCGACATCGGAAAATATAAAGCTAAAAAAATAGGTTTTCTTCGACGTTGCCAGAAATTTTTCACACCTTTGGATCTGACTGTTATTTATATAGCCAATATTAGACACAAGCTCTAGTAGAATTTTCATATTGGGATATGTGCTCCAATAACCCACTTGAGTCTTTTGGATATAATTCAAAACCGATCTTTGAAAATTATAGCTGATTGAACTATATAACAGAAATATTTGCATTCCTCGAGCACCACCGCAAGGTTTCTTGGCTCTTTTATATTACCGTTATATTTTTAAATTGCTCTAATGAAATAGCCACTTGTTTTACTCCCCTTAAACAATTCAGCCGTAATACTCGTGCTTCAGAGAGTGTCCATTAGCTTTTCCTTGAACTTAACATCGGACGTACTGTTAAATTCAGAGATTCTTTCTTTAGCCGCACTACACGAATGTGGAATGCTCTTCCCGACTCAATATTTCCCTCTCATTGTGATGTTCAGACGTTTAAAACCAATATGCATGGGTATCTTCCTCTCAATTCTCTCTTTCCAATGCACTCGCACTGTGCTCAAACATTTTAAGGGTACTTATAATCCCTTTAGTGGGCGCAAAATATAAAAAAAACTTAATGTTGTTCGCATCGACGAGTTTATCAACCAATATGGGCCAAGAAAAAGTCAGTTACCATCGATTGGTGGCACTCTCTGTTGATGGTGATGGCAATACCATTGTCCTTTTTGATGAATTAGGGACCGTGGATGCAGCCGGTACACCGTCCGCACCAAATTGTTCCTTCTGCGGATGCATTACCACTCTGTGGATCTCGTGTGCTTTGCAATTGTCTCGAATCTGAAAATTTTGCATCTTGATGTTCTCTCTAACCAAAAAATGGGCCTCATGGTTGAAGACAAGTTTTTGCTAAAATTAAGACCCGCTTCCAACTGCTCAAAAAAATCAGCCAGCGAATACACGACGATCAATATTTTGGTCGTTTTCCTTCAGCCATAGTGATTTGTCTATATTGTCTGGAAAACAACATGGCCGTCATGAACTGTCAAATATATACATATACACATCTCTAAAACTTCTTATTGTTATGTGTTTTTAACCATAGAGTAACCTTCATATTGACATTACTCATCTTAGAAATTATCCAATTAAATTTCATAGAAGCAAAATCATAATGGAAAGTCGAATATGTAAATTTCTTCAACCAATAAAATGTATAACGATTGATTTCTCTCAACCTCACGATTACAATCATTTGCGAGTGAGTACATTGGTCAATCAAATTGACCTCAAGCTCCTCAATAATATCAACAACAACAGAAACAATTTGTCTCATTATTTCCATCATTATTTATGGTTATCATCATCATCAAAATTATAATTCATAAACAATGCCAAAATGATTTTGACAATCGGGTCACACTATTAATTCCACAATGAAGACAATTGGCATCTAAATGAAAATCTGTGGCTTGATGAAGATTGCCTGGTCATTATCAGAGAGATATTGTTTTTTAAACAAGAAAACTTTCCTTGCATCCATAAACAAAATAATAAAAATATGCCATAAGAAAAAGTAGTTTGACTACGAGCAATCTTTTATGCAAATTAAGTCGAGCGTTAGATGCTTATTTTCTTGTGCCTCTGTGAGGCTTATAACGACTTGGATGATGGAGGCATTTATGTCTGATTTGTGGCCATTTTACAGATGATTGTCGACTATTATCTTAGCTTTAAAGATGTTTATTAGAATTACTGCAATTGCGGAAGATACTATATTGCAAAAGTGACGAAAAATTAGACACAAGGTCAGAGTGTTTATGTGCAAGTTCGAGACGAAAGATGATGATGATGATGATGTATGAAGGAAACCTGCCCCCAAGAGAAACATTTTACGACGTAAGACGATTTCGAAATGGTTTCTCACTATCCAAATGGAATTTCCACAAAGTTTGATGATTTTTTCGTTTTAAAAAAGGGCCTCCAAAAGCTAACACTGAAATTTCAAACAATACCTAATGAAGTGTTGCATTGTGCCAGAAGTAAAAACAATCTCTCTCAATCAGCAATTAAGCTTCAAATTTACATAATCCATCAAACTGACCGAAATGAACTTTGAATGGAAAATATATAAAACTGGACTATGACCATCGTAGCTATGAAGCTTCACAATCCTATTGCCGCAATTAGCTCTTGATAATTGCTCTATATATTCCCCATTGTATACAGTCACAGTCACATAGTCAATTTGGATCAAATTTAAATTAAAAAGAAGTTCGCTTGATTGTGACGAAAACCGTCAACAAATCGCCCACACGTCCGTCACACTCATCGTCAGCTAAAATCTTATTGTAGCAATCCGACAAAAGGCAAACTTATTTCGTCACTTTTTTCTTGGAATCGAAATCATTTCAGCACATGCCATCCATCGTGTGCTCGATTCGTTGCGATACGAAAAATGAGAATCCATCGGTGAAAGATGAACCCAGGTTTGTAGAGCTCCCTCTAACAGCTACCGTCACTACCAACGAACGTCATGCCGCACATCATTTATAGTTCACCGCAGGATCAAGTGTTTCGAAAATTGGAATTTTTTAAATCGCATTGATGGATAGGTACCTAGTTGAGTTGATAGATGGAATGAATAGTTTAGCTCATCGCCAGTTTTGTTTGAGTTCATCTATTTATTTACTGTCGACTCTGAAATGCCTTGAAGAAATGTGACGACGACACGGTTGATCTTTTTTTAGACGATTTCAAGATGTTTTTTTTCTGTGGATGGATTTGGGTCTTGGGAGCTCCTGGTATTTATACTCTCGTAGCTGGAGGAAGGGAGTAATATTTATGGTTTGTTGTATTTTCTTGTGTGGCACTTGACATTGAGTTTGTTTTCTGTTTTTGGCTTAAGCGTTTACGTGGACTTGTTTTCAAGATGTCTGCTAGAAGGCTTCTATTTTAAGACTATTTATTACTATATACGAAATATACGAATATTTTAAACCTTTTCATATTCAGAATCTTGTTTGTGGAGGGATTTGGTGAGACACCAGACTCACACGTGTTGGTTGGTTTGAGACAAATGACTATTACAAAATCAAACAAATATAAAATGGCGATGATTAGGGTCCGTTAATTGAAGATTGTCAACTTAAATTTCTTTAAATTATTTTAGCACAACGATATCAATATTTCGAAATTGCTCTTTTTAAACCTTCAAAATCTGTCGTATTAATGCAAAAATCAGTCTCATTAAAGTCTGACGGAGAATTGGCCTCAATCAATGCTGGAAAGAAAGTAAGTGTGCAACATGATCTTGTAAGGGCGGTTAGTTGTGGAAATAGGACCAATATGTATGGCTTCTTAAGGTGGCACGGATCGTAGTGGTCCAATTTTCAATAACTCTTCCTCCGAATTTCAGCAATGGCCTTTGATATGTTCACCTAAAGGGCATCGGTCGATGGTGGTTTATTCGCATAAGCCAGTGACTTCATGAAACCCCACAAAGGAAAGCGAGATCAAATAGCATAACCTTGGTTACTAATTCATGTCACCTCTGCGAGAGATAACCTTACTAAATCATTTAAGCAGAATGTCAATTGTGGGGCCTGCTGTATGGAATGTAGAGCGACGTCCTGCTGGAACCACATGTCATCTAGGTCCATATTATGGTTCCATTTGGGCCATAAGAATTTGGTTATCATCGTTCTGTAGCGCTCGCCATTGGCAATGACCACCTCGGCAACATCCTTTTCGAAAAAGTACGAACCAGTGACGCTGCTGGCCAAAAATCCACAGCGAACTGGAACTTTTTGAGGATGCAATGTCATCTGGTGAACCTCATGGGAGTTGGTGTCCTCCCATGTATGGCAATTTTTTTCACAAAGCCATTCATCCAAAAATGCGCCTTGTCATTAAAGATCATTTCCGGCAAAAATTGACGTCCAAACGCTCCCAAGCCCAGTCAACGAACAAACGGAGTTTCCTATGGTCATGAACTTGGAGCTATCAGGTGGGTTGGTCATGTGTAGGCCCATGTCTCAACGCAAAACTCACTTATAGTTGAAGTGTGCGAAAGACCGAGTTCTTGTGCATGGCGAGGAATCGACTGGCTTGGATACTGCTAGGTATACACTTTCACGGACCGTGGCGATGTTCTCGGCCGATCTTACGTTCCTTTCACGTACACATATTGGATAATTGATTAGCAAACAGATCGTCTTAGATTTGGCCTCAAAACGAGTCATCTGCGAAATGCGACTGCCTGGTTGGTCCCGCCCTTCTCGCATCAAAAAGTAAATATAAGCAACTTTTGAAGAATTACAAGATGGCAAGGCGGTTGGCTCGGACAACCTTCTGAGCCAAACAAGTATTGGGTTAAGTAAAAGACTCTTCTTCTTTCTCGAATATGAGTTCAAGCCGGGACACTTTAAGGGCCCTTAAGTATTTCTTATTCATTCATAAAAAATGTTGTACTACAGACTTCGTTAAACTACACAGGTATATCGTGTGTTTAAATGAATCGTCTTAAACAGTTGAAAGGGTCCAATAACCTATTAAAAGAATTCCAGGTGGGTTACAGAACCAGATACTCTAAATGTATTATCTATCACCTTATTGTTCTTAACAGAATTGAAGAATCATTCTCGTACGCAGTAAAATCCTGTTGATTTTAAGACATTAGACTTCAATATTGTTGACCGAAGTGCATCAATGGATAGGCTTTATGGGAGAGGGTTATGTCTTATCGGGAAGCGTCAAATCAGGGGATCGTGATCGCCTGTTGACAACTTTTTAACATTATTCGGGACAAATTTCTCGTTAAATTTGTTTGATAGCACGAGTTGTGTGTGATGTGGTGCTGTCTTCTTAGAACCAATTCGGGAACAAGAAAGTTTTCCAACATGTTCCGAAATAGGTCACTAGTAACTGTTACATTATTATTTATGGCATTCTGAAATAAATATGGCCCAATGACGCCACGGGGCCGAATGACACTCAATAAAGTTCCTCAACCAGGGAGTAGTGGTCCTCGGTGTTTCAGTCGAGGGTTTTCAGTGCCCCAATAGGGGCTATTCTGTTTGTTAACAAATCCAGCCAATTCTTCGTCCCTCAAAATGATTTTAAACTAAAATGTTTCATTAATAATTTCAGCACGTTGTTGTTGCATAAGATACTCCATTATAAATTGTTATCGACCACTCTCTTCGACTGTCAACGACTGTTGAGTTAGGACTCCAATATTCTTACGCAAGAACTAACCAATCAATTACGAAATATTGATATGTCAGTATACAATATTATTGATAGCTACATTATCAATAAAAATCTATTCAGCAAAAGAGTGTCCTATTTTTGTGGTGTACCTAAATGCCCACCTAATGCTTAAAAATAAATTCATACTTCGAAGTTCGAATACACTTGTTGTTGTCTTCAAAAAATTACTAATATTTGACTTAAGTTGCACAAGAAGTTCTTTTTCGATTCATCCCATAAGCACCCCTTGCATTAAGAAATTATTTCTTCACCAACAAAAGTAGCCGCAGAGCTCTCAAAAACACACCCGTCTACTCGATCATACTCCCTAATGTCCCTCATTTATCATTTTACCCTCGTTTCTTTTTCGTGTGATTGTTGTTGTTGTGCTTTTGAGTGAAATTCATAAATAGGAATCATTTTTTAACCCCAGGGTTTTTTTTTTCCCAGAATTGTATCCCCCTTCAATAATTATTAATCAAGCGTGAAATTCGACTACCTTAAGATATCATTTAAGACTGCTCGTACATTTACCTTATAGATTTGGGGGAACTTCATTGACAAAAGTATTTTTAATTGGTAGGTAAACCCAAAAAGACGCAAACGTGTGGCGTCTTATTTCCGAATTAAGACTCATAAATGCAAGCGGAAACATTCGAGTCGTGTTTTACGTGCATTATAAATACAAAAATACAAAGATTAGACTGTAAGTTGAGTAAACAAATGATACAAATCATTATTTATTATTTTTGACATTGTGTTTGCACGCAAATTATATTTAGGGTGTGAACATACCTATTTTGATTGAAAAAGTTCTTCACTTAATAAAAGAAAAAACAAAGATTTTTTTTTCTTTCTTTTTGTTTACGATTTTATTGTTCGCAACTAAATTAGAGGGTCCATTAAATTTCTAATTATAATGTCAGTCGCGGTTGTAACAGAGACCGACATCATAATTTGTTAACTGTGTTTCACTTTCGATTTTGCTGAACAGAAAATAAAACAAAGAGAAAAATTATTTATTTTTTTTTTATCAAGATTGAAAGAAAAAAGAAAACATTAAACAAGAGATACAAAATCTTCAGTTCAATTAAAAGATTATAACAAAAAAAAAAAAACTCTTTGAGTCTTTGCTGGATGAACAGTGATCTTGAAAAGTTTGACGACAGAAAAAGTTGAGGGAAATTTTAAGTACCACCGAAGCATCAACACGTTTGTGAGTTAAACCATGTGGCACAATAATCATCCAGTTTTGTTTTTGAATTAATTTTTTACTAAATAAAAAAAAAATATTTTTATTTTATTTGGACCTTAAAAATATTATCTGTTAAGTGAAAAAGATGATATCCTTTAAGTGGCTGCCGCTAGTGTTGATACACATTTGTGCCCGTTTGATCGCATTGTGTTTAACTTTCCGCAACATTTTCGGTGATAACTATTGGCATTCCTTTCGAATATTCTCTTTAAGAGCTGGGATCGTCTTAGACTTGTTGGCATAAGCCCGCTGCTTTTTCCAGTAGCGCCAAAGAAAGAAGTTGGGGATGGTTAAATCGGGCGATCTTGTTGGCCATGCAAAGTGTCAAAGCGGGAGAATACACGACCAGGAAACGTTTTCTGCAGAAAATCCATTGTTACTCGTGCTGTGTGTGCGATTGCACCGAATTGTTAAAACCACATCTTCACCAAGCCACGCTCATCCAATTCCGGCAGTAAGAAGTCATTTATCATGGCCCTATAGCGTTCGCCAGTAAAAGTGACCGTATTGCCGATGGAGTCCTCAGAACAAAACGGGCCAATCACTCCTCTCGCGTGAAGACCGCACCACACAGTAGGTTTGAGTAGATTTAACGAGTCTTCCTGTGGTGACACATTTTCAGTGCACCAGAAACGAAGATTTCACTTATAGAACCAACCGCTAAAGTGGAAAAGCTCATCGTCGCTCATAATGATTTTCCACACAAGATCTTCCTATTTGTTGTTGAGATTGAGGATAGCTAGACAGTAATTCCAACGCGACGGACGGTCAGGAGGCATTAACTGAGGCACTCTTTGTACTTTGTACGGGAACATGTGTAAGTCTTTCACTTAAATTCGCTGTAGGGTCCATCTAGTGATGTCCAATTGCGTTTCCCGTCTTCGTCTGGTTGATGTTTCTTCTTTCTCAGCGACATCTATAGCCACAGCCGCCGGCCGGCTTGTCTGTTTGTATACGGTTCACAAATGTCAATTATGATTGAGGTACGACGCCATTTTCAAAAATTATAACAACTGCCGGTAGGATGATTAATTTTGCGCCACCTTGTACATTGTTTCGAAAAAGTTAAACAAATTGGAACAAATTTTGTTAAGTTTTTAAGATTTGTACTCACATCCTCTGGAGGAAGTCCCATTGGGTGATTTGAAACTCTAATATTTTAGGTGCTAATTTTACATATTACTTTTAACTATGCTCAAAACTTTACTATATTTTATCTGAGACCAAACTAAGTACAGGTTAATTTGTACAAGTCTATAAGACAATTGATACAAAGTGAAACGCATAAGATCATAACTGTCCAAAATTATTATTAAAAGTGAATTTATTTCCCACTTCAAATGTGAAAAATGTTCACTGGAAAAAATAAATTAGTTTCAGTTTCCCAAAAAAAATTAATATATTTTCCCCACATTCAGTGGGTTTTTTTCTTTCAAGCTGCTCTAATAGTCCTTCCCAGGACAAACAACGAGTTTGCACCTGCTCAAGATGTGATAGCAGTGATTTGTTATTTTGTTGCAAGCTACCAATTTCTGCACCTATGCTCTCCATGTCGGATTTGGTTGCCATTTTTGTTTTAGTTTTTCGTGGAGAATAGATTTTCTACCACTATCGATGGTCCTGCAGTTATAAGGTTACAAAGTCATAGCGATGAAATAGCTAATGGTGATAGCCATGTATACAGTCTTTTAGCAGAATTTTTTTTTCAAGTTTTCGGCGGTTAAGAGCTTTGTTGACCGATGACCGACGTAAAGACATCTCTGTTAAGTTCTTTCGGAACTTTATTTGTTCTTAATAGACTTGACTTACTGGAAACTCACCTCAATTACAATTTTTCATGGTTTTGTTTCCTTCAAGTTGCACTTATATCTCCTTTTGAAGTTGGTTTTAAATTTATTTTTTTTTTCTATCAAAATATTATTTCGGAAACAATTTTTTAACCAATTTGTCATTTTAACGCCAGAGTTACGAAGTAGCAAATATAGAGTTTCTTCCTTTAACCGCACTACTAAAATATGGAATAATTTGCCATTCTCGATTTCCTCCCTCATTGTGATGTACAAGCATTCAAGATCAATGTGCATCGAAATCTTTTAAATCCTGTCAAATTCACCTTAACGCTCGCACAGTGTTACATCGTAACATTATAAAGGTAGTCATAACTCATAACCCCTTGAGTGTGTGCTATACAAAAAAAAAGTATTATGGATTTTGTTTCCAAAATCTGCTTATGAATTACAAGGTTGTAAGAGATTGAAATCTCTGACGATTTCTTGACTTCTACTTCGAATTCAGGAATCACCATTCATTTGACATCAAAAAAGTTTGCAATCATTTTCCTAATTCAATGTTCAATCAGTTGAATGCAATCTCTTGAGAATTCATGCATTCTTTTGTAAACTTAGGTCTAGATACTAGGTCGAGATAAGTTCGGTCATTTCATTGTTTATGTTCAGTCTCATTTATAGATATTATTCCCATTGGTTTTTAATGTGCCCCAGCACCCTCCTCACAGCAATTTCTAGTAAAGAAAATGTGGCGTGTGTGATAAAGTCGTCTGCATAAATCTTCATCTTTTAATATTGGCTAGTTGATCGGCAGTATAGATGTTGAATAGTGAGGTTCCAAGTTTTGATCCTTGAAGCACTCCAGCGTTGATTGCCTTGATTGATGTTCTGTTCATGTTCTGCTATCGGTATATACAAAAGGATATGTTTTAGGACACTTTTTATTATTCTTACTAAGTGATTAGGAAGTCTAAGTTGCAACAATTTAAATAGTAGTCTAGA
Organism: Philhelius festivus; assembly: GCA_963931855.1. Taxonomy (NCBI): domain Eukaryota; kingdom Metazoa; phylum Arthropoda; class Insecta; order Diptera; family Syrphidae; genus Philhelius; species Philhelius festivus. The sequence continues at coordinate 4,424,159 of OZ007555.1, read as the reverse complement.
AAGCACGCTATATAGTCGTTTCCTTTTTGTTAAGTTCAATTATTACGTCACTTTGAAGTTCCAGGAGTGGATGTATGGTAGATTGCTTATTCCTAAAGCCTTACTGCAACACCGGTACAACATATCTTTCTTTTTCAATATTCTTCGATATTTTGGCGGCTTGCCTTCTTCGGGACCGGGACAACTTTGCTGCTTTTTTTGAGAAGTGAAAACATCTGTCAGTTGTGGCTCCGAACAGGAGTTTTCATCGCTGAACAAAGTCACATTTTCGGTGGTAGCTAATATCTCCTCAAAGCGAGTTTTTACTCTACAATAAAGTCAGGAAGGTGAATGGGAAGGCGATCCTTGAAACTATCCTCAAAGTGATTGGCAAACGGCTTCAGCTTTCTCTACAGAAGGACTTTGGTATTGAGTTCGCTCTTCTAAAAATAAGATTAATTTTTTTAAAAACGCTAGGGTAAGGTTTGATATCTTCAAGTCTTCCTTTTTCCAAATGATGTTTAAATGCCTGGTTGGACATTTTGTTGGTGCACTGATGTTCTGAATGCAGCCACTTTTCCATTTCTTGAAAAATATAAATGTGAAAATCAAAAATGTTTATCTTAAAATTTTAAAAAAATTATTACATTTTTTCTGACATTTCTCAAATAAAATTTTCTAATGTTAGTGTCAAAAAAAGACATTCGATGGAAAAGTTTCACAAAATAAAATAATTTTTAATAACGATACAAAATAAAACGACAAGGCTCTAGAAACGAAAATTGGAATTTTATTGAAACGACTATCGTTATAATGCTTAGAAAAGTGAAGAACATAGAGAACGCTGCTCTTTTCGTTTATTTAAACACCAAAATGTGGTCTCTGGAGCCTTCTCGTTTTAAAGGCGTTTTATTAACCCTAGAAAGGTAATCATATTTTTTAGTACGTTAAAGGTAATCATTCGTCGAATCGACGAAGTAAAATTTAAATGCAATTTTTTCGAAAAGTTATTAACAAATTCTTGAAGATGTTAATAATTTATTTTTATCAAACCTTTCTTTTAATAAAAACACACTTTTCATTTTATTTTTTTAGATTTGTGACTTTTTATTCTCCTTAAAGATCTATGAAGAATCTATGAGAAATTTTAAAGAGAAAAAATTATGTTCGTCTAATCGACGAAGATTACCTTTCTAGGGTTGAAACGACTACCGGAATAAGGGTGAATAAATATACCTACAGTCCTTTTTAGAGCAAGTAAATTGATATATTTCTGAACTTATTTGATCGACATTTACTTTTTAACCACGCTGTCGGTATTCAGCAACAAATAAATCATCTCTTTCTTATAGCATTCGATTCACAGGTGAAATTCAAAAAATTAACCTGGAAAGTATGAAAATTAGAAGCACATCAGACTTTAGGTACTATCATAGATTGCAGAGAGATTAACTCGGTCGCAAGAGTCTTCTTGTCTGCTCCGAGAATAGTTATCCAATGAGTTTTACTTTTTTCGAGGTAAGACAGAGAATTTAAATAAAAATCAATCTACTTTCACTAATTGCAATCCCAGAGACAGCTAACACAAGCAAATAATTTCAATGAGGATAACCTTTGAGTATTTCCCTTAAACGACTTTAAATTGCACTCGACAATCGGTCCTATGAAATCGTAGGAAGGAGACGAAAACTACAGATTGAACAAGTATATAATTTCTCTATTACCTCTCTTTTGCAATATATTCCTGAAGTGATCCTTCAAATGGATAACAGGAAGACTCCTTTACAATAATTTGTCTCGTTTCCTGTTCATTGTGATATGCTACGTCGTCGTATTGTGTGCGTGTGTCCTTCTTCCTCATCGGGGAATCCTTGTGAGTTCCTATACACATAATCTTTGTTGTTTTCGATTTTTTCTCGTCCAAGGTATCGATATCGATTTCTTTGTCATTTTCATAATTCCTCTGACAAATTGGTCATATAAAGGAGTAAAACCAAAACACCTAGTAGAAGTCGTTTCTACCACATGTTGAGATAAGGATAACACTCGTGAATGTATGGACGAGATTTCGACCGAGCCAAATTGATTCACCTCTCTTGACTTGCATTGAATGCGAATTGAATAACCGGAAGTGTTCACTTGCTTACTTTTTTCTATCTTGTTAAAATGGGATTTTAAGAGGATCTTAAGGACGATGCAGTTGAGTGTTATGGAGATTTTTTTTTGTCTTCTTCATTCACACAAGGAACTATCCCCGGGAATCGTATGTAGAAAAACGAAGAAGATCCTAATGACTCAAGTATTGGCATACATATAGAGTGTGAAGAAGTGTCGGATGCCTGTGGTTTCATTGAGAGGTCATTGGAGTAAAGTCTGTGTTGTTATCTGCCAGGTGTCCATTACAGATTTTGTCTGCTGCAATATATGTATGTATGTCTTTAGTTTATATAGCTATTGTCAGCTGTCTGCTGTAAAGTGCAGGATAGATAAATGTTCGTGATTTTATGAATGAAAATTGGTTTTGAAGTGAAATTGAAGGAGGGGTGAATTCTACAGTTTAAATTAAGACAATTATATGTAGTTTTTAAAGGACTATTGTATTGTTTTTAGGTGTTTTAAGAGGAAAATATCAGATAGCATATTATATTTAGCTCAAGCTACTAAAGCTTTTGCCATATTTAAAAAACCAAATATATGCTTATGAACATTTTTCCCTAATAACATCCATTTTTCAAATTCTAAGTCTCTTAAATATAAGAGCCTTAAATTGAATTAAATTAAAAAAAGATGATTTTTAATATCCATTATTATTGGCCTTATTTGACAGATAATTGTGTGGAATTAATGTTTGAGTATAATTTCTGAAATGTGTCACACACTCTTCGCAGTACGAGTATATCAGGCTGTTTTTCGGCAATAATGCATATTGCCTTCCAAGTGCTCAATAAATTGTTTCTGATTTATGTTTGTAGACAAACGAATTTTTATGTCTGCAGATAAAATAATCTATTAGATTCAAATCGCACGAACGAGCTGTTAATAGGTTAACAGGTCCATTTCGTAAAATTAATCGTTCTTCAAATGTTTCTTTCAATGGTCGTCCTGCATTGTCGTCCTTCTGAAACCACATGTCTGCAACATTAATACCCCCAATTTCCAATTGAAGGACGAAAAATAAGTAATCATGTGTCTGTGGCGCTCACTATTGACTCAACACTTTTACCATCGTCATTTTTAAAGACATATGGACCAATGATTCCACCGGCCAAACGGTGACTTTTTCTTTTCAGTATCTAATGGTGTTTCGAGTTTTCATAATGACATCATTGTAAATGCAGGAATTTTGTTTATTGACCGAAAGTGTCCTTCATCATTGAACAATATTTTCAAATCAAATCCTGAATCAATATCAATGATTTTCAAAATAAATTCAAACAATTTGCAAATGTTGCTCGTGCGGTGGTGTGAGTCTCTTCATGATGAATTTTTTCGTTCGAGTTTTATATCGAATCCAGATCACTCTGAAATCGTCCTGCTATAACTGATATAGGTATCTATGAGAAGAAGACATTTTTTCTGCGCTCGGCAAATTGGGAATAGTGCGAGTCTGCCTTTTAATAATATTTCTGAAATTTCCTTAAAAACATGTAGGTCCAATTTATCTAAACCGATCCATATAATTTTCAACATGTCTCTCGAAAAGGTATTTTTTGTGGATTCTTGGAAAAGTTTTAACATAACCCCAATTCATAAATCGGGTTCAAAACAATCAATCCAATCCAATTAGTTGAAATTGGTCAAACTAAATCGGAACTAATCTCCATTTCCTCAGGAGTTCCTCAGGGTAGTCATCTGGGTCCACTCTTGTTTTTACTTTTTTTTAATGAAATACTTAGTATTGTTTTAGACTCACACTGCCTTTCATTTGCTGATGATTTTATAATATACAGAGCAATCAATTAAATTTTGGATTATATGTAAAATAGTGTCTGTTAAATGAGCTCGATTTAAATGTCAAAAAATGTTGTGGTCCTTCAGTCCAATTTTATTTGACTACTGTTTACCCTAGCACGTTCTTCAAAAAATCTTAAATCACAAGGATTTGAGAGTTGTATTCGACTCTAGACTAGATTTCTGAATGCATGTTGGTTAAATTGTGTCCAGAGGCAATTTTTTGCTTGGATTTTTGCTAAGAAATTCTAAGCAATTTAAGTGTGGTTAAGAAATTTGTAAGTTTTATTCGACCGATTTTAGAATACTGCTCTGTAGCTTGGTCTCTTGATTCCAATAGAATTGAAAGAGTTCAAGAGAGTTTCGGGAAATATTCGCTTCATAAACTTGAATGGACTCTTCCTTAACCAACATATAAGGATCGCTGTGCGGTGATTGATATAAAACCTCTTGAAACTAGGGGAATCTATTACTTGGTCCCATTTACAAGAGATCTAATAATAGCTCATATTCAAATTAAAAATCGTGGTTATTGATTGAAAAATGACAAAAGACGCAGGGCCCCTAGGTTGCGTTGAGCCTTTATGCAGTTGCCTATTTCGCCTTATGGTAAATCCAGTCCTAAAAAAATATTCATCTACAAAAAATTTGTATCCAAATAAAAATTAATTAAAAGAGACTTAAGCTGTTAATTAACAAAAAAAAAACAAAATTACAAATCCCTTTTCACTGATTTTCTAACCTCACCTAATATCTTCAGACAAATAGAACAAAAAGCCATTAATATCAATGAACTCTTTTTTTTTTGTGAAGCTAATTCAATCCTAATACTTAGATAATGACCACAAATAGTAATTAAGTCATTGAAACTTGATAAAACTTAATTATTTGACCGAGTTGATTTGACTGCCTAGAAAGAGCAAAAAAGCATTCAAAATTCCGTCACTCTTCTATAATTAATCTAATCGGATAGTAGCAATCATCGACGCGACGACGACGACATCCAAAGAGCCCGGATGATGGTCGCCCTCGTTCACAAGTTGAAAATGAAACCCAATCTTAAAGGATATAACTTTTTAATTACTATTTTATCAGGAGTTTCCCAAACTTTTTCTTCCGGACAGTGGGACAGTTTGGCAAAAAAATAAAATGTTTTAAATTTGATTTCACTTTTGATGAAACGTCATAAAAATGCAGTTTTTTTTTATCAACTCTTGGACCGATTATTACTATACATCTCATACACTCACTCTCGGCAGGCAGAGAATTGAGTGATATGTTGATATCAGTTGATTTAGAGGATGGAGAATTAATAGAAGATGTCAAGCTTCCCTACTCAATTTTTAAAAAATTATCCGAATCTTATCTTAAGACTAAATTTTATCGGAAGTAAAAAGTGAGCCTTTATTTGTGGGTGTGTACAGTGAATTACTACGTTCCACATGCGTTTCGTATTAAATTTCTCTAAGATTGATCAAACAAATCGATGCAGCGGACGTCCTGAATGGGATGCAAAAGTGGCTGTGTCTGTGATTTTTTCTAACTATCCTTGAAGTATATGTTTTAGCTTGAAAATATCAGTTTATGTATTCGTTCATTTTTATGAGTTCCTTCCCCAATATTTCAGCTTATCTACTCCACTGTAGAAGTCATCATAGTTTATCGAGCGATTAACACAATTTTCACAAGCTTCCTTTCAAGAAGAACTGACATACAATTGAAATGGCAAATAGGATGGATAAAGGACACAAATAACACAAAACTTGGGTCTCCTTCTATCCTTCCTCTACCTTCGAGTCCTTGTAACAGATTCAGAGTTCTCTGACACTCGAAAAAGATTTCCACTCGAATTTTAATTCGCGATAATTAAAAAGTTGCCATTCAGTGCTTGTGTAACTAAATCGATTACTGTGAGAATCAGGCATTGGGTCGTGCTCGTGATAAATGATTTCACTCCGTCTACATTCATTTCTTTTCGCCCGTTCTCTGTCTGTGTCCTTAAAAATTCTGAAACTGATGCAGGATTTGAAATTAATGAACGGAAAAAAATAGATTTTTTCGAAGGAATAGACAGGAAATCGACACTTGTAAATGTTTTGAACAAAATGACTGCAAATTACACTTTGTGATTTATATACTAGTTATAAGGGAAAAAAGGGTAAACAATTTTAAGAGGAAATAAGGGTTCTTTGTTTGCAGTTCCAGACACGTCTCCAATTTGTACATGATTATTACAGTCACATAACGTGGACGTTTTGTAAATATACAAATATTTTGATTGATATCGCTTGCGTAAAATTAATAGTAATAACAGAGATTATTAATTTGGCCAGAGTAAAAAGTAAAGTAAAAGTAAAAGTAAAAAAATATTTCGGTGCGGTGAAATTGAGGGAGGGATTACGCAAGCTTCGTTAATTAAATACAGTAGATGTGTAGTGGTTATAATTCGATTTATTTACCGAATGGAACTCATCATCAAGCCATTGAATGTATTACGTAGCATAAATATTGAATACAGACGATAGTTACTCACTACATAGCCACAGTAAAATATGTAATGCCTACAAAAATATTTGAAACTTGCCAACCATCCAAATGTGAAAGTGCATCCACCACACCAAACTATGTAACGAATACATGCAACGTGTATTAAGTCAATCAAACATGTAATGAGTACAAATTTCGATTAAACAACCTGTTTTGGTCACAGCATGGTGTTAAAACTTTAAATTTCAACTGAGCCATCGATTGCACCAGTATTTTGTCTCACAAAATGGAACTTTTTTATACCTTGAGAAGCAGTTAACATATATATGCCATACTGTTTAACAATACTCTGAATAATTTTTTTTAATCAGTGAAAGACAACAAAGGTATACATCCTCTTCGTAAAAGGAAAGAGAATCTCAGATTAATAAGCTATTTGAGCTCTGTCCAAGTAGACGGAGTAAAACAATATCTTGTCCAGTAATCGGCCCGTTTTTAAGGTGGAACATGGCACAATTCATGCCCCATCTTAACTAGTCTCTGATATCGGACGGAACTATTGACTGTCTGATGTATTTACATTCGACACCCTTTGGTTAGAAGATCTCTCTCCAAAGCTAATCAAACTCGGCATAGCTTTAGAACATGCCCAATTGTATAAAGAATGTTGTCAGAAGTGACAATGTTAATTTTACCTCAACATTTGGTATTAAAACTAGTCTTCACTGTCCTTTCTCTCTCAAAACAATTGAACATAATACTGGTGCTTCGGGGAGTGTCCATCGGTTTACTACTAAGTTTACTACATGAATGTTGAATGTTATAATCGGCTCAATATTTTCCTCACATTGTAATATTTGGACATTTAAATCCAATGTGCACGGGTATATCCCTTGAATAAAATAACTAACCTACTCGGTAGTTGTAACTTAGCTAATCGGTTGACGTTACTAACATACTCAATTTGGGTAATAAATTTACTCGTTCGGTGTAGGCAATGTACCTAATTCCAGTAGTCTATTTACTGATCTAATTGCTGCTTTATTTTTCTTATAATCATTTTTAGTAGATAATATACTCATTTGCGTTAACAATCTAATTTATTCGCAGCATATAATCTACTCGGTTGGAGTAGGCCATTTACATATTCTGTTCTTTTAATCAACTTAAATAAATTTATTATCGAATCGGAGTAATCAATCTACTCGGTTATTTGGGCAAGGTACTTAATTGAAGTATAAGCACATCTAATCGATCTAATCAGTTGGTTTGGTCAAATATCTCAATTCGAGTAAAAAATAGCCAACGTATTCGCTTGAAGTAGCCTATCTACTCATTTGGAGTAGCAAATTTACCCAGTTGGAGTAGCTTATATTATCGGTGGGAAAAACTTATCTACTGGGTTGAAGATCAGTGGAACATTAACACCGCCGTTACTTTCAATCGATGTTTTTATAACTTCCTGAAAAAACTAGGACCAAAATCTTCTTCAATGCCATAATCTATGAGAGGTGTTGACATCGCCCAACACAGAAATAATATTCAATCAACATTCCATTCCTGGAAACACGTGTACATATGGTTTATATTTTTTTCGCGCAACACATCCAGAATCGGAATTGAATCAGATTCAAATCCAAAGGGATATAATACTGACGAGTAAATATCTGAAGGTACCCACTTATACTTTATTCATTTGTAACACTTATATATTTTCGATATAAATGCATGATATTATACCGTTATTCTACCTCGGCAATCTCTCAAAAGGATTGTATTCTGATTTATGTTGATTTTCGAATTTTAGAGATAACAAACAATCCAAGCGATTGTTTCTTGTTATCATTTATTTCTCAAATAAATTCAAAGGAAACAACAAAAGTCTGTTTGCGAAGATAAAATAAAATATTCAGCATAAATCTTCGTATTGTTAATGTAGAAATAAACTTTCAAATTGAAATATTTTCAAGTAAAAAAAAAAAACTTCTTGAAATAGAACCGCAGATTGTTTGTTATCCTTATCAAAACCCACCCAAACAAATAAACGAGGAACCTCTAATCCACATACAGAGAAAACGATTGTCTTGGTACTTGGTACAGTTTTTAAAGAGTTTCACACTTAGGTAGATGTCAGGGAACGTAATCCCTTCATCCGGCTTTCCGAAGAGTGATTGTGTTTTTACATCTTGAACAACCGATCTTCGATTACAACTTGCAAAAAGTGAAATTTCATCAAATCTTGTATTTGTCTTTGTTGAGATACAAGATACTCGAAGTCGTCGTCATGCCACCCGGGCGTTTTAATATACACAAACAATTATATTAATTGACACTCTTTCCATCAATATTTAGAGTTGAATATGAAGCATACGCCGCCGATGACAAGTTATACAAGTCAAAGAGATGCTTTCGATTCGTATCCCCAAGTCAACATTATCTCACATTGATATCCGACAGATACAATAATTGATTTAGTTCTGCTTCGTTGGTGGTGTCGTTGTCGTCATCCATCCAATCATCAGGATGCGTGGGAGGGCGGGTGTTAGTTTCAGATGTGTGATATAAATAGCTTTCGGTTGATTGACTGGCTCAACGGATACAATGAAGTTGGCAGGGAGCATGAAAGGAATCCAGCGATTCCCTTCGGCATTGACTTCAACTATCTGATAACTGAACTCACTCAACTGACAAAATGCCCTTACTTCTGTCATATTTTAGTAATTTACTCCCATATTTACCTTGAGTAAGATACATAGGGTGACTAGAATGGAATATGTAGGTCCGAATTCGGAATGTTTTTTCATTTTAAATAACGCATTCTTTTTTTTATTTTTGAAAATTAACACTCACCTTTATTCTTTTTTCTAGGGTTTCAAATCCCACGACAAAGAAATGATTCACGTTAGCAATAATAGGCTACATGGAGTACGACTGATGGATCACTGCAATCTGCTCTATTGCTTCAAGACTATAAATTAGCTTAGCAAAGGTGAGTTAAAATATTTGTTTGTTTTTTTTTTTTTAATATACTGACATACATATTTAAGAAGTCAAATTTGATGATACTTGATACCTCATTGCTGCGTCCAATCTCTAATTTTTTTAATTTTTTGTAACTCTTGGAATTGATTCATTAGGAACCAATACACCAGTTTCATCGGCTTTTATATTCAGTCCAATAATTCGATTGAGATCTCTTTTTTTTCGGAATATGCCTAATTTATAATAAATACAAGGCCGGTCCTAGAGCACTTCCTTGTGGTACACCGACTTCAATTGAAGTTCCGAGTAATTTAGGTGATAACTTGCTCTAAGGAGCCGATCCGTGACTCAGGATTTCAGTAGTTTGTAGTTCTGCCTTTGTAGGTCTCTTTATAGTTTGTACTGAAGTTTCAAGTAGCAAAACTTGTCAAGGACTTCAGTAACGTCTGTCTTTCTTCAAATGCCTTTTCTAGAACATCTGTTGTTCTATTTTTCCTTCTAATCCCAAATTGATAGTTCGTGATTAGTTTCCTTTTATCTGTAGGTATATTATTTGACTAGGTCTTTTCAGGAGCAGTTTAAAAAAAAAAACTTCTGACATGGTTGGTCTCGCTTAGATATTGGTCCGTTAGATGATACTTCTGTTGGAGGCCTACCTTGCTTAGGTGTAATGATGACTTCTGAATTTTTTCAACGACATTGCACATATATAAGCTTAAGGCATGCGTTAAGTATACATTGGAGTTTTTAGTTTTTTTTAAGGCCAACGAAGGCATTTCTTCTAAAACCTGAACACTGAAAAATCAAAAACTGATAAGGGAAGTCTTATGGAAAAATTTTAAAAAGAAGTTCTTTTTTTCTTACTTTATAATTTGCATAATCTTGAGGGGTTAGGGGTCTTATTAAACTGATGAGAATTCATGGCTAGATGGATATTACTGTGGAATTGTTTCAGGGGTTGAATGTAGCAAACTGGTTACTTCATTTGAGTACTGTTGGTAGAAAAAAAAAGGTTAAACAGTGAAAGACAGGAGACGTTACCATGGTGTTGAAGGGAAACAAAGATTCTCGCAATAACTCGAGGAGAGATTTTTTTGTAGGGGTACTGCCTCTTGCGAGGAAGTGACCAATGTTCCAAGAGTGTTTTTTTAGCCCCTCAGAATCGGCAGGAAATTGAAGGTCTCCTCCATTTCTATTCACAACTTGAACACAACAATGGTTGGTAGGTCAGGTTCTCTAATACAGGGTGGGTTTTATGTTCCAGATCGATTTTATTTCGTTGCCTTTTTTGTTTGAATCAAATTTGTCACTTGCGATTTGACAAATATAAAGAGAGTATGGTGGATAGCAATTTATTGAAATCGGATGAACAAGACGGTTTCAAATCACACACAGCTCGTGCTACAATAAGAATCTTACAAAAAATTTTGCACGGCCGAATAATGTCAAAAAGTGTTGATATCGACTAGCCCCTGATATCGACGATCCCCTGATTTGAAACCTCCCGATTTCTTCTTAAGATGGTACTTGAAGGAAAAGGTATACATCAACAAACCAACTACAACCTCGTTGCTGATGGACAACACTAGAAACGAAATTTCTGAAATTGCTACATAAGTCTGAGAAATTGTTATGCTTTAAAGGGGTCTCCTTTGCGCCACGACTAGAGGCGCAGACCCCTAGACCGATATTATATTCCATGCATAATTTTAAGGACCATTTAATCAATCAATAACATATAAATTATAAAATTCTCTTTCATTTAAAAGGCATTGGAAAAAAAAAACATCGACCTGAAATATAAAACGCACCCTGTATTTTATAAAACATTAAATTTCAGATTACCCATGCGAAATCTAAGTGCTTCGTCTTTTCTAAAAATTTGTTTTTCTTACCTTTTTTAGAAGAAAATGTCCTTGTAGTTCCGCTGGCAGCTAAATTTTTCTAAATCTCTGCTGACTGTTGTAAGTCCTTGATAAATTTGGAGTCATTCATAAATATGAAAAGACTTCGTCGTTGGTGTTATGAAATAAAAAAAAGCCCCCAAGATAGAAGGGTTATAAACTTATATTGTGGTTTAATCAGTTTAAAGCTGTGAGCAGCTGTATTCCGATATGGTTTCCAACATAAATATCGTTTAGGCATAAAAGAAAAATGTATCAGTGAAAGTGGTTGGAAGTTTGCTGAATCAGCATAAATCTGGGAGAAAAGAAACGAAAAAAATGTATGAAGGCGAACAAAAGGATTTGTTATTTCGATAAGATACGAGTATAAAAAGGGTTTCGGATTAATTTTATCAGCAAGTATTTGCATAGTTCTAAAAATTGTTGTATTTGGTTTTTTTTTTTCTTTGAAGAATAGTTATTGCGTTTGCTTTTAGGCCATTTATAATCAGTGGAAAGTAGTTGAAGAGTTTTATTTAACTTATACATTTCTACTTTAAATGAAATAAAAATGAAAACCTACTATCAACTTCAACAAATAATTAAGAGTTGGATTTTTTACGGGTAGAACTAGGTCTTGTTATTGTTTTTGAATAAATTTGATGATGCAACATTTCGTAGGGAACGAGAAGTTATTGACTTACAATTCTCTACCGTTTCTGTATGTGTTTTGTTGGCAGAAATTGAGAGGATTTTTTGCGAATCCGAAACGGCTAGGATGAGTAGCACTTTTTATGACAAGAAATTCTCTTGGAGGATTTGGCACTTCCTCGCTTGAGGAAATATATACATTACAGAAAAATGTTTGCAGTGGCTGAAAATTGAACCCAAGCCTCTCTGCAAGATAGTCCAATGCACTAATCAATACGCTAAACAACGTTAAACATAAATTTAAGACGAAAAAATTCGGGGGTACTGTTTCTTGTGAGGAATGGACAAGTCCTTAAGGAATTTCTGTCGTGAAATGAGCTTTTGAAATTAGCCGTTCGCACTCGCAAGAAAATTCTAGGTCCACTCTACTTCAAGCAAACCCACAGAAATGGTTGAGAGTTGAAGGACACTAGATGCTGATTTTCTACGAGCTGTTGTACTACTTATAAGCCTTGTCTTTACATTTTTACTTGTGACTTATAGGTACTATAATCTCGCAATTTTGTCTGTCTGTCTGTCGGTCTGTCTGTCTGTCTGTTTGACTACAGCCTAAACGGCTCGGCCAATTTTCTTCAAACTTGGTAGATATCATTTTTTATTTTTTCCCGCCACAAGTTTTTTTCCTTTAAGACCAAAAAATTTAGAAATTTGATAAATATTTTTTTTTTCAAAAACTGTTCGATAGATTTTAAAAATAAAAAATCATTTAATTAAAGCTGGGTAATGGTTGAAAAAAATTTTCCGATAAATGGTTATTGAGGGTACCCCCCATGGAACCATTTTTTTGTTTTTGATTTTCTCAAAAACGGTTCAACCGATTTTGATCATTTTTTTTTTTGCTAAGGCTGTCTAAAAACATAAATTGAATTGTGTACTCAAATTTTCAAAAAAATTTTTTTTGGATTTTTAAAAAAAAACTTCAAATTTTTTTTTTTTAAACTCAATATTTCGAAAACCACATGCTAGATTTTTTTTTACACTTGATAAATAAAAGTTTCTCAATATAATCTATAAGATGTGAGAAAAACAAATTTATTTTACCTAAAAATAAAGGTACCTACCATACAAATGCTAAAAAATTAAAAAAAAAAATGCTTTTCAAAAATCGTATTTTTCTCGAAAACAGCGCCTAGAATTTTGATAATTTTTTTTTCTTTGAATTCATTTTAACGATTTTTAATTTAATAAAAAAAATTGAAATTAAGAAAGACATTACAGTTTGTACCTACCATAGAACCATAACCACATAACGGATCTTAATGAAATTTTTTATAGAGAAGCTTCTGAAAAGTCTAAAACACATTGCATTTCAAAGCTTTAAAATAAATATTTTTCGAATTTTTGAAAAAAAAAATCTCTTTTTTCTTTTTTTTTAAATTCGATATCTCAGAAACGGCTTAATATTTTTTTTGTAAATTTAATTTTTATTCGAACAATAATAAAAATTTTAAATTGGCGTACCAAAATTTTTTCTTAAAAATCTTTTAAATAGTTTGTATTTAAAAGCTTTTTTTTAAGAAACCACTACAACGACTTATAATTTTTGTTCTTGCATAAATTCATATTTGCATAGCATTCTGTTCTTGTCTCTTACTACTAATAGAATTTAAAAAAATTAATTGTATCCTTATGAACGCAGTTTTCTCTAATAACATTCGTTTTTTAAAATTCCTAGTCTATTACATAGGAGCAAGTTCGTGCGACCCAGTCGTGCATTTTATTTTTATTATATTTTTATAGATCCACCTAACTCAAAAACCTTCTTTGCTGGAATCCTTTTTTAAATCATTAGCACTATCACATCATCCTCAATCAGAAAAGCAAAAACCAAATCGTTTATCAGCACCCAAAGAGTCTTTCAACAACATCCATGTTGAAAGCAATAATTTGAAAATAATTGAAGCGTGTAACAACAACACAAAACATGTTGTCACCAAAACCAAAAAAAAAATTAATCGCCTCCCAAAAAAAATAACCTGTCAACTTCTCGTTTCCATATAATTGTTTTTCATGCTTCTAAGCGATTTTAATTTATAAACCAACCAATGCCACTGCCCTACCAATTTTCAGTTAAATGGTGTCATTTGGTATTTTTGGTCCAACTCTATCCCAAAGTCTCGTTAAAGTAATTTATCACCCAAAGCTCGAAAGAAATCCAAACCTCAAGATAAAAGAGTATAAAATATTGTTATATTTTGAAAATTCCATACCCCATGCTTCATGGTCTTGTCTGTGTAGAAATCAAATTTATTCCCCTTTCTTATTGACTCCCACTTCTGGGAGCCCTTAGCAAAGTTTATTATGGACAAAAAAAAAACATGAATTAATCATTTTGACTGTGCACCATCGGGTGACAGAAGATGACCCAATTTATTTCAAATGGAAGCCACTTGAGACACCAAAAAAGATGAAAAATCATAATCTTCTGCTTTAACTTCTTCTGAAGAGCGAAAGTGATGAAAATCTCTTTGTGGCAGGAAAATTCCCATCGCCATACTAATGGAATTGAATTCACATTTGGACATCTAAGTAAGCATTTTAACACTCTAAAACCATAATGGCAATGATGAATTGAGTCAAAATAGAGAGTGAATCTCGAAGAAGGTAAAGGCAGCTTCGCCACTCTCCCCACTAGATTCTTCGCACTTTTCATTGATAAAATGTTTAATTTAATTTAAAAAACCGAAAGTCTGAAAAATCTTAATCTCGATCTCGTTAGAGTGACAGATTGTTTGCATAATTTGTGGAGAATCAGATTTGACTCTTTTTGAAAAGCTGTATTCTAATATGGGAAACAGATTGCTGAACTTATAATTATGAAAGAAATCCGAAATTATAGAAACCTTATGAAAGACATAGTTTGTATCAAAAAAGAACGAAAAAAACTAAACAGTGTTGTGCAAAATTTTTTGAAAAAGGAAAATGACTTTATTCTTCTGTCGAAAGATGAATTGAACGAATTAATTGTCTGGGGTATTGAACTGCGACCTAGAGATCTTTTGTGCCTTACCCTAGTCTGGATAAGTTTGCCTATCTTACAGTTTTTCCTCCAAATCGATTGGTCTTAGAAATCTTAGTATTTGGGGTATTTTTAGAGAGGATAGGTCGCTCTATTCAACCTGATATTGTTCCAGATGGTTTTTCCTTTGGTGGATGAGTGGACAAAATTTGCCTAGTATGTAGACCGGTGTTTCCTAGTGAATGTTGCAGAGTCTACATGTGGCACATGTGCTGACCACACCAAGTAAGCCTATGTGTGTTTTAAGTTTGCAGTGTCCAGTTAGGATACCTGTTACAATTCTAAGGTTGTTCTTAACTAAGCTTATGGAGTTTTTGCAGAGTTCCTGGTGGTAATTGCCCAGTAGTAGTTTCGCCTACGTTAGCTTTCGGAGTTCTTTTCAGTTCTTGGACCTACTTGCCTTCTCTTTTTTTAAACTTTGGTGTTTGATAATGTTTTCTCCTATTCCGCAATAAGACACAAACCCTGTTAAAGTGGTTGATGGGCCAAATTTTGCCCATGAAGTGAGACTCTATTCTGTTCGCCAAGTTTGTTTAGCCTGTTAATGCACTCCCACTCTAAATTAGAGCTGATATACCAGCTTAGTACCTTGAGTGCAGCCTACCAATTTGACATGATGGCAATGTTTTGTTACGATATTTTCTTTCGATACTTCGATCCACGCATTTCCCTTTGACGTATACCTCCGCTTGGAAGATGCTGGTGGACTATCCCATCTGGAATAGAAAGTTTGGTTCTAGGCCCAAAGATTCCTTCACCAGTCCCATCAGTGTACCACTTGATGGTATTTATTGTGAGGGTGTAGTTTATTTCTTCTACTACCCAAAGTTTTTTGGTGCTTAAGTCTACCATCTCTTGGGATGTCAAGAACGTATGTTACTGTGGATCTGCTTTTTAAGTCTCTTTCCCTGAGAGCAATAATTTTGCCTGTCGCAGTTCCTTTTTTTGAGAATTTCACGATAGCTCCCATTGCCACATTTCCGAATTTCCGATGGCAGATGGAGAGGTGATTAGTTGAGGACAACTTCCATAGCTGTGGTAGGGCAGGTTTTCGTTGCAAATACAAGCGAACCTTTGGACTTTATCTAGGGTAGAGAGATAATCAAATAAATCAATAAATAAAGGGGACCCAGCCATTTAGGAACAGATAGACAGACAGTTCTTTTGTCTTCTTTCTAATGGAAAGTTTGATTAAAAACTATGATTGAATCTTGTCATTTGGTACCTTTCTATCCTAAGAAATAAAATAAATAAATAAGAGGCATTGACGGCTCATAGAGAGCCTTATCCTAGTGACTTACAACTCTCAACCATTTCTTTGTGCGTGTTTGTAAAACACAATTTTCTGTCGACTCTGAACGGCTAATGATCAGCACTATTCATGAATAGAGCAACTTTTGGAGACTAAATTTTTTATATTTCATTTAGTTTGTTTTTTCTTACAGCACTGTATGTCCGGTCACAGAACCTAGTCATGCCCATTACCTCTGCTAACCACCGCATCATGAACACCACAATTTTAAATTCATAACCGAATGTATTGTTGTGGGCTTTTGTTCCCATGGTGAGCTTCGTTGTGATTTCCGGGTCTTGCTGGTGCACACCTCTCCTCCACTTGAATGCCACCATGGTCGTCCCTTTAATTTGGGGAAGTTCCATTGTAAGGCTTTTAGTATCAATTACTCCACTCAAACACATCCAACGGATATAATCTTCGATGGGAATTCTGGGAATTCACTTTGCAATCCATGTGGGCTCCTCTTTGTTCAGCGGCATACCTAATATCAGATATTTTTGTTGCAAAGTTCGTACCCCTAAAGTTGCAAACACAACTCAAGTACCTCTTTTGTGTGCTTCTTTTAAATATTTTTTTTTTTGCAAAAAAGAAAAAAACAAACCCACCATGCATTCTTTGGGATGTACACATAGTTCCCCCTTCCATATATAATACCTACCTACCCCTTCAGCAATCAAAACGATCACAACAATCGCACCGATCATCATGCGTTCGATCCTATCGATCTTTTAGTCGGCTTTGATGGTTTGAAGTTGGTGTTTCCCTTTTTTTAATTCTTGTATCTTCAACAGAAGGTATATTTTTTTTACCTTACTTAGAGCGGATGAGCATTTGCCTGTTGTAATTGTGCCTTTCATTGAATTCCCCTCACCTCCCTGCCTATATGAAGTTCTCCTTTATCTAAACTGAAGCGGCTTATTCTTGACTTCTTGACAAAAATATAAAAAAAGAATTTGAATCAATTGACATTTTTAATGCATTGGGTTGTCATTTTTATTTTTATGTGTGGTGCAGTTTATAAGGTGGTGATGGGTTCTGCGTTGGAATGTGAAAGGCGTTTGACAATTCTTAGTCCTTTTGATGTTTTGATCAGAAACCGACGACGCGACGCACTCAACAGTGGGGCTATATGGTGATGAATTTTTGATGGATTTTGTTTTTCCATTTTATATTTTTACTAAATACTTTTTTTTTTGTGAAAAATGTTAGAACATAATTGATTACTAAAGACTTAAGTCAACCTTAACAGCATACTTACGTGAAGTTGAAATGTTGTTTGTTCTACTGCAACAAGACAGAAGTTTTATTTTTTACTGATTTTAAGAAAACTAAAAACGGGAACTTGTAGGCACTTCGTACAAATATTCTGTACTTAACTTTCATTTATTTAAGATCTATGTCGATGAATCTGCCGGGAAAAGTAAGAACTATTGGTAGGTTTATCGGTTAAAGAAAATAAATCAGAAATAAGTTTGAGGGGCAGCAGTCCAAAGAAAACCAGGGTGTGGGTAATTACAACTCCCAGAATAAGAGCAATTTTTAGTACAACAAATACTCTTGGAGGATTTGTCACTTCCTCACAAAATGTCCCGAAATATTTTGATAGCGGCATAGGAATCCCAGACCTTCAACGTGAGACTTCATTGCTCCAACCGTTAAGGTACGAGGTACTACAGGTTAAAGTGAATATATTGATTAATATTTCGGGTGGGAATAATGTTTCTTTATCTTAAAGATGTAAAACTTTTCTAATCTTTTAACATATATTTTTGTTTCTGTTAACTTTTCCCAATTCTTTGGCCATCATATCCCACTATTAGATGATTTCCCTCTCCATATTATCCTATAACCTATGCGTTTTAATGTGATGAAAGATGCTATAGAAGAATATAATTCTGTATTGGAGATGGTTGGAAATTTGAAATGTCATTTACTGTTTTTTATTTTATTTTCAATATGGGATAAGGTGTTGTTAATATTTTTAGACTATATCAACACAGTACAAATGACAGCTTTGAATCACAAGGAATATATTTTTAAGATAATTTATGTGAATTTAAATGAGTTTGAATTAAATAGATCATCATCATTTTTTAGTGAAATTATTTCAGGTATATGATTCGTCTTACATATTTATGAAAATAGCAGGCTTTTTAACTTATTGTCAATTATGCAACTAATGTGCGGTTGTTACATAAATATTCAAGAATTGATTTACGATACAGTACAATAGTGGGAAGCTTTGTTTTGAACTAACAGGGTTGTCGCTATGATTAATTAAAGCGTGAATTTGTTCTTCTTGAATATCATCTGAGTTTTTGACTTTACCGAATAAACTTCCTTTATCTTTTTTTACATTTTTACCTATAGTGTGTATTATTTAGGGAAGATTGTATTATCTACAAATTTCTAGGTAGTGCTAACAGAATAAATGTTTTACCAGAAAAAATGTGAGCCCCGATTTTTCTTACGATATATTTGTGTATAGGTGCCATATAGGAAGTCAATGGTTTTGCAAAAAGATTTGAACTAGAAATTCTTGATTTGATGAAAGAGAAGGCGGAAAAGTGAGTCCATTAATTCTTTCCGTATGTATGACCGTCTGTTTTATTAAAGCCTAAACGGCTAGAACGATTTTCCTTAAACTTGTCAGCTAGCATTTTTTGAATTTCCCTCTGACACTTATTTTAATTTTTGTTTCTTTTTTGTGACCAAATACCAGTCATACAAATTTATTTCGAAATTTAAGAAAATATTTTTTTTCTCAAAAAATGTTCGATACATTTGAAATAAAATGAACGACTGGATCGCACGAACTTTCTCTTATGTAAAAGTACTTTGGAATTTAAAATACATTTTATAAATATAAAACATGGATTTAATGCTCACACTGTGTCTCTGACATATTAAGGGTATATGTGCTAATTATAAAAAAAAAAATGAGATAATAATGTTCAAATGTATAAAATTGCCATCTGATTTCTAGAAAAGTATGAATTAAGGCAAACAAACTTTAAAAAATCGTTTTATTATTAAATATATTTTTATATAAGAAATTTCTTTAAAATTTTTCAAGAAAAAAAATGTGGGATGCGAATTTTAAGTATTGAATAATATTGATTTTAGGAAATAATTTCAAAAAATAATCGTTCATAGGTTTTGAAGATATTGATTTTTCAAAAAATTCAAAAAAAAACCCAAAAAAAATTTTTTCGAATGTTTTTATATACAATATTATTTTAAACTTAAGGGAACTCCTGCTGAAAATTTTTGGTTAAAATCCTTAGAGCCGTTAATGAGAAAGTTGAAAATCAAAAAAAAAACCGTTCTATGACAGGTACCGTTAATAACATTTTGCCCCAAATTTTTTTTGACCAAAAAGTAATCCATGTCCGTAATATCACACTTAATTTTTTGTATCAAAATCGTTAGAGCTGTTTTCGAGATAAATAAGACTATGCATTATGGGTGTATGGGTGATACCTTTTGTTTTAGAGCTACAAAAAAAATTTAAGAAGAAAATACCTCTAGTAGTTTAGGCTGTAGTTCGAGGTACAGACATACAGACAGACAGACGGAATTGCCGGACCCACTTTATTCGTCTTCGCTATCATCGTAATGTCAACTTTGATAAAAATTTCGAGTTCGATTTTTTTTTTTCAAATGCAGAACTTGCCCTATACTCGTAGTACCTACATATATCGCAAGTAAAAATCCAAAAATGTTACTGAAAGCTAGGTTCTGGTTGAAAATGTCTGAAAAATGGTTGTTAAATAGTACTTTCTATTAAACCATTTTACTCATTCATGTATCAAAATCGTTAGAGCTGTTTTCGAGATAAATAAGACTATGCATTATGGGTGTATGGGTGATACCTTTTGTTTTAGAGCTACAAAAAAAATTTAAGAAGAAAATACCTCTAGTAGTTTAGGCTGTAGTTCGAGGTACAGACATACAGACAGACAGACGGAATTGCCGGACCCACTTTATTCGTCTTCGCTATCATCGTAATGTCAACTTTGATAAAAATTTATAATATGATGGTATATCTCACCAAACACAAATCTCAACATCTTTTTGGAGAGTGTAAGATTATTGGACTTGTTATTTGAAAAGCATTTGATAGAATTTGTCATCAAGCTCTCTTATCAAAATGCGTGAATTTATAAAAAAAAATAAAATAAATTTGGTGGTGCAACAGCTCGAAGTGAACCAAGACCTAGTGACTTACAACTCTCAACCATTCCTGTGTGCGTGTTACCAGGAACGGAGGGGACCTACAATTTTCTGCCGTTTCCGAACGGCTAATGAGCAGCACTTTCCATGACAAGAGATACTCTTGGAGGATTTGTCAATTCCTCGTAAGAGTCAGTACGCCCCTGAAAAAAACTTTCTTGCAGCGGCTGAGAATCGAACTCGAGACCTTCCGCATGACAGTCCAACGCACTAAATATTATGCCAAGGGATACTACTATGCGTGAATTTGGTATTGATAAATCTCTTCTTCGTTGTATTTAAACTACTCTATACAAAGTGTATTGAATGGTTTCAATTCTGTTTTTCATAAAATAAATGCTAGTGTACCACAGGGCTACGCTTTGTCTCCGACTCTCTTTCTCATATTAATCAATGATCTTTTGTCTGAAACTTGTAAGACATTAAATTATTTTGCTGACGACACTACTATCCTCAGCTTCTCATATTCGTTTTCAGATGAATGTTCTTGTTCCTCGGATGTGGATCTAGAACGGCAGCGTATGATGAGCTCATTAAATTCTGATCTCGATAGCATTGTCAAATGGGGAACCATAAATCGCGTAGCATTTTATGCTTTAAAATCTCAATGCTGCCTTCTGTCGTTAATGTTTATTTTTTTTTTTATCCAAAACATATTTTTATTCTGGAAAAATTTTGGTACTTTGCTTATTTTGATATCATTCAAACTTCTGAGAAAATTCTACATAAAAAATGTTTTCATTAAAACTATCATTAATAGATAAGGATATTTCGGAAAAATACTTAACGTACAAATACTACAAATACCAGCACACATCTGCAGATAAATTGTCCATTTCATAACTTGTGTCACAAAGTACAATACATATAACAAGGCGTTGAAATGTGAATTTCCATCCATGAAGTAAAATACGAGTATCATAGCCAAATGTGTAGAAAAAATATTGAAGTATATTTTTCCATGGAAACTTAAGATCACTCTGAAAAATAGTCCATTTTTCAATTTCGAAACTTGAGAAATCGAAATTTTGTTATATCGAAATTTGGGATAACTCTATCATCATTATCTTATGTTTGATTATGACATCGAAATGTTTATCTATCCCGCAGCCAATACTTGCCTTCTATAAGTCAGTACAAAATTTTTAATTTATGAAAAAAATAGTTCTCCTGTTTAAGGTTTAAAATTCGATTAAATATTCTCATTTATCAGCCACCTACTCGTATTAATAAACAAAGAAAAACAACAGTCAGTTAGGTCTTATGCACCTCTTAACTTGTAATTCTTATTAATAAATGTTGAATACTATGTGACATGTGCAGTTGCATGATAAGAAGGGCGACCGCAGGGGGCAAGAGAGCAATTGCCTCTTTCTAATGAAGCCTATTTCCTACATTTTATTTTTCTGTGAAGCTACAAAATGAAAATTTCAAAAACAATTTCCAGGTCTTTGTTACACCAAAATATACATTGGAATTAAATAGTTCAATATTTT
Source organism: Philhelius festivus (assembly GCA_963931855.1). Classification (NCBI taxonomy): domain Eukaryota; kingdom Metazoa; phylum Arthropoda; class Insecta; order Diptera; family Syrphidae; genus Philhelius; species Philhelius festivus. The sequence continues at coordinate 4,402,118 of OZ007555.1, read as the reverse complement.
CCAAATTACTAAGAGAAATCCTTGCATACTTTTAAATGTGTCTCAAAATTATATTTCTATACTAGCATTATATGCTTCTTATATTTATATGCAAAAGTTGTTAATATTTGTCTATTTTGGGAAAAAAAACCTCAAATGGATGTATAAGAGGGTAAAGAAACGTTCTTAAAAACAGGTTCTTGATGTTTCGAACAAACCTGCAGCCTCTACTTAAAATAAATAAATACATTTGAGAACCAACAGTTTGTGGAAAATGTGGGCTTAGGGCCCTACAGCCATCAACTATTCCTGGAGTTGACTTAGAATTTTCTGTCGAATCCGAACGGCTAAGATGAGAAGTAATTTTCATAAGAAACCCGTGGAGAATTTTTCTCTTTCTCGCAAGATGTAGTACACTTTAGAAAAATTTTCGTGTTTTTAAGTTGCATGGCACAAAAGGTCTATAGGTCTATATGAGAGGCGGGTTGCAGCGGTTGGATATCGAACCTAGACTTCAAGCATGATTGTCCAATGCACTTCATTAGCCAAAGTGAATACTATAACCTTACTATATCGTCTACTGGGTCACGTGAACAGTTCATATAATTTATTTTATTTCAAGAAAAGTCCTATTGTAGTAGTTTTCTTAAGAACATTTCAACTAAGGTGTTTATTTCCAGTCAATTGAACTTAGTTCACAGCCAGCAAACAAGTGTGTTTACTAGCGAAGAGTGTTTCTTTTCTTATACAATACGGACTTAAGTTGTTCATTGAAGAATACAGACTTTAACCAAACTTTCCTGTCCTGATAAATTTGTCTTTATTTATTGGAAAATCACTCAACCCTTCCGATTTTGCCCATTCGAACTTTGTCCATTCTCTTCATCAATTCATTTACACTCAATTTAACGAACCTTGAAGATCTTATTCTATTTATTCAAAAGTCTATCTAGTTTCCTAAGCGCGTGGTATCCAATTTCATGGTTGAATAATTTTGGTCTTCCCAAAAACTAACATACATTAATAGCTGTCTGATGTTTACCTTTTGCAAGAGCGAGCCTTACAAAAAATATATCCAAATCAACTTTTAGTATAAATTCATTTTTGCACGAAGAAAGGTTAGGTAGGGTACCACCAGGAACACTTCCATTACTTCTCGTCTTTCGCGCATCATAGGCTTCATAAACTACACCATCAAAGTTAAACGAACCGAATCGCCGAATCTCAACTGAGCCTATGAAATCTCAACTATATTTGGGATTTGCGTTCTCTGAACTTCTAATTGGAGGTAAACGACGCGATGGACAAACAAAAGGCTAACAAAACAAAACGAAGTCTTTCCTTTTAGTGTGACGAGAAGATTTAACTCAAGTCCAATAAGCCATTGTGATGGCTGAGAACGTCTTAATTCCGGCTGAAGTTTCCAGAGCACGTGTAATCAAATTTTGTATTCAAATTTTGTATCTTAAGGTCAGCATCTCTTGTTGGTGGCTTTTGATAAAATAAGAACCAAATGATAAAGAGGCTGACATCTTTGGAACTGAGGAAGAGGATGTAAGAATCATAAATGATAACAATAGAAAATGGGGAATGCGTCACTTCCGACTGTACTCCTATGCACTCACCAAGATAAGATGATGATGATTTTGAAAGTAACATGGCCAAGATTGGATAGAAGGTTGTCAATTGTCACATCATCCAGTCGAGGTTTGCGTGCGAGCTCGAAAAAGTTTCTCTGAGCTTCTTCTTTATCGCTGGAATTGTTTGTGGTGACTTTGGGAATTTAAATGGCATCTCATCATGTGGGCATAACAATGATGGCAACATGGTTGCCCCGATGGAAAGTAGGACTAATTAAGTTGCTTGCGTTTTTATTTCGAAAAAAAAAGTTAGACAAAGACAATGAGCGTGAGATTATTCAAAGATTGGTTGATTTGTGTTTTTCTGTTATTTTTTTTGCAAGGGAAATCGTGTGCAGGTAAGAATTTTAATTTATATTTATATAAAGAAACCAACACAAAAGGTGTTGATTCGAAAATTGCAATTTTTTGTGAGAATTTTACTGCGGGAATTTGGTAAATTCATATGCTTTGTCGGCGGCAAAGATGGGAATCTTGATTTCAAAAATATGATTTCATGAGAAATAATAAACTTATTACTGATATAGTTTCTTTGTAGGAAATCAAATAATTTCTCCTTTATATTCGTACATCCAGGAATTCCCATACAAAAAAAATATAAATTGGCAAAAGTTGTCGTCAACTTTATTACTCACGATTTATCTGCCAGGAAAACATCTTAATTTCTGTAGATAATCAGTATTTGTATAACTGATTGGCATCAACTTTCCTTTCTCATGTATTAAGTCAGTCTTCAATGGGTCTTTGAATAAGGAACCATTTTCTAATAAGCACATAAAATACTGCGAGGTGTCTAACTCAAAACAAAAATCAAATTGGCTTATGTCTTTTTTATTTCCATTAAATTAACTAAAATGTCCCGTTTTGAAAAGAAGTTCTTCTTTATTTTCAAATAAGTTTTGTCACCTGTCTCTTCAGTGTCACCATCTTACCTTAAAGGCACAGTCTCGTAAAGGACATTGGCTAAGTATATTTTAAATTTAGTTCCGCGCTTCTAATCTCGAAGATCTGTCAGCTAGTTGAATAGTAACTTTGTTGCTTCATTACATGGGATCTGTTTCACTGGACGATAATACCAATTGAAAGGTATTAATTTTTCTGAGAGTGATAAGGTCTAGACGAAGCAATAGATGAATTTGTCACTTTTGAAATATTATTTGTAGAACTAGTAGGCGACATATTCATTTGTGAACTTCCCAACAGTTTTACCCTTTAAAAACAAAACTTTTCAATGAAGACCCAGAGATCTCCTCCAACAATTGCAAGCTCAGGAAGAAAAATCTACAGTCAACATCATCATCATCACTTCTTCAACGTCAACAACCTACGTTATCATCGTCATCGCCTCAATCTCGTTTAGATGCGTCTTCGAATCCAACCAACTTGCCGGTCCAAGGAATCCCAGTGAGCAGTTTTCACATTAAACTTCATCGAATGGTAAAACATGTGGACAGGTTCACAAATTCACTTGAGCAATTTTCAAAGGTCACGGTAGTGTTCAGCTAAGTTCGTGGCACTATACCCTTATTACAGGAACAAATTCAGGCGGTTTACGACCCCCTTCTAACTCTAGTACCAATAAAGTTTGAAAGACGCTGCACCAAGTTTCAACTCTTAAATATTAGTGTTTCCTGAGATACTCGTATATGGCTTCAAAAATCGATAAAACCGTAACTGACTGATAATTAATTTTCTTGTTCCTCTCAGCAAATATTAATTTTCTGTGTTTCGAGGTATTAGAAACTACAGAGATTGATACAGAGTGCATTTTTATTAACTCCTTCAGGAAAATACCTTCAACTGTTTCAAAAACGTCTAAGAGATATTATATTTATGGTCTTACGAGGTATATTTCTGGATTACAAAGAATTTTCTCGCCTTGGAAATACATACAGCTCTGGAGGTGAAGTTTCTCTTATTCATAACAGATCTGGAATTTGGTTACTGGAATCCCTTTCAAATAGTCAATCATGGTCATTTTAGTATTCACTTGTGCTCCAAAATATTTTTCTTTGAGGTAAATTTTCAGTCGTGGAAGGAAAAAAAATTCACAAGGGCTTAGGTCAAGAGCTACAGGAGCTATGGCATATTGCCGTAATGTAGCACACAGCTTCTTTTTATAGTCCCACACGGATGACTTTTTTCGATTTCAGAACTATTGATGTGAAGAAATGCACGGCTACTAACTTTTCGTTAGAAGCATAAAAGTTATCTGTTAAAAGTAACGTTAAACTCATGTGATATTAATGAAATGAGACTGCTTATATACAACCTTCATACTTACCCGTTAAAAATAACACGAGTCAACACTGTTAGTTAATTAAATAAATCTCATTGATTATTCTACCGAAATTGGAGCTGAATTTTAACAGCCTTCAATCAGTTAGAAATAGAAGTTAGGTGTGTTAGTTTAATCATCAACATTCGGTTCAATCAAATAAAAAAACTTTTTAGTTCTAAAATTTAAACTTATTTACTAAGTAAAATTAAAGAAATTTGGTTAGTTGGTTTAACCTTGATACTTGTTTAATTTAAACAACACAACCATTACTAAGTTAAATTTAACCAAGAAGACTTTTCACTTGCGACTTATAGGTACTATAAGGCAAGTTATGCATTCGGAAAAAAATCGAACTCGAGATTTTGATCAAAGTTGACATTACGATGATAGCGAAGACCAAAAAAGTGGGCCTCGCAATTCTGTCTGTCTGTCGGTTCGACTACAGCCTAAACGGCTCGTCCGATTTTCTTCAAACTTGGTAGATATGGGTTTTGATTTTTTTTCGACATTTATAAATATTTTTTTTTTTCAAAAACTGTCGCACAGATTAAAAAAAAAAAATAAAAAAATTTCACTTAGTTAAAGCTAGGTAATGGTAGAAAAAAAAATTGGAACCATTTTTTATATTTTTGATTTTCTCAAAAATGGTACTACCGATTTTGATAATTTTTTTATGTTAAGGCTCCCCAGCAGTTTCAATATTATTGTGTATTTAAATTTTCAAAAATTTTGTTTTTGTATTTTTAAAAAAAATTTTTTTGAAAACTCAATATTTTGAAAACTTTATGCTATTTATGATATTTTTAAAACTTGATAAATAAAAGTTTTTTAATACATGTTATAAGATGTAAGAAAAAAAAATTATTTTACTTAAAGATAACGGCACCCTCCATACAAATGTTGGAAAATTGTTTTCGAAAATCGTATTTTTCTCGAAAACGGTTCCGAAAATTTCGCTAAAATTGTTTACTTTTGATTAATTTTTTTTATAGAGAAGCTTCTAACAAGTTTAAAAAACATTGCATTTCAAAACTTAAAAAAAAAAAATAAATTTTGAGTTTTTGAAAAAAAAAATCGTTTTTTTTTTTTGGAAAATTCGATATCTCAGAAACGGCTCAATATGTTTGTTTTCAAATTTAATTTTTATTAGACAAATAAAAGAAACTTTAAATTGGCCTACCAAAAAATGCTTATGCTTATTTTTTTAAGAAACCAGTAGGTACAGACTTATAATTTTTGTTATCGCATAAGCTAATATTTGCTTGAATCACATGGCATCCTGTTTTTAGCTCCAACTACTAAAGAAGTTGTTTTAGTCTATTAAAAATGAATTTTATGCTTATGAACAGTTTTTCTCTAATATTATTCATTTTTCAAATTCTGAGTCGTTTACATTAGAGCAAGTTCGTGCGATCCAGTCGTGCATTTTATTTAATATTAAATAAGAAATGTGTTGAGTTAACTAAGTTTAATTATTTGATTTAAGAACGTTACTCGTTTAAAGTAAACAATCTTGGTAATTGTAAATTATAGCCTAGTTCCTTGACTTATGTAACTAAGTTTTTTATTTAAACTAACATTGTTCGTTGTTTGTTTTATTCAGTAACATTTAATTTAATTAATTTTATTACTTAAAGACTCGCTAGATTTTATTTTTCTGCGTGTGAAGAAATTTAAGTTACAATCATTTCGAACATGAAATTTAACTTTTTTACCCTTGATCTTTTACATATGTATATCTGTTAAGCATAACAAACTTGTTTTAATCATAGCCAATTTATAGCCATAGTTAACAGCAGTCCAAATAGGCATTGTTTATTATTATTTTACCAAAGGATTAAAATATCGAAATCTGATAAACGAATTAACATTGAAAATTTACATCGAAATCCAATCCGCCGCGATTGCATAATTATTTTTCCACCTTTAAGCCTTGTTATTTCACTCAACAAAATATCATATCATGTTACATAAATTTAACAACAATATACGAGTATGTCCATATAATTTAAAAAAAAAGTCCTTACAAATTTATATTCAATGTTCACATTTACATGTACATGTGAGGACTTCCTACCTTCTGTATGTATACTCGTACCTTTACCACTTGCCAATTTAATGATCCAGAAAATTATTTCAATGTCATTCATTTTGTGTTCATTATAATTAACAAATTGCATTAAATGTGTATACTATAGCGATTGTCATTCTCACCAATAAAATAAATCGCAAAACAGTTTAAATTAATATTGCCACAATTGAATCCAATTTGTCGGAGGCATCAATTTTATACCCCAAATAAAAATAAAATCAAACAAAAATAAAATCAAAAACGGAAATTCTGTTCCAATTAAAAAATTATTAAAAAAAAATGAATTCAAAAATTTCTGTCGCAAATTAAACAAATTCCAAACAACATCCGTCGGTATATTTTGTGCAGCAGCCTTAACAACCAAGCGGATGTAACACTCCGGACCGAAAACTTAAATAAATAAACATTAAATGCGTTTCCTGAGTCGCATGTTCTTGATGTTTCCGGAAACGTTTATATGAGAGATTTATTAATTTTTTAAATTTAAGTATTACATAATTATACAACTTTTTGAAATGAAAAATTAATTTAACAACTTTCTTCTTGAACTACAACATGACAAAATGTCATATTAATCGGGGATTACAACGCAAGGCTTTAGAACTAGAACCAGAGTTTCTCCCAGGCCCAAGCCCATCTAACATCACAAGGTCTGCAATTGATACAAAAGTTGACGGAAACTGGAGAAAATTTATCGAAATATGCGAATCGATTGGTCTAACAAATCCTACACTGAAAAAAGTTTTTTACATAGATTTTATGATCGGCGATCATCAACTGAAAATCATCAAATCTATGCGCAAAATCATAAATTTGATGGAAGAATCATCAGTTTTATTTTTGCAATTGATGTCAAAATCATAAAATTGATGATTTCACAATCATCAAAATTCTCTCCATATAGTTGTTGTTGTAAGCAAAGTTTGATGCCACCGTACATCAGCGTATGAAAAAATCATCAACGCTACATCAGTGCTTTTTGCATCAACTGTATGAAAAAAGTCTTAACTTTTATGCAACCTCTTTCATAAAAATATTTTACTTAAGAATTGTTGTTGGAAAATCCACTTGATGATTATAGTCATAAAACGTATGAAATATTAAGACAATATGAAATCCGAACTTCATGATAATGATGAAACGTTTCATACGTTGTATGAAAAAATCATATTATGTGTGAAAGGGGATCATCAAAATATTCACCTGAATATTTTTAGGGGAAATTTGAAATTTGATGATCTAAATCATAAAAAATATGTAAAAGTGTTCACGAAGTTTGATGAAGGATTACTTCAAATGCATGCAATTTTACATAGCTTTTAGGTCAACTATAATTTTGAAATTATAGGTTTAAAATAGAAGTAGAAAAGGTTATGTAATCTAACATTTGATTTATGAAACTTTTCATACGAATTTCAATTTGAAGATTGATGTCACGTTACATCAAATGCATGAAATTTTACAATTCTTTTATGCAAAAATGTCTTTATTGAAATTGTGGGTTTAAAAAAATCATGAAGGTTATGTAATATAACATTTGATTTATGAAACTTTTCATACGAATTTCAATGTGAAGATTGATGTCACGTTACATCAAATGCATGAAATTTTACAATTCTTTTATGCAAAAAATTGTCTTTATTGAAATTGTGGGTTTAAAAAAAATCAAGAAGGTTATGTAATCTAACATTTGATTTATGAAACTTTTCATACGAATTTCAATTTGAAGATTGATGTCACGTTACATCAAATGCATGAAATTTTACAATTCTTTTATGCAAAAAATTGTCTTTATTGAAATTGTGGGTTTAAAAAAAATCAAGAAGGTTATGTAATCTAACATTTGATTTATGAAACTTTTCATACGAATTTCAATTTGAAGATTGATGTCACGTTACATCAAATGCATGAAATTTTACAATTCTTTTATGCAAAAAATTGTCTTTATTGAAATTGTGGGTTTAAAAAAAATCAAGAAGGTTATGTAATCTAACATTTGATTTATGAAACTTTTCATACGAATTTCAATTTGAAGATTGATGTCACGTTACATCAAATGCATGAAATTTTACAATTCTTTTATGCAAAAATGTCTTTATTGAAATTGTGGGTTTAAAAAAAATCAAGAAGGTTATGTAATCTAACATTTGATTTATGAAACTTTTCATACGAATTTCAAAGTGAAGATTGATGTCACGTTACATCAAATGCATGAAATTTTACAATTCTTTTATGCAAAAAATTGTCTTTATTGAAATTGTGGGTTTAAAAAAAATCAAGAAGGTTATGTAATCTAACATTTGATTTATGAAACTTTTCATACGAATTTCAATTTGAAGATTGATGTCACGTTACATCAAATGCATGAAATTTTACAATTCTTTTATGCAAAAAATTGTCTTTATTGAAATTGTGGGTTTAAAAAAAATCAAGAAGGTTATGTAATCTAACATTTGATTTATGAAACTTTTCATACGAATTTCAATGTGAAGATTGATGTCACGTTACATCAAATGCATGAAATTTTACAATTCTTTTATGCAAAAAATTGTCTTTATTGAAATTGTGGGTTTAAAAAAAATCAAGAAGGTTATGTAATCTAACATTTGATTTATGAAACTTTTCATACGAATTTCAATGTGAAGATTGATGTCACGTTACATCAAATGCATGAAATTTTACAATTCTTTTATGCAAAAAATTGTCTTTATTGAAATTGTGGGTTTAAAAAAAATCAAGAAGGTTATGTAATCTAACATTTGATTTATGAAACTTTTCATACGAATTTCAATGTGACGATTGATGTCACGTTACATCAAATGCATGAAATTTTACAATTCTTTTATGCAAACAATTGTTTTTATTGAAATTGTTGGTTAAAAATACAAGTCCAAAGGTGATGACGACTTACAACGTGATTTATGACACTTTTCATACGAATTTTAATGTGAAAACTATCAAAAACGTTTGAAATTGTTGCAAAAATAGTAAAAACTTAAAAAAGTGTGATATTTTCATTGATTATAATATGTTCTGCAAGAAAATCCTTAAAATAACTTAATTTAATGACTTATTTACTCTTATCATCATAAAATTTTCAAGATTTTCTTTCAAAAACTTGTTAAAAAATGTTGCAATTTACCATACGTAATTATTTTTGGGTTTTCAATAAACATCCTGAAAAATAAAAGTGTCATTAATATATGCCTGAATTTTTTTTTGTCATTTACGACATCCCAGTGTAAGTGCAGGGTTAATCTACGTAGCCCAATTTCATTGGATACCGCCAAAACCAACGCTGTCTGGATTCAACTCAATTTGTGTTGCCAACCCACCATTTGAAGATTAGAATCATAAAATGTATGCAATTTTACATACAGAATATGTTTGATGTTTCCATTTGATGACAAACTTTCTTCAAAATGATGTTTTTCATATTTTGTATGCAATATAACAATATTCTGTATGTAAAATGCCATAACATTTATGAAAAATTTCATCAAACGCAAAATCGAAACAGTAATTTTTTGTTTGCAAGTAAAATCTTACAAACTAAGGCTGAAAACACACCGGATCAAAAAAAAGTTAATGATTCAATAGTCAAAATAACATTTTTTATTTGAACACACACCAAGCGAAACAGAATAAAACAAAACACAACAAAACGTTATGTGCTTTTGTTTCGTTTGGTGTGCGTTGAAATGAAACAAAATACGAACTATCGTAAAAGCTTAACTCCGGCTGAAAGATTATAACTCTACGGCAAGTAATTACAAATAACAATTTTGTGTTTACAAAATAGACATTATGGAGTTATTTATAAGAAAAGAGATAAGCTTTTAATCTTGCCAATCTCCAGATGTCATAGTAGGAAGTAGCAATCCACAGCTTATCAATAGTAAGTTTATTGGCATGTTCCTTATCTTTATAAATATAGATAGCGCTTCTTGCCTCAATTAAAAAAATGAACATATACTTTCATATTAATTTAAAATTTGCGCACAGAGTAAACGTAGAAGCAAACGGAAATAAAATTTTGTTTTGCAAAAAACAACAGGTCAGCTATCGGCAACGAAACATATTTTTCTGTTTGCTTTGGTTTTTATGTTTCGTTTCATTCGGTGTGTTCTCTTGATTTACAAAACAAAAAAACACGTTTTGCTTTATCCGGTGTGTTTTCAGCCTAACTAAGTTTCAATATATCTATTAAAAGATTGTACCTACGAAACTTTTGTGAAAATCTCAGGATTTTCATCGATTGTTTGTTTTTCTGCAAGTTTGAGTAGCGCTTGCATGTATATATAAAAGTATTTACTTTTATCAACATTTATTCTCAAGATTTCAACTAAAAAAGTTGTACAAACCAAAATGAAAATCAAGCATTCTTTAATGATGTTTTATGCCATTCAAGTTCAAACTTGAATAACACTACTTTTGTGAATTTCTTTCATTAATCAAAACAAATTTACAAGATTCTTATCGAAAAAACTTTTATAAACCGCGCAATTGTATTGAATGTTTCTGTTTTCTAAGAAAATAACTTCTTTTATTAGTAATTTTCTTCTATCAAAACAAATTTCCAAAATTTCTTTTGCAAAACTTGTAAAAAACCTGTGCGAAAATCTTGCGAATTGTACAAATTGTTTTTCGTTTTGTAAAAAAATCCTGAAAATAACTTAATTTAATGAGTTATTCAGTTTAACATTATAAATTTTCAAGGTTTTGATTGCAAGACATGTTAAAAAATTAAAGTCATATTAATGCAACTCACATTTAATAATTGTTTTCAATAAAAAGCCTGAAAAAAAAATGTCATAAATATATCTTTGGCAATTTTTTCTCATGTCTGAAAAATTTACGAAATCCCAGTGTAAGTGCAGGGTTAATCCACGTATCCCAATTTGATTGGATACCGCCAAAACCAACGCTGTCTGGATTCAACTCAATTTTTGTTGCCAACCCACCATTTGAAGATTAGAATCATAAAATGTATGCAATTTTACATACAGAATATGTTTGATGTTTCCATTTGATGACAAACTTTCTTCAAAATGATGTTTTTCATATTTTGTATGCAATCTAACAATATTCTGTATGTAAAATGCCATAACATTTATGAAAAATTTCATCAAACGCAAAATCAAAACAATAAACTGTGCAACTTGATATACACAAGAGTCAAGACATTTGTATGTCTGAACATGACCATCGGCAGGAAGCTAGTCGACCGAACATCAATGAATGCTTACATGTCACATTCGTTCAGTTCAAACCAATTTCAACTTGAGTAAGTATGGTGTCGCTTCGGCGTCGTTCTGTGTCTGTGGCCATTTGTAAAAGATTGTCTGTTGCTGCTGCTGCGCGTTTGTCTCGTTTGTCCGTCGCCATAATTTTATTAAAATTAAAATAAAAAAGTCGTCGTGGTTGTCTAATAGTGTGAAATAAAGAAAACCAAACATAAAAAAGGAAGAATTAACATTTAAAAAGGTAAGTTCTCAAAACTCTATTTGTACTTACGTATGTACTTACATATATATACGATAATATAATTCTTTCAAGGAAGGAATTTTGTGGGTAGTCTGTACCTACAAAATTCTTTTTTTTGCAATTAGTTTTTTATAAAAATAAGCAATTTAACCAGTATATTGGATCAGTATTGCTTATTTCTTACAAGTCTTAAATTTTAATCCCATTTAAACAAAAAAAAAAATTAGAGTTAAGCACGTGGTATCAAAAAAATATAATTGCACAAAAATATTTTGTACGTGTTGAAAACAATTTTTATATTTTACAAATAATAATTTTATCTTTTTTTCTTTTCATGTATTCTTAAAATTTCAATCAAAACGTTAACTGGAGGTACTCAGATCACAAGCAGATACCTAACCTGTTGATCATTTTTTACAGGAGCACCTACATATATTTTCAAAAAATCTACAAATCAAGCTGTTCAAAATTCATCTTATTTCTGTTTAAGGAGCACCTACATATATAAGTTGTCGTCAGATTGAGGGTGAGTGTATTTAAAAAAAATAAATTTAATTTCTTTAGAATATGATAAGTTTTTATTTTTATTATAAAGAATGCTCGTTGCATTTATATGTACCTACATAAGTAGGAACTGAAAAAAACATTTTGAAAGCAAAACTTTATGAAACTAAGCATTACCAATATTGCGTTGATTGGTTTTGTTAGTTTTACGAAATAATGAAAAAAAAAACTTTTCTAGTCAGTCAAAAATTTTTTGTTATCAGATATATTTAGTAGATAGGTCTTATAATTTCAGCAATATTCCAAGCAAACCCATTTTCTAGCGAGTTACAAGGAAGTTCAATACATACCTACCTCTTTCATTATCAACATATGTATGTATTTTTTAAAACGATCTATTGGTTTTTATCATATTTTAAAAACTTTTTTATTTATTTTGTTATGGTTGTAAAGTAGTAACTTTTTCATTTTTTATTCGATGTCAACTTAAAAAAAGCGGTTTGCAGTCACATCTTGAATTTAAAATTGCTTTCAGAATATAGTTTTTCTTTAGAAAGCTCCTTTTGATATATATGTTTACATAATATTGATCTTTACAAATTCTTAAATTAAGTTCTTATCGTTTTTGATACTTTAAAATAATAAAAACCACTAGTTAAGTTCGACAGTTATCTAAGTCATCGGTATCGGGGGAGGGAGGGGGAAATGTATTTATCATACATTTTGATTGCTTTAAGAGGTGAATAGTTTTTATTATAAACATGCTCGTATTTATATGTACCTACATAAGTAGGAATGTAAAAAAACATTTTGAAAACAATATACTTTATAAAACTAAGCATTACCAATATTGCGTTGATTGGTTTTGCTAGTTTTACGAAATAACGAAAAAAAAAATACTTTGCTAGTCAGTCAAAAACATTTTTCTTATCAGATTATTGAGTAGATAGATCTTATAATTTCAGAAATAATCCATGTCAATCGAGTTTTTAGCGAAGCTACAAGGAAGTTCAAACATACTTTTCTACTTTTATATACAACATAAATACTTTCGTCAATACAAATAGTTTTAAAACACATTCATTTTTGTTTAAGTAAGTTAGTAATTTTTCCAATTTTTTTTTGTTCTTAAATTTCGTGACCTGGAGGTACTCAGACCACAAGCAGAGGCTTAACCGGTTGATCATTTTGTTACAGGAGGGCCAATATGTTCTAAAAATCTTAAAACCCAGTTGTTCAACATTCATCTCTTTTTCTGTTTAGAGGGCATCTATACAAATTGTCATTGAATTGAGGATGAGCGTATTTACCATAACTTTTAATTTCTTTAAAATATGATAAGTTTTTATTTTTATTATAAAAATGCTCGTTGCATTTATATGTACCTACCTACATAAGTAGGAACGTAAAAAAACATTTTCAAAACAATAATTTATAAAACTAAGCATTACCAATATTGCGTTGATTGGTTTTGCTAGTATTACGAAATAATGGAAAAAAAAACTTTTCTAGTCAGCCAAAAATTTTTTCTTATCAGATTATTTAGTAGATAGGTCTTATAATTTCAGCAATATTCCAAGCATACCCATTTTCTAGCGAGTTACAAGGAAGTTCAATACATACCTACCTCTTTCCTTATCAACATATGTATATATTTTTTAAAACGAACTTTTGGTTTTTATCATATTTTAAAAACTTTTTTATTTATTTTGTTATGGTTGTAAAGTAGTAACTTTTTCATTTTTGTATTCGTTGTCAACTTAAAAAAAAGCGGTTTGCAGTCACATCTTGAATTTAAAATTGCTTTCAGAATATAGTTTTTCTTTAAAAAGCTCCTTTTGATATATATATATACATAATATTGATCTTTACAAATTCTTAAATTAAGTCCTTATCGTTTTTGATACTTTAAAATAATAAAAACCACTAGTTAAGTTCGACAGTTATCTAAGACATCGGTATCGGGGGAGGGAGGGGGAAGTGTATTAATCATACATTTTGATTGTTCTAAGAGGTGAATGGTTTTTATTATAAAAATGCTCGTTGAATTTTACCTGCATAAGTAGAAACGTAAAAAAATACATATCTTAAAAACAATTTTTAACAAAACTAATTAAAAATCTGTTTTTCTTTTCATGTATTCTTAAAATTTCAATCAAAACGTTAACTGGAGGTACTCAGATCACAAGCAGATACCTAACCTGTTGATCATTTTTTACAGGAGCACCTACATATATTTTCAAAAAATCTACAAATCAAGCTGTTCAAAATTCATCTTATTTCTGTTTAAGGAGCACCTACATATATAAGTTGTCGTCAGATTGAGGGTGAGTGTATTTAAAAAAAATAAATTTAATTTCTTTAGAATATGATAAGTTTTTATTTTTATTATAAAGAATGCTCGTTGCATTTATATGTACCTACATAAGTAGGAACTGAAAAAAACATTTTGAAAGCAAAACTTTATGAAACTAAGCATTACCAATATTGCGTTGATTGGTTTTGTTAGTTTTACGAAATAATGAAAAAAAAACTTTTCTAGTCAGTCAAAAATTTTTTGTTATCAGATATATTTAGTAGATAGGTCTTATAATTTCAGCAATATTCCAAGCAAACCCATTTTCTAGCGAGTTACAAGGAAGTTCAATACATACCTACCTCTTTCATTATCAACATATGTATGTATTTTTTAAAACGATCTATTGGTTTTTATCATATTTTAAAAACTTTTTTATTTATTTTGTTATGGTTGTAAAGTAGTAACTTTTTCATTTTTTATTCGATGTCAACTTAAAAAAAGCGGTTTGCAGTCACATCTTGAATTTAAAATTGCTTTCAGAATATAGTTTTTCTTTAGAAAGCTCCTTTTGATATATATGTTTACATAATATTGATCTTTACAAATTCTTAAATTAAGTTCTTATCGTTTTTGATACTTTAAAATAATAAAAACCACTAGTTAAGTTCGACAGTTATCTAAGTCATCGGTATCGGGGGAGGGAGGGGGAAATGTATTTATCATACATTTTGATTGCTTTAAGAGGTGAATAGTTTTTATTATAAACATGCTCGTATTTATATGTACCTACATAAGTAGGAATGTAAAAAAACATTTTGAAAACAATATACTTTATAAAACTAAGCATTACCAATATTGCGTTGATTGGTTTTGCTAGTTTTACGAAATAACGAAAAAAAAAATACTTTGCTAGTCAGTCAAAAACATTTTTCTTATCAGATTATTGAGTAGATAGATCTTATAATTTCAGAAATAATCCATGTCAATCGAGTTTTTAGCGAAGCTACAAGGAAGTTCAAACATACTTTTCTACTTTTATATACAACATAAATACTTTCGTCAATACAAATAGTTTTGAAACACATTCATTTTTGTTTAAGTAAGTTAGTAATTTTTCCAAATTTTTTTTTTTCTTAAATTTCGTGATCTGGAGGTACTCAGACCACAAGCAGAGGCCTAACCGGTTGATCATTTTGTTACAAGAGGGCCAATATGTTCTAAAAATCTTAAAACCCAGTTGTTCAACATTCATCTCTTTTTCTGTTTAGAGGGCATCTATATAAATTGTCATCGAATTGAGGATGAGCGTATTTACCATAACTTTTTATTTCTTTAAAATATGATAAGTTCTTATTTTTATTATAAAAAATGCTCTTTGCATTTATATATACCTGCATAAGTAGAAACGTAAAAAAATACATATTTTAAAAACATTTTTAAACAAAACTAAGCATTATCAATATTCCGTTGATTGGTTTTACTTGTTTTACGAATTTTTTTTCCAGTATAGCTGAAATCATTTGTTATAGATCTTGTAATTTTACCAATCTTCTATGCATATCCATTTTTTAACGAATTTTCGAGTTAGTTAAAACTTCCCTACTTACTTTTTTGCCAACATTTATAAATATGTATATGAAAAGTAATTATTATTTGATTTTCAATTTTTTTCAACACATATGTATGTATTGAGTTCTTGTAATTTTATATTTATTTTCAAATTTCAATAAAAAATTGAATTGTAGGTATAAATCATAAGTTTAACTTTTCCTAAGAAGAATGGATGTAGGTATTTAAGTTCAAACATAATACTCGTATATATGTACATATATTTAAATCCTTTCAAAGAATGAACATGATTAAAATTCATTTATGGCTAGTATGTAACAAAATTCTTTTTATTTGGAAAGGATTCTGTATAACATAAATCATGTCAACAAAAATATTAAATCGGTTTTTCTTATATCAAAAATTTATAAGAGGAGTAGGTGGTAGCACTTATCTTATTCTTGATTATGTGTAGGAAAAAATTAAGCGTACACATGAGAAAACATTTTTTGAAAATATCTCTATACAAAACTATTCATTTTAGTAAACAAAAGCAGTACGTAAATATAAGATGGTATGATCACAATTCTTCCTTTTTTTACGGCATGATTGATTGTAAGATGCCCAGTCAGATACATACGAGTAGCATTTCTTATCGGATCATAAGACTTGTCATTTTAAGAATCTTCTTGTTAATAGAGCTGCGAGCTCTTTTTCAAAATAAAATTAACGTTTAATACATTTTTTAAGATTTAAACTTTTATTTTCTTCGTTTTATGCCTCACAAATTATTTACATTCATCTGATTAATTTTTTTTATCGTCCTTGAACATTCGCGTTGGCAATAAATTAGTTTAATAATTTAATGAAATAAGCTCCGATACAAATTGCAACCAAAAATTGCTTTTGTACTTGGAATAGATGGACCCAGCGCGTGCGGTATCTGGGGGGAAAGAGGCGTGGGATTATTTATTCAAAGTAGTAATTTTTTTATTTTATTTTTTTTTACGAAAATGCGATCTGCCAGCACATCATTAATTTTAAATTAATTTAAGAAAGTTTGTTTTTTTATTTAATTCAATCTAACTTGTTGGATAAAGCAGTAACTTAAAAAGAAACAAATGCACGAATGAACGCTATGATCGGTTTTGCTTGTGTTTTATAATTTCTTAATTTCTACTTCTATATGCAACCTTTATATTGTATTCTTTTTTTATCGTCTACCTCTAAAAACCTTGGGTGTTGGTTTTTTAATTAATGAAAATTTTTAGAAAATTTTCGACTTTTGACATTCTCGGAAACAATTTGATTAATTTTTTTGTTTAGACTAACGCTAATTTCAAAAGAATTAGGCATGATTCAATAAGAATATGTTGCGAATTTCTGTTTTATAGTCATCTACTCAAGAACGTTGCTGTATCTATAGTTTAAAAAATTACCTAGTTACCGAGTTACCTAGTTCTTGTAATCAGGTAACGATAGCTATAATAGTTACACATTGTGTGTTTCATTATCTGTTACTTCCTACCGAACAAGTCATTAACCTCTAAAAATATTTCAGATATTTTATAATGTCGTGCTTCGTTTGCAAAAAAGAGTTTGACCACATTGATATTCTTATGCATCATCTTCGAAAAAAGCATGACTTGAATTCCAACAGTACTTTTCGTTGTTTTGACAAAAAATGTTCCCTATTGTTCATGAGTTCCTCCAGTTACAAGAGACATATAAGACGCTTACATGTTAAAGCATTCAAACCTACAGAAGTTGAAAAACAAATAACGCCTAATGCTGAAAAGATAAATGAAAGCTCCGTCTTGATTCAAAATGAAATCATACTTGATAGTTCTTTAGCGAATTCAGCTTCAACAGAAATAAATTGTGGCAAAGAAAAAGTATTTGAAAAAGAAATTGCGATAAAAAAGCTTTTGGAAAGCGCACTCAAATGGTCAATATCATTACACTCGAATGACAATTTTTCAAGGAAAGATGTTTACGAAATACAGAAAGGTTCCTTAAATTTCATTATCAAACCACTTCTAGAAATTTTTGATAGCTTTGCTAGGTGCAAACTACAGTCAAATGAAGTCATTTTAAATGAAATATGTAGTGTGATTAATGCATGTACAAATCCATTCGAAAAATGTGATTCAGATTATCTTTTAACTCAATGTCTTAGAAAGGGTGGATACATGGACGATGTAAATGAGTTTGTGATTAATAATGAAATAAATATCAATCATCGTAATGGGGAGTTAAATTTGCAGGAAGTTATTAACAAAGCCGTTGTATTACCGCTTCGTTCACAATTCAGAGCATTATTTGAAACTGAAAACTTTCTTTCTAATATGTTAAGTTACATGAAATCTTTGGAAAAAAGTAATCAGTTCATTAATTTTGTTCAGGCAGAACTGTGGAAAACAAAGTGTAAATTGTACCCAAACAAAATACTTGTTCCATATTATTTGTATGCAGACGAATTTGAAATTAACAACCCCCTCGGATCTCATTCCTCAATACACTCTATCTGCAACTTTTATTATTCATTTGCATGTATGCCCCTTAATGAAGCAAAACTAGAAAACATATTTTTAGCAGCAGCAATCAAATCGAAAGACATTAAAAAATACGGGAACGAAAAATGTTTGCAACCCCTCATAAATGAGTTAAAATTTCTTGAAGAAGAAGGTATCCTTGTTCCACGTTCACTTTATTTTGGGTCTTATACTTGGTGATAACTTAGGCCTTAACACATTACTGGGTTTCAGCAAGTCGTTTTCTGGAACATTTTGTCGATTTTGTCGCTTGAATAAAGATGAATGCAGTGAAACTTGTACGGAAAATTCTGATAAACGGAGAAATATAAGTAACTACAACTTTGACCTACAAAAAAATAATCCCAAAGAAACTGGTATTAACAGTGAATGCTGTTTTAATGACATCCCCTCATTCCATGTTGTTGAAAACTTCAGCGTGGATGTTATGCATGACATTTTTGAAGGAATATGCCATTACGATCTTTGTCACGTAATAATTCATTTCACTCAAATAAAAAAATATTTTTCATTAGAAACCTTAAACAAAAGAAAACAAACATTTGAATACGGTCCTATAGAAATAGGAAATGCTTCGAATGAAATACATCCAACTCATTTAAAAAAGCGCCATCTACGAATGTCAGCAAGGGAAATGCTTACTTTTGCTCAGTTGCTGCCTCTTATGGTAGGAGATATGGTGCCATTAAAAGATGACGTTTGGAACTTTCTTTTAAACCTTCTAGAAATAATTAATATAGTACTATGCTTTGAGATCTCAGATGAGTCGATATCAACATTGAGGAGCAAAATAAAAACGCATAATGAACAATATCTTCAACTTTTCCAAGACAAATTAAAACCCAAATTCCATATTATTACACACTATCCAACAATATTACAAAAATCAGGACCATTAAGAAAATATTGGTGTTTTAAATATGAAGCGAAGCACAAAAGCTTTAAATTATATGCCCATGCTATAACTTCCAGAAAAAATATATGCCTTACATTAGCAAAAAAATTTCAGCTTAAGTTTGCCAATAGAATTTTAAATTTTAAATATAACACCGTTAAATGTGTAGTTTGGAAGAAACACAACACGCCTAGTGGCTTGATTTCATTAATAAGCAACAAATTGGAGGTTCAGAAAGAACGACTGAACTTTTGGTGTGAAGCAGAATACAATGGCATTGAATATAAAAGCGGTTATTACGTGTCCAGATTAACTAATGATTATAATATATACGTAATTATAAATTTCGTTCAAAACGAAGAAGACATTAGTTTATTCTGTCAAAAATTAAATGAAATTCACTACCGACCACACTACATGGCGTTTGAAGTCGATGCTTCTTTTCTGGGTGAATATTTTATTTTACACTTTGAGGAATTAATTGGACCTCCAGCAACAGTAATAAAAACTCCGAAAGGGAAAACTATGATGCACATAAAAGAATACTTTCTACCATAAGAAAGTTGAAGGAACTTGAAATAAAATGTGTTAATAGTAATTGTGTGGGTTTTCAAAATTTCATTATTATACAAACATTTGTATACTTTCAGTTCCGTTCACTCGACAAGAAAATCATTTAATTAAACAATGAATGAAAGCATAGAAGGCAGAAAAAGCCCTAATCAATCCCAAACCTACTTGTACATAGAAAATTCACCAACTTATGGAAGACCCACAGTAGATATTGTTGAAAACATATCTTTTAACAGCTCAGAGAACAATTTACTCGGATCACTTGAATGCTTCAATCAACAAGAAAGAAAGTGCAATATAACGTCCCTAAAACACAACGACGGTCAGGATTTAACTTCTTCTAATCTGCAATTCGACCATTCTCAAGATGCTTTGCGAAAACTTCTCAAGTCATGGAATTTAGATCATTTAACAGAATTCTTAATATGTGAGTCTACTTTATCACTTTAAAGCATAATATGTAAAAACTATCACACAATAGCTATCAATTATCACTTATGCAAGTAAATTAAAAAAAAACTCCGTAAAACTTGATTTAGTTTTAGAATGAAAATGAAAATTGTTGACTTAGTTTTCAAAGGTTAATATTATAAATATATAGTAATAATAATCTGTACACACGCTTTTGTTGAATCATTTATGAATCCTGCACCTTCTGAAATTCTAATTTTTTTAAAAATTATTTTAAATATAGCTGAAAAAATCACCATCGGCATTTTGGAAGTAATCAAACGACACCACATAAATATGCTTTTCAAAGACCAAAAAATTGGTGATCTAGTGGTGTTCGAAGAAAATTTAATAGAATGGCGTTCAAGATCATCCTTGTTTGTAGACGAAGAGGATAGTGAATGTAGTAGTTCTTTAAAAAGAAATCTGAGTTCTGTATCACCCATCACACCATCTAGCTCAAGAGGACCTACTTCACCAGAAGCCATAGAAGTGTCAGTACATTTATCAGACATATTGAATGATTCCAATAAATCAAGTATTATGACGCGTTACTATGAGCGGCATTCTAAGTTACTGGCAGAACACAGATCTATATTGATAAGCATAATATGCTGTTATTTTGAAGAAAATAATCTTCACATGTCCTTGAAAACCAGTTATAGATTAGAAAATGAAATTCTTAATCGTTTTCCTGGAGAAAAACTGGAATACTACCGTGTGGGAAGACGGGGAAAAATATATGCCAAAGCTTGTAATGACAAGAGGAGTTATCGGTCGCTTCTTAAACGGACATTAGCTTTGGATGCGGATGCGTCTGACAGCCCTGATGTTGAACCACCAAACCCACGTAATAAACAGTTCTGTAAGTAACTTTAAAGCACGTTTTAATACAAGAACTTTGCTTAAACTTTAGACAAATTTTAAAACCATTCAACCCTACCACTTAAAGTTAAATTTACTTTAGTTTAAATAAAATTGATAAAACTTACTGCAAGAAATATGTAGTTTCATAATATGAGAAATCAAATTTCCGAATAAATATGTTCAAACATAACTATAAACAATCAAGCATACTAATTAAATGAAATAATTGTACTTCTTTTTTCCTAAAAAGCCATAAAAAAGGCCGAATGCGGAAAAAAAGAGTATTGTCAAATTGACAGTTTCGAGTTCAAATTAAATTCCTATTTATGAGAAAATTCAATTTAAATTAAGGAGTTACTGAATTATTAGCTATTGCATAGATCCATTCTTATTACTTAGCACTCTTTTATGTTTTTATGTTCTATGTATAAAATTAAGTACCTATCCCAAAATTTGCAAATAAACATGAGAATATAATCTAAATATTATTAACCAACAGGTCCAGAAACTGATGCAGAGGAGTGCATACGTAGCTTAAAGTATGACAACTTATCAGTTGCGGAATTTGACAGCTGTTGGCAGGCATGCAGTCAATATAGGATGCAAAACGTGCAGCAAGCAAGTTCTTTGCATGATATTTTTGCAAAATGGCCGGAGTATAAGACCCCAACTGGTTTTCGATTAGTAAGTTTTATTTGAATTGTAAAAACCATATATATTTATATTTTAAAATACCGCTAAGTATTCAAATATTTACTAAACTAATTCAAAATAACAGTATTTAAACAAGTAAAACGTAAGAAAAGTACTTGAAACTCTTTTTTTATAAAAAAATATCGAAAAAAGCGAAGTAAAACGGAAATAGACAAACACTTTTTACTTTATATTTAAATTGAAAGCAATACAAAAATATTGGATCTGTGCTTCGATTAAATTAAGTTCTTTTATATAAAAAATTTTATTTAATCAACAATTTAAATTTCAATTAATATACATATATAGGTATGTATACTTTGATACAAAAAATTAGATTCGTAACGAAAAAGAAATCCTGAAATGTTCTTTCCTCTTTTCTACCCAAAAATCTGTGAAAAAAGACAACTGCGGAAAGAAGAGTGTTGTCAAATTCACAGTATCAAGTTCACATCAGGAATTCTTATTTATGGGTAAATACGAGTACATACAGCAGATTGACGACCACATATCTTTTTTGAAGAGCAAAGGTGAAAGCATTCAGCCGTTTATGCTTGGTTTAGGTGACAGCGACTCAGAAAATATATTAAACTTTTATATATATGTAGATGGAGTTAAGTTTCTTTTCAACTGCTTCTTAAGGCTCAACAAAACACACCGGATCAAGCAAAACGTTTTTGATTCTATAGTCAAAAAAAACATTTTTTATTTGAACCACACCAAGCGAAACAGAATAAAAAAAACAAAATGTTTTGTGCTTTTGTTTCCTTTGGTGTGCGTTGAAATAAAACAAAATACGAACTACGAGTATCGTAAAAGCTTAACTCCGGCTGAAAGATAATAACTCTACGGCAAGTAAATACAAACAACAATTTTGTGTTTACAAAATAGACATTATGGAATTATTTATAAGAAAAGAGAAAAGCTTTTAATCTTGCCAATCTCCAAGTGACATAGTAGGTAGTAGCAATCCACAGCTTATCAATAGTAAGTTTATTGGCATGTCCTTATCTTTGTAAATATAGATAGGGCTTCTTGCCTCAATTAAAAAAATGAACATATACTTTCATATTAATTTAAAATTTGCGCACAGAGTAAACGTAGAAGCAAACGGAAATAAAATTTTGTTTTGCAAAAAACAACAGGTCAGCTATCGGCAACGAAACATATTTTTCTGTTTGCTTTGGTTTTTATGTTTCGTTTCATTCGGTGTGTTTTGCGCCACAAGAAAGTAGGCAATTATCGTCAACGACCCTTGTTCGAAACAGTTTTGTTGCATTCGGTGTATGTTGCTCTCATACAATGGCATGTACTCGTATTTTCGACAACCACCACCGAAACTCTTCAAAACAAAAACGTGTGTTTTGTTTGGTGTGTGTAGTCTCATATGAAACAATGTTCTCTTGATTCACAAAACAAAAAACACGTTTTGCTTTATCCGGTGTGTTTTCAGCCTAAGAGTAGTTGATATTTGTTTTAAGACTTTCCATTTGTTTAATTTAGAATATGCTCCTGCCTGCTCTCAATTTTGGGCATTTATAGAAAATCACTTTTATGATATGAAAATTACAAAAAATATATCATCTAAAATGTTTGTACTTTCACTAAACAAACAAGTTAAGCGTAAAAAAAGTACTTGAAACTCTTTTATTAATAAAAATCATCAAAAAAAGCGAAGTAAAACGGAAATAGACAAACACTTTTTACTTTACATTTAAATTGAAAGCAATACAAAAATATTGGATCTGTGCTTCGATTAAATTAAGTTCTTTTATACAAAAAAATTTATTTAATCAACAATTTAAATTTCAATTAATGTCATAGGTATGTATACTTTGATACAAAAAATTAGATTCGTAAGGAAAAAGAAATCCTGAAATGTTTTTCGTGATTCTGTCCCAAACCCATATGTTTCAAATATTCCTTAAGAAACCGTCAATTTAAGGTTTTAAAAACTCAAGTACCTTAATTAACCTACATATACTTTTTTCTTTTTTATTTTTATTTTTTATTTTTTTTTTATTTTTTTTTTATTCTATCTATAGTCTGATGTATATATATCGAATTTTACATGATTTAAATTTTATTAATTAATTCTCCAGATTGACAAGGATTTTGCAACAATTTATGGAAGTCGTCCGGGAATACTTGGTAGATGGCCAGAACAAGCTAGTTCATTAATAAATTTTCTCTTGAAGCAAACCCAATCGAGAGATAAAAAAATGAGAGCAATTTTGGAATCGATAAATCAAGAAGATGTTAACAGCGGTAATTAGTTTTCTTTATTTTTTCCTTTATAAGTATTTGGTTGAGCAAAACATAAATTCTCGTCCGCAGAAATTATGTTATGTTTACCACTAATACTTTTAACTATGCTAGGTATTCCGTTTAGAATAAAATTAGGTTAAGAACTAACAACTTTTTATCTTACTTTACCATTAATTTATAAAAAAAAATTTCTGAATTCTATTTCCAGATGCAACAGCAGTCAAATTATTATGGTGCCTGCACTTTTTCCTCTTTCCTACCCAAAAATCTGTGAAAAAAGACAACTGTGGAAAGAAGAGTGTTGTCAAATTCACAGTTTCAAGTTCACAGCAGGCATTCCTATTTATGGGTAAATCCATACAGGAGATTGATGACCACATATCTTTTTTGAAGAGCAAAGGTGAAAACATTCAGCCGTTTATGCTTGGTTTAGGTGACAGCGACTTAGAAAATATATTAAACTTTTATGTATATGTAGATGGAGTTAAGTTTCTTTTCAACTCCTTCTTAAGAGCAGTTGATATTTGTTTTAAGACCTTCCATTTATTTAATTTAGAATATCCTCCTGCCTGCTCTCAATTTTGGGCATTTATAGAAAATCACTTTTATGATATGAAAATTACAAAAAATATATCATCTAAAATGTTTGTACTTTCAGAACAATTGAATCACCAATTGGAAGAAGGAGATATATATATCTGATTTAATTGTTGGGAAAACGCAAAAAACTGAATAATTTATTTGTGTTCTAAGATGCATTTATAAAATCACCATCGGCCTAACCAATGGGTCTAGATATACAGATGACATTTGCATCAAAATGTCATTTTTGGAAATTTTTGCACTTATTCCCTTGTTCCAATTGGTGATTCAATTGAAGAGTCCTTCAGCTTAAATCTTGTGCGTTGATCGTAGATTTTAATATGTTTGACAATCATTTTTTATTCAGCTATACCGTGTTGTACCGGTAATGTACATAAAATTGATGAATATGTTAATCAAGCATTAGCCTTAAGCCATTAATGTAAATACTAAATTTGACGAAAATAATAAGTTTAAAATTGATAAAAAGTATTGTTTTCAATGAAATATTTAAGCTTTTCAGGAAATCGAAAAGAAGAAGAAATGGAACTATTTCGAAGATACATTTTGAAAGTCGGTATGGGTAAGCTAACAAAATTTACATATATTTTATATAATCTTTCATGAAATACATACATGCATACACATACTTTAATATAAAATAATAACCTAATTATTTTCTATATAATCTTTTCTTTCAAGTAATCTATGATTGAAAACATGCGGATTATGAATATTTTATGGTTGTGTGTCTTATTTCATAGAATTTCTGCATCCTTTCATATTTCGTATGAAAAATTACAACAAAACTGTTATTTACCATACGAAGTATGAAAAACTGCATTAATTTTATGAAATAATGCATATCTAAATCGTGCGAAAATATTCATATTTCATATGATTGCATTCATAGATTTCACGAAATTTCATTCATATGATGCATTTATTTTTTCATACATTCTATGAAAAAAAATAATGCATCGTATGAAAGAAAACATACATTGTATGTAACTATTCATACGATGTATTACAAGTTTCATATGTTCTATGAAGACAATAATGCATCGTATGTATGATTACATACAATTTATGTAACTTTTTATGCGTTCCATAACAAATTTCATAGATTCTATGCAAAAAATCATAAATTGTATGCCTGTATTCATAGATTTCATGCAAAATTACATAAATTGTATGTAACTTTTCATACGATGCATTACACATTCTATGCAAAAAATCATAAATCGTATGAATATATTCATAGATTTCATGCAAAATTACATAAATTGTATGTAACTTTTCATACGATGCATTACACATTCTATGCAAAAAATCATAAATCGTATGAATATATTCATAGATTTCATGTAAAATTACATAAATTGTATGTAACTTTTCATACGATACATTACAAATTTCATAGATTCTATGCAAAAAATCATAAATTGTATGAATATATTCATAGATTTCATGCAAAATTACATAAATTGTATGTAACTTTTCATACGATGCATTACACATTTCATAGATTCTATGCAAAAAATCATAAATCGTATGAATATATTCATAGATTTCATGCAAAATTACATAAATTGTATGTAACTTTTCATACGATGCATTAAACTTTTCATAGATTCTATGCAAAAAATCATAAATCGTATGAATATATTCATAGATTTCATGCAAAATTACATAAATTGTATGTAACTTTTCATACGATGCATTAAACTTTTCATAGATTCTATGCAAAAAATCATAAATCGTATGAATATATTCATAGATTTCATGCAAAATTACATAAATTATATGTAACTTTTCATACGATGCATTACACATTCTATGCAAAAAATCATAAATCGTATGAATATATTCATAGATTTCATGCAAAATTACATAAATTGTATGTAACTTTTCATACGATGCATTACACATTCTATGCAAAAAATCATAAATCGTATGAATATATTCATAGATTTCATGCAAAATTACATAAATTGTATGTAACTTTTCATACGATGCATTACACATTCTATGCAAAAAATCATAAATCGTATGAATATATTCATAGATTTCATGCAAAATTACATAAGTTGTATGTAACTTTTCATACGATACATTACAAATTTCATAGATTCTATGCAAAAAATAAAAAATTGTATGCCTGTATTCATAAATTGTATGCAAAGTTACATCAATTGTATGTAATTTTTCATACAATGCATCACAAATTTGATATATTCGTATGAACATATTCATAATTACTATGCCTGTATTCATAAAGTTTATGCAAGATTACATGCGAATCTTATGTATATATTGCATACATCTTATGAAACTTTACAACAATCATATGAAAGAAAACATCAAAAAGGAGGGGAAATGGATTTTTTCACGTGATGTAACTATTTCATACATTTTATGATTTCTGTCATACGATGATGATTGCTGTCATACGATGATGAAATGGAAATCATAAATCGTATGAAATCGGTCATCAGCTCAAATCTAATGCAAAAATTCATCAATCGTATGCCATTTTTCATTGGATTGATGGACATATTTTTTTCGGTGTAGCAGTTGGGATGTATGCTTGAGCATGATTGCAAACCTTAGGCTGAATAAACATCACCCCTTGTTTGGATCTAAGACGTCAGGCATTTGGTATCTTTAAGCAAACTGCATTTTTATTTAATAACCTCTGCAATTGTTTATAAGTTTTGGTCTTACATAAATTAACATTTTGTTGACATTGTAAGAGTTGTTAAGCCATTTAAAAAATTAATTTCCTGCTTATCAACATTTTTCTCTAAGAACTCCCTTTTCTTAAATTATAAGTCTCTTCAGCATAAGAGCAAGTTCATGCGATCCAGTTGTGAATTTCATATTTCTTACGAATCCTTTATATTGCCCATCAGCCTATCCTCCTTTCTTCTGTGGGTAGGCTAAATCATTTTAATTGCTTTTTCGCATCAGCCGTGCAAAAAAATTAAATCAATTCATAACAACACAAAACCGATTCAGAAGGATCTATAAACTGTCCCCAATTACGTATAATATGTGAGGTTTTGCAGTTTGACATGTGACACAGAGACATTCATAGTGCTTGTGTGCATCCGTTCATGTCGTGCAATACAATAAAATATAAAATGTCCATTTTGAATGGTAAAACTGTTCAAATTTAATGGCATCGAAATTAAACGGCTCAAGCTTTAAGGATGTTCCACATTTAATAGCAATTATGCGAGAATGGCTGCCCATCACAAAATTTCGGGTGGGCTCAGTTGAGCTTACGGATCTCTGCACACCAAGTCGCGCGTGGACTAATATTCAATTATGTCTAACTATTGTTTAGCAAGTAGATATTTCATTTACAGATAGATTCTATATTATATCATTAATTAAAAGGCCTAGTTGGTATTCTGGTGATGACTCGTTAAAGTGTGAGTGTGTGTTTGTTTAATTATATGGGAATATAGTCCCATTCAAATCAAGTCACGAGTCTTAATTGGTATTCCCAGCTCTCATATTGATCTATGAACTGCGCATTCGGTTTTCAATTTGAGTTTGTCACATATCAATTAAAAAAGTGTCTCAATTTGAAAAACCAAGAATCCACAAAACACCTGAGATCTAAAATCAACCATGTACCCTGTACCTGTACTAACGACAACTTTGTCTTTATCAATATTCCAACTCCTATGAGATTTTTGTTCCTACATCCACAGAAATATTTCCTTCTTTGATTTCATTTACAGAAAAACAGGTGCGTCCAAAGAAGGGGTCCGGGGGAATTGGGTTATTTGAGATATTCAGTCTTACTGTTCCAAATTGTCATAGACTCAATTAATATCAATGCCTCGTTGTCTTAAATTTTATGTCTCGAGGAGACAATTCTTCTTCCTGATCAAGTTAAGAAAAACAATAACAGGTCTGACTCTATTGGTTGTACGCCTTGGCTTGGCATAATGTGCCTTATGAGCTGGATTAGCAGTGCATCCCACAGTAGTTTTAAGCCCAAAATTATAAAGTTATCAGTCCACTTGTCGAGGAAGGCTATAACGTACCACCAACATTTTAAATGCCTGTTTCGTCCAAGCAATATCTCCCTTTTTACTCCTATACTTCCCGGAGCCTAGGTGGTACACACTACACAGTTGGAAAAAAAATATTTGTATACAATTTAAACTTGAATGAATTCCCCTTTCCAATTTACTCCATATCTTGGTTTTTTCATATGAAAAATGAATACGTTCCACACGTTAAATTTCACAATTCCCACCAACATTTGAACAAGTAAAAATAGCAATGTGTAAATATATGTATAAGAATTGTTCGAATCTCATTAGGCTGCTTTCATTTTGAAACAGAAGCTATGGATAGGTCCAGTAAGTGAAATTTATCAAAGTGGAATTAAAAATGAACAAGTTCCACACTTCTGTACATATTCATACATTCGATTATTCCACAAGCCATTAGGGTAATTTCTTTTAGTTTTAACGAAGAAGTTGTGGAATGCTTATTTAAAAATTTCACTCAAATTGAAGCACCCAGTGCAACAACCAGATAACTCCTAACTAAGTGGAGTTATCCGGTTGTTGCATTGGCTGCCTTCATTTCATTTAAAATGGTTGGAAATTTCAAATATGTTCACAATACTTAAACTTTTTTTTCTTGATCTAAAATATATAATCCTTAAATCAAAATATGTAACGTATACAAGATTATGGATTTTAAATTAAAAATCACTGCTTCTTCTTGGAACTTTCACAGTTTTCACGTGAAAAAATGTGTGGAATGTATTCATTTTGCATTTAATGTTAAGTTGAAATCTCGTATTTTGAAAATACACACTGCCACTCTATAGCTATATATGTAAATACGCTCTTTAAATTTCTAAAACAACAACATAACGTTACATTATTTTTCATATTTATAATAAGTTCTAATTTAAAGTTTGGTATACCTAGTGAAGTGAATTTTTGTTGAAAAAATAATCCCAGAAATGATAACAATCAATTAAGAAAATAATAACCCAAGGAAATTTTTCATAATCGTCTAAAGAAACAGAATTTTACTTTTAAGATTTTCACTACGAAATGAGTTAATAATTCACTTTCTTTTTATTTCACTGCACAAGAGTCCTTTTCGATGTACAATAATAAAGTCTTATAAGCTAAACGAATTCAATTGAGAAGGAAATTTCTAACCCAATTTTTGGTTTGAGAATCATATATATTTTTCACGCCCCGTGAAAATTTTCTTAATTTTCTTATTTTTTTCCATGGCGGGAAATATTTAATAAAATCCAAAGTAATTTAGGCAAAACAAATTTGAGTCAAAAAAAAAAAAATTAAAGCCAAAAATGCCAAGAACAAAGTTCAAATTTTATAAAGCTTCTTTCTACAATGAGAAAGCTGTCGATGTGGGACTTCCATCATCTTTTTACTTCGCATTGAATAAGCTTAAAAGGCTTATGAGAATCCTTGTTCTATGTGAAGTTAATTTGAAATTTGATTTGAATAAATTACATAAGGATGATTTTCACTTCAGAGGAAAAATTGCCAAAATATTTACGAACACTTTAGATGCAAAATTTCACTCAGGTTATTTATTTACATCTCAACAAAAATATAAAAGCAAAAATTCGTTATCCATTCTTTATTTCTGTTTATAAATTTTCAATTTTTTATTTTGAAACAAAATATTTAAATTAACTGTCAAATGTCACAGTTTTCTACGCTGCCTTAAACTTTTTCCTGGTGGTTGTACATTAAGAAATGAAAATTTGGCGTGGAAAAAGTTGTGGAACATAATTGTTTTTCCAATCCACATTTTGGTATTCACCTCTCGTTGGGGATTTCATGCGAGTGAATCAGCCGCCACATTTATATGAAATTTTCATTTTCACTTGAACTGAGTACTAGGCTTAAGTTATAAATGGTGTGTGGAATTTTTTTGGATCTTATTTTTCATTTTATTATTCATCCTTAACCTAAAGGTATAAGAACTTCACTTAAAAGATAACAATTAGAATAAAAGATAGATTTCGCATCGAAAATTTTTTTTGTTCATTGGCTTAAAATAAGTCCATTTTATATCTCTTGTTTTTGCATCACTTGGAGGTGAAAACTAGGATCTAAAAAGACATTTCTTTTTTTAGTCTACTCGGGAAAATTAATTCCCCCCGTCTGAAAATTCACATTCGTGCCTGAATGTACTCAGAGAACCACTCACATCAAACCACACAGGAGAAAATGCTACACAAAATTGTATGAATGTGAATAAGGCCCTGATGTTTATATTGTATCGACTTACCTTCTCCTTCTCTGGAGTAATCGAAACCTGATAAAATGAAAACATGAAAAATGATATCGTTGTCAGTTTGATTTTTTTTCATTATTATTTGTGTATACCTGCTGAATTGAATCCATTGGGAGTGTCTTTCACTGAGTTCAAATCTACTCTTCTGTAGTTTGGATCCCTTTGCCATTCTCAACTATAATAATATGATGTAGCGATAGTGGTGGACTCTATAAAGCTGTCGAACAGCAATATTTTCTAGCTTACCACTTGATGATGTGTGTGGGTTTTCGGATCTGGGATGTGAAAATGCCCTTCACATTGTCACATATTGCATTGCTGTGCTTGAAATATCCGAATACCTCTCGCCAGCCATGACCACCTCAATTACTATGTGAAAAAGTGGAACTGTGTGGTTGGGGACTTAGGTTAGGTATTGCCAGATGGGATTTTTCTTATTAAATAATAAGTTTTGTTAGTTAGTGTCAGATTTTCCGGGAAGGCAAGTCAAACTGCGATTTAAGAATACCTAAATCATAGCGAGTGCTGGAGGTTTGGATTCGATTCCCAGCCACTGCCACCTAAAAAAAATACAAATATATGTTCGGGGGTACTGTCCCTTAAAAGGAAGTGGCGAATCCTCTTGTCATGCAAAGTGTTCCTTGTCTCAGACGTTTGGACTCGGCAGAAAATTTTAGGTCCCCGCCAATTCTGCCGACAAGACCTACGCAAGATGGGTAGAGGGTTGGAAATCTGTGAGCCTAGACTCTTAAGAGACATTGGGCTCTAAATTATTTTTTTTTAAGAGAGGAATTGGAATTTCATGAAAATGTGTATTTCAAATGAAGTTTTCCATTGGGCGAAACAATTCTTCATTGAGTCAATGAAAAATTAGTTAATATATAAAATTTTATAGCTTAACGAATTATTTTACTTTTTTTCACTTCACGTGTTGCTGAGAGGACAGTTGGATTTGTTCGACAAAAATGTCACATGATGCACCCTGGTTTTGAAAGCGAAGTGTTGTCAAACCGATCCCAAATTCGCAGAACAGTGTTGCCAAAGTTAGATACGTGCCTGTCCTTACCATTCTATAATTTTTTCATTAATTTTTCGTCACGTTAGCAATTTTATACTTAATGGCAACATCACGGTGTCCCATAATAATAAATGAAATGGTCATCATCATCGTTGAAAATGTCGCTTCCGCCCCGATGCGCTGCGAGAATCGCAATTCTCATTCTCATTCATTTGGGGGGGGGGGGGGGGCAGTAGTTTGTTCACAATGGCGCTGATGCCATCCATCGAACTTCACCATGAAACCGAAAAAAAAACAACAACAAAGCCATAAAAAGAAGAAGGAAGCATTCCTGTGGTTACTATGGTTACTGAATATCCATCGCAAGACCATTAAACTTGGTCATTGCTGATGGTATTTTAGCCCCTCAGGGAAATTTAGCCTTGCTGATGGCCTTTGGTGTTGCAGCAACTCTCTGTGGTCTGGTCATCTCATCGAGAGTAGAATTGGTCGAATTCAAGTTCCACATTCAATCTGACATTGAAATATTCTCTCTTTATTTATTTTTTTTTTTTGAATTTGCTAACCCAATCCAGGAGCTTCGACTTCTTTAATAGCTTTTCAATTAATTAAGGGAAATCAAGGTTATAACAAAAATCATACGAAACAGAAGCAATCTGCCAATCAAATCATCAACGCACCAATCATTGTGTTATCGACTTCATGCGGTATCTTCAATCATCATCACTTCACTGTACGTCGGTCGCTTCGATCCCTCTTCAAATTCCAAAGTGTTGGGTTGGTAGGTGAAGGTGCTATAGTTGCGAGAGATGAATCATAAAACGTCAGAAGATGATGATGATAGGAGGCTAATGATTCTAAATAACCACCATCGCCGTCAAGTTGATGGCGGGTTATCGGAGGTCAATTGAGGCCAATTCAACACAGTGGCACGAAAACTACAACCACAACATTCAGGTCTTCAGTTAATAGAGAATATGTAAAACAATAAAACTTGATTACCCCAATGGATGCGTCAGAAGGCGCGAAACGTATCTTGTACTCGTTCGTAGAGAGAGAAACTCGGTCGGAAGTTGGTAAATTGCTTATGTTTTGCAAGAATGTCTGGTCTGCCGACAAACCGACTGACAGACAGCCAAACTAAAGTAGACTTGTTTCGATGGAAGAATGATAATGAAAGTTCTTCCATCAAAGCACACATTGATGGTGCTTGGGCTCTGATTGATGCGAGAGTGCAGAGGGAAAATGCGAATTGTTTTGATATGAATGATTTATTGCGTGAGCACACTATTTGTTCTGGCTGGTATTTCGACTTAGAAAATAGATGCAATGTAAAACGAAAGCATTCATCACGGGAATTACATTGTAATGTGCAATATCTGCCATGCAGCTGACTATTAATATGATTTGTAGGCATTTTCCTTCGTAATTAACGGATATCAATAGATTGGAAAGTCACGGTTTTTTGGGAGTTCAGGCACAGTGTTACACTTTTTTGAAGTTTTATTTTTTCGTAACTACAACAATTTTGGACAGGTTTTAGTTTTTTTTTCTTGAAATCCAGTATTGAATTCAGCTTTACTGCCAAGTACGGATACTCTCTCATGCTATCAAGGCAGTAACGTCGCACGAACCAATGATAGTTTAGTACTGAGTTACCCCGATTACATCTTGAGAAAACCACTATTTTTGATTTATCCGTATTTATAATACGTTCTCACTTTTCACAGAATGATAGCTTGTAAAAAAGTGAGATTTTATTATTTGGCTCAAAAGCCGCCTTAAAATCTACAAAAAGTACGTACATTTTTACTTGCGACTTATAGGTACTACAAGGCAAGTTATGCATTCGGAAAAAAATCCAACTTGAGATTTTCATCAAAGTTCACATTACGATGATAGCGAAGACCAAAAAAGTGAGTCTCGCAATTCTGTCTGTCTGTCGGTTCGACTACAGCCTAAACGGCTTGGCCGATTTTCTTCAAATTCGGTAGATATGGGTTTTGATTTTCCCCCCCACACGTTTTTTTAATTTTTTTTAAGACCAAAAATTTCGAAATTTTATAAATATTTTTTTTCTCAAAAACTGTCACACAGATTAAAAAAAAATTCAAAAAAATCATTTAGTTAAAGTTAGGTAATGGTAAAAAAATTTATTTTTGGTACCCCCTTGGAACCATTTTTTTTGTTTTGAATTTTTTCAAAAACAAGACCACCAATTTTGATAATTTTTTTTATGTTAAGGCTCCCTAGCAGTTTCAATATTATTGTGTATTCAAATTTTGAAAAAAAAAATTTTTTTTCAATTTTTTTTTGAAAATTCAATATTTCGAAAACCCCATACTCGATTTTTTTTTTTAAACTTGATAAATAACAGTTTTTAAATATAAATTATAAGATGTAAGAAAAAAAATGATTTTATTAAAAATAACGGTACCCTCCATACAAATGTTGGAAAATTGTTTTCGAAAATCGTATTTTTCTCGAAAACGGTTCCAAGGATTTTGCTAATTTTTTTTTTGCTTTTGATTAATTCTTACGATCTATATGTAATAAAAAAAAAAATTTGAAATCAAGATTTTACTGACTGGACCTACCATAGAACCATTTTTTCAAATTTATAATTTCTCATTATCGACAAAACGGATTTTAATGAAATTTCTTATAGAGAACCTTCTAAAAAGTTTGAAAAACATTGCATTTCAAAAATTAAAAATAAAGTAATTTTTGAGTTTTTGAAAAAAAAACTCTATTTTTTGGAAAATTCGATATCTCAGAAACGGCTCAATATTTTTGTTTGTAAATTTAATTTTTATTTGAAAAATAATTAAAACTTTAAATTGGCGTACCAAAATTGTTTCTTATAAACGTTTTAAAAATTTTATATATAGGTAAAAGCTTATTTTTTTAAGAAACCAGTACAGACGAGTATAATTTTTGTTCTTGCATAAGCTTATATTTGCTTGAATCACATGACATCCTGTTTTTAGCTCCAACTACTGAAGGAGTTGTTTTAGTCTATTAAAAAATTGTTTTTATGCTTATGAACAGTTTTTCTCTAATAATAATAATAATTTTTGAAATTCTTAGTCGTTTACATAAGAGCAAGTTCGTTCGACCCAATCGTGCATTTTATTTGTTTTTGGTTCGAAAACCTCTAATCTAATATATAAAATTTATTGTGATTTTTTGGTTACCAAAAATTTCTATTTTGTGTTGAGTACCAAACTTCTTGGAAAATTCTGCAAAAATCCGTTTGTTAGAAGGCTTATATCTACTCGCTTCAATCTTCAGCTCATTCCAAAAGGTTGGAATTAAGATCCGGTGATTGAAAAGCCTACTTCGTATTCCGCTAGATGTCGTTGTGTTGCTAGAAGTGCCACTAATGTCAGAATGTCTGTATACAACTCCTTCTTCATTTAGCCATTAACGGTGACGGCCTCACCAACGTCGTTTTCGAAAAAGTACAGACCAATCACGCCACCCGGCCCAAAATCCACACCAAATAGTAAATTTGAGGATGCATTGTCACCATCGTGAACCTCATGTGTCGTCCCATATATGGCAATTTTGGTTGTTAACACAGCCTTACTTACTTACTTACTTAAGGTGGCGCTACAGTCCGGGGTAGACCAGGGCCTAAACCAACAAGCTTCTCCAGCTAGCTCGGTTCCTAGCTAGCTGTCTCCAGTTTCGCACGCCAAGTTGGTTGAGGTCCTTTCTCACTTGTTTGCGCCACCTGAGCAAACAAGTGAGAGACAAAGTCCATGTCTCTGCACCATAGACAAGAACCGGGATGATGAGGGTCTTACTGAGGGACACTTTAGTTGCTCGAGAGAGGACTTTGCTACTCAATTGCCCTCTTAGTCCAAAGAAGCAGCGACTGGCAAGAGTTATTCTCCGTTTGATTTCAGCGCTGGTGTTGTTTTCAGAGTTTATAGCGGCGCCTAGGTATATGAAGTCCTTCACTACTGTTATAGCTGTCTATAATGACCTTCTGTCCAAGGCGTAGCGTCGGTGTTGTGTGTCCTTTCTTGATGACAGCATATACTTGGTCTTGCCCTCATTTACAGCTAAACCTATCTTCTTCGCTTCCGTCTCAATGTTCACAAAAGCGCCACTGACATCACGCTTTGTTAACACAGCTATTCATCCGAAAATAGGTCTCGTCGATGATTTTTCGGCCAAAATTACGGTCCCCTTCCAAACGCTACGAAGCCCAGTCAGCGAACAAACAGCGATAGATATGGCCATAAACTTTGAGCTCCTGGGTTAAATTTATCTTATCGGCCCAAGTCCCGACACAAAATTCGCCAAGTTCAATTTTGTGAAAGGCCGAATTCTTGTGCACGGCGAGGAATCGACAGTCTCGGGTTCTTACGTACACTTTCACGGAAGGCAGTAGTCTTAAGTTTGGCCACCAAACGTTGAAGACTGTATACTATGGAAAAACTAAAAATTTGACTGTCTTGATTTTGAGTTACGTTGTATTGATGTCTGGTATTTGGCAGGATCTGTGTTTTACTTGAGATTTCCATATTTAATGAAGTAGCCCCTTTTTTGTAGAGACTAGGTTCCTTGAAGATGTAAATCTTAAACAAAATTTGGCTTATCATATTTGATCAACCCAAGCCTGGCAGATTTTGGTTTTCAGATCCCGAATGGAATTTTTTTTATTTCTTCCTGAAAGTCCTATTGCCTGATTTAAGGTCTCACAAATTTCGGGAATACTCGTAAAAACAACCGACCCTCGTAAGATTGATTTAATTCAATGACATGCAAGACCACCTTGTAACCCCGCAGAGCAGCCGTTTTACTTTTTATTCACAATTAACTAAAATACATATTTAATTTACATTTTCAATAAAAATTAGCGTGTGGGATCAGGAACTGTCAAGCCTAAGACAACAAAAAGCTATAATAAACTAAAATGTTCCCAATTTTATTACCAAAGGTCATACCCATCATGTTGGCGCCTACAATAGACCATTTATGTGGGATTAACAACATCCCATAGATAGTCAATCAAATTGGGTTGAATTTGTCTTCAAGCCTCACCAAGCCTATCACCATATCGCCACACAAAATCATGTTGTCATAAAAGAGATAACAAATATAATTTCCGAAAATATAGCAAAACAGGGTTTAAGAAAAAAAAAACTATCAATGAACCTACGCGCTTCCGTTCAATCATTCATTCAAAAAAAAAAAAATAAAAACAAAGCCAAGACTAAAACTAAAGCCTACAACAAGAAACCTGTCCAGGCGCCATAAACAACTCTAACAAGATGCCATCATTAGCGGTTTTCAGTTTTCGAAAGACTCACTTTAATAGCTTCGTCAGGTGTAGCATTTGAGTAATCTCTTAAACTGCTTTAATAGCTATTTGATTTGGCTCGCGTTCATCTCATAATCATTTTGTGTCAAATTTCTATTAGAGTCCGCCCACGCGATCCGGAATCCCGGTCTTCATCGTTCCACAGGGTAATGGGGAATAGAGTTCAGATAAATAATTTGGAACGTAATACCGGAGGCATGCCTCTGATTACAACACGAGTTGCTTGACTGTGATGATAAGCACAAGGAGGCATCGTATAACTTTTTGCCTTTTCATTGGAATGCAACGAATAATGCTTAGATGTCAAGACATTTCGAGGCCACATTGATATCTGAGTCAAGTCGAAGAATTTTTTTTTTTTATTATTTTTTCTTTAACGGAAGAGCGCATGAGTTTCTTCAATAAAAATACATGCTATCCGTACTACCGGAGGTGGAAGCTGATATCTATATTATTTTGACGTCAGAGGCGCCAGTTTTTATCATCACTAACGCCTTTGTTGTAAGTACTAGTACAATAAGAGAAGACCCCTTCGGAAATGTGCCATTTACTCGCTTTCAAGTTCAGTTGGTTGATTAAGTTGCTTGTGGGATTTATTTTTATCTTTTTCAGTTTTGTTGTTCGCGCTCTTTAGAGTGAAAGTTTTCTTAGAAAAAACTTCTTGCTCACACATTGCTGCCGGCCTTTTGATATTTGTATGTCATGGGAAAATGAAATGCCTTCAACTTGTCATTTGTTGCATTTTCAAGTTTGTTTTTACTTGAGGGTGGGAACTTTGAAGAGGACGAAAGGATATGGTGGATATTGACTTCAAATTCGTTGAGGATTTGATTAATGGTAGATTTTGCAGGACCTGAAGCTTCAGTGGTACTTGCTGAACTGCTTAAGTAGGGCACTCACACAGTACGATGGATAACATCTTCTAAGCGACTTTGCGCATTTCTTCAATGAAATTGGCTTTCCTTTTTTATAGACAAGGCAATAGTCTAACCTTTGGGCATTCTTCCTTCTACCTATGAGGATACAATGAATTCAGTATGTACCCCATCAGCCAATCCTGTCTCCTACGACTTAAGGCAAATAAATCTGTCTCTTTTTATGGATTTACCTCCTTTTAGGACCTGCCAAAAAAGATAACTTCATTCACTAAAAGTTGGTTAGATTTCCTAAAGAAATTCCGAATTAAATTGAAACTAACCCAAGAACCGATAAGAACCGTTTGCAACGCTGCCCTTGGTACTGGGCTAACTTCATCGCCCTCTTTTCTACTTCAATATTCTTTGCAACGCAAACATCTTACTTGTGTGTATGCGTCTTTGCCTCAAGACAAAGTCCACAACTCATAGGGCACTCACTTGGAACGTTACGTTAATCGTTAACCGTTTTGCTTCAAGAAGTTCACAATGATGATGATGAAACTTTTGTGAGGGTGGCAAAGGTAATATAGTATTATGCTCTTAGATTAATGCCAAAACATCACTCCGCCCGCACCTCATAAATCGCTGCTTCTTGCGGACTGCAAACACATAGACCATGTCTGAATCGAAATATGGCCAAAGATGGTGGCCATATGGATGGGAGCCAGATTGCAGGAAGCACACTTAAAAGGAGGAAAACATCACCGCATGATGGAAGATGTTGTTTGGTATCATCGTTGTCGTCGTCGTCTTAGACTTCTTCCCACATCTGGTTTTGTTTTTTCAGCTTTGCATAATCACCATCACGAGGCTTAGAGGACTGTGTGGAACCCATGTGGAATATAATTGCCATGTTGTTCGCAACGAATTGAGAAGATGATTCTGCTTCTGAACATGACATTTCATCCAGAGGGTTTCACAATTTGCCTCGCGAAGTCTTGACATGGCATGGAGAATATCATAATATGAGACCACCAACGTGTATTATTAATCCGGATGGATGGTGTGCCGGAGCTGACCTCGACCATTTTTTCTCACTAATACCGTTTCAAATTGCCTCATGGTATTTTTTTTTTTCAAATGAGGGCGCACAATCATTAAGATGAATTAACATGCAATTCTGTTGTTTTAATGTCAGTGAGCGGATGGGACGGGCCTGACGCCAAGTTTTTGTTTTTTTTCTTTATTTGGTCGATATTTTTGTTGTTGGGTGTTAATTCGCATATACAGCAAAAGAAATCGACTTTGATCTTAATTAACAGAATTATTTTTCAGATGATGTGAACTCGGAGTCAGAGCAATTATGATTCCGTTGTAGTAGCAGCATATGTGCAAAATGCATCCAAAGATTCAGCCTTCGGTAGTTTTCGCTTAATTAGGTGGATGTTGGTTCATGTAGATACCTACATAGGATGTTGCATGTTATTTTTTTTTTTTTTTTTCAATGTGCAAACTGATGTCTTAATTAAGTTAAAAGTGTTGAGAACATATAAGAACAACAGGAAGTTCAATTTACTTGTTAATTCTATGGCAGGGGAAATAAGAGCAAAAAAGTGAATTTCAAGCAATGGGGGGTCAAAGGTTCCCGAAAATAGTTTGCTGTGAATATTTCGTTCACGAAAACTTTTACAAAAAAAAAAAACTAGAAGCAAACCTTTTTAGCTGTCGAAATTTCTTTAACAAATTTCTTATAACACCTTACTTCCTACGACTGATCGTTTTGGAGATAATTTAAGATAAATGTTATGTAATTCATTTAATTTAAGGTCAAGAAGTTCACATTAAATTGGGACTTGAATATCTCGTTGATAAGAGTTTAAGCTTAGTACATTTCCCATTATAATTATATTTTTAAGGTAGGTAGGTAGAAATGGCGGCCACGAGCAGTCTTGTGCTCAGTTACCCAATTAGCACTGGAGCCCGGCTGTTTATAAACTAGAAACTTTTTTGACCTGTGGATTTAATGAGATGTGCTGAGGGATCCATGAGCTTCCCCTCTACTTGAAATTCGCTAGGTTTGGGTCTTGAAATCAAGACGACGTTTGCTTCTTTTGGCCTTATTTTTTTCAATCGAAGAATTGACCGTCAAAAGGCTTTAATTTAATTTTGCAAATCCTTCCGAATAAGCCTTTTTCTTGCTTGGCATTTTATAACAGAACTTATACTAATGGAATGTTACACCACAAAATTTTGCGAACGATTCCCAGCCGCTGCCACGTAAAAAAAATGTTTTCTTGTGTATTGCCTTTTGCAAGGAAATGACAAGTATTTCTTGCCATGAAATAGTACTCTTCGTCTTATTTGTTGGCACCCTCTATTCCAGGCAACTGGTTGAGAGTTTTATGGCTCTAGGCTCTGGTGTTCCACCGAATTACAAAAAATAGATTTTTTGTGTTATTAGTTGCTTAAAAATTATTGTAACTTATCGACTTATTATTTATTTTTCTAGGTATCAAGGGATTTTCTTGGCATAGTTTACATTGGATGGAAGAACGAGCCTCTAATTAACGAGATATTTCAGCAAAAAAAAAAGTTCAACTTTGGATATGGGGTATGTACATTTTACATTTTAAACTGTAGTTATAAAAATACATACATATGTATACAAATGGGTCTTACGAGATTTTGTCAATTTTTTAAGTTACGAGGTATCAAAAATACAATGACGGAATTAAATTTATCGTTGAACTGGTACAATAGTATCATTCATTGCCGAACTGCTACTTGATCGTTCTTAATTTTTTCAAGAAAAAAAAATCTATAATTTTGTTTCCTTTTTTACCCCGAAAACTAAAGGTATTTTATCTTTTTTTGGAGAAAATAATTTTATGTTTCTTTCGCTTGATATTTATTAACAACCTTTTGGTAGAGCTTGTCATCAATCTTCATTATCATAAATGAGAGCTTTTTGTATTGGGAAATCACTTGCGCTTCCTTGTTGGATTAGAACTAACCTATCTGACCGTTTTATTCAAGTGTCAAGCCTTACGCAAAATAAATGCTGAAGTTCTCCAAGGCTTCGTTTGGTCCCCTTCACTGTTTCTCATCTTCGTAACTCATATCTTGTCCAAACCTCCAAATTAAATCAATGGTTTCCCCGATAACAGCGATCTTAGCTTTTTATACTTATTTTCGGATTTATCACTTTGTTCTTAAATGTAGAAATGCAAGGCAAAGTATGACTAGCTCATTGAATCGTTTTCAATAAAATTGAATGCTCCTAAAAGTCCAATCTGTCTTCAGCGATTAAAGCGGAATACTTTACCATTCATTATAAATGGAATGGTGCTTGAATTAAGGAGACCGAAAAACTCTCAATTCGTCTGTAGAACTATCATATATATATATATCATATATAAAATAGAATACAGCGAAATGTTTCATAAGGCTAGCCGCGCACTGGCAACTGTGATCGAAATCAAATAGTTTAATCACCAGTTGATAGAGTACCGCGCACTGACAACTCTTTACTCACGCTCTCACTCTTTTACTCTCTTGCGCTTATTGAAAACAGCTCAACTGTTGCGAGTTAATTTAAGGCAATTGCTTAGTTTGTGTCAAAACACAAACTTTTTAGTTGCTCAAATCAAGTTGCTCTAAGTGCGTGGTGTCCCATATAAGCCCATATGTTTCATTTTAGCAACTAAACAGTTGCGAAACTAAAAATTGAATGTGCGTGCCTAGCCTAAGACGATATTAAAACATATTTTCCCCTTCCGATCTGATAACAATTTATGAAGCGTATACAAGCCAAAATCTAGAGTTTAACTTCCATATAAGGTTTGATGCATCTTAAATATCCTTCCATCTATCAGTTTGAATTCAGAATAGACCTTTTAAGGTGAAAGACCAATTTCAGAAACATTTGTTTCATAGCAACATTGTATCACTGTATCGTTCCTTTTAAAACAGTTCTTAAACGAAGAAGCAAGCTGCATTCCTCCTACATCAACAATTTTGGCATAATACTCACTCTAGGAGGACTTTGCATTAATATAGCCTTGGGCCTAATTCCTTACCAAACTCTATTTTAGTCTTTCTTTCTTCCTTCGTTATCTCCTACTAAATCTTTCCCTTATTTTTAAACGCTAGTACTGGGCATGTTGATTATTTAAAGCCTCTTAAAAGCCTTTATTTTCCTGGAGGAACCCGTTGTTTTTAAACCAGGTTTTATCTTTGATTTGACAAGAAAACTCTGGTGGATTTAACTGAAACAAGTTCAAATACTGGTTTGAAATTGACAGCTGTCAACAAAGCCCGACGTTGGGCTAACTTTACATA
Source organism: Philhelius festivus (assembly GCA_963931855.1). Classification (NCBI taxonomy): domain Eukaryota; kingdom Metazoa; phylum Arthropoda; class Insecta; order Diptera; family Syrphidae; genus Philhelius; species Philhelius festivus. Next base: position 4,359,530 of record OZ007555.1, on the reverse strand, counting down.
TGCTTTGCAAACTTAATTTTCGATCTAAAAAATAGAAATATGTACACAAATTTAGTTCTTATCTATTGAGACTTGACGGTCCAAGTTGAACCTAAAATGGTGACACAACTTTTCTTCTAGGAAATAAAATCGGTCGTTAAATTTACAAAATTGCATTTATTTTTAAATATTTTCGGCACATTGCAACACGATCTTTTATTTCAGAAAAACGATAAAGGGTGTTCTTTGGTACTGCAAGCCCATGAGTCCTTGCTTGCTCAGCTCGACGATTAACGTCAGGAACCTCAAAGTAGGGCAACTCTTTTTTTGTTATGGAATTTGCATTCGAAAATAGTTTAATCACAATTTTCTTACACATTGCAGGTGTTCAAAAAAGTTTGATTGAAATCGGTAAAGTCGTTTTCGATAAATCTGAAAAAAAAAATCTCTGAGTGACTCTGACGAACTATAAATAAAATTCGAATTTCTTATTTAGAGAACCACATTAAAAATTAAAAAATGCTTTGTTGTACCTTAATGTACACAAATTCTATTACAAAAAGGTAGGAAACGTTATCTATGCCTTAACAGCGAATTTCCTTAAATTCTATTACAAAAATGTAGCAACTTCAGCGAATTACCTCATGGGATGGAATGATTTTTTTAAAAGTTTTCCGGTTCTCGTCTCTGGGTGACAATGATTTATGCCTAGCACGAGTACATTAAATCCCAAATTCCAAAAGCAAAATTTTCTTGTTCATACTTTTGCAAGTTCTTCTTTTTTTTTTTGGTGCATAACAATGTAATCACCAGCGACGAAAGCCTTGCGAAGGGATGTGTCCTTCTATAGTTGCTTTCGCACAACGATGCCCAGGCAACCTATGTTTCACCTTTTTGAGCTGTTTGATGAACTCACCCTAGTTTGTCGTTCTCTGAATATTCCGTCTTGGTTTAATTCAATCGTCAAAAAGGAACTTACAATGGAACTTCTTCGAAACTTCCTTAAAGATTTCTTAAAATTCTTTTCAAATTTGATGTTGGTTTGTGGCAATTATGAACTATTTTGTAGTACCCCATTTAAACTACCAGATTACTTTAAATTAAAACTGTCAAAAAAAGAACAACTTTCTTCCGCGTCCATGAAAAAAGTCTCAGCATTTCGAAATAAAAATACGCATAGCTTGTAGCTCCGTCAATGACCATCATCATCAACTCTAATAAATCTTATCTTTATGTTCATTGTCTTACCCCTTTATTATTCCATGCTGTTGCAATAATATTATTGTCATCTTCATTTGACGGTCTTGAGAAAAGCCTACAAGATAAAGTGGCGCGATCTTTATATGCATATCAGCGACTTATGTACTTGTGGATATCATGGAGCTATCGAGAGGTTATGTTCAAAGAGCTCCAATGTACATATATATGCATCTTCAGCTTCTGAGTCACACTCCACTTGTCAAGATAATCTCCTCCATCAGTGATATGTCTCCATATCAACAACATCAAAGCCCCCAGTTCTTTTCTTTTTCCATAACAACAACAAGCCTATTCAACGCTAATTGAAAATGTACTACATTATTCCCTTACAACTACAACTACTGTGCTACATCCAATTAATTCAAATACAAGCCTGCCCTCGTTGTATTGTTTTTGTCAAACCCTCAAGTACGGTCATATGCACTATGTATGTGGACAAATTTAGCTTGGTGAGGTCACAGAGCCCAGCAAAGTCCGAGAACTCCGGACTTCGGAGTCGCATAGCGTGTAAACTCATTTCTTCGCAACATTCTTTAACCAAACTAGCAATTTACTTGTCCAACCATCCAATTATGCTGCAGAATGCAGACTGTGTGGACGACACACGGAGAAGGGGAAGGTTGTCGGTTTAGAGTGGTTTTCTGGAGGGCGAGAAGGTCATTTCAATTATACTTCTCTCATTCGAATATATGTGTTGCTGGAAAGAACTTGAAATAGTCCGTTGTATCTTTTTGGAATACAGTAATCGTGTGTGTTATTTTTGGGCAAAAATCGAAAGAAAAAAAATAGACAATCAACAACAACCGCCACTGCCGCCGCCGCCGACACAAAACAGCCACCCACTCGGCAAGCTTGTCGAGCGTGACTCTATTTCTGCGTTTGCCTTTTTCTGCTTTAAAACTTCCGCCAACGTATATTTTCGTAGCACACACGATTATGTCGCATAAATCTTGTGGAACGAAATTAGCTTCTTTTTTTTTTTGTGTCTTGGATACGCGTGGATTGGAAACATGTTGCTTTGTAGACTGCTCGACGCATTCAAGAGCGTAAGAAGAGGGGTGGTGGTTGGGCTTATGGCAGTCCCAAGAGAGAAGGTTGATGGTTGGGTTTATGACACGCAAATATAGATATACCACTCTTGAGATATAGATTTCTTTCAGAATTTTACCAATTATTTGACATCACAGTTTATAGAATACATTCCAAAATCACAAGTTCTAATCAAATCATAAGGTGCAAATTCACGCAACAATAATTAGATTACGAAGTACATGTTCACAATGGAAATCGTTTATGTAAGTAACCAGGAAGGGTTGCATATTTTTGACATTTCTTCACCAACAGTTATTAATATCACTCAATTATTTTTGTATGCTAAATTTCACTTTTGACCAGTGTGAAGTGAAAATAATTCTATTTCAATTTCTTCATTTTCTGATTTAGCCTAAACTTTACAGTTTGAGTCCTAAAGAAATATCAGTAGAATGACGTTAACTTGAAATTTACAATCCACAATCCTGGAGCGGGCCTATTTTAATCGCAATTAATTGATTGATAGTCGTTTTCACTTTATGAAGGTCCTTCAACATTTTCCTTTAATTTATAAGCTTAAGCTTTTAAAAAAAAAAAAATGAGTGAGGGAACGATTGTGGAACCTATTTTTTTTCGTAATTTTTTCAATTTTTTTTGGACTCCGGAAGGAACTTTAACGTCTTTACTTTCACTTTAAAACCTTCAGAACTTAATATAAATATAAACTCAGTTCCCGTGAAATTGTGAGTGAAAAAGTTTCAAAATTTGATGTTTTTATTTTTTTTTCGTGTCTGAGTATTTGATGAAGAAACACCAAACATTAAATTTGTAAGAAAATTTATGTGATTAATTTTGTTCAAAAAATGGAATACCTACATATGTGGAATGTAACATTGTAAAATTTCTTCGCTCTTAATTTTCTATTAACATTAATTTTATTTGCCCTCAAATTTTAGCTGAGCAAATCATTTTTGTATTATTATTATTTTCAATATTGTAGTGAAAAATAGCATAGGGTACTCACTTGTCGTGAAGGGAATACGTTCCACAATCTCTCAAAAGACACATTAATTATAAAAGCATCTCAATGCTTTCATTCTTAAAACATGGTGCAATTTGAAAACTTGACATTGGTCGACGAAATATTTTGTTCCAACACGAAAGTTTTGGAATGTTAAGTTAAAAGATTGGAACTTTAACGATTTTTTACGAAGAAACACTAATCTTTGCTTAAAAAGTACACTAAATATTTTGTTGAGATTCTAGTTTTCCTTTCCTCAACTCCCTTGATATAAATACATTCCACAATCATTTTAGTATCATATTAATCCCAGTACTCGCTTATTGCGAAATTAAAAACCAATGCATTCCACAATCTTTTCATACCTTCAAGAGATCAAGCTGATATAGTGAGGAATTTTTTTGAATTTGACATTCTCATTTGACATATTTCATTCTCATCACAAGGTTAAAATTTCACGCTGACTATTTGTTAACAATTTTTCACTTGCACTTGAACTATGTAGGACTTGAAGAATAAGTGGATCGCATGGGAAATAACCAAAGAGATTTGATACATTTTTTTTTATAATTTTGTCACTTATTTAATTTAATTCTAAAATCAGAATATATGTGAAATGTAACAATGGAAAAGTTCACGCTTACGTTTTTCTATGAAATGTTAATTAATTTTCACTTGGCAACGGTGATGGAAAAATAAGGAGTTTTGAAATTTTTCGTCTGAACCTCCAAACTAAAGAAGTCGATACGCGTCTGGCTAAAGATGTATCACCAGTCATCACCCACTAAAAAAAATCGGATGCGGTACAACTCGTCTCACTTTGTATGTGTCTCATCGCCGCCACTCGCTCATTGAGTTAATTTTATTTATTGAAGAAATAAAGTTTATTTCTTTTCCTCGTTCTTTTCAGAAATACATATCATTGAAATTGTGACAAAATGAATAATTCTTAAAGTCATCCATTTGCGGGTGATAAATTGGTCATTTGTTCAGAAGCTACGTAGAATAAAAATGTTGACATGATAGAGGATTGTTTTTATACTGTGTTTCCTGATCAAAGCAGACAAAATATCGATTTCAATAGATTACCATCAGATGCTTTTTTTTAAATGAAAAGCAAAAAAAAAAGGAAATAATATAACACTCATCGTTGAGATTGTGGAGGCGGATTTTAGAACTTTCTACTGCAAAGCATTCCCATTTTTCATCACGATCAGAAGCAGCATCCCTTAAACTATTAGTTCTTTTTTTGAAATTAGTAATAGTTTTTAAAGGGAACTTAAAATTAAAAAAAAATCTTTCAGTTAAGCAGAAGTATTTGTTTTGTAAGAAATTGTTTACATTTTTCATAAAAAAACATAAAATTAGATTGATTTAGAAGTTGGTAAAAGTCTATATGAATTTTAGTTTAAGCAAAATGGATGTGTTGGAACGTAATTGATATTTTGTCGTCCTAAGAAAAAATGGTGCGAAAACCAAAATTATAAAAATTGAGTAAGAACCACACTTCGAACCAAATTCTTTCATCTAAGTTCCAAACTGCGTTCGTATAACAACCACCATGTCTCCAAGTTTTTATTTAACTGCTACTTTTCTATTTTTGGGTCTCCATTTTATATCTTCTTTTTGTATTTTGCTAATTTAAATTTTTTGTGAGCTCCTGTATTTTTCTAACATCGTGCTCCAAATGAGTCAATAACTTCTGCTTCAATTAGACTTTTAAGTTCTTAGTCTTGTGGTGAAAGCATAGGGGCATCAGATTTTAGTTGTTTTTTGGACACTTCTCGATACCGTAGAGATAATGGCACCTCGAACTTAAATTTAAAAATTTACCAATTTATTAGAACTTCATAACTTTTCTTCTCATAAGAAGCTCCACCTGACCATTTCTCCTAGACACTCCAGTTGTGAAGAAATGACGAATAATATTCTTGTTTTCCAAGAAGTCCTTAAATAAACTCGATGAAAAATTTGTCTCCCTTAGCTGTGATAACTCGTCATGGAAACCCAAAAGTTCCACTCTTATGATCCATTCTTTTGATTATATTCTCCGCAGTATATGCTTTTACGAGATAGATCAAAGAGATTTTGGAAAAAGCATCGACAGTAACTAATGAGCACTTGTATGACTTAGCTGTAGATGACAGTGATCCAGATGATGGTAGGTGACAATGGTACGTCCGGTTTTGCAATTGGGTTGAACAGCCCTTTCCATCAGCCTTAAATCCTTGTCACTAGTATGTACGCAATATGGTTTAGTTTTTAACAACTCCTTCAATGCACTTTCTTAAATTTGAGATAAAGTAGACTTGATGACTATAGACCCTTCTCATCAATATTTGTTTGCTTTCGTAGACATGTTGGAACTACTAACAAGCTGGTACGGCTGTCTCTGATAGTACTTAATAATAGCGGAGCAAAAGTCGTCCGATGTTTATGTTTTTCGAACCGTCCGATCATCATACAGCTGCAACTAAGTAGAAGCAGTTTAAAAAGTTTTATAAAAAGTTCTTAACGTAACCTTTTTTGTAATGCTTAAATTTATTTTCCTAGCTATCACCTTATACAAACTTTTCCACTTTTTTTTTTTGTTAAATCTGTATTCCTCTACAAACTTTCGGAAAAAGTCTGTTAATATTTCATAACACGATGAACAGTCTTGGTTAATGTCCTTCACATCAATCTTCACATCTTCTCTTCTGAAGGTTTTATTGCTCCATTTTGAACCATGTGTCCCAAAAACAAACACCACTCATGTCTTTTGCAAAAATGTATACTGCTTACAATTATTGATCATTAGACCTAAATTTCCTTAAACCGTTTTAAAACCTTCACAAACTTTTCTATACACTCCATGAAGACTTTTTCTGAAATTATGGCGAATGGCTTCTCTGATGAACGAGGCAATAAGCTTTTGAAAAGCAGCTGCAGAACCCAAATGGTGTCTTTAAAAATACCCACCTTCCATCTTACGTATAACGAATGCTGTAAATGTAGTCAAAGATTGCTCAATGTCATCATGGAAAACCCCATTGCTGAGATCCAAGGTTTTAAACACATTTGCATTGAACAGGCACGCAAATTGTCCTCACAAAACCTGTCATTAAGCGATGATTCCACACATTTAGTATTTTTTATGTTGCAATTTTAATTGAAGATATTTTTTACGGAAGCCCTTCAGCAAGTACGTGCAACTCATTTGTGAATTTTATAGCCTTCTACTTTAGCCCATTTTAATGCTTTTAATTTCCTCTCTGCAATCTTCCTCTGGCTATCAGAGAAGCACCGAATCTGATATTTTATGTAGACCAACTTTTGAATGTCCCATTAATTCGATTTGTTATGGGCGTAACCTCTATAATATAGAAGATGATGGCTCGAATAAAAACTTAACACCATGGTGAAATTTTATTTCCAAATATAAACGTGTGAAAATAATTATTATTAATAATAATAAATTTTCATTGGCAATTATAGTTAAAAATATGATTCCTTTTTGAGGTTATAAATTCTTTAGAGATTATAGGTGGTGGAAATACCTATATACAGTATTTTTGTTAATTCGAATATTTTACGTGAATTCTTGAAGTTATAATAAGCTTCATCTGATAAAGGATAATGGAGGTTTTTGCGAAAGACTGTATCTGTCTCGATAAGGTATTTAAAACTTATAAGAATGCTTTACCATTTTCAATAGTTAAATTGGTTTCCCTGAACTTCGAAATGGAGTTCAACACAAATAAACTTTTACTACAGTGTCTCCACAAATGGTTCGAGTTCATATGTAACAAATTCAAATGAATATTTGAAAAAAAGAAACTAAATAAATGTGTACCCCTTGGCATAATGGTTAGGCGTTGGACTATCATCCCGAAAGTCTTGGGTTCGATTCTCGGCTGCTGCAAAAAAGTTTTTCACGGTTAGTGCCATGAAAAGTGCTGCTCATTAGCCGTTCGGAATCGACAGGAAATTGTAGCTCCCATCCATTCCTTGTAACACGCACATACGAGTATGAATGGTTGAGAGTTGTAAGTCCTAGGTACTGATTCTCAAATCGTGAGAAAAATTTTGACCTTACACGTAAAGCTTTAACTTGTTCAAACCTTGAAAATTCATGTATATTTTGGAGAATATTGGGGAATTCCTTTTAAAGTCATTGAACACTTAAACGGTTTTTGGACGTTGGGCTCTTGGTGACAGTGTCAATCTCGTTAGCAATGCTGACCATCTGTCACACAATTTCATGAACAAAATGCTATTATTCTAACCAGGCGTCAAATCTATTTTGGAATATAATTTCAACCTGTCTTTAATTTTAATTGAAACAATTTAAAAAAAAACATTTTTTAATAATGTTTTTTCAAATTTCAAAAACCCTACATCAAAATACACAAACTATCAGATTTCAATGAAAGCCGGAAATCTCTAAATTGATAAGTTGACCATTTTGAGTTTATCAATTTTTAGATTTTTTAATAATTGTCAAAAATGAAATGCACCCTTGACTTAACATTGTATCCGAATCCGGAATCCGTCAACCACAATCCATTTATCCGTATCCGTTCTCACAATTCATAATTCATCACCCGCAAAACCAATCCATGATCCACAATGTGTAAATTATGTTTTACAGTATCATTTTCAAAATGAAGAAGAAGTCCTTGAAATCAGGTTTTGTCTAAATGAACATAAATACCCATCTCAAGGCCTTCTGCATCATCATATCAAATCTCCTCTTCCTTTTGAGCACAATTTCAAAAAGCAGCAAATCTGAATAAGTATCATGATAGGTCTTGAGTGTTTGTTAATATGAAATCCAGTTATAGTCGTATGCACTCTAAAGTCCATGTATCCAACTAAAGCATTCTACAAACATCAAAGATTATTGAGTAAAGCCCCATAAGAAGTTTCTGGTTATAAAGTTGTTTCAAGCAAAACTTTTAACTCTCTTATTTCATTAAGCTAACTACCAAAAATAATACCTATTAGAAGCATCCTGGTATTTCTATAAGACTACCCAATATGATTTCGCCTCTTAATCTAGTAAACTTAATTAATCCTTAACTTCATATACTCGTACTCTCCAAAAAAGAGCAAAGGATACGAACGGAGGGAAACCAATGACCACTACACAAGGCACACATCTTACCCCCAATAGGTAGTTTGATGACCATCAACGTGCTACAACAGAAGAGAGGAAGATAGAGACATACGCACGCAAAAAGATATGGTTATTTATGATGAAAGGAAACTTCGTCCCTTTATATCCATTTAAATAGAGATTAGTGCCTACATATGTACGTCCCTATTCAAACAAATGCGATGTTTTGTTCATGGTCTGCAATTTTGTTGGCCGAAGGACATTTTGAGGATTTTTTTTTGCTTCATATTAGAATGTGAATTGGACCAGTATACGAGTACTTAAGACCAAAAATTTTAATAATTCCAAAGAATAAAAACAATAATTGTTTTCGAGATAGAATTAGGAAGAAAAACCTTAAAATAACCAATAATCAACTTAGTGGTTTATGTTCCTGGTTATTTTTTCGCTCCTAAAACTATTGGTTCAGTGAAATAGCAAATTGCATTTCCCCTAAAACAATTCCCCCATAATCCTTGCACATCTATGAATTATTTACATCAGTTAACCCTTGAGCCTTATTTTGGGTGAATTGTCAGGTGGTGAGATGTATTTTTCTTACCACACTAGACGAATGTGGAGTGATTTATTTTTCCCTCCGTTTTTCTTATATTTTGAGCACACTAAAGTAATATGCCCTATGTATTATGTTGTTTTATATTATATAGAAAACAAAACTGGTGAAATTCTCATTTTCAAGAGAATGTACGACAAATATTTCTTCCAGCTTTTCCACATGTCTTTCGCCAAAATAAGAGTTATCATCAACTTAACCCTACGTGATTTTTTTGATTCATTTGTGTCATGGTCAGCTTTGTAGTAAAATACTTGATAAGACTTAATTTATATCCGAAAAGTCGCTTCTCATTTTCGGTTATTAAATGATGGTGTTATTATTTGTAAGACATCACAGGTAGATTGTGTAGGCTCAGAAACGCGTAGCCGCACGCGACCAGTCTCTAAATAAAAGCACGTAGGTGTCACTAATAACAGGTTGATTTTCATGTCTCCCAGACATCTTAATATGTAAAAGGTCAAGAAAGATAATTCCATAAATACAAACAAAAACAATTAATAAAAATGCCCACAGACCAAAAAAAAAAAAACAAAATTGTTTTCGAACAAATGGAAGTTGGGGGTGTCAGCCATTTGTTTTGGGTTGTTAGTCTCGGAATGGACTTTGTCTTCTTGTCAGAAATACGAGTAAGTCGTTATTTGGTATAAGATTGTGGGTTGCGGTATTTTTTTTTTTTTTGGACTTCAAGTTAGAATTTAATTTAAAAATACAGAACTTCAACAGTCAACACCTTTCGCCTCTTGCAAGTGATTATCCTCGTCGCCTTGAACCACAATCAATTAACGACCTGTCGTTATTTACCTCCGAGCTCATAGTCGCAATCATCAATTACAAGAAAAATTCATATGGTTTGCTTAAATACTCTCAACACACACACACATAATAATAATTCAATAAATGTCAAACATTTGACAGCTAAACACTGTTGGCAATAAGCTTTAAGTAAATACACGTAATGAATTAATGAAAGAAATTAATATCATTTCTATGACCTATTGAATTGGTTGCACCTATATTTGCGTAGATTTTTCTTTCCTGTGGAACTTCCCTTAGTACAGTATTTGTATGCGTTGCAATTTCAGGTAGGAGCTAAAATTACTTAGAATTCGCTCCAAAATTCATTTCCAAAAGAAATCAATGTAGAGTCTTACAAATTTTGCTATATTTTTATATTGTGGACAACTCAAGTTATTAAAGCTGTTTAGCTTCTGTTATGTTTTTTGTGACCATTTGTACAGTCACGGACATTGAACTTAGAGTGGCACATGTTCTGCAACAGTGAGCAAGTTAAACTTATACCTACACTAGCTAGCTAGTTCCATTTCTTTTGCAAATATGAACAATGATATATTTGCTTCCACTTTGTTCTGTCTCCATGTTTATTCGTTAAGCAATGAGACATAATACCGGGTGTTTCAAAGTAAAGTGTCAATAATTTGAGAAATGACAAATTTGTGTAGGAAGAGATGGTTATTCCTCCCCATTTTGTTAATTTTATCCACAAATTCTCTTAATGTAGATAAATTTGGAAAAAATCGTGATTTTATAAATTGTGACTAATTTTGCTCTTGTTTTTCATTGCTCTTGTTAATCATCTTTTTGGTTTTGAGTTTACTTACACATTTCTTATTACTTATTACTTATTACTTATTACTTATTACTTATTACTTATTACTTATTACTTATTACTTATTACTTATTACTTATTACTTATTACTTATTACTTATTACTTATTACTTATTACTTATTACTTATTACTTATTACTTATTACTTATTACTTATTACTTATTACTTATTACTTATTACTTATTACTTATTACTTATTACTTATTACTTATTACTTATTACTTATTACTTATTACTTATTACTTATTACTTATTACTTATTACTTATTACTTATTACTTATTACTTATTACTTATTACTTATTACTTATTACTTATTACTTATTACTTATTACTTATTACTTATTACTTATTACTTATTAGATTACTTATTACTTATTACTTATTACTTATTACTTATTACTTATTACTTATTACTTATTACTTATTACTTATTACTTATTACTTATTACTTATTACTTATTACTTATTACTTATTACTTATTACTTATTACTTATTACTTATTACTTATTACTTATTACTTATTACTTATTACTTATTACTTATTACTTATTACTTATTACTTATTACTTATTACTTATTACTTATTACTTATTACTTATTACTTATTACTTATTACTTATTACTTATTACTTATTACTTATTACTTATTACTTATTACTTATTACTTATTACTTATTACTTATTACTTATTACTTATTACTTATTACTAGGGTTCGGATTTCCATGCAAATGCATATTTTTTTAGGAACACCTTGGAAGCAAGGCAACTAATTATGTATACGAATCAAGAAATTTCCTTTAAAATGGCATTTAACCGTTAGTGCATATTTTTGCATATTTTACTATAAATGCATATTTTGCATTTTTTTGTGCATATTTTACTATAAATGCATATTTTGCATAATTTTGCATATTTTTTATAATAAATTTATATTTTTAGAGTACCTACTCGTACCTATGTACATATATTGTTGAAAATACTAAACTAGACAGTAAAAAAAATATAAATTTTATGTCAGTGCAAACGAACTTTAAGACTATTATCTATTTCTTTTATTCATTTCACAATCTTGAACCATATTCAAATACCACAATATAAAGCATTATATAAACAAAGGTGCATATATGAACTTGACTAGATTGTGCCGGCAAAACATTGAAATGAAAAAAAAATTAAGTCTGTGTGTTTGAAACTGTATAAATGAGATCGAAATTTAAACGATCATCTATCAAAAATAAAAGTTTGTGGGTATAAAGCCTAAAGCGCGAAACAGATTGAACCAGCACCACCAACAGCGGAAGCCATTGTTTTAGAACCAATGGCGCAATTTTAATTGAATTAGTACGATGCTAAAGCTGTTTTAGTATGATACTAGGTTAAAACAAAGAATTTGTAAATTATAATCGAATATAACATCATACTTTTTCTACCCTTTTATTAAAGTTAAAAACATCGAATACCTACTTTATTGTTTTAGTATCGTGCTAGCTTCATATAACTCTTTGACATGTGCAAACATCAAAAAAGGTTCGTGTACTTACTTTTTTACACGAAATGTCATTGTTTTAGGTGTGTTCAGAAGCAATTTATTAAGAAAATCCTTTTAGTACGATACTAATTAGAAAATGTTCAAAATTAAGAATGATTTAGTAAACTACTTTAAAGTTAGCAAATTGTTAAGTAGTATCATACTAATACCTTAATAATAGGCTGTTTAAAATTTTGCGAAAATGTATTTTATTCATTCAACACAAAATAGACCAGCACCAGCAACGTCAACAGCGTCGTTTGGTCAAAATCCAAAATTTGCTGTTGCTGGTTACAATAACACAAAATGCAACAAAATCCCGCACACTTCATATGTTTGGAATCTGCTCTTATAGAAAAATGAATCTAAGACTTCGTTTTAAGATATTATTTTATTTTAATAAAAATAAAAAAATTAACTTATTTTTAAAGATGAAGAAAATGTGTTTTTATATTGAATAGAAATTAAGTTGAATTGGTTTTAAGTGCATATTTTAAATGCATATTTTGCATTTTTAAGTGCATATTTTAAGCGCATATTTTCAGATTTTAAGTGCATGAGAATCCGAAGCCTACTTATTACTTATTACTTATTACTTATTACTTATTACTTATTACTTATTACTTATTACTTATTACTTATTACTTATTACTTATTACTTATTACTTATTACTTATTACTTATTACTTATTACTTATTACTTATTACTTATTACTTATTACTTATTACTTATTACTTATTACTTATTACTTATTACTTATTACTTATTACTTATTACTTATTACTTATTACTTATTACTTATTACTTATTACTTATTACTTATTACTTATTACTTATTACTTATTACTTATTACTTATTACTTATTACTTATTACTTATTACTTATTACTTATTACTTATTACTTATTACTTATTACTTATTACTTATTACTTATTACTTATTACTTATTACTTATTACTTATCACTTATTACTTTTTACTTTTTACTTTTTACTTTTTACTTTTTACTTTTTACTTTTTACTTATTACTTATTGCTTATTGCTTATAATTATTACTCATTACTTGTTGGGCAGGATTCGCTTGAATCTGTTGATGGTTGTTGGTATTATGACTTCTTGTTATACTCTTCAAAAACTCTGAGATATGAACTGGCGGATGTTCGATATGAATTCCCTGAACCTAATTTTGAATGCTTCTCCCTTGTCTGCTGGAATAAATAACGCGTTTCAGGCTAGAATAGTTTGCTTTAATTCATCGATAGTTTTGATTTCTGTTCTGTATAGTTGGAACTTATAAAAACCTCCTGACTTAATTTGACCTGGATTGGGTGCACTTGAGTTGAGAGTATAAAGAAGGAAGAAAGTGTGAATTATAATTTCCACAAAAAAGCTAGTATGTACAAATCCCGCATTCTACACTTCGCCACTGATGATTTCTGTGGTAAAGACAGGAACATAGAGAGTATCAATATTTTGGATAAATTAGTAAAGGATATTTGTATGGGTTCGATGTCTTACAACAATGGGCCATTTAGATTCGACGACCGACACGCAACGGTAGCGGTGCTTAAATTAATTTTAATGCAATTAAATGGATGGCGCCGGCAGGGCAAAGGTGTAGTGTTTTATTACAATTTACTCATTTCTCATTAATTCTTACTCGTATTACACATTTTTAAAAGTATATTCTCAGATGGTTGGTTCCTTCCTGTTCTAGTTCATCGCCACTCACTTCTGTTCCCATTCATGTTTCTCACACTCTTTTTGACAAGAAGACTTAAGCACATCTTGTTTTAAAATAATCCCTATGCAACTCTGTTTTTACAACTTCAATCTAAACGCAATCAAATCAAATTGTAAAACCACTTAAACCTAAATGTTTATAGTAACTCAGTAAAAATCTTAATTTACGTTTTTGCTCCAAATTATCGTACCACACAGATTTTTATTAATTCTGCTTTCCTACGCAAAAAAAAACACCCAGCCTTACATGCAAGTCGCAACAGCACTTCCATCGTTCAGGGTCAATTCACTCTGAATTTATATTTATCATTTATCCATAATTTTCTAGGTTCCACTGACTGCGGGACAAAACAAAAAGATACACAGTATTCTATATGCACGCATCCATCCATCCCCGACACAGTGTAAACAAACTTCTCCATCTGTGCCGCGCAATACTGGCAGTCTCCGTCTTTCATGATTTGTTAAAATTGACAGACGCCTCCGTGTATATGACGACAACCACGTCAACCGTCAACTCGTTTTCGCTAAGTAAACAAAGTTGCCAGCCCAACTCGTTGCACTTACAATGTTGTGCAACATTACTTCCAACAATAACAAACAGCAAAGTAACGTCATTCGAGAAACAAAATTTAACTGTTTGTTTTTAGTTCGTATAGTTTTTGTGTTCGAACTCGATTTGACATTGCAGCTTGTGGACTGGGTGCAGCAGAAAGATTATAAGTGGGATCGGAAAACTTATTCCAACGTGGGCTTTCACAGTTGTAAGTTCTTGTAAGCTGCCCCAGCTGCCACTTTAACAGCCTACATAAATTTGAAATTGAAGTTGTTGGAAGTCTCTAAGCCTCGTGTGAGAATGAAGTACGGCACGTTAATTTCGGTGCCTTGAATGCACGAACTAGACTTTTGTCTTGCTTCGTTAGACTTTATTACATATTTATTTATCACTTCACCAAGAAATAGGTATTATCTTTGTTCGTGTTCTTGTATCTTTACAGGAATTCAGAGTCTTTTTCTGACTGACAAGGACAATTCTAATGCTGTTTATGTTAAGAGCTTTTAGGAACATAGTGATGGTTTGAGTAGGAGATGCGTGTGAATGTTTGAATGTCATGATTTTGTGAGTAACAAAATTTTAGATAAAAGAACCTTGCTCCACACTTTGATACTATCTCACATCACAAAAATGTCAAAATGAAAGTGGGATGGAATTTCAGGCAACTGTCAAGTTTTTGTGTTAAATATGATGTTAATGCCTTTCTGCTCAAAACTCAACACTCAAACGTGAAAAAAAGTGTGAAAGTTTTACAACCAATCACGTGTTAATATATGACAAACTTTGAGAAGGACTGACAAGTTCTGGTGTGATATGAACTGTCAACACCTGACTTCTTTCACACATTCTTGACATGTGTGAGGTAGATAGATTGATGCGCTTCAATGTGTTGTTTACATTTATGAGGTAAGGATTAGTTCTTATTTTTAGGAAAGTAGTTAGGATCTAGATGTTCGAAGGCTAGACACGTGAACTCTGTTTTTCAAAATTACGTTTTCTTCTCTCAGCTCCGGGAGAGAGGGAAGGCTGTTCCCAATAAGGTACTTTTCATTTCACAGAGGCAGCAACGGATTCCCTAGATGTGATCAACGGTGCTGTCCAAATTTGAAGTCCCACCTTAGTGAATACCTTTAATGCGTTTGCGACCGGCATAAGGAGCGGTTTGTTCGGGTCTCTATGTTTAGGGATACTAAAATGTTGACCCTCCAGGTTGGGAGTTGTATCGTTGTGGTAACTTCCCGGTCACGTAAAGTTTTCTAGCAGCAAAATAACAACAAGCTTCGCAGACTGACGGATTTACTGATGATGACGAATAAGTTAACGAAGTAAGGTCTACGAACTCGTATCAGTACGTGGAATGTTAAATCACTTAATAGCCACGTGCAATTGGCGGCTGCCAAAAACTGGAGACCCCTCTGCCATCCAAGGAATTCAAAACATATCATAGTTAAGGAAGACTCCGACTAAGATGGTGCACGGAAGTGAAAAACAGACTTAATCAACTAGGCATGTGAAACTAGGTGTAACGAATGTCGTCGGACGTACTGTCAAACTCGGAGTTTCGTCTGGAAGAAGATTGTTGGTAGGGGAACAACTGTTATAAGTCACTAACTTGAACGAAATTTAAAACTGAAAAAGCAAGAGTAAGATCAATTATTGCATGATGGTGAGAGTGTTGGAATCTAACGGGCTCCATTACCAGCCAATGACACCTACAAATAATGAAATATTTTTCTAGGGGTACTGCCTTTCCACATGAAGTGACAAATTCTCTATAAGATTATCGTTTGTGCTTCTCATCTAAGCCGTTCGAACTTGGCTAAACAGTTCTACCGATATCACACAGACAAGAATGGTCTTATAGTTGGAAATCACTAGGTACTGGTTCTCAACGAGCTCTTGCACCTTGACGGTATCTGTGTATTTTTCAACCATCTTGGCTGATAATTTGACAATATTGTAACCCAGCTAAACAAAGTAATTCAAGGGCTTTATTGTCAAACGTGACACAGAATCACATCAATATTCCCCCAGTAGCAAAGTCCTCTGGGATCTCAGACTCCCTCAAATACTACCACCATCATTACCATCAAAAGTTTAAAAACCTCCAGGAAACAAAATACGTGCAGGAACAAAAGGATACAATTAGTGTAATATCTATGCACAACTCCAGCCAATCTAAATTTTAATGTGAAAACTAAAAGTCTCATTGTTCCAAGTCGAGTGTAAAATCAAGTTGCTTGTTTTCCCGTAATGCATCCTAAACGAACCAAAAACCTAAAAATAAAACGTCAGCACTCTCTTTTGAATGCACGTTGAAGTTGAAGTGATTCCCACTCTTGTTCGCGCTTAATCTGCTTAAAAAACAAATTGCACCAGAAATGAGATCCTTTTGGCAGAGCGAACTCTAAATGCAAAGAGGTACACGTTGCTATAGCTGGGATTTTTTTGTGTGTCGTCTATGTGCATTTGCATCGGCCTCATCAGCATCAACCTTCACGTCCCATCGCATAGTCATCATTACACTTTAGAGGATTTTGCCAAATGGCTGCTGTTGGTGGTTTAGGTTTTGAAGACTTTTAGGTAGGTTACATCTTTCTGTTAGAGATTGCCCTGCCATTGCCGATGAACGGGAGAACCGGTTTACCTATTAAACATTTGCCCCGGCCTGAGCCACAGCATGATGATGAAGATGATGACGAAGTGAAGGAAGAATAAGTCTGACACTCTTCACTAACCGCAGACCAGGAGAAGGATTTGGAGGTAACCGCAGACCAGGAGAAGGATTTGGAGGGTAAGGCGCAAAGTCGACAAGACCGCAAATTGTTATTTGCCTGGGATGCCGACGATGACGACTATGCCGACAGCAGCGACGACGACAATGAGGGTGGAAGAAACTAGAGGAAGTTGGTGCCGCACACAGACGATGTAGCAGCATTTGTGGGAAATCGCATAGTCACATTCCATTAAGTTCTCTGAGTTACGGTCCGTAGGAGGGAGGAATAGAAAACCGCGGGGTCGAAGCACATGGAAACCTGGATCATCATACTCGTATACATATGTCTGTTTGTCAAAGTGTAGATATCCTTGGAAGAATTGCGAGCAGCTTCCTTGATTTTTTTTGCTGAAGCTGGGAGGATATGTGCTCTGCTACTGTGACTGAGTGATGAAGTTGATTAAATGAAGAGATGGCAAATTGGTGCCCCTTCTGCCATCACATCATCCCTGGATGGGTAATATTCCAAGAAATGAGCTAAAACGATGTGAATTATGGTCGGGTTTCGAATAAACGACTAAGAGCAACGCATAGGAGTGGGTCAATGCAAACGGAGTGAATTTAAGGGGGCCACCCAAAAACCCAAAGAAACAGAAATACACATATCTTGCTGGAAGTTTCAATTACTTTGAGACATGTGTAAGATTATCGTTGCTTTGATGTTGTTTGTATGCTTTGAAGGTATAGTAGGGATTTAAGATGGGTTGGTTTTGGGTATTGGAGCTTTGTCAAACCTGTAGGCAACATGGATAGGCTTTACGAGTATAGAACATAGAACATGGCATCTAGAAATATTTTAAATTAAAAGCAATTTAAGAGATAGATACGAGTAGTTAAGCAAAATTTAAGATACAAAAGATTCAAGTCAGTTTAATATAAATATCTTTAAGGTATAATAGTTGCTGAAGATGGTAAATTTCCAACGAACTTATGTATATCGCCATTACATTTTCAAGTACTTATTTCGCCTTTACTCTTTAATCAAATTTATTCGTAACAAGGTTCTTTAAAATTTGAAAATTCTTGTTCTTATTTTAGACCTTGTGGAATTGTTCAAACATTTAGGATCTTAAATTTCGACATTATGATCATTTTGGAAATGTGTCTTCAAGCTTTCTTTCTTAATTTGTTGATACATTCCGACATTGTAATATTTTTTGAAAATTAATTTTCTTGACAACAGTACACAATTATTTGGAGCTGGCTTTAGAAAATTTAAAAAACCTAATCTTACAGGGGATACTTTATTAAACGTGCCTATTTCACGCTACTCGTACTTAGTTATCTCCTTATACTATATTAGGCACAAAACTCGACTTACACTACCAAATTGTGTTTACCTTCGAAACTCTGATAATCTCCCACTAAAAAATTCGGCATAAGTGAACTTAGTTGACATGGACCTCTACAACTTGACTGTAACTCATTTGATAACAGTCGAAATCTTATGAAATTCTTGTTTAAAAAATAGAATAAAATCTAAAATTCAACGACATATAGTTTTAGAGTTAGTTTGCCCCTCCCTTTTTATTGATATCCTCCACACGTCTTTGGAATTGACGTTTGAATTTGTCGGACTTAGGAAATGTTTGCACTTGAGTTCAATTTTATTTTTCGGGAAGGATAATTATAAAATGCTTCTGTAAGGGCCAAAATTCTGAGACTTAAAAGTCTGTAAATCTAAAATTCTGTAAATCCATAGTTAACAACATCTTCTGTTATCTAAATTCTCTAAATGAGTTCATCTTCATTGAACATTCCCAAAAAATGTATTTCATTGATTTTAATAAGGCATTACTTGAGAGCATTCACATGGCAACTTAAGACTTAGTTCAATGAGAAGCCTAGTTTCAAAGTCTTACAATGGAAGATCTATTTAGAGAAAGATGTTTTTTTTATTATTTTTAAATAAATCCTTAGGATTTTAATACAGATTTTTGGATTAACCGAATTTAAACTGAATTTTCGTTTTACAGAATATTTAAATATATTTGATAAAATTAAAGATTATAGAGAATAATGAATAAGTAAAATTTTGTTCATTAAGAATTTTCATGTTCACAGCGTCCAATTGATGAACGCCCGCCGTGAGATGACCGAGTTGCCAAATTTCCTTTTCACAACTTCGAGGAGTGCCTCACTGTATGGCATGTATTACCGTCTTGTTGTATAGCTCTGGCCACAGAATATCGACGAATATCGCTCTTAACTCGAGACCATTGACGGTATCGATGTGTCCGTATCTGTACGATGATGCCGCATAAACCGCACCAAAAAGTCGATCTTTGTAGATGCATTGATCCTTGCTCGAAATTGTGTTCGCTCTAATAATGGCAATTCTGCTGAGTCAAAAATGGGTCCCGTGCGAGAATATGAGTTTTTGGTCAAAATCCAGATCTCCGGTCAATATTTTCAGTACACAATGAGCTCACGGTGGTGTTCTCTATAGTAGTTGAGATGAAATTGCAAAACCTTACCGATTATTTTAACAGCTGAATGTCATTCGTTAATTTGACAGATGATGAAACAAAACAATTGAAAAAAAAAAAACTGTCATTGCTAACTGGTCAAGCTTTATTACTTTTCACCGGATTTAATTTAAAATAATTTTCCAGGACTTCTGTATTCCAAAATTTTTAAATTCTGTTTTTTAAATATTTAAGCTTTCAAAGTTAATGACCTACCCCGGTTGTTCGGACATAAGATAGAACGAGTATTTTTCCAATTTGAATGGTTTTGAATCTGTATACATCCCATCAGGGATGAAGAATATTTTTGGTAATCGGGTATGACAAAAATTAACATATTCGTACCTTAAGTCTAACTGAGTTGTTATGCGAGTGAGCAACGCATCTATTAAACTCAACTTTCGATTTTTCTAGACTTACAGGGATTCGAATATTTACACATGTAGTCATAATAGGGCAAGGTTTCCTTTCGTAAAAAAAACGAACTCAAGATTTTGATCAAACTTGACCAACGACGCACGGTAGAGAATACTAAAAAGTAGGTCTAGCTTTTTTTCTGTCTGAATCCCTAGCTCGAACTACTAACTGCCAAAACTTGCCTCTTGATTTCCTTCGTACCTGGTACTTATAAGTCTTACCATAGAATATTTAAAAATATTTTTTGAAAATGGTATTTTTCTTGAAAACGTTACCTATCTACAATTTTGATAATTTTTAATTTCACTTTTTTACAATCTATAAGTAAAAACTGGAAATTAAAAAAATTACCATTTTTTTGAATTTTGACTTTTGCATTATCAGCTTAACCGATATTTATATAAAGGGTGGTTAAATTTAATGGCCGATGTTGATTTTGAATAAAACACAAATTATTTAGGAAATTATTGTCATTTCTTTTTATTATGATAATATGGTATGGTTCAATTATCTATAGAACAAAATATCGACCAGATGGCCGCCGCGACCTCAGCAGCACACCTCCATCCGATGGTCCAAATTTTCGATGTCGCTGAGACATAATTGAGGTTCTATGCCGTTAATGTGCCAAATTATCTCATCCTTCAGCTCTTGAATTGTTGTTGGTTTATCGACGTACACCTTTTCTTTCAAATAACCCCAAAAAAAGAAGTCCAATGGTGTCAAATCACATGATCTTGATCTCATCGCCACCACGTGAGATAACACGGCAATTGAATTTGTCGCGCAAAAGAGCCATTGTTTTGTTAACTGTGTGGCAATTGGCACCGTCCTGTTGCCACTTATCGTCCACATGCATATCTTCCAATTCGGGCCATAAAAAGTTCGTTATCAGCTCACGATAGAGACAAAATATGGCCCGATGATGCCGCCAGTCACTCTTTGTGGGTGCATTTGTTTTTCGACAATCACTCTTGGATTATCATTCGTGAAGAAAAAGTGAAGATGATTTTCTTCGAAAATTGATCATCCACTGTTGCTATTTCTTGCCACCATTCTGATCATTGACGACGCTTGAAATGGTAAAGGGGCTTTAGTTCTTGAGTCAATTGCACATTGTCAGCGTGTAAATGCAAGTCTTTATGCAAAATGTTCATCAATGACGAGCGTGAGAGGTGCAATTGTTGGGCACTACGACGAGTTGAGGTGGACGGCTCTTCAGCCACACTATCGCGAACAGCAGCAATATTTTCTGCAGTACGAGCTGTACGAGCTTGCACTGGTGTTTTCACTGGGTTGCTCAAATTTTTGCACGATTTTTCCGATTTCACGCACATTTGGAGGATTAAATTGACCGAAAAAATCACGAAGTGCACGATATGCATTTTGATTTGAATGAAATGCAGAAAAAAACTTGACGTTTAGGTGTGATTCACATTCAACATCGGCCCTTAAAATTTAACCACCCTTTATTTGTACGCGGTTTTAAGGATATTGCATATCAAACACGCAAACAAATTTTTTTTAAGTCTATATCTGATATTTAAGGTTTTTATTTAAAAAAAAAAAAAGAAAACCTACAAAAACCTTCCTAAACTTAAAGGCATAGTTATTCGTAGACTGAGTTTTTTGTATTACATTTGTAGATGATAATGATTGTCCACTCTTAGTTGTCTGTAAACACGAGGGTCGACCATGTGGACCGTCTGAAAACAGAAGTGGATTTCACTGGTGCGGCGTTCAATCAGCAAATTCTCATGTAAACCTAAGAATAGGTAAACGATGGTGTGTTAGTGTGGCAACCTGGGGTGGGCTTCTTTTAGTACGTTCACTTAAACTAACATTTCTCACACCGAAAAGACAATTGACAGCTTCAGGAATAGTACATAGTTGATCTTCCAGCAAATTGTGGTCGTCTCGAGCGGACGTGCCTACATTTCTATCTTGACTCGGCCTCATAGTGTAAGAACCAGTCTCTTGAAATAGTTTGATAGTTCTCCGGACATTGGTTCGAGACACAATAATCGTTCGAGTGATTTACCGATGAGCTTACCGCTTAAGTGACAGCTCTAGCTGTCCAGGTCGCGTTTAGTACAATTTTTGTTTGAAATTTCGAATACCAGAGGGCCACAAATTCTAATTAACTAGAAGCAAAGAAAACAAGACAATAAAATCTCTAAAAATGTTAAGTTGCGAGTAAATCATAAAAATCAATTACCTGCACTTACTCGTATAAGAGAATGAACGAGTGCTCAAACTGTTTGATTTATTTTTCAATTACCAACTTAATAGTTAACATTCATCAGGATAATGGAAACTTGATGTAAACAAATATGGTGGCACTTCTTATCAGTGGGTCGATAATTCTGCCTTTGAGTGCAGTTTTATAGAACATCTCATCGTTCATTTTTGACATTTCCATATCTATGAGTGTAAATACCTCACAAGTAATTGTCAAAATTGGCAACTTTTTTCTGTAAACACGTGCTGTAGTTTCCCCTAAAATATCAAATCCCTCATTTTTGTTATCACAGTAAACAGTCAAGAAACGGAAGTTCAAAAATATATGACTTCTAAGCAAATAATACGGAATTAATCAAATCAGCAATGAAATCAAATGATTTTATTAAGTCTTTGGCTTAAAAAAAAAAAAAAAAGAAAAAAAAACTTCCTCCTCGAAAATCCCTCTACCGTCGTTGTAGTTACCGTCGTCGTAGTCATGTGAAACGTTTGCCATCAACCAAGAGTACGTGTGCTGCTGAAAAATTTATTGATTTCCGATGCAAATATTTAAATATCGGATCAAAAATGTAAATTGACTTGGCTAACATTAATTTGTGGGAGCGCGTCCAATAGGCCCTTGGGCCCCCGTTGAGCCATTAGACAGCGATATCCGGCAGAAGTGCTATCACATATTTGTGTAGTAATTTTTTGTTTAAATGATAAGTGCATGTGATTTGTGCTGGTCTTTGGGAATTATTTAATTTATGTGCGAAAGACGAGACCTTGCTTAATTGAGAGTTCAACCACAAGCATTTTATACTCGATTAAAAAAAATGCACACATTTCATTTAATTAAGCAAAACAATTTAATTAATATGTGTATTTTTTGGAATTTTAATGCCTCAAGGCCGTTGAAAGATTGATAATGGAAATGATTGCAAAATTTTCAATTTATATCTTTTTTTCAAATTATGAATTTTTAATTTGGAAATTTTAATCATAGATACTCGTTGTTTTTCCCGACATCATCTGAAGACCCTTGGATAAAGTTTAAGAACTTCCACAATCTCTGGTGGTTTCAAACATCCACCAAATCCACTGTGAAAAATACTTTCGAAAAAATGACGATTAAATTTTTAATTTGTTGTCATTTAATTGTGACGTTCTCTAAAGGTCTCTAAAACTATTTAAATGATGACCTTCTCCGTCAACAGGAAGGCCACTTAATTTCTATAATGAGAACTAAGTTCGCTTTCTTTCAATTTATGATAATAATTGCTACACTGATTTACATAATTTCTCAAAATAAAAAAAAAATCAACAATGGGAATTTCTCACGAATCATAATGAAACTTGAAACCACTTGTTCGGCATCTTCCAGAGATGACAGGCTATTGTAGTGGACGCCATTGGGCGTTCTTATTAAATTTATTTATCTGCGCAACCAAACAGCTCAAACAGCTCAGACAATAGCCTCAAGATTAATCCATTAGAGCTGAAGAACTTCCACCTTTTGTATTATGCTTCCACATTTAAGTTTCTTTAGTTTTGTGGGGTTTCACTTAAAGTTGGAATCTTTGCTCCATCTTTCCTCTTCGATCTAAAAAAAAAATACTCGTAAAAACAAATTCAAACTTCAATGTGTCTTGACTGTCTGTTTGTCCGTCTGTCTGCTCGATTGTTTTGTTTTTATTTGTTAACCTGTTAGCCCGTCTTTTGTGGTAGTTGCGGAGATGATGATGATCAAGATGCGGCTTGGTCCAGACAAGGGGACTTCTCTTGCTTTGTAATCTTTTGGGATTCGTTTGGAAATGTGTGTTCACATATTCGGTAGCAACAGACCCTGGAAGATATAAATGATAGATTATAACAATGATGATGCGCGAAGTGAATTAAATAGACGGATTGAGATTAATGATGGTTATGTATTGAAATGCTATACATGTCATTAAGCTTGAAACACAATGAATTAAAAGTTGAGTAAATATTGCTCTGAGAGAATAATACAAAAAGTTCAATAACACAATTTAGAAATAAAAATTGTTGTAATCTTTGAAATGTTTCACAAATTTTCGTATTTGAAATTGACGATTAGAAATTAAGAACAAAACCGTTTTAGAAGATTTCTCAGGGATGCTGCATCTTGCGAGAAGTGACATATCTTCCAAGAGCACCTCTTGGCGCGAAAAGTGCTTCCCCTATCTTAGCCGATCGGATTCGGCAGAAACTTGTAGGTATCTTCCATTCCTCCCGACAACACGCCCTCAGGAATAATTGAGATCCCATGATCTCCATACCCGTGTAATCAAGTTTATAACGTCACTAGGCCCTGCTTCTTTTTGAGCTGTTGCGGCTCTAATCTATTTTTATTTAATGCATTTTTTTGTAATAGATCTAAATACAGGGTGGTACAAAATTAATGTCATAATTTGAATTGGCTACATTAAAAAAGAAAAAAATAAAGAAAATGAACTCTGTTTTCACGAAAAGTTTTTATTGAAGATGGAAAATTGATGAAATTAAGTTTTTCCATTTATATCGGTCAAATGACCTGATCGCATAACCTTTGACTCCAAATTAGGCTAGCCGCGCACTGGCAACTGTGATCGAAATCAAATAGTTTAATCACCAGTTGATAGAGTACCGCGCACTGGCAACTCTTTACTACCGCTCACACTCTTTTTCTCTCTTGCGCTTATAGAAAACAGAAACGCCAATTTTTTTGGACTAAAGGCCAAAAAAGCTAATTTGAATCAATAATTCAACAAGTCCAAAAATAGTGCTAAGTCTTCTACTTGGCTGATTTATTTCAGTAGTATATAGAGTTTCTATTATAAAAACCTTCATACTTATAGAAAACAGCTCAACTGTTGCGAATTAATTTTAAGCAATCGTTTAGTTTGTGTCAAAACACAAACTTTTTAGTTGCTCGAATCGAGTTGCACTAAGTGCGCGGTGTCCCATATAAGCCCAATTGTTTCATTTTAGCAACTAAACAGTTGCGAAACTAAAAATTGAATGTGCGCGCCTGGCCTTAGACATATCTTCTCCAAGATTTTCAAGATCTGCCACGTTTTCGGTTTGTTATATTAAACACGAGATTTCAAGGAGCCCAAAGAAACAAAACTGGTGATCTGGACAGCCAGTTCAAAGCACGCATGATAGTTTTATTTCAATTTTTTTTTATAATTCACACTCACTCCCGGGGTTTATTGTGAGACCCTTATAATGTTCAACATAAACATAGAACGAGCGATGGAGAAATTAGGGGGAGAGAAAGGAGGTGTCGATGAACATTGGTCTTGAATGTTTGCAAATGGCACTTTTCTCGCATAACAGTTTTCCCGCATAATAGCCTTCTCGCATGATAGTTTTCTTGCATGGGAATTTTCTCGCATGTTAGTTTTCTCACATGGTTTTCTCTCATGATAGTTTTCTCGCATGATACGTTTATCACATGAGAGTTCTCTCGGTATTCTTGCATGGCACTTTTCCCGCATGATAGTTTTTCTAATTATAGGTTTTTTGCATGTCAGTTTTCTTCCATGACACTTTTCCCGCATGATAGTTTTTCGAATAATATGTTTTTTGCACGACAGTTTTCTTCCATGGCACTTTTCTCGCTTAATAGTTTCCTCGCATGATAGGTTTCTCGCATGATAGTTACGTTGCCAGATATTTTTTTTTTCAAAGAAAAATTCATAGAAATTTTCAAAGTTTTCTGGGGTGTTTATTCAATTTAAATCCCCCATAGAAATTTCTTCCTCATTTTCATTAATAAAACTAAATAATCCAATTTGAATAATAGTTTCTACTTTTCTCTTACAAGCTCTCTCTTTTATTGACTTCTGTCAATGTAAATTAATTAATTAATACATTTTGATGAATTTCGAACTATAAGAACCCTTGGCATTTAATTTCGTAATTAAATGCAAACCTTGCATTGCGTGTCTCTTCTTCAATTTTGAATCTTAATTATTTTATTAGTTCCATATTGAAGTCGAAGTTTCATCTCCCCAACAAATACGAAAGCTACCAGTTAAACGGGTGCAGAATAAAGAAGACATTACAATATCGTCTCTGTAAGTTTTCTTCGTATTCATTCTATACTGCCCCCAGGATATTTAAATACGTGAAAATGCTATCTTGTCACGAGTTCACGAGCTTGTGAATTGAAATTTCAAACTTATAGCTAGCCCGCCACCCTCTTTTCTAGGGCAAATAATCTGTGTGACACCAGCCAACCAGACCAGCATGGAAAATGCACACCCAGAAATTTCATCCGAACACCCTCACCTACATGATATAGCTCGAGCTTAGTGTATACAGTGGTACAAAGTGCTGCAAACTCGTATAATGGCTATCGTATAAATGGGGGGTTTATTGCATGCGAGGTTAAACTATATAAGAACCCCCAGCACCATCAGGGCAGGGGCACCACCCTTAAAAAATAATTACTCGTGTCAACTAAGTGGCTCTTAAAGTCACGTGAGTAGACTGCGCTGCAGCCACTTGGGGGTTGGGTATTGTGTGATGTTAAATGAAACCATTTTTACGACTGAATATAGGAAGGTCTATGAACTTTCTAAACATACTATGTATGAAGGGAGAGACAGAGTAGATGGCAAGTGGAGTTTTTATGGTGTAATTTATTTTATAGTGGCGGGCGGCTTTTTGTTTCCAAGTTAGTGGATGTGGGTGATTAAGGGTGCGTCTTCTGTGGGGAATGTGTGAAGTTTTTTGCCGTCTCATTATAGAGAAATAGAAACACATATTATTAAAAAAAAAAGATTTTTAAAAATAAATTGAATTTTATAACGCAGCCATCTTCATAGTAAAATATATCAAATATTATTTAAAGTAGAGCGTTAAATGTTTACACCTCATAAAAGTAAAGTTGTAGCGTTTTTCTTTAATTTTATTATCTGCGTTTTTAAAAGATCCATAAGCCATCTCATAATGAATCAATAAAAACCTTGCTCTGGCTGATCTAGTTCTAAAGTCGTGCCGTGAAATAAGACGAAATATCAGCAGTTTTCTTGGCATGCTTTGCGAGTTATTATGATTTTAAATCATTTTTGGGTCCTCAAAACATCACCACTCTAGCTACTGCTTGTCGTATAAGTAACCTATTATTTATTTGTTTGTCAATTTAATATTTATTAAAATCATTCAATTATAAATTATCAAAAGAGAAACATCTTTTATTTAGTACTTGATACTACATGGTGTCAGAATAAAAATATAATAAAAAATAAACAAAGATTCAAATTCTATTAGCAGTTGCATTATTCAACCAATACACATATACTACTATATAAAAAATGTCACTCAAACCTCCAAAGCCCTTGATTATAAATAATGAATTGGATATGTCTCAGGAATGGAATGATTGGATAGAGATGTACAAAAATTATTCAACAGCCATTGAACTATCCAAAAAAGATGAAGAAATTCAAGCCGCAAATTTAATCACGGCTCTTCACAGTGTTTTGTTCCTTTATGAAAAATCAAAAAAAAAAAAATTATATATGCGTATTTTTGTTATGGAAACATAATCATGAAGTGTCAACTCATCTCAAAACGGTATTATTTTAGATATGCTCTCAATTATATGCATACAATTGGCTCCGCAACATGAGTACATCAGAGAATGATAAAACTTAACGGATTTATGCGGATGATGAAAGAGCTGTTGTTTGACATTTGGTTAAGTTTTCATTATTATTAATTTTTTGTTTGCTTTAAGTGAGTTATCTTAAGTTAATTTAAAGTACAAAGTCGAAAAATTATATAAATATGGGTGAGTTATTAATATTTTAAGTTTAGCTAAAAAAAAAAGTTAGTTTGGAATTCAAATTTCGTTTACAAAAAAACACATCATATCACATCGCTAATTTTTTTATATTACCTTGCTAATAGTCTAAATTTTATGTTGGCAAAGTTTTATCTGCTTTGGTTTGCATATTGTTGAGATATTTAAATTAAATTGCAGATAGTTCACAACTCAAAAATAACGCCTGTTTTCAAAAGTGGCTTGAAGCGGACCAAAAATCTAAATCTAACTCAATTTTCAATTATATCTTACACGTATGTGATTTGTATAATGCTCCTGTCGAAATAAAATGCAGTGTAAAGAAGTCAGTTAAGTTATTTGCACTAAGGATAAGCAATTATTGGAGGTTTACGTTTAATAAAGACGTCTTAAACTATATGCATAACGTGGAACATGCACGAACATCACAAGCAGATAATTCCAAGCGGGGTAGACCATGCAAAAGTTTTGAAGATCTAAATCGAGCTTCAAAGAAGCGAAGGGTAGCAGATTTACTTAAAAACAGAAATCCCTGTGAATTGCAATTTGCAGCTTCTGTATCGAGCGAAGGTAAAGTAAGAAAAGATAAAAAAATGATGTCACCCTTAGAAGCTTTGGCCTTATATACAGATCTTGATTTATCGTATAGAAAATATGAAAGGTTAAGAATAGTTATCAATAAACTACACCCCGATACATTACCAAGCTATTATTCTATGATAAAAACGAGGAACGAATTATTACCTCAAGATATTAAATCAGACGAAACGGGATCAGAAGTAAACCTGCAAGAGCTTTTAACTAAAACGGCATCATCAATAATACAATCGGTTGAATCTTCTGCTTTTAGCCACTTTTCCCCATTGAAGCTTATCTGTAAATGGGGTTTTGATGGTTCCTCAGGTCACAGTAATTATAAACAAAAATTTACAGATTCGAATCTAACCGATGAGTTTTTGTTTATGACTGCCTTAGTCCCTCTCCAACTGGTGGAGTCTAATACTAAATTAGTTAAATGGAGAAATGATACTCCATCATCTACTTTTTTCTGTCGACCTGTACAATTAAGATTTATAAAAGAGTCTAAAGATGTGGTAAACAATGAATTACACAGGATGACAACTCTAATAAATAACTTAGAAACAGTTGCTTTACCATTACCAGATACTAATGCTTGTTTTATAAACGTTAATTTTGAAATGATTTTTACTATGATCGACGGAAGTATTTGCAACACTGTAACAGATATTAATTCAACACAGACCTGTTATATATGTGGAGCTACACCAAAGCTGATGAATGAGGCTAATGTTGTTGATCTTCAGCCAAATCAAAGTACATATAAGTATGGATTATCAACTTTACACAATTGGATAAGGAGTTTTGAATGTATCCTACATATTGGATATAGATTGCCATTGAAGTGCTGGCAAGTACGCGGCCCTGCTAATAAACAAGTATTTGAAGAAAATAAAAAAAGAATTCAAAAAGAGTTTAAGGAAAAAATGGGTCTCCTTGTTGATAAGCCTAAGCCAGGCTATGGGTCAACGAATGACGGTAATACGGCACGGACATTCTTTCGACAGTCGAGTCTTAGTGCTGAAATTACAGGTGTAAAAGAAGACTTGATTGTAAAGTTCTCTATGATTAATAGAATATTGTCCAGTGGCATGAAAATTAACTTAGAGAAATTCAGAGAGTTACTTGCCGACACTAAAACTTCCTACTTGAGTTCATACTCATGGTATTATATGCCCATGTCTATACATAAAGTACTAATACACGGACCGGATGTGATCGAATCATTTGTATTGCCTATTGGTCAATTATCCGAGGATGCTTTAGAGGGCAGGCATAAAGATTCAAGAAACTTACGAGAACATCATACGCGAAAATCTTCTAGAATTAACACCAACAAGGATTTAATGAATATGATGCTTTTAACTTCGGATCCTTTGATATCAGCTATTCGCAACAAGATGAGGAACTTTCAACCAAAATTAATAGAAGAGGACATAATGGCGTTTTTGGAAACCACATCATAAGGTCATGTCATGGCATTGTTGTTGTTTTATTTTTAAATTATTTTTTTATGAATTTTTTTTTTTTTTTTTAATTTTTTTTTTGAATTTGTATTTTTTTGATTTTTTGTTTTATTTTTCTGAAAAATTATTAACATACATAATATCATTTCATTTTAAGTCAAATAAATATGTGACTAATTCAAAACTGTGAAAAAAGTGAATAAAAATTGGCATTTTGTGTTTTTATTTTGATTATGATTGTTTACAGAATGCTTAGGAACAATAGAATTTGTTCTTTTAATTGGTTTGTACAAATTTGACCATACGATACGGCCAAATACGGATGAACGGTTTGATGAATCTATTTGAAAATTAAATTGAATATTTGTAGTTTATTTAAATAAAAACCAAAATTGTGAATTTAAGCTCTATAGACACATATGTATGTATGTATGTACATATGTATTATCTAATTCATGCATTTGATTGACTCTAAACAAATTTTCAAGGAAAAGGAATCATATCAAGAGAAAATTAAAATTGAATTTGTTTACGCTGGATATTTCTAATGTTTGTGCAGTAACGGTTTTTTTTTAGAAAACATCAAAGCTAAAAAACAAATCTTTAGAACGATTTTTGTTTCATTCCAATTCCACCACTTTTCACAGAGATACACCTCTTCAAAAAACACTTAAAAAACTGAAAAAAATGTATTTCTTTAATTCTTGTGCCTAGTGTCTTACTAAATGATACTACGAAAATAACTGTAAAAGTAAAATGTTTTCATTATCAGAACCCGTTTTCTATAATAACTATTATATTTAACAAAAAAAAAAACAACAAAAATTCAAACACTTTTAGTGCAAATATTTTTGATCAACATTTGTATGGGCTCGCAACACTGTGCTCTTGGTCGAGATGCACTGAAATTATTAAATATTTTAAATGTAACCACAGATGATAAAAAAAATCCAACAAAAATAATAGATTTGATGACCACAAGGTTCACACCACCAAAAAATAAGACGTATGAACGATATATATTCCACGAAACAAAACAACAATCTGGTGAATGTTTCGAAGATTTTCTTCATCGAGTACAAGCACAAATTCAAAAATGCGCATACGATTCAAAGCAAATTGACGAATTCATTCTAGATCAAATCGTCCTGGGAGTCTCAAATCAAGATATAAAACAAAAACTCTGGACCGCCGAAGAACTTACCCTAGAAAATGCCAAAAAAATTTGTAGATTAGCTGAAAGGGCTGAAAAAGAAATTAAGTCTTTGGAACATCAAACGTCCAGAATACAAATTGTTAAGAACGAAGACTTTGATTGTAAACGATGCGGAACAATTCATGGACTTAAAAGTTGCCTCGCTTTTAACAAAGTCTGCAGCAATTGTGGTTTCAAAGGACATTTCCAAAAAATGTGTCGTTCAAGATCTAAAAATGACAAACCTGAAACAAGGAAAAAGAAAAAAGAAAAATCGAACAGCTGGAACACCTCCTCGAAGAAAATAAATAAATTAAACAACTCAAGTGAACCTGATGAAGATACAGATGACAGCAATGACTCTGAATATACAATAAGTCCAATCAAAATGAAAGTCAATGCGTTAAACGACGAGCAAAAATGGTCAGAAACGGTAAGTGTTGGAAATAAAAAACTTATTCTTAAGTTAGATACAGGCGCTGAGTGTAATGTATTGCCAAGAAAAGCAGCAACAAAACTAAACGCCATAATAACAAGTTCAGAAACAAAACGTTTGATAGCCTATAATAATGAGGTTATAAAAGTAATTGGAGAGGCAAAAATTAATTGTAAAACCAAAAATGACAAAATTCAAACAATATTATTCAAAATAGTTGAAGAAAATTTGCAGCCAATTTTGGGAAGGAAAATGTGCGAAAAGTTAGGTTTCATACTTAGAATTCATACTATCGAAAATGTAAGCGATTCTTCCAAATTAGGTTGTTGCACTGTCTTTGAATATGATATAGATTTTATTGATAATCCTAAATTCAAAATTATTCCACCGCGTCGAATACCACACACTTTGAGAGAAAAAGTTAAAATCGAGCTTAAAAATATGGAAAAATTGGGAGTAATTCAAAAAGTCACTGAACCAACACCAGCAGTAAGCCCTATGATTATAGTTCAGAAAAATGATAAAATTCGAATTTGTATGGATCCCACTGAATTAAATAAAAACATTAAACGTAGACACTATCCATTAAAAACAGTAGAAGATATTACAGGCAAGGTAGGAAAAGCGAAATGGTTTACTAAAATGGACTGTCAAAAAGGTTTTTGGCAACTTAAAGTAAGTGAAAAAACTTCAAAGTATTTAACTTTTTCCACTCCTTGGGGAAGATACAGATATTTGCGTCTACCTTTTGGAATTTGTTCAGCTCCAGAAATATTTTCAGAAGTTATGAACCGTACCTTAAGTGGCATAGAAAACTGTGAAATTGCAATGGATGATATACTCATTTATGCCTTTAATAAAGAACAATTGCGAATTACCACAAAAAGAGTGAAAGATACTTTGAAGAAAGCAGGCTTTAAATTAAATGAAAGTAAATGTGAATATGAAAAGAACCGAATAAAATTTTTGGGTCATATTTTTACATCAAATGGATACGAAGCTGATGCCGACAAGGTTGTTGCAATTAAACAGTTAAAATCTCCAACAAATATAAAAGAATTGCAACGTTTTTTGGGTATGATTAACTACCTTGGAAAATTTATAAAGAATTTGTCAAAACTAACAGAACCATTGCGCAAATTACTTCATAAAGACGTTGAATGGTTTTGGGATTTTGAGCAAGAAGACGCTGTAAACAAACTTAAAGAGATGATTTCGACTACTCCAGTGCTTAAATATTATGATGTTAACAAAAGCGTAAAATTATCAGTTGACGCTTCCTCTAAGGCAATGGGTGCATGTTTACTTCAAGATGATCAACCTGTTGCATATGCCACCAGAGCATTTTCCAATACACAACAAAACTATCCACAAATCGAAAAAGAAGCCATGGCCATTAAATTTGCTTGTAAGAAATTTCATGAATACATTTATGGCAAACAATTATTTGTTGAAACCGATCATAAACCATTAGAAACAATTTTTAAAAAACCATTGGAGAAAGCACCAATTCGATTACAAAAAATTTTATGGGATGTCTTACAATATTCACCACATGTTAAATACGTAAAGGGAACAGATATTCCGATTGCAGATACCTTAAGCAGAGATTGTGAAACTACTGAAGTTGAAAAAGAAGAACAATATCAAGTCAATATTGTGCTAGCTCTTACAGATGATGCAAAAAAACGTTTTATGTTAGCAACAAGCAAAGATAAAGATCTGTGTTTATTAAAAGAAATAATTAAAAACGGATGGCCTAGTGATGAAAAACATTTGCCAAATTCTATGAAGAAATATGCTACTTTTAAGGAAGAATTATCATTTGATGAAGGTCTTTTATTCAAAATACGAAAAGTTATAGTTCCAGAATCAGAAATTCTTCCTACAATCAAGCAATTACATGCTGGTCATGCTGGAATTGTGAAGACTTTAGCAAGAGCACGTCAATCCCTCTATTGGTATGGTCAAACAGCAGATATAAAAAATTATGTTGAAAGATGCTCAGTTTGCCAACAAACACAAAGAAATAATATACGGGAACCTATCATGTTCAGACAGTAAAAAATTTAATAAAACAATGCCAACTTGACAACAGCGATGTATTTAAGGCAATGCTAATGCTGCGTAATACTTCACGAAATGTATCACTTGAGTCACCATGTCAGCGTTTATTTAGCCGTTCAACTCGCACACTTATTCCGACCGAAATAAGAAATCTAAAGCCTAGGATTGTGCAAAATGTTCCATACGAATTAAAAAAAGCACGGTTGAAACAAAAAAAAAACAGCTGATTTACACACGAAACAACGCGAACCATTTAAGGTTGGCGATAAAGTGAGAATTCAAACCGGACATCGGCAATGGAACCAAGCGACAGTTGTGGAAAATACAGAATATCCTCGATCAGTTATCATCAAAACAGCCACTGGAACAAAATTAAGAAGAAATAATCATCACCTAAGGAAAACAAAAGGTTATAACATTAAAGCTGAAACAGATGACGATGATTCCGACTTTCCGGAAAATGTAGAAAAGGAAAGTAAAATATTTCAAAATAACAACTTCGTACCAAATAGTTCTCAAAATTCAACTGATACAAATACTCTTATATCATCGACATCCAAAATTATTAGTAATTCCAATGACCAAAATGACTCTCATCAGAGAACAAAAAGTGGTCGCATATCAAAACCACCAGAAAGATTTGATCCAGCTAAATTTTAAATTTATTTATGTAAATAGCTAATTTTATGTTAATATTTTAAACGATTGTTTTAATCTACTGATTATTTTCATTCTTAATTATTTAATTTTGTTTTATTCTTTGATCTTTATAATTTTTCTTAATTTTATTTTCATAATGAATATGTTATTTAAAAAAAAAAAAAAAGAAAGATGTCGTATAAGTAACCTATTATTTATTTGTTTGTCAATTTAATATTTATTAAAATCATTCAATTATAAATTATCAAAAGAGAAACATCTTTTATTTAGTACTTGATACTACACTGCTGTCTAAGAAAGTGTTAACACAGGCCTGACGGCTGAACATAACCTGAGAGGTGCAATTGAATTGTTTGTGCGGTACAGAGGACTTAAAGAGGGAGATCAAATCCTTGCAGCCAAAGAAACTTTATACAAGGCTTGATCATTCTGGCCCTGCTCTAAAAGGCAGAACCATGGACTTTGGGTGCTTTGAGAGAAAGATTATTCGTGTGAGTTTTGGTCTATTGTGTATCGAAGGGGTGTGGAGGAGAAGATTCGAACTTAACAGACTATACGGCGACTTCAAACTGGTCAAAAGCTGAAAATACAGCGGCTGATCTAAGACGGGGAGCGTATTGAAAACAACGCACCCCACAGGGTTCGTAGCTTTAATTTCCTGAGTGCTTGAAATAATAAAAAAATCGTATTTGCAAGTTCGCAACGTTACACCGTTTTTACTTTTTCACAGGAACAAACTGAAACGATATTCGAGCCCCTTCTAACTTCAGTAGCAATAAACTCATAAATTTCAAACACCAAATTTCAACTCTTTGGCATTAGTGGTAATGAGAGTACACACAAAATTAATTAAAAATAAGTCGAAAAAAGAATGTTAATTTTTTGCATAAAAAAGCGTGTTTTGAACAGAAAGGAAATTTGGAAATTTTTTTTTGATTTTTCTGAAATTATTACTATACAAAAATATAGACGTCTTTCGAAGTGGCATCAACGGCAAAACACTCACTCACTGTTCGAACGCATGATGGCGATTGGCCACAGACCTGGATATAAATAAAACTGTAGATCACACCTTTTTGAATGACATCACTTCCGCCTGAAAATTTTGCGAAAGTGGAATATAAAATAAGGCTGATTTCTCAGACTAAAATATTATGCGAAATTGAAATATTCAATCCGAAAGTTTTGTGAGATACTCATGTTGTTGTACGAGTTTATGATTCCAAGATTTTACAGTTGCGAAATTTTGCGAACGATTTTTTGAAACGATATTATTTTCCTAAGAAATTCAAATACTTGCATAACGCGAAACTACCCTCTTTTAATTTTTTATTGTTATATTTACGTAATTTACGAATTTTCAAAATTGAAAAAATTGAAGAATTGCGAAAATTGATTTTTCAATAACAAAAATCTATCGCAAGATCTTGATATGTGACAATTCTAACTGCCTATTTTTTCCCTTTTTTAGTCCTGAATTTACTTGCGAAGCTATAATTTCTTAAAAAGCTAATTTCTTAGATGATATATTGCGAAATGACATGACAGTTTGCGAAGTTTTATTGATGGCTTAGGAGATGAACTCAATATGCGAATATTCGAGTTCTCTCATACCTAAAATAACTCGAGTGCGATACGTAAATGCCAAATAGAAGCCCAAACTATTTCTTTGTAATAGAGTAATGCGCATTATGAAAAAAGCTGTACCTAGGATTATAATTTTCAGAAACTAACTAAATCTTTAAAATGCTAAATTCGATTAAAATTTGCAAAATCGTATTTTTAACCTAATATTTCTATAAAATATAGTTTCAACATCCTACTAATTCGAAAACAAATTTGCATCATTATTGTTGAGGTGAAATATATCTGCGAAAATTATACGTCCAATAGCACAGTTTTCTTGTGTAGAGTGTTTGTAGCTTGGTTTTCATTGTGAGAAGATGTACATAAATGCGAAGTTATAGTTTGCAAGATTTTTAAATTTCGAAACTGCAACAAATAACTTATTTAAGAGGATACAATTTATTTTTAAATACGAAACGCAAGTTTGCGAAATTAAATTATTCGAGATTATAATTTGCAGAATGTTCTACTTGCGAAATTTTGAAAACTGATTTTCTTAAGCCTCGGAATTAGACTTGATAGGAATGAAAATTCGATCTGTAAGGTACATAATGTCTTCTTTAATAGGGTTTAGAATAAATCCTGTTATAAAGAAATGGTCTTAATCACATTGGTTTCAGAATTTCTGGGGCAAACCAAAATAATTGCAAAATTTTAATATGCGAAGCTACAGAAATTTTAATATGCGAAGCTACAAGCTCGCAGTGTTTAATTGCAAGACTTTGACATAGAATACAAGAATTTGTGTAATTTTGTCAGACGTTAATACGAAATGATATTTTGCGAGATTTTGCAATTGTGATTTTTTAAACTCCAGATGCGAAATTGCAAACTTTCAAATTTTCTATAAGTTTTGTTTATCTGCAAACAAAATTTTGTTTATATTGTCTGAATGTATGGAATTCCTGCGGGATATTATTATGCAGAATTTTATGCGAGAATTTGAACCTGCGAGATTAGATTTTATAGAGTGCCGAATATTACTCCACGCATTTTATGATCCAGAAAAAAAACTCGACTCTTCAACAACATAAGTACGAGTATTATTCTTTTTATGATATTTGAGTTTATAGGGTGGTTCTTGGCTCCCACATCACATCAAACTTCATAAAGACAGAGTACCAAGGATCAAATAAATTTAGATGTTTTACATTTACGATTAACTAAACGATTCATTTCGTCCTCTAACATGCTCAACTTAATACACACCTTATGAGAAATACATTATCGAGAGATCGCTTATAAACCCTCATAAATCATGCAAAAAAGCAACTGCTTTGAGGCGACAACTCGATAAAAACGTGCAACCACCTGAACATGAAGAAGATGTTTCACTGAACTCTCACCGCAATCGCCACCTGAAGCCTAAAGAAGCAAAATAAAAAAAAAATAAGCTGTCCGTGTCCATGTGGAACAATGATTCCTTTAAGGATACAAAATCGATATCTCATAAAACCATGTGTTCCAATAAAAACAGAAAACACACAAAAAAGAGAACCTTCGAAAAAGTTGCTTCATACATGGCCACGGGATTCGGGTCATTGAGGGAAGACAGAGGCTTCTGGATATGCTGTGTGGTGCTCCAGTTTGTGTCATGTTTATGTACATTTGAGCGGTGACCCACAAAATAAAAGAAAAACTTCAGGACCGATGTTCTTAACCTTCTCGCAGATGTTTCGTCAACCTGCAAC
The DNA here is from genome assembly GCA_963931855.1 of Philhelius festivus. Lineage (NCBI taxonomy): Eukaryota > Metazoa > Arthropoda > Insecta > Diptera > Syrphidae > Philhelius > Philhelius festivus. Next base: position 4,321,642 of record OZ007555.1, on the reverse strand, counting down.
ATTGTTTTTACATGTGCCACACACAAATCTAGCTATAGCGTAGATCCTGATTTATTCTATGGTTCATCCTGGGTTATGTGCTGTGCGTATGTGTTATTTTTTGTGTTAAGCTCATTCTCAATTTTGTCATGTTTATCGTAGTTGTGTGTTTTTTGTGGGCCTGCGGAGTAATTTTTTATGCCCGGCATTGGAACATAAAATCGATCCTTTGTAGCGGAAAGTTGATAGCTCCTTTTGCACGTGCCACATTCGCCGGGGATATAGCATATGGTTGGTCGTGGGGTCTCGGTCAGATGTGCAGAAAGGTGTTTAGTAAAATTTTAACGACACAAACGGATGAGGCGATGCAGCTGAAAAGACTCCGCAGATGGATCAAGTCAAGAGGAAGAGTCACTCAAAGCGCAACCGACGGCCTGGACCATGGGAGGTACCACACATCATCTTCAAATGCAAACTACGCACGAGGCGAGTGTGATGGCTCCAGAACTACCGCGGCACTACCGCCGCAACGGTTTGAATCTAATTTGTTATGCCACTGTACGCACAGAGCTTGCCATCGGTCTTCTTCCGCCTGTGGAGTGGAGGCATGTGTGCGTCTCTTTTTTTTTTGATTTTTCGAAACAGACTTGTGTGTGCTTCTTAAACGTGGTTCTACCTTTAGAGCAAAACGAACAGCGAGGATGAGGAAATGCATTGCAGTCGTGTGGGTTGGCCGTTTGAAGGCCGTACGTCAAGCGGATGGACTCATTAATTTGTAATTCACGCAGCGGAAGGGCACAATTGCGTGGCCATTCCCGGAGTTATGGATAGGGCTACAACCTACAACTACGAGTTTATACGGATATCTAGAGTGTTAATGTGCGTTGCCTGATGTGCATCTCTTTATACCCCAGAAGGAGGAAGACAGGGTTATTAAAAAATATTGAACTTAAAAAAACTATTAAATTCTTTAGACACATTTCCGGATTAAAAAGGGCTTTGTTTATAAATTCATTTGACGCGCTGACTCTGTCCTGCTTCGTCTAGGGTCTAACTTTTTGTTTGTTTTGATTTGTAAGTAAAACGTTGAATTTGATTCGTATTCTTGGGATGTCAGCAGCTTTGGGTTGTTAACTTTTATGAGTTGTTTGTTTTGGTAGATGTTTCTTTTGTTGAGCCTCTAAATAAGGTTATGGGGTATTAATTAAATTAAATGCTTTGTGGACATTAGAACTTGACAAATATGACGGTAGTTAACGGTTAAGGAAGGCCATTGTTTTTTGAAGGGGAGCTAGAGTGATTCAATGAATTTAACGGGGTTTTGACTGAGGTTGAATTTAAATCTTTTGATCTTCCATCAATTTAGGGTTTAGTCCCCGATGAACTCATGGACGCAAAAATCATAAATCATGAATAAAACCACTCAATAAAGGAAAATGTTCATGTTCTGCTTAAAAGTGTAGTCCACTTCTAATGCGGGTAACTAAGGTGGATTCTGCAAGTACGAATAAAATTAGATGAAAAAAGACACGGGAGCTAAGAGAATTCCTCGTAATCATAATGTAGGTACTCCTTTAAAACCTTAATTATTTGTCCTTACTTTGAATTTAGCACCCCTTTTTTGTCCAACATATAGCGTTGTCGAATGACAGCTGTCATCTGTGAAAATCAAGGTTTCAATTTCAGTACTTTCTTCTTTCGATATTTTATTAAACCACGCCTACGTGTTGATAGAATAGAATAATAAATACACCACTCACATTGTAATAATATATTCTCTAGATTATTCATTTACGTCAAATCTTCACTTTGATGAAACTGACATTTGTATATCTACTCGTATTTTTCTAAAGCAAATATTGGCTTTTGCAAATAAATAAGCAGGAAAATTACTATAGTTAATATTAAATTTTAAATGTGCAAAAGGAGCCCAAACTTCTTTCAAGATACAAGAACTTTCCTATTTTATATTTGTGAATTTCATCAAAGTAATGACAGTCGCTCTTATTCGTTGACAGATTTCTCAGCTATTAAGCGTTATCCAACATTTTTCACAAAGTAAATCATACCTCTGAATAACTAGCAGAAGCATCATCAAGTTAAAGACCTCCATTTCCTTTTGATGAGTGAACTTTATAAAAGTTCCTTAAATATATTTTTACTGTCGAAAACAAAACTTCCCCTATTTGATCTTAATTACTGCTCTTAAAATATAACTATGACTAGATTCACTAACCAAAACAACATGTTGAACAACTTGAATAGCTTTAAAGTGTTTCATAAAGTTTCATGTGAACCGACATTATACACCCCTAAGTAACCATCTGCAACAAATTACTCTTGATGCCACTTTTAACATTCTCGAACGAAACAAAATGACATCAAAAGAAACTATTAAAATCATACATTTTCCAAGGAACTTCCTCGAGAATCAAAACACCCAAAACACTCTACACAAGAGTGGGAAAGCATTTATCCCATCCGCCACCCGCATCAGCATTTATGAGATGCATCCTTATAGTTGCGAATTATGCGAAGGTTGTACTTCATCATAAAGTTGGATCAAGTTTGGTTCTTGGCTTCCTTATTGTTTCCTACCTTCCACACTTCCTCTCTAATGGCTAGTCTTTCCCTTTGCCCCGTCCCAACTACGTTTAAGTTCGTATATCGTATGGTTTTTGGGGGTGGTATAGCAGTGCGGTACGAAAGTTATGTAGGTATTTCGAGAATGCAATTTAAAGAATCTAGCTAACATCCAAACAGCTTTACGCAGGGCACATCAAGAAGTTGTTACTAGTGTGTAACTTAAAACTGCAATAAGGGACAATACTTCCTGTGCGTTACATTAAAAGAGGTCTGTGTTTTCCACGAACAAACAAATATAACTAAACCATAGAATAGGTTTCAAGTTCGGACTAATACTTTTACATTTACAAAAAAAGGTTCGCTAAATAATAAAGTGACGTTTAAAAGGCTTAAGAATCTGTTGAAAATATGAGCTACCATTATATTTCTGTTCAAAATTATTTTTTGCATAAAAACAATAAACTTGACTAAATTCCATTTTTAATTCCTTCGCCAAACCACATTCTATATAGAGGTTAAGCTTAGGCCCCAGTTAGTATAGCTATCATTGAAATGCATCATTGAAAATTTTCATTCCCATTTTTAAGACGAATAAACAAACTGCAATGGCTTTAATTGGTACCAAATTGGTACTCTATAAAATACAAATTTCTGATTTAAACTTTCTTTTAAATCTACTTTTATTATTTCACTGATAGTAATCAACTTTAATGAACAGCTGATTTTCGTTTCTTTAATATGGAACACAATCGTTCCACTGAATGTGTTCGATTCTCTTTCTATTCTCAAATGTCAGTTTTCCTTTCAATGAGCAACTCTAACCTCAAATGCATATAATTGGTTGTAATCAGCCACTGACTTTCTTTTACTCTTTTACTGAAACCAATTTTTCATTGATTGCTATAACTAGCTTGTCAAAAGAATCCGCATTCCACTGATTTGTTCCAATGATGCATTTCAATGAAAGCTATAACAGGGGCCTTAATCGCAGTTATTAAGCATCACTTAGCAGACATTTTGTTCTGAAACTTTGCACTTAATCCAGGACTTAAAAATACACCGCCATTAAATACCCTTTAATTATATGGAGGGCTCACAGCTGTACCGAACCAAGTCATGTTAAAGAAATCCAAAACTAACGCCAGGATTTCCGCAAAATTGACCTCTATTTAGAGCTGTAATGAACTACATAGTTCATTTAGAGCTACATAGTTCTATTTAGAGCTGTAATGAACTATACATAGTTTATTACAGCTTTAAATAGAGGTCAATTTTGCGGAAATTTTGGCGTAGGTTTTGGATTTTTTTAAAATGACTTGGTTCGGTTCAGCTGTGAGCCCTCCATATGAGTGTGAAGTAAAAACGAGATATCCTGTGTACTGTCGGAGGGGGTAGTCAAAATTCAGAGGTTTATTAATTTGTAGAGCCCAGTTAACTTTGGGTTTTTCTTAAACTAATTTTAACCAATGTAATATACGAGTAACCTTGCAATTTTTAGACATTTCGGTGGCATCACACCAAAAAAGAACAGATAGATTCGTTAAAAAGCAGTCTTAACTGAGATTTAATTTAATCTACCTTATTCAATTGTCTAATCTAAGATTTATATAAAATAAAATATAAATATAAGAAATCCCCTCCAAAATTTAGCCAAGAATTTACACCGCGTTTGGCACACCAATTAGAAAAAAAAATTCAGAAGTTAAATATATCACTATAATTTCTCCTATTTTTTATAATATGCAAATTCGCCTGGATCTTATATCTCTCTATCACAATGCTTATTTTTTTTGTTGTTGTTCATAAAACAACAAAAATAAAGACAAAAGAAAAAAGTTCGATATCACAATTCAATTACATGAAGTTACTACGCCACCTAGCGGAATTCGCACATAAATTCCATAGCACATCCAATACACAAACCACATCGCCCTGAATACATCCACTCTACCAATCTATTCCATCTACTGTCATCTCCACACAAATCTATTCCAATTCGTACCATATGTTCTTGACAACCTGTGAGAGCGCCTGCGCCGCCAAAAAAAAACACAAAGAAAACTGAGAAAGAAGAAAAAAAAACTCATTTTTTATTTGAGACGAAAATTGTGCGGTTGACTTGTCGCGTCGCGCTGACGCTCGAAAGAAAAATATGAATTTATCTTGAAAATCTGACGAAATTCCATCTAAAATAAACAAAAAATCATTTATCAAACGTCTAGGCATCGATTGCTTGTGAAAATCTGTGTGAAATTTGGATGGAAAATGTGAAAACTCGGTGAGAAAAGAAAATCTTTTCTAAAGAAAAAAACCAATCAGCCCGCAGCACATACATACCCAAGAGGAAGAAAATCAATATTTTCTTTCCAACTTTGTGGCTGAGTTGGTTTTTTTTTGTTCGTTGTGAAACACAAAGTAAAATTTTCGGGAAAAATTGCAGAAATTTCCAGAAAACGATGCAAATAAAATGGATAAATTGGTAAAAAAGGTAAATTTTTAACAATAATTTTATAAGAATATCAAAAGTTCTTTGGTTTTGTCTGCACCTTCTCTTAGGAATCCCTTGATTTTTTTTGTTGTTCCCTGAGTTCCTTCCCCTCTTCTTATCATGATAATTTGCTCAATCGGAAGCCCCAAAAGGAAGGCATCCATCAACAAAACGCTTTTGTTCTGATTTTCGATGTAACGTTACTCGGCTGCGCATGGAAGTCTCAAGTGAAGCCTGTGTCGTTCCTCTTTTTGGTTCTGTTTTTTTTTTTTTCTTATTCTGACCACACACCCCCTTCGAGTTGAAGTGTTATCTGTTCGACAAGAGACAGACAGGCAAGCAAACAATCAGAACACTTGCAATATCGTTTTGCATAAAGATTAGGATATGCCGCATGCGAGGTTTCAATTGAATCCGACGATTTGTTCTTTTTATTTTTTTTTTTTGGTAGTCAGTGGCAGTCAGGAACTAATTGATTAAGTCGTTATCGTGTGACGCCTTTTCTGTTTGGTTGGTCCTTATGGGCTCTGCCACTTGCTTCATTCGATTCGAACTGATTTTTTGATTTTTTTCAACAATTGGGTACACACACTCTGGGATTGGATATTTGCACATGAATTGATGACCTTGGTGCCGTCACTCTGAATCTCTGTCACACTTTGCAGGTTCACACACAGATTTCAGACTTATTGGCGAGGCGAGACAAACAGGTCTTGCCGGTTGATCGTTGTGATTATATTGTGTGTGGTGGCTCATTAGTCATGCTGATGATGTATGCTCTGTGATGGAGTTGCAAATTCTAAAACGATTTGATTTGTCCAGGTAAATAAATTCTAGTTCACTCTCTCCTTTGATGTAATGAGTTCTAGGAATTGGTTTTACGTCGTGGTATTAAAAGCCTAAGAGTTTGTGTTGATTTATTTGGAAACCTATCTTGCATCTTATCAGCAGATCATTATAAATTTAATGAAAATTATTAACCTCTGCGGTTGTAGTGGTTACTTATCTATTTCACCCTTGCTATCTTTTTGTGTGTGTGTGTTTTTTTTTATAAACAGGGTGATATACAGTACCTGCAGATCATGTTCGGCCCGAATGAAGAGTGAATATAAACTAACAAGTCAGGATCGTTGAATCGTTATATCATTTTTCTAATTCCTGTAGAAAATGGAGGCTATCGTGAACAAAATTTCCCTTAAAATTGTTCCCATATTCGAAAATTGGAAACGACAATAATTTTGCACTGTTCATTGTGAGCTACCCTTTTGAAATGAGAGCCAAAGTCCCCATGAAACGAAATTCCCGATGTCAATAAATTCCAAGGGCAATTTTCGACTTCATTAAAGTTGACCATTTTGAAGGTTGGTAAAAATTCCGAGAGAAATTTTATTCACGATAGCTTCCAATAATCAACCAATCATATAATAAAACGGCAAACATGTTTTTTGTGGTACACTTTTCTCCAAAAGTATTTAACCGATTTCGATAAATTTTATATGGTTGGAAAGCCACAGTTACGGAGATGTGCAGAATTTACTTGAGACACGCATTTACACACTGTGGGTCATTTTTGTTTTTGCACTGTCGAACACTTTGCATATTACATAAAATAAAATTTAATTTAATAAATTTGCTTGAAAATACTGCCAATAATATAAATAATAAATAAATTGGCACTCGAATTTCGAGAGCTGTGGTCGGCTAGTAAAGATAACAATATCAAGAAGTTATTGATATTCTTTTTACATTTATTGATATTAACTTCGTATAAAATCTTTTAGTTCTACAATAGAAATACTGGTCAGCACTTTGCAAAGAAATCATTATTCAAATATTTTTGAATTTAAAATCACTCATAGACAAAGAAACCGGAACGCTGTCAGTACTCAATATGTGTGTCAACGAAGATCTTCGTTGTAATGACTAAATTTTCGAGACCGCCAAAAACACTGCTAAATACTTAGCTTCTATGCTGGTGTAAGAAATTTGTCTCCCTAAACTAGAGTATAAATTACATATTTAGGAATTTGCTTTGAAAAAGACTTATCAGGGCATCATTCCCATCTCTTGAACACCACCGGAATGTTTCATGTCTTCTCTTGTTTTACGCTTTTTTCACGAACAATGTGCCCTTGAAGTAGTCATTTGAATTCCTTCCATCAATCACGATAACCATTTCGCTAGGAATGCTCAGCAATTCAGCCTCGAGCCAAATTTTGAGAGATTCGTTTTCTAGTCACACAACAAGATTGTGTAACGATTTACTTTTAAAACCCATTTTCATCGATATCTCCTTTCTCTCCCTTCTTAATTTTCCTCATCGGTCGTGCTGTGGTATTATATCTATATCTAATGGTCTTTCCATATTCTCAACATTGAGTCCGGTTCTAATACGATGTTCCCTTGATTATAAACGCAGGCTTAGGCTCTGGGATTGTATCCGAAAAATACAAGGGTCTCAATAAACATTTGAAAGCGAGTAAATTGTAAACACAATACAAGAATCATGATAACCGTCGTCAGCCTAACTTCGGACGAACCATCAAATTTCAAATACATATGTACCATTCCGACGGTCTGCATCTTCATCTCCTTTTAAATTTTCCCTACGGTCGAATTGAGGTAGAAATAACAATATAAGGGTAGTCATACATAAATTAATAAATACATGTAAACAAAGTGAAGCGTTGGTTCGTTTAAACTATACTTATTTTATTATTTGTTTATAAACTTTAATAGATTTTGGAATAAAATCGGTAGAAATTGACAATTTAAGAATATAGAATTAGAAATGAAGAAAAACCTAGTATTTTCTCCTTGTAGTGGTGATGTTATTGGCTTCATTTGTTAAACTGTTTATTGTTCATAGAACTTCGTATGCAGTCAGTCAGGTCTGGTTTAGTAGAGCTGTTAAAGTCGGTTGACCTGGCTGCACGATTTGCTTCTTCGTTGCCACCTGTACCAGTATCACGGAAACCCACATTGAGTTGTTGATTGGGATTTTGATAAGATGATTTTTGATTTCGCTTAGTAGGTTATCATTTTTATTCGGATTGGCGATAGCTTGCAATAATGATAAGCTATCGGATCAGATGATGGTTTTTCCGCGAAGCTTTGTTGTAGTTGCAACAGCTTGAAGAATACCAAATGTTTCGGCTTTAAGAATTGTTGAGAAATCTGGAAGAATCCCAATGTTCAAAATATAGACGTCTTCTCGTGTTACTGCAGTGTTTTCTTAAGTTTTTGAACTGTTTGTTGAAAAGTACATCCATCCTTTTTATTCGATATCTGAGAACAGGGCTCGGTTTGTTCTATATTGCGATAGTATCATATTAATCAATTTGGATTTAATATGCCAAGGAGGTTTTGTTTGAGATTGAAGTTGGTTTTTACCTGTGAAACAAGAAATGAAACGTTGGTTGGTGTATGTACAATAGGGTGTGTGAAAGTGCTCAACTATGGTATTTTCAAATGTAATAGCTTTTTAAAGTTGCATTGCTTATCAAAATTAAATCCTGCGTTTACAATTTTCATTTTAATTAATATCTTTGGCTCCCTCAAAAATAGGATGAAATCCAAAAAAAAATTGATTTTTCGAGATTTTTTAAATAGGTGTTGTTTTAAATTGCACCGTGTGGATATAAAAAAATTATATAAAATATTTTTAGGCTTTCAAGTCAAAGATAATTGCAAGGAAACACTTTAAAGCTTATATTTGTTTAAATTGAACACTTGATAAAGAAGCTATGAAATAATAAAAGAAGGAAGAAAAATCATTTTTTTATGTAAGATCGTTTTTTTTTTTACAAAAAAAAAATTCTTAAAAATCAACGGAACCACCTACAATATCGTGGTATATCTTTTTGTAAAGACAAAAATTCTTTCTGTATTTTGTTAACACACCCTCATGTACAACTAATTCCCCAATTTTATATTTTGTTTCTGAACAGATTTGGGACTAAAATGGTTAGAAATGTATTGTTTTGAAAGATAACGAAGGGACTTAGAATAGAATGAAATGAAATGTTTATAAAAAGGTCTTCTTTTATTGGAGATAATGCGAAATATTTTGACTATCAATATTATTAAAACTTTTAAGAAAGGAGCTTCTGAGCACAAAGCTTTTAATCCGGCTCAGCCAGTAAGATAAAACTTACTTAAAACTTTTAACCATTACTTTGAGCGTGTTAGAATGGAACTTCCGACAGTCCAACTAACTAAAAAATATACAAACATACTTACATACATAAATACAGACATAGATATAAGCACTTATAAATAATTAGTTTTAAACCATTAAATTTTAATCTTTTTCAAATTCGTCCACATGTAAGACCCATAGTGTCATTAAAGACAAATTAATTTTTGATAAATCTACATAAGCCAAGGGACTTGTTTTATATATTCTATTTTGTTGAATACACTAAGTTTGATAATTATGCAAATTTCAGGAAAACATCGAATTAATTTCGCTAAATTTTATTTAGATAAAAATTCATATTTCTCTTGTGGAATATTGCTATATTCGATTTTTAAATCATTAAATTGTGAAATTAAATTTATGGATTCAATGTTTTTTTAATCATTTTTATTTATTTATTTTTATTATTATTATTATTATTATTATTATTATTATTATTATTATTATTATTATTATTATTATTATTATTATTATTATTATTATTACTACTTTATTGATTCATAAATAAATTACATAATCAATAATTTAAGAATTGAGCTCATATTTATTTATTTATTTATTTATCGTGTTCATTTAGAATACATTTTACAATACGTGTAATACGAGTGCACGCACGAGCTACGTAGATCTAAAAGTTTTCCCTCACTTGTGCCTATTTTCTAGTTCTTTCATTAAACACAACTAGTTATGTTGGTATCTTTATGTTTCACTAGTTTCAGTCCGATTTGTGGGTTCATTCTTAAACTTGAATGTTGCTTGATATTTATTTTTACTTTTAACTCAATTTCACAATCGAGATTTAATCAGATACATAAGCGATTTAATTATTTCTGTATAAATCAGAAACAAAACAATTCTGAAGTGTGAATAATACAGAAATATGTAAATCTCAACAATAAAATAAGTGCATTTCATTTTCTACACCATTCTCAGACCATCAAGAAATCACACTTCATGCAAATGAATAACAATGATGCCTGGGCAAAAAGTTGATTATAAACAGAAACACACAGACTCAATCTGGATAGGCAACACACAATGTGATTATTTTTCATTGAGTCGCTGTGCTCACATCCCACTTATCTAATATTCAGTTGCCCTATTTGGGATTACTCAACTCGATTCAACAATATTCTACGCAACAATTCAGCTCATAGTAATAGAACTCCCATGATTAGGTATGCAAGTCATATAAACTATCTCTGTACTTATATAAAACACAATATCGGTTGGGCGATGATGAAGATGGGACGGTGCGGCGCGGCAGCAGGGAGGGTGGCAGTAATTATTATTATTATTTCAGAATCAAGTTGTGTGTGAGTGTTTAATCATCAGTTTCTGGAGTTATTTTATATGACACCGTATGACAGCAAATTAATTGAAAGTAATCAGAGCCAAGTTATAAACCAAAATGATTGAAAGGCATGCAAATTAATCGTTAATGTTATCGCCAATAATATAAAATCAAATAAGTTTTTTTTTTGGCAGATGTTTATAAAAAATAGGGTTTCGAAACATCGGAATTCTGGGAGTTTTAATAGAGGGCGTAATGCACTCACATTATATATATAGTAATAAATACCTATTTTTAAAATTTGCTGGATATTAAGTTTCTACTTTTAAAATTACAAGTAAATTTATATAAAATAAATAAATGAAAAACGATATGAAATTGATCTTTTTATAATTGTATTTTTGTAATTTAGTGTCTGTGTCTACTTAGAGTAGAGAAATATGCGCTTGACGAATTTATCGACTTTAAACTACGTCTATTATTTGCGTGGTTAATTTTTTCAATGTATTGGAGGACCCAATTTTCACAGTTGAAATAAATTAAATAAACCAAAAATCATCTTTCAACAATTTTAGATTTTAAGTGAAAAATATCAATTAAATTTTTTGCAAAATGGAATGCAAAAATCAATCTCTACTTCTTTGGATTAGAAACTACATTTCGAAGCGGTCAATTCCAGTTGTTTTGGACGGTTTCAAGTTTGTTATTCATAATTTAAATGATGGTCCACCACAGGGCCCCGACTCTCTTTCTCATATTCATCAATTATCTTTATGTGAAACTTCTTATTCATTTTTTTGCTGACGACAGTTCTATCAGCTTCTCATATTCGTTTCCTGATTCCCTTCCCTACGGAAATCGTATGATAAGCTGATCTCGATAACATTGTCAACTATAAACTAATGGAAAGTTTGTTAATTCTTTATTCAGAATTGAAAACTGCAACGTGTTACGAGCCTTGGTTGCGGAAACATCTCCATCAGATGACTTTTTTAGATTTGGGTCAATTTTCAGTAAAATCACTTTGGGTGGCCATATTTCGATAATCAGACCCCGCAGAACCTTCTAGTTTTCACACTTGAATAGCTCATGTAAAATTAATTAGAAAGTTTGAAAATCACAACCTTTTCCAAGGAAATGCTGATCGTTTTGCCCTTGAGCCCACTACACGAATGTGAAATGCTTTAACCTACTCATTACTACCTACTTCAAAACCAATGTGTATCGGTATGTCCTTTTAAATCCTCTCCGGCTTTCCTAAACGCTCGCAATGTACTTAAAGGGCAGTCATAATCCCTTTAGTGTTTGCAAAATAATTAATGCATGCAATGATCTATCTCGGTATTTTCCCAAGTAGATTAAGGTTTTGCCTTTGAATTTTCGAGGATTTTTTTAATAGATTTCGGAAGTGCACAAGAAATTTTAAAATGTCCAATGAAAATTTAAATTCTGGAAACAAAGTGACTTCTCAAACATATTACGACAATTACTACAAAAAATACAATTAAAAAACCAACCACAAATCGTAGGGAACACTCGAATTTGTGAAATGATTTCTTTCAAACGAAACAGCAACAACATCGTCAATACTTTCCCAAGATGAAAATAAAACAAAATAAAATAAATTCTCAATATCGAATTGTGGACCTAAGTGAAAAAGTCGAAGATGAAATTAACGTCTAAGACCACCATTGGGTGGTTTTCCTGTTGGAAAAGTATCATCCAAAACCAAAAGTAGTCAAATTAGATTTTTGAATATTATTCATACTTTTTTCAAAACAGAATTATAGTATATTCTACCAGCGTCCCTAATTAGCTAAAATCCTTAAAACAAATTTATAATAGATTAACGAATTGATTTTCTAAGAAAATAACTCATTACTACCTAAGCTTCTTCGAAAATAGCTGTGTTGAAAATATTAATCCACTAATTACTTGCGTACACACAAATACACTGATCCTGACTGATCCAACCAATCACAAACTCTCATTCCTTAATTGCTTTCAACTTGTTATTCAGGTAGATTATAGCTTTGCTTTAAATAACTCGAGATTTTAGAATCGGGACATCAGAAGCAAAGAAGTCGTCTTATAGTATTCATTATAGTTTTCACTAAATTCTTTCAACAAAATGACAACGCAGAAATTACAAGTGTTCTATCATCATCACCAAAGGAAACGGAGTCGTGATGAAGATTCATTTTCAACGGATTCATACTTGGAAGCTGACACACAAACAAATCCAGAAAAAAAGCAGAGGAAACTCGACACCACCAGCCCTTCACAGATGAAAAAAATCAAAACAGAGAAAGCGATTGATGAATTACGATTAAGGATTCAGCGTATTAATTTAAATGACAATGTTAAAGAAGACAGCAAAACTGTGGTGAAAATTGATCAAAGCCCAACAAAATCCAAAAAAGACACATCTGCAGAATACGATAAGCCTGCCAAAATTACCGACCAAAGGATAAAGTTACCATCGAAAAAACTTGGCAGAAACAAGAAACTAAAGGATATTTATATCGATGATGAATGGGCTATATACGATGAAGCCAACTTGAATTTATGTGAATTTGCTATGAGGAAATTTAAAAAGCAATAAACTCTAGTTTATATTTGGATATATGTACGATTTTTTAAGTTTTTTAAATAAAAAAACTATTAAAATAAAAAGACCTTTTTCAATTATAATAAAGCATCCGATTATAAAATTGAAATATTTTCTATCATAGGAAATAGGTTAATTTTTCCAAGGTATTTGATCATGACCAGAAATATTAAAATTCCTCCTTTTCTTCAGTTTTTTCCAGATGTTGTAATCTAAAGGTGATTCGGCATAATTGTCAACCAAAGTTGTATTTTTTTTCCAATAAATTGTAACGTTATTCAAAAGAACTAACTTTCCTCTTAAAAACTCATTTTGACTTACTTAAAATATTTCGCTCATTTGCTTCATAACTCAAAAATTCAAGATCTGAGTTAGCTGCAAAAATGTTAGTAAAATTGCTTGTCCTCTACTCTTTTAGCGCAACATTCTTTGATATATCTCTTTAATTTCACACAAAAGTTTTGTTTTTGTTTAAAAAAAATTGGCAGGTTCTTTTTATTAGATTTGGTGGCAGTGAGGGGGTTAAAATTTTTCTGGCGAGAGTAATATGGCAAATCTACTACAATATTTCCAGAAATACTTTTTTTTAGTTGCGAAATGTTTAATTCTTTGAACTGTCACTACGAAGGTCTGGAATCGATTTCCAGCCGCTGCCACTCTTGCCAGAAATTGACAAATCTACAAAGAGTATCTCCTGTGGTAAATTTTTTCTCATCGTAGCCGTTTGGACACGGGACAATTCTGTTGATAATACGCATACAGGAATGTTTTATAGATGCAAGTCACTAAGCTCTAGTTTTCTACTAGCTATTGTTTTTTCTTTACTCTCTGATATAAAGACCGAAAACTAACACCGTCAATAGGTGGCACTCTTATCGAGAAAAATGCATAGTTATCCATTCTCAGTGTCAACCTTAGACACCCACTTTTGCCAAATAATCACAAATTCAATATTGCTTACTCCTCAAATATACCAACTTCGCTATTCATCTTTGAAATACCTAAATTCAGGTAATCTTTTTCGAATATTTTCCAAATTTCGTTTGATTTAACAAAGCGATTGAAATAATATATCTTAGAGCCAATAAATACCTGATACCTTTTTTTTCCATAAGATGATTCATTTCAAAGATTTCTTTTTAATGTACATATGTATGTATACGTACTTTGCACTAGTGTTTACCCACCCATTTATATGAAATTTATTTTTTACAAATCGTAATTGGGGGGTAAAAGATAAGATTGCAAAAATCTCAATCAGTCTTGGCAATTTTTTCGTTTTTATCGAATCAATTATTCTTAGCAGAAAAAAAAATATAGAAACATTTATCAATCGACCTGTTCATCTCTTCCTTTAAATCAAACAGTAAATGTATTACGATTAATTTAAACCCACTTCGATGCTTTCCTTTTCAATACATCCCCATTTGATTAAAGACAAAGTGACTTAGAAAGAAGCCTCGCCTCCCATCCCTTTTTGTCCTCCTACGTTGTCCTCCTCGGTGTCTCTAGAGTAAATTTTCCACTTCACTTATTTTTCATATAGCTTACTTACCCATAAAATCACCACTTTATTTACTTTCTTAATCAAAATATACTCGTTTTTCCGTTCGTTTGTTTGATGTTGTTGTTGTGATTCTTTCCACAGGTCTAGGATACCCGAAACCTCTAACCACAGGAAAAGAATACTTTTTCAATATTGTGAAAGAAAAATAAAACCCTGGAGCAACCGAAAACCAACCGCAAATCATCAGAGAGCTGAAGTTCTACACCCACTCCTTCACCTCTTCATTCGGTCAGAACCAGAAGCCAACTGACTGACTGACTGACTGGCTGATAGAGTTGACGTCGACGAAGAAAAAAAGAAAGCTTAAAAAAAACGACAACAACGTCGACAGCAATGAACGTAATGCGTAAATTACGTGGCGGTGGTGCCAACAACGTTGGTGCCACCACAAACACCACCGCAGCTAATTCCACAACATCTAACACAACCAATGCCATCGTCACTGCTGCAAGTGATGATCCAGTCACAGAATCGCGCACTCAACTCAGCCTAATGCACCTGAAGAAGCTCTTCAATGAGTACACCCATCCCAAAGAGGCACTCAGCGAACATGAACGAGATCAGAAACTATACAACATGCTTCCATTGTTCTGCAAGGTATAGTTTGAAAACCGGCAGCTATAGCAGCTCTGGGGAAAACTCATTTCCTTTATTAGCTTCCGCTTTGACTCCTTTTCTTCTTTCAAATGAATAGGTATTTAGTACATGTCCCTCATCGGATATGAGTGAAAAATTCTGGGACGTGGTTGCATTCTGTCAGCAAGTTGCTCGTCTCATGGTTGCGGAAATCCGCAAGAGAGCCTCCAATCAGAGCACCGAAGCAGCATCAATTGCTATTGTTAAATTTCTGGAAATCGAAACCAGCGAGGAAACGAGCAGCGGTTGGATGTTATTGTCAACATTGAATTTACTAGCAAATGGTGATGTTTCCCTCATTCAGGTGAGCAAAAGCATAAAACATGATGGAATCTCTTGTTTGAGTATTGTTTTTCTTTTTTATTTTAGGTAATGACTGCAGCTGCTGTACCGTCGACTCTGGTAAAATGCCTGTACTTGTTCTTTGATTTGCCTGAAGTCACGGAGGACCCTCCAACTGAGAATGGAGAAGCAATTAGTGATTTCAATGCCATAGAAAGAAGAACACTGCTTCAGAAGATATTCGTACAACTTCTAGTCAAACTTTGCTCATATCCATATCCAGCTGAGGAGCTGGCTAGAATGGATGATTTGACATTGCTATTCTCAGCCATAACATCGCCTTGTCCCATGCATAATGTTGTATGGAGAAAGAGTGCTGCAGAAGTGTTAACTACTCTGTCCCGACACGGATTGAAAGATGGAGTCGTTAGTTATATACATTGTAAGTTGGAGTTGATAGTTTATGTTTTGGAATTTCTCACAAGCCCGAGTTCTTTTTTTTTTTTAATTTTTAGCCAAAGGATGCATGGCACTTTGTGTAGATAACATGCAACGCCTGACGGATGCCAATCCTCTAGAAATAGTGGAAATGTTTGTCACGGTGTTTTGTTTTTTAAAAGATTCTAGTCAAGTATCGCAGATATTGTTGGACGACTTTAAAGCCTCCCAAGGATATCTGTTTCTCAGTGAATTTTTGCTCAAGTAAGTATTGAAGCTTTATTAATTAAAATTAATATAATTCCAAAAATTATTTTAACTAATTAGAGAATTTATTCAATATTGATTTAAATTCATTTTAATGTCTGGACGATAACATCTTCCTTTCCATACTGTGTTAGCCTAAGAACTTCAGTAAAAAAAAAACTCAAATATAAAAATAGGGTAGTGGCAGTAGCCGGATTTTACCGAAACCACTTTTCAAACATTCCTTCCGCCAGTAAGAACCACCTGTGAAATTTTCATCGATATCACTAAAAAAAACCTCTACGATGCATCGCTTATTAATTTTAATTTTTCCACGATTCTGACCCAGCATTATTACCATTTATACAAGCCTTAAATTTGTTTTAATGTGTGATCCTGTCAGCCTTAAAAATACTTGAATTATTAAACTATATCTAATAAAAAATTAAAAATAATTTTCCAGATTTGAAAGTGATCGCACTCGTTCCATAGAAGTGCAAGCGGCTATTCGCAACCTCGTTCTAATGATCTCATCGCTATGCATGTGTGGTTTTGTTGAACTTCGACCTCCACCAGCACAAGCAAACACACTATTTAAAATGCAAAATTTCCAAATGCCGCAAGCTACATCGCGTGAGACTTGTGTGCGTAATATATACGCCTTCCAGGTGCTGCAAACTGTGTTCCTTAAATCCACATCACCAACACTTTGTTGTACAATTCTGGATGCAATTTCACGAGTTTATCATTCAGAAAATGCAAACTATTTTATATTGGACTCAGAGAACACACTCAGTCAATTTACGGAAAAAATCCATCAAAAAGGACCACAAATCCAGGAGAAATTCTTCGATTTGCTGGAATTCATTGTGTTCCAGTTGAATTTTGTTCCTTGCAAGGAATTGATATCATTATCGTTGCTCCTTAAAAACAATCATTCGACATCGTGTAGTATATTGTGTTTGAAGACATTGTTGAATATTTTGCGACACAACAATGTCTTCAAGGATGTCTATCGGGAAGTTGGAATTCTGGAAGTCTTTGTTACCTGCTTGATGAGGTATTCGGACTATGTGCGAAAGATAACCAATGATGATGAGAATATGGAAGTTGATGTGGGAGATAACCAAAGTGATTTGTTAGGAAAACATGTGCTAGAGGCCTTGACAATCCTCCTTGCAGGAAGCAATAATAATGCAAATGTTTTTCGTGAGTGTGGTGGAGCCAAGTGTGTTCATGAGCTTGTCAAATTCAAGCATTGCCGACATCAGACTCTCGGAATAATTCGTGAATTAATCCTGTCTACTGGAGGAGACGATGATATGCTGTTCATCTTGAGTGTGATGCACTCAGTTCCAGCCTACCAGGTCGAATTCAAGATACAAATACTAAATATGCTTCTGGGATGTCTGAAAGACAGTCATCGGACCCGAACGGTGTTTAGAAAAGTCGGTGGATTCGTGTATCTGACAAGTGTTTTTGTCTCACTCGATGGAAAACTGAATGACAACCTTGAAGAGAACACTGCAGACCTTGGAATAACCCAGGATGATCTTATTTTACTTCTACAAATAGTCTGTCAGACTTTAGCCACTGCAATGCGATTCGAACCGGCCAATGCCAAGTTCTTTCATCATGAAATCTGTACAGCCTCCTTGTGTGAGACTCTGAGACTGTTGGGATGCTTTACCAGTGGCACGGAGCTGACTGATATATTTGGTGAATTCAAGGCTGACGGGGAAGTGCAGCGATACTTTCATGAAGTATTCAGTGGAGAGATTCTATATTTCAATTTTCGAGAGACTGTTCCAAGATCTTTGTCGTATGTGTGTGTTGTTTATCGACTTCTCTACAGCATCGCATTGGACAACTTTGAGCAACCTAATCTCAACGGAGTGATCAATCTGTTTGTGGATCAAACCTTGCGATCACCAAGTCAGGAACTTCCAACGCAGCATCCGAATATGTTAAATCTATCACAGCCCAATCCAGAACCAAGGATTGTTCATCCAGGTGTGGTCATTTGCATGCTTCAGCTGCTGCCTTCAGTTGGACATTCCACGGAGCAGGCAAAAGCTATGAATCTGCAAGTGTATCTATCCGAGATCATCAAGAGTTTGGTAAGAAGCGAGAGAAATCAGCAGATTATGTGTGACTACGGATTGGCTGGACATTTGCTGAAAATCGGCCGAGGGGCATTGAGTGAAGAGGACAATCCCCTGCATGTTCCACTGCAGTATATTCTCGAACGATTGGCCGCACAGGCTCTTCAGCCGACCGAATTGAGGGAATTCCTTCGTCTCGGAGCACCTTTGTCATGTGCGGACATAAATCTGGATAAACCTTACTGCATGGGAGGCCCAGTACCACTTACCAGAATCAAGACTTTGGTTTCAATGACAACTCCGAGAGATTTCCGTGCACATGGATCGAGTACATTGCCCCCATTTGTTGAAATGGATATGTCAGCTGAAGGATTTGGATGTCTCTACTTGCCCAGTTTAGCGCCTCAAGCAGCAGCCAACAGTGGAGGAACAATTGATTCGTCTACGATTGGAGGAATCGGTGCTGGTGATCGGATATTTCCACCACAGACGGGTCTTACATTCTCCACTTGGTTTTGTGTAGAAAAGTTCTCTGATCCAAAGACGGATCCACATTGCGTTAGGCTGTTGACGCTTGTAAGGACCATCAATAACCCACGGGAAGAAAATTTGGTCTGTTTGTCAATTCTTTTGTCAGCTAGGGATAAGGCAATCGTCGTCTCTACACAAGAGACTCTCGTTACTCCAAGCAAAAGTAAGTTTTTTTTCCATGAATCTCTGATTAGAGACTAATTTTGTTTATGTAGATCTTGGAGATTGGGAACCAGAAGGCTCTGAC
The DNA here is from genome assembly GCA_963931855.1 of Philhelius festivus. Taxonomy (NCBI): domain Eukaryota; kingdom Metazoa; phylum Arthropoda; class Insecta; order Diptera; family Syrphidae; genus Philhelius; species Philhelius festivus. The sequence goes on along the minus strand of OZ007555.1, from coordinate 4,302,431 downwards.
GACGGAAATGCAAGGATATGGTGTCCAGATCTATTACACGAAGGTCAATGGCATAATTTGGTTGTTGTGCTCAACAGAGCAGTGCTAAAGAACTCCAGTTTGTCTCTTTATTTGGATGGAACTGTGTGTATTTTTTTTTTTTTGGAACTTTATAACAGAGATTTTATTTTTTTTATTTTCTTCCAGCCAATGCACACCCAAAAACTCCATTATATCTCACAAAATCCTGGAGCTGGTTCGGCGAATCTTGCTGTTGCCAGTCAAGTATTCGGGTACATTGGAACTCCACCCATTTGGAGGAGATATTCACGTCTGTGTTGGAAGCAGGGTGTTTGTCATTTAATCGAGGATGTTCTTCAACAACAAACCGTTCAGACAATTTACAATTTGGGACCGCATTATATGGGTTCTCTGCAAGCACCACAGATTGGCAAACAAAATGAACCTCTGAATCCATTGGTGTCCGAGGATAAAGTTTTGCTAGGTTTGAATGCCAAAGCTGTGTCACAATTGACTTTGGTAAAAATTCGCAAAGTCTATAGCAGAACGGATAATAAGTCGATAGCTAAGCAGCTGGGAATGAACTCACATGAGAATGCAACCCCGATTAAGTGAGTTCTTTTTTATTTTATTTTTTATGAAACAGCCCTAACCTTTCATTTGTTTGTTTTTGTCCAGAATTCTTCACAATTCTGCTGGTCATTTAGCTGGTGCCGGCCGTTCACTCGGGGGAGTTGTAGTCGGCTACCTTGGAGTGCGAGTCTTCAGTCCACATCCAGTCTCAGCTATGATTGACACCGTTGGTGGCTGTAACGTTCTCCTGGGAATCATAGCCATGGCTCAAGATGTTGAAAGCCTCTATGCCGGTGTTAAAGCTCTCACTTGTGTTGTCCGTAGCAATCGTGCTGCACAAAGTGAAATGGATCGCAAACGCAGCTATCAAACTTTGGGCATGTTTTTCAAGAAGAAAAAGAACCTCCTTAACTCACACATATTGCATTTAACTTTTGGTCTTGTTGGCACTGTTAATAGTGGTCAGGATATGGCAGCCATTCCAAATATAACCGCATTCCAGGATTTACTCTGTGATTTGGAAATCTGGCATGGAGCTCCCAATGGGCTGTTGAGATCATTGTTGGAGCATTTGTTAGAACTCGCTGTTGAATCGAATGAAAAGAAACAAAATGTCAAAATCATGAGAGATCTGCAGCTATTGAATAAGCTGCTGAATATAATTACCGATATCAATGATCATTCTACACGAGAGATCCTCTTCTCGTTGGTCGAGACGCTGTTGGGTGGTCAACCAAGACATAGTGATCTTCTTTTATTCGGACAGTATATCGCTGCAAAGCTCCCCAAGTGCGATCAGCCAGAGCGATCGGTGATCTTGCCATCGATGGCAAAGAAGGATGGAGATGACCTCATCGCCCAGAATATTTATCTAAGGAATCGATGTCTGTCGCTCCTCCATGGACTTCTCTTCACACCGAGAAACACTGTGAATTATATAATATGCGATGACATCTCCAAGACTCTCGGTATGGATTGGCTACTGCTGTTTATGCAGCCGCATGTTCATTTCACCTCGGTGATCATAGCTGTCAGGATATTAGTGGTGGTCTGTGCAAATGAATGTTTCTTAGCACGTTTCCGTGACAGCACACACAATGGAGGATATTTAAGATTCACCGAACTAATTTCACAAAAGAAGAGCATCTGTCTGGGAGGACCTCAGCTCGGTTCAGGAGGATCAGCTACTAATGGTGGGGTTATAGTATCGTCATCAAATCCAAACACTCAACTCCCGTCTCAGATCGCTGGAGAAGTTCGAACTTCTGTTCTACATGTTCCTGGCTTTCAAATCCTCGAATGGCTGCTTCAACATCATTTAGATGTTCCAGAACTGTATTTTCTGATCACAGCTCTTATAATGGGACAACCCGTAAAGCTTTTGGCTTCTGAGCATACAAAGTTTGACTTGGATCGGGTGTGGGCATTCCTATGGGGAACTCCAGTTTCTCATGCATCTGCATCTTGTGTTACTCCAAAGATGAACGTCTGTCCCGAGGCAGTGTGTGTACTGCTTGGAATGGTTCGAGCGATTGTTCACACCGCCGAAACAGCTGATTGGCTAAAGAGTCATCCAGAGACCATAATTCAGCTCCTATTCTCGCTCTATCAAAATCTTCCTGACTTCATGCCGGTCATGATGTCGGGAGATGTTGTGAGCTCTCTGGTTGCAGTCTTGTTCCCGATGGCCAAAGATGGTGGAGCAGACTCTGAGCCAAACAGTGGAACATCTACACCAACTGATAGTTCCGGCTGCTATGTTGTCCACTCGCCAATTTCGATGACGCCACATGTTACCCTGACAATTCATCCCGTACGAAAGTTCGTCATTGATTTCTTGCGGGTGATTGTCGTTGATTCCCTGAGTCTATCAATGCATGGTAAATCTACTCCTGTTGTTGATCTCGTCTTGGATGCATCGCCAGAAACTGCTGATATGAGACATCAAGTGGAATACCAAACTGAAATAATCACAGCTTTAGTGGATCATCTTTTGGCAGCTGATGTTCTAGTGGGCGAACAGGCGGCTCTTCCCATTGTGCCTTTGCTGCAATCCCATGTCCAGAACATAGCTCCAAACGTATTCTATTTTACTGCTCGTGTTGTTGACAAAATGTGGCAGGGATGCTTACAGAAAAATCCGCATGATATATTTGATTTTGTTATCAAACTGATTGCCCAGGCGAAACGTCGATCATCGGCTTTGTCTTTGGAACAACTCCATCACTCTCTGAATCGTTCTATTTTGTATCTCTTGTCTAGACCCACGGAAGCGATCACAGAGCAGATGTCTGTTCTTGAAGCTCTGCACAAAATCATCACACATCGTTTATTAATCTTTGGAGCTGGAAATCATGAATTGGAATTCATTGGATGTCTGACTTATTGCCTCCTGCAACTGACCGCTGACATGAAGATCATTCTAGAGCCTTCGACAAGTAGAAGTACAACTTGGCACGTGAATCCTCAAGTAGACGTGATCGAACCACGTGACGATCATTTGAATCAGCTGCAAGGAAGAAACTTAATTGTGGGAGCAGCTTTCCGGGTCTGGGAGGAGCTATACGTTTGCAAGAAACCGGCAATTGAAGAGGTGTTCAAGATTACCTTAACTGCTCCACCAAACAACTCGAAGGCTCCCGATTTGCAGACGACCCGGGAACAAGTTATGGAAGTTGCCTCGAAGCTGTGGTTCAACTATGTAGACACCGAGCGAAAGGCTTCATATCGAATTCCATGGGAAATTCACAATCAAATCCAATCGAAGATTCAGAAAGTGACGGGAGGTTTGACCCGACTTGCCAGCCGAAGCAAAGTCAAGAAGGATGAGTTGGTGCGCATTAAGTCTACTATGAGCAAGGAGAGTGCCTTTGAATGTACAGCTATTCATGTTCAGCTGATTAAGGATTTGTGGGAGATGCGATGCAAACAATATACCCAAATGATTCAACACACCCAGCGTTATGTGTTCCAGGACTGGATTCAATCTGAAACAGAATTGACACGAGAACGTGGCCTTTGGGGCGCTGAAGGGGTATCTACTCTTGATAAGTGGATGTTAGACACGACAGAGGGGCCACATCGTATGCGCAAAAAAACTATGCGAAATGATTTGTTCTACTTGCAATATCCATATCGACCTGGTATTGATTTACCGGACAATCGTCAATTAAAATATAAAGTTGCCACAAGTTTTGATAGCAAAATCTACTTCACCCATTGCCAATTGCCGCCGAGGATTCTATGTGAGACGGAGAGTATGATCCAGCATGGTCCGGATAATAGATCGTCAACTGAGTGTGCTTCGAATGGAACTCCACCGCAAAGTCCCACGGGAGAGCAGCCGGGAAAGTTGGCAGGTATTGTGGCCACCCAAGAGTCAGTGGACGGAACGATTGTTGGAGAAGATCTCGATGAAGAGGAGGAAGATATGTCTATGGTGTCAGATAACGAGACGTTCTTGCGATTGCTTGAAGAGCAGGAGAAAATCTCCTATATGTTCCGGTGTGCTAGAATTCAAGGTTTAGACACTACCGAAGGGCTTCTGTTGTTCGGCAAGGAACACTGCTACATTGTAGATGGGTTCACTTTGCTAAAGAATCGAGAAATTCGCGATATTGATACTCTGCCGGCCGGAACGTATGATCCAATTATACCGAACTCTGGAGGAACAACAAGAACACAGAAGATGAAGCAGTGTTCGAAGTTCTCCTACGAGGAGATCCGTGAGGTCCATAAGAGAAGGTATCTCTTGCAGCCAATTGCCTTAGAGGTCTTTTCCGAGGATGGACGAAATTATTTGCTCAGTTTCCCAAGGAAAGTTAGGAATAAGGTGAGTCTTGTATATTGTATTTGTTGCATAGATTCAACATTGGACATTTGTTTTAGGTCTACCAAAGATTCATGTCGCATGCAACAGCCATTTCTGATAATGCTCAGCTATCAGTTGCAGGACAAAAACGAACAGCTAGTGTTGAACAGACATCAGGGATATTTAGCAGTTTGATTGGAGAAACTTCTGTTACACAGCGATGGGTGGTAGGTTTGAAAAAAAATATTATTGAAAGTGTGGTAAATTAGAAAATTCGTATTTTTTTTTTGCAGCGTGGAGAAATATCAAATTTCCAGTACTTGATGCATTTAAATACTCTTGCGGGAAGATCATACAATGATCTAATGCAGTATCCCGTCTTCCCCTGGATTCTAGCTGATTATGATTCGGAAGAGCTAGATCTTACAAATCCGAAAACTTTTAGAGATTTTTCAAAACCTATGGGCGCCCAATCGGAAGAGAGACTGGAACAGTTCCTGAAGAGGTTTAAGGTAAGTCGCAATTATTATTCTCCTCGTTAAGACAATGAAAGTACTCCGATTAAAAAAGAGGCCGGATGATTCGAGAAGTAATTCGAACATTTTAGTAAAATGTAAAAATAAACGTGTTAATGTAGTAAAGTTAAGTCCAACAAGGCATCTGGCCGCAGTTCAGCAAGACCTAGCAATCATTTTGAACAGGAAAACAGTTGAATGTGATCTTTGCTTTAATTCCAAAACACACTGAACTTACATATACAGGGTGATTGGCATAAGGTGTGACAAAAAGCTAGAGCGTGTAGGTTGGACTTAGACAAGAAAAAAATCGTATGGGAGGGGGGGGTCTATTTCCCCCCGTTTAGGCGGGAGGGGCAATTTAAGAAAAAAATCACTTAAAACAGAAAAAAAATTATTAAAAAATAACGGTAATACCTACAGAGTAATGCTATAGCATTTTAAAAAGCCAGAAATACATTCTTTAATTTTGTTTTTAAATAAAGTTGTTCGAGTGCATAGTTTTTGAAAAATTATTTTTCAAAATCAAAATTTTGAAAAAAAAAAATGAAAAAATTTTTTTTAAACAATTTTTTTTCAAAATTTTACGTAATTAAGTATTATTTTTGTATTCAATATTCAATGCTCTTATTAATTTTTGATCAAACACAAAAAACCGGATGTCAAAATGTTTTGTAGTTTTTGAGAAAATCAAAAATAACAAAAACTACTTTTGTTCTAAGAAAAGCCTTTTATTTTAGTTTTTATACGTTTTTGGATTCTTAGGTGAATTTACGATTGAAAGGATTAACTTTCTTTTTAATTTTTTTTTACTTATAAACATACAATATCTAATGTGACAAAGTACTGGATTAACCATATTTCACACATTTTTTCATTGAGAACACCTGCGTGAGAGCATTGGTTTAAAATTGACCTGCCACTTTTTTATTATGATGGGGTGCATTTACGAAAAAAAGGATTAACTTTTTTTGTAAATTTTTTTTATTATCAGTCTTATAAGCATACAATAAAGTGACAAAGTACTGGATTAACACATTTTTTCATTGAGAACACCTGCGTGAGAGCATGGATTAATATTAACCTGCGAATGTTTTTTAAATAATTTTTTGTAATAAGCTTTAGTTAAAAAATAGTTAAAAATTTAAATAAACAGTAATTATGTATTTTATCTAAATATGCATGTATTTCTTATTTTAATTGATTTCAAGATTCAGGAACATTCTTGTTCTTATTTCGCAATTGCACTTTTCTGTCACTAGTTAGGACGTGTAACGTTGCATTATTTAAAAAACATTCGCAGGTCAATATTAATCCAATGCTCTCACGCAGGTGTTCTCAATGAAAAAATGTGTGAAATATGGTTAATCCAGTACTTTGTCACATTAGATATTGTATGTTTATAAGACGATAATTAAAAAAAAATTAAAAAGAAAGTTAATCCTTTCAATCGTAAATTCACCTAAGAATCCAAAAACGTATAAAAACTAAAATAAAAGGCTATTCTTAGAACAAAAGTAGTTTTTGTTATTTTTGATTTTCTCAAAAACTACAAAACATTTTGACATCCGGTTTTTTGTGTTTGATCAAAAATTAATAAGAGCATTGAATATTGAATACAAAAATAATACTTAATTACGTAAAATTTTGAAAAAAAATTGTTTAAAAAAAATTTTTTCATTTTTTTTTTCAAAATTTTGATTTTGAAAATTAATTTTTCTAAAACTGTTCACTCGAACAACTTTATTTTAAAACAAAATTAAAGAATGTATTTCTGGCTTTTCAAAATGCTATAGCATTACTCTGTAGGTATCACCGTTATTTTTTAATAATTTTTTTTCTGTTTTAAGTGATTTTTTTCTTAAATTGCCCCTCCCGCCTGAACGGGGGGAAATAGACCCCCCCCTCCCATACGATTTTTTTCTTGTCTAAGTCCAACCTACACGCTCTAGCTTTTTGTCACACCTTATGCCAATCACCCTGTATAGAATTGAATATTAAATTTTTTTATATAAATTTGTCTTAATCTCAGGAATGGGACGATCCGCATGGCGAAACACCACCCTATCACTATGGCACCCATTACAGCTCGGCAATGATTGTTTGTTCCTATTTGGTTCGTTTAGAACCATTCACCCAGCATTTTCTTCGTTTGCAAGGTGGTCATTTTGATTTAGCCGATCGTATGTTTCATAGCATCAAAGAAGCCTGGCTATCAGCCTCAATCTATAATATGGCTGACGTCAAAGAATTGATACCTGAATTTTTCTACCTCCCTGAGTTTGTAACGAATTCAAATAATTTCGATTTGGGTAGGTTTTTTTACGAAATTCAAAGTCTCCCAAAAGTTATAGATAATCATTTTTTTCTGTAAACCAGGTTCAAAACAGAATGGCGATACCCTCAACCATGTTATTCTCCCTCCATGGGCCAAACAGGATCCCAGAGAATTCATTAGGGTGCATCGGAGTGCCTTAGAGTGTGATTATGTCAGTCAGAATTTACATTTGGTATGTTTTATGAATTTGTCTCTTCTTTGGAATTTGGTGTCTTACTTTATGTTTTAGTGGATTGATTTAATATTTGGATGTAAACAACAAGGACCTGCAGCTGTGGAGGCAGTCAATGTATTTCATCATTTGTTTTATGAAGGAAACGTTGATATTTACAAGTGAGTGCTATTTTAGTCCTTTAGAGTTTACATGAATCTCCTCTCGCTTCTTTTAGCATTGATGATCCGCTCAAAAAGAATGCAACAATTGGATTCATCAACAATTTTGGTCAGATACCCAAACAGCTCTTCAAGAAGGCTCATCCAGCCAAAAAAATGGGCAATTCTCGACACTCAGTGATTGATCCAGGTCCATTGATTGGAAACACAACAGTCCTTCAGTCCGACAGGCTCTTCTTCCATAATCTCGATAATTTAAAACCAAGTTTGCAACCAATTAAAGAACTGAAGGGTCCTGTAGGACAAATCCTACAGCCCGATAAGACTGTCTTTGCTGTGGAACAGAATAAAGTTATGATGCCGCCGTCATACACGAAGTACATAGCTTGGGGGTTTGCCGATCATTCGCTGAGAATTGGTTTGTATGATTCTGATAAGGCATCTTTCGTGTCCGAGGCTGCTGCACAAAATTCAGGAGAAATTCTCTGCTGTGCCTGTCCGAATTCCAAGATGATCATTACTGCTGGCACAAGTTCGGTGGTAACCATTTGGAAATTTGATGCCAACAAGAAGACTCTTATTGTGCGAAATTCTCTGCATGGTCACACAGACGCAGTCACGTGTCTGGCAGCTAGTGCAGCTTACAATGTCATTGTATCGGGTTCAAGAGACGGAACTGCAATCGTATGGGACATGTCGAGGTTTACCTTTGTTCGACAACTGCGAGGACATGTAGGAGTGGTTGCTGCTGTGGCCATCAATGAACTCACGGGGGATATTGCCACCTGCTCTGCAACATGGCTGCACGTTTGGTCCATTAATGGAGATGCCTTAGCGACTGTCAATACTAGTGTAGGAAGTGCCGATCGCATGCAACAGATTTTGTGTGTTGCATTCTCACAAATTCGTGAATGGGATCAACAGAATGTAATCATTACTGGTTCCACTGATGGAGTGGTTAGGGTGAGTTTTTGCATCTTTTTGTGAAATCCTTAAAATAAATAAAATATTCTTACATCGCTTACAGATGTGGTCTCTGGAGTATTCGCAAGTTCCGCTTGAAAGAAAACTTAAAAGATGTGCTGAGGTGTCATCTCAAGACAAAGTACCCGAAAAGGATGAAAAAGAAGCTTCGACAGTTGAAGCTGCAAAGAAATTGGATTTGTTCAAACAAATGAAAAGTATGTCGTCCAATGAAGGAAATGGTGAGCTTTTATATTTTCAGAGCCTTAAATTACTTTACAAAACAAACTTAATTTAAATAATTCTAGAAATAGCTAAATCTGCTTCGGAGAGTAGTATATCAGAAGGATGTGATCTCTCCGACAAATCAACCAAATCCCAGGATTCAGATAAGAAGTTAGATGATTTGGGAAATGTAGAAAGAAGGAAAAGTAGTTTGGCGGGAACAAAGTCTCTGCATGAAATGAAATCATCGACGGTGGATGAGACTCGATCGGCAGCCTTAGATAGATCTGAAAGTACAGGTAAGACAAAAAAATTTAAATTAGCTATTGCACAAATATAATAGTTTAACATAAAATGCTCAGGCCCAGTTACACACTTCCAGTAAGTGACACCTAAGTGGCAACCACCTTATGAGACTTGAGTGTCATTTATTCAAGTAAGTGTACAGGTACACTGTGGAACTGGGCTTCAGCGGAAGTTTTTTTATTTAAGATTTTTAAATTTAAGATATTTGCATTGAACTTAAATAGTTTTGAGGTGACGAGCCTTAGAACTAATTTAAATCTCAAATAAAAATTGTCTCCCCATTTTAATTTGTTATAGTTGAAAAAAGTAATCTTGAAGATCGTGCGATACGTCCAAGCAAATCAGACACAAGTATTACCGAGTCATTTGTTGTGGTTGATAATGATCAACGGAATAAAAATGATAATTTATTACGAAAAGGTTAGTTGGATATATTATTTTAAATTTTATTTTTAAAATAATTCATTATATTTTTCAGGATTTAGATGGAATCGGCAGTTAATGTTTAGATCAAAACTAACAATGCATACGGCTTATGATAGGAAAGATAATGCTGAACCAGCTAGTATAACAGCATTAACTGTTTCCAAGGATCACAAGATTTTATATATTGGTAAGTGGTTTTACTTTTAATTTGGTTCGTTAGCATTTTTATTGATTACACGTAACATACTTTCCAGTAATAACTAACTCGACCATAGAGTTTTAACTATTGCTATACTAAACCCGTTTTATTCACTTTCCGTGGTTAATATATTTCATTGTTCATTGATTTCTTATCACATGGCCCTTTGTGCAGGTACCGTTCTTTTTCGCCCATAAAGTACTTCACAGTTTGTTACCTATAATGAAATGGGTTATAATCTTCTCAAATCTTTTTAAAAACACTCAGAAACTTTTGGTTTTTAATACTGGATAACTCTTAAATAGTTGTTATGAATTATGTAAACCGCAACCATTTTCTGGGCTAGGTTGCGGAATTATCGGCATGAAAAAACGCATTCAGCTTTGGGTCGGGGAAATTTCACTAAAATCTCTTTGGATAGAAATATTTCGAGAACCAGACCTTGCAGGAGCTTCTGTTTTTTACCTGAAGAGAGCTCTTGCAAAGTTAACCAGGATTTTGGAAACCGCAACCCATTACAAGGCTTTGTTTTGGAAATATCGCCATCCAAAAACACTGTAAGGTATTGGGGTTCTAAAATCAGCTAAATAATTTGAAACGGGCGTATTTCGATAGCCCGACCACGCAGGGGCTTTTCGTTTGGATGTGTTTATATGTTAATTCGCTTTCAGTTCCCATATTCACATCCAAACCAAAAGCTCCTGCGCGATCAGGCTATCGAAATACGCCCATTCAAAGTTATTTAGCTGATTTTAGAACCCCCACTACCTTACAGTGTTTTTGGATGGCGATAGTTCCGCAACCAAGCTTTGGAATTGCTTTCGGTTTCCAAAATCCTGGTTAACTTTTCAAGAGCTATCCACAGGTAAGAACCAGAAGCTCCTGCGAGGTCTGGTTCTCGAAATATTTCTATCCAATGAGATTTTAGTGAAATTTCACCGACCCAACGCTGAATACGATTGCGATGGCGAGAATTACGCAACCTAGCCCAGAAAATGGATGTAATTATTTCGAAAACCAGACCTCACCGAAGCTTTTACTTTTCAATAATGGATAGCTCTTGAATTGATTTTTCGAATTTTGAGAACCGCAACCACTTTCTGGGTTAGGTTGCGGAATTATCGGCCATTAAAAACGTATTCAGCGTTGGGTCGGTGAAATTTCACTAAAATCTCATTGGATAGAAATATTTCGGGAACCAGACCTCGCGGGAGCTTCTGGTTTTTACCTGTGGATAGCTCTTTAAAAGCTAACCAGGATTTTGGAAACCGAAACCAATTCCAAGGCGGTTCCGGAACTAGCGCCATCCAAAAACACTGTAATGTAGTAGGGGTTCTAAAATCAGCTAAATAATTTTGAATAGGCGTATTTCGATAGCCGGACCACGCAGGGGCTTCTGGTTTGGATGTGAATATGTAAACTGAAAGCGAATTATCATATGAATGCATCCAAACCAAAAGCCCCTGCGTGGTCCGGCTATCGAAATACGCCCGTTTCAAAGTATTTAGCTGATTTTAGAACCCCAATACCTTACAGTGTTTTTGGATGGCGATAGTTCCGCAACCAAACTTTGGAATTGGTTTCGGTTTCCAAAATCCTGGTTAACTTTTCAAGAGCTATCCACAGGTAAGAACCAGAAGCTCCTGCGAGGTCTGGTTCTCGAAATATTTCTATCCAATGAGATTTTAGTGAAATTTCACCACCCAACGCTGAATACGATTGCGATGGCGAGAATTACGCAACCTAGCCCAGAAAATGGATGTAATTATTTCGAAAACCAGACCTCACCGAAGCTTTTACTTTTCAATAATGGATAGCTCTTGAATAGGTGTAATGAATTCTGAAAACCGCAACCATTTTCTGGGCTAGGTTGCGTAATTCTCGCCATCGCAATCGTATTCAGCGTTGGGTCGGTGAAATTTCACTAAAATCTCATCGGATAGAAATATTTCGAGAACCAGACCTCGCAGGAGCTACTGGTTTTTACCTGTGGATAGCTCTTTAAAAGCTAACCAGGATTTTGGAAACCGAAACCAATTCCAAGGCGGTTCCGGAACTAGCGCCATCCAAAAACACTGTAATGTAGTAGGGGTTCTAAAATCAGCTAAATAATTTAAAACGGGGGTATTTCGATAGCCGGACCACGCAGGGGCTTCTGGTTTGGATGTGAATATGGGAACTGAAAGCGAATTATCATATGAACGCGTCCAAACCAAAAGCCCCTGCGTGGTCCGGCTATCGAAATACGCCCGTTTCAAATTATTTAGCTGATTTTAGAACCCCAATACCTTACAGTGTTTTTGGATGGCGATAGTTCCGCAACCAAGCTTTGGAATTGGTTTCGGTTTCCAAAATCCTGGTTAACTTTTCAAGAGCTATCCACAGGTAAGAACCAGAAGCTCCTGCGAGGTCTGGTTCTCGAAATATTTCTATCCAATGAGATTTTAGTGAAATTTCACCACCCAACGCTGAATACGATTGCGATGGCGAGAATTACGCAACCTAGCCCAGAAAATGGATGTAATTATTTCGAAAACCAGACCTCACCGAAGCTTTTACTTTTCAATAATGGATAGCTCTTGAATAGGTGTAATGAATTCTGAAAACCGCAACCATTTTCTGGGCTAGGTTGCGTAATTATCAGCCATTGGAAACGTATTCAGCGTTGGGTCGGTGAAATTTCACTAAAATCTCATCGGATAGAAATATTTCGAGAACCAGACCTCGCAGGAGCTTCTGGTTTTTACCTGTGGATAGCTCTTGAAAAGCTAACCAGGATTGTGGAAACCGAAACCAATTCCAAGGCTTGGTTCCGGAACTAGCGCCATCCAAAAACACTGTAATGTAGAAGGGGTTCTAAAATCAGCTAAATAATTTTGAATGGGCGTATTTTGATAGCCGGACCACGCAGGGGCTTCTGGTTTGGATGTGAATATGGGAACTGAAAGCGAATTATCATATGAACGCGTCCAAACCAAAAGCCCCTGCGTGGTCCGGCTATCGAAATACGCCCGTTTCAAATTATTTAGCTGATTTTAGAACCCCAATACCTTACAGTGTTTTTGGATGGCGATAGTTCCGCAACCAAGCTTTGGAATTGCTTTCGGTTTCCAAAATCCTGGTTAACTTTTCAAGAGCTATCCACAGGTAAGAACCAGAAGCTCCTGCGAGGTCTGGTTCTCGAAATATTTCTATCCAATGAGATTTTAGTGAAATTTCACCCACCCAACGCTGGATACTATTGCGATGGCGAGAATTACGCAACCTAGCCCAGAAAATGGATGCAATTATTTCGAAAACCAGACCTCACCGAAGCTTTTACTTTTCAATAATGGATAGCTCTTGAATAGGTGTAATGAATTCTGAAAACCGCAACCAATTTCTGGGCTAGGTTGCGTAATTCTCGCCATCGCAATCGTATTCAGCGTTGGGTCGGTGAAATTTCACTAAAATCTCATCGGATAGAAATATTTCGAGAACCAGACCTCGCAGGAGCTACTGGTTTTTACCTGTGGATAGCTCTTTAAAAGCTAACCAGGATTTTGGAAACCGAAACCAATTCCAAGGCGGTTCCGGAACTAGCGCCATCCAAAAACACTGTAATGTAGTAGGGGTTCTAAAATCAGCTAAATAATTTAAAACGGGGGTATTTCGATAGCCGGACCACGCAGGGGCTTCTGGTTTGGATGTGAATATGGGAACTGAAAGCGAATTATCATATGAACGCGTCCAAACCAAAAGCCCCTGCGTGGTCCGGCTATCGAAATACGCCCGTTTCAAATTATTTAGCTGATTTTAGAACCCCAATACCTTACAGTGTTTTTGGATGGCGATAGTTCCGCAACCAAGCTTTGGAATTGGTTTCGGTTTCCAAAATCCTGGTTAACTTTTCAAGAGCTATCCACAGGTAAGAACCAGAAGCTCCTGCGAGGTCTGGTTCTCGAAATATTTCTATCCAATGAGATTTTAGTGAAATTTCACCACCCAACGCTGAATACGATTGCGATGGCGAGAATTACGCAACCTAGCCCAGAAAATGGATGTAATTATTTCGAAAACCAGACCTCACCGAAGCTTTTACTTTTCAATAATGGATAGCTCTTGAATAGGTGTAATGAATTCTGAAAACCGCAACCATTTTCTGGGCTAGGTTGCGTAATTCTCGCCATCGCAATCGTATTCAGCGTTGGGTCGGTGAAATTTCACTAAAATCTCATCGGATAGAAATATTTCGAGAACCAGACCTCGCAGGAGCTACTGGTTTTTACCTGTGGATAGCTCTTTAAAAGCTAACCAGGATTTTGGAAACCGAAACCAATTCCAAGGCGGTTCCGGAACTAGCGCCATCCAAAAACACTGTAATGTAGTAGGGGTTCTAAAATCAGCTAACTAATTTAAAACGGGGGTATTTCGATAGCCGGACCACGCAGGGGCTTCTGGTTTGGATGTGAATATGGGAACTGAAAGCGAATTATCATATGAACGCGTCCAAACCAAAAGCCCCTGCGTGGTCCGGCTATCGAAATACGCCCGTTTCAAATTATTTAGCTGATTTTAGAACCCCAATACCTTACAGTGTTTTTGGATGGCGATAGTTCCGCAACCAAGCTTTGGAATTGGTTTCGGTTTCCAAAATCCTGGTTAACTTTTCAAGAGCTATCCACAGGTAAGAACCAGAAGCTCCTGCGAGGTCTGGTTCTCGAAATATTTCTATCCAATGAGATTTTAGTGAAATTTCACCACCCAACGCTGAATACGATTGCGATGGCGAGAATTACGCAACCTAGCCCAGAAAATGGATGTAATTATTTCGAAAACCAGACCTCACCGAAGCTTTTACTTTTCAATAATGGATAGCTCTTGAATAGGTGTAATGAATTCTGAAAACCGCAACCATTTTCTGGGCTAGGTTGCGTAATTATCAGCCATTGGAAACGTATTCAGCGTTGGGTCGGTGAAATTTCACTAAAATCTCATCGGATAGAAATATTTCGAGAACCAGACCTCGCAGGAGCTTCTGGTTTTTACCTGTGGATAGCTCTTGAAAAGCTAACCAGGATTGTGGAAACCGAAACCAATTCCAAGGCTTGGTTCCGGAACTAGCGCCATCCAAAAACACTGTAATGTAGAAGGGGTTCTAAAATCAGCTAAATAATTTTGAATGGGCGTATTTTGATAGCCGGACCACGCAGGGGCTTCTGGTTTGGATGTGAATATGGGAACTGAAAGCGAATTATCATATGAACGCGTCCAAACCTGCATGGTCCGGCTATCGAAATACGCCCGTTTCAAATTATTTAGCTGATTTTAGAACCCCAATACCTTACAGTGTTTTTGGATGGCGATAGTTCCGCAACCAAGCCTTGGAATTGGTTTCGGTTTCCAAAATCCTGGTTAACTTTTCAAGAGCTATCCACAGGTAAAAACCAGAAGCTCCAGCGAGGTCTGGTTCTCGAAATATTTCTATCCAATGAGATTTTAGTGAAATTTCACCCACCCAACGCTGGATACTATTGCGATGGCGAGAATTACGCAACCTAGCCCAGAAAATGGATGCAATTATTTCGAAAACCAGACCTCACCGAAGCTTTTACTTTTCAATAATTGATAGCTCTTGAATAGGTGTAATGAATTCTGAAAACCGCAACCATTTTCTGGGCTAGGTTGCGTAATTCTCGCCATCGCAATCGTATTCAGCGTTGGGTCGGTGAAATTTCACTAAAATCTCATCGGATAGAAATATTTCGAGAACCAGACCTCGCAGGAGCTACTGGTTTTTACCTGTGGATAGCTCTTTAAAAGCTAACCAGGATTTTGGAAACCGAAACCAATTCCAAGGCGGTTCCGGAACTAGCGCCATCCAAAAACACTGTAATGTAGTAGGGGTTCTAAAATCAGCTAAATAATTTTGAATAGGCGTATTTCGATAGCCGGACCACGCAGGGGCTTCTGGTTTGGATGTGAATATGTAAACTGAAAGCGAATTATCATATGAATGCATCCAAACCAAAAGCCCCTGCGTGGTCCGGCTATCGAAATACGCCCGTTTCAAAGTATTTAGCTGATTTTAGAACCCCAATACCTTACAGTGTTTTTGGATGGCGATAGTTCCGCAACCAAACTTTGGAATTGGTTTCGGTTTCCAAAATCCTGGTTAACTTTTCAAGAGCTATCCACAGGTAAGAACCAGAAGCTCCTGCGAGGTCTGGTTCTCGAAATATTTCTATCCAATGAGATTTTAGTGAAATTTCACCACCCAACGCTGAATACGATTGCGATGGCGAGAATTACGCAACCTAGCCCAGAAAATGGATGTAATTATTTCGAAAACCAGACCTCACCGAAGCTTTTACTTTTCAATAATGGATAGCTCTTGAATAGGTGTAATGAATTCTGAAAACCGCAACCATTTTCTGGGCTAGGTTGCGTAATTCTCGCCATCGCAATCGTATTCAGCGTTGGGTCGGTGAAATTTCACTAAAATCTCATCGGATAGAAATATTTCGAGAACCAGACCTCGCAGGAGCTACTGGTTTTTACCTGTGGATAGCTCTTTAAAAGCTAACCAGGATTTTGGAAACCGAAACCAATTCCAAGGCGGTTCCGGAACTAGCGCCATCCAAAAACACTGTAATGTAGTAGGGGTTCTAAAATCAGCTAAATAATTTAAAACGGGGGTATTTCGATAGCCGGACCACGCAGGGGCTTCTGGTTTGGATGTGAATATGGGAACTGAAAGCGAATTATCATATGAACGCGTCCAAACCAAAAGCCCCTGCGTGGTCCGGCTATCGAAATACGCCCGTTTCAAATTATTTAGCTGATTTTAGAACCCCAATACCTTACAGTGTTTTTGGATGGCGATAGTTCCGCAACCAAGCTTTGGAATTGGTTTCGGTTTCCAAAATCCTGGTTAACTTTTCAAGAGCTATCCACAGGTAAGAACCAGAAGCTCCTGCGAGGTCTGGTTCTCGAAATATTTCTATCCAATGAGATTTTAGTGAAATTTCACCACCCAACGCTGAATACGATTGCGATGGCGAGAATTACGCAACCTAGCCCAGAAAATGGATGTAATTATTTCGAAAACCAGACCTCACCGAAGCTTTTACTTTTCAATAATGGATAGCTCTTGAATAGGTGTAATGAATTCTGAAAACCGCAACCATTTTCTGGGCTAGGTTGCGTAATTATCAGCCATTGGAAACGTATTCAGCGTTGGGTCGGTGAAATTTCACTAAAATCTCATCGGATAGAAATATTTCGAGAACCAGACCTCGCAGGAGCTTCTGGTTTTTACCTGTGGATAGCTCTTGAAAAGCTAACCAGGATTGTGGAAACCGAAACCAATTCCAAGGCTTGGTTCCGGAACTAGCGCCATCCAAAAACACTGTAATGTAGAAGGGGTTCTAAAATCAGCTAAATAATTTTGAATGGGCGTATTTTGATAGCCGGACCACGCAGGGGCTTCTGGTTTGGATGTGAATATGGGAACTGAAAGCGAATTATCATATGAACGCGTCCAAACCAAAAGCCCCTGCGTGGTCCGGCTATCGAAATACGCCCGTTTCAAATTATTTAGCTGATTTTAGAACCCCAATACCTTACAGTGTTTTTGGATGGCGATAGTTCCGCAACCAAGCTTTGGAATTGCTTTCGGTTTCCAAAATCCTGGTTAACTTTTCAAGAGCTATCCACAGGTAAGAACCAGAAGCTCCTGCGAGGTCTGGTTCTCGAAATATTTCTATCCAATGAGATTTTAGTGAAATTTCACCCACCCAACGCTGGATACTATTGCGATGGCGAGAATTACGCAACCTAGCCCAGAAAATGGATGCAATTATTTCGAAAACCAGACCTCACCGAAGCTTTTACTTTTCAATAATGGATAGCTCTTGAATAGGTGTAATGAATTCTGAAAACCGCAACCAATTTCTGGGCTAGGTTGCGTAATTCTCGCCATCGCAATCGTATTCAGCGTTGGGTCGGTGAAATTTCACTAAAATCTCATCGGATAGAAATATTTCGAGAACCAGACCTCGCAGGAGCTACTGGTTTTTACCTGTGGATAGCTCTTTAAAAGCTAACCAGGATTTTGGAAACCGAAACCAATTCCAAGGCGGTTCCGGAACTAGCGCCATCCAAAAACACTGTAATGTAGTAGGGGTTCTAAAATCAGCTAAATAATTTAAAACGGGGGTATTTCGATAGCCGGACCACGCAGGGGCTTCTGGTTTGGATGTGAATATGGGAACTGAAAGCGAATTATCATATGAACGCGTCCAAACCAAAAGCCCCTGCGTGGTCCGGCTATCGAAATACGCCCGTTTCAAATTATTTAGCTGATTTTAGAACCCCAATACCTTACAGTGTTTTTGGATGGCGATAGTTCCGCAACCAAGCTTTGGAATTGGTTTCGGTTTCCAAAATCCTGGTTAACTTTTCAAGAGCTATCCACAGGTAAGAACCAGAAGCTCCTGCGAGGTCTGGTTCTCGAAATATTTCTATCCAATGAGATTTTAGTGAAATTTCACCACCCAACGCTGAATACGATTGCGATGGCGAGAATTACGCAACCTAGCCCAGAAAATGGATGTAATTATTTCGAAAACCAGACCTCACCGAAGCTTTTACTTTTCAATAATGGATAGCTCTTGAATAGGTGTAATGAATTCTGAAAACCGCAACCATTTTCTGGGCTAGGTTGCGTAATTCTCGCCATCGCAATCGTATTCAGCGTTGGGTCGGTGAAATTTCACTAAAATCTCATCGGATAGAAATATTTCGAGAACCAGACCTCGCAGGAGCTACTGGTTTTTACCTGTGGATAGCTCTTTAAAAGCTAACCAGGATTTTGGAAACCGAAACCAATTCCAAGGCGGTTCCGGAACTAGCGCCATCCAAAAACACTGTAATGTAGTAGGGGTTCTAAAATCAGCTAACTAATTTAAAACGGGGGTATTTCGATAGCCGGACCACGCAGGGGCTTCTGGTTTGGATGTGAATATGGGAACTGAAAGCGAATTATCATATGAACGCGTCCAAACCAAAAGCCCCTGCGTGGTCCGGCTATCGAAATACGCCCGTTTCAAATTATTTAGCTGATTTTAGAACCCCAATACCTTACAGTGTTTTTGGATGGCGATAGTTCCGCAACCAAGCTTTGGAATTGGTTTCGGTTTCCAAAAGCCTGGTTAACTTTTCAAGAGCTATCCACAGGTAAGAACCAGAAGCTCCTGCGAGGTCTGGTTCTCGAAATATTTCTATCCAATGAGATTTTAGTGAAATTTCACCACCCAACGCTGAATACGATTGCGATGGCGAGAATTACGCAACCTAGCCCAGAAAATGGATGTAATTATTTCGAAAACCAGACCTCACCGAAGCTTTTACTTTTCAATAATGGATAGCTCTTGAATAGGTGTAATGAATTCTGAAAACCGCAACCATTTTCTGGGCTAGGTTGCGTAATTATCAGCCATTGGAAACGTATTCAGCGTTGGGTCGGTGAAATTTCACTAAAATCTCATCGGATAGAAATATTTCGAGAACCAGACCTCGCAGGAGCTTCTGGTTTTTACCTGTGGATAGCTCTTGAAAAGCTAACCAGGATTGTGGAAACCGAAACCAATTCCAAGGCTTGGTTCCGGAACTAGCGCCATCCAAAAACACTGTAATGTAGAAGGGGTTCTAAAATCAGCTAAATAATTTTGAATGGGCGTATTTCGATAGCCGGACCACGCAGGGGCTTCTGGTTTGGATGTGAATATGGGAACTGAAAGCGAATTATCATATGAACGCGTCCAAACCTGCATGGTCCGGCTATCGAAATACGCCCGTTTCAAATTATTTAGCTGATTTTAGAACCCCAATACCTTACAGTGTTTTTGGATGGCGATAGTTCCGCAACCAAGCCTTGGAATTGGTTTCGGTTTCCAAAATCCTGGTTAACTTTTCAAGAGCTATCCACAGGTAAAAACCAGAAGCTCCAGCGAGGTCTGGTTCTCGAAATATTTCTATCCAATGAGATTTTAGTGAAATTTCACCCACCCAACGCTGGATACTATTGCGATGGCGAGAATTACGCAACCTAGCCCAGAAAATGGATGCAATTATTTCGAAAACCAGACCTCACCGAAGCTTTTACTTTTCAATAATGGATAGCTCTTGAATAGGTGTAATGAATTCTGAAAACCGCAACCAATTTCTGGGCTAGGTTGCGTAATTCTCGCCATCGCAATCGTATTCAGCGTTGGGTCGGTGAAATTTCACTAAAATCTCATCGGATAGAAATATTTCGAGAACCAGACCTCGCAGGAGCTACTGGTTTTTACCTGTGGATAGCTCTTTAAAAGCTAACCAGGATTTTGGAAACCGAAACCAATTCCAAGGCTTGGTTCCGGAACTAGCGCCATCCAAAAACACTGTAATGTAGAAGGGGTTCTAAAATCAGCTAAATAATTTTGAATGGGCGTATTTCGATAGCCGGACCACGCAGGGGCTTCTGGTTTGGATGTGAATATGGGAACTAAAAGCGAATTATCATATGAATGCATCCAAACCAAAAGCCCCTGCGTGGTCCGGCTATCGAAATACGCCCGTTTCAAATTATTTAGCTGATTTTAGAACCCCAATACCTTACAGTGTTTTTGGATGGCGATAGTTCCGCAACCAAGCATTGGAATTGGTTTCGGTTTCCAAAATCCTGGTTAACTTTTCAAGAGCTATCCACAGGTAAAAACCAGAAGCTCCTTCGAGGTCTGGTTCCCGAAATATTTCTATCCAATGAGATTTTAGTGAAATTTCACCGACCCAACGCTGAATACGTTTTTAATGGCCGATAATTCCGCAACCTAGCCCAGAAAGTGGTTGCGGTTCTCAAAATTCGAAAAATCAATTCAAGAGCTATCCATTATTGAAAAGTAAAAGCTTCGGTGAGGTCTGGTTTTCGAAATAATCGCATCCATTTTCTGGGCTAGGTTGCGTAATTCTCGCCATCGCAATCGTATTCAGCGTTGGGTTGGGTGAAATTTCACTAAAATCTCATTGGATAGAAATATTTGGAGAACCAGACCTCGCAGGAGCTTCTGGTTTTTACCTGTGGATAGCTCTTGAAAAGCTAACCAGGATTTTGGAAAGCGAAACCAGATCCAAAGCGGTTCCGGAACTAGCGCCATCCAAAAACACTGTAATGTAGTAGGGGTTCTAAAATCAGCTAAATAATTTTGAATGGGCGTATTTCGATAGCCGGATAACGCAGGGGCTTCTGCTTTGGATGTAAATATGGGAACTGAAAGCGAATTATCATATGAACGCATCCAAACCAAAAGCCCCTGCGTGGTCCGGCTATCGAAATACGCCCGTTTCAAATTATTTAGCTGATTTTAGAACCCCCACTACCTTACAGTGTTTTTGGATGGCGATAGTTCCGCAACCAAGCCTTGGAATTGCTTTCGGTTTCCAAAATCCTGGTTAACTTTTCAAGAGCTATCCACAGGTAATAACCAGAAGCTCCTGCGAGGTCTGGTTCTCGAAATATTTCTATCCGATTAGATTTTAGTGAAATTTCACCGACCCAACGCTGAATACGTTTTTAATGGCCGATAATTCCGCAACCTAGCCCAGAAAGTGGTTGCGGTTCTCAGAATTCGAAAAATCAATTCAAGAGCTATCAATTATTGAAAAGTAAAAGCTTCGGTGAGGTCTGGTTTTCGAAATAATTGCATCCATTTTCTGGGCTAGGTTGCGTAATTCTCGCCATCGCAATCGTATTCAGCGTTGGGTGGGTGAAATTTCACTAAAATCTCATTGGATAGAAATATTTCGAGAACCAGACCTCGCAGGAGCTTCTGGTTCTTACCTGTGGATAGCTCTTGAAAAGTTAACCAGGATTTTGGAAACCGAAAGCAATTCCAAGGCTTGGTTGCGGAACTATCGCCATCCAAAAACACTGTAATGTAGTAGGGGTTCTAAAATCAGCTAAATAATTTTGAATAGGCGTATTTCGATAGCCGGACCACGCAGGGGCTTCTGGTTTGGATGTGAATATGGGAACTGAAAGCGAATTATCATATGAACGCATCCAAACCAAAAGCCCCTGCGTGGTCCGGCTATCGAAATACGCCCGTTTCAAATTATTTAGCTGATTTTAGAACCCCCACTACCTTACAGTGTTTTTGGATGGCGATAGTTCCGCAACCAAGCCTTGGAATTGCTTTCGGTTTCCAAAATCCTGGTTAACTTTTCAAGAGCTATCCACAGGTAATAACCAGAAGCTCCTGCGAGGTCTGGTTCTCGAAATATTTCTATCCGATTAGATTTTAGTGAAATTTCACCGACCCAACGCTGAATACGTTTTTAATGGCCGATAATTCCGCAACCTAGCCCAGAAAGTGGTTGCGGTTCTCAGAATTCGAAAAATCAATTCAAGAGCTATCAATTATTGAAAAGTAAAAGCTTCGGTGAGGTCTGGTTTTCGAAATAATTGCATCCATTTTCTGGGCTAGGTTGCGTAATTCTCGCCATCGCAATCGTATTCAGCGTTGGGTGGGTGAAATTTCACTAAAATCTCATTGGATAGAAATATTTCGAGAACCAGACCTCGCAGGAGCTTCTGGTTCTTACCTGTGGATAGCTCTTGAAAAGTTAACCAGGATTTTGGAAACCGAAACCAATTCCAAAGCTTGGTTGCGGAACTATCGCCATCCAAAAACACTGTAAGGTAGTGGGGGTTCTAAAATCAGCTAAATAATTTGAAACGGGCGTTTTTCGATAGCCGGACCACGCAGGGGCTTTTGGTTTGGATGCGTTCATATGATAATTCGCTTTCAGTTCCCATATTCACATTCAAACCAAAAGCTCCTGCGCGATCAGGCTATCGAAATACGCCCATTCGAAGTTATTTAGCTAATTTTGTAACCCCTACTACCCTATAGTGTTTTTGGGTGGCGATATTTCCGAAGCAAAACCTTGTAAGGGGTTGCGGTTCCAAAATCCCTGGTTAACTTTTCAAGAGCTATCCACAGGGAAAAACTTGAACCCCCTGCGAGGTCTGGTTCTCGAAATATTTCTATCCAATGAGATTTTAGTGAAATTTCACCCACCCAACGCTGAATACGTTTATCATAGCCGATAATTCCGCAACTTATCCCAGGAAACGGTTACGGTTTTCAGAGTTCGCAACATTGAAGAGCTAACTGTTATTGAAACCCAAAAGCTTCTGTGACTTTTTGCTTTCGAGGTACTTGCATCGAAAGTGCATTTATTAAATATCGACCCAAATCTACAAAAGTCTTCGTATGGAGATATTTCCGCCACCATGGCTCGTAAGGGGTATCAGTTTTAATTGCTGAATAGAGAATTACCAGAAGGAGTTTCATAGATAAATAAATTATTTATATACGAAGTTTTGTTAACATAAACAAAATGGTTAACATTGTTAACATAAACAAAATTTCGTATATAATTTATTTATTTATAAAACTCCTTCTGGTAATTCTCTATTCAGCATTTAAAACTGATACCCTTTACGATCTTGGTTGCGGAAATATCTCCATGCGAAGACTTTTGTAGATTTGGATCGATAATTAATAAATGCACCTTGATTGCACTTCGAAAGCTTTGCCAATTTAAAGTATTTAATAATATACATTTAAGAACATAACCATTTTCTAAAGTTTTTAATTTATATATTAAAATTTTCGCTGTGATTGGAAACTATAAACTGAAATCTTTTTCTTGTTAATATTTTAGGAGATGCTCGGGGACGAATATTTTCATGGAGTGTTACAGAACAACCAGGTCGTGGGGTAGCCGACCATTGGCTCAAAGATGAAGGAGCTGATCAATGTGTGAAATGCCATGTCAAGTAAGTTCATTACCCTCGAAAACTCCTATAAATTAAAATAAAAACTTATACAATTTCAGATTCAACCTGTACGAACGCAAACACCATTGTCGAAATTGTGGTCAAGTATTCTGCAATAAATGCAGTCGCTTTGAATCGGAAATATCCCGACTGCGAATACTTAAGCCAGTTCGAGTGTGTCAGACTTGCTATAGCAGCTTACGCTCTCAATCAGTTGAGAGTTAAATAATATTATAATAAGATTGCACTTAAAACAA
Organism: Philhelius festivus; assembly: GCA_963931855.1. Classification (NCBI taxonomy): domain Eukaryota; kingdom Metazoa; phylum Arthropoda; class Insecta; order Diptera; family Syrphidae; genus Philhelius; species Philhelius festivus. The sequence continues at coordinate 4,278,618 of OZ007555.1, read as the reverse complement.
AACATAAAAACAAGCATGAAACAATAATAAATCATTTAAAATCAATAGAACCCCTTTCCTCATTAACTGTCTATATAATCATGAATATAAATTATTAACGTAACTCAGTTAGTGTAGGGAAATTTTGTATTTTTCATTTATATTTATATATTTCCTTATGATAGCATACAACTTATATAATATTAGTAAAATAGTTCTACCAAAAAAAATACAATGTAAATGTGTTGCTTGTTATAATTAAAATCTAAGTAGAAAATCATAATTTATTAAACAAAAACAAAAGACATACATTTTATAGTGTAAAATGATTAAATAAAAATGTTAAACACCCATTAAATTTATACATAAAAACGATAAATATAACAAAAAAAAAAAAAAAAAAAACAAACAATGTAACAACATTTTTTAGGTCGAATTTAAAAAAAATCATCAAATTAAGATACACAAAAGAGTATTAAACTGATTGAGAACAAAATGAAATTGTTATTGTGTTGTTCACAAATAAAAAATAAAAATATATATAAAATGTTTGAGAACCAAAAAGACGTGTGAGGGTTTTGAGAGTCAATAATTAGAAATAAAGTCGAAAATTTAAAAAAGACGGAAGTTAAATTAAATTTAAGAACAAAAATAGTATTGAGTGCTTGAAAATAATTATAATTATTTAATTCACTCTATAAACGACTTTAAATAAACAATTTTCTATTTGACTATTTATGCGATATTATTTCTAATGGCTTTGCAATATATTATATAATTTATTTTAATTATTTATATTAATTATTATGTATTAGCATAATCAATGACATTTTATGTGATTTATTTCAGATTGTTCGTAGTCACTTGTAAGTTTTTTTTTTTTGGGATTTATTATATTTATTGGGTTAACCTTATTTGTGCATCGATTTTTATTTTGTTACAATTTTTGATACGAGTTATATTTAAAAAAAACATACATACCCAAACAAATTATTACATACAAAAATAAACACTAAACTATATCTAAACAAGCATGTAAATGTTCTATTATATTTATATACAATAAAGTTTATTTATGAAACATATTTTATTATTTTATTTTTACATTGTATTGTTTGTTTTTGCGTTGTTTTTATGTGGTGCTATGATGCAAATATATATGTAGTTTAGCAGTGTTCAAATTATTTGCGTTGTCGAACTGTCTTAAGCATTTACATAGTTTGTAAATTGTTTGTGGTAGAAATACCAAATGGAAAATATATTTTTTTTGACAAATTCTAATAACAAACAGTGTGCTTTGTTATGAAACCATCGGAAGTAGGAACGACAAGATAGTTAGATAATATCGAACTAAAAATTATGCCTGAGTTTTGCATTTACTTGTTAACACAAAAGCATGTTACAAGCTTTATTTCAAATTACATATTCTTAGGTCTTCTTTCTAAGACTTACATTAACCTACTTTAAACTTACTCGGCAATTCACACATTCATTTATCTATCGAGTAATCTGAAGAAATTTATCAAAGAGTTAAAGCATCGAGTAATTATCAGGAAAATACTCATCAATTTCCGAACTAATCCAGTCAAGAATATTCGAATGAATAAAAACTGCATCGAAATCAGTTAACAAAGTTTTTCCGCTGAGTGAAATTTAATTTCCAATTTGAAAATATTACTAAAACTTACTCCTCCTAGATAATGACTATGACGGCTGTTGTTCTACTGAAACCGTACAGGTTTAGATGCCCGAACCGATGCTTATGTAAAACTAAAAATTCGAAGTTACAGACGTTAGTACGATATTCGTTTCACTGAAAAGCCAATCGTCGCTTCTAGGGACTTGGCGGTTTACTTGTTTTAGAAAAATGCCAACTTTAGTAAGAGTTAATTGTTTTCAATGTGAATAGCGAAGGGACAGATGTGAGGATATTAAGGACCGATCAGACAAGAATTTGAAGAAGAAGTTCGTTATACATATATCGGGTGGTTCGTATAAGATACGGACAAAAAACTAGAGCATCTATGGTAGATGGTTAAGACAAGAAATAATTTTGCAGATATATTTTTCTGCGTTCAGCTGATGGGGCAGTTTTCTAAAGAAAGAAAAAATCCTGTACCTATTGTATTGTTTGCAAATTAATTTATTTGAATGAAGAGTTTTTAAATAAAGAGTGAAGATAGGGTAGCAAAGTTCATTTAATTTTTGTTTTTGAGTGTTGACCTAAAAATGAATTCAAAATATTAAAATTATAGAACCTTTTGAACCTTTTTATTAAATGTAAATGTATCTCCCTTTCATGTCCATGCCCACCCACTGGGACAGGTGTAAAAATGTATTTCACAAGTAAGATCACTGTGACGAAACTTCAATTAGAAATTTGTATTCGCTCACTTGTTCCACTATTAAGAAGGGTGACTCACAAGTCGATACACTTGTTATAGGCTTATATAACTGGAGAAACAGTAGAACCATTTAAGTAGAATTGATAACATCGGATCATTTTATTTAAGCTATATCGAATAACTTTTGAAAATTATAGCGAATGAACGATTTTCCGATTTTCTTCAATTTTAAGCAACTTAGTTGGAATGTTTTCCATAATACGTTGGACGACGATACGCCGTTTTCTTTAAATCTATACATAATGTATGTACATATATTTTACCCATCTATTTCCAATGGTTCACTAATTTCCAACTATTTTCAACACCCAAAATTATGCAATTGTATGTGGAACATTTCGTGGATTGTCATTTTGCAAAAATTCAATGTTTCCTATTTTAAGCTTAAATGCTTTAATGCAGGGCAACATTTTTAAGTTTTTTTTTTCGAAATACAGTGCTGTGAATTTCGGTTTCTTATAATTTTTCGATTTTGAACATTGTTGTACTTCGAAATTCGATGTCAAGCTGATTGTGATGTATCACATTTTCTCGACAATTTTATTTGCGACTGCCCAACGTCGACTTTTGAGCTTCACAGCAGATTGTTTGTTTTTGTTCACCATACTCTAAATCACACAATTTAAGAAATATGGTTCCACAAGATATAGGTTTATCTTTAAACATTTAAAGAATTTGATTTGTGGACACTTGTCCAAACTTCGCATTTCTGTATTTCGAACTGACCTAGTGGTTTCGTATTGGATTAGTGAGTGGATGATCTCGCACTAGAATCCCATACAAAATTATTTTTGTTTCAAATTAAATACATTTTTACAACTCAGGATAAAGAAAACGCAGCTGTGTGACTCGATTGTGGAGAAAGAAACAAGAAACAAAATGTTAACTAATAAATCAACATTGAAAGCATCCTGCCTTATTTCTCTACCCATTGTGGCTGAAAAGTACTTCACTTTTTAAAAACTAGATAGTTTTTGAGGGAGCTGGCGAGAAACAAAGTCAATAATACCAAAAGTGAACAAATGCTGATGGAAATAACCCTGTTTGTTTTTAAAGAGTGAATAGCTAGGTCAGCAAATTTTAACTCGTAAACAACAAAAAAAACTAAAAGAGAAAACAATTTCGGGCAGAACTCACTCTGATAAATTAAATTTAAATTATTGAAATATTGAGAGTTTAGATGGCGCTTAATTCAATTGTAGAGAGAAGAATGTGAAACGTGACAAGTGGTATTGATTTTGAAACACAAAACAAAAATTAATATATCATAACGCATTGGCTTATTCATTTTTTAATTTCTACGGTTAATATTTTGACCTGTGCTTTGGTAAAAAATAATTCCGAAGAAAAATATTGCCTAGAGGAACCTCATACAGAACTGAATATTTAACTCTCTCCTTAAAGCTCTTCCCATGTTGATAAGTTTCCTTGCAATAAAGAAAATTTTGCATTTGGAAAAAATCGATCTTGAGATTGTAATCGGACTTGACATTAAGATAGCAGATAAGACGAAAAAATTTGGTCTTTTAAGTCTGCTTTTCTTCCTTTTTGACTACAGCCTAAACGGCTCAGTCAATTCTCTTAAAACTTGGTGTGTAGCTTTTTTAATAATTCAGCCAACACGTTCTTTTTAAACCAAAAAACAAAAAGGAACCTTCCACACATTTTTTTTTAATTTAAGAAAATATGTTTTAAACTGTAAGTTAAACAAAAATTTAAAAAAAAAATCACTAGAAGGTAACTTATGGTTGACAAAACGTTTCTCAAGAACGGTACGACTTATTTTGACCAATTTTCTTATGCTTAAGCCAATAAAAAGTTTTATTGTGTATTAAATTTTTCCAAAACATAAGATTGATTGAAAAGAAAAGACATTTTTTTTGGAAACTCAAACCACATGCTCATGAAAACTTGGACTTTTAATGTTTTTTAACACTATCTTAAAAGTTAAGAAAAAGAAATTGTTCTTTATTTTCAAATATAACCCGGCCCTACCATATAAATGATAAAAAACCGTTTTCAAAAATATTATTTTTCTGGAAAATGGCTTCTAGTCTTATTAAAACTTTGTCTGTATTGCATAATTTGATAGATCAATATAAGAAAAATTTATATTAAGAAAATTTTCAGAGAATTAATTTTTTAGTAAGATTGTCTTTTTTTTGAAAATTTGATATTTCAAAAACGGTAGTGCCTATGCATTTATTTTGAAATCAAGATTTTTTATTGCAAAACTTAAAATTGGCGAACTGAAATTTTTTTTTTCTTAAAAATGTTGATTTATTTTGTTAAAAGTAACCTTCAGTTCTTTGTTTTTTTTTCATATTCGTTTATCATCTTTGCAAAGCTACGTAGATATATTTGTTTTAAATTTTTAACTTTAAGCAAATGCACACAGAAAAAGACAATATTTAAATATAAAATAAAAAAATGTCTAATAATCTCATATTTCTTAATTAATATTGTAAAATCTACAACAAAATTAAGGATCACAAAATAAAATTTTAAAACAAAAAATATCAATAAGACACTAATCCTGACGAGTCTGTGTAACACAAAAACACCACATTTTGTATCAATTTATTAAACTAATAGTATATTTGCATAACGTATCCTTAAAGTAAATTCCAAAAAAAAAAACAAATAAGGAATTGGTCCATTAAACACAAAATATAAAAAATAAAAGTGGTAGCACCTCATCAAATTATAAATAAATATAAAATCATATTATACAAAAAAAAAAATAAATTCAAATATTTAAGTATAAAAGTAGAGATCGTAGGTAAATAAATTTTAGATGAATAAATGTTGAAAGGATAATAATAAATGTTAAAAAAAAACACACATCAAATATTTTAGTCCTGTATAAAATATGTCAAAGAAAATTTGTCCCATAAAAATACAGGAAATTGAAGGAGTTATTGCGTAGTATGTATTTTATTTGTATAAGGAAGCAAGGATATTCAAAGCAATGAAAATGAAAATAATAAAATATATACCTAGATGCATATAAATAAATGTACCTATATACCTATATGATTGTATATACATTTGAAAGATAACTGCATTTAAAATTGAATTGAGTCTTTTCGTCCTTTTTTTCTTACGAAACACAAAGTGCTGCATGTTAAATCGTCCAAAGCTCTTAGAGATTGTGTGTCCAGTATCCAAGTCCTACCCATCGCCATCGCACCGACCATCAATCCTTTGATAGATTTTCTTGGGCCGATATATTTGTATGATGGTTAATCCTATTTTCTCAAAGGATACGATTTATAAAGTATTTTCCTCAATCGGCTTTGGGGCGATTTGTATATTTGAATATAAGGAATTCTTCTTTCTTTAAACGAAGAAACAGAAGAAGATGCATAGAAAAACAATAATGCGAATCCTTTTCCATAATAATACCAATCCCTCAACATGCAAAAGAGGATAATAGCCAACCGGGCGATTCGATTGGGGGGGGGGACGAATTTATTCTTTGAATATTCTTTGACATTATTTTAGAATCTTACGTACATATAAAAGAACAGAAGAAATACGTCTTTAAATGTTTCTTGTAGGTATGTACATGGTACAATTTGATAGAAATCCGGCCATTGTAAGGATTTGAATAGCCGTTGGGCAATTTGGGGACAAAGTATATGTGTTTGATTATGGGCTATCAGTCGATGTTTTGATAGATGGAAAAATATCCTTTGACGATAAAATGTTAAGCGAGATCATCTTAAATAAAATATCGGTTACCGTGAGAAGTTCGACATTTGTGAACTCTTTTTTTTATATCATTTCCATTCATCAACATGCTATATTTCTCTGTAATCCCAGGTTGAAAACAAACTAAATCAGTCAAAACGTTTTTAGTTCCCAAAGCAAGGAATCATTGTTTATTTCACCACATCACCAACCTTATGAAACACATCGTGGCACAAATAATCATTTCATTTCGAAAATGTTATAACGTTCACAAATGACAAATGCATATCATCAATAACGTTATTTGTGGCGCAAGTAAGCAGTAGAAAAATCAAGCTGATGATAAATACATGTATCGTATCAGCCAGAGAGCGTGTTCGTAAACGTCAAATGCGTTGGCAAGAAAATTCACTGACGTTTATCAAACAGATTTTGAGCAAGCAGGACGGTTGCATATTTGACAATAGAAATATCTGCGTCAAGAAATGATGATCTATGGACGATCAAATTGACGTTTTCGAAAACAATCCATTTCGTTAGGTGTGTTTCGGGAAAAAAACTCTGAAGCAACAAAACAAAAACAAAATTTGTCAAAAGAAAATGTGCATAAATCGATAACGAAAATAGTATGTCATGAGCGAAATCATGTAATCATGTTTCCCTGCAAATTTGTTTAAGTAATTAGCCATTATATAGTTTTAGCAGAAATCTGAAAAAAATTCTTTCTAAACTTTGAACGAGGTTTTTACTTTTAGGTCTAACTTTATACAATAAAAATACAAAGTCTTAAGCTAATACTCTCGCGCACGTTCTTTACGGATTTCTTTTTTCAAATTTTTGTTATGAATACATATTAATGAATTCTTTCTTAAATTTGAACGATTTTGTATTTTAAATTTTTAATCTCACTTCAAAAACTTAACGAATTTTATTACTTTATTTATATTTACTTGAAGAATAATACTTTTGTGTTTTGATCTCAATGAATTTTACCGAATTTGTGAGAGATTTTTCAAAATTCAATAAATCAAAAGCAAGCTTATTAGAAAAAATGCTAAAGCCCCTACATTTATATTTTATAGAAATCAAGTAATTATATTAAAGTTAACCAAATAATTTTTTAGTCCTCAACTATGTAAGTCGGTCAGTCAAAATACACTCTGGAAGTTTTTTTTAAATATTGTTTTTATAAGTAAGACAAATTGGATACGTTTTAGGTTTTAAAATAATTATTAATAATTGAGGAAAACAGACAGCTATAAGCTTAACAAGTATAATCAGACGCCTTGAAAATAGGGAATTCTGGGTTTCTTTTTCGAAGACATTGGGCGCTGATATTACAATGTTATCAACTCTATTGGCTTTAGTTATGCAAATTTGGCCTTTTGAGGAGATGGGTCGGAATGAAATATTGTCACAATATACTTTAAGCATAGTTACTTAGATTATACTGACTTTGAAGTGGAAAACTCAAGATGTTACTTTTTTGGATGAAAGTAATCGTTCGCATGGATTTTTAAAGAATCATTTAAACACCAAAATTTATTTTTTTTCGAACCATTTGCGCGATTTTTCTTTGTGGAATTATTAAAGAATTCTTTCTAAACTCTGCAAGACTTCGCGAAAATTATTCTATTTGGAATTCTTAACGAAATCCTTCGAAACTCTAAACGAGTTTGTTGGTTATCACCGAACCGTTCGCGAAAGATTTTACTTGTAGAACTCTTAACGAATTCTTTCTAAACTCTGAACGAGCTTATTTTCCAAATTTAATGGTGTAATTCATCACGGACCCGCTCGCGACAGTTTTTCTTTGTGGAATTCTTAATAAATTTCGCTCATATTTTTCTTCTTGTTCTTAACGATTTCCTTCGAAACTCTGAACGAGTTTGTTGGTATAAGTCATCATCGAATCGTTCGCGAAAGATTTTTTTTTGTGGAATTCTTAACGAATTCTTTCTAAACTCTGAACGAGCTTATTTTCCAAATTTATTTTTGTAATTCACCCGCTCGCGACAGTTTTTCTTTGTGGAATTTTTAACGAATTCTTTCAAAGCCTTGAACGAGTTCGCGCATGTTTTTCTTCTTGTTATTAAGGGTTTAATTCGAAACTCTGAACGAGTTTGTTGGAATAAGTCATCATCGAATCGTTCGTGAAAGTTTCTCTTTGTGGAATTCTTAACGAAAACCGAACCAGTTTGTCTTTTGTTTATTTTTTCTGAGATTTTTGTTGGATGTTTTCCTCCTGGGTGATTAAAATCATAATTTAAATTTTACATTTCACCAAGTGTAAAGCAAATGTGACAGTTTAACATTTAATTTGTGTCAGTTAGTTAGTTCGATGTTTTGGTAATTTCATCAATACTCTTAAAAATTTAAAAAGTGGCAAAAAAAATTGGAAGAATTGCCTTTAGCATAAAATATGATGAAATCAGTGAGAAAACAGATAGTTTTGAGTTCAGGGAACATTGGGATCAAAAGCGCTGCGAACAGGGAGTATAGAATGCTTGCTGAGAAGGATGCAGGGACTATGAGCGCAGTAGGCGATTGTCCTGCAACACTTTAAACACAGGGAACTTTAACATAAAATGGCCTTAACAGTGAAGAGGGATTCTTTATGAAAAATTATTATGAGTGTAGAAAAGTCCTATTTTGCAATACATGGTCGTAGTAGTCATGTTTTTGTTTTGTTATGTTGGTTAATTTTAATAAAATAAAATTTTTAGTTAAAACGTGAAATTATTTTTTTTTCTGAAAATTACTTTATTTCTCTCATATTAAAAATAAAAATAAGACGTTTATGTTGGTGTTCAGCTTTACCCTACATGAGCTCAATGAGCAATGTTGTCTTTAAAAAATGAATGAATATCCTTAATCTTAACCTTTCTTTGCAAAGTAAAATGCACCACTGAAGCGGACGTACTTGCTCTTGTGTTGAAGCATCTTTTAATTAACAAAACTCAGATGTAAATACAGAAAAACTTTAAAAATATGAATTCCTTAAATGCTGCTAAAATACTTCGAGGTAAAAACTGTAATGGCGTTGATTTCTTGAAAAAGTGTGCAAGGTACAAAAAAATATGTACAAAATCGTTATAGAAGTTTTATTAACAAAATTAATTGTGTACAGTGGTGGTCGAGTAAAATGAATACCAAACAAACACTTTCTTCAAATCCATAAGGTATCCTGGAAAATCAAGAAAGCAAATGTAAAAAAAACACTACCAGTTGACTAAGCCTACTCCAAGTCTACATGGATGATCTCAACTCTCTTTAAAATTTTGTTCTTCTAGAATTTTGCACCAAAGGCGCGTTGCAGCCTTGAACGTTTGGTATAAGGTTAAAGAATATTTAAAAGAGAGTATGAAATAAAGTGTTTTAATATAAACTTCTTAGTTTTTAATTATTTAAAAATTTCTAATAAAAAATATATTCGATATAACGAATGTTCGATATACGAACGCACACTAGATATTATATCGCCACCACCACTAGGAAATCTGTCTGAATTCCCATCAATAGTTACAGCAGAATATTTTGCTATATTGCAAGCCACTAAGGCAGCTATGAAACTCTGAGAATATCTGTTCTTGAAGCTTTAAAAAATCCAAACAACAATACTAATCTCATAACCCAAATCAGAAACCAAATCATCAAATAACCAATATAAAATTGATGTGGACTCCTGGACACTTAGTGATGCAGAGATTCGAAAACGCTGACATTGCAGCTATCTCGGCAAAAAACTCCCTGGTTTACATTTTCTTGCAATACAAATTTATACTCTGACCACATTTTGGAGTACAGTACTAACACACAATATTCGAAAATTATCCAATTGTTCAAATTCTTAAAAACCTTAAGTTAAAAATATTGAAAAATATCAAATTTTATAACAAAAGCAAACATTATTATCTAATTATATAATTATAGAGCTAATAGTCTCGGCAGCATGGCTCGTTAAACTTAATACATATAATCATGTATGCTTCATAATAAATATTTATAATAATACTAATAATAATGTTAATAATAATAATAATCATAATATTAATTGAATTTTGAAAAAAAAAACAGTTCGCCAATTTTAAGACATTATTGGGCAAAAATAAAAAAAAAGTGACCATTTTTCTATGTTTAATCGTTTACATTTGTATGGTAGGCTCTGTTATTTTTCGATAACAAGCAAATTTGTAAATTTCGCACCGTCAACTAGCTTTTAATAAAATAATTTTTTTGAGTTTGTTTCAAGAAAATCTGTGAGCAAAATATATTTTCTTAAATTTTAAAATATTAAATTTTTCAAAAATTTTATTTTTAAATCCAAAATATGCTTGAAAATATTCATCAAACTAAATTTAATCTAAACACGCTTGGTCAATAATGCGGAAGTCTACAATTCAAAAAACAGTTCTAATGGAGGTACCATTGAAAATCATTTTTCAGAAATTTGTACTTCCAAAAAGAATTATTAATTTAAAGAAATGAATTGATTTTTTTGTTTGTCGAATAATTTTTGAAAACAAAAAATGTTTGTTGCCTATCCAGACGAGCAAACCAACACACAGACTAGAATGGCGAGATCCCCTTTTTTGTCCACCCTATCATCGTAATGTCAAGCTTGTACATTGCTTTTCGTATAATTACTATATTTCACAATGTTGTTAGTAAGTCAATAACATTTTCGTTTGATCAGGAACCTTTAATTGATCAAATGATCAGGAAGGAACCTTCTATTTATCGATTTTAAGGTGTTGTGAAGAAAGGACATCGTGACAAGCTATGCAAAGTCAACGATCATCTTGCATGGGCATAAGTGGAGCACTGGAAACGATGCCCTCTGCCGCACTAGAAGTTCTGTTCCATCTGCCACTTCTCGGAATTTTCAACAAACAGACGGTAACGTTCACAGGCGTAGGATAAGTAACGAAATTGGCCATTCTATCAATCTTAACTCATTCGGATAACATCCAAGTCACATCAGTTCGCTATCCCAAAACCGCAGTTTGGCGAAAACTTACAAGTCACCATTCCTTCAAAATCTTTCTAAGAGGATATGAGATTCTTGGTAGATGATTCTACCTATTTTTACACCGACGGATTAAAAACTGATGATGGAGTTGGTGGTGGTAATTTATGTCATAATTGGACGCTGACTTATAGGCAAACACGCAACGACGCTTGTTTATTCAAACGATTTTTGCCGAAGCTGTATGGATGAGGAAGAGGTAAAATCAATTCCTCATCTTCAATGTACATGCCCCGCTCAATCTCATAAACGTAGGCTCTATCTTGAAGAGTTTTTCTTCGAAGAACCCAGTAATCGAATTAAAATAGACATTTATAGTCTCTCGCTATTCATAAGGAGCTCCAAATGGTTTAGCGAGTAGAGAGAAAATCTCTATATGCGGTATCACACACAATACATCAACTCTGGTCTAAGTGTGTTAGCTGTAACGCTGGCAGCCACTTCAACTTTACCTTACCTAACCATAGACGAAGTCATAGCAATAAGTCTCTTTATATCCGATGGGACCAACAAAAAAAAAAAGAGAACGAAATTCTAGTGAGATACCAATCAATTTAAAGCAACCTTTCAAGTCGAAAAAATAGTTAGCCCCAAAAAGAAACAGGACGCTAATAAGATAAATGTACATAAATCACGGTTTGAATTTTAGTTTTTCTTAATCTTCAAATACTAGGTCTGAGGAAAATAATAATAAATCATCTGCAAAATTCAAAAACAAAAACACCCCACTTCAAGTCCAACATAGTGCTCATACGAAATTCTAAAAAAGATATCGAGATATGTAAAACATTTCTTCAGTGGAGTAATCTTTCAGACTGCAATAAACCCATTTTTGGAAGAATAAAGTAAAACATAAAACAGGGCTAATGTCTGAAATTGTAGCCTTTCAGAAACTTGAGTGATAGGTACATGTGCACGGTTCATTATATCTAAAAATAGATTGGGTTCTGTATTCGAAATATGGTGAATTTTGAACAACATTTCAATGAAGAAATACAGACTTTTGCTTATCCTTAATTTGATTTTTCCTTTTCTCTAAAAGCTAAGAGCTGTTTAAGCTCGAAACATCGCCTTAAAACGAAAACGCAGCTATTATAGTGATAAAAAAAAACTCTTGCAAATCTTTGATGTTGGCTCTTTTGACCCGGTTGTTTCTAACAGAAGAACCTTCATTACTTTTATAGAAATCGAAAAAGGAACCGAACCAAAATAAAAACCCTAAACCTCAACAATTTTTGGATTTAAGTCCATAACAAGATTTCAAAGAAATAAAATCAAAATCAATTATTTAAGAAAAATACAAATAATATCGATATTGAGTAAATGATTTAAATATTATAAAATATATTAATTAAAGATAAAAATTACTCACCAAATTTATATCAATAGATAATAGAGAATTAATAAATAATGAATTTCATCAGAAGGCTCACCTGCAATAAAAAGAAAGTAGAAATTCAAGATCATCTGTTTTGTTAATAAATACTTAATAAAAAATATTTAATAAACAATAAAAAGCACTAAAATTAAATGAATATTCGAAATAATCAATCGACTACTATTAAATGGAAAGATAATTTATTTACTCACACTTAATCATTTTCAAACATTACCGCCAAATAATATGCTAAGAATTCAATTCGATTTTTTTTTCTTCACATATCTGCCATAACCACAAAACCCGCACTCCTGAAATAAAGACAAAAAAAAATGCTCATACATATAAGAATTTATTTTACAAAAAAACACAATTTTTACCATTGAATTGATTAATTTTTTTTTGAGAATAATAAACTGCGTTACTTAATAAGTAATTTTATTGAATTTTTATTACCGCACACTTGAAATTAATATTTTTAATTATTTTTTTCTTATGCGACTCGATCGCCATAGATCAACAAAAGAACACAATTGAAATGACATTCACATTGACAACTCAATTGCAAGATAATCCACCTCAGCTGAATGCTTCTCTTCTCTTTATGCAGTATATAACAGAGGATATGTGGTGAAAAGCTGTGAGTTGTGTTGTGACTTGTGAGTGTGACTTTATGTTGGGGGTGTATGTATTGGCGAAAGTTTTGGCAGAGTTGTGGATTGTATAAAATTACGTTTTTTTTTAAGTGTTACTGGCTGAACACAATAGAATGCTGCAGCTGCAACTGGAAGAGCTGTCAAAAAGTGTCGTACGTACTTTTTTTTATGTGCCCACAATGAGGCTGTACAGCTTTCATTGTTTTGTTGTCATTTGTTGGGTCAGGTGTTGAATCTTTGGCAAATTGTAAATATTTTAAGTAATTGAAACTATAAAATGGACACTGAAATTGAAGATTTTCGTCCATTATTTTAATTAAAATTTAACCACGAAATCACAATACAAAAAAACAACACTTAAAATCACAGACAGATATATAAAATTTGAAATGTCAAAAATGCTGCACGAAAAAGTTAAAAGTTCGCCAACTCTTGCAGCACCGACTGCAGCACCGACTGCAGTTGCGTTGTGTTGTGTTCGTAACATTGAATTTACGTGTATTGAATATTTTGACAGCTATTCCAGTTGCAGCTCCAGTTGCAGCTCCGTCTCCATTGTGTTCAGCCAGTTAGTAGGTATAAAAGGATCAGATAAATTCACAGGGTAGTGGGTATTAGAAATAACAAAGTTAATAGGTACAATAAAGCGAAATATTGTTATTAGTTATTATTATAAACCATTTTTACACGACTTCCTTAGATTAAACAAGAATAGAAAACAATGTTATAATCCATTTTTAAATATTACAAATATCTTAAATCAGAGATTATATTAGAAATAAAATACGATTAAGTGTGCACTTGTAAATAAAGTTAAAATTTTACGAGGATCTAATTTTATATTTCTGACTACCTACTCTGTTGAAGTCGAAAATATAGACGAGATACTCTCAAAATTATAAATTTAAAATATGGTAAATTTTCCAAAAATATGTTGAGTTAATCACTTTTATTCATTGTGGTGTCAAAAAAGTCTAGATTCCCAAGCCCGGTAATCAAATTGAACGCCCTTCAGCTTGCTTTGCATTTTTAAATTTATCAAAGAGCTGATAAAGTTTGAATGCCTTGAAAGTGCTTAAAAGGCAACTAACAAAAGCCAAATGATTAGGCAGGTTTGACACTTTCCCAAACCTGACCTGACAGCAGGTACTCGTATCTATAAATAATCAAAAAGAAGCCTGGTACCTATCCTGAGTATGAGTTGAAGAAAAATGCGGAAGTTCGTATTTTTTGTATATAATTTTGTGTGCACTAAATGCATTTACCCTTAAAATGTTTAAGCATAATGCGAGCATTTAGGAAAGTTGGAGAATATTCAAAAGGAGATATCGATGCACATTACATTGGTTTTGAATGTCTGAATATCATAATGACAGGGAAATATAGAGTCGGGTTAAGCATTCCACATTCGTCTAGTGCAGCTAGAAAAAGAATATCTGAATTATACAGTTCGTCCGAAGTTGGTCTCAATGATAAACTGATGGGTATTCCCTTAAATGGTGAAATTTTTCAAGGAGAGGAATGCAACTGGCTATTTGACTAGAACATTATTTATAGAAATTATTAAAGACAAGATATTAAATTATGAAAGACAAGATACGAGTACATTGCGGCGGTGGTCGAGAGATTTAAATGTTTATGTTATAGTTCTATCACCTATCTGTCTATATTCTTTTTTGGATTTAACATAAGAGACTCAATTGGGCACCTGATCAATTGTACTCAATTAAACTCATATATCAAAATGGGTGACAAATTTCTTGCAACGACTTAGGAATCCTAAACACTTATCAGAGCTTTTGGCGCCGTCAAATATGTGGTTATTCCGCATAAGGTGGTCTATGATGCACATACCGAGAATTGAGAGCTATTCGGTTTCCTCAAGGGAAAAAGTGCCAATACTTTAAATAGGTATCTATAGGTTTTTTTGTAGACA
This sequence comes from Philhelius festivus, assembly GCA_963931855.1. Lineage (NCBI taxonomy): Eukaryota > Metazoa > Arthropoda > Insecta > Diptera > Syrphidae > Philhelius > Philhelius festivus. The sequence continues at coordinate 4,263,539 of OZ007555.1, read as the reverse complement.
ATTTCCACTTGTCAACTTAATTTAATTATACTAACCAACTTCCTTCATGTCGAGAACAATCAGGCAAAAATTCCCATGCATCATAATATTCAAACAGAAACCCATGGGAATTTCTAACAGATGCACACTCAATTCCTCTACACTAATAGCATCCTTTATAGGAACCTACTACCTACATTTTACCTTAATTACTTGTTAACTATTTTAAAACATTAGAGACTCATGTTCCCATAGTCTACCTACATAGTATATATCTACCTATGCTTTTATTGACTGAGTGAGTTGGAAGAACCAAAACAGAAAAAAAAACATTACAGTTTTCACAACATCATCACTTTTTAACTTACTCTTCGTGACATGAATTGTGAACATGTTACAACATCACATTCAGGATAACAAAGCCTGCTAGCAAGCAAACAAAACAAAACTCATCTTCTTCACCCCTATACGGATTTTTGCATGCATCCATCCACTATACCTAGCCTTTACTGTCTTTGGTTCCGGTGTGGGAACTTTAACTGGTGTGAAAATTTGACTACACCCTCTTGACATTCATATCCATCATCTAATCGGTTTGAGGCTACAAGACCATATAGCGCGTTTTTCTCTCTCGCAAAATCAACCCTCATCATTCGACTTGTTCCTTTTTCGATCTAGTAACCGAAGACCAGAAGACACCAAGGCCAGCTTCAATGACCAAAAGAGAAGTGCGTGACTACAAAATAACGATGAGGCTACAACACGTGGTCCAGCTCACATGAAGGTATTAGCGCGTAACACACAACGGATGATTACACCCTCTCGTAAACACGGGAGATAACTCCGCGCGAAATACACAGCAAAGCAATATTAGCCAAACCCCTTTTTTGTTACAAATATTCCAGAGGGTGTAGAATTACGGTAGCCAACTGATACAAATTTATTCTAAGAAATTGAATACAGAAAATTACTAAAACCGATAAAATTTATAAAAGTGGTTTCTGTTACGAATTAAGGGCAAAATATGGATTGGGAAAAATTAAGGAGTTAAGAGGATCACCCATAAACTCTAATAGTTCCACAATTTCTCGAAATCCATCGACAAACATGTTTTTATTAAAATCTGCAAAGTCATTCACAAAATGTAAAAGGTTTTTTTTCGTTATTTTTGTTCTATTATTTTTCTTCGGACATGCCAGAGATTTGGGTTCGATCCCCAGATTATCAGTTAGATGCTGTCCTACTCTTCTAAGACGCAAATATTGGTAGATGTTTATTCACCCTATCAATTTCAATGCTGATAAGGGGAACCTTTCTGAACTAAAAAATGAAACCATTAGAGCTGAAGAATTTAAAAATTTCCTCCTCGATTCTCAAAGTGGCAACCGTGTTTCGATATCACATCTTCAAGTAATCTTCTTCCACTAGAAGACCGAACAACGATGAATTCTGCCCAGGATATAAATGAAGGATTCACATGCAATCAAGTTCAAGCCCCATGCTCCAGGGCGAATAGGTTTATTGTAATGATTTTCTGCTCTTTCAATTTCGTTTCGCTTTTATTGTCAGGGAATCAGGTAATTCCAAGAATAACTCTCCCCGAAGCAATGATGTTCTTGACTACCAAGACCGACTTTGACGTCATGTACCATATACGAGTACGAGTCCTTTTAGCCATGATTCATTGTCTCAATATAGAATCCCAACCACACAGATGGCGTGTATTCGTGTTGCTTAGCAGAAGAACGATGATGATTTTTCGGTTTCTTTTGTGCATGTCTATAGGGTGAAAAGCTTAGCGATGATGATGGTCATCTTAATTCGAAGGACGGGCCGACCATGTATTGGGGGATTTTTATGGCAGGATAATTGCGTGCGCAATGAGATGGCAGTAAATCGAAAAGGAACGAAATAATGGCGGCGAATAAGAGTATTTGTGTTTGAGAGATTGGAATTTGTGGTAATAGAGCGGTAATTACGTTCAAACGACTTATTGTTAGTTTTGTTTGTTTGGTATTGTTGGGCTTTACTTACACATTTTGATATAAGAATGGTCATTCTTCAAGATAGAAGGTGTTCTTATAACAACAACAAACCAAAAAAACATATTGCCAGTGGTTGATATGGGAATTTGAGCAGTTGGTGATGAATTTTATTACTGGCGATTTATTATTTGGTGGATGTTTTGGAGTCTTCGACTGAAAGGTGATTTCAATGTTTAACCTTGTCAGGGCTTAATGATAGCAGAATCGTCTTCGTTTTGCATTTGACTTGGGGGATGGATACTACTTGAGGAGTGATAAATTTTGAAAGAAATATGTGCTAGGTTTTTCACGAAAGCCAATAAATCACGTAAAGAACAAAATGAAGTCTATGAAGGTATTTTGAGGACTTTAAAATAAAATTTGGTGGTGCAACAGCTCGAACTGAACGAGGACCTAGTGAATTACAAGTCTCAACCATTCCTGTGTGCGTTTTACCAGAAACGGAGGGGAACTACAATTTTCTGCCGATTCCGAACGGCTAATGAGCAGCACTTTCCATGAGAAGAGGATTTGCTCTTAGAGGATTTGTCAATTCTTCGCAAGAGGCAGTATACCCCTGAAAAACTATTTTGCAGCGGCTGAGAATCGAACTCGAGACCTTCCGCATGACAGTCCAACGCACCAACCATTATGCCAAGAGGTACTACGAGTACATGTTAAAGGCTTTATATGCATCAATTATTTCGTTGAAAGACATAACACAAAAGAATTATGATAAAAATGGAGTTCGTCTATTGGATAGAAACCTGGTCTGTTATTGAACCAAATGCACTCTGTCAATTTTAAAAATCAACAGTGAAAGGCATCAATGCCCAATGAACGTCTTATTACAACCTTAGTTCCTCCACCATACCCTTATCTTCGACAGCATTGAAGCAACATTTATTTTGGGGTTATACTCGTTCACAAATGTTTCTAGTCCTATCCCATTAAATACTAAAAAATATAACAGAAAATAAACAAATTGTAATTGCTGACGTCAGTATGATGTTTTTTTAATTCGTTCTCAGATTGATAACCCTGTCTAAATCTTGAGTTAACTCTCATATTTGATACACAGATGCTACCACAACACAACTGAATCTAATAGAATCTATGGAATACCTCCAAAAACTTCATAGCAAACATATTTCTCACAAAAAGTTTGTATTCCCACAATACTGTCGAAATATTTCGTGTATAGCCAAAAAACAAACTTCCCTTCTCTCCTTAAGAGTATTACTGTCGTAATACTGATCCTTGCATTAAACATCGGACATACTCGTGCCTACTGTAAAATATTGACGTTCCTTGGAAAATTTTTCCTAATTTTAAACAATTTGGCGGCAAATTTTAGTACAATTAGTACGATATTAAAACTATTTTAGTGTGATACTTGTTTAAAATGGCGATTTAGTAAAATTTTAGTTGAGTTAAGCATCATACTTTCTCTATCATATTATAAAAGTTAAAATCATCAAATAGCTATTTTATTTTTTTAGTATCGTACTAACTTCATAAATGACTCTTTGACATTTACAAATGTCAAAAAAGGTCTGTTAACTTTGTTTATTGCACGAACTAACATTGGTTGAGGTGGGTTCAGAAGCAATTTATTATCAAAAATAGCCTTTGCACGTTACTATAGTTAAAAAATGTTTAAAATTAAGAAAGAGTTAGTAAGCTACTTAAAAGTTAGCAAACTGTTAAGTACCTATACCTATAGTATCATACTAATACCTTAACAGCTAAGCTGTTTAAAATTTTGCGCCTTCATAACTAGTATTGTACTAAAGGATTTTTTGTATAAATTGTTTCTGATCGAACACACCTTAAACATTGACAAAATTTGAACATTTTGAAGTGGCAAATTATCATAAATGAAGGTAATTCGAAGCTAAAATGATGATAAGAGGTTTTCGATGGGTTTTAAAGGATGTTTTTTAAATAAATCAGAACGCTCTGAATATGAACAGAAAAATAATATAAAATTAAAGACAAAGACAAAATATTAATGGAAAATAAGGCAAGAGTGTTTCAAAAATAAATCAGAATGTTTAGAGTAGGTATAATTCGGTTCAGAGCATGTCCAATCGAAGAAAGAAAGTTTCTAATTTGATTCTACAAATGTTCATTTCTAAAAAACTGAATAAAACTCGATTCGACTGTGTCAAATAACGTACTATGTCCCTTGATCTAAACATAAAACAGACCGTAGATTCTTAAATAAAAGCACAGTCAGCTTTCGTCAGTAATTTTCAGCCAAGTGGTGTCTTTAAGGCCGCCTATGATAGCATAGCCAGGGTAGAACTTTACAAAGCCATGAGAGAATTCGGCATCCCAAATAAATTGACACGACTATGTAGGTTGACCATGACCAACGTAACAAGCCAAGTAAAAATAGCCGGATTGCTGTCCAGACCAATCAAAATCTTTAATGGACTCCGACAAGGGGACGGTTTGGCCTGCCTCCTCTTCAACCTGGCTTTGGAGAAAGCAATCCGTGACTCTGGCACGGCAACAAGAGGGACCATCGTCAACAGGTCCAGCCAGTTACTAGCTTACGCAGACGACATTGACATCATCGGAAGAACCGAACAAGCTGTACACGATTCCTTCATCCAGATCGAGCAGGCGGCACAAAATCTGGGGCTGCACATTAGTGAAGGTAAAACAAAGTACATGGTGGCGTCGAATGCGAGAGGAACAGTTGGTCAAACAATCAAGGTTGCGGAGCACGAATTTGAAGTGGTGCAATCCTTTAAATACCTTGGGTCAATAGTAGCAGCCGATAACAATATAGAAGAAGAAATACGCGGGCGGCTTCTCAAATCCAACAGAGCCTACTATAGTCTGTCAAAGCTTTTCAAATCCAGAAATCTCACCATAACTTCAAAACTGCTGCTGTACAGGACCATGGTCCTGCCAGTACTCACATATGGATCCGAGACTTCGGTGCTTAGCAAAAGGCACTCCGACCTCTTAGCTGCGTTCGAGAGAAAAGTCTTAAGGAGAATTGTTGGCCCCATATGTGAGGAAGGACGATTCCGGAGACGGTACAATCATGAATTGTACGCAATCTACCTAGAAGCAGATATCGTGACAAAAATTAAGCTCGGTAGACTCCGGTGGGCAGGGCACCTAGCTCGCATGAGCGAAGAGGAACCTGCTCGGAAAGTTCTTTGTGGTACATTCTATGGTAGACGACAGCGTGGTAGACCATGCTTGCGCTGGAGAGATGGCGTAGACCAGGACGCCCGAAGCCTTGGGGTGCGCAACTGGATGGCGTCGGCTAGAGACCGGGATAGGTGGAGAGACTTGTTGAAAGAGGCCAGGACCGGAACCCGGTTGTCGAGCCGATGATGATGATGATGGTGTCTGTGGTGTTCACTCTTCTATTAAAAAATGTTGCACTTCACCTGGGATTAAACACAGAGTTTTCAGAACAAATATCTACGTTTGTGCATTTAAATATTCTTTACACGTTTTAATCGAAATGTTAAGTATGAAGGTACATGTCCGAAAACATCTCCTCCAATTGTGGACCCAATCGCGTTAGATTCACCATACTTTAGATTATGTTATGTGTGATGATGATCTAAATGGATGTATGGCCTTCCACAGGTTATACGTGAGATGTTTTGAAGCCAGAGTGACCTGAAGGGGCTTAGTGGGAAATTATGTACAGATTGTCTCGCTGAACCATTCTAAGTTCTGAATGAATTCTAAGATGTTTCTTAGTGACAAAATTGAGACTTGTCGTTTCCCAGTTAATTGAAAAAAGTTTTCTTCGAAGAGTGCTCTCCCTTTTTAGGCTAGGCCGACACCCTCTGCACAAGTCAGGTGTGACTATTCTGCTCATGTGGGTTCAAGTCTTGACACCTTAGCGCCCCAACCAAAAAAAAAACAACTAAGGGCTACTTAGTTTATGTAAATAATTGTTTTTTTGTTTATTGAAAATATATGGTAATAGTGCCAATTGTTGGACTTTTGTCATTTGAGGGTTTGAGGAAACAGACCATTCGAGCATTTAAATTTATAAATTTTGTCGTCAAAAATGACATGTATTGTACAGAGCCAGTAGCCATAGAAACGGGTACTAAAAGTGGGTTTTTATATTTAATAGAACCGGTGTGTTTTAAAACTACGACTTGATCCAGTGGCAGAGGTACCGGAAACGGGGATTCGGTTTGGTTCGAATCAAGAGACGACCTGGGGTGGAATCGGCTAAGGTGATAGTTGATTGTGATTATCATTTGGACTAGCTGTCTCCATCATATCAATAAAGAACTATAGAGAGAGCCATTGTCAAAATGACAATCACAATCAACTATCACCTTAGGCGATTCCACCCCTGGTTCCGATTATGTCTCGATGTCCTGGCACTAATCGAATGGTTAAAATAATCTGAGTAATCTCAGTCCGTAGCTACAGTCTCCATAGTAAGACTTTGTGGAGATTGTGAAGTGGTTTTAATTACGGTTATGTTGATATCAATACTTCTTTTGACTATAGTTCACATCAGGCACATCACTTTCGGCTTGCAAGAGACCGAAACATTCTGAAGCTTTATTGATCTATATTTAGGGTAGGTTAACTGAAAAAGTTCCCGACTTTTTGTCCACGTTCGTCTTGGACCCACCTCTACGTACCGTAACGAGCTCATGACGTGGTTTTGCTTCTAGAAACCCGTATGCAATGCAGTTTGTTTTAATATCTATGTCGATGAGGTCGTTTATGGTTCTGGAATATTCAACTCTTATTTTAAAGAAAAGAAAATTAAAAAATATATTTTAATTTTACTAATAATTTAATTTTTCTTTATTGGCTTCTTTGTTTACAATTTTCATTTTATTTTCACAATTTTTTTTTTACATTAGGTATTTCTTTTGAGCTATTTCTACAAAAATTCGCTTAAAATTAATTTCAATAAATATCTTTAGTTTTTTCTGCTTTTTTTTTTATTATTAACATTTACTTTTAGCATTCTTTTTAACAATATTTTTCTTTGGTTATAATTTCTTTTATATAATTTATTACAAAAAAAAAATATAAATTGCTTCCGAAGCATTGGTATCGACACGAAAAAAGTAAAAAAAAGACATAAATTAGAAGTTAGAAAAAAAGTCAAATCCAATTTGCTTTTCACGCGAAAACGCCCAAAGCAAAGTTGTTTTTCCATCTTCTCTGCATCACATTCGGTGCGGTCATAGTGAATTTTAAGTAAAAAAAAAAATCGACGTAAGAAAACACACAGGTGAATTGAAGGGAGGTACAACAAAATTCACCCTCAACATTGAAAGTGGCAGCTTCAATGTTGGAAAATCATTTTTTCCCGTTAGACATAATCAAAAGAAAACATAACATAGCGGTTGAAATGAAACAAAGGTTACAAAATAAAAAAGAAAGTTGAAACAAAACACAGAGAACAGTTTTGTGGAATTAAAGAACAACATTGCTGGCAAAGAGTCCTCTCTCTCCCTGTCGCTCATTCGACGACGACAACTCAAACCTTCTCCATGGCATATTGTTCCATTGAATACATGTCACGCAGGAGTCTTGCTATCGGTACATTCCCAATGGTCTCCTTAAAAAATAAGGCTTCAATGGTCGATGCACGTATTGTCCTGAGTGAAGGAAGCAGAAGGAGCAGCCTTCCGAAGCGAGTTGCCTGCCGAGGATAACGAATCCGAACATGATCCGAGAGTATACACTGAGCTTGGTCTTGGAGCATTTCCACTGGCTGAACGTCACACAGTCCTGGAGTTTCAGGTGCGAAGAGGGAGATTGCCTTCATGCAGCCAACTTCACTGCCGTCCGGGGAGATCTGACGGAATCGGGTTAGAATTTCCTGAATTGTCTTCATCTCGGTTGTGGTGGCTTCGTCTTGGAGAACTCTCTCTTTGATCATTGGGGAGTCAAGAATCGGAGCTAGGTCCAGGGGAATGCTCCACTGCGCTAGGTTCAGGAGGAACAGTTCCTTCCATGATTCCTAAACGAAAGAAAAAAAAAACAGTTAAAGATTGATTAAATAATAGAATTAAAAGAACCCACCTGAAGCAACAAATGCTGATCATTCTTGGACAAAGTCTGGAACGGCATCAGGCACTTGACCCATCGCACAGCCATAAACAGCAGTCGGGCGGTTGTTTCTTGGAGCATTTCCCACGACAGCAGCCTCGAATCCATGCCAATCAATGTCTGAGGAAGCGGTGGGAAGAGAATCGAATTGTGCATCTGGTATTGGATGATTTCTTGACACTTGTCTGGACTTAACAGCAATTCCAGGAAGCCATTTTGTCGGCTCGGCAGGCCACTAGAATGATTGTTATTGGGCGAAACATTGTTATTGTTGTTAATCGTAGACTCCTTGGGAGTAGAGGGTAGCGTTGGGGTTGACGATGGCGAGGATTCTACATTCAATTTGGGACTTTCCGAGCCTTCGGATTCCGGCCCTCCCACACTGGATATGCTTTGAATAGAGCTCGAAGGTGATGGGGAGAGATTATGATGATGAGGCTTGTAGAAATCTCCCTGACTTCCGCCGCCACTGCTCGGGGGAGATGTGGTGAGGTCGAAACTGTGTGGAAGTCGGTCGCCAGCGGACATTTTGGACACCTCCATGAGATTATGATGCATTTGGGGCAGCAAATGTGGTGGAAAGGGCATTGTTGGAGGAGGCGGAGGTGGTCCACCTATGCCGGAGGCTCCGTGCAGATGTGACGGTGGTGGGGGATGAAATCCTCCTGCATTTGCATGTGCCGAGATATGCGAAGTGTAGTTGAACGAAGCCGAGACATTTGTCACCAGAGAAACCGGAAGATGCGGATTAGGGTGTCCCAATCCATTAGGATGATGGTGATGATGATGATGGTGATGAAGCTGAGGATGTAGTTTTGGCTTCCGGGGACCGCGTTCATGTTGCACAGCTGAAAATAGAAAATCAAGATGAAGAAAACGGGTGAGAATCTCTTCTTTTATTTGCGCAATTTTCCTTAAAATCGAATTAGCGCAATTATACGGTTGGGTGAAAACACCACCATGTTATATCTCCCGCCAACCCTCTAGAGTGTATGTCAAACAAAAAAGTCCTTAAGACATTTTGATTTTATTTGCATAGAAACATCAAAGTTTTGGTGCATGTCTATATCTATTTAGGTGTATCTACGTGCCTTTTCTTCTTTTGTAAGCTTTTCTCATGTGTGTGTGTGTGTGTGTGTGCTCAGGGAAATTATAAAGTTCATAGAATTCCCAAGAAATTTCACCCTCAAAGTTGTGGATGCAAAGTAGCAAGCCCCCTCTTCATATTCCTATGTTGATGTGGGGATGATTTTGAATATTCTTCTTCGCTAGATTCTGATTTGTTCAACAAAAATGGAGCTTGAGAGGCAAATTTCCCATCTTCGTGGAAAATAGGGGCTTGGCAACTTTTGTTTGCTATATGTGTGTGGGGTTGTTTTTTTTGTCTTAATTTTTTGTTTTTAAGGGATTGACGTCTTAATGAGGTTGTGGGTTGAGAACTGGAGTTGAGTGTGTGTGTGTGTCGATATGATGGAAGAAAGTACTTAGTCAGCGAAAAAGGTTTCCGTTTTTTTTTGTTTGTTCTTTTTTAATAGTTGTTGGAATTTTTGTTTGAGGAAAAATTGCAAAAGTTTGACAATTTTTAAATGAATTTTTGTAAGAAAGGGTTACAGAGATTGCAGGGCTGGCTGAGTGTAAAAAGTTTCAATTTCTAAATGGATGGCATCAGTGGGAGGATTAACAGGGTTTTGAGGTTGTTCTGCTTTTGGTGGCTTTGTCTAATTGAATTTTCGAGTTTTTTGTTAAAAGTTTTATGACTTGAGGCAAGGATTTGGTTGGGAAAAATTATAAATTTTGAAATTTGGTGTTGTATTTCCGAGTGTGGTAGAAGGCAGTAGAGGTTTATTTCATCATACATGGTTTAAGTTCTTTTCTTATGAGTGATCATTGAAATTAAAGTAAGTATTGCAGTTGGATATGAATTTATATCTGACGTTTAGAAGAGATATGCTTCGATAGTTCTTGCGAGAATGATAATCAGCTTTTTGAAAATGGTCACATGCAGATGATAGTCTTATTCTCGATCATGCTTCTTCCTATCTTTTTTTTTTGATGATTTAATGCATGCATCCATCCAAACACCTCACCTCAATATTTTTATAACTCAGCGACTTTGCTGGTCTTAAACTTTTTTGACTCTAAGCTTCCTTTTCTTTTATTCTGGATGCTGAAACTGGTTCTTCATTTACTGAACACGGGTTATCTTCTTGCCTAGCTCAACATGATATACAATAAGCATCCGTTTCCATGAGTTTCGGGTAATGACTTCTCTTTGCTGTTTCGAAGAGCCTCTTGGCGTTGTTTCGATCGTGAGAGACATTAACCTATTTAAGTTTGTAGTCTGCGTTCACGCTCTTGTTTCTACCTAGAAAATTCTTCAATTCCCTTCTCCTTCCTTGTTATAATCTTCCATTTCTGTACTTGTTTTCCGGTGCAGCATATTTGAATATTCATATCTTGTAACCCTACTCCGGTGTTCGCCTTGATCTTCATATCTATAAATAAATTTGGTGGTGCAACAGCTTGGAGTGAACCAGGACCTAGTGACTTACAACTCTCAACCTTTCCTGTTTGCGTGTTACCAGGAACGGAGGGGACCTACAATTTTCTGCCGATTCCGAACGGCTAATTAGCAGCACTTTCCATGACAAGAGATACTCTTGGAGAATTTGTCAATTTCTCGCAAGATGCAGTACACCCTTGAAAAAAACTTTGCAGCGGCTGAGAATCGAACTCGAGACCTTCCGCATGACAGTCCAACGCACTAACCATTATGCCAAGGGGTACTACCGATCTTCATATCACGCTATCTTATCTTTGGATGTTGCTAGCCTACAGAAGTTTCTGCTGTCTCTTGAATGATTTTGCGATATTAAGAAGCTCATAGTAGGTGCATGCTCGATGCAAAGCTTCTCGCTTAGGTGCTCTCTGCATATTCTGAACACCCCAGGTGTGGTAAGGCATTTCACATCAAACTTCTTTTTCTGGATCATTGCAGTTTATTTTCGTCACACCATTAAACTTTGACTAGAAAATGGTCATGATCTGGCGCCTGGCGTCATTAAGTCTGTGGATGTTTTTTTCTTTTTGCAGATTCATACCTCTGAAAACACAATTGCGGGGACAACTTTGACATCGAACTTTGGACAACCTCCGTATTTTTCGTCCATGAGGGTGATACAACTTTTTCTTGTTATCGATTTCAACTTTATCGGCCAAATCCAATGCCAATAACTTGTCATCAATTCGCCTTCTAACAATTTCCTTATTTTTATTACATCTCATCGTATCTCCTGCATCACGGAAGATCAAGAAAATGAGTGTTTTCACTTTCTAGGTTTATATAATCTGAAGTCTTAAGACATGGATATTCCGGGTCTTGTTGTCATTTGATGGTAGTCATTATTATTAGCTGTTCTTTATTAATCAACTTAAAGTAGGTACATTGGTTTATTTTTATAACTTGATGGTAATCATTTTCAAAGGCTTCTCGTCTTCTATTCAAATCCGGTATATTTTACGTGTCGGAAGAACATGGCGAAGGATCCTTGCGGCAGCGAGCTAGATAATCCAATGTCACTTCACCACTACGACGATATGAGTGGTTGTTGAAACAGAAGATTTTCATCCGCTACAATATCTTTTTCAGCATCCTGGCTAGGAATGAAAAATCGGTACTGAACTGAGCTCCAATTATATCAGAATAGATCACATAAGTCTTTTCCTTTTTTTTATTAAATTCTTTGGCAATACACAATGCCAAACTTCAGCTTTGAGCTTATTTTACCAGAAACTTGAATATTAAAACAATCCGATCGCGTCACAAAATCGGGATTTGAGCAACAAATGAACTTAAAATTCGATAGGATAATTAATCGATTACGCCAAAAAGTTTCCCAGAATAAGGGAAGTAAACCCGATGGAATTAGTAACTGAACAAGAATGTCAATTTTTGTACATAAATACATAAATTTACTGGGATAATGTTAGGTTAAAATTTGCAGATACCAAGAAAAATGCAGTTGGCTAAGTTCTTAATTGAGTTTGCCTATATTTTATCAATTCGTTTTCTCACTTTAAATTTTAAGACTGCTCCTGACTGTAGATATTTGATTGGAATAAACAAGCAATCAAACCCTTATATAGCGAAACATGCCTTTATAAAACAAAAAACTTCTCTCTTCCAAACTACCCCCCCTCTCAACCTTGCTTTATTGACACAAAGTAAATTTTAATTTAGCACCAATCGTGAATGAATAAATTCTCTCATATCCCTACGACTATACTATACCAAAGGTTGCTCAAACACTTGTCGTTAAAAACAACAAACAAACAAAAAAAAACTCAAAAACGATTCAATTAATTTATTGTTCAAAAGTCCAATCACCCCACATCCGATGATGACCATCAATTCTAAATAAACATCTGCTAACGTCAAACACCCCAGGTAAAATAGTAAAACAATAAAACGCTTTGATACACAGTAGAATCTCCCTTTTCTGCACTCATTTTTCCACTCTCACTCCGCAGGGTGCATCCCATATAAACATACGCAACCCCTAATTACGCTGATGAAACAGTAACAGAGAAAATCAATTTACAATAAAACACCGAATTCTATAAAATGAAAATAAGCAAATAAATCCACAAGCACCCTCTTTGGCGAGCATAAAAAATAAGCGGACAAAAATTCCGAGGGTCGACCTCATCCTCAACATTTTTACGGATGCATCCATCCATGTCAGTTCCCATCATCCATTTGATCATCGTCATCATCACCTGATGATGATATCGCTTCGGCTTCGGCTTCCGCGTCCCATTTGCACGCTATGCAAAGTAATTTCAATTCTTCGCGCCATTACATTCAGATGTAAAATTTCAAAAAAAAAAATATAAATTTATTGTGAATATCATCAAACAACGGTAAAGTCGCTGAGCAAACAAGGAAACCTTGCGTGTCTCATTGAAAGTTGTAGATATGAACGGCAAATAAGACATTCAAGTGGAAATGATGGAACAGAAAAAACGGTAATAACGGGCGACCGGGCGGGAGATGTGAAATTATTGTAAATTGTATCACTTCACCTAAATCTTCTGCGTGGGAAAATTTCCCAAAGTGAACACATTTATTTTACTTTTTTTTGTCTTTTTGTCGGGAAGTACATATTTCAATTTCAAACCTACACCACACATTCTACCCACCCTCTGTCTGACTGTCTCTCTACGTCTATAATGGTGGGACAAATTGTGATCCTTATGGCGAAAGCAGCAGCAAAATGCCATGAAAAATTACTTCACATCAAAGAATCCATAAAGAACAAACAACTGAGTTAAAAATTATACATTATGGAATCCACTCCGTGATCTTCTTCCGTTTCCGCAAGCAGCTTACGAAGGACTTTTCGCCGCCCCCATAAGAAATTTGTGTGTTTTTGTGGTGGGTACAACTTTTTATGGAGTTATTTAGTGGGGTGATGTGAATAGGCCAAGACACAGAGTCACAGTGTGAACATCTTCTAATGACAGGCTGAATGGTGTGTAAAGAGGAGGCTTAAGAAAAAGCCGCTTTAAGTAAACGGAGCTTTCTTTTAAGGAATAACAAAAAATTGGGGAGAATAAAATTGGAAAATTGAAGAAGAATAGCTATTTTTGTATTTAAGTGGGAATCTTCGTGGAAAAAAGTTGGTACAATCACAATGGTTGTCGATTTTAATATTAAATTGGAATATCCTAAAAAGGTCAATCTCTGGTAGAAAATGTGAATTTGTTTACCAAGATCTTCAACGAAGTCGGTCCCATTTTTGTGTTAAACCATAAAACTCCATCTAAGTCCCATCAATCCCCATATACATTGTTAAGATTGTTTATAAATAAATAAATGCAAATTATAAGAGAATAGCGGCGTCTGGATTGAATTGAAATAGGTTTGAGTCAACTTGATTGCCACCCTTTGATGAAATTAAGTCAAAATCTTTTTACTAAGTTCATCCACCATAAATGAGCGTGTCTTGAATGCAAAACAATTTGAACTGGGTTGCAAAAATCTGAATAGTGAACTTAACGAATGTGTCAACGATAGAATTGACAACAATTTTGTTGATGAATATGACAGATGGAAAGATAAAAAGTGAAAGCAAATAATGTTCTTTTTTATCACTAATGCATCGTTTTCAAAAAAAGATAAACAAATGTCAGCTTCATCAAAATGTAGTAGTAGTTAAAGTTTGCGAAAAAGTTATCAAACGCAAAAGTTATCAGCCTATCAGAAGATTCTATAATATTTGCAAATGGTGGCAGATGTCAATTCTAAGTTGACATTTCTGAAGTTCACAGTGTGAATTTCGACGCAGATTTCCCGGTCATCCGATAAAAAACTGAGAAAACACCACGAAGTTTAGCCACTCGCCCAGAAGAGCAGGGGACAACACGAGATGCTGCGAGGTCTGGCTGGTCCCGGAGCAGCTGTTCTGCTGAGAATATCGCTGTTGTGAGATGACGCGAGGAAACAGAGAATTATTTAGAACGACTTGAAGATTTCCACCTACAAAGTGCAGATATACCAACAGCTGTTATCTGCTGATCGCTAAGAGCGTGTAACTTACGCTCAAGCCATCTTGGATCTCGACCACGAGGGAGACAACTTTTCATCGAAAATTACCATGAGCAACAAGGCCCGCACTTACAACCCACGAAGAGGCATTATGCTCACTAAAATTTACTGCATGGTGTTATGTTTACGTTGAAGGCGTCGTCGGGCATTACCGATTATTATCGACGTCGAGCGCTTCAGAGCCATGCTCCATGTCTTTCTCCTTCCTCAATTGGATGAATTGGACTATAGAGAACAAGTGGTTCCAACAGCAGGGAGCAACGGGACTCACTGCGCGATTCACAACCGAAATTCTGATTTGATTTTTTTTTCTGAAGTCATGACTCTGTGCTACAGGCTTTAAATTCTTGAAGTGCCCAAATAGGGCAACTGAGTTCCAGGGCTAAATCGTTTGAACTATGATATTTTTCTGAAATTTCAATTATTCTTTTGAGCAAAATAAAATCTACCATTAGGGCTCTTGTGGTTTGGAAAAATTTTAGCCAAAACGATTTAATATCAATGTCATGTCAAAACTAAATTTCTAGCTATTCCATTTTTTATTTTTTGAAGTATTAAAAAAATTGTTAAGCCAAGCTCCTAGATCCTTAAATTACAAGGTCTAATTTTATCGAAGTTCAAAGCCTTTAAACTTGGTGAAGAGTTAGAATGAGTTAGAACTTAATCCAGTTCTAATTTTTGGTTAGAACGAGTTTTAAAGGTTAGGATTTTTTCAAGAAATTTGAATTAGGCTAAATAAAATTGCAAATTCCTGACCTTAACAGTTCCTGATGTTTATCAATAATTGGTTTCCAAATATGAGGAAATAGAACCCAACTTCAATATTATAAACTCGAGAATTTTTTGTGTTCATTTGGAGCAGATTTAAGCCCATCCTAGATCAACATTTCCCTAATGTAAAATAACTTTTCTGATATTACTCGTCAACATAATTTTTTTTGATCTTAGATTATTTCCATAGCTATTTCACTTTGCAACCACGCTCCATAGGCCTTTGCTTTGTGGAGGAGTAAATGAAAAGGGAAAAACCTCTCTCTCTTCTCTCACTCATTCCACTAAATACTCACTGAATATTGACAGAATCGCTTTTATAAGCTTCGGACAAAAATAACTCCCACCACAATCGACATCAGTAACCTAAATTGTCAAGACATTTTCACTTATACACTACAGCTCCAAAAAGGCAAGAATATTATTTCTTGCAAAGACATTTCTCAGTCTTCTCACAAGGACCTTCGTTAATAATGCTCCAATGATCTTCATTACCACCTACTTTCCCCCCCCCCCCCCTGTCAGTGCCTTTATATTTGCTTTGTGATTTCCTTTGTTTCTTGCAAATTTCTTGAAAGGATACTGCCATATCTGTAAAATTGCTATATCATATATTCAAAAGGGACTTTCGGTTATTCCAAGTGAAATTAAGTGTTTATTTTTAGCCAATAAATCGGATTAGTGCGGTTCCTTTTCTTCTTCTACTACTTGACTCTGACAAACACACTCAAGCTGTACTCATCAGGAATGGTTTGAAAAAAGGATGGGATTTCTGAAGATTTCACCAAAGATTGCCCAAATATAAAAAAAAAATCCTTGCCGTGAGATAATTCACATATGCCGATAGCTTCTATTTGTATTTAGAAATAGTGAAGAATTCAAAAGCTAAACAGTCGGGGTTAGAGTTGGAGTTGGGGGTGGTTTTTAATTACGTGACATTGAAGTCATGTGTGCGTGATGAACTTGTCTTTCATTCTCATCTCAGATCCCTTTCGCTCGCTCTCTCGGGGTAAGAAGGATGACAATTTGATCTATGATGGATCTAAAATCGAGGGAATTTCGTCAGCTGTTACGGGCCCGTGTGTGCTTGGCAGTCGTATATAGTAGAATTGTACCCACGAAAACTGTTAATTCCATATAAATTTTTTTATGTCATGTTTTAACGTTACCTTTTATAATCCTTTAACTAAAAAGCCGCCCCAGAGAAACATGGCTCAGTTGGTTAAGCTCGAAAATCGTTGATGCATCATCATCATGAATAATCTATTAGATGTTCGAGCTGGGTGTTAAGTTTTTCGTCAGTGAAGGTTTTGTGAATTTTCCAAACTCTTTCGTCCTCTCTCACTCTCTTTCTGAAAACGATGATGATGATGATGATGATGATGAAGAATGAACAATGTACATTGTCCACCTTTAGATGCATGATAAACATCGACATGGTCACTCCCATCAGCCAAACTCACTTTTCCACCCGGAGCTGGAGGAACATGGAAAATAAACTGCAATGTCATGTTGAGTCGATTTTAAATTTTTAATCCTTTTGTATGTCAATTGAATGAGAATGACTGCATTCGGGGATCCCCATCATCACTTTTGCAGCAAGGACTATGACTCTCCCCTCTCTCTCTCTGGGAAACGTTCAAAACTGATTATATATAGTGTTGTGCACAAATGCCAATAGTTCAGTTATTTTTGACTTTTACCTGAGACCCGGTTATGTCCTGAAAGGACTTTTCTGATTTTGGTTCTTTTGAGTTTCTTTTATCACATAAACATACAAATAATTTACTTAGGAAAATTGGTGCTCAAATCTAAGCACCGTATTTGTGGGATTTTCAAAGAAGAAGTATTTTCGAAACAGTGACTTATCAAATGTCATATTTGGTAGACTCAGCAGCCGAAATGGAAAAAAGTGAGATTCAACGTGAATGAGCGAGCAAGTGACGCAATGGCTAGACCGAAACTAAGCTGTAAGGATTAGAAAGAGGAATTCATTCATAATTCAAAGCCAAAAAAGTACTTCAAGGGTTTTCACAAACCGTGATGATTCTTTTAAAAATCATCCTTAGCAGAAGTTGGAAACAGTAAAATCATAGCTATACGAAAAAAGAGTGATATCAAGCTTCCAATTACAGGCTTATAACTCTTCAAACAATATCAGCAAAATATTGGCAGGAGGCTCTAGAAGTTATACAGTGAAATCATTCGAAACATGCAGTTTGCCTTTCGGGAAAAGCATTTGCTGCTGAACTCACTCACTAACACCACATTAGTGTCACCATTTATAGTTGTTTGGCAAGTCTAAACTCACATCGACAGATTCTTCGAGTTCTACAAAAAAGGAGGTATCCGAAAGAACAACTCCATCTTTGAACTTGTCTGGTTTAGAAAACCTTCAACGGGCATACCACATGCACATCAGGAAATTGGCGATCCACTTCGACAAGTTTGCTGCGATTCGTTCTCTAC
Organism: Philhelius festivus; assembly: GCA_963931855.1. Lineage (NCBI taxonomy): Eukaryota > Metazoa > Arthropoda > Insecta > Diptera > Syrphidae > Philhelius > Philhelius festivus. The sequence goes on along the minus strand of OZ007555.1, from coordinate 4,245,605 downwards.
TAGAGAAATGTCCTCAAAAAAGCCACCGATTCGCAGAATTTCATATTATAAAGTTCTATAGTTAAAAAACAATATCGATTCGAACAATCTTTTCGCACTCAACTTCGAAAATACTCTATATTACTCTATTGCAAATTTTGAAAAAAATCCTCAGGATCAGGATCAGATCTTCGGAAATTTTAGAAGAATGCCAGAATTATTGGAAATATGTAGCTAATTATTTAAAAAGTACTTTATTGTTTCTTTTTTTGTAAATTTAAGAGACATATGTCGACACTCTTTGACACATGAGACATGAACCACCGTCAGGTGTCGACACATGAGCCATGACTCGAAAAAACTTTAAACGCGTTTTTCTCGAAACCACATTTTTCCAACTGTTGGCCAGGATTACTTCAAAACTACTTAACGGATCGTCATAATTTTGTTTGTTTTAAAGCTTATTAAATTTATTGGAGTCTGGACCAAAATCAGGCTGATACCTATATCAAAAACTTTTTTTTGTACAGGCTCAGAAGAGCTAAAAAAAAGTGGAAAAAAACGAACACTAAGATTCAAGCGTCCGCCATTTTTTAAATTTTTGACTTTGGGCAATTATTTTGGTCCAGACTCTAACTACACTCTTCTATTTTATAAGTAAGTTGAAAATAAGTTGAAAAGGGAGTGACAGAATTATTTTTCAAGTCATAATATACAAGGGCTTTGAATATACACGAAATGGTGGATTATTTCAACAATTGCCAAGCGCCAAATTTTCTGGTAGTTTGTCCACTTTATGTTTGTCATAAGACAAGGTTATGCCAATTTATGTCTAAAATATTAAGAAAGTATCGGATTTTGTCAGACTTATCATAACTTCTGTATCATTCATAATGCTTATTGTTTTCTTCACAGCACTGTAAATACCTTCATATGTATGTAGCTGCTTGTGTAAATGAATTTGTCACTTCAAATTTTGTTGTGTCATTGCGCACACACATCACAATATATAGCACAGATACCAACACTAGCCGGCAGCTACAATAGGTGAGGTGACAATAGTCTGTAAACGATAAGGGGTTTCAGATGTGTATAGATGTGATATGGTTCTGTGTCCTGCATTAATAAATCACCTCTTGCACTTTGGGACTTTGTTTTAATCGGTTTTTGAATGTATGTGTGTTTATATTTTATATGTTCAGTTTTCTGACTGTCAGAATCCAGATGACGCAGTGTTGAATAGTTCCCAGGTGGATGATGCGATTGTCAAGGTGTAATGTCATGTTAGCTTTTATGAGGGTGTGAAAATGAGAATGGTGATGAAAATGCCAAAAGGGTTGCAAAGTGAATTTTCCATATCATATATGTATGATGATGATGATTATGCCATGGAATGATGGGCCATGCTTCTTGATGATGCGTGTGTGGGAATTTATGGCCGACGGCATTCGTAATCTTTAAGATAAATCAAGTTTTCGTCACTATGACAGACATTTAACAAATTCATATCGAGCTTGTAAAAATTACTGATTGGTCAGTATATATTCTTGAGATCTTAGAGAGAATTTTTAATCTACAAGCCTCCTCAAAAATACTTTGCAATCGAACTGAGCAAGAAACTGTCCAATTCCTTGTCAAATACCAAACTAGCATAGAATTCATAAAGTCAAGCCCTAACTATAGTCAAGAATAATTTTATGATTCGATCTTAGTGTAGCTAAGATGAAACTTCTGCCTACCTGGGCTTCTTTATAAAAACTGGCAATTTTGACAAAATATATCACATTTTTCGCTTCGGTCCGTGAATATGTACATCGGATTCCTCGAATTTCACAAGAACTTGGTCTTTCTCAGGCTTTAACTTGGCGAATTTTGCGTCGGGACATGAGCCTACACCCGTACAAGATCCAACTGATCCAGGAGCTCTAAGTTCCTGACCATATAAAACTCGTTTTGTTCGTTAACTGGTCTTCAACGAGTTTGGAAGAAGACTCCAATTTTGTCCGAAATGTCATTTTAGTGATGAGGTGCATTTTTGGATGAGTGACAAAATTCCGTATATGGGAAGAAACCAACCTAAAAAAGGTTTAGAAGATGCCAATGCATCCTCAAAAAGAGTTAGGTACTATTAGTGTACTTTGTTATGTGATTCATCTCAAAGTTAAGACCTGCCAAAGTTTACCTTATGCCAAGTTCTAATAGTAATTTACATTTTTATGATCTTAATGTTCTTGAATGTATTTCTAAAAACTGTTTGATTGTACGAAAAAAGAATTACAATCTTTTTGAGTAGAATTAAATAAGCTACAATTTTCAGCTTGACTTTTTCCTTATAAAACACTTTCCAAAAAATCAACAAGGAGCTCAGAAAGGAAAGCAATTTGCTCAATAACTTAGCCTGACTCAGTGGCAGTTAATTGATACAACATTATGATTGTAAATTTACCTAAGTAACCTTTACAAACCTCCTGAAGATGAAGGCTTCATAATAAGATAAAACTTCTATTTGTATAAATATACAAATAATACAAGTTCGTTGTAAGTTTAATTAAATATTTATTAGTGTGTTATTTTCTCTCTTAAATAAAATATTTTCAACAAAATATAAATTGCCTCCTGTGAGGATTGAACTCACGACCCCTGGTTTACAAGACCAGTGCTCTGCCACTGAGCTAAAGAGGCTCGTGTCTCATATTCCAATAGGCTTGCCAACGAAAAGAAAGATAATGGCGCTGAACAAATAATAATTCCTTAAAATGTTTTTTTTTAATGTATTTCTAATGAAACGTGCACATGTTAAATTAGCAAACAAACATATCTTTTCATCTTGCCAATTTGATAAAAATAAAACAAAAAAACAAACGAGTATGTTTTAATAATTGGATTTGAAAGAAAAGGTCTCAAAAGAGAAATGGTGTGTACGTATGTACATTGTACATAGATGTTGGATGAGACAAAAATTTATAATTTTTAGTTATTTTTATATTTAGATGAGTTTCTAAGTTCGTGTTTTGAGCTCTTGATTTTCTACATATACATGACTTATATTCATTAGACGACATTTCAGCTGATGGTTTGGTTTATTTTTGCTATGCAAGTCTTAAATTTTATTAAACAATATAATTTCTCAATATGTATGTATAGAGCTTCTAACAAAATAATCTCGGACATTAAGGCAGCTTTAACATAACCTTTATTGATGTGCATAGTTCAATTCCCTATTTGCACATGTGGTTTAAACTTCATTAAGCAAAAGTCGGATTAAATAAATATCGGCATTCGGTCAAATCAATCGAGAAGTTATCTAGTTTTAGAAATTTCAAACCATTTACTGAGTAAAATTAAATAAATCGCTTTCACCTAAAAATACTCATTTAATTAAAACCATATAACTATTGATCGTATTCAACCAAGAAGATTGTTTGATATTTAATAAGAAATGTGTTAAATGATTAAAAACACGTTAGTCGTTTAAACTAAACAATCTTGGAAATTGCGTATTATAGGCTAGCTTTTCGGTAAATATGGTTCCAATTTTTGTAATTAATATTTTTAGTACTTTATTTTAAACATTAAATAAAGATAACTTATAAGCTAAATCGTCCTGCATGGTCTGGTTATAGAAATATGGTCATCCAAATCCAAAGTGATTTCACTGATTCCACAGATTTTTGGGCTTTAACTACCTAACAATGTGCTTGGGAAGTGATAGTTCCGAGACCAGGCCTTGTAAAAGTTTGCGGTTTTCAAAATGTCTAGCCGATTTTGTAAGAGCTACTTATTCAAGGGTGAAAAGCAGAAGAATCTGCGAGTTCTGGTTATCGAATTATGGCCCCCCAAAGTGATTTTACTGAAAATTGACCCAAATCTAAAAAAGTCATCGGATGCGGATGGAGATGCTTCCGCAACCAAGGCTCGTAACGTGTTTCGGTTTTCAATTCTGAATAGAGAATTAACAGTCCTTTCCATGGATGTGCCAAACTCAAACATCTATTTTTTTATTAATTTTGGGAAATATCATGGACTAACCACTTGTCTATAAAAATCATTATTTTTTCGAAGTTCACCAATCTAATCGAGATGTACATCAAACGACAGGTATATTCAATACCTACACACACATGTAAGCTTAATCGTCCTGATTGGTCTGGTTTTCGAAATATGGCCACACAAAGTGATTTCACTGATTCCGCAGATTTTTGGGCTTTAATTACCTAACAATGATGTGCTTGGGTCTCGATATTTCCGAAATCAGGCCTTCTAAAAGGTTGCGGTTTTCAAAATGTCTAGTCAATTTTGTAAGAGCTATTCACGGGTGAAAACCAGAAGGTTCTGCAATGTCTGGATATCGAAATATGGCCACCCAAAGTGATTTTACTGAAAATTGACCCAATTCTAAAAAAAGTCATCGGAAGCGGATGGAGATATTTCCGCAACCAAGGCTCGTAACGGGTCGCGGTTTTCAATTCTGAATAGAGACCTTGGATGTGCCAAACGCAAAAATGTATTTTTTTCTATTAATTTTGGGAAAAATCATGTCTATAAAAATCGGGTTGGGTATGAAATCCCGCATCACAGAATCCCGATTCACAAAATCCCGCATCACAAAGTCCCGAATCACGAAATCCCGCCGTTTCAATACTAAATTGACATCACGGTATGGATTTTCATTTCCATAGTAATGGTGACTCGAATCAATGAGAAGCAACGAGAACGAAGTTTCCTACTATTGTACTGGAATATTCAATACGAAGAAGACCGCTTTGATTTCGTTAATTTTTAATGAGCTCTGATTGGCTTAAAGCTGAAGACAAGTCCAAAAAAAAGTATGAGTATGAAATCTTGAAAGTATTCGTATCTTGAATAAAAAAAAAATTACAAAAAAAATGTCCAAAAAAGTTTTAAAAAAATCATGTGATACATCACTCCTTACATCACGAATATGCAATTTTTAACTCGTTAAGATGCCTAGTTTAGCCAGAAATCACGTTTGAAAATGTCAACTTTGGGGGGTCTACGAAGCTCCGTTTAGCCGCAAATCGTGTTTTAAGATAAAAATTTGTTTATCGTTTCATGCGATACGTGGATTGAAAGGTGGCACTCCCTAGAGCACGAATACGTATTTTTTAAGTCTCTAAGATGCTTGGTTTAGCCACAAATCACATTAAAAAAAAGGTGTCAACGGCACTTAGTTTGCCAGAAAATCGACTTTAGAGATATAAAAATTTGTTTTTCTTAATATGTATATAAATTATGTCAATAATTAGTGTGCTCGGACTTTATGTTTAATAAACAAACAGTACGCGGGACTTAAGGATTTTAACTCCCATTTTCGGGGACACACCCACTCACGCAACTCCGTTGCACTGCTTAGGATATGTTAAGTCGCCTGGCAGGCGCCAATGTAAACTGTGCTTTTGATTAGAAGTACCTTGGGTGGCAAATTTTTGTCAAAAAATATTTTTGAAAAAAAATGTCAAGAAAAAATGTATGAAAAATCAAAATGTCTTCAAAAAAATATGTTTGAAAAAAAAAAAATTGTTAAAAAAATGTGTAAAAATATTTTGGTCAAATGTCCAAAAATAATTGGCCAAACCATTGAAAATCATCTTATCTTATATCTTTAAGGCTAGGCGCGCACATTCAATTTTTAGTTGCGCAACTGCTTGGTTCGAGCAACTAAAAAGTTTGTATTTTGACACAAACTAGTTCATTGCCTAAAATGAGTGCGTTATTTTGTGTAACATATAATATAATTATATGCACCTGCGCGGACATTCAACCAAATAGTTGATCTGTTTTCTATAAGCAACCAAACAGTTGTGCAACTAAAAATTTAATGAATTGAAACTATTCTTATACTTTCCATTTGTTTAAAATAATTCAAAATAAAATATTTTATCAATAGTACTAAAATAGTATTGAAAATCTCGCCAAATATTTCCAAAAATATCTGTTGGCGGGTTTTTTATTTTTATTTTCGGCGGGATTTCGTGATTCGGGATTTTGTGCGGCGGCATTTCGTTACTCTCCCATTATCATTATTTTTTCGAAGTTCACCAGTCCCCATCGAGATGTTGGTACATCAAACGAAAGGTCTATTCAATACCTACACCAACATACATATGTACGTACGTTACTATTAGCAATATGTACTACGCATCAGTTGCTGATACCTAAGACTGTGTAGTTTTTAACCATTTTTCTTTAGCCTACGGAAACCTGTCCATTTCACTGGCTGCACGAAATGAATTAGAAAACAATGAGCCAGGAAAAATAGCTTCGGTTCATAGACAATCGTCGTTCCGAGAGTGGTTGGGCTAAAAGGCTAAAATCAGTGGGCTCAGAATCACAGAGGAATTGAAAGCTGTCGTTTGTCAGACAGAGACCCTTCATGTACTGTGGAAAAAATTTTTATTTCTTCATTTTAAATTTGAAAATTTTACATTTGAAATTAAATGCTTCAATTTATTTGTTGAGGTCAAAACATGAATAAACTGTTTTGTGGGAACCTTATTATTTCGAAAATTTTAAGCTGAATATTTTTGCTTATACTTCTCTCCGACGAATATTGAAACTGAAGAAAGAAGAAGGCAAAGAAGGTTGGGATTGACAGAACTAATTTTTTTCTTCTGCTCGAATAAAATGAAAAAAAAAAAAAAAATCTGGTGAAAAAGTTTGTGGAATGTATTGAATTCTTACAGACGAAAATAATAGGTTCTTGGCGAAAAATTTGTCAAAAATAAATATTTTTATTTATAAAAATAATAATATAATATCAATTATTTTTAAACTTTATTCATTAATTTTATTTTATTTATTTATTTTATTTTTTGTAATGGAAAAAATTGAAAAGGAAAACAAAATTAATGCAAAAGAGGATCTAAGCCCAAATGCTCCCCTTTTTTGACAATTCATTGCCTCGTTGAATTTACCAGTTCTTTATAAAATAAAAGAAAAGTAAACAAGGTTCATTATTGAGTATTTAAATTGTTAAGGTTAAAAATCATCCCGGCCTTGAAAAGGAACTTTAAAAATGTATACAAACATTACAAAATTATTGAAACTAATTGACCTTTTTATGATAATTTTTTATAAGCCCTTTAAGATGTTATAAATTGGTTTTCTTAATTTGCACAGATAGACTTCTATAAGGTCTCTCGAAGTTCGATAATTCATTTTATATTCTATCAATCATCATCAGTATACACATTTTAACCCTCAAATGATTTCTTTAAAATTTCACTTCGTAAATTTGTCAAATTCAAAGATCCCCGAATAATTGATCTGCCTATCAAAAGTCGAGAATTAGATTTGACAAAAAGATTACGTGTGAACCACAACACTCCCTGAATCCCTGACGGCAATCGATTAAGCTGTATAATGGTGTGAAGATGTCATTAATAAAAGTAAAAAAAATAAGACCTTTCTCCATATTGAATTTTCTATCTCCACATCAAATACACTGCAACAACAACATTATTATAATGATACTTTTCGATTTATCCTCTATTTACTATTGTGTCGCATCTAATGATCCATAAAATGATGGGATCAAACTTAATCCTTCGATTTCCCTTCCTTTTGGAAAAAAACCAATTCAATGATGCTCAAAAGACCGACCACCAACCATCATCATCATCATCATCATCATCCCATAGAATACTCCTCGTCCTGCTTGCAACTTAAACCGCAAGAAGATCGAAACTTTTTCTTTTGTCGAAAACAAGAAGTAAATTGAAAATTCTCCTTTGGGGGATGACGTTTCTGTCCCCCCGAAAAGTCTCTTTCGGAAAAGCCGAAAAACACATCCCGCAAAACAGGACATCCCACATCCTAAGCCAACCTGAGTTGCGGAAGAAGGAAACTGTGGTTGTTTCTTTTGGTTTTCTCTGGTCGTGTGAACCTCACATCAGGCAAAGGAAGACTACGCCGACGAGCAAGAAGAAGAAGAAGGCTTGCTTGTTGCCAACATGGCATTGTGTAACATGTAATTCACCACATACACAATACTTGGAATAAAAATAACCTTAGCACCCGGAATCCTAGAAAAGGACACAATGCCAATGGGATTACAGAATGCCACCATAACATGGAAGCGATTTCTATTGTTTTGAGAACCAAAAACCAATGTTATTTTTAGTTTTTCCTAGGAAAACCTTATTCATCACCACCATCAACAACCTACTACGACAAAAGGATATACACACGGGAAGTCGCAAGGAAGCTCCCTATAGGATTACGCATACAATTCTTCTCTGGGGGAAAAGGATTTTCGTTTCGACTGGTGGTTGGTCCCCGTCCCCATCAGTGTCAACCGACAAATTCCTCTCATTTTCTATGCAAATTAGTTTAATATTTCACAGGACCACTTTTTGGTGTTGTTTTCACCAAGGATTTGTAATTCTTATACTCATCGCTGTGTATCTACTTAACCTCTGTACCAATAGAGACACACCTTGATCGGATTTGCCTCTCGCATTTTATTGCTTTCACAACAAAGTGCCAAGGATAACAATTTTAATTTAACTTAATCATGCAAATGGCAGAGGAGGGTTGGAATTATTTTGGCTTTTTGTCGGTTACACTTTTCTTTGAGTTATGGTGGATGTTTATGGAGATTTTATTTAAAGAAATGGTTTGAGGTTTGAAAAGTAAAATTTGGAACTTACCATCTTTATTCATTGCTGATTGAAAACATTTTGCTAAACGGCAAGCTCGACATTGGTTCCTGTGTGTTTTGTCAACGGGGCAACGTCCTTTGAGATCACCCGTTGCTTTGCATGTGTATATCCGATTTCGGTGTATGCTGCGTTTGAAGAAACCCGAGCATCCTGAAATTTGATAAAAAAAAAATCTTTAAAAAATTTCTAAGATTATACATTGGTTTGTTCATCACTTGAATATAATTATAAGGGACGGGTTTAACAATACAACACCGACTTTTCGACTCTTAAAAATTACTTTATCAAGAGCATTTCTCTCTTCAAGTATATTAAGAATCTAAGTAAAGATGTACATATATAAAAAATATAAAATAATCGCACGAACTTCTTGTAGTTTAAAGCTATGACGTAGCAAGTTTCAAAAATGAAACCGTTTTAATAAACAAAAATCGGGGGCGGGTTGGTCGCTATAAATCGACACTTATTAGAGATGAGGCACTCCAGAATCTGTACCCCTAATATACCCATCGATGTCCTTAAAGTACGAGCTGTTGTTCCGTCGTGGAACCTAAAATAAGTTAATCAAAGGCAAATGGGTCGACAAAAATCTGAACCTACTGACTTAAAATTCTTAACTATTCCTGTGCAGCAACTGTTGCCGAAAGTAATGCAGGCGACCTATTGTTTTCTGGCGAAATACTCTTGGAGGTTTTGTCTCTTCTTCGTAAGAGGTGATGAAGGGAATGCAACCTAGATTTCTGACATGGCAGCAGAAAGTTAGAGCCTACGTTTCCCTAAATCAAATTCATGAATTCATTATAACAGTGAGAGGAAATGGCAAACCGGAAGACGGTAATAAAAGTCAAACTGAAAAACTTGCCTCACTGAACGATCACAAATGCTAAGGACCACGCGCATTTTTGTGCACAGAACGCCTCAATGTTCTCAGGTGATTTGGATTTGATGAGCCGAAAGACTTCAGTTCTACGTCATCATCATCATCCGTCGAATTTAATGTTTGTTTTTGTAATCGCATTTGTAGAATGTATTATACTTTACTCTTCTAGATGTTTCTCATCTCATATTAAATCTTCGCCATAGTACCTAAACGCTCGCACATGTGTTACAGGGTAGGTAGTGTGTTATAAGGGTATTCGAAATCCCACGATATCTCATAGATTAAATAGACAACGGCTGGAGTTCGCTTATTGGACACTAAAAATGTTCCCCGGAGATCGGGATTTTGCCTAAAAAATCATCTCGGACGAGGCCCATTTTTGGATCAGCGATTATTTCTACAAGTATATACGAGTATAATCCGTATAGGTTTTTAAACAAGCATCAGGAATGCATCTACAAAAATTGACTGTTTAGTGGAGTTTATTTCATGAAGAGATCAACAGACTTTTTTTCTTTCCAAATGACGAAAGAGACACCATTTTCCGTCCATGGTCTCGGGTAAAATGTGATATTAACCGATTTTCCTTGACCAGAGTTTGACCAAATTTTATATATCCGAGGTGCGATTCCAACAATTTGGGTTTTCAAAAAAAAAATAATAATTAAGTTTTTGAAAATTTTGCTACACAAAATTCTATTTATATCGAAAAGATTCTGAATAAAAACAATTGATGAAAATCAGTTCAAGTGATTTCGAGGAAATAAAAAAAACTTACCATCGCAGCTGTATATTCCATAGTGTTTTCCTGAGCTTCGATCTCCACAAACTTTACATGGAATGTCCAGAAGGCGATCTCCTATAAATAAACAACAAAAAAATATTATAAGAAAAACGCAACCAAAAATTACTTAAAAATAAGAAATCTTCCCTAAAGAATAAATTATAAAAAAAATGATATTGATCCTTTAATTCCTTCAAGTATAAGAAAGACACTCTTGGTATCGCCTCTTCGGCATCAGCATGCGACATAAGAACTTTTCTTTGCCTTAAAACATAAAATTGTTTTTTTTTTCTTCTCCCGTGAAACAAGGAAAAGAACTTTCTTACACATCATCCTTTTCCTTCCCATCACGCCTTTAAAAACGAAATTCTTTCACTTTTAATTGAATACGAGGAAGAGTTAAGTGGATGCGGTGGTTTTTGGCGCAAAGCAACTAAATTAAAGTGTTTCCTTCCCCGCTTCGCTGCCTCTCTGAAATATACTGAAAATGACTATGACGTTAGTCGCCGCCGCCGCCGCCGGTGAAGGACAAGAAAATCCTTTTTACGCCAAGAGATTCCTTGCAATTTTTTATATAGGTTGTCATTTGGGGAACTGGATTCTTTCGTGCTGCGCTTATAATGTTTGTGGATCCTTTTTTTGTTCTGTTTAATTGCCACCCAGTGCTGATTTTCCCAGAGAGAATAAGCAACAAAAAAAAAAACTTAAGGGTATCCTTAATTAGTTATTCGAGAAAAGGATTTGTTTTGTCAGATTAGCAAGTTACATGGAAAAAACCGAACCGAAATGAATTAGCTTTTATTTATCCTGCTGGCAAGGATATTCCAACACCTTTGCTTAAGATTCATATACGCACAACGCACACGCAACAAATGTGGTCGCTAAGAGCCATTGCCGGAATAAGCAATGACGAGGACTTGCAGCAGTCGATGTGTGGGGCGCATTCATTCTGTTGTTTGTTGGTGAATATTCGTTTACAGTTTTCTGATTGTGAAATCTGGTTTTTGAATTTTTAAAAATTGATATTTTGAGGATCAGCAACGGGTAGAATGTTGTTGGAATTCTTGTAAAAGGGGCGAATTTTCTTGGTTTAAAAATTTCGTATTGCCTGTGAATTTCCAATTCTAACATATTTTATTCTAAAGAAACAAAAATCCTTACATTCCCAGCCACAGACCTCAGAGACTCACCTTATTTGCATTATAGGGAATACGGCACTGCTGCAAACCTTCAAGGATCGGATTTAAATGAAATTATCCAGGATTACGTAGGAAATTAGTTTTTTCATCGAAAGTGGTTAGTCCTTGATTTTAGCCGCACAAAGTAAAACCCACACACACGCGTCCTTTTTTCGTCCTTTTTGTTGATTTAATTTGTCCATTCAACGATTTTGTCTGCCTTCTTCACACTCTCTTGTTGCAAAAGCAACACTTTTTCAAAAGTCTGTCCCTCATAAGTGTGTGGCTAATCCCTTTGTTCCAGGCTATGTCCGAAGCCGATGGCGGAGGGTAGGTTATAAGAAGACTCGGATATATAAGGTAATCATCAATTTGACACTTGTCAAAATACAAGGGGTTGACATTTAAACGGTGGCACGTTTCGTCATTCCAGGCGCTTGTATTGCTCAATTGCCTGCTAGATGTTTCAAGTGTCAAATAGAAATAAAAATTTCGAGGGTTGTTTGTTCCTTTAGGACACACAAAGGATATTTAGGGATTTTTGAAATTGAATTTTATTTAAATAGGTATAGTGAACCGTATTGTCAACGGCTTTTGTTTTGATTTGATTTTAAAACTTTATAACCAGCTATTCGAATATGATGATGATGATGATGATGGGAAGCGTATTGTTATGTCTATAGAGCCCCGTCATGCCAAAAGGAGGTGTTGAGTTTTTGTTTTTATTTTAAAAGAAAATAGAGACGTGTGGGTTATTGTGAAAGAATATTGAGAAACTTTAGTAGCAAATATTTTTGTAAAGGTCCTTTTTCTATTTTTTTTTTTTGTTTAAAATATAAAAAGGGTATTGTTGGAGATGGTTTGTTTTTTTGTGAAGATGGTGGGAATAAAAAGTTATAAAAAGAGTTCAAGTAGTATGTTGTTTGGGAATTTTTGGATTGGATATTTTACAGGAAAAGCAATATGCTTCGGAAGGTACTTTAAAATTTGATGATTTTAATGATCTGACATGATATTTTAGAAAATCATTGCTTTCTGCTCCTGTGAGAGACTAAAAAGACTTTAGTAGAGGGAGGGCTTTGTTTACAAGTGAAAAGTTTTATAATTGAATAAGTTAGGTCTTGAAAAAAGTGTTCAAATTTTATGATTATTTAATTGAGACAGACAATCTGTGTGTTTCCGAATGTTTAATAGACAAAAACGAAAATATTTCTGATGTACTTCCTTCCCAGATATTAAACCCAAACAGTTATATTTTTTGGTGCATAAATCAGGCTGAAATTGACTTAAGTTAGGCAGTGACGGATTGTTTATTGACGAGGTCAAATCGCACGATCTCGGTGGCCAATGCACGTCGCCTCCGCCTGGCTAGCGTCGTTCTTAAAGAACCCAGCCAACCCAAAATCCACAGAAAACAGTGAATTTCTCTGGATGCATTTCAATTTGGTGGATCTCGTGTGGATTGTGTTCGTTCCAAATCCGACAAGTTTGGTTTCTTACGAGCCCATTCAACCAGAATGTGTCGCTGAATTTAATTTTGCGACCGAAATTGGGGGCCATAGTACGTTAGGTTTTCTGGAGTACAAAGGAATGCGAAGAATATCAAGAAATGCATAAATTCTCAAAAGATTGCATTCGTTTGAATGACTTGCGCAAAAAATTACTGTAGTCTTTTTATTGTCTAAGTAATGGTGATTGCGGAATTTGATGTTGAAGTGTCATAGGGATATGAATAAATAAAATTTTATAATTGCATTCAATGAAATTTAAAGAGATCAACTGATAAAAAGTCTCCAGTATTTGTGATATTTTCGTCTTGGAAATAAGCATGGATGTTTTTTATACAAATTTAGCAAAATGACAGAACTGTACTTAGAAGGGACTAAGGGTGAAAGAAGACTCCAGAAACCTTACAAGTAAATCAGTCAACCAGAAGCATACAAAAATGCATATCATACAAAAAAAAAACAGCAATATATCTCTTTCCTGTTAAGCGGACAAGCAAATCTATAAATATAAAATTACAAACCCATAAGTTTTTTGATCCACTCTCTTTATAACTACTTGCGAAATATGTATGTTTAGTAGGTACTATAGGGCAAGATCAAAATTGGCATTAGATTGATAGAGAACACTAAAAAAAGTGTGTCTAGCAATTCCGTCTGTCTATCTGTATGTCTATATCCGACCTATAGTATAAGCGATTTTTTTCTTACTTGAGTAGGTACTTAAGGGTACCTGCTCCTAAGGTCATTTTAAAAAATGTATTTATCTATGAAAAGCGGCTTTAACGATTTTTATAATAAAAATATGAATGGTATTGTAGATTTGGTCTACAAGCCAAAAACAAAAACTACCGATTTCGATAGAAAAATTTTTTCATATGGGAGTGCCTTCAAATTTGAAATAATATTTTAATATTTTTTGGAAAACTCAATTTTTGAAAATGTAATAACAATTTTTTCAAAAAATATTTTCATTGTTTTAGAAAAATTTTAAAGAAATTCCCATTAAAAAATTATTGTATAAATAAAACTCAGAATTTTTTTTTTAATTTTTTTGCATATTTTTTAATTTTAATTTTTAAACTCAAACTATTTTAGGAGTTTTTGCAATTGAAAATGTGTCTCTAGTTCATATTTTGATAAATTCAATTATTTTTAAAAGGACGTGCGATCCATTCGTACATTTTATGGCAATCCAGTGCGAGGAGATGTTTAAATTTCTCACCAACTAAATAGGAAAAGAACCAAAAACGAAAACTAAATTTGGAGTGATTTTTCATACTTTGGGCACTTTTTTCATTTTTAAGTTGGGCTGATATTTTATTATGAAAAATAGCCCCAAGCCTTTCGAACACGTAATTTAACTAAAAAGTAAAAAAGAAATCTCAATAAAAGATTTTTTGCGTAAACAACATTTTTGCATGAGAAAATTTTTTCATAATAAGAAATTGCCTAAATTTTTGAATTTTTTTTTTCATTTTTTATAAAATTTTTCATTTTCCATAATGAAATATCACTCCAAACTTAAAAATGAAACAAAGGCCCAATGTATGAAATATCAGCTTCAAAATAAAAAAGAAACACTATTTATGTTGGTTTTTGTGTACACATTTTTGGTGCCATTTTGTGGTCATTTATTTCGTCATAAAAAAGGCCCTGTTTTTGGGATTATTTTTACCATTATTACCATTGATTATTTGGTAATTTCTGTTATATGTAGAATAAGTAATATTTGTTTGTATTTGGTCTAAATAGTTTTTTTTCAAAAAATGGATCCTATAGAACTATTTTTTTATTGAAAATATTTTCCTAAATTTTTAATTTTAATATTTATAAATATAATATATATAGATGATATATGTATAATATAAATATTTAATATTTATAAATATGTATTTAAAAATATTTTTTTAGATTAGATAGAAAAAATATGTTTGGTTTTGAAATTCGATATTTAAAAAAAGGGTAGTGATCTTTTATCTCCACAATATTAACAATTACCTATTTTAATAAGTGTTTTAATTTCTTTTATAAAAGAAAATAATTTTCTAAAACCTCAACACTCAAAAAAAAAACATCAGGTGAAAATTCGACAAGCGCCTTGTTAAATTTTACAAAGTGCACTTTCTCATAAAAAGTTTGTAAAAAAAATTCAGAAACTAACAGTAATTCATTGAACATAACATATTATTGGTTAAATTCACATGACACTACTTATGATAACATATTAGTTTATTTAACAAGATGCAGTGTTATTTTAGCATACCTAAAATTGTTGTGCATAAAATGGTTTAAGATGACGGCAGTAAAGTGCTCACCAAGTTGGTATTGTTTTAAATTTTTAATATGGTTTCTTGTAAAGGTGTATTTGTGCTAGATGAACTTTACTTATTGTTAAGCTAATTTAGCGCTGTGTCCATTTATTTAAACAAAATATCGTGTTTTAAAATTGTATGTAAGTGAATGAAATTAAAATTTACCTTAAGTCAAAACAATGTGGATTTAACAGAAGGTATCATTGTTCTTATTTTAACACAAGTACCTACGCATTTAAATCTTGTAAACGTACATGTACATATAACATGATCAACCGTGTTAAAAAGTAATAACGTAATAACTTTAGTTAATTTTACATGATATTTTCCCCAATTTAATATCTTTTTTAATTCATATTTTTTCAAGAAATCAGACAGCATTCTATTTATTAGGTCAACATATTAAGGGGGTTATTTTAGAAATTTGAAATTGGTTTTATGCTTTTGAAAATTTGTACTAACAAAATCCATGTTTAAAATTCTAAGCGTCTGAGTGTAAAATCAAGTACACAGTACAGACGTATACGACTGATATAGGTATCAGTCGTACATTTAAAAAACAATTCATTTAGGTAATTCGATGGTTAAGGAACAAAATGGTTAAGATTCTCAACATTTCTCGTCTTATCCTAAAATATTTGTGCTTAGTGTCCCAAATGATAGATGGCATCAAAGTTCATATTTTGTTTATTGTTTTTAGGTCAAAACGCATGATTAAAATGATTTTTGACATTAACCAGATACAATTTCGACGTACGACAAAAAACTTATAGGAATTTTAAGCTGACCATTTCTTTGTGTAGACACCGCAAAAAAATGCCTAACCAAAATAAATAGATTCTTATAAGAGGCTAGAAAAATCGGGGTAGGCGATGGAGTACCTAGGGAATATCCAATTTTTGCTGTGCCTCATAGACATTGATGAACAATACCTAACTTAAATACATATAACGTGCACTCAGTTCGTGGTTTTTGTGATTTTAAATCGTAGTTTTACTGTTCATCATAGTGAACAAACATAGAACTACAGTACCAATTCGGTTTACGATAAAATAAAAGAAAAAAACTAGGTATGTAGTACCTTAAAAGTTCGGACTATCCAAATTTCTTTCCCTACAATACCTTATTACAATAAGTACTTGATGCACATTAAACCCCACATTTTTTCCCTTTGTTAAATTAGGCCAAAAATAGTTAGCCAAATATAAAGCATCCCATTTATTGAAAACTTGAATTGAAACAGTTTTTATAAAGAAAAACCAGGAGTAAAAAGCTTAGGTATAAGGAATTGACATATAAAATCTTTCAATACCGTGTCCGATTAAAATGGATATCAAATTCGATATTTAAAAAACATTTAAGTACTTAAATATACCTACTAACCACTTTCTCATCACAAAAATTCTTTTGTCTAAATGCCGACGGCTTATTCAAAAATGGCTGACTTAATGACATACAAATAAATCGCACTCATTTTGTAGGTACCTATAAATCAAAACAAAAATCTTACCTGTTCCCATTTTCCGTTGATGGAAATATTTAAATCCTAAGGTATCCAGGGCGACTGCAGTTGTGCACTTATTACTTAAAACAACTATTTGTTACTATATTGATTTGTTTTTGTTTTAAAATTTTTTCAACAACAACAAATACCAAAAAAAAATCAACTAAAATTCACAAAACAATTCACATCAACAATTTTAAAACTCATCTAAAAAGTCTGCAATTTTTTCGAAAATATTTCCACCGAACGATAAATAGATACTTCGAATTCTCAGATATATTTTTTTTTTTTCAAAAATTTTGAAACGACTGATAACCAAAAAAAATTCACGATATTCGACAATTTAGTGTACACGTCCTCCTCACGGTAACTTTGCACAGTCAGTGACTCCGACACGACTTATCTTCCACTCGAAAATGTGGCTGCTGCTGCTTCTGTTTCTGTTGGCTGGTTGGTTTCCCTGACATCCTTTTTGATAGATGATGACAAAACAACGATGACGACGACATTGATATGAAAAGTTCACTACGATGATGAAGATGATGGTGATACCATCTGCTGGCTCTATAAAACGAAAAACCAAACCAACCCGACTAACCAACCAACCACCATACCTACATACCATATCCACCCCCGGTTTTTGACGATAAATTCTGACATTGGCCACAGGATCGCTCTCACCCTCCTCGCCGCACACGCACAACAATCGCACACACAAAAAAATCCAACTAGCTTTTCCCGACTAAAATAAAAATAAAAGCCGGCAAATTTTGAAAAAAAAAAGTTAAAAATTAGGGAATGAGAAAAAGGATGCGCTTCTTTTCCTTCCTGAGCACTCCATTCCATACGTTTAGGTACAAACTCTCTGTGATGTGAAGCGCTCTCTCTCGAGAGAGAAACAAAGTCAGGAAATATACTAGCTTACTGTACAGAAAAATAACGCCCACACACTCTTCTTCGGGTAAGGAAAAGCATCCTTGGAAAACACCCCCCTCTTTATTTTTCTTTCCTTGTGGCTTTCGACAAATTCACCACAAAATGTCAAGAATGACAAAGCTATGTATTTAAGTACCTATATCACAACCAAGTGAGAGAATACGGCAACCCACTTTATGAACACACACACACACAGATGTTTCGTTCAAAGTCGACTGCTGCAATGCGACGAGGGATGTTTGGTAAAAAATCAACTCCTGGCAATGCTGTCGTTGCAATCGCAGCCATCAAATGGGTGGCAAATAGACTTTGGACTCATAAAATTGTCAAATAACAGCAGTTAACAGGAGGATGGAGATGCAGTTAGGAAAAGATTTGTCGAGACCCGCCAGCTTGGAAAAATTACCTCACTCATTATTTGCAATGACTTAATTTAAATCGTTAAGGGCGTGGATACGTGGATGTGCATTCGAAGTTCGAAAAAAATCCCATTAACCTTCCGACCACAACAGGGGTGCTATACCACCCCAGGCATTTTTATTTTAACTGTAATTTTGATTTTTCTTTATTCCTCTTTCTGTCGTTCTATGTATTTGTCGTTTAATATCTCAGGTGTCATTTGCTGATGAGTAGTCCCCGCGATAAGTTATATTTTTTGAGTGCGAGGTCAAAATGTATGCATTGGGGTTGTATATCACCCCATGTTGTGTTCCATGTATGTGAAAAGCTGAAGGAATAAAGGGGGTTGTAGCACACCCCATGGAGTCCAATGAAGGTGAGCCCCCTCCAAAACAGCAGAAGCAATCGCGATGTGCAATTTGTCCAAGGAAACAAGACCAGAAAAGCAAGATTACGTGTCTTAAATGCAAATGTCTTGTATGCCCTGAACACAGAAAAGAGATATGCATAAATTGTACTTAACTTATTATTTCTTTGAAAATATATACTTACATATTTATTTATTAATGAATTAAGTTTTTTTCTGTTTTTGATAAAGTATATGAATTGTTGTGTTTGAATAAAAATTTTATGTTGTCCTCGAAAGTATTTTTTTTTAATTTATTCCTGGCTGGGGTGTTCTGCCACCCCTGTTGTGGTGTATGTATATTTTAAATGTGTTGTGATCGGAAGGTTAAGCATCCCTTTACAGGACGAAAACTAACGGTAGATGTGTGCAAAAATGGCTGCGTGTATTTCGTATGAGGGTTGATTTACTGACTCCGCAAATTGAAATGACTTAAAATCGTAAAAAGTGAGGTTGAGTTGAGACAAAGATACAAAATCCCTTCATAGGCACTACACATACACTCATACGCACAGCAACCAGAATCAGGACTCACAGGGTGGAGCTATGATGTGAATTGCAAATGACATTGACTCCTGCCACATCAGTGAAGATAGGTTACTTACCACCACACAGCATCCTGGTATTCCGTTCCGATTTCAGGCGGAAGTCGGTATGGGTGTGGGTGAGTGGCTCATCTCTCTGCAATGCACAAGGAAGAAGACATGTTGCGGTTACATAAGTAGCATCCAGCAGCAGTAAGTCGTTTAGTCCTTTTGCCTGCCTGCCTGCTGCCTGGATGACTGGCTGGTTGGCTGCAACCCCTAAACGAATTTGACTCTTCGTATGATAGTATTAGTACTCAAGAGGCCACCATTTTGAAAATTGCTTCTACACTCTTGTGAGGAGAAAGAGAGTCAGTCAGCTTCAGTATTGTCTGTGATTGGAAGCCACACCTTCTTGTCAAGAGGGAATATGCCAACCACTAAGCGTAAAGCAAGCCAAAAAATCATTTTCTCAGCATCAAGAGCGCATACGTCAGGCATTGGTTGGTTTTGGTGTCCAGGATGAATGTGTAGTGGTGCAAAATTATTCTCTACGATCCTGTAACAATTTAATGGGAACAACAATGTTCTTGGTGTAGGTGGCTGGTTTTGGTAGGTGCATCTACCTATATGTAGGGACCGACAGTTAGGACAGACATGAAGAAGATATTTTGTAACGGAAAAGCTAAAAGCTACATTTTTCTCGCGCTGACTGACATCACACAAATTGATTTTTCCTTCTTCTCCTCTCTCTGTCTCTCTGCCTTGTGTTTTTAGGGAAGTTAGATAGGTGGGTATAAGGTTAGATTGGATTTTAGGTTCCACAATCTCACATGTACATACGTTAATAATGAAGTTTTTGGAAATTAGTTTTTGGGATCAAGTAAGTTTATTATTTGTTTTTGGTGATTTTCTCACTCTTGGTGATTGTTCCTGCTTCTTTATAGGTAGGCACCCAAGTACAATTGTAACCTTTTGATAGAAATGTTTATTGAACTTTTATTATTTATGGACACAAAGAATTAGGTGATGCAGTAGATTATATAAAGGACTTACAATCTAAGAGTATCTGGGTTCGTAGGTTACCTATGTATGTTAATGGCAAAGGATAACATTTTGGTGGAACACAGGTACATTTTGTAGAGGAAAATAATGCTTGTACCTACATATGAATTGGGTTAATTTAGCTTAGAAGCCGCTGTTACCCAAAAATAACAAAAACAAAATGCTGTTAAAGGTAGGTACCTATTGCCTCTTGCGAGGAAGTGCCAAATCCTTAAAGAGTAGGTATACCAACCCCTTTTCATGAAAAAGTGCTTCTAATTTTAGCCGTTCGGAATCTGCAGACAATTGTATGTTCCTTCCAATCCTGCTGACAAGATTCGAGGTATTGAACTTTGAAGAGAAAATTAACGGATTGAAAGCCCAGATTATTTGCCTTCCTTCTCCTGGAGATTTTTTGTCAAAGTTATAGGTACCCATGTTTTTTCCTTTTATTTGTTACTTTAACTACCGCTAGTGGCTCATAGTTAAAGAACGTGAAGTTGGCTAACAGAAAGAATCCAGTAGAAAGTCGATGTTTTTTAAGTCTCGATTCGGTCTTTTTAAAACCGAAACATTTCAGTATCGTTTCGGTAAAGATCTCGGGCTCCTTTAGATAACAAAGTCTAGTCTCAGTATAGAAAAGGTTCTTTTTTTATTTTGTGGAAAAATCTCGACCAAGAGTTCGACTCTAGAAGATTCATAATAGTTTAATTTTATAATTTAAAAACATATTGCTTTATTCTTAATTTCAGTCAGTCAGTTTTCCCTTTCTCCAATAGCGACTTTGACAAGTGATTGTGGCCATATTGTTGAAGCTATCTGTCAAATTGGCTATTATTAATTAAGTCTGGCAGACATAGCCAAGTCAACATTGAGAGTTATAGCCTTCAACAACATGTGCAAATAATTAAATTGTCTTATGAAAATTGGTTTTCTGTTCGCGCTTCTCACATTTTACAGTCGCCTTATTCGCTCTTCTGAGAGGACTTTTCGAAACGTGGTGGATAAATTCCAGTAGATCAGTTCAGTGAAAAATCCACCAACATCCGTAGGTCAACAAACGCAAGATGCAGGAGTATCCGTGGCAGTCAATTCCGCACTAGAACTCGGCCTTTCGCAGACATGGATTTAACGTCTTGCCTTGAGCCTACACCCGTACAAACTTCAATGGACCCAGGAGATCAGAGTTACGACCATAGACAACGACTTGTGTCCGCTAACTAGGCTCTTGAGTAGTTGGAAGAAATCATATTCAACGACGAGGATCGATCACAATCCTCACGAGATCCGCTGAATTGTAATGCATCCAGAGAAAGTCACTGTTTGGTTTGTTTGGTGGCCTGGTTGGGGACTTAAGAACTACGTTCTCCAGGGCAACACCATCAACGGCGAGCGCTATTTGTCGATGATAACCAATATTTGGCCCAAATTGGATGATAAGGACATCGACTAAATGTGGTTTTAAGAGGACGGCGCTACGTGCCACACAGACCGTGTCACAATGGAAGCTCTTTTCCGAACATGATTAGCTCACGCGGAGGCGATGTGAATTGGCAACCAAGGTCGTGCGATCTGACCCAGTTCAACTTCTTCTCGGGGAGTTTTCTTAAGTTGCTGTTATAAATTGGCATTTCTTAGTTTCTTCCATTTTAGTATACCTAGTTAGTATAGTAGTAATTTAGTTAGTATTTTAGTATACCTAGTTTTTTTTTTAATTTGATTTTTAGCTCAAAAAGAGTTCTTATATCAATAAAACTCTGTTGATCTTAGAGAAAAATACAAAACTTCCGAAGACTTAACTTGTACAGATTCGTTTCTTCGAGTTGACAGCATAAAAGCCTTCTGAATAGCATCAACTCTAACAATAATATAAACTTAAAACTATCAATTCTGGCTTTTCTATGTCGACTCCAATTTATATTCATTAAGCCTTTTGAATCAAAAAGTCCAATGAATTCAAAAGCCTTCCTCAGAGAAATCTATAAATTCGGAACCCCATCGATACCTATATGTGTCGTCTATATAAATGTCGACATTTCTCCCATCAGCATCATCATCATCAGGATACGTTTCATTTTCAAAGCAATAATCCGACGAATTGATTATATGATTTTTGATAAAACAAATATTTGTTCAACATCCAGAATCCATGTTGTCACGTAGTCGTCGTCGTCGGTGTCGTTGTCGTCGTCATCAACACCAACATCGACATCGACAAAACCGATGAATGCCAAATGCCATTCAGCCAGCTTTTCCATCCTTCCATCATATTTATAGTAGATTGTAGGTAGATATAAACTCCCATCAATATAACAAGCAGATAAAAAGGGGTGCTCTATACCGCTCCCTTTGGCCTTTCCGAGTGTTGTGCAAACTATGTGGTTGACCCATCATCACATAGCATCAGCTCTGAAATGGGTTTTTGATTTTCAAAGACCTACGAGTATATATTTCGACACAGACATCAGCCAACCCATGGCAGCTATATAGGAGCTAAACAAAATTTATTGATTTCTTCGGTTTAATTATGAGCTTTTCCGACGGAAAGTCCTTAACCCATCATCCTCTGTGTTCTTCCACACCGCACTGTCGGTGATGGAATTTAATGTTTATTTTGCCAAAACATCACGAACAAATTGATTTTTGATTTTTTTCCAAAGCCTGGTTTGAGTGCGGTAGGATTTCAGCATTTAAATTATTGACAAAGAAAACCTCTTCTGTGTATATATTTTTGGCATCATAAGATCATTCCCAAAACTTTGCTTTTTGGGGCATAAATTGAATTAAGGTTTCTCATTAACAAATTAGGATTGAAAAAACAAGCTAAATCCAAACCAAAGAGGATACGCATCATGTAAATCCCTCCACAAAAGCAAAGGGCAAATAATGATGGATTCACCTTTCAACTTAAGCCCTCTTGTAATTAACCTTATTACTCGTTTACGGATTACCACTCGAAGGCAGAAATGTTGCGGTGTTATAGCTGATGCTGCTACTGCTTTATCCATTTCAGGTCTCATCTTCATAGCATCTCGCACCCTTAAATATCCATTCCCACATCACAGGCGGAATTTGGTGTATAGTTGAAGAGCCATCGACCGACAATGATAGTGGGAATTTCGACACCTGGTTTAACCAGGGAGGTGGATTCGGTTCTTTCAAGAGTTTTTATACGTTTTTTTTTATAGCCCCACCACTAGGCATGAGTAGCTCTTCCAGGTGATTTAAATAGATGTGCATCAGGGTTGCACTGCATCCAGTTTTATGTGTTGGTAATATTTGTGATGGAAAGAGTGCTGATAAATGTCGAAACACATGTCATTCTGAGGTTATGATCTTTTACAGGATTATTAGAAGATTTAGTCCTGTAAGTAATTTATGTGTCTGGAGGTATCAGACTAGGTATAGTGGGGGTTGTAATAATCTTGTCACTTGAACTTTCCCTATGAATTCTTTCATTCGAATTGAGGATTAGATACATCAAGAGCGTGCATTAAGACCAATACTTTTCTGCAATTTTCATTTGTTCGATGTGATTTGATATTTGACAGAATTAGATAGCAACATATTTCTTGAACTTTTGGTCACTAGTTCGCCAAGAAGTTTTCTTATTAATATCTCTTCAACGCTGTTGCACAGGCAATGATGCTAGTGTTCAATTTGACAATGTCTAAGTCATTGGACCTTACTTGTTATTCTACTTTAAAACTTCGTTTGTTCAAAATTTTCAAATGAAAATTTTCATTTCGTCTAATTTAAACGTTATGTATTAATCATATAGCCAGGCTTCGAATTGCGGGACAAGTTTGGCAAAAATGCTTATATGGGACATTAGTGTTGAATTTCCAAAGCTTTTTTCCGCTGATAATATAAAATTGTAAAACTGGATGTTCTTGATGTAATGTAATCTTAAGTTGGACCAAAGAAGTCACCTGGAATAATGGATATGGAAAAGGCTCTGTGCTATGAAATTTCGGAGACAGCGATTCTTTGAAGCTGTTGTGAGAGAAAAAATACTGCAGGACCACAAAGTCTGTCTGGTAATGCAATCGATGGGGATTTCTGCGGAGTCCAATAGGAGAATCCATTTACGAACTGACGTCGACGATTTTTTCCGGGAATTTCAAGTTTCAATGATAAACTATATCTGACTCTTTGAATTTGGTGAGTTCACTCGAGCTTAACTTAAAGTGCATATTGAAAGACTAGGCCTAACTCGGCTCCGATATAATAATTCGAACCAATTTTCCGGACTATGAAATGAAATTATTCCTCGAACAACTGAGGAGACTCCAACTCCATGGATCCTACTTATCGGCAAAGAGAATTTTCTTTTGTCCAAAGCGGATAGAGATATTCTTGGTGGCTTTGGCAAAAAATTCTTCTGAAGATACTTAATTCCATTTTGGTCTTTCCTAGTTTTCCGTAAGGTAAGCAAAAGACTAGGAGTGTCTTTCCTAGTTTGCCGTAAGGTGAGCAAAAGACTAGGAGCATCTTTCCTAGTTCGTCGCATGGCGAATGAAGATCAAAAGGAAGCACACAAAGTTGTTGGTTACTACCCCGGTCGACTTCTTGGTGTGTATCCTAAGGGTTGACAGGCCCAGGCAGGAACTCACCTGGAAGTGACCTCGGTTGCGAAGCTCCACCGGAAGCTATATTCTGGTACCATTTGAGATAGTGCCCATTTGAGTTTGAGGGTTGAGTTTTACCCTCTGCTCAAACCCTATCTATGAGGTAGGCCCCCTAGTGGGAGCATCATGGTGCCTTGGTTTATTCCGAATGCGGAGACATATTGTTTTCAAGATTCTTTTCTTGAATTCAAGAGGTGTTAGATAGACCTCGCCTCCAAAGCAAGAGGTGTGCATATGCTGCAACATACGAGTATCATAACTTCGCGACCGAGATAGCTTGCTATGTCAGGGTTAATGGTCAGGACCCAATCTGACTCCAATGGAGGTAGGCCTCCCGTGGGATTGAGCCATATTAGGCAGGTGGTCACGTTAAACCAAAAGACGATCTTTGGTTAAAGGGCTATGGAGTAGAAGATTGAAATTTTTGAGTTTTTCAGCAACACCGTATTAGTTAATCGATTACGAATTTATCGGATCAGATGACTAGGGCATGTAGAGCGAATGGATATCAATGCTCTGGGTAGGTGAGTCCTCAAATCTCACACAGGGAGATAAAGCAAGGACAATACAAGTAGCAGGGGGTCTAAACATACATAAATAGAGGCAGAAAACTAACAGGGGTAACTATAACTAGGTTAAAGTCCAGATTCATGGCGAAGGCTATCTTCAACTTAGCAAACAACCAGATAATAATGGAAGAAGTAAATTATGTACATAGAATCGTTGGGTCTATTTAGGTTTCTGATTTTGATTGCGATGACTTTATTATCTTAGCGGCCAACTTGACAACAAATTTTGAAATTGAAACAGTAAGATTTCTCGAAAGTTGAAACAAAGGATAAGAAACTTAAGGAAACATTTGTACTTTAAGATGTCACTTGGAGACAAGTGAATTTGTTGATGTTACAATATTGCCAAATTCAGAGAACAAAATTGTTTGTTTTTAAACTTAAGCTTTAAATATCTCCAAAAACATATTTTTTTTTATTTTCTACCTCAGGGAATCTGACAACCCTTTTAATGGTATGGTGTATCTATGAAAGTAGAGAGGATTTAGAACATCGTAAGAGGGCAATCGAGAAAGACAAATAATTCCACATTCGAGTGTTGTGGCAAATGGAAGAACCTCTATATTTGACGGTACGTTGGAAGTTCGGTTAAAAGGTAAAGTGATGAACATTCATAGTTAGAAGTATTATGACGGAATTGTATAAGGGGACGAATGCAAATGGTTACATCATTTGAGAACTGTCGAAAAGAAAAAGCAATGAAACAAGATAGAGAATTTTCGACCGTATTCAAGTTTCTGGAATTGATGCGTCTCCTAAAAGCCTTTATTAGAATAAATGCAAGTAGACCTCTTGATGAAATAGATAGACAATTATTCTAATACGTATATAAGTCGTTTCATGTATAAAATTCTTCAAACCTTGGCCTTAGCTATTGTAAAACAATTCTTTCATTAAAAGTGTGTTTTCTTACATTTTAGTATACATGATTCTACAATTAATTGACAAAACCCGGTAAATCCAAAATGGCAGTGCTTTTTTTTCAAGATGGCAGCCTTACGTCAACTGAGAGTTCTTTTGAACATTCTTGAACATTTTGACAAAAAAGACATTTGGTACCACAAAGCAGCCATTGGCATTGTAAATGCTAATTTTTCTAAAACGAAATAGAAGTCCCGATTTGAATATTTTATAATAAAAAGTGTCAACAACTCTACCATGTTTCCTGAGCTCTCTCAGTTATTTAGAAAAGTCTATGGGATACCAAAATGTGTTTTTAAAAAGCACCGTATATCATTGTCGTTGTCATTCATCCAGAGGCTTAGGTATGCAAAGTTCATTTAAACTGAGAACTTAACAAACCTACTTCACCGACCAAACACCATCAAAGTCTGTGGTCTGTGCTCGGAATAAAAATCCTTTCATTAATTCAAGAAAAAAAAAAACACCCGCCATTACAGGATGGGAATAATTCAATCAAAATATTTCAATATTCCGCCTCCTTATTGGCCAAAGGTGTGCAAAAGTAAATAAAAATTGTAAAACTCAGCCAGGATTACATTCATTTTTTGTCTTTCCATTTGCTCAATGTTTACCAAGGAATTGTTTTACTTTTTTTTTGTTATTCATAGAAATTTTTCTTTCGTCTTTTTACAGAATAAAGCTTCAAAAAAAAAACTGTAAAATCAGAGTAAATTTCCAACGATTACACCGTAAGAATGCAGAATCACATCACGCAAAAATGTGGAAATCAAAATCAAATAGTGAGAAGAAAAAATTCCAAGCCCATTAAAACACTCTGTGTCGATTGATTGTGATTTGATTTGATTTGATTTAAAAGAAAAATTGTTGGAAAATATCAACCCAGGAGATATCGTTATTCAAATAAGGAATTTATTCTTGGTTTCGACTGGTTTTTCGTTACTGATGAAAGACCGATTTTGACATCACACTGTCCCTGAAAATCAAAACTATTTTGTTTGTATCGATTTCAAGTCTCGTCAAAGTTGGTCTTTCGTCGTTCGTCGTGATAGATATCCAAGTAAACCGCAAGCTACTAGGTATTATTATCGTTTGCAAACTTAATTGTTCAATCTCAAAAATATGTAACATAAATTATGCTCCTAAACTACTTTTAATTTTACATGAATTGAAGCTTTTGTGGAACTGATTTCGTAGAATTTAAAAAATATTTTATAACAATTATTTTATTGGGTAATTCTTTTAAATATAGCATATAGATTTCATTTAGAATTATGAACTAATAATTTACACAATTTTTTTTGAAATCACATTTCCAATTTAGACAAAGGAACTCTCAAAGTGAAGAATTGAGAAAGTGTGAGAAAGCTGTAAGCACAAGTGAAATTTAAAGTTATAGAAATTTGTAATGTAAGGTGTGGATCACAAAGTCCTTAGATCTCACTTATCGTGAAATGGAAAAGGAATTGATTCCACAATGTCTTTCATTCCACATTTATTAATTTCTTAGTATAAGTATACATAGAAATGAAATGGACTCAATTTTGTGAAAAAAAAGTAAAATTCCATCCCGAATGCTGTTTATGAATATTTTCATTCGAACTATAGATATGTCGCACGCCCGTAGTTGCATCTAAACTTCACTTTATTTTCACCATTTTTCATCACGCTAACACAACGAAAACGGATGTGGAACGTATTGTTCACTTCAGAGAAGGGAAATTCTATGCACTCGTAGAGAAAAAGTGTGGGAAGGTATACATTTTCAATTTAAAGTATTTTGTGAAATAAATGTTGTGGAACGTAAATATTAAAATATAACACCCAAAATTAATGTGGAACATGTTTTTCATTTAAGAGAAATGAGTTATATTACAATTTTATGTTTAGATTTGTGAAAAATTATTGTAAAAGAATCTGATCGAAATACACAGAGTGTATGGCAATCATATTGGAGAGATGGGTGTTTTTTTTTTTTTGTATATGCATACGGTTCTGCAGGACTAAAACATTTCGTGACGTTGCAAAAATTAACAGTGGCGGGATTCAAGTTTTTTTGTTCTGCCCTGTCGTTCATGTTCCTTCTTCATTTTTTTTTCTCTGTTTAAACCACTCAAATAGCTTTGTTTTTCTTTCAACATAACGCGGGTGTTATTTTTTCCTTCGAATATTTCAGGACGAAGGGATTCATCATTGTTGCCTCATTAAGGCGATTTTCACTATTTGCTTTGCAATTTTTAAGGATTTTCGGATTGTTTCCCTCCAGATGAAGAAGAACAAGTAAAGATAAAAAACAATATGATACAAAAACAAACATTTTGACAGATGATAAACGTCAAAAAGAATAAGAAACGACAAAATTAAGTGGCCAAAATGATATCCTTATTTTGATGACAATAGCGACAACGACAATGACGTTGACAGATACTTAAGAAATTCCCTTACAAATAACAACTCCCCTCCTCTGCAAACCGCCCACTTAATTCCTTCTCGGCTATGTGGCGGGGATTTATGTTTTCAAATATTCTTTCTTTTATATGGGAAGCGCCATTTTTGTCTTGTTCGGCTGGTATGTGTCTGTTCGTTCAACTCTACAACAGGAAATCGGTGGTGGTGATGGTGGTGGTTGGTTCTCAACACTGACTGATTCCGGTTTTGGTGTTTGGTGTGCAACCAGAACGAAACCAACACGCGATAAGCCGCAAAGATAGCTGCTAGGTACTTTCGTTTCGACTCAGATGTGCTTCAAGATAAATGAAGTGACAATTTTCGTATTTACATACCTTAATCCTATCAATTTGTCTGGCCAAAGGGAGCTCGAACATTTGTTCTTTGTTTCCTGTTTTAGTTCTTGTTGTGTTGTATCGTTTGTTTTTTGTTGAAGGACTTGCAGAGGGCTATAATCTTTGGCCATTGAAGTGGATGTTTTTGTTTGCTTCAATTGTGGGGTTTGAGGGATTAGTGGCTCTTGGTCATCTTGGACAATGACAGCGTTTGACTAAAGTGTTTGCTTTTGAATCCTCTTTTTAAGAAAGCCAATTTTAGGGCTACGCAAAAGACCTTAACGATCGCTGACTCAAAGGTAAGGGAATATTGCCATGTTTAAAATTTGATTTTACTTGAAATATTTAATTTAATTGGTAATATGCAGGCTACCCGCGTTCAAATGTGCCTCCTTTTCTTCTCTTTCTATTGCGCTGAACACACTTCCACTTAGCCAAAATTCACTTTGACCTCCAATTTATAATTAAATACTTTTAAAATTGCTATCAAATATAAAATAAATTGATTTTATACTCAATTCGAATTTTGTCAAGCTCACGAAAACACAAAATAAACACGAACAAAATTTTAGTGAAAATCAAAATACAAACTTAAGTAAAATCCTAAAAAAAAAATAATTAGACGTTTCTGGACCAAAACTCATATTTAAACCGAAAAAAATCTTTGAATTTTTAAAAATGTGCGATATGCCTATTCCGTTTGGAGCTGAATTTGATCCCAGTGCCCCTGGATCATTCGAGGTAAGATGAAAGTTTCTTCTCATTCCAAACACCATTCTCATTTCCTTTCAAGCAATCTTCACGGGTTAATGAGATTCCGAAAGCATCACAGATCGAACCTATTCGTTCGGCTTATGTTCCACGATACGCTCAATCAAATAATCTTCAAACTCCGATACATCATCCACCGAGAAAGTCCCTTCAGGCTGCTGAAAGTTTTCCAAATTTTTCATACTATCCGGGTTCTTATGCGCCTCCGTCTTTCCCTCAACAAGAGCACTATTTCGCTGGTCCTGCTACAAATCCTCAAAGCATGCATCAGATGTATGGACGAGAATCTACAAATTATCACCAACAGCAGTTGCCAAGTTACCAATATCAACCAGTTCAGTTAAAACCAAGAACAAACGAACAGTATTACGGTGGAATGATTGATTCCAGAATTGCACACGGTTCTTACGATATGCGAATGAATTCACATGCAATCTGTGAGAAATGTGGTTCGTTTTGTTCTTCCAGTAGTTTTAACCCAAACTTTGTGCCAGTGACCAATAATGAACCGCAGAGATTTGCTGCGGTTGGAGGAAATGCAGAATTGAATAGGCCAAGTCGACCCTATAGATTCTATTATCCGCCAAACCCTACGAACCGAAAACATCGTGATCACATGAATTTCTAAAGGCTTATCAAGGTAAGTTGTTGTTCTTGCCTTGATCAGCCTTGCAAATCTTCAATAGATTTCACAAAAGCATTTCTTTTTGTCTATTTCTAGCCAACAATCAACAACAACAATTCCACTAAATATGAACTTCGAGCTGGTCGAATGTATACAAACTGTGAATGTTCTCGACGAAATGGCCTTCAAGACACTTGTCCTCGGTCGTTGTGTCAGGGACAATCTGGTGGCTTACAACAATCACAATCACAAAACTACCCGCCTTCATCGTCATATCCTCCCGAATTCAATTCGATGCCAATGGGTCTTCAGAAACCGGGTTATATAGCTTTTGGAAATGGTCTCGGACAACAATCGGGGTTTTCGCAGTATAATATGCCAATGAATGGTTATCAAAACTATCAAAACGAAATGCCACTTCCGATGCCCACAGGTGTAGAGCAGTTTACCCCAGCAGCTGGAAACTTTATGCCAAATCCCCAGAACTATTTTGGAAATCAAACTAACTATCCATGTGAGTTCTAATCCAAAAGTTTGGTTAAGAAATAATTCCAAAACAATAAACACATTTTTTTTTTCAAATTTGCAGGCTACTTGTAGCGAAAGTTCTGTTTTTGGAGATTTTGAGAAATAAGTTAAAAATTCTAAAATCACTTGTTCATTTTTAAGTCTTGAAAAATAAATATCAAATTTATTGCTGTTACAAAATTTTCAATCGTTTTTTTTCTTTATTTTACGTCATCAGAGACGAAAATTAAATGCCAAAAACCTTTTGTTTGTAAACTGCATTAGCAATTATGGTCGATAATACAGCTTGCTCGAATCACATAATTTGAAGCAGCAAAAGGACCAAAATAGAGTTCAATCATTTGCATATTAGTCGATTGTACCTTATGCGTCTTTGAATGACGTTCAGCTGATTGTCAAATTGACTGATTTGATGTTTAATCTACCACATATGCCATTTCCGAAAACGTCAAATCAAAGTCAATTCGCAGGCAAAAAGCCGCCATTTTATGATACAGATTGATTGACAATTGATTTTGTTTTCGCCTTATAGAATTTTTCTGCACAGTTGCAACCCAGATAATGCTGATAAAATTATAAAACAAATTGATAAAAAAATGTATCCGTAGGTGTGGTATCTCTGCTCTATATCCCATAATATTGTTAGGATGTCTCTTAAAAATGTTGATTCATGTTTCCAAATAATTGTTTTATACTTTTAAAAAGTCTCCAATTTTATTAATTCCTCCAATTTGTATTTTAACATGTTCTATATTGAGGTCCTGAACATGGCCCATACGTGCAATATGATTGACATGGTGCCAAAGGTTCAAATGGTCCACAAGGACCACAAGGTCCACATGGGCCAGCTGGTCCATAAGGAGCACAAGGTCCGCACGTATAAAGCGCTCCACACGGTCCGCCCGATCCGTTTGGCATTCGAGGTCCAGATGCTATTGGTAGACCGCAAGGACCGCATGCATATGGTTGGTTTGGAGTACATGGTGGATAGGGGCCACAAGATAAAACACCATAGGTTCCACAAGAGCCGTAAGGTCCGTATGGACCACATGTCCCTTTGGAACCACATAGAGAATACCATGGATCGCACATTTTAGATTATGGAGTTTTTTTCTTAGTTTAATTTTGTTGAACCTTTGATAAATATAATAAATAAATATTTAAGAAAAAATTCGAGTCATATTTTGTTTTTAAGACTTACGGAAATATTTTGAACTTAATCGTTCGAATTTTGTTTTCAAAGTACCGAAAACTGTGAAAGTTTTTTCGAAGGTAATTAAATTCTATGAAAAATTCGAAAACTTGTTACAAATAATTAAATACCAAAAATTAAACAGGGTTTTTCGGACAATCGTTAGATGGCAACCTCCTATGGAGTCTTAAGTAAACTTTTCAAGTTCTCTCATTTGTAATGCGCGCCATTTTTAATGTTTGGCTTATTGTTTTTTTTTTTAAATCTCAATAATTTGTAATTTAAGATCATGACAAATGTTGGCACACGATTGGTATTTCTCTACTAAACTTCTTTTAAATGATGCTGTGGAATGTAAACTACGAAAATTTGAAAGACGACGTTTTTGCATGAACTTCTGAATATCACTTCAAACTCGGTTTGGCCTTGCCGCTGCTTTTCACCAAATCAAATCAAAAGACGGCACAACACTTGTGTGAAGTTTCTTACTTTTTCGGATCTAGAAAAATTCTCCTATCCACACAAAATTCCTGTTTATACTTTACTCAAAT
Organism: Philhelius festivus; assembly: GCA_963931855.1. Classification (NCBI taxonomy): domain Eukaryota; kingdom Metazoa; phylum Arthropoda; class Insecta; order Diptera; family Syrphidae; genus Philhelius; species Philhelius festivus. Next base: position 4,212,896 of record OZ007555.1, on the reverse strand, counting down.
TTAATCTAGAAATAAACTTCAAAGCTTTTAAGAACCTATCAAAATTTCCGTAACGAAAATTCTCTACAAAAATTAAAAAAAAAAAAAATGTCATACCCGTTTACCCAAAATTCCATTTGCTCTTGTTGCAAACTATGTGATCCTTGCTGCATGCCTTATGGGGTAAGTCTTATTGAAAAAAAATTGTTGAATAATTCTTGTTTTGGAGCAGAAGTGGAAGCGATACAACAGACCAACAATTATTATCTTCTGAAAGACCACCCATTTCTAAACTGAAATCGGTTAATAAAAGCAAAGTAGTACAATTGATGGTAGAGTCTAGAAAAATTAGTACTTTTATGAAGTTGGTAAGCAAGATAAATCCTGAATTCAGATGTTTGCTATCCAAAAAAAGTTGTTGTAGACTTTGAAAAGTTAAAAAATAGTTTTTTTTTTTCTAATTGTTTGTAGCCAAAAACTCAAATCACCAGAAAAGTTAAATCTGATGTGATTTATAGCTCATGGGAGTGCTGCAAGCGAAATGGGATACAAGATGAAACACCGCAATGGCTCGTTCTGGGAAGACCATATCGTCGGCCAGGTCCAAGCTATCGCTGTCGAGTTGCTTACTATCCAACCTACAACAGCCAATGTCATTGAGGTAAAAACTAGAGAAAATTAAATAATTTGATTAAGAAATTAGTTGCTAATGTATCATTTTATATTTATTTTCTTTAAAGGATAGTTACAGATAATATTGTCAGGAGTACAAAATTGTAGACACGATGGTGGAACTACTGTACGAGTTACAAAATTTTAAAATTGAAGAAATAGACAATTTTAGACGTTCTGGCTTTAGCTAGTGGATCATGTTATCCTTGTGGTCAATTTTTGATCTAGACCTTAATACCGAAAGGATGCTTAGGATGGAGTTCATATATAAAAAAGTGTAAATTTTTAACTGATACAATATAATCCATTCAAGAAAAGTGTGTGTTTACAATTAATTTGGAGAAATCTGATTATACTCTGTTCAGAGCGTACTCGAATTCGAATTGCCCAAGTTTTTCACAGAGTTAAAGAAGAAAAACGGGTTATTTATTCAGAGCCTGAATAAAAACTTGGATTTTTGGATTGAAAACGACATTTTAAGACCGAGTTATAGGTACCTAATGGGGTTTTCTGTTTTTAAATTCGGATTGCAATATTTTCCAGAAAAAAATTGCAAAAAACCAGTCTGAATCAAAAATTCAACATTTTATATCGATGTACCCTGGGCATAATGGCACAAAAAACGGATGAACGGTATGACGATAGAAACATTTTTGGTAGTATAAAGTTTTGATAAGGTGTACAAGAAACCAGTACTTGACCTCTATATTTAATTAAGCCCAAAAATCGACACATTGTTTGAAATCTGAAGAAGAAAACGTCACAAGGTCCAAGTGAAATGTCATGATATAGTCAAAAAACTTCAAAACGCTTAAAAAATGAATTTGGGCTTTATGGAAAAGAGCGATGTATGAGGTAATGGCGATGCCGGCGGCACCAAGGTGTCAGACTATGACGCTTTCGGCAGTCTCGTAAGGCATCGCTTTCACTAGAAGCCAGTGATCATGGGTGATAAGATCGCTTTTTATGAGTTTAATTCAATTGCAAATCTCCCAAATCGAAGAAAGCTTTTGAACAACAAAATATAAAATTATATTGGGCATAACGACATTTTTCAATTGGACCTTATAGATTAAGGTTTAGAGATAACTGAAGTTAGTACAGTTTTTAAACTACTACTACTACCTCTTGGCATAATGGTAAGTGCGTTGGACTGTCATGTAAAAGGTCTTTGGTTCGATTCTCAGCCGTTGCAAAAAAGTTTTTGGAGGGATGTACTGCCTTTTGCGAGAAATTGACAAATCCTCTAAGAGTATATCTTGTCATGAAAAGCGCAGCTCATTAGCCCTTCGGAATCGACACACCTGTTTGATCCCTTCCATTCTTAGTAACGCGCACAATGGAAAGGTTAAAAGTTTTAAGTCGCTAGGTCCTGGTTATTTTCGAGCTGTTGCACCACCCAATTTAAGTTTTTTAAATCAAAGAAGAAGCCTTATATTAATCTTTACTACCTATATTGATCTGCCGGGGCGTTAACACATCGAGAAAACGCTAACCGTCCTACCAGAATGAACCTCTCTTAGTCCTACATCTCCTGGAATATGTAAGGTAAAACTTTTTATAATGATTTTTACTTGCCATATAAGTACTATAGGGCAAGTTCTGCATTTGGAAAAAAATCGAACTCGAGATTTTGCTCAAAGTTGACATTACGATGATAGCGAAGACGAATAAAGTGGGTCCGGCAATTCCGTCTGTCTGTCTGAATTTTGCGCTAAGTGACGTTTTTTTTTTCTTTTTGAGCGATTTGACATGAGGTTGTCTTCAGAAATTACATCTTCAGAAAAATGTTTTTTTTTTTTTCTCGTTAATACTGACTCTACTAACTAGCAGATGAATTGAGTATCTTCGTTAATTCTTTTACCAATAGTAATTATTACATAATCAGCTTTCGGTTTCCATTTAAGTCCTAAAATGTAGGACGCCCTTAGACTACCTGCCTCACACTCGTACTCAATTACTCCCCAAATAAATGTATCAAGAAACCTTTTGCAAAAATAAAATCTGTCAGAAAAAAAATACAACATTTATTATATTTTTGTTCGCCTTTTATGTAGCATCACAAATTTTAAGTTACTAAAAACTAGAAAATCATTTAAAAAAATTAAAAGGTAAAATTATTTATATCTTCTTATTTTACCAACATTTTCGATTTTTAATTAATATTTAACATTTTCCAGAGTAATTTAAAAATATTTAAAAAAAAAATGTGCGAACCAGGTATTCCATGCTGTGTCCCATGCGATCCCTGCTCTGGACCATATGAGGTGAGTGATCCCGAGTGCTTCTAAATATTTTGTTAATTTTTATCTCAAATGCATATTAAAGCCTTCTCCACAATGCTATTCCGGAGCTGAACTAGAAGCCTTGCCACAATGTGCCCCAAGACCCCCACCACCACTACCAAAATGTGTAACGATCCAACAGCCTCCTCGTCTAATTTGCAAAAAGAAAGTCGTCTTCAATCAGAAGATTGTCCCTGAACCAATGGTTGTTAATCGTTGTCGCCAAATTACCATACCAAAGGTTGTTGATGTAACACGAGTTATAAAAGTGCCGAAATTGACATGGGTCTCACAAATGATTCGCGAACCGAGAGTCATCTATTATCCATCTATGATTCCCGATCCTTATGTTGTCTGCTATCCGAAGAGAATCTGTGAACCACGAGAAGTTTGTCAGACTTTCCTGTGTCAGCCAAAACCTCAAGTTATTGATATTCCACCACCTCGAGAGTATTGCTGCTATCAAAATGGACCTATTCGTTATAAGCCTAGTCAGCCATGTCCACCAAATCCAATTGCAAATTGTGGACCATTGCCTTGTTTCACAAATGGACAGTATCCAGCTTGCGAGCCATGTGGACCATGTGGACCTACATCGTGTGGACCGTATCCTCCGGCTGGACCATGTCCACCATGTGGACCTTGTGGACCATGTGGACCAGGGCCTTGCGGACCATGCGGACCATGCGGACCATGCGGACCTAGCCCATGTGGCCCTTGTGGGCTTCCTATGCCAAGTGGACCAATTATGACAAAATGTGGACCCTGTGGTCCATGCGGACCAATTGGACCCTGTGGCCCATGTTTACCAGGCCCACCATACATGGCGTGCTAGATTTTTTTTGAATGGTAATCACATGAAATCTTAAAATTATATTCGAGAAAAGTTTTTTGAATAAAATTTAATTTCATAAATGTTTCAATTTTTTAAGATCGAATTTGTGTTGCTTTAAAAATAAGCGAAATTAAACATGTAAACGATGAATAGTTATAGTTATAACTTTCACACTCAGAAGATAATTGAAAGATAATTGAGCATTCGCAAAAGCCTTCATAAATCAATCGATTTCCTTGCAGCGAATACCAGGTTGTATCACGTGCTAAAGGTCCTAGGAAAACTCAAATGAACAATCACAAATTGAAGTTGGTTCTCAGAACTTTAATAGAATTTTCAATAATATGTTAAACATCATTTATCGCTAAAAAGTAAATGAGAACCCTGTTTGCACAAAGTTAGTCTTGCAAAGTCTAGCTTGGTTTAAGCTTCTCTAACAGACGACGCAAGATAACTGATTTGGAATTTTCAGTCTTTTGGGGTTTTCTTTTTGTACCATCAGTTCATTCACTGCAATCAACAACAACCGGGATCCCAGCAAGGCTGTTTCGGACAACAAGCTGCTGTCGCATAGCACTTCATTCGCTTATTATCCACTCCCATTGTCATATAAGCGAACTTCAAGGGATACGCTGAAGGACAGCATTTTGGTGCTGACTGACCCATTGCACAACATTGTCCTTGGCACAAAGATCGTGGACATTGGTCTTGCAGTCCATTTCGTTTCCAACATTCACAATTGGTGTACATAATACCAGCTCGTAATTCACGGCTGTGGCATTCATCGGAACTAGGTCCGTATGGGCCGCATGTATCAGCACAGGGACCGTAGCAAGGATCACACATTTTGTTGGCCAAAAGTTGTTTTTTTTTTTGCTTCACGGGAAATTTAGCTTTAACTAAGAAAATAAGAATTTCTAGAATTTATCATAATTCTTTGAGGGAATGGAGTTTTACCTTTTTTTAATTTTTTTTTTTCGTTTTTGTGTTTTTTGGCCGAAATGAATTTTTCAAATGATAATTTTTCGAATAAGTTTTGAATGATATTTTTTTTTTATTGGAAAAGTAGACATTTTTTTTAAATTAGCTCAGTGATTTTTTCATTTACAGTATTTTGCTGTACTCTCTTAACGGGGATTGAAAAAGAATAGGATCGGTACTGTTTTTTGGTGTCGAAGAGCGGGAAACTTATACAAGTCTCCAATCACTCAGTTTTGTTATAAAATAAAATCAGCCCTATCGAGGTATCCGTTCGGAGAAAGTTATTTTCCGATTTGTTCGAAATCGGAGAATTTTCTACCGAGGTACCCTATCCGATTGACATATCGGAAAATCTTCTGATAAAATGTGACGCTCATCAACGCATTCCGATTAAGTACATATAGCAAAGAATTTTTGACAGTTGTGCGTTAAATTTCTTCGAAAATTCTCCAATAGAAAATAGTTGCGGATTATTTTAAGAAAAAATGGAATAGAATGAATGCGATTGTATGCTTCATTTTTGTTTGTTCTGGATACCTCGAACGAAATCTAAGTTCCGATCGGAACGGACTATCGTTTCGGAACTTCTTTCGAACGGATACCTCGATAGGGCTGAATATGTCAAATATAGAGTTGACAATTTCAATTCGGCGTGTTTTTCCTTATTGAATCCAATAAAAACAAATCTCAAACTTTGAATTCCGAAATTCCAAATACCAGAGTCTCGAATGCAATCACGTGAATTAACTTTTTAAATAACGAAAAATGAAGAAAATTAGAAATTACTTCTGATTGCAACTCTGGATCTATACCTCGAGGATATAGCGGATGAGAAATCCATTCATTTCATTTCATAACGACACGAACACAGGAATGGTTTAAAGTTGAAAATCAAGAAGCTCTGGTTCTCCACGAGTTTTCACACAACCAAGTTTATAATATTTTAAATCTACAAGTTTATAATATTTTGACACGATGTACATATCAGCGACATGTCATCCGTCAAGACGATTTCAGGATGGCGCTACGAGCCACAAAACTGATCCCATAAAGGACATTCTGCACGACTGAACTGAACGCAATGGAGACCATGTGATTTTACCCCGTTAGACTTCTGTAAGTCTTCCGTAAGTCCTAGGTTTGTATATGCCTATAATCTGAGGACGATTGGTGTCCGGAAAGCTAACATAATCCTTCCTATTACCTTTGTATATATAACCTATAGTATTATCATGGAGCGTGATTTTGTATTGCGAACGCTAGCCTGGTGGTGGCGCAGAAATTAGCGCACGCTTTTACAGTGGAGAGTAGGATAACATAACTGATGTGCCCACTGTCGTACTTGAGCGAAACGCACCTTGGAGTTGAGGTCACTTGAGCTTTTAATTGAAAAATTCATAGTACAATGAAAGAAAGAAAACGTTAAGAAGCTGTCAAGATAAAAACTATTTTCGAAATGGATGTGTCTCTTATAAGTTTAATGGCTCTGTTCTGGATTATCCACCAGGGCATCAGATGTTGGGGGCACAGCCCAAAATTAAGCATTATACTCAAATTTTGGCCTTAGATGATAGCCAGATCAGAGGGGGAACAAATTTCTTGCATCTTTTAAGAAATCCTAAGCATTTTGCCGAGTTTTTTGTTACGTCGAAAATATGATTATTCCATTAGAGATGGTCGTTAACCCATTTACCGACTATGGAATTTTTTTCAGTTTCTTTGACACACATGCCGTTCATTTGATAGTGACATGGGTTGTATATTCTGCTTGGCCGACAGTTTTATCTTTTCGAATCATTAAATTACCTAATTGTATAATGTTTCTTATAAAGGTCTTTTTCTCCAGTATCTTGCGAGTAAGTGACAAATCGTCCAGCAATATTTTTGGCCATGAAATTCCTTGTCTTTCTACCCATTCAGACCCACCAGAAAGGTTTAAATTCAATTTTTAATTCTACTGGAAGACCCTTTACATATTTCAGTATACTCAACTTGTACAGAACAACTACTTTATTTCGTAAAAAAATTTCTATCAAATTATTATTTTAAATTTTGTCTTGCTTTCAAATTAACGTTACATTTTAGTTTGTCTAAATTTTTTGAGGAAAAACATAAAACACAAAAAAATATATAAAAGGTAAAACTAAGCCCAACGATTTAATTAATAACATTAGCTATAGGTACACATATTTATTTTATTTTTAGAATAAAAATGTGTTCACCAGGACCTTGTGGATCTTCATGTTTGTGGGGAGGTTGTGGACCGTGTGGTCTATCTGCTCCATGTGGACCTTGCGATCCATGTGTTCCATTTATAATTTGCGGGCCAAATGAATTACCAAATCCATGTGGACCTCCAAAATGCTTTTCGAGTCCCTCTGGCTACAGCCTACCTCGATGTGGTCTACCAAATTATCCAAAATGTGAAGTTCCAGTTCCATTGCCAGCGGGATCTGACAATTGCTACATAAGTCCACCATTAATGGAAGGTGGTATACCTGATCCAAGAGTTTGGAACAATTGTTACCCACCAACGTGCTATCCATGCTATTTATAAAGAATTTTGGACTTTTTTTTTCAAAGAGAGAATTGGAATAATTTCTTTTAACAACTTTTTGGAAATTTGGAAATCAAAAACTTAATAAACATGCACATTTTGAACTTCAAACAAAGATTTTTTTTTAACTTTATTTCGATTCAAATATGAGCAAGTTCAGAAACATTTCAGGTCTTTTTTTATAAAGAAAGTTATCAGTGGTTTTTAAGTAATTTGATTCAAAAGTTTACTATTTCGAGTAACAACTGCAAGTCTGATAAAAGTCTAACAGGATCTTTGTTATCAATATGTTCAAAAATGCTTGTGCGCGTTTCAATTGTTTGCTAACTTGTTTCATTTGAAAAGTTTATAATTTCAAAAGTAATAACTGCAAGTCTGCCGAGGTGTACCATTCGGAAAGAAGCGCAAATATCGTGCTGGTACACCAACACACAATCGAAATGGAGTCTGATCTTGGATACCATTTCTTCTATAACAATCCCAAGTGCTATACATCGATCCGGCTTTTAATTTTCTTTGAATTCTTCCGGTGTGCTAAAAGTGTTAAGTCATCAAAAAACCTTCACCTAATCAATCCACATGGATAGTCAAAAGAATTTATTTATTTTACCCGGTTTGGTCCACAACAAGGCTCAATTGGATTTAAGGAGTTCCATGTAGGATAACCACAGGAAGAATCAAACATTTTTGTAAATTTTAGTAGAAATAAAATTTAAAATTTTTGTATTTTTTTCGGTTTTTGAATTTTGATAATGAACTTTTTGCTAACAATAAAAGTTTTTATTTGAAAGACACTTTCGCCACAGAAAATTGTTTTTATTTTTTCATAAAACAATATAAGCCCAGTTTATATAGCTTTTAAACGTAATGTCATTGAGGAAGGTATTTTGTTTGAGTTCGTTAGGGACCAACGGCAACTATGGAGGCATTCCTAAATCTACCAAGAAAAAATATTCAGCTTACAATTTTGAACATTTGTTTTCCTAAGCCTGAATCTCTGAAGTTAATGCCTAAAATGATAGAGAGTGGAAAAGTTTCCAGGAACCACATTCCCCATTCTATCAAAATGAAATACGAACGAATATTTGAATAAAACTTTTCCAATCAGGCGACTTCTCTCTAAGCCCTTCCACTTCCAAAAACTTGGTTTCTTTTCCATCAAAAAAAAAAAAACAATTTCATGACTTTTTTCAACTAAAAAACCTGCTGTTTTGCTCAATTTTTTAGTAATACGAAAATAAATTGACAAACATCTGTCTTCGGCATTTTTAAGCAATAAATTTAAAAATACAAAATTTTGGCAACAAAAAAATTGAAAATATCCGTTGAAAGAGTAAATACCTCATAAATACGTTTAATTTAAGTGAAAAAAATTCTAATAACCATAAATAAATTATTTTAGATGTGCAGAACTTGTGGTTGCTCATGCAGATCGTGCTCGATAGTTTACCCTAAATGTGAGTCATCAAAAACTGAACATCATCGCCTCAATAATCCCTGTGATTCCTACCTTCCATTGACACTATGTGAACCATCTGGAATGAAAGAATGTTGCATGACGCCAAATACACCATTTTGTTGTTCAGGTAATTTCTCAAGTTGGAATTTTGATTTGATAAAGTTTTGAAAAAAAAAATATGAAATTTCTAAAGATTTTAGTCAACAAAATTCATCCTGCCAATACACAGCTCCTTGCAAAGCACATTGCTATGAAACACCACAATGCATAAGAACAAGAAGACCATGCTGAAAATCTTACCTAAACTTGAATCAATGTCGGCAAATTATTAAAATTATTCTGAGAATAATTAATAAAAATCTCACACTATTAATAACAGTCTTTTCTGCTGGATTACCAATATTTTTTTACATTTTAAAGATTGATAAATACAAAGATCGAATAGGAGCTTAAAACATATCAATTAAAATAACTTCGACGTGAATTTTTCTTTTTAAATTAATTAATTTTGGAAATGCCCTATGGAATTAAAAAAATAACCGTATGTAGGTAAGAAAGATACATATTAAAGCTAAAGATATTAGTGGCTAGACGTGAATAATTTCAAATGGGTCGAAAAGTCAAACTGAATTTCCAACTTTAATTCCTTGAACTTGTTAATATTTAAATTTCAAGTGAAATTAAAGCTTGATATGGTTCGAGTATAAGAAGCTTATACCTGAGTTCTAATTGTCGGATTTTCAAAATTAAGGTCTTAAAATCACGAGAAAACAATAGGCTACATCTAAGTACATGCGTTTTAAAAATTATCTAGTAATATACAATAAATAAAAATACAAATAAATAAATGCATGGAAACGCTGTGGAAACGGGTATATAATTATTTAATTCTTAAGACCCTAAGAAAAATAAAAATTTAGTAATAGTTGGAGATAAAAACAGAGTGACATGTCATTTCCTAAGCAAGAACAAACATTTTAAATCATTGTAGCTTTTTGTTTAATAAGGCTTAAAATTCAATTTTAAAACAATTAAAAAAAAACCTTTGCAAAACAATTTATCAAAATTCTAAGACCCCTTTCCAAAAAAAAAAATACAAAGTTAGAAAAAACTGTTTTAACATTTGGATTGTTTTAACATTTGGATGATGGGTATTTTTGGATAAATACTAATTTTTTAACATCTTTAAGAAGACAGTGTTAAAGAAATTGTTAATTTTAAAATTAAAAAAATAGAGCATGTAGTTTTTGAAATATAAAGTTTTCAAAATAAAATGTATTTTTATTTTTTAATCCCAATCAAACATTTTTGAAAATTTAAATACAGAATACTACCTTTTCAAACTTTTTAGGAAACTGTCGACTCGTTTAGGCTTGAGCTCATTGTACAGTAGAGAGACTGACGAAAGATGTGATAAAATATTTTTTTACACGCAACCAAAACTTATCCTAGAGAGCATATTAAAAGCTTTGGCAAAACAAAATCGACTACCCCGTTGCATTTGTACTCAGGTCTATGTAAATAAACAGACGAAAACTAAAGTTATGAAGCTGAATATAAAATTTCCTAATCTAATTTTTCCATTTTCTAAATATTTCATATTCACATAAAACAAAGCTTTATCTAGTTCTGTCTAGCTCAAGCTACTAATAAAAGCTTTGACTAGTTAGCTTAAGCTTGTTCTAAATAAAGCTTTTCCTTTTTTGTATACACAAGACCCAATATCCTTTTTAACCTGGGAGGAATCGACTAACCTGATAGTTTTGATTTGCAGTTTTTTGATTGTCATTTGATGATAGTTGTCTCCATCATATCTTTAGGCAAAGAAAATCTATAGGTGTGAAATGTCATAATTGAACAATTCAGGTTTTCTATAAATCGTACAGAATTTTCCATCAACTAATGCACATTATGTAACTTCTCTAAGAACTATGAGATTCTTTTAAAAACAAAATCTAACCTAACACAATAAATAAGCCCCTTTTTGATATTCATCCCGATCGATTCATCCAATTCTACTCGACAACATTTTCAACAAACACTCCACTATCAAGAGGGCATAATTATTAGGTCCGAACACATTTTCTCAATACAAAAAAAAAATACAACAAATATCGCATGACACAAAAAGCCTATCTGTTAAACAGATAGTTGATTCAAATTCTAAGTTCTGGTTTCGAATAGAAAAGACAAAAGACATCTTCAAGATACTTCTTGATCATATTCTAGCCGGCTTTTTGATCAGTTTCATTTCATCGGTCGTGGATTCAAGACGCTTTTTGAACAAACGTACCCATAACTAATCGTGTATCGTGACATTGCGTAAGTTATCATCTTGGTAGTGAAATAAAAAAAAAAAAAAGTGTTTCAGTGTGTGAAGAAAAAGATAAGGATATTTTCGGCAAGCTATGCAGTGCTAGAAAAGATTACTTTCAAAATGATAGACCATTTTTACAAAGTTGACCTTAGGCAGAGAAGATGAAATAAGAAAAGAGATAATTAAGCAATAAAATGGGGTTATCATACACGTTTTTTCTTCTTTCAAACTCGGATGTGCAGTGTTTGTGTTTGGTTAAGAGATTTAAGGCTATACCAAAATAGGGATAAACACTATTTTAGTCAAATAAGTACGATGCTAAAACTGTTCTAGTTTGATTCTTGGTTAAAACGACAACTTTGCCAATTTTAATTGAGTTTAGAGCATCATTTTATTAAAATTAAAATCATCCAAAAGCTACTATATTATTTAGTATCATTCCATAACTTTATACGAGTATGATCCTTTGACATATAATTTTAAATTCTATGCGAACATCAAACTTAGCTCTGATTTGTGACTATTTGATAGTCCTTGTTTGAGGAATAAATTTCCTGAGGGTCATATTCCAAATAGTTTAGATACCCATTTGAAACCTAATTATTATGATTCATGTCATTTTAGCTGGTCTTGATTTTTCAGGACCAGTTCGAAGTCCCTTTTGCACTAATCATAGAAAAGACGTCTCATCGAAAATAAAAACTTATTAAATAATTTTATATCAATATATTCTTAAGAAAAAAAATGTTGCAATTTAAGGAAGATCCTTTGACGAGTTGAGTTTTCATATTTTTGTAAAGAAACCGCATGGACACAATGACTATTTTTATTTGCGAAATATATATCTATGCTTGTAGTTAGTATAGAGATTTTGTAATCCTTAAAAATTCTAAGCCAGGAATAATATAACAGCTACAACGATTTTGATCAAAAAATGTAGCCTAGCTAAAACTTCAAATAATACTGCATATACATAATTTCGAAAAATAATTCCATTGATATGAAAAAAATCAATTTTTCAAAAATGGGTGAATGATTTTTTTTTTTTTGAAATTATGTTATGAAATGAAATTGGTTTATCAATACGGAAAGACATATGTATACTTTAAAACTATGAAAATCAAGATTTTCTCTAAACTTTTACAGAGCCCAATGTAAGAAGTTTTAAATGGTCAAGGCTTCAGTTCTTAAGTTTATTTGATTTTGTTAGTTTTTACGCCAATATCTTGAAAAACCCATCTACGCCAGAGTAAGAAATCATTCTTGGATCTTTGAAGTATATCCAGATAGAGAGCAGTATCACAAATTGATTTTTGTAATACGTATTAAAAATTAATCGAGATTCAGATCGATTTAAATTCGTAAATAATATCTATAACTCACCTATTATTTTAGCCGAAAATTAAAGTAGGCCCCATTTATGTTGCAACCACTGAGTTAGAATTTCGGTAGTAATATTGAAACAACTGTCGCCTTACTTTTTGAATAGCAGCTCAATTTAGAGTGATCGATCTGGAATGAGAAAGAATTTTATTTCATTTTTGATTTACTAAAATAAATGTTTTTTTTTTTTTATAAAAGTAGTAAAATGTGGGGCAGTGCTGAGGACCAGGGAAATTTTTTGTTTCGGTGAACAATCAAAACGAAAATCCTAGTTCGTACTATCCCCCCTATTACGGTTTGCGAATAGAACGTTCGAGGTAATATTTTTTCATTAGCGAACTAACACATTCGACATACTACGATTGGCGAACTTTACAATTCAAGTTCGAAATTTTATTGTTTATTAAAAATATCAAATATATGTCGAATCAAAGGTTCTCTATTCGTCAACTATAGTACTAATTATTTCTCACACTCACGTGTTTATTTGTTCGACCATTTATTCCTCGAACTGTGAAACTCTGTTCTTCATTCAGTTAACTATTCTAACTAAAATCAGACAAAACAAAAAATGCACTTAACTAATACCTCAACGAAAAAACGTTAAATGAAAAATTGAAATATTGCTAAGTTTCTTATTGAAAAGATAATTATATATTAATATTTTGTGAACATGCAGTTTGTTTTATTTTTGTTTTATTCACCTAAATTTACTCGTTACTTAGTAGAAGACCCGCCTTTACCCCGCGCCTTCACAAGCAAAAATTTTTTTCAGAAAATTGGGTATGCAATGGAAATTTTGAATGCACACCGAAAATTTCCATGAAATGGGTTTCAGCATTTTTTTGTTACCATCTTTGTTGCAATATATGAGGAAATAATTTGACTTCCAATGTTAATTCGACAGACATTTGTGCTGGTTTTCTATTTGACTTTTAATTTTGTTCCTATTCCAAATGTATAAGACACAATAGGTGCTGTTGATAGACCTTTGATAAATTTTTGGTTTTCGATTATTGTTTTTTTTTTCTTTGCAAATATTATTGAAAAAGTAGAATTCTTCTACGAATGCAGCCATTCTACGCTGTTCCATGATTTCTATGAAATTCTTGTCATTAATTTACAAAAAGCATTCATCAAAATAAACAAGGTAGAATCAGAGTAAAAAGTAAATTCATGCATTTTTATTGACACAATGAAAACTTCGGTCGTTTTCGAAAACGTCAAATCAAAGTCAATTTGATCTTCAAACGATTTTTTGACGCAGATATTGCTATTTTCAAATATGCAATCGCCCGGCTTGTACAAAATCTGTTTGATTAACGTCAGTCAATTTCCCTCCAAACGCATTGGACGTTTACGAACAAGCTCTTTGGCTTATCAGTATTAGGCGTGTTTTTTACAAGTCAATAAGAAATTGTAGTAAAAAACTACATCGGGACTAAGCGCTTTATATGTAAATACAACAACTACTTAAGTCAATACGGACTTAGCTAAGTCCAGATAATTTTCGAGTCGTAACTTAAGTCATGATAAAAACGGTGATGCCAAAATCATATTATCTATATGTTATCGATAATTTTTTTTTCAGAGAAGTCAAAAGTGACGTTGTTCGATGCTATTCTCAATACAGCTGACAAATGCCTTAACTTGCACAGTGCTTCCAACTTTTTGCAAAAAAGTTCCTAAGCCCCGAAGTCATATTTTTCTACAATTCTATATGGACTTGCAAAAAAACACAGCTTTTACTGTCGTCAACTCGATTTTTTTAGTGCAGAGTTGCACCGCAAATTATGTTATCGAACGTATGACTTTGGCAAAGTGCGTTATCGAGAATAATGCTTTTGCATGAAAACTTCGTTCTGGGTTTTCAAACAGTTGATGTTTTGCAGTTTGCATTTAAGAACATCTTGCAAATGCATTTTCAATGTTTTCGAAAACGGTCTCCACTAGACTACTAATATTTTACATGAAGCCAATGAAATTTTCGCTAATCAAACGAAAAGATGTAAAGAATTTCACAACTTAACGAAAAATATTTCTTTTTTCGAGTTCATGAGGTGAGATTGAAATATACATGGATTCCAAAGAATGTTAAACTAACAAATCGATAATTTATGCTCTACATAGCTGAAAGTAACAATTTGAAAATTTCGAAAGCATTTTACATTTTATTTTTTTACTGTTTAAAAAAAAAAAAAAAAACAAAACAATGTTTAAAATATTAATAAAACCTATTTGTCCAAAATATGTTGCAAACCTAAATCAAATTGTAATTTTTCACAAAAACTAACAAGACAAGAAATATTCTTCTCAATTTGAATCCATGATAAGAATCCAATTCATTATAACTTCCTCTTGGAGGCCAATATGTTATCACCATTTTATTGCCTAATATAGAGTCTTGTGTTTAAAATGGGCTTCATTCTGGTGACGACCAGCATAGTAATTGGGTTAAAGTGTTCTTAATTAAAATTTTAGTTTTTCGTGTAAAAAATACCGTGGAAAGAAATTAAAAAAGAAAGAAACGGAACGTGAAAACTTCAGTGATATTTAATTTTATTTATTTTTGTTTTGTTTTTAGATTTCATCAAAATGGATATACAAATTGAACTAAGAAACAATCGTTAATTTTAGTGAAGATTTTTTTTTTCCATTTAATCAAAAAAAAAAATATAGAAAAAATTTAAAACACATTTTTCAACAAATCATTTTCAATGCACGAAACAACCGAATTGTGTAATGGTGAACAAAGTTATGCGAAAAATTCCTCTTAAACGGAGAAAAAACAATCAAAATGATCAAAGTTTAAGTTGTTCACTTTTTACTGCCGTCACTGTTAATAATTCATTGCCGCCTGCCAAGCGTTTATTGCCTCAATGGGTCACATTCAGCACCACAATCATCATCATCATCGTTTTTAGTATCACATGGAGTTCAGCTTTGGGTTATGTGGATGCTGCCGACGTCGTCGAAAGGAACGAGGAAATTAGTAGTAAGTTTTATTTTTTTTTATTGTTTTTACAAAGAAATGTTGTTTGCATCGAAAGGCAGACAGACAGTCAGATTTAGTGGCTCTTTTACTGAACTTTAAGTTAATTTATATACATAATCACTTTTGTGGCTGGAGACATTATTGATTAGAATTGACAATCGGGCTGGGACTACTGAGGGCGGTGTTCCTCTTAAGAAAGTGTGGGTTATTGATATTTATTATGGCTTCCTTATTAGGAAGGTTTCAATGGAAAAAATGTGCAATTTAACACGTCATAGCTTTTTTTTTAATAAATCAAGACAAATTGATCAGAAACGGTTAACTCGAAATCAGGGCGGTATCTACCATTGGGGTACCCAGGGCGTATTCTTGGAAAATGTGCCAAATGTCTGTCTTGTCTTGAAATAGGGTTTGGGCGGTAGGATATACAGCGATAAGGGAGAGACAGTTCAATTACACATCGAAGAGGTCTTCACTTCTATTACTGATCTTAGAGATCAAACAGCTTTAGGTCATGAAAATCTTGTGTTGATTCTCTAAAGAAAAAAAATATTGATCTCAAAAAATATTGCGGTCAGGAATATAATGCATCAGATATGAACGGCTCTTATTCAGATAAGAACACATAATGTAGCTCCACATGAATATTTGAATATTTCGTCCTTTGCGCTTTTTAAGACTGAACTCTTGTTTTAAAAGATGCAGCTTCGTGGAATAAAGAAGGGCAAACTTTCTTCGAAACTCTTCACTATGATTGCTATTTTACGGCACAATATAAGTCAAGGAGAAAACCTTGCAACCCACTTTTCTGGGAGATGTTAACTCATTCGTGATCTGAACAGAAGTTTTGTGGTGTTGTCAAATGTTTCGGACAAAAAATACAGAAAAACGAAAAATTCCAAATCAGAAAATTTTAATCTGCTTTTACCATCTATTGCTAAAGAACAAGTAATTGGGAGATCGGTTTAATTCTCTTTTTCACAAAATATCACATAAAGTCAAGACTCAAGATTCACTTCCATGATCAGCAGTCTCAGAGTGAGAGATTTGACGATTCTTAATACAGTTTTTCATGTTCGTATGTATGTATGTATGTATGTATGTTCGCAATCAAAAGTGTCGTCACCTTTATCAAGTCGGATTTTTTTAAAGAGATCAGTTTCATGAAAAGAAACACTAATATTTCGATCATTCCGAATGTTTAAAAATTGTATGCAGGCAGCTGTCTTTCTGTTTCGAATTTTCCTCTGTTAATACAGCCAAAGCCGAAAGCTCTTTTTCGAGATATCTTGAGAAGCACAATAATTCAAGAAAAACAGCAGTTTACCATTGACTAATTAATATTGTTAGCGTGAAAAAACTTTCAATCATTCTCTATGAATGTTGTCAGTACGAATGGAGAAGGCTTACAATTATTTTTCTGCCGAGTCTAAACGGCAAAGTTGAGAATCACTTTTTATAGGAATTCACTAAAACAGAATTTAAAAGCAATTGAGAAAAATGTCCCACGTTTAGTTTTGCCCCCGGGACCCACCAGCTCTTTCTATGGTCCTGCTGAAAACAAATAGTTTGAAACCGTAAAATCACGCGCACCAGACCATGCATCTCCCTCAAGTGGATGAAGAATGTTCATAACGATTGAATACAATTTGTATTACTCTTCAAATTTGAAAGGATTTTAATAAAAGTCTAGTTCTAATAATTGATCATCGGTCTAGCTGCGGGCAACATTTCCAATCTTACTCAAATTTGACCATATTTCGTTTGGCCATATTTCACGGCTGTATTTTTGCATAAAATAACGGGACCTGGGCCAATGAAACTAGTCGTCAGCATATAACAGCGACTACGCAAACAAAAAATCGATTTTATATGAGTTTGCGTTACTCCCCTTTAGCTTCATGACATGTTGCCAATTTCTTTGCAATACTTTCGTCACCAATAATTAGAATCTGCTTTAAGAAGTTTAACTTAAAAAGTCTTTGGATAGAACAAATCTCACCGGCCAATCATCGCAGAAACGGAGGATCGGTGGCACATAAAACTTTAATCATTCTTTTTTTTGTGTTTGGAATGCCCACGCATTTTGTTTATTTTTTGAAAATTTTCAAGAAGCCAAGCTTTAAAACTCATTTTTAAAATTCTCAAACTTGTCAATTTTTATGAAATAGGACCTAAAGTAAAAGACTTATATTGTGTGTAACAATCAACAAAAACTATTCATCGAAATAAGCATCCAAAATCTTTTTCCAAATTAGAACACATTGTTACTTGAAATAGAAAGAAAAAAAAAACTCTACACATTAAGTACGGCATATTGACACAGATCTGCGTTCTTAATTGCCATCGCATGCATAGTGCATTCTTCCGCAGAACTTTAAACTGGGTGCATGAGATATTGAGGGGCGTTGAATTGAGGGTATATTTTGCAACACTATAAACTGCAACAATACTGCAGCTGCTGTCAAGCTCAATAAATCAATTCATTAAGTTGACACTCTCAATTGAATCACTAGAATTCAGTTGCATGCCGCAACAATCATTAAGGTCAAACACTCAAAACAGAAATACTTAGAAATTCAAATAAGAATACAAAAACATAGAAAAAAACATAGAATCTTTTTAATTGATTAAACAGACAAGTGGTTTAATAGATTTTTTCTCTTTTTATAACAAAATTAATTGAGAATTGGGTCAATGGTTTGGGAGATAAGGTTGCCTCCAAATCAAAGTAGTGCCGGTATTACGTAATTGATTCTCTTGAGCAGCATTCATACCAGTACTGATGTTTTCTTATCTGTGGGAGAAGGGATTCTTGGGAATTGTGCAATATAGGCTGAAGATTTTTGACAATTCTTTTGTTTTGTCTTTTTTTTTACAGGTGGTTTGGTTGATCTTATCAAGGAATTCGGAATATCAGATGTCCCCGTTGGTATTACACAAGCGAAAGGTTTTTGTGGCAGCGAACGCAATGTTTATCAAGCCTCATACCCATCACCGGCATTTGCACTAACCAAAGAAGCCATCTTGACCATCCAAACATCGAAGGCTTTCCCCAATGGCTTTCCCGAAAACTTTTCCATCTTGATTGCTCTGAAACCAAGCAATCGAAGTCAAATCAAGGTCCCGGTCTTTACAATTTACTCCGAAGAAAGTGAAGATGTTCTTTCGGTGACGATAGGAAGAGAAATTGGAATGATCTATCAGCAAGTTGACGGACCGAATTATCAACGAAACGACATTAACTTTGGCATTGGAATTAATGACAATAAATGGCATCGCTTTGGAATCAGCGTGAAAGGGAATGCCGCGACTTTGATTCTAGACTGCAACAAACAAGTGACTCGACGGTTGGATAGGCAACTTGGATCTTCGATTCCGACTAATGGTTTGATTTTAACCGGTGTGCAACTAACAGACGACGAAGGCTTTTTTACCGGTGATATTCAGATGATGCATGTTGCTGATAATCCAGACGCTGGTTATGATATTTGCTCGAAATATGTCCCTTCGTGTAGCCGAAGCGTAGTTGGGGAGTCTCAAGACGTGTCTAATGGAGATTTAAATAGTCTTCGAAGATTTGAAAGTTCATCTTTGAATTCCGGTGGAGTTGGTGGATTGGGTACGACATATTTCGAAAGTTCCACTCGTTCGCCGATAGATGCATTTAGTGCAGGTCCTACTGGTAGTTCCAGTTTTCATTACTCAACTAGTGGTTCATCAGGTGGAGGCGTTTCAGGATTAAGTAGTTCTGGCAATTATTTTCCGACGACTGGAAGCAGTTCAGGAAGTTTTGGAGGATCTGGTGGGTTTGAATTTGCTTCAAGAGGGGGGACTTCTACAGGTGGTTCTGGTTCAAGTTCATTTGCTGGAGGTG
The DNA here is from genome assembly GCA_963931855.1 of Philhelius festivus. Lineage (NCBI taxonomy): Eukaryota > Metazoa > Arthropoda > Insecta > Diptera > Syrphidae > Philhelius > Philhelius festivus. The sequence goes on along the minus strand of OZ007555.1, from coordinate 4,193,556 downwards.
CCACAGGATATGAAGGAATCGGTATAGGGTCAACTTACCATTCTTCAGGATTTGCAGGTGAGCTTCCTCACCCTGATGAAAACATTTCAGCAGGTAGTAGAAGGGAGCTAACTGATAATTCAAACTCTACTGAAATCGAAATCTCCATAGAAGAGTCACTATCTGGGGGAGGTCTTAACGGTCATGGGCTTATTCCGGCCAAATCGAACACAACCGAAACTGATTCCCAGGAGGGCAGTGACGGTCAAGAGGAAGATGAATTTGATTTGAATTCTTTCAACGCTGGTTTAGGAGGAAGCAGGGAGAGTAGTAGGCCTGGGGGAAGGAAAAAATCGAAAGGACGAAAAAAGCATAGGAAATTGAATTCAGGAGTAGGGACCGATTTAGCGACAATAGTTCCCGATAGTAGACACAATGAAACAGGAGTGGGTGCCCATGATCCAATCACTGTTACTTGTTACCCGGGTCCAAGAGGGTACACCGGACTTCCAGGGCCTCCAGGAGAAATGGGACCTAAAGGAGATCCGGGTAGAGATGGTCTTTCTGGGACAGCTGGAGGTCCAGGTGCACCAGGTCATGTGTTTGTTGTTCCCGTAAGTTAAACATTGACTACAACCTAAAAAACGTTGACGAATCTATTTTAGGTTAGCCAAAGCAATGAAAAAGGCCCAGATACCCAAGCAGAGGCACTGAGACAAATGCTTTCACAGCACATGGTGATTTGAATAAAAAAATCTTTTTTACACATTGTTTATTGTTTTATATTCTTAGATGTCCATGAAAGGGCCAGAAGGACCAATGGGCTTGACAGGACTGCCTGGACCGAGTGGGCCTTCAGGTCCTCAGGGGACGAAGGGAGAACCTGGAGATGTGGGAGAACCTGTAGGTTTAACAGTCCTGAGAAGTACATTATTGACTATAATTGTATATTAATTTGTTTGTAGGGTACCCGAGGTCTGAGGGGTCCAGCAGGTTCGCAAGGTCGTGAAGGCCGAAGGGGAAGATCTGGTCGAGATGGTGAACGTGGAGCTGTTGGGCCTACTGGAGTGAAAGGTGAAATCGGGCCGATGGGATCGCCAGGTTTGCCGGGCGACAAGGGTCATCGGGGTGTGCCAGGAGTCTCTGGCGAAAAAGGCCAACAAGGACTTGAGGGACAGCCTGGCGAAGAAGGACCAACGGGTTTACCAGGGCTTCCTGGAGAGTTGGTAAGTCTAGTTCATTGATACAAATATATTTTTTATATATATTTCTTTTCATAAAGGGGCCTCGAGGTTTTCTAGGACCCCGCGGATTTCCAGGGCCAGCTGGTAATCCCGGTTTACCTGGTAACGAAGGTGCTCAAGGTGTGAAGGGAAACCCTGGTTTAACAGGACTCCCAGGAGCACCAGGTCAACAGGGTGCGTCTGGACCACCAGGTGCTCCAGGTCAACAAGGTAACCTTGGACCACCAGGAATTTCTGGCCCATCTGGGAAACCAGGTTTACCTGGACTACCTGGAGCAGATGGTGCACCAGGACGAGCTGGAACTCCAGGTTCCATGGGCAGCAAAGGTGATCAAGGAATGCAGGGTGTTCAAGGTCCAGTTGGATTCCCAGGTCCTCGGGGACCAAAAGGCGACGATGGTCCTAGGGGTCCCATGGGAGACAAAGGTGACAATGGCGAACGTGGCTTAGATGGTGAAAAAGGAGAAACTGGTTTGCAGGGAGAGCGTGGAAATGCTGGATCACCTGGAAATCCTGGTCCCGAAGGCCCAGAAGGTCCTAAAGGATTTGAAGGACCTCGTGGTGAAATGGGAATGATTGGTCCAACCGGTGAGAAAGGAAAAGACGGACCCCAAGGTTTTCAAGGTTATCCGGGAGCAACAGGTGACAAAGGTGATAAAGGCGCTACGGGTGCTACGGGTCCAGTTGGGATAAAGGGTGAACGTGGATTACAAGGAACTCAGGGAGAACGTGGTGAAATAGGACCAAGGGGGTTCAGAGGCTCAAGAGGCCGACGTGGTAATGACGGTACTGTTGGACCAAAAGGCGACACTGGACAAGCAGGTCCGCCAGGAGCCCAAGGTGAAGCTGGACGACAAGGAACAGAGGGACCAAGAGGTTTTATTGGAATGCCTGGACCACCAGGAGCAGACGGAAAGAACGGACCCGCTGGACCAGCTGGTGAAAGAGGATCACCGGTAAGTTTTAAAACCATTCATTCTTAATAAAAATATATTTAAAATTAAAAATACGTAGGGAGAACCAGGAAAACCTGGGCCGACTGGCGAACCAGGTGTAATTGGACCAAGAGGAGCTACAGGTGACATTGGACAAGTTGGTGAACCAGGTATACCAGGCTTGCCAGGTCTTCCTGGAGAACCTGGACTACCTGGAGACGCAGGAAAAGAGGGTCATCCAGGTTCAATGGGACCTATGGGGAATCCGGGCCCGCAAGGACCTACGGGCTTACCAGGATTTCCTGGAGATCGTGGACATCAAGGACAACCAGGCCTCCCAGGTTTGAAAGGGGAGCTTGGTATTTCAGGAGCTCCAGGATTGCCAGGAGATAAGGGACAAGCTGGTGAACCAGGCAAAGAAGGTCCTCAGGGACAAATGGGACGACCTGGACCGCCTGGAAATCTAGGAGCTCCAGGGGCAAAAGGAGAGGTAGGCGAAAAAGGACCAATTGGCCCAGTTGGACGTGATGGTTTGGCTGGATTACGTGGATTACCAGGTCCACCAGGGCCAGCAGGAACTCCAGGAGAAGATGGTGATAAGGGTGAATTTGGACCTCCAGGAGAAAAGGGACTTAAAGGCTCCCAAGGAGAGATGGTAAGCTGTCAAATTTAATTTAATAAAAGCCCAAAAAAATTTTACACATTTTATTCTTAGGGTCCAATGGGATCTACAGGACCACAAGGACCTCGAGGAGAATCAGGGCCACCGGGGATACCAGGAGATAAAGGACCAACAGGTGAAATGGGACGTGCTGGCATCAAAGGCGAAGATGGAAAGCCTGGAAAAGCAGGTCCTCCAGGCAATATGGGGCTTCAAGGACTTCCTGGTCCTCCAGGGATAAAAGGTGAACGAGGAGACGACGGGATGATGGGCCCAACAGGACCTATTGGGGTGCCTGGAGAACAAGGGCGAAGAGGACCAAAAGGAGCTAGTGGAGCACAAGGAAAACCAGGAGCTCCTGGGCCTATCGGTTTTACTGGAGCTGATGGACCACAGGGACAACCCGGGCCCATCGGACCTCCCGGTAAGGAAGGTGAACGTGGACAGATAGGGCCAAAAGGAGAAGAAGGCAAATCCGGTTTACCTGGACCACCCGGAAAACAGGGCAATCAAGGTCCTGAAGGACCAAAGGGGGCACTAGGAACTCGAGGTTATCCTGGCAACAATGGCGAACCTGGTTTACCTGGAATAAAAGGTGAACCAGGGAAAGAAGGCGATGATGGAAAACCAGGTGAGCAAGGTATGCCAGGCGAATATGGTCCACCAGGAAGAGTTGGAGAGCCAGGACCACCAGGAAAGCACGGCCCGGAAGGTCCAGCTGGTCTTCAAGGAAGCACTGGGCCATCAGGAGAAAAGGGTGACAAAGGTGATATTGGACCAGATGGTCCTATGGGAATAATTGGGCCTCAGGGTTTGCCAGGAATTCAAGGACCAGTCGGTTTGAGAGGACCTCCTGGTGTGACGGGTGAAACTGGAAAAACAGGTAATATTGGACCATCTGGCCCTAATGGAAAAATTGGAGATACTGGGCCAGAGGGACAAAAAGGTGACAGAGGTAGACGTGGACCGAAAGGACATCGAGGTGAGCTGGGAATGATGGGTCTGAAGGGGGACCAAGGAGAAAAAGGAGATAGAGGATTTCGTGGCCCTCAAGGTCAAGAAGGGCGCAAAGGTGAAACTGGTCCAATGGGACAGATAGGTTTCAAGGGAAATGACGGCATACAAGGGCCTGTAGGTGAACCCGGAAAAACTGGTCCCAAGGGTACAGATGGTGTAACCGGCGCCAAAGGAGATATGGGACCCCCTGGCCCACCAGGACCACCAGGAGCCCCCGCTGATGCACCTCTTATTCCACCGGAACTTCTCTTTCAAATGGGAGAATATGGAAGCACAAAAGCTGATGTAAGACGGCGCAGAGATATTCATAGCTTTGAAGACCTCGCTGCTGTAGATGACGATGATGATTTTAATGACCTAATGGGCATTTCAAAGGATTCAATATCAAAACGGAAATCGAAAAAGAGAAAAACTAAAAAAGAAGATCTTCCACCGAAGTTCCAAGACATGTATAGTGCCATCTATACAATGCGGCAAGAAATGGATCGTATTCGAAAACCATTAGGAACGCAGGATAATCCCGCCCGAACTTGCCGAGATCTTCATTTCGGTCATCCACAATTTGAAGACGACTGGTATTGGATTGATCCCAATGCTGGAATGGCCGATGATGCCATCTACGTTTACTGCAACATGACTGCCGAGGGCGAAACATGTGTGCCAGCTGACGTTCATACAGCACAAATGCCAAGCATTCCATGGCGAAAAGAAAATTTGGATTGGTATTCAAATATGAGAGGAGCTTCAAAGATCACCTATGACACAGTCGGAATAGTTCAGTTGACGTTCTTAAAACTCCTCTCCCAAGAGGGTTATCAAAATTTTACCTACTCGTGTTCAAATAGTGTAGCCTGGTTTAACATGCGAGACAACAACTATACAAATGCCATCAAGCTCCAAGGCGACAACGATTTGGAAATTGGATACGAAGAATCTCCTGTAAAGCCCAATGTGCTCTTTGATGGCTGCCAGGTGAGTTAAATAAGTAAATGTATAGAAAAAAGTTTTAAAGAAAATTATTCTCTTTTAGCATGGCAACACCCAATCGGAGACGATTTTAGAAATTCGAACGAAACGCTTAAACTACCTGCCAATAACAGATTTTTACCCAAAGGACTATGGACAACCCGATCAAGCCTTTGGTTTTAAAGTCGGGTCTGCTTGTTTTAAGTAATGAAAATAATACAAAAAGAAAAGGAATGAAGATATAATTTTGACCAAATGTATAAATGGAAAAATATAAAAAGAACAATAACTTGACTGCCAAAGATACTAGCTGATTAACGGTTAAGAAAACAAAACTTTTAGTCCCATAAGAATTCTGATTAAGTGTACTTACTAGTTAAATTATAATTTTATAAAAGTGTATTTTTTTATTTAAGGTATATTTTTAAGGAGAGTCATTTTGCTTGTAAGAATATATTAAAATAAATCAACTTGAAGAAACAAAAAAATAACGAAAAAGATTAAAAAAGAATCGATTATTTTGAGTAGGTACAAGGAAATCAGAGCAGAAGAACTGGATGGAGCAAAAACACATCGATCATTCTTCGAAGAGAGCGTATTCTAGATTTTTTTAAGAAACACAATTGAGTATACTAAGGTGTGAAGTTTTCTAATTTCTTTTCAATCGACCCTATCACGAATTTAACTACCGACAACTACTAATAAATTACGAATCCGATGGTAATGACAATTTGTATAAGAGTTTCCGCCAAGAAGCTAGCTTCTCTCATAGTTTTTTTTAAAAGAATTTTTGTAGTTATTAGGATGGCAGTCGTGATGGCTTCATCATAGTCCTTTCTAGTATAAATTTTACTATCGGTGAAGAGGTAAGATGCCCTAAATTTTAAATTACAGCAATAAATAAACAAAAAGTCTGAAAGTCTGATGCTCCTTATCAATTTTGTTTCAGATTCCATTTCTTTGAATAAAAAAAAGAAGAAATGTAAAATGAAGAGTTACAAAGAGCCCAAGCCCCAACCTTTAAATAATTCTCAAAAAACATAAATGCTTTTTTTTGATTTGTTTGAATTTATTTTATTTAGTATCTATTTTGTTTTTCTTTTTGTTTTATTATAAAAAATTAAATATTTTATCCTACATTTTATGGTGTTTTCTTTTTGTTTAAAATTCCTCTTCGATTAATAAATAATTTTAATAAAAAATAAGTTAAAAATTCAAAAAATCTCTACACTTCATGTTTGAATTATTTTTTTTTGTGTTCTACAATGTTAGTTTTTCTTTTTTTTTTTAAACGTTAAATTTTAATTTCAAGTCTTATTTGTTATTTTTCCTTAATTCACCCATCGAACAAAATACAAAAACAAAGTCACGAACAGGTTAGGTAAAACACTATTTTTTTTTTTTTTGATTAAGTTTTTTTTGCTTCAAAATTTACAACTCGGAGATTATATTGGTATTTATAGGTATACAGAACAGATATTCACTAAATAGACAGAGATATATTTATATTTTATAGATTTTTGATTGGAGTACACAGTTTTGTATTTTTTTTTACTTTTGGTTTAATTTATATTTTGGGGAAAAATACACAACGTCAATATTATAAGTTATATCTTTTTGTTAAGGTATGTAATTAAATTTTACTATGGTTGTTACGCAACGGAAAAATATGTTTTTTTTTTAATTTATGTAGAATATATTTTTTAAAATCTCAAAACATTGTTAGAGGTAAATATTGGAATTTAATATTTTTATTTTATTTTGTATGTATACTGTTTTATATTTTTCTTTAAGGATAGCTTTAATAATATTGGAAGTTGGTATAATTCTTGGTGGTTGTATTTGAGTGTTGTAGACTTTTAAACTGAAAACAAAATAATATGTAACAAAAAAAAAAAACTTGAATAAAATGAAAACTTTGAATTTCGTTTACACAGTGCTTAATCGACATTCTAAGCTATAAATCGACTTGAAAAATTAACTTTGACCAGTGTCTCTGAATGAAAAAAAAAATCATCTTTTCAAGATGAACTTTCACTTAACAAAGGTTCAGAAAATCACACCGAAATAATATCACAAGACGCTAGCACCTTGTAAGAAATATATAGAAAATACTACGTAAGCCCCACTCTATTTTTGAGTCGTTGTAATTACGTTAAAAGCAAACAATCGAACAATATAATTTTAATAACCAGTGCCTCTATCAAATCTTAACAAAAATATAGGGAAATTTGTTAGTGAAAATCATATCGCTGGATCGTTTCCATTTTACATAATAAGATCCCTGTGTCCTCATTATAGAATCCGAGCGAATCGTTATTAATTTCATATCATCTACTCGACTCGATTGGAATTTCTTTTTTATAGCATTTCAAACCAATCGACTATACTTTTTTCCAAAACGTCCAGATAATTGATAGCTTATTTCCAGGAAAATCGAAATTGTAATAATAAATGCAAACTGGAATTAAATGTATCTGATTTATGATTTTCAGAAAATAAAATATTCCTTTAATCTGCGAGAACATGAAAATTATTAAAAAAAATCCTTTACAGACATTTACCTATATTCCGTAGACTGGACAATATTTGTTGGTAAAATTACCTTATTTTATTTAAATAAGATTCAGTAAGCCCAAAGCTGACTTGAAAATATATATTTTAAAATTTTATAGTTATTTCTATAAAATTTCTGAAAAACGAAAACACAATTGACCAGATTTTCGAATATCCACAAACGAAAAGCGAAATTTAGTTATGAACTTCTACATCGAGTTCATAAATGTGTCACGATTCACGAAACATAATAGTTGTAAAAAAAATCGTATCAGCACTTCTATAAACAAACATTCTAACGAACAGCATCTGTCTGGAGGAACATGGCGATTTTTTACATTTATGCATTCGATTTTATTCTATACGATTACCCTAAGTACTTTTTACTCTCTGAAGCGTGTTAATGACAACATTTTATCCATGTGTACCATATGTACATATGTACCTATTTAAAGTTTGAAAATATTCCACCGAAATAATAAAATTCGACTTCGGATCATTTATCACTTCGTTTGTTCATTCAAAAATTTAATGTCGTCTTCAAACCCTTAATTTGTCCAAATAACAAAAAGTCCATATTTAAATGCTTTGCATAATTTGTTTTCCGTATAGAATAAAGAATCTCAGTTTGAAAAAGTTTCAGAAAATTTCTTTGACCGAACACCAAGCTAAATATCGAATTTCATTCACAAAGTTAACTATGCTCTACTGCTGCTTAAGATGTCGATTTGAAAAAATCGCAAAACTAAAAACAAATTCTATACATCAAAACTTGTGCCAATTCGAGACGTACTATAAGAATCAATCAAAAGAACCAATATATTGAGCTTAACTTTAGTCGTGATGTACAAGTACAGAGATTCTTTCTTCAGGCGAACTTTACCAATACCCAATGTTCTAGTAAGTTCTATTTTTCCTTCCCATCATAATATTCAGAAATTCAAACCTAATTTGCATCAATACCATCTTTTAAAAACCTTCCCTGTTTTCCTAACTCTAGAATTATGTTAGATAATCATCTTAAAGGAAGTAATAACCCCTTGAGTGTATATTATACAAAAAAGTGCTTATATATAAATAGATTTCAGGTGAAGTCCAGGCCCTTTCTTAATTTTAAAACTATCAAACCTATTCTTCTATTAAATCATATAATAAAACGGCAAACATGTTTTTTGTGGTACACTTTTCTGCAAAAGTATTTAACCGATTTCGATAAATTTTATATGGTTGGAAAGCCACAGTTACGGAGATGTGCAGAATATACTTGAGACACGCATTTACACACTGTGGGTCATTTTTGTTTTTACACTGTCGAACACTTTGCATATTACATAAAATAAAATTTAATTTAATAAATTTGCTTGAAAACACTGCCAATAATATAAATAATAAATAATAAATAAATTGGCACTCGAATTTCGAGAGCTGGGTCGGCTAGTTTGATTAAAACTCTCAATTCACATTTAATAAGATTTTGAATTTTCTTTTTTGTTCGAAAGCAAAGCGATATGGCAATATATTTTTTCAAAATCTCAAGAGCATCTGTTTATTTTCATACCAATATCTGTATACGGGTGTTATATAATTTTACAAAATACGTTATCCTTCTAGGTGGCGAGACCAATATACTAAAAACGTTCACGGGCGAATGAATTCGAGTCAAACTTTTTGCAAAGAAGACGGGCTTATAAACAGTTCTCATGAACCAAAATCTTAAAGAACTAGACAAACATAAGCTATGATAAATCTTCAACATCGATGTTACTCGTTTGAAAATATTAAAAGCATTAGTTTTGAGTCGAATAAACGAAAATGAGAAGATCATGAGATAATTGAATTGAAAAAATTCACCTTAGCTATAAACTGAACGAAACACTATTTCATTTAGGCTTATTCAAATATAACAGATATCAAATTTGTTTTAGGGGTATGTTTCATACAAACAATGAGGTTTGAAAGTATCGGACTTCAATTGTTCAAAATAATTAAACTGTAGGGTATTTCTATTAATAATTGAAGTCGAAGTACGCAATGTTTACATGAAGCGTATTCATGTACACATTGCGTACTTTAAAAATGAAAAAAAAAAATACCAAAAGTCAAATACGTTTTGATTTTTTTTTTAAATTTTTTTCCTCCTGAGGCTCATTTGTTTTCGGATGGACATGTAATTTAGTCAGGTTTGAAGACGCACCACCAAATATTGATTCAGATCAACAGAATTCTACCCGGCACTCAAAAGTGGTCTTAAAATGTTTCATTAGTCTCGGAATTGTTTGCTAGAAACATAATACTATTCGAAAAACATTTATTTGATTGTTATTGTATCAAATACATACCTCCTACATTTAAACTTATTAATTTAAAATCATCGAATACTCGTACCTATGTTTTATCTTTTTAGTATTGTGCTAACTTCATATGATTCTTGGCCCTCATTTGTCAACTGATGACTCTAAGTGAGATCCGGGACGAAATGTCACATTTTGTGGACTTAAAGACATCAAAGCAGTTTGATTGGTCTTTGCCCGCTCGAAATGATGCAGTTTAATAAAAAATATAGCTTTAACATGATACTAGTTACAAGTTTTTAAAATTAAGAAATGTTAGTTAACTATTTTTAAATTAGCAAATTGTTAAGTAAAAAGTTTCATAATAATACCTTAATAATAGGCTGTGTACCTACATCTTAAATAATAATTAGTAATTCATAAATAATACGAAAATTTCATATTTTGCAGTGTTTTGAATATGGTGTGTTGATTTGCTTTTTTCTTAGAACATTTTTTAGCCTAACGTCGAAAGAAAATTTAAGAGAAGACTAAAAAATCCAAGGATCACCCTACACTACATAGTGATTCATAGGTGACACAGACCGTGTCACATGAGAGAACTTTTCTATCAACAACAAGGTCATCTTGATCGAAATTGGATTCCAAGACTCCAACTTAAGCTTAACAAATATTTTACAAAATCAGATACTGTACACAACAAACTATTTTAAGCGCTTAATTTTTCTTCAATTCTCACATGACATTTAATATCGACTGATTTTGACTAACTCATTCATTAAAATAATGAGTTTAGTTTTGAGATTAGAAGCGAACTTATCTTGAGAGAATTCAAATAAGAGCGCTCAGAGATTTTTTAATTGGAACGAAATTTTTGAAAGTCAATTGAAATTACTATTCTTTTTGATTCATTTCAATAAGTTTTGTGTTTCACTAGTTAAATGCCTAAAGCAAAGTTAAAATTTTGTTTCTAGAAATTCAATAACAAGACATGTGGTTACTTTTACAATTGAGTAGGTAATCTTCTTCCGTGGAAGGATTCTGCCTCCGACAAATTTACATTGAGCCCTCAGTGAAATTTTATTTAACAACATTTGAAGTCGAGTGCTAAAAACAGACATCGAAGTCACGTTCGTAATGAAGTGAAACGTAATCTCGTTTTAACTAAACTAAAATAAATAATAGATTTATTTGTCTATCGGGTCTAAGTACCAAAATATGTATGTGATTTTTTTTATTCTCAACAGAACAATGAGCTAGGATAAGTCATTGAAGTTTTTCATTTGAACATCTGAACAGACTAATATGAAAAGGTGGAAACACTTTCGACACTTGAAAACAATTAATGGATTCAGTTTGGAATAAAATATACTTTAATAGGGGTTTTTGCGAATAAAATATCCCTGGAAATGCTTCCCGCATCCGAAAGTTGGGTACGTAAACGATGCCCGAAGATTGCAATCTGAATTTATTGGTATTGGAAAATAATTTTTGAGAAAAATGAAGCTGTAATTGCATAAGATTCTTTTGTGGGAAAATTTCAAGACAATAGACAGTTTTTAGAAGGAAATAAATTTGACTACAGAGTACAATAGCTATAAGAGAAAAATTGTGGACATACATTTTGTGCATTTTATACTATCAAGGCTGCAAAAAAAAAAAAAACAGTTATTTATAAGAATAACTAAATTAAAGGCCAAATTCCTAAACGCAAGATTTGCAAAGCAAAACACTTGCAAAGCAGATATAGAAAATCAGAATACGCATATGTAAGAGAATTGCGCAAGAAATGTTTGACATTTGCACAAATGCCTCTGCATTTGCGCAAGAAAGTAGCATCGATTGCTTTTTGGGACACTCTGCTTAGCAGAGATTTTTGTATTTGCATTTTGGAACTGTTTGCTTAGCAGAATTTGCGCAAGATATGCGTTTAGGAATTTGCCCAAAGTTTTCGTGGAATTAATCGAATAATATTCCATTTAAATATTTTTTGACCTTAGGTCCGAATGCGTTTATCTTAGGCACAAAAGTTAAAATTAACAGTCAAATGCTGTTGTATATTTCTTAGATGCAATACAAAAAATTTAATTTAATTTAATTTCTAATCCAACGAATAAGTCACCAACTGATATCACACGCAGATTTCTCAGGAGAGCTCAATAATATTGGGTGAGTAGTTACACTATTTAGTGAGGATACCATAAAATCGGGAATGGGTCTTGTGCTTCGAAATTCGACCTGCGGGTTTGCTAAGAACCAATTTCTTCCAGAAATGTCCTTAGATTTAAGTTAATCGGGGTTTCCATGTCCTGAGAAAGAAAGCTTTTGCGTGCAATCAATCAGTCGATAGTTATAATCGCCTTTTCTAAGGACGGCCTGATCAATATTGTTTCCTAACACTTGTAATCTAAGATATAGATTTAAACAGATAGATAAGAAGACGTTTTTTCGCCCTAAACTCTATCGATCGATGGACACAGGTCTGACAAAGTTTATTCATTTTTTAAACATTTTTCTATAGATACTGTGAAACTAAATAAATTTACTTTCAACGTTATCAACAAAAAATTAACATTTAGCTAAAAACGATAAAATATCTACCGAAAATTAATAAAATAAAATTAAATTAAATTAAATTAAAAAAAAAACAATCATTCTTCGATATATACATTTTTATTATACTTTGCATTTTCATATCTTCCACTTTCTTTTTTAATGTTTTTTTTTTTAATTTTTTTTAAAGCAGTGAGTTGTGGTGTGTATTTATGGTGTGTTTTGAATTTTATATATGTATATATTTTTTAAATTTAATGTTTATTTTATAAATTTGTATTGATGAATTGTTTTTACTTTTCATATCTATTTTGTATATATATATTTCATATAATATACGATTTACTTATATTTTTTTACATATAATTTTTATGTTTTGTTTTAAATAAAATTATTATCAGTTGTTGAATTTTTTTTCTTTTTATATATAATAATAATATAAACAATGAATACACATTTAAATAATAATAATAATAATTAATTAATTTAATAAAAAAAAAAAATACTAGTAATTATTCACAAGACAATTCTGCAAAAGTTGTTTTAAACTAAAAAAAGATGATATACAATAAAGTATTAATTAAAAGAATAAGAATAAAATCTAATTCATTCGTTATGTTTTGCTTTGATTTCTTTTTAAGATCAAACTTTAAAATTAAAATCACAAACTAAAAGAAATAATAAATCTTAATTTAAAAGGAAACTTTAACAGTAATATTAATTATAATATGTTTTCGGTTTTTTCTTTAAATAATAAAAAAAAAAATTATATTTTTTTCTTTCCCTCTATTGCATTATTATTATTTTTTTTTTTGTATTAATTAATTATTCACAAATATGCTTTTAATTTTTGTTTTATAATTTATACATACATATTGTTGTTTTCAGATAATGTAAGTGAACAATTCTATTCTTTGTCAACAAATGTTTATTTTGTGTTTTCGTGTCCCTTAAAAGCGCTTGTAATAGATTTTGTTTGTTTAATTTTAAAAAGAAAATTAATAGTATAAAAGTTAAAGTAACATTTTTGTTTGTATATGAATCTAAGCATGATAGGGGGTGTCTGAGTGTGTATCTTGAAGGTTTTTCTTTCTTTTGTATCTCAATAAAAAAACACTGAATAATAAAAAACTATAGCTACATTCATTTCCTGCGTGTGTGTATAATTTTGTTTTTATTTACTTTTTAATATTAAATATTATTTTTAATAATAGTTTCTTCAGTATAATGTGGTTGTTTTTTTTTTCTTTTTGTTTAATATTTTTTGTTTTAAACTGGCGAATAATTATGTTATTATTGTAGTTAGGTAAATGTTTTTTTGCTTTTTTTTTTAGATTTTTATTATATAATTTATATAAAATTTAATACAACTGCCGCTACTATCTAGGCGTTTCCATGACCACTTGCTTAAAGGCTCCAGCCGATACATGCGATTTTACTTCATGGCTGCCTAGGGATGCTGTGCCATCTTTTGCTATATACAACTTCAAGCCAGATGCTGTAAGAAAAAATAGAAAAAATTAATATACGTTTAAGAAATTGATTTTTTTTTGTACGTTATATACTTACTCTCTGCTGATTCCTCAAACTGATCTAATTTAGTGTCCCTTAGAAGATCATCGATTAATGAATTTGGATTAACGCGAGTTTCTTCAACACGATCCGAAACTCGTGGCGCCCCATCATCGAGTGCGCCCTTTTTACGCTTCTCAGCTGCTGTTTTCATACGATCTAGAGATCCTGTTTCACTTATAACTAACGATCCGGAACTAGGGTTCCTGTTGTTGGTTTTTTGATTTTTCAAAAATTAAAAAGTAAAAAGTACAAGATGTTCTTAAAAAATCTCAAATCGATTAATTTTTGTTTTGAGTTTTTTTTGTTGTTGTTTTTATTTTTACAAAGAATGTGTAAAGTTAAATTTAAATTTTGGTAATTAAAATCTTTTTTCCAAATTAAAACACATTCAATATAAAAAATAAAAATATAAGAAAAATATTTGAAAAAAAAAAGAATAATAGATGTGACACAATGATTTTGAAAGCTTTATGGTGCAGTTAATGACAGTGATGCAGAGACATTGGAAAACTTATAGTGATATGAAAAATTAAGAAAGAAAAACCCAACAAGTAGTTTAGTTAGAAAAGCATAGCGTGTGTTTCATTATTATAGTTAGCAGTGAGTTTGAAAAATAAGTGCAGGAATAAGGTTGAAATTTATTTTAAATTACAATTTATTTACATGTTTTATTTATTATTTTACAAAAGGTTAAAAGTATTTTAAAATATTGACACAAAAGTAAAACTAACGATAAAAGCTATACAAACGAAAATGTTTAATTTAATATAAGGCCAGCAAAGCAAATACAAGGCAGGTTTAAAAAAAATATTTAAATATATTGAAACTATATACTAAAAAGAACTTGTGGTGAAATAATTAGTCATGTTCAAAATTATCAACTTTTTTCAGGTTATAATTTGATAATAAATCAATGGGTGTTTTTTTTCTATATTCATTCGGAACACAAACACGTTAAGAGTTCTCTGGACTGAGATCGTTAAGATCATTTGGTGTACGTTTTCCATTGATTTTTTTTTTTTTTGAAGAATTCAGTATTTGAGAGGATTATACTCCGCAAGTGAAAGCTGTCTAGTGCATTTTAAATGAGTATTACTGCAATCACATTGTTTCCGGAAGAGACATTTTATTGAATACGAAAACAATTTATTCCTTTCCCTTACTTCAGGTGTTTCAAGCAAGGAGGTACCAATCTCTAGTCTAGATAATATACCTACTCTATTAAAACCAATCTGATGAGAAACGAAAGATCTCATACAAAAATGAAAGGACGAAATTGAAAATTGTACAAGATTAATGGATAGCCTTCAGTCTGCCCGGGACGTTCATTTAAAGCGAAAAGATGACATTTGAGTTCTCTTCGTGATTGCTTTTGTTGTTTCGTTCATTAGCCATGCACTTAGGGTTTCAGGTTATTCTCGAGAACGGATACATCGATTTTGATAAAAATGTAAAATTTTAATTTTGAATGAAATAGGAGAATTTTAACAAAAAATGTTACTAACCGTACCTGTTTTGCATTTAAAGATTTTTGAGAGAATACATTTTCGGAAAGTAATTAGATAAAATAAATTTTCTTTTGAAAATTGCAAATCTTCTAAACACGTGGATGATTGTTTTTGGAATTATGTTCTCAAAATGTAAATTATAAAATTATTTTCTGTTTAGAAAAATGTTAAACAATTTTGTATATAATAAATTTATTTATTCATAAAATTGCTCTACCGTCTTTTATTTTTTATTTTTTGCGTAGTTGCATATTTGTTCAAGAAATCAGACGGAATTTTATCTCAAGTTATTTTAGGAGTTGACTAGGGAATTTAAAGAAATAATTCCATGCATTTGAACATTTTTATTAAACTAAAACTAGTTTTTGAAGTCCCAATCTGCTTAACATAAGAGCAAGTACATGTGATCTAGTCATTCATTTTATCTTAATTGGTTTATTTTTTTTATTTGGTTTTTGTAAGCATATCGTTGCCATGTAGTACAGAAAAATTTCGATTCGCATCAGCAGGGGAGATTGCTAGGGTTTATTTAATTAATAACTTTTTCTTTTTTTTTGCGTGGACTACCTCCTTTAAATAAATGAACCACAATGTGAGCGTTAAGAAAAAAGAATCCGGATAAAAAAAGAGTCCCTCAACTTGAGTACGTCCACAATTGGATTCTATTTGAGGCGATTTTGATGTCGATTTTTAAAGGGAAGTTATTTTAAATTTCGAAAAATGCTAACCCAATAAACCAGGTCTTAGAAACCTAGACTTTTACCAATTGTGATTTCGACGACTTACTCATACAGAAACGGTTTCCCAGAGACTATAAATAAAGTAGGTTAGGCAGGCAGATAATATTACGACCTATTACTTTTCTACTTGTCAAACTCATATCTAGCCCAGTTCAGCAGATATTTGATCTAAGATTCGTTTCTTCAGTATTTGACCGTGAAACTGAGAATTTTTAATTGTTTAATTTTCTTAGCTCTTAGAAATTTAATTTTTCTAAACTGGCTTCCGGATAGTTTTTGACCTTTTCGATTGTTGTCAGAATGACTGTTGTTGTTCTGCCAAAAGGAGAAAATTCCTCTGGATTTGATTTCAGAACCGAAAGCAGAAACATTCACATGTTTCGAATTGTTTTTTCGGATTACCAATCGACCAGAAAAAGTCAAAGTTGACATTTGTCAATCACCAATATTACTTTTAGAAGCTGTATTTGAGTATTGAGAATACTTTTTCTTTTGCTAAATCATGTTGGAATACACCCGTTAAAATAAAAATATGTTAAGTGCAATAGAAGCATGAATTTGCACTTACAAGATGAAGTACTCGTAATTTCGAGCGGTTGACCATGCTGGGCCTAGTTTCTGTATGAATTATTTATACTTTTATAAAAAATAATCATTTCGCATAGAAAAGAAGAAAACTTTAATGAAAAAATTGAATCAACATAAGTTGTAATTTAATTAAAATATTGTTGGTACGAAATTTTTTAAAGATAGTTAAACATGCTGACAGGAAGCATCACCACCAAGTCGATGGGTGTCAAGCTTAAAAACATAAAAAAAAGTAAAAATTCGAAAACCTTAAAGGACAAACACAAATATTCATAAAAGCAAAACAAAACGTCAAAATTCCTCGAAACAAAATGAAAACAAAAAAAAAACAGGCAACATGGCATATTCAAAGCATCAAACAACGGGCAACACTCTCATCAATATTCCATAGATAGTTAAACTTTTTTTTTTGAATTTCTAAAGAAAATTTGACATTTGAAAACGAACATATTTATACTGGGCCGTCGAATGACTTGCGAGGTTGCCAGCGGCGATAAGGAAGCTCCCGTTGGTATCACATATTCTCCAACACCTCCCGTACATCCGGTAGCGGCTGATGAGCTGGTTGTTGTAGCCGCAACTGCGGCGGCGGCCGTATTTCCACCCGTACAAGTTATCGTCAGCAATAGCGATGCAGATGAAGGATTCGATTTAAGACTGCACACATCCGTTGGACTTGTTGTCGATGAGTTCTGTGCAGCGGCGGAGGAGGCACCTGCAGCAGCTGCGGCAGCACTATTTTGTGCCGAAGAAGCAACAGGAGATCCTATTGGCTGATGATGCGAGGAAGCAGGTATTACACCATCCACAGTATCACTTGTGCAGGTGAAAGTTATCACAGCAGCTCCACTACTACCACTACCACTGGACGAGGTGCTATTTATACTGCCCAAGGTGCCACAGGACGATGAGGCATTCGGTGATGTTGTCGCTGTGGCAGCAATTGATGATATCTGTCGATTACTGCCATCTAGGAGTCGACGTGGTACACCCGAGATGCTTCTGGGAGGAGAACGCAATGCAATAGGCCAGCAAATCAAACGTGACGAACACATCAAGCAAAGTATTGTTTTTTTTTTTATCAATAAAAACACACACAGGGAAAAAAATTGAAAAAAGCAAGATTTGTTTGTTTTGGTTTATTTAAAATTTGATTTTGTTTTAATTAAGGTGAATATTTTTATGTATTAAAAAATATATTTTAATCAAATAAAAACAAAATTAATAAAGAAGAAAAACAAAAAAATAAGCACACTGGACAGTTTATTTTGAAGCGTTGGATGTTGTTAAAAATCTTGAAGCGAATTAAGCGTGGAAAGCTCTTGACTTATAAGCTTAACATTCATTCCACGACAAAGATTAACAGATCTACAACAAAAAATCTCAATTAAGGCTATACTTTTTTTCAGTTTGACACATAAGATCATCATTTTTCAAGAAAGAAGCAACATTACAAAAAAAAATAATTACAAAAACTATCCCACCCTCAAAGAATATCTACATAATCTGGTTTTCAAAATAATAAAATATAAGATGACCACTGTCAAAGTTACATTTATAGTCTTTATTTAAAGCTTCCTTCAATTATGTGTTTTTTAACACAGAAAAATATTCCAAATTTTATTTATAAAAGAATATTTATAAAAAAGGCGTCAACATTTTAGTTAAATTCGAAAAGTTGACTCGATGTCAAAAATATTTAATTTTCGAAAAATAGTCCGTATTGGGAACACTCTTATTTTAATAAGAATGCAATGTTGATAAATTTTTACTTAAAATTTAACTATGGAAAATATTTGTGTCTACTTTAAATAAAAAGAGAAAACTGAACCTAAACCTTGTAATCTTAAACAGGTACAGGACCGTTGTGGGCAGAAATGGAAGCGAAATTGAATTTTCTGCCACATCCGAACGCCGAAGGTGAAACCAATTTTTATGACAAGAGATAGAATCGGAGGATTTGTCACTTTCTCGCAAGAGGCAGTACCTATCCTTGAAAAAAAAACTCTCTTTATTTGTGGCAACGGCTGGGCAGCGAACCCAGACTTAGAATATGACAGTCCAAAGCAACAACCAAATGGTGCTACTGTAGGGCAAGAGAAGTTTAGATTGAGTTTACGTTCTATCGTGGCTCCCTAAAACATATCTGCTGCTTTACATAGAAACCTTCAGTAATCATGTTCTTCTGGTTTTGACTAAGTTGTTTAACGAAAGCCCTATAAACATATTAGACCGTCTATAAAAGACTATCTCAATGTAAAATGCGAAAAAAAAGACGCCAAAAAAATTGATTCAAGGTGAAAGTCGAGACTATTGGGGTTTCAGATCATAAACCTAACTTTAAAACGGTGAAAATTATTAGAAAACTTGTAGAACTATTTCCAAAAAACTTTAAATGATGACAATGTACATGTCTTTCATTATAAATCATAAATGGTAAATTTCATAAAAAACAACTTTACTCAATATACATAATCACCCCTATTACAGAATTCGGCGAATGAGCTAAAGTGACAGTTTCAATTCATTTCCAAACTTTTGCTATTACTGAATCCGACGAATGAAAGTTGAACGAATGTCGGTCGCATGCCCTGCACCACCGACATTCGGTTCAACTTATCTGGTATTACTAAATCCGCACTCCATACAATTTCTATCATTTTAGATTCGCACCAATTTCGAGACGAATCTGAAGTGAATTTTTGATTAAACGAAAATAAACAATAGAGAGTACAAAAATGTAAGTCAAAAGCTTATCATACTGAATGCTAAAGTGTTTGTTTAACAAATTTTAATAGAAAACGCACAAATAGCAACGCAACCAGAGAGAGCAAGAAATCTAAAAAAAAAAAAAAAAAAGAGCACACGGTTGGTTTTGAACCGTCCCCCATCTTCGTACTAACCACTCTCAACGATGCTTGATTTCGTTGATCGAAAACGATATTATTATCACAGCCTAGGCCAGTTGAATAAATGTTTGTAGCTGACAGTGTCGATACGAAAGTTCATAAATGATAAATGGTAATTTTAGAAATCGACAAAGTAGTTCATCCGACGAATTTCATAATTGAGTTTTACAGCGGATGCGAATGTCAACTCACCGGGAGTAAAATTCTGCGAATTCTGTAATAGACATGAATATGTAGATAATGGAACAATTTTATTTTTTCCGCCCAAAAATTCGTAGAAATTAGGAGTTTTGGATAGTTTGCCAACAGACATAATATTTCTCCTTCGACGCAAGCTATACATTTTTTTTGGTATTCGTAGTATGGATCTATTACATACGCATGCCGTAGTCTGTGATTGGTCAAAGCTAAACAAAATCAGTTCAAATATTTGACAAGTAGAATTAAGTATTTACGGTTGTCAGCTTTGACAATATCTGCCAGACCTGTTAACAAAAATAATTTGTCCCACATGTCATACAACCGTGTTCACTTACGGCTGACAATCTTGTGAGATGTAATTTTAAGGGCACTCTCAAGCGGTCATGTGACAATGAAATTATTGTCAGATATCTGTCAATTGTGTGAAGGCACAATAAGTTTTTGGAAAGTAAATAAAGACATTCTTAAATTGATCTAGGAAATCGTAAAGCAGCTTTTAATGTTTGATTTGGAGAATAGAAGTTTAAGCTGCCAACACTTTTACATAGTGATCAAAGTAAAAAAAGACGTTTCAATTTGTCTGACAATATACATACCAACGAATGGACCAATTTTTCGTTGAAAAAAAAAAATATGTCAACCGTGTGAACTCACAGTTAAGTACTGTGCCGCACCAAGCAGTTGGGCCAGATCAGTGTCAGTGAATTAGCAGACTGAAAGATGTGAAAACAGTCTGTATTAAGTTTTAGGTTTTTCGTATACAACCACTCAATGTTATGAAACATGTTATGAATTTAAACATAATTTCTCAAAAGGGTCCATTCACGTTGTAAGAATGTTCGTTATTTTTAACAAAAAAAAAACTAATTAATAGGAGGTTTTATCGTTAATGGCGCTCATATGCGACCTGTTTCCATTGAAAATCTCTACGAACTTTCTGACTTTTATTTTTTTATTTTTTATTTTGACGTTCTCAACACCAATGGCTGTTTATATATTTCAAAGATTTCCAATTTACATAATTTCTGATTTAAAAATGAAGTTTTTTTTTTTTGTTCAAATTCACAATGATTCAAGGCAGGCGAGTTGTAGTCCAGAACAGTGTTAAACGGAGACTCGACAATGCAGCCATTGTACTACAGAGTTTTTGTTAAATTTTTAAACTTTAAAGACAAAACAAAATACTTAAATATATGACCTACACATTCAAAAAAATTCAATGCTTATATTCATCGTAGAATACAACATTTTTAGCAAGGGAATATTGAAATATTTTAAAATCTTGAATGATTTTGGGAAAACATTGGCTTTTAGTAATAGAAATTCGTAAAGTCACAAGTTTGTCTTAAGGTTTACCTCAATTTTCTTGTTATAAATCAAATTTAACACAATGATTTAGACTCAATTACATTATTTCTTTATTGTGACCTAACGCAGGCTTTGAATTCAATTATTATGCAGAGTTGAAGCATGGTTCAACTTTTTTTTTCAACTCTTTGTACACATTCGTCGAGATCAAATGCATCGTGAACTCGAAGGAAATAATTATAAGAAACATATCAATCTTAATGAGCTCCCACATTTCTCTCCAAACATCAGCCAAAATCTTAGCTAAATTTTGACATAAAATCTTTTTGAGAGTATGTTACAGAAAACAGCTGTTCATTAAAAATACATTTTTTTAAACATTTTATACGGATTTTTGATACGACTTTATTCGAAATTTAAATTCATTTGTTACTAAGGGCCATTGGCTTAAACAGCCTAGTGTTAAGGTATTATGATGCTTCTTAATAATATACTCAGTTTAAAGTAGTTTTTCAACTCTTTCTTAATTTTAAACAGTTTGTAACTAGTATCTTGCTAAGGCCACTTTTTGTATTACACACATTGCTTCTGAACACACCTACAACAATGTCATTTCGTGCAAAAAAAAAAACAATGCAAACAGAACTTTTTTGATGTTTATAAATGTCAAAGTCATATGAAGTAAGCATAAAAAAAACAGCTATTTGATGATTTCAACTTTAATAAAATGTTAGAGATAGTATGATGATAAACTCAATTCGTCGTTTTAGCCGAGTATCATACTAAAAAAGGTTTTAAAATCTTACTAATTTCAGTAAAATTTTGCGCTATTGGTTTTACACTGAAAACGAACTTTTTTGGCAAATGTTTTTTGCTGTCGTTAAACACAGATTTTCCACCAACAAAACTTAGTTAAGGAAAATTTTGTATTGCCAAAAGGAGTTTTGTTTTAGAGACCAAGTCAAGGCGACACAAATAATCTGACAGTAAATTTCGTTAGACAACTCACTCAAATACAATGCTATAAACTTTATTACTGGCTCATTTTTTTCTTAAATTGAACTATACGAATTTTCCAAATCACTTCGATTGGTATTATACATTTATTTTCCCTCCAATAATGATTCACAAATCGATTAAAAATAGTGATTTCATAACACTCTGAATTCCAGATACCATCGTCTATAGTAAAAACAGCATCGGAGGCAAATAACCATAATGGGTTGCCTTAATGTGAAAATCGTATACAATATCCAATCCACCCACCACCCTTGAAAGAATATGAATCTCAAATTGCATAATCGCATCGGAACTATACATTCCAGCCAGCGAAGAGAAATTTAAAACTTTCGTGTGTAATATTCTGTTTAACCTATGATATCATCACCGTCTTTTGCTCCTAACTTTGTTCGCGAAGTCATTAGGGAATCTAAAAGGCGTCATGGTGGCACACTTTTCACAACAACAAAAATTATAATAGCTACCTCGTTCCAATTGAAACCTACTCATTCTCATTTTCCAGCAGATAAATCGTTTCGTTATTTCGAATAAATCATCTATTTTTATTGATTTTATTTTTCGCCCTACATACCAACAACACAAGCCCTAGTAGGTTAAAGGACGAATACGAAAAAAAAAAAAATAGAATTATGTCATCATCCTAGGTAGGTTCATTTTTTATCTAGGGTAAGGCAAAATGTAATTAATTGTTGTTGTTGCTGTCTATGAATACAGAAGTAATTTTTAATTCAATTAATAGGGATATAAGCATTTTTGTAATGCCAGCCTTTAATAAGGCTTGTAAATAAGGTTGAATGAAGGTTTCAAATTTATCAGTATAGTAGCTATTTTATTTAATTCAAGCCTATCATTGGTCCTGGTCAAAATAATACCAGAGAAAAGATTTGTGTTTATACTAAAAATTGCTTAAACTTGACAACATTTAAGCCTAAGCTTAAATTTGATGTAACGACGAATTTTAAAATTTTGGACAATAAAACTGTAGCCTTTCAAAATTCTTAAAATGTTTTTTTTTCCTTCAGACAAAACAAAATTCTCATAAAAAAAAAAACAAAACAGATACTCACTCAAAAACAATTACATAAATCTTTCAAAATATAAAACAAAAACACCTTCTATGTAAGAAAAACCAACAAAAACATTTTTAGTAGAAAAAAAATCAAGTGTTTTTTTAGTGCATACCAAAAACAAAAACCCCAACAGAAACTTAAGGATTTTATATACAAACAAATAAATATAACTGTTTTCTTTTAACAAAAAAAAAACTCCAAAAACCCGAATAACAAACAGGACAGTTTTTTTAAATGACAAAAAGAAACAAAAAAGTGATGTTTTTTGTGATGAATTTTCAAAATTGCAATCGATGAATGAGTGAGAAGACAGAGATATTGTGATTCTCTTGAAAGCGTGTGAAAGTGGAGTTAATACAAAAAGCCGATTCAAAGTGAATGTGATTGAGAGAGAGAAAGATATATAAAGATATTATAGAAGATTTTTTTTTTTTAAAGCTTGGAGATATATTCCATTTTTTTATTTTTTTACAAACCGTACCTCAGCAAATTGGAATTTTGTCGACCAACGATAAGATTAGCCGGATCCGTATTCTGGTAATAGACATATCCATCGGACTGTCTTAACGGGGTGGAACTATTTACGTTCAGCGAATTCCGTTGGTAGCTGCGACGATAGGCTCGTTCAAATGGTGTCCGAGACATAATCAACGCCTCCGGAGTGTAGTGCAGCTTGCCCAAACGTTCATAGGTTGTGAAATCCTTCATTGAACTATTCCACGCTGAATCCACCACATCAATGCCACTATTTCCGACTTCAACTGCTTCGGATGACGATGGTTGTCCACCAGGGAAACTCTTTCGACCCGAAGTCGGCGTTAGGAAAGGATCACATTCAATGCGCTCACTAACCACATCCGGGATGGTACCCAAGGATTTTATTTTTGAAATTGGATAGTACGTGGAACGCTCCCTTAGAATCTCGGGAGTGTCATCGTTTCCAATGAATTTGGCGTTGCCGACTTTGTTCTTTTTGAATTTGCCACTTTTTGGGGATTCTTCTGATGAAGCTGCCCTGGCAATGGCTGGCGACGTCTTACTGTGCCGAAGTCTTTCGAATTCCTGCTTCAAAGCTTCTCCTTCATAATGATCCATATCGAGAACCAGATTATTCAATGACTTAATCTTGACAATTCTCGAATTCACCTCGTTGTTAAGCCGTCGCGGCGAATTTCGATCTAGCTCTTCCGATGCTTTATTGAATTCCATTTCTAAAATTGAAAGATTCTCCATGGATTTGATTTTGGCCACTCTCGGAGTGTGATAGTTCTCATCCAAACCTGAATCTTCGTCTGTAGACGCATCCGGATCGTGATCATCTTCACTGCTACTGCTGCTCGTCGAACAGTGTCTTCTCTTGGGTACCTTCTCATTGCTCAATGGAGGAGTGTGTATAAATTGACTAGGCATCTCATTCATGGGCGTTCGGAATTCTTCGATACTCAAATCCGTTTGAACACTCAACGAGGAATTCGGCGTGAGATAGGTATTTCCATCCGAATCGATGCAATCGGGTTTCGTGTGCAGGAACGAGGGGATATTCAGTTTCATGACATTAAGAGCTCTTTGATTTAATCTGTTCAGAAGGGAAACGGATTTTTGGAATCTTTTTTTTTTTTTTGTTTTGATTTTTGGAGCGATTCGATTGCAAAACCAAATTTTCATAAAAAAAAAATAAGTTTCAGCCCATAACGTGGTGTGTGGTGTTAGTCAAGATGAAGTCGAAGTATTTTTTTTTTAATTATCATTCAAACCCAAAACATAAAAGGTAAAAAAAAAAACAAACGAGAGAGAAACACAAAAGTTGAAAAAAATATATTTAAACAAAAATTAGAATATAAATTTGAAGATTTTTTCGTTTACTTATTTTAAAATCTAAAAACTAAATATACAATAAAAATCTAACTAGACAGATAGATATACGAGTATAAGAACTACTACCTACTTAATTGAATTAGTATTTTTTTGTCATTAAATTTGAAAAGATTTTATTTTCTACACAACATTTTCTACATTCAACATTTTTGAATTCTATTTTTTATTATTTTGTACAACAGAGATTTTCTGAGACTTAACATTGTATAATGCTTAAGTTGGTGATGTTGTTATTAAAATTCCGTTGATTCGTTACTTTGTTTTATACAAAATTCTTGAATTCAATTTTTTTGTTATTATTTTTAATTCGAAATAAAAATATTTATTTTTAGAATGAGATGATATTTTTGGTACACTAGTAAAAAAATTTTAATAAAAACAAACAACAGTTCAGCATGAAAATTCGTTCATTCTTAAAAGCTAAACAACAAAAGTGACAGACATTACTTTGACGAAACTGACAGATGCAATTGAATTGAAAAGTCACAAATAAAGGCGTTTTCTTTTTTAAAGGATTTTGCGTTCGACTTTGATTTTTGAACTTAAAGTTTACATACACTAATCTTGATACCTATTTATTTAACATCACACATCACAAACATCACACATTAGCAGTATTGCTTTTGAAAAATATAACAAATGTCAGTTTCATCAAAGTGAATATTTTTCCTAAGAGACCCTTCAAATCAAAAAGGAAGAAGGGGTAGCAAAACCTTAAAGCTTACTTCGACTTTCCGAAGCTGAGGTTAGGACAAAATAAAAATTACGAATCATGTACAACCAACAATGTTTCACATCCTATGTCTACTTAAGCAGAAACAACTTCACAACAAAAACAAGGGGCTTATCTCTCTGACAGGTTTGAAAGAAGACATCTCGGTTTTTATACCGTATTAAAAACGCCAAATCTTCCACCATCATGAGGAAACACCGGAACTATTTTATTAGCTAGATGTGATGCTCTTGTGCAGCATTGACAAATACCTGCGATGTAACAATTCATAAGAGAGCAAATTTAAACATTTTTTGGACGAAGTGCTGTACGATGAGTTGGTAATATGACAAAGCAAATGTTTTAAACATTAGAAAAACAATTTTTTTTTAAGACTTTCTCAACTAAAAACCTCAAGGTACAACTATAATAGTCGGAAGATAACAATCAGCCAAATCAACCAACGGAAAGTGGTTTCCCAAATAATAACATTAGAAGTTCGCCAAAATTCCTATTTAACCAAAAATGCCAATTTGTAGAATACAAAACTGAATAAAAGTGAAAAAATAGTTAGTACGTTGGAATGTCATGTCTGACGTCTATTAACTGCCGCTTGCTCCTAATAACAAATAATGTTTTTCAAGAAGCACTGCTTTTAGAGGTCAAGTGACAAATCCCTCGAGAGTATTTTTTTTTTGTCATGACAAGTGCTTCTCGTCTTACTAGTTCGGTCTCGACAGAAAAGTCTACATTTCTCCCCAACAACCTTTACAGTTCTTTTCAGCTGTTATGAATCTACATAATTTAATTATTTTTAAAAGTAAATAAAACAGGACGAAACTTAATGAATCTATAAGAACAAAAATGACAGGAATTACTTCGATCAAACTGACAGCGATCCATTACTCTTGATTTTTATAAATATAAACTCACACATTGTCAATTCTTTTGTTTTTTTGAATAAACAAATGCCAGTTTCATCAAAATAAAGATTTCAATGTTTGCGAATAAACAAGAAAGGTATTTGGTACAAAACCGTATCTGCAACTAAAGTGCCAATCCTATGATTGTAAATCTTTAATCTTTAATAAATATTAGACAAATTTCGAAACTATTTTTTCAAAATAATTTTAGTAAATATTTCCATTTAGTTTGACTACATCATTTCTGTTATTAAAAACAACACCAACTTTAAGCAAACACTAACTAAATATTAAAGCATTTATAATCTACCTAAATAACACATTTAAATTGACATAAACAAAGACTATATTAAACTATTCCAGTATTTTTGTAACACATCCATGTAAAGACAACAAAGTTATTTCATTTTGTTTTATTAAGTGTAAGTGTCATCGGTTTAGTCGTTTTAATGTCAATCATTGAAGAGATTGAAGAGTATATTAAATTTAGGAGAAAAACTTTAAATTGCCCTATTTCTTCCTTAGAGAAGATGTCCAGAGCAATTAGATAAAAAAAACCTGTCCCAGATAAAATTAATGCTTAATTTGGGCTTCCCTGATATAAGTAGCCGAAATCAGTCAATTTTACCTTTAAATGACTATTTTAGAACAACTAGTTCTTCAGATATATATAAATTTAGCAATATGTTAAGATGAATATAATGGTAGAGACAGATTTGTGGTTTTAGGAAAAGATATCATCTAAAAAAAAAACAGGGACAGTACCCAGTTGCAGCGGAAACTTATACGTGTAGATGTAATAATAATGAAAAATATTGCTGCTAAAAGCGGGTCTCCAATTAAGCAATCAAGCACAACTACCACTGTATCCTTCTTAATGCCGTTATTTATTTTGTTCATAAATTGAGTTTTATCTACGATTTAATTCTCAACCCAATTCGCAAAAAAAAAAATGTACCTATTCAATTGAATTGGAATGTATAACTCGGAGTGGTATCTTGCTTAACTTCTGAAATAAACTTCTTTTTATAAGCTGTTCAAATATCATATTCAATCTCATGCTTGCTGTATAGCTGTTAAAAAAAATTCAGCAAATAAATGCAAAGTTCAATAAAGCTTTTTAAAATAATAGGTACAAGTTCACGAAAAGAAGCCCAATATTCTTTAATTGCCTTGGTGGAGGAAAGCTTAAGCTTTAAACAATTATAAATCTAATAAAGTTTTAAGGAAAAAAACACATTATTCAAGATATTGTAAGGCCTGTTTTTAGTAATGAAACACTAAATTACAAAAATAAGTTACAAGAAGAGTGTACACTCATCTATTCAAATTCAAAAAGACTCCAGATCAATAAAATAACGTATTAAATTATGTGCGAACTCTTCATAAGCATAAAACGTCTACACATATGTAAGTACCCCGCTAGCATTCGTCATTTTTAATTGAAATACTCGATACTATAGAGATGAGCTAGAGACTTTATATACAATTCAATACTGACCCAAAGTCTTGGTTGAAGTTGGTAACCTGCAATTTCTGATGAAAACTTTTTAACTGGTAAAACTAAATTTCATGACCAGTTTGATATTTCTATACAAGGACATGGTTTTTTTATGGTTCTGGGTTGGCATAACTGCAAATGAACCTTCTCTGCTCGTTGTTATTGACCTGAGCTTCTAAGTGCATCAGGAAGTTTTGGTGGCAACCACTATACACTTTGGATCACCTCATGGAACGCTCTAACATAACGATTCACGATAAGCACTGCACTTCTTTGAAACAGTGGATTCCAATAGTTACAAGATTTGAATCTAATGGAGCCTTAGGTGTCAATACACATTTTGAAGGTATGACGACATTAAAGTTACCTAGCGCTTCCAAGAGTATTGAATTGTTAATCACGAAATGCCTTCATCAAA
Organism: Philhelius festivus; assembly: GCA_963931855.1. Taxonomy (NCBI): domain Eukaryota; kingdom Metazoa; phylum Arthropoda; class Insecta; order Diptera; family Syrphidae; genus Philhelius; species Philhelius festivus. The sequence goes on along the minus strand of OZ007555.1, from coordinate 4,165,006 downwards.
TTCATAAATCCGTCATTGGAGCTGAAGGAAGTCCCATAATATTTACCAGTTAAATAATTTTCATAAAATTAAATATATTTTCAACTTGCCCACAAGATATGTAAAATATGTAGTGACAAATTCAAAAAATTTAGAAACTAAAGTACGTGTTTTGGATTTCTAACATTTCCATTGAAATATATCGATTCCGTTTTTCTTAGTTAAGTCTGGTTTTGTAAATTCTCTTCATTCAAAAAGAAACAAAAGAAAGCAGTTGGCTTAACTCTCTATTATGTCGCTAAGCTAATAAAATGTCATATAATACAAAAAATAGTGTGAGTATTCGCCCAAACAATTCTTCTTAAAAAATAAATCTACTCTAAAGCAAGATATATTTTTTTATTTTAAGAAAAGCAGAAATTATAATAGAAAGAACAACAGTCTTTAACTGTCTTCAAATCGTTTCGTTATCCGAGGTTGATTTTTTTCTTTTGCTTCAGAAATAATAAAATAAACCTCAGAGAAAAATTATGTTTTTTTTTATAAACGCTCTAACAAAGCTTTTATAAAATACAGACCATTATTTTTAACAACTTCAAAGTGTTCATTTGCAATAAAACCGCAGTGTTTAAATAAAATCAACAACAACAAACAAAAAAGAAACAAATAAATTGTAAGGAAATTAGTAAAAATTTGAACATTTATAAACAAAATTTAATAATTAAATATTAAATTGAATAATAAAAACCATCTAAAAATGTGATTAACTTTGTGATGTGTATTTATGTTTTATGTATAAGTGCGTTTGCTTGTTTTTTTTTCTTTAACTAAACAAAGAAAAACAGAACTGAATAGCTTGCAAATTCAAACAGAAATCATTAAAACATTTTTATTTAATATTTACAATTTTGAGCTAAGCCAATAAATAAAACAATTCCAACAACAAAATGTAAATTCTATCCATTTGGTACTAATGGTACATTACTCTTCTTTGATAGCTAAACTTCTTTAAAAGAGCTTAATCAAAAAGTTCGAGAATTTTTAATCCTCCATTGGATCTCGGCCGACATAATGCCTGGAGCCTATGTTTCCGGAACTAGCTTGTCACCCGAAAACCGAAAGAATCTAACTTTCAACAACATAAGGACAGATTTGTATAATTAAAGAATAAATGTTCGCGTGATCTGCCAAAGGTTTTGATACAAATGCTCTTTGGATCTGGGGCTGCCATTGCACTTGAACTATCCTCATTATCATTATCAAATCATATCACGACCACATTGTGACACAAAAAAAACAAAACGAAAACAAAAAAGACTAAGGAAGCCAAAAAAGTGAAGTGTAATTGCTGTGAAAGTTTCATAGCACGTTATATTTATCTTCCCTCGTCTAAGAACAGGATCGTACTAACCAATGCTAAGAGGCCTTGAGGTAATACAATTTATTATCGAAGTAGATACATTCCCTTCTGACTCTTATCGAAATCAATGACAAATATTAATATCGTTCACTATTTTGTTAACCGTTTAATTTCCATCAGCATTTTACTGAATCTAAAGGATGAGACAGCATTGAAGATACAAAAATTATCTTCAAGTCGAATTCATGTTATCTATGTATAATAAAATCTCGACCTACAAGAGTCCGGCTATTTGACTAAATTGTCATTTATACATAATCCAACCCTGCCTATGATATGTTGGCTCATAATAATTTATGTGGGATAAATTGTTTAGGAAAACAAAACAAGAACAACAAATAAAGGGCCAAAGAAGACACATTAAGGCGTCATAGCAATACCTACATGAGGCAGGTTGGAAGGTGGCAGGTGACAATGACAGTGTGCAAGTGTTGATAACATTCTCGTTCAACAGAAATTTTGAATACCAGCCAAAATACAAAACCATAAAACAAAGCTTTGCTGGCGGCTGCTTGCTTTGGTAGCTAGCTATCTGGCTGGGGTTAGTTGACCTTAAACTTTACAATGCAATTTAATTCTTTGCAGATTAGAAATTTTATTTTGTTATTTTATGGAGGGGAAACGGGGCTAAAAGAGCAGAGACATCGTCATCAGCGGTGGCGGCGCTAGCACGTGTTATAGGAACATTTATGTTATTCAATTATGTGAAGTGCATTAACAAAATATTTGGATGACAGGTAAATTTTTGACAACAACAAAAAAATATAGTGGAATTTATTGGATGAATATTTATGCAGGCTTCTGTGGTTTTTATTATAATTAACAGTTTTATGATGGTGTGGTGCTTACAATGCAGGTATGGCATTCTTTTCAAGGGCGAAGAATATGTTTGTCATCCAATATGAACCACAACATTTTAAAATTGATTTTATGGGAACAAATGTTGGAAACACTAATTAACCTTCGCAAATTTTAATATTTAAAGTGTGATATTTAATCAACAAATTTACCTTTAGAGTTTTGGGAAAGTAGTTTAAGTTCATCACAGTTTATCGCTCACTCATTGAAAATGAATTTGTTATGAACAAACCGGAATGGCTCGTGAAGAACGAAAAGTATGGCGTACAAGAGCACATACAAGTGTCAGTAGTCTGTAATAATGGCTTACATAAGAGCAATATAACATAAAATCTTTTATATCAGATATTGAATGGTCTTTTTTGGAAACTTTTAGGGAGCTATCTCATTTGACGTAATGAAAACCTAGAATTATAGAAAAAAACTGCGAATAATAACCCAAGAAGAAGCACCTTACTACCGTTTGCAATTTTTCGTGAAGAAAAAAATGATATAAAGGCTTTGAAAAGCTAGTAGACGGTGAGAAAAATTGAAGAAAATAGAAGAAATTGAAAATTTTAAATTGAAGTTTTGAAAACCAACAAATCATTCAGTCAAGTCTGAATGTTTAAAACTTAAAGAGCATATTTCGCTAGAAACTATACAAATGTCGATAAGGAATGGTGAACATGACACTATAAATAGGAAAAGTAGTTTCTGTCAGGTAAACAGACGAGATTGATTCTGATATTTATTCCATCGGAAGGATTGTTTGAAAATCAAATAAAAGTTCATTTGCGATCAAAATAAAATTTAAACAAACCGACGTTCTTGGGAATTTCAAAAATAAATAACGGTAAGGCTTTGCGCACTTGAAAAAAAAATACAAGATTAAGAGATTGTATCAGAACGCCTACCTAAACTAAAGATCTAATAAAGTCATTTGACAAATGAATTTTGCACAGGGTCGTAACTCAAAAGCCCAAAAATATTAACACATGGGTTAACAACCTGCCATAGTTAAATTTTGTTCTGTAAACATATGTACATATATGGAAAAGCTAAGGCAGTGATTTTGCTAGCGTGAACGAATACAACTTTACCACAAAAACTGGGATACTCAGCGATTTAGCAGATTTTTGTATATCCATATCTTTCATTAATGTTGCAAATTTACGAGTTCCAAAAAGATTAACATTTTGACATAATTTACAACTTCAATTAAAGGAGTCAAAACAATTTTAACAATATTTCAAACTGTGCTTCGAAACAATTGGTTCAAGCTGAGTTTGGGGGTGACGCTTTGGACGAAAAGTTCAAAACGAAATGAAATGTTTAAAAAATTGGGATCTTTTTCTTCATTTTTTGATCATGTACAAAATTTGGTTCATCAAATATGAAGAAGTTTTACTAGATTGTTCGAATTCTTATCTCAGTGAAATAACTTATCTCACTGTTATAGAATTTTCAAAGCTTAAATCCAAGAATGAGTTTTCTGTCAGTTTGATATTCTGTTCTATTTGGGATATAATTTTTAAAGAATCTAGAACGATTCATAGAGACAAGTTTCTTTTACATATATACATAGGGTACTCAAGGGTTTTATTTTTAACAGACATTAACAAATATGGCCCGATAGTCCCCGATGTCCTTAGAGACGACACAGTGCTGACATAGTCAGATGTAAAATCAATCAACTTGGTTGACGTAAAATTCAATATTTGTTGTGTGAATTGTTCAAAAATCTAGCATTTTTAGTTAAAAACAAAAATATGCAGCTAAAAATCAACTAAAACTATCATAATATTTAACAATATACGTTCTTCTTAAATAAATAACCAAATTAAATATAAATATTAGTAACCATAAAAATAAAATAAATTATTAATAAAAAATTAGTAAGAAAAATTAAAGCAAAGAAAATAATTAAGTTATAAAATAGAAAGAAAAAAATAAATAGAAACATTTATCTGTTTATGCATTGTGTTTTTGTGTTCTTAATTTAAATTAAAAAAAAATATATATATATATATATATATAAATAAACATATATTTAATAAATAAATATAGAATAAATAATAAGTTAATAAAAGAAATAATTTTTTGCCAAATAAGACTTACCTAGCATGTCCTGAATCACCTTCAGAACTTTGCCTTGAATGTTGACTGTGCGAAAAACTACTATAACCCGAACCTTTTGACATCTGTGAGAGAGAAGATATTCATTTCGAATGTGAACAAATGAATGAAAAAGATGTTATTTTTGACTTACTTGACTAGTATTGCTGGAATTCCTCGAGTGTCCCATCTCTATCATTGATGCAGTCCCAGTATTGCTTATTCCACCTACCCCACTATTTGTTATCACCCCAACCCCTACGCCGCTGCCACTTCCACCTCCTCCACAGCTTCCTACACCACCACCGCCTCCGCCGCCACCTCCACCACCACCTCCGCCACCACTTCCCCCAGTTCCTCCAATTCCACCACATGGAAGCACTTGTTGTGCGTTAGACAGTGACGTAAGCGATGGCGGTGGATATGTTTGCAACAGCGAATCCGATGCATTCGTGGCCGGTTCCGAGGATTCTGACATTCCCGAATCGGCAACTATTGATGCAATCAGTGATGCTGGGTCCACATCAGTAAACAATTCGGATTTCTTTTTCGTCAGCGATCCAAAGCCCGAGGAGGTTTGCGATTGTGAGATGCCATCGTCGCGCGACGAGGAAATCGGCCTACTGCCAGTTGTCGCCCCAGAACTGGGCACACCAGCAGCATTAGCCTGTGGTACCGTGGACGGTACTGTTGGCGTTTGGTGGCCTCCGAGTGAATTATTTCCTCCGACAACTGTGCCGAGGTCATCTTGTGATGGAATTTGTTTGCCTGCTAGACTCGGCGTCGGTCTGAAATCAATAATACAGGAAATACTTCTAATTTTCTTAAGACCAATTGTGAAAATAATATTGACTTACGCTTTAAAGAGAATATCACCACTCAGCATGTGCATTTTAATTGACACCCTCAGCATTGAATTATCCAGTCGATGACGCTGATCGTAACCTTCGAGCAGGCATCGCCGTGATGTTAGTCCCGATCCGGCGAATTCGGCAAGATTTAAATCGATAAAACCTAATTTATAATAACTACGTCCGCCTTTCATTTCTTTGCGGATGGAAATTCGTAGGAAGCATGGATCTAGGACACCAGTTGACGCATTTGCTGACATTTTGCATGGAAACTCGAACGAACGGTCCCATTGTACCCGGTGATTACGAACTTCTTCTCTATTTTTTTTTAATAAAAAGAAGAAAACAAAAAGTTAAATTAGTAAGAGAAAATTTAATGACGAATTCTGTTTAATTGAATTATTTTTAAAACGAACATCATGGTCAGAAGGATGAATAACAAAAAAAAAAAAAAGTCTGATAGGCTAATTAGATTGTCAAAGAGATAAAATGGAAGTGACACATTTTCGTTTAAGCTCAGCTATGATACAGATGCATATAGCTGGTTCCTTGAAGGTGGACACAAGGATTGGACGGGGAAGGCAATTATAATATAACGGTGAATGGGCTGAAATTGAGGCAGTCAAACGACATTATGCTGGATTATTAAACGGATCCGAATTAAAAAAAAGTTAAAAGAGAGATAAATTGACATCTGCTAGGGTAGATAGAGAGATTGGCATTGAATCGAATGAATTTCCCGAGTGTGGGGGTGTGTGTTTTATTTTAATGAGTTAATTGAGCGGCTATTGTATTTTGTTTTAATTTAATTGTTAACTGTCCAAATGAATTTTTGAATGCAAGTGCAGTTTTTTTTTTTATTAACAGAAAGTAATTTAAATAAAAACGTAATTAATGCAATTTATATTTCAATGTTATTTATTGTGTCCTTCGAAACGGGATTTCATCATTTTGATGAATGTGGGGAGATTTGAATATGTTTTTCCAGGAATACTTAGTTAATTTCGTTTCGGGTGGACGACATTTTTTTAGTGAAAATTTACTTTGAATGAAAATAGGGGAAGCTATTTTCCTAGAAATATCTTGGCAATTAGACTACACGTTTAAATATTTTGCCAAATAAAAAAAATATTTGAATAATGTTCAGAGATTGGCTTATTAAGACCAAAAATTGAGAAATATGGGAGATTTTATTTTGCATAGAAATCCGGAAAAACTTTAAAAAAATGTCAGTATATTATTTTAATTTATTTATTTTTTTTTTTAAAGCTAAACAACAGGGTGGATATGTTCGCTAATTTTCGAAATACTTCTTCTTAAATAAAAGATTTCAAGTATGAACTCTTTTAGCCAGTGTTGCCTCTGGAGATTTTGGTGAGTTCAGAAAAATTAATAAAATTGATCCGAATGTATTCTCAGTTTCGCTGTTTTTTTTTTTGGATTCGCCTGATCAATTATTTCCCATTCCAGTACATAAATGTACAAGGGAGTGATGGAGATTTTTCGTTTTTCCAGCTAGGAAATCTTATTCAGGTTTCTTTTGCTGCTCAATGAAACTTTTGGAGGAAAACTAGTGAGAGCCATGGTTGCCAAGTTAGGCTTCTAATACCAAATTACGTTTTATTTTATTTTTCTACAAGCATTTCAAGAAAGTAGCTCAACTTACTAGCTCCATCTTTTGCAAAAATTTTGATCGAGTATCTCTTAAATGTGCTTCTATTTTGACCATCGGTTAATACCAACAAAAAAGTTAAGTAAAATCATATTTTTCTCGGAAACGTCTCCGAAGTTTTTGATAAAAAAAAGTTTGATTTTCTAAAGTTCTTTCGGTCTAAAAATGTAAAAATTATAATATTGTATACTATTTTAAAAAATGCTATTTTATATGAAAGGAAAATGTTTTTGAAACATACAAAACATTAGAAAAAAATAAAAAAAACTTACCTTGAACTATATTCTTGAAATGATCCACCATCCAATAAGCGTATTTTAGCAAATAGCACCTCATTAACTAGCGCTACCTCAACTAAATCCTTAAGCTGCACCTCAACATTAAACTTGTACTTCTTTTTTTTCATCATAAAGGCCATCCCAGGGGCGCTAGGCCCAAGTAATGTCATTCAGTGTTCCGTCTCGGCGAAATAATGTTTCCTTTCTTGTTAAGAACACTGTTGATAATATTATTTTGATTGATTCGGGGATAACACTTAAAATAAATAAATCGAGTTTTTCGGTTTTTCCTTTGGAGTTATTTTATTTTTTGTTTGTTGTTGTTGTGGCAATTAAGTCTTTTCAATTCAGTATTATTATTTCCGCCAATGGAAGTTCTGTCTTATTTTAAATTTCAAATAATTCGTTGTGTATTATTTTAGCAGGAAGAGTGATTTCAATAAAAAAGACAACCTTTTTTGTGCTGATAACTTAGAGTTGATTTGTTATTTTTTTTTTTTGTAATTCTTGTTTCAGTGAAATTCCTTTGCTATTTTTTATGATTCATTTTGATTCTATCAGACTTTTTGTTGTTGTTTTGAGTTTAACTTATTTTTATTGTCTGTAGAGCATGAGGATTGTGGGCTTAATCTGAAAATATAAAGGAACAAATTGAAAGATGATAAGAATTGTGTTTTATTTTTGTTATTTTAATGAGTGTAGTAATATAATTGTATCGATATCGAATAGCAATTGCTTGTTTGAAATAATGAGACGTCTCGGGCACTGATAGAGCTATAGCCACGCAGGTAGTGTTGCAGAAGTTGAATGCAATTTCCAAAGCGTTTTTTTTTTTTAATGTCAATAACCTAGTTCATATGACCATACATCAATTTTGGGTTTAATTATTTGTCGCTGCGATTGTTTTATAATATAATGCGATTCAAACGATTTTATGAAACTCTTTCGCAGAACAGAATTCGACATTTTAATCGCAAGTGGAGAAAACAGAATATTCAATTTCGGTCGCACAATTGCTCCGTCGTAAAAAATGAGAACAAACATGATACCAAAAAATCACATATAATCATGTCTATTACAGAATTCGCAGAATTTTACTCCCGGTGAGTTGACTCGATTCGCATCCGCTGTAAAACTCAATTATGAAATTCGTCGGATGAACTACATTGTCGACTCCTAAAATTACCTTATCATTTATGAACTTTCGTATCGACACTGTCAGATATAAACATTTATTCAACCTATAGGCCTAGGCTGTGATAATAGTATCGCTATCGATCAACGAAATGAAGCATCGTTGAGAGTAGTTAGTACGAAGATGGGGGACGGTTCAAAACCAAACGTGTGCTCTCTTTTTTTTTTTTTTAGATTTCTTGCTGTCGGGTTGCGTTGCTAGTTGTGCGTTTTCTATTAAAATTTGTTAAACAAACACTTTAGCATTCAGTATGAAAAGCTTTTGACTTACATTTTTGTACTCTCTATTGTTTATTTTCGTTTAATCAAAAATTCACTTCAGATTCGTCTCGAAATTGGTGCGAATGTAAAATGATAGAAATTGTATGGAGTGCGAATGGATTGCGAATTCTGTAATATCGTATAAGTTAAACAAAATGTCAGTGGTGCAGGGATTGTTACCGACATTCGTTCAGCTTGCATTCGTCGGATTGAGTAATAGCAAAAGTTTGGAAATTAATTGAAACTGTCACTTTAGCTCATTCGCCGAATTCTGTAATAGGGGTGAATATATTTAAATACCACCATTTGCGAATAGTATATTTAATGGCTATGACGGAAAATCGCATGTGAGTTTCAAGGATTTTCTGAAATAACGAATACGAAAAAACTCTTGGGCATCCACGAAAAATATAAAACAAATCACAAATCGTTGCGTTTTCTAAGTTTTATTTAAAAATTTTAATACTAGGAGCATATAACAAGTATGTATAAACGTATAAGATTGTTGCGAAAAATAGGGTATTGTGGTATTTTCTGTCGCGTGATTATTAAATCGGTATGCACAAATTAAAGTAATCGCAACAAATAGATGAATGCGTTTTTGATGAAAAATGAACTAGACTTTAATTTGTATCAAACATAAAAGAGAAAGATTAATTTTTTTGAAATCTCTGCGATTTTTCGATTTTAAAGTCGCATATCGCATGGCTTAATGGAAAGACTAGAAAAGACGATTTTTGGGAAGTTGCGAGAAAAGATCTTCCTATGAGGATTTGTCCTACTTGTTGACGGATAAAATTAAAACTAATTCATGAATTACTCATGAATACTGGTATTCTTAAAGTAGGATAAACTATTCATGAGATCTGAGACTTGCAAAAGCGTTTTGTACGTAACTCAATTTTGACCTATCTCCTAATGTGTCAGTATTCCATTAAGCATGCGATATATGTATTTATGTACAATCATATTCGAAAATGTATCTCATTTCTTCCGGTTGACAAATCCTGCAAATCATCTGCAAAACGGTCTTTATCTTGTCAGTGAAACAAGTTTGAAGATTTTAACTTGCGACAATCGCATCATACGAAAAATGAAATAAATCGTTAAACAAAGCGAATTTTTTGGTATCATCTACTTTCATTTATTTTAAAACTGACGTGTTTATGCGACAAAATAGAAGTACGGTCGAATTTGGAAGTTCGTTCTCAGACAAACTTCAAAAATGTAACACAACGCTTTTGACTATAGATAAGGATTGACTTGAGATAAGGATTTTTTTTTGAAGAGTCACAAATGGCAAAGAGCAATGGAACGAATTTCTTAGATAGTACAGAACAAAGTCTGATTTGTTAAGTTAAGTAATAGATAACCAATTAAAATAAAAGCAATGTACATTGTATGGAAAACAGAGACAATTAAATAAGAAATTATGATCAAGAGGAGTTAAGGAGAAGCTGATGTTGGCTTGTCAGACCGAACAGAAATAGAAGAACTTTTTTTGAACTTTTATAGGGTTTTTCAATAGGGACAGTTAGTTGGTAAAATTGAATAAAGCAAGTTGTCTTTTATATATCAAGGACTTTTTTTTTTGTTTTCTTTGTAAGGATGTTATGTATTGAATGTGTGACATCGTTCAAATGGCCGTAGAATTTTCGATGAGTTGCGCGCATCCAAGGTTCATATTTCATTGACTTTGGTCTATAGGTCAGGCTGAATTTGAATGATGTTGACTTTGAGCACGCCGGTGGATTTCTTATTGGCAGATACCTACAATATCACTGAGTGTTTGAGATAAAAATGTACTCAAAACGCTCGTGCAGTGTGTTGCAGGTATCGTCGCACGCAGTCCTGTAGGAACAATATGTTCATATTTACATAATATATAATCTAATTTCGCCGAAGAAATTGGTTATCATCGATCCGTAACGTTCTACATTTATGATGATGGCAATGTCATCGTTGTTTTCGAAAAAGTACGGACTGATGATCCGCCGGCCCACAATCCACATAAAACAGTGACTTTCTGAGGACGTGTTGGCCTTTGGCGGACCTCATGTGGATTGAAACTGGAAATTACTCAATGTAATTCCGAAGCAAAGGATATTTTTGGCAACCTGTGGAAGATATAGGTTTTCAATGTTGGCATCTTGTCTCCTTTTGAAATTCAACTAAACTAATCTTTTAATTGGGAGGCACATAAACCATTTTAGAGTTGTGGTCTCCAATTGCCCAAGGACAGAAAATATATTTACAACAAAAAAGCATATAACCTATATTTATGGATATTTTTTTTGCGGCTAGTACTCTTTGGCGTAATGGTGAGTTCGTTGGACTGTCATACCAGACGTCTGAGTTAGATTCCCAGCTACTGCCTCTTGTGAGGAAGTGACAAATTCCATAAGAGTCAAATTCAAACCTGAGCCTTTTCCAATTCAGCTGATAATTATAGGTCCCCTGGCATTCCTGCTGATTGCACGCACATAGTAATGGTTGGCAGTTGTAAGTGCCCTGGTTTTCTTTGAGTTGTTGAATTTAAAATTTAAGTTCCATAATATATCTTGATCAATTATAAAAACTTGTATTGAACATGTTTCTTGAATCAGTGGGGACCAGTAGACTCAATTTTTTGTTGTACAAATTTGATAAAAATTGGTAATGGGGTTATGAATTTATTGGCCTAAGACTACCTCTTTATACAAAAATTAAATAAAAGAAGTTGAAAAAAATTGTTCAGCTCAATTGTTATTGGATTTTTTTAGAATAGAAAATGTCAAGTGCAAAAAAAAAAGATTATCAAGTTAACTTTAGAAGGTTTTAATAGTTTCCCCCTTTATACTACCTGAATGCTCTGCAGATCAGCATACTATATAAAGCAATTCTTAAATACTGACTTTATCAATTATTCGTTAGTCATAAGTTAATTTTATGATAAAAAATTAATAAATGTCTGGAAAAGTTCTAAGGTTATCTAAGGTTGTTAGTTCCAAAAATTTTATCGGTTAACACACGCACACCGAATCCCCGGAAACGTGTTTCATAAAATGTATAACAAGCAAATACCAAAACACCAAATAACAAAGCCGTACCCATATATCACGTGCCTATGAGTATATAGGTAGGCCATCTTCTCATCACACTATCATAACAAAACAACCACACAAAAAAATCCTCTTAATCATTCGAAAACAAAAATAGCATGTCAAAACTACTTAAGAAGTTCATAGACCATTTTATAGCATTTTGATGAATTTTTCCTCAATCATCATTTACAATAAAATTGTAGCAAGGACGATATATATACGAGTAGGTATACGAGTATGTAAATAAATGCGTCACCCTTTGGCGTTGTTTTATTTTTTTTATCTTAATTACAAATCGTCAGTCGGACGCCCATCATCATTATGTTATTACCAATACCCTAGTAGTCATTGATTGTCGTCCTTAATGTCTGTCATTTCGTTTCACAATTTTCGCTTGTCAACCTGTCGAACTGATTGATGGTAGAAGTCCTTGAACAGGAATATTTTGATCAATCAGGTGGCATTCTATTGACATATACCAATATAACACATGTCATAAAACCTAATGAGATTTTTTCAACAATATTTTTTGACATGTAAAAATCGTATAAGACTCAACTCCAGATAACACGCACACAGGAGTTAGCCTGGTGATGAGAAATGGAAAACCTTCTTTCAGAAACGTTTTTCAGTCTTATTAGAAATAGAAAGTATTTTCAAAAACTTCTAAAAAGCACAAGGAGCAATACATACATGTTTCGTCTGAAAAATACTAAACTCTTTAGCATTGCCAATTCTCAATTGATAATTGATATTGAAATTCTATATTCAACAACCGAATTTATGAATGTTTTGATCATTGAGAATGAAGCAGCCGTTTGTGAATTACAAGATTCCACGTTTCCTTAACATGTGAACTTAAGTACCTGTCCAAATCAACCCGAACAGCCTCTTTCACCCAAAATTTGTCTAAAGTATCTTGATTTAAAGACTTAAATGATGATTCTAAATATGATTCTCTTAAATATATGAGCGGATTTAACGCTAGTTATAAAACTTCGGTTAGTCCTTTAAAAGTGATACGATATACAAGACTCCCAACGGGACATGCAAATACACCCACGTTCTCTAGAAATGGTTTCAATAAATTATGTACGTCAATGGTTTTTTCACTACCCAGACAAACCAACTCATAAAAAATGTTTCTTTAGTTTTTCACTTTGTTTTGCATACGCACCGCTATACAAGCTTCAAAGTGACAGTTAAGTAACAAGAAGTGGTGAAGTGGCTGTTTTGTGTTTTCTTTCTTCTTATTAAAAACCCTGCCCACGTCTGACGATTAATTTCTCAAGAATAAAACTCCCTTAAAGAGCACCCCCATTTTTCTCAAGGAGTGTCTCTGAAACCACACAACCAAAAACGCCTAATTTGACATTTTTATAATGTTTTGCTTTGGGGGATATGTTCGTAAATGCTCTTCGTGTGCGACTTTTTTTTTTTGGTTTTGGATGATAACCTACATTAAGACCGAACAAATTAATCTTGATAAAAGCTTCAATGGAAATCGCTTGCCTTCCCATATATTCTAGTTCTGGGAATATATCGTGACAGTAATAATGTTTAACGGATGAACCAGAATGGGTTAAATGTTATACCACCAAGCCCAGGCATGGTATTGTAGTTATAGGCAGGTATAGGCGGATGTTAAACTGGACAGACAAGTTGGGTAGAACAAAGTAGAGAGCATGGAAATAGGTCAGTTGGAAAAAAATTACTGTTATTTCTGAAAGATTATAAAAGTATGTATTGTATATGTATGATATGATGGCGAAAAAAGGGGTGAGTTTGGTTTTTGTGGTTCGACAATAACAGCTAGGGTGGTGATTAAGTTAATGGCGGTGACGGGCCGCAGTTTATGGAACAATTCAAGATAACTACAAAGGTGGCTGTTGTTATGACTGTCATTAAAGGATACCAAGGATAATGTAATGGTACTTCTTTTAAACGGTGTGCTATGATAAGCATATTTCTACAGGCTTAGTTACTGAAAGAATTGCTTTTCTTATGAGGCTCCTCTTATACAAGATAGAAGTTATGTGAAGCTTAAAATGATTATTTTGAAAGAAAGAAAAATACAAAGATATGGAAATTTTTGGAAGATTATAAAATGAAAAAGGAACATTGAAATATTTATTAAAAATGTCATCCTTTTAAAGTGAAATATGAATATAAAACAAAAATTGAGTGTTTTTAGTGGGCGGACTTGGAGAGTGAAACTGGGTTTTTATTTTTTTCTCTTTAAATAACCAAGAGGACTACGAAAAGATATCCTACTTGATTTAGGTATTTACAAAACTTCACACTCTTGAATTTTCTGCGCGCCTAGCAATCATGGAATTTTTGCATTTAATTTGTACACCCAAAATTACTCAAGAAATTGACCTTTAAAATTCAGATGGAGACTTCAATTTTCCTAAATTAGTGCCTCAATTTTTGTTTAAAAAAAAGGCCCTTTATCGTAATGATTAAGAATTTTTATCTTGGTTTGAATTTTTGTTAAAAAATCGATGTAAGATGAACTGAATTTAATAAAAATTGCATATTCACAGGCTCACTGATAAGTCCATGTGAGATCCCGGAACGAAACGCCAATTTTTGTGGAAAAAAGGCCAAGAAAAAAAATTAACTATTTTGAATCAATATTTCCTTGGAGTTATTCCAAACGACCTATTACAATGTTTTTTTAAATATAAATCTCGTCAAAGAGACATTCGATTTAACATTGATAATCTTTTTTTTGAGTCAAAATATATGTTTTTGCTGGTAATTAGGACTAACAATTTGGAGAAATAAATTTCTTACACAATTTTGAGTAGGTATCATTTTTATTTAAAAGAGGCAATTTATCTTCTTTAAAATTTTAAAACCAGATTAGAATACACAAAAAATATTTGCAGCAATTTATCCGGCTCGAGCTACCAAAATTCTTTTCAGGTAGTTTATGTACCATTTAACCACGTAGTTTTTTTTTTTAAGTAGCACTTTCTCTAGTGTCAAATTTTAATATTTTTTTCTTTTTTTTTACCATACTCGTATATAACTCAATCAACTATAATCTAAAATCAATGATTGTTGCCATGTTACGTTTATCATTAAAAAGAAAACTGACAAGCACAGCGGAAGTTTACTTACGCCATTATTTTACTGACGCCATTTTGCAAAGATAGAATTAAATAGGACATTCTTTTTCTTTAAGAAATTACGACTCAATCTTTTATGTATAAAACTAAGTGTATCGATAAACATTTTTCGAAAATCAGAAAATTCTTTTTTCTCCTGTAAACAACTCGAAAGATAATATAGTATCTTCAAAATGCCTTTTCAAAAATGATTTTTTAAATCTTTTGTTAACAATTGTTTAATTTAATCATTTGCAAAGCAGAAGCTTTTTCGATTATATCAATATTCTTCCCATCATTGTACGTTCCTCTTTGAAAATAATTTAAATTCGCAAATACGTCGAACTTAACCTTGCTGCCAATTTAAACGCACATCTTTAGACCAATTGTATTCATATGTACGTAAATAAACATCTTCGTACATTTGCCTTTTGTCTAAATAATAAACATCAAAATTTAACACTTTCAATGCCAATTGAAATAAATCTTCAATTAATGATAAATGGAATTTCTGTGAGAAATTAATCAATGTATTTTTTTTTTTGTCATTTCTATGCTAATTTATCTCTAACGAATTTGATATTTTTTGTATAGTAATTTGAAGAGTGTGGGTTTAAAGTTTAATTGAAAATTTTACAAAATTTAAATATTCAAATTAATAAATTCCTGTAAATTAACGAGAACTTCAATATGATATTGGTGTTTCTAATTTGTTATGTAAATTTCATTTATTTGTTGATTAAATTAATTTCTTTTATGTCTATAAGGAAATATAAGAATGAAAAAAATATTGAAATCATTTCTGTTTCTATTTGGATATATGTAAGTGCATACGCGTGAGTCAATTATGACTGTAGGGGTCAAATGTGTCGGTTGGAATTTGAAAGCAATCTTATAGAACTCAATCGTGATTGCATCAATTATTTTTGTAATTTTTTTTATTTAGCTTCCGATAGGTAGCTATGATTGAAAAGGTTAAATTTGTATAATTTTCCATAATTGACAGATATAAATATATACATACATATGTACATACATGACATTTGAGATCTATCAGAAATATATTTGATGAAAATTAATTTACATTTTCTATAGTTTTTTGAAGAGAGGTCATGAAGCGTGCGTCTATTCAATTCTGATATATTTGACTGATTTCATAATTTTAATTTTAATAATTTTATTTTTTTTAAACAGATAATTTATTCTGAAAATTTCTAGTAAGCAATATTTACTCTTAAGCAAACTTCGAATAAGTCACACTTATCCTCACTAGCCAAATTATTATTAGTGAGTTCGCCGAACCATTAATTTTTCAATCTAGAAATCGAAAAAGGGGAATAATAATTAAAAACAAGTGTCAGAAAAATTAAAGAAATTGAAAATTGGTGCACCAATTTAAAGTTTTATTGTACCATTAAAACATTAAAATTCAAAAAAAAATCACGGATATGGTTTTGAATTTCATAAATCCAAAAACTTTAGTTTTTTTTTAATTTTGATATGCAAACATTTTTACACTTTTTAGAAAATTCTATATAAAAAAATTTCATTAAAATCCGTTTAGCGAATAATGCGAAGGTCAAAAAATCGAGAAAAAAATGGTTCTATGGTAGGTCCAGTCAGTATTGTCTTAACTTCAAAATTTTTGTATCAAATTGTAGATCGTAAAAATCAAGCGAAAACAAATTTTAGTTCTAGGTATCATTTTAAAGAAAAATACGATTTTCGAAAACCATTTTTTAACATTTGTATGGTGGGTACCGCTATTTTCAGGTAAAATACAATTTTTTTCTCATATTTTGTTGCTAGTATTAAAAAACATTTAATTGTCTTAATTAAAAAAAAGTACTTGTGTTTTTGAATAATGTATTGAGTTTTCAAAAAAAGTTTTGAAAATTTAAAAACACAATACTATTTCAACTTTTAAGGAAATAAAGCATACAAAGATTGATCAAAACCAGTGGTACTGCTTTTAGAAAATCGAAAAATTGTTCTATGGGGGTATCATTTAACCATTTTTTGAATTTTTTTTCAACCACAGCTAGCTTTTACTAAATAATTTTTTTTTCTAATTTAAACAAACAATCTCGGAAACAGTTTTTGAGGAAAAAAAAAGAAATATTTTATAAAATTTAAAAAAAAAATTAAAGGTAAGGTACCTTTAGTTTTGTAATTGAACAGATAGACAGATAAACAGGATTGCAAGACCCCGTTTTTTCGTCTTCGCTATCATCGTAAGGTCAGGGCTGATTGAATTCTCGATTTAGATTTTTTTACGAATACATAGCTTGCCATATAGAACCTATAAATCGCAAGTAAAAAGACGACACGTCCAAGAACGAGTGTTTGAGTATTATTTTTTTTAACTAATATTTTGAAAGTTAAAAAATTAAGGAATGTAAATCAATGTCTGTCTAGTTCTTCGCAAGAAATTTTCTAAATATTCGCAGGAAATTTTATCTTGAACCGATCGAAGATTATATTTTATCAACAATTTCTAAAGCACGCCAACGAAAAAATAAGTCTAATTCCTCCCCTTAGCGATTTCGCACAAATTTGACCCTTTTATAAAATCAGTTTACTTCTGTTCCTATTGGTAGGACAGAAAAATTGCAAGTCAAAATTTCTGCGATTGATACCCACGAAAATAGTGGACAGCAATGTTTTCAAAATTCATGTTTTGACCTAAGAAAAACTCAAAACTTTTCTATCTTTTTGACAACACTTATATTTTCTCTAACCTAAGACAAGAAATAATATTCAGAATTTCAAACTGATAATTTTTTGTCTAGGTAGATACTCCATTTTAATGTGAGAGTAAAACAAATATATATCCTTTTTATATTATATTTTTAGAATTTTTATTTGCCATAAAAAAGCCTCTAGACCTTTTCGAATATCTTAAATAGGGATATTGCCTAAATTTTGTTTTCGACCCACCACAAATATAATACAAAAAAATCAAATATCTGTATACCAAAGGACAACTTCGTGGAAAAAAAACTATGACTCAAAGGGCACACATCAAAGTTATTTTTCCACATTAAACTTGACCTTTTTGTTATTATATGTGATTTGATAAAGTGATAAAACATTAAACACAACAACCCACATTTTTCACTGTCACCATGGTATAAACGATGATGATAAACGCTTACACGCAAACTTATTCAGTGCTTAGCGTTTTGTTTTCAACCGCCTCATCAAATATTAATAATATTTTTGTTTTCGTGTTTAGAAACCTCATGGAATGCTACAAAAAAAAAAAGCTTCAGGTATGTCCCCTTCCAACCTACCCCTACTTACTCTTTGAAATATGTTAATTTTCTAAAAAGGACTTGGTGTTTTGTTGCCTCATACAGAAGTACCCAGAACGAACTAGAAATACTATTACTAATAAATTATTCATCAAATTTCATAGAAAAAGGGTTAGAATCTCTACATAATACACACACATCATCTTTCTATGGATTTATAACTTTTTTATGCTTGAGCTAGCCACATCATCACATCACATAAATATTAAATATTGAAGTGTTCAACACTCATTTTGAGGTAGATTTGCCAAAAACTTCACTTGAAGTTTAGTTCGAATAAATTATGAAGCAGAATTTATTCAATTTCAAAAGACTTCGTACACTTTACGGTTAGAGATTGGTGCAGTTCAATAGGTGTTATTTTTTAATAAAATAAAAGAAGTGGCAATGTATGTTTTTAAGGGGATTCAGACAAATTCGACCAAAGTAGGACGTATTATTGACTCGCTACAACGCTAAAAGGCGTCACTGGAGGCGTACAAAGTTGAAGTTGTAAGCTGGTTAACCTAAAATTCAATAACCGCCAGGAGCCGAGATCTGCAGAACACTTCAAATTTTATCGATTTATGCAAGCTGTTATAAGTTATCCAATAAAGATAAAGATACATTTGTAAAGAAAAATTAAAAGAAAATTAGAAAATTTTTAAGTTAAAAAAAAGCAGCATATTAAGTATTTTAATACACTTATTTCACAAAAAAAATCAGTGGAAAAATAAATGTTAACAAGATCTCAATCGAGTGACTCGGACTGTACGTATTTGCATACCAACTTGAGGTTTTGTGGCTTGGTGAGAATTTTAAATCGGAAACACTTGAAGAGTACATAATTAATAATCATTATTTCCCTGGTAAAAAAATTAAATTGGAAAATAGGGCAAGTTGTATAACTGATGTCGATGTGTCGTAACATGTGTGTTGTGTGTGTTATGTGTGTTGTTGCAAGTTGCAAGGTTATGGAAACAATTAAATTTTAAATTCAGTATGGAAATTTATCCGTTTTTCTAATTTTTGTCACATACAAAAATATAAAAACAAAAGAGATAAAGATACATTATCTGTTTGGGTATTTATGTATAAACTTTCAATGTGACAACAACCAAAGCACACCAACTGTAGACTGCCCGTTTGGGTCACATAAATTCTCGTAACTTAACACAAAGTAACAACTTCCTCCGGACATGATTTAATAATCAATTTTTTTATGTTTGCTTTTTTCTATTTTTTTTTTTTTGTTTGCTGTTATTCACTGCCCTCGGTTGGTTGTTCTATCTAATTCACAACCCTCGCAGTATTATACACAAAAGGGGTTGATTTTTATTGCAATTTTATTTCTAATTTTTTTTTTTTCATTTTTAATATTCATGCAGACAGAGCGTGAACATATTGTATTTTTTTTTTTTTTTTTTTTTCATTTGTTTCATGTCTCAATGTTAACTCAATTTGTTAGTGCAAATGTGAATTTATCAAGAGTGAAAGTTGCATAATGGAAGTGAATTCAAAATCAGAGAAACAAGCAATCTGTGATTTAAATGGCAATTTGTTGCTTAGTTGATTTTTTTTTCGACATGCGTTTATGATATTGACTAACATATATAAACATGGCTTATATATACACAAAGAGTAATTCCATTCTTCCAACAAGAATGATCTCAATTTTTAGGCAAAATTTGACCTGAGTTAAGACCAAGCGATGATTCAACAAAAATACAAGTCTTTTTGTGTGTCAGTACATGTTGTTATTTTATGCATTCACATAAATAGAAATGGATAAATTCAAGAAATGTTTTTTAAAATGAATGTTATAAAGTCTTTTCAATCAGCTTAAGTCCTACAGTTTTTTATTAAATCCATCCCATATTGTCCCATCGAATGTCTGATCTGGATACTCTCTTCAACCTGACACAAAAAAGAAACGAATTCCTAATCAATAAAAAAAAAAAGCATTCAATTTCGAATTTGATGGGAATTGAATTTTGATAAATCTTCCGAAATTATTGTATTTCATTTCAAATTCTCCATATCAATGCAAGTCCTCTCGGATGTACACACGAAAATCCAGCTATCCTTTGAGGCACTATTAAGGCCATATGTCATTTTTCACTCATTTAGGTATCTTTATAGGTAGGTATATGAATTTGTGACTTGTTAGCCTAATATATTGGTAATTGGGTCTTTCGATTTTGAAATAACAAACCAAATTGTATTCAAAATATTTGAGATAGTATCTATGTCCATGCAGAGCCATTTCATAGAATAAATCAAGAATTTTTGGCACCAAACCAGAGTTGTCCTCTGGATGAGAATATTTCGATATTTCTCTCGTGCCACATCCCTTCTGTGATACATTTATTACACACTTCCAAAAACCATGTTCACTATCATCTAAAATGCTATGACTTCAGATTAGAAAATATTAATTAAAACAGAATTATCTCTCTCACATTAATATATATTTATGAATTTATTATAAATAATGTCTGTGTTAGGGATTTCTGTCTGTTATCTTCTGGGGAAGATTATATTTTTTTTTTATGGTATGTCTGGAAGTATTATGCAAATTTATGGCAGATTGTAATCGAACCACGTGTCTGAATGTCTGATGTTTTGATATTGACAGAATATTTAATAAGATTTCAGGGCGTTCATTTTTACCGATATGAGTATATTATTTTCTAGAAAATCCTTTAATTTATTCAAAACATGATGTCATTATTTGTTATGTGCATAAAAAATACATATATTCATTATATAAATGGTGTTTTTTTTAGAGACGGAGAAATTTAAATTGGCAACATTGTTCTTTATGACAGCTAATTCCACAGTTTTCGGGTGTTTTGTGGAATGTTTGGTTTAACAATTCTTCATGGATAAACTCAATCCGGAGCAATGTTTGCAAATTAATCAAACTTATTTTGAAATACTATTGATTCACAATTTCATTTGAAAATTTTGTACAATTAAAAAACACAGTTTTGGTAAGATGAGTAAGTCAACAAACAGAATTGCCGCATTTGGAGCGATTTTCGTTATGCATTTTTTATGGGTTTTTTTTATGGGATTTTCGTTACACCATAGCATACAGAAGAGGTGATTTTTTCGACCGCTTTATAAGGCCGAAGAATCATTACCCTGTGTCTTATAATAAGACTCACAACGTTACAGTCAACAATGAGCGGTACAGTGACATGACTAACATAACAACTTTTTCATGCCTTGATTGGAAGAAATTAATATTGCAGATATGAGGTTTCAGCAGGTCGGCGGCACATGCGACACAGCTTGGGATAACATTAATTTACTGGAGGAAACATTCAACGAGTGAATCTTTCAAGAAATGGAACTGTTAAAGAACAAGGTCGAACAATTTGACGCCATTAGATTATTTATCTTTGGGAATATGTAAAATCGCTTGTCTACGCGCATAAATCAGAAATAATTGAGAACTTGCAAGACAACATTCGACGCGATATTTCTGAACACCACGTTCCGCCATATACACGTCAATTAATTTTCAATCATTGGGGCAACTAAGGCTAGGACCGAACTTGCGATTTTTCATCGAGATGATTAAAAAGTCACAGTCGCTAAAAATTATTGTCATGCACGCACTTGTCATTTTTTTGCGCGCAATTATTTAATCGCAAAAAATAAAACACGTATTTGCTACAAATAAGTAGCGACAGAAAAATCGCTTGGAAAAATGGAACTTGTTTCATTTTTATAATTGCTACGATTTTTAAGTCGCATGCGCGTGCATTTACATTTAACGCCATGTGTCTTATTCCTTGCGGCTAAGAAATCGTGGATTCAAAATTTCAAGTGCGTGCATAACCATTTCTTGTTGCGACTACGATTTTTAAGTCGCAGTAATTTAAATCGCAAATGTGAGCATATCCATTTGAGTGCATTTGTTTCATTTTAACTTACGATAATCGGATCGCCAGAAAATGAAACAAATTGCGACTTTAAATCGTCACGATTTGTTGGTATCAAGTGCTTTCATTCTCATTTAAACTCATGTGTTCTACTTTTGCGACTAAAAGACCGCGCAATTGAAATCGCAAGTGCGTTCCTAGCCTAAAGGTGTTTTGAACTCATTCTCACCATTTATTTTCTGTCGCCCTTAAGAAAAAAAAAAATGGAAAACCTCTGAAGAAAGTTTACCATATTTTCGAATTGGGGCACTAAACTAAACATATACTAACATAATGTAGGTATGTACAAGGTGCGCCATTTTGTATGTCAGTATGCGACTGTTTAGCCGTACTCCAAGTGTCGTGGACCGTCTATTGGCAACATTAATTGAGTTAATACGGAGAAAAATGCAAATCATGCTACAAAATGTGTCGCAAGATGGTTCCGCTGACGCCAAAATGCGATGACGGCACAATACACGTGTGTTCTCGGCAACACGCTCTCACTTCTTCAACCAGTTCAATGAAACGTTTTAGCTGTTGATGAACAGCACGTAGATTGTCCTGTGTTGACAGTTTGGTTTGACGTATTTAAAAATCATTTTTAAATTTTTATTTTAGATGTCGCAGAAGAATGAAATTCAAGCATTTTTACATTTATTGCATTTATTTCCAAATAAACGGCAACACTTGCAATAAAGTATTACCTACGAGTATTAAATTTTTTGACACCCAGAAGTTTGGGGCCAAATTACCGCTTCAGTTACCGAGTGAGTGAATGAAAATGTCAACTTAGGGTAATCGATTGCTCGATGACGTAAGCGGTAATGCCAAACTCACATAATTCAGTCACGTATTACTCGAAAACTGATGTGGTAATTTGGCCACTGTTCTATAATTTTGTTTTTAAATTAATTTATTTCCTAAAATAGTTTTCGAAAGAATACTACGTACTTTATTCCACCCGATGCGATTTTTTTGCTCACTGACAATCGAGGGCTGGTCCGGTGTGTGATCAAGTAGAATTCACACAAGAAGCAGTGGAGTGCCTTCGGTTCGGAGATAGGGTAAAACAGGAGAACAAGTTCTTGCGGTTAAGCATTGAACATTCGTCAGATATATTAAAAGTTGCTTAGATGTTTTATCGTCTCACGGTGACGTACGTAATATGTAGTTGAAGTTGTAAGTAGGATAAGGAGATTCAGAGTGGTTTTGCACATATTTGGCTCTGCATTGACATTCCAAATTAGACATACTAAAGTAAGCTCCACGAAAAAGAAAAAGTGTTTTGGTGACCGGATTGCCACTCGTGAAATAGCCATAACTCTAACCTACACAACTTTGTTGGTAGAACATCTAAAATCTTGAATCTTGCTTCCTTCATTTCTGTAACAAAAATCACCAAGTATACTGCATCAGGTGATTTACAAACTTTAAACTTGATAAGTTGTTATTCAAATACAAAAACAACACTTGAGTAAATCTTATCAATATGACAATTTTTAATCAGTTGTAAAATAATACCAACCATAAGACCTCTATGTTATCGTCGGCAATAAAATCAAACAAAAACCACCTGCACTTTCAGAGTGAAAAAAAAAAACAATAAAACCAGCAAACAGAGATAAATTCTCTTTGGATTTACTCCAAGTAATGCCAATATATCCTCCTCGAGTACCTTTACCTTTACCTATAAAGCTCTCGATAATAATAAAAAAAAATTATTCCGTAGTCGTAATCAATGTTGACTCGTGATACAAAACAAAAATAAAAAAATAAATAATATTAAAAGGCTATAACAATCGTTTTACGATAATATCTATCAAACTACAAGCTCCCACTTAGCAACGGCAAACAGCCACCTTGCTTTGTTGTCTATTGGAGAAAAAAAAACATTACACAAAAAAAAACGAACTCCCAAGACTCGACAAGGTTAAGGTCAGTGTCGCATGTGCACGAAGCACGACTCTAGAGACTACGACGCGCGACGCATTTACTTATCATTTAAGTAAGCACACGAACAAATTATTTTCTTTCTAATCATGAACTTATTAGGGAAGGTCTGATGTGACAGCATAAGTCAGAACAAGCAACAAAAAAAAAGCTATACGGAATTGATCAGATTTTATCTGCGGTTTATTTTTCTTCGAAAAAAGTCAAAACAATCTCGTAAATACTTACGAGTAGTTTCCTTTTTTTTTTTTCTTAAGTCGACTTGAAGTTTGTTTTGATTTGCAATAACATTTTTTTTCTCAAAACGTAGGCGGGTCAAATGGCAAAGTCACATATCTCAATGACTACGTTGTGGAATTTCTACCTTTTAAACAGGTATTTCAATTGACATAGATATATTACAGTTGATGTTGAATATATACAGTACAGTCACGATATACCGGACATCTAGAATCTTGAAATCTTTGACAAATTTTTTAAAAGTTTTCCAACTTATGGATCAAACCTTTGAATTTTTGTTAGATTTTTGAGAATGAACACAGAACGGAAACCATGACCGTTTCTTAGAAAATCAATGTACCTGTCCGGATAAGCGTGGCCTCACTGTCTCTTCTCTGTTGATGAATCTTTGTTTTTTTATTTGTTGTTTGTAAGTTCGCCCAATTTGAGTTCATTGATGGAACAGAGGGTCTTTGAATTCTCTTGAACTTGCTGTGTTAACATTGAAAACTTCCAATTAACAAGGTACTCATTTCATCACCTAAAATAATAGTGTTGATTGAGAGGTATAAATTGTTTACCTTTTGGAATTTAAAGTTGTTCAAGTGGATAAGGGCTGATATGGTATATTATACGGTTACGGTTATTAATTCGTAAGTTGTTATCCGACACAAACTTGTTTGGAAGTAGTGATTAATTAAATTTGAAGATTAACAATTTGATGAAAAGAAGAAATTAGATTTTGATGAATTTTGCACACGAATTTTACATGAACTAAAAGATAAGGGAGACAATAGGAGAACAAACCTAATGAAATTATTTAAATTTTAAATGTTTGATAATCTAGTCTAGTTTAAGGTTCTTTGTAGATTAGTTGGTAATCAAGATTTATTTTTAATGAATTCAATTGACCCTTAACAACTAGAAAGCAAAAGAAACAGGTTCAGTTCAGATCCATAAAGAATCTTCTGAATGTGCATTGAGGTATAAATGCTGCTGTGCCCCAGGGTTCCGTTTTGTCTACGACTCTCTTTTTCGTATTAATCAATTATTATCTTTAATCTGAAACTGCTAATTCATTAAAGTAGCGTATGATATATGGGGAACCATAAACCGCGTGAAATTTAGTGAATCAAAAACTCAATGCTGAAATCTGTCGTTAAACGGAACCCATCCCCCATGTCGCTATTCATGAACGGCGGTTGCACTGAGGAAACCAAACAACTCTCAGTTTTCGGAATGTGCATTTGACCACCTTCTGTGGAATGACAACATATTCAACATTGCCGAAAACGCTCCAGGTGGGAGTGTAGAGTCGGTAGTAGTTTAAGGCATGTCCGAGGCTCTGAGAGACTTGATCAATGGACTTGTGTTGTTACTGAACCATACATCAGACCATGGCAGCGAACGTAAGTCCAAGATTTTGTACAGCGTGGTGGCATGCCAGTCCGCGTACAGCATGCATAATTCCACGATCATAATGGGTGGCGGCTAGCATAAGGCCATGGTTGTCTTCCACTTCGGTGGGCCGGTATTGCTACCTACTATTTGACAATTCTGCACTCCAGGTTCCTATCGACCTCCTCGTGGTGCCTGTGAATAGGTTACGTAAGTAACTGAACCAACTAAATGGGAACATCCTGGACGGTGTCCTTAAAGTAAGAATCCGCTAAGGAGTGTGTAACAACTCACCAGAGGGTTGCACATTCTTGGTTGATGGTTTCTACCTCGACTATAGCTGGGTGTGTGCATATCTGGGGTTGACAGGCCCTGAAGTTTTTCCGGCACTTCATCTGTAAGTGACCTTATGGTGGCGAAGCTCGACCGGAAGCTATATTCTGGCACCACGGGAGACAGTGCCCAGGAGTCTGAGGACAATAGCGTACGTCTTCTGGCTCTCCTATTCTATCTTCGGATAGAGAGGTGCAGCTGTCGCGTGCGTGCTCTCTTTCTCAGACTATCTATGAGGTAGGCTCCCTAGTGGGAGTATCGTGCTGGCGTGGTTTATTCCGAATGCGGAGACATATGTTTTCCAGGCGTGCCTGGATTCAAGAGACCTCGCCTCCTAAGCAAGAGGCGTGTTCATGCCTGCAACATGTCACAGCTTTGCGACTGAGATGGCTTCGGCTATGTCGGCGTTAATGGTCAGGACCCAATCTGACTCCGGTGGAGGCAGGCCTTCCGTGGGAATGAGCTATAATCGGCAGGTGCTCACGTAAAACCAAAAGACGCTTCTGCCGAAAACGCTGTTAAGTGTTTAGGTTTTCTTCGACGTTGCAAGAAATTTGTCACCTCTTCGGATCTGGCTGTAATCTAATTATAAAGCCTGTATTCGTCCAAATTTCAAGTAGAATTCACTTGAGTCTCTTGGATAGAATCCAAAAAGAGCTTTGAAAATGAAAGATGATAAAAGTATAACAGAAAAATTTGAATCTCTCCAACACCGCCGCCACAGTGTTTCTTATTATTTATTATTATTCCAAATATTTTAAAAAGAAACAAAAAGAAACTCAGGTAAAGAACCCTTTTAAAAAGATTCAGCTTAATACTTTTTTCGTTGAATAATTGAGTTCTTTGAGTTTGGTAGTACTCGAACAAAAAAAAACCCACGAACATTTCTTTAAATAAAACCGAAGGCTTCTTCTAACTTTTTGCTCAATTTAACAAAACCGTTTACCCCATATCAAATATAATCCATCAAATAGAAAAAGCTAACTTTTCTCGTTTAACTTTCATTAAAACTACTCCAAAGTTTCACCGCAACTAAACTAATTTCAATTTTAATAGCTTCCGCGTGCCCACCACCCACGTTTGGAAAAGCAACAAATCAACTTATAGCAGCCACGCGACCATCTCATATTTCCAACTAAATTCAACCAAAAAACCATAACCAACCGTAACTAAATACGAGTAAGAGCACGAACGAATAACTATACAGAATTCATTATTTTTCCATTAGCAAAAGCAAGTGGAGAGTTTCTTCCTTCGGCAGTGTATCCTATTCGGAGCCATTTTGTTCAATTTTTCTCGTATTTTTTTTTTCCAAAAGAAAACAAATCAAATTACTCCAACCCAACAATGCGTAAAGTGAAAAGAGAATTTCTTGATTAGAAAAATGTTTCTATCAATTTTTCGCTTAGGTATTCCTAACAACCATCATCGTCTTTCTCAGCAAGGATATTCGAGTATGCTTTTTTGCACAGAATAAAAAAATCAACAAGAAAAACTAGCGCCCCCAACAAAAAGTGTGTTCAAACACAACACAATGCCGAGCAAGCAAGTCAAACGGGTGCGGGGTGGTGGTGGTTTCATCTTGGAGAGTGCAAGTGAAATAAGGCGAAAAAACGAGTTCGCTTGTGCCTTGTACCTTCGGTGTAAAAGCTGCAGGAGCTGAATTTGTGGTCAAGGCCGTTGAGGGTTAACAGGTATTTTGGTCTTCATGAATCTACTTTTTTCAGTTTTTTTTTTTTTTTTTGAAAGGGAGACTTTCCGCTTGGGATCCGTGCGATGCTGCTGGTTGCATGAGAGACCTTCTCTCAGGCATGAAGGATAAACGAGAGAAACCCTCGTTATAAGGGAATGTAAGGTGATTTATGTATTCAACAAAGTACCTGCTCTTAGCCATGGCCTGAAAGGCAAATAATCACCTAACAGTGTATTTCCCTTCTTTTTTTTAATCTACTGATGTGCTTGTTACAATTTATCCTTCTCAATCTCCATTGCACCTGCATTCTTTAATACTTATTTTTTTTTTGAATTTTTATTTCCCCCTCTTTAAAGAAAATAATATTAAAACTTTGTCAGGTTTCATTAGAGAATGATAAACGAGGATTAAAATTAAACTTTCTTCGAGGTCAGCTGCCGCTGCTACAGCTTCTCGTTCAAAAGGATTTTGTTCTTGATAAAGGAACTTACCACTTTTGCAGCAATAAATTTCCTTTGAGATTTTTGTTTTGTGTGGATTTCTGTAAGAAAAAGAGAGAAAATCGTATTAGTAAACTTTTCCAGTGCAGAGCATTTAATTTAGGTCAATCCAAAGTGCAGCTTAACTATACCTAATTGTGAAAAGTTATTGATAATTCTTGAACAAAGTTAGACAGCGTTGTTATTGAAGAACTTAATTTGATTTTAAGAAAGAATTTTTCGGTCAGAATTAGTAAAACCGGAAATTTTATAAAAAAAATGTTACAGAAATAAATAACAGACGATTAAACTTGAATGCGAGCAGCAGATCTCAAAATTGTTCAGATGTTTAAACCTTAAAGGTTCTCAAACTGTGGAGCTTCTCGTTTTCGGTTTCCAAACTGTATATGTTCTTAAAATATACTTGAGAGTTTTCTCACATGATAGTTTTCTTGCTTGATATTTGTCTTGCATAGAAAGATTTTCGCATGATATTTGTCTTGCATAAAAAGATTTTCGCATGATATATTTCTCGCAATATAGTTTTCTCCCATGATACATTATCATTATTATATATTTTTCGTATGACAGTTTTCTACCAGGATATACATATGTATTTCTCGCATGAAAATTTTCTCACATGATATACTTCTTCCATGATAATATTCCTCGCATGATACTTTTTCCTTATGATATATTTTTTAAGGGATTATTTTCTATTATGAAAGTTTTATCGCATAATAGTTTTCTCCCAAGATATATTTCTCGCATGAAACTTTTTGAGGTAATATTTTTTTAGTATTAAAGTTTTCTCGCATGAGTTTTTTTCCAAGATAAATTTTTTCATGATAGTTTTCTCGCAAAATATATTTCTTCCATGATAGTTTTCTCTCATGATATTTTTCCGCATGATAGTTTTCTCGCTTTACAATTTCGATAAATGTCTTTTTTAGTTTTGAAGGGTACTGTCTCTTGGCAGGAAGTGACTAACCTTCAAAAATATTTCGTGTCATGAAAAGTGCTTATCATATTAGCCGTTCGGATTCTATAGAAAAGTTCTCAAACCTCTTGTATTCTCGCCAAAAATACACACACAGGAACCGTTGAAAATTGTAAGTAAAAAGAACAGCTGTTGTGGATGATATTCAATCGAACTTGACATCTGAGCTATTCAAACAAAACTTTAAAAATGAACAGAAGATAAATTGTCTGTCTTTATGTTTTCGCTACCAAACCACACAAAGGAATCATTATTATCTATTAAAGTGCCGCCAAACTAAACATAGAAACAACTCAAGTAGATAAATTCAAGTGTTCATGACATCACCCTATCATCTGCGGCACGAAATCGAATTGCAATTAAAACGCACAAATTAAAAACTAAAAACTACCGCCACAACCACAATCTACAATCAATAAATCTTCAATTAGCCGAGGGTCGGTTTTTCAGTTGGGAATCTTCCTCTCTACTATAACAACAGATCGCTTAGATCTCTAGTCTTTCATTTGAAAACGATCCACATGGTTGAGATATAAACTATAAATAAAATTAAATTGTCTCTCTCAGAAGTCGGATAGTGTTTGTATATTTATTTGTGGGGAGGATGAAGGGCTTTTACTCGAAGATGTCGATTGTTTATCTAAACATGTGTCAGGCATAGCTTGCCCGTCCCACGCAGTATCAATTCCCATATTGCAGACATCACGAAATGAAAGATACAATATTATACTCATGGGGATTTTGATTCTTTCTCAAGGCACACTGTGGAACACAGTTGTTTTCGCCAAATACGCTCCGATGAAAACCATTTCGCGCATCGAAGAGGAAAAACCCGCACACGCTCTTAACGCCTAGGAATGCGGAAAATATTTTGTTTTTTTTTTCACACGAAAAATCCCCAAACACCATCGATTATTTTCTCAATCTGAAAATTCAAAATGTGTTCCGACGGACGGGCGCGCGAACGATGGGGTTTTTTTTTTGGTGATGGGCGGAAGGGTTATTTTGTTGCTCAGGGACTTGCTTGAACAAACACTCTGAGTTACTCAAATGAGGTCAGATTCTGAATATGACAAAATTCAAACGGGCAAAGGCAAGACAGATAAAGGTGTTGAGATAGCATATTTACAAAAAAAAACCTGGTTTGTTTTTGCAAGTGAGAACTTGTATTTTTAAGAAGAAAACCAGATTTTCCTATTCCCAAAAGCTAATTCTAACAACTACGGAGAATATCCAAAAATTTGTAAAATTATATCACTTGTAAAAAAAAAAACAAATTTTTCTAAAAATTTTTGTTTACCAAATACTCAAATTCGATACTGTACAATTTAACCTGAATCAATCAATCAATTGACATGGAGTGTACATACGTTCATCTAGCACTCGCTTCAACTGCAACGAGCTGCGATTTTGGGACTTTGAAAACATTTTTTTACACACGTTGTCTAGAAAGACAGAAAGATAGATACACATGTACGTTCGTTGGGCGCCACTCAGCTTATGTATACTGTTTTCTTTTTTTTGCAATAGACCTAATTTTGATTGCGTGTGAAATGTTTACAAGTTGTACTAGTTTTATGCATCTGGACAGGAAGTAGGTACCCCCAGCGATTTCAATTTTATTTTTTTTTTTTTTTGAAACTTTGCCAAAGTAAACGATGAAATGATTTTTTGGAAATAATTTTACTTGCGAAAAATACACACAAGCACTTTTTTTTAAACTTGAAAGAAATTGAGAGAATTCTGTAAACGAGCATATTTGAGGAGAATCTATTATTAGAACAACCCATCAGATAGATTGGGAAATTAATTAAATTATTTTTTTCGTAAAGGAAAAAGAAGATGAGGAGATGAGAAGATTTTTAACAAATAATGAGGTCGATAGCATTTTAATTTCCTAAATGACGACGAAGAGGAAAATATTTGTGTTTTTACGGAAATGGGGATTCGAAATCAAGTGTGGGATTTAATAGAGGGTTGGTATGAATCAATGTTTTTTTTTTTTTGCTTCTCTGGGGAAAAACAAATTTAATAGACAAGGAATGTTAACAGATTGTTTTTCGAACTTAAAAAACTTTTAAGCCAAATAAATAAATACAAAATTAGAAATCGTTTGAATGGTTTTGGTTTGGGGGCGGTTAACTTGAATTTATAGAATTTTTGTTTATGTTTTTTTTTCAAGATTGATTCCCCCATTTATCTAAGTACCTATTTTTTTTTCAAATACTTAAATAAATATATATAGGCAAGTTATTTTTAAGTAAGCATTAAGCTAAGCAATCCATTTTTTGTTTACATCACAGCATTTTAATGAAAAAGAAACGTTAGCCAGACACAATAAAAATATCTTCGTATTTGAAGCAAATATTTCTTTTCTAAAACAAAAATAAAGTTTTATTGATAATGAAAAATATAAGTTCCAGGCGTTTCTTAAGCTGAAAAACGTGCCGGATAGGTTTAGAATGAAGAAAACAACTTTTTGAATTCTAACTATGAAGATAGAAGCTCTGAATATACCTTAAAAATAAAATGTAAATTACCTATTTCATTTCTTTTAAAAATCGAAAAAAATGGACTCTTTCAAAACTCAAAACATTAGATTAATTGATTTGATTTGTTTCATTTTATTTTATTTTTTCTAGGTTAAGAAGACTACCCTCTGTGCAGGGACGGGTTAGAATATTCCTGCAGCGCCTCCCCGCTTGTCGTAAAAGGCGACTAAAGGAGTAAATACATCTAGGCCACAAACAGCAAGGTGAACCTAGCGACACGTAACACCTATAAACTTTCCCAAAAGTGTGCATGCCAGTCCCTGGGTTGGCACGACTGGAGATCACCGGTGCCGTAAAAGAGAGATCAAATACAAAACTGGAGCATGCACACGTCGATACTTACAACGGATTTTGTGAATTCAAGCATTATGGAAGTACTCGTCCGAAATGACACTACCCCGCCAGGCACTACCATTGTTACACATGGTACTGATCCTGGACCGAGCAGCAATGCTCGGGTCAGAGCTAGACGGATTCCGGGGGCTAGCAAAGTAATGCCGCAGATTATACAAAATCTGAGAGTTGCGAGTTGGAACGTTGGCAGTATGACAGGTCGAAGCTTCGAGCTGGAAGAGATGATGAAAAGAAGGCGAGTGGACATCTTATGTGTTCAAGAAACAAAATGGCGAAACACGGGAAACAGGGCCCGTTTCTTGGATACGAGGACAAAAAACTATAAGATGTTCTACTATGGAACGGAAAAGGGTAAAAACGGAATCGGAATCATCCTTGCAAAACATCTATTAGGCAGCGTATTGACCATTTCGAAATCCAGCGACCGTTTGATGTCCCTTAAATTGGTGATTAAAGGAAAGTTGTGGAATATTGTCACTGCATATGCTCCCCAAATTGGATGTGAGCAGGTGGAAAAAGATGCATTTTGGCTAGACTTTCACAATCTACTTAAGGACATCCCAAAGGAAGAGTTTTTGTTCGTGGGCGGAGATTTGAACGGACATGTCGGCAAGACAAACGAAGACTATGAAGATTGCCATGGAGGCCTCGGATACGGCACCAGGAACCCTCCTGGTGAAGACATCCTGAGCATGTGCAAAACATACGGTCTTATCGTACTAAATACCATGTTCGTCAAACAAAGCCGACACCTGGTCACTTACAGCAGTGGTGGAAATGAAACCCAGATTGATTACCATTTGGTATCTAGTTTCATGAAACCCCGGGTAAAAGATTGCAAAGTGATACTAGGAGAAGCGATCGCCCACCAACACCGTCTCCTACTGACAGAATTTTTTATGGAGACAGTGAACGACAACAAACATACAAAAACTTTTGGGAAGATCAAATGGTATAATCTGGATAAGGAAAAAGGCGAAGCTTTCATTTCGAATATGCAAAACGTTCTGTATAACAACACCGATATAGTTCGAAATGAAGAGAGTACAGCACAAAGTATGTGGGATCTCCTACAGAGAACTTGCAAAGAAAAAGCCAAAACACTGTTAGGGGTTTCAAAAGGACACAACCAACAAGGCAAAGAAACATGGTGGTGGAATGATGAAGCTAAATCAGTTATAAGTAAAAAGAAAATGGCTTTCAAGGCTTGGTCGAAGTGCCCCTCTAATGATACAGAGCAAAAGTCACGCCTCGAAGTGGAATATAGAAACTGCAAGAAAGAAGCGAAGAAGAAGTGCGCCCAAATTCAAGCAAAGAACACAGAAAACCTGTATCGGGAGCTGGATGAAATTTCTACCCCGACAGCTGGTGCTATTCAAGAGCTACGGCAAAACACGAATAAGGGCGCAACTATCTTCAAAATAGCCGCTCAAAGAAGAAGAAATGCCCAGGAGATTTGTTCGCCAAAGTTCATTAACAATGCTCAAGGCCAACTTCTTGTGGAAGACAACGAAATTCTTCACAGGTGGCGACAGTATTGTGACGGACTTCTAAACGAACAATTTCCAAGGCTGTACTTTCCAATAGCTTCACCTAACTTAAGCGAAGTATCCGACGTCACAGTCGAAGAAGTTAGTGAGGCGGTAAAATACTCCAAAAAGGGAAAAGCTGTTGGCCCAGACGAAATACCCTCAGAGTTTTGGAAAAAGATGGGAGACATCGGGTTTAGATGGCTCATGATTCTTGTCTCCAAACTTATACGAGGTGATCGCATGCCTAATCAATGGAGGGAAAGTTACCTTCTTCCAATTTATAAAGGAAAGGGTGATACTCGAAGCTGTGATAATTACCGTTCGATTAAGCTGATGTCACACACCATGAAGATCGTTGAGCGAGTCTTGGGTAGCCGACTGCGAAAAATAATTAGGCTATCTGATGACCAGTGCGGGTTTGTCGGGGGTAAGTCAACCACGGATGCAATCCAGAGTATAAGAATAATTATGGAAAAACATCGGGATTCTTTGGAGGATTTGCATGTCGTATTGGTTGATTTTGAAAAAGCATTCGATCGGCAACCACGAGATCTAATATGGGTGGCCCTCAGGCAACGAGGAGTTCCAGAAACCTATGTGCGGATAATTATGGACATGTATGATGGAGCAGTTACTAAAGTAAGATGCGCAGCTGGAGTCACCGAAGAATTCGAAATCACAGTAGGTGTACACCAGGGAAGTGTCTTGAGTCCCCTGCTCTTTATTACAGTTCTTGATTACCTGCTTGAAGGCAAAGTGACGGATCCAAAAGTGCATCAGTTATTCTTTGCTGACGATGGAGCCATCATAAGTGAAGACCCGATATCCCTACAACGAGCACTTGACGTATGGGTGGATGTTCTAGAAGGAAGTGGGTACCGCATAAGCGCGAAAAAGACAGAATACCTATGCTGCCCATTTTCTGATCCACACAGGCCTATTCCAGACATTTATTTGAATGGAGTAGTGCTTCCCAAGTGTGAAAAGTTTAAATATCTGGGGTCTATGATAAATAACGAAGCTACTTGTGATGACGATATCAATCATCGCGTAAGCGTAGGGTGGATGAAGTGGCGGGAAAATTCTGCTATCTTCTGTGACCGAAAAATGCCCCCTAAGCTGAAAGGAAAGCTCTACACTTCAGTTGTGCGTCCAGCACTCACATACGGTTCACAATGTTGGACAATGTACAAAAAGTATGAGAGTAAGCTAACGGCAGCTGAGATGAAGATGCTTCGTATGACAGCAGGAGTTACAAAGCTTGATCGAATTAGAAGTACGAAGATCCGAGGAAGCCTTCATGTTAAGAATACCATTTCCCAAAAAATTGAACACGACCGACTCAGTTGGTATTGCCATGTTCAAAGGAGAGATCCTGAGAACCCCGTCAAAAAGGCAATATCATACAACGTTCCAATTCGGAATAAAAAGAAAGGTAGGCCTAAACACTCCTGGTACAAACAAATGCAAAAACACCAGCATTCAGTTGGCCTCAGAAATGGAACAATACAAAACCGGGAGGCTTGCCGCCGATTTCTGAGGTCAACCCGGCGAACCCCACAGGCGGATCACTAGTGTGAAGCAGATACGTGGGAGAGTTATGATCCCCTCGACATCGAGATCATAACAGCGCCGAAACAAAGGAAGAAGAAGAAGAAGACTACCCTCTTGTGAAATTTAAAATTAATCCAAACTCTCCAAAATCAGATCAAAAATTTACAAGTGCCTTGTTAAATATACAATATCCGTGGTTAAATAAACAAGACACTATTTCTGATACCATTTTTGTTAATTTAGAGAGATACCGTGTAATATCAACAAACAATTCTAGTAAAAAAAAATATTACAAAATTTTTACATACAGTGTAAATTTTTACCAAATGCTTCCTTTTTACCATGGTTTAGTATAAATTTTAATACATACCATGTTTATTGTTTACCTGATGAACTTAACCTGGGGTGGAATCGGCTAAGGTGATAGTTGATTGTGATTGTTATTTTGACAATCGCTCTCTCTATATTTCTTTATTGATATGATGGGCACAGCTATAGTCAAAATGACAATCACAATCAACTATCACGTTAGGCGATTCCACCCCTGATCTTGAGTTAACTTAGCACACTAACATGTTCATTTAAACAGAACAGGGTGTTTTTGTTTTTTTTTAACGCGTTTAAATTTGTAAAATTAAACTTCATATAATTTGAAAACCGTGTTAAATTAACACTTTGTCATATCATCTTGTTATACAAATAACTATTGAGTAAATTGTCATTCTACCCAATAGCATTGTTGATTTTACAGTACGTATATTCGCTTCAATCAACTCGAATAACCAGAAAATACTGTTGATATACAAATAACCAAGTACATTCAACTAGATTTTCATGTTAATTTAAAATGTTAAGCTTACTTCCAAGATATCATGTGGATTTTTAAAGCAACTTGTGTTGATTCAAAATAACGTAAAAATCTTGAACCTCGTTAAATACATAACATGATCGACCGTGTTGAAAAATAACAACCGATAATTGGGTAATTTTACCTGATAATTTCCGAGTGGAATGTACATTGTACAATCCAAAATTTTTTAATGGGAACATCTTTGTTTTTTGACAATCAATTGGCTTGGGTTTAAAGAATAAGTTGTCGAATTCAAAGTTAAATATTTCAACTGGACAAATTTTTTTTCTGAAATTTTCATTTTGACTCAAAACTGTGTACTAAGCAGAACCATTGAATTTTCAAACATATTAAAATTGTATCCAACTTTTTCTCCGAGTAGTGTGAGATGAACAATTCGAGGTAAAAAAAACATCTACGTACGTAGAATTTAGAACTTTCGTTAATTTCAAATTTGAGACAAAATTTATTGAAGATTTCAAAATGGTGGCAAGAATTGAATCGATCGAAAAAGATTTTCAATTTATTATTTCACATAAGGTCAGCGCTGGAACTGAATAAGAATACGCTCGATATATAAGAGATGTTTTATAAACATTTTGTCCTTAGAAGTTTATTATCAGACTTTAGATTTTTTTCAGTTTTGAGGATGAAAATAAATTATCAGGACCCCTTTTTTAAGGATTTATATCTTTATGGAACTTTCAATTTATTTAAATATGTATATACATATCTTACGAGTAGATGGACAGATAGATAGATAGATTTCTTTACGAGTATTTGGCCCTAAAATCTGAAAGCATGTTGTCTTCAACTCTGGTCTACCCTTGACTAAGATGAACTCCACTTCTCTACCCATCACCATAAAAAATAAACTTAATTGTAATTTATAATCTACAAATAAATCTTAAATGACATCGTTATTTCTAACTAAGTTCCTCTCCAAGTGCCTTCATTAGAGAACTTATATAGTTGTTCTCCTTCAACAAAGTAATAAATCTGCTCACATAAAAAAAAAAAAGAAAAATATTCCACATACGCCACCCGCACTATATTCAACAAGAATGTTTGCTAAAAGTAATTTTCTTCCTATACGAACGTTATATTATTTTACCCTTTGGCAATTTTCGTGAAATGTCAAAAGTGGCTACTTTGTCCGTATTGTTGTATTATTTCTTGCCTTAAGGCTTATTTCGCCAACCACGACATAAAAGTTCTTCTCCCTTTTATACATTGCGGTAAGGATAATATCGTAGGAGGTACATAGATAAAGTTGTGTAGTTCGTTGGATAGAGGAAGCTTAACTCTGTCTCCGCTGCGCCTCGACGACGACGGCCAGTCGAACAACGTGACAAATATATGAAAATATCCTGAAGGATATAAACGACGTAGTCAACTCATTTCTACCGCAAAACCTACATAAGCCAGTTTAGTTTCTAAAATACTAAAACTTGTGTGTTCTTTTGGAGGGTGAAAATCTCTCTACCGAGATGAATAAGTAAACAAAATCTACTTTACAAGCTTTTTTAAAGCCCAATTCATGTCCTGCTTGGTTTGGTTCTAAATTGAACATGAACTGAACGAAAATTTATTATATCGGCTTGTAGCACAGGATTGCGGAAATATTATCATACCTACATCATGGTGTACAGATATAAGGACTGACTAAAAAAAAAAACAGAGAACAATTTTTTTTCTTTTTTTTTATTTAATTTCGAGAACAATGAATATTTTCTTCAAAGGACATGTTGCATAAATGCAGTGAAAACTCCCTGTGCAATGCATCCAATGTTGGAAATTTAAAATTCAATTTCCCGTGAAAAGAGGACGAGAAAAGGTTAAGGTACGTACACACATGTTTTGTTGTCCTCACAAAGAATTTTCACATACACGCGAATAGTGTAGCGTCGATTCAATAAAAATTGCAACTGTTTCTTTTTTTTTTAAACTTCCTTTATTTTTGTTTCATGAAGGTCCTAGATACATGAATCGCTTGTCATATGCCACACTGCTCGGCATTCGATTCAACTGAAGCTATACAAAATTAATTGCTTACTACACCGTGAACGGTGTTCAGTTTTGCCTCTGTTTCTAGCAACAGTGATGTTGAAAAAATTGTTTTCTTTTTATCACTCGTAACTTTTTAAATTAATGTTAAGGTTAACCAGTGAAGCAAGTTAACAAGTCCAATTAAATAGTGCTAGGTCTTCTAGTTGGCTGATTTATTTCAGTAGTAAATAGAAACAATGCCGGTTATAAGCAAAATCTGTAAGCGTTTATGATTAGGAATTTTAATCTTTGTTGGATTACTTACAATGGATTTTTGTCGAAAAATTATTGAAAGATGATCGGAATTTAACAAAAAGTCGGTATTGACAAGGCCTTCACCAGTCAACTGATGAGTCCAAGTGGGATCACCAGAATGAAACACCATTTTTTGCAACACCAAAGACGGATTCCTGGGGTGCTGAAAACGAGAAATAGTCTGGATTTTGACAGTTTGAATGAAAGTTCGAAAACAAATTCGAAAAATCAGACTTTTTCGTTTTAACAGTCATCTATTCATTCATTACTTCCAATGTTGATGAATTTTTAAGAAATTGATAAATAACATTTTACAATTAAATCTTGGCTAAATCAATATGTTGTCCTTTTCAATAAAAATTCGAACATGGATGCGAAAATTCAGACGTTTGTTTTTATTTTCGAATCATATATTAATTTTTGTAAGAGTAAGATTTCAAATCAAAATTTATAAACTTACTTTATTATGAAAATATATTACTTATGCAATGTTAAAGATATGAATGCAAATTGGAACTCAAATTCGAAAGAAAAGCTTAACTTCTATTATATCAAAGCTTAATATTGAAAATTCACATCAAACTATCAGTTGATGAGTTTTTTTAAGAATTTTTTGAACAAAATAAAAACAAATATAACTCTGTACAAATTCCATTTCGAATGTAAATTCGAAAAATCAAACTAACTTTTCGTAAAAAAATTCGGAATAGTCTGACATGTTCTCTTTCAAATCATATAGCAAACTTAAACATTTTATTTTCAACTTAAGAGCTTTCAAGAATTTTTCCAACATAACTCGAATTAAATTTGAAGATGTGTAAATATGTAACTGGCCAAACTGTTTTACTGGATCTTTTTAACATAGAACCGGGGTCAACTACTAAGCCATTAAAGAGTCGTCAATTTTTCAAGCAAGTGTTTTCAATGGTGAAAAACAAATTTGACACTACATATTTGCGAATTTTTAAAGTTTTCATGTTTCGTATAAAAATTCGAATGAAAGTTCGAATGTGAAAATTTGTACTTTTTTGGATGAAAAACTACACAAAAAAAATCAGTGTATTTTCATAGTGATTTCGAATGAAACAAAAAAATATAAAATTATTTTATTTTCCAGAATATTTAGTTAAAAACAAATTATAAATTTGCCTAAATCATTAGTTTTTGTACACACTACTGTATTCTGAATTTTATTCTTTATTTTTGAATTTCCGAAGAAAAATGTTGTCGCAGTGCAACAGCGTGTTGTTGAACACAAGGATATAATTATTATTGTGATTATTATATAGGGAGTAACCTTCTCAGTCACGCGGACTCGGAACCAGAAAGTGTAGAAAATTGTTTTAAAACTTTAATTTTCATTAAAAAAAAAGCCCAACAATTAGTCACAAATTGCATGCTATCTTTGCATGTTGTAAATGTTACTGCATTGGAAAAAGTCGGTAATTTTTTTTTTTTCAAAAATCGTAAATTATGTACAGTGTGTTTGTTGCACATTTAATGAAAGCAGGTAGTGAATAATTTTTTAATTATGGGTTGAATGGATTTTTGATTGGGTAGTAGATAAGAACTAACTATAAGAAGCAATGGGTCTATATAGATTTCAGAGTGATAAAAACCTGGATTCAATATCTGGTTTCCAATTAAAAGTTGGAAAAATCCTTTCTTGTTAAGAACGATTTATTAACCATAGTAGTAGAATGAAATTTCAGAGAAGGTTCATAAAAACATCTAAGATCGAAGGTAAGAAAAAATAACCTGTTTTTCCGAAACAGTGCCTTAAAGCCGCATAGTGGAGTCATTTTTCGGATAATTCCTCCATCTAATGGTCTATTATCTTAAATGTTAGTCCATACCTTAAGGTTATTATTTCGTCTACCTAAAATCAAGATCAATTTTGTACTTATATTTAGGGATAGTCGTGGGATAGTACCATTGCAATCTGCCGGTAAAGTTAAAAATCAAAAATGATGATAACACTTTATTAGGTTTGATTTCTAAAATCACTGGTTTGTTCCCACTGTGGGCCAGCCTAGAAATTCACAGAATACCACTTCCCGGATGTATGTGATATTATGCTACTCTCAGCAGGGCTTTTAAAATATAGACAATTTTTTGAAAAGCTTATTCGGTTGCAAAACGGCGAAAACCTCCAATAGACAAATTTGTCTTTCTAAGCAGTGACAGATGGTTCATAACGAGCGTAAAAGTAAAAATGAATGAATACCTCTTTTTGACATTTCCTAAATCTTTTAAATTTATTAACTTTAAGGGTTAGGTTTGATAATATATTTTTACATTTTTTTTTCAATATACCTAACACCTTTCAAATAAATTCGGACTGATGTGCTCTTTCCAGAGGCTTTAAGTCTTGTTGGAATTGCAGCTCCCAACACCCTCTCTTCTTGTCGAACATTGGACTAAAGTTATTTTAGGATTCTTGTGCTGTTTCCACAGACCTTAACTATTGAACTTAGATAGGCTCGAAGAAAAAAATTTGTTTTGTCGTCAGGCCAGTGGCCATTAGAGATTTGAAAACCGTGACATAACTTGATCGGTTAAAATTGCCCTTTTCAAAAAGAAGTAAAATTCTTTGCAAAAACTATCTTAGCATCACCAACTGCTGAGAAGTCGCCAGGTTTTGGTAATTTTTCTCAATCATTACTCGCAACCAAGCAATGTTTAGTTCATTTCGAACTGCCCGATGTCTTCCAGCACTCAGAAGTACAGTAAACCTCTTGTTGCTGATAACCCTTAACTATACAATTGATACAATTTTGGAGAACATTTCTTCCATGATCTCCCAGCATTGTCGTATGCCTATTGAGATCAGTCAAAGAATTGGTGTTTATCGTTTTTCCTTTGAAATCACAGAAATATTGATAGCCACTCTCCACAGACGTACAAAACATTGGTGCCATCTATGCAAATCCAAACGGATGTTAGGTTAGGTTAGGTTAGTGGGCTGACAGTTGATCTTGTTACCGTCACACTTAGATCAATGTAGATCCGTTGTGGTACCCTAGGGTTTGTGGCCCCTTATTGTATTGAAACCTATGATAATCCTGTGTCGATCAAGCTCGTTAAGGGTATAGAAGGGTTACAGCAAGCTTTAGCCTGAAATGTCAGAGGGTATTTCTAAAGTATTGAAATTTCTATCGTCACATAATAGCCTGGCTAGGGAGAGGTATACGCCTTCTCGTGGGGTATTCCTTTCTCTTACCTCCAATTGAACAATCATTCCCCCCACCATGCCCGTAGGAGCATGTGGCTCCTTGCAACGTCTGGTAGATGAGTTTGAAAAGTCAGGTGTATATGTTCGTTTGTTTGGTCGCTAGTTCAGTCGAAGAGGCTGTTTCCATACCAAAGAGTGGCCCCATCGACCCACTGATGCTCGTGTTCAACGTAGGAATGGCAACCGCAGGTGTATAGGCGAGGTGCCCATTCTCCGTTGGTGCTGCTCTCACAAGGAACACGTGCATCGTTGTCGTTTTCGTTCGTACTATACTGTCGTACTGTAGTTGAAAGGCGGTTTTCATAGATAAGGAATTCTCAAGCCATTTGGTATCATTAACGAATTTTAACATGTCAGAGAGCTCCTCTAAGTCGCTGAAGAAGTGTCTCCCTAGATGTCTGTTTCTTAAATGATATAGCGCAGGGCAGTGACGCAGGTAGTGAGGAGTGTTCTCATGTATCTCATCGTCACCGCATCCTCTGCATAAGTCGTCCACATATTGAATTTCATCTTTTTCTTGTGGTAACCGAGTTGGTTGTGACCTGCGATGATGCTCACGAGAAGAGAAAGAGACTTTTTATTCAGTTGGATGATAACATCGGTCTTTTGTTTACTGAAACTAGGCCATAATTTTCTGGTTGTAAGACAGGAATCGAGAGAGTTCCATCTCTTGTTTGCTAAGGCTAGAATTTTACTCTTGATTACCTGTTTAAGATTACAGGGTGGGACTTGAACTGGTTGTGTCTGCTTGATTAGGATCAAGTGTTGACCCTATTCTTGCCAGCTCGTCAGCGCTTTCATTTCCTAGGACACCACTGTGACCAGGAACCCAGCAGAGTCTAATGTTATGCTGTATACTAAGAACCCTAAGCTCTTCGCGACAGCAAGTTACAAGCTTCGATTTGATTTCAATGGCAGAAATCGCTTTTATTGCCGCTTGGCTATCAATGAAAAAGGTGATATCAGCTTGTGGTATTGCCATCATTGAGACTTGTCTAGCTGCTTTCGTCACTGCCAGGACCTCAGCTTGAAAGACACTGCTGTAATCAAGAAGTCTGAATGAGCTGGATAGTCCAAGGGTTTCTGAAAAGAATCCTGCACCAACACCAGTTTCCATCTTCGAACCGTCGGTATATATCGATATCATCGATAAAAGGATGTTATAGTAGAGTTTTAGACAAACGAATATCGTTTTACTTAATTGAAAAGGGTAATCGTAATACGTAATAAGGACCCAGGTAATAATTTTAAGTGGTAAGATTACAGTGTACACAATCCTGATAAAATAAATAAACATACTCGTAGATACCACATACGAAAGATCGACAAAACCTTATTTTTCAGCAAATAAAATGGGTTTCTCGTTGCCAAAAATGCTTCTTAGCAAGTTTTTGCTTGCTTGAAAAATATGAAAAATAACAAATAATTTTTAAGCAAATATTATTATTAACGGCTCCAACACGCTCAAAGTCAATTCAATGCAACTTATACAAAAAGCTAGTGAACACAAAAACAAAACAAAAAAAAAAACAAACAATAAGTCAACCTTGACGTTGTGATAACACAGCTTTTAACACTTTATCACTTTTTCGATATCTTTCATAAAATATGATTTATCATCGATACTTATACTTATTAAGTGAAATCGGGTATTTTAAGCATTTTCGAAACTCAATCAAGTTTCTACTAACAAATATTTGCATTTAAATTTATCGAAAAAGCGCGTGCTTTCGGCCTCTATTGACATAGCCCCATTCAATGAATTTAACCATTTAACTCGTATACAGTTTTTTGTTTTATTATTTGTTAATGCAAACTTGTGATTGATGAGCAAGCAGTAATTCTACAAAAAATTAGCAACTTTGAACTGAGGTGAATGTCATTGCACTTAAAACAACATTTTCAAAACTTGCATGCGCCTAAGATAAGGTTAATTTATTTATTTATTTATTCAAAGGCCGGTGGAGGGTAGGTTGGCGTTTGCTGAAGACGACACGATAAGGGTAATTTACATTTCTCTGTGATGACTTTGGTTGCGGTTACTTGGCAAACACATACTAATATCATCGGTCCTGGCATGCAAAGCCAATAATATAATTATTTGCACGCCTTTTGCCATTGCAATAATGTCGTACATGGTCTTTTATTGTAAGGACTTTGCCGTACAAACTTTTGCTGTTCTTGTTGGTGTTGTTGTTGTTTCCTTGAACTTTTGCCGGGTGAAATTTAATGGTGCACTAGAGGTATCAGAGGTATGTAAGGGTGGCTGGTTGCATTTGGGTATATTTAAGCACGATACCGTGTTATTTATTGACGTTCCAAACGACATTACAGAAGAACTTGCAGTACTATGGTTCAATGCATGCACATGTATGTTGTTGTCGAGTTAACCTCTTAAAGTTTTCAACTCACAATGGTTATGAATAAAAATATTGTTAAATGCGTTTAAATACTTTAATAATTGTTAATTTACCCTATCAACCTTGAATTATATAATCTAACATAACTTATTTACATAACTGTTTTATGATACGATCCTTCACTTATATAAAGTATAGATGGTTAGCGATTGCAATAAAACATGTAAAATTTCAGTCATTGTTGAATTGACCTCCTCTTAGTAAACATGTGAATAAAGAGTATTAAAAATAAAGGTGTCATTTTTCGTCTAAACATATTGGTCCATACTCGTCGGATTATAAGAAGTTATAGGGAAGTACAGTCCATTTAAAAATAATATTGTTCGGGTTATTTTGAGTTAACTAATTAAATAAAAACATTGATCGGCAAATTAGTTCGAAAGACAATTCGTAATTCGGGGTTTAAAATCGTTTGCACTTGTGCTCTTTAACGGGACATTTTTATGAGCATCGGGTCGGGTGAAGAGACAAACAAAAAATATTCTGTTCTATCGTTTGGTGCCTGCATATATTGTGGTGGCAATCGTTTATGGTGAACTATTTTAATTTGCAACAAGTGTTCTTGTCTTGGAAGATTGCTGAAGAGACTCCTATGCTGTGGTGCTGCTGTAGCTGTGCTGCTGCCCTCCCATACACTCTATTGGAAATCAGACATTGCCGTTACACATTGTTAAGTATTTTTAGAGCCAGGTAAATTTATTTATTAAAAACAAAAATAAATAAACTACGATACATATATACAA
Source organism: Philhelius festivus (assembly GCA_963931855.1). Taxonomy (NCBI): domain Eukaryota; kingdom Metazoa; phylum Arthropoda; class Insecta; order Diptera; family Syrphidae; genus Philhelius; species Philhelius festivus. The sequence goes on along the minus strand of OZ007555.1, from coordinate 4,120,344 downwards.
TATACATATATAAGATCATTTATGTCACATTATACGATGTCGTTAGAGGAACTGAAAAGAAAAAGGGCTATAATTAAAGGGCAATTAACACGTGGTTGCAATTTTATATTTGAGGCACCGACAGATGATCCATGCTTTAAAGAGCTTATAGAGGAAAGGGTAGAAAAGCTGGGGGAGCATTTTAAAGAATTTAATGATGTCCAATTTTGGATAGAGAGCCTAATTACTAATGAGGATGAACTCAAGGCAGAGAGTGAAGGACAAAGGGTAGATATTGAGCAAAAATATTATTCAGCTAGGGCGAAGGGACGTTTCCTGCTTAAGGGGTTTACAGAGAATGGAAAATCAAATACAAGTACTGAAGCAAATGTTCAGGAAAGCTCGATTGATAAAATAAACTCCGCACTTGGTGTTTTAATCGACCAACAAGCTATTCTCGGGGAATTGGTTTCACGTTCCGCTCAATCAGCACTACAATTTTCTCCGCAAACTATACCAACTCCTTCAAATACGGTCAACTCACAATCAGACATACATTCAAATCAGATAAGTCCGGATATAAAGCTTTCTCCTATAAAACTGCCAACTTTCGACGGCAAATTTAAAAACTGGCCTAGTTTTAATGATATGTATGTATCACTTATTCATAATAATCCCAAGCTAACCAAAACACAAAAATTTTATTATTTAAAAAGTTCTTTGTCTCATGAGCCAGCAGCGGTAATAAATAGCTTTGATATTACTGAAGCAAATTATACACCAGCTTATGATCAGCTAGTGGCAACGTATAACAAAGAAAATCTTATCATTGAAGAACATTTGAAAATTATAATGGATCAACCAGTTATTAGCCATGTTTCTGAGGATGGACTTAGGGTTTTGAAGTCATCAGTTAGTGATTCAGTGGCGGCTTTAAAAGCTTTGAAAATACCAACGGATCAATGGGATTGTTGGTTGGTATATGTTGTTTGTTCCAAATTAGACAGATCTTCTCATCAATTGTGGCGTCGAGAAATCGCTACAAAGAATAAACCCACGTTTCAGGAGTTACTTGAATTCATTGATAGGAGAATTTATGAAGTATGTACATCATCGTCACCGAATTTGCAGAGACATTCTGGGCAGAGGTCTAATTTAACAAACAAGGCTAGGTGTTCAGTAATATCTTCATCTGCTTGCGTTTTTTGTCATGAAAACCATCAACTTGCAAAGTGTTCAGGGTTCGGGAAACTTAGCGTTAATAGAAAACGGGATTTCGTTGCTGAAAATAAACTTTGTTTCAACTGTTTAAAAAAAGGACACCTTAGCAAATTCTGTAGATCGTTTTTGTGTCAGATTTGCAACAGGAAACATCATACGATACTTCATGAAAATTATTCTGCTAATGAAAGTTCAGGGTCAGCTTCGAAAATCGAAACGAAAACAGTTGCAGGAGAAGGGTCATCATCATCCAATGACAAGGGAATGAGTGTTTTAACAACAATACAGAACTGCATTTCGTTTGCATCTATATTACCAACTGCACTGGTTTATGTTGCGGACTCCTATGGTTGTTGGCAGAGATGCAGAGTATTGTTGGATTCGGGTTCTCAAGTCTCTCTTATCACAGAGGCTTGCGCTCAAAGATTAAAACTGCCTCGTACACAAGCTCGTATTGCAATTAATGGAGTGGGCACAGATGTTTCCAGTTATACAAAAGGTGCGGTTAGTCTTCGAATAAGATCTCGAAAACACAATGAAGAACTCAAAGTTGCAGCTTACGTCTTAAGGGAAATTGTCTCAAACCTGTCTTCGAGTACAATTGGACATGATTGCAAACAGATGATTCAAGGGCTGGAATTGGCGGATCCTTCATTTGAGACAGCGGGAAAAATTGACATACTTCTCGGGTGCGATGTTTTCTTTCGAATTATGGGCAAGCAAAAAATAGAATCAGTTAGTAGATCGTCTATAGCGCTGGAAACGATCTTTGGGTGGGTGATTTCGGGCAATATAGAAGTTGACTCAAAGAATAAGGGAAGCGAAAGAATGTTTATTTTGACAACTCATGTGGATATCAATGAGACGATTAAGAAGTTTTGGGAGGTTGAAACCATAAAGGACACTAAGATGTGTACTGAGGAAGAGCAAAGTTGCGAGGACCATTTTGTAAAAACTCACAGGCGTTTATCTAATGGACGGTACGTGGTAAGATTGCCTTTTAAAACAAATATGGAATGTCTTGGGAATTCGAAAAATATGGCATCTCGCAGATTTGGTATGTTGGAAAGGCGATTCGAGCATAATGCCTCATTGAGGGAAGAGTATTCAAGTTTCATCAAGGAATACCTTTCACTTGGTCATATGGCAGAGATTGATAAAAGGGACAGAGAATTAAGTGAGAACAAAACATTTTACATGCCACATCATGCAGTGTTTAAGTTAGATAGCACAACTACTAAACTCAGAGTGGTATTTGATGCATCTGCTGTAAGTACATCTGGGCAATCCCTCAATAGCCTTCTTCTCAACGGCCCAAAAATACAAGCGGATCTTTTCGAGATTCTGAGTAGGTTTCGAACGCATCGTATTGGTTATACAGCAGATATAGCCAAGATGTATCGACAGGTGCTGATTCATCCTGATGACGCAAATTTTCAACGAATTTTTTGGAGACAATCTAAGCAAGAGCAGCTAAGGGAATACAAGCTTAAAACCGTCACATATGGAACGACCTCTGCACCATTTTTAGCTATAAGGTGTTTGAAACAGCTAGCATTAGACGAAATGGGTCGGCATCCTCTTGGGGCAGATAATCTTTTGAAAAACTTTTATGTAGACGATTTTATGGGAGGATGTGATACGGTTGAAGAGGCAGTGAAAATCAAAAATGATTTATGCGAAATACTTACAAAGGGTGGGTTCGACCTTCGAAAGTGGTCATCTAATTCTGCCGAGTTTTTAGCGCATATTCCCACCAATAGCTTGGAAAAGTTGACTTTAAGTCTGTCTGAAGATAAAGCAGTTAAAACTCTTGGTCTGTACTGGAGTTCCGTTGGAGATTTCTTTTTCTTTAAGGTGTCATTGGGTGAGCTTGAAAAGGTTACAAAAAGGGCTGTTCTCTCTGAAATTTCAAAAATATTCGATCCGTTTGGATGGATTAGTCCTTCAATAATCACAGCAAAGGTTATCATTCAAGATATGTGGATTTCTGGGGTATCCTGGGATGATGAACTTCCATCCTCGATCTTGCAAAAATGGTTGAACTTACGACAGAATTTGAAATGTTTGGAAAATATTACTATTCCTCGATGGATAAGAACGGAAAATGCATCAGGGCAACAAAGGGTACTTCACGGGTTTTCAGACGCGTCAGAACGAGCATACGCAGCATGTCTTTATATGTCTGTATATACTGAGGGCAATTGGCATACGTCTCTTCTTGCATCGAAAACGAAAGTTGCACCGGTTAATCGCATCAGCATACCTAAATTGGAACTTTGCGGGGCTTACCTCTTAGCGAAGCTGATGGAAGCAGTTAAGAAAAGTATGGGTTTATTTTATATTCCTTGTTATGCATGGACCGATTCACAGGTGGTTTTGGCTTGGTTATCTCAACATCCTAGTAAATGGAAAACTTTCGTAGGGAATCGAACATCAGAGATTCTGGAAATTATTCCAAGAAGTCAATGGAGACATGTAACATCAAAAGTCAATCCTGCGGATTGTGCATCAAGGGGACTTCAACCAAACCAATTACCTACATTCGATTTGTGGTGGAAAGGGCCTGAGTTTTTGAGAGATGACTATACACTGAAGACGATACTATACTGTGAGATTCCTGAGACTGATCTTGAAAAGCGAAACTGCACTGTAGCTGCTGTAGAAGTGCCTGTCCAAAATTCGTTCCTACTTCGTTTTTCTTCACTCACTAAGCTCAACCGTATATCAGCCTGGTGTCGAAGATTTATAAACAATGCTAAAACGGAGAAAGGTAATAGAGTATACGGTCTACTTTCAGTAAGGGAACTGGAAGCCGAGTTAATTTTCTGGATAAAAGATACTCAAAGTCAAGCTTTTTCATTGGAATTACAACGTCTTAGACAATCAAGGGCTATAAGAAGGGATAGTCATTTGAAATCGCTTAACCCTTTTATTGGGAACGATGGCTTACTAAGGGTGGGCGGTAGAATTGAAAAGGGAACATTTTGTTATGATCAGAAACATCCACCAATTCTCTCAAAAGAATCACATTTGACATCGTTGATTATAGACTACTACCATCATAAATATCTACATGCAGGACCTCAACTTATGCTTGGGGTTCTAAGACAACATTATTGGATACTGAATTTAAAGAGAATTGTAAACAAGTTCATACGAACGTGTGTTAGATGTCAGAGATATAGGGCGCGACCATTAGATCAACAAATGGGAAACATACCCGCAGTGCGATTTGAAATGTCTAAACCATTTACCAACACAGGAATCGACTACGCAGGGCCACTAAGCATTCAATCTCGAAAGGGTCGAGGAGCACAACATACCAAATGTTACGTAGCTTTATTCATTTGCTTGTCTACACGAGCGATTCATTTAGAACTCGTCTCAGATTTGACCTCGGCTGCTGCAATTGCTGCCTTAAAAAGGTTTCTAGCACGAAGGGGAGCAGTCAAGAAAATACTAAGCGACAATGGGTTAAATTTTGTTGGAGCATCTCGGGAGCTGAAAGGGCTTTACAATTTATTAAAAACGTCAGAAAATGTTCAAAATTACCTGCTTGAAGAAAAAATATCTTGGGAATTTATACCTTCTCACGCACCTCACTTTGGAGGTATTTGGGAGGCGGGTGTCAAATCCACTAAGTATCATTTACGCCGTGTAGTGGGGCAAACATCTTTGACGTTTGAAGAGCTAAGCACTTTGCTTTGCCAAATAGAGATTTGTCTAAATTCTCGCCCTTTAGCTTCTTTAACAAATGATACCTTAGAACCATTAACTCCAAATTTGATTCTTACAGGTGGTCCAACTATGACTCTACCTGAAGAAAACCTGACAAATGCGAAGGAAAACACACTGTCTCGTTGGCAGTATACTCAGCGTCTTCAGCAAGAATTTTGGCGAAGATGGCAACGCGAATACGTTCACCAACTGCAGCAAAGGTCAAAGTGGACCCTAAAAAAGCGAAACATGGAGTTAAATGATCTGGTCCTAGTTGTAGATAACAATCTTCCACCCGGAAAATGGCTCATGGGTCGAGTTATTAAGCTTTTTCCTGGTGCTGATGATCTCGTTCGAGTCGTCGAAATAAGAACAAAGTCAGGCGTACTGAGACGTGACATCACCAAATTGGCATTACTCCTACCTAACGAAGATTGATGGATGATATGTCCCATATTTCATCATAGTATTCATTTAATTTCTTATTGTTTTTGTTTAAATTATAAAGCTAATGTAAAATCATGAACTGAATTTAAAATTTGAATTAATTTATGTACCTAATTTTAATTAATTTTTTCTTCACATGTTCTTAATTTTGTATCAACTTATATGTATTTTTCTAAATTGGAATTTAAAGTTTATTTAAAAAATCATTTTTTAAGGTGGGCGGAGTGTTAAATGCGTTTAAATACTTTAATAATTGTTAATTTACCCTATCAACCTTGAATTATATAATCTAACATAACTTATTTACATAACTGTTTTATGATACGATCCTTCACTTATATAAAGTATAGATGGTTAGCGATTGCAATAAAACATGTAAAATTTCAGTCATTGTTGAATTGACCTCCTCTTAGTAAACATGTGAATAAAGAGTATTAAAAATAAAGGTGTCATTTTTCGTCTAAACAAATATAAACTTTTTATTTTTGGCGAATCATTTTCGAATACCAATCTTTAAATTGACGTCATCATGTTTTGTGTGAACGACATTCGCCACTTAATAAAATGTCAGTCTTTTGAATATTTTAAAATAAATTTTATGGACAAAAAAAAAACGTGTAACAAATGCCGTCAGTTAAGACGCAACTTCAATTCTGTGCTTTTGAATACTAAGTTATAAAGTTTTTTAAAATCAAATAAATTGATTTTTAATTTACTTTATAGAAGCGTCTGACATACATTTATTCTTTTTGGTACGTAAGCAAAATCATTAAAATTTTGATTTCCATAAAACTTTTCTGTTTGCGTCTGGCACAGATTTGGTGTTTTAAAAATGCTTGAATTAAAATAGTTTTTATTTAAGAAACAAAATATCATAACCTAAATTCGAGAAATAAAATCTGTTTGAACATTTTTAAACAAGCCTGAAAACATTTATATGACCTGTAAACCCTAATATAAATTCTAAGAAAATCTACAAACCGAAGTAAAAATTGTGCTTATTTTGTAATGGCAGATTTTTTCCTTTTGGCCAATTTAAAAATATGTAATTTTTAAGAATAAAATCATTTGTTTTTTGAAAATGTGTGGGCCATTGGTTTTCGCAATAAAATATCATTAAAAATTATTTAAAAACAACACTCGCATACAGATGTGATAAAGGGAGTTATCCGTACTCCCACCAAAAATGTCGTTTATTGGATTTTATCTTGCAAGCATTCTAAGAAAAAGTTAAAAATAAAGCCTCAGTGGCACTCTTCTTTCATGCAAAAAGCCATTGGGAATAAGTGGGGGCTCCATCACCGCATTACTCATTGGCTGTATTGTGGACAACTGTAGACAAAAACACTAATGGCTTAATACTAAGCAAGGTCCAACGGTCAGCATGTCTGTGCATGGGCGAAGCACTTCGTACGACTCCCTCCGTTTCACTGGACATTCTGTTTCAATTAACACCTCTCGATATATTTGGAAAAACTTCGGCTGAAAACACAGCTATTCGTCTAGAGTCTCTTCGCAGTGGATCATTAATAAAATTGGCCATTCTATCATTTTAAACTCATTGGGTTCACTTTCAAGAAGCAACGATTACACCATTTCTCAGATTCATTTTGATAATAACTTTCAGGGAAATCTGGAAGGACATAGCATTTCTGGAAGATGAGTTGATCTAATTTTATACCAATGGATCAAAAACTAATAACGGGGTTGGAGGAGGCGATTAAAGAAGTCCTGTCTTTGTTAAAAAATATCTGATATCAATTAAATATATCCACATCTTCCCGGACTGCCAAGTAGCCATTAAATCTCATGATTCTGTCTCTACCAGCTCAATAACAGCCCTTAACTATACATAGATCGTCTCTGATGGAGATGGCACAGCAGTTTAACATTCACCTCTACTAAGTGCCGAGCCACAATAAAATTTCAGGAAATTGTAAATCTGACGAACTCACCATCGCTACGTTTAAACTTATGCTAATACAAGATGCTATACAGAGAACAATCCTTAAATAAAATAATGTCACCACGTGCTTGGCAATAGAATAGATTTGGCCAATTCTGAATCTGAAGCGCTCCAAATCACACATAAGATCTGCAACTAGTGTTACAATAGGACATTGTTTGATAGGCAAGCACCAATCGTGGCTTGGAATTTATTCTAGGGATTTCTGGCAGAAGGAGGAATTCTATGGGAGATTTGTACTACAATGATCTAAATTATCTGGCAAATATACTCGTAGATCTAAGCAGACGTCCTCGCTTCAAAAGGAGCTCCAATTGGTTTTAACGATTAAAGAGAAAGTCTCCAATATTCAATGGACCAACTAAGAACTAAATTCTTTACTTAAATTTAAATTAAAAATTACCTAGTACCCTTTCCACAAGAAAGGAGATGCTCTGAGGTGTGCCAATTACAGAGGTATAAGTCTCCTCATCGTCACATACAAAATCCTGTCGTCTGTACTGTGTGAGCGCCTAAAACCATTTGTCAACGAGCTGATTGGCCCCTATCAGTGTGGTTTTAGGCCCGGCAAATCTACCCTGGATCAGATGTTCACACTTCGACAGATTTTGGAAAAAACCCAGGAGTTCCAAATCGATACACACCACCTTTTCATCGATTTCAAAGTAGCGTATAATAGCGTGGATAGAGAACACCTATTTAGAGTCATCTCGGAATCCCTGCCAAGCTCGTCCGCTTATGCAGGATGACGATGGAGAAATCTCGCTGCTCCGTCAAGGTCGGTAAGAACACCACCGAACCCTTTGATGTCGATAAAGGTCTGAGGCAAGGCGACGCGCTATCATGAAACCTATTTAACATCGCTCTTGAAGCAATTGTACGAAACTCAAACGCCAACAATAGAGGTACAATTTTTCAAAAGTCAGTTCAACTGCTTGCTTATGCGGATGATATTGATTTAATTGGGAGGACGAAGCGAGCTGTTACCGGTGCGTTAGCAAGTATTGAACTGGAGGCGGCGAAAATGGATTTGGCTGTTAATCAGTACAAGACGAAGTATATGCTATCATCGAAAAAGGAATCTCAACATCGTCGACTCGGGCAAAACGTCACGATGGATAGGTATAACTTCGAAGTCGTCAAAGACTTTGTCTACCTGGGCTCCACTATAACATCGCAAAACGACATCAGTGCAGAGATCAAGCGAAGAATTACTCTTGCCAACCGCTGTTTCTTCGGGCTAAGAAGGCATTTGAGTAATAAAGCCCTATCTCAAAGAACCAAGGAGACCTTGTATAAGACCCTCACCATCCCGGACCTGCTGTATGCGGCAGAAGCATGAACACTGTCTAAAACGGATGAAAATCTACTTGGGTGCTTTGAAAGAAAAGTTCTTCGTTTGATCTTCGGTCCAGTCTGTATCGATGGAGTATCGAGGAGAAGGTTCAACAACGAGCTGTACGGGCTTTACAGCGACGTTGACCTAGTCAAGAGTTGAAAATGCAACGGCTGAGATGAATGGGACACGTGGAACGTATGGACAACGACGCACCAGCCCGTCGAGCGCAGCAGAGGAAGACCCCACCTCAGTGGGGCGCACAAGTGGAGAGCGACCTCAACCAACTTGGAGTGCGTAACTGGAGGCAGCTAGCTAGGGACCGAGCTAGCTGGAGGGGCTTGTTGGTTGAGGCCGTAGTCCACCCTGGACTGTGAGCGACATCTAAAGTAAAGTAAGTAAGTACAATGACTAATGCCATCGAAAAAAACTCTGTGACCCGCATCTTAAAATACTGCATAGTGTAATGATGAAAAGTGGTGCAAAAAGCCACCATTATGAATGGTTATTCAGTTTCTAATAATAACAGGACAAAAAATACAGAAATGAAAAGTTTTTCGGTTCTCCAACTCTCAACATAAAACCTACTTTAAAATAATAAAACAAAAAAAATAATAAAAGAAAATCAATTCCAAAAACATGGTCCAGATTCATTTTCATTCTTATTCTGATGACCTCGTCCCAAAACCACCACCATACCATTTATAGCAATTTGTTTCATTCACCTAAACACTGGATTCTCTGTGTTTTCTTTGTTGGAGAACCTTCTTCTTCTCAAAATGAGTTCGGATTTTCTCTGATTTTATTGGCAGACCAGTTGAATTTTTGTCTTTAACAAAAAACAAAAAAAAAACATCACCCTGTACCCTGGCATAGCCATAGTGTCACCTGGCTCTAAGCCAAAACTACATCACAAATGAGTATCGTCCATTCATCATTATGGACCAAACTAAAAGTCCAATTTTGGACTTGAAAAACAAAACCAATAGTTTGCATTTGAATAAAATTCATATAACAAGGAAGGATGGAACTACATAAATATATTTTTTTTTTTTTTGGTAAGATACAAACTGTTTTTTAATAAAATTTCTTCCTTTACGCTCTCACTGGTTGAGTTCTGTTGTTTGGTGTTTGCTTTGAGGCAATGTATCACTTTTAGTGTTTCCAAATGGTCATTAATCTGTCCCAGATTTAGAGTTGGAATGTGCGGTAGTTGCAGAAATAGTTTGCAGTGTTTTTGTGTTTCTTCGTAAAAAAAAAAGAAACAAAACATTTTGTATTTGCCATATGAAAATAAGACATAAATTCATTTGTGGTTTTTCAGTTTTTGAATAAATCTTTGAGAAATATTATCTTTGATCCTTTTCCTGAACTCTGATTCCATGATAGCAAATATTGATTATTTTGCGGCTGAACAAAAAATTTAAAAATAAATTTGATGCACATAGAGAACCAAAGAAAAATTACATAATTACAGGTCCAATCTTCCGATTTTCGAAAACCAAAAATTGGGCAAAAATAAGTGAGTCAATTCACTCAAGAAATGTTTTTTTTTTTAAGCAAATTGAAAATTTGGAGGTAAACAAAGATTTTAAACTATTTCACCGTGATGTACCTACTCCTACAATCTTTGCTTTCTCACTTGAAAAGTTATTCTACTATTTTTACCAGAAACCTTTGTTTTTTCTCAAAGTTAAAAAAGTCTCTTCAAAAAAACGATGAACTTCATAAAGTTGATGATGGTGTCAATTGTGCCTGTCATTTTATTTATGAGCTCTTAGGCACTTGCATAAGTGACAAGTTTAAAAATAGAACGTCAGCGCGCCTCTAGCATTTTTTTTTTATTTTTACAAATTCTATTGTTTTATATAAGAGTCGAAAAAAGTACCTACGCATTTGTTTTGAAAACGAAACTCACATGTCCTTTGAAAAAAAAAAAAAAAAGAAATTCATATAATGAAGGTTATATCTTTTATAGAAAGAACTGCGTATACAGCTTCAAGCAAATTGAAAACAAAATAAAAATCTCAATCCCCTTTAATAATTCCCTTTCACACTTCAAATCAAGAAAAAAAAAAAAACTATGCAAACGACACACACAATTATTATGGAAGCAATTACATTTTTATTCCTTTCAATTGTCCCACAAACAATAGAAACCCACTTTACAAACAAAAAAAAATTAATAACCAACATTGCACTCGCACCCTATAATATCACTTCTCTCTCACTCTATGTTCATTGAAAAAAAAACTCACATACCACTTCCATTTGTCGTTGTGTTCATTCATCCATACACCAATACTTAGGCGAAACTACTGAAAAATCATTTTAGTCCTGAAACGTTCGTTGCCCACTTAAAATACGTACAACCTACGATTTTTAACGAGAATGTCCTTAAATATATCATTGTTCGTATAACTGTATATATATTTTTTACCAGCAAGTGGCTACGTCCTCGCAGTCGTCGTGCTGACTTTCATGCAACAATAGAACCACAGATATATGATAACGAGTACGACCCAAATATACATGATTTTTTTTTTCTATTATTACGTTATTCGCCTTGCATATTCGCCGTGATTCGCCTTCTTTCATCATTTTACTTTATCCTTTTAAACACTCCAAGTCGCTTGATGGAGATCTTGTTTTTTTGTTTATTTCTGTTTTCTTTAAAATCAGTTTTTTTTTTTGTTAGTTTTGTGCAAGCAATTTAATTTCAACAAAAATATTTTTTTTTATTTTCAGTTTCAATATCATTTGCAATTTTAAGGAAGAAATTTTATGACTTCGCGTTTGAAATTTTCGAAATTTTTTTAAGTAAGATTGCATTTCGCATTTCTCGCAGTTTCGATTTTTAGTTCCGAAACAAATTCACTTATTCTCATTTTCCTTTTGGTGTCTTTTTTGTATTAAAATTTTTATTTGCGAAACAATTTTTAACTTTGCAAACCTTTTTGGCATGATTTTCTTAAGTATTGAGTGAATGTACCGGTTTTCGTTTAGTAAGATTTTGTTTCGCAAAAATTTTAATTTAAGATATTTGCTTTTATCTTACTAAAATAATTTTCTTTTCGTATTTCTTATATTGATTATTTTCAAATTGCAATTTAAGTTTATACCTACATTTTTTTCATTTCGCAAAAATATAATTTCGATTTCCTCTTGCGAATCAATGCCTTTTGATAGAAATTCATTCTAACAATTTCTGTAGAAACTGCATATACGAAGAAGAGGAGGAATCGATGCCTCACGTTCTCCCAAAGACGTAGACTCCATCTATTTTTATTAAAATGATCTTAGCGATCTGGCAAATAAGGAGCTCCATTGGGTTTTACCATTAGGGAGCAAGTCTCTAAGTTTCAATGTGGTTTCACAATCGACCAACTCATAGTCTAAAATAATAAATAAAATAATTTTGCGAGATTGCGAAGACAAGCATTTATTGACCCAATAATCACTAATCGAGCTAAAATATTCCTCGAATAAAACTTTGCAAATATAAATTTGCCAAGGAATCAAAATAACCAGAAAAAATATTATAAATAAATGAATTGCGGAAAAGTGCAGAGGTTGCGAAATAATAAGTTTGCAAAACTTAATCATGCAACAAATTAAAAAAAAAATGAAAACAGAATAAGAATTACATACTGCAAGGCAGACTATTTTTTTTTTATAAATAAATTGCGAAACGAACGAAGAACGAAAATGATATGATTTTGTTTTTTAATGAATTCAACCTCAATATAGTGACACGGAGTGTATTTTTAACTTTAACTTTATTTTTATTTTATTTTCTTAGAATGCATGCATATTTGGAATTTCTTTCAGAAATTTTATTCAGCTGAAAAGAAATTCAAAATAAGTAAAGAAGAAATTCATATCAAAAAGGGAGATACGTTCAGGACTACAAAGCAAAGAGTCCTTTATTCCAAAGGGCCAAAGTTTAACCCGATTAAATTAGTCATGTCTTCGTTTTTGATTTTTTTTTCCATAACCAAACGACGACCGACAATATGACGCACAAACATTGCAACCCACAAAAGAAGAGGCAAAAGCAGAAGCTTGGGAATTTTTCAAAGGCAATCATGATGCTCGAGGATATTATATATCCTTGCAACTGGTAATTTGCCAAAAAAAAATTGTTGTTGCCATTCGGCATTTGTTCTCCCTCCTACGCTGTCTTCTATCTATCTACGAGTATCTATCATTTTGTGTATGCTATGCTCTCACTTCGTCCTTTTTTACATGAAGTTTTGTAATTTATGCTTTTAAATATAGAGAAACAGGATTTTTGTTGGCAAACATCCAGGAAACAGGACTAAGCTCCATATATAGGTATTGCATCAGTGAATGAGCGAGTGAGAGTTGGAGGAGTTGGTATAAATGAAAAACTGGGTTAGCCTGTTAACCCACTAGTTGAGTACAGTTAGAAGTTTTAGCATGTTTCTCATTTTCGTCGTTTTGTATATCTTGTTGAAAATAAAAAAAAACGGAAGGAAAATACTTGAACTTCCGAGAAGAAGCAAGCATTTCAAAGTTTGAGCTTGAGGAATGTTTTATGGGTGCACACTGCACTGCACAAACATGTACGTATACATATGTATTCCTTTTTATGAAGGGTTAGACTTTTATAGATCCGAGTAGATAGACAAAGAGAAAATAGGATGATGTTAACAGGATTCCCTTATACAAAAATTGTTTTTTTTTTTTGTACTAAAGGAAAGTAAAATATTTAGGAAGTCTTATAGATAATTTCTTTGCTGAGCTTAGGAGGGCAATTTTAATGTAATATGTTCCAAGGCAAAGATGGATAAGGAATGTGATTTAGAAATTTCATCCCCTCGATTAGTTATTTCACAAATCTGTTATAATGAGCTTAGTTTTATAATTTGCAAAAAGTAATGCAAACGCTGTCAATTAGTCATTAAAAAAGGACCTATAAAGCCGATAACTGATTTAAAAGATTGTTCTTAGAAGTCAAAAACTTTTCAAGACCCCTTATTACCCCTCTAAAGATTAAAACAAGAAAAAGAAAAAAATCGAACTGGGTTAACTTCTACTGAAAAGCTGAATATTATCAAATATAAGGCGGGAACCCATCGAGTTCTTCTTCGACAAAAAATGAGTGCCGCTCATCTATATAATTATGAAAACTAAAAATCAGCCTGGGAGAAGAACCTAATCTGTGAAATAGAAAACAGCCGAGAGCGAGGTCCGCACCAGGCGCGGAAGTTCTACCAATCCGTCCGAAACATGACGCAGTACACACCACGCTGCACATACTGCAAGGACGAAGAAGGAAATCTGATCACCGATCCTGAAAGCATACTGGAGCGATGGGAAGTGTACTTTGATGAATTGCTAAATGGTCAGCTCACTGCTTCAAGAAGAACACCCTATGTTGCCGCCACCAAGCATAGAAGAGGTTGAGAAGGCTATAGGCCCGCTTAAACAGACAAACCCCCGGGAGCCGATGGCATACCAGCCGAATTATTCCATCACGGCGGGCCAGCCTTACGTCAAGCAATTCATGATATTATAGTATAGGTATGGGAGCAGGAAGAAATGCCAGAAGACTGGCGAAAAGGTTTAATATGCCCCATACATAAGAAGGGAGTTGTCACAACGTGCAGCAATTATAGAGGTATCACGTTGTTGAGTACCGCCTATAAGATACTCTCCCCTATCCTACAAGACCGGATAACCCCATACGCTAAAACCGTCATCGGACAATATCAGTGTGGTTTCATTCCAGGCAAATCAACAACTGATCAGATCTTTAAACTTAGGCAGGCGATGGAAAAATGTCTAGAATTTAACATTCCAACATACCATCTGTTTATAGACTTTAAGGCCGCCTATGATAGCATAGCCAGAGTAGAACTCTACAAAGCCATGAGAGAATTCGGCATCCCAAATAAATTGACACGACTATGTAGGTTGACCATGACCAACGTAACAAGCCAAGTAAAAATAGCCGGATTGCTATCCAGACCAATCAACATCTTTAATGGACTCCGACAAGGGGACGGTTTGGCCTGCCTCCTTTTCAACCTGGCGTTGGAGAAAGCAATCCGTGACTCTGGCACGGCAACAAGAGGGACTATCGTCAACAGGTCCAGCCAGTTACTGGCTTACGCAGACGATATCGACATCATCGGAAGAACCGAACAAGCTGTACACGATTCCTTCATCCAGATCGAGCAGGCGGCACAAAATCTGGGGCTGCACATTAGTGAAGGTAAAACAAAGTACATGGTGGCGTCGAATGCGAGAGGAACAGTTGGTCAAACAATCAAGGTTGCGGAGCACGAATTTGAAGTGGTGCAATCCTTTAAATACCTTGGGTCAATAGTAGCAGCCGATAACAATATAGAAGAAGAAATACGCGGGCGGCTTCTCAAATCCAACTGAGCCTACTATAGTCTGTCAAAGCTCTTCAAATCCAGAAATCTCACCATAACTTCAAAACTGCTGCTGTACAGGACCATGGTCCTGCCAGTACTCACAGATGGATCCGAGACTTGGGTGCTTAGCAAAAGGCACTCCGACCTCTTAGCTGCGTTCGAGAGAAAAGTCTTAAGGAGAATAATTGTTGGCCCCATATGTGAGGAAGGACGATTCCGGAGACGGTACAATCATATGAATTGTACGCAATCTATCTTGAAGCAGATATCGTGAAAAAAATTAAGCTCGGTAGACTCTGGTGGGCAGGGCACCTAGCTCGCATGAGCGAAGAGGAACCTGCTCGGAAAGTTCTGTGGTACATTCTATGGTAGACGACAGCGTGGTAGACCATGCTTGCGCTGGAGAGATGGCGTAGACCAGGACGCCCGAAGCCTGGGGGTGCGCAACTGGATGGCGTCGGCTAGAGACCGGGATAGGTGGAGAGACTTGTTGAAAGAGGCCAGGACCGGAACCCGGTTCTCGGGCCGATGATGATGATGAATCCCGGCTTTGCTGGACCAATTTAAAGAATAAAAAAGCCGAATCAATGGCTTTAACAGCCGCTTGGCTGTCTGTAAAAGTGATCGTATTCCAGTTTGAATTTAAATCCAGTTTAAGTATTTTTCCCGCTTCTCTTATCGCCTGTACAAAAATGCAGAAATTGGATAGGAAGCGGCATCCGAAAGGGGCAAGCATCTTACAATTCAGAAGTGGCAAGAGCGTTGGAGCTCAGAAAGCAGAGGAAAATGGAAAGCGAGGCTGATCAGGAACGACCGGAAACACGGTGCATCTAGTTACTACGTCACTAGGTTACTCACTGTTATTTCAATACAAGATCGGAAAAACAAACAGTCCAGGAATTCACAAGAATACGATGCAAGCCATAATTTCTTCGCATGTAAAAGATGGGAGTCCCTCTGTCTAGATTTGCATAGATTTACTGAAGCCATCAGCCCAGAGAACATAGTCCAGAAGATGTTACATAGCAGTTCCCTGTTAGTTACGAAGAAAGAAGAAAAAGTCAGCAGGAGTCGATGGTGTATCCAATATTGGACTACGACATCTACCTCAGGAAGCAGTAGACATTTATGCAACACTGTTTAACAACGGACTGAATAATGCATATTTTCCAGGGCGGTGGAAGACAGCTGTGGTTCATCATTATATTGAATTTAGGGAAAGGACAACTAAAATCCGGCGAATCTCCGGTCAATAAGTCTTCTACCGAGTATCAGCAAGGTATTCGAGAAAGTCATTAATAGAGCTCTGTCCAAGTGAGCGGAGGACAATAATATCATACCGGATAATCAGTTCGGTTTTAAGGCGGGACATGACACTATCCAATGGAACAAAACTAAAAGGCAGTGTACTGGTGCTTGTCTGGTTGGATTGGAGAAGTCTTTCGACACTTAATGGTTAGAGGGTCTATATATCTAAAACATGACAACCCCCCTGAAGTAATGTAAAGAGCAGTCCCGGGGGTATGTCAGGCGCCAATAACGGTTTTAGAGAAGTTTTAGTCGGTATGTAGCGAGTCCGACAAACGGGGATGGTCAACGGGTCAACGCCGAGACTTCCTTACGGTGCATCAAGCATTTCTTTTCGCTTTCCCTTAAGATAAAAAAAAATGGCTATACATCAGCTTGAAAGACAATTCGAAAATCAGGTAGACTTTCAAAGATTTAGAAAAAGTTGCCGAACCAACACCGCACTCCATCTTTGAGCCATCAGTAAAAATGATTGTGTCGAAGTCTGTCTTCACAAAGTTATTCTCCCCTTCTTTTCTAGATGGAAGAATAGCCTTAAGATCCTTTCCTTACTGATACCCACAGTGTCGAAAAAATGTCTTCTGGGAACAGGATGTTAATATTGCTGTGTCAGTACGTTTAGTCTTAACGCACAGCAACATCCGTTGGGCAGGATACTAGTGCCCTCTTATAGTGCCAATACTAGCTGATCTTTGATGAGTGCCTGCTAGGACGCAAGTGAACCATGTGATCGGCCGTACCATAGCATTTATCATCAAGAAGAAGAAGATTTAAAATGATTAAAATTTTTGAAATTTGTGAGACACTTTTTCTGCACATACTTTCGACCTATTAATCCTTCAATAGAAAAACATAGAACTCAAATTCAATTAAAAGCAAATTCTTTTGAAATGCATCATTTATAAAATAAAGTAAGTAGGTACTTGAGAACTGAAAAACCTTGACCATAATTTACATAGAAGTTTTCGTGTCGAAAATTGATAATGAAGAATTCGAAAACAAACAATGATTCTTGATTTTATTGCATTTAGAATCTACCCACTCATTTCGACGTTTTATTTTTTCGTGTTTTTAAGTCCCACCGTCTTGAAGACCCTCGTTAAAAAAATAATAAAAAAATATCACAACATACGACGGAAGTTCCTGAGTATAAAAAAAATGTGTTTGGTGACTATAAACTTAAAGAAGAGCGCTTCTTGTTTAATATCCCCCGCTACCACCACCTACACGTGCTTAACAACACATATCCGTTTGGCTTATTTTTTTCTTTAATATTTCAAGTCACGTTTGACATGAAAGGGAACGTTTCGAGACCAAAATGAGGACTATACACTATACAGTAGATAGTATGTACTTATATAGTGTTGACTGTTTATTGTCTTAGAGCCACAAAAATAAATTGTTTGTTTGAATCTTTTTATCTTTACATATATCCAGTCTTAAATATTATATTTGAGGAAGATATTTTGACTAAAATATAGTTTCGCAAAACTGTTTTCGATATACTCGTATGAGAGATTAATGATTTTGAATCAGTAGGCGGTCTGAACAAATTTCGGTGATATCCTCAAGGAATTTAACGTATCCACGAACAAAATGAATGTCCTTGGAACTCTCGGGAGGTTTTTTGTAGAAAATTTGTCATAATTAACAGTGTTACAAAGAGGGAAATATTGCAGAGACTTTCTTGTAAAATGAAGAAGAAGAAGTTTGCATGCGATTGCCAAGAAAACTTTATTAAATGAGTACACTGAACAGCAAAACCATGGATTAACTTCAGACCCGGGTATCTATCAAGATAACCCAATTAAAATTAAGTAAGTGGTTCCAATTCAGCATTTTAATTTGACATTGACTCCCTAGCTATGCTTGCAATCATTGGTGTTGGTTCCTTTGCAATTATTTTATTTAAGGTTCAGCCTTGAGAGATAACAGTTAATTCTTGCGACCTAGTTGTGCATTTTATTTTTGTTTGCAGCTGCCAGTACAATGTTGAAAAAATAAAAATAAAAAAAAAAACTTCGATAACGAATTGTTTCTGCTAAATATACACATCTTTATTTTAAGGAACATGCAATTAAAGTTTCTTCACATTGTCAAGAGTTTAAAAAAGTATCGATAACGTCATTTTCTGACAGACAATGAAATATCTAAATTTATTCCGATGACGATCGATTCAATTCGAGTCACTTGTGGCTCTTCTCATCGTCACCGTCACTTAAATAAAATTACATTTGCGCTAATCATTGAACGGGTAAGGGGAACAGGACGAGTCGAAATGTATTCTGAAATGAACTTAGTGGATATTTTATTTTTTTTTTTTTTTTTGCGAAAGTGGCGTCATATTGATAAAATTGAAAACCATGATGAAAGTATTAAATTTAATTTGTTAAAGTATTGCTAATTGGTTTTTATTAAACAACCAATTATTAGTACGAGTATATATGTACATATATTGGGACTTTGTGGTGAATTTGTATATTTGTACATTTGTGTCCAACTAAAATTAGTTGCTTTTTAAATTTGCTGGAAATAATTGACGGTTTTGGGACATTTCATACAAGTAGGATTGGTCTTGATGGAAATTGATACCTTGGTACCTTATATATGTTAATAATGAGATACTAATTTGGTTTTCATCATAATTAATATCATGGTATATATGGAAAATAATAATTAAAATTTAATAAACAAACAACAAGGTTGCCAAATTTGATGATTTCCCATATACTAATTCATGTTGTTTTTGTTGAGTCTGGATGTCTTCGGATTGAAGCTTATTAATTTGATTTGGTTTTTCCGTGTACATACAGATGCGGTCAAAATAATAGTAGTGTAAATAAAATCATTGCTAAGTCCCTGAATTTTCATGTTTTTGTGGATCAATACTCTGTGGTCAGACGAGTCCCAGATTGTGTTATATGGTGGAAAGGGATCTCGTCAATATGTAAGAAAGCCTCCAAACACAGAATATAATCCACGCTTCACAGCTAAGACAATAAAACATGGAGGATACAACATAATGATTTGGGCATGTTTTTTCTTCTTTAGTGTTGGTCCTATATACCGGATTGAAGGCATTGCGGATCAGCATCTTTATGTGAAGATCATGGAGGAAGTTATGTTCCCATATGCTGAAGATGAAATGCCACTGAAATAGGTCTTTGAACAAGACAACGACCCAAAGCATACAAGTAAACTTGTGAAGCAGTGGTTCCAAGAAAAGAGGGAATGTCATGAAGTGGCCTGCGTACTCCCCAGACCTCAACCCTATAGAAAATATTTGGTGCGATGTCAAGAAGTATGTTGTAAGCCAACTACTAACATAGCCCTTTGGGAAGCTATACAGCAGTCTTGGAGGTCCATAACTCTAGAAAGATGTGAAAATCTTATTTATTCGATGCAACGTCGTTGTGCTGCTGTTATTTCTAACAATGGACCTGCAACTAAATATGAATTTAACGTTCAAACACTCGGCTATCACTTATGGTAGACATTGTCTATTAACTTTCCTTTTTCTAATATTCAAAGGTAGATTTTGAATGCGCTACTATTTTTTTGACCGCTGTTTTTCTACGACTTGGATAGATTTGAAGTTACCAACTAATTTATTGAATTTGAAAAGGATTTTTTTCTGAAATTAAAAGCCTAAAAAACATTCATTTGAAAATCAGATGACTATTTAATTCTTCAAAATCAGTAGATTAGTTTATTTTAGTTTTTGTTGTGTTTAAAGGTTCACTACTATTATTTTGACCGCAGCTGTACATAAGAAATACCAA
The DNA here is from genome assembly GCA_963931855.1 of Philhelius festivus. NCBI lineage: Eukaryota > Metazoa > Arthropoda > Insecta > Diptera > Syrphidae > Philhelius > Philhelius festivus. Next base: position 4,100,175 of record OZ007555.1, on the reverse strand, counting down.
CAATTAGAATGAATCGAACTAAGCAAAAAAATATTATGAGAGGATGGGGCTATTTCCCCCGATTAAAGAAGAAGGAGAAATTTTAATTTAATAACAAAAATCGACAAAAATAAATTATAAAAAAAGACAACGGCAACACTAAAAATATCAGTCCAAATCATATCTAATGACGTACAATTTTTACTGGGTTGAATAGAGACACATTGGGTTAATTCAAGATCAGCTCCCACAGGCTTCAGGTAAGCAGTTTGATCATCCGAAGGCAACACACTAGCATCAGTTAAACCAGTCCAGTTGTTATCAGTAAAATTTTCTTCGAGAATGAGGATGAAACTCCAGAAACGATTTACTAAACAATGATCGAAAATTTTTTGCAGCCAATAGCGGATCGTCATCCTAATTTGAGGTTCCATCAAGATACGAGTAAAGCGACTGTGTGAATTTTTTGGCGAACGTTTGGGCCTGAATTTTGTATTGGGGTATTTAAAAGGTAAAAGTGCAAAATTTTAAACAGTCTGTTATGAAGTAATAGTATGATGCTACTAAAAACAATTTGTTTACTTAAAAGTAGTTTGCTTACTGATTCTCAATTTTAAACATTTTCTTACTAGTATCGTACTAAAGCAATTTTCTTAATAAATTGCTTCTGAACACATTCCTAAAACAATGACGGTTCTTGCAAAAAACTAAGAAACAAAGCTTTTTTGAGGTTTGTAAATGTCAAAGAGTCATATGAAGTTATCAAATCGTTGTTTTAACCTAGTTTCATACTAAAAATGCTTTAACATCGTACCAATTCAACTAAGATTTTGCGCAAAAGTGTATATTAATTAACCATATGAAATATGGAGCCTGCAACCAGAGACATCACATGATGTAATGGAGAACGCGCTTAAAAAGTCAGTATCTGTATTAAGCAAAATGGTAGACATTTGTCTGATTTCATATGTCATACATAGTGCCCGCCTTAGTGTCCAAAAAATGTGAGCAAAATTAATTGAAACAAATGATTATTACAACTGTTTTACGTATTTAACATTGGTAGGTCTTATTTTTAAAAATACATTTACAAGAACCGTTTTTTGACAAAATTAAAATTTTCCCTGGTGGGTTTTAACGGTGTTATGGCAGGTTGGTGCCTAATTTTTTTTATCCTAAGACAAAATTTTCACAAGAAAAAATCTAAAACGATAGCAACCAAATTCAACTCCTATATTGTCTACCACTTTCAATAAGTGCGTTCAGATCCTAATATCTTGAAAAGTGTGTAGCTGCAAATCTTAATTGCAACGGGGGACTATGTTCTTTGATGTGTCAAAATATGAACTTCCTCATACAAAACTGGAATGCGAAAAAATAAAATTGTAAACAGTTCAAAATTATCAGTTTATAGCCCGGCCTAAAGTAATAATTGCGAAAGACATGTCTACGTCACTGCTTGTAAAACGGCACCTGTAAAACATCTGCAGACTTTTATTATTTGTGTTTTATGGTATTTTATTAATAAATATCAATGGGGAGCAAAGAAGCATAAGACCAGTCAATGAAGATCCAGTCCTACTACCCAGTACTGAAGAGGTTAAGAAAGCAATCCGCAAGCTTAAGAACAACAAACCCGCAGGCTCGGATGGCCTACCTGCAGAACTCTTTAAGTATGGAGGAGATGTCCTGATAGGGTGCATGCATCAGCTCATCAACCAAGTGTGGGAGGGGGAAAGTATGCCCGACGACTGGTCAAATAGCTCCATATGCCCAATCTACAAAAAAGGCGATCCTATGTCCTGCAAAAACTACAGGGACATATCCCCGCTTAATGTTGCCTACAAGATCCTATCCACCGTACTATGTGAGCGTCTAAAACCTTTCTGCAACCCTATAATCGGCACGTACCAGTGTGGCTTCAGGCCAGGCAGATCAACGATAGACCAAATCTTCACATTGAAAAGACCAATGAATTTCAAACCCACCATCTTTTCATCGACTTTAAATAAAGATGTATATGATAGCATAAGTCGCCAAGAGCTTCTATTGGCGATGTCGGAACTCGGGATCCCGAAAAAACTGATCCAGCTATGCCGCATGACGTTACAAAATACGCGGTGCAACGTGCAAATGAGTAACACCTCATCCGAGCTATTCCAGACATGTACAGGGTTCAGACAAGGAGATGCGTTATCATGTGATTTGTTCAACCTAGTCCTGGAGCAGATAGTGCGCAAGAGTGGTGTTAACCTGGAAGGCACTATCTTCAACAGGTCTTCCCAGCTGCTTGGCTATGCGGACGACATCGATATCATCGGCCGCTCCAAGCAAGCTGTGCCAAAAGCATTCACAGCTATTGATGAACAGGCGAAACGCGTTGGTCTTGAAGTTAATGAGGACAAAACAAAGTATATGCTATCAACAAACAAAGCCTCGTCCATCGCCTAGGACAAAACGTCACTGCTGGTAGCAGTAATTTCGAGGTAGTCAAGGAGTTCACCTACCTCGGAACAAACATCAATCCCACGAAAGACACCTTAGTGGAAATCGGACGAAGAATTACCCTAGCAAAGCGCTGCTACTTCGGTTTGGCCAAACAAATGGGTTCAAAACTCCTTTCTCGAAAGACAAAGTACACGATATACAAAACGCTAATTTTACCAGTTCTACTCTACGGCGGCGCCGAGTGCTGGACGATAAGTAAAAAAGGCTCGGTCATATCGATCGAATGGACAACAACGCTCCAGCCAAGAAAATCTTCGAATCCTAGCCCCCAGGTTCGAGACGATGATGAAGACCGAACCTCCGCTACAGGGACCAGGCGGTTACAGACACAAGAGCGCTTGGTCCCAACCACTGGACGGAGCTCGCGAGGGATCGTAACAGATGGAAGACCTCAATATCTCAGGCAGAGACCCTCCATGGATCGGGAGCTGGATAAGTAAGTAAGTATTAACAAACAAAAAAGGGATAACTTATACCTTTCAATTTCCAATATTTTAACACCAATAGATGACACTCCCTCGAGATTTGATAAAGACTGCTCAAATGGAGTTTTGCTTGATTTAAGTTAGAAAATTGAAACAAAGCATTGAGATTAGAGAAACCACTTCAGTAAAAAAAAAATATTTTATATTTTGAAATAACTAGGTTTTTTTTTGCGTTTGAAAAGTCAACACGCTTACATCAATACTGCCTTCATGGAATTTGTTTTTATTTTTGTTTTAATTAAAACATCAAAATTTTTATTTTTGTTTTAAATGAAATGACATCAAAAGTTGAAAAACACTTTGAGCATTTTATAGATAGTGAATGATAATTTTTGTTTACGATGAATTTGGTAGCAATGTGTGGGTGATAATTAATGCTTATCAGAATATTTATTTGTCTGTTTCCGTATTTTAAAATACTGATAAAGAAAAAAAGATACAAGTTTCAAATAATAAAATTTATTGAGACAACATATCTATCTACATACATACCTCTGAATGAATTCCCCATTCAGAGTTTCAGAGAATTTTTGTGATCGCAATAGAAATAGTTCTTTTCAAAAACATGTTTAAATTTAATAATCAAGAAAATTTGTTTAATTTACATACAGGGCAGAATTTATTGAAATTTCAAGTATACGAGGTTGGATTAATAAGTCCCTCAAAAATTACATAAGGGACATTTTTTTTTCTCAGCCGCTGCAAGAAAGTTTTTTTCAGGGGTGTACTGCCTCTTGCGAAGAATTGACAAATCCTCTAACAGTATCTCTTTCCTTGGAAAGTGCTGCTCATTAGCCGTTCGAATCGGCAGAAAATTGTAGGTCCCCTCCGTTCCTGGTAACACGCACACAGGAATGGTTGAGAATTGTAAGTCACTAGGTCCTGGTTCACTTCGAGCTGCACCATCAATTCTTGGAAATATGTTGGGATAGTTCGTCATATCATCTATAAAAATAAGCTTAAGAACAAAAAGTCTTAAAACGTTCTGAAATAATTAAGTCGACAAGTACTAGAGAGTTTTTCGGCCCAGCAGATCAACTATTGTCTCAATATTCACCTTGAAGCAAATCCTGGAAAAAACCGACGAATTTCAAGTTGAGTCTCACTATCTATTTATTGACTTCAAAGCCGGATTTTAAAGCATTCATCGGCAGAAGTTCTATATGGCGATGGCCGAACTGGGAAAACTGATCGAACTGTGTCGCGTGACATTTAGAAATAAGTTGTCCAATGTGCAACTAGGGAGAAACTCTTCTGAACTGTTTCAAACATGTACAAGGTTTCAGCAAGGAGGTGAGCATCATGTGATTTCTTAAATATTGTTCTAGATTAGATGGTAGGCGCTCACCACCCTGCTCCATAACAAGGAGGGCACTTTATTCAATAAATCTGTCCAACTGTTGGGGTAACCAGACGATATCGACATCATCGACGGTTTCAAAAATTTTGTAATACCCGGCTCTTGAAGATCAGGCGATACTTTTTGATCTTGAAGTAATTGAGGACAAGACCAAGTATATGCTATCAACGGAGGAGAAGATATAACCGCGAACTCTATCAGCTGTACCAAGAAGTGGATGTAGTCCAGAAAACCCAAACACATCGACTTAATTGTCTAGCACACATTGAATGTGACAAGTTACAAGTTACTTGTAACTTGAATGTGACAGAAACTCCGGTTTCAAGAACAAGTCATCGCGAATACTAAAACGCTTGGCCTAGATGAATGAAAGTCGTGTACTCGGGATAGCAGAGGATGGAAAGCTACCATCTCTCAGGCAGATACCCTTCATTGATCGGGTGCCAGTTAAATAAGTAAGTACGGAGGAGTTCGTAACCTAACTCATGCCATATTTAATATACGAATCAAAGCAATAACAAGAATTTTTTTAAGTAAAAAATTTCAAAAAGACGTGTGTGAAAAATAATTCATCATCAAATGAATATCGAGAGAAAAATGTAAAATTTAATTTTCTAGAATTTCGTTCAACAGACAAAAGAAAAATAAAATCCCAAATTCTCAACAGAAGGATTCTCGTCGCTTAGTATAAAAATCAAACGTTTTTCAAACCCTAACTAAGCTAACCCCACTTGCTGCGTCTTATCGTAATTGTACTTCGAAACTTCTTTACAAAGTTTATTTGTCCTCGTTAGTCTCAAAGGACTATTTTCTATCAAAATTCAAAAACTCAATCCACTATTCATTTGCTTCAACTTTCCAAACTCAATTTGCTTTGTTTGAAGTTTTAGCGATAATAAATTCCATGTCATGCCGATGCCGCCTTCCCCTCAGTGTTGTTATTTCAATTCGAAAATACCTTGAACATTTGCATTTTGTGTCTAATTACTATTATGAGTGTGTCTTATCGCCTCGTGCACTAGTCCCACAATTCGAAAGAAGAAAAACAAAATATTCTACTTAAAGGGGCCTTGAGCGTCCTTGGCACCAAATTAATTCCACCCACTAACCCAACCGCTTACTTACCTTATTAACTTTACCCCACGAAGTGTTCGAAGTCTGAAAGTTAACAAGAAAGAAAAAAGAACGAAATGAAAACAAATTTGTGTTCGAAACGAAATTTTAAAGATTAAGCATTTTTATATTACATATTGTTATGATTACAATGAGAAATGTGTTTACAAAAAAGTTTGAAAGTGAAACAAATGCCATAACAATCAATATTATTGTTGCTCAGCTGTGGTGCTGCCGGATAAGATATTGGACTCGTTATACAATCGGACAAGAAAAATATACCTTCGATTAAAAACAAAGAAAAAAATATATTTCAAGAAACGATGACGGTAATGTTCGTAATAATCAAGATTACGAGGTCTTGAGATTGAAGACTATCCATAAATAAATATATTCATGTGAGTAAGTACAGATGCAATTAATGCCGTTCCGGGAAATTACTTGAAGAAAATATAACGCAACGCTTAACTTGACATAAGTGATTTATTGAGCTTGAAATGTTTTTTTTTTTAGATTGTAAGTAGGTAAGGTACTTATAAAGGCACGGGGAGATATACATACATATATTTGTCTACTTTAAGTCATCAGCTATAGATATTAGAAGAACTTGAAAATTGATAGAAAATTTAACGAAAAACTGAAGATGAGAAGAAGAAGAAGAGTTTTTGTATATCGATTCTAAACAAACGATCAAACAAGACTTATCTAGGGCTTGCATTTTAAGCTTTAGTTGAACAAGAAGATTATATTCTGGATTTTTTTGAATATGTAAGTACAATGTTTGAAATAAATATCGACATTTTTTTAGTTTCTAGAAATAAGGTTGTGCTGCGATTTGGACATGTGAGATGTTTTTGTATCTCTTCGACACATAGGCTCGCAAGGAAAATTAAAAAAAAAAATGTTTGTAAAATTAACAAATCGTTTGAGATTGTGATCTTTACGACATAGCCAAATGGCAGAACAAGTTAGACACTTAACAGCTTTTCTTGGAGATTTTTTAGAAAAACCAAGAATGGGGTTGCTTACTTCACACTTAAAAATATTTATTAATTTGTTTTCTACGAAAAATGGCAACATACAGTACCTTGCCATATTATTAGGCCTAAGCGAAAAAAAAAAAAAAAACAAAATAAATAAACGGAAACATAGCTCGATAATTTTCTACATGTTTACTTTATAGTTGAAAGTGTTACTAATCTTTATTGTTAAGACTGTTTTTTAACTGTAAAATAAGTTTCATGCTTTAAAGCTTACACCAAATGCAACACGCCACATTTCTTTCATGGAGGTCATTTTGTGCGGAAGTTTATAGGAAAATTTAATAGAGTGATTTAATTTTTCAGTTGTTTTATAGTTTTCTACAAATTTATGGTAAGTATGAGTGCTTAATCTTTTGTACTTTATGTTTATTTAAATTTAAAACAAAAAAAAACCTATTTATTGTTTAAAGATGGGAAGAGCGTCTGATTTCTCTCCAAAGAATGTTGGGCAAGTAGCTGGACTTTTGCAGGCTGCTAACCTATCCAAATATGAAATTGCGGTCACAGTCGGACTTTCGAGAAGTTCTGTTAGAAATTAAAAAAAAAAAGATTGACCTAGGGATGACCTTAAGTCCCCGATGAAAAAAGCTGTGGTCGACCACGACACACATTTCAAAGAACAGATCGCAAAATTAGGGTTGTTTGCCTTAAAAACAGAAAATTTACAGTGCGTTTGCTCACGAAAATATCCAAAGATGGAGAAGTCAAAATATCGCAACGCAAAGTTTACAGGCGCTCGGCGGAAATGAAGTTTATCGCAATGAAACCTGCTCGAAAGCCAAGACCAACGCCTGCAATGAGTTAGAAGCTGCTGAAATGGGCTCAGAGGTACAAACATTCAACTCAAGAAGATTGGAATAAGCTATTGTTATTAACCTCTTGTTTTGCTTCAAATACAACCAAAAAAATCAATCAAAATGCCTTTTTTACTAGGTTTACTTTTCGAATGAATCGTTTTTCCAAGTTTTGACTGAAAAGACAAAATTTGTGCGTAGAAGACCTGGCGAGCAGAACAAACCAGAGCACATTATTCCAACAATCAAGCACCCTCTATCCATAATTATTTGGTCTTTGATATCAGGTTTCGTTGCCACAAATTCGGAAGTGGTTTTTTAACCAAGAAGGTCCAATATTCATACACGACGATGCTTCTTGTCATAAAGCTAAGAGTGTTACGGCTTTTCTCAATTAAAAAAAAATTAAATCTTGGACTGGCCTGGATATTCTGCGGACATGAATCCCATAGAAAACGCTTGGGAGCTTCTTAAGCTCAAAGTTGCAAAAACCCCTAAAGGTCAACACACAAAATATTATAATAAAGATGGTTTCTCTTAATCTATGTTTTTTGTATCAAAAATTGTATTGATTTTTATTTTTATTTTATTTCAACAATAATTATTATATATGCTAATAATATGAATAAACAAGTATGAGCAAAAAATTTAAGCTATTTAAAAAAGAAAAACATTAAAAATAAAACAAAGTAAACAAAAATGTTGCATTTTTTTCGCTTGGGCCTAATAATATGGCAAGGTACTGTAAGTTAATCTTTAGAGAAAGAGCGGTCTAATATCACGCTTTAAAAAAATATTTCAAAAATCAAAATAAGAAAACAAGCATTTTGAAAAGCCTGTAATATTCATTGTTTTATTATTTCAGTTACCTTAAGTAACTTTAGTAAATATTTTTTTAATATGTAATTAGTTTTTAAACTCAAAAGTTTGAAAACAATAATAAATAATTTTTTGTAAACTGATTTTTTTTTTTTGAAAATTTCACGTAATTAAGTATTATTTGTATTTAAGTGACCAATGTGCACCTGCATTTCTCATTGAATCCTCTCCACTTTACTTAAAAAAATATATACATTTAGATATTTCAATCTATCTGCAAGGAATAAAAAATAAAAATCGGTCATAACGTCACTTCGGTCTCCCTTTCAATTTGCTATAACAGTTTTAAAATTCTTTATAAAATTTTAAATAATAATTACAAATTATACAACTTAAATTCTGGAATAATTAATTTTGAAATTCATTAAAACTCAAATGCAATTATAAAGTAATTAATTTAAATTGCAAATATTTGTCCTGTTTTTCCTGTAATTAAATTTCTAATTTTTCAAAGATGTTATTATCATGTCCTCCCAATCACTGCCCCACCAGTGACACTCTGCGGTAGTATAAGTCTCGCATAACATTTACCATTACCACTTCCTGTAGCATCTTCTTGTTTCTGGTTTCTTGTGATTTCTGGTTTCTTTTTTGTCTTCTTTAACATCATTATTTATGGAGGAAAAATTATGACAACAATCTTCCTTTCAGACCACGCACTTGGCAATCCCCAAAAACCGCAATGCGCTACATTAGGGAAGATTCTCATCGCACTAATGACAGAGAGTCAGAGCCAGTCCCTGGACAACAATTCAACTCTCTCTATCTCTCTCTCTCTCTTTTCCAAGAAATCCCTTTCAAGAGGAAAAATAAAAAACAAATTTATTTAATGTTGTTCTTCAGAATTTCGCTAATTAAAAAAAAAAGAAAGAAAAGTACTTCACTTAATGAACGCAAATAAATGACGAGTCTTCGTCACCTAACACCGCAGAAAAAAATACATCTCTTGGATAAAAATAAGCACCAACAACAAAAACCAAAAAAAGATGATGACGATGAATTCACGAAAAAGATGTTTTTCGAACGATAAAGTCCCGATTCATTCGCATGCGATTGTTAATTAAAAACAAGCACCACCAAAACGAAGTTCAAGTTGATGGCGGTTTTTCGGTTGGCTTATTATAATATATGAGCTTGTGTGAAGGACTCTTACCCATGACCATCAGAGTTGTGGAGCATATCAGCTGATGTTGATGATGCGCCCGACGAAACATTCCACCTGATGCGTGTTTCGAGGTAATTTTCAGTTTGAATTTATTTTTGGAGTCGAGAAAACAATCACAGCTCGAACTTGAAGGAGGTTGTATGCGGTTTCGAAAGAGACAATGATCTTAGAATTGAGGTAGATTTTTTTGTTTGTATTTATTTTTTAATTTTCTTGAGTGCAGACAAGTAGCGTGTGCGTGGGTGAAGGATTATTGTGCACCAACAAGTGAATTGCAATCGTCCGGAGAACTTTAACAAAGAGAGATTTTTTTTTAAAGTTGCAAGAAAAGTTATTTTAAGAAAATAATTTGAACTGAATCTTAAGTCGGATTGAACTGAAATGGAGGAAGGTTTTAAGGAAGAAATAATATTCAACAAGAAATTAAATGTAACTATGTATTTTTGACATTCTCGACAACTCAAAAACGTTACATTTTATATTTAAAAATGTGCTTCGAAGTCCATTTTATGATTTTTGTGTATAAAGGTAGCCTTTTCAAATCTTTGGTGGAATGTTAATCAAATTTTATGAATCCTACTTTATTAACTCTTTGTTTGGAAATATTAGTTACTATTTGAGGCGAATTATATCAAAATAGAGTGTTGAAACAAAAATGTCTTTAAATTAGCAGTCTGCTAGGAATCTTCCCTTCTATTAATAAACGAAGAATAAAAGCGAATTAAACCCTTTAACTATGGTAACTTTTTTTTACGAGTAATTAATAAATACGAGTAGTAGTATAATACTCGTAGCCTGTGACTTGTGGTAGCGAGCGGATGACTTTATCATCATCATATTCCGATTTCGCTGAACGGATAAGTTCTTAACATACACACGTACAGTTGTGTTCATAAAAATAGCAGTGCTGTACACACTTTATTAATTAGTCAATAATTTTAAAGACACAGATTCTTACAAAAAAAATTAACCTGTTATTTGCATCTAACGGTCTTTCATTTTTATATTTGAGGCTTTAAGTTTGTAATTGAACCTTACTTTTTCCTTTGTAGACGCATTTGTTCAAGCTCTCTGAATATAGCGTGTTCATAAAAATAGCAGTGTCTTGCATTTAAAGTTAAAAAGTGTTAAACATTCTCTTTTTTTTTATTTTTCGGTAAGTAAAAATTTTACTATTTATAGTTTTTAGTATTCTCAAGATAATATTATAGAAAAAATTATAAAATATTAGCTCAAAAATAAACGATGGGTCGGTCAAAACATTGCAACGAAGAAACTCGACGTTTAATAAGAAAACTACGTTTGGAAAGGAAAACTTACCAGGATAATCAGGAAATCCTAGGATGTTCAGCAAAAAAGATAAGTAACGCTATAAAATGGCTGAATAAACCGGAAACACGCGGCCCAAAAAGGATGACGAGTGTTTGAACTGACAGAAAAATTATTCAGTTAGCTTAACAGAACCCTTCCATAAGCTCCAGAGAAATTAAAGATAAGCTTGAACTGCCTGTAAGCGCTGTAACCGTACGGAGACGTCTTTTGGATGCCAAATTACTAGCCCGAAGTCCACGTAAGGTACCATTGTTGACAAAAAGGCATGTGGCAAAGAGAATAGAGTTTGCCAAAACGCATCGAGATTGGCCACGAGAGAAATGGAGGAATATTCTGTGGAGCGATGAAAGCAAAGTCGTTCTTTTTGGATCCAAGGGTCGTTGGGAGTATGTGATAAGACCCCAAAATGCAGCAAACGATCCGGAATACACTGTGAAAACAGTGAAGCATGGCGGAGCGAAAATTATGATATGGGCTTGCTTTTCTTGCTATGAGGTTGGGCCCATCTATCACATTAAGGGTATAATGGATGCAACTGAATATGTTAAAATTCTCGAGGAGGTCATGTTACCCTATGCTGAAGAGGAAATGCCGTTGGTTTGGGTATACCAACAAGACAATGACCCAAAGCACACTTCAAAAAGGGTAAAATCATGGTCCCAGGAGAACAAGTTATGCGTTATGGAGTGGCCCGCTCAATCCCCTGACCTTAACCCCATTGAACATTTGTGGGGGGATGTTAAGAATGCGGTTCATGAAGCGAAACCGAAGAATTCAAAAGAATTGTGGGAAGTAGTGCGAAATTCGTGGAACGCAATACCAGTCGAGAGGTGTCAAACTTTAGTGGACTCCTTGCCACGTAGATGTATTTCCGTTATAAAAAACAATGGTTATGCTACGAAGTATCAATGGTAAGCTAAAATATCAATATAGTTTCATATAACTTTTTTACAGTTTTTCTAACTTTTAGCGTTAAAGATTCAGAACATTCAGATGCACTACTATTTTTGTGAACAGCCATAAATTTTAAAAATGCTTCTTACTGTGATAAAAATAACGGTAAAAAATCAATCTTAATTTTTTCTGTTAATATAAATGAAATACCTTAAATTGTTATTAGAAGTTAGGTGAAATATATTATAACGTTGATAATGAAAGCCTTTTTATTTTATTTGGGGAGCACTGCTATTTTTATGAACACAGCTGTATGTTTCATAGAACTGTTTACTACAAGAATACATTTCATAAATTAGTGCACGTACGTTATGAAGAAGAGTTGCCGGTCTTCCAATGATGAAGAACGGAAAAATTAATTAATAAGAAAAGTTATCAAACGAACAAACTCTCTATCCGTATGTCAGCTAACAAGTGTGTTAAGAAGCAGATAGTGTATTTGTTTACATTTAAGGCTGTCATATTTTAGATGGAAAGAGATATATGAAAAGAGAAGTGAAGGGTGTGATATAAAATATTTTGATTTTGAACCGATTTTGTGTCAAGGAATTTTTATAATTAGGAGCAATATTTCTGAAGCATCGTTTTTGACTACATTTTTATTTTTATAAAATCAGGGTGCAAATGGAAATTGATGGAAATTGCAAATTGCATTTGTATTTTTACTTCAGATTTGTTGATACCACCGAAAAAAGACTTTTTCTAAGCAATTAATAACCCCTATTACAGAATTCGGCGAATGAGCTAAAGTGACAGTTTCAATTCATTTCCAAACTTTTGCTATTACTGAATCCGACGCATGCCCTGCACCACCGACATTCGGTTCAACTTATCTGGTATTACGAAATCCGCAATCCATCCGCAATCCATCCGCACTCCATACAATTTCTATCATTTAACATTCGCACCAATTTCGAGACGAATCTGAAGTGAATTTTTGATTAAACAAAAAAAACGAAAATAAGCAATGGAAAGCACAAAAATGTAAGTCAAAAGCTTATCATACTGAATGTTAAAGTGTATGTTTAACAAATTTTAATAGAAAACGGAGAACTAACAACGCAACCGGAGAGCCAGAAATCTAAAAAAAAAAAAAAAAAAAAAAACAAAGCACACGGTTGGTACTGAACCGTCCCCCATCTAAGTACTAACCACGCGCTACGATGCTTCATTTCGTTGATCGATAGCGATGCTATTTTCAATGCCTAGGCAATTGAATAAATGTCTGTATCTGACAGTGTCGATACGAAAGTACATAAATGATAAGGTAATTTTAGGAATCGACAATGTAGTTCATCTGGCGAATTTCATAATTCAGTTTTACAGCGGATGCGAAAGGTCAACGGATCGAGTCAACTCACCGGGAGTAAAATTCTGCAAATTCTGTAATCGACATGAATAACTTTTTTCCCTATGAATTTGTGTTTGTTTTATTTGAAACCGAAGACCAAATAGCATTAAATTAAATTTCGATGCTTGAAATAAATGTTCACACAAATTCTATGCTTGAAAAACTGGATTGTAGAAGTTTTCAAAAATATGCCTTCGAAAAAAAAACGAAGTAAAATCGTTATCAAAATCGATTGAGTGGTTCAGATTTGATTGATTTTTTTCTACTCGCCAATTCAAAATGCACCACTGCGTGCAGCACTCTATTAGGTTTAAAAACTTGAAGTATTTAATTAAAAAAGAAATTAAAACTTAAATCCGTAAAGACTATGAACCGGTAAATGTGTATTGTAGTAAGCCTCCTAAGTGACGGAAGTTGTCACTTATGGTCTTCTCCATTAAAGTATAATCGTAAGCAAAATCTTCAAACTTAAATCCTCACTTTGTTTTATCAATATTGTTGTTATCAATTTCTAAAATTTTTATTATTTTTCAAGTCTTTGCACAGGAAACTCATCGTTGCGGATTTGATATCTTAGTTTTCCTTTTGAAATGCATTTAAGTTGAACAACAAAGTCATAAGTAAGCTCTTTAAATATGAGAAAATTTGAAGTAAGCAAACTTGAATGTTGCTGTTGACCTTGCGATTAATAATTTGTGACTATTGGAGTTTCTTTTTAGAAATACTTTAAATCTATCTTCAAGATAAAAAATCTAATCCCATCATGAAAAACATGCTTAAATGGCATTTGTAAAAGTTAAATTTGACGTATGTTTTAATATATGTAAATTATATTTAAAAGAATAACGAGGCAAAGCTAGTACTGGTCTACTAGTTACTGAACACAAATTTCATTTGGTTACGTACATTTAATCTGTTGTAATTTTCCTCTTGCTTTTTTTCATAATCATTTATTGTTTTCTTTTTCTATGTCTTTATTTTGAACTTATCTAATTTTAACGTAGGTAAGTTAAATCTTCCCTCAAAATATTAAACCTCAACTCAAAATGCCATCAAGCCAATTTATGTTATTTGTCTGATTTCATTTGCCTTTCCTATAGGGGCAGCAAGTTTTGAAATTTTATTCGAAGCACGTTCGATCTACTTGGGATCTATCCCTGCTACGAGTATAAAATAAAATAAATACAAAACTAAAATCTTCCAACCATTCAACCGCATTAGGATCAAAATCATCAATAAAGTATTTCGAAATGAAGAAATCTTATAAATAAAATGGCAGAAATCGGAGGATATCGCAAACGTATAAATGTCCGATAAGAAGCGTTTAGGTAATTTGTATAACTTAGTCTTCTCAGTCTGATAATGTAGGTCCATTTATCTTTGAATTTTATGGATTATATGAAAAATGGGTTTAGTTCTGTTTTCCTAAAGAAATATATTTGTTTTGATTTCGTGCTTGTTTAGAAACTGAAAGAGGGAATATATTATTAGCTACAATTATCATAACATAATTCAGTTAACAAAATATTAATTAGCAGCGGAATGAATTGAATTTCTTAAAAGTAAATAAAGTGTAATAAATAGAGGACCAAATATGGAACCCTGAAGGACACTTGTAAAATGAAAATCGTATAAGATGTTTCCAACTATCAGCTTTTCTTTCGAAGACATGTCCAGGCCTTTTCCGGTCAGCAGCCACCTTAACCTAACCAGGCAAAAATTAAAATAGCAATATATTTTGAGAAAAATGTCCGCAAACGTTACTTCTAAAGGGTTTTCTACTTTAACAGGTAATTGCGGACATATTGTTGAAGCTACATTATGTCAAATTTGGTGTAAGAACAACATGTGCAAACGATTAATTATTTTATGAAAGTGTGTCTTCTGTTCAAGCAACATTTCGCGCCATAATCGTCCTTCCGAGGTGGATAAATTCGACTCGACCACCGCCAGTACCCTTATGTCAACGAAACGCAAGATTTACCGCTGTCCCAGAGAGTGTGTTTGAGAATCTGAGCCAGTAAAGTCCGTGCCGTGTTTCGGCATTTCGCAGACCACAACTTGGCGAATTTTGCGTCATTACAAGGACTACCCCTACACCCGTACAAATTTCAACTGATCCATACTCAGCTGATAGTTAACGACAATATACAACGACATGTGTTCGCTAGCTGGGCTCTCAATCAGTTGGAAGTTGACCCCTATTACGGTCGAAAATGCAGATTCAGTGACGAGGCCCACTTTTGGATAAATGGGTTCGTCAACAAGCAACATTGTCCGAAATGAGAAGATCACAATCCACACGAGATCCACCATATCCCAATGCATTCAGTAAAAGTCACTGTTTGGTGTGGATTTTGGGCTGGTGACATCATCCGTTCATATTTCTTTAAGAACGACACGTTAGCAAGGCCATCACCAGGTCGATGATAACCAATTTCTTGTGCTTCAAATTGGATGATATAGATACCAAAGAAATGTTGCTTCATCACGACAGCACTTCGTGAAACACAACTTGTGAACCCGTGCCACAATGGACATTTTGCACGAGCGATTTCTGAACATGTTTATCTCACGTGGAGGTAAGTTGAATTGGCTATCAAGATCGTGTGATTTGACCTGTTAGAATTCGTCTTGTGGGGTTTAATCAGTGCCACTGGTCAATTTCATCGTGATTTATGCGACAGAGGTATGAAAATTTGGACATTTAAAAAGTCAGTTTCGATCCTAAGGACTCAAGATAATAGACGAAAAAATATTTAAATATTTGTAAGCATTGAGACAACACCGACGTTTTGGACAGAACGTCACCATAGACTATAATTTTAGGGTAGTTAAAAACTTTATCTACCTAGGCGCCTGCTTGTTGGTTTAGGCCTGGGTCCACTTGGACTGAAGCGCCACCTTAAGTGAGTAAGTATTAGAAAGAAAGAAACAACGCCCAAGAAAGCCTAAATTCCTTGCAGTGATTTTAAGTGACAACGATTAATTTTTCATCTATTGAAGGGGTTTGTCGTATGGTTACATACATGCAGTGTACCTGCGAAGCTTCATATATTTATGAATTTTTGAATATTACAACAACAACTTGAATGAACTACCACCAAGTGGGTTCTTATTTGGCTGGAGTTATAGCTATTTCACGGTTGCCAAGCCGATCATCAGACTCCTTTATTAGTGGTGCTTAGCCTTTATACTATCAAGTTTAATCGAAAAACTTTTTGCCTTGACTGAGATTTGAACCCAGAAAGCACCACTAATAAAGGAGTCTGATGATCGGCTTGGCAACCGTGAAATAGCTATAACTCCAGCCAAATAAGAACCCACTTGGTGGTAGTTCATTCAAGTTGTTGTTGTAATATTCAAAAATTCATAAATAGATTAATTTTTCAATTCACACTTGTTTGTTGTATATTCAATTTACGAGAATGGAATGACAAGGAAAGTCTGATTTATAAAGTGGTAAAAAATTGATAAATTTTCAAGAACATTTAAAAATTCTTGTTTTACTTCTCTTATTTTTCGGTCTTCTTCTAACTTTTTTTAAATATGAAAAATATCAAAGATATTTCTACCACTGATATTATACACGACCTTTAAAGAGGAAGCAAGAAAACACGCAACATTGTTTATTTATATGCACCTACTACGGCTTTACATTTATTCATAGTATTCATGGTATTACGACAGAACTTGCCTTAATTTCTCTTTATTTCAAATTTACTTTTTCAACACTCCTCAACACCTTTTCCAACTTTTCATTAATTATTTTTTTTCTTGTTTTTTTTTTATCATTTAACTATTACCTCACGTTTAAAAGGTATCTAGATTCTTAAACTGTTATTATTTGTTGTTCTGTTATTCTTTCTTTGCGTTCTTTAATTATGCACACCCTAATAAGCCACTGCCATAGAAGTTGTTATAAAAATAAAAATAAACAGCTTAACTACTATAACACCCAAGAATAAAAGGAAGACAATAATTATTCTATTGTTTCCTTTTGTTCCTCTTTCTGCTTTGGCCCCTCTATTTCTTTTTGTTTATAATAATATGTAGTAGTACTATGTATAGAACAAAATGCATATTTATGAGGAAACAGATATAAATTGAGTCACCTTTGATGTACACTGAACCCTCTATATACGCGGTCTGTTTATACGCGGTTTCGCTTATACGCGATTAAATTTTTCCGAAACTCCCTCTACATACACGGCGATTATACGCGAGTCAACAACAATTCGCGGTATGAAAAATGAAAACATATATCAAGAAAAACTTTTTCGTCAGTTGGCCTTGCATTTACTTTCAAATTATTTAAATGGGCATATCAGATTGGCAAGAATATTTCTGCAATTTGTTCTTATTGTGTTAATGTATCTTACGTTACTATTATTTATTGGTTCTTTTTTAAATTGGTAGGTAGTGCTAATATTTATAGATTCTCATCATGCATTCTAATATCTTTGACTATGTTATTTATGAAATTAGAAGTTGAATTACAACGGATTAAGATGTCATCAGTAAAGCGATCATCAGAACTTTCCAAGGAAGCATGCAAAAAGAAGAAAGTTGTGTTAGACCTGGGAACAAAATTAGAAATTATTAAACGGTTAGAAAAAGGTGAAGGACCCACTTCGGTTGGACGTTTTTTCAACATAAATGAGTCCACCGTTCGCACAATCAGAACTAACCAAGATTTAATAAAAAGATCGATTAAAAATGCTACACTTTTATCAGCTAAAAAAATAAAGATAAGTAGGAATCCGATAATGGAAAAGATGGACACTATGCTAATCGCGTGGGTTCAAGACAACAATAAAAAAAAAATAGGAGTCGACTCTGTAACGATTTCAAACAAGCAAAAAATATTTTTGAACACCTTCAGCGAGAAAAAGATGCTGATAGTGCATCAGGAGCAGAACAGGAACAGCCGAATTTTGCAGCAAGCAAAGGATGGTTTGATAAATTCCGAAAGCGACATAATCTCCATAACATAAAATTTACGGGTGAAGCAGCTAGTGCCGATGTAGAAGCTGCCAACAAATTCAAAGAGGAGTTCAAAGAAATTATTAAGGACGGTGGATACACAGCTCAACAAATTTTTAATGCGGATGAAACTGGGCTTTATTGGAAACGTATGCCTAGCCGAACTTATATCTCCAAGAAAGAAAAAAGAGCATCAGGATTCAAGGCAGCAAAAGATAGGTTCACTCTCTTATTTTGTGGGAATGCTAAGGGCGATTTTAAAGGTAAGCCATATCTTATTTATCAATCTGAGAACCCCAGAGCTTTGAAAAATATAAAAAAGACCGAGCTTCCTGTGTATTGGAGAGCAAACAAAAAAGCTTGGATGAACTCAACATTATTTACTGACTGGTTCACTAAATGCTTTTGCCCAGAAGTTGAGATCTACTGTAAGAAGCAAAACATAGACTTCAAAGTGCTTCTTATTCTCGATAATGCGCCAAGTCATCCCCAGGCAATTCGCAATCTCAACTCAAATGTCAAAGTTATATTTATGCCCCCAAACACAACATCAATAATTCAGCCAATGGATCAAGGAATTATTGCAACATTTAAGAAGATGTATTTACGACAGACATTCCGCAAGATGTTAGAAGCCATAGATGGACCAAATAAACCTACTCTTCGCGAGTTTTGGCGAAATTACAACATTGCTGATGCAGTAGAAAATATAAAGCCATCATGGTGTGACATAAGAAAATCTACGATGAATGCAGTTTGGAGACCATTATGGCCAGAGTGTGTTGAAGATGTTGCTGTAGATGCTTCTGATTGCCAGGTGGAAAAATTGTTGGCCCTTGGAAGACAGATTGGAGTAGAAGGCTTTCAAGACTTGGAGGTTAGTGATATTAATGAGCTCTTGGAAGCGCATGATGCTGAGCTTTCAGTTGAAGAACTGATAGAGCTTGAAGAAGTGTCCAAAACGGTTGAAGAAGACATAACTTCAGAACATGAAACTGACGATCTCACCATTAAAAACCTTGAAAAATTAAACACCAAAATAAATGAGGCGGTTGAAATTATAGAATCCATTGACTCCAATTTGGAAAGGAGTTCAATTTGTTCAGCAGGACTACTAAGTTCGATTGCGCCATATCGCCTTATTTTAGAGGAAAAAAGAAGAGCTGTTAAGCAACCCAGCATCTTAAATTTTTTTAAGCCAATCGAAGAACATTAAGCTTTCTTTCAATCATTTCTCATTAATTTTTTCTTTCGTGGATTGTTCTTGTTTTAAGTTTTTATTTTCATTAATTTTTCTTTTGTTGCTTTATTACCTATATTGTTTTTTTTAAGGTTTTTTTAAAAAATAATAAAAGGTTTTTGTTAAAAAAAATTTGTGCTTGTATTTTCTTTTAAATATGCATGTATTGGTTTTGTTGGAACGCATCTCTATATTTTCGTACAGTTTCTAGTCTCCGCATACGCGAATTCGGTATACGCGGTGTTTTCTTGGAACGCATCCCTCGCGTATACCGGGGGATTGCTGTACCTACACGAATCGAGAAATTAATCTTTTTAAATTGCGTGAGTGAACTTGGGATTTTTTCTGTTTTGAGATACAACAACATGCAAGAGGGAAGAAGCAAAATTCTTTTAAATTAGAAATATCTTAAGAAATTGTTCTTTTTTCGTATCAGGAAGGTGAAAATACGTATTGAGATGAATCTATCTTAAAGAATCTAATTTGAATTAAGATTTTTTTTTCAACTTAATTTGAAGACTTTGCCAGGGAAACAAATACAAATCTATGACAACAATGAGAGATTTTTGTGGGTTTTTGAAAAACAATTTTTAAATTGTAGTTAAAATAAATTTTTAATGGCAGATTCATACGGATGTACATATACTCGTACATACATATATTCATGAATTAGATTGAAACTCCTGCTGTAAACAATCAATTTCCTCTTGCTTCACTGTTACAGCAGTATTTCCATCAAAAATAACAAAGAATATTGTTCTTTTTTATCTGTGATACAAGATAAAATGCTGTGTTCATGGTAGAAGTTTAAATTTATTTTTGATTTTTATTTATTTTGAGCTTTCACTTATTAACTTTTTAATAAAGGTTTGCATGTCTTGTTTTTAATTTAATTATTTTTGTCTACATAAATAAGTCTGGTGGAAAAAATTAAAATTTTGTTTTTGTTTTGGACAACCTGAACTCGAATCCCAGTTCAGAATTGTCCATCAGCTAAAGTTTTCGAGATATTATAACCTTATATTGAAAAAATCCGTGAAATATACCTCTGTGGACACATCTTTTATGCGGACACTTCCCTTAGGCAGTCATGTTTTTTTTTACGAAAATTACTCCGTATAAGCAAATGAAGCTTCAGAAGAAAAACAAAGGTGTTTTATCTTGACAAAGCTGCATTTCATCCTAAAGACTTGAAGTTGGAAAAAATAAAAGTTGTGAAGAGAAATTTTAAATTACAATACCATCCTCTAATTTTAAAGCATATCATGGAAACTCACAATCCACCAGTGAATTTATCAAAGCGTTAAATTTCTGGAAATGCCATGTTTGGAAACTTATTCATATAAACTTGCTGATTGTTTTAAAAAATCTGGATTGACACAAAGTTAAATTTCAAAAAAAAAAATTATTTCGAACAAGAAGATGAATTTTCGCTCGCAAATTACACGGGTTTCCAACCTTCTACATGCATTTAGATTAGAAGGGCAACCAGGAAGATGATTTGATGTAAGAAAAGGTTACAATTTATAAAAATTTTAAGTAGTGAGAGATAAAAACAGAATGCTATGCAATTATGAATTTATGCAAGAACAAAAATTATAAGTCGTTGTAGTGGTTCCTTAAAAAAATAAGCTTTTATTTACAAAATGTTTAAAACATTTTTAAGAAAAAATGTTGGTACGCCAGCTTTAAGTTTTTATTACTGTACGAATAAGAGTTAAATTTTCAAGAAAAATACGAAGCCGTTCTTGAGAAAACGACATTTTTTTCTAAAAATTGAAAAAATATTTTTTTTAAAGTTTTGAAATGCGATGTTTTTCAAACTTGTTAGCAGCTTCTTTATAAAAAAAAATCGTTCTATTGTAGGTACAGTCAGTAATATCTAGATTTCAATTTTTTTTTATTAAATTAAAGATCGTAAAAATTGATCAAAAGATCTCGGAACCGTTTTCGAGAAAAATACGATTTTCGAAAATTATTTTTTAACATTTGTATGGAAGGTACCGTTAGTTTTAGATAAAACAAAATTGTTTTTCTCAAATCTTGTAGATTATGTTAAGAAACTTTTATTTGTCAAGTTTGAAAAAGATCGAGCATGGGGTTTTCGAAATATTGAGTTTCCAAAAAAAATTTTTTTTTTAATTCCAAAAAATTAAAAATTGAAAATTTGAATATGTAATAATATTTAAACTTTGGAGGAGCTTTAGCATAAAAAAAAGGATTTAAATCGGCTGTACCGTTTTCGAGAAAATCAAAAACAAAAAAAATGAACCCAGGGCTACCAAAAATAACAATTTTTTGTAAATTTTTTTTCAATTTTAAATGAAATTTTTCAATTTTTTTTTTTAATTCTGTGGCAGTTTTTAAGAAAAAAATAATTATAAAATTTCGAAAAAAACGTATGGTAGGTAAACCGTTATTTTTGGTCTTAAAAAAAAAAGAAAAAAACGTGTGGGGGAAAAAAATCAAAATCCATATCCACCAAGTTTGAAGAAAATAGGAGGAGCCGTTTAGGCTGCAGTCGAACCGACAGACATACAGACAAAATTGCGAGACCCACTTTTTTGGTCTTCGCTATCATCGTAATGTCAACTTTGATCAAAATCTCGAGTTCGATTTTTTTTCCGAATGCATAACTTGCCTTTAGTACCTATATAAGTTGCAAGTAAAAATTACAATTTCTGATGTTTTTTGTGAAATTTTAAAAGGGAAGGCGTTAATAATAATGTTAAGGTTTTATATTTGAAAAAGAACATCAGTACTTTGAGAATATGTACCGAGTTTTTTTTTTTTTTTATTTTTTTCGATTTGTAACATTATTTCAAAAACACCGAAAAGAAACGATAGTTTTGCACTTAAGGTTAAAATATCTCGAAAAGTGATTAAGATTATTCGGCAACTCTGAGGTCTAATTCGTCTGATTCTAAGAAAAAAAAATAACTGTTTTGACCAGTATTATTTGTTACTCACCTACTTATGAAAACAGCATTTACAACGATATAAAATTACGGTTGATAGTTGTACATACCTGAAAAAGAAAATTAAAAATTATTTGTTGATGTTTAAATTTTGTTTTTATTAAATTAAAAAAAAAGAATATAAAATATGAAAAAACAATTTCTCTTTAAAAAGTCAAAAATAAATTTATTCAATTTAGTGTGTATAATTTTTAGTCAAAAATATGGAATAAATACAACAATATTTTTTGTCATCTTAATGTGATTTTGCTATGACAAACACATGCACATCAGATAAGGTTTTTCGACAGTCTCGAATAAAAAAAAATAAAGCAAATTTGTTTGAATTTTTGAGGTAACAATGTAACACCCTTGGTATAATCACAGGCTACGATGGTTGCACGAAACAAGACTATTTTCCTTCGTCCTCTGAAACCGACTATTCTAATTATCTTGGTACTCATCTTAATTGTACCGAACTTTATAACTATATATATCAATGCTATTTAATCCAAGCCCACAGCAATCTTTTTAAAGACCCTTAATCCTTCCTACAGCTATATTTTAACTTTTCGTAGTAAGTCTCTCATTACATGACTTTCTCAAAGCTAAACTTTCTGAATTCGTTTCATTTAGCCTCCAAGTCTTATTGAACTGATTTTACTAAGGCCTTTAACAAAGTTTCTCATTTAGTTATAATTTTCAAACTATCCACCACCCTTGGATTTGAACATATGTAACTTCTTAAGATAGATTTCTTCTAGCCTGGACAACCGTTACTACAAAGTTCATTTCAGATCTACGTTCTCCAATGATTTCCTAGCTAATTCAGGGGTCCCACAAGGCAGGTACTTAGATCCTTTACTTTTTATTCTTACAATAAACGATATCAAAATGTTCATCAAATATTTCACTTTTTCAAAAAAAAAAGTTCTTTCGATACATGATTCTACTCTCCGTCAGCTGATCTCGACAGATTTTCTATATGGAGTTGTTTAACTTCCAAAATTCAAAAATTTCTATTTCTTCCAAATTTAATAACATTTTTTTTTTTTAATTTTCTTCACAATAATTCATCAGCAAATTAACTGAGAAAGGTTCATTTACTTCTCATTAATATATTTCGTGTTTATTTTATTTTTCATTCGATGGACAATTCTTAAACTTGCCTGATGAATATTTTTTTTTTTTTTTTTTTTTTTTTTCATTTTAACTCGAACATTCTCGAAGAGTAAAATGTCATTGGAATTCTTAAAGAATCACCCAACCATAATGGATTATCTTACCCAGACCGAAACCACATGGCATTATCTTTGTCCAACAATTAAATTAACTCTAATTGCCACGCTGCTGGATTCATCTTTCATTTTAAAAGTTAAAAAAAATATATATACGAAATTTCTGAGAACATTTTCTTAAGACCAATGTTGAAATAATAAAGTCATAAACCAACCCAACATGACTGGCACCATCTAAAAAAAAAATGAACACCAAACCGACTATTGCCGTTCATGCTTTGCTGAGCTGAAGTATAAAATTAAATTAAATCCAGAAGCATGAAATACCGCAACAAAGATGGGACACTTCATATTCATCATGTTATCAACCGAGCTACAATTTTTATAACCATGGCGACATCTTCTCCCCAGATGTGTAATTTTTTTTTTTTTTTGGTTCGGGCCTCGTTCTCGTCTTTCCATCCCCGCAACAACTCACATCGGACTTGAATCATAAAAATTGCAAGTTCCAGAGAGTGTCACATGAATTTCTCAACAATTTTTCTCCTTCGCCGACTTTATCTGGTCTCATTACACTGACTTTGAAAGTGAGATGTGATTAGCAGTTTCTGCTTTTTTTTTAATTTCTTTTTTTTACATTTATATGATTTTGAAATTCACAGTCCAAAGCGGTTATTTGCGTGCTTGCATTTTTGAAAGCGTTTCACTTGAAAGATTCTTGTTTTTCTTCTTTTGTTTGTTTTAAATTAAAGAAACATAATTTATGATTTTTTTTTCATTTAAAATGTTCTTTCATTTGAGACAGCAAATTTACCACATGATTGATTTCAATTAAAAGAAAATTGAACTCGCAGAGGTTTTTTTTTTTTTTTTTGAAAGAGCTCATTTGCACTTAAAATCAATTTGTCCTCGCGCTCGCAAAAGATCAAACGCATTTTCTTAGTTTTTTTTTTTATTTTATTGAAATGCTATCAAGGATAGGGAATCATAATTTGTGCGAATTAAATTAAATTGCTTCGTTGGAATCAAGTGAAAGAATAAAGCATTCACTTTGAATTTATTTGATCTTACAGCTTTCTCGTGTCGGTAAATTGGTTCATAATTGTTGGAAATATTTCAAAATGTGTTAAAGAATTTAATAAAAAAAAATACTTTTGTAAAGGAATTTCAATTGTAATTTTTATAGAAATGAGTCAAGGTGGTATTAAAAATATTTTATGATTTTTCATACAAGCAATCATCTTTAAGCTTCCATGTTGTAGTAAAAACTTCAATTCACAACTAATTTACTGCAATTACTTGATAGTGTAGTGCTAACTTGACAGACGTCACTATTTCAGGTAGAGAGTTTCATGTTTCATTTTGACAATTTAATAACTAAACTACCATAGTTTGTATAAATATTTAAACAAGTTTTAATCTAAGATTGATTTCAGTTGAGAAAATATTGTAATACCTAGACTACTTGATCGTGTCTATCTGTATTTATCATTACCTTCAAATGTCTCGAAATCAACGCAAGTCCTATTAAGCATAAGAGATAACAATAATTTTGTCTACTTTAACACTTGTTCAAACCAACATTTTGAACATTTGCTTTCAAAACCACCAAAGGCTTGACAGCAAAAACACACTTATTCAAACAAAAATAAATATATAATAAATAAAAATATCATACCTTATAGTACAAAAGCTGCAGTTTAACAAATATTTTTCTAAAAAATAATGACAAGAAATAATACCATCAAATATAATTAAATTTGTTAAATTTAGGAAGAAACAAACTGCATTTTAAAAAATCTCTATAAACCAAAATGTCGGAGCAACCTTCAACACCACTCTGATTTTACCATTAAAAAAAACACGAGCTCTATAATATACATTATTACAAGCTTCCTCTTAAAAGCGGTCGTTAGGTAGTAACGTTTGGTAGTAAGTTCCACAAAATAATTGCAAATGTGTAAAAAGAACGTGCTGCTATGCTGCGTGAGAAACATGGTAAAATTTTTTAATCCGCTTAGAGAAGGAGCAAACCGCATTTCCCAAAGGTAATTAGGACATCATGGAATCTTAAAACTAGCCTGTTCCTCAAGTACGTATCTAAGCTCATACCAACAAGACTAAGTTATACGGTATACGTTGCGATACACTGGAAAATCTCGGAATGTCATAGATAACACGAATACAGTCATTGAAAGGAACGTTAAGTTTTCGCTTACATTCACAATTAAGAATGGGATGGACTGAACCTTTAAAAATGAAATATAGCAGAACTAACGAATTTATAAGGTATTTCTTCATATTGGCTGATAATAAGTCTAAGGAAGATCTCAAAGCTCGGAGTCCAAAATAAATATGCCTGATGATGTCCGATATTGCTCTACAGCAGCTTAAGTTACTATCTATTCAGAATCTCAAGTATTTAACATCCCTTACATATACAATACACTCAATCCAAGATCTACCTAAGGAAATTCTTGAGCACTGAGTTCATTTCTAGACCATAAAATGGCAACAGATTTAGCATACCATTATCATAAGACTACAGTCTTGTGCAAATTAATTGGGACAAGCAGATTTTTGAGCATTTTTTTTCATTTATTTTGAATAATGTTTATAAATAAGTATAAAAATATGAAATTAGTACTTGATATGGCCCCCTTTAGCATCTATGAGTTCTTTAACTCTCTTCGGCATTGATGAAATTAACTTCTCGCATATATTTTTCATTTGTTGGTCGTGAAACCATACCTCAATAATCGCTGAAATTAGTTTGCTTTTAGTCGTAGTCTTTTTTCCTGAGCCTCACTTTTATAATAGCCCATAGATTCTCAATCGGATTGAGATCAGGTGAGTTGCCAGGCGACTCCAGCACCTTAACATTTTTCTCCGCAAAGAATTGCTTCATTTTTTTGGACGTGTGACACGGAGCAAGATCTTGCTGAAAAATGGTTTCCTGCATCGAAGTTCGTCTTTGGATAGTAGGAAGGAGCATATGCGTTAGGACGTCTGCATACTTGGCGCTGTTAATCATGCCTTCCATGGGCTTTAAGCTACCAGGACCCTCAGACGCGAAACAACCCCAAAACATTACTTTTGGTGGGTGTTTAGGGGCTTGGACGATATGTCCAGGTCGGAGTTTTTCTTTGTCACTTTTCCTCACGACACTTACCCTGTATTCTTGGACCTCGAAATGGCTCTCGTCCGAGAAAATTATTTTTTCCCAGTCCTCTGCAGTCCAATTCTTATGCATTTTGATCCATCTTAATATTTTTTGCGCATAGCGTCTGTCAAAAGCTGTTTTCTTAATGGTCTTCGAGCCTTTCAGCCCACTTCTAAAAGACGCCTTCGAACTGTTGATGAATCCACATGTACTCCAGCTGTCTCCAAGTCCCTTTGAAGCTCACCACTTGTCTTTCCAGGATTTATGACGCTGTTTCGGACCAACATTTTATCGTCATTGGCCGTTGTTTTCCGTTTTCGACCGCATTTGCCCTTTATCCGTGTTTCAACTGATCCTGTTGCCTTGTGCAATGCAATTATCCTACCGACGCTTGATTTTGCTACACCTACAGCAATCGATATCTCCCTAATGGTTTTTCCTGTATGTTCATGTAAAGCGATGACTTTTGCTCTGTTTTCCACCGAGATATCGATATTTTTCTTGAAGCCGAAATATTGAAATACAGAGTACCTAGTAACATGATTTCAAAAATAATGCCATTCTTTTCAAAACCCTTAGAAAAAAAGTCATCAGAAATATTTAAATAAAACTAATTCATGGAGCACTTACCAAAATATTCAAAAAGTTAACGCAAAAATCAAAGCCTACTACCAAATTCATTTGAAAATTTGTTTGTCCCAATTAATTTGCACAAGAATGTAGATAAGGATGTGGCTTATATGCTCTTCCTCATTTAACATTACTATATGTTTCTCCATCAGACATATTGTACGAAAGATGTAAAGAATGTTGTCAATGGAAAGTCATTAATAAATAACGAAAATAAAAGCGGGCCCAGGACTGAGCCCTGGGGTATACCCGTACTAGTTATAATTGTATTAGAAGTACCAATATAGAAACACGAAAATGTGAGATTTTCTTCAAACTCAAAGGTCTGAGGTGATTCCCTGGAGCAAAAGTTGATTTTTTTTAACTCCAACAGAAACAGTACTGGCTATATAAATAAAAAAAACAAAAACATATTTATCTCGAAAAAGGCTATAAAGATTGTTTAAAAAAAAAATTGCTTAAGAAATCAGACAAAATTTTTGTTTTTGCACGCTTACGAATGAACGCAACCCCATACAAAAAATTCAAGGGCACCGCGTTAAATAAGACATCTTGCATTCAACCGAAACATTTCTCGTTGTTGAACAATTACCGACCTTCCCTCTGAATAGATCAACTGCCTGACCAGCTGTGTGGTATGTGGAAACATCTTGTTAGCTCCACATATCACTGATACGAGTATTATCGAAATCTCACCAAAAAAAAGTCACGATAGTTAACTCTATGGACTGTAACATGGCAATTATTTTGATCGACAAAAACGTACGGTCCAATTAGGCGATCATAGGAAATTCATACTTTTTTTTTGTTAACGAAACTATTTAGTCAAACATAATCTTCATCGCTTTTTTTTAACCTCTTTTTTCGTTTTATTAACTAGTTAACTACTGATTCCCTTTTATTAAAAACGGTACATCTGAACGCGTTTAAATCATGAGAGTTTGTGAAAATTAACAAAACAAACAAAGCTAAATCTGGGAAACGAAAATAATAATTTGAAATTCAAAAGTCAAAGGGACAATCTACAATTTATTTTATTATTTGTTTATCTGTTAAAATTTTTTTTAAATTATTTTTTATTATTTTTCCCCCACTGTGGACTGGACTATTCCATGTAATGCTCCTATAAGATTAATTGGTGTACATAGTGTATATCTTTTGTGTTCCATTAGGATGCTACCAGCATCAGCCTCAGGGATAAATTTCCCAAACAAGTGTAATGCTAATACAGGTGCAATCAGAAGCCCACAGCTTGTAATTCGTTCTTGGATGTTTAGGTTTTCATACAAAAACTGAACTGCTATCTTGTCAAACCTATACCTAGAGTAAAATTCCCATCGTCCAGCTCTTCAATAGGATTAGCTCGAGACTTGAAATATACACTTTACTGCACAAATCTGAGTCTACAAACATATATGTATGTCAAAATCATCGTCTTTCGAAAATATTTTATATTATTTTATTTACTTTTAAAAACAATTAGCTCACGAATCATTAAAAAAAAACAGAATTTAGCTCTTTCAAATAGTACTGCCAAGAGATTTTTTTTTGGAGGAAAATGACAGATTTCATATGGATTTAGCAAGTTACTAAAAGTTAAAGTAGCCAGTTTGTTATTTTAATTTTAGTAAAATGTTAGCAGATAGTAAGATGCTGAAATCGTTTAAAATTAGCAAAATCCTCTTTTTAACTTAGTAACTTACTAAAATGGCTTTAACATATGTATTACTAAATCGTTGCAAATTTTGCGCCATTAAGTTTAAAAAAAAAAGTCGTTTACTTGACCAAAACCAGGTACCAATTTCTACCAACATCAGTCCAAAATCTGTCAAAATTCATATAAAAAATAGAAATTTTAGAAAATATCAGTTTTGAGAATTAACCGAACTTATAATATCTACTTAAAGAAGTTAAAAAAAATATCCTCAAGCAAGTAATGTGGGGTGTCGTCTGGAGGTCTAGATCTCAAAACATTCAACCGCGCCGCATGATGGGAATTTTTCATTACCAATCAGAAAATAATATCAATTCTGTCTGTAAAAATTCTTAATAGTTGTTTATTTTAGTTACGAGCATACTTATTTCCAATTCACATTCCATATTCATAGCAAAGGAACTAGATGT
This sequence comes from Philhelius festivus, assembly GCA_963931855.1. Classification (NCBI taxonomy): domain Eukaryota; kingdom Metazoa; phylum Arthropoda; class Insecta; order Diptera; family Syrphidae; genus Philhelius; species Philhelius festivus. The sequence continues at coordinate 4,070,874 of OZ007555.1, read as the reverse complement.
TTATATTTATAACAAAAAACATATCTTAGTTTGTGGGTAATCATTGAAATTACTTCACATTCACACGATTATTGACAACGTCGTAAGAACATAACAAGTCAAATCTTTGTCGAACACAAAATAAATACATAGTATAGGCAACATTCCGTCGACAAGTTAAATGATATCAATTTCGGAATTCGCAATAAAATGCTTAGGATATTCTCATTCTGAAACTGCCTTTCCTCCAATTTAATTAATTTGTATGCTGAGTTGATCTTTTTTTCTAAGTTAATTTCCTTCACGGGTTGACATGAGCTTATCACGTGCAAGGACGTATGTGTGTTTTATGTTGATTAGATTCGTGCAAATGATCAGATTGTAGCTTATCGATAGTCACCTAGCATCTCTATGCAATACAAAAAAAAATCAAGTAATACAATTTTACAGAATGTCGGTGATAGACGTTAGTGGGCTATAAGAGATGATGATTATGATTACTTAACCATTTATTGTAATTTTGTTAAAAGACTTTTGTACTCTTCTTTCAAATCCCCCAGAATGAGACATACAAAATGTTAAAATGTTTAAAAAAAAAACTGAACCTCTGAAATAGTTTTTAATATTTTTAGCCTCATTTCAGGTTCGGAGGCGGTGTGATCTGGAAACTTTTTAAGCTCCCTCCCGATCGGTCTTTTGTTGATTTTTTTTAAAGATACTTAGCTATGCCTATTATATTCCGATATTTTATTTATTAAGCCCTGGAAGCTATAGTGATGTTCATTATATACATACATGTACATTTATGTGTAGTTTAATAAATTGTAACATTAATAATAATGATATTTAAAAAAATTGGTTTAAAATAAATTATTAAGGAATTATCGGCCTAGACAATCATTATTTCTTTGATCTAATTGTTGCATAGGTAAAAAAAAAAGAAATTAAGAAAAAACTGAAAGAAATCATGTGACGAGCACAAACGACGAAATTGTTTTTTATTTGTTCTTGGTGATGACTGAAAGCTACTTCAGGTCTCTTAGCAATTTTATTTGTATAAAATCTACCAATTAATTTAAGCAAATAAAAATTATACAGAAATCAACTTTTTTTACTTGTACATGACAAAACGTTACAATAAAGATCATTAAAGCTACAATATTACTTGCAGGATGATTCACAAAATTTATCATATCCCAGTTCAAATATATAATAACAAAAAAGGTGTGTAAACGATTCATATAATAAAATAGCTTTTGCTCCAATTTTCAGACAATCAAGTTTTTTTTCGAAAAAATTAAAATAAAAAAAACATTCCATTTTATATCAACCCCCTGTAAAAGTGTTCAAGTTTTTTAAAGACAATTAAAAAAAAATAAGTTCTATATAATTCTCAACTGTTCTACTTATATTTTAAGTCAAAATTAAAGTATATTGTATACTTAAAGTTTTGCTAATTTTATTAACTTGAAAACACTTGTATCTGTGCCTTTTGTTAAAACAGCTGCAAAACAAACAAACACAATTTCACCGCGCAAAATATTACTACGAGTCACAACTTGAAAAAAAACAATAACTAAAAATATCAGACAATTGCTAATAATAACAATACCCACTTGACTAAACATTATTTATCATTCCAAAAAAAAAAAAACAAAAACGCTCGTGACAAAATAACAAAAAATAAGAGCCCCAATGATCGTGCAGATGCAAAATATACAATAACGATTTTATCTTAATTATGTGATGACCATATTTCAGTTTAAAATAGCATACATACATAAATAAGAAATACATGAATAAAATAAAATTACGAAAATAAAATAATATACCCTAAATATATATAATAAAAACAAAATAAATTAAATTGTAATTAATTTTTATAAGAATTAAAACAAAAATTAAAAATTAATATGACACAACACAGGTTATCGAAAATACTAAATGAAAATAAATGCTTTTTAAATATTTATATAGTCATTTATTTTGAAAATTGACAGAAATGATGTACATTACATTGCCTCCATTCCTAAAATATTAAATATTAATTTTTATAACTTTTTCGAGAAAAATGCAATTCCCATTTTCTATTAGTCTACTTTCATTTCAAAAAAAAACAGAGAGAATGGTCACCATGAATTATAAAATACATTTTATCTACCGAAAAAAAAAAACCCAACCACATACAATGAAAATGTGCCAAGTGTGGACTATCATCAACATCATCAGCTGCTAAAGGAATTTCATATTAAATAGATATAAATGCTAGAGCTGAACGGATGAACAGAAGAATAAATGTTATGCAAGAATTTAAAAGATACATTTTAATGGAACGAAATGGAGAGATAGTGTTTATTTTGTTGCGATTGTTGTTGTTGTTGGGGATTATTAAATAAAAATTGCAATTCATTACTGCAACCCAGTTTTTTTTTTTGTTGTTGTCTATGTCCATCCATTCCTGAAGTAAGTGTCTCAATTTATTATTAAATAAATAATGTTTTCTAAGTAGGCTATGGAGATGTATGTACATAGAAGTAGAAATGTTTAGAATGTTTACATACATTTTTAATGGGAATTAATGACTCTCTAGACCCTATTGTTGATAAACGGGATATGGGTGTTTTTCTATTTCCAGACACAGACAGAGTTTTAATGCGCAGCTTCAATTTGGTTGTAGATTCTACATAGGTTATAAATTAGGTTGCAATCTAATGTGGAATTATGTGTCCTATTAGAGCACCCAAAATAAATTTCACACCAATTATGAAAAAAAGATAAGTTATATATTTCGTTGCTAGTTCTTAGAAGTGTAAAAATTGAAACACTAAAAAATATATTTTTAATTTTAGCTGTGTCAACAAAATAAAATAAATTGTTTAACAGAATGTTCTTAAAATCTTTCAAATTTGTTGAAAAAACATTTTTGATTGTAATATTAAATTAAATGTTTATCAATTTGTATCCAAAATCTAAAAACTGCATGCTTTAATACAATCCAGGTACCAAGTTCTGGAAAATTGAAAAATACGCAAACTACCTTTTCCTTTAGGCAAACCTTTTTTTTTTAAATTTGAAAGTCATGTTACACTACAAAATCCTCTAAAACTGTGTAGCAAAATTGGCAGAGAAAATGTTAATTTATATCATTTAAAATCCGTTGTTTGAACTGTATGTTGTAACATAGGTCGGGGTAAATTGTAACAAGAATTATAATCAAAAATAATATTTTTACAAGAAAACTATCAATTATTTTTGAATAAAAATACATATTCTCTAATTTCAATAAAATAAATATTGCGTTCGTAAATTTAATAAACTCAAATACCAAATCAATTAAACATTAATGTAAATAGATTTAAGCCAAATTTATTTAAACTATTATCAAAGCAATTTAAATTGCTAATTTAGTTAGAATTCATTTGCTTATAATTGGAATCGATTTGCATTTGAGTTATACCCTATCCTCCAGAAATGTGTTGACGACTTTACACTTCAAATTATAACAAAACGAAATACGAAAAACAAACAAAAACCGTTCTCAATCGTTATTGTTCACAAAGATCAGTTGACAAAGAAATAACGGGGTTAGTTTTAGCATTTTACAACTTACCTAGAAAAAATGTTACAACTAGCCCCATTATGAAATTTAACACAACAATTTAAAACTACTCGTAAACATATAGACACACAAATATAAAACCATAATACCCAAATACATGTCCACAAAAGACAACCGGTACTGTATCTTTTTCGCTTGAAGACCAAAAATGCAAACCAAAAAGTTACAAACCTGCAAATTTTGTTCTTTTAAGTTCCACTCTCCCAAAATCCGAATTCGAGATTTTAATCAAACATGATGTTAAGATGACGGAAAATATGAAGAAATTGATTCCCACAATTATGTTTTTCTGGACGTCTGTGTTCGTTTTTTTTTATTTTGAGCGTACTAAAGAGGTTTTCACTACCCTTATGATTGTGGGTGAGCGTTAGGTAAATGAGAAATGATTTATGAGAAGAGACCGATGCACATTGGTTTTGAAGAGCCATTTAAAAAATTCAATGTGTGCAGAACAGCCTATATGTACCAAAATTTATAGCCTACACTGTAGAATTATCTTATCTTCAAACTTGAGACTCAAGGTTTTTGTGTAGATGATTCCCTATAAGGAAAACAGAACTTGTTTAATATGCTGTACGCAAGTTTGTGCAAAAAGTTCGTAAGACTGGTATGCTAGTGGACAACACTCATGGTCCCCGTCTTCGTACGGTGCGCACAGACGAAAATATGGCTGCTGTAGCCGAGAGTGTGAGACTTAATTCACGAACACCAACTCGACATCGATCTCAACAGCTTAACATTTCGCGCACTAGCCGAGAAGAATTCTGCACAAAGATCTCCGATTATTCGCTTACAAGGTCCAATTGACTTCATCCGAGGCAGCCACTTAAACGACGTTGTGTTAAATAATTAATAGAAATGTTAGTTCTTACTAATAAAGCCATAATACATGGAAAAATCTAAGTTTGGTTTATTTTATTGCATTTTTGAAAAAAAAAAACTTGTATTTGGACCACCCATTGCTCTCTGTGGACCATGCCTTCCCACGGATGAACATATTCTAACTTCGCATCAATCAATAGGAAACAAATTAAAATCTATTAAAAAAAGCACAATGGGATGTTAACACTTGTTTAATATTTAATAAACAACAATTCTATAATTCTATAGAGTTTTTTGACAAAAAATACATACTTTTCGTAACCATCTAGTTTGAATTCAAATAAAAGTTGATAATATTAACTAATTCATTAATTGCTTATGTAATACTTTGAAAAAAAAAATTGAAATTGGAAATATATGTATCAAAATCTACTCATTAAAGCAAATTAATGTATTAATTAATTTAAATTAAAACTTGAGTTAAAAAAGGATACAGAAGATCAAGAAAATTGTTTCCTAAACCGGGTCAAATTGGGGCACCCATATTTATGATTTGTTTTCTAGTAGCATATTCTTTTATATTTTGAAGCATCTTATTCAAAACACCTTGCTCTATATGAACTATCAACTCCAAGTGAACCTCACCGAAATAAAATAACAATTTTTAGATATGAAATATTAAAGAGCCTTTAAGTCTTTTTTAAATATAAATATTTTTCGTTGATGTCTGTTTATTCTAAAAATTAAATTAAGTCTCAAACCATATCACACACTGTTTGGCCCATTTATATCATCGCTCATCTGATTTAGCCTCATAACCCAAAGGGGGATCCCACTTGTTAAATCCAGATTTTTAATGGAATAATTAAAAACAAAATTGAAAAAAAAAAAATATGCCAACAATAAAACCAACAACGAGCTGACAAGGTTTCTATTATTATAAACAAATGTGTGGCAAAAACAAAATGTTCTTTTTTTAACAGTTTTTAATTGCAGTTTTTAATTATTGTATGATGAGAATGAGCAACAACATAATTTACAGAAATTAATCCGATTACATATCATGTTTCTGCTCAATTAATTTAATATCAATGTGATAATGCTGATGGATAATAAATTATTGCCATTTTGCAATATGATTATGTTCGAGTGTGCAAATTACAATAATTTAACACCATCATCGTCATCCTCGGCAGGAGAAGAAACAAAATTTATAATTAAATTTTTACCCAAAACAAAAACATAAACATTCAAATTTGTGTTTAACAACCAACCAACACCCAGCGCATATAAAACATCTTCACAAATTTTAAGCGCAGCAATAAATTGACAGCTTGCAAAAAAGGTCAGACTTTATCTATCAAACTCATCACCAGAGAGCTATAACAAATTGTATTGTTTATGAACAAAACAAACAGAGCCAAATTGGGTATTGCATGGGGGTATACTCGTATAATATAAAATTCAGCTCGAGTTATAATCGCTTAGATAACCCTGAGCACCACCAAGCACAATGAACATGAAACTTTTTTTGTTTTTTGATTTTGATTCGGTTTTTTGCACTTTTCACTTTCACTATACAAAATATTATTTGTATTACATGTTTTTATAATAAAAAAAAAATAAAACTGCAATTCAACACGAAAAATGTATAAATAAAATTATAAAATAAATACTTGGAAAGAAAATCCCAGAGTGTGGGGTATATATTTACAAATCCGATACGCTGCAATAGTTTTTTTCGTGTTTTTCTTTTCTTTCTCTTTGTTTTAATATGCAAGTTGCACATGCAATATCAATGTTGCAGGTATAAACTTACTGTTATAGGGAGTACATCGACATTGATGAAAATTTAAACTTCAACTTGCTCTCAACAGCGTTTGCAAGGTCATAGTCATAGGTGTGGAAAACATTTTCTGCCCAGATCCATTCACAGAAACTACCACAGATACTTAACTGAACCAAAAAAAAAAAAACATGACTTTGATTCAAAGTGCTTAATTAAGTACTTTCCATTGACAACCCCAAGTAACTATCTATTAATGTCAATTTTAGTTCCTCCCTATTTGTCAAACTGCAAAGTGTCAAATTTAAAATCTTTCTCCATTTTGTCATTTTTTTTTTAACAACGATGAGACCGTTTATACCCATGTACTCGTATGTCAAAATTATTTAAAAACGGAAGCCTCGTGTGAACATCGTCATCAAATGACATCACTGGACATTTACCCAGTACTTTAAAAAGACACGGAAACAAGTAAACTTTCCGAACAGAATAGTGATAAGTGAGTATAAAAATGAGTTTAGTGTTTTTTTGGAATTTGCTTTGTTGAGCTAACTTTAATAACAAAAAAACACTATTATTTGTAGATCTGGCTCACTGTTACCAAAGCAAACGACTTGAGACCAAAGATCTGTTGGTGCCTAAATAGGTACGAGTATTATAGTTGGCATAATAGAACACCTTATCCTCGGGGCGAGAGAACTCTTTAAGTGGCACGGAATTTCTGAACACAGTAATCAAGCAAATAGCAAGGCTTTATGATATTTGACATATCATATGCGTTCAAGCAAATTTCAAACCTTGCAAGAAACTTGTTCGCCAAGTTGAGTAGCACCTACGTCAAAGCAAATAGTGATTTGAGAGTCAGTGTTGTACCCAAGTTGCTTCCAGTACATGGCTGTGCGGCTTATGGGTTATGAAGTCGTTGTCCAATGGAAACCGACATAAGACATTTTAATTCTGTAAAAGGTCTCTAAGTCTTAGGCTTTTATTCGAATATTTTCAAACCCTTTGCCGTAAAAATACATCAAATGGTTTCAAAATATTAAATAAAAATGGAATTGATCGAAGACGGTATAAAACAAAATACTTTGCTCACAAGCTCTAAACAGATAAGGTCTTAAAGTATTTTATTATGACCTCTTCATATTAAAGGCGATTTATGATGACAATGTGAGTATTGCATAAGGGTCAGAAAAATATAAATTCTGCTTCGTTAAGAAGTGAATTTCCTCTAGCAATAATTGACTCAACATGACATTCAAAGGAAAACCTTGAATTTCAAATGATACCAATGTTAATATTCGACTTCATATTATTTGAGTTACAATTTTTTGCGACCAGATTTATATAATTCTCTACAAGGCAACATCTAAATCTTTTAAATTTTAAATCTCCGGAAGCAATTTTAGGTCATCAGAATAAGAGATTAAGGAAGTATTTTATTGGCGATTAATAAGAATATTAAAAAGATGCGGACTCATGGAACTTCCTTGTGGTACACCAGAACTATACTCTATACACCTCGAAAAATCGAAAGGGAGTTACAAAAGTCTTGATATGATGAATGAAAAAGTCTAACTTAGATACTTATGCATTGTATAGAAATTGGTAATATTTCGACAGTAAGATTTTGACAAGAGCGTAAAGTTAATTTTTATCAAGTCGTTGCTTATTTAACATGATCTCCTGTAAATAATACTAATTTTATAAAATAGCCTTTTTCCTTAACGTTTCATATAATAATTTTTCTTACCTGGCGGTCTTAACCTGATCTTGAGTTAACTAAGCTCTGTACATGTTCATTTAAGTAGAGTACCGTGTTCAAAATTTTACACTAAAGATTTGTTCGTGTTGTATATTTAACATGATTAACCGTGTTAAAAAAAATTCTAACTTGATATTTGCTTAGTTTCTTTTTAACTTTGCATGGTATTTTCTGTGTTAGGTTAGGTTATTGGGCTGACAATTGATCTTGTCACTGTCACACTAAGATTAATGTAGACCCGTTGTGGTACGATAAGTTTGCGACTCCTATGTATTGAAACATATGATAATCTTATGTCATTCAAGCCCGTCAAGGGTGTTAAAGAGTTTCAGTAAGCTATAGTCTGAAATGTCTAAAGGGTACATCTCACTCATTGAAGAAATGTCTGTCGTCACACTATCACCTGAGGAGAGCTATACGCCTTTTAAGGGCGTGAGATATTTCCTTTGAGCTCATTCGAAAAATTATTTTTACGGACAGGCAAGGCAGTTCAGCCTTGAAAAGGTAAATCGAAAAAGGTGTGATTTTACAGAGAGACAATACTAATATCGATGCCCCCTAATCTAACAAAAAATACTTCCTTGACTGAATTGGATTGGAATGTTCAGGCACAACCTCAATAATCGTCTGATTTTACGCCGTGTTATTTGTTCCCGTTCTGATGTTTTAAAAATCACATTACGAGTAAGAATTTTTTAAGGCAAGGGGTCAAAAAAGCTGGTTTCTAAGGTTATGGCCAACCCAAAAAATATTATGTATCGGAATTGAGGAACTTGTCAAAAACAAAGTGAAGCCTGTTTTGAATTGAGAAATGAAGTGCCTATGTTTAAAAATTTATCACTATTTAATTTTCTATGTGCGGCCAGATGAGAACTATCACGAGTTAAAAAACTCGTATTTTGATTTTGAAACTCCGTTTTCTGCAGAGGAAAAATAATTGATGGAAGGAGGGCTAAGCTCTAGTTTAATATTCGTGCCAAATGTTAGACATCTTTTATATTTAAAAAAAAAATTACAGAAATTCATAGAGAATGTTAAAAAAGTTAAAAAGACAAGTCTTAAGAGAAAATTTCAAAATTTGAAAACAAAATAACTAGTTGTACATGATCCTAGCAAAACAAGATCTTCCTAAGCCAACCTATCTCGATGATTAATAACATTTACTTTTTGCAAATAAAACTCCATTTCTTTCCATCACTTTCCAAATAAATGTTCTAATTTTTGTATTTCACAACCTTGTGATAATTTTTAATCATCAAAATCTACTTTAATCAGCTGTGAAAAATAAACAAAATGGCAATATCATCAAAATATTTGCTAAGAGGCCTGAAGGCTTTAAGATAAATTTTATCGAGATCTTTCCTTATCGTTTTGTAAAAAATAATTATATTTATAAATCAATCTTTTTCAACTTAGCAATCAGTTTAAACAAACAAAATGTCAGAGTGATGCATTTTTGTTTTATTGTGATGACAAATGACGTCCATATTGAGTCACTCGTTAAGATTACCATAAAATCACTAACGTCTTTTTGGTTTAATTATATTTTTAAGCCATAAAAGTTATTTAGTCATCCCCATAAAAACAGCAATCAGACAACATTTAATAAATTTTATTTAAATAAAACATTTTATTAGTACAAAAATCTCTTACGACAAATAACTCTTACGAAATTTTTTTTTTGTTTGTCTGTTGCAATACAGGAAGACATTTATAATTTTGGTATTTTATTACATTTGTTATGGTTGTTCAATTTTTGGAAGAAGAAAAGTTTTTTGAACTTTCACATACATCTCCGGCAACAATGAAACGAATGAATGAATTTTAATTCCAATTAATACGAGTATCATCATTCAATAATACCCAAGTGAAAGATTTTTAATGAGGAAGTATTAAAGAGTGAAAAATAAGGAAAATGGAATAAAATCCAATTACTCGTACCTTTAAGGCGGGAATTAAAAGTAAGAAATTTATCAAATTAATTTCAAGGTGGTTGCCCAGGTGGTGTGAAGACTTTTGTTTCATTCTTTAAGAACAACTCAAGTTCATGAATATTTTAATTAAGAAATCCCTATGGGAAGATAAAGGTTTAAATTCAAATAGATAAACGGGACTTTCTTCAATGAGAGGATTTTTTTTAAAATATAATTGAGAAAACACCTCCGTTCTATGCTTTTAAGACATTTTCTTAATTTTGCAATTAAATAAATAATTAGTATTTTTAAGGTGGTATTAAAATATATATTTAGGTATATATAAGGATTAAGAACTTGAGTAAAAATAAAGGAATACAATTAGGCGAAACAGCTCTCACAACTTTCAAGCATCCCTGTGTGCCTGCTGTCGGCGGAAATGGAGGAGAACTACAATTTTCTTCAGAAGCATTTTTCTTGACAAGAAATACTTTTAGAAGATCCTCCACTTCCTTCCAGCGTGACTGTCCAACGCACATAGGATTATCTACGCTAATACTTCTTGAGTATATCTATGTACTTGCTAAGCCGACAGGCTGAGAACGTTTTAACTAAAATGTCTGAATGCACATTCTATATATTTCCCTTAACGTTGTACATTGTACATTGTATATTGTACACTGTACATGGTATATTTTACCTTGTACATATTACATTGTACATTGTACATATTACATTGTACAATGTAGGTACTCGTACATCGTTTCTAATGAGAGGGGTTGCAAGCAATATGGAATATTTTTCGCTAAACGACTTCAAACCAAAGTTTGAAAGTACTTAGTACCAAAATTTGAAAGTACTTTTTTACAACTTTAAACACTTAAACCAAAAAAATTACAATTAATTTTTTTTTTTTTTCATTAAAAATAAATTTTGTATTTAAGAACCTTCTGTCCATACTTAGCCTTTACGTAGTTTAACTGTCGTAGTCACTAAAGACTTTCTTATAGAACAACAATAAAATGGTGGCTATACATTTTTTTACGCTAGAATCTTGTTTTATCGGACTTATATGGGGTTACAGTACAAATTCGCCTCGAAGCTGTCTTCATTCTGTCTACTTTATCAGTTTAATGGGGAGCTATCTACATCTCGTATTTTATTTTAAATCTGAAACATCAATGATGCAAGTATTTTATTTTCCAATTTTAATAAAAAAATTTGACGATTTTTTTTAAAGTTTCAATACACAACCATTGGACAAAATTGCAAACTAATTAATAAAAGCCAAATATGAAACTTTTATTTTTATTCATTCTCCATTGCGCCATGAAAATTTCCTTATAAAAAAAAAACACTAAATTTCCAGATATGTACATTCAACATTTCTACTTACAACACCGACAACAAACCATTAAAACCAAACTAAATCATGCCAGTCAACTCTCTCATATTATAATTTGCTGATTAACTGGTATTAACTCATCGTCAAGGACGTTTCCAGAAAACAAACATTATAACCAAAACGAGTTTCCTTCCATCTCCATCAGACTCTCTGTCATCATATAGCTCGAGGTGGAATTTGCACTTTTTTGTTTAATCACAGTAATCAACGTGGCCGGCCTATCGACCACCGCTTACCGACCGGACCGGCCACAGTCCACAACCAAAACGATCTTATTCGAACTCGATTAGGGAAACGCAACTTACAACTCTTAATTTGCGTCGTCGCCGAGTCGTTGGCACCGGTTTGGCTAATAAATTGCTGAATATTGCCCAAAAACCCAAAAGAGCTCGATGAATAGTTGGACAAAAATCAAAAAAAAAAAAATACGCAAAAAGTTGCGAGTATCATCGGAAAAGGTGATGTCCGATTAAAATTGATACGAAGGACGTAAATTTGAAAGAAAAAAAAATCAACACGCATTCGAATAGCCATCATCGGCAAAATTGAAAAACCCGACTCACATAATCGGGGTCGACGGTGGTTGGTCGGTTGCCATACGAAATTAAATTCGATGATGGAAAATCATTGCATAATGCGTTGAATTTTATAATATTTTTGGCGTGATCAGGTGTTTTTTTATTCCTTTTAATTTACCTTCCGAAGAACCGACGAACGTGCTCGACATCATCTATCCCAAAAAAAAGCCTTTTTTTCATTTAAAGAAACAAATTAAATATTTTTGTCACAGAGAACATTGCGCGATTCGATACAAAGATATCATTGACATGAAATGAGCATTGATAGCAATAAGTCGGTTTCTAGCATGGCACACAGTGGAATGATTAGTTGAAAAAGCGGACACAATGTTGCGTAACTTTTGAACGAATGTAGAGATTTTAATGATTTTTCCAAATCAAGTGAAAATTAAAAAAAATGTTCATAGAAAATCTTCGCTCGACATAATTTTCTCATAAGTTTTTAAAGCTTTTTTGAAAATGGAAAAAATTTAAATTTAAACTAATTTAATAAAGGGTGTCATTTCGTAACGACGACTTTTCGAAGAGGTATAGGTATTAAAGTTTCGCATCAGAAACAACATTAACACAATTTCTTTTTTGAACGTATGGGAAAGCGGGGATAAAAATAACACTTTTTACAAAATTTACAAATAATTTTTTAATAATTTTTTAATATTTTAGCTACCAAATCCGTCAAAAACAACTGTTTAAAAGTTGTAAAAAAAATCATTAAGACAAAATTCGGGTGAGTTTAAAAAAAATTGTATGATCTTCTTTAAGAAAAATTTTTTTTCAATTTACTGAGAAAGGAAAAAATGTTGGAAAAGTTTCAAATTTTTTTTTCAAAAACCGAAAGAACGCTATTTTTGGGTTAGAATATGTAGAAACCCTGAGCTGATGGAGCAATTCTGAAGTCGGATTTAAGCACAGATAATTTTAAAACCTTCGAAGAGTATAGTCTTATACTAGGCAAAAAAAAAACGATTTGACCGATTTGCAAAGTTTAATCAAAATCGTAATGCTATGACTGTACCAAGTTCGAATTTCTCCTCTGGAAAATCACAAAAAAAAAGAGCTGTCACTGTATCATACTCCTTCATCATCCTAACTTAAAGTTTGATTAAAACCTCAAACTTAATACCTGCACTAAAAAGCCAGCAAAAAATACTGAAAGTTAAAAAAAGTACATAGAAGTTCCACTGTGTATCATCGATGGCTGCGCGACAGAATATTGTTTTTCTTTGTAACAATTTGCATGACAAACATGTTCATTATCATTTGAGAGGGATTTAAGTCAAGCTTTGATTCGAAGGTACATACGTGGGATGATATAAAAATGGCGCCCTCATGGAAATCCACACGTGGTCGGTTGCTGAATGTTAAGGCGACTATGGAATTTTAACGGCGACTATTTGAATATTAAAATCGCATAATGCGTGTGAAAATATTATGTTTGACTTTAAGATAAGTTTATGTGAATTAATCTGGATTTCTAAGATTAGATAAATAGTGTTTTTGTTTTTATCAATGATTTACAGTGTTTTTTTCATTTAAGATTATAATTGTGAATTGTTCAGAATTTTTTAATGAAACAATTTGTGATATTCTTTTGGGCAGTTGTTGTATTAAGTTGTAAGTTATTTTTTTTTTTATGATGGTCAGGACTAAAAATTCCTTTGGTGAACTTTTGTTCACATAAGTAATAATTAATAACAAATCTTTCAAACTTTCAATTGAGCTGTGCTAATTAGATCAATTTTTGTGAAGCTAGAGCAAACATTTTGACGAGACGAATATTCGACACCAGTTGAAGAGCAGATGATGATGAAAAGCTGATAAATTAAATAATCACTTTCTACCACCAATTAACCTTTTCAACTACCCCAAATTTTTTAACAGTATGGGCAACCAGGAGAGCAGTACCCCAAACTAATTTAGTAAAGCATACCGTCCCGTCCGTCCGTTGATGTGCCTGTGAATATTTTTTTCTATGCAAATAGCTCTACGTCTACTTAACATCAAGTCTGGGATTTGCTGCAAATTTGACACAGGGCATTTTGTTTGATTCCCTAGATTTATTTTAAAACTTTATACAATTTTCGTTTTTTTTTTCTTATTTTCTCAAAAACGGATTTAGCAATTTTGATTACATTTGGATTTACCCGTTTTTTAAGAAAATGTCTTATTTTTGGATAAAAATTTGCAAAGAAAAAATAGAGAAAAAATTAATTTATTAAATCCTAGTATAGATAATTATGTATATATAGAAACTTACTTATTTTTAATTTAAGGGATTTCGGTGTAAGCGCTTACCTGAAAATAAAGACAATATTTATAGATCTTATTTATTAATCAATAACATAAAAATAATTTAAAAAAATTAAATATCTCAATTTCTTAATTTTTTAATTTAATACTCATTTAATTAGAATAAATCAAGTAAATTTTTTTTGTTACTAAGTTAAACCCCAATAAGCGGATTAAAAATTATTTTTAGTTTTTCTTCTCAGAAACACTTAGAAGTTTATTGCTCCAGAGATCGTTTTTTGTTAAGATAAGATAGAAACCCTTTATTTTAAGTTGTATTGTCTGTCTAATCTACGTAGTTTTTAAATTAATTGAAGTATATCATTTAAACTACTCATGTGCCTAACATTTAAACCACGTTTTAATCAATAAATTAAGCATAATTTATAAATACATGAGTATCAATGTGACATTCGTAACAATGCCAAAAGCTTTTTTAGAAACCCATAAAGCTTTCGATGAAAATAGAAAATAAATTTCTATTTAAGTCACAAAAGTATTTCTATAAATTCCAGCATCTTTCACTTTTAATATTTTACTTCTGCTTTAAAAATAAATCCCTCAAAACGGAATTGAAACAGAACAAAATTCTAAGAAAAATCTCTTTTCATTCTTTAATTATAAAATAGCCACAATAAACTACGAGTAACTACATTTATTTTCATTTAAATAATATCCACAGGGACATATTTTATATCAAGGTTTATCCTTGGCACCACAATGAATCTGGGTTTTAAATGGAAAATCCTCAATTTGTTTTTTTTTTGTTTCAAGCAAAGACAAAAAGAGTATAATTTCAATTTATTAACGTGGTTGCCACCAGAGTAGTTGTACTTTTACAAAACTTGAAAATAAAAAAAAAATAATATTTGAATAAAAAAACAAAATTTAAAACAACAAAAGGCTTTGAAAGAAACAGTGCCAACTAAAGAGTGATACCAGCAAGTAAATCTGCTGGGAGTTATGTACATATAGCTAGCTTTTTCCTTGAGACCAACCTGTTGAATGGAAAGCTGAAGGTCTATTCCCAACCGCTGCAACCTTAAAATAAATGGAATAATACTTATTTGATCGTAAATATTGAAAAATGACTTCCCACAAGGCAGTTACCTAAGGCCTATTCTTTTTCCGTATAATCAATAATGTGGAATTGGTGAAGCAGTTTAGATTTGTTTGCTTGGATCGTCATAAAACAAAATTAAATCTTGATGGTTAAGCCTAGTACTCAGTTCAAGTGAAAATGAAAATTTCATATAAAAGCGACTGCTGGTTCACTGGCATGAAATCCGCAACGAGAGGTGAGTACTAAAATGTGGATTGGAAAAACAAATAAGTTCCACAACTTTTTCCACGCTATGATTTTCATTTCCCAATGTACAACCATCAGGAATAAGTTTAAGGCATCGTGGAAAACTGTGACATTTGTCAGTTAATTTGAATATTTTGTTTCAAAACAAAAAATTGAAAATTTATAAACAGAAAGAACGAATCAGTTTAAAAATAATTGTCATTTTTTTTTCATTCAAAGTGAGTATCAAAAATTCACGTGGAAAAGTTTATTCTATTTTCATTTTGATTCTTCTCGTGTAATTTGGAACGTATTTATTTTTCATTTCATGCTAGGTGAGTACTAGGCTTTAGTTAGTAACAAGCAATTATATATTCCCGCAAAACTGTCTCTCGGCCACCATGGGATTACAATATCAACAATTGTCTTGCTTCCAGATTAAATGATCATTGGAGAATTAGACCTTATTTGGGATAGAGAGAGCTCGACTTCTGATCGCATTATCACAACATACTATGAAGAATCTTAGTTTCTTTAAGTACTTGTCTAAGGAGTTAGAAAATCCCTAGGTTACGAAAAAAATTAAGAATTGTATGTAATTCCAGTTGTTGTATTCTGTTATTTTTGTAAATTTTTTTGATCCCGCTGTCATTTTTTTCACAATGCCACGGTATTTTCAAATAGTGGCAACCATTTGAACACAATCCAAATGGCAAAAGAACAAACAAAAGGATATCACAACTTCTTTTCATTCACCCAATGTCCTGCGTAAAACATTGAATATAAGAACAATATAAAGAGAAAGTTTTCTGCATTCTTTTATTTATTTTAATTTAGCACACAAACTAACAGCGAACTAAACTCAGTTTCAATAATTCAAAAAAAAAAAAAAAATGAAAAAAAATTGAAGGGAAACTAACCATCTAAAACAATTCGAGAGAATTGTAAAGTAATTTTTTTGTTATTATTATTTTCGAGGAAACTGATGTGCAAAACTTCCTGAATTCGTCCCTTTTTTGAGAGTCTTAATGGACGTTAAGTTGACAATGAGAGTTTTTCATTGAAACAAAAAAAAAACATTTATTTCATGTCCATCTAACTGACTGACCATTTGTGAAGATAGTGATAAAGGTGTTTATTTTATTTTCAGTTTTTCCTCTTTTTTAAGCCGAGTGATACAGAAAGACAAGTTCCATTGAAACTTTTAAATAGAAAATGGATGGTTTTAATGAAAAAGACACAACAGCAAAAATCAGCACAGATACCTTAGAGATATTATTGTCCTAAGGAGAATTGCTATAAAAACAGTCGAGCTCAATTAGGGAATTCCTTATGATTTATTTTTAAACGAATGCATTTTCATCTACAATATTAATTATTAGAAGCAGTTCAAAAACACTTGAAATAAAAAAAAAAACACTTTTAGTGATTTTAGTGAAATGATAAATTAATACGTTCCACAAACATTTTTTAACAGTGTTTTAAATTTCACATCATGCAAACAGTAAAGAAAACTCTGAAGATACTTGGAAAAGTTTAAATTTGAAAAATTGAAAAATCTTGTCTAACTTTAAACAGGATTTAACTTTGAAAAGTTTATTAACACATATTTTCAGTCATTTTTACTCTGACTAATGAGCCATTTAATTTAATGGAATTAATGGGATTAAAACTATTTAAACAGTGTCTAAGTAGATAACCGTTCAAGGAAATTAAATAAATACGACTGTTGGTTGGGTGTTTCGAAAAAAAATAAGAAACCTGTGGAATGTAAAGTTTGCCTTGATAATTTTTATGTACATTCGATAATTTTTAATGGAAAGTTGAACTATATTTTGCACGTTATGGATATCTTAATTATTTTAAAAAAGAGTTCGTGACATTCGTGAAATAAAAAAAAAAATACATTCCACACAATTTACAACAATTACTCACACGTTGCTTTTTTTAACCTATTTTGAGTAGTGGTAATGCTCACTGACAAGTAAGCATATTTTGGTTCCATGCAAAATATTAAAAAAAATGAAATCTCTAGATACACTTGCGGTCAATTCAATCATATTCAAATCACTTAAACGATTTTCCATTATCTTTTTTCCATCAACAATGGCTGGCAACAACAAACCAAAAAAGAAAACTTCCTAACTCAATTTCATCGCACAATTTTACCCTCAATCTCTTCCAAATTTATTCTCTAATCCCAATTTAACGGCATTTGTGTAATATAAATCGCATCTTCATTCACTTCATTCGTTTAATATGAAAAAAAAAACGCTGGCAAGATGTGTGTCTCATCTCTGCCTCTTTTGTCTGGCAGTTGAATACACTCACTTAAGCCACACTAACTACTGTGGCACCAAAAAAAAAACCAAGAAGAAGAAGGTCATTAACCATTTTAGTGCCCTTAAGGAAGTTGGCTTTTGTTAAGTGATTCCACTTTACCACAAGCTGCTTACTTACTACACTTACAGAAAACTAAACACACCAAGAATAGCTAGCTAAGCGCATCGGTTTTTCTTTTGTTGAATTAGTGGCAACATTTCAATTGGTTGGAATTTATTTTCGGATGCTAGAAGCAATATTTTTATTACATTTTCCTTTGTATGAATAATAAAGATCATCAAATTCAATTTCAAAGAATTTTTTACGACCGAAAGACGAAAAATGCAAAAATAAAGAGAAAGAAGAGAAAATGAAAAATGAAAGTCAAGCTAATTCAAATGATCATGACTCTGAAAATGATGTCGAATTAATAAAAACCAAAAAAAAAAATCAAGGTCAACACTTGATTCCATTGCCATCTGAAATTCAAAGATGAAAAAAGATGATAACAATGAGAGATGCAATAAAACAAAGGATGAATACTGCTGATGATTTACTTAGAAGTACTCGTAACAGGGTGTTTTTTCTTAACGAAATGATATTTGGTTGTCAATTCATTTTATAAGGTAGTCTCTTGTCAAATTTTTCAAATTTTATTTATTTGTTGACAGAAATTTTCTTGTACACAGTTTCAGAGTGAAAAGGACAAAAGGCGTAAACAGACATTCACATTTTAAAATAATTTTCACTCTGACTACGCATTGTCAAATTAAAAATATGAAGTAAAATAAATTGTGGAACCTATTCAGTTTTCATTATACAAAAAAGTGAGTTTTATATTTTAATATTGATCTTTCGAACAATTAGTACTTGCCTTCTGTGAAATATTAACGGAGTACGTTCCAAAAGTTTTCGATAACAATAATTCAAATTTCGCATCATTCAACCAAAATTTGAATTATTTTAATTTTACACTAACTAATAGGTGTACTACTATAGGTAGTATGTTTAGGTAAGAATGAACTTGGGATATGGCTGAAATCAGCTTTACAATCCAGAACTGTGAAGATAGCATTTATATAGATGGTCCTCTAACTTTTCCTCTTGTCGACTATCAATGAAAAACTAATGGTGTGAAGCCAAAAAGATTGTGGAACTTATTCATAACAAGTCAATATTTTTTCCTTCGTTAGAACTTGTACACTTGTAAACTGCTGCGAAATTACAACTGAGTGAGTTCTTGCACTTTTCATGATTAATAATAAATAAAATATTAGCAACATTCAATTAGAATATGATTTAAAATAAAAATTTAAGAATGAAATGATGAAAATTTCACGCCATTTAATTTTTTATAAATATTTAATTTTTCCTCGAGCTCTGTACTGGGTTTTGAGAACGATAAAATGTAACTGAAGGTATTTATAGTAAAATCTCATGCAAACTTTTATTTCACACTCAGTTCAAGTGAAAATGAAAATTTCATATAAATGTGGCGGCTGGTTCACTCGCATGAAATCCCCAACGAGAGGTGAGTACCAAAATGTGGATTGGAAAAACAATTATGTTCCACAACTTTTTCCACGCCAAATTTTCATTTCTCGATGTACAACCATCAGGAAAAAGCTTAAGGCAGCGTGGAAAACTGTGACATTTGTCAGTTAATTTAAATATTTTGTTTCAAAATAAAAAATTGAAAATTTATAAACAGAAATAAAGAATGGATAACGAATTTTTTGATACTGCTCTCGAGAGTTTACTTAATGAAAGCCAAAAATATTAGTATTCAGTATATCAGGTGAGTATCAAAAATTCACGTGGAAAAGTTTATTCTATTTTCATTTTTATTCTCCGCGTGTAATTTGGAATGTATTTACGAGTATTTTTCATTTCACCCTAGGTGAGTACTAGGCTTTAGGTAAATATTTTTGTGTGGAAAAATTGAATCAGAAAATTCATTCGAATTTTCACTACACTTGAACTATTTTTATTTTTGACTTTCGTTCAATACTCAGACCTCATGAAATGAAATATGAAGCATTTCACAATTTACTTATTGATATTTTTTTAATTTGTAGAGAATATTGACATTGGACAATCAATCGACTTTTGGTTCAAGACAGAAGTTGAATACTTTTCCATAAATTTAATTTTCACTCCAACTATGAACTAGGTTGTGTGAAAATTAGGAATTCACCCGAAATTTTCAGTTTTGTACATCTTTTTCTGTATTTAATTTTAAATCCATTTTTTGAAAATACGTATTTAACAAAAAATCAAATTTCGCGCGAACTTATAATAACCGCATCGGAAATTCTTTATTTTACAAATACTTCTTGCTTTTTATTTGAAACCAAATTTTTTTTTCAACTAAACTTATACAAATGTTTGAAAAGTCTTAATTGGTTACAGCAAATCTATTTGAATTGTCAAATTGAAAAATTCACGTGAATTATCAATTTTCATTCTCACTATTAATTTTTCTTTAACAACTTATGTATTTTTAGAGGCTATTACTTGAAGGCTTGGCGAGTTTTTCGAATCAGCTTAGAATACAGTTCAAGTGAAAAGGAAATTTTCATACACAATCATACTTTACATTCCACAGCTTCGATTTAAAACCAATGCTTTTTTGTTGTCAATTGTAAATTTTTTCAACACTGCATTATCGCATTCGCAAAATTAATTTCCATTACAAAATTGTGGAACGTATTGATTATTTACTTCAGTTTGTTAGAATGTTAAAGATAGACTTTTGAATTTATTTTTCCACACCCAAAAATATCCTTATAAGAGCACTTGGAATGTTATGCAAGTTGACAATGTTCCAAATACATAAATTGAATTTTAAATAAAAGTTAAGATTATTATGGAATCCATTGAATATTTTAAGGACAAAAGAGATGAATTTATCCATTGTAGGTTATATGTATGTATTTATGTTCCAACACTAAGAGAATCCTTTCAACAATATATTAACATAATTAATAAGCTTGATGGAGGAAGGTTAAGTAAAATAATTGAGAGCATTCAAACAATTTGTGAATGAAGTCGCAAAAGTAAATATGATCCCAACTCAACTCGATGACAAACTCATACACCATCGAAAGGCTTTTAATTAGGGTTTTTTTTTTCGGACTCGTTTTTATTAATAGGAGGAAAATAATTTGATTAAACCTTTTTTTATGAGCCTAATGAAGACATAAGAACTCATTAAATGCTATTGTTTAACCTACACTTTGGGTCAATGGTCGAAACGCTCCAGAGTATTTGATGTGTACTTATACTTTCAACCGTCTTAATAGTCAAAAGGGTCTTGAATTCGTATAGTTAAGAACTTGTAAGTTCTCATCTGTTTACCTAGTGCATTTAACCTTTCTACCATTAACGGAATAATATTGCGACAGCTTAAAATATTCCAAGTAAGCAAAAAAAAAATTGTATAACGGTGTTATGCATAGATATTCAAAATTTAAAATTACTTAAATACAGTTATAACCAAATTTGATGCAAATTTTTTTTTTCTTTTTTTTTTGTTGACTTTTAATGGTATTTTGTATATTTTAACAAAAGTTGGTTCGTGTGAACGCAAACATCTGAACATAAGTTTTTTTTTTATTAAATCAGTCAAATTTCAACTAATTTGAATTTTATGATGTTTCTTGATGATTTGCTTTCTCATATTTGAACTTTTTTTCCTAAATAGAAATGTTGGATATTTTTTTTTGTTTATTAAAATTTTCTCTTGTGACATTATTTCTTTTATTTTAGAACCATTTTTTGTTGGCTATAATTCGAGTGGGTGTAACTAGATTTCATGTTAACAAGAAAATGTGAATAAGAAGTCTTTTGGGATTTTCTAGTTTTTTGAAAGATTTTAATTTTTAAAGTCTTTCATTCGCATCGAGTTTTTTTATAAAGTCTATTAGCCATTATGAGTCTTATTATCGAATGGGGGTCAGGTTTTGTATTTTTGTATCTTTGTAAAATTCTTATTCTTCTGGAATCTCTAAGTCTTCCGGATCTTTTAAGTTTTATTGAAGATTTGTTAACTCTCATGAACCTTTAAGATTTTTTTGAAGTGTTTCAGTCCTTTGTTTATAAAATGTGTTGAACTTTGTGAGCATTTAGTGTTAAGACTTTTGGAGACTTTATTAAAAACTTTGTAGCCCTTTTTAGTCTTTCAGTGTTTTCCGATATTTTCAGTTTTTATAAAACCTATAGGTTTCTTTGGTCGAATTCGTCTTTTTATAATTTTTAGAATTTTGGAGACTTTTAGTATTACAATGTTGTTCATTGTGTCTTAAAGTTTGTATTTGCCTTAGTGTTCTGGTCTTCTGAAGTCTTATATAAATAAACTCTTTAAGTATTTGCGGATCTTTAATTCTATTGGAATCTTCAAGTTCTTTGGAGACTTTCAGTCCTCTGGAGCGTTTAAGTTTTTTGAAGCTTTTTTTTGTTAATATTATTGACCCTATAAGATTTTTAAAGTCTTTGTGTAAGATCTTCTGATTCTACCAGTCTTAAAAAAATTGTTAGTCTGTATATGAGTTTTTAAGACTTTTGGAGACTTTAAGTTCTTGCATTGTTTTTGAAGTTTTGTTTTTAGAATTTTTGGGAGCTTTTCTTATATTTTTATTTTTTTTTTAAGTCTTTAAGTCTTGTGAAGTTCTTAGACTTTTCTTTTAGTCTTTTGGAGTTTTATAGTATTTTGATGTTGCTTTAAAGATTTGTCTTTTATTGCCTTGGAGTTTTTCAGACTTTATAAAGTCTTAATGCGAGTCAATTCGAAAATAGAATCTTGATCTGATATTCTTGAAAATATTCCAATTACTATCCAATACAAAAATAAAGGGATTCGCGATACTGGTAAATCTACTTCAATTCAACTCGGCTTCAAGTCTACTTCGAATAGGGTCGCCTTTTTTTCAACATTTTTAGGGACATTTAATTTGTTAGTCTAAGTTCTTTGGACTTTTTTAATCTTTTTCAGATCAATTTTTGTGCATCAATTTCCAGAAAGACTAGCTCGAACCATCGAAGAAAAAAAAATCGTTTCGACGATTGTCAAAATGTTATGGTTTTTTTTTTGACAAATTATAATTATTAATATTTCAATATGTTGGCGATTACAGAAATAGAAAGTGTGAAATTTTTAATCTAGTTTTCTTAACCATTATTTCAGAAAAAAAAAGTTGAAAAAAATACAATGATTTCTTTTTTTGTCCATAAAAAAATATAATTTTGTTTGTCAATTCGAATATGAAATCAAGGTAACCTCATTAAAGGTCAACAATGTACAATTAACTACAGAAAAACTACTCTTACTAGGTACTCTAACCTTCAACAATGACATTCAATGGAAAGTGCTCTACAAGCAAAACGATTAATCTAATAAAGATCTTTAAAATTTCAAAACATCTTCATCTCATTGGCTATTAACAAGTTTAATAGATACAACAAATTAAAAGAAGACAGGTAAGTACTATAAAGAAGGCAAAATGCCTTTTGTTTTCATTTTCTCACCGAATGTGTAGATGTTCAACAGGGTGTTCATTTTTGGGGATAAATTGGATTAAATTTCATTCCACAACTTCTTCTTCGAAACAAAAAAAAATACTAAATAACTAGCGAATTGAGCGAATAATGTACGTTTTAATTTACTGTTGTTACAAAAACTTTTTAAGCAAATGTGGAACTTATTCATGCATTCCACATTCCTCATAAGGAGATATTATTAAATTTTTCGCACGGGAAAACAAGGGTAAAATTGAACGCAGTGTCTAAAAGTTTCTGATTATGCTAACCTTCAAATTTTGACTTAAAATTGAAGCTGTGGAATGTAAAGTTAAGAATTTAACGCTCTTTGTGTGAACTTTTCATTTTCATTCGAAAGAAGCAAAATTAAAATAAAACCTTTCTAATTTTTTTTTAAATCTTGAAAACAAAATAAAAATAAAAAACATTATGGAACGTATTCACTTTTTGAAGACTTTTAAATTTCACCAGCCTTGGTGTTTTTTCCTTTTCCCTGTTAACACGAGTGATCCCCACAAGGTCGTATAGGAATTGATTTTTAATTTCGTTAACCCATTCAACTATTGGAAAATTGAAAAAAGGCGCCATAAAAAATGTATAGCTGTTCATACTGTCAAGAGTCCACTGTATAGCTTCCTATTGAATGAGCATCGCAGACACCCCAGATGAAGTGAAAACAAATAATAATTTATTATTAATGCAAACCACCCCCGCACCAACACGATGATCAGAAATGAATTACGTCATCACATGAGTTCCATTCAAACATGTCCAATATGCATTTGTGCATCTGTCAAATGCAATAAGCAGCTGACCTCCATTGATGGGTAGATTTTCGATTTTCTGTTTTAATTTTAACTGAAGGTAAAGGCTTTTTCTTCTCTCTCGGGAAAAAAAAAAAAAACATTTCCCACCCTTTTTTCTTAATGAGATAGGATAAGGAGGGCGGAATTGGGGTATTGTGGGGGTGTTTTTGACATGTATGTATGTTCGATTTTCCTCTCGAAAAAGTTATTATAACTCAATTTTACTGCCCGAGTGAATTTTTGCTTTGCCATTCAATTTTCGATGTTGTTTTCGAAAAGTAGAGAGAGTTAGGTGATTTGTTAAGATTTTTTTAAGGGTGCTGCATGTCGGCTGTTGTACTTTTTGAGGGCTACTGTGAGCCTGTGGCTGTACATACTTTTTCATATAAACGGGTATGGTGAGTGGGTGTTGTAGGAATGCGTGGTTGAAGAAAATTATGAAGGGAAGTAAATTGTTTTTATGGGTTCTAACAGAAAAGATGGAAACATAAAGCACATCAATACACAAACACACATTTCCGGTTAAGGGATTCAAAAATTCTCAGCTGGTGCTATTGATTTTCATTCACCCACTCAAACCCAAGGAGAAAAAAAAGACTTACAGACAAGCTCATGGTTTGAGGCCATAATTTTCAACCCATGTTGGTGGCACCTAATGGGTTTTTCTTCTTAATAATGACACAGGCAGCAATTGTATAGCGAACGAAGGGTGGGTCCCCCCGGGTGTCTGAGCGAAAGAGATAGGAAGGGATGTATGAATTTATTTGTTGACATTAAGGTCTTTTGGTTTTCTTGTTCTCTTGGAATTGATTCTTAACAAAAAAAAAAAAAAAAAAAAACAAAGATGACTCGTTCCTCGAGGACGACAATGACGACGACAGGATGTCTGGCACGAGTTTTTTCTTTTAATATTATTTGTGATAATAATGTGGCTTTTCGAGGATTCTGATTATTCTGATTTTTTTATTTCATTCAAATGATGATACAGCAGTCGAAGAGTTTTTCCTAATGTCTGATTTTTTTTTAGCTAGAAACGTTATTTACAAGTGTATATGTGCATTAATTGCGGTATCTGTGATTTGAATTTGGTTTATGTGGTTTATGGATAAGGATAATGGACCTGCTAATGTAGTTCAGTTTTTAATCTGAACAAATAAAAATAAATTTTAGAGGGCAACGGCTCTCAGAGATCCAAGTTTCTTCCTTCGAACTTTCGATCATTCATGTGTCCATGTTAGCATAAATTGTATGCCGAATCCGTACTGCTATGCTTGACTATAAGTCTACCAGAACTCACATATGGATCTTATCTGGCACTCTGTTAATTAGCAAAAGACACTCATGAGACCGCTCAGTCTCATTAGAACTTTTACAGGCAGTGTTAGACATCACTGATCCACTTTTGAACCATAGAGTGACAAAATTAACCTTTGCATCCGATCCACTTCCAATTTTCCATCTGTTTGACCAGGAAGAGCTCGTCCCGATAGCCTATTTTTACATGGGAAGATTTGTGTGGCTGCTAATACGACATAGGCTCAACAGTGCCCAAACAAATCTTTAAAAATCGTTTCTACTCCCACAAGAAGCTTGCACTCATCCTTGTCTTGAATGTTCTAATCAGTCTTCAAGACATGCTTGCTACATCTTAGATTGTGATCATGACTCACACCGCACACCACAGTTTAAAAAAAAATTACTAATCAAAACATCATTCACAACTTCCAAGAGTGCAATGCTTTACCTCGACCTTGTCCACCACAAAGCCAAGTTTCTCAACCATTCAGCTCTCTTTGCCAAAAAAAACCTTATAATAATTAATTTATTCGAATGACCGATCTACTTACAATGAATTCTTTATTTTCATTTATTTATTTAAATTAAATAATTATTATTTGTTCTTTGTTTTGTTTTTTTTTTTTCCTTCATGAACAGAATGAATAATTAATCATTTGATACGACAAATGCCTCCGTCACCGAGCATATGAAACTTACACACAAGGTAGATCCGTTCGGAAGCAAACTAAAAAAAAATGGCAATGTGTATGCCATATGCAGGTGGTGCTGCTGACTGGCGGCCAATGTATCGGATAATAATTTTATAATCACCTGAAGTGTGTGTAGCAAAAAAAAAAGTTCGAGGTTAAACAGCGAAGACAATTGAAATATGTATTGTTGCAGTGGCAACGGAAGAAAAGGCCTCTCCGGAAGAGTTGATCCTTTAAATTATTAACCCACGCAAGAGAAATGACGTAACCCTAGGAATCCCAACTTTTATGCAAATTTCAATTACGAATGGCTACTGGAGAAGGTAATACAAATGAAAAATTGAAAATCCCAAAATAAATTGAAAGGATTGGAATCATCGGTGGTTGTTTTCAAATTTAGAATTTCAATGAAAAGGATTCAAATACATCTGTACACATTTGATTAATTCCAAGAGAATGACTCGAGAAGATGGTGGTAGTGACAGCTTACATAAACACCAAAAATAACTCAAGTGAATGTCACTTATTCATATTCCAAAAATATACATAACCCCCACCCAGGAAGAGGCTTCAAGAGATAAAGGGGGTTTCCTTTTAATTGGCCAATTTATTTCAAAGCCAAAATCGTTGAAACATTCAACATGGCGAATCGTCCCTCTGGAAATGACACTAAACTAAAATAGACGTGTGCATTATATTCAATTTCAATTGAGCCACAATAATGTTTTTGTTTAGATTCACAGAATCTACAAATATCCACCCTCCATTGAGCATCGCAGACGGATGGATAACCAGGGCGATAGTGTGACAGGTCTGTTTTGTGGAATTTTATCCCACAAGAGACAAAGCAATCAATGGTGAACCCCAAAGAAATCGAAGAAGAGGAAGCTTGTCTATCCAGTCCATGAGTCTAATGGTAAATTCGATAGCCCTGATGACGATGAGGAAAAAGTGAACATACACATACACCTATACGATGATTCCACGGGGAGATGTGGAGAGCGAAAGATATAGAATCTAATTGAATACATCCTCATTAATCAATTGTTGCAGAGACTCATCTAAGCCACTTGAGGAACACAGGGTGGTGGTTGGGCGGCAAATGATCATTAAGTCCACCATCTGTTTGTTGGATCTCAGTTCAATGAAGAAATATGAACTCACCTAGGGTACCAGTGGTCGTGACGTGAGACGTCGAAGTCATCGTCTTAGTTTTTATCTAAATTGAAAACCAGGAAAGGAATTCTTCCACAGAAGATGACTGATTGAAGAATACAATAAAATCTAGTTCTTCCTCTTTGATTATAGGTTTTGCTAATAACTCAGTACTTATCATTTCCTTCTTCTTTTGATGAAAACAATAAAAATAAAAAAGAAAAAGTTCATTGAAAAAGTTAGCAAAACATAGATACAAACATAAAAGATTTGATAATGGCAAACGAAACGAGAAGAACACAAAAACCATGAGAGATAATTTTGTCGAGATAAAAGAACTAAGGTTGGTTGAATATAGGTAGGTATACAGAGTTGACCTCAAAAAAAAAACCGAAACAAAAACAAAAAGAACAAAATATACAAATTAACTTTTA
This sequence comes from Philhelius festivus, assembly GCA_963931855.1. Lineage (NCBI taxonomy): Eukaryota > Metazoa > Arthropoda > Insecta > Diptera > Syrphidae > Philhelius > Philhelius festivus. The sequence goes on along the minus strand of OZ007555.1, from coordinate 4,043,187 downwards.
GGAAGATACAGACAAAAAAATGAAACTCATCTCGTAAATGAGGTTAATCGTTGACAGTGCTGCTAATGTACCAGAGAGTTATCTCTGTTTACGTTCAATTAACAAAACAATCCTTAATTTATCAAAAAAAAAACAAAACCTCTTGGTAGTTAACAAAAGGCATTTGCAATAAGAACTCAAATTAGATCCCTCACCAGTTACGAGTAGAATGAGAAAGTTAAATTTTTACTTCGTATGTTGGCTTAAGGCATTAAAGAAGCCTTTATTACTATAGCCAAAGTATTCAAGATCAAACAAGACTAGGAATTTTTTGTTGCGGAAGGGTACTTGCATTGCAGGATACTCAAATAACAATGGCATCTGGTAAGAGAAGTTGCATCCATTCAACGAGTTTAGGCCTTCCCGAACCAATGCGAAGCATTCAGGACGTAAACTCAACTCTCACCTGTCAAAATTAGTTAAAGTAAGGGAATTGCGTAAATTAATGCAAGCAATACTACAATCTCTTAATGGTAGTAACAATTCAACTTGCTGCAGGGCAGTTTAATATTAATTCGACGTAGCCAGACCGAGCTACGACTGCTCCCAAACTTGAAGGCGTACGAAATTTTATGCGACGAATCTTTTTTCGGATTGCATCCTTTCGATTGTGCCGGAAAGCTGTTATTCCACAACTTCATCTGTCCAACGTATCTACATAAATCTATTTGCCACTCTAGCTATCGGCAAATCACACTTACGCTATTTCTTTCCAATGTCATGGAACGGCCGATTAGCTTTAGATAAAGTTTGGCAGGTAAGCAGGTAAGGCTGCTTTTGTGGAATGTCTACATAACCTAGGTAGTGCGTTGGAGTCTCATGCAGAACGTCTTGGGTTCGATTCCCTTTTCAGGGGTGAACTGCCTCTTGCGAGGAATTGACAAACCCTCTAAGAGTATCTCGTGTCGTGAAAAGTGCCGTTTGAAATCGGCAGAAAATTAAAGGTCCCTCCCATTCCTGGTAACACGCACACGGGAATAGTTGAGAGTTGTAAGTCAATAGGTTTAGGCTGTCTACGAGCCTTTATGGTCTCCTATTTAATTTTCACATGACCTAGGCAAAAAACTTGGGAAATGTTTTTAGGTTTAACGATCTTCTGATCTCCGTCACCAGGGAAGTGTCTTGAGTCCCCTGCTCTTTATTACAGTTCTTGATTACCTGCTTGAAGGCAAAGTGACGGATCCAAAAGTGCATCAGTTATTCTTTGCTGACGATCGCGATGGAGCCATCATAAGTGAAGACCCGATATCCCTACAACGAGCACTTGACGTATGGGTGGATGTTCTAGAAGGAAGTGGGTACCGCATAAGCGCGAAAAGACAGAATACCTATGCTGCCCATTTTCTGATCCACACAGGCCTATTCCAGACATTTATTTGAATGGAGTAGTGCTTCCCAAGTGTGAAAAGTTTAAATATCTGGGGTCTATGATAAATAACGAAGCTACTTGTGATGACGATATCAATCATCGCGTAAGCGTAGGGTGGATGAAGTGGCGGGAAAATTCTGCTATCTTCTGTGACCGAAAAATGCCCCCTACGCTGAAAGGAAAGCTCTACACTTCAGTTGTGCGTCCAGCACTCACATACGGTTCACAATGTTGGACAATGTACAAAAAGTATGAGAGTAAGCTAACGGCAGCTGAGATGAAGATGCTTCGTATGACAGCAGGAATTACAAAGCTTGATCGAATTAGAAGTACGAAGATCCGAGGAAGCCTTCATGTTAAGAATACCATTTCCCAAAAAATTGAACACGACCGACTCAGTTGGTATTGCCATGTTCAAAGGAGAGATCCTGAGAACCCCGTCAAAAAGGCAATATCATACAACGTTCCAATTCGGAATAAAAAGAAAGGTAGGCCTAAACACTCCTGGTACATACAAATGCAAAAACACCAGCATTCAGTTGGCCTCAGAAATGGAACAATACAAAACCGGGAGGCTTGCCGCCGATTTCTGAGGTCAACCCGGCGAACCCCACAGGCGGATCACTAGTGTGAAGCAGATACGTGGGAGAGTTATGATCCCCTCGACATCGAGATCATAACAGCGCCGAAACAAGGAAGAAGAAGAAGATCTTCTGATCTCCGTGCTTTGATCTGACAGTGATCTGTAAGGCCTACATTTATCCCAATTTCGAGTATATCTCGGGACTATATATATCCGTGAGTTTTCTCTTGCAGCATTTTATTTTATTTTATCAAAGACAAGCATCACGGCAACCCAAAACTTGAAAACCAAACAACTGGGTAAAAAAAATGTATAGTTCTGTGCTTTTCGGTCAGCCGTTTGGGAACCAGCCAAGCTGTTGAACTTTATTTTGGATATTCATATCCTCATTCATTGGGTTAGATTGGTAATTGTCAGTTTATTTCATCTTTGTGAAACTTATGGATTGCTCTGCCTAACAGCTTTTTTTGTAACTCCTTCGTTTTTTCTATTCATAAACCTTGAGAAAGCAGAAAAACCTTCAAAACAAAATATGTATGTATCTAACATCAAATAAGTAAGTTCCCCAAAACTCTTTCACATTTAAACGTGTCAAGTTTTGGCAAGATGCTGTTGCTGATTTTCTTTTGTCAGCAACTTCAACTTCTTCAACGAATCGTTGTTGTCACCCACCTCAGCAGGAGTATATTTAGGTCCAGAACAACCTCAAGCAGACGACAGAGGACAAAGATATCCCCAAACTCCATTTTGCTCCTCCTAAAACAACCAACAGACTGACAAACCGTTTGGCATCCCCAAAAGTGGGGAGCGCACAAAAATCAGGATTTTCTAGTTTGCTTCTTCTTCTTCTGTGGATTCTTCTTCATCACCACCTCCACCAACCATAATATTCTTCTCCTATTTCTCGTCTTTCTCTACGCCCATCATCGTTCGTCATTCACCAACAAAATTCCATTCATATATTCTTTTACTCTTTTTCCACAGAAGACGGGCACTTTGATTTTTTGCGAATGTCAGAAGATTGACAGAAAATTAACTAAATTAATAAATTACCTTGGAAATGTGTGTAAGTGAAGCAAAGTCGGGAATTCACTTCAAGCTCCTGGAAGTTTGTTCTCCAATACAAAAAAAAATTATTCCTCGATGAACAAGACAAAAAAAAAACTGTTTTTCACTTCTCTACTTTGCAATGGAAAAGACCGGACAAGGAAATTTCTTCTTTTGCACTCGCTCGTCGCTCGGCAGCCAGCGAAGAAAAACAACAAATTTAAAAAAAAAACAAGAAATAGAAGAACAAGAAGAATTTTCTTTATCTTTTCTCGCTTCACTTATGCAATTTTATTTTTCCTATTTTTCACACACGCACAGAGATTTACACCGCACCAATCGCAATCGCACTGAAATCACAATTTTCTGCTTCTTTTTTCCCCGATTTTTTTTTTTGTGTTGGAATTCCAATTAAGATTAATGCACTCGCGAAAAAAGGAAAAAAAATAAAAAAAAAACACACGACCAGAACTTCTTCTTTAATCAAACAAATTCAATAGATATGTGGAAACGAAAAGAAAAAAAAATACACACAAATTTCCTTGACAATTTTCGCGAAAACACACAATTTTTTCTATCTATTATTTTTGGGTGGAGACTTTTTTATTTGATTCTTTTCTTTCCTGTTTCTCTTCACTTCACTGTTCGATAACTTGAAATTTTTTCCCACTTTTGATTGATTTATTTTCGTTGAGTTATTGAGGTTTATTTAATCATTTTTCTTGCGACAAGTACACATAATTGAAAATATTTTTAGTTTTACAAATAGATCTCCGCCATTGGATTTGATATATTTCTTTAATTCTGCTTTTTTTTTTTGCGAACACACGAAGGCGAAGAAACAACTTTTTAGCCAACGAAAACGAACTGCACTCAAGTCCGACGTTGGTGAGAGTGCCAGAGTGGAGAGTTGATTGAATTTGGAAGAATGGCCGTTTTGGTAAAATAGTTTAATTTCTGATGCGATGTTGCGCGTTATGGAAGTTTGTTTCGGTTTTATTGTTTTTGTTGCTTTCTCTGTTGCACGCTAGGGAAATTCGATGACAGAGGTTTGTTGAGCGAGTAGGAAGATAGAGTAGTTGGCAGAACATGAATGCGATGGGTAGCGATTATGTGCCTGACAGATGGTGTCTGGGTTGCGTTTGGAAAATGAGCACTGGAGAGTTTTAAGAGGTATGTTTAGATTGCTGTGAGTGAGGTTTTTCCACGGATCGAATTAGCTTTGAAATTACTTATTTTATTTTAGAAATATGATGTAGCAAATAACAAATATAATAGGGGTATTCATGTAAGCGCGGAAAACCCTCGTAAACTTCGTAAACCAGATAATTTTATCTCCGCAGAAACGAGCTGTCAAAATTTGTATGGGAAAAAGTTTCTGCAAATCGCATAAAATTATCTCACAAATTTGCTGCGGAAAGTGCAGAAATAAACCTCGTAAACTAAAGAAGTATGGATTCTGACTTTTAATTTGACATTTCACAAAATATTTCCCACATTTACGCAAGTATTTCTTAGGAGGTGTTCATGAAAGTTATATCTTCTACAAAGCGGAAAATTATCTCGTTACATGAATACCCTTAATATTTGAAAAAATAAAACTAATTTGTAAATTATTCTGATTGCTGAGCATAAAAAAAATAATCCTTGTGTTTTCCAGGGATTGTATATTTCAAAATATTTAGTTTGCATCTCACACGAAATTAAATTGAAATCGATACAAGATAAAGTTTGATGTTCTACAATTATTCTCTTTTACCGATATGGATTTCGAAGTGAAATTGATGCGGATTTCCGTGTTCCAGATTTTTATTTTCTCGATTTTTTTGTGTGAAACTGAAAAAAATCCTTATCTATTTTATAGAATATCGTTGCAACTTGATTCGCGTCCCATCGATGACTCCAAAAAATTAAGTTTAGATTTTAATGCCTCTTCATTGATCATTTCAAGTTGAATTCCGCTTGGACAAATTTTTTTCTCCAAATTAAAATCTTTGACACAATACTTCGACTAATACAAATAATTTAACCACATACGCTTCATCGCTTCATAAATTCCTAATGGGTTTGAATGAAATCCCAACACTTTTCTTATATTTTTTTTTCTGCATATTCACTCTTGCAATGCCACTGCAAGCAATAAAGCACTCAGTAAATATTTTATAGAGTTACCTTTTTTTAAATTTACACATAAATGTTAATTATTACAGAGATTTCTAATAAAAGTTAACATTCCTTAAGTAAATAGAAGTCATAACTATTCGGAATTCACTGAGTAAATATCAAATTGAAAAAGAATAAGGTATCGTCATAAAGAAGAAAAACCGATAATTTTGTCGTCACATACGTTTCTGACCTATGTGCTTAAAAATATAAAATATAATACAAGGTACTATTGTATCGTTTGAAAAGCAGTCTAAAGTCGATTTCCTTTACAATCAATTATGTGTGAGGATTTTGATCTCTCGTAAGATGTTGAGTTTCTTCACACCAAAAAAATCGATATATCTTTGACAGGAATCAATATCTTCAAATTGCTATTCGAAGAGAGACTTACAGGTATATGAAACAAGCGCACCAAACAAAAAAATTTCATCTGGGATCAAAATCCCTAGTGTGTAAAATAAATTGACATAAGTTTGACAGCTTTTGCAGGGCGCATGAATTTATTGCCAATCTCTTGGTTTTTTTTCTGTTGAACTATCATTCTTGAGAGATGCGGGTTATTTTGACAGCTCTTTTTAAATTTGTATTTTTAATTCGTTGTTGAAATTAATTTTAAGGCAAAAATGAAATTAACAAACCAATTGAAATATTTTCCTATGTCATAACTGCTAGAAAGACACAAGACCATTATCGTTCACTAACCCACATACAAAATTGTTTAGATTGAAGTGAAAATATTTTAGGTAATTTTGATATAAGTTTGTCAAAATTGGTATCACCGAAAACACATTAAAAAAAAAACTTTCATTTCATGAGCAATGGAAGGCAAGTTGCAAGACACAAATACATTTTTTTACTAACGCAAGCAAATCTGAACATCTTTCTCGTCAACTGGCATAAATGGAAGTTCTGAAACCAGTAGACGAGCGAGTAGTCTGGTAGCTGCACCAGTTTATTGTTAAAGTATTTGATTATTCGTCTGACGTTCACATTCAGAAATACGAATATTTTTTTCGGCGGCGTGTACTTTTATGCGCGAAACAGATTAAACCAGCAACAGCACCAGCATCGTCAACACCAAACATTTCTCAAACACATTGCCACCAGCAACGTCATTTCATCTGCTTGACATTTCATATTGGAAACAAGTTTTTCATTGTGGTGCCACTGAATATTGCAGTGGAAAAGTTGACAACACCGCACCAGCAACAGCAAATTTAGGACTTTGGCCTAACGACGCTGTTGGCGTTGCTGTTGCTGTTCTTATGTGTGTTGAACAATTTAAATACATTGGCTCTAAATTAATGGCGGCCGCTGTTGCTGTTGACGGTGCTGTTGCTGGTTCAATCTGTTCCGCGCTTTAAGTGAAATCTGTAAATGAATATAACTAAAATATAAAATTTCAAATTTTGCAGGCAACTTGCTTGTCAAGTGGGATACCACACACGTGACAGCAAATACGCACATAGAAATTTGACTGGCAGTGTATGTACACATCTTGCTTGCCAGTGCTTTAGTGCTTGACTGTAACACAAACAAACCCTAGCAACTTGCTCGGTAACATGCAAGCCTGTTAGCTGCACTTGTAACATTAGTTATCGAAGAATCAGAAATACGTATGTTTTTTGCCAGTGGAGTGTACTTTTAAGTGAAATCTGTAAATGAATATAACTAAAATATAAAATTTCAAATTTTGCAGGCAACTTGCTTGTCAAGTGGGTGCCGCATACGTCACAGCAAAATCGTACATAGGAATTTATACTTATGTACTTATCTTGCTGTCAGTGCTTCAGTGCTTGCCAGTAATACAAACAAACCTTAGAAACCAGCTCGTCAACTGGAATGAAAGTTCTGAAGCCAGTAGCCAGGCAATTTGGGAAGAATAGCCCGTTAGTTGCGCTTGTAACTTTGATTATTGAAGTATTTGATTGTTCGTGTGACGTGTACTTTCATAAATACAAAAAATCTTGTCAGTGTTGTGTTCAATATCGGTAAAAAAATATAAATTAAATGTGAAATTTCAAAACTTGTAGGCAACTTGCTCTTCAAGTGGCATGCCATTTACGTCACAGCAAATAAAAAGACATTTGACTGGCAGTGTATGTATCAAACTTGCCCGCAAGTAATAGCATGTGTAGCCTTGGGGTAGTATTTGAGAATAAATATAAAAAAAAGAAACAGGCTTGTGTTTAGGTATAAGTATGATCTTCGTGACAATTTTCTAATTTTCACTAGTTTCGTGTTGAGACTAATTTTACATAGATTGCTTCGTAGCATACATAGAAAAATGTCAATTCATGCTAACAGCGAAGCAAATAATTGTTTTTAGATTTCGAAATGTTAAAGGGTCATTTGAAGTCAACAAGATACTGAAAAGATAAAACAGGTATTCGATGATTTAAGCTTCAATAAAATATTAGAGAAAGAACATATGATGCTTAATTCACTTGGAGTTTGCAAAGTTGTCGTTTTAACCTAGTGTCACTCTGTAATAGTTTTAACATCGTACTAAATCGAATAGTATTTGTCACCAATAGTTGGTTATAGTCAGTGCGAGAACGAGCGCTATTTAGGGATATTTTAAGATGAAAACATCTTGAAATAAATAATAAGTAAATGTGGAAAAGTAGCTTTCCATATTTTCAAAAGGAGAAGTAACCAAAATCACTTGATTTAAAGTCAATAAGTCCTTAGTTTATTTCTATTTCAGTTTTATTTCAGTTCAGTGCCTAAGGCTAGGCGCGCACATCCAATTTTTAGTTGCACAACTGTTTGCTTGCTTATAGAAAACAGATGAACTATTTGGTTGAATGTCCGCGCAGGTGCATATAATTATATGTTGCACAAAATAGCGAACTCGTTTTAGTCAATCGTTTAGTTTGTGTCAAAACACAAACTGTCGAGTTGCTCGAACCAAGCAGTTGCGCAACTAAAAATTGAATGTGCATGCCTAGACTAATGGATCGCTCCTCATTTAAGCCTAGTACGCACATCGCGCTAAATTTTATCTCCCATACGAAATTCTCTCCAAAATTTAGCCAAGCTAAAATAATGTCAAGCATTTTAGCCGAGAGGTACGCTGCTCCAGCTAAAAAATCAAAATTTCTCTTCGAACTGTACATGCCTTATCTGTCAAAATTTAGCGCACGAAATAATTGTCTGGCACATTTATTCTCGGGCTAAATTTCAATTGAAATGTAATAATATTTGAATAATATTTGGAAGAATACTTTGTGACGGAGGTCTTACAAGATTTTCCACAGCAAAATCTATCATAATTATCATTCGTTCTCATTCACAATTCTTAAAAAATCGTGCTTTAAACCAAATTCTTTTAAATCTTTGAAAAAATTTCATTTAGAGAACAGTTGTTTTCTGTGACATATTCTCCACAAAGTTCTTGTGTCAAAATTTAGCTTGGATTTTAGTTAATATTTGGAGAAAAATGTGGGAGATAAAATTTAGCGCGATCTGCGTACTAGGCTTTACGAAAGTAAACTTGAAGAATACGAAAAATGTTTCAAATCAGAATTAGCGCCACATCTTGAATTCTGGTTTCATGCTTAAGAAATACCAAATTTTTTTTTTCTTTTTTTGGTTTCACCCAGTTTAATTTATTTTTGAACCACATCTAAGACACAAACTAACAAAAAGCAGTGTTTCAGTTGTGGTTTATTGGTTTATGTATAAAGTAACATAGTTTTTCTCAGATTTCCGATAGGTGGCGCTGTGCGTCGTATTTGGTATTTCCTTACAGAACCGGATACAGCAACAGAACCGGATACAGCAAAGCTCTTTATGGTTTGTTTTGAGTTAAAATCGTTATAAGTTACGAGGAATTATTTTTTAAAAATTGAAATGAAAAAAAAAAAGAACTGTTTGTAATCCTTATTAATAAATTAATAATGGACTGTAACATGTGGTAGGGACAAGAAAATCTTAATTTATACAATTCGCCGTTTAAGGAACGTATAACTTGTTAAAAAGACCCAGCCATTAAAATCCAGGTCATTCATATACAACTAACAGGCACACATGCTTATGAGCAACGACAGTTATGTGAAGTTTTGTGGTTTTGATATCCTTTTTCCTGAGGTTTAGTGTTGCTGTCCGCAAATACTTTTTCAAACTTCATTTATAATTTCAAAATTGTTATTTTCTTATAAAAAAAAAGAACTAAAAAGTTAATCTTTTAATTCAAAAAATTGATTTTGTTATCTCGTGGGAATTAAGCTGTCAAAAAGAAATCTATCAAAACAACCAATAGGTCACACCGATTCGTAGGGTCAGGAAATGTAAATAGATCTATTATCGCAAAGCAAGCAACCGATGGCGATAGCTGGGGCGTTAACACACACATGCATACATTTAATTGAACAGCTTACTAGTCCAAGCATACATTTCATAAATCCAGTGCATGTGTGTGACCATGTATCACAATATTTCCACAATTAGATGAAGTGGGTTATCGTTCTTCCAGTGATAAGGACTGGAAAAATATAATATTCATTAGGCAGACATATTGTTTTCAACAATATGAGACGTTCAATCGTGTGTTTTTTTTTCTTATTGAATATCAGTGAATCTTGCTCTCGAAATAAATTAAGTTCTTTTTTGTGTTAAAATCATCGCGTTTCAATCAAATAAAATACAAAAGTAAGCTCCAAAACAAATTATTTCCAAATTAAAAATATGAATTGGAGCCTCCTCATATCTGAAATGATAAATATAGCTCATTGTAAAGAGGTGAGTTGAAGATATCTTAATTCCAATATAGTCAAATTTCACTCGATCTACTACTTACGATGCTTAAGTCATATCTCTGACTCTGTTGTAATAGATTCGTACAATGAATCTCCCTTACCAGAAATATTTCTCCAAAATTCTGAGCTCGTGAAAAGAGACAAAGTTTTCATTGCAATGTACCTGCTATGACAGAACCCGTGATAATTTTGCTTGGGAATTTGTAATACGAATCTATAACCACGGGCTTGTGACTATGATAATCATGCTAAAAAGACAATTTATTATACACTTACGGCCGAAGCGCAACCGCCATCCGCTCCAGGTGGTGTGACAAACGTTAAAATCATAACCTATTTCATCATTTTAGTTTTTGTACTATTTTCATATGACACTTAGAAAAATGTCAAAAAGGTGTGTTTGTTTACGAGGGCGGGTCCGTGACTTTTTGAATTTCTGACCTCTTTACTGAAACAGCAACACTGCTCCTGTCAACAGGCATCTGTCAGTTGACTCCTGTCAAAATTTAAACTTACTGCGTTAGTTAGTTTGTGTTTGACAGCTATTTTTATCAGACTACTCACTAATTTGAGGAGAAAATGGAAAAAAGTGAATTTCGTGTGCTTATTAAGCATTATTTCTTGCGAAAAAAAACCATTACCGAGACCAAGGCTAAGCTTGATAAATACTATGGGGACTCTGCACCATCGATTTCAATGGTAAAAAAGTGGTTTACTGAATTTCGTTGTGGCCGTACAAGCACTGAAGATGCCGAACGTCCTGGACGCCCAGTTGAGGTCTCTACACCCGAAACAATCGAAAAAATTCACGATATGATGTTGGCCGACCGAAGATTGAAAGTGCGAGAGATTGTGGAAGCTTATTGACCCGCCCTAGTAGTTTGTTGCACAATCTGTCAGTGTTCAAGGTGTGTTTAGAAGTAATTTATTGTAAAATAGCTTAAGCAAGATACACAAGACAAGCCAGATACGCCTTACAACTAGCTAGGCGGGTTGAATTGTGGGTAATTATTTTTAAAAGTTCGACAGAAGAAAAAATTGGTGTTACAGCAGCTCGTCGAAAATCAGGGTCTAGTTTATTATAAAAATTCATGTGTACTTGTTGTCGGAAGGAATGAATAAATGGCTTAGAAGATAACACTTTTTTTTATGACAAAAGGATACTCATGGGGGATTTGTCACCTCCTCGCTCTAGACAGTACCCCTAAAAAACTTTATGGACAATGTTTTTTTTTAATCGGCTTTTTCACTCTCAATTTTCACAATGTACTTATGAACTATAAAAAAAAATCACATTTTTCATACAAAATTTTGGGCTTTTCGGGCTCTTTGTATATTGTAATAGTCGAACTGTAACACACTCAAACAATGATTTTTTTGAAGAAATCATCAGATTTAAGGAGAGGTGGATGACTGTTTTGTCTTAATAAAAGCTTTAACATATCTAACCTTACTTATCCTGGAGAGAAGCGAAGTTTTGCTTTTATAACACCAACTCTTTCCATTAAAGTTGAAGAATTTTTACATTGAACTGCTGTAATGCGCTCAAAACTTTGATAAAAGAAAAACTGATTTTTATTTGAGCGAAAATGCTCCCAAAATATAGTGTTTTCAAATAACAGCTAGCTTGTGGTAAGGTGCTTTGATTTGTTCACTATTTAAGCACAAAGTTCAAAAACTACCATTAAAGTCCTACCTTTTATTAGTTAATGACTCTACAAGTGGTGTACTTGTTGCAACCAAATTATATAAAAAACAAGACACAAATCCCTTATGTGCCTTATGTGTAAGTTTGACGGTTTTGGGTATTATTTATTTTTTACTTTTTCACTAAAAAATCTTAAATAATGTGTATAAATGTTCACGAAATCCTGATCCATCTTTTTATAAATGAACGCGTCACACAAATTCATAATTAGAAATTTTATTCCAGGAAAACGTGCTAACAGTGTTTTTCTGGGGAAACCTCTCTCCCTAAAATCACCATTCCCCACTCGTGACATTTCATCCTAATGTTTCGCTTTTTCCACGAGGAGGGACGGAACACATCTCACACCTCTCCTTCCCAATTCTCCTAAAAAAAACCTCTATCTACCCAGGCGTTACAGGTGCTTTATTTTCTGAGTGAATTACTTCCATTTATCTCACATCAACCGAGCAATTACACACATTTAACCAAAAAAATTATTCATTTCAATACGTATTACAAAATACCTACTCAATTTTCCATTTAACTAAATCAGGAAAAAAGGACGTTTCTTTTAATTTTTTTAATAGATTATTCAAAATATCATTACCAAAAAAACTCTGTGGTCTTTTTTTTTTGTTTAAAGTACCTACCTCTATGTAATTGTTTTGTTGTTATTTTTCGTATTTTCTTATAATCTCACCCACATGTTGTTTCCATTCCAATGACAACCATAAAAAAGGAAAGCTTCAAGGACATACCAAAATACGAGATTCTACCTAAGCTAACGCCTGCCTGAACCAATTCTATAATACTCGTACTCAACCATAACCGCCCTCCCCCTTACTACAAAACAAGGACCATTCACTGTATTTTTCTCAAACTGGAAAATTTGAAAATTTCATAACCATTCGCTCGTATTGAGCTTTTTATTATCAAAAACTCTCCATGTCTCTCAGTCTCTGTGTCTGTATGGCTTTATTCGAAATTCCCTCAAAATCGAGAGTACCCTATTTGGCAGAGGATGTGAAATGAACATAACCCATAGCCACCCTCTCAGTCGTGGAGTTCCAGTCGTTCGGTCTGTATGGAGCTCTCTCCGCGTAAAAGAATTTTCAAAAAATTGAGGAAAAAGCCTTAAAAAGAAATCAATCCTTTCAAATATACAACTTTTCTGGGATGTTGTCAAGTTTTGTTCGGTTTAATTTGAAGATAAAAAATTAAAAAAAAAAATCAATGGATTCTTTTGAGTTTGAAAAAAATTCCTGTGTACCTGCCTAAGGATTGATAAAGGCAGCTGAGAAAAAAATCCGTTTCCCCAACCATTTCCCTTCCTCATCATCGTTGCGGTGTGTGTATAGACGTAGTGTACATCCTTGCTCCTCTGTATAGTCTCGTGTCCTTTATTTTTTGTTGTTGTGCTGCTGCTGCTGCTGTTTTTCTGGTGTACTGGTACTGCTCTCAATCTCGCTCACAGTGTGCTTTTATACGTGTGTCCCTTATCTAGGGCTTTCAAAACGAAACGATACTCTCATCCCCCCCTCACACCACACAAAAAATCCACCGCCCTCTCATCACCGCCGACACCACGCCGCCTCTGCCAGCCCTCACAGTTCACATAACACGAGGGTACAAGGATATTGCGTAAAAGAATTCCCGTCCTTGTTGTCCTTCGGGAAGGATATGAAACGGAATAAACACTACGCGTGTTGTAAATAAAATTTAAAATAAAAAAAAGAAAAATATTCATATCAAACATGATGATGGTGTCCTTTTTGTGAGTTTTGTTTTTAATTCGAGTGTCCTATCGAAGCGGTTACATTCTTCAAGGGATTGATTTCCATTATCAACGGTCCCTCAGTTTGTTTTTTTTCCTGCAAAATGTATTCCCATAATCCTATTATCCTAAGATGATATTTGGTATCCTTTTTTCGAGGGGGCTTTAAAAATTGCTTAGCAAAAATAAAATTCAAATCCCTAATCCTTCACATTTCAAAATATCTCAGTGACAACAAGGTGGATTAAAATTAAACTTCAAGGTGTTTTATTCCGGTTATCTCTACAAAAGACTTCGGCTCTCTGTCGGTCGTGGTGTTCGATTGTGCGTGTCCATTTCAGCATTCTGTAACGTTTTTCTGATAAACATCCGTTTTGGAGTGATATCCTTGAGTCCTGTTCCGTCGTCGTGTCGTCGTCCTTATCCAAACACGGTTCGTGATAAGAGTGTCCATCAGAGAGAATATCCTTTGAGCGTGCGAGTTTATTTATAAAAGTGCGAAAGGATCCTTGATGTCTGTCAAGTATACAGTGCTGTTATCAATGTTCAAAAGGACATAGCAAAAAAGAAATCAAACGTATAAAGTTTCTCACGAAAAAAATAGTGAATAGCATTTGAGTGAAAAAGTATCCTCTTTGTAAAAGTTTAAAAAAAAAGATATATCCTTGTAAAAAGGATACACGTGGTAAAAGTGGTGGTAATATAGTGAACTAATTTAAGGCTCCAGGATACGTATCTACGAAAATAGAAAAGTAAGTCCTTTTCTCTTTATGTCATTTCCTTTGGAACAAAAAAAATCATTCCCAAAATGTCATTTTGAATGAAGTGAGGTAGGACCTTCGTTTTATGATATTTCACGTGAAAGGTATTTTTTCATTCAACGTTTTCCTTTTCTTTGTTTTATCTTTTTAATACTTCTGTAATATGATTGATGGGGGTTAATTAATCAGACGCCAAATTAAGCTAATGGGAGTTGTGGCACTGCCATGTTTGTATGGGCATATAGCCACAGGGTGGATGAGGAGGAGGGTTGTTGAAAATTAGGAGGTTTACCTTGTAGGTTAAGTCTCAAGGGCGGATAATTGCCGTGCTTGCTCACCTTGTATCCAAGTCCGAGTGTCATGTCATAATAATTTTCTTTTATTATATTGGGGTGGGTTTTTCATTCTGATAAGGGTAGAAAAGGGGATTTTGAAGGTAATGTGCGTGATATAAAGTCACTTGCAGTTATATATATTTATGGAAATTTTCCAGGACACCATATGAATGAATACTCGTAGTTTCATTGAACTAGGAAAAACAAGTAAAAATGAAATATTTACTCTCTGGGAAAATAGCCAGAAGTAGGACAGGTTGCATTATGGAAATTAGTTGAGAGTCATTTATAGTTTGTGTATTAAAGGGGGTTGGGCTCTTGAAAATATCAATAATATGACGATTGGTGTTTTAATTGGAGTTGTATGTATTAATATTTCAAAAAGAAATGTATACGCGTATATTATTAAAATCGAAAATTGTTATTTTAACAAATGAAGGTTTGTTTCACCCTCAAATTACGGTCATACATGGGAAAAGTTTATGTATTGACCAAAAATAACCTTTTCCAAATGAGAGTAGAGCTAGTTGTAAGCATATTTCACTCCAACAACGTAAGCAATATCTTTGTCCTCTTTTAAGAAACACAAATTGTAAATTGTATTACCGTTAACTAATAAGGCGATTTCAGAAATGGATATAGAAGTATTTTTCTATACATAATTATTTTTCAAAAGTGTTCCTCAATTCAGTGTTTTTTTGGAGAAAAAAAAAATTATTATTATTTTTTCTTGAATTTTTTTTTTGTTAAAACATTTTTTGGTTAAACATTTGATTGTTATTTATTGTATGCATTTTTGATACTTGGAGATATTAAAAAAATATTATTGTTAAATATCTTCGCAATCAGAATTTGTCAGAATTGGCATTATCAGCTCTCGGCAGTGAGAAAATCCGGCTCGAACGACCAAATATTGTTCTAGTAATAAATCAACAAATTCAATACGATAAGCTTGTAATATATCATACGTTTTAATGGCAGACAATCGTATTCGAAAATTCTTTGAGTTCAATAATAACTGGAAAAAAATATACCATTATTTTAGTATTATATTTATTTATATATTAAGTTGGACAACAATTTCATCCATTCATCTCAAACCACTATTGCCATCGGACTGTTAAAATCATGAACGAGTAAAAATCATTGCTTATATTCAAGCAACTTCACTGTGGATATTTTATTTCAGGACTTGAATTATTTCGGGGTTGTTGCTGTAAGCTCTCGACTTAAGGTTCCCATAAGAAAGTCACACGGTGTAAGGTAACTTGATCGAGGTGTCAAGAGTAGGTATGTCTCCGTATCTGCTGATTAATTTACCGGGAGATACTACTATCACCTTCTTGATTGGAATTAGTAGTGTGAGGAATTATCCCATATTTCTCTAAGGTAATCTGCAGTTGTTGAATACGGGAAATAGCTGCACTTGAGGTACAAAAACTCGTCAATAATTCGGTAATAAATTCTCAACTTGAGCGAAAATAATACCTACGGTTATAACTTATTTGTCTTACTTTTATCATCACAGAACAGTGTATGTCTCTAGATCAATCTTAATAAGCGCAAGTTAAGGCTGTAGCCGAACAGATAGACAGACAGAAAGACAGAATTGGTTGGCCACTACCTCTCTCTTATCCTCGTAATATAAAGCTTGATCGAAATCTCGAAACGATTTTTTAAGAATGCAAAACTTGCCATTTATGTGGTAACTTAAAATTGCAAATTGAAATTGAAATTTTTTAAAACAAAAAATAAGCTTCTCCACAAAGCCTTGCACTATAACCAAGTTATTTCTTTATTTTACAAAATGTATAGCATTTATTTAATGTATTTTTCGTGATAACCTGAAAATCTATCAAGATTGATTGGTTGTACCTAAAATGTAGTTTCATTCCTCAAAGTCTTGATTCAAAAGTATTTTGGAGCTCCGCTAGATATAACGGCAAAGTCTACGGCTACCATAGCGCAGATCTGTATTTAGATTTCATTGTACATATTTAATTCATTGCTAAAAAAAATAAACATTTGACAGTACAAGGTCGAACCCATTTTCAAACAAAATTTTACTCAGATATTTTATGAAAAATATCACCCAGAAGTTTAAAATCACTTCAACTTCAACCGTGAGAGTGTGCTCGGCATTTTTTCAGACTACAATTTGGTAAATTAGCGTCATGAATTACTCAGTTCAAACTTCAACTGACTTAGGAACGCAGAATTAGCATCTATCGACAACGACGCCTGTTCGCTAACTTGGCTTATTTTCAGTGACGAACCTCATTTCTGGATGAATAGGTTCATCAACATGCAACATTCTTGAATTTGCGACGATCACAATCCACACGAGATTCACCAAATTGCAATGCATCCAGTTGCAGTCACTGTTTTATATTTCCTTGAGAACGACCATCAATGATAATCAATTTCTTTTTTGGTCCGAATTGGATGATACTAACACCGACGAAATGTGGTTTCAACAGGACGGTGCTATGTGCCACAAGGCCCGCATCACAATGGACTTTTTGAATGAGCGATTTCCGAACATGGTAACACGCAGAGGTGATGTGGATTGGCCATTTAGATCGTGCAATTTTACCCCATTAGAATTCCTCTTGTAGGGTTTTCTTAAGTCACAGGTCTATTCGAATAAACCTCCACTGCCCTGAAAGCCAACATAATCAATGCCATTGGTAGAATTCCGACTTATTTACGCGCTAGACTTATGAAAAATCGGACGTTTTGGATGCCCGCCACCCATAGGCAGACGTTTGAATGATATTATATTTTATACAAAATTTCAAATACATCTAACTAAAAGTTTGTTATTTGCCAATTAAATTATTAATTTTTGTTTAAATATTTTTTGTAAAGCTTTTCCGTTACCTTATCAATAGGAAGGAAAAGGTTTTATAGTGATTGATTTAAAAAATTAGGACTTTTTACAAAGAAAATGTGTCGGACTACTAGACAGAACTTCTGTGTTAGTTGCGGAGGGTTTTTAATTTTCTTAGCGCTCTTATGATATAGTTTTTTTTTGAAACATACAACTTATTTAATTGATCCACGCTTTGGTGGAGGCTTAAACAAGTCCTCTTTTTGTTATATAATTTCCTTTAAAGAATTTATATGTAAAAATTCCACTTAGGGTACATTTTGATTTGATCAAAACTATTTTTACTTGCGACTTATAGGTACTCGTACTATAAGGCAAGTTATTCATTCGGAAAAAAAATCGAACTCGAGGTTTTGATTAAAATTGAGATTACGATGATAGCGATTTTCTTTAAACTTGGTAGATATCATTTTTAATTTTTTCCCCCCACACGTTTTTTCTTTTTTTTTTTAAGAAATTTTATAAATATTTTTTTTTCTCAAAAATTGTTCTACAGATTTAAAAAATAAAAATACAAAAAAATTTCATTTGGCTGAAGCTTAGTAATGGTTGAAAAAAAATGTTCCGAAAAATGGTTATTGAGGGTACCCCCATGGAACCATTTTTTTTGTTTTTTATTTTCTAAAAAACGGTAGCACAGATTTTGATCATTTTTTTTTTACTAAGGCTCCCCAAAATATTGTGTATTCAAATTTTCAAAAAATAAATTTTTGGATTTTAAAAAAAAAATTTCAACTTTTTTTTTTAAACTCAATATATCTAAACTTCATAAATAAGAGTTTCTCAATATAATCCAAGAGATGTGAGAAAAAATTTGTATTTTATTTAAAAATAAATGTACCCACCATACAAATGTTAAAAAATGGTGTTCCAAAATCGTATTTTTCTCGAAAACGGCCGGCGCCTAGAATTTCGATAATTTTTTTTTTTCTTTCAATCAATTTTTATGATTTTTATTACAGCTTGTACCCACCATATAACCGTTTTTTTTTAATTTTGAATTTCTTATTATCGACATAACAGATTTAAATGAAATTTTTTATAGAGATGCTTCTAAAAAGTTTAAAAAATATTGCATTTCAAAACTTAAAAAAAAAATTTTTTTTGAATTTTTGAAAAAAAGTTTTTTTAATTTGTTTGGAAATTTAATTTTCATTCGAACAATAATAAAAACTAAAGGTTGGCGTACCAAATTTTTTTCTTAAAAATATTTTAAGAATTTTGTATATAAAAGTTTTTTTTTTTTTAACAAACCACTTCAACGAATTATAATTTTTGTTCTTGCATAAATTAATTTTTGTATAACATTCTGTTTTTGTCTCTTACTACTAAAAGAATTTAAAAAATTAATTTTAAACTTATGAACAGTTTTATATACGAAAAAACAGGCTACTACGGAAGGCACTATACTGTATACTACTGTATGTACTATATACATACATATGTAATATAAAATCAAAAAAAAAAAAAAAAAAAAAAAACGCCTTATTATAAATCGAGAATTATAACATTTAAAAATTGAGATTTTGGCCCAAAACGGTTTTTTTACTCTTTTCCTTGAAGCAGAAAAATTAAGGCATAAAAAGCTATAAAATCATAGACATTTTTCCAAAGCTATAAGTTGGCTGCTATGCTTCTGTTGCTTACCTTAAGTTAATGATTTTTATTCATTGCCTAAGATGTTTGTTGCTTCTAGTGATATAATTAAGTAAATTTTTGGTCTGCGAAGAATTGACCATGTTCCTTCAATAAAATTAATTTTTCCTGGGATGGATACTTTGAGTCGACAAAACAGATAGGTAGGAATTTAAAGCAACCTATGTATATACTATACTATAAAGTAATTATATAAGTCTCCGATCCTAATTTTTTAAATTTTAACTTAAAAGTCCAGTTCTTAAGGCACCATAAAAGACTGTCTTATTTGCACACTGCTTTAAAAAAATAAGAGTAAATTAAAATTAAAATTAAATATTGGATTTTTTTTAAGGATTTATGTTGTGCTTTATAAATACATAGTATGAACATATTTCACAAAAAATATTGACAGTTTTCAATGCAGTGTTTACATTTTGACGAAATGTCCAAAACAGAGAAGATGATCGCCTGGCTTAAGTAAGACAAGGTTGTTTCAAAAAGACTACAATATTTAAGTATCGAACTATCAGTTGAAACTGAGTGCTTGAAATGTGCTTTTAAATTTTAAATTTTTTTCAGACTTCCAAATATATCATTTGAGTGTCAGTAAGAAAAAACGTCAGTTCTTTAATGGAAGGTATTTATTCCCTTTCTTTAAAAACAAGCAAACTTGTTCAAAACCCCTTTTAAGTTAATTTATAATTTTTTCTACCATCACACTCGTATCGTTGGAAATAAATATATGCACTTTATTGAAGTAAAATTATTTCTAATCGAAAGAATTTATATTTAATTATCTCAATCAAATCTTTCGAAGTCTTTTAAAGAAAAGTTCTAAAAATAGACCTAAAGTCTTCAAGACTATATTCCATCAGTTCGTTAAATTAAAATATTACAAGTTCAGTATCAGTATCACATAAATCGATTTTATAAACTGAAACACTTTGGAAAACTTCCGGGTCTCTTAAAAACTCTCATAAAAAATAAT
Organism: Philhelius festivus; assembly: GCA_963931855.1. Classification (NCBI taxonomy): domain Eukaryota; kingdom Metazoa; phylum Arthropoda; class Insecta; order Diptera; family Syrphidae; genus Philhelius; species Philhelius festivus. The sequence goes on along the minus strand of OZ007555.1, from coordinate 4,023,141 downwards.
AACGTTTTGAAATTGTCATTGTCATTTCCAATATTTATTTTAAAAGCCTATCATTTCAAGCCCCGAATAAGAAATTCTTCTCAATAAAACAAACTTAATAGTTGTCCATTAACGTCAATGTCTAAAAAACAAAGTTAACCAATAATCACATATACCCTCAAACTCCCCACACATAAAATAGGCCTCAAAACTTTTGGCCTACAAATCAAAAAACTCTATTTTCTTATTCAATTTACTGTTGTATTTTTCTGCTTCGTCTACTCTTTTTTTCCTATTCTTGTTGTTTATCTATCAAAGAAATAAAAAAACAAATTCTCACCCTCCTCAATATAAATAGTCAACTTTTTTACTTCTCTTCGTCATTTCTCCTTTCTAACCACATGTTTATAATGTCTATAGCCCCCAAGCAATTCTTAACGTTTCTGTTTTTTTTTTTTTTGTGAAAAAAGACGAAAACAAGCTCACATACATAAACGTCACATAACAAAAAAAGTTAAAGAGAAAGAAAAACAACAGGAAAACAGTAAGGACGAATAAGAAAATAAATGTGTAAAGGACGTTATCCTTTTAAAGATGCAAGACCCATCAAGAGAAAAGTTTTGATCTACAAAATAAAACTTCAAAAAAACATAATATACGAAAGTAAAAATGTGGGTGAAAGCTTTTTACAGCATCCATCCATATGATTGAGAGGTTTTTTGTAACAGCTACAGTTTTACAGATGAAAGAGCAAGAGAGCGAGAAAGAGAAAGTTGGAGAAAGCTTAGTGAGAGATTTTATGTCAAAATTCTTGGGAACTTCGAAAATTCGAACAGAAACCCGTCTGACGTCCACTGGAAATGTCAAACACCGAATGGAAAATGAGACTGCCACAGATAAAAAAAAATCCGAAAGAGAGCGTGAGAGAAACAAATTGACACAAATGCCGACGAATACGTCAAATTGACACCTTTTGACTCTCATGGAATCAGGCTAAACCAAAAGAGAAAGGGAGGACCTATGACAAAGTCCAATTTTTCACGACCTGGTCTTACAAAGCCCTTGGCTAGGGCATGAGTACGGGAATTTGTTTTGCATTTTCATTAAAGCTACTTACAAGTTACAAGGAGAGAGCGGAAGAGAGATAGTGGCGGAGGGAGAGAGAGGAATACACCTAAGTGTCCCACTTTACTTCAATTAGAACTTAGAATGGAAGTCATTTTTTAAATTTTTTCCCTCAAAGAGGGTATAGGAAATCTCTCACAGCATCACCTAGTCCTGATTGCCGAGAGTGAGATTTGAGTTTTCTTTTCCTTGTTGGCGGCTTTTGGTTTTGGTGTCGAAGACCGACTGACATGACAGGTTGAATGTTTTTTGCATGTGTACATTTCTCCAAAGAATTAAAAAAACCTGGATGGCGACGAACGAGAAGGACTCGCTCTCGAGCGAGATGTTGCCAAATCTCTTCTGTTTTTGTTATTTTCGTAAAAAAGTCTAAGGTTGATGGCAGGGCGCTGGCCCCTTTTTAAAGTGTGTATGCCTGCCCCTTATTCAAGTTGTGTAGTTGACTGTAAGGATGCTTTCTCTAAAGGGGGCGATGTGATGTAGGAGGACGAACGATGATGGATGAACATGGGGGTTGGCCGAGCTATGAAGAAGAGATAGACATAGAAAAACGGTGACACACTTTTTTTTTTGAGTTCGCTCCCTTTTGGTGGTATACATTCGGGGATGCCGGTAGTAGGTTAGTTTTAAGTATAGACTATAGGGGTTTAGCAACTAGGCCGGTTTTATCCCCCGATGCCTCAGAGGTTATGAGCCTGGTGGGATGTTATGTGTGTTAACTTGGGTGTAAAAGCACGGAGATGAGCTGAAATGGCGGTGGAAATTATACTACTTTTTTTTCGCTTCCCATCATCTTGTAGGCTAAGTTCTCTTTTCATAAAATAGGTTGTGCACTCTAATTTATTTAAATATTAGCATAACGTTCAGGCTTGAAGGCATTTTTTTTTCTTTCAACGGATCTTAAACACACATATACATGTCCCTACTGTAGACAGAATGAGGAGATGGAGAAGGAAAAGTTTAAGCAACACAGACGTAATTATAGTCTTTCAGCTCATTAAACTGCGGCTGTTAAAAAGCTAAAAGCCAACAACATTGATTTCAGCACAAGACTTTACAGAACTTGGAGTAGGAAACGAGTAGATAGATAAAGGAGGGTAAGATGATGAAAATAAAAATTGTAAGTAAAATAAGAGATTTTGTGTTTTAAACGGTCGTCGTCTTCGTCGTTGTTATCTTAAATGTTGAAACCGAAAAGGTCTCTTGGTAAAAGTGAAGAATTTTTTTTTTTAAATTGAGTGAAATGTAAAAAGTATTATACGGATTGCTTGCTAGGTCAATGGAGCTTAACCGTGTTTTAGGATTAAGATATTTGTTTTATTCTAAGAAAGTTAGTGAAGGTCTAAATTTTTGTGAATCGATTTAAGTAAAAGTCAAATAAGGAAATATCTTCCTGGAATTGCAGGGGTTTCAATGAAACTTTTTTGACACCAAAAACATGTGAATTGGAGAAACCTGTTGCTGAGAGAAAAGATTTTCTTCCAGTTGCAAACAACTCAAGGCAAAGTAAAACCTGCTGCCATTACTTTTCAGGTGATGAAAAACCGACCTTATAGGTACATATTTGTAGTAAAATAATAAAATGCACTTAATTGAAAACGGAAATAATTAATGATAAATAAATTTTAATGATGTCCTGGTGAAGTTTATAAAGTGATTTTGAAACCACAATCTACGGGAATCGAATATGATTTGCTCGGCTCAGAGGAAATTTGCTTTTATAAGAAATAAAGGTTTATTAGAAAACGCAGTATTCAATTTTGAAGCGATAATTGTTTTGGGGTACTTAATTGCGTTGAACTGTCATGCGGAAGGTCTCGAGTTCGATTCTCAGCCGCTGCAAGAATGTTTTTTTTCAGAGGTGTACTGCCTCTTGTGAGGAATTGACAAATCCTCCAATAGAATCTCTTGTCTTGGAAAGTGCAGCTCATTAGCCGTTCGGAATCGGCAGAAAATTGTAGGTCCCCTCCGTTCCTGGTAACACGCACACAGGAATGGTTGAGAGCTGTAAGTCACTAAGTCCTGGTTCACTTCCACCAAATTTATTTTATTTATTTATTTAATTTCTTTTCATCAAAAATATTGACCAAATAAGGGACTTGGAAATGTTGAGCCTTGAGCTCCATTTGTCTCTGACTTTCATCATTATAAACTATTTACTGCTATAAGCTTTAAATATATTTGACCAGAATATACATCAACATTCCAAATTCTTTTCAAGCTAGAATTATGTATGCCTGTTCTTCGGATATTGAAGATCTGCAAACCAAAATGGGTCATTACCTTAAGTGTTCAGTTATTCAAAATAATGAATCTCTCATCTTAAAAAAAAAAAACAAAAATCTCATTAATCAAACAATTTTAATTCAAGATTAACTTTTTTCAGCATCAACTGCACAAACCTGCACCTCTATCGCCTAGTAAAGAAGTTTTTCTTTTCAATAAAACGCAAACTGAAATTTTGTTTTAATTATGCTTAACAAAAAAAAAATACATAAAGTTTTCATACTCAGGGACACCACTCACTATGGTATCCTTATTAAACCATAAACACAAAAAAAAATGTTTTACAAATTATTTAAAATTGCTTGCCCGCTGAAATAAATCATAAGGATCCTTCACTTAATTCCTCGTCCTTTTTTATGTTTATTTTTATAATTTTTTATAGGTATCTCTGCCTATTAAGCTTTAAACCGAATTAACCGCTGCTCATCTTTTATGAGAAGTTACCAAACATTATTTGAAATTGTTAAAATTAATTATCTAATGACGAAAAAAAAAACTAACTACACCCAGCATTTATCTCGCAACAAAGGACATTCGAGTAGACAAGAAATTTAAAGCTAATTTTGAATGAAAAACCAAGCTTTTAGCCCTGCGGATCATAAACTCTGTCATACACACAAAAATTCAATTTATCTCACATACCAGCAGTGCCGCATAAGGCATGACTCCTTGAAGCAAAATAACTCTCAAATCCTGTAGCTCCTTTACCTGAGTTAAAACCACCTCATCAAAAAATACACGCACACTCACACAAAGCATGTGATAGCGATGACAACGACACATTTCTTTGGAATAAGCTTTTATGCATAAAATAAATAGCGCCACTGGGCGATAAATTTATAGTACAGAGTACAGAGTCCTTTTTACATCCTGACAGGTGCAAGTATTTTCTATTATATATATTTTTTTTTTTTCGTTTTTTTATTTTCCTCTCGTTTTAAGGAGTAAGCGAAAACGTTTCTGTTTTTTTTTTCTTGTTTTTTAAATGGACCGCGATGATGACGACGACGACGTTAAGGATGAACAAGAAATTATCTTTTGCTACTGGCAACAATTACAAGGACTCACCTGAGATATTTCCATACTTAAAACAAGACGATATTTTATGATCTTTTCTTTGTGTTTTTTTTTTTTTTGTTGAACTTCTCCATCATCTTGGGTTGCGAAAATGAAATTTATGTCCCATTATTCATACCTAGGGTGACCGTATTTTCTGTTGTTGAAAATGTGGGTAGGTTAAAATGGAGAATCAGACCATCAGTCCTGTATTTCGTCAATTTTGTATACTTACCAACTCTGTTGACACATAGTTGATATCAACTACTGCCCATATATTAAATTTTGTCAAAACTATGTCAAGGCTACCTACCCTTTTGCTCTCGTTTGCTGGTACCAAGGTTGATCTATTGTATAGTTCAGTGACATGTTCAAATGTGACATTCTAAGAAGCCCTTAACTTCCGTCATATAACGAATATTTTTTATCTGCAAAGCAATCCATTGCGACACACTAGGGACATTCACTTGATTAACCTCTCACACGCACCTAAAATGAATTGGCGCGTTATACGACCACACTTGTTCATAAACAGATCTAAGCTCAAGGATTATAAATTCTTTACTTGTATCCTTTCTTGTCTGTCAATTTATTCTGTTAATAAAAGAGTTACTAACTTGGTCGCCGTCAAATAGTTTTAAACCTAGTCCATACAACTTGGTGGTTGTGTACGCAAAGTTTTGTTATTTCATTTAAAATCACTCCTTTTTGTTATGAATTTATTTTAAAAACAATTTCTAAAAAAATAGATATACATATGTAATACCCTTAAGTTTCAATAAATTTGGTGGTGCAACAGCTCAGAGTGAACCAGGACCTTGTGACTTACAACTCTCAACCAATCCTGTGTGCGTGTTACCAGGAATTCGAGATACCTTAGTGAAAACTTAAGCAAAATGTTAAAAAAAGAGCAGATGGTCACCATTGCCAAATTCACTTTATCCAGCTACTCCTGAAGTAGAGTTCTTGAAGCACATTTTTAATAGTAGGTATAATCCTTTGTTAAAGATTTTCTTATAAAAGGAAGGATATAGTAATAAATCCTACATTTCTGCACCATAATTATGGGTTGCCCATCACACCTCCGACGACGACGTCAAGATACCTTGAATGTTAGTTGTGTAATTTAACAGCAACCAACTGTGCGTGAAATGATGATGAGTTTTATGAAAGTATCTACATATAGATGTTTCTCTCATCTGGAAAACAGCAAAGAGTGCGTCTTTGTCGTAAAAAAAAAAACACAAAAAAGAATATACGAAGTTTCATTATGATATCAAGCGACATACACATATTGTATGCAAGGTGTATGCGAGAAAAGGATATAACTAATGTGGTTTTAATGACAAAACCTTATAATTAACTTCTTGAAACACAATTTTGTGAAAAGGTACTTTTCATCAAGATACACATATATTATGAGAATCGCAATCTTGAATACATTCTATAGACAGATCCACTCACATACGCACACATATATGTATAACATGAGTTTTGCAGAATCTTCATTACCTGTAATTTTCTGACACACTCTTTTGCTTATACATACATAGTTTGGGTTGATGATGATACTTTGTCTCTTAATGAGATGAGCAAAGGTGTCACTATAAATATTGTCAGGTTATCAGTGGTATAAAGAAAGTCTTATGAGCTTTTGTAGATTATTTGAGTAAAGTACATGTGAAGGAGCATATATGCAGTTGGATACTCTGTATCTTATAAATAAATTAAAATTACCAAGGAGCCATCGAGAAAAACATTGAAAGTGAGTTCTGCAGTGAATATTTCTTCTGGTTTCGATGAAAATGAAAGATGAAAATGTAATTTTCAAATGAAAAAGTGGCGTTCCGCACTTTCTCAAACTTTCCTCAAAATTTATTTCGAATAAAAATTGATTGATTTACCTACAATTTTCTGCCGATTCTGAACGTCTAATGAGCAGCACTTTTCATGACAAGATATATTCTTAGAGGACTCGCTAATTCTGGCAGTACACCCCTGAAAAACTTTTTTGTAGAATCGAACCCAAGACCTTCTACATGACAGTCCAACGCATTAACCATTATACCAAGCGGTACTACAACCTATACGATCGGTGTGATCTTCAAAATTTCACATTCTACATCATGTGTTTAAAAAGTAATCTAGCTAATTTACTACTACTACTTTAAGAGTCCCACTAAATGAGAATGATTCCGTGATAGTTCTGTTTCCTATCAGTTTTAACTGTCTGTTCTGAATTCTATCCAGTGAATGAAGAGAAGTTCGGACAGTATCTGCCCAAAAATTTAAGTTCTACTCGAGCTAAGGGCGTTTCAACGCCTTTTTTAGCTACTCGTAGATCAAAAGGGGTAAACCATTTATTTTGTGAAAATCATATTTGAAGATCTGTTTCACTTTTCGGTTATTAAGAAGTTTTCGGTCTTCGTGATATTTCTTAAGCTGATGATTGATAAGCAATTCCATGGCTTTGGAAAGAACGGACTTAAGTACAATTGGTTGATAGAGGGAGAGGGAGTAGGGATTGCCTTTTTAGGAACATCCTGGACAAATGTCTATTTCCATTTTTCAGGAAAGATTCCAAAGCAGTAGGAGCCAGCGAAGAAAAAGACCAGTTGAAGAATGGTGTTATACCATCAGGACCAGTGAATTTGTTTATATAATGATCTCGAACTTCCAATATACCTGTCTCATTAAATGATTCACGTTCCCAAGTATAGGAGGGGTAATGTGGCTGTTAGGCAACTTAGAGCCAGCAGCAAAATGAGCTGCGAGTACATTTGCCTAGCACCATTGATTTAGTTATCGGATTTTCTTTGTAGATGAATGTTAGAACCGACGAGGAAGTTGAATTTTGTACGTTATTGACAAAATGACCAAAGTCGTACTATACCTTAAAATGTTTAATCCAGCAGGAAACTTACATTAAACCTTACATTCAAAACTTTTATTGTTTCACTTTGATTTTGATTTCACTTAGCATTGAATTTCTCGTGAAAAGTAAGTTTTACTCTTGTCACTTTCCAATTTCTTTTTTACTTCGTATTTTGATTTTCACACCAATGATAAAGAAAAAATCTGAAAAATTTGAAATTTATCAATCGATAAAATTTCACTTTGAAATTTTTCTATGAATATTTCATTTACTTTTCTCACAAGCTTTGAACTTCAAGTTTTTATTTTTTTTAAACGAACTCTTAAAATAATCTTACAGACCAATCCAAAAATTTCATTCATTCCTCAGCCGTTTTTATCAGTGAGAAAATCCCCAATTCTAAGTTACTTTTTCGTTATCAAAATATATGTAAGTCCATCCTAAATTTTCCAGGTAAAAAAAACACGAAAAGTCGAATATAAATTACCCCTTAGCCATGGTGATAAAAATCACACCTCATAAATAACACTGCGGGACAACCAAAATTAACTGACACAAAAAAAAAATAACCGACCAACCCAATTTGTAGCATTTTTTCTGCAAGCAAGCCCTCAGCAAAATCCGGATCATAAATTTACCCAAAGCTTAAGATATTGAACATTTCCAATCAAAAATATCATGCCATTTCCAAACCTCCCTCCTCAAAGAAGAATGCGTCATTTACAGTCGCCCCAACTTTTTTCACTTTTTTCATGTATTTATAGTTTGTCATCCAATTGGTATTACAATACGAATACAAAAAGAAAAAGAAAGAAGACAAGACAAAATCTATAACCAGCAGCGTCAAACAATGACTGAAAAATCAATATTAAATCAATTCACTACTACGAGTATAATAGTGTCCTAGGTCCAATGTCCTTAGAAGTGTAAGTAAGAGCAAACGAACTCTCCCTGTGTTATGATTGCCACTCTTGGGAAAATTATAAAACAGAAATAAAGACTACAAAGATAAAATTCATAGTTCGGTCCTATCGTAAAATTAAAAACTAATTGATTGTGAAATATTAGAATTTTATTACGATCTTTCTGATTTTTCCTTTGTTATATCATAGTTCAACAATTTTCATTTCTCAATTAGAAGATTGTGGAATGCATTCATTTATTTTTTCACGAGAGGTGATTCAATTGAATTGAAAGTTAGGTACTAGGCTTAATGTAGAGCCTATTCGCAGTGAAATGGAAATAAGTTTCACAATCATTTCACAAACACTTACTGGAGACAAAAATATAACACCTTATAAGGTTTAAGAGACAAAATATATAACAAAAAGTTGGGTTTTAGATAAAAGGCCTGTGGAATGTAAGGTTGTGAAGTTCAATCGGGAATGTATCAAATTTTTATTTTCATTTAAGATCTGTTCAATCTTTCAAATTCAAACAAAATGACAGGAGTTTTTTATGTGAAATGAAATTTTCACTTCACAGTTTTCCTATAAGTCTACTACTCACCTATCGTGAAATGAAAAATAAATACGTTCCAAATTACACGCGGAGAATAAAAATGAAAATAGAATACACTTTTCCACGTGAATTTTTGATACTCACCTGAAATACTGAATACTTTCATTAAGTAAACTCTCGAGAGCAGTATCAAAAAATTCGTTATCCATTCTTTATTTCTGTTTATAAATTTTCAATTTTTTATTTTAAAACAAAATATTTAAATTAACTGACAAATGTCACAGTTTTCCACGCTGCCTTAAACTTTTTCCTGATGGTTTTACATTGAGAAATGAAAATTTGGCGTGGAAAAAGTTGTGGAACATAATTGTTTTTCCAATCCACATTTTGGTACTCACCTCTCGTATATGAAATTTTCATTTTCACTTGAACTGAGTACTAGGCTATACTTGCAAGTTCACGGAGGAAAAATGAAGTCCAACAAAAAATATTGAAATAAATAATGATAAATTATTACGAATTTGTTTTAAAAAATCTTAAATTCCAAATAAAAAGGAATAATTCAGTTGGCTTAAAATATTTTTTGACAATAATTTTTATTAAGGTTGTTTATATTTTAAAATATCTTCTCTGGAATGTGAAGTAGTGAACTTCACGATTTCTATTGCATTTAACTTTTAATTTTACTCAACTTATACACGTGAAAACAATTTTTTTAGTGAAACGAAATTATTCGCTTGAAAATTTCCTAGCGCGGAATAAAAATTAAATCAAAATCTTTTTTAACATTTTTGTAATATTCAAGTTGCCCGAAAAACTGAATAAGGATCATAAAATTTGAGTTCGTTACTTGAGTATCTACGTATTGAAATTGACTTTAATATTTTGTGTCACGATTTTTCATATGAATTTCCCTTTCACTGATGATTCACAATTGAAAACAAATTCTAACATATAACTAGCTTTTGTAGAAAACTACTGAGATGGTAATAGTTTCACGGTCTCTAAAGATATATTATTTAATAGAGATTCAAAAGATTTTCACAGTGAGCACTAAAAGTGAATGCGCTTAAAAAGATTTTTACTATACGTATTTTAACGTGTATTGTCACAGTTATCTATTTGATTTAATTCATTTTTGAATATTGATTTCACATTACCATTACCAATGTATACTAAATGCTATTAAAACCTCTTTTGATTCCACATCAAATCCAAGGGAATCAAAAAAAAGTAACCAAAGCCCTCTTCAGCACATCGAATCATATTTCTTGTGGGGAACTCTTAATAGATATCACTATTCACTAAGTTGATACTCTTCCAATGTAATGAAAATCCGTTCGGTTATTCCTACGCCTGTGACGTACGCCAGACTGAGGAAGCCTGTTGTCTGGCGATTGAATCATTTCAATGGAATCCTGAGGGTGGAAGACCAAAATCAAGAAGTTGGTCAACTGTTCTGGTGAAAGCGTTCGCAAAGTTTACATGCAGCGAATCCAGGTAGATCATTGGATATTGTTTCCGGCCAATGCTTCAGATGGAGTAAAGGTGCTACGAACATAATTTCCTTGAAAATATATCCATATATTAAAAATGAGTAAATATTTAATTTCGTATCCTTAAGTGAGTTATTATACACATATGTACAGATACATGTTTTATAAATACTCACAAGAGATGTGTACGATTGGCTTGAGTGCATTTACTTTTAAAGCTCACTGTATTTATATGAGTGTCATAGCAGGAACAAATTAAGTCCTCCACATTATTATTTGTTTGGAACATAAAACTGAAGTACATTTTCCCCTCGCCGCTCCGTTTATTTTCAGTACAGAGAAGACAAAAAAAATAATAAAAGTCGAACACTCAGAAATAAAAATAAAGGATCACAAAGAGACTTAGCACAATGAAACAATAAAGTAAGATAACTTATACATGTAACATGTCTATAAAAAGGATAATTACAGTTAATGCCTTAAGAAACATTCACTTTGTCTTTGTGTCATGCAGTACTTTTTTTTTTGTTCATTTCTATAAGGAGCATCTTCTCGAATATATTGAGAGGAAGGAAAAAGGATAATAAAAATCAAGGAACCATGCTATTGAATGACATTTTTGTCACACAGAAAATACCAAGGATATATTAAGAAACTTTTGGAAGAATGATAGAAACGAAATAAAGAAAAAAAGAAATTGAAAACCAGGGTTGAATTGGGTTATAGAAAAGGAACAAAATGGAGAAAGGAAAAATATACATAAATTGAAATTCTATTGTCCTTTGAGGCAAAATTTTCGAAAAAGACAGAAAGTGGATAAAAAGAAACGACGAACAAAACATCTCGAAATCAGCAAATTACTATGGAAATAATCAAATGTTCATCCTTTTTTATTTGTCCTTAATTCTTTTCCTCGTTTTTTGTCTTGTTCCTTGGTCATTGTTCGGAACAATAATTTTTGGTGTAACGTGTTTTAAGCTCATAAGGATTTTGTGCGCGAGCAAGATTGATTTTTTTCTTTTAAATAAATTTTTGTTGTATTCTCTATTTTAAAATCCAGAAAAGCACAAGGATGGTAGAGGGAAATGTTTTTTTCTTGATACCGATCCAAAATAAATATTCTTTGGCAAAATGAATGTAGACAAAAAAAAAAAAAAAAACTGACAGGATCTGAAAGGGATACCTTTTTGGCACTTTTTCCCATTTTTTATAGAAAAAAAAAAACAATATGAAAATCCAGAAAAGATTTTTGATTAAATTCAAATTTGTATACCTATCTAAACAATCTTTCAAACTTTTGAGAAATGTATACTTAATTTTTGATTTTCGTTAGTTCTATTTGCATTTCTGAGTACCAGTTATTTGCCGGTTTTATCTTAAACAAATAAAAGGTATTCCCTTCGAAGCTCTGACGATAAGCATGAATTACCTATGTTTTTATTGCAGAGATTTATTTTCAAAATCCGCAAGAGATTGATGTTTCTGCATTGGGTGAAAAGGAAGTCTAGATAATTCTTATTTGAGTGCCGAAAGTCAAGACCGAGTTACATTACACTCTACAGTCTACACCATAAACGCACTGCAGTACAAAAAAGACTAGATAAGATACCCTTTTCGTCATCAGTCACTCTGTCATGCCAAAAAATTCTTTTAAAACCAATTCTCAACAGAAACAATTCACTTTCAAAACTTTAGCCACTCCATTTTGCGCTGTGTTCCCCTATTTCTAGTGCTTTTATTCAGCCCTCAGAAATTGGAAATGTAAGTAAAATAAAATGCACGACTGGGTCTCATGATTTTTGATTTTGTCCTTTCTATTTAGCGCTGTGCGAAGTTACAAGGTTCTAAGGTGTCGGGAAGTGCTCCATAATTTTGATGATCCGTAAATCAATGAGTCAGTTACGGATTTGGCGATTTTTGAAGTCAGGAACCACTAAAGCCATTTTTAAAGTTGGTAAAGATAGAAATGAGAATGACAACTTCTCCAAAAGTTTTCACACAGAAAATTCAGAAGAAAAAACTAACCTAAAAAAACTTCGAGAGAAGACTCAACGATCTTAGCTAGCTCCTCATTAAGGAATGTGGACAAAAATACGTATGTCATATAAGAGATTGTTGAGGTTTGTTTTTCATATTGACAACACTGTTTCTGGTGACAGTAAATTTAACAGTTGACAGATGACAGTATATTTTGGTATTTCATCATGAAGAAATTGACGTCAGAGCAATGCTTGAAAAGGGGTTGACTGACGTATAACAGTTTTATTGAATGCAATGTTGTTAAAAGAAGCATGCGATGGACGGAACCATCAAAATTATTTGAACTTTTGAGTTATGGTTGATCCATTGGCAGCAGCTGCTGTCAACTCAAATTGCAAGTTTTGTGTTTTTGTTGCAAATATATTTGTATAATTTCAACATTAATTGGAAAATTTATATTTTCTTTTAACAAAAACTGAAAAAAAAAATCCATACTGGAGCGATGGGAAGTGTACTTTAATGAATTGCTAAATGGTCAGCTCACTGCAGAAGTGGAGGCTCCACTACTTCAAGAAGAATACCCTATGTTGCCGCCACCAAGCATAGAAGAGGTTGAGAAGTCTATAGGCCGGCTTAAACAGAACAAAGCCCCGGGAGCCGATGGCATACCAGCCGAATTATTCCATCACGGCGGGCCAGCCTTACGTCAAGCAATTCATGATATTATAGTACACGTATGGGAGCAGGAAGAAATGCCAGAAGACTGGCGAAAAGGTTTAATATGCCCCATACATAAGAAGGGAGATGTCACAACGTGCAGCAATTATAGAGGTATCACGTTGTTGAGTACCGCCTATAAGATACTCTCCTCTATCCTACAAGACCGGATAACCCCATACGCTAAAACCGTTATCGGACAATATCAGTGTGGTTTCAATCCAGGCAAATCAACAACTGATCAGATATTTACCCTTAGGCAGGCGATTGAAAAATGTCTAGAATTTAACATCCCAACATACCATCTGTTTATAGACTTTAAGGCCGCCTATGATAACATAGCCAGGGTAGAACTTTACAAAGCCATGAGAGAATTCGGCATCCCAAATAAATTGACACGACTATGTAGGTTGACCATGACCAACGTAACAAGCCAAGTAAAAATAGCCGGATTGCTATCCAGACCAATCAACATCTTTAATGGACTCCGACAAGGGGACGGTTTGGCCTGCCTCCTCTTCAACCTGGCGTTGGAGAAAGCAATCCGTGACTCTGGCACGGCAACATGAGGGAACCATCGTCAACAGGTCCAGCCAGTTACTGGCTTACGCAGACGACATCGACATCATCGGAAGAAGTGAACAAGCTGTACACGATTCCTTCATCCAGATCGAGCAGGCGGCACAAAATCTGGGGCTGCACATTAGTGAAGGTAAAACAAAGTACATGGTGGCGTCGAATGCGAGAGGAACAGTTGGTCAAACAATCAAGGTTGCGGAGCACGAATTTGAAGTGGTGCAATCCTTTAAATACCTTGGGTCAATAGTAGCAGCCGATAACAATATAGAAGAAGAAATACGCGGGCGGCTTCTCAAATCCAACAGAGCCTACTATAGTCTATCTCACCATAACTTCAAAACTGCTGCTGTACAGGACCATGGTCCTGCCAGTACTCACAGATGGATCCGAGACTTGGGTGCTTAGCAAAAGGCACTCCGACCTCTTAGCTGCGTTGGAGAGAAAAGTCTTAAGGAGAATAATTGTTGGCCCCATATGTGAGGAAGGACGATTCCGGAGACGGTACAATCATATGAATTGTACGCAATCTAGCTTGAAGCAGATATCGTGAAAAAAATTAAGCTCGGTAGACTCTGGTGGGCAGGGCACCTAGCTTGCATGAGCGAAGAGGAACCTGCTCGGAAAGTTCTTTGTGGTACATTCTATGGTAGACGACAGCGTGGTAGACCATGCTTGCGCTGGAGAGATGGCGTAGACCAGGACGCCCGAAGCCTTGGGGTGCGCAACTGGATGGCGTCGGCTAGAGACCGGGATAGGTGGAGAGACTTGTTGAAAGAGGCCAGGACCGGAACCCGGTTGTCGAGCCGATGATGATGATGAAAAAAAAATCTTGTTATTTAACAAATTTATTTCATAAATCCGCATCCCTATCCGCCACATCCATCAAAACTATAAGGGATTTGCATGTGATGGATGATGGGTCAGGTCTGGTCCTTATTTCTCTCAACTGCTCAATAAGGTGTTCCGAATTCGATTTCCAGATTGCGCTACATTGGATCCAACCAAGGTGCCCGAAACCATTTTTAAACATTATTTGCAGAAAATTATCTTTTCAATAAAACCAATTACGCCATGATCACTGATATGCATTCTTGCATAATACTGACAGTTTTTGAGAAAAAAAAAAGTTATAAATAAATAAATTAAATATTGTGTATGCCCCCAAAAAGAGATTAAATAAATAAAAATATTTATTACAAGCACTTTGTGTTTGTTTTCTTTTTTATTTTACTATAATTTTAATTCTGATGCCTTGTATGCTTTTATCATAAAATAGCACAATTTTACCAGAGCTTATTTGTTTATTTGTTGCATACATTATACATATGGCTATAGCTAAGGATAAAGCCAAAATGTAAAGGGTTCGGGGTTCTGGGCTCTCGCGCACAACAACTCCCAGATGCTCCTGCAATTACGTAAATTAAATTTAACGCTGTATAAGCAAAGTACACTAAAGTAACAAACGACAGCGATTAGTAGGTTGAGTAATAAAATTAAAAAAAAAAAAGAATATTTCTTTCCTTTATTATGCCCTTCATTTCGTTCCGAATGGCTTTAGCTTATAGCCATACACAAAAATTCAAGGCTTTTCACAGAGCAGAGTCGTACATTTGCCTTGTGTGAGTTGTCTGAGTGATTGTCGTCATATATCCTTATGAGTGTTCTGTGGGAATTGTCAACGTCTCACTGGATCAAAGGATTTCATTTGGTAGATTGATGAATTGACGGAAAAGTCAATTCAATTGTTATTGCTCGGTGAAGTGTTAATGGAATCATTTTTCTGTTTGTTGTTGTTGTTATTCTTGTAATGACAGTGAAGAGTCCTCGGGAAAAGTGCTGTAATACGAAGTTGTTTAAGTTGAGTGGCTGTAATAATTTAATGAACACACAAGTACATTTGAATTTCATTGGCTGATTAATAAAATTGTATGTTGTCAGCAAAAAGTTTAAAATGAAATAACCTACTTGAATAAATAAAAAAATGAGAAATTGAAAATGGTAGTAAGCATATGTAATGTACGTACATTCATATTACAAATCAATATTTTGTACTCAATTTATTATTCTTTCAAGACATTACCTAATGATACAGGGTGTTTTTTTTCGAACTGTGGCACTTTATCCAGTAACATAAAAATTCTTCTGCTTTTTTCATGTTTTGAAGAAATTAATCGAGGAAATGAGACTTTTACGTTAAAAAAAAAAACAAAAGGTCACCAAGTAAGAGTTTGAAATGGACAAGATAATGAAAAGTACAACTAATGAGCACGTACAGTGAAATTTCAGGTTGCAAAACTCTGTCTTAGGCGGACATTTATTTTGGCCTGACATTTTGTGGGTATTACAGAAAAATTGTTTGAGAGAATGCAAGCAGCATGCCACTTAATTTAGCCAATATTGACCCATTGGGGTATTTTCGAAATTCGCAAAAAAATAGTTAAATCCAGAAGATGAATTTTTTACTAATTGAAAATATAAAAGGCAGTATCCAGCTTCTTCTTAAATGTAGAATTTTTACTTATAATCTAAACAAAAATTAAATTAACATAACCATCCCCAAAAAATAGCGGAAAAGAATTAGAAAAAAGGTTTTGTTTTTAAAAATTTGAAAATTTTAGTTGTTTTTTTAACCACACCTATAGAGATGTTTACCAAAATTTTCGCATCCTTTTTCTAAAAAAAAAAACTTGGTAATTTTTCATACCAAATAGTTTCGGACACTTACCACACAAAAACCAACGGGATTAGGATCAACCTATAAAAGATCGACAAATTATTTTTCTTCCTTCATTTAAAATGATATTGGGTAAAGTTTGATCTTTTAAATTTTTTTCTTATAAATCCATAGTCTTAAGACCATCAGCTCATTGGGCTTAGTTCTTCTAAGTTTGCGAATATTGTCTCGTGATTTTGTGATACAGCGTGATTTTAAACCACTTCTGTGACCATTTATATCTCTATTTCTTGTGTACTAAGGTGCTTTTACTATCCCATGAAGGGATTTTTGGATAGGTTCAGCATTTTTTTCTTTGTAAGGCCCCATAGTCTGGATATGTCCAGACGCCTTTCATTTGTTCTTTTTTTCCTGTTCTTTAAACTCTGCTTTTTTTCTTCTGTCTTTTTTGAATGTGCTCTTTCCATTTCCGTTTTGCATCCAAAGTCAT
Source organism: Philhelius festivus (assembly GCA_963931855.1). Classification (NCBI taxonomy): domain Eukaryota; kingdom Metazoa; phylum Arthropoda; class Insecta; order Diptera; family Syrphidae; genus Philhelius; species Philhelius festivus. Next base: position 4,006,423 of record OZ007555.1, on the reverse strand, counting down.
TTCAAGGTATTTGGCAGAGTTTTGGGTTAAGGTAAATCTTTACTGTTGATAAAAATTAAAACATTATTTAGCCTTTGTTTGTAAAACTTTTATATGCGTCGATTTAGTTTCGTTTAATTGCGATTGTTGCGTCCAATTTCCAACTTTATCGACTGCATTTTACAATATTTCTGCAGCCTTTGTAACAGAGTACCGTCACGTGGGCATGATAGCATTGATGTCGACTTTAAAATCCCTATTATTATATAACAAAAAAGATTTGGTCCTAGTACACTTCCTTGGGGAATAGCGACTTCAATTTTGCTTAGTTTGGAGTAATTTTAGTTGAATATTTTGTAGAACAGCCTCGGAGGGTTCCTATGCAGTTTGTATGTACTTAAGTCTTAAGTGCAAAACAATTGTCAGAGGCGTGAGCAACATCTACGAATAGAACTAATAATACCTGTTTTTCTTCAAGTGCCATTTATACGACATCCGTTATTGAATGCACTTGGGTTATGGTGGAATGTTTATTTCTAAATCCAAACTGATCATTCGTCATAAGTTACTATGACTCTTCAGAAGCAGTTTCTCGACAACTCTTGCAATGATTGGTATAAGCGATATAGGAAATGAATTCTGCTAATTTCCAGTGATGTGACACATACATATCTAAGCTTAAGGCATGTGTTCATTATAAATTGCAGTTGTTTGAAGGCTATTGAAGGTATTTCTTTCAAAACATCAGCAGTTATTAGATCGTACTCTGATGATTTTTATCTTAGGTCAAGTTACCTTCATGAATCTCACTTACGTTAAAATGGGAGTTTCACTTTCGTCGCTTCTATCAACAAACTATAAATCAACTTTAGCTGCATTTAGTGAGAAGTGCTTAGAGACATTCACCTATGTTGTCACCTTTCGTTTTCAAGACTCCCATGCAATTCCCATCTTGAGAATTTATTAACTTTTTTTTTGTCTGTGGTCTTTTCAGGCGCTTGGCTACTCTCTTTAGAGAGTATTCGATATGAATATCTGCGTCTAACTTTTCAGAAATCTATTAAGCGAATCATTTTTTAAGTTCACTCATTTTTTTTTAGTTCATTGTTAAGACTGTCAAGTACTTGTTTCTCTGCATAGTAAAATGGCTAAAGTACTTTCTTCTGCAGCCTGTTGCACATCAGATATAAATTGTTCTCTTTCATGATCAAGTTCTTCATTTGTTTCCATAGGTCATCTAAAGTTTATAAAAATTTCAAGCTTATCTCTGAACCCCTTCCCTTGAAAATTCATAAAACTCTTAAGAACGATTTTTCTTTTATCTATACTAATGAATCTTAAAAATTGTTTTATTTTATATTTTATAAAAAAAAAATAAAGTATGATTTCTATTGTAAAATATAAATGTATACATATGTATATAGAATAGATCATTTTATTCAAAAAATTCAACCGTTTTCGAGATACTCAATTTTCAAAAAACACTGTATTATTATTTCAATTTTTAAAACAAGAAACGTAAAGCTTTTTCAGTTGTTTTCAAGTGCCCACTAAAAGGATTTCAAAGCTGTTACTCTACATTTTGTTGTTTATTTTTAAACTAAAAAAATAATACCAATTTCAAGCTAAGCTCATTAAAATTTAATTCAATTTGCAAAACAAAATCACAGAAAATATGCAAATAAAATAACTTTGAAGATTCTATTTCACCGGAATAAAATGCAATGTGTCATAAATTAAGCCAAGAGCAGAAAACCTGAAATCCTGGTACCATGCAAATTCCATCTCAACTCTTCCTGTAAAACCGGTGGCACTGCACACAGTATCTAGGCAAAAAAATTACAAAGAAATATATGCATAAATATTTGAAAATACAAAAAATAAAAATTAATTTGCAAAGATTTTATAAGTTGAACAAAATTATTCTTTAGAAATGAGCCAACAAGGACTAGAGATACCTACACCACTATACTTCGAAGGCGACTAAGCGAATCGTTCTGTCTTTTCACGGACAAGAAATTTCCTCTACACACAAACACATACACAAAAACATACCTACTTTTCCACTCCATGGTGGCTGGCCATCCGTTTCACTGCTGCATATACGAAAATTTAATTTCCGCTCCCAGTCCAGGTTTGGTTTTCACAAAAGTGCACTGTAAGATTGAAATGCAAAAAAATAAAATTAAAATAAAATCTAACAGAAAGAAAAACAAAAAGAAATAAAACGGTCTCAAGAGCTTATGATGTACGTACGTACATATAGTGCTTTCTAGAAAAACCAAAACCGCACATGAAGGATACGTAGGATACCTTTATACTTCCTTTCTATGAACTCTTTTATTTTCTTTTTGCAAATTGCAACTGCAAATACCGCAGTAAGCACACACACACTGGTTCGGGACATACATATATAGTGGTCCAGCAATGACGACAAACGCTGGCTGCGAATGAGGATGCGAATTTGCGAATAGCATAACAAAACGGAAAATAAGAGTCCTGAAAACCACCAGGATAACCAAAGCAGAATTACTTTTTCATTTTGAGCGTACCACAGCGGAACCGGAACACTGTTGGTACCTACCCCTGACTGATTTTGTGCCGACACTCACAACACTTAAGGTTTTCCCAGCACACAAAAAGTAAGATAAAATCCGTGACAGGATCGCACGAAGCTGCTCGTCTGTTTCAAAGTTTTTTTTTCAATTGCACGAAGTTTAATCACAATTGTCAAAACCGTTTTTGAGATAGTCTGAAAAAAGACCAAAATCGTTGTACGAGTATAGGAACTACCTCTTCGTTAGCTGGGGCCAAATTACCGCATCAGTGAACGAGTGAGTGAGTCCCATCAGTGATCGAATGGAAACGTCAAATTAGAGTAATCGATTGCTAGATGACGTAAGCGGTAATGCCAAATTCACATAATTCAGTCACGTATTACTCGATAACTGATGCGGTAATTTGGCCCCTGATTCTTTGAAAAAAAAATGAAATTCGTCCATTAGTTTCTTGTCTGTTTGTCGAGCTAAAGACCCAAGAACGTCATCATGTGACGAAATCCACTTTATTAACGACTTTTTGATAGATTTGATTGATATCTGGAAAATTATTTTTGACAAGAAACAAATACTTTATCCTTTAGAGCAAGTAAAAGTATGAAAACAAAACTAACAACTCCACCATTTAAACACCACAAATGCACCCTCAGAAGAATGTTGGTCTAGTTTTTTTTGGTTTTTTATTTAGGTGAATTTCTTAGTGGCTTTACATTGGTCTCCAAAAATTCCTTTTGTAAAGTAAGCAAGTTTATTGCACCCAATTTGTATACCTGGAGTTTTTCAATTTTCTTTAATATTTACGGAATACGGAGTATGAAGTGAATTTGAAAAATTTTTCGGTGTGAAATTCACGAATCTATAAAGTAAATGACTAGAAGTACGTATTTAAAATTTTCTTCACGTAATTCTTATAACTCTTCTTTTACTCAATATTTTTTCGAGTGAAAATGAAAAATGCATACAAAATCATAAGTGTGAAATATTAAACCTTACATTACACAGCCTCTATTTCTTGACTTATTTTTTAACTGAAAATATGTCAAGTAGCTTTCAAATTGCACGAAAGGACTATAGTCGCATATAGCGAATGGAAAAATTTTTGAATGTACGGATTTTTCATTTCACGTGAAAAATTCGTCATTGAGAAGAAAAATTAATAAAATTTGAGTCTTTACAAAATATAACTTTTCACAATTTAAAGCCTAGTACTCAGTTCAAGTGAAAATGAAAATTTCATATAAAAGTGACTGCTGGTTCACTGGCATGAAATCCGCAACGAGAGGTGAGTACTAAAATGTGGATTGGAAAAACAAATATGTTCCACAACCTTTTCCACGCTATGATTTTCATTTCTCAATGTACAACCATCAGGAAAAAGTTTAAGGCAACGTGGAAAACTGTGACATTTGTCAGTTGATTTCAATATTTTGTTTCAAAACAAAAAATTGAAAATTTATAAACAGAAAGAACGAATCAGTTTAAAAATAATTGTCATTTTTTTTTTTCATTCAAAGTGAGTATCAAAAATTCACGTGGAAAAGTTTATTCTATTTTCATTTTTATTGTTCGCGTGTAATTTCGAACGTATTTATTTTTCATTTCACGCTATAGGTGAGTACTAGGCTTAAATTGGGAATTTTTGCTTGAATTTGAATTTTTTGCTTCTTGAAATTTGAAGAAAGGCAGCCAAATTTAAATGTTAAAAATTCTTTTACCATGTAAAATATCCATCGAAAACAAACATTCTAGGTTTGAATTTCAACTTTGAATTAAATACAAATTTGTTCACTATAATTATGATCGCAACCTTCGTAACTGAATAATTGCCATAAAAGATTATTCATTTTTCACTTCACTAGCAAGTCGAAATTGAAAACAAATCATCAAACTTTTTAGTTCGTTTAAGTTTTCACATTGTGGAACATATTGGTTTATCTTTTCGCAAGAAATTTAAAATAAAAAAAATTAATAAATGAAAATAATTACAAGCAACTTAAGGAACCTGATTTAGTTCGGGTAGAGTACCATGAAATTACGTGTTTTGCAATCAAGAAAATGGAAGTTAGGTCAAATATTTAGCTTCGAAAAGTTTTAGTCTTGGAGAACCAGTTGATTTTTTTTTATGACGAAGAATTTATTCTTATTTAATCAAATTTGTATTTGCTAAATTATATTACAATGAAAATCGAAACACATACAGTATTCACTTGACGAAAAATTCAACAATGGAAAAATGCAGAAAAACAATATACAAGTTATTAAAATATTTGATCTAGTGGATCGTAAAGATTTTATTTCGTCTTATGAACATTTTGAAATTTGAATTTATTTGAAAATAAACGACAATTTTTATAAATCAATATTTTTTTCGTAATTAAGCCTAGTACTCAGTTCAAGTGAAAGTGAAAATTTCATATAAATGTGGCGGCTGGTTCACTCGCATGAAATCCTCAACGAGAGGTGAGTACAAAAATATGGATTGGAAAAACAATTATGTTCCACAACTTTTTCCATGCTAAATTTTCATTTCTCAATGTACAACCATCAGGAAAAAGTTTAAGGCAGCGTGGAAAACTGTGACATTTGTCAGTTAATTTAAATATTTTGTTTCAAAATAAAAAATTGAAAATTTATAAACAGCAATAAAGAATAAGAATGGATAACGAGAAATTACTTAAAGAAAGTATTCAGTATTTCAGGTGAGCATCAAAAATTCACATGGAAAAGTTTATTCTATTTTCATTTTTATTCTCCGCGTGTAATTTGGAACGTATTTATTTTTCATTTCACGCTAGGTGAGTACTAGGCTTTAATCTGTAATTAATTGCGGAATTGTTTCGTGAACTTTTTTCACTTTGTGGAATGTATAAATATTTTCATTGATGAGAAATTGAAAAATAGAATCTAGATATGTAGTTTGTAAATTATTAAAAGCCGTTATGGTTTGTATTTATTATTAATTTTAAGAAACGAGCAAGTTAGTTTTAAGTTCTTTAAAGAGCTTAAAACACTACAATTATTATTACTCATCTTCCTTCATGGAAGTAATTTGGTTAAATTTCAAAATAGATGAGTCCACAAAGGAAATCTTTCTTAAAATTCCATTAACCTTTCGAAGAACTTTATGAAAATAAGCTTGCATCTTCTATTGCGTTGATGAAATTCCCCGAAACTGCCTTATCTCAAGTCCAGCATCTAGCAAGCTTCTAACTTTTTTTTTTTATATTCAGATTTTCTCGACTTTTTTTTGGCACGTTAAGTCAAGCGTTATGTTCATCAGTGTACACATACACCACCATGGGCACAAAGTCAGTCAGTTTGTTTCATGAGTTATTACAGATGGAATGAGTGAGAATATTATGTCAGGGCGCATACTGCATCACGTGTGTAGGTTTATCCTTTAAAAAGGAACTCACCTTTAACCTCTTTTTTTATTTTATTCCTATAAATATTCGTGTTTTTTTTTGCTCTTTGTTTATTTGTTTTATTTTTTAACGTTTCCTTTAGGATGTGGTTGGAATTAATTTAGTTCCTAATTTAAGTTTAGCTTCTGACTTGGTTATGTGACCATCTAAACAATGTCCTTATCTGCACTTTGCGTAACAGAGAAAAACCCCAAATGACACGTTCCACAAAAGTTGCAACCTCAAACGGCATGCAACAAATTTACGTTTATTTTTTTTTATGGACCTGGATTATGGGAGTTTCTTTTTATTTTTTTTCCTTAATTAGATTTGTAGCAAGGTTTTTAATTATTGCAGTTTTATGTTGAAAAAAAAAAACAGGGTTAAAGTTAGAACGGTTTTAATATTTATTACAAAACCAACTTAGTCCAGAGGAGACTCTCTCAGCACCATCTTGGTTAGCATTAATACTAACTTGTTCTACAAAAGTTGTGAAATAACGAGTTAGAAATACATACTTTTAATGCCTACGCTGAGTGACATTGACTTGACTGGAGAGTAATTAAGAAATAATTTAGGATTTACCTCTAAGTTTTGTGAATTGGAAAATAAGGATTTTCCCTCCATTAATTAGACATTCATTTAAATGATTTAAAGCAAGAAAAATAAAACGTCTGCTTTTCCACTTCCATGATTATCTTCGAACTTAATCAAAACTTCAAGTTTCAAAAGACAAAACCGTCGAAATTTGTTTGCAATTACATCTATTTGCAGTCTATTTGTAGAATAGAATGGGGACTTAAGATGTTTTACTGAGATCGAACAGCTAAGACTGGAAACACTTCATGACTAAAAATTCTTGGGGAATTGTCACTTCCTCACAAGAGGCAATACTCCTAAAAATCACATTTATTTTTGGTTTTAGGTGACAGAGGCTCCATCCCAGACCTACTTGACTATTACTTAAAATTATTCTTCTATACAACAAATTACAAATATTGACATGACATGAATTATAAAATTTAAAATACATAAATATTAGGAAATTCAATTAAACTTATTCTTGGCCAGATCGGAGAAACGTGAATATAGGATTCCTTAGCAAAATTTATCAGCAGTGCTGTCAAATACTTCGGAAAACAAGCTTTGAATTCGCTTGCCCACTTTCTGGAACAAAATTAGTGAGATCTCAAATTAACATGAACTATCGAATTGTTAACCTACATATTGCTGTAATATAGAAATGGTGGACTCCACACTGAATTTAAATAATTTATTGAAGTAAGTAATATTTAAATTTTAATTAATTTTGAACCTCTCTGTGAATAGTTCATATATGATGTACATGCAAACCATAAGGTCTGCTTTACAAATGAGTCTTTGACTCAGTCATTCAACCGACTTCTTCTATTTGGCTTTTATCTTCCAAAGCTTCATCAGAGCTGCAACCTCTCTCTGAATTTCTAGCTATTTGGTAGTTTATTTCAACCCCTATTCAACAGTTGTACCCGCAAGTTAAAAAAAAAAAAAAAAAAAAAAAACAACAAGTAATGCGAAACTAGAAATGAACAAAAGACTTTCGTGTGCAAATACGCCAAAACCATCAAGAACACACAGAGAACAGCAGTTGGTGGCACTGGCTGCTGGCAGCGTAAGGAGTAATGAACGAAACTTGTAATTTTGTTCAAATAATGCGGCAAGGAAAACTTGAAGAATAAATTATTCCCCTAAGGACTTTACACATATCTTCTTCGTCACTCATATTTTTATTCACCAGCAAAAGATCCTTCGTGTCCTCTCATTCTTAATAAATGTTCTGTATATTCAGCTGGTACTGTTGCTGCTCCTGGCTGCTGGATGCTAGGATAGTGCGACTCCATTCTGTGGCCACGATATCTCCCCCTGCACATCATACATAGCTATGTGTGGAATATTATTTTTTGTGTTGTCTTTAGTCGTTTGTATCATGAATGAATGAATGATGAAACAGAAAAGATGTTGTCTATGAGAATTGTGCAGGAAATAATGAGCAAAAATAAGGACTTATTGCACACTATTCACTATCGCACCTCCCCTCACCCCTCTGCAAAGATCACCCACACAGAGATGTAGGGAAATAAAAAAACCATATGGGTGTTAAATTGTAACATGTTATTAAAAGGATTTCGGTTTTGTTTTATTTTGCAAAATGAAAGACGAGATTCTTTTTTCGTGATATAAAAGTCCGTGATTTATACATACATATATATGTACATATGTAAATAAATTATAGAAGGAGGACAACGTCCTCCTTTTTCCGTTTTTTTTTTTAATAAATGAAATGAATTTCTAAATAGAAATACAAATAGGGGATGACTTTTTATTTGTATACGAATTGTTTTTTTTTTCTATTATTACATACATATGTGTATGTTCACACTATATCACTCCTTTTTTTGCAACAGTCCCAGTGCTGGAATTACTGATTATAGGCATTTCAATGTAAAGCGTTTTTCAATTGGTGTACAGCCACCTTTTGGCGACCATGTTGTTTTGGTGACATCTGTCAAATTTGTTGTTTATTATTCAGTTACTCATGCCAAATCATCGTCTCAAGTCGACTCTTCAATTTTTTTAAGCCAAATTTGAGATGACCAATTCGTCAAAGGAACGCAAGATCTGCCGAGAACATGGCCGCGGTCCTTGAAAGTGTTCAGCAGAAACCAAGACAGTCGATTCTTCGCCGTGCACAAGAATTCGGCCTTTTGCAGACTTTAACTTGGCGAATTTTGTGTTGGGTCTTGGGCCTAAACCCGTAAAAGATCCAATTGACCCAGGAACTCAAAGTTGATGACCCTAGTATAATATGGAGATTTCATAATTTAATAAAATATATATCTATAGAAAATTCGAGATAATTGAATTTCTTACTAACAATGGCAGTTACAGTTCAGACGCTATAAAATTCGTCTTGATAAACCAATTCATTTTCCATGACTTGGTAAACGAAATTCAGCATCTACAATTTTGTGTGAAAGAAGTGCCTCGAGCCTTCATCACATAATTTCTTAGAGTAAAGTCGAGCCCTACGAGTTAGGGTCTTGCTTCGCTCGAATTAAGGTAGAATTTATAGAGACTGCAGGTGCTATGCTCTTTGCAACAAAGAGGTATTGGAAACATTTCGGCCGAGCTTTTTGATGATTATATTTGCTTGGTGATCAAATATCGGACGTTAGTCAACTTTCAAAACGGTCTACCAAAAAAAAAATTAAATTTTTCGCGTTTTATTTGAATCTTGTAAGAACTACTTACAAGGTCATGCACTTCAAAAACAATTTTTGAAGCTTGTACATATCTATGTACATAATAGCAAATTTCTTTGCCGGCTCGAGCAATCCCCTTCAAAAAGTTGTAACATAGCGAAAGGGATATCTCGTCTATGTTTACGCAACAATTTGTATTTCTATAAAAAAAGCTACTTGCAGATAAAATCCTTAAAGAAGATCTGTTTCTAGTCTTAACTAGACTTAGTTTATCTTTGTGGATAATTGAGGCCCTTGAAAATCAAAATCCATCACTGTCCCGTAATTCCATAATGATATTGCATTCCTAGAATTAAAAGCGCTGTATTTTTAGTGCGAAGTACGACATAGTCCCACACAATGATGCTTGGTTCTTGACGGCTATAGTATATCTCTAAATGTAAATGCAAAAATAGTTAAAAGGATTTACACTTTGAATGGGACATATCATAATAAACTACGAAGATGGAAATGATGATGCCATTCGAGTTCTGTAATGAATTGTGACAGACGAGAAAATCTCATTATGGTTTGTGTCAGTCTTACTTAGTATTTTAGCTTTTTGTTTTTTGGTCATTATTCATTTGACTTTCAAATAAAATGAGTAATGCGAATTTTTTTTCTGTTTTAAGTGCAAGTTGACTTCAAAAAAAAGAAAAGCTGAATATACTGAGATAAAGGTACGAGTGCTAAAAGGATTTACATGTCTTTTTATTTTATTTTTCTTATTATCTACTTAAAAGCATTAATGGAGATCCAGAAACAGAATACACGAATGTTGTCGCTTTTAATAACCTTTTCGTAAAAAGATCCGTTTGTTTACTTTTTGAAAATGCCAATTTCTATAAATTTTGTTATTTGTTTTAATATATGAACTTTGGCAGAACTTTAGTTGAAGAGTTATTAGTTTTGGGGTAGTTAAATGAGAGGGCAACCCGATCATCCAATGACAAAAGGGGACCTATCGTGAATAAAATTCCCCTGGGAATTGTTCCCAACTTTGAAAATTGTCATCTAGAATAATGTCGAAAGTTTCCCTTGGAATATATTGATATTGGAAATTAAGTTTCATAATGACTTTGGCTCTCATTTAAAAAGGCCAGTCGCCAGCTAACAATGAACAGTGCAGAAGTATTGACCTTTCCAATTTTCGAAGATGGGGAAAATTCAGAGGGAAATTTTGTTCACGATAGCCCCCAAGCATTTTATTGAAAGGTGTTTTTGCTGTCATTTTGCAATGAAATATTATTACAGCAATTTTTGGTTGTGATTGATAACAAAAAATAATTAGCATTATTAGATAGGCCTTTTATAGTTATTTATGAATGTGAACGTCTTGCATACTCTAGTGTATGTGCCATAACTTCAAAATGAACAGCTAAGTGCTCTGATTGCAAATATCGAGGTCCAAGACGTTTTGAAGGTGGCCTTCTTAGTGCAAGAAGTAGCCTATTCTTATCGCGTCTGGCAGGCAGAAGGCTGTCTATAAAACGTCTTGGACCTCGATATTTTCAATCAGGGGGCTTAACTCTACATTTTGGCAAAGTTGTTATCATAATTATTTGGACTTGAAAAGAACTGCATACTTGATGCACTATTATGCACTATTGCTCCCACTACAGTATGCAAGACTTTCACATTTGTAAATAACTATAAAAGGCCTATCTCATTATGATAATTATTTTTTGTTATCAATCACACCCAAAAATTGCTGTGGGCTCGTAGTCTATAAATCAAATTTGTAATACTCGTATCAACAAATTACCTCAGTTTAGTTTGAAATCACAGAAAAATACTGATATTTAAAATATGTATATAAACTTTTTTTCTTCAAAATATGATCATGTTTTTAGCCTTATTTGGGACCCTCTTGGCACACTCTAAAGCTCAGTCAGCAAAAAATTGACATTGTCTATGGTCATTTAACTTTTCTGAGCCGATCTGGCGGTTCGTGACGAAAAGGTGTTGACTGATTGCTAACCGAATCAGCCGTCGAGAATTGGCCCCAGAATGATGGAGAGTCTACTTTTAAGTTGATTTGGCTTCAGCGACTCAATACAAGCCGATCATCAGACTCCTTTTTAGTCGTGTTTAGCCTTTATACTTTCAAGTTAAATCGAAAAATTTTTTGACAGAAGCCAATGCCCTACATATCGCGGCTTCTGAAGACGCTATGTCTGGGTTCAAATCTCAGTCAAGGCCAAAAAGTTTTTGGGTTTAATCTCATGTTCTTAAAGCCTTTTCTTAAATATTTAAGTAACCAATTTTTTCATGACTTCAAGAAGGTTTTATAGAAGCTCCTTTAATTTCAACTATTTCTAATTTTTCTAATTTCCACTCACACGGGATTGTGACTTGGTGTACAGTGGGGACTTTAGATAAAGTGGAAATATTTTTTAGGACATGTCGATGTATATAATGTCCATTTTAAAAACTAGACAGGAACTTGAATCTCATTTGGTTGAAAAGTTAGAAGCTTAAGTCATCCCAATCCACCACTTTGGAAAACTCCCCCTTGAGTTGAGCAAGTAAAAAAAGACAAAGAAAACAAAATTTAATATACAAATCCAAGAGAAGTCTTGTAGAGGCGCCAAGTAGAAGTTTTTAATGTATGTAACAATTAAATAGTTTAAAGTTAACAAAAAGTTTTTTTTTTGTATAAAGGTACAAACAAAATGCTAATTTAAGAAAATAAACTGGTCCGCTTTTAATGGTTTTCGTTTTCCTGTTCTAATCCCACAGCACTCTCCTTAGTCTAATTTTTTTTGTCAATGATAAGAAACAAAACTAAACAATACTCGATTGTCCCTCAATAAAACACTTCACCCACATCCACTTAGAACACAAAAACAAAAAAGATAGAGACTTCAAATTCACTTAGAAGAACTCCCACCGATGAATACGAAATTAGATCTGAAAAAAAAAACAATAAAGAAACAAAATGCATAAAAGAAAATCTATAGTCCTTCAAAAGCAGGATTTTTTTGTTTCGTTTGCTTGGAAAAGCGAATAACTTACAGAAGAAGCACAGCACACAGGATGATTATTATAGACACACTTGAATTCAAAAGACATTGTCCATTCATGCGAACGCATCACATTCAATTAAGTTCGTCGTCCATTTTCCTCCATTTTGTTCCAGTTCGGATTGGTTTCCGCATATCCGGCGGCATCGGTATCAGTAGCATCATGATAGCTATTTAACTTTACTTGGCTAAGCTCTTGAGCAGCAAATGGTATTAAATGGATTTGAAATTGTCAGGTATTCCACTTTGGCACTGTGCATTGGGATGGGAAACTATGGAGGATTTGTGGTTAACTATGGCTTCATTGTTAGGCAGGGATAATTTTCCTCGCATTCACTTAGGGAAAAAAAGATGTCTTCTCTCTGGGTGTATTTGTCTTATCGAAAATCAGCATTGATGCATTGATTAAATTGAGAAAGAATGAATATCCTTACGAATCATCCAAACGAAATTAAGGAAAAACTTGAGGCATTGATTCTTTCAAAACTAATAGTTTTTACGGAGCATATTTTATTTTTCCTCATTTCACATCTCCACAAGAACTATAGTTCTATGGTTATCGAACGCCAAGAAAAATAAACTGCCGACTGGATCGCGCCAAATTGTCCTCATGACTTAGTATTTTAAAAATAAAAAAATGAATGTTATTATTGACAAATTTGTTACCATACATTTCATTTTTTAAACTTCTAAAAAATACTCCTTTAGTAATAGGAGTTAAAAACAGAATGCCATGTGATTTCTCAATCAAATATGAATTCATGCAAGAACATAAATTATAAAACCTTTAAGCGGTTTTAAAAAAAACAAAATCATTTTTAAGAAAAAAAATTTCGTAAACCAACTTTAAGTTCTTATTATTTCAAAAATAAAAATTTCCAAACAAATATTACCTACCTGTTTTTAAGATATCGAATTTTCAAGAAAAAATGATTTTTGTTTCAAAAATCCCAAATTTTTTTTTCTTAAGTTTTAATACCCAATACTTTTAGCTTTTGTATAAAAAATTTCATTAAAATTAGTTATAACGAAAATTAGAAGTTTAGCGTATATTGCTGACTGGGCTTCGGAGCGATTGGAAGAGGACCCCAATTTTGGCCAGAAAATATATATATATATATATATATAAATATATATATATAGTAGGTACTGTCAGTACTGCCTTAATTTCACTTTTTTTCATTTATCAAAATTGTAGGTGTCGTTTTCTTAAAAAATATGATTTAAAAAAAAAAACATTTTTAACATTTATAGGGTGGATACCGTAATTTTTGGATAAAATAATAATTCGTTTTACATCTTGTCAATTTTTCCAAAAATCTAGGAGGAGGTTTTTAAATATTAAGTAAGTAGTCAAAAAAACATATTTTTTCTTAAATCAAAAATAAAAAAGAGGCTGGGTGCGATCCACACTGATAACTTCCCATTTGTGGTCTTGAAAACTTTATATTTAGTTTTTTTCTGTAAAATTCAAACAAACATTATTTTAAGATTGAAAAGCATTTTCAGCATTGTAAGCAGTAGATGGAAGATCGAAGTAGATGGTTTCATAGTGTAATTGTCGTTGCGGTTTTTCCGGATTGAAAGGCTGTGATCTGCTCTGGATATATACAATGACTCCTGTTTTAAAAATCGATGATGCTTGTGGCATACTATGATATTAGGAAATTTGCTTTGTTTTGTTGATGATGTTGATGTTTAACTAATTTTAAACTTTTCTATTTAAAATGTTAAATTTCTTGTAATAATTACGAAGGTTGGTAGGTACATATTATATACTGAATTATAGATTTCCGTGTTTTTTTAATATATCTGTGTTCCTACACCTAAGTAAACCTTGAGTATCTTTTTCATGGACAAAAAGATAAAAACATATTGTGACGTTTTCTTCAATTTTACCATAGCTATTAATGGAATTTGAATATGTGGGACTTGGGTACAACTGAACAACCTTATTCATATACGTACAGTACATACATTCTTCTAAAAACTAAGTTGATAATAAAATTATAAAATTATGTATTATATTATAGAAATTACTTTATTATTTCGGTTCCAAGCATTTTAATTGAAAAAAATTTAAAAACGAAATATTCAAATATAAAAGATATGGTTTGATTATTGATGGAAGGGTACTTACAAAATATATCCGCTCTAAAACTAGATATATGTCAAATATAAACCATTTGTTAGAAATTGTATTATGTATAAAATTAAATAATGGCAAAGTCAATATCATTGCTCGTTCTCAAGATATTCTAGTCGAAAAACAAATATTACCACTAATAGTTTTTTTATTTAAAAAAAAAACTATTAATTCAATATTTGTCAACATTTTACCAATTGTACAAAATTATACTATGTATAAAATAAACTAAATTAGAAGTCAATATCACTACTAGTTCTCGAGAAATTTGAGTCGAAAAACAATTTTTACCAATTTTCAATAGAATTTTATATAGTTTTTTATTTTTTGTAAAAAAACTGTAAACTGATTTTTTTGAAATTTTCACCAGTTTACAAACACATTATTTTTCGTAAAATAAAATTATTTTGAGTTTCAAATTGTTTTCCGTTCTTAGAATATCTGGGTTATGAAATTTTTTTTTTCAGTTTTTTTATTTAAAAAAATAACGGTATGTTCATTTTTTTCCAAATTCATACCAAATCTGTATGACCTTATAATGAGTACATTAGATTTTATTTGAAATCAATAGCATTATTTTTTCGTGAGATATTTGAAACTAACCAAATTTTGTACTTTTTTTTTAAACCGTTATAGTGAAAAAACTACTTACTCAATTTTAATAAACGCCCTTTCAGCCTCTTTCGAAGTTATTATCTATTAAACAAAATTTATTTGAAGTCTATATCTTTACTCGTTCTTGAGATATCGACGACGAAAAATGGTACCAGAACGTACGGACGTACGAACGTACGAACGTACGAACACACACACACACACAGACATCTCTCTAAAAATGATTGATATAGCCTCTAGGGACCTTGAAACGTCGAGAAATGTCAAAAATTCCAATTTGACAAATCGGACCGATTACAATAACTCCCTATGGGAAGTTAATAAAATGCACGACTGGATCGCACGAACTTGCTCTTATGTAAAAGTGCTATGGAATTTTAAATACATTTTACAAATATAAAACCTGGATTTAATTAGATGAAAATGTTCAAATGTATGGAATTGCCGTCTGATTTCCGGAAAAGTATGAATTTACGCAAATAAAGTTTAAAAATCGTTTTATCAAAGTAATTTCCTTAGAATTTTTCTAGTAATATATATTTTAGGAAATAATTTCAAAAAAATAATCGTTCACACGTTTTAAGGATATTGATTTTTCAAAATATACATTGGATTTTTTTTTCAAAAAACAAAAAAAAAATATTTTTTCGAATATTTTTATACACAATATTATTTTAAACTTAAGGGACTCCTTGATAAGAAATTCGAAAATCAAAAAAACGGTTCTATGATAGGTACCCAGAATAACATTTCCCCCAAATTTTTTTTTGACCAAAATATAGTCCATGTCCATAATATTTTTTTTTTATCAAAATCGTTAGAGCCGTTTTTGAGATAAATAAGATTATGCATTATGGGGGTACCGTTTGTTTTAGAGCTAAAAAAAAAATTCAATTTCTCCTCTAGGAAATCACCGAAGACTCTTAAGTACCGAGTTTGAACAAAATACCTCCAGTAGCTTAGGCTGTAGTTCGAGGTACAGACATACAGACAGACAGACGGAATTGCCGGACCCACTTTTTTCGTCTTCGCTATCATCATAATTTCAACTTTGATCAAAATCTCGAGTTCGTTTTTTTTTTCAAATGCAGAACTTGTCCTATAGTACCTACAAACATATATCGCAAGTAAAAAAATAATAAGAGTCAATTATTTGTGCTTGTAGCATTGAGGTATTTGGGGAAAGTCGTACTTTTTAAAAATAAAAATTTACAAAAAATCGTGCCATAGAAGCCACAGGGGATTCTTATTTTATTATTTTTTTTTTTCTGAAGAGTCTTAAAACCCGCCTTAAATGGTTGCAACGTTATCCTTTATTAACTGGGCACCCGGTATATTACAAAGGTTAAAAGAGGATGATATCAAAATATGTCTGATATGAAATAAGGTTTTTGAAAATTTCGTGTCACAAACTTTTTCGTCGTACAACTACGGTTGTCAATTATCTAAACGAAATTAGACATTAATCACCAAAATTGATGAGTTGGTATAATCGTTTTTAAAAAAATAATTTTTGTAATAAATCATTAGGATCTATTGCCCTTTTTAGTAACCCAAAGTTCTTCAAGAAGATCCTTCTTCTTAAAAATGTAAGCTCTTTTTCGAACCCAGATTCACGTGTAACATCAGAATGGAGCAAATGATAACCAACCTTTTTAAAAAAAAATAAAAATCTGCTGAGAGGAATTTGAAAAATCTGCTTTTCGATAAATTCAATTTGAAAGAAAGTGCATTTTTTTTTTATCAAAAACACTGTCCTATTTGACACAGTTTGCCATTTCATTTTTTGGCTTATCATGCATAAGCTTCACTCTTGGTGTGGATTACCATGTTTTTTTCCTTCTAATAACCATCAATTATTTATAGTCACGTTCTTTTTATTGAATGAAAATTCTGACTTAACCCAATGAATCTTTGCACGTGCAATCATCATCTTCTCCATTCATTGAAATCCTCTTAACCTTTTTTTCTGTTGCTGTTGCTTAATCTTTCAGATGGATTTGTCACAACAGAATCTTATCCCTTATACTTTTCATGGTCCTATAGCTAAAGTATACACGTACAACACGTACACTTACAAAAATCTAGGATATATTTTTTTATTTTTCTTATTTTTCAAATAGCTTTAATCCTTTAAGTAAAGTTCATCATTTTGAATGATTTCAACTGCTGTCTTCTCGGAAATCTGAAAAATGTCAGAATATAAAAAATCACTCAAAAACAACGTGTGTGAAAATTCCTATTTGAATTTGTGTATCCTGCGGAAAAAATAAAACCCATCATATCATGCGACACTTAATAAATAAATGGAAACAAAAATGAAAAACGCTTTCACTTCATTATTTGCTCAAAAAATTGTCACCTCTTGTGTCTGCGATTCAACTACTGTCAGAAATTTTGAATCTCGAAGACGAAAACCGGTACTTGTTTGGTGCGGTTGCTATAGGCCCATATCGTCGACGACGACGACGACGACGAAGTGTGCTCAAGTGCGATGTTATTTAAGAGGCTTTCCAAACATTCACACAATCACACACAAACGATCCTTCAAACGAGGAAAAACATATCCCGAGGCCTATCGGGTACAATTTACATACGTACATAATATTGTAGTGGGGTATTTTGTAGACTTTAGGAAGCCGGAGAGACACACTTTTGGCACAATAAATGTCCTTGTATTTTAGTTAAGGACAAGCACTCGAGTACAGAGTCGTCGAGCATTGGGAAATGATGCATGCGTACGTGGAAATTGTGTGTACGTTCAGGACTAATTTCCTGATATGACGTTTGGGAAACAATGTGAAAGTTAAGTGAACATCGCTGCAAGGATATCGCACTCAACGCTTGCAAATTATTTGTCATTATTTTATTTTTGGGAATTTATTCAAGGAAATATTTTCGGTTAATTTATTTTGATTGCCTTTGAGTGGAATAAGCAATTTTGGGAAAAATCAAACAACTGTGATATTTCACTCGCTGATATTTTCACAGAGGGATAAGGGGATGTGGAAAAGGATTCCATTTAAAATATATTTTTAATAATTCGAAATTAAAATAATTTGTTTTCTATTGTTAAATAAAATGTAATAAAATAAATATAAGATATTTAAAAATTATTTGTTTTTTGTTAAATAGAAATCATTTGATTTCTTTTAATGTCGCAGAGGGATCAAATACCCCCCATTTGTTCAATCTGTTCAGTAAAATATTTGTGGTTGAGATAAATGTAGTATTTATTTATTACAACTATTCTAAATTTTTTATTTGTTCATAAAAATAGAAATTAAATAATAAATAGCACCGATAGGGAAGTAAGACCTCCTAAATGTGTATGTAAAACTGTCAAAATTTACAAACAACTTTTTACAATAATTGCTGTATTTATTTTCTTTTTTCTTTCAGGATATGACATGTGGTGGTGTTGTGACATTTTGGATATTATTACTATTTTCGTTAATTTTATTAAATGTTAACCTTACAAATGGCGGTCGGCCAGATGAGCTACATATTGGTGGAATATTTCCGATAGCCGGCAAGGGAGGATGGCAAGGTGGGCAGGCATGTATGCCAGCTGCAAAGCTGGCATTGGATGATGTTAACAAAGAAAAGAATTTACTTCCCGGGTTTAAGTTGATTCTGCATAGTAATGATAGTGAGGTAAGTCTTTATTTTGTTAAGATCTATTAAGTTTATTAATTTAATTAAATGGTTAATGACAATAACTCTAACGGCCAATTCACTCACAAAATCTAAAATCACAACTGAATGGAAATCGAGTAAGCCCAAGGATACATATTTGTTTTGAATACCCAGCCCTCAAACTGACTTTATAACTTATTTAGTTCAGTATTTTGTGTTTGCTTTAAAACCCGAAGTTCTAATGTCAAAGTTTTTCCTTCGAAAGCTCCGGGTTAAAGAAAATTTTGTCAAAGAATTTAATTAATGAATTAATTAATCAAAGGCAACTCCTTCTTCTCACCAATACATTAAAAGTCTTTTTGGTATCAACAATTTATTGTGAATGGGAGAGAGAGATAAAAAGAAAAACAAAAAAAAAAAACTGTTTAATTTGTGTCACTTCCTTCAAAATTAATGCCTGATTGATGAAAGACCTCCAAAACCAATAAGGGTGAGCCCAAATCAATGTTTGTCTCCCATTAAGAACGTACCTATTTTTCCTCTTTTCTTTAAAACAAAACTTTGGACTTCGTTGAGGCTATGTCCTTGAAAGTGGGTTTTCCCTCTTTTCTTTTAACCAAATAACACTCAAAAGGCAAAGCTATTTTATCGGCTCTTTAATTAAAGCACGAATTTTTTCTCGCTATTTCATTAAAGAGGTACTTCGATGTAAATATCCTTTAAGCATAGAAAATTAAATTTTAACCATGGTCAATAGGTTTTGCATGGTATAGCCACCAGACAGGGGGTTGTAAAAAGTAATTAGATGAAATAAAATTAGACGTAAGGTACTTAGAAGGGGGAGATATATTCCAGGCATGGATTGGTTAAATCTTAAGAGTTTATTTGTTGTTCTTGTTATTGATCTTTTGAACAAGGATTTTTTTAACTGAGGATTATTAAAAGGATCTTGGTGGATGGTAGGGAAAGCATCATGTCTCTAATTGATTAATTATGTTATTTCTTGTGATTTTTTCTAAGTTAATTAATAAAACATTTAACAGAATTAAATATTAATTGAAATTTGGTAAGCAAGTAATAGCCGAGTCCTTTTTCGTAATGAATATTATACGACATAAGCATTTGAAGTAGAGTTTAGCAGACTTTATACATGTTTGGGGTAGTTTAAAATAATATTAATTTTGGTCAATTTAGTCAGCGAAGTTGTTCCTATGCAGTCAAATTCATTACTAAATTTAAGATACTTACTTACTTATCTTGCTGCCGGCCCATAACGGTTCTCTACCTAACACACAGCAGCTTTTCATCCTATGCTATAACAAGCACGATGCTTCCATTGGATCCGGCATCCCAAAGTGATCGATTGCCTCGAACCTTGAGGTTGGATTTCGAACACTCTTTTGGCTGGAGCATTGTTGGTCATTCGCTCGATGTGTCCAATTAAGTCGTCATGAAGAAGTCAACTTGACATTTCTCATTACATCCTCATCTAGGTACAGCTCATAGAGTTCTCGGTTCATAGCGGGGCACTTGTTGCGTCCAACAGGAGTGATAGTATAAAGATTGTGTAGAGAATGCACTTCGCCTTATGTATGACTAGACTTTAACCAAACCGTAGAAGCAGTTATTTCCTAGAGTAATTTTACGTTGGGTGTTGACTAACTCTTTTTGATCTTTAATCGCTGTGAAGGATTCTATTATAATAAGAACGTTGAGAACGGTCGATGATGCATATCCCAGTATTTGAACAGATTTTTAGAATATGGTGACCTGGGTGTTTACACCCTCCCCGTTGCTACAGAACAAAACTGAAAAAGTCACATGAAAGCGCTTTTCATTTGCCCGAAACCTTGTGGATGATTAGAATAGTTGGGAAAACCAATTTGCTGGTTGCACATTGCACCACGGATTTGTCAATGTCACGCGATATAACTGGATCAGTTTTCCCGAAAGCACTTGTTCCTCTAGCATCATATAGAGCTCTTGAAGATGAATGCGGCATTGACGTCGATGAAAAGATCATGAGTCTCGACTTGAAATTCGTTAGTCTTTCCTAGGATTTAGTTTAATGTGAAGATTTAGTCGATAGTTGATCTGCACAATCGGGAAACCGTAATTCTTATGTAGAGCGGATTAAGACGCTCATACAGTACGTTGTAGAGAATCTTATATGTAACATTTAGAATGTATATATCCATAATTTTTGGGGGAGCATATGATCATCGTCTTTTTTTAGAAGAGACATTTGTAGCTGATATTCCAATCAACGAGAATGCTTCCGACCACCCATTTTCCGTTGGTGGTTTGATCCATTCACTCTACCAAAATATCACCTCCGTATTTGTCTTGCAGGTATGGCATCAGATTGTGCAGACTTGTTTCAAGTCAAGTTTTTTTTTAGATCTAAGCCATCCTCTTCTATACTATGTGGTGTGCCAGCACTTTCTTTGCTTTTTTATAAAATGTCCCTGTGGTTTTTCGGGACTCTTCGAACTCCTTTAGTTGGGAAGCTGCCTACACCCACTTCTTACTATGCAGGATCTTCTTTTCCTCTCTTCTTCTTCCTCGAAATTCTTCTCTCACTAATCTTATTTCGCGCTTCAGCATATTCACAAGTGCATCTTCTGACACTTCAGTTGAGCGCATACGGGTTCTTTCTTGGGCATGAACATACAGTGGTTTCAGCTCCCTTTTTGATAATATCGTTATACTGCCAACTTTATGTATACTAAGGTGTCAAATCCTTAGTATGCTTCATTTATTCTAATTTCTTGCTAATATATGTAATTTCACCTACAAACACAAGATCCTGATTAACCTATTTCAGAAATGAGTTCTTTCCCTTACCTATTGTCAAACAGCCATCCACCTGCACAACCATAAAATATCTCTATCATCATCTTGTCGTCGAAAAACTAAATGAACTTGCCTTGAAAATTCAGGTTAAATAAATTATTTCCACGCTTCAACTAACATAATTCTATGCTTGATTTACCAATAAATAACAACAACTACATTTATCTATGTGTACTCGTATTCTGTGTATGTGTATGTAGAAGAGCAGGATATAATAATTCATATCTAATGAAAATGTCTCCTGCAGAAACTATAACAATACCTTCACTCATGTATTGTACTTGACTATTCACCTTCAATGGATAAATCTGCAGTTGTTAGCCATAACTCTCCTTCCCCTTCCCCTTAAGGACATTGAAGTTAGCTCGCCAGACGCACACAACTACACTAATACAAGCAACAACTACTGCAACCCCATTGCATATTCTACCCGATGTCCTTTTTCATGATAATACTACACAACGCGACCTCTTGCGGTCATTTATCGTAGTCTAGAATCTATAAAATGGCTGGAAAGGTGGCTATAATTACCTTGTCATGGTATTATCGAGCGTGCACTTGAACATTTTCCATATTCCGTCGATCTAAATGGCGTTCTTTGTTATATTTTTAATCCGTGGAAAGTTCACTCACAACAGTGAGTCCTTATGAAAAATGGTTTGTGGTATGGAGTGTAAATGAAAATCAATGTCGGAATAGACTTTTTTACGTAATATTGTACTGTCGTCCTTTTGTTCAGAAATCGATTCGGTTGTTTTCAAATTCAAACCTTGTACCTATTTATATTGAACAAAGCATTCAACGGTTATAGAATGTCCTTTAGGTTTTTGGAGGCTTTAGTTTTTAGTTTTCATCTTGTTGTCTATACCTTGGGCGCTGCTCTTTCGTCGAACCCAATCTTCTATTTTCATATGGAAAGAGGCTTTGAAAGGATATTGGAAAATGAATTCTTTTTCATCCATTTTGAATTCGAAGAATATGTGTGCGTGCATATGCTAAAGTCCTACTTAAAAGAGATGAAAATGTGAAGTTCACAGATGGATGACGAAGAATGGCTGCGTCCTCAATTCCAAACGAACCTACATATGTAGGTAAAGGATCTACAACAAGGATTCAAATAAGATTGAATTGGATGAGGCATATTTCATGGTGGAAATCAAATTCGTTTTATCAGAGCACCAGTGTGTGTTACAGTGTGTGTGTGGGTGTGTGTGTGTTTGCCTGACAAAAAAGGGTTAACTATACGTTGATGCAAGGTTGCGGGAACATATTTTCAGTATTATATGTGATGTGTAGGTTACCTTTCGTAGGTATAATCGAAAAATTTAAGGCAGATAAGAAATATCCAATTTCGGTTGGCTTAGTTTTATTTTCTAAAAGCAAAGTAAATTGCATTGAGAATAAAAGATTTGGAAATCATTTTTTTTTTAAATAACTTTTACTCTAAGATTATCCAAGTACCTACTGAACAGATAATGAATATCAGACTTCAAGAGTGATGGCTTTTTGAATTATATTTGATAATTCTCTCAGTTCTTTCAAGCTAGGGTACATATGTATGTATATCCTTTAAAAGACAGATCTAATTTGGCGAAAACATCTTGCAAAAGCTTTTTTTTTTTTTGAGAACCTGAATAGGCCCTTCATTGATGTAGTAATGGGCTCAATGGGCTCCTGAGACATAATTGAAAATGCAATTTTGTGAATATTGTGTCCTTCTATTTTTCAAACATAGTGAGATAAATATTGATACAAATTTAGCATTTAAAAAAATATTCTTTCACGCATCACTGAAAATTAAAGCCTACCTTGATAATAATTTTCATCAAAATATTTTTTTTTCGCACAGCTTTTCTCGCTATTAGATCGGGAAGGTGGCTATAATTATAATTTTTACGGAAATGACTGATTCAGTTTTCCGCAATCTACAGTGTGGAAAAGTTGCCCATTCAAGTGAATTTTTAATTAAACGAAAAAAAAAAAAACAAAAATTAACAATGGAAAGCACAAAAATGTAATTCAAAAGTTTATCATAATGAATGTTTAAGTTTAGAAATAGGACAGCTAATCGGAAACAATTTAGAAGAAATGGTGGAAATGATGAAGACGCAACCGGACATAGCCAGAAATCTAACAAAAAAAAAGCACACGGTTGGTATTGAACCGTCCCCATCCAAGTACTAACCACGCACAACGATGCTTGATTTCACAGATCGATAGCGATGCTATTATCAAAGCCTAGACCGTTGACTAAATGCCTGTAACTGACAACAAATGCCAACTGACAAAATGCCAACCATGTAGACTGGTTCATTGCAAGTTAGCATTTTTTTAATCTCAAATATATTTTGCAAAGAATTTTGACAAGTTAATGTCTTAATTTAAAATTAAATCTTATTATATGCTATACTGTACAAATTTTAACAGTATAGACACATTTTTCAGATTTTTGAAAAGTATAGAGGCTTCAGATGTTTCTATTTTCCCTTAATATTTTAATATTTAGAGCTTCAAAACCAATGTGCACCAGTATTTCCTCTTCAATTCTTCTCTATTTTCCTAAGATTGATTGAGTTTCAAAATTTAAGATTCTTACTTTTTCTATTTTCTTATTCAATGATCCAACTTTCAACTCGCTTTTCTAGAAAAAATGACTTTGACAGGTGATATATTTTTGAAGATACATTTGTCAGAAGTCTATTTTGCCAAATCAATATGGAGATTAATAGCATTCGACAACATGTACGAACAATTAAATTGATTTACGGAAATGGGTCTTCTGACCAAGTAATTTTTCAGGCGCTTCGGTCGAAAAATCATATTTAGTGACGAGACCCATTTGTCGAATTTGATCCACACGTGATCCGCCAAATTATAATGCATCCAGAGATAATCATTGTTTCGTATGGATTTTGGGCTGGTGGCAACATCGATCCATGTTTTTTTGAGAATGACGTTAGCTACGTCAGGAGTGGATGATATGGGCACCACCGAAATTCGGTTTCAACAAAAAAAAAAACAGATTTACCATTAAAACAAAACGTTAGTTTTTCATCCTTTGAAGTTAGAGTCCTTTTTTATAGATGTTCAGAAGATGATAGAAAATTTTAAACGTCAATATTCCTTATAAGGCTATTCCTTACAAATCAATAAAATTCCATCAAAATCGGTTAAGTCGTTCAGATCTGGATATGGAACAAGAACCGCTTTTTGAAACCCAAACAATTTAAAATAATAATATTTTTAAGTTTACAAGCAACGGAATTTGGATTTTCATCAATTTTTGACAATTCGATTACATTTATTAAAAAAGTGGGTGGAGTAGTGGGTGGAAATAAAATAGTTTGATGTGTTTTCCCTTTCATTATCTTGCCAGAAAATCGAAAATCTAAATCGATTGAATGTTTAAGTTCACCACTGTGCGGTGAGAGGTCGTGTATGTGGAACATATTTTCCCCAATATTGCTGAATGTATATATGTAAGTTCCAAATTAAGTAAGTGAAACGTTTTAAATTTTCTTATTACAGTAGACTCGCGCTAACAAAAACACCGCCTTACGTGAACACCGGCTAACGTGAACATAATTTTTTTTACATTGAATACTCTGTAGCGTGAACACTGTGAGAAGGCCCTATAACGTGAACAAATTTAAAATGCATTTAACGTACAAAACGTTGTTTTCTTTTCTGCATTTGTCGGTTATTCGAAAAGGGGAATCCCCGTAAATAATTGCTCGTTAGTCCTGGTAGGTTAGTTTTACTTTTGCTGATATCCATGAATGGACTGAAGATCTTCTGAACGCAATCGAAACGAACGAGGTTTTGACCAGTGATGAAAAAGAAAGCGAGGACAGTATTTTAGAAAGAGCACATACCAGAATAGAGCCTAGTGAAGCAATCAACATTTTCAATAAATCTTTGGAATGGACGGAAAATGAAAACATAAGTCTAACAGATATCAGCGTACTTAAACGTCTCTGACAAAAGGCGTTGTTCAGAAATGTATAAAAAAGAAAATCCAAAGAAAGATAACTCCTTTTTTTTATTAATTTCAACGTAATTTTTTTTTGTTAACACAGCATAATGAATTAGGTATTTACAAACCGAAACACAAAAAAAAAAAATATGAATTTGAGTTACAACATACATATGTCTAATTTATTTTAAAAATTTTAAAAATTGCACCTTCGTAAACATGAACAACTCCGCAAACGTGAACACGCTCGGGTTTTAATAGTTCACGTTACCGCGAGTCTACTGTATTATTTATTGAGCATTTGAAAAACAAAAGTTAATAAACTGCACAAATAAAGAAAAACAAAATGTTCCACATACGCCACCCCATATACAGAACACTGATGTACTATAAACTATCAGTAAACTATAGGGATTAGTACTTTAGGGATATTTTCTGAGTTGAATTAAAAGCTTTTTCCCCAAAGTTATTATACAAATGTTAGATGAGTGTCAGTTTCGTTTCGCTTAATTAATTGAAGAATCGATGAGGTTTGCATACCAACGATATTCTTTTTATTGTAAAATTAAACCAACGAGCCACATTTCTATAGGTATTGCTTTATTTTTAGATTTAAAAACAAAAACAATTTCCTGAAAATATGCCTTGTCTTTTCCATAAAAGCTTTCAGGTTGAATGTTTGTGCCAGCAATCACTTAATATTTGTTGAGCGAATTAATTGGAAAATTGATCATTCGACAGGATATAGCCAATACAGTAACGGATGCATTGGTAAACCGCAATGTCTGCAATGCTGGCTAATAGAAACATCCGCTTCCGTTAATTCCCAACGTTCGGTTCATATATCGACAATTCAGGATATTAGATAAATTAATTTGTATGTTGATGGTATCTCTGGTTATGAGATGTACATAACTTGTTATTGGCAGTTTAATTTGCAGTCACCCAATGCACACACTCTAGTTTCACTAATTAGAGATCCTTTATGAAAGAAAATTGATGTTCCTATTTTAGAGAAAATATAAAAGGATTTTGATGTTATGGTCTCACAGTCAAACAAACAAAACACGAGAATATAAAGGACTCCGTTAATTCTGAATTTTCTCCTTGGATAAATATGATTTTAATGAGATGATAAGCAAATAGGGCTCACGGACACCACACAGAAAATACTTTTCTAGGTAACCTAGGATTCATTAAATAAAATCGTTTGTAATTATTACAAAACGCCTCTGGTACAAGCAGTTGGGGAATTGCCTTTGATTTATCTTCTCTTTTTGAATAAGAAATCTACAATATTACTGCAAGGGGCTTGTAAAAACAAAAAAAGGGTTATTAAGTTTTGTCTTGATATTATTCTAGTTGTTTTTCTTCTGTTTTTGTAGACAAGACAAGCTTTTGTGACGAAACCCCAAAGTAGTTATTTATAGGGACAAACATTTACTCCTTGGGAAATGTTATACTTGGGAAAATATCAATTTTCCCTCTTGCAAATGGTTTTGTTGTTTTAACGGATTGCTTTTGTATGTTGTTTCCTTTCTTTTTTGTTTGAGGAAACAAGATGAAGTAAAAAAAAAAAAACAACACTCACTTACGTTCCGTTAGGAGTTGACATTTTTTGTTTGTATCCTTGCCAGATATAAAATCCACTTCCTGTCTCAACAGAAAACACTATCATTAGTCGCCTGTGTTTGTGCAGTCATAGAAAAGAGCAATCAATATGAACGAAGATGTTTACACAAAGAGCAGTCAAAGCTACTGGGTACTGGTGGATAATTTGTTTTTGGTATTGGAATATGGTTGCGCACTTCAGGAAGGCTACATTTTAATTTATATCATTATATGTTTAGAGGCGGATTGTTAGAGAGGTCCTTTTTATTTAATGGAAGTTTCAATCTATACATGTGTAGGAATTTATATTTATTTTAATAATAAATTAACCTAAATTTTGAGTTCCATTGGTCACTAGATTATATGTCTTTTGAACCAAAAAAAGCTATTTACGAGGTTTTTAATATCTTAAATCCGTGCTCATGATTACTGTTTGAAAAGTTTTGAATCTTAAAGTGCTTAAAATACAATTTCGAACTGGTCAATAATAGATAATCCTTAAGTCCTTTATTACGCCCTTTCGAACTTACCCACAATGAATTAGTCACAACTCATTGCATTTTTGACTTAAAATAAAATATTAAGCATCATTCCGTTAATCTTACATCAATATGTCTTCACCAGCTGAACAATAGGAGGAAGCAATTTAAAAAAAAAATAATAAGAGGGGACCAAATTGACTACCTTGAGGTACTCCAGAGCTGGCACGCATTTAACGACAAATGATATCACAAAACCTATTGTTTGATTCATAAGAATTCTTAAAATTCTAGGAGCTCTTCTAAGGAAGTTAGTTTTAATAACAAGCAAGTTTATCAAATTTTATAAAGGAAGCAATAATTTCACCTAATACAAAATGCATATTTATCAGAATTGCAAAAGGAAAATTCCACATCTTTGTTTAATATAAAATAAAAACTAACAAGAAAAACCTGAGATACTTCAGAGAAAAAGGAATTCATATTACAAAATGCATAACATCGAATGTAAGAGACAACAAAAAGGAAACCTAAGACTTTTGTTCTCTTGTTATTAAGTGGAGAACAGTAGTTAGATATTTATGTATCTTTTGAAATATTATATATCCTTATAATATTAAAAACGAAGAAGATAAATCATACAAATGTCATATTTATTGTGAGACACCAGGCATGCAATATCTTGCATTTCCAAGAAATTGAGATGGTATAGTGATTTAAATGAATGTTTTTCACATTGTTTAAGTTCTGAAAAATGCCCTTAAGAAATTGACAAGTTGAGAATCTATATTTGCACAACTTCTTTTCTTAAGTTCGATTTGATTTCTTTAGAAGCACAGGTGGTTAAAACTGATGATTTTTCGGAGAATTTCATTTGCAAAACAAGAGGTGCATAATTTTTGTTCGGAATATGTCTAGCAAATTTACATTTTGATGATTCCTTTTAAATGTAATTTTAAAATGTGTATACTCCCACTCTTAATTCTAAAATTCTCTCTTTCTCCTCTCCTTTTCATGCATTTTATATACATATATTTTTTTGATCAAAATAGAAAAGGGGTTTTCCTTACAAATCAAAAAATACAATTTCATTGCTTTTGAAATATTCATGATTCTGAAATTCCCAGAAGTAGTGCATTTTATTTTATAATGGTCATCTCGTCATTTCATTTTAGAAATGTGAATTGCATTAAAATGAACAATTTAAATTGTCTCCGTCCGTGGATTAATTGCTTCAATTTTATTTTGCACAAGAAAACGTTTCGAACTATGTTAGTGAAATTTATAGTTAAATTCTATTCTCCTCAACACATAAAAAAGTTGAAAACAAAAAAATGAAACTAAAACTGAAGACGGAAAAATTGTTATTTTTTAAATTTGTTAAAATTTTAGTTTTGAACTTTGTTGCCTGCTTATTAGAATCAATTTAAGTTCAAGTATTTTATGGAAGTGTTGATTGAAAAATTAAATACCATACCTACCTCACTCATAAACTTGTCTATAGAAAAGCCTCAACTTTCCGAAGGTAAAATTTAACTTTTTTTAATTTTTTTTCTTGCACTCTTGAAGTAGATGTATAATTTATGGGCTTCGGTTAGATAATTTCTATGGTTAATGAACATGAAATAGATACTTAGAGGAATTTAAATTTGTAGAGATAAATCCTTTTAAAAATGTGTCGTTGACAAACTTCATGAAACTATTTACATATTTAAAAAAAAAATAACTGTACAAATCAAATTGTCCTTATTTAGTATTATCTCTGATTCAAAATCTTTATTAGTAAAACTTATAGAAAAAGTAGATATATTAAATACATTAATTCACACATAAAACACCAGCTAAAGCTTATTCCGTTCCGATCCTTCCATCCAATAGTGTTGCCAAAAACACTGATTTATCGTATTTCTCTCTCGATATTTAGAGTTTTTTGCGATTAACCGATTTTTGATAAATACAGATAAATATATTTTGTACTCTCTCTTTACGCTGATATTCAGCTTATTAGTTCTGAATGCAGAGAAATGAAAAATCTTAACTTTGGAAATTAGAAAACGTATTTTGAAAAATTGCTTCCCTAATCAAAGAGACCAATCAAAGAACAGCATTTCCACTAATGAATCAGTTAATTTTATTGAGATTAATTTCACCAAAATGTGCAGAAAACTTAAAATCTTAAAAAATTAATCTAACCTAATGTAGCAATGAATTGTTAAAAAACTCTTCTTTTTTTTAAGTTGTGATACTTTCAAAAACTCGGCATCTAGTATTGAAATACAATATCTGTCGAATGATGATCTTTAATCTATCTACAAAATATATCTACGAATGATTGCGGCTGCATTTCGCGAATAACAGCTCTGATTTGAATACATTTTTGGTGGAGCATTGTCATAGACTTTATCTCTGACATAACCTTAATCATCAAACATCTAATGGTGTTTAATTGTACGATCTAGTCCGACAATCGAAATCTCCATGTCGAAAAATCAATCGTTGAGGAAATTTCTCACGCAAAAGAACCATTGCTTCACGAACTACATATGTGAGATGTTCTGAAAAAATTAAACGTCACTTACGTTCACATCCTTAATTTCAGTCAAATCAAAGTCTGTCAAAATCGCTTGATAACGAAATCCCATCACTGAAATATGACCAATGGCACTACGCGTTGCCCTGAAAACTTCACCAAACGATCACTCGTTTTGGATGAAGCTTTTGTTCCACTTTTACTCTTGAATTTTCGGAGCCCCAGATGTTACAGTTTTGGTTGTAAAATGCTTATCAATCAGAAATATTGTTATTTAAGAAATTACGTCACGTTTCAGCGATATTTTCTCCAATTATTTTAGTAAATTTTTACTTTTTCAACATAAATATATATGTACTCAATATTAATCCATTCTCAATAAGCCCCTTTAAGAAACCTAAGTATAAGTTCAACTCAAAGCTTATTTCACACAAAGGATTTTTCAAATTGGAGCTTGTGGCAGCCTGTGTGGCGGCCATGTTGTTCCAGTGACATCTGTCAAATCATAAGCAAGTCACACGATTTAATAGTTAGTACAAACTTTTCGCGCGTTGCCCCCATTTTTGGTGCCCAAATTTGATACGACCGACTTGGTAATTAATCAGCCAACATTCGTACGTTAAAGTAACGTAAATCTGCCGAGAACATGGCCGCGTTCCGTGAAAGTGTAATGCAGAACCCGAGGTAGTCGATTCGAAGCCTTGACGAATTTTGCGTTGGCACTTAAGCCCACATCGTACAAGATCCAACTGACCCAGGAACTCAAAATTCATGACCATAGACTGGGCTTCGGATCGCTTGGAAGAGGACCCCAATTTCGGCCAAAAAGTCATCTTTAGCGACGAGGCGCGTTTTTCAATGAATGGCTGTGTTAACAAGCAAAATTTCCGTAGATATATTGGAAAACACCAACCCACACGAGTTCACCAGTAAGTTGACAATGATCTTCAAAAAGTTACCGTCTGGTGTGGATATGGAGCTAGCGTTGTGATTGGTATACGCACTTTTTTGAAAGCGAAGTTGGCAAAGCGGTTACCGCCAGAATGATGATAACAAATTTGTATGGCCCAAATTGACCAATATGGACGTAGACGACATGTGGTTGCAACAGGATGGCGCTACAAAGGGGAATCCATCATGGTAATCTCTCGCAAAGCGACGTAAATTAGCCATAAAGGTCATGCGCTTTCACCCCGCTAGACTTTTTCTTGTGAGGTTTCTTTAAGTCGCAGGTCTATGCGAATAAACCACAATCGACCGATGCCTCTAAAAGGTAAACATAACACAGGCTATCACTAAATTTCATCCGGATCGTTGCCCAAGTGTCATTGAGAAGTGGACCACCCGGATCAGTGCCACCGTATGAAACCCAAGCAGAAATTTGAACGATGTCATATTTTATATATGTTTAATGGCATACATTGCCCTTTCAAATAGAAAAAGAATTTTGTTAAAACCTCACACCTAGCTTGTTTCATTTCATTTCAACATCAACCCGCTCTTATTGCAAAATCCTTCAGATGATGTTTGAGGCAATGTTAAGTTTCTTATAAACAAAATAGACCCAAAATAGAAAATAAGTGAAGAAAAATATTCATTTCTTAATTTTGATGTTTCCCCCAATATTTTTTAACAACACATGAAGTCAAATATAAACAAAATAATGAACAAAAATTGCTATGATTTATTTTCTTCAAACGAAAACTTTTTTTATTCCACAATTTATACCGATTTCTTCCGATTGCCAAACATATTTTATGGCAGGCAATACTTCTTCCATCTCTTCCTATGCTACCGACTTCCAGTCATCACATCACCCACACACACACACTGCACAGCACTGTCGTCCAGTTGGATTATCTTGGAAGATTAAACTTTTTACTCTACTCAGTTCACTGTTCACTCACTCTCATGGTCTCATAGTTAAGTTTGAGTCGCCATCGCCATTTTGCGCGTTCAGTTTTTTATTTCTCGCGATCTCTGCATTAGAAAAATTATTTTAATTATTAATTTCAAGTATACAGTGTTAAAAGTTTAATAAAATTTGTTATTAAGTGATAAAGTTTATATTCATAAAAAAAAATCTATCAATTCGATTGCTTAAATTTGTTTTTTCTTGCAAAATAAATTGTGTGTGTAATTTTTTCGCGGCTTATTTTTGGGAGCGCCGGTATGTGGGTGCTGTTGCTGTGTGAAAAAATGAGATGGAACTCGTAGCATATAATTTGGCGGTAATATTTGAAAAGAATAAAATGTTTTTATTGAAAGGGGTGAGTAAATAAATACATTTTGTATATTGACGAATATAATGCAATAATATAACAATTAAAATGAATAACTCTTTATTGAGCTTATGTTGCTAAGCCAAACTTCCAAGAGCTATTTGACAGCAGGAGTCTTAAGATTAGAATTTTATGAATGTAGCCCAATCGGCATGTACAAAAAAGGCTTGAAGAAAAGATTTGTTTACTTACTTACTTTACTTTAGTTGGCGCTTACAGTCCAGGGTGGACTAAGGCCTCAACCAACAAGCCCCTCCAGTTAGGTCGGTCCCTAGCTAGCTGCCTCCAGTTACGCACTCCAAGTTGGTTGAGGTCGCTCTCCACTTGTGCGCGCCACCTGAGGTGGGGTCTTTCTCTGCTGCGCAGACCATCAGGGGTGGATTCGAAGATTCGACGGGCTGGTGCGTCGTTGTCCATACGTTCCACGTGTCCCAGCCATCTCAGCCGTTGTATTTTCAGCTTCTTGACTAGGTCAACGTCGCTGTAAAGCCCGTACAGCTCGTTGTTGAACCTTCTCCTCCATACTCCATCGATACAGACTGGACCGAAGATCAAACGAAGAACTTTTCTTTCGAAGCACCCAAGCTTATTTTCATCCATTTTAGACAGTGTCCATGCTTCTGCCTCATACAGCAGGACCGGGATGATGAGGGTCTTATACAAGGTCTCCTTGGTTCTTTGAGATAGGGCTTTATTACTCAAATGCATTCTTAGCCCGAAGAAACAGCGGTTGGCAAGAGTTTGTTTACCCAATCGTATTTTATTTGATTACAAAATCTGAGCTTTCTAGAGTCGTCAAATAGAAAAGAAAAAATATAAAAAAATAGAGTGGTATGAAGTCCTCTTCATGTATTTTACTTATTTTATAAATTTTTGCAGGAACTATGAGTACATTAAAAATGTCTAGGTCCGGTTACCAGCTTTGCGACGAAATGAAAAATCCTCGCAGACTGTCTCTTTTTCCATAAAAGTGCTCCTCATTTTAGCCATTTGGACTTGGCAGAAAGTTAGGGAACCTCCATTCCCATCAACACGCCCACAGGAATGGTTGGGGATTATACCTATGTTAGTCACTTGGTTAAGGCTCTTTACGAGTCGTTAGCGTCTTATTCGACTGGGTTAATAAGTGATTTATGCTGTTCAAAACAACTTCTGTGCAAAAGGGCCGACACGTGAGTTTTAGTTTATAGTTTTCAAGTTCACTTTCAAGGGAAATTAGTGCGAAGAACAAAATTATGTAATTTATTCCCATCACCAGAGAAGATGTAGGTTTTCAACCAGTATTTGGCTTGATGAAATGCTTCTATCCCTTAGCTCTAAAAAAAAAAAAAAAAAAAAACAAAAAATAACTCGAGCATTAAATCATCTCTTCAAAAAGGTCTTCTATAAAAGAGTGCTGATAACAAAAAAAAAAAACTTTAACTTAAAAAACACTTGCTCCATTATCCTTTTTTCTCATCAGTTCCTCAGCTACAAGTTTGTATACCAGATGAATAAGATTGATTTTAAGGATGTTGGAAAAAAAAAATAATGATGATGATGATGTAAGGTAGCATCCAAAATAAGATAGGTTCCAGGTGAACGAGATGTCGGAAATCCTCATAACCCGTATCATAGGTATACCTACGAGTATGTGTTGCTCACATCAGAAGAACTTGGAAGCAAATAATGCCAGGCCAAGCGATATGCGGGCCTGAATAAATCCACGTAATTTAACCATCCCTTATGCAGAATCTAAGAAGACTACAAAGCAGGTATAGGTAAATCCATTAGACTTATACTCCTAAATTATTCATGCATCAAAAGAAAAACTAAAGGTTCATTCCATTTTGCACAACACCTTCGTATCTCTTGGCAGCAAAAGATGGTTGATGTCTACACCTACGCTCTACATCGAGCTAAATTTGTTTTTGCAGTCTTTTGATGCGTGATTATTCGTCTTCTTGTCGAAGCTTCCTTCTGCTTAGTCTTTCATGACAGGATACACCTTCATTTTTATCATTTTTGAAAGTGAATTTCCTCATTTTTCCCCCCAAATTTTTTCCACAAGAGCATAGTTCCAAATGTTTGATAGTGTTCCACTGAATTTTGGGGTTCTTCTGCTTGGTTGCACATTTTCTATGACCTTTGTTGGAGTTGTGTTGTTTCTGGTGGAAGGTATTAGGCTTTTGTAAATTGGGTGATTATGTAGGTGTGTAGTTTCTATCATTTGTGTAGCTCAGATTGATGTTCAGACAAGTGGAATATAAAATACCACCCACCGAATTTGAGATGCTTGTTTTGACTTGTGACAGTTTAACAAGACATGGATATGGTATGTTTTTTAAGAAAAAAGTCTATGGTTAGATTTAAATTATAAAGTTGCGGGTTATGAAAGAGTTGCAAATAGTATTAGAGGCAAAACTCAGTAATTGATTGAAGTGTGGTTAGGGAAATACATATATAAGCACAATTGGTGGTGTGACAGGTCGCAAAGAACTAAAGCCGAAACGGATAAGATGAGAGACACTTTTTCATGACAGGAGCATTTGCTGGGAAAATTTGTCATTTATTCGCGTAGGCAGTTCCTCTGTTAAGAGCACGTTTTGTTTCTCAGATGGCGTTATACTGTGACTGGACCCTTACACTTTTGCCCACAAAGGTTCTAAGGGACTTTTCAACAAGGGCGGGTAATTCAAATTAAATAAGATGTGTGTAAGGTATGCACGTATGCCATTGTCTATGGTCATGAACATTGTGCTCTTGGGTCAGTTGGATCTTGAACGGCTGTGGGCCCAAGTCTCGATGCAAAATTTGCGAAAGGTCGAGTTGTTGTGCACGGCCAGGAATCGACTGCTTCGGGTTCTGCCTTACTCTTTCACTGACATCTTACACTGTACTCGGACGTTGCATTCTTTTGACGTACGAATGTTGGCTGACTGATCACCGAACCGTTCGTCTTAAATTTGGCTACTAAACGTTGAAGAGTCGACTGCGAAGAGCCACCTACTGTAGAATGGGCGCTAGGTTTATACTAACGACTTCTTATTTTGATATTTATGTTTCATCATTTGGATGTGTTGTTTACAGATTTGTACGGCGATTTCATTTTTCAATAAAAATAATTTTGTAATCTTGACAATTTTAAAAATAGTAAATCTAGAGATTTTTTTTTAAGCTTGCTATCGTTAGTTACTTAACGATTTAAATGAATAAATGAAATTTTTCTGTTTTATATTTAAACAAATCGGCACTGTCTAGCTCAGTATACAGCGGGCGGAAAGACGCAAGCTGCTCAAACGCCAGCACGAACAGAAACCATTTTTGGACTTCTCTTCATCTTCATGTTAAGTTTGATTAAAACCTTAAATTTCGCCTTGCCCTAGAGAACAAGTAAAAACGATAAGAAACAGGGTAATTTTTTTTTTGGTTTTAACTTTTGAAAAATGTATTCAATAATAAAAAAAAATAATCCCCGCTTTCTAATCCAAGCTAACCTACATCCAATTTTTCGGCGTAACTAAGCCTATTCCCCAAAGCCATTAAAGTATGTTCCCAAAAAAAAAAAAAACTAAAAATAAAACAGAACGAACGAAAAAGATGTCCCACAAGAGCGCTAAAAACGTGGCCTTATGTAGATACTGGAAGAATAATTTAATTTTTTTGTTTCGTGCAACCAAATTCCCAGGACAAAAGCCAACGAGCAGAAGCACTTGCTCTGAGTTCCAACGCAGGTGTCATTTTTGTTAAAAAAAAAACATAACTTTGTCTTCAAGTTGCAAAGGACTAAAGCAACAACCACCAACAAAACGAGCCAGCTCATAACAGAGGAGCTAGGTCATCTGTGACCAAACTTTTTCTTCCCGATTGCCATCATCACAACCCAACGCCGCCGCCACCTCAAGCAAAGCACCCACAACAATGGCGGACCATCAGGACATCAACCGGAAAGGTGAAAAGTTTTTTGTCGAAAGTCCAGCCTTTCAGTATGTCAATGGCATACGAATAGTGTTAATGGAATTTTACATTAACGAATAACTTCAGCCATGTTCTTTTTGCCTGCATGGCGATGCCTAGCCATTTATGAGTCCTTTTTCTGTGTTGGTCCTGTTTTTAACTGCATTTCCTCAATGTTCTACCAAAAACACCTCAACAAATTACAAGCACACACACACTCATCTGAGGGAACAGAGGGAAAATATTATCCTGCAGATAATAATTTGTGCGGTGCACCATGCATGAGTAACACAGGAGAATATTTATTATTCTCCGCAGAATTTATAGATAAAGTCTCGTTCGAATATGGTCGGTGTCCTTTTTGTTTTATCAAAAGTCATTACTTTCCATAGAATTTGAGTTACGATAATGGCTTAAGCTCGTACATACAGTACTTAATTCGAGCACAGAAAAATATGAACAGAGCAGAAATAGCTTAAAGATCTTAAGTCCCTAATGAGTCCCTAATGCAGACAAATGTGCAATAACAGAATAAGTCAATGAATTATCCCTTTACAAGTAAAACTTCTACGAACAAACTACGAAGGACTCTGAGTCCTTGTTTAATGAATAAGTTACTAAGTACGTTAATTCTAAGAATATCATCATAAATAGACATTTATTTGCAGAACATCATCACACTCAGTTAGATCAAGGACACACATTACGAGCTAAATATATTCCTAAAATAAAAAAAAAAACGAGGAACTTAAATATCTACGTGGATTATTCGAATGGCATTTTTGTTGATTGTCTATTATGTATGTAGTTTGTTGGGTTGGCTGTTTGGTATATCTATGTGAGATAATGAGGATTTATTTGTTGCTATTATGGCGGGGATAAGTGAATTTTTTTTCTTCCTGGCGCTAATGGCGTGTAATTAGCTGGACAACATGATCCCCAAAGGACGCCACCAGGACGCTATGCAGGGGCTAGAAGAGAAGGCAGTTGTATCCCAAGGTAAATTATTAGGTGTTGAATTTTATTTTTATTATTTTTGTTTGGTATTGTTGTTGTTTTGAGTAAAGTCTTCTAATTAATTAATTTTCGTGTTGCTTAAGTTATGCAAGTGTGAGAAAAAAGACATCAGCTAGCATTGTGGTTCATTTTATATTTTTATATTTTGTTTTATTTATACAGGTCAGGGTCTATCTTGCGATGGGAGTTGGCTGGCACTAATTATGAGTAATTTGAGACTAAGATTATTTATGTTTTTTATAGGATTTGGGCTAATTAGAAGGCGATTCGCAGATGATAATAATTTATGTAAGAGGTGTTTTTTTTTTGTTTTTTTTTTTTTTAATTTCCGACATTAACAAAATGGTGGATGTTAATGTTTTTCTTTGAACTAGCAATGTGAAGATAATTTATTATCGAGAACATTTTCAATTTGGTTTGAGTTATATAGAAAAACACAGTTTTAACTTGGTCTATTGGGCATTAAAATTGAATATTACGTCATATCCTCCGTCGGCCTATTCATCTGTGAGTATGTAGATTTGTACATCCAGCTAGGGCCTGAGAAAACTGAAGGATTTGCTTGAAATTTAGGCGATGTAGAACTTTTGTATAAAATTCCGCACAGGAGATGTTTGAAGTTTTATCTAGCTCAACCAGAACGGCATGTAGTTCGTGTATAGGGATTTTTAATTTTCTCGAAAACGAATCTTGCCAAGAGAAATTTGTTATGTTCTATAAGGACATATGTATGTATTCTTAGGTTAACGCCTAATATCCCCTCCCCACATTGTCCATCAACTTAAAAA
Organism: Philhelius festivus; assembly: GCA_963931855.1. NCBI lineage: Eukaryota > Metazoa > Arthropoda > Insecta > Diptera > Syrphidae > Philhelius > Philhelius festivus. Next base: position 3,968,300 of record OZ007555.1, on the reverse strand, counting down.
AGACCATTGAAACTTAGATATTTGTATAGAATTTCTTGTCATGCCGAAGAATAAAACAATTTTTTCAGGGGTACTGCCGACTGTGAAGAAGTGATAAATCTTTCAAGAGTATCTCTTATCATGAAAAATGCTTCTCATCTTAGCCGTTCGGTTTCAGTAGAAAAATTGTTGGTAAATTTGACCAAGTTCCCCTAAAAAATGTATTTTACATTGTGTTCATGTTGTACAGCATCTAACGTCAGTCCAGATGTCGTGTGTGGGCGAAACGCATTTAGACTATACTCTGTCCAACAAAAATTGTCAGTACAGGCCTTATGGGAGAGCTTTTTCTAAAGCAGTGGCGCCTGATGCACCCTCACTACAATGCGTTAGGAAAAATTCCACTAAAAAAAGAGCAAGCCACTGACTTTTCTTAAGGAATTGTTGTTGTAATTCTTTGCAAAAAGTTGTACACCCCAACACGACCGTCGTATCCCACTGCTGATGAGATACTGTCAAGCAGGGTTGTCAGGTTTCAAAAATCGGAATCGCCAAAAGTAAAATATAAATCGCCAAATTTCAAAATTTTTCACCATACTCTCATTATTGCATCTAATGCTTCAATTTCCATTTTTGAGCTAGTTTTTTGTTTTAATAGCATTCATGTATGAAAAGGCTTTTTCGACCACTGCGTTGCTTGCTGGCAGAGAAAGTGCACTCAAGGCAAATTCTGTAAGCTCCAGGAACTCCGGTTGTCCTAAGGCATTCGTCGTTTTAAAACTTTATTCCAAAATTTCACAGGGTCATGTTCGGGTACATTTTCTGGATAAAATTCGTTTGACCAATTGACAGAAATTAATTTTGCCCATTGAGGCTCAGCAAGTTGTGTGTTGACTTTCAAATCGGGGTCGCAGTTGGCTCAAATGAACGCCTGGTGAAAAATATCCAATCGAAACAAAAAATTTATTGCACTGAGACAATCTTTTTCTCATTTCTCCTAGTAACGCAAGAATGAAATCGTTAATTTGCTCTGTGTTAATAAAATTTTTTCTCGCGTTTCTTTCAAATTCCGACCCTAAGTCAATATCTATCCAAGCTTTCAAGTTTTCTGGCTTCGTTACTAATTGTAATATTTTATCCAGTCAGAATTTAATGGCGGAACAGTTGATAAAACCTTATTTTTGCAAAGCAGCGTGCAACAATTTCAATTTCCTTTTTTGTGCTTTTAAAAATTTGATATTTGTAGCTTGAAAATAGGTGTTGAGTTTATTCATTTCCTTTATTATGGGCAAAATCCCTGAAAGAAGTTTGCTAAACGTCATTGTTGTAGGAAAAGAAAACGAAATTCAGTTTTAGGGTGCGTTCCGTTTTAGTATTTCGATGGTTCCATTCAGTAAATGACAATGAAAAAGATTGAAAGTTTAAACAAATTACAAAAAAATATTAGATTTTCGATTAAAAGAAGAAAAATCGCCAAACTAAAAAAATATCGCCATTTTCGGAGTACATCGCCAAACTGATTTTCGTGTCGCCAAATGAAATTTAAAATCGCCTGTTTGGCGACAAATCGCCACATCTGACAACCCTGCTGTCAAGATCAAGACAAGAGTGTCAAGTGTCACTCAATACGATCGTGCGCTCTTTATCTACATCAAAACAGAGTTACCAGTATCATTCTCAATTGCAAGCAAGGAGCTTTTTCAGTGGTTATTATTAAGGAGCTTTTGGGATTTGAAGCTTTTGAGAACACATTTTAAGAAGATGAGTATGTTGAGTGTTGTCGTATTGCTTTTCAACTTAAAAAAACGCGCCTATTATCTTACCGCTTGGCGTTGTGGGAAAAGGTAAATTGAATATTGTTTTCAGTCGTTTTGAATCGGCAGACGGTAGCCCTACGCGTTTTTTACTTTCATTTGCGGCGATTTATAATTTAAACTACGGAATCCCTGTGAGAGCTTTAAAAGGCGACACACTTATGCATGGCAATGCAACCAGAATAAGAGACAAACGTCCTATCTTCCCTGTACTGACAATTTTTGTTGGACAGAGTATAGGAGGTATCAAAAAGATTTCATTTGATTGTAGGTTACCTCCAATCCTACCGATAAGTTGCATACAGAAATAATTGAGAGTTGTAAGTTGTTGGGTACATGATTTCGCTCATCACTGAACCTAAGCGCTTTTACCAATTCATTAACGTCAAGAGAAAATCCGACGGCCTTCCTTCAACGCTCAACTTTCTTGGTACATCTTCATCTGATCCCAAAATCATAGTTAATCTCTTTGCTACCTTTTTTAGCCAATCCTATAGCAATACTTCAAATGAACCTGATCTGGAATATCACAGTTTTCTATCCAATTTACCGCAAACGTCTCTTGTCTCAATTACAATTACTTCCCCCTCCGTGTACGATAAGCTGAACTCATTGAAAGATGATTTTTCTCCTGGCCCTGATGGAATCCCTGCAATTTTTCTTAAAAAATGTGCTAATGTACTTTGCGAACCCCTTACCAAACTTTTCCAATTATCACTTTCACAAGCTGTGTTCCCCTCTCTTTGGAAAGAGTCTTTTATCTTTCCCGTTTTCAAAAAGGGTTGTAAGAATGATATCTCTAATTACCGACCGATCGCTAAACTTTCTTCGTTACCCAAGCTCTTTGAAAGTATGGTTTACGATTCTCTTTACTTCTATTGTAAATCTATTGTTTCCCCATTTCAACACGGATTCTTAAAGGGTAGGTCCACCACAACTAACCTTATCCAATTTGTCTCCAAAACACTAATATCTTTAGAAAAAAGTCTCGAAGTTGATGTTATAACTACTGATTTTAGTAAAGCCTTTGACAAGATCAGTCACCAAATTATCTATATAAAACTGAAAGCTCTTGGTTTTCCAACATGGTTTATTGAGTGGACTAAATCATACCTAGTGAACCGAACATATAGAGTTGTTTTTAGAAACGCGGTGTCTGATCCAATCTTTGCATCCTCAGGGGTTCCTCAAGGCAGCCATCTCGGCCCAATCCTATTTGTTCTTGCCATCAATGATGTGAGTAACATCATTTCCTTCTCTGATATCTCCATCTATGCTGACGACATTAAAATAATCAAAACAATCGCATCTTCTCAAGACTCTTCGCTTCTCCAACATGACCTAAATACTTTTTTTACTTGGTGCAATAAAAACTTTCTTGAACTCAATATAAAAAAATGTCAGTTTATGACTTTCTCCCGTAAACGTTTACCTTCAATTTCTCGATCCTATCATTTCCGTAATGTACCTGTCCCTATTGTTTCCTCAATTACAGACCTTGGGGTAATATGTGATAAAGAGCTAAATTTTCGCTCTCATATTGATCATATACTTGCGAAAGCTAATTCTTCTCTTGGCCTTATCAAGCGTTGGTCTAAGGAATTTAACGATCCATTTGTTACTAGATCTTTATATGTCACATTTGTCAGACCCATCCTTGAATATGCTAGTCAGATTTGGTCACCATACCTCATCACTCACTCACATAGAATTGAAGCAGTACAACGAAGATTTCTTCGTTTTGCTTTGCGCAATTTGAATTGGTCCGATCCCTTTATCTTACCCCCGTATGAAGACCGTCTACAATTGATCAACCTACATACCCTTGCTCAACGTCGTCATATCGCCGATATAGTATTCGTCCACCAACTTATCACTGGTATCATTGACTCTCCGGCCTTGCTTGAATTAATAATTATCAATACAAATCCACGTCATTTACGTTCTGTCCCCTTTTTCCACCTCCCTACACACCGCACCAACTACGGACACTTCAACCCAATCTCCAGATTGTTACGTTCAGCCAACTCTGTTCAAGATATTTTTGATTTTTTCCTCAATTCTGCATCCCTTAGAAGAATTCTGTCCCAAACCCCTCACTAAACCTTCTTCCCATTTTAGTTTTAAGCTATTATTAAGCCTAAATTATACTATAATAATTAATAATACAATAATTCTATTGTTTCGTATCAAGCCAAAAAACAAATTAATAATGAATTGTACTCCCTTTATTATGTTAAAGTATAGATTTAAGTTTATTATGTCTAGTTTTAAGTTCTGCTTGTATTAAGCATATAATAAATTAAATTAAATTATTAATGCTGAATGTAATAAGGTGAAAAGCAATATGGTAATAAGTAATGAAGATTTTTTGAAGTGCTGACGTACTTTTTTAGAACATTTCCACAGATTTAAAAAAAAATCACAAAATATCATTTAAGGTGGTTGAAAAAAAGAAATCAAAAACAAAAAAATAGTTATCGAAGGAGTACCATTAATAACCATTTTTCATAAATTTTTTTTAACCATTACTTAGCATTAACTAATTGAAATTCTTAAATTTTTTTTTTAAATTTGTGAAATAGTTTTTGAGAAAAAAAAATATTTATAAAATTTTGAAAAAAATGGTAACGTTATTTTTCGTTGAAAAGAAAAAAATTTGGGCAGAAAATTTAAAAACGATATCCACCTAGTTTAACGAAAATCGGTCAAGCCGTTTAGGCTGTAATCAAATAGCCAGACCGACAGACAGAATTGCGAAACCCTCTTTTTTTTGTCTTCGCTATCACCGCAATGTCAATTTTAATCAAAATCTCTAGTTCGATTTTTTTAACGAATGAGTCGCAAGTAAAAATCGGGTCATGAAAACAACTGAAAAACGCAATGTAGCAAGCTTAAGGAAAATCGACCCAGTCGTAAGTTAACAATCCCGAAAACTTCATTGTTATACCCAATTTTTTGACTTGCCTATCATAAAAATGTCAAGCTTCTTTAATTCATTCATAACTTGCCATAAACCTTCATTTGTATCGCAAGTAAAAAAAAAGTAACAACGTATTTAAAAGCATTATTTTCTTGAAAAAATCAAATCAATTGAAGCCTAATACAAGTAAAATTTAAGACCTTTAAAATTGTGTATAAATTCTGTGGAGCACCAGAACTCCCGCAGCTTTATTTTTTTTATTTAATTTTCATGATAAACAAAATAAATTACACATCACCCAGGGACATCACCCAAAAATCAATTAATGAAATTTTCCACAAAATTCCTGGTATTCAAAATGACTTGCTATTGCCATCTATATATCACTTGCTGTCAAAAATAAATTGATTGACTTAAAATTCCACTCACATCTAATGTTTATTTACAAACACACATGCCTTACCATGCATGGTACATGCTTACCACTCTCCCAGGCATACATACATAAGTGTACGACCTATACGTTTTGCATCAATAAATTGCTTAACTAAGGACCCCTCCCATCATCATCGTTAAGTACACATACTGTGTGTCTAATCTTTGAGGACAAAATTGATTTTTTTTCCAACGGCACTGTAAGGATGTTGTTTTTCTTTTTTTCGGAAAAAAATTTAAGTAAATATTAAAGGGAATTCAATTACTCAAAAATGATAAATAAAAATTTGGAATTCGTCAAGACTCAAGACGCATCCATAACTCTCTTAAGCAAATATTTAGTCCTTTGAGTTGGTTTTCTTTTGAAATTCCTGTAAGATAAATATTTCAAATAATCGAAAGATAGACGAAGAAGAAATTACTTACATGGAAATATATGTCTAATTTCAACTTTCGAGCTAAACTTGAAGTAATAAAGAGTGATTGATGCGATGTGTACAACTTATAGTCTTCAAACAAGGATACACACACTCTGTCTGCTGATTATTGCTCCTATGAAGGATATGGAAGTATTTCCCTGGAAGACCTTCGAACACTCTCAAGAACCAACAAATCCTGCAATAGGAAATCATGCAATGATATCTTTTGCTGATGTTGAAGCCCCGTCAACATCTACCTATATACTCGTATGTACATATATGTCGTTAGAGAGTTAAGCGTTTTGAATAATTTAACTCATGTATCATACCAACCAGACATATATTTCAGCTATAGACAACTCACACACAAATACATGTGCGTGCTGAAGATTTTCTAAACTTAAGCCATAGGTACATGCATATAGATACTCTTACATATAGCTATGAATGTTAAGGATGTAAAATGGCATTACATCAAAATGACACGCCAAGTGAAGGGCTCTATTTAGTTTGAGATGATCATTGTCGTCTTCAAGTGTTCTCGTTCGAGTGAATTTTGATGTTTCTATGGAAGGTGAATTTCAATTACCATGCGAATATTGTGCTTAATTTGTATATGGTATCTATGCATAGATGCTGGTGTGTGCTTGATAAGATAAGCAATAAATTTGCACTTTTAAGTTTTGAGAATGGAGGATATTTTTCAGTAAATCATACAATGTGGGTCTAACTTAAATGGGATTTTTTATTTAAAATACAATTTGTTAACAGTTAAATGCTCCATGTAGAAGACCTAATGTTAAAACTTGTGTCATTACGAAAATATATTTTAACAGTTTTGTTTATCCGAATTCGCCAGGAAAGATTTTTCTTTCAAATGAATTCGATATTGCTAAAGCTTCGTCAAATCTGACAATGAGCAATGAGTTGCATCAAAAAAAGGTGTTTATTAGAATTCTAACAGAAGGTCCCGCTTCTGACAAACAAGTCATTGGGATGACCTTTGATAAGTAAAAAGAAGAATGTTAATTATATATCGATAACAGTCCGTTTTTTTATAATTTGGGCGCACTTTTGGTATTACGACTACCCTTAAAATATTTGAGCATAGAGCGAGCCAATGCAGATTGGTTTTGAATGTCTTAATATAAAAATGGGAGGGAAATTGTGAGTCGGATTAAGCATTTCATATTCGTGTAGTGCGGTTAAAGAAAGAATCTCTGAATTTAACAGTCCGTTCCAAGTTGCGAATAAAAAAATCGTAGTCTTAGCCATTTTTGACCATTCACGCGCTTGAGCATTATACTTCAAATTAATCGCTATACAAATAAACGTTAGATTTTTAGGACCTTACAAGTACTTAATACTGGTGATATTTTTATTAGTATTTTCAATATAATGACTGAAGGTGGATTGGAAATAATGGGTATTAAGTTTGCAAAGTATCAGAGAGTGTTAAGTCAAAGGCTTTGTTGAGGTCAATTTCACTTACAGTGTTGGCCAAAACAAAAGCAACTTTAATTGCCTCCATTATTAAGTAATTAAAAAAAACATATTTAAGAATCTATCATGGTATATTTTTGTTTTTAAAATTTAAATAAATATTTAGGGGCCAGTTATAGCTCATCAGAAAAGTCCATCAGAAAAAATTTTGTCTTCCAAATTTGACCATATTACAACTCGATTTTGAGTAAAATTTGAATGCAATTAGACGAATACTTCCTTGGACTAATTTTTACAAAAAGAATTACAACATTTTGTTGCTAAATTTACTCAGAAAATGGATTTAAATATTTTTTCTGATGGAATTTAATTTTTCTGAACAGCTGATTGCCAAAACTCAAAATATATTCCATTTCGTTTTTCTTTTGTGTTCCGATTTTTTTCTGTTCCGAATGCATCAGAAAAATTTTTTCTGATGAGAAAAATTTTTTTTGATGATATGACAGGAAAAAATTGTTTGTTTTCTGACGTAAAATTATTGGTAGCTATAACCGGCCATCAGAAAAATGTTTCAGATTTCGATTGTTGCAATTTTTCTGATGGACTTTTCTGATGAGCTATAACTGGCCCCTTACAGTTTCTAGTGGAAAATAAAATAAAATGGTTTTTGTAGTAATTCATTAAATATAGCAAAATTAGTACAATTAGTTCAATATTAGGCTGGTCAAAACAAAAGCAACTTTTAACAAATACATATTTTTTTTTAAGCTATATAAAATATTGCTAGTATTTGGTAGCAAACCCACTTCAGCACATCTTCGAGGCATGGAGTCAAATTAATTGTTTATTAGGTATGCTGTTTGGGATACGTTCCCAAGCCAATTTAATTTGTTCAAAGAGATCACTTTTATTTTTGCAATTAGTCCTTACAATTCGTTGATCTACAATTTCCCATAGATTTTCTATGGGATTGAGATCTGGGGACTGTGCTGGCCATTGTAACACGTCAATCCGGTTTTCTTGAAACCACGTCCTAACCGTATTGGACGTGTGCTTTGGGTCGTTGTCCTGCTGAAATATCCATTTCAGAGGCAACTGATCCTCAGCGTGTGGCAGCATTACACTTTGTAAAATGTCACGGTACATAAAACGATCCATTGTACCATCTATTTTGTGAATCGTCCCCAGTCCATGCCCTGAAAAATATCCCCACACCATTACGTTTCCTCCTCCACGTTTTACAGTAGCTTTGGTGTAACGTGGATTTAGTGCCTCTTTGGCCTTAAAATTGAATTTGAACTCGTCCGAAAAGAGTACATTCCTCCATTTTCTAACTGCACTTTTTGCCAACACCTTTACTATGAGCAATGAATTTTTTAGTTAACGGTCTAACTTCTATTTATAATAAGAAAAAGAGAGGTAGTAATAAAAAGTTGCTTTTGTTTTGACCAGCAAAAAATTGGGTTCACTGTGCTACTTATATCATATTTAATGAACCGTTTTGAAAACTAATTTCCCTTGTTGTCTATTCAGAAGTACATACATACATAATGTATTAAATTTTAGGAAAAAAATTAACATGATTTGTTTTAGTTACTCATTTTTGAAATACATAATGGTGGAGGTAGTTTTAGTTGCTAATGTTTTGGCCAACACTGTATGTTCATCAACTTCATTACCAAAAAAACCGTTTTGGTTGGGGGAGACAATTTACTTGCAGTGAAACGATTTTGAATCAAAGATTTCGTTTAGATTTCCTTTAGATTATAAATCCCTGATTCCTAGAAATTGTTTTTCAGAGTTCTATTTTGAAATTCAAATTCAATTCAATTCTTATTCTTAAGCAATTTTAACTGTCCATCAAGAAACTTCAACATTACATAATAAACCTAAGAGCGCATTTCCCCATTTATCTCCTATTATAATAGGAAATAAAATACACTGTTCAGCAATGTATGAAGTTAATTCACTAAATAAGGATTCTCTCTATAAAGGGAGTAATATAGCCATGCAAGGAAGGAGTATAGAAAACCTGTGTAAGAGGCTAAGAGAAATTAAAAAATGCTATGAAAATAACATTATATCATAATAACATTAGAAGATATTGATAACAGATTTAATAAGCTTATCAGTGCACTTTATTTCAATTTCACAATTTATTTATTAAGGTATAAGTATTGGTAAAACTTTTAAAATAAATTTATTTTAAATTTGTTTAATTGAATATTATTTGAACTTTGGTTTATTTACTTTACTTTAAAGGAATCAAAATCGTAAGAGCCTTTTTCTAGATGAGCTAATACAAAAATTCGATATTTTCTTCTGACAGTAGAATAATGTTTCCAAAAATATTTCGTCTAAATTCTCTGAAAATCGGACAGTGAACCAGGAAATAAAAATCATCATCTCGTTTCCCCCAATTGCACTAACTACATATAATTGGCAGATCTTCCCTGTCTGGTATATACTCGTAATTCAGGTTCAGTTTATCGCAAACGAATCACCATATATTTATTTTCTCTAGCTTGTATTTATCTATAAAGTAGTTTTTTTGGTTAAGGGAGTACACTACTTGAATAAAAATTGTCTTGTATCCTCTAAATTATTACATAACATTGAGGTCCATTCCAAATGCTCCATTAAATTAAACCCATCCTTAAAAACTCCTGATTTGCTTTGGCTAATTTGCATTGCTGCCTTTTTTGCATAGTGACATAGTTTTTTTGGAGTTTGAGCGTCACGATCATAACCATATAGTTAGGAGAGCTGGATTGAAGGTGAAAAGATCACTTAACGTAGGATGTGAGAAGTTTTTCCATAGTTTCATATTTTCTTCCTTCCCCAACTTGAGCAGTGTACAAAAGAACCGAATCTGCAACTGCCTTGACCACCCGCACTTTTGGCTTGTACTCTTTCTTTACTCATATATTTGGTCAGATAAACTCCAAGATATTTGTATTCTTTGAAACCCTCGATACTTTCTCCATTATTGAAAAGCCACTTTTCACTAGCGCAGGCTCTACCTCCATTTTTTCGGCGATTAAGCCATCATTTCTACGTCATCCGCAAAAGTCAATAAGATATTCCAAAAAAAGCAAATAAACTCGGAATTAGAGAGCAACCCTGTGTAACCCCTGCTTTTGGTTTGAAACCAGTCCGATCTGAGATAATGCTGCTTTGGATCTTCATACAGGCTATGAATTAGGTGGACAACTTGCCAAATTTGTGTGATATACCCATACCATAAAGTTTGTACACTAATTCGCTGTCGTATCTTATCCAATGCTGCCTTGAAATCTTTGAAAAAACCATGAAGCTCTTTACTTCGTCCGAAAAAAATGAATCTGCCAGATTTGAAGTACAAAGACGTGATCTACCGTAAAGTATCCGCCTCGGAAGCTCGCCTGACAATTCTTCAAAAGGTTATTTTTCGCAGTCCACGCTTTAAGTCGGCTGAAATGCCTCTGTAGTTGGCAGGGTCTGCTAGTAGAAAGACTGAAGTGCAAGATAACAAAATTTTAACTCTAAATTCTTCAATGAAAGATACTGTTTGTTTAGTTCACAATAATCGGAGATAACTAACAGAAAGCTTTTCAATCAGAAATAATAATCTGTGTTCTTATCAATTTACAACCAAAAAAATAAATCTACTATAAATACAATTCTTAAAAGCAAACAAATTGTCAGTTTCTTGTTGTTCTTCAATTAAAACATATCATGGCTCTTTTACCGTATTTCCTGTCCACCATTGCCGTCCTTGTATCGGTTTTGTTCTATTTTTTCCGTGAACGTATGAGGTACTGGAAAAAACGTGGAATACCTCATAACGAACCGAGTTTATTCACCGGCAATATGCAAGGTGTTCCAAGTTCACGTCACTTCATTGATCCCTATCGTGATCTCTACAAAAAATTCAAAGGCACAGCGCCATTTTGTGGAATTTATTTCTTTCAAAATCCCAGTGCTGTGCTAATGGATTTGGATTTGATTAAAAAAGTTCTTATAAGAGATTTTAATAATTTCGTTGATCGTGGCATATTTTACAATGAGAAAGACGATCCAATTAGTGCTAATATTTTCTCAATGGAGGGCGCCAAATGGCGTTCTTTGAGATCGAAGCTATCGCCAACTTTTTCATCAGGCAAAATGAAATTTATGTTCCTAACAGTTGTCGAAGTCGCTCAAAATTTCACAAAAATTCTGGACTAGTTTGTTGGAAAAGATGGCACTGTGATTGAATTGAAGGATCTAAATGCAAGGTTCACCACTGACGTCATTGGGAAATGTGCCTTCGGTCTGGAAGTGAATAGTTTGAGGGATCCAAATGCACAGTTTCGAATATATGGCCAAAAAGTTTTCCAAGAGCGAAGGAATGAATTGATAATGATGTTTATCCAAGGTAGTCCAGGTCTGGCCCGTAAACTGGGAATGAAAATAACTACAAATGAAGTGGAAGAATTTTTCATGGGAGTAGTGCGGAATACTGTGGAGTATCGTGAGAAGAATAAAATCAATCGAAATGACTTTATGAGCATTTTAATTGACTTGAAGAATGAAAAGAAAGATTGCCAAATGGGTTTGACCTTGGAGGAGATAGCTGCTCAGACGTTTGTGTTCTATTTGGCAGGTTTTGAAACTTCTTCTTCGACTTTGTCACATGCATTGTTGGAATTAGCCCATAATATCGAAATTCAAGACAGATTGAGAGCTGAAATAATTGAGGTTTCCGCAAAACACAAGGACGAGTTGACTTATGAGAGTCTTTATACCTGTCGAGCCAATTCAAATGGATCCTGAATATTATCCCGATCCGGAACGTTTTACGCCCAAAGAAATTACCAAACGTGATACAGCTGTTTATCTGCCATTTAGTGAAGGTCCTCGAAAATGTATCGGACTACGTTTTGGCAAAATGCAAAATGCATTGGTCTGGCACTTTTAATTAGAAATTTTAAATTTAGTGTCTGTGATAGAACTCAGTATCCATTGAGGTTTGATAATAAGCAAATGATTATGCAAGCTGCTGATGGAATTTATCTTAAAGTTGAAAGAATTCAAATAGATTAAAAAAAATAGCATGCTCTTAAAAACCTTTGTTTTGATAGTTTTAAAGTTAAAAAAAAAAACAAATAAAATAAAATAAAATTTTGGAAAGAATTTAAGCCATTCAGAATAAGGCAATATGAAGATAATAACAAAACATTTAAGTTTAATGTGCTAAAAGTATCTTGGCCAAGTTTTGTCAGAAATATTTCCCTTGCAGAGTACAACGAAATGTTTCGACTTGCTATTTTGTTTAATAGGGTTTTTTTCTACGACCCATATTTGCCTCTAATTTATATTTATTTTGATTAAGTGAAAGAAAAAGATGAAGGTTGTCTGATGTTTCGTAAATATTCCGAGCAAAATTTGAAAAATATGTGATTGATTCGAAAATTAGAACAGCAACTTTTTATAGAAATAAGTCCGTAAACCAAGTATCGCTTTAAAGAAGCTTTATTTCTAATGTATATCAATTTATGTTTGTCATTTCTTGCACTGTCTTAGGTTATTATTTTTAAAGAAATAACCAAGAATTATATTAACAACTAGAAACAATAAATTTAGAAAACATTCTCTAAGAAAACACATCGCCACCAACGATATCCTCTTTCGAAACATTTATCAAAACAAAAAGCTAAGCTAAGAAATGGAAAACCTATAGAGTTTGACTTTCTATTTTCTGCTTGTGTTTCAACTCGAATAAATCACAAGAAAAAACATAAAAAAGAAATAATATAAATTTCCTTTAAGCCTTGAAATACTCTAAGTGTCTCCTTCAATATAACGAACTCCCCTTTAAAGGTAGGATATACTATACATTCCACTGTGACTTTCTAGACAACCATTTTGTTTTATTTTTTTTTTTTTGGCAAAAGTTATTATTATCTTCTGTTCCTAGAAAAGAAGTCTTCTGTCATAGGAAATTTGAAATAATTACTTTTAATAGCCAAACATGAACAATTTAATACAAGGCAAAAGCTTGTAAAGGATGGGGCACAATTATATAAGATAGACTTTTCGTAACAACAACAACAATAAAATTTATGAGACTTCATGTATTTATTCGTGTGCCTTTTATTATGTCTTGGTGATTCTTGAAAACATATCCACTTTAAGATTTATGTGATTTTTGAATAATGTGATGAGAAATACATAACAATATTGTGTCACGATCAACATAAACATACAAAAAACAATCAATTGTGAAGACATGTTTTGTTTTGTATTTTTTTATGTTTTCCTTTTTTTATTTTATATTTTTGTCGAAAAAGCAAAACTCAAGAATCAATTCAATAAAATACAAAATTATTATTCTCTCTTATTTTTGTTTTTTTTTTTATTAAAATTTTCTCTAAGGAGCCAGTTCTGGTTTCACAAAAAAAAATCAGTTTTGGCGAACAGTGGTTCAGCAAAAATTAACTCATTTCGAATATAGAAGTTTTTTCTTTGAGCGTTTGTGAAGAGAAGATCAAAATAAAATCCATTTTAAATAAAGAATATACTTCTTTGAAGGATTTTGTTGTGCTGAACTCGAATCCGAAGTCCGAAATATTCTATAACAATATACATATTACATCAAAAACATTAACTTCAACTATTATGCGTTTATAGCAGATTCCTTAGCTTTTTTTTCGTAAAAATTCGGTAACGATTTCGATGATTTAAATTTCGATGACAGATAGTAAAAATACTATCTCACAAATATATTTAACAATTTTGTCAAATTTAGCTGGAAATTTTCAAGTTTTCAAACGACATACAAAAGAAATCTCAGAACCAAGAATTAAATGTAGAGAGTTTTTCATCAAATTTGTGCTTATAATTTTCCAATGAGAGTGTAAACAAATTTGACAAGCGATTGAGTGTTTTTGATTAAGAATTTTATTTTTCAATTTGTTTTATATACAATCGGACTTAAAACTAACTTATTACTAAATTAAATCATATTGGCTCAACAATAGGGGCCCAACGTTCTTCATTTGGCTTTACATAATGCTATTTGCTTACAATATCATATTAATGTTTTCTTAATCTAATTCATGATTTTTTAATATTAACTAAATAATAATTTTTGATGAGTGGGTGTTTTATCCCCTATAGTATTGATTGTTGTTCTTCTCGTAAAAGGGTGCGTTGTCGTTATGGATGATGTCTTCAAATTGATCGTCAGTGATGGCTCGGGTGTATAGATACTTGTCACGAGGCTCTAGTTCATGCTGGAGAAGTTGTTGCACTTCTGTGTTGGGATGATCTTCCAGGTTCCTGATGATTTTTCCGGAGAGCTGCAGTAAATACTCGTCCATTGGTATTAACTTTGCTTCTTTATACAGATTCCTTGTTGGTATATATTTCTGCGTCAGTGGGTTACGGTACAGTCCAGTGCAAATGCGGAGCATCTTTCTTTCAAAAAGCTTCATCTTTTTCATTGCTGTAGGTGAATTAGTAAACCAGATGGGAAAGGCGTAGGTCAGAACGGGTCGAATAAGTTGTTTGTACACAAGCAGCTTGGTTTTCTTACTTAGTCCATTTCGCCTCCTGAGAAGCGGATGGACCAAGTGCAGAGAATAGTTGGCTCTCTTCAACATCAAGTCTGCATGCCTTTTGAATTTGAATTTGTTGGAAAAGTTGATTCCCAAGTATTTCGTTGATGATTTGACAGTCACTTCAGAGTTGTCTGGAAGCTTTATTTTGATTGCATCACAGCGTGTTGCAAACGCTCGTCCTCGAATGACAGTCACTGGTGTTCTGAAGCAGATGAGTTCAGTCTTTTCGCTGTTTATCCTCAGTCCCCATTTGACATAGTATTCCCATAGGTTTTTAATGTGCTCTTGCACTCTCCTGGCAGCAATTTCTGGTGAAAAAGCGGTAGCGTATGTGATTGAGTCGTCTGCATAAAGCTTCGTCTTTGTACCTGGTATGTTGTCTGGTTGATCAGCAGTGTAAATGTTGAACAGCAGTGGTCCAAGTTTTGATCCTTGAGGAACTCCAGTGTTAATTCCTTTGGTTGATGACACATGTTTTTTTACCTGTACATAAAAAAGTCTATGGGTTAGGAAATTTTTGATTATTCTTACTAAGTAATTAGGAAGTCCAAGTTCCGAGAGTTTGAATAGCAATCCTTTTATTCAAACGCTGTCGAAAGCTTTTTCGATGTCCAGCAAACATGCTACAGTTGTTTCCTTTTTGTTGAGTCCAATTGTAACATCAGTATGGAGTCCCAGTAATGGATGTAGGGTAGAGTGTTTATTTCGAAAGCCATACTGAAGCGATTGAGTGTTTGTAGGCCAAGTAATGTAAAGTCACAAAATGAGACTTAAAAGTTCCTAATATTATTTTTCTAAATTAAAGTTAAAAAGTGTACAAAATTTATTTATTTATTTATTTGCCTATAAGTACAAAACTTTCTTAGACTTAAAAAATATGTTAACAGCTGATTTTATCTGTCCATTATATTGAATAGGAATATTTAGTTTGGTAAGCTTCGTGATTTAAAAATACATATCTGTAAAAGCATTATTCCCAGATCTTCAGCACTCACAATATTGTTAGACTGTTTCTACAATTAGGTTGTAAAAGAATGCAATGTTCTGTGAATGCAATCTTTAAAAATCATTAATTGAATTCAATTAAAAGATTTTATATATTGACTTCAAGGATTTAGTGATTACAATCACTTTTTTTTCATTCATTTCAGAGTAACCAATTGATTGCAATCTTCTGAAAATTCATGCATTCTCTTGCAGTCTGTGCATTATATTTGCAGTCTTTGAATTCTCTGCATTCAAAAAAATGGATTTAAATGAATGCCAAAGAATCCAAAGACTGAAAATGAATGCAAAGAATGCAAACAGTGCAAGAATGCATTAATTTTTAGAAGATTGCAATCAATTGGTTGTTCTGAATGAAATCAATGAATGCAATCTTTTAATTGAATTCATTGCATACACACAAAATTGTATTATATTACAACCTTACCTATAAACCTGGGCTTAGATCATTTCAGTCTCAATAAAATTGGTCACCCACGTTCCCTTTCTTCCCTGTTTCGTATCTACAAGTCAGTCTTCCTTTTATTTTATAGTCTATTGATCTCTGATTAGAAAAAGTTCCCTATAAATCCACTTCGACCAAAACGACAAAGCGTGCGACACTGTCATGACAATAATTTTTTTCCCAGTCTTCCAAAATGTATTTTCTACACTGCGTATTGCCTATTGTAGTTATTCTATTCGCCATGATTTAATAGACGGGATTTATGGGAAACGATGTTTTCTGTCAGAGGAATTTATTCATTCCGCAATGTGTATCAAGGGACTTAAATTGTAAGGAATCACTTGTCGATTCCTAAATTTTGGTCTGTTCTTGGTTGTGTATTACTTTGGAGTCTTGTTTTTTTTTCGTCTCTTCTGGGAGATGAAATTTATTTATTAGAATCAATATATAAAAAGGGGAAGACAAATGCAGCAGAAAAATATATTCTTTGTAAGATGTGTTAGACATTTGTCGGAGATTTGTTGAAAATAAAAATGTCTGGATTTTCGTTAGGTCTTACATCGACGAATGTTATACCATTGTGCAATCCAGCTTTTGTCTAAGGATTTAATTCTGAGTTGATGTGAGAGAATATAAGAGGGATTTCCGGATTTTAGGTTTTTACATATTTGGGTTTTTAAATTATGTAGAATAATAAGGAGTCTCTGTTCGATATTTCAATAATTCAATAAATTTTGTTCGTTTCCAAAAATGAAATAGGACATTGTACAAAACATCCATAATGCAGAAGTTCCATTTATCGGATAAATGTACTTCCATTGAATTAAATTTTAAAGATAAGTCGGTTTTTGATTTATCCAATCAAATATTGCCATATAATTATTTCTCATGTAGAATTTATGAATATGGAAATTTTAGTGAGTCAATATCTAAAATCCATAGATAATATTAGGAATATTAAGATTTACTATTTCCTCTCTTCACACATGCCAAGGGAATTGCTTAAATAAATTTGGAATGATTTTCTCTTTTTTCCAATAAAATATTTATTATAAATCTTCCGAAAGTCAAATATAAGATCCAGTAATTAAATCATCGCTCAAGATTCTTAATATTTATCTTCATTCTCCCTAAGAGAATTCGAAAAGTTCAGGGAGCATCAATCAAAAGTCAAGAGGTACTTTTTGTATCAAACCAAAAAAAAAAGAAAAACATTGAAATACATGTGAAGTGGTTCTTCTTATGTGAATAACCAATCCTGGGCAGAAAGAGCTTCAAAACCATGTGTTTGTATATTTCGTATATTTCCTTCTGGCATTAATTCTCACTCTACTTACGAGTATACATATTAATTTCGTAAAAATATTTCCTTTTGGTTTTTGAAGAAGTTGATTACTAAGGACCAACCACCCAGGCCCAGTGCCAGTCAATGAGTAGGTACCTATACCAAACCGATACCACAACGACATGGCTCTGACTCTGGGTATTAAAAAAGAAAAATGAAATCAAATATTATGTCGTTAAGGAGGGGATAATCATATATATATTTTTTTTTGCCTCTGTAGATGCTATACACAAGGTTTGTGGATGCCTAGAATATGCTACCAGATGTTCAACTACTTGGAAGTGAGGCAATGAATTAGGGTTATCCTTTGTGCGGTTGAAGTAGAAAATAGGATTTTTCTCTCGATGTACGTGATTTAACTGCTGATGTTGTAATTTTTGTAGAATTGGTATTGGAAGACTTTGTATAGTATTTTTGGCAATTTCTGGATCAATAATAAAAATCTTAATTGTTTAAGTTTTTTTTTTCTTTTGCTTACATTTACATATTGTTTTCTTTTTGTTACTTAAGGGATGTTAAAAATTGGTGAATAAAGTTTGGCATGTGTAGTTTGATTTGAGCAGTCTCTCTTGCTTTAAAACGAGCTCCAAATGAGAGAAAATCTCTGGATTCATGTAGTATCACAGTGGGACCAACTTTGGTCTAAGTGTGTCAGCTGCGACGCTGGCAGCCACTTCAATCTAACCTAGATTACCTCCCTCTACATCTAAATACGAGCTTAACATAATTTTTCAATCCGGTCCATTTAATTAGTTCAAACAGTATTGCATTTAAAAATTTTAAATTTTTTAGCACTTTTGACTTTTTTATACAATAAAAAATATAATTACGTTCCATTCAAGCATTGCCAGAATCATTATCTTTAAACCCTAGCCTCGTAATATTTCTGAGCCACCAGATCAGGTGCGTACGATACATTCTTTAATTGTATTGTTAATTAATTTATGATAAATTTTTCAAACTTGTAGTACTCCTTGGTGGAATTGTTAGGGCATAAGACACTTATACCGGAATTCTTGGTTCGATTCCCACTGCAACATAAGACCAAAAAAAAAGGATGTATATTTAAATGGTACTACCTCTGGGAAGGAGTTGACAAATTCTCCAAGATTATTTTCGTTTAAAATGGTTGTTTTCTTTGACGTTAGGACTTGGCAGAAAATATTAACACGGACACTGCAATGTTTAAGTTTGCAAGGTCCTTGCCCTCTACGAGCCGTTGCACCCCAATTTATTTTGTTTTAGTGTCTACCTCCAGAGCTTAACGAATCAAAACCCAAAGCTTCCAAAATCAATATTCCTCAAAAAAGAGCCTCAAAAGATTGAAATTTTTGTCCAACAAAAAACATTAATTAAAATAAAAAATGAAAATAATGTTACGTATACGCCAGAGTGTACACTTTTTTAAAAAGAAGAAAATTGAAAAAAGACACAAAATTCCGATTTGAGATATTATTTTTTAATAATTAAATAAATTTTCAATTTAAAATGTAGACTGAGTTTGCGCTATTAGATGTTAAGACCTTGAAGTTCAGACTGTTAGAAGTCAAGGTTTAAGCCTTGAAAGAAATTAAATTGATCGAATACATTCAAAAAGTATCGGTTATTTCAGGAAATTTTTTCACTGATTTTCAATGCTTTTGAATGCTCTTAAATTGAAGTTTCCAAAACAAATAAGATGCCTTGCAGTCTTGACATCTTTGATGTTTGTATGGTTTTCTTATAAATGGGTGTTTTCAAACAATATTTTTAAGCTAACAGCTTGAGAATGAATTTAGTTGTGTTGTGCCTGCAAAACTTGATAAAATTGATGTGCATTGGGGGAGGGACACGAAGTTGAAAAAATCCTTCTTGAAGTGCTTTATTTGGTGGTACGTGCATTTTTCATTATTTTTTTTGCGAGGACTACGACAGCGACCATGGTTTTTGGGGTACGAATTTTCTTTTAGCTGAAATGGGCCTAAAAAAGGACTTTGAAATACTGAGCTTCCGATTATTTCTTAAAGATTATTATTTAAAATTAGTCTTTAAATGTTGTACACAGTATCTTTTTGTTTTGATAACATACGAAAAGTAACAACAAATAACAATTTTGACAGATCTTGATTTCAACAAAATGTGTAACATGGTAGTTCTTCATGTAGTTCTTCAAAGTCGAAAGCATCAAAATAATAAGTTTTATACCCTCCCCTCAAGAACTTCTCAAGAAATTTCCTCTTTTTACTTGTTTATGGTATTATAGGGCAAGAAGTACCCATTGGCATATTGGTAAGTGCATTGGACTTCATTCAGATGGTCTGGGTTCGATTTTGAGTCACTGCTGAAAAGTTTTTCAGGGGTGTACTACCTTTTGCCAGGACTTGTATCTTGTATCTCTTGTCATGATAAGTGCTGCTCATAAGCCGTTCGGATCGGCAGAAAATTGTATGTCCATTCATTGCCCTTATGCTAAATCACACGTTTCCACCAGACTTATTGAACAATGATTGTAGAGTTTTTGTCTCCAAGTTTTTTCCCAAAATCGAAGGTTTGACCTCCGACTTGAAAATAAATTATTGTCACTTCATCTACGGACATTATTTATAATTAAATTTTTAAATGAAATAATTAAATGTCATTAAACTCACGTTCCATAGCAGAATTCTAGTCATTTAAGCGAGTTTCACAAAGAACAATAATCTCCATCTCCATAAATAAAACAAAAACAGAAATTTTTCTAATGAAAAATAAATCTTTTTTTCATTTTATTTTGTTATTTATCTTAATTCAATATTGTTTCTCATTTAAACTTTTTGTTCTTTTCTTTTAATACCAACAAGTCACACCGTTTCTGTTGGTATGGTCGTCGTCAGCACCCTTGTCTTCGTTGTCGGTGGCGGCGTCATTGATGCACACCAACCAGACAAAAAAAGAATAAATAAAAATTAAATGAATCAACATGATAAAATAAAATAAATAATAAAACAGAAATAGGAATAAGAAACGAGGGTATGATGTCAGTGTGAATAGACCGCAGAGGACAACAGTGTCAGATTATCCTTTTGCTATATCCTGTCGCCGTTAATCCTTCTTTGCCTGCACTGTAGAAAAAGGAATTTATACATTTTTTTTTTTGTATTCATAAATCCAGTTGTTTTTCTTCACAAACAAGATTTAAATAAACCCAACAATGAGTGGAAGGAAAAAATAAAACAAAAATGTGTACAACGAGGATAACGAAAATCTTATAGCTGTCAACGTGCTAGATTGTTTTATTTTGCTCATTTTTTCAGTTTTTTTTTTAGATAATTGCTTCTCCAAACAGACTTTTCCGCAGTTTTTTTCGTATTTTGAAAATTTGCGAAAAAAAATAAACTTGATTCTTTTGTTCTTCTTTAAAACTGCTGTCTGTGTATTTGGGGGTGAATTTCATTGTCTTCACAAAAAAAGAAAAAAAAAAAAAACGATGACTTTGTGAACAAAAGTTTATAATTTAATTTTTTTTGTTAAGTGGCAAGGAGTACTCAAGGATAATTTGGTTAAGCATTGTGTTCCACTATGTCTGGCTTTGCAACGAGAAGCTTAAAACTAAGAAACTTTTAACTAACGAAATGGTTTTATTTAAAATTGAATTTCTGTCTTTTTTCTAGAGGAGGCTTTTAAAAAATAAAAAAAAAACCTTAAAACCATCAGACCGGAGATAGAGGTTAACAATAGAGAAAAATTCATTTATCTACATGTTTTGAAATTGAAATGCACTCCATACGGGATTCCATGCCTGCATAGTTGAATATTTGTATTGAATTTGTATCAGGAATTTCGAATGCAAAATAGATAAACGAATAAAATAAATTAATTTGCCTTCCACTATCCCTAACATATTTTTTACTTTTTTTTTACTTTTAACCTCACTCAAAAAAATTTAGCACTATAAAAGAGCATTTTTACTTGATAATTATTCAGTTTCATTTTTTTTTTATTTACTATGCAGCTGGGAATTAATAATACGGATTTTTATTTAAGAGAAACAAATAATTTTAAAAATACTCGTATTTGGTATTTTTGTTTTATTTTTAGGAATTTAACATACACCATGGATGGTTTCATACAAATATGAATATCAGTTATTTCATAGTTCAATGGAAATGATTGACTTGTCAAATTAAATTTTATATACGTAATACTATATTCTGTTTCTAATGCTAAGGCTGTTTTGTGTTTAAATTTTGTCTTGCTTTATATTCAGAAGTAAATTAAACACAAAAAAAAATTGTTCTGTTTAATTGAAAACTTTTGAATCACTTTATAAGAACCTAAACTTCGGTAGCTTAATCGGTCACTAGCTTCTGGTAAACTTTCAAAAAATGGCATTAATCGTATTAACCAGTACATGTATATGTATCTACTTTCTAAGAAGCTTCGATAATTGTTTAACTAACTGCAAAGCTGATAAAAATTGTTTCCAAACTAAAAATACAAGTATATTAAAAACTATGCTCTAAGAAATTAAAAATTACAATTTTTTATTCCAAAGTTCCAAAAAGATTTTTTCGAAAATTTGTATATACAATATTACTAAAAATTCTAAAACTCTCCTGAAAAAAGCAAAAAATAGTTTTTTGACTTGGGTCATTAACATAATTATTTCTTAGTTTTTGTTTGACCAAAATGAAGGCCATGCTTGTAGGAGGAGAGGAGATATTTAAACAAAACGCTGTTGTTTTAAATTAAAGTTAATATAATGTAATTCAATATTTAATGGAAATTTAAAAATGTAATCTTAAATATTTCTATATTATTTCTATATGTGACCCGGTCTATTAAAAAGTGGCTTATGACTCAAAAACAAAATTTCGATAAATCAGCTGTTAAAGATAAAAATGCATTTCGTCAGTTTCTCGGTAGTTGTTCTCCTTCCTTCCCATTGCCCAGTGTCTCTCGTTGTTCAAGGACACCAAGTGACCAAGTGAGATGCAGTGTTGCTTTTGCTCCAAATATTATGTTAGTTAATACAATTCCATGTATTATCTTGATTCTGGATTTTCAATAAAATTCTGTTTTTCTTTCATTTGTGCTCTTCTTTCTCTACATTTTTAGTACACTTCTAAGGAAGTTAGGACTTTCTGTTTTCACCATGTGAAAGAGCGTCTTAAAAAATATCGTAATAAAAAAAAAAGTGAAAAATAATTTCTTGAGTCATAAGCCACCTTTTCATAGGCTGGGTCACATATTATTATTTATCTATATATTATTAAAACAAAGTAATTCACCATAATTCAACTTTGGTCCAATTTTCCCGACTTCAAAGTCTTAATATCCCCCCAGAAATCAATTTTAAAAATTTTTGGCATTAGAGCTTATGACCTTCAAGTGCCAAAATAATAACAAGTACTAAAATAGTTTCGTCGACCAAATTGCTTAGAATATTTTGCTTTGCCTCAATATACCTGTGTTATAAGAAGATTTACTTTAAACTTTAGGTTTGCTCTTATTATCTATGCTAATATTGTCGTCATTCCAGTAAGATCAGAAACCGAGTATAACTTCTGCCATTTATTAAGAATTCTTTCATTACCTTATCTATTGATAATTTTTTTCAGATCTTGGTCATTCATAACTTTGCCCTTCAATAACTTTATCTTTTAGAACCTGTTTTAAGGCAGTTTGGGAGAAATTAAGCATTCAATACAACTTCGTGCAAATCATCGAATTGTATTTTGAAAATTTTTCCGTTCCACATGGTGAAGTACAAATTATCCCGGTCAGAGCAGATTTCAGCCCACTGAATGACTCTGAAGGGCAGGTTGCCTCGTTACCAATTTTTTTTAGCAGGTCTCAAACATGTTTGATGAGTCCAGGGTCATTGCAGGCCAAGCCAAATGTTCACCACTTCTAGCAAGTATTCAGCAACGCACATACCAACTTGTGGTCTACCACTGTTCTCCATCAGCAAATAGGACAATTTTCATAAAATCATTTCCTTCACTTCCTTCCCATATTAATATGAACTGTCTGCTGAATATTTTATTGAAATCGATACATTTTCAAGAATTCTTTGCTTTAAATAATCAGAATTGGTTTCAAGTAATAAAATAAAAAACTGCTTGATACATTCCGGTCCAAGAAATACTGTCATCTCGGATGCATTTACGCTGTCTCGTGTTGGTTTCTGAAGCTTAAACTCAGACGAGAATACAACTTTTCTTATAGTTTTTAATGATAGCTAAAATTATAATAATTAACACATGAGTAACAGCTTAAGTTGACCATTATATTATGGGAACACTGAAATAGTTAATATATGATGGACGTATTGAAGGCATTTACGCATATCAGGATAAAAACTTTAATTTTAGAAGGCTTATTTTATCCAAATCGATTTTTCTAAAAATGACAACAAACTTTTAATAGATACATTTTTAAGTATGTCGGGTGTTGTATTTATGGCACTTAAGTGTACAGCTTATAAATGAATCGATGGCTACCTAAGTACACTTTTCTGTGGGAAATAATCAATTTAGAATTAAATTAAATTTTAATGAAGTAGAGCGAATTGGTGAAGTGATTGATGGTGTTAATGAAGTAAATTATTTAAACCTAAATAACAATTTCATTTGATCATTTTATTTTTATATAATTTAATAACATGGAAAGTTACCATAGAAGTATACCTATACAAATAACAGGAAATAAATTAAATCAACGAATTTATATGAAATAAGAAAATTATTTCAATTTTTTAAGCGGAGTGATTGAATTTAATTCAATAGAAAGTTTGAGCGACCTCAACTCCAAAGCGCGTTTCGCCCAGGTACGACAGTGGGCTCATCAGTTAGATGCTGTCGTACCCTTATAAATAAATAAATAATTTATTTTTTTCTCTCCAACATTCTTAAAAGCTCTCAAAGTCCCAAACATTTTAAGGGTGATCTCTCTATTGCTCGAATAGTTATAAAAAACAAAATCACGCTTAATATCAGCATTCAGCTGGGTCTTCTAATCAAAGATGTTTTATTTTTAATTTCGCGCCAATTTTTGACTACCAACATTAATCTGTCATTCTGATGGCTTTTGACGCTTGACGTGTTGACTAATAGTCAAAATTCTCTACAAAAATGCTGAAAATATTACCCAAATTCTCATAACTTTTTAAACGAAGTTATTCTGGCACATTCCTATATGTCTGAAAACACTAATAAATAAAAATAAATCAGCTGGACATCCGAAAAATCAGGAGTAATAAATAGAAGAACAATCTCTTCATCCAGATCCAGTGAAAATTTAGTGCGGTTTTTGAGATGCTAATGTCATGGGATAATTTTTCTTCGAAATAGCTTATAAGTGAATGGATTGGGTTACCGAGAGATGTTGATAGACTGTTTTTGCCTGCAATGAATGCAAATGATAAAGATCTCAGTGAAGTTAGCTTTCTGGTCAAAAATTTCTTCGATGAGGCCACTTAAATGTTGCCTTTTAATGCATTTGTTGTTTCAAGGATAAAGTCTTCGCCAATGCACTTACAGCCAGGTTCTACATTTCACTTTCACTCGAAACGGAATTGAAATCGATACAGAATAAAATTTAATGTTCTACAATTCGCTTGCTTTTGACGATATTGATTTCATTTTTT
Organism: Philhelius festivus; assembly: GCA_963931855.1. Taxonomy (NCBI): domain Eukaryota; kingdom Metazoa; phylum Arthropoda; class Insecta; order Diptera; family Syrphidae; genus Philhelius; species Philhelius festivus. The sequence continues at coordinate 3,943,297 of OZ007555.1, read as the reverse complement.
CGAAGTGAAATTGATGTGAATTTCCATGTTCGAGATTTTGATTTTCAGGTGATTTAATTTCAATCAGATCTGGTTGTGTAAATTTATAATTTATTTTCAGAAAAATCAAAAATGAAAATATCCTTTTCTAAAAGGTGGTTGAATTTTCAGGGCCGATGTTGATTTTGAATGAAACACAAATTATTTAAAAAATCATTGTCATTTCTTGTTTTTATGATAATATTGGTATGTTTCAATTATGTATGGAATAAAATATCGGCCAAATGGCCGCCGCGACCTCGGCGACACACCTCCATCCGATGGTCAAAATTTTCGATGACGCTGAAGCATAATTGAGGTTCTATGTCGGTAATGTGCCGAGTTATCTCATCCTTTAGCTCTTGAATGGTTGCTGGCTTATCAATGAACACCTTTTCTTTCAAATAACCCCAAAGAAACAAGTCGAACGGTGTCAAATCACATGATCTTGGCGGCCAATTGAAACCGCCACGCGTAAAAGAGCCATTGTTTCGCTAGCTGTGTGGCAAGTGGCACCGTCCTGTTGAAACCACATATCGTTCACATCCATATCTTCCAATTCGGGCCATAAAACCTTCGTTATCATCTCACAGTAACTGCCTGACCGGCCTCATTTTGGAAAAAATACGGCCCGATGATGCCGCCAGCCCCTAACACGGCACCAAAAAGTCATTCCTTGTGGTTGCATTTGTTCTTCGTCAATCACTCTTAAATTATCAATCGCCCAAATGCGGCAATTCTGCTTATTGACGAATCCACTGAGGTGAAAGTGTGCCTCATCAATGAAGATGATTTTCTTCGAAAATTGATCATCCACTGTTGCCATTTTCTTGCCACCATTCTGACCATTGACGACGCCTGAAATGGTCAAGAGGCTTTAGTTCTTGAGTCAATTGCACCTTGTAAGCGTGTAAATGCGATTGTACGCACATTTGGACTATTAAATTGACCGAAAAAATCACGAAGTGCACGATATGCATTTTGATTTGAACGCCCATTTTCATAATAAGCCTGAATAACTTTAACGCGTTGCTCGATTGTGTATCTATCCATGGTTCAAATTGAGTTAGTCTGAAATTGAGAAATGTCAAATGAAATGCAAAAAAACTTAGGGTGTGGTTCACATTCAACATCGGCCCTTTAAATTTAACCACCATTTAGTATTAAGTGTGATGGCATTTGCCCTGACTGACTTTAACTTTTCAACTCTCGGTTCAAATTTCTTTGTACTTTTATTTTATAATTCAAGTAACAGAACCAAAATAAAAAGGACTTCTTTTAAATTTGGAAAGAAAAAATGATACAAAAGTTTTTTTTTCATGCCTCCAACTCCTACCCCCAAAAAAGAAAAACAAAGTTAAATCTTCTTATAAAAAGTTTTAATATTTTTGTTTTTCAAGAGCTTGAAATACGTTGAAGCTCTAACTGGTCTTAAGTTCATTAGAACATTGATTTTTTCGTTTTTATTTCCCGAGAAGTAAGTGCCTCAAGTATTATCTACAGTCAACTGAATTACATATGTACATATACTTTTTAGATATGTATTAACAAAACTTTTGCCAATTTGAATAAAGTCAAAGCCTTAAAATTAAGTCAAACATTAATTTTTAATTGTTTGATGTTAAAATCACATCTTCCCAAGTTTTAATGATGGCAGACTTAATTTAATCATTTTAGGGCTTATGAAATACGTACGACCAATATTATAGCTACATTCTTTCATGTTCAAAGGATCTTACAAGTCTTCTTAATTTCCTGTTTTAATTTTTTATCTCTCTTCGAATAGGTAACTCATCAAAATAAGTCTCAAGAAATTAGGCCAATTAATTCTAAGCTTCCTCTCATCATTGCGATGTTCTCCATGATGTTTGTGTATGGTTTCTTTTCTGAGAATTATGTGCATTTTAAATTTTTCTATGGCATCCTTGGTCCTTTACATGAATCAACATTGTGCGCGGGTAAACAAACGTTGACGCTCTTGTTTTGAATATTCTGCAAGGACGCTTTAAAATTTTGAATACATTTCGAGTATTGTATAATACATTGAATGTATTCATCCGAGAGTGGGCGTGAGGATAGAATTTTACATATTTACTCACTTGCACACAATTCAACCGAAACGGCGACGACGATGTGATTTCAAATTACAACAAACACTCTGATGGTATGTTTTGACAATTCACGTCAGCATAGAATTTTGCTGTTAAATAAAATGGTAAAATGTTAATGAATGAACCAAACGAATCCTTGCAACTTAGAAAAAAAAATAGAAAAACTAAAAAAATCACAATCGCAACCAACTTTTGAGCTCAAAGAAGAGAAAAGGGAGGCAAACACAATCGTTCATGTGGTGGCTATTTTTTCATATCCCCACTCTCGTCAACAAACCATCAAAAAGCAAAGCCAATGTTAATTGTTTTAAGTAAAACAAAGAACCGACTACGTTTACACTTCAAGGACTTTCCAGTTGGTTAACTTTAACATTGTCCTGCCATAACACAATATGTTGATTTCTCACATTGAAAGTTTCTTTGTGAAGAAAATGTATGTATCAAGTTTAAGGAAATTCTAATAGACTTTGGATATGAGAAATGGGGGAGTGTAGTGAGAAAGGGGAGGAAAAAGAAAATACTAGCTCAATGACTGACATTTAAAAGGGCAAGGCGAACCGCGAAGGATTGCCAATGAAAGTAAAATACAAATACAAAAATAGGGAACATGCACAATGGAGAAACCACATGCACAGTTCTATCTAACAAGGTTAATGATAAAATAAACATGCAATCAGTTGCAGAGAACAATACGAACAGTGCTGGCAAAAAGGGTTGTCTTTGTATTCTTATAATTAAGAATACGAATAGGGTTTGTTCGAAGTTAAAATGATTTTGTAAGGTTAAAAAGTATAAAATCCGTTTCTTGAAACCTTGAAATAGCAAAAAAAAAACAGCCATCTTAAAATCGTCTCAACACACAATTTTTAAAAATACCAGGAATTAAGGACATTGTCAGACTACTTAAGAGTTCTCAGATGTCATTGCTTCTTGTTTGGTTCTTCATTAGTCGGGATGTGCAAATTAAATACCTGTCCCGGATCAATGAATTTTTAATGAACAAATATATACCCACAATGTCAACTGGCACCTTTCAACCTGACAACCTTGTCAAAAAAGCCATTGTCATGCCACTGTTACGCGTATCATCTCACAATGAAACTGTCTGACTTTGGGACAAAATCTTCCCAACGTGTGATCTCATAGTTTAGCATTATAACTTCATTGGCAGCTCATTGTTGGGCATTCACAGATTTAGCAATATTATTTGATCTGGCAGTCGCTAATACTTATCCTTTATTTCTGTTTTATAACTTACACCAAAATAGCCTACCAACTATTTCATAATTTAAACTAGTCTCGTGCTAAGGATAGTTTTTTTTTTTGTGGTTGCCTCGGCTGGCTTTCCAGTCACGCATTCTGTCACTCCAATTTTCAAAGATCTTGTTGATAGTTTCATGACATTGGCCTTAAGTGCTTGAATCGTTTTGGGATTGTTGGCAAGGTTCCCACAAGGAAATCCCAATGGGGTCAAATTAAAGTTCTTTGACAACTAATTGATATCGCCAAGACGACTGAGAACACGATTTTGAAATTTGGTGCGCAAAAGATCGATTGTGGTATGGGCTGTGTGGCATGGCGTGACATCTTGCATGAACCAGAGTCAGTAAAAAAACATCGGTTAACATGGCTCTGTAACGCCCACCGTTGTTTCCAACCTCATTTTCGAAAAAAATTGTCCAATGATACCACCACTCCACAATCTGCACCAAAATAATCTCTGTGGATGAATTGGCTTCTGCACAATAACGGGCGGGTTTTCCGAGCCTCGGATGCAGTAAATTTGTTTGTTAACGTAGCTGCAGAGATAAAAGTGCGCGAAAATCGTTGTCCAATTCAAGCTGCTCCAGGGCCAAAACTGAGAAGCGATAACGAAACGGATGATCGTCGGCCTTCAATAGCTGAGTCAATTGAACCTTGTAAGCGAATAATCCGAGATCTCTGTGCAAAATTATCTGTGCAAAATTAGCCTGAAATGTTGAGCTGTTCAGATCGATGGCTAGCTGATGCTCGTGAATTGACTCTCACACTCTCGGCTACAGCAGCCACATTCTCGTCTGTGCGCACCATACGACGATGGACCGTGAGTGTTGTCCACCAGAGCATACAAGTCTCACGATCTTGCGTACAGCAAGCGCTTTGGGTGCTTTAATTCTTTTCAAAAAATGTACTTAGGGCTACACAGCACTGACTTTGGAAATAACCTTGTTCAAGCATAAATCCACACATTTCGGTCCACGGAGGTGTTATACTGACTTTCTGTCAAGATTTCGTGCGGGAAACATCTGTGTCAATATATCCTAAGATCTAGAAACAAACAACTAGGTAGCCAACCCTTTACATCTAGCTTATAACTGAACCAATAGACGGATTAACTTCAAATTTGGTATTTTTTTTTTGTATTTTTGATTTTACTCTCAATCGTTTAAGAAGAATGACTCTCCTTCATAAACGAAGGAAAACAGATACCCTCTCATGCGATTCATTTCTAATAAAATTTATTCTCAAAGTTTTGATACAATAATTTTAGATCTTTAAAATCATATATTTTTGTTTCTAACAACAAAGCAGATAATAATACATTTTTGAAAGCTTATTTCAATGAAATAAATTGAAACCAATTGGAAATTGAAAAATATCTTTTTATCTTTTCCATATATGTACATACATATAAGCCATTTATGCAATTATTTGTTTGTGTTGATTATATGAACCTGTATTTTTCCTAATATTATTTCATAGCTATCTGTTTTGTTTTGTCAAAACTTTTCTCTTTTTTGATTTTTTTTACCGCATGAAATAAAATTTTATTGAAAGAATAATGAATCAGTGACATTTCAAAAAAGTACGTATACGCCACAGTGAACGCAAAATATATATTTTTTTCCAATTATTTATCTATCTATGACCAATAAGACAATTTAAAAAAAATGCAGATGCAAATAATAATTTTAAAACTATTTTGACCCCGTGCAGTCATCACTGTTAGTAGGACAATGCACGTTCCACTCATCCAAACAGTCCTAAAAAAAATATAAACTTTTTGCGCGTGTATGCACACGTCGGTCGTGCACACTTCCATGGCTGACACCCATGTATTCTGCTTGCTTTATTGCATGCCAACTAACAATATCCGCCTCATTAAGCAAGTCCTTCATTGGAACCATTAAATGAACAAGCCTTAATCAAAATAGTAAAAAGAGAACTAATAAAAACCAAGTATGTACATATATTGAGAGTCGTATTATTTTCATATTTCTCACTGTCACTTCTGTCATCAATTTAAAGCATATATAACAGATGTACATATATGTATGTGTAGTGTCCTTTTTTCCACAGAATATGAGTATGAGTATTACGTAAATTTCACAATGTAAAATAAGATATCGATCAACCAAGTCAGTCAGTCTACATCGAGAGAGAATGTTTGTGGTAAAGGAGCAGGAGAGGACGTATGAAGTTGATGTTCGAAAAATAAGAATACACGCACTCAACACTTCGACACAAGTTTTTATATAGTACTTTGACAATAAAATGCTTTCAATGTATTTTTTTTTTTGTACTGCCTTCCACAAGGACACATTATTATGGTCGTACGAATATCCTTTGAAGCATGGACTTTAATTCAGAAAACCGAGAACGTATGATTGCGATCATGCAAGCGTGCATGCATGACAAAGTAATAAGCGTATTACAAACTTTCACACAGCCACTCACACAAACATACAGATGGAGTTTTTTTTTCATTCTATAAAGCAATCAACAATTATTCAGGACAACCACAATCCACTGCTGTACTAATTTGACTTTAATCCTTTGGTTATTTTTCTGCCAAAGTGGGAAGTTTTTTTTTGTTTTTAATAATGTCACACGTTCAACGAGTACTGGGATTTTTTTTTTTGTTATATATTTTTGAGAAGAAGAGAGGAGAGGACATTTTTATACCGAAAGGATATTGTTCGGAGTGGTTTGCAAAAAATTCAGATTAAATTCGATAAAATTCGAGTGTTTAAGGTAATTGCATAAAATTAAATAAAACAAAATTCAATGACTTAATATGGTTATGTGAGCAGTGAAGTAAATTATACAAGCACAGAAATAAAATTGAAAATTTAAAAAGAAAAAAATATTGGGACAAAAATAAGATAGTTAAGATAGGATTTTATGGACTTTGGCAGTCAAAAACATGAACAAGTTTTAGAAAAAGGGCTTAGCTGTCAAAAGCCGTGAATCAGTTTTTCTCACAACTTCGGAATGCATTCATGGTTTAAAGTCTTAACATTTCAGTAACCTTTTTGTAAAGGTTTTTTTTTTTTTACTAGGATTGTTGATAATTATTTTCGTACTGTATTGTTTTTTGAGACCCTTATATCATCATCATGATATAATGCCATAGGATTATCTATCAAATAAACCTTATTCTTTTGACATTAAGAACATTTTCCTTTGAATTATATTAATTTAATGTTCTCCGCCTCTAAAACAAACACCATGTGAGTAGAAAAGAACCCAAAAATTCTGATTTCTTGATTAAATCTTCAAAACTGCTTGTATAATGTCCCTTAGGAAAATACCTGTGAAACCTTAATCTTATTTACAAAAGTAAAAAACTTTGATCATAAGAACTTGAAATCCTTCAAAAATAATATTAAAGAAAAAAAAAAAAAAAGAAGACACAAATCTCTGGAACACTATTCTAAAGGACATTTTTTTTATCTCTTTCTTCAATTTTCAGGTAAATATCATGTCTTCAAAAACAATAAAAAAAATCACAAAATCCTTGAAAGTTTATGGATAGTAGAGTGTTAAACTTTGTACAAAAGGACACTGGACACTGAACTGAAGATGAACATAAATCCCATAATTGAACAGTTTTAGTGTGAGTTGTTTTTCCAACAACCGAAAGGTATTTTATCTTAAAGACGATCGACGGTAAATCTTACTCGAAAAGTTACTCAGGATGAAAAAGTGAGCTTAGGGTGTATGGTATGGGTGTAGTAATTTGTTGGTGTCTGCGTTCATTTTACTCATGATTTCCTTTCCTTCTCATATTTTTTTGTGTCTCATGTACGTATTAATCCTTCGTCTATTTGTGTTTTTTCTATGATATAGTTTTTGATTGCTCGTCAAGATAGATATTTTTCCATATCCTTGCCAAATTGTTTTTTTTTTTATGAGAAATGAGAAATATGAGACGAGTTTTGATTTTAGTTATAAAGTTCAATTTGAAGTTATTGCAGTGTAACTATATCTTGATGAAAATATTTAAAATATAGACGAAGGATGAAAACTGTTCAAGAGCATTGATATAAGAGACATGATATACTTTTATTGATTAAAAGGACCCAAAGAGGATAAATAATTTTCCTTTCAGAATGTGAAATTATTGCAAATTGCATGTGGTCACAGGACAATGAACGCATTTTTTAGAGATGGAGAATACTTACAGAACTTGGTTTTTACTCTCGGAACTGTTTTAAACGAAAAAATAAAATTGAAGAAATATTGTAGACTCAAGGATACAATGATATGTACAGGATACACATATTCTATAGGTTCAAGTCCACTTCTCTTGGTATAATACTAGTACAATAAGAATGCTTATACCCGTAAGGGCAAGATTTGTGTGCGAGAGTAAGAATATCGATCTCAGGAATTTAGTCAGATATAGCATTTTGATGATGGAGATGAGGAACCAAAATGTATTTCTAAGATTATCATTCAGAGTTTACGTGCTTATGTTTAGTAAAGGAGTCGATAACCTTACTCATCATGGCTTTTAATAAAGATGATATCAAACACAGATTTAGTATGTTAAGTAGCTCTGATCGGACAAGGTCGTTCAGGTTACGTTGGTTATAACAACATCTAAGAATGGTCTTCTAACCTTTAACATGTTAAGTTACATCGAGTCCGGGTTCTTGTATTTTACATCATAAAACACTAGATAAGGTTATCGCATCATTTGTAGTTCTTCATCCAGAAAAATTGGCAATTTTTGTGGCCTAAATTACCCATGAAGACAATTAAAGGATGTTTTTCAGTCAAGTTTTAAAGCCTTCCACGCACATTCATCCCTTTTCATTCCATGAACACTCCACATTTCAATTTGTTCTGCTTGACATAATGGTTGGTGCATTGGACTCTCATACAAAGTGTCTTGGGTTCGATTCCCACATACTGAAAAAATGTTTTTCAGGGGTATAATGCCACTTGCGAGGAAGTGACATATTCTTCAAGAGTATCTTTTGTCATGAAATGGGTTGTTCATTGCAACAGTTCGGAGTCGGTATGTCCCTTCTATTTTTGGTAACGCACATAATAGTTGAAATGGTTGAGGGTTTTAAGTCACTAGGCTTAGGCTCTCTACGAGCCGTAATGGCCTCTTATTCACTTTCATTTATATATTATAGATATAGGATTTAAGGGTTTAACATAACATTGTTTCAAAAACGAAAAGTCAATTGCTTCTGACAGCAGATTGACACCTCTTATGGATCCTTAAATAATTCGAATCAACCATAAAAATATAAAATTAAATTTGAATACTTAACATGTTGAATATATGAAAAATTGAAGGATGCTAACTTTTTTATAATACGACTCATATTAAACCTTTGTTCTTTTATAGCTTACAGAGTCTTGAATCCCAAGAGAAGCTCAATAAAAAAGAACTGCAGTATTTTTGTTTGCCTTTTTTACACCTATCTTTTTTTTATTCATTTTTTGTTCTCCTTCGTTTAAACATAAAAATATATGAACTGTTTTCATTCTCAATTGAGACCAAAAATTAATGTTATTAAAAAAGCTAGATGTGAGCGATTGGGGGGTGAAAGTCATAAAGAAATTTACCATCGTAAAGTTTTTAATAAGCTTGCAATTTATTAATAAAACCCAAATTATTACCATGTATTCATGAAAGAAGTTAAGATATAATTATTATGGCATCGTAAAAGTTTGAATTTTGCATGTGTGGTAAAAGCTTGACCTGTAGAAATGATATATGGGCAGATTGTTGAATGCGAAAATATACATATTATATATTTGCAGTGTAGAGCTTGAAGGATGGAAAATATAATGATATGAATTAATTTTAAATTGCAATCAGTCAAAGAAATATTTATGTGTTTTGAAGATTTTTCGAATTTTACATGGGGCTTAGCAATAGAATAGGTTTTTTGAATTATGTGCTTTTAAGACTTATGGTTTTCTTTGTAAAGCAACCTTGATTACATGACAGTTTTTAAGAGGTACGACAGTAGGTTCATAAGATAGATGGTGTTGCACGCTTCTTAATCGCCTGCAAAACGTCTTGGACCTCGATATTTGCAATCAGGGCACTTAGCTCTATATTTTGAAGTTATGGCAAAGTTGTTATCACAATTATTTAGAATTTAGAAAAAACTGCATATTTTATGCACTATTACTCACTATTGCTCCCACTAGAGCATGCATGACGCTGACATTTGTAAATGACTACTTAAGGCCTATGTAATTATACTAATTATTTTTTGTTATCAATCACACCTAAAAATTGCTATGGGCTCTTATAAGTCACTATGCCTTGGTCCTTCATGAGTTTTCAAGTTAAAAAATTTTAATTTATTTAGCAAAATGTATCCTTCCTATTACAATGAGGTCCACACACGAAAATCTTTGTTTTGTTTCGATATCCTCTTCTGAAATCGGGATTTTGCCTCGTTTCTTAAAGTGCCAACATCGCAAGATGTGAAAAAATGAGGCGAAATCTTCTCCTCCTTTAAAACGCTTTCTAAAATGATTTTATGGTTTTTCAATACTTTTTTAAAATGTTGCAACATTTGGGTAACCATAGCCAGTACGAGTCTACAATTGATAGGACACTTAGTAGACTCTCTCACTCAGAGAGACATTATCTAACCGAGAGCATTTTTTTGGTCGGTTAAAACAGCAAGGTTGTTAACCCATTTAAACGAAATTGGATTAAATAAAGAATTAAGAATGTTAGTCTCATTAAAAAATATTAGTTATTTAATCGAGAAACAAGGCAATTTCCAAGATTGTTTATTTTAGAATAGTAACTTATTTATGTAACTAAAAAAATTACACTCAACTCATATACCAAATTTCTTATTTAATATTAAACAATCTTCTCGGTTAAATTAAACAAGTGGTAATATTGTTTAAACCAAACGAGGACACAGGGTAAAACAATTAACCAGTTTTTATTTTATCTTGCTAAGAAATGGGTTTAAATTTTAAAACTAAAGAATCTTCTCGTTTGATTTAACCGAATGGTGATGGTTAAATAATACATTCAAATCCCTGTTTATAACTGACTGAATATTATTAAAATTAGAGTAATTAAATTAACCGAGATGTCTCGTGTGGTTTTAACTGGAAAATGTTCTCTTGGTGCTATATCTAAGTTATATATACTCCCCTTTAAACTTTGGAAATATTTGCAGTGTAGTGGTTTGATTTGAAGGCACCCTCATTACATTATTACTTTGAAGAGATTCAACAGCAAAATACATACATCACTTTTGCCTTGTTCAGGTTTTAGATAATTTCGACATCAACAACAACTGTTACCTAGAAAAGAAATGAAAAGGCAGTCCAATATCACATTTGAATGTTACCCTGAATTTCAGCATGTAGTACCTTTATCAAGAAAGAATAGAAAGGTCGGGATTTTGTTTTTTGATCATTTGGTTTGTTATATTAAAACACACTTGTCAAAATATCTGTATTAGGCTCAGCAAGAGTAAATAAGAAATAACGTTAGGGTATTATTCGTCCTTTATAGTAAACTAAAAAAAAAACAAAAGGTTTCTGTTTTTTAATTCAACTGAAAATATCTTAATCTATCTTTATTTTGACAGGAAATTTTCATGCCATGTACATATGTCCTCCATCACTTAAACATTATTAAAAAAGCTAAAATTAAAATTCAAAAGGAAAAACAATATACCTATAACAAATTACATTTCTTCGGTCGGGAAACAGAATGCGACTAGAACAGAAAGTCATACACCTCCTGCAATAGCCATTAGCTTAAATATCACCATCATGCATCCATAATAATAGTTATTATCCTTGGCGACGCCATATTCTATTCTTCCTCTGTCGTTGGTATCTATACAGCCGAGGCATCAACTAAGTTCTGTAGATTTCTATACCGCCATCTTTGTTTACATTAAAAAAAACAACTAACAAACCGGAAACATCAACATACTTACTATTTTCTAGTCTATGAGTGTGTGTGTGTCTATCTTCCGTCGCTGTTGTGTTTTTTTGTGTCTTTGTGTTGCATTTCCCTGACAATGTCGAATGATGTCTGTGATGCTATTCGTCCACTACTCTGATGCTGATGTGTAGGTACATATCTCAGCAAACTTTTTCTCCTGTTCCGGTTTTGTTGGTTGAGTTTAACGAACCCATTAAAATAAATTCACATCACACACATATTACACCACCTAAGTGAGTGCATAGCATATATTGTTCTATATGTTTAGTTTGTTTATTTTTTAGTTTGTTTAAAAAGGAAAAACATACACACAAGGACCTTAATATCCTGGCACTGAATGAAAAACAATCTGTAAAATGTAAATTGTTAAGATCCATCAAGATTCCCGTATGAGTACATATAAGCTTGGTTAGACAATAAAACTTCTCATAATTGTAAAGTTAAAATAAACAAAACGAACTTTTAGAAAAGGGAAATTAAAAGAAACAAAAAATAATATAAATTCACAAGAGAAATTGAGAATTTTTAATGAAAATGATGGCTGTGTTTTCATACACTCCATGACGTTTTAGTTTTTTTTTTTTCAAAAGTATTTCTTATTTAATGATTCTTCCTTCCTGGCTTTCGAAAGAGTCGAGTTCTCTTTCTTTTTGTTTCTTAAATTGACTTCAGCTGAATATGAATCATATTATGTCGCTTTCAATCTCATTCTTGTTAAGGAATGTACCTTTATAGGTAGCCTCACAGATTTACGTCTCTGTCATGTTTCTGGATCCCATTAACTGCATAGACTTCTTGTTCAATCTATTATCGACAGCAACTTGCATGCCCGTTTTTAGTTATTCATTTATCATAATTCAGATTTCTCTCTATCTTCTCATAAAATACATAAGGGAACATTTTCTCAAATTAATAAACCAACAGAGTTTCCAGAAAACTTGAAAATCTAATCTAAAAAAAATACCATACAAATATTTGATGGCGAACTATTTAATTCTTTTTCTGTTCAAGCACTTTTTCTCGATGTGAAGTCTTGTCTTATTTCCAAACTTGGTATATTCATAGGCTACCATCTTTGCGAAACTAGAGGTAGTTTTGCTTTGTTATAATTTTGCTCATACTTACGGAACCTTAGAACTCCTTTTATCAACGATTGTTCATCCAAAACAATCTTATCAAATACACTAAATTCTTCTTTTACCTTGTCTACTTAATATAAAAATTGGATGGTTGTCCTCCTTCCCTTCTCACCGATGAATCCTTTTTTATTTGATTCTAACCGTTGACTCATTTCACATCGAAAATAAGCTTAATCAAGTTATCCTCCCCATGTTCTCTCCGAAATATATGTCAAAAAATACTCTTTCTGTGTCAAAACTTTCAGTTAATCCCTATTTCACCTCTTTCATAACTCCAATATTCAAAAAGGACCCAAAGTAAAGTTACTGACTATCGTCCCACTTGACTTTGCCTTACTTCCACATATTTTTAGAATATTTGAATAATTCTAAACGGTAGGCCCAGAACCACGAACCTTGTTGATTTCGTATCCTTTATCCTCTAAGAGTAAGGAATAGAACAGAAATTAATGAAGTCTCAACCAATACGGCTTTTGACAAAAATTATCATAGACTTTTACTTGTCAAACTTTCCACCCTCAAGATTGAACCCTGTCTTCTTGAGATAGATTTCTTCTTACCTGAAAAACTGTTACTAATTATAAAGTTTGTTTCAGATCTACTCCTTAAAATCATTACTTAGATATCTCTGGGGTATCTCAAGGCTGCCATCTAGGTCCTCTTCTTATAATTCTTACTATACAAATACAAAATTGCTTATCAAATGTTTCCATATTTCGCTGTATGCTGACAGTATTGGGACGATTTCTTCGATAAATGATTTCACTCATCTTCAACTTGATCTCACCAGTTTCTTAGCTTGGTGCCTCACAAATTGCTTAGAGCTAAATATTGCTAAATGCCAATCAATCACTTATCAGAAATTAATAGGTTACACAAGCAGAAATTACTTTAAAAAAAAAATATATTGTAGGTATCAATCAACTGATGTGGAGTGTTAAAATTGTCATAATGCCTTGGAGAAAAAAACCTCAACAAGATTTTGTTTTTGTATTTAACTTTTTGTAGGAGATGGTTGTGTTGGACGAGGAGAAATTTAAATCGCTCTTGGCATAACATTTCAAATGTTCAAGAATCTAAAACGAAGATAAAATAAAATGCAAATATCTTGATCACATTGAGATATCTTAAGATTGAAAACACCGAAGCTCTAAACTGATGTCAAGCCAAGAAGGTTTTTAGTTAATTAAGCATTATAATGTTTTTACACGTTCGAATGTTGGACGAGTTAAATCAATTCTTAAATTAGAGAATCGGTAATAGAAAACAACCTTACGAAATAACTGACTAATTTGCTGATACGATACATTTTATTGCACCAAATTTATTTTTTGAGGAAGAGAAACCCTTATTTAAATCCTGAGTTAAGTTTTTTTACTTAATTTTAAAATACTAAACAAAAAGACTCGCATAACAATAAAAAAAAAAGATTCTTATGAAACTTTTTACAATCGATTTTTCGTTTGACAGGATTTCAGTAAATTTGTAAAACTGTTATCTCAATAAATAAATTTTATCCAAATAGAAAATATAATAATACCTAATAAAATGAAATGAAAATCCCAGGGATTTTCTTTACTAATACCTCACCATATACTCATCTGGCTTAAGCAACAGCAATTTTTTTCGTAAAACCTTTCCTCGGTATATAAGATCCCATTTCATTTCACATCTCTCGCTATATCTATGTCTAGATTGTTAAAATAAGCTGTTTACATCTCGAAAATCCTTTCTAAGTCCTTCTGATATCACAACTGGGGCAGAATGTAATAGGAATAAAATGTGCGTATCTTAGACGTTCATACACAGTGTGATTCCCAAAATTAACCAATTTCAATCCCAAAATAAAAAACAAGATATAAGTACACCTTAATTCCCACTCTCACAATAATAAATTTTCCACCTCAAATAATATAAGCTCACAATAACATATGAAACTACCTTTTTTTGAACAAAAAAAATAAAATGGCGTTGTCTTTTCATTTTCACAAAACAAAATTTGTTTCTCTTAATAAAAATGAAAGACAATGTTCTTTTTGGCCTGTTAGGGGCCTTCTAACAAAACAAAATATATAATGAAACCAAGATACCCCGGAGTTCAACCCGCAACATTTTTAGCCGCAGCCTCATCTGCTCCCTTTTTCAGGATAGAGTTCATTTCTATACGCTTTTTTTTTCTTGCCCTGAGGTAAATAATTTGTTCTTTTTGTATTATCGTCGGACCTAATTTTTGCCTCAACTCTTGGCAAAGGTGCTATTAAGAACAGTTATTGGTTTGTTAAAAAATGATTTAAGATTAAATAAAAAGCAATTGGAATTGGTTCGTTTTCAAAAAAAAATGTAAACCAGATTGGAAGCTCCTATTTATTGTCTCTCAACGTCATAGACATTCACAAAAATTGGACTCAAAAATCTCCTCTTGTCTGGCCTTCTCTTTCAGGAGGGCACTAACTAGAATGAGTTGTGCTCGTAAATCATACATTGAAAGTACTAAAATTAAATTGGATTTTTATAAAAAAATGGAATAATTAGAAATGGTTCTTATTCTCGTGCAAAATATTGTATTCATTAACTACAGTTTTTCTTAAAGAATTTATACTATATTTAATCTTCTTTATTTAACTAATTGCATGAACCAATGAAATCGAAAGACATTACGCAAAAAAGGCAAATAAGCATAAAGCGTTGAGATGTGGCCCTTTTTACTTAGGACTTATAGGTACTATAAGGCAAGTTATGCATTCGTAAAATAATGGAACGAGATTTTGATCAAAGTTGACATTACGATGATGGCGAAGATAAAATAAGTGGGTCTCGCAATTCTGTCAGTCTGTCTGTCTGTTCGACTACAGCCTAAAGGGCTCGGCCGATTTTCGTTAAACTTGGTAGATATCATTTTTAATTTTTTTCCTCCATACGAATTTTTTTCGAAATTTCATAAATATTTTTTGGTCACAAAAACTGCTCGAAAGATTTGTTTTTTTAAATTCTAAAAATTTCATTTAGTTAAAGTTAGCTAATGGTTGAATAAAAAACTTTCCGAAAAATGGTTATTCATGGTACCCCCCTTGGAACCATTTTTTTGGTTTTTGATTTTCTCAAAAACGGTTCAACCGATTTTGATCATTTTTCTTATACAAAAGCTCGCCAAAAGTTTCAATATTATTATGTATTCAAATTTTCCAATTTTTTTTTTTTTTAATTTTTGAAAACGCCGCCGTACTCGATTTTTTTTAAACTTGACAAATAATAGTTTGTTAATATAGTCTACAAGATGTGATAAAAATAATTTTATTTTACCTAAAAATAGTGGTACACACCATACAAATCATAAAAAATGGTTTTCAAAAATCGTATTTTTCTCGAAAACGGCACATAAAATTTTGATAATTTTTTTCTTTCAATAAAAAAAATTGAAATTAAGATATTACCAACTGTTCCTACCATAGAACCATTTTTTCGAATTTTAAAATTCTCACTACCGGTATAACAGATTTTAATGAAATTTTTTCTGTGAGAAGCTTCTGGAAAGTTTGAAAAACATTGCATTTCAAAACTTAAAAAAAAATTTTTTTTTGAATTTTAAAAAAAAAGCATTTTGTTTGGAAAATTGATATCTCAAAAACGGGTCAATATTTTTCTTGGAAATTTAATTTTAAAATTTAATAAAAAAATTTAATAGAAACTTAAAGTTGGTGTACCATTTTTTTTAATGTTTTGAAAAAAATTGATATAAAAGCCCATTCTTAAGAAACCACTACAACAACTTATAATTTTTGCTCTTGCATAAATATTTGCTTGAATCACATGGCATCCTGTTTTTAGCTCCAACTACTAAAGAGTTGTTTTAGTCATTTAGAAAATGAATTTTATGCTTATGAACAGTTTTTCCCTAATTTTTAAAATTCTAAGTCTTTTACATAAGAGCAAGCAGTCGTGCGTTTGATTTCTTAGGACGGCAAAGTATTGGTTTCGTGCAAAAAAATATAGAGGTTTTACTTTGATCTCAAACTACGAAGATGAAAAAGTCCAAGCATGTTAGAACTCCGTCGGTTTGTTGGTCTGTGCATCCAGGTGTAAACTCAGCTAGGTCATAAACGAATCAACAATTTTGCTCCGGATTTTTTTAATCATCAAAAACATTGCGTTTCAGGGATTTGCCCAGAAATTTGCATAAAACGAAAATACCTTTTATTTAAATTGCCTTATTTTTCAGAATTTTCCGTATACCTTTTTAGCGGCTTAGCCATAATTTTGTAATTATTTCGAAATCAGGTGTAATTTAACACCCAGTTTGCTTAGGTAAATTGACAATTTAAAAATACATAATTTTTAGTATGTTTTGACTTTTTTCGCTATTTCGGCTTTTCAGTACGATTACATTCATTACCATACTTTGTGTACCTAACAGTTCTGAACCACAGGAGTAAATTTATGAGATTCAGTCATGGATTGTATTTAGTTTATTTGAAGAAATTGAACAAAGCCTCCACCCTAAATGGTAACTTTGTCATGTTCAAATAGTCTAACATTTTGAAAATAAGTTTTTGAAAACTAAAAAGCCGAGTTAAATCATGATTGCAGAAAATATTTTCAATAGCTGCTTCTAAAACTTTGGAAAATTTTCGTCAAAATTTCTTGGGCTAAAAAACACCGGAAATATATTTTTGCTTAATTATAGATGTTTAAGGGCATGTTTTGTATTTGTAAAAAAAATCGAATTCAAGATTTTTATCAAAACATTACGATAATAGAGAACGCGAAAAAAGTGGAACCTTACGGACATACTACGGTTAAAGAACTTTACAATTCGAGTTCGAAATTTTAAAATATGACATTTAAGTCGAATCAAAGGTTCTCGATTCGCCAATCGTAATACTAATTTCTCACACTCACATGTTTATTTGTTCGACTCGCCAGCGGTAAAAAACTGCTGAAGCGATGTTCTTCAAACTTGGTATTCAAGGTTGATCGGTAATTCCCAAGGGAAATTGAATTTTTCTTAGATCCTTTTGGTCTGTTTGCTCAGATAAAAAAGATTTCGAAAGCTTGAACAAAAACATTTTATTGCAAGTTCATTCAACCCAGTCATACACCTTATTCTAGACCACAGGTAAACAAACTAGAGCGCTGCAAACCTATTATAAAAAAAAAAGAACTTAAATCACAAAATATAAAAAAAAATAAAAACCGACATCAAAGGTTGGTTTGCATTTCTGTTCTATGGGGAATTTGTTTTTAATTTTAAAACAGAAATTTATCCTTTGGATAGAAATATTTTTAATTACAATTTTCTAGGTTTTTTTCCCATTTAATATTGCGGTTTTGTTGGAAGTTGGGTGTATTCTTGGATAACGACTTGTTCTATTAAATTTGTGCTTGTTTCAAATGAAGTGAAAATCTTAGAAGAATACTAACAAACTCCATCAGTTTTATTTCTATTATGACAAACGATTTTCGCATTCTGAAGAACTTCAATTATACATTTGAAGGAAACGATAATTATTCTAAGTATTTATTTTCCCCATTTATATAAGATTATATTGAAATGAAGGGAAGTTTTGTTTTTTCCTTGTTAATGAACGAGATGTGTTTTTTTTTCTCAACATTGTTTTCTAGTTTAACGAAAAGTTTTAAATTAAAATTCAAAAATTAAATTTGAATCAAGTGAGTTTTTCGTCATTGACAAAGAATTTAATTAAATTGAATTTTAGATTTGATGAAAACTCATGTAAAATAATATTGAATATTTTACTGAAACATGTCTATGAAATCGTAAACTTGATGTGTGTAAAACCAACAAACATAATTTTTCTTTGAATCATTTTTTGCCTGATACAAAAAAGAAGAAAGCGAGGCATATATATAAAAAAAAATCGCATCTCGTATATGCAAAAAAAACTATCATTAGAAAAATGTAATGCTAGAAAAATATCATGCGAGAAAATTTCAAGCGAAAAAACAATGATGAGAGAAAAATATAATGCGAGACAAAAATATTGCGCAATAAACTACGAGGGCGGGTCAATAAGTCCGTGACTTTTTGAATTTCTGACCTCTTTACTGAAACAGCAACACTGCTCCTGTCAACAGGCATCTGTCAGTTGACTCCTGTCAAAATTTAAACTTGCTGCGTCAGTTAGTTTGTGTTTGACAGCTATTTTTATCAGACTACTCACTAATTTGAGGAGAAAATGGAAAAAAGTGAATTTCGTGTGCTTATTAAGCGTTATTTCTTCCGAAAAAAAAAACCATTACCGAGACCAAGGCTAAGCATGATAAATACTATGGGGACTCTGCACCATCGATTTCAATGGGAAAAAAGTGGTTTACTGAATTTCGTTGTGGCCGTACAAGCCCTGAAGATGCCGAACGTCCTGGACGCCCAGTTGAGGTTTCTACACCCGAAACAATCGAAAAAATTCACGATATGGTGTTGGCCGACCGAAGATTGAAAGTGCGAGAGATTGTGGAAGCCGTAGGGATCTCGCATGGCTCAGTGGTTTCAATTTTGAATGATCACTTGGGCATGAAAAAGCTTTTCGTAAGATGGGTGCCGCGTTTGCTCACAGTCGACCACAAACGCAATCGTGTAACAACTTCACAGGAAGGTGTGGCGTTGTTTAATCGCAATATGGAGGAGTTTTTGCGCCGTTTTATAACCGTGGACGAAACATGGATCCATCACAACACACCAGAGACCAAACAACAGTCAAAACAGTGGGTTTCTAAGGGTGAATCGGCGCCAAAGAAGGCCAAGGTGGGTTTGTCAGCCAATAAAGTTATGGCGACTGTTTTTTGGGATGCACGCGGGATAATCCACAAAAGGGAAGAACAATCAATGGGGAATATTATGCCAACTTATTGGACCGATTCAATGACGATTTGAAAAAAAACCGACCTCATTTGGCCAAGAAAAAAGTTCTTTTCCACCAAGTCTATGCAAGGGTGCACACATGTGCAGTTGCCATGGCAAAAATCCATGAATTGGGCTATGAATTGCTGCCTCATCCACCCTATTCTCCAGATTTGGCTCCGAGCGACTACTTCTTGTTCCCAAACCTGAAGAAATGGCTTGGTGGAAAAAGATTTGACTCCAATGATGAAGTCATCTCGCAAACAAAGGCCTATTTTGAGGACCTCGACAAATCATTTTTTTTGGAAGGGATAAAAAAAATTGGAAAAGCGTTGGACAAAGTGTATAGAGCTCAAGGGAGACTACGTTGAAAAATAAAATTATTTTTTTATCAAAAAATCTGTGTTTTATTCCAAAAGTCACGGACTTATTGACCCGCCCTCGTATCATGAGAAATAATATCATACTTTAAAACTGTTTCAAACTGTGAAAGTTATCAAATAGTAGATGTTCCAAAACTGGGAACATAATCAAGAAGTTTAGGTTCCGGTTGACAGTGCAGTAGTGAAAGTTGTAAATCAGGTGAAGCACACATGTGGTTTTAACCAACTTAACCATGTGAAATGGGACCTGAGAGGAGAAAGTTATTGATTCGCCCCCAGCTCACCTCGCATTAAATTAGTTGTCAAAGAACAATTTCAATGTCAACTAAACTGAACATCTACATTAATAACTAACAATAAAATAATTTCATTAAAAACCGACTGATGTGAAATAAATTCAACTAAAAATCCACAACCAATATTTATTTACTTTGTCCGTTCCTGAAATTCAATCACTCTCCATTCTCCACTCTCCAAAGCCCAGAAACCACATTGAAAACATTTTTGGTATTAACAAAACTTTCCCAGTATGATTTGAAACAAAAATAGCAATAATTTCATACAAAACCATAAATACCTACCATAGAGTGGGATGTGGTCATATGAGTAAGTCAGCCGAAGAGTGGCCAAGCACTTTATCTCATCAGTTGGCGGTTGACCAATGCCCACTACCCACTACCAAAAACATGTAATCGAATTATTCAAATGACTAGCGATATCAATCAAAAATGATTGCATTTTCAAATAAATGGGCGACCAGAAATTATTACAAAAGGTATTCATGTTCATTTCTGTTCAAGACACACAAATATCCATATTGTTCGAAGGATGCCTGTCCATCATAATGCATTCAAATTTAAACTTCCCAATCAGAGTGAGAGAGAGAGAGGGAAATATTTTATTGGATGTATCGATTAATTAAAGGGTATCTCTCTCCTCCATCGAGACGATTCCATCCAGGTAAATCAAGAGAATCTGGAAATTATCACATGTTTGTGGTTCTATGCGAAAGTGCTTCATTTCGATATGCATCGAATTTGTACATACATCAATAAAGGATCCAGATTGCAATGCATTTCGCACAGTTATGGCTTCGTCTCGTAACAATTCGAATTTCCATCATACATATGTATATCCTGGATTTTGGGAAGACATGTTATTGATCACTTCCAGATGATTGAGATATAAATATATCTGGAAATGCCACTCAATGGAGACACACCCATTTGAAGCTTCAATGAGCAATGTTTAAATATTTTGGTATTTTTCTATAATATTTACAGGGTGTTCTAAAAAAATATAAATAGGTTCTTGCAATTGGGAAAATTATAGCACATTATTGATATTTCGAAAGAGAAAATGCAATTTCTGGGAAATGTTGAATGTTTGAATGCAGACATTTTAGAAGATAATCGATGGAAAAATTGAATGCACGACTTGTCCTTAGGCTTAACAGACCTAGAGTTTAAAAAATGGATGTAGCTAGTTTTAGAGAAAAATGTCCAGAAACATTAAATTCCATTATAGCCTAGAAAAATTAGACAAAAGTGACCAAACTTCGGAAAAATTCCTACAAAGGTGGATTTTCGTGAAGAGCTTTATTTGCACGTTTTAAATGGTACCCTGAATTTGGATTAAAAAACAAACGTGAAGATGCCAATTAAAAATTATTTAATTGTACAAAAAAGGATTGTCCTCATAGAATCATTAGGTTTTGAGATTTTTTGTAATCTAGTATTTTTACTTGCGACCTATAGGTACCATGTGGCAAACAAAATCGGACAAAAAAATCGAACTCGAGGTTTTTATCAAAGTTGACATTACGATGATAGCGAAGACTAAAAAAGTGGGTCTCGCAGTTCTGTCTTTCTGTCTGTCTTTTGACTACAGCCTAAACGGCTCAGCCGATTTCCTTTAAACTTCATAGTGTTTTTAACTTTTTTCCCCCAGATTGTTTTTCATCTCTTTTTTTAAGACCGAAAATAACGGCTTCTGCTATACGATTTTTTTTCGAAATCTTATAAATATTTTTTTTCTCAAAACTGTCCCACAGATTTAAAAAAAAAATCAAAAAATTTCATTTGGTTAAAGCTAGGAAATGGTTAAAAATTTTTTTCAAAAAATGGTACCCACCTTGGAACAATTTTTTTGGTTTTTGATTTTCTCAAAAACGGTATAACTGATTTTGATAATTTTTTTTACGCAGTTTAAATATTATTGGGTATTCAAATTTTCCAACAAATTTTTTTTGAATTTTTTTTCAAAACTCAATATTTCAAAAACCCTATGCTCGATTTCCTTCAAACTTGAAAAATAAAAGTTTCTTAATATAATTTACAAGATGTAAGAAAGAAAAATTATTTTACCTAAAAAATAACGGTACCCTCCATACAAATGTTAAAAAATGGTTTTCGAAAATCGTATTTTTCTCGAAAACGGTTCCGAGAATTTTGATTAATTTTTTTTTCTTTTCGGTTAATTTTTACGATCTATAATTTAATAAAAAAAATTTTAAATCAAGATATTACTGACTGTACACCATAGAACCATTTTTTTAAATTTAGAATTTCTCATTATCGACATAGCTGATTTTAATGAAATTTTTTATAGAGAAGCATCTAAAAAGCTTGAAAAACATTGATTTTCAAAACTTAAAAAAGCAATATTTTTTGAATTTTTGAAAATTCAATATCTCAGAAACGGCTCAATATTTTTTTTATAAATTTAATTTTTATTCGAACAATAATAAAAACTTTAAATTGGCGTACTAAAATTTTTTCTTAAGAATATTTTAAAAATTTTGTATATAAAAGCTTATTTTTTTAAGAAACCAGTACAGACTTATACCTAATTTTTGTTCTTGCAGAAGCTAATATTTGCTTGAATCACATGGCATTCTGTTTTTAGCTCCAACTAGTACTGTTTTAAAAAAATCGTTTTATGCTAATGAACGGTTTTTCTCTAATAACATTCATTTTTGAAATTCTTAGTCGCCTACATAAGAGCAAGTTCGTGCGACCCAGTCGTGCATTTTATTTTTTAAATCTATTGATTCTACAAAAAATCTTTTTTTGTGTAGATTTAGATAACCTTTAACTTTAGCTTCATATTTTTTTTAAATAAGCTGATTGTATTCGAAAAGCTTTCACTCGCCAAAAAAAAAACTTGTAACTCCAGTCCAAATGGAGGGTAATTTTTAAGAAATGCTTACAAATAAAGCTCTGTACCAAAACTATAATTTGTCGGAATTTTTCGAAGTGAAAATCTTATTTTTCGGGGCTGTTCTTTAGCAAATATGAACTTAAGCACGAACAAAAATTTTAAATCGCTTATTAATAAAATTTCTAGGAAAAAATGCTGATATGCTAATTTTATATTTTTATTCTTGTGCTAGTGAAAATAAATTTAAGAAAATATTGCGATTTTTTTTTGTTTTCAAAAATCCAAAACAATAGGCCTTTTAGCAGCAAACAAAAGCAAAATTTAACGTAAATCCGTTATGATGATTGCCACAAAGTTAAAAATAAATATAAATTAGGGCAACTGTTAGTTTAGCCTTAATTTTTTTTTTAAGTTAATGATAAATCGTAAATCTTAAGTGAAGTAAAAAATATTTTATCAAAATTCTAGATTGGTTTTTTTTAGAAAAATAAGATTTTCAAAAGCCATTTTTTAACAATTGTATGGCAGATACTGTTCGTTTTGGATAAAGTTAAATTTTGTCCATATCATTTAGATAGTGTAAAAAACTTTCAAGTTTTTGGAAGTGTGAAGTTGAAAAAATATCGAAATATTGAGCTTAAGGAAAATATATATTTTTTTTTCAATCCCAATTTTTTTTGCTTAATTTAAATACACAAATAAAAATTTGTATACGAGCTTAAGCATTAAAATTTGATCAAAATGGAGGTAAATTAAACAACGACATAAATTGTTCTAATCGAGGACCGATTGATAAATATTGTTTGGTAAATGTTTTTTTTTTAAATCTGTGGATCAATTTTTGAGAAAAAAGAATAATTCTTAAAATTTCAGTTTTTTCAAAAAAAAAAAACGTCGGATTTTTTTTTTGAAATAATATCTACCATGTTATAATAATAACGACTAAACCATTTAGGTTGAAGTATAACAGACAGAATTGCGACACTTACATTTTTCGTCTTTCTTATCATCGTTACGTCAATTATGATCAAAGGCTGAAGTTCAATTATTTGCCCGAATGCCTAAGTTGCCATATACACCCTACATACATACATACACATGTGGTCATTAAAATAGGTACTGCCATTTTTTAAACTAAAATCGTTGTGTTCTTTCAAAGACTATGTTTTACCTTTTTTTATAAGTGGCACTTTTTTTGGTGGAAATATAAAAATTGCCGTTATTAAATTTTGTTAATGTAGCATTGACAACATAACCAACACATTCGAATAAAAATGTATGTAACTTAACAACTGTTGCATTTTTCATTTGATCCAAAAGAGTTCCTATTTTAATGACCACATGTGTATATATCGAAATTCAAAGGGAATACTTAAGATGGATTTTTTCATTGTGGCAACGATTTTTTCGTTAATTCAATGAAAAACATTAAGCGTAAGGAAGTTCATAATTTTACGAAGAATTTTTTTTATAAAGAAGTTTTTTTTTTTAATTTTTTGTACATCCTTGGATAAATTTTTTCATAATTTCAAATACGATTTCTCATCACACATTTTCCGCAAAACCCCCTGTGTACTATTCCGAAATAACCATTTCACTCTTGGATCAAACGTGGTCATTATTTCTATGTGCACCATATAAGGATTATATGCAAAACCACAAAGACGAAGAGACATGGAAATCAGCTTTTTGATTAGATATGTCAAACTCCGTGATATACAGACACCATTTTGGCATTTTGAATTCCGGCATAACATTATAGTTATATATCTCTTCGGTATAATATATATACAGACCAAGACTTGTCATTTAGAATACTAGCTTGGTACAACGACACACGGACCGACGACTACGTTTAAATGGATAGTCTATTTTTTGAAAAGATGCTTTTAGCTTAGATTGGTGAAGGATGACATGTACTATGAACATAGGTATGCTTGCTGTTTTAGAGACTCGGTTCTCCAACCAACATAACGAATGACACAACAAATCACGTACTACGTGTGACTTTATTGCTTGAATGAAAATGAACGAGAGACGAGACAATATGCTTAGATACGTACATTTTTCCATTTCGAAAACACACTTTTAATTGGAAGTATACAATTGGATGGCAAAAAGGTTAATCATGTTTTCAAAACGAAGTGGTTCATGGTAATTGGGTTTTGGGGAAAAGTGAGGGCAGTCAGAATTATCGTTACCGAATGCTCCAAGAAGGTGGTGGTTTTTTGCTTGACACATTGTGAAAGATAAAGCGGATGTGTTTTTTTTTTCTATAAAAAAGTGAAATATTTCTAAAACGTGTCTGCAATTTTTATATGAAATACTTCAACAAATTGTTAATACTGTATTTTTTGGGTTTAGTTTTACGTATCGTCCGTTGAGATAAAAATAGAAAAAAATATAAATTTGAGTGACAGCGAGAGCAAAATATTGAACAATGCACTTAAATCAGATTGGATTACTTAAACTTGAAGAGTCGCAAACTCAATAAACGATGTTTTAGAGACTTTGTTGAATTTGTTCATTTTCAGTTGTCAAAAATGAAAGATTTGGACACACGATTTTGTACCAAAAGTTGCAGTATGTGACTTTGATAGTATGTTCTTGATTTAGTGTATTTTCAGTTGTATTTTTCCTGCTGCCAACTTGAAAGGAGTATAACATTTCAAAAATGCAACAATATGTCAAACTTGTCATGAAGTATGTAGTATATCTGAAAATGTTCTTGAAATGCTATGACATATTTTCTAATAGGTGTATATGTTTCTTTACAATATTTCTGAAATGTATTTTTAATTACACGTATCTGAAACTTCTAAAAAATATTATTTTCCCACAATATTTTTGAAATAATTCAGCTATATTTTGAAAAAAAAAAAATGAAAATGTCTTTGTAGGTTTTTATTTACCATGACACCAAAAAATCGTTGAAATTAAAAAATAATCGTTGCCTTTGGTTAACTTTAGTAGTGAAAACTGCCGTCAGAAACAGAAATGTACTACACAGTAGATGGAAGAGTAGAATAACATCTCATAACTTATACAGTAGCCCGAAATCCAACAACTCAAATACGATTTAAATACATTTTAATGCCTACAAACTAAATATGTGCTTCCTAAGAAAATATGAAGCAACCCTAGTAAGGTTGGTTTTCACAAGGCTCTCTTGGAAATTTTGAATCAAATATTACAACCAACTCGCGCAATGCTGTGTGTAGTCTAGATGGAATGAGTTTAAAGACGTTAAGTACAATGATGTTACGAAATGTGTTGTGACTACTAAGTTTAACTTTTGACTATTGGGGGGCGTGTACTGTCCATACGCAATTTTGGTTGAATTCAGTTAACCTTATATCCATTTTTTTGGCAAAAATCCAACCAATATCAAAATTCTTAATCATTTTTTCTAAAAATTAATGTAAGACAAACTTAACAAAAATTACATATTGATAAGACCCTCAATAGTCAACAAATCAGTCCAAGTGAGATAGCCTAGAGGAAACCCCAATTTTTGTGGACTAAAGGCCAAACAAAGCTATTTTGTATCATTGAGTCTGACTGCATCGGTGAGGATGGACTACCTATTTGATTTGATGAACTTATATTGCCATTCATTATGATAAACCATTTCACTCATATTATCCACTGATGCTTCATCACTTCTTCTTTTCCTCTTTTTTTTTTGGTAGATTTCTATTGTTCTAACAATAGTTAAGAAGCGATATTTTACCAGTACTTCTCCAAATGATTTTAGACCAATATCTATCCTACCTTGAACCTCTAAATGCTTTGAGAAGATTTTTAAGAAGCTATGGTTAGAATACATAAGGGTTGAGTGTGGTTATATTAATCTCTTCTGCATACTCGATTTTTCAAAGGCTTTCAACAAATCACAATATTTCCCATGGAAAACTGCTAAACTTCTCCGGTTACAGTGACCGGGCATGTATGCTGATAACAGAATATTTTTCTTTAAATTTGCAAAGAGTTGCTTCTTATGGCAAGTACTTAGATCTTAGTACTTTTAGTACGAGTACTATCGAGTCCCACAGGGATCAGTTCCTGGTCCAATATTTGTTGGCATGTTGGTCAATGATCTGACTTGCTTCGTTCCATCTGCATCCTGCCAGCTTCAGCTTGGAGAACTCCCCATCCCATTAACGAGGATCTTAGCAATATTTGTTCTTGGTTCATTACCATGAAATGTGAAGTCACCTAAAATCTGGGAGATAGTTCAATCGATGAATATTGATTTAATAATTAAAATTTTTTGTTTAAACATACATTTTAGATATTAATTGATTTTAAAATTTTCCTGATTCATTTTTGAAAAGCTCCCATTAAATTTTTAAATGTTTATAAAATATTTCTTTTATTCCTTATCTTTTTTCTGAATTTTATTTAAAAAATAAATAGGATGCCAGTACTGCTCCTAGAGAGCCTAAACCTAGTGACTTAGAACTCTTAACCATTCCCGTGTGCGTCACTAGAAATGTAGGGAATTTATTTCGAACTGCTTCTGAGCAGCACTTTTCCATGACAAGAGAGAATTTGTCAATTCTTCACAAGAGGCCCCTGGAACACTTTTTTTGCAGTCCCTGAGAATCGAGCTGAAGAACTTCTGCAGGACAGTCCAAGGCACTCACCACTATGCCAGGGGGTACTTCCAAATTTTGTTTAAAAGATCTAAAAATATTTGGGGTTTGCAAAAGTTTTTGCAACATTTCAAAATTATTTTTCTTATTTTTTTTTCTTTAAGTAATTAACATTATTTGCCAAGTCTTTTTCAATTCATTTGAGAATTGTTTCCGAAATGTTGTCAAAATTATCTTAATGATGGTAATTCAAAAGTTTTTTTTAATGGCTGACAGTTAAGTATAATTTTTAAATGCTATGAATTGTTTTATATGTTTCTCAGAACGTCTTTATTATTTTGCTTTTAATTTTTCTATAAATGAAACACTTCAACGAGCAAGTGATATTTGTGTATCCTTAAATAATAATAAATGAGCTTCATTAAAAATGATTTTCTTGTACTTGCCTTCCTTTGTGTCACAATTAAATAGCGAGACCCTTATAACTTTTGACATTTCATTTAATTACCTTCTCCTGGTTTATGATTACCTTAACATTATTTCTCTTTGCCCTTTCTACGACCTTCTTGCGAAGGTTTTTGTGTACAAGTGTGCAAATTTATTTTTAGGACAGGAAAAAAAAAATAAAACATAAAAATTATAGACTACAGAAAAGCCTATTTCACGAACATGGCCTTCAAAGCCTTAAATCTGTTTTATGCTTCCTTTGTGTATTTGTGTTGTAGTGGTTATGTGCGATTGCAGCCAAATTGCCAAGCAAGTACAAATATACATAGTTATATCAAAGGACACCAAAAAAACTATCTATCCCTACTAGAATAACTCCGGTTTTGTGTGCAAAGGGTGTAAATGACAAAAAACCAGCAAACCCTAAGTACTCTCTCCCATTTCAAAGCCTTCTTTTCGTGTTGAAAGAACACATTGCAGGAGAATAAAAAAAAACAAAGCTATAAATAAAATTCACAAACATTTTTTTTTTCGCAGAACATAAACAAAAAACCAAGAATAGAAGGAAAAATGGGGAAAAATATAGGGCCAAGGTGAAACAAGGACATCGGCGTAGATAAATTCCGCGACACTGTCTACGGATGAAGGGTTGTTTTTGTTAGCACTCGAACTGAACTGAATTGTTAGTTAAAGCTTATGTATATTCTACGATAGGAAAGGGTTTTGGCCCCGAGTTGTTGTTCCATCGTACTCGAGCTTTTGTTGATTAGTCTTGGTAAGGAATTCGACAGAGGCATGATGTGGTAAGATTAGGGCTGAGGCGGTTAAGTTGAGGGGGCCTTTATTATTAGTCACTTGTATCCTCTTGCACAATTGAATGCCTCGGAATGAGAACAACTTTGACTTTTGTTCAGAAAAATCAAAGCTTTATAAAATTCATATTTTCAAGGAGTGGAGGGTTATAATTTGTTCTTCGGGTATTGGATTTCTTTCTTTAATCTAATCAAGTACCTAGAGGGTTATGATTTTTTTCTTCGGGTATTGGATTTATTGAATTAACTTAAAGATCTCTCAAATGTGTAAAAAAGTTATATTGTAGGAATTCCTTCTCTATCCTCCATAAGCCATTGGAATTCCGCATGCACAAATCCCACCTAAGGCGCTGTTATTACTAAAACCGGTACTGGATTCGAAGTTTTTTTCTATTTCGGTGCAAAAGCTGTACAGTGTACAGTTTAGATGTTGGGTACGACATTAGAGATTTTGCCACAGGGCTGAAGAGGAGTTTGCCTTCCGTTTTCGAGTGATTGGTGGTGGTTTTATTTCTATACGCGTATGTCCTTCAAAGGATCAACATTTCTGGTAGGGCTTTATCCATGTAAATACACAAAGCATGGACTATGATTCTATAGAAATGAGAATTTAAGAGCTGTCGAACACCGACTGACCCTTTTATTATGTTTCCTGACAACTACGACGACCACGATGGCACGCGGACAGATGAATGTTTTTTTTTTTTTTGTTTTGGGTGGGTATATACATACGTAGGTATACTTGCGTGACAATATTCATTCTGAACTTGAGATTTTTTGTGGTGAGGACTTAGCCATTGACCGGAAGTTTTCTTTTTGTTATTTCCTTGAATGGGTGGCAATGTTTACGACAATCTTTTTATTGCCTGGGATGAGTGGACAATTTTTCTGTTTATTTTTTTTTTCTTTTTTTTTTTTCAAAGGATTCCTTTTTTTGTTGCAAGGTATTGTGTGGTTATATTTTTATCCTTATGTTGTTTGGTTGTGGGTAAGAAATTTTTAAGCTAGTGGTAGATTGCAATTTTAATTATCGAAGAAAGTAAATATTTTAAGAGGCTACAAAAGCAAACGAAGGGTAAGTAGAGTTTTGGGGATGTTTTAAAAAATTATGGCTTAAAACATTATGACAAAAATATATTGTTTCTAAAACAAACCAGGACCCTAGATAAAATATTCATTTAACATTCTATCTAAAAAAGATAATTCAAAAAAAAAATAAAAAAAGGAAAATTTAGCATAGCAAGTAGTTCTTTACTATAAAACTTTGAAGAGTACTACTTTGTGCAATAAATAGTGCATCACAGTCGAGCCCTGCATTCAGGTACCAGACACGTATAAATAAAAAAAAAGAATTTTTTTCTTAAGGGCACTGACTCTGTCTAGAAAATGAAAAATCCTCCATAAAAATCTATTGTCATGAAAAGTGCATCGAATCTTAGCCTTTGGAATTCAGCCGAAAATCTTAGATTCCCTCGACACGTGCCGACAACGCCCATACAGAAATAGTCGGGAGTTATATGTCATTATGGTCTAGTTCTCTAAGACCTGTTGCATCTACCATTTTTAGTTTGAAGAATTTTCACGGTTTTCTTATAGTGACTGACGCCTCTTTTTTGACAGTTGGTTCTCCTTTCTTATTTGAGATGGCAAAAAATATTTATATTTATGTAATGAGTGCATAGAAACTTGTACTCACCACCGATGGCCAACAGAAACTTATTTAATGAGTGCTCTTTTCGAAAAGGTTAAATTTTCCATTTATCGACACTCAATTCAACCTTAAGTGAATATTTGTTCATTTACCCAAAATTTACTAAAATTAAAATTTCAGATAAGTGAAAATTTAATTGTTCAAAAATGTGCTTCAAGTTAAGTTGAGTTGAGCATCTCGATTAATTGGGCATCGATTCAAATTTTTGTTCTAGATAAAAGCGTTTAAAATGAGAATTTCGAATTTAAACAGTTTATACTTCTGAATTGTATTCAATATTCGTTTTTAATCATTTTTAAAAGCATTTTTCTAGGTCACAGAAAGTGATTGAGAAATATATACACAAAAATGTCAATAAAAAAACTATTTTATTTGCACCCGCAATCTTGATGGCCAAATTAAGAACCGCTCTATACGACGCACTAGTCGTTTTTTTTTAGATCCACTCTCTTTTTTTGTAATTAATTTTCATTTCTACAAGCAAAACCGTGAATGGAACGGGAAACAAGCTATTGCTATATGGCTACCGGGCAATTTCAAAACCCCACTTTGCAATGAATTGCCTAGTTGTTAGAAAAGGCGTTGGCAGTCTTATACAGGGAGTGGGGCTATTTGTTGGGGGTTGCACTTTATTCGTTTTTTTCGCGATTTTTTTTTCTCCCCAACTCCAGCATTCCCATAGAAATTTGTTATTTATTTTTTTTTTATTTTCATTTTGAAGGGATGGTACGTTGGTAGGATACCATTTTTTCGTGTTTGTATTTCTATTTGTATATGCGAAGCACCCATTTTAAAATCATGGAATGTTTCATGTTAAGCAGTCATCTGTGTCAGGGTTAAGGAAAAAAAAAATAATAAAAAGAAGAAATTGGGGAGAAATAAAAAAAGCAAGTTCTACTAACATTCATTTTTATATTCAAGCATGGAATACGGTATAAGTTAAAGAGGGTGGATCTGGAAAAATGATTTTTTTCTAGACTCGCATGATACGTGCTATAAGTCAGTAGAGCATTCATGCTGGTGTTATTAGTTGATTTGAAATGAACTCAACGAAAAAAAAAAGATACGTATACGCCACAGTGAATTTTGTTGAGCATGAAAAATAAACGTTACGCATAATGCAAACAAAAATAATAAAACACCAGCAGAATGTAAGGACTCATGTTAACTTGTTTTACATATGAATATTTTCTAGATTTGGGCTACAACCGAATTTTTAAATTTAGGAAAATAAAAAAGTTATGCCATCAGATATGGTTTATAGTTTTTGGGAACTGCATTTATATTATTAAAAAAAACATCGCATGCATACAAGCTCCCTGAAAAAGTATTTTAATTACTGAATCGAATAGTTAAAGTAATAAAGACTTTTCTTCTGGGAGTAAAAGAGATTTTTTTTAAGTTCTTAAGATTATTTTTAAATTTGTTCTACATAGATTTCAAAACATCGAATTTCATATAAAAAAATTCAACATTACATTACATTATATCCAAACGATATTTTCTTCCATGTAACTTGCTAATTTTGAATTTTCAGTGAAATCACTTAGAAAAAATATTAAAACATCGCATTTTATACAAAATACGAAAATGTTTTCGATGCCAATTAAATGAGAGGAAATTATATTTTGTTAATATGTCCACAAAAAATCTCGTTTTTTAGGAGAACTTTGTACCTTTACTGTAAGCCGACATAAAATCAGGTTTTGTTTTTATTTTTATCACAAATATTTTGAATTTTAATTTTTGCACAATTGGAAGATTCTTCTATACAATTTCGCCAAAACTATTGTTTTTCAATAGTTAAATTTTACTCGTAATAATTTGGAAGATAGAATTTTTTTTCTCACAGCAAGAAATAAAAATAATTATGATGTCATGTACTAAAAGCTAATTGTGTGTTAAATATTTACTAATATTTTTATGGAAAATAAACATCGCCAGTAAGAAAAGAACAAGTCAGGCTTATTGTAAATATAAATATTTTGTTAGTTACTGTTCCATTTTTCATTGCAGTTCGTATGTCCTATAAAACTCTATTTGTTTCTTTTTCGGGGAAAAATTTTATAAACAAAAGTTATTCTATCTATGCTTTAAGTGAATTTGAAAAACATCGCATTTTAAAATTTCATATAAGGTATATATATTTCGCGCAGCGAATTCAAGTTACACATAACTATACACAATACACAAAATATTATATTTAAAAAAGAAAAATTTTGTAATTCGGAAATATTAAAACATCGCATTATTTTTTGTATGGAATATTTAATATTGAAACTCATTTAACTTTCTTTGATTTAAATCAATTTTTAACAGTTTGGATAATTTTAATTTTAAGAGTAGAAAAACATAGCAAAACTTATTCTAATAAAAATAATTTAACATCGCAGTTTAGGATTACAACTTTCTTGTAGTGTCATATAATTTAAAAAATGTAAATACAGTAGTAAAACATCGCAGAACTTGATCTTATGAAAAAAGTTAAATATTACATTTTAAAGCGTGTTTAACATAATTTCTTTTAAATTGATTAAGGCAGATCTCAAAAATAAGAGAAAAAATAAAAAAAAATTTGTTGAATTTTTAGTTACACATAATACCTCTGCTTTCTATAAGTGTTAATGTAAAAAACATCGCATTTAAGTTTTCAGCTAGATTTTAATGAAATAGATTTTCTTTGTGTATCCCAATTTGTTGTTTTCAGGTCACAGAGAAAAATTTTCGAACCCAATACGTTATCCTTTTTTAAATCAAGTAGAAAAATATACAAATAGAAAAAAAGGCAAATTATTATTCGTGAATTGGAGTTCCGCGCTTTGCTTTTATTTTCATTGCTTTTGTTGTTTCTTCACATACACACATATTTCTTGTTTTTTATTTTCATATAAAAAATAGTCCTTGTCATTGGCATTGAGCTCGTTTATCTGTTTGTCAAATTGTCGTTGTATTATTTGCACACACTATTGTATAAAAAGGACTATGACGACGAGCGACGCGACGGTGGCGACGACGACGGAGAGACAAACATTTTAATTTTGAATTCAGTAAATCATTTTGATGTATGGCAATCTCACGAGTTAACGTGCTAATAATTGTGTGTAATGGTCAATTGCTCTTCTATATAATTACGTCCATACAAATACGCTCCTATATTTGTAATGGTGGTAATGTTTGAATTTTTTTGTACTGAGGCAGTTTGAGGTTGGGGGTCTGGTAGCAGGAGTGAGAGACATTCTTGAATTGTGCAAGGATATAATAATTATGTGGTGGTGGATTCCAATTGGAGTTATAAACGTTTGGTGGCCACAGAATGGTGGTCATGGTATTGTGGCACCTGTGTGACATGCAAAATTTATGTAAAAAAAACAGAAAATAAAACTTTGATTCTTAGTCAAGGCGAATTATTACGGCATATAATGGTGTTATAGTTAGGCAGATTATATGGGCTGGAAGTAGGTCAATGACGTGCAAAAGGATATTGAAATCAGAAAAATGTTAAGGACACTTGAGCTTGAATACTTGACAATGTTTACTGTGTTTCAATGTGGAGGAGGACGATTCATTCGGTAACCAAGGGCGCGATGTTCTTTTTTTTTGTTGTTTGTTTTTCAATGACGATGGAAATGTGGTTTTTGCTTTAAAATTAAGTTTTGTGGTTTCGCAGATAATGTAATTAAAGTAAAAATGAATGTGAATGGGTGTACATGTGGGAGTACATTTCGGTGTAATTAAGTTTTTTTTTTTTTTTTATTACTACATTGCAATTTTAAATGGGTTTTTTTTTCTCAGTAGATAAAATTCTGTAAACAAAGCAGTTAAGTACAGAGACGTGCATACATAATGAATAAAAAAATTCAGTATTGACTGAATTAAATTTCCAGTTAATTTTATGCATACAGAATGAAGTAGTCTAAATATCAGCAATAACCTACTTCTTGTGATTAATTCAATTGCTGTATCACACAAAGTTTATTAATATTAAAATTCTATTTATATTCCAAAGACAACTTTAACTATTTCAAATTTAATGGAATATCGTTCGTTTTAACCTTGAAGTATTATAACTGCTTTTGTTCTTGTTTAAAAACAACAAATGTCTTCTAAAATCTAAATAAAAATTTTATTATTTCATGACAGACATAAACAAAATCCTACCCATACACAAACGCACCCAAATTAAGGCCATCAAAAACCAGCTCATAAATAAATAAGAAATTGTTAAAATTCCAGCCTCTATTATAATACTTAGACTCCATAACAAGCCTCATTATTAAAATCTCTGCCTTCTAAGATACATTTTTGTTTTTTTATTTTTCACCGATAAAAATATTCATAAAATTCAGTCCTGCCTTAATGGGCTGCTCTCTTTAGATTGCTGCGCGCTATCTTAGTGTTGCATAACTTCAATAATGACTTTATACGCTCGTATTCATTTTAGTGTTCGCCTTTATCATCAAAAAATGAAAAAAAAAAAAAAAAAACCTGGGAAGGATGAACCATCCTGGATAATGGTTTTTGTTTTTGTTGTTATTGTAGTAGTTGAAGCTTGTTTTATCAATCTGAAACTTACTCGCGCTTGAAAAGGAAAATAAACTGCTGTTTTCTCATCGTGAAAAGGGCTTCTGTGTCGTCATAAAAATCAACAGTAACAGTAACAGTCTTGTGACATCCTTTGAGTTATAAAATATGCTTTGTGGTATTATACAGGGTGGAAGTAAATCTATTGCCAGCACAAATTTCATGGAATTTATGTTTTACAGCAAACATAAGATTACATTCAAAGGATAAGAACTTAACGGGGATGTGCTCTTCTAGCTGCCAAATGTCTGTCAGTGGTGCATAAATTATTTCAAATAGGCTTTGTGGATCCTTGCTTTGCATAAATTTTTTTTCTTAAGGAAAAGATACAGTTTCTAAGACTTTTTGCCAAATCTCTACCAAATCATTTTAAAATTTTCAATAATTAGACTTAAAAATATTGACGTGTCTCCATATTTGCTTATTGTATGGCAAACGTCTGTCATATTTATTAAAAATATTTATTAACAAAATATGTCTAGAAGTATTTTTTTTATGTCAGTTTGCCATATATTTGTCAAATATGCTCAAAATACTCTCGAAAAACTCTTCTACTCTTACTTTTTACTCAAGGGTTTGTATATCTAATGCTATTAAAATATACGTGCCAGACATTTTTAATTTCATAAATTTCATAATGGCTGTCAAATTTCCTGAACTTAGTCTAAGAACCGTCTTTTTGGGCTCGTTTTTCCGGCCATAATTTGTTAATTTTGTAATCAACAGTTGAATCTCCTACTACCATCTTATGAGTGCCAGACATTTTCGTTTCAATAAGTTTCTTGCCGCCAAATGTCTGTCAAATATTCTTAAAACCGCTAAAAAGTGCCTCTCAGGTTAGGCCTTGGTTCGATTTCTCTATTTATATGCTTAATCCATTCTTTTACTAAAATATATGCGTTAGTTAGACATTTTGACTCCCATACAATTCTCTGCCATATGTGTGACAAATATATCCTTAAAAGTGTCGTTTTGTATTCGTACTTTAGTTCGGTTTAATCTTCCTTATATTAAAATATGTATGTTTGCCAGACATTTTCATTTTAATAAGTTTGCTGATGCTGCCAAATGGCAGTCATATATGTATGTTCAAATAAATCTTAAACTTGCCACAATGGGCATTTATTTCAGCCCTTAGTTTGTTTAATTTTTTAAGAAAAATTTGAACCGAAATATAGCCTAAAAAGGGACTTTCAGGTTCGTCCTCCAAGACTCAATTTAATTTTCCTATACCTTCTTACTTCTAAAATATATCTGCGCGTCAGAACATTTTCATTCACTTCTTAGTGCCAAATGTTTTTCAATTATAGCCCTCAAAGCGTCTTTTGTATTCGTACTGCAGGTCTCAGTTTGAATCTTTTTATCAAATGTTTAATCATTCTGTTACCAAAATATGCTTGCCAGACATTTTAATTTATGTATGAACATAACTGTCAAACGTCTGTCGATTATGCTCAAAATATCATTAAAAGTGTCTCGTATTTCAGCTTTCAGTTTGTATTTCTTAAATATATTTAATCTTACATCTTCTGAAGTATACATGCCAGACATTTTCATGGTTCCAAACGTCTGTCAAAATGTATCAGAACAAAAAACACTAAGTTTTCTTTCTTGCGAAAACAAATGTTTGCCAAACAGTCATCAATGGCCTTTTTGGTTTGATAATTTTTTTTTTCAAATAAAGGCTTGAGTCTTTCCTTGTACGAAAATATTAATTTTAGACGTGCCAAATGTCTTGAAACATGCAAATCTCCAAAATCAGACAGTCTTAACGTATGTTCGATAGAGTCGAGAATTTTTTACATCAAAGCTTTCTGATTGCAACGCTTTATACTCGAAAGGTGGAAAAAATAAAAATTTCCATTATGGGATATGGCACTTAGTTTTATGTATATCTGCCCGTACAATGTCCATTAAATTACGATTGGCACCTAATCGCAGTAATTGATTGCAAATATTCTTCCACTACATAAAATTTCTGCTTTAGCATGTAATAGCCCTACCTTGCCAAAACACTGTGACCTTTTTAAATCGATATAAAGAGACAAAGAGCTCTATGGTATTTTATGCCGCCGGAACCCGTCCCGTGCCAGTCGTAAGATAAAAACGCACAAAATGTCCTTGCCATGATGATACAACATTCAGGTGCGCATTTTTGTTCATCTTTTAATTTTGCATACCAAAGTTGTTGTCATAACGAACCAACCATCAGGAATTATAACGCATTTCGTCGAGTCCTTTGTCCTTTTGCAAAGAGGATAACGCGCAGTTAACCTGAGGAAGGACTTTTAACGTAAGCAATAACAAAAATAAAAGTGAAACAAACATTTTTGTCACGATCGCTCTCGCATTCTGGAAACGTTCTAATGAAATTTTATCACCATCTAGGGAGTTGTGTGTTGTGTTGTGTTTGGCTGGCTATATGGCTGGTATGTGTGTGTATTTGTGTTTATTCCTTGATGTTGCTCCTTTTGGGATAACAATTTACGTCCAAAAGGGATAACGTCCTTTTTCTCATTTAGTTTGTGTTTATCCAGCAAGGACAAAGCCATATTCTCACAGGACCCTTGCCGGCCTTGTACGTAAGAGTAGGGACCAGCATGGGCTGTAGCAATAGCAACAGCGACTAGAGGCATGTTTGCTAAAGCCCCCCGGTTGTTGCGTTGTGTGCAGAGAAACCTCTATAACGATGAGGTCGTCGCGGCTAAACAATCTAGGAGTCAGGCGGGGTAGTTTAATTAATTTTGGATTTCACCTTACGTAAACACGCTCATTGCCGCATCACAAACGCTCGCATGAGTCCTTCCTGTTTTCCTGTAGATGTTTTTTTGATTGTATTATAATATACATTTCCGTCTTTTGTTACATGGTTTTGTTATTGTTGATTTTTGATTTTCTTATTCAAACAAGCCGCAGGGATTGAATTAAAAAAATTACTCTTTGGCCGCATATTACGGTGTCTTGTTGGAAAATTACTTTTCACGTCGTTTCAGTTAACATCCGGGAGCTCTATTAAAAGATAAAACCCAAGAATCTTTCTGTAATTGTTGAGGAATAGGAAAAGTCGGGATGAAAAAAATTTAGAATTTTTCTTTCCATCCTACAGTTACTGACACTTGCAAGATTAGACAGTAGAAAACAGCATCTGGAAGAGGCATATAAAATTAGAGCTTGAGGCGAAGTGAGATTGACTTGTGCTTGGAAAAGGAAAATTCTATTTTTTTCGTTTTGTCCTGTTGTTTTGATTGCAACATGTTGTCTTCGAGTTTTTAACTGTGTGTTTTTTAGAATGAGTTTTTTAGGGATAAAATGTCTATTTCTTAAAACCTTAAGATAGGGCTAAACAAATATTTGGAGGAAAATAAAAGAACATTTCCGTCATATTCTTTGCCTTACCCCGATATATTAGCTTCACCAGGGTTAACCTATGTTCTCCGAGCTACTCGTGGGAACTGTCTTGTGTTTAACGTGGACACCTGTCTATTAAGAGTCAGATTGAGCCCTGACCATTAGCCCCGAGTCAGCCGAAGCCAACTCAGTAGCAAAGCTGTGACATGTTGCAGCATGTGCACACCTCTTGCTTAGAGGTGAGGTCTACCTAACACCTCTTGAATCCAGGCTCGCCTGGAAACCATATGTCTCCGCATTCGGAATAAACCACGCCACCACGATACTCCCACAAGGGGGCCTACCTCATAGATAGTTTGAAGAAAGTGGGGTAGGCATGGGCCAAGCATTGCGCAATAGCCCTCAACCTTACTATCACAAAGATGATGGAGAAGAGGGGTAGGCACGAGGCAAGCATCCAACACAGCCCTCAATCATCTGGGCAATATCTCCCATGGTATATAGCTTCCGGTGGAGCTTCGCAACCGTGAGGTAACTTCCAGATGAGTTACTGCAAAACTCAGGGCCTGTCAATCCTAGGATACACACACCAAGCAATCGATCGAAGTAGAAACCAACAACCAGGAGTGTGCACCCTTTTGTCCTTGTTCGCCTTACCACGAACTAGGAAAGATAGTTTTAATCTTTGTTCACCTTATAGCGAACTAGGAACGATAATTCTAAGGGTTTTCTTAGTTGTCTAAATCCTCAGCTAGGCTGCATAGCCGGAGAAATAGACTAAGCCTCCCCACCACGACAAGCTAAAACCCATCGGGGAGGGCTACTCGTGGGAGCTCTAGTTTTTTTTAGTATAGACAAATGTGACAAGATAGACTTTACACCATCGCCGACACAGAGGATGAACTTTTGGCCTCCAGCCAGGATACAATAAAGGAGAGCTCAGATAGCGCTGGTACGAGTAGTTACGTTACTTTTGAGAACCCAAACCATCAGGAAGCACAAGCACTACCAGCTTTAGTGCTCATTTGCTTCCTAAACCTACCAATACTTACCAGTTACCTTCGTATAGCAACGCAAGCCAAAGCAGCAATAACCGCAGAAAAAGAGTAAGCTTGACTGTTCGAAAAAGGAAGTAAGGTTGAGGATGGGCTCTCCACAAACAACAAATGTTTTTTGGCTGTGTGGAACTCTCAGAAATGGCATTTTTACATACCATATACCATATACAAAGGTCCCTACCCTAGTTTCGACTATAGCGAAATACTCAGGGAATATAGGATAAAACAGATGAGCTCTCTAGACATTTCCTTAAAACAAGCGTTTAAGATAACCAACGACTGGGAGGGCTTGAAGCTCAAGTTTATCCCGTGGAAAATTTAAAAACAGTATTATTAACGGTAGGTAGACAGGACGGCCATTGTCGGTCTGTCTGTCGGGTTATGCTTAAATGTTTTGTTTCGAGTAGAATTATGGGTTTTCTAGAAAAATCCAAACTTAACTCGCATTTGACAAAATAACGGCTCCTTGCTAAAAACTAAGATATTACTTCATATATTTTAGCAGAGGAAAATAAGATTTAAGTAAACAAATTGGAAAACTATTTTCCACCTTATTGAAACTGGTTCTTCAGCATCCGGAGATAAAGAAAAACCCATCAATACTTGTATGTATCATAATACGCCAGGGACACTACTTACAAAATCATAAACTCTCTCGAGAAAAACTGTTTCCTTGAGTAATATAATAGGTAGGCTTCTTAATAACCTATTAATTTAAGAACACACAAAATGTCAAAACAATTTCGAGACTCTTAAATCCTGCTACCATTTAGAATTTATCCATAAGGACCTCCACTCTGCCATTGATTTCTCATTCTTAGCATGTCTATTGATAATATATTTTCTGATACTAAAATCAGACATAACTCTAGTTACCAAATTCTCAAAGGACAATATGAGAAGGAAAATAAATAAATATCCACAAGGATAAAAGTGAAATTCGATAAGTTTTCCTATTCATTATGCAGAAAATAACAAATTTACCCATCCTTCAACGAAAAATTATTTCCTGTGTGGAAGGGATGAGATGTCAGGGTTTGAGGAATTCAGAATCAGAGGGTGTTTTATTGTATTTTGGAAGCTTTCTTATATGTATAAGGAATATCATCAACTGCTTTTCTTTGTTTAATTTATTTTGCTATGAAATTTGTGAGGATATTATTGGTGTTGGCCAAGATTTACTGTCACAATGAACAAAATACATCCTTTCTCACTGGGTGGCATTGGTTGCCACTTCGTCATAATAGTCATCATCATTTTCATCAAAGTGGATAGAATAGACGAAACTGATCAAATGATAATGGATTTTTCATGATTTTTTTGTCTACTTATTAGTTACATTTAGTATTTCTTAATAGTCCTTGTGTGACAATCCACACAAGAGGGATATTTTTGCCAAGTTGTTTTGGAAGAGTTTTTTTTTTGTTTTACGACATAATCGTCACTATCCTTCAGATTCGAATTGAATCAATTGATTTGTTTCTATGCGATTGGAAGAACTATTTATAACTTTGTCTAAAATGATTGATTTCAAATCAATAACGGTTCATTATTCATTATTTTCCATCGTTGGCTTACAACCAAACTCATACAATATATTCATCCTAATTGAATGAAACGCCATAGACCTTAAAAAAAAAGCCAGAATGAAAATCTTCAACATTAAATTGTTCCTGAAAGAAATTTAAGAAAAAATTAAATTCCTTTGTCATGGAGAGAAGTACCTATTAGCCTTTCATCATTCCTTCTTAAAACATTTGAACGTCTGATTGAAATCCATTTTAGGGCAAACATTGATAAGTCCTTACTATCCAATGCTCAACATGCTTATAACAAAGGGAAATCTGTAGAAACCGCTCTACATACGCTGGTACGTACTATCGAACATTCCCTTCATCATAAGGAGTTCACCTTAGTTGCTTTCCTAGATATAGAAGGAGCTTTTAACAATGTCGACGCATCCGCAATCAACTCTGAAGGTGGATAAGTCAATCAGTAATTTGATAAATCATATGCTGATAAGCAGGATTATAAATTCAAAACTGGGCGATTTTACTACTCGAAGGACTGTCAGTAGGGGTACGCCGCAAGGCGGTGTCCTCTCTCCTCTCCTTTGGAACCTAGTCGTAAATAAACTACTAGTGATTCTTGAAAGGGAGGGGCACAGGGTGATTGCCTATGCGGACGATGTTGCGATAGCGATATCTGGTAAGCATCCTAACACTCTGAAGGAACTCCTACAAAATGCTCTAAACAAGCTTAATACCTGGGCAGATCAATGTGGACTCGGTGTCAACCCCAACAAAACTGAACTTGTCCTATTTACCAGGAAATATAAAATCCCACACATAGACCCTCCCCTCATCAAAGGTATACCGCTTAAATTCTCAGACAAAGCAAAATATCTAGGTCTTATTTTGGACAAGAAATTAAGCTGGAAGCCCAATATCCAAGAGAGAGTCAACAAAGCCAACATAGCTCTTTTTCTCTTGCAAAAAAGCCGTAGGTAACAAATGGGGTCTACAAACTCATATAACACACTGGCTATACATCTCAGTCATTAGACCGATACTTACATATGGAGTGACAGTATGGTGGACTGCGCTGGAAACAGCCACAAACCGCGATAAGCTTAGCAAAGTCCAACGAACAGCCTGTATCGACTACTGATATACGTATCTTCTCAGACAGTCAAGCTGCCTTAAAGTCACTGGACTCTGTCTCCATTAACTCACAAACAGCCCAAAATTGTCGATCATCTCTGGTGGAGATGTCAAAACAGTTTAACATTCACCTTACATGGGTGCCGGGGCATAGAGACATTCCAGGAAATTGTAAAGCTGACGAACTTGCAAAAAACGGAACAATCTTACCTTTGTTGGATAGCAAATCTAACATCGGTATACCCCTAGCTACTTGTAAACTTATGCTAAAGCATGATACCATGAAGAAAGCTAACCACAGATGGACCAGCACCCCAACTTGCCGGTCTACTAAACTAATTTGGCCATTGTTTGATGCTAAACGCTCAAAACAACTAATTTCTATTGGTAGATTGCATATTAGCTCCGTTATAGGTGTCCTTACTGGACACTGCCTAATATGTAACTAGGAAGACATGCTCTTCGTCTTGGAGTTCCTGCAAATGATTTTTGCAGAAGCTGCATGGATGAAGAAGAAGAGGAGTCAGTTCTTCACCTTCTATGTTCTTGTCCTGCCCTAGAACAAAGACGTAGACTCCACTTGGGAGACTACTACTATAAAGATCCTAGTGATCTAAATAATTCCGACATTCACTGTCTCAAATGCTTCATTGTTAGCTCAAAATGGTTTAACGAGTAAGGGTGATTTTTGAAATCCTGTGGTATCACAACGGACCAAATATTGGTCTAAGTGTGGACCTTTTCCGGTCAGCAGCCACCTTAACCTAACCTAACCTGTATAGGTGTCAAATTGTA
This sequence comes from Philhelius festivus, assembly GCA_963931855.1. NCBI lineage: Eukaryota > Metazoa > Arthropoda > Insecta > Diptera > Syrphidae > Philhelius > Philhelius festivus. The sequence continues at coordinate 3,900,386 of OZ007555.1, read as the reverse complement.
GAAATTCAAATACCGACCCATATAAAACTTCACAAGCTGTATTAGCCATTTTAAGTAAAAAATTGCTAAGTTTTCACCAAAACTCTATTTCCATATCTTCAGGTCAAACAGGTTTTTAGTAATTTTATTGTCACTTCTTGTGTGTATACATGTACTTGTAACTTATTCACAATTGTAAAATTAATTTTCATTTGAAAAGAAATTATCACTCTCTTTCTTTGACAAACTTTACACGTTTCCAACAAAAAAAAAAATGAAATAAATGTTCATGGCGAAACAAAACAAGAACTTGTAACAAAAAACCATAAAAAGTGTTGTCGAAGTAATTATCCTAAAAATAAGTGACATTTTAAATTACTTTACAAGTTTCATTTTCTCTGTGTAAATCGAAAAACTTTGATACTTACTTGGAATAAATGAGTTTTCATTTTGACCATAATTCACCCAAAAGACAAAAAAAACTCAGATTACCATAGCCAAATTACTTAGGGTTAACCTTTTTGTTTTCTTCTTCTGTGTAAGAAATTTATTATTATTGTCACTCAATACCTTGTCCTCTCCAGTCCAGTTTATCTATACATTTATCCCTGGCAAAACGACATTGTCAAGAGTAATTACATACTTTCTATACTTTGTTTCTCGGGTTACATCTCAGCTTAACAAAAAATATTCAATAGTCGTTTTATAGAAGACAAGAAGGACATTCATCAGAGATGTATACTGCTTACCATGCAAATGGAAAAAGTGTGTAAATACTGCTGGGGACATCATAGTGTCCTTTTACCATTTTTTTCAATATAAATGACAGAAAGAAAAGAAATAAACTTTTGTATTTTTATTTTTTGTGTGGGTGTGTTCATCTTAACATCATCTTTATAGCTCTTTGAGAAGTAATGTTAATGATATTCATTGGTTTATTACCGTCAAAACATTGTAAGTCCTTTCACCGAAAAGTCTAGACATTTTGCAAAAAACAGGGACAAAAAAGCAAAGAACTTACTTTATATATTTATATTTTGTTTTTCTCTAAGGATTTGGGTATGGTCGTCAGAATGCCAACCAACGTCATCGTTTATATATTATTCAACCAGCTCAAATGACCTTAATCCAGGACACCAAAAGTTATCCAATACGACACACACAGACATTTGCCCGCCATAAATCCTTCGACACAATTTATAAAGTAGTTCTTCTGTTTTTTTTTTTTCAATTTCTTTCTGTTGTTGTGTTTCGCTGTGTCTGACATTCTGGCTGCATAAAATAAAAGTCAAAACAGTTAACACAAGGACATTGGAAGCAGAGAGTGTTTGTATATGCATACACACAGTAGGAGGTGGTTGTATTGTGCTGAAACCTGCCGAAATTCCACTCACATACAACTTGTTTTTACTTGCGATATTGTAGGTTGGTTCTATGTGGCAAGTTATGCATTCGTAAAAATAATCAAACTCGAGATTTTGATCAGACTTGACATTGCGATGATGAATATGAATGACTGGATATGGAGAAGGGTTTGCACTGTGACCTTAAGATCTATAGTGCCCCCATTCCCAGCTAGATGAGTTGCTAGCTCTAAAGCTCTTTCTCCAAGTTTATCCATTTGATGAGTATTTTCAGAGAGTATAAATCACTCTTTCTACCTGGTAGCGTTCCAGATACTTCTTTCTTTGATGCATTAGTGCTTCGCATTTGCCTAGTATGTTTTCCGGCGTTTTTGCATGTGGGGCTGTTTTCTAGATCAAGAATACTCAAGTGTCTTTTTAGTTTACAGAGACCCATGAAAAGTCCCATCACTGTTCGTAAATTGTTCCTACTTAAGATAATATAGTTCATGAAACGATCCTTGTTATAGATCCCAAGGAGTAGTTTGGCCTGCCTCAGTTTTTGGAGTTGTTTCCAGACTTTGGATCTTTAAGCCTCCACCTCTAGTTTGATTTCTTTTTTAATACTATTTTCTCCTATTCCGCAGTAGGGCTCCTCATTTCCTTGTGGACACCTACATGTCCAGCTACCAAATGAAGTGAGACATCATTGCTCTTGCCAAGTTCGTTATTGGAATGTAAGACTTCTAAAAATTGAATAGTATTGTGTATTCGAATTTTCAAAAAAATTGTTCTAAAAAATTATTTTTTTTTGAAGCTTGACAATTAACAGTTTTTAATACTATAATACAAGATACTGGAAATAAAACCGTACAAATGTTAAAATATGGATTTCGAAAATCGTATTTTTGTCGAAAACGGCAGCTCGAATTTTCATACAGTGTTTTTTCTCTGGCTTGGTTTTTTTATGATACAGAATATTAAAACATTACTCCCAGCACCTACCATAGAACCATTTTTTCGATTTTTGACTTTATCTCATTGTGGACATACGGATTTTAATGAAATTTTGTACGCAAAAGCTTCTTAAAAGTTTACAAATCATAGCCAATCTGTATGTTGTGGATGTTGGGTTATTGATGTAAATTTCTGAATTTATTTCCCTTATCAATTTATATAAGATTCAAAAATGTATAATATTATGCGCGTTATAAGAATGCAGCAAAAAGGTACAACTCATTGGAGGGCCTTTATTTTATTTAGAAAATTTATTTTCTTGTGGAAAAGCAAAGATTGGCATTTTGCCTAGGAAAATAAATTCGTTAATAAAAAACCAAAACAAAAAAGAAATGTCAAAGTTTGCATGACAAAAACAAAATCGAAGTAAGTTTGATGTTGGACTTGTGGTTGTTGGCCTATAAGGAGTAAAACATACAATTTTTTTTTTTTGAATTCCTATATTTTACGATAAAATTTAGTTTTAAACCTTTTTGTATTTATTTTTGATCTGATGAAATTTTGTGATGCAACTTCTTACCTTTTTTGTTGTTGTATATTTTCAGTGTGAACCCGGATTAGGAGCTAGCGTCATGTACAATCTACTATATAATAGGCCACAAAAGTTAATGCTTTTAGCTGGATGCAGTACGGTCTGCACAACAGTAGCTGAGGCAGCAAAAATGTGGAATTTAATCGTGGTAAGTGGATTGTTGTTAAGTTATTTTATTTTTTTTTGTGTTGGTTACTTTTTCGTTGAAATGAAATTAAAAAAAACACATAATATAGTAGAAATAAATTGTTGTGTGCTTTCATACCGTCAAGTCGTCGTTCCACGAACACCAAAACAAAGTTTCGAAGTTTATTTTATGCAAAACAGAGATACATCGCGTAAATGATTTGTCAAATGTCAAACACCTTGTAATATGGAAAAAAAACGAATGCTAACACAGCTTGTAAGAGTGCACCTATTCAACTAAAAAAAATCCATTATCTTTTGGTTTGTTGGTTGTTGCAACAAACCCACGGGCGTAAAGGGTGTAGCCTTTACTTAAACTAATTTATTGATTTTTATAATAAGAGCCATAAAAGACTTTGTTTAACAACTTATTTACTTACTTACTTAAGGTGGCGCTACAGTCCAGGCTGGACCAGGTTCTCAACCAACAAGCTTATCCAGTTAGCTCGGTCCCTAGCTAGCTGTCTCCAGCTTCGCACGCCAAGTTGGTCCTCTCTCACTTGTGTGCGCCACCTGAGTCGCGGTCTTCCTCTACTGCGCCGTAAAGAGCCTAAAGCGCTCTCATCCACTTTCGACAAAGTCGATGTCTCTGCACCATATACAAGGACCGGGATGATGAAGATCTTAGGACTTTCCTACTCAATTGCCTTCTTAGTCCAAAGAAGCAGCGATTGGCGAGAGTTATTCTCCGTTTGATTATAGCGGCGCCTTGGTATATGAAGTCCTTCACTACCTCAAAGTTATAGCTATCTATAATGACGTTCTGTCCAAGACGTCGCGTCAGTGTTTTGTGTCCTTTCTTGATGACAGCATATACTTGGTCTTGCCCTCATTTACAGCTAAACACATCTTCTTCGCTTCCGTCTCAATGTTGACAAATGCGCCACTGACATCACGCTTTGTTTTTCCAATAATGTCAATGTCGTCGGCGTATCTGAGTAATTGTACGGACTTTTGAAAGATTGTGCCTGTTGTGTTGACGCGTGAGTTTTGCACTATTCTTTCAAGAACTATGTTGAAGAAGTCGCACGATAGAGCATCGCCTTGCCTTAAACCTTTTTTGACATCAAATGCATCGGTGAGATCGTTTCCGACCTTGATGGAGCAGCGTGCATTCTCCATCGTCATCCTGCACAAACGGACAAGACATTGCTCTATATAGTTCGTTCCTATAGATGCTATCGTACGCGGCTTTGAAATCGATGAAAAGGTGGTATGTGTCGATTTGTATCTCCTGGGTTTTTTTTCCAAGATCTGCCGTAATGCCAATATATGATCGATGGTGGACTTTCCTGGTCTAAAGCCGCACTGATATGGACCTATCAGGTTGTTGACGAAAGGCTTCAGACGTTTACATAATACGCCAGAAAGGATCTTGTACGCAATGTTCAGGAGACTTATGGCTCTGTAGTTGGCGCAGTTCAGAGGGTCTCCTTTCTTGAGGATCGGACAGACAAAACTGAGGTTCCATTCACCGGGCATGCTTTCTTCCGACCATATTTTGCAGATGAGCTGGTGCATACTCCCAACCAAGTCATCGCCTGCCGCTTTGCTTTTGCACTCGTACAGTTGTAGAATTACATTATTGAAGGATCTGGATGTACATAAATCCGCTGGCCTGGATCTTATCTCTCCCATTGTTGGAAAGAGGTGTTCAATGCTAGCCAAACCACTGCGTAAGCTTTTTCTTCTTTCCTATTCTACTGGTCTTTTTTCGAGTGGATTGAAAACTGACTTTTTCCAGCCTCTCCCTAAAAAAGGTGAATCTTAGTCCCTCTCTTACTATTGCCCAATCACACTGAAGTTCTTTCTTTTGAAGGTTATGTTATCCCCGATAAATTATGCGCTTAAGAAATATGTTGAAGAATGAAAGTTTCTTAATGACCGGCCGTATGGCTTTCGAAGCAATATTCGTTTCGATATTGGAACTTGGCATCAAAATCTCTTTATGAATCCTTTCTTCGTTCGAATACTAGTGTGCCCCAGGGCTCCGTTTTATCTCCGATTCTATTTCTCATAGTCATCAATGATCTTTTGTGTGAAACTTCTAATACATTAAATTGTTTACATACATATTCAACGTTGCCAAAAACACTTTTAAATACTGGGGTTTCCATCGAAGTTGTAAGAAATTTATCATCGTTTACGATCTGGCTGTAATCTATTATTCCTATATTCATCAAAATCTTTAGTACATTTCACATATTGAGGCATTCGTTCCAATTACCCACTTGAGTCTCTTGGATTCAAAAAGAGCTCTAAAAATGTTTAAGTGGTAGAACTATAATAGAAACATTATTATATTTTTATTAACAGTGTTCTAGATAAATAGGCAGTTGCTTTCCTCATAGAATGCCCAGAAGTTTACCCTTAACTCCATCTTTGGACTTAGGTACTTTAAAATTCAGATATTCTTTCTTTAGCCGCACTACACGAACGTTTAATGCCTTACCCGGCTCAGTACTTCCCTGCCATAACGATATTCAGAAATTCAAAACCAATGTGCATCCTCTTCAACTTTCCTAAGCGCTCGCCCGGTGCTCAAACATTTTAGGGAAGTCATAATCCCTCTTGTGCGTGTAAAATTATTAACAAACAAGAAGATATTTTTTCTTATCAAAATCGTTAAAGCTGTTTTCAAGAAATATAAGATCATAAAAGCTTTGTGGTAGAGGCACCGATAGCTTTGGTGCTTAGAAATCCAAGTGCCAATTTTGAAGAAAATCACTACAATGGCACAGGCTGTGCAGGTCGTAGTAAAGTAGTAATACTGACAGACACACGGAAAAGCGGGACCCACTTGTTCCGTGTTCTCTATGATCGTAATATCAGAAAATAGATTTGGTGAAATTTCTTTCAGTAGCAACAACATATTAAGTAAAAGCGCTAACCAATGCCTGCCATCTTCACATAATTGTTTAAAGCCAATATTTATACCTTCAAATTTGCAATGTCACATTTTAATATATTTGTTTAATGCTGGAAACATTGATAGATATATTGACAGATTTTTTATAATAAAAAAATGTTGTAAAATTTATTAAGTTATTTAAAATAACTCATCCTCCTGGTCCTAACTTTGCGGTCCTTATTTAAAAAAAAATAATTCTGTATTGACTTCACTGTGAATATAAAAAAACATACATTCTTAAAATATCTCTATTCAACAGAATCTTAAAGCAAATAAATTAATCAATTCGTTGAAGCAAATCAAAAAATCGAGAACATCCTTTTGCAGAGAATAAATTTTAAAGCTAGAAATTAAACTTTAATAAACTTATGGTTGGTTAGTACCCCCGCCTCACACTCTCCGACTATGGCAGATGGATGAATTCTTTTCTAGGTTATCGACTGTCTCCAGCTGTATGATTGCCAGTTGGCCTGTTTTGCAGATTTAACTCCTTTTTTTATTTTCTCACTCTACACACACACACAATGCAGTCGTGCTAATGTCAGTCAGTCGTATAAGTATCCTTATGATGATGAGTAGAAAGAAAACTAACATCTTTCATTCATTTGTATCTTTTTTTTTTATATTTTATCAGCTTGCTCTTTTTCTATATATAAAATAGAGAAATTTCTCGATTTTTCTATTTCCAACTTGTATACTTCCGCTTTCTATTTTTCTATTTCCAATTTAAAATTGTTTTTTTTTTTTCTGTTTGATGTTGAGGAGGGTGTCAGTTGTGGAATGAGATATATTTTATATTCTATACAATTGTGCAAAAAAAAAAAGAAATAATATTTATTTTAAGGATATTTTCATTTCCTTATAGACATTTTTTTTATTCCGTCCATCCGTCCGTTCGGCAAAATGATATACGAGTATAAACGTTTATATTTTTTTTCTTTCTAACTTTTATTTTTATTTGTGGAGAAATTTAATATCTTTCATATACAAGTGTAATCAAAATAGAAATTCTTCAGAAAAAAAGCAATTTAAATTGTGCGACGGTATGTATGTAAGTACCCAAATACATTTTATTCAGTTCGATATTGAAAACATTTTGATAAATCGATGATGTTTTGAAAAGTTGGTTTTGGTTTTGAGAAGTTATTGGAATGGTTACACTTCAAATTCTTTTCGTTATAAACTTAGAAAAAGCTTCAACCTATCACAAATGAAGAACATCAAATTGACCATTGATAAGTAAAATCATTATTACCTTTAATATAAAGCTTAGACCTATAAAAGCTGGATTCGATTATGTGGTATTATCAGAGGTTGCACGGAGTAGTATTGATTAAATACGGTTTTCGTAGAAGGGAGTCAATACTTTACAGGCGTAATGAAAATGGGGTCGTTTTTCTAATGGGAATGGATAGATGATAAAATTGAATAAAACAAGTTGTGAGATATCACCAAAATTGTTTGTATTTTTTTGAACGACCTTTCAAAGGTATTATGTATTTTATAGGGCAATCTCTGGGGTGACACTGGCTGACATAAAGAGCAGGCTGAATTTGAGCAATGACAAGGGTTATGTCGACATTGGGGGTATGGGGCGTTTGTAGTTTATTGACATGAACCTGCCAAACCTCACAACAACTGGGGTCAAATCATAAGATCTCGGTAGATTGAGATAACATGGTCTTATACCGCCCGTGCAGAATATTCATTGTGGCATAAACTCTGTTGCACGTAGCGCCGTGCTGTTGAAACCATGTGTATAGGGTGAACCAAATAAGACCTACAAATGTTAAACAGGAATACATTTTTACTTGCGACTTAAAATTACTATAAGGCAAGTTATGCATTCGTAAAAAAACTCGAACTCGAGATTTTGGTCAAAGTTGACATTAAGATGATAGCGAAGACTAAAAACGTGGGTCTCGCAATTCTGTCTGTCTATCTGTCGGTCTGTCTGTCTGTCTGTCTGTCGGTTCGACTACAGCCTAAACGGCTCGGCCGATTTTCTTTAAACTTGGTAGATATCATTTTTAATTTTTTCCCCCCACATTTTTTTCTTTTTTTTTTTTAGACCAAAAATAACGGTACCTGCCATAAATTTTTTTCGAAATTTTGTAAATATTTTTTTCTTAAAAACTGCTCGACAGATTTAAAAAAAAAAAGATACAAAAAATTTTATTTGGTTAAAGCTAGGTACTGGTTGAAAAAAAAATTTCCGAAAAATGGTTATTGAGGGTGGAAGGAACCATTTTTTTAGTTTTTGATTTTCTCAAAAAAAGATACAACGGATTTTGATCATTTCTTTTTTTGCTGAAGCTCCCAAAAAATTTAAATAGCATTGTGTATTCAAATTTTCAAGAAATTTTTTTTGGATTTAAAAAAAAATTCAATTTTTTTTTTTCAAAACTCAATATTTCGAAAACCTAGTATAAGATTTTTTTCAAACTTGATAAATAAAAGTTTCTCAACATAATCTAAAAGATGTATGAAAAAATATTTTATTTTACCTAAAAATTAAGGTACCCACATACATACAAATGTTAAAAAATGACTTTCAAAATCGTATTTTTCTCGAAAACGGCGCCTAGAATTTTGATAAAAATTTTTCTGTTTCAATTAATTTTAACGATGTTTAATTTAATAAAAAAAATTGAAATTAAGATATTACGGCTTGTACCTACCATAGAACCAATTTTTTTAAATTTTGAATTACTCATTATCGACGTATGTATATGATTTTAATCAAATTTTTTGAAGAGATGATTTTAAAAAGTCTAGAAACCATTGCATTTCAAAACTATAAAAAAAAATATTTTTTTGAATTTTGGAAAAAAAATCATTTTTTTTTTTGGAAAATTCGATATTTCAAAAACGTCTCAATATTTTTTTTGGAAATTTAATTTTCATTCGTACAGTAATAAAAACTTAAAGTGAGCATACCAAATTTTTTCCTTAAAAATCTTTTAAAAATTTTGTATATAAAAGCTTTTTTTTAAGAAACCACTACAAGAACTTATAAATTTTGTTCTTGCATAAATTCATATTTGCATAGCATTCTGTTTTTGTCTCTTACTACTAAAAGAATTTAAAAAATTCATTTTATCCTTATGAACAGTTTTCTCTAATAACATTCGTTTTTTAAAATTCCTAGTCTATTACATAGGAGCAAGTTCGTGCGACCCAGTCGTGCATTTTATTTATTTTCCATTTAAAATGGTTTCTTTTTTGCAGGTTATAATTGAGTATTTGATTTGAGTACAACAACGTGTTAAAATTTTTATTTTTGTCAATTGTCAATTTTTATGATGCAAAGAGTTATTATTTGGCCCACCCTGTAGTTCATATCCATATGTCCAAATTTGGGCCTAAAGAAGTTGATTATAATCGATTTGTAGCCCTCTTCGTTGGTAGTGATTGCAATATCCCATCGTCTTATTTTTTTTTCGGTTTCACGAGAAAATGTAAGAAAATGCCGCTTAGTCTCATAATAATCGTTGTTAGGGTAGTAAGCCCCAAAAATTAGGAGAGGACATCGCTCTTGCAATCAGCTTTATTAAAAAATTATCAATTCTGTTTATGTTGGCTCCGTTTTCTAGAAACTGGTTGGAATAATAACGTTTGTACTCCGACTCTGGTGTTGTGTGTAATCCAAGGAAACGTCTAAGACACTGCCTCTCAACACCCGATTCTTTTCCATTTGAGATGGGACAACGTTGAACCGCACCGAGCACCCATAGGCAATCATCGGCTGAATTAGGGCCATGGAGCAAATCACCTTCACCCAGCTGTCAAGCCCGTTTTTGTGAAACAACAGTTTCGTCAGGGCAACGCTCCACCTAGCCCTGGTTAGAGCAATATTTATCTTCTGTCGAAATTCAAATAGTGATCCAACCAGATGCCAAGGTACTTTACTACACTTTTACTCGCCTGTGGCTGTCCATGTGGCCCTACGATCACCAACTTGCTCCAGTTCTTTCTCGTATCCCTTGGGGCTCCAGCCAACGGATTCCTAAACAAAATAATTTAAGATTTCTGAAAGTTAATTTTCAACTTCCAGTCATCGGAATATCGCTGAATCATGTCGAAGTCACACTGCTGAAGAATTCTGATAACCTCGAGCTGGTCTGTACGCCATTAGATCGTCGGAATACGCAATTGCCTGAACAAGGCTACCTATCAGATCGCTGGTGTAAGTGCTGAATAGAATCAGTGAGCCCGACCTACTATTTACTATGCCAAGGGCTACTTCTTTAATAAATTACGTTTTACGCATATTTAAGTTAAATTTAATCACGCGCACTGCTAATGTGAGTTATTTCCTTAAACACATCTTGATATAAATAAACATCTCTTAATCTCTTAAGTGACTCTAGGCAAAATAATCATATCACTACATCGCTGAAAAGTCTCTCTAGAAGTCGCTCGCTAAAAATATTTCTACAGTTTAAATGCAAATGAACTTCAACACAAAAAAAGAGACAAATTCTCAGATGACCGTTGAAACAAGAAGTTCCAAAAGTTTGTGTCCATATGGGATATTTATTTTTTGTTTCCGGTGTGTTTTGAGTAAAAGCCATTTACCAACTTCTGAAGGGTTTTTTTTTAACTTTTATTAACGAAACACTATTTCACTTCTTTGTTTGAATTAAATCCTTTTTTCCATAAGGATTCTCAAAAAGAACTAAATCAAACTTCTTTTTAGGGGGAGAATTTTAAAGTTGTTTTTTTGCTGTCCAACTCTGAAAATAAACTTTTAACCACAATTATATCATGACCTTTAAATTTCTATTATTTTTTTTGTTCATGTTTCAGCTGTGTTATGGTGCATCGAGTCCAGCACTATCGGATCGCAGTCGATTTCCGACCCTTTTTCGCACTCATCCCTCCGCAACAGTACACAATCCAACAAGGATTAAACTTATGAAAAAGTTCGGATGGTCACGGGTTGCCATTCTACAGCAAGCCGAAGAGGTTTTCATATCGGTGAGTTAAAATATTCAAAAAAAAAAATAAAAACAATTTTTTTTTTTAAAGTTTTCCATATAGATATGTAGGTATGTTTAAATTTGATTTGTGTCTGTGTATTTTTGGTCGTAGTCGGATTGAAAACATATGTTTGCTTAAGGACTTCGGGGGCAAATATTTATTGAGGAAAAAATCATCATACTTGCATGAGGATATCATGCAAATAATAAACGGATTCAAATGGAATTGAAAGTAAAATAAGGAAGTGAATTTGGGATGCCAGAATAAGCTATTATTATTTGCAAATAGTTGGATAAATGTTGGAATTTAAGGAGTTTAAATGTGATTTTAATTGATTGCAAAGCTACGGACTTATGACGAATGCTCAGTTGCTCCAAGAGTTTTTAAACTTGGTGTTAATTAATTTAAAATTTAAAATGTTGAAGTGGAGCTTATTTAGGAAAGTTTTGATTTAGAATTATGAATGGAACGTAGGCAAAATAATGCAAACACTTATTCAAATGAATGTGAAACAATACAAGTACTACAAATGAATGCAAAGAATGCAAAAGAACTGCCTTAATTCTCAGAAGATTGCAATCAATTGGTTGTTGTGAAATGAGTGTGATGTTAATGTGAAATGAATGGTGATTGCAGATTTGAAGTCACAGTCGCAGCTCTTTTTGATTGCATTACAGTTTGCTGTGTTTTTTTCAATCTGTAATACTCTACTTGTCTTTATCTGAGTAGATGGAAATCCCTTCTTTCCAGGGTCATGGAAACACTGATAAACTATCAGCTCAAGAAGTATATTAAAGAAAGAAAGATTTTCAGTGACCTGTAGTATGGCTTTCGTAGCAATAGGTCCACTGGTGATCTGATGGTATATCTCACAAAACAGTGGTACACATTTTTTCACCGTTTTGAAGAAAGTAAGATTACTCCACTTGATATTTCAAAATCATTTTATAGAGTTTGGCATCAAGCTCTTTTATCGAAAATGCGTGCATTTGATATTGAAGTATCTCTTCTTCGTTGGATTAGAAACTACCTTTCGAACCGCTCAATACAAGTTGTGTTGGACGGGGTTAAGGCCACAGGTCTCCGTCTTTTTCCAAAAATCTTTCTCATATTCAACAATGATCTTTCATCTGAAGCTTCCAATCTACTAAATTGTTTTTCTGACGATAGTACTCTCAGTTTTTCATATTTTTTTTTCCAGATTCACGTCCTTATTCTTCTTAAGTGGATTTAAAAAAGCAGCGTATGATAAAGTCATTGAGTTCTGATCTCGATGGCATTGTCAAATGGGGAACCGTAAGCCGCTTGAAATTTAATGATTCAAAAACTCAATTCTTAAAGTAGGACCTTACCCCCATGGCGGTATTTATGAGGGTGTTATGTTCGCAGTACGTGCATCACGGACCACCTTGTGTGGAATGACCACATATTCGAAGTCGGCAAAAACCGAGTGTTTAGGTCTCCTCTGACGTTGCAAAAAAAATTCCACCTTCTAATCTGGCTGTATTCTATGAGGCCTATATTCTTTCAAAGTTCGAGTGTAACTCCCATAAAATTTCAAAAAGATCTTAAAAAAATACGTGATAGAAGTACCACAGAAACATATAATCTCTCCAGCAATGTTTCTTGTTTTTAATTATGTTACAATTGTTAACAGTGTTCTAGTGAAATTGCCAGTTACATTCCTTCCTTTGAATGGGAATGCCCATCAGTTAAGCCTGGAGCACAAATTCGAACGTGCTGTTAAATTCAGAGATTCATTCTTCAGCCGCACTATACGAATGTGGAGTGCGTTACCCGGCCCATTGCGATGTTCAGACATTCACAACCAATGCGTATCGGTATCTCCTTTTAAATCCTCTCCAACTTTCCTTAACGCTCGCGCTATGCTCGAACATTTTATGGGTGGTCATAAACCCCTTAGTGAGTGCTAAATATAAAACAAAAATCTGACGTTGGTGCAACCGAGTTAATTCTAATATTTAACACAATTAATTTATTTGTTCTAATGTTAGTGTAGCCCGGAATCACTTATTAACTTAAAGTAGCGCTACAGTCCAGAATGATCCACGCTCTTTAGCAAACTTCCTCTAGCCGGCTCTGTTCCTAGGTGATTGTCTTCAGTTTCACACCTCAGGGTTGGATTAAAATATTTTCCGGGCGGATCATTGCTCTTAATCTCCCAACCTACACAATCTTTGGATTTTTAAAGTTTTTTTTTTCTGAACTATTACCTACATATAGTCAATAGACTAAACTTCCTACTCATTTTGAAGAGATGCATCATTATGAATGTTTTTTATGATAGCTTAAGGAATTTTATGATATAAAAAGATATATTTTTTCAGATCTTTCTTAACTTTTTCTGAGATGTTTTTGTTTTTTCCAAATATCTCAAATTACCTTTAAATAACTTTATATATCCTTTTCCTTAGCATCAACAAATATACCAACAGTATTCCTGCCTGAATGAATTATTCTCAGGACCTCTTACAAATCTCTAAAAATACGACCTTAAAGTTAAAGTTACATGGATGTCATCATAAAAAACAAATCAGAACATTCCTTCCTTATTTTTATTATCAGCAAAAATTCTCTCTTAACAGATATCTTCAACTAAAATAAAAGATAAATCTTAAGAGAAAAGCAAAAACATTCTATTGTTTTGTCAACTTTAACGACTGAGTGCGCCGTCCCTTAATCTTTAACCCGAAAAAAGTCGCTTAGGTATATACATCCTTTCTCTGGTAGTTCGGGAAATATTTTTGTATTTATTATACCAACAACCAGAGCGAGACACTTAAAATCCAATAAAATACGAGACAATCTGAAAATAATTCGCTTCTAAGGACCTTTGTAGCTGAAATTCCCATCTGTACATTATTTAGAGAACAGGAATTATTTTTGTTTTTTCTTCCAAAAAAAAAAAAATAAATAAATAAATAAAATATACGGACTTGCGCGAATAAATGTGTAGATAGACTTAGCGTCTGTTTTTGAAAATATGAATGGGTTTGCATTTTGTCGCCAGACAAATTTTGGGGTTTTGTTAGACACATTAATAGTGGCGATGCGATGCTGTGGTATTGATGATGCCGGCCATTGGAAAAAACAAATCCAAACAAGTGAGGGAAATTTCAAAATTAATTGCCCTTTGAACTGAATGAAATCGTTGAATTTACCTTACCTGCTGGCTATCACTGTTGTAATTAATTAAGCTTAATGCAAATATTCCACGCGGAGTTCGATAAAATTCAGTTATGTTGTTGGTATATTTTGTATTTACGAATTCACGAGCTAATTCCTCAAAGCTGTATACATTCAAGGATTTACTTCACTACGTTTTTGCTTTTTCCTACCTCTGAATGCATTTTCAACTATTCATAAGCATTTTTACTTTATTATTTCAAAATTCAAAAAGGTATGAAATAACACCATTGTTGAGTAAATTTATATTTATTCGAATTAAGTCCGAATTCGCCAAATCCATTGTGCAGAAAATATAGTGAATCTGTCAAAAATGCTATGAAAATTTGCCATACACAACTATTTGGCTGAAAAAGTTTCGTAAGTAAAAATAGCTTGAATCCGAAATAGGATATAAGGCATCTTACGATACTGAAATTTTGATGTCAATCTGTTTTGGACCTTAAAAACAAGCGAATATAAAAATATTTATTCTAATCTTTGTACAAATTAAAATGCACGACTTGGGCCCACGAACATGGTCTATTTTGGAAAAAAAAAAAAAAACAAAAAAAAAAAATAACTAGTCCGTTTTTGAAATATCGAATTTAATAAAAACAAATTTTTGAAATTTCATTTAAGCTTTCTGGGAGTTTTTTCGATTAGAAAAATTCATTAATGGCGGTAACGCCGATAGTTTAGTTTTAATGACTTTTTTTTTATTAAACTGTATAACGAAAAAAAGTAATACAATATTTTTACAGTATTTTTTAAGCATAAAGTCGTATGGTTTGGCATTGAGCCGTCTACCAGATTGATTGTATTGTTAAACATAATTCAAAATAAGAAAAGTTACATTTAAACTATTATTTATTAAAGTAACTTTTTTTTTTTTAAACGCCGATAGTGAGATAGTCAAAAATCGACAAAGAGCTTCAGTAGTAACTGTGAGTACAATATTTATTACAATTTTAAGAATTCCACCAAGTGTTGTCAAAATTTAGGAGTCATTTTTCAGAAAAAAATTATTTAGAAGGCAGTGTTGTAGACTACATGATTTTCTACATTCAGAAATTCAGTTTCAACAATTCGCAATTGCCGACAAAATACTGTACACAATATAAACAATTCAGAAAACCATCACAATTTTTCTTACTAAAAATATTAGACCGAAATAATAAATGTTTTTCGTTGATTGGAATCAGCCTTATTGGAATGATTTAGTTCTTGACTAATTTCAACATTTTTGTTTACATTGTCCATATTTTTAACATAGTGGACGCGATTGCTTTCCTTTATAACGGGTGATTTTTTAAGAGCTTGAGCTAGATTGGTCCATGACATTTACTTTTTGAAGATAATTTCATTTAAATGTTGACCGCGGCTGCGTCTTAGGTGGTCCATTCGGAAAGTCCAATTTTGGGTAACTTTTTCGAGCATTTCGGCCGGAATAGCCCGAATTTCTTCGGAAATGTTGTCTTCCAAAGCTGGAATAGTTGCTGACTTATTTGTGTAGACTTTAGACTTGACGTAGCCCCACAAAAAATAGTCTAAAGGCGTCAAATCGCATGATCTTGGTGGCCAACTTACCGGTCCATTCCTTGAGATGAATTGTTCTCCGAAGTTTTCCCTCAAAATGGCCATAGAATCGCGAGCTGTGTGGCATGTAGCGCCATCTTGTTGAAACCACATGTCAACCAAGTTCAGTTCTTCCATTTTTGGCAACAAAAAGTTTGTTAGCATTGAACGATAGCGTAACGTTGCGTCCAACAGCATCTTTGAAAAAATACGGTTCAATGATTCCACCAGCGTACAAACCACACCAAACAGTGCATTTTTCGGGATGCATGGGCAGTTCTTGAACGGCTTCTGGTTGCTCTTTACTCCAAATGCGGCAATTTTGCTTATTTACGTAGCCATTCAACCAGAAATGAGCCTCATCGCTGAACAAAATTTGTCGATAAAAAAGCGGATTTTCTGCCAACTTTTCTAGGGCCCATTCACTGAAAATTCGACGTTGTGGCAGATCGTTCGGCTTCAGTTCTTGCACGAGCTGTATTTTATACGGTTTTACACCAAGATCTTTGCGTAAAATCTTCCATGTGGTCGAATAACACAAACCCAATTGCTGCGAACGGCGACGAATCGACATTTCACGGTCTTCAGCAACACTCTCAGAAACAGACGCAATATTCTCTTCTGTACGCACTGTACGCATTCGTGTGGTTGGTTTAATGTCCAATAAAGTAAACTGAGTGCGAAACTTGGTCACAATCGCATTAATTGTTTGCTCACTTGGTCGATTATGTAGACCATAAATCGGACGTAAAGCGCGAAACACATTTCGAACCGAACACTGATTTTGGTAATAAAATTCAATGATTTGCAAGCGTTGCTCGTTAGTAAGTCTATTCATGATGAAATGTCAAAGCATACTGAGCATCTTTCTCTTTGACACCATGTCTGAAATCCCGCGTGATCTGTCAAATACTAATGCATGAAAATCCTAACCTCAAAAAAATCACCCGTTACATACGTAGAAATTTAAAGTCAATACGTAGAGGAACAACACTTGAAGCAGGTACCGTTACTTTTAAATTAAAGAAAATTATTTTCTAAATATATTTTAGATAGTATTAAAACACTAAAGATGTTAATTTTCGAAAAAAAAATTGGGCTTGTGCTTTTCGAAAAATTGAGTTCTTAAAAACAAAATATATATAAAATATAAAATATATATATATATATATATATATATAAAATTTCATTTTTTTCAGACAATTTTGGTAGTCAATATTGCATAGACATAGACATCTTTTTCAGCGTTCTTGAAAAAAATACAAAATAAATAAAATAATAATGATTCTATGGGAAGTACCCGCAAAATGGAGTTTTATAGACAGAGACGTAGAACAGTTTTTGAGAAAAAAAAAAAAAATAATTTGTTAAATTTAAAAAAAAAAATATGATAGGTATCGTTATTTTTGGACTTAAAATAGAAAAAAAACCTGTAACGAAATAATCCAAAATCGACGGAGCAGTTAAGATGTACCCCAACATACACACAAGTTTGATCAAAATCGAGTAAGATTTTTTTACGAATGCATAGCTTGTCGTATGTAACATACATATTTTCCAAACATTATTCATTATACATTACAAATTATAAAATTTTATTTTATTTAACATTTTAATCTAAAATCTATTTTAATCTATAATTACTTCTTGAAAAAATCGAACTAAATCAGATCAGACATTTCATTACGGTCATACAAAATTTTATAAATGCTGTGCTCTATTTCCGTAATGGTGGGCCAATTTTGTTTTTAATTTCTGCAAGAATATATTTTGTGGGATCTTTGCCGGTCATGCCAAAGGTTTTGGCCTCTACCATCTTATAATAAATAAAATGCACGACTGGGTCGCACGAACTTGCTCTTATGTAAAAGACTAAAAACTGTTCATAAGCATAAAATTCATTTTTTAATAGACTAAAACAACTCCTTTCGTAGCAAATATTAGCTTATGCAAGAACAAAAATTATAAGCCTACTGGTTTCTTAAAAAAATAAGCTTTTATATAAAAAAATTTTAAAACGTTTATCAAAAAAAATGTTGGTACACCAATTTAAAGTTTTTATTATTTTTCAAATAAAAATTTAATTTACAAACAAACGTATTGAGATATCGAATTTTGAAAAGAAAAATAGATTTTTTTTCAAAACCCAAAAATTATTTTTTTTTAAGTTTTGAAATGCAATGTTTTTAAACCTTTTAGAAGCTTCCCTATAAAAAATTTCCTTAAAATCCGTTTTGTCGATAATGAGAAATTCTAAATTTGAAAAAATGGTTCTTTGGTAGGTACAGTCAGTAATATCATGATTTCAAATTTGTTTTTATTTGATTATAGATCGTAAAAATTAATAAAAAGAAAAAAAAATAAGTAAAATTCTCCGAACCGTTTTCGAGAAAAATGCAATTTTAGGTTGTACCGTGTTTGAGAAAATCAAAAACAAAAAAAATGATTCCAAGGGGGGTACCAAAAATAACAATTTTTTGGATTTTTTTTTCAACCATTACCTAGCTTTAGCAAAATGAATTTAAAATTTTATTTTTTAAATCTGTAGGACAGTTTTTGAGAAAAAAAATATAAGAAATTTTCGAAAAAAATTCGTATGGCAGGTACCGTTATTTTTGGTCTTAAAAAAAAAAAAAAAAAAAACGTGTGGGGGAAAAAAATCAAAACCTATATCTACCAAGTTTGAAGAGAATCGTTTAGGTTGTAGTCGAACCGACATACAGACAGACAGAATTGCGAGACCCACTTTTTTGGTCTTCGCTATCATCGTAATGTCAACTTTGATCAAAATCTCGAGTTCGATTTTTTACGAACGCATAGTACAAGAGTAGAAGAAGAATGATTTTATTTTTCAACGAAGTTATAAATATTACAATTTTTTTTTGTTAATCATTTTGCATGGCATTTGCTGCCTAGAGTATAACTTGTGACGAAAAAAAAAATCCTCATGTTAACCGTTCTGTCTTGTTAGAAAATCGAAGGTCTCGTCCTTCACCTTCACCTTCACCTCCAATTTAATTTATTTTTGAGTTTTTTTTTTAAATTAAGCTCTAAAGATACTCTTACTACAAATAAAATCCAAAGTAAGATTTTGCATCACAATTATCCTTATTTTGACATTAAATATGTTGTCTAAGGACTCCGTTACGAAGTTGTAAATGCATAAAAGTTATTCAAGGTCTACTATCAAAACCATCAGTTTTTCGCATATGATTTAAAAGGCTTCCCAATAAGATTTTTTTAAGACGACTATTTTAGAGTCTTACATTTAACATTTAACTAACTAAAGATCGAGTGTTTAAATGATTTAATTATTTTTCGGTTTTTCCCTGTTGACTCTAAAATGGGAAACTGTCGGAAAATAATGTATACCTAGTTCGTACATCATAAAATTTCCTCAAATATTATAAAATTTCGAAAATAAACAGTTTTCTGTGTCTGGCCTGCTCACTATCTGCTCGAGAACGAAATTGAATAAGTCAGATGATAGCGCATCTTCTTGCCAAAACCCTGTGCAGTGTTCGTGTTTGGAATAGTTCGACGAGCTTTTCCTTAGTTCCACATTGCATCGGGTATACGAGTATTTCAATTTAACACGACACAGCTGGTTTCATTTTCCTGGGATCCCCAGTACAACTATCGCCATATAGAAGATGATATGTGGCTCTGGAGTCCATAAAAAAATAGTCTCAAGAAGTCTCAATTTCAAATTCGTTGATCTTTCCCTCTTTAGACTACGGTCGATCTGGCGGACTGGTACTTGCCGACTTTCGTGTTCAACCCAGGACGTTGGACAGCCTTATTTCTCCATAGTTCTTGCAAGACCTGGGCTCGCCTTTTCGAAGATGGGACATATGGAGGTCATAGTTTAGTTATCAACCTTACATCCTTCCGCCCATAATTGGTTGTTGAATAAACTCTACCCAATTTCATTAGCCAGAAAAAACACTTTACTTGAAGATTTTGTAGACATTTTACCCGTGCTTTTTTTTATTATATGTATATCGGAAATTTTCATTCATTTGGAATGATTATCAAATTTTAGAATTTTAAAAGAGGAATTATGACTCAACTCCGTTGTCCTTAAATTCAATCCAAGTTGACTAAGTGGACGAATCAATCATAAACTCACTCTAACTTTTTATATGAACGAACATTATTATTGCATTGGACTTTATTGCAAGACAACTGAAAGAAAAATCATAGTAATGATGAAAAAATAAATAAATATCTCTTCATCTACTGTGTTTCATACTTTTTTTTATTGAAATATGCTTTCCCTTTTGGGAAAAACAATAAAATATTTCTTACGAAAGTTTAATTAAGCCAAACAAAAAGGTCTTTTTTAAATTGTTGAACTAGGTATACCTTTATTTAAAAAAAAAAATCCAGCTTCATTGCTTAATCCTTGTACTAGCTCTGAATAAATTTTTTCCTGTCTATATCCAAAGTCACCCATAGATTTCTTCGCTACTTATGTAGCTACTTTTTCCTCATAACGACGATACTATGATACGATATTATATTTTTTTTTCGCGCCACAAAAGCGCCCAATTATTAACATCATTCCCACATCTTGTAACTTATAAAGAGCGTGACTTATATTTTACATGTTTTTAGCTTTAGTCCTTCTCGTATATCCTACCAAATCCAACCAACCTTAAACCCTCTTGCAACATCATTAAGAGCACTTTTCTCGATGACTCTGAACGACGATGACGACGAAGACGAAGACGACGACGACGACGACGACGACGCCGGCGACAGGATCAGGCTATTACACTTTTACAATGTCCACCAGTCCGGAATCGGGACGAAAACTTTTACATCTGCTCTGTGTACTGTGTAGCTGTAATGATGATAATGTTAGCTGCTGCTGCTTTTGGCAAAAAGAAAATATAAGACACTCGAGCTCTCAACTTGACTATTTTGTTTTTTTTTTTAGCTTATAAGAGCTAAATGGAGTAAATATTACAAAACATTCTTTTGCCTCTCTTATGCTATGTACCACTCACTTACTGGCTTCTCCGTCGAAGGATTCGAGATTCGACTACTCTGACACGTTACCGACCCGCCCAAGGGGTATATAAATGACAGTTTTCATGTTAAGCTAAGTAGTGTTTTATGTTTTGCTCTCGTTATGTCTGATGGTAATGACGTGTCCTGTAAATGAGTCTGTGTCTATGTATATTATTTGTGTGTTTTTTGCACTTCTTTCTCTCTCTCTCTCTCTCTTACTCTAGTTTTGACCTTGTCAGATGATATTGTTGATTGCTGCTGCACGATAATGACACAGACATGATGTATTTTGTGTGTTGCTGACTTCCAGCTAACGGAGATTACCTGTCAATTAATTTGTGGACAAAATCAATGTGGGTAATGATATTTTCCAGGACACGTTGTAATTTTTGCTTTATCATATCGGACATGTTAATGTTTTCGAAATGTTTGGATGGCATGGATATCTTTCTCATTTCCTTTTTTTGTAAGCTTTGACCTTCTTTGTGAGCTCTTTGACTAATCTCTTCTGAGATTTTAAAATAACATCCCTGCAAAAAACCTGCTAAGCCTATGCCAGGCGACCTTCTCAAAAGATTTATTGGGACATTTACCTAGTGTTATCATCCTATGGACAGGACAAATTGGATATTAAAATTGTGTCCTGGTCTCTCCCTCCAGGACTCTCAACCAAAGAAATAGGGAGTTTAACTTGGAAAAACAAAAATATCCCCTAAGGAACCAACATTTCTTTGTAAATTTTATAGCCTCTGAAACGTACAAAAATGAGAAAAAGTACCTAACAAAAGAGAAAGATACCACTCTCACCCACGCACAGAAACTGTTTTTAATGATACCTATATATTTATCCTTTTAGACAAAATAACAAAGGAAAAGGAAACACACGTATAAATAATGAGAAGGGTTTAAGGAAAATGGAATTCACTGGCATACGATTTTATTTGGTTTTCCTTCTGTTTTTTTCTTTTTGTGAACATTCCTCGTTAACAGTTCATTACTTCCGTTTAATTTGCTTGTGTCCCCTTATTTAAGGATTAAAGAGGACAATTTTATTTGAGGGAAATTAAAACTACACGGGTTTCTTTAATGGGGCAGAGTTAAGTGCTCTGAAATATTCTGTACAATAAAATTCTTTAAACGAAAGAGAAACAAATTAAGACTTATTAAGGAAGTCATTTTTGGAACGTTTAGGCAAAAGCTAATGAAACCAGTCAAAAGCCGTTTTAAAGATAGTTATTGTGGATATAGCGATGAAGGTCGAAAATTCTTCTGAAGTTACTAACCGTGAAGTATCGATGATTTGAAAAATAATCGTTAAACATAAAATTACGAACTTGCAATTGTAAATGTTTGTTCTTGTTGATTTTCACAATTTTGGGGGATATAGTCTTACTCGCTATGGCACAGGATGAATTAGTAAAATAAATTGAATTCGAGATTCTGATCAAACTTGATATCAAGGTGGTAGAAGAAGAACTTGGGTCTTGGAATTCTGTTATATATCTGTTCGGCTCGTACTTAACGTGATTTTGGATATTCCCCTGACATAATTTCTAAGGTTTAACATTTAATTTGGCACCATGCTGCTTCTTTTTGTGGCAGTTATTTCGTGAAAAAATTGTTTCCTTAGCATATGTATTAGAATATCTTTGAAATTTGAAACTGATACACTGGTAATTTGATTCTTTGTGGTATTTGATTTTATCTTTACTTAAATGTTTGTTGGGAAACCTAAGGTGATATCTTCTATTTTAGATGAAAAGTTTGAAATATGAACTTAGGTATTTCCATTTACTGACTAACATATCTATTAGTTCCATAAATTGATTTGGATTTTCTTTAATTGATACTTCACCATGCTAAAAACAAATTATTCTAAAAATCAAGAAAATACAATCAAAATTGCCTGTCTGGTCGATGACTAACCACCAGTGAGAGACACCTTCTAATTGAACAGATATGAAAGGGCATCTGCAAGGTTAAGGACTTTCAATTAAGCTTAAATATCAGGTTACATTTGTTAACAAGCAATTAGCTGGTGTAAAAGAAATCTAAATTGAAGAGGGTGTTTGCGTGTGCTAAAGTTGATAAAATATTATTGTTATCCCTGACCCTACAGAAATTTCAATCATTTCATAGAGATGAATTCAAGAGGAGATGCCGCGCCGTTTTTTTGGTTTTATTCGAGTTTTACTAAAGAATTTAGTTTTTAAAAAATTGAGTGGTAAAAAATACCGATTTAGATAGGTGAAAAGACTTGACTTAAAAAAGCGATATCCTATTAAAAGTGAGGTTATTGACCAACCGAATTTTAGTGTATACTTACAACTTTTTTCCATCCCTTCCGGGTCTACCTGGGAAAATGAGTCACTGTTGGTAGACGAAGCGATTTATTTCTACACAGATGGATCTAAAACCGATGACGGGGTCGGTGGAGGCGTATTCTCCGAAAGATACATCTTTGCCTATCTTTTCGTCTTCCCAATCACTGTAGCGTGTTTCAGGCAGAGCTTCTAGCAATAAAAGAAGTCCTCTCTTGGCTAAAAGAAAACGTTATATCGACTACTGACATACGTATTTTCTCAGACAGTCAAGCTGCCATAAAGTCACTGGACGCTGTCTCCATTAACTCACTAATAGCCCAAAATTGTCGATCATCTTTGGTGGAGATGACAAAAGAGTATAACATTCACCTTATGTGGGTGCCGGGGCCTAGAGACATTCCAGGAAATTATAAAGCCGACGAATTTGCAAAAAACCGAACAATCTTACCTTTGTTGGATAGCAAATCTAACATCGGTATACCCCTAGCTACTTGTAAACTTATGCTAAAGCATGATACCATAAAGAAAGCTAACCAAAGATGGATCAGCACCCCAACTTGCCGGTCTACTAAACTAATTTGGCCATTGTTTGATGCTAAACGCTCAAAACAACTAATTTCTATTGGTAGATTGCATATTAGCTCCGTTATAGGTGTCCTTACTGGACACTGCCTAATAGGAAGACATGCTTTCCGTCTTGGAGTTCCTGCAAATAATTTTTGCAGAAGCTGCATGGATGAAGAAGAAGAGGAGTCAGTTCCTCACCTTCTATGTTCTTGTCCTGCCCTAGCACAAAGACGTAGACTCCACTTGGGAGACTACTACTATAACGATCCTAGTGATCTAAATAATTCCGACATTAAAATGGTTTAACGAGTAACGGTAATTTTTGAAATCCTGTGGTATCACAACGGGCCAAATATTGGTCTAACTGTGTTGACCTTTTCCGGTCGTCAGCCACCTTAACCTAACTTACCTACAACTTTTTTGTACGTAAATTACTAGCCTTAGAAGGTGTCTTTTTTTTTTAATATTCTTTCATTCAAAGTCATGAAATTATGTCTTGAAATTGTGTAGTAATCCTTTGCATAATGACTAGTGCATCAGACTATCACAATGGAGTTCTGAATTCTTTTCCTAGCCACTGTCACTTAAATAACTTTTTTTTTCAAGGCTACTACCTCTGGCGAAGAAGTGACAAATTCTCCAAGAGAAAATCTTGTCATGACCAGGGCTTGTTATCATAGCAGTACAGACCGGCGGCATATTGTAGAGCTCGTTGACTTTTGATGATAACACGCATATAAAAATAGTTGAGTGTTTCTATACAATTATATTTATCTTCTATATATTTGAAAAAAATTGGAACTCGAGCTTTTGATCACACTTGGCATCACGATGATAAAGGTGGGTCCCATAATTCCATCTGCCTGTCTGTATGTATGTACCTCGACTTACAACCTAAGCCGCTGAAGCGATTTTCTTCAAATTCGGTATTTTTGCTAAAAACCTCTCCAACGAATTTTAAAATTCAATTTTTTTTCCAGAAATGAGAAAATATTTTTTTGTTCTTTTCTTCACGAATATATTTTCTTTATTTTTGTATCTTTTTTGATCGTGATTAATTTATTCAAATCCAACCTTTTATCTTAACTAAGATCAAGTTTGAAGGGTCAATTTATATTTGGGATGCTACAAAAATTAATCTTTTTTGAAATAATATTGTTAGTTCTCTTTCTCATTCCATGACACCAACTCAGTTTGTTTGTTCTAACAAAGCCTCTCTTTGTTATCTCAAGTATTTGCAAAAAACATCAACAATTAAACTTTGCATAACTAAGTCCATGCTAAAAAGCATTTGGATTAGGAAAATCTTCTTTTGCACAACAAACCAGTCTGGAAGGCACATTTAAGAAGGGATCTGATTATAATATTCCACTTAGGCCTTTAGCTAATAACCTCAGTCTGACTTTTTTTGCACAGCAAACAAGAAAATATAAACAATTCAGACAAAAGACCTTCAACTCCAATAAGTACTAATACAAAAAACATCCCAAATTTGTCCTATTCATACTCCTGGATAATGTATCCATCATCCATATTACATAAATCTATAAATCAGCCACTAAATAAATTTCCACAATTTATATTCTTTTTTGTTCAAAATATTTGTTTATGTTCCTTGGGAAGGACACTCACTTAACCAATACACCTACAATACCAATAGGATCTACCTTCTTTTGCCTGCCAAGCAAACAAAACAAAATAAAATATTCTATGCCCTCGGAGAAACAAAGCCCATTGGTTCCTTATATTTTTCCATAGATAAAATCCTCTTATGCCTTATGGCAGATTTACGTTTATCCGCAGTGTTTTTCCTCTCGTAAGACGAAAATACAAATACTGAGGCTGCGAAGAGGACACCCGCAGACCGGAAACCAACACACTTGTCCATTCACATGGAATAGTGTTTGTCATCCATATTGGAAAAGCGGTGACATTTTGAAGGAAATGAAATAGTCGGAGGTTGCACTATCTGGCTATGTGCACTTTATGTGAAACCCGAGACATAGACCAGCGCAACAGCAATTGAACTTAAGCTGTGAAGTCATAAATTTTCGTTTGGCCACGTAATTGGCGTATTAAATTGAAAACTTTATATATTTTTCCGACGCGAAGATTTGTGACATGTGAGTGCTTTATAATCAGATCTAAAGAGTTGTGTCGCCGTGAGTCGGCGGCGGGAATGCAACCAATTCCAATCAACGTCCAATTTTGGTCCAAAGTGTCACATACCTGATTTAAAAAAAAAAAAAAAAACAAATGCTTCTGTTTGATTTCTCTCCATTTTATGATGGGATTCCATCTCCTCCTCCCTCTGAATCCCACATATTTGTGCCGAAGTGGATTGTCACTTAAATGGCTCTATCATTTCGATTCACTTGTGTGATAATCGATAACGATTTAAGGTTGAAAAGGGTTGAGGTTGAAGAGAGCTCGAAGCAGCACTTCTTTGGTAGATAGAGGAAATGAAATTGAAAATAAATTGGTTTTCCTCATCCTTTTTTTTTGCGCTTTGGTCAACAAACAAAAAAATGGTTTGAAATATCTTTGAGGGAATAAGTCTATCCTATGACCATTATCATTAGATTTTTTCTAGTTTCTAAAGTCAGAGGATAAGAGGTGAGAAAATATGTAGCACATATTTTTAAAATATTTTTTTATTCCCGTGAAAACTCTTTAACGTATAAGTGATTTCAAAACACACATTTAATTATCTGTCAAACTCTATTAATAGTATAAAGACATTTTTGTCACAAGTATGACACATTTGACAATGATTAAACTGAAGTTAAGTGACTTCAAGACAAATCGAGAAGAGCAAAGCATTCCACATTCGAACAGTACGGCTGAAGAAAAAAGCTCTATATTTCACGGTACGTTCGAAATTAGACTCGAGAGCAATAAATTCATAGCTAGACGAGTATTACGGTGGGATTGCTTAAGAGGTGAAACGCAACGAGCTAATTTTTAAGATAATTTCTGATACAAAAATTATTAAAACAATGAGAGAAATAAGACTTTTTGACAGTGTCCAAAAAATAAAGTCTGTTATGGATGTGTTTTAGTTTAAGTTAAAAGTTAAAGGTGGTGTCGTTTGCGATAAAGAGGATTAAAAGGAGAAAAGAAGATTTGTGAAGAAAAGAAAAAGTATCGGAGACAAAACGGAGCCTTGGGGGACACTAGCATTTATTTTTGTAATATCAGACTTTAAACCGTCGATAGTAACTCGAATTGAATTGTCAGAAAAGTAAATTCTAATAAACGAAAGAGAGAGAGAGAAGCTGAGTTCGTAATTGCAATGTTTGTTGCCCCCGCCCTGCCTAAAACATGCTTCGAATACATTTATGAACACAATTACAACAGCATGTGTTCAGTCATCATACTTTGTTAAAAATGAGTTCATAATTTCTAAAATAGCAAACATAGAAAAAGTCAGTTATGTATGTACATGTGTACAATAAATATTAATTATTTTTCAGGAACTTTTATTTGGTTTTCTAATGTTATTTTAAAAATGACTGGTAAAAACATAATTTTAAAGCTCATTGTCTTAAGTCTTTCGGAAGGAACCAATTTGGAAAACATGGGACAAAAATTGGTAAAAAATAGAAAATTAAAAAACCAAAGACGAAGGAAATTATTTTTGAATAAGAGAACCTGCAGAATTATGTTTGGGCATATTCCAAAAATACGAATTTCCTCAAAACGATCAAAAACCTCAGCCAATAGCGCTGGAGGAAGTTCAACATTGTGTCGAGATCCATTAACTTCATCGAACTGATGGAAGTAATCTCATGAGGAAGCCTCTCTACCGCTTAGTTTATTTCTTTTTTTTAATCCTATGATAGGAAGCTTTCAAATTTTGGAACTTCCTTATAACGGGTGATTTTTTAAGAGCTTGAGAACTTTTTTAAAAAAAAAAAAACGCATAAAATTTGCAAAATCTCATCGATTCTTTATTTGAAACGTTAGATTGGTCCATGACATTTACTTTTTGAAGATAATTTCATTTAAATGTTGACCGTGGCTGCGTCTTAGGTGGTCCATTCGGAAAGTCCAATTTTGGGTAACTTTTTCGAGCATTTCGGCCGGAATAGCCCGAATTTCTTCGGAAATGTTGTCTTCCAAAGCTGGAATAGTTGCTGGCTTATTTGTGTAGACTTTAGACTTGACGTAGCCCCACAAAAAATAGTCTAAAGGCGTCAAATCGCATGATCTTGGTGGCCAACTTACCGGTCCATTCCTTGAGATGAATTGTTCTCTGAAGTTTTCCCTCAAAATGGCCATAGAATCGCGAGCTGTGTGGCATGTAGCGCCATCTTGTTGAAACCACATGTCAACCAAGTTCAGTTCTTCCATTTTTGGCAACAAAAAGTTTGTTAGCATTGAACGATAGCGATCGCCATTCACCGTAACGTTGCGTCCAACAGCATCTTTGAAAAAATACGGTCCAATGATTCCACCAGCGTACAAACCACACCAAACAGTGCATTTTTCGGGATGCATGGGCAGTTCTTGAACGGCTTCTGGTTGCTCTTCACTCCAAATGCGGCAATTTTGCTTATTTACGTAGCCATTCAACCAGAAATGAGCCTCATCGCTGAACAAAATTTGTCGATAAAAAAGCGGATTTTCTGCCAACTTTTCTAGGGCCCATTCACTGAAAATTCGACGTTGTGGCAGATCGTTCGGCTTCAGTTCTTGCACGAGCTGTATTTTATACGGTTTTACACCAAGATCTTTGCGTAAAATCTTCCATGTGGTCGAATAACACAAACCCAATTGCTGCGAACGGCGACGAATCGACATTTCACGGTCTTCAGCAACACTCTCAGAAACAGACGCAATATTCTCTTCTGTACGCACTGTACGCATTCATGTGGTTGGTTTAATGTCCAATAAAGTAAACTGAGTGCGAAACTTGGTCA
Source organism: Philhelius festivus (assembly GCA_963931855.1). NCBI lineage: Eukaryota > Metazoa > Arthropoda > Insecta > Diptera > Syrphidae > Philhelius > Philhelius festivus. Next base: position 3,871,833 of record OZ007555.1, on the reverse strand, counting down.
CAATCGCATTAATTGTTTGCTCACTTGGTCGATTATGTAGACCATAAATCGGACGTAAAGCGCGAAACACATTTCGAACCGAACACTGATTTTGGTAATAAAATTCAATGATTTGCAAGCGTTGCTCGTTAGTAAGTCTATTCATGATGAAATGTCAAAGCATACTGAGCATCTTTCTCTTTGACACCATGTCTGAAATCCCGCGTGGTCTGTCAAATACTAATGCATGAAAATCCTAACCTCAAAAAAATCACCCGTTAATAAATATCCTCCCTATCATACGGAAACGTGGGCAAAATAGTTTTAATTTTTTGGAAATTGGAAAATTGGAATGTTTTTCGTCCTGCGCCTAGCCTAAAATTCAGATTCCATTCCCAAACTTATGGAAGGAATAGTTCGATATCAGCATCGGACCAGATTTTGGCCTCGTATTCAATCCAGCGGATGGATAGTTATTAATTTCTTATCAAAGATGTAAAAATCAATATTTGTGCGATTATAAATTAATTTAAAAAAAAAAAAATACTCACATTTGATCCTCTGCCATTTTCCTGCAAATTCAGCAACATAAAAAAGGACACATGCCAAATTGACCGCATTTTGACTGTAAGTTTACTTTTATGAACACAATGTGTTGCCATGCTCATGCAGAGATGATGCTGGTTGTTTAGACTGATAGTAAATTTTACATGTATTTGTGACATTTGCAATGATTTTGGAAATTCATCTAAGGGATGTGATCGATAAAAATACCAACGCAAACAGTTTTTTTTTAAATGAGGAATAACATCACACGCACTTTTCAACCATAGCTCGAAAAAAGGAAGTTATGTATCTGCACTCTTTATAATGTTTAAGAACCAATACTTATATTAATTTATTATCAAATCATTTTTGTATTCATATAGGTTCCAATTTTTCTGAGAGATTGACTTCTTTTTTGAACGTATAAACATAGCGAAATTCTTTCTGTAACCCTTTTGCGGCCGTTGAAGAAATAAAATCCCTCATAACAGAACAGTTTTTCTGAAAAATCATTTTCTAGGCTTGGGTTTTTTCCAAACGTACATATGTGCCTTAATTCACTAATAGTTTCACTTTGTTTCCGTCTAATCGACAGAAACTCATGAAGCCAATTGCAGCATTAAAATTCAATACGATAACTCCTAAATTCAATTTTTACTTTCATCGATATAGATGGTAAGAATTCCCACTGTCGAATACCCTATCCATATCCAGTTGTATCCTATGTCTTTTATACATGAGGATAGAGCTCCGGGTCCTTTATCAATATTATGTATCACTCACATACACCCTGTGGGTTGCAGATATTGCAAACATTTTACCTTTTACTAATTTATTTTCTTTGACAATCGTGTGTGTGCTGTCGTTATCCTTGTCATTGGCAAATATTGCAATTGTCATCTAGAAGCTGGAACTTGTGTTGTATGGCTTCATTTTTCATTCCAGGAATATGTTCGTTTCATCATCTTCCTTGGGTGCCTGATGTCGTTTGTGTCTTCTCGACAACTGTATAATTTTTTCTATTTTCTTTTTATTTCCTGCCTTCCTATTTTGTCAAAGGTAGCTATAATGTTGAATGACAATGACGTTTATTCGGAGAAGAAAGTCAGAAAAAGAAATATTTTAAAGCTGAGCTGTTGCACTGGGATATCCTCTTTTTAGCACAGTGGAGGGATTTGTGTCCCCAGCTTTCAGAAAAACCAACATAGGAAGTTGTTTTGTTTCCACTCTAGTTCCGTTTTGTATGCTCAAAGTCCCTTTTTGAGGAAGAGCAAAGGAAGCCGCTGTTGCATCAGCTGTCCTGTCCATATATATGCATAGTTTCATACTATTTTCTATTTGAAGGAAACAGCTTCATCACAGTTGTTTTTGTATAATGTGACAGGACAAAAATATAAATATAAAAATACTACAAAAACGGATATGGAAACGTTACGTGTGTGCCTATATATGTAGATATACACAGAGAACACATATTTTTCTGGCGCTGAACGCACAGATTGCATGCAAACTGCAACTCGTTCCTACACCCTTCCTCATAAATGGGACTTTTTTTACGTCTGATGGTAACATATCTACTCAGGGGGTGCAAAAAATGGCAATAGCTGAGATGTGCCAATTTCCAATTTCAGAGTAATAACATTTTTTGATATTTTGTATTCTTTTTTTTTTTTTGGTGATGACAGGTTTCCTGTCCCTGTCCTAGTTACACACGAGACTGTGAAATGGAGACGGACGCAAAAAATTGAATTTGTGAGGAATGAAATTCACAACAATTGACATGCATCTGATGATGGGCCAAATTGTTTGTGTTCTGTGTAGAGCTATTCTGAACATGGTTTCATAAAGGATTATTAGTAAAGTAAATGGAGATATTATTGAGGGAATTTGATTGAAAGAAATTTGGGAAAAATATTCATTTCATCTGGTTTTAATAAAAATTGATCAATTGTCTAAAATAGTAACACAAAGTGCGAAAAGAATGATGTTACATTTTATAACGATTGTTAACGGAATTCTTTTTTCACATTAAATTATTTAAAGCGCTATTTACTTGGAGTTAGATTAAACAAACATATCATATTAAAAAGAAAAATAATAATGCTTACAGAATAATAAATAAAAAATAATAATCAACAGGAAGTCCTTGCGAAACTCTTTAGAAGCTATTTTGTATTTGTTTTATTGATATAAATTTAGTTAAAATTTTGCATCAATTCAAATAACAAAAAAAAAAAACTTTTGTTAATTTAGCGAAGCTTCGATGAGGCTTCCGAAATGTTACTTTATGCAAGAAAAACTATTGATATAAAATTTTAATTGATTTTAAAAAGTTGAAACATTTTCATAGCTTTGTATAAAAGGTTTTTTTTGGGTGTTATTTACATACACATCTATCAGAATGCAAAAATAAAAACAAAACAATCAAGAGAAATCTTTTCGAAGCTCTATCGAATCAATTTCTATCGATAAAACTTCGTTAATCATATCTAAATTTGTGTGTGCTTGTTCTGGCCAGAATTCAGTTTATTTATAGCTAATAAATTCTGCAACAAAAATACCCATTGAAATTACTCCGAAGATATACATATAGTCTTGAACCGCACCTCCCTTTTGCTCCTTGGGTATCCATTTCAACTCACTCATAGACTTGAAAAGCTTCTAGGACCACAAATGCCTAATGGCATTCTCCAATTATATCAAAGGTTTTGAACTTAAAGAAAACTTTATTGTTTTTGCCACCAAGCGTGGTTAATCTAATTTTAAGAATCCTTCAGTTAATGTGGTCCTTTTGAATGAAGAAATACTATTTTCTGTTACAGAATTTGACTCAGAGAAAAGTGGGTTGCCATATATGTACATATGTCCCAAATTTGCATGTTCAGTGGACAGTGAACAGTCAAAATTGGATATTAATAAACTTCCCCTTATACAACAGTTAAGTCTTAAATTGAAATTTTGATTAAAGAACATAGTTCCTTTAATTTTGAATTAACATTAAATTCCACCTTTTATCTTCTAATAAGTTCTTCCTGCCATTCAAATTACATGACAAAATGCCTAATTGGTACCATTTTGTTAGACAAAAAATTAGCATACTCTGTGACAGGACACTCTGCTACTTGAACTTCATTGATAATGACTAGTCGTGGCTACCTACTCCAGCAAATTCAAAAGCAAACTGCTTTCATATCGACATTGAACATCTTTTGTCTCCCATGATATTTCCATCTCACAATATACCTCAACGGCTTTGTGTTATTTTCTTTACTCCAAGCGAGGGGGAAGAGAAAAATCAACTACGACAGTCCTTTGATGACCTAATTTTCAATTCTCTCTCGCAATGTTTACTGGCCACGGGCATTGTTATCGAGAGAACAAAAGGAAAGCCATTTTTTTGTCCGTTCTGTTTCAAAGGGAAACCAAAGTCAACTATATCCTGGTACATGGGACTTTGGGGAATATCAATGAGTTTCTTCTGCTATAAATATACAACCGAACATTCGGTGACATTTAGAAGGACGAAAAATTATTATTATAGCAAAGCTAATTTGCTTGACAAGAAGTACGCATTTACTTGACACTAATTGGACTTCAATCTTGAAACATTAAATTTATATGGGCCAGGAAAAATATGTACATAAATGTGTGTCCTTGTGTAATATTATGTCCTTTTTGGGAAACACTTTCAATTTAATACTAATTTATTGCCACTTAATATAAAATATTTTATTTCATTTCATTTTTTTCTAGACCGTTGAAGATCTCGAAAATCGATGCATGGAAGCAGGCGTCGAAATCGTCACTAGACAATCATTTCTATCCGATCCAACAGACGCCGTTCGAAATTTAAGGCGTCAGGACGCTAGAATAATCGTAGGCCTTTTTTATGTAGTTGCAGCTCGCCGTGTCCTATGCGAGATGTTCAAACAGCACCTCTATGGCAAGGCGCACGTTTGGTTTTTTATTGGTGAGTTAATTTTTCAAACTAATATTTTATCTTAGAATTTTCGTTTAAAAATGAAAAGGTTTTATTCCGGTCTGATATAACAGGTGACTGCTTTAAATGAAATTTATTTTTTTTATCGTACACTCATTATTTTCTTAATGTATATAAAATTCTCCAATCAAGACGAAGAACATTAGAGAACTACCTAGTAATCGACAGCATCTAAATGATGAGCACAATGTCGTACCTGGACTAAACGTCTACATGTTGGGCGCCATTTTTATATTTTTTCCTCATTTCAGTGATCACAATTATGGTTTTGTCAAAATTCTACGTTTTTGAAAAAAAAATAATGTTCATTTACTAATTGGGTTTCCTTAAAAACGGTACTCGTTTTAAAATGGTCTATTTTTCAAAACGGTTTATTTTTTAAGTAGAGTTGAATTTTAATGGATGGGTTTTTGGAGTGTTTCTTGTTGATAATTTTTACGCTTTAACACTCCCACTTTGGGCGCCATTTTATTTATTACTCTTCAGTAAAACAAATTCACCGTAATTTAATTTTTTTTTGGGAATTCCCTTCACTTTACACTTGAGCTCACCTTCAGACGTACTTTTAAGTACCAAGGATTCTTTATTTAGCTGCACTACACGAATGCACAGTGCTTTTCCCAGATCTCATTTTTGCCTCGTATGCAATATTTCCAGCTACATAGAAGAACTTTCAAACAGAATTTCTCGAAATTTCTATTACCAGGGCTATGAAAGGACTTTCTTTTTCTTATTAATAAATGTAAAAAGTCTTAGTAAAATAAACAGTTTATGAGATATTTTAGCTCAAAACTGTTAGCTATTAACCTCAGAACCATAATCATGGTTCATGCAAAGAGAATTTTTCTTTAGAAAGAAAAAAAAAATTATATAGTTCTAGAGAAGACATCAAAGTTTACATACTCTTCTGTACCAAATTTTCTGAATGTGATATTCTAATGGGCAGAAATATAGTCCCTTAATCAGACCCCCAAAATGAAAACAACAAGCTTTTCTACCACATTATGTTAAACTTAAATTTTTCTACTATTGTTCCGGCAGTTCAAAAATTAACATATTACAAAATGGCGCCCAGTGCGAGACTCTGAGTACCAAAGCAAGGCCTTTTAGAGATGACACATGTCTCCGGATATGGTTGCAAGTGGAGCCTAACAATGTTTTGAAAATGTCTAAAGACATGCATTATATGTATATCTACTTAGTTATATTGGTACCAAGTTGTACCAAGTTGAAGTATCTAAACCACAACGCCCTCTGCTTTGTGTACGAAAATAATCAAAACCTATTAATCTTCTATCAAAAACTTATTGGATTTTCTTTAAGAAAAAAAAAAAAACAACAAACTTTCACTTTCAATCTCAATTAAAAACTTAAATTTGTTTCACACCACACAATAAACCCAATTCCGATCCCTCGTTATACATTGCTCCTCTCAAAGAATATAAAATACAAACAGTGGTTGGAGATATCAAGTTTCCTTGTTCAAGAATCATCGTCCTGTGAGAGAACAATTCAGAAACCTTGACTTCCGCTCATAAACTATCGAATTTTTCCTCACTTCCCTGTCTCCGCCAATGGCTTATAACCAACAAACAAACCACAAACTATTACGCCCTCCGTGTACAAAATTCAGGTTCAAAACCACCACAATCACCTTTTGTTCAGGGATATACATACATACATATATTTAATATCTGTGAAGTGAAGTTGAGTTTAACTTTTCCCTACACCCTCCGTCGATAGCAGCCATCATCACCTATGCAAGACCTTGTGTCCTTGTAAGGAAAGGATAACAAGGAACAAGACATGGTTACGTTTTCGAAAGGTTATACCGTTTTATCGATAAAATGGCGGTAATGATTTACACACCGGGCCCGGTTGAGGTTACATAAATTAACCTCTAACAACAGAACTGTTAATCCTGGATAAAACGACATACATACATACAAAGGGAAATAGAGAATCGCGGGAAATACCGGACGGAGCCCCAGGCTCTCACGCTAGCTCACGTGTGGAGGATATTTATTTGTGCCATTGAATACGAGAATGGTGAAGGTGAATTGGATTGGATGTGCACGTTTTTGTCGTGAAGTCACAGAACTTAGTTTTCTATATCACACCGCCGGATATATGAAGGTACATAAGGACCTCACCCTCATTTAACATTCCATGGCATAAAATAATAGTGGAATGAGATGAGAAAGAGGATGGTTGTGTTAAGTTCAAAGAAGTACTATTTCGTTAATTTATGCTTTTTTATATTGAAAACGTGCAAAACGTGACTCAAAGTAAGAGAAGAGTCTTCTTGCTGGGTGCAACAAGAGAAAAAAAAAATTACCGCTCACCATTAAATTAAATCGAAGCTGAATGGTGAAACTATAGAACACGGCGAGAAGGTGTGGATGCTTAACTTTGAAAAAAGAATGAAAAATGGAAGAAGTACATATTCTCTGGTAAAAAGGACTTAGCCTGGAGAAAACGAGTTTAATAGTGAAAACTAAAAACATTATCATAGTGTCAATGGATACGAATGAGATAGTTTAGGTTTAAATTGTATAAATTAAAAAAAATGCGGATTAAGAATCTGTGCTAAGGAGGATTGGACTATAAGATACATTTGATTTGAGAAGATTATGGGTCTTTATCACATCCTTTGAGAATGAAAATTGAATTGATTTGAAGGTGATTCAAGAGACATTTTTAGGATTGAGAAGATTGTTTCCCAAAATCTCCAAAAAAAATTTTTATCTTGATAGAATTTTTAGTTTGAAATAAATTTGTTCACTAAAATTAATCAATAAACATTAAAAATGCAAATCAAAATGGCGCCGAACATGAAATTCCGAGAACTGGAAAAACCATGTGAAAGAAATTAATGTGAAACCCAAAATTTGAAAAATTATAGAAGGGAAAAGTGAAAACTTCTGAAAAGTCTAATTCAATGCTCAAAAAATTAACAGCGATCAGAAAAAGGCACCAAAAAGAAAAAGAACTAAATAGTTGCACTACAACTGATGAGGTGTATATTTGAATTGTTTCCCAATAGCATGAAGTCTCATAGAAAATCGCGGAACGTAAAACTCATACTTATAAGTGTCAATATCGACTAAGATAAAGATGAATGTTCAAACTCCTTCCCAACAGTCCTAAATGGCAAATGTGCAGATATAAAACGGCGCCCAACGTGAAACTTGGCGAATCAAAAGAACCTGTTATAAAACAGGTCTTACCAATCCAAGTGAAATAGTTGGTATACCAAAAATAAAATAAATTATGTAAGACGACTTTATATTTACAGGAGTCAAAAATTTTTTGAAAGAAAATTTCAGTGCTCAGAAAGTAAAATTGACCGTACTGATACTCTACCTGCTACCGATGAGTTCAGATATAGGTGGATATTAAAACTCCTTGCTTTAATCCAGATAAGACACTTCTAAAATGGCGCCCAACTTGAAACTCAGAGAATTTAACGAACCAGTTATAAAACAGGGGTTAGCACTCCTTGTAAAATAAATGGTAAACCAAGAATCGAAGGAAGTATGAAGATAATATTGTACTTAAACAGGAGTGAAAACTTCTAAAAAGAATTGTATAAACTTCACAACAATATATTAAAAGCTACCACAGTAAGTAGTTGAAGAATCCCCAGAATCAGTTCATTACTTGCAAGTTTCACTGCACCTGACCAAGAGATAGGTGGAAAGCTAAACTGTCAGCTAAAAAGTTGAAAACAACGTCAGTAAGTTATTAGCTGGCGCCCAATGTGAAACTCAAGAAACGCAAAAGAACTTGTAATACATAGACTAATTTCCTTATGGTGCACAGAAGCAAAAAAAGTATGGGTAACGAAGTATTAACGAAAATATTTATTTTATACTGTTAAGTAATAATGTTATATGTAATAGTTTTTTATTGATTTTACTAGTTTATTGATTGATTGAATTTTATCACAATATGAGAGAAAGTCATTCGAAATTCTTGTTTTGAGGCAAAATCTTAATCTACTTTAAGACACGGATAAAATCAGCTTCTTTATAAAAGATAAGATATACGAATCAGTATAACGCGAGAGGCGCATATAATTCCATTATGAATTTCTGTTGAGATTTTGTTTATGAAATCTTAAATTCTGCTCAAAACACTCAAGTGAGCTGAAGAAATTCATGCATATATGTATTAGGGTGGTCCATATTCCTAAGAAACTATTTTTTTTCTTTAATTTCGCGGGGCACCACGAAATTTGATCATATACCATAGGAAAGTATTTCAGTATTTTTTTGGAATTTTTTAAATGACATTTAGAGCTCACTACCAAGGTTTGAATTTTAAATAAAAACTCAAAATCTGTATTTGTTAGATTCTTTTATTTTTATAGCTAGGACATACAAAATATTAAAAAAATTATTGTTGTTATAAATTAAGATATTATGTAGATACATATTTGAATCATTTATTTTTAAGATACAAAGGTTGACTTGTTAGTATTAGGGTACTTTTTTCTATACTCTTTTACCAACAAAAGCAGCTACATAATCAGTGTCTTCGTTCCAAGTTTCCACGTCTTTTTTTCAAAAAATTTGATAAATACCTAGGATCTGGAAGAATCTTAAGGAATTACTACTCACGAAGTTTTTTATATTTTTTATTCTTTTTAAGCAATCTTCTGTGCCTTCAATTTTCAGAGCTTCTACCATTTTGTTCTTCTTTTGAACTGAAAGTTCGTCATCGAAAAAGGCAAACGAAAATAGCTCTTCCGACAAATACCACAAATGATTTAGAATCTTTTTGAGCGCAACAGTAGCTATATTTTTGTTAAAGCTTTCAAGGCCTTAAGGTCTTTCAATAATTGTAAGTCGTTTCTTGGTGCTGACCATCCGGCAGAGGCTTGAAACCGAAATTTAACATAAATCATCACCTTAAAAATACATATTTCTTTCACAGCCTTTCCGTCATTCTTTGTGAGCTTAAACTGATGCTTAAATAAATAGATTTTCAAAAAGTACAAGGCCCTTGCCATCCATCTTGCTCGATGAAGCAGGTCTCCTAAATAAAACGCCTTTTTCAGGAGCACCTCCTAAGAAAATGACAGTGAGATTCAACAGTTCTCTGTAGTCATCTCGAGGTTGATGTACTTGTAGTTGCTTTTTGGCAAAAGAAATCCTGTCTGCGGCCACTTCTGCAAAAATATTTGCCTCAGCATCATCTGTTATTGTTTTGATGTCGCTTTGGTCAATAGTGTTCCAATTGTTCTTAAATCTTTTAAGTAATTGTATACCAGGACCACTAATAGGGCAAACTATTGATCCACTACAGCTGACAACATAATTTCCATTGTGTGGTGACGACAAGCAAACCAAAGCATTTTTTTTAACCATTTTTCGTTCCAAAAGATGGCATACTCTTTACTGAGTCCGCTACTTGTAGACGCCATTGCAAGTTAAAACACATGATTTTTACAAATAAAACGCGTGCGCTCTCGTTAATGACTCATTAGAACTAAAGTGCGGGGCGGGATAAGGGTGTTTGTTCACACAATCAAAAAGATAAGGCGTAAGACTACGCATGCGCACAAACCACAAATAGTAATATTTAGAGGTGTATAATCAAATGAGAAAGTGCCCCGGGGATAATTCAAAAGTCGAAAACTAAGGACCACCCTAATATGTATATTATTGGAGTTTTACTTAATCCTTTGGTGATTGCAACCCAGACACACATTTTTGTGCATCTTAGCATTTGTGGAAATCGAAAAATCAAAAAAATATTTTATGGCGCCCAATGTGGAACACATTAGAATAGAATAGGAATCTAAAGCCCGTGAATTTCAAACTGAAACTTTTGTAAATTTAGAAATATTATAAAATATTGATAAATTGTGAATAAGTCGTAAATTTTTATTTCTTCACTGTTAAGTGTTTCTTTCGACAACAACTCACTCCAATCAAAGTCAATGTTAATACTTACTTTTCAGTTGATTTTTTTTAACAAACCACTTTCTATCTCCTAAGGTATTTTGATTAAAGTTCATCTCATAAATCTGATAACCTAGACAAATTTTGGAGACGAAATAATATTGCTTTCTTTTTCAATGCCACTCTTGATATTTTACCTTTGAGTAAAACCCTTTCCTCCATGCAAAAATAATATATCACATGAAGAAGGTAGACGTTTCTTGATGGTTTCATTTAATTTGATTGTTATTTCCAGCCGAATAATGTTTATTATAAATCAACCCTTAGTCAAGGTAGGGATTGTATCTGTGTATCTTTAGGGAATTTAAGCAATAACATCGACCTCTGTGAAAGTTATATTTTAGCACAAAAACCAAAACAAAAAAATATCACGTTTGTTTTGATGTGCTGTGAACTAGGTTAATTGAATTTTATTTTTCACTTTATATTGCCAGCTTGCGTAGGTGGATTTTGATTTTTTTTTCTTATTTGAAAGATTTGTATTTCTTTGAAGCTTCATTTGAATGTTTACATAACATTCATGGATTCTATAAATAATGTAAAGTCTGAAAGTGAACTCACTGACTGTAGTATGTAAAACAGTACTTCTTTTTTGTTCTTCGCCAAATTCTACATTACCATGTCTTCTTTTTTTTCAAAGAAAATGTTTGCACCCTAAATACGTCTTAAAATTCCCTTAAACAAAGGGAAATATACATTTTACATGCATATATTTTTTTCAATCATTTCCACTCTTAATCTCCAATTCCTTTGGGTTGTAAAAACTTTTACTGAAAATTTAACATACATAGAATCACATTGCTTTTTGGCAACCGAAAACAAAAAATCTCATACATACTCTTGGATGTCCTTCCCAGTCCCCTCTCGCAATACTTTCTTGTACATAGTATATCGTATCAAACGATTTCCTGTTGTCTTCACACAGATATTGCATGTTTACGAACGAACCTTTCACCAAATATTTGTATCTTGATAAATAAAAGGAAAAAAAAAATGGAATAACAAGTAAAATAGGATGTGATGCCAGTTCAGAAGTGGAATATTATATGAAAAAGTGATGTAAACAGGATATCCTATCCTGCCAAGCGTAAGCTTGCTGTCTTGTTTTCGTTTTTTTTTTATCTTTATTTATATGGGGAAACATAAATGTTGGTGGATATAAATATTTCATTATTAATATCAGCAGGAATTTTTCATATAATTTTCCCACACACTGTGACTCTGTGTCGTTAAAGAAAATTCAAAAATCTTAAATTTAAATAATAAAATAAAAAATAAAATCCCCAAGACTTAATTCGGGAAATGGAGAACGAAAATTGTACGAATAGATCTTACGGACAAGCTGTTGTAGTTAAGCACTTTAATGGCTTACTTCTTGGCCAATTCTTGACTTTATTCGCCCGAAAAAATTCGCATCGTAGCACGAGCTGTGTGAGGTGTCGCATCTTTTTGTTGAAACCACATTACAGGTACGAAGTTTAATCAAAATCCTTAGAGTGGTTTTTGAGTAAATGCAAAAAAGCCAAAATTGTTGTATTACAGCTACTGTTTACAGATGCGCTGAAACAAAAATTCGTACTTCTAATTAAGGAAATTACAATAAAATTATTTATACTAAACTTCAAGAAAATCAGTTCAACTGTTTATGAGGATATTGGGTCTAGTCCATGGCATAGAGATCCAAGAACGAATGGATGGATGGTACGACGGAAGCCACTTCTTCAGGTTCAAACTCGATTGAAACCTCGACAGTTTCTTTTAACTCGAAACCAATACATGCCGTTACTCGTAGACCTAGTTAAAAAGAGCGTTTGATAGAGCACACATTTTAGAAAAGTCTAACAAAAAAAAAAAAAACAAGAATTCCTGATATCCTTTAAATCCTCCTACATAGTGTAGATATTTTTATTTCTATCTACATATATGTGTGAATATGTGTATGTCATTCGTTTCCATGATTCAATTTGAATAGCAGCATCATCGATTTATGCAAAATACTTAATCCTTGGACTTTGTTGAGTGCTTATGCAACGACTATGACTACGGCAAAGGCAGACTCCCAGCCCAGCCCAACCCAACCCAGACAGACATGCGATCCCAGAGAAATGAAAGGAAGCGGAAATAAATTGTGTTTATCATGAGTTGACTAATTGATGGGTGTACTTAAAATTCCATCGAAGAGGAATAACATGTTCAAGGATTTATAATTCCAACAAATAAATACATACCTATGTACACCAATTCGGTATAAATGGCTGGAGATTAGAGTTGAAAATTGGAATGGTGGGATGGAAGAATTTTACGGGCCTTTTCGTTTTCTAGGTTATTGAAGTATTGAAAAATGGAATATGAATATTTTTGTGTTTTATATTTCTCTAGGGAAAACAACTTTTAAATACTTTATGAAAACTTGTACGTTTTTGAATTCAAAAACGGGAACTTCTGTTTTCAATGAAAATGGTAAAAAAAGTGAAACTTCTTTAAGTAAAATCGTTCCATAAAGGCAAACATTCAATAGAAATTTCAAGATGGTTCTCTATTGATCACTGAAATGCAGCATTAATAGACATTCTTAATTCAAAGAAGAAGGACCAGCTTGTGTGACTATCATTTTTTTTTTTTTTTTTTACAATAAAAACAGTTATTGTTAAAAAATAAAATAATAAATACCTTTCCAAAGATGGTCAAGCTAATCAAAAACATAATAAATACGGTCCTTTAAGTACTCCCTTTGGTATATCGGTAAGTGGGTTGCAGAGGGCTCCTCCATTCCTGCTAAAACGCACACAAGAGCACTACGAGCTGTAATAGGCTCTAATTTATGTTTCTAGAAAACTGATTCTGCTCTGATTGGAAAATTTTGTGATTCGGATGTTCTCAAACTTGATTTTTATAACCGTTAAAATATTTTCAACAGCTCTTTTTGCCAACATCGAGCTTGGACCTATATTGAAATTATCTATATCCCTTAGATTATGTAGCATGACTTTAAGGATTCACCATTATAAGTCCACATATTTTTGTTATGAAAAGAACCAAACTATTACATGACCAGAAATTAAGGCAACGAATCCCACCATCCAATCCAAAGGCAATAGAAATTACTGGTCAACTTCGTATTCAGTTCCAACGCTCATCTGCAACGCAACCCGATAACTAGTATTGGTAGGTTTCAAGTCTGATCTTCACAAAAAAAATGCTGGTGTTTCCCAGGGCTCCGTTTTGTCTCCGACTCTCTTTCTCATTTTTATAAATGATGTCTGAACCTTCTACTATACACTTCATTGTTTTGTCGACGACTTTTTCCACAGCTTGTCATACTCATTCTTAAATTGACGTCCATTTCCTTCGGAAGTGGAATTGCAAGGGTACCGTATTAAAAGCTCATTAAACTTCGTATTATTAAATGGGATATACAAAATCGTAAATCGTGTGGAGTTTAATGCTTCCAAAAGTCAATGCTATCTATTGTCGTTGAAGCAAAATGTACACTTTATGCCATTGTCCCTGAATGCCACTTGCATCGAAGAAGTTCGGAATTTCTTATGTTTTTTCTGGTTTTATCGCTTCTTTCACAAGCGATGCTCACTCGAAGTAGCTAGTTGCATCCTTCGCATTTATCAGTTTACCCGTTATACCCGTTTCGTAAGGAATACTCATCAGTTGACCTTCGAGTCTAATTTTGGACGTACCGTCCATTCTTCCATTCCATTCTTTTTTAGTCGCACAACTTGATTATGGAATAATTTACCGGGCACAATTTTCCCTTGCCATTTCAATTTGCTAACATTCAAGATCAACGTTAATTGACTCCTTTCTCTCACTAATTTTCCTATCGCTTGTGCTATTTTAATGTTCAACATAGCTCACAACAAACCCTTTATCGCGTGTGAATTATAAAAAAATGTTGAACTTCTAGTCTATACATTGTGGTTCAACTACATACTTCTCCCGTACTCAATTTTGAATTTTTCAAAGCAAATTTTATACAAAAAAATATTATTTGACCAACCACTCTATATTTTGCATTTTTTCAATAATACTTACAGATTTCATTTCGAAAAATTTTAATTTGCAAGAAAAAAAATATTTGCAAAAAAAAAAAAAATTGCAATTAAAACCAAACAAATCGTTTTTGTTGGTTTGATGTTTTGATTTTAATGAACAGATGCATAAACACGAGAAGTTGCATTAATTGATGTAACATTTTTCAAAACTAGCACTTATAGAGTAAAGATGTGCTTCAATTTTCGTGTTGCGAAAATCGAGGAGTTGCGCGAATCGAGAGTTGCGTTAACCAAGTTCGTACTGTGCTTGCAAAATCACAATTTTGTTTTTTCAAAGTGCAAATTTTGTCTGTGCGCAATGAATTCTGCCATTTCGTTTCGTTAGTGAAGCTTTGCGCTTTTCATTTTAAAACGTGTGAAGTTTGTCAATAAAGGCAAACGTAATTAAATTTTGTTTGAAGCTGAGCACATGTTATTAAAAATTCGTTACGAAAATAATTTAAAATAAAAAACTAAAATTTCAAGCACGCTTAATAATTCTTTTTGATGGCCGAATTTCACCTTATTTCAACCCATTAAATATACATAGATAGTCACTGTAAAACTGCGGAACGTTTATTTCCCTTTGCAAAATTACAAAACACAATTTGAAAAAACAGATGTGTCTCCTCAATTGGTGAAACAATTTTCAGAAAAAAAAGTCTTGAAAAATGCGAAGCACAAAGTTTTGAAAATTTTGAAACGCTTCTCAGGTTTTACTTAGCAAGAACGATTTTCTGTTTTGAAGAGTTTCAAAGCGAAAACTGAAAAGTATTGAAATATAGCCCTAGTCAAAGCAGTTTTCGTTACAGAAAATAAACATACTTGTACTTTTCCGAATTTTTTTTAAGCCCTTAATTCGATCAGGTTGTGCAAAACGTCATTCCCTTTGCTCTATTCGATCTGTTGTTACACAGTAAAATAATTTGGCTCCAAAAAATTGGTTGGTTGTATATGAATACGAAATAAAATTCCATTTCAAAATTAATTCAAATCTTTTTAATATTTTTGTCATATAATGACTTATTCTATAAGTCGTTACCGAATCGATCCAAAGCTTTTTAATTTTATTTTTCCTTCGAAGAAATCTGTAGTTGAAATTTGTGATTTAAAAAAAAAAAACAAGGAGGTTTATCGTTGACGGAATAGAATCAAGAGAATCCAATCAATTTTGATACGATTTCATGAAGAGGAAGAAATAGATTTAAAATGTTAAACATTTACAATAATAAAGGTGGAGAAAAATACTTTTGTTTGAGTGAATTGGAAGTTCAAGTGATCTCAAACTCCTACTGCTGTGCCTAGGCGAAACGCATTTTGGAGCTGTCACTTGAACTTTCAACTAAGTTGAGACTTGACTTTTAAGAAGAATTTTTGTTACGCATTCTGTCATGCATCGCAGCAAGTTTAAAATGTCAAGCTTAGAATAATCCCAAAAAACCCGAGATACCAACACTAAGATCAGAATTAGATTTCAGGTCGTCATAGACCTTTGGATTGTCTGGTTTGCTGACGAGAAAATGTTGAATAAATTTCCTATTTGAATAGTCCATAACTATTAAAATATTGAAAAAGTTTTCGACACGTTCAAAAATCCCCCGTATGTTTATCTTCTATTAACAGAAACTCTTCTTAAGCCTACCGTCAAAATTTAATATATATTATCAACACATTATGTAGATGTTTTTT
The DNA here is from genome assembly GCA_963931855.1 of Philhelius festivus. Classification (NCBI taxonomy): domain Eukaryota; kingdom Metazoa; phylum Arthropoda; class Insecta; order Diptera; family Syrphidae; genus Philhelius; species Philhelius festivus. The sequence goes on along the minus strand of OZ007555.1, from coordinate 3,855,601 downwards.
TTTTGCAAAGCTCAAAATACTTGTTTTCGGTTATGTATGTACCTAAGGTTGGTTTAACCTTACATATGAATATATAAGGCTCTACCAATATACATATGTATTTCATACCACAAGAAACAACATTTTTTCTGAGGCCGATAAGTCGAACAAAAGCCGCTAATATAATTTTATGTTTTGCAAGAATATTTGCCTCGAAGAAAGTGCCAAAACACAACACAACGCAGCCATCAAATATTTCCAAAAGAGTTATTTTGAGTTGAGTTATTTTTCTTTCCCTTTAGAATTCCCGATTTGGGGATTACGATTAAATCCTTCAAGGCCATGAATGGCTTATGCCATAAGCCCCCTCTTCGCTTACTATAAAAACAAAACAGAGATATGAAATACATTTTCGTTCGAATGCTTTGCGCCTCCAAATCTCTGTACACAGGCAGCCTAAAATAATTTCGATGATAAGCTTCCAGCTGTCTAGCAATTTTATCTGACATTTCTTAGCCTTCTTTTGACTGTAAAAGCTACAACATCTTGATAAAATAATTACTCTTCTGATGGAATATGTTTTTTTCTTCTTTTTTGCCCAATTAAACCATTGAAATCGTTATCCTTTTTCTTCGTCTACACCGCGATATATACATATATAAAAAAGAAAACAACAACAACAGCAAGTTATTCTTGCCGTTTCTCTCCCGATTTTAGGTAATTAGATTGGATTTTAAAATTTGATTACTCTTTCCTCGTATTTCAGAAGGACTTGACAGTTCAAAGAGTGAAGGAGTGAGTGAGAATAATAATGAAGATGATCCTGGAAAAGGATTTTTGAATTCCAGGCACACAATGAGGCATCATCCGGCTCTTATTACATTTTAGGGAAGAATAACTTTGGCTGAAGTTAAAGTTTCTTTTTGAATTCTCAGCACCAGCTTCAGTTCGCAATTTTCCTTTGAGGCCAACTAAGTTCACTTTTTGTGCTTTTGTTTTATTTTTTTTTAAGGATAACATAACGGCGGCGGGCATTTAGATAATGGCTAGAGCAACACCGTCGATATTATTTAAAATTAATAATAATTTAAGATGATTATCTTTGTTTTAAACAAAAAAAAAAAAAAACACACACAAAAATCTATTTAAAAGTTATTTTGCCTTGATGTTTCGAACGATTTTGGGTTGGAAAAGTTTTGAATTTATCTGAATGAATAATTTTAATAAAAGGTACTTAGATAAAGTTCTCAAATACCAGTTTGGCGTTTCCTTAAAGGAACTGTTAAATTTTGATTTTAAATAACTCGCAATTTCAAAGAAAACAACAGTTTCAGCTTTTTGTTTATGAAAGACCGAGCTTCATTTTCATAGTACAGATTTAGCTTGTTTAATTTAAAGACTTCAAAATTATTTTCTTCAGACAAACAGGTTTATTTTCGTCTAGAAAGCTTTACGGTGCTTAAAAAGTTGGGAAGCAAAACGGGTTTCTGTTTTTATATTTCAGTGGTGTTGCCAGATAGAAAAATGCAATAAAATTGTAGTTTTAATTTTGAAACACCTTTATTTGAACCTTGAAGTTGATAGTCTAAGTCATAGGCAAAAAACGGTGGGTTTAAAATGTTCTTACTCAGCGGTAGGTTTCTTTTAGTTATGGAACTTTGGGAAACCAAAACTGTGATATTATTCTTTTTTTTTTATTTTTAGCCGCTGAATTTTTAAATTGTTTCATTCGTCTTATAAAAATGTCAAGGAGATGTGATGAGTTTTTCATTACAGGGAGATATTTAGAAAAAAAAGTAGGTCTATTTGAAGATTTACGATTTCTTGAAGAAGACAAATATAATTGTTAATCCAATACTTTGAAGAGGCTATTGAACTGTAGTTTTGTGGAAAAAGTTATTTCTATATTTCTTTTTCTAGATCCCAAAACTGGAAAAATATTAATGACTTCCATAATTAAGTCGAACAAATAGAGTTTCCTTTTATACGGCTTCAGACTTGAGTTAAAATGCTCCCGGAATCTCAATTTCTGCTTGGGTGTCCCGTGTAATCTTATAAAAAGATAAATTATTCTTTTACGAAACATTGTTAGGTAACTACTTACGTACGTACTATGTAATGTACATAACGAGTGATTTTTTAGGAGCTATCGGAAGTTTAAAAAAAAACACATAAAGTTAAGAAAAATGCATGAAATCTTTATTCGAATCGAAAGCACGGTCGATATTATTTAATGTTTGAAGATGATTTCATGCAAATGTTGGCCGCGGCTGCGCCACAAATGGTCCATCCGCTTAGTCCAATTTTGGCATACTTTTTCTAACATATTGGCCAGTATCTCACGAATAAATGCTTCAATGTTGACTTCCAGTGCCTCAGTCGAAGCGGGCTTGTCGCTATAGACATGAGCCTTAACATAGCCCCAGAAAAAACAGTCTAGAGGCGTTAAATCGCACGATCTAGGCGGCCTATTGACCGGCCCCAAACGTGAAATAAACTGTTCACGGAACTCGCCTCTCAATTGATCCATTGTTACGCGTGCTGTGTGGCATGTGGCACCAGAAATAAGCTTCGTCACTGAACACAATTTTTCGATAAAAAAAAGTGGATCTTCGGCCATCTTTTCAAGATCCCATTCACCAAAAATTCGGCGTGATGGTAGGTCGTTCGGCTTCAATTCTTGCCCCAGCTGTATTTTGAAAGAGGTCCAATTGCTGCGAACACGCGGAATCGATAATTCACGGTCATCACTAACTCTGGCCAATACAGCTGCATGTTTTCCTCAGTTCGCACTCTATGTAAGCGTGTTGGTGGTTTAGTGTCCAACAATGTAAATTTGGTGAGAAATTTAGTCACAATAGCCCGAATAGCCGCCTCAGTAGCTCGATGAAACTGACCATATAATGGAAGAAGCACGAGATGAGCACGCATTTTGATAATAAAATTCAATAATTTGCAAAGCGTTGTTCGTTTGTAAGACGATCCATTGTTAAATTATAGACCAAACTGAAGATCTTTGACAGTGATACAAAACACGAAACGTGCTTGAGCTGTCAAAAACAGTGTTGCCAAAAAGAAAATAGCAAACAAATCACCCATTATAAGGAAGCATTTTTCAATACAATATTTATTACGTGTAAGAAATCAGTTTAAAGGCCTTATTTCAGCCACCAAATTCCTCGAGATATGCCCTAAACGTTAGTTAACTCCGGTTTCATTGTACTAAGTTTTTTGAAAACCGGCCGCCGTTTTCGAAAATGTCAATTGTGTCAAAAATGCAATGTCAATGTTTGAAAACCCGAAATGAAATTTGCATGCAAAAGCATTATTTTCGATAATGCAATTTGCTAAAGTTGTTATCGAACTATAACATCATTTTGCGGAGCATCTCTGCAGGTAAAAGTCGAGTTGACGAAAAGATTATTTTTAAGCCATAAAGCGTGTTCGTAAACGTCAAATGCGTTTACAAGAAAATGCATATTTTTCTATAGCACTATCTTCCTCAAAGATTCACAATCATCTGACGATCAGATTGAGCTTGACTTGACGTTTTTGAAAAGAAAGAACCAGTGCTTCCTTAAACAAATATCGGTACATAATTATGGATGCTCTAACAGAGAAAAATTGTATTAAATTTGTACAGTTACGAGTAGCTTCTAATTGTGAAACAGCTGGTTGTCTTGCACAACTCTTCATCGACTATACAGTCAGTTCTTAAAGCTTGGAAATTTATACGGTATACATTTAGATGTATTTTACTTTTTCTTGAAAAAGTTTCGCTGACGATCTTAATGAGCTATCTGAACTGAAGATCGAAGACGTGATCTCTTTTCGATGAAGTGGTTCTGAAATAAAACTCGACGACTTCTGTAGCGTGTATTTCTCGATCTGAAGACTGAGGGAATTTCAGATAAAGAAGATCTCATGAATCATCATATCCCATTGAATCCACATGTCAAACAAGTTTATAGTATTGAAAAATGGGTCATTGAACAAGGCTGCTTGTGGCCACTATTTCTACCTACTTTTCGCCTAACCCTGCTTAAAATCTAAATGTACCACACTCAGGGAAAATATCATGTAAAATTAACTAATTATCAGGTAGTTATTTTTGATCATATTAAACATTTAAAAAGATACAAGATTTTATTGATCACGTGCTTGATTTAAAAAATATATACAAACTGTCAAATAAACACTTTTTCCAGGTTATATTTAGTTTCATTACAGAAGAAGATTAGATTCGATTTTAAAACATTAACACGATGATTTCTTTAAATGAAAAAAAAAAAACAGTGCTAATTTAACTCGAGACCATGCTAGTTTCATAAGGTAAACAATTTCTAAAAAAAACTATGACAAGTTAATTCAACAAAGTATAACTAGTAAAACTAAAATTTGCCGAAAAGCATGATGCAAATTAAAACTCTGGTCATGTTAAGATCTTGTGAACTTTTTTTCATAAAAATCGTATACTGAAATAGCATGAAATCTTACCAAATCAAATTTAATGTTTTCAAATATATAAATAACCATAAATAAAATCCTATTAAAATCGCGTAAGTTTTCCAATCATATGAAACATAATAATTAAAAGTGCACCATGTTGAATTTACAAGAATCTTGTTGAATTATGCAAAAATATTCATAAAATTCAACAAAGGTTTTCTTCGACTGAAATAAATATTTCTCAGCAAAATCTAGTATAATCAGTTTATTGAGGAATATTACTTTCGATTTAAGGTAACTTTAAGCATTGCGAAACACCGTTTTTTGAAAGCCTGTTTAATTTAAAGCTGCTCGATTATGCTTATATATATTTTTTTAAATTTTCTTTTTGGATTATCATAAAAAATCTTTATTTCAGGTTGGTATGAAGATAACTGGTTCGAACAGAATCTAGAAAACGAAGGCATTACATGTACAAAAGAACAAATGAAACTTGCTGCAGAAGGTCATCTGACAACAGAAGCCCTTATGTGGAATCAGAACAATCAAACGACAATTTCCGGAATGACAGCCGAGGAATTTCGGTAAGCCACGAAAACCACAACCAAAAAAGAACACTCTCAGAGAAATCATTAATTATTAAAAATTGCTATATATTTTTATTTAATTTATAATTTTTTGTTTGTGTATGTATTTCAACAGACAACGACTGAATACAGCCCTCACAGATGAAGGCTATAACATAACTAATGGTCGCTATCCGGAGGGCTATCAGGAAGCCCCCTTAGCCTACGATGCTGTGTGGAGTGTAGCTTTAGCATTTAACAAAACCATGGAACGACTGAAAGAGCGAAAAAAGTCCTTGCGTGATTTTACATACACTGATAAGGACATTGCTGACGAAATCTATGCTGCAATGAATTCAACACAGTTCCTGGGAGTGTCGGTAAGTAGTTTTTTGTTTTTCTATTTAGTTTTCTTTTTTATATATGTGCTAGGAGGGGAAGGAGTGTGAAATATATACTTCCTTTATAAAACCAACGATATGATAGTCCTTTGAAGGTGTGTACGTGTTTGGTTTTGTGGCACATGTTGTCACTTATTATGACACTTTTGAGTGCAAAGGATAATATTATATTCACGCCTCTGCGCCACTATGTTCGCGGATTACTAGGAAGTGTGTCTATGATATCCTGAACTCTTTCTTTTAAGTGTCTACTTCAAGCGCAAATGTCGTCTTTATTTTACTCCTCGAGCAATTACTTGCGTTGTCGCTGTGTGTCAACGTCTTTTAACGCAAAAAGAGTCTTTTCTCTATTTCCTGAGGGTTAACCTTAACACATGTGTGGTATGTTCTGGGTCCTGGGTCCTTATTTTTAACTTTTCTTTGGTATTTTTTTTGTTGTTGTTGTTGCTGCTGCCATCGCCTTCGTAGTCGTTGCTTTGCTGTCACAAGGATAATAAACTATTCGTTCAAGGATATCAAAAACATTTCGCCTTTTCATTTTTTCTGCACTCATACGAGTTTATGAGATCCTTTTGCGAAGCTGGCTTCTTTTTAGTTTGCTAGAAGGGACCCATAGCTTCGTTTGCTCTTTTAACTGAACTTTGGAGATACATAGTGTTTTTTCTTAGCATCTCCTGCAAGGACATTAAATGGAATATCTTTAGCTTGGTATGGATAATGTTGTTTGGTTACGATAATACCAAACAGAACATTGGAGTAAAAATTGCTTTTCATTTATTATAACTCTTGACTTTCTGTGTCATGGGGTTCTTTTATTATCTTGTTGCCTATTTTTGTTTGTTGTTTATTTTTAATTAAGAATAATGACTTTAGGGGTGAATGAAAAATTGTGACAAATATAGTGACTTAATTAGTGGAGATCTATGTAATTGTAATGAGTTATTTTTTTCAATGTAGAAAAGATGTGCATGAGTTGAAGTATGTATGTGAATAGGTTTTAATTTTTTTAATGGGATAAAGAACTGTAGATGGGTTTATAGTGAGTACCTGTCAGTTAAGACTTTATCTCACTACTTGGCCTGCCAAGCACTGCGGGTTAATTTTATCAGCTATTGAACAGAGCTCCCAGGACAAGGCCCAGTTGCTTTTTATAAATTTGGAAGAAAAGTAGCCACCCCTTCCCAGCAGGTGCGAGACAAACAAACAAACTCGACATTGCTACCAATTAATGTTTCGTACGGTCTTGTCTCAGAGTACAAGCCAGCATCTCCATACTGTTCCAAATTTGCAGCCTGTAGGCAGTACCGCCCTTGGTCCGTGTTTTTCCATCTAACTATTGTTGGTAACAATAGCTAACCGCGTGCCTTGGTTAGTATAACCACAGTCACCTCGAGCTCTCTTTACAGAAGGCCAACCCAATTAATAATGAGACCAAGGTTTTTACACCCCGGGGACTCTAATTAGCGGGGCAATTTCATAATCTCATTATTCCCGAGGTACCCAATTCGGGTTATTTTTTTCTTAGTAAATTATGCCGTGGTGCAGACCATAGCTGACCGAAGCTAACCACAGTCTGCAACAATATTCATGATTAGTCTTTTTCGCCCTACAACGAACTAGGAACGATAGTCCTAAGCAATCTTTTTTAATCCTTTAGCATTGGGAAGGACCATCAATTTTATCCAGATTGCTAAACCAAAACATCGAGCAAGGGAGCAAATACTTCTCAATTGATTTACTTTATGTTCGGCAGTGATTTCCCCATATCACTCGCCCAAGATTTTTATATAAATAGTATCAGGGATCCGTTGCTCAGATTACTTGAGATAGGATATAGCACTAAATTTTTTATGGATACAGCTTGAGTTACAACTAGTATCCTTAGTTTGTCTTTGTTCGCCTTGCGGCGAACTAGGAACGATACTCCTAATCTTTATTCGCCTTACGACGAAAAAGGAACGATAGTCCTAATCTTTGTTCGCCTTGCAGCGAACTAGGAACGATAATCCTAAGCAATCTTGAGATCACTAATTTTTGGTTTTCTTAGTTGTCTAAATCTCCAGCTAGGCATTATAATTTTTATGTTGGTTCACAAACTAGACATTTTTTAAATTCCTTATGAAAAAAGTAGAGGCCATTACGACTCGTAGAACGCCTAAGCCCAGTGAATTACAACTCTCAACCATTTCAGTGTGCATATTGGCAGGAATGGGGGATCCTACAATTTTCTGCCGATTACGAGCCGCAATTTTCATTAAAAGAGATACTCTTGGAGGACTTTCCACCTTTTCGGAAGAGGCAGTACAACCTTCAAAAAAAATTTTGTTTGACAAATCACATTGTTAAACGATAGCGACGTGTGTCAGAAGCAGTTGGAAGTCGAACCCAATTTCGGTCGATAAATCATATGCAAGAACGAGGGCCCTTTCTAGATGAATAAGTTCGTGAGCAAGCAAAATTTTCGAATTTGTAACGATCATAATCCACAGTTGATCCATCATTGTTATGCATTCAGTGAAAGTCACTGTTTGGTATGGATTTTTGGCTGGTGGCATCATCGGTCTATACTTCTATGAGTACGGCTCGAAGTGGACAACAGGACGGCACTCCGCGTGTCATAATGGAAATTTTGCGAATTCCAAGCATATTATCTCACGCGAAGGCGACATCTTGGAATTTGACTCCCATAGACTTCTTCTTGTGCGGTTTTCTTACGTCACATATATTTATCAATCCTATGATGTAATTCTTTCTGAATGTTATTTCAGCTTCTGATTTGCCACCTGTCTCCACATGAAGGAATTTTTTTAAACTTGGAATATAAAAGACAAGAAATCTGACCTACATTTAAAACCGAAGTCGTGGTGTTATTGACGTCACTGCACTGAATCATTTATTGTCAGGCAAGAATTAAGTATAATTCTTTTCGACTTAAGCTAAGGTTGTTTTCAGGATGTCCTACGTGGACGAGTTAAGTGATCTTCTCGTCTCGATTGAAAATGTCATAAGAGGTTTCTAAGAACGATGAATAATTGAAGTGTTGCATTACGGAGATTTTGCCAGTCTTAGAGATTTTCAAGGTTCAAGACCGCATCGGCAGGAGGCATTCAGAAAGTTGACTTATGGATTTTGAACCTGATATAATACAGAGCCTAATCTATTTTACACGAGACAAAGAAGACTGATATCATTTTAAGCCTAACGTACACTTTGATTGAACATGAAAAGATCATATAGCGTGGAAGTTGAGACTATACTTAAAGGTTCACTTTTAAATAAAAGATAAATAGTAATTTTTAAATTTTTTTTTTGTAGAACAGCCCTTGCCATCGAATTCTCTGAAATGCATAAATTTTTATTTTCAAGGCGGATGAGTAATACTAGTGTTCTGGCATAATAGTTAGTGCGTAGAAGTACTACGCTGCCACTGCCAGAAGTTTATTGAAATTTTTCAAGTTAACTACCTCTGGCAAGGAATTGACTAATCCCTATTTTGTATCAAAAAACAAAAATTTTCTTCTGTGAATAGGGTAATCGATCTGATGAGCCCTTCATCGGAAATGCTTAACTCCTGTTCCTTGCTCCCTCAATTGCAATATGTCTCCGGAAGGCGAGCTCAGCTGGCAAACTATCAGAAGCTCTGCATTAATCTTTTTCTTTTAACGTTCTATAAAAAGTGCTTAATCTTGAGATGAATAATTACATTTTATACAACAAAATAGAACAAGAGACATCCTCAAATCCCTGTCATCCATCATGATAAAGTTTGCGTGTTCTCTTATCGTAGATCATTAGAGCAAATTGTGATGTTTCATTTGCAGCACAAAGTTAATGTGTTTTTCTACCACAACTCTTCAAGAAATACAAACAAACCATTTTTTGATCAAAGAAAACTGTCATCACTTACAAAACATAGTACAATACGAAATCACTTAAAGATTAAAAAACCCATTTATTACAAAACATTACACTACAACATATCGTATAGCCAAATGGACTTCATGTGTCAACCAACCACAGGATTCTCTGTTATATTTAATTTATGATGTCTCCACTGTAATACTTCGCCTTATTAACTCCGCAATGTGTTTTAATAATTCAAGACCCTATTTTTGCTTCAATTCCATAATAATAAGGTCAGTTGGGAAATCTGTATCCACAGCAGTCGCATCTCCCAAGTAAAATGGAAAACGAACAAAAGAAAATATTAGTCAACGAAGCAAAACTTTCAACTCCTTTTCATCACTCACAAACTCTCGACTCTCAACTCTCGACCCCCGATCCTTGTTCTAGACACAATTATTTCAGGTCCTTTTTAAACTGAACATACAATATTTACCCAACGTTGTAGCGCAGTACAGCGCAACGAGGAGCAAATAATTTTTATCTTCACTTTACACTCTCGTCGGTCGTGCAACCTTGTAATTACATTCTTGTGTATGCTGCAATAGCAGTAGCATCAGCATGCATCACAAATTGTCAGGACAATTGTAGCTTTTTCATCCGTAAAATCGAATAAAAGGATAAAAATGTACCATAAGGACAATTCACAGAGAAGAGATAGTAGCATGATGCTCTATAAACACACCTGGGACAATAAAGAGCGAATAATAATTTTATTTCATTTAAAAAAAAAACTCAATACAAACAAATAGAATTTCTAGTAAAACAGAGTCCTTTTCTGCAAAACATACCAATTCTTTGAAATCAAAACTATTGTTGTTTTTTTTGTACAAAAAATAGCGTTTAAATGTATGTTTTAAGGACGATTACACCATAAAAGGACGAAAGGGTAAAAACAAGCTCAGCAGTACAGCGAAGTTTTATTTGTTTAGCATAGACAAAGTTCCCAGGCTGAGGCTTTGATATTTTCGACTAACTTTCATACAATTTTACTGTACTTTTCGTAGCTTACATTTATAGGATACAGGAGGTACAAAATACTGCTGCATTGCACCTGCCAGTAGAAACAAAAAATCTTGAACACAATTTCTAGTACATATGTGATTTGATGTCTTTTCTAAAAAAAAGTATTCGACTGTAAAAAAGAGGATAGAACTTAACTTACTCATTTAGAAGAAGTAGAAGACATGCTTTTCCTTGGGGACAAACGGAACGAAGTAAATTTAGTTGCCATGCCTTACTTAACAATTAATTTCCTGCTGCTCACAACAGATTTTCTGTTTAAGACCCACATGGTTAGAATGGAGATATGAATAGATCTGCTAAGATCCCACACACATCGGGTGGTCTAGTAATAATTTCTTTATCGTTTTGATTTCGCTTCAACACTCTGCATCAATTGATTGAATTGCTAAGGTTAGTGAAAATTTCAAAGCTACGGATGAGGCAAGATGTAAGGGTTTCTGCAAAATGTTCGTACAAGACTTTCAAAGTTAAATTTAAATACATTCCACAACTTACGTCCACGCTTATTCAGTCTTTTTTCAAGTAGGAAAATCGAAATGGTTGTGGAACGTATTATGTCTGCATTTAACAGGGGAAACAGGAGTATACCTAGATGCTGTACCTTTTCACTTCTTGTTAATTTAAAAGTTAATATGTTTCACTTAATTTTCATTTTGAAAGATAAATTTTGATACTTGTTGATAAGTTTATTCTGTAGCAAGAAAAATTAAACATAGAGTGTCGAAGTGATTGTGGATCGTAAACATTTTAATACAAACAGCATAAGGTAGATAGAACTACCTGTCATATAGCTTCTTACGTCATGTGAAATTAAAAATAGTTATGTTTTTTTATGTTTCTACTATCTATCTACTTTGCCGCCAGTTGTATTTTCATCGACATTAAATTTAAATCGAATAATCAACATAAACCACTTTTGTGTTAAAATTTGATGAAATTTTCACAACACCCTGTCAAAGAGAAAATTGAACTTTTATGGGCCAATATCAATTTTTTTTTTATTGAACAGCAAGAAAACATTTTTACTTCAAATTTCCATGCATGCCAGACGTGTTTCCACGGTCTGTATTAAAAATTGAATATAGTCCACAATGTTGTCCACATGTATGACCAAATCTATAATTGAGAGATTTTCACAAAACCCCCGTAAAATGAAAAATATGTAGACATATATAGTTTCAGGTTTTGTCAAAATAAAAAAATTGTTTACATCTGCACAATTTCATACACTCTGTAAAATGAAAATGAATGGCTACCACAATTTTTTCAGAATTAAAAAAAAATATTTCTAGCTGTACGAACTTTCAAGGCCCGTGAATCAGGAAATTCATAAATTTCACGATTGTCTGATCTAGAACTATAAGCCCGGAGTGTATTATTTAATTCAAAAACAAATATTTTCTTAACGGATAATTCAGAGCAATACGAGTATTTACTGGGGACTTCTCGACCTTCCCCAAGTGAAAGTGGTTAGGGGTTTCATTTGTTTTTCTTTTATTTCAATGATATCATAGGAAGAAGGATAAGCAATAATCACTAGAAAAAGGATTTCCTTGTTTGAACAAAAAAAAATCATTGCCTGTTTGTTTTGCGTGAAAATAGTAAGTACGTTTAGGCAACGAAAATCCTGCTTAGCTTTACTTTCTTCGCGTGATGTTGCATTATTGTAGCGTCTATTCTGCTGTCCATAAAACAAGCAAAGCAACAGCGGGTGTTTCACAGTTTGTTAAATGTGCACGAACGAATTTCTCCGAGAATCTATTGGGTGTGGTTGGTAATTTATTGGGATAGTCTTTTCTTGGTCTTTTTTATATAGGTAGGTAGCGAGAAAGGTAGAGCTTCCATGAAGCTCTTTATTCGAATGCACATGGAAAAAGGGAATTCATTTCGAATAATAAAGAAAAATAGGAAAATAAATAACGATAAATTACTCATTATGTGAAATGCAAAGAAATTTAATTAGTTTAAGGCAAAAGAATGAAGTAGGTGGAATGGTGGAATGGATATATTTTAAGATTGCAAATTAAAAGACAGCTTCCTACCTAGGGTAATGCAAGAGAGTTTTTTTTTTTGTTCTTTAGAAAAAAACTCTGACCTTAAATTAAAATAGCGAAATAAAATTGAAACAAAACGGTACTGATAAATTTAGCGAGGTGGACGTAAGACCACCTATCTAATTTCGGGTAGAAACGAAAATGTAGACACTAACTGATAATAGCTTTTAGTAAAATATTAAAATCCCTAAACAGATAAATTTAGCTAGAAAATGTCAACTTTATTTCCTTATTTTGACAAAATAGTTTTTCTCTAGATATAAGGATAAAAGCTTTTTAAAAATAAAGGACAAGACTATTCGCTTTATGAAACCAAGTAATCCTTCAGACTTTAAATCGAATTAACCAAGGGTTGTATCACTTTAAGAAAAAGAAATTTTTTTCACTTTGCTTTCATGTTTAAAATACAATCCACAACGGAATTTTTTTTTTAGTTCAAACCTATATCGCTGCCAAGAATGATTTTAGAAAAATATTAATTAATAAAATGACAATTTGCAAAAAAAAATTTTTTTTTTTAATTTAAAAGTGGTTAAAATTGCATTTTTTCTTTATTTTTTTGTGTAAAAGAAATGTTTTTATAGTTTCTGAACTTTAAATATTTTCCGAACGATTTAGAAATACCTTTTTCAAAATTCTAACACACGGTCGGTATTAAATGGTCCCCCATCCAAATTCTAACCACGCACAATGATGCTTTCGCTGATCGATGGAAAGCGATGCTTTCATCAGAGCCTAGGCTGTTTATGCAAGAACAAAAATTATAAGTCGTTGTAGTGGTTTCTTAAAAAAGTAAGCATTTACATATATACCAAACTTTTAAAACATTTTTAAGAAAAGATTTTGGTATGCCAACTTAAAGTTTTTATTACTGTACGAAAAAAAAATAAATTCTCAAAAAAATACTGAGCCGTTTTTAAGACATTGAATTTTCGAAAAAAAAATGTTTTTTTTTTCTCTCCAAAAATTCAAAAAATATTTTTCTTTTAAGTCTTGCAATACAATGTTTTTTAAACCTTTTACAAAGAAATTTCATTAAAATCCAAAAATTCGAAATTCAAAATTCGAAAAAATGGTTCTATGGTGGTACAGTCAGTAATATCTTAATTTCAAAATTTTTCTTATTAAATTATAGATCGTAAAATTTTTTTTTTTTGTAAATTTGAAAAAAAAAAAAGATCAAATTCGGTTGTAACGATTTTGAGAAATCGGTTGTTCCGGTTTTGAGAAAATCAAAATAAAAAAAATGGTTCCCAGTGGGGTACCAAAAATAACAATTTTTTGTAAATTTTGTTCAACCATTACCGAGCTTTAACTAAATAAATTTTTTTTTATTTTTTTTTAAACAAATCTGTAGACAGTTTTTGAGAAAAAAAAACATTATAAAATTTCGAAAATTCGTATGGCAGGTACCGTTTTTTTTGGTCTTAAAAAAAAGAAGAAACCGTGTGGTATCTACCAAGACAGGGATAATTTCGAGACCCACTTTTTTCGTCTTCGCTATCATCGTAATGTCAACTTTAATCAAAATCTCGAGTTCGATTTTTTTTCCGAATGCATAACTTGCCTTATAGTACCTATCAATCGCAAGTAAAAATTGACAGCTATTGGTTAACTTTCAACGAAAAACTTTTTTGTTATGATTTCAGAAACTTTTTAACCGTTAAAATACATTCACTATGACCTAGTTCTGAAGTTTAAAACTCTTCAAGTCTCTAAAGGAAGCGAATGCAAAATTTTTACACAAAATAAATTATTTAATTTTTTTTTTAATTTACAGGGAGTTGTTGCTTTCAGTTCCCAAGGTGATCGTATTGCCTTAACACAGATCGAACAGTTAATCGATGGAAAATATGTAAAACTTGGCTACTATGATACACAACTCGATAACCTCACTTGGCTGAACATGGAGAAATGGGCTGGTGGCAAGGTAAGAATATTTTTGAATGACAATTTTTTATTTAATTTTACATTCCATGTGAATTATTTCAAAATGATTCCAAAAAGTTAATTTTGAAAACCTTTTTTCTCTTAAGATTTTTCACTGATTTCATTGTATTCACACTCAAACTTCTTAAAAAAAAAACTCCTTAAAAAATAAATAAGTCCCTCAAGACTGCATATTTTTCCTGTATTACCTGTCACCATGTTGTATAAATTTATCCTGTCACACACACACACTTATTTATATGCAAAAAATATCTAAGACTTATTTTTATTGCCCATGATGTGCGACAACGAAGACATTAGCACGAATACCTCCAGAATTTATTTGTGGCATAAGCAGACAGTAGGCATATCGCAATCTCGTTAAATTCTTATCATGTCATATTTCAGTCATTTTGTTTATCATATTTTACTTAAACGGCTTCAACTCGTCTCGTCGTTTCGTCCTTTAAGGATACATTGCCAAGTCAATGAACAAGCGAAATATTTTTTTTTGCGAAATGAAAATTAATAGCCTTTCATTCTTGAAGAAGTATTTCATAAAATTTAAGTCAAACTTATGATTTCATATTTCGCGGGGGAAGAAAAAACAAGTTTGTGAGGCTTCAAGGACGAAGAAGACATAAAATTTTATTTTATAGCTGAAAATGTTTGAAATTTAATAATTTAAGTTTATTCAAAAATGGAATATAATATCATTCAAATGTCCTTTGCCGCTTCGCTGGGTGGTGCGCATCAGAAACTTCCAATTTTCCTTAACTCTGGCGCATAAATTAGTCTGGATTTGATCGATGGCATTGATTATGTTGGTTTTAAGGAAAGAGGTGGTTTGTTGGCATAGATCTGTGACTTAAGAAAATCCGCACGATATCGTTAATTCACATCGCCTCCGCGTGGGATAACCATGTGCGGAAATCGCTCGTGCAAAATGTCCATTGTGGAACATGCTGAGTGGCACGTACTTTTGGAACCATATGTCGTCGATATACATTTCATCTAATTCGGGCCGAAAGAAATTGGTTATCATCGACCGAAAGCGTTTAGCGTTGACGATAATTGCTTGCCGATGGTGCCGACTGGTTGCATTACAATTTGGTGGATCTTGTGTGGATTGAGATCGTCACAAATTTGACAATTTTGTTTGTTGACGAACCCATTCATCAAGAACTGGACCTCGTTGCAGAATATGATTTTTCTACCGAAATTAGGATCAGTTTCCAACTGCCCGAGATCCCAGTTACAGAACACATGTCGTCGTTCGTGGCCGATAACTCTGAGCTCCTGAGTCAGTTAAACGTTATTCTTCTCCATATTGATATGGCAAAACAGACTTAATATATGAGAGCTAATTTCACTATAGTTGCAATCACCTTTAAAAGTTAAGAAATCCCTGTTTGAAAACAATTTAGATAAGATTTTTTCTTAGATTGGAACTTAAAACTCACACATTGAAGTAACGCAAGCAAGAAATTTATTTTCTGTTTTTTTTTTGTATTTATATAAAAAGTGACAATTTTTATTTGAAACTCATTGATAAAAAAAAATAAGGTGCGGCAACATAACTTCTTCTTCTTTTTATGATTGAAGTTATTCAGGTTGTAGAGTTCTTTTGAGGGCGGATTTAGTATCATTTGAAAAGGCGTGGGCATGCGAATATGGCTGAGTTTATACCCGTGAGACAACCAACATTTTATAGGAAACGTTCGGAAATCAAAGATGAGAACTATCATAATTTTCAGGTTTCAAAAAAAAAACATTCAGCTGCTTTCTAATTACTTTTTAGGGGAATCAAGAGAGCGTAGAGGAGGTGCATTAACCTCTGAGAAGAGGATGCAGATATTTTTGAGAAATCTGATTGAACCTTGATTTCAGTTCTGTGGAGGAATAGATTTTGGAGTTAAATGCTCTACTATATGAAAAACTTTTAAGCACGTGGCCAAAAAGATTATAAATACGTTTCCAAAAGCTTTTGGAGCGATTTCGGACCCCAAGATTTTCTGATGAATACATTAACCGGAAAGACTTAATGTACAAGTGGCATTGAACAGTTATGAAGCTAAAGCTAAAATTTTCTATCTAAAGCTATTTGACGTAATCTTTTTTTTATTCACATAAATCAAAGCTTTAGCTAGAACTGCCAAGCTCAATCTACTGGTAAAAGATTTGACTTGTTAGCTTAAGTTTCGTCTAAAAAAGGCTTTTACTTATTTTTGTATTCACAAGACCTCATATAATCTTAAATTAAAGAACATAAATTGTGATTTTTTTCGTAATTTCAAATTTTCTGCGGACCTGGAAGACTTAGACCACTGGTTTTTAGTGTTCAATGGAGAACTGAAAGGGGCAGTAAATACTTTAACTAAATTAAGTAACTTATCTAACAATTAAAAAAAAATAACATTTCAGTTTTTTTAATAATTTAATGTTTTTTTAATTTTGAGTTTGAAAATTTATTGTTTTTTAAAACTAAGGAACTGTTTTTTTTTTTTAATATTTTTTCCATTTGAAGAACTTTTTTTTTTGATTGCTTCCCCCGTTTAATTTTGGGGAGATTGATCACTTCCTTCGATCTACTATGACTTTCAAATCGAAACTTAACTTCCTTGTTTTTTATTTTTTAAATTTTTAGAAATTTTATAGAAGAGATGCAGCCAGTTCAGTTCTTATTGAAAAAATGTATAAAACCCTCCCAAGTAACATCGTTGGAGCTAAATGTTATTTATATGTTCTTAAATAGCTCTGAGAGAGTTAAATGCACGGCCCTAGCTCTATTTCAAAACATATTGCAGCTCTTGGTAAACGAATTTAAATATCTAGCTCTATAATGGAGTTTCTTAACAATCTTTAGATATATTACATTTAAGAGCTTTCTGCTCGATAAATTTGCTCCATAGTAATGTTTTTATCAGCTGTTGGAAAGCATGTTAGCATTTTGATACTGCACCCTTTAAAATAGCTCTTTAAGAGCAAGCTATATCTTCATGTGTATTTAACAAAATGGCGAATATTTAAGAATTTTTATAAAACAGGAAAAGAAAACTATTAATAGTGCTGTGATGACTCCATTTTTAAAAGAATCATGATAAACACAGAAGCCTTATCCAAAAAAGTGCACGAGCAAAATAAATATTTTTTTCTCAAGTTAAAAGAAATTGAAATAAAAAAAATTTACCATCCACTTAAAACAAATTATTTAAGAAGGGCGTTGTAATATTTCGTAGTACAATATCAACATTTCTGATAAAAATGAAATCGCACTTAGAAACCTCTCCCATGTTGAACGTATTATGGCTTTTAATTATTACCTTTACTCATTGTTCTATGAAAATAAATTATGATGCTAAGATGATTTACCAACACAAATAATAATTTCTTTTCGTGTTCAATAGTATGATTTGTATTAATTTACTAATACTAATAAAAAACGTAAAAGCACGCGGCTCTATGGCAGTTTTAAAGTGTATATTAAAGCTTTTAGCTGTCAAAACCTACTTACAAGCACTATTAAGGAGCTAAAAAGTGCTCTCAAACTCAATGAATTAGCTGCAAGTGGGCTCCATGCTTGCCCTAAAGGCGCATCTAGAGCGTGTTTTTGAATTAACTAGCTCTAAGATTAGCTCCGAAAGCGCTTTTCAAGCATTAATACAGCTAAAATTGTTTCTTGGGCTGTGACATGTAATAGAAAACACTGATATTTCACGTTTGCAAATTTCGTGTTCAAACAAATTTTCTTCTCATATGCCACATATCTCGTGTTTTTTAACGCATTTTTTATTAATAGGAATATAAAAACCAACCTTTGAATATTTTTATTTATTTTATTTCTCCAATTCAATTTAATTTTCTGTCTAACCCTAAAATATCAAAATTAAATTTACCAGTATGTATTTTACTTGAATAAAACTACATGTAGTTTTTGTTTCTTTTATTATAATACGAAAAAAACCCTTTCCATGTTTAAGACCAAATGAGAGTACATATTTCATTATTAAAAAGGTTAGAAGATCAAAACCATTAATATTATCTGATTGTACACTTTTTCAATTTTATTGTCTCTAATTTATAGACTTCTTCCTCGATTTCTCTGTCCCAAAACATTTGAGAGCTTCCTTAAAATTATAGAAAACCCTTTTTTTTTTAAATAATTGATTACTGAAGAAACGATTTTAAGACCCAAAATCAAAAATGGAGGAATTAAATTTAAAGATAAAAGGACAGGTAGGCATCCTTGTAATTTATCTTACAGTCCAAGGATTAAGATAAGGCACAATGACCACATTTATTAATCTGCCAACACAAACGGAGGCAAAATGTTTAGAAATTAAGTCGCAGTAGTCTTGTTTTACAATTGATTGCCTAGAGGTAGCCTAGTTCAAACATTTTTCATAAAATTCTTTATTTTTTCGTCCTTTGGTTTCAATTTAATTAAAAAAAAGGTTAAAACTAAAAAAAAGGATTATATAATCAATTCGGGTTGTCATGTCATCTGATTGAGTTTGGTTTTGTTGCTGCAAGCTGTTACCATCAGTATAATGATAAATCATTCAATCACCAGCTGCTGAATGGTAATTCTTCACAAGGACGATTTTTTTTTTTTAGAATTGCATATCGTTAGGGATGAGTGCGGATGCATCTCATCAATTTCGAGGATTTTTATTTTTACCCCCCCCCCCCCCCCTCGCCGTTGGTTCGCTTATGCCAGAAAACAATTTGTTTCGAGTGTTTTTATCAATTCCGAAGAATACATACACACACAAAAAAAATAAACCTATGAATCCATGGGGCACATCTATCATGGTACACGAGACCGACGACGACCACAAAGGGATACCCTGCTTTTTGGCCCGCAACGATTGATGGTGTTTTTCTCAAATCGGGCTTAAAGGATGCAAAATTGATTGCTTGAGTGTTTTTTATTTGAATGATGAAAACTGTTTTCAGCTGATTTTTTTATTGCCTTTTGTTTTGCGGAAAATAATTTATTTATTCGTTTTTTTTTTCCTCATTACAGGTACCACAGGATCGAACGATAGTGAGAAGAGTCCTGCGGACGGTGTCGTTACCTTTGTTTGTTTGCATGTGTACGATATCCTGCTGTGGAATAGTTGTAGCGCTAGGCCTTATCGTATTTAATATATGGAATAAGCATAGAAGGTAAGTCATAATTTGATTAATATTTTTTACACGTACTTACACTCAGGGAAAACCATCGTGTAAATATTTTACACTCGCAGAAGGAGGAACCCTGTGTCTTCATACAAATTAACAGAAAATTGAAAATTTATATGACTCCTTTAAGTTGCTTTATTGAAATTTAACAGAAAAATATGACATCAGTGTAAAATGGTGTAAAACTGGAACTACTTGTTATCTATCTACCAATATTATCAATTTTGTCTAAAGAAAATATATCTAAAATTCATTCTCAACCAATATTCTTCAAGACTTATGTTGATTTTTATCAAAAAATTGAAGACTTTAATGTAAAAATTCCAAGTCACTTTACTTTGATATTTTTAATTTTTTTTCCAATGAATGTATGATGTGCATGAATACACCTTCATGAACTTTTATGTTTTTTACTTGCGACTTATAGGTACTATAAGGCAAGTTATGCATTCGTAAAAAAAATCGAACTCGAGATTTTGATCAAAGTTGACATTACGATGATAGCGAAGACGAAAAAAGTGGGTCTGGCAATTCTGTCTGTCTGTCTGTCTGTCTGTCTGTCTGTTCGATTACAGCTAAACGGCTCGGCCGATTTTCTTCAAACTTGGTAGATATGGGTTTTGATTTTTTACCCCCGGATGGTTTTTGATTTGATTTTTTATGACCAAAAATAACGGTACCTGCCATACGATTTTTTTCCGAAATTTTATAAATATTTTTTTTTCTCAAAAACTGTCCCTGTGATTTTCTTAAAAAAAATTCAAAAAATTTAATTTAGTTAAACCTAGATAATGGTCGAAAAAAATTTTCAAAAAAGTGAGTGGTTTTGGTACCCCCCTTGGGACCATTTTTTTTGTTTTTGATTTTCTCAAAAACGGTACAACCGATTTGGATCATTTTTTTTATGCTAAAGCTTCCCAGCAGTTTGAATATTATTGTGTATTCAAATTTTCCAAAACAATTTTTTTGGATTTTTAAAAAAAGTTTCAAAATTTTTTTTTGAAAACTCAATATTTCGAAAACCCCATGCTCGATTTTTTCAAAACTTGATAAATAAAAGTTTGGAAAAATAATCTACAAGATATAAGAAAAATAAATTAATTTTACCTAAAAATAACGGTACCTTCCATACAAATGGTTAAAAATGGTTTTCGAAAATCGTATTTTTCTCGAAAACGGTTCCGAGAATTTCGCTTTAATTTTTTTTCTTTCTATTATTTTTTAATACCTGTAATTTAATAAAAAAAATTTTGAAAACAAGATATTACTGAGTGTACCTACCATAGAACGATTTTTTAAAATTTTGAATTTCTCATTATTAGCATAACGGATTTTAATGAAATTTCGTACAGGCAAGCTTCTAAAAAGTTTAAAAAACATTGCATTTCAAAACTTTAAGAAAAATATTTTTTTGAATTTTGAAAAAAAAAAATCAATTTTTTGTTTTTTGAAAATTCAATTACTCGAAAACGGCTCAATACTTTTTTTGTAAATTTAATTTTTATTCATACAATAATAAAAACTTCAAATTGGCGTACTGTGATGTTTTAAATAAACCACAAATAAGTTGTTTTAATTCATTTATTACAACTTATTACTAATTATAAAATTATACTTAATTATAATATTACTTAATTGGCAGAGCAATAGGAGATGGTGTCGGCTGTAAGGTATGTAGGTGACTGGCGATTTCTTATAGTTAAAGTGTATACGTATATAATTTATCAGTATTAAGGCAACTGCATACGTTGTATATTATTGTATATTAAATATCTTTATTATACGTTACAACTCTCCCCTCTTATTGCTCTGTTACATTTTAAATATATGTTATTGTTCTGTTTCTTAATTTTCTGTTTCTTAAATTTGGTGATGGTGTAGCTAGTAACGGTGATGGTGTTTTTTGCGAACTTTCTATACTTGACAAACTTGTATCTAATTTTGTATTATCTTCAAAATTAATATTTTTAGTGTTCATAAGATCAACGGAATGACATAAATCATTTTCATTTTTAGGAATCAAGTTGTTTTTACATTCAATTTTTCTTAGTTGATTAACATGTCTTTTCCAATTTAAATTTTTAAAAAGTACATTTACAATATAGTATTGTTTGCCGAGAGATTTTAAAATTTTGCCTTTAACCCAAGTTACTTTTCCTGCTTTACTAAAATCTTTAGTCATTACAAAATCACCTTTTTTTAAATTTCTTTTACCATGACCTTTATAAAAAAATTTTTGTTTTGATTGATTTTTCTTAACATTATTTTTAATTAATTCTAAGTTTACATTATTTTTAGATTTCATTGGATTAATTAAATCTAATCGTGTTTTAATACTTCTATTAAACATTAATTCTGCCGGACTTACACCAGTTGTACTATGAATGGAATTTCGATAATCTAACAAAAAACGTTGTAAACATTGGTTCAGATCACACAAATCATTTTTTTTATGTAAAGACTTTTTTAAAGCTAATTTTACAATTTTGACACCGTTTTCCGCCTGACCATTTGAAGCTGGATGACCAACTGGTGAAGTTAAATGTTCAATTCCATTATTTTTCAAAAAAATTGAAAATTCCTCAGACTTAAATTGTGTACCGTTGTCGGTGACAATTGTGTTTGGAAGCCCAAAACGCGAAAAAATACATCTTAACTGTTCGATTGTACTTTTACTACTAATAGATTTATTCATGTCGATACATTCGATCCATTTACTATGAGAGTCCACCAATATTAAAAAGTACCTGTTAAAAATAGGACCCATAAAATCTAAATGAAGCCTTTCCCATGGCTTGGTTGGCCAATCCCAGGAAATGAGTCCATTTTTTGGTGGGTTTGCAGTGTACGGCAAACATTGATCACAGCTCTTAACTAAGAGTTCTAGCTGTTTGTTAATTTCAGGCCACCAAAAATATGCTCTTGCCAAACTTTTCATTTTAACTATTCCTAGATGCGACTTATGCATCTCTTGCAAAACTATTTTTTGCATACTTAGGGGTATAATTAATCTGTATCCCCAGAATAAGACGCCACTTGAAATCGAAAGTTCGTTTTTTCTTAAAAAGAAAGCATTTAGACTTGCATCTATTGACTTGTTTGGCCAACCGTTGTTAACCAGATCTAAAACTTTGAGCAAAATTTTATCTTTAGCCGTTTCTCGTTGAACGTCCATAAAAGTAATAGATACAGGACTTTTATTGCTTGCAATATAATTTATAAACACATCGTTCGAAATCATCCCCGGTATACTCAGTTCTGATTCCTCAACCTTATCAACTGCACGAGAAAAAAAATCTGCAATATTATTTTTCGACTTAACGTGTTGAATTGTATAATTATACCCAGACAAGAAAAGAGCATACCTCTGCAGCCTATTTGCCGTCATAACAGGAATTCCTTTTTTATCCCCGAATATAGATATTAGGGGTTTATTGTCTGACACTAATACAAATTTTTTACCGAAAAGATACTGGTGAAATTTATTGACACCAAAAACGATTGCTAGTGCTTCCCTTTCAATTTGGGAATATTTCATTTCCGTTTTCGACAGTCTTTTAGACGCAAATGAAATTGGAAGCTCTTTACCATCAGCATACTGATGAACCAGGACAGCGCCTAATCCTACTGGACTTGCATCCACTATTAACTTAACTCGTTCAGCAGGATCAAAATGTGCTAAACAAATATCGGATGACATAATTTTCTTAACGGACTCAAAAGAATCTTTTTGTTGTGTTCCCCAAACAAAATTATCAGACAGGTTATCATAAAGAGGCGCTGCCGTTGTGGCTAAATCGGGCATAAACTGACGGTAAAAGTTAATAACACCAAGAAATGATTGAAGTTCAGTTAAGTTCTTCGGTTCCGACAGATTCATAACAGCGTTTACCTTGGCTGGGTCTTTACGTAAACCATGTTTATCTATTACGTGGCCAAGATAGCACACAGATTGCTTAAAAAATTCGCATTTTTGTGGAGACACTTTTAACCCGGCTTCCTGAAGTTTGGAAAGCACCAACGACAGCGTGTCGAGGTGTTCCTTCTTATTCTTCCCTGTAGTTAGTAAATCATCCATAAAAATTGTAACTCCATCTATTCCACTCAACAAAGATTCTATTTTTTCTTGAAAGATTGCAGGTGCCGGTGCGACACCGAATACCATTCTTGTGTATTCAAATAATCCTTTCGTAGTTGATATAGTGGTCAATTTTCTCGAATTTTTATCTAAAGGTAATTGTTGATAAGCCATTGCTAAATCAATTTTTGAGAACTCCTGCCCCCCATGCAGTTTCGCAAAAAGCTCCTCGATTCTTGGAAAAGGATACTGATAGGGCTCTAAATGTGGGTTAAGAGTGACTTTGTAGTCACCACATATTCTGACTGAGCCATCTTTTTTCATAATGGGCACAATCGGAGTACCCCACTCACTATAGTTTACATACTGAAGCACTCCAAGGTTAACAAGTCTATCAATTTCACACTCTACCTTGTCTTTAATTGCGAATGGCAATTTCCTTGGGCGAAAAAACTTCGGCGTAGCACCTTCTTTCAGTTTTAATGAAACTGTGCTATACTTAAATGTTCCCAGGCTTCCATCAAAAAGATCTTTATAACTTTCTAAAACTTTAACTAAATCATTATCTAGATTCTGTTGCATTTTGCTTAAAAAATTTATATTTTCAAAGCCTATGTTGAATGCTTTCATCCAATTCCTTCCCAATATTGGTGGACCCCCGTTTTTAATTATAAAAACGTCAACTAATTTTGTCAGGTTTTTAAATTGAACATTTACCTTACACACTCCAATCGGTTTGATTACGGCTCCATCATAAGTTTTTAAAGATATATTTGATGCGTCGAGTTTTAGTTCACTAAAATAGTGTCGATAAACGTTATCAGAGATCGCGGAGATCGACGCGCCGCTATCGATTTCCATTTTGATATCAATTCCATTCATAGTTACTGTTGTGGTGATCGGCTTTAACAAATTATCTTCTCTGAAATAAAAAATTGACAAATCATTACTTTCTTCTTCTAAATAATTACAATTATAATTATTGTTGTTTCTTAGCTTAACTTTGTTAGCTGCGTTGGTTTGATGATTTTTGCACATTTTTTTTAAGTGCCCCTTTTCTCCACACTTTTGGCAAATGTAATTCTTAAAGCGACAACTTTCCGCTATATGATTTTTTAATCCACATCTGGTACAAGCTGGATGCTGCGTTGTTGGTGTTTGTGGTTTTTTCCATTGATGATGTTGCTGAGGTGACGATGATGATGACGGTGATGACGATGATGATGCTTTTCTGTGGTGTGACTTGAGTCGAAAAACTCCTGGCTCATTTTTTATTTCCGCGTGCGGTGATTCGTACTGATGCCGGATGCATTCGACTGCTAGAGAGATTTCCATAGCCCTTTCAAACGTTAAAGTGTTAACATTTTCAAGGAATAATTTATCTTTTTCTGGACCTTTATCCAATCCCATGATAAATTTATCTCGTAAAGCGATATTGAGATGTGAGTCAAACTTGCAGTTTGCTGCCAATGACCGAACACGTGCTGCCCACTGTCGAAGAGTTTCATGAGAAAACTTCTTTGCTTCATAGAATTTTAACCTCTCTGCAAAAGCAGAAAAGGCTGGCTTGAAGAGATCACCCAATTTGTCCATTAAAACTTTGTATTCTTTAAGGGCGACTTTATCTGGAGACACGAGGTCAGTCAGTAATTTGAGAGTATCATCGTGCAAAGAAATTAAAAGAAGCGCTCTCCTTTGCTCAACGCTTGCTGCTTCGATATTATTGCCAATAAAAAATTGTTCCAATTTGTCTTGGAATATTTTGAAGTCATTTACTTCATGATGAAACTTTGGAAGTTCACCAAACGTGGCCATTCTATTGAATGTTAATTCTAACCTTTTAGAATAACACGTGCACGTTTACACTTAGTTCACTGAGTATGGACTATAGTTGAGTTTCGTTTCGAGCAATCCTCGTCGCCAATTGTGATGTTTTAAATAAACCACAAATAAGTTGTTTTAATTCATTTATTACAACTTATTACTAATTATAAAATTATACTTAATTATAATATTACTTAATTGGCAGAGCAATAGGAGATGGTGTCGGCTGTAAGGTATGTAGGTGACTGGCGATTTCTTATAGTTAAAGTGTATACGTATATAATTTATCAGTATTAAGGCAACTGCATACGTTGTATATTATTGTATATTAAATATCTTTATTATACGTTACATTTATTCTTAAAAATGTTTTAAAATTTTCTTATATAAAACCTTATTTTTTAAGAAACCACTACAAAGACTTATAATTTTTGTTCTTGCATAAATCTATATTTGCTTGAATCACATGGCATCCTATTCTTACCTTTAACTACTAAAAAAGTTTTTTTTTGTCATTTAAAAAATGAATTTTATGCTTATGAACAGTTTCTCTAATAACATTCATTTTTGAAATTCTTAGTCTTTTACATAGGAGCAAGTTCGTGCGACCCAGTCGTGCATTTTATTTTCCTTTCCTTTTGATTCTCTTTAACTCATTTTCAATTAGAACAAATTAATTGCACTCTTGATTGGGTGCTTTTGAAAGGAAGAAAATAAGCTCCTTGCATCAATTGGTTTTTTGTTCTCGAAATTGAGAAAAGCACCTCAAGCCCGTTCGTCCACCACATTATACCATACATATGTATGGGGTGTAGATTTGTATGGTTTGCTCTATATTCCTTGGTTGCCATATGTGATAGGCACTTGAGTTTGAAAAAAAAAAATCACAAAAGAAAGAGTTGAAAGGAAAAAAAAAATCGGAGAAAAAAAAATAAAATTGTTCAATTTTTGCTAAATGGATGAAAAGTGTAATCGACCTGTTAATTGAATTGATTTTTTTTTTGCTTTGGTATTCAATCAAAGCGGAAACAACTTATGGGGTTTCAAAAGGTGACTTGTTTCAATTATTATTTTTTTTTAAATAGGGAATTGAACTGACATTCATTCCTTAAAGTCTTGTCAACCTCCATTAGCAAGGATTTAAAATTTTCTGGTTTACCAATTTTTTGTGTAGCGGTTACCTATAAAACCGTGAAATAAAAAAGCTAGGTGGTCATTAAATTTCAGTCGATTGGAATTTTAATGGATGGTTAGATGTATCTCCAGATCACTTCTGTTCGATTTCCGACAGCGAGTAGCCACCATACTTAATTTTAGTAAGAGGTAAAGCTAACCATCTCAGCAAAGACTAATTGATAAATGGCTAAAGCAAAAATTCTTCATTACAATGTGTTCAATACATTTTGTATGAAACATTTCTTAGCTTCAAACTAGTGGCTTACAATTCTCCAAAATTGCTGTGTGGGGGGACCTGCAATTTTGTGGCTAGTGCAAATGACTAAGATAATAAGTACCTTTCATATGACTAGAGATAATCTTGAAATATTTTTCACGTCCTCGCAAGAGGGAGTAAAGTCCGGAAAAAACTTTCCTCAGTGACTAAAATTAAACCCAATTCTTTGGCATGGGTTTTGCACAGCTTGACACTAAAAGGTACAAAATAATAACACATTGAAGAATCCATTCATTTTTTTATATTTTTAATCTGAAACTCTCGATCTCGCTCTCACCAAGTATTTTCTAAGTGAATTTCATCATAGTTTCCTGGCACTTTAAGGAACTATAAAGGTTTAAATATTTCATTTTTTTTATCGAAGTAGACTCATGATTTTGAGATTTACAAAAATATTGATACCAACCAAAAACATTTATGTAAAATAATCATCCATATTTGCTTTCAATCCAATTAACATTGTGTTGTCAAACCACGAAATCTTAATCAAATAAACTAACTCTTTACTCTTTCATGCCGACACACTCAATGGTATAGAAATACATTAACATAAAGTGAATATCCTCTTAGTTTATAGCACGCCAACAACTAACTATATGTTCATGCATACAGACAACAAAACCACAATCAATCCTCTAAAGTATCTCACAACCACATCAAACTAACTTACAACACCACTTAGTAAAAAAAAAAAAACTATATCCTCATAAAGTCGATAAAATGAACATTCCGTAAGTACTCGTACACAAAAGCCAATTTATAACTTTTGCAACCGCATAATACTAACACCATCAGAACACAGACATCACCGCTAGCACTTAAAACATTTAGTCCTGCGGCTAAATCCATTTCCCATGCCATCAGCCTCGCTAACCCTTTGTTGGTTTTATAAAGCATAATAATTCAATTACAGAAACAAAAAAAAAAACTAACAACAGGTTGGTGGAACAACTCTAAAGGCGAATCCTTTTTAGAGATATAGAGCCACTACCCATGACATTTTTTTGTCTCTTCGAAATAAAAAACAAAAAATAAAAATCCTCGAAAAAGGCGCTATGTAGAAGGATCTTAGTTCCTTCCTTCCGAAAATTGTTTCCAAAGCCAAGGACGACACCTTAATCCTTAGCCATCGTGGCACATTAATTCCATGCACAATTGTTTATCGTTGCCATTGGATGCCCGATGACGACGAAGCACAGATAATCCTTTTTGTTGTTTCAACGGAATGTATACCAATTGTCCTTTTTTTTATTCAGTTGTCGTTATAGCACTGGTACACTCTGTTGCTACTGCGCCATCATCAACAAACGATGCCGAAAGGATTGAACTAAACTTATGAGCACGGGACGTCAAGTCCTTGTTGCTTGTTTCTGCCTCAAAGTCTGCTATTTAATAAACTTCATTGTCTTTATATTGTAAAAACGGATGCTAAGGCTCGCCATGACTTGTTCTAGTATACTCGTACCTTCAGCTACCTATCTAAAAAAAAGGATACACTTTTTTCTGTTTTCGATTCTGATGATGTTGTGTTCTTGTTGCCTCATAGATGGTTCTTTGAATAGAGTAACTGAGGCTTCTTGTCTGTGTGTTGTTAAACCTAATCAGATTAACACTCAGATGTCGGCCATCGTCTTATTCAATTGCTGACATACCATAAGATGATAAATCGATGTCCTTGTTGTACGCTGGGCTGGGTGTCTGTGTACTTAGATGACAAATTGATTTGATTTGTGTCATATAGCTCCTACAGTCTCCTCATAGCTAAGAGAAGAAACAAAAAGGATTATTTCAAGTATTTTATTACAAAGAGATTAGTTATAGGAACAAAGGATTTACCCATTGAAACATCGTTATGCAACTTTGTTGTAATTATCGAACGCCTTTGCTTTTTATATTGATTTTATAACTTATATCCTGCAATTTAGAGTATGAAAGGATATCTTGAGTATGTAATCAGGGAACTTACGAGGACTTGCCCAGGTAACGAGAAATTGTTGATACCTATCTGCATTCACTTCTTCTTATACTACTGCTTGTAAGAAAAGGATATTTCAGATTACAGGGTTCTCGAGCAAGAGGATTTGGTTAGAGCAGGATTACACAAGTATTTTTTTCCCCATCGGAGATCAAGGATAACATTGTTAGTGTGGAAAAGTGATTCTATAGGTTTGATTGGTATTTATATCCCTTGTTGTGAGGAAGCCTGATTCAGATCGAATTTAAAGCTTTAGTTAAAATGATTTTAGTAATCTTAATGGAAATTTTATATACATACAAAATATATTTGCATGGATATTTAAGATTAAATTTTGTTGCATACTTTGTTGGATTGTGAAGGTCTTTGAATGTGGTTTTTCTTAAAGGTATGAAACGAGAAATGTGTGAATGTATGTTGATGGCTTTAATTTAAGATTATTAAATAAAAGTTTTAATTGAAAAAAGCATTGAAAGCTCTTAAATATAAATAAACTTGTAGCGCAAGCTAGAAGAAAAAAACGAAGGCCTTATGACATATAGTTGTGCGTGTTGTCGCCAGGAATGAAGGCATATACATTTCTCTGCCGATTCCGAATGGCTAAGATAGTACTTTTCATGACGAGGGGTATTTATCAATTTCTCGCAAGGAATATTATGTACTCCCTAAAAAAAAAAATGTTTGTTTTTAGGTGGCAGTGACTTAAAAAAGAACCCAGGGTTCGTATTACGCCAAGTTGACTCCATATTAGCGAAACACCCTCGTTTTGCAATCCAAAAGACAAATCAATTATTATTTTGTGAATGAATGATCTAAGATCGTTTATTTTTGAAGAATTTTTTTTCGCTAAGCTTGTTGGAACTCAGCGAAATTCCATTCTTTTAGCAATCTAAAATGGAAAATTATTCGTTTGAAGTAGAATCAATAAAAAATAAACTGGTCACAAATATGTATGCGTGTATTTATTTTAAAATAGTTTTACTATATTTTTAATTTAATTGTTTCGCTAAGTTGGCGATAAAATATCGAATTGGAATTTTTAAATTTGTTTTTATTAATTATTTCAGTCCGTAGTTACAAAGCAAATAATTAGTTACACACCAATCTTCTCTAATATATTTTATCTCTATTTTTGAAATAGTTTTTTCGCTAAGTTCCTTCCAATTGATCGAATTCCCATTTTTTTTTCAATTCCAAAAAGGAATTAATTATTTTAACGCATGTCAATAACGAAAAGATCATGTACCTAGTTCAAAACATCAATCCACTCAAGGATTGTTTATTATTAATCAGGAAGTATTTTCGCTTAGTTGGTTTTTACTTAACGAAACACGATGTTTTGCACAAACCGATCACAATGGATCAATTCATGGTCTAAATGTATCGCCTCTCCTGCTGACAGCCACGTCAACCTTATCTATATTTTTCAGAGAGAAATTTCGCTAAGTTGACATGAACTTACCATCAGAATGCCATTTTGTTCGCAAATGAAAATGGATATTAGTTATATGCAAGCTTAATTAGTAAGGAATTAATTAGTTACAAATATGTATCCACTTTCGGATCTTTTATCTATTTTTCTCGAGAAAATTTTTTCGCTTAGTTGTTCATAATCAATAATTCATGTTTCTTAGAAATGGATTTTCTTAGGTTTCTATCGTATACTGTAATTAAATGTTAAATTCCAGAAATGGACAGATGTCCTTTGAAAAGGCCCCATAACATTGCATTTAATAATCATCATCATCATCAGTTAAATTCGAATTATCTAATTAACTCCATAAGGTAAATAACAGTTCACGTTCTCCATATACACTTAAAGACTCCTCTAACCGTGGTAATATTACTTTCGAACATAAAGCTATATAGTCAAGGGATTAACGAATTTAACCTCTTGAAACTATAAAAATCAAATAAAACAAACGGAACAAAAGTCATACCAACGCAATTTCATTCTCTGTTCTTGTTGATACATATAAAATCCAATTTCTCGCCGCTTAGTTAAATCTTCATTAAATAACTGTTCTTTGCTGGTTTATCCCCAAATCTTCCCTACATACATACATTATTTTCTTATAGAAGATAGGTATATATAATACTCGTATTTAATTTCAAGTCTAACAACGACAATGTTATTCGATAAAAGTTAACCGAGCACATAAAGCTAACAAGCTTTCATTGTTATACAATAATTAAGGGAGACCCCCGATTTCACAATCTTCCCTTAAATTCACGAATAATAAACATTACAAATGCCTTAAGAGAAACTTAGACATTCGACTTGAATTTCGCGAAGATAAAGGTATAGGAGAACTCTTATTTGTTTGAGCGATTTTTTGATTGAGTCAGTGGCGGATTTATAATAAGGCATGTTAGTTCACCTTAAAAGGCCCCTTAGAAGTATTGACGATCATAATTTGGTTGAAGTAAAAAAACAGTAAAACTAAAGCGGGTTAGAAACTATTTCCGAAAAGTCTAAAATATTACAATGATCAATGTCCGCGAAAAGAAAAGCTTAAAATTTCATATTTTAAGAAGTTTTCAACTTTAGCAAATAAAGCTTTTTGTGCCAAATTTGAAGAATTCCAAACTTTTGCTGTGCTGTGTGGGTTATATCAATTTGTTGGATTAGACAACGTTCCAAAGAATTTTGAATTTTAAACAGGTTAGATTCAAAATGGTTAAACCTTACTTAAAAAATAATGAGCTACTGAAAGTTTTGTTAATTAGGAAACAGGATCCTTGATTCTAGGGGTCGCTCTTTCAAATTTAGAATTTCCTTCCTTGGCAATTATTTTTATAAATTTGATAAACTTTGCAAGAGAGTCGCCCATTCAGACAAGTTTCAAACTTGATGTTACAAAATTATTTAAACAAAGTTTTTTGATTTATAAAATCAACCTCCTATTCTAAAAAAACCTAGTGCGACCCTGCTTCATCGCAATATTATAAGTCCCAACAAAGAAGCAAATATGTACTTGCACCCAAAACTTTTCTAACTGCTTTCGTTTATCTGTGGACATGTGGATGAATATTGTGCGTATACAGTTTGTCGGTCGTTATGAATTCTGTAGCTAATCGGTATGTGTCGATTGAGAGTAGAGCACGAAAAGTCCCGGCAGTAGTTGGTACCTGAGTAAGAACCCCAAAAGCTAACGACTCACATTGGAATTAGTAACTGTAACAAACCCAGTGCCACTAGTGGCAACGATGACGAAGGCTATGGTGACATTTAACAGGAGCCCGGTCGGTAGTGGTGGGCTATATTCAGGTGCCTCATATTATCTGGGCAAATATTATTCCGCGTCAACATCACCAACACCCTCCTCAACACACACACAACCAAAATGTATTCGTAAAGTAAAAAAAAAAAAACTTTTCCCATGGCTTTCGCTTTCGTACTCGTCCTAGTCGTTGTTGTCGTTACGTTTAATCCAACTGACTGGATGCTACCAAGTGCACACTTATCTTCTGAAACTTACGGTTATCCTATTCTTGGAGGCTTTGTGTTGATGGCTGTTGTTTGGTTTGCTTCGATTCGGTTTGCTTTAGTTGGTAGGTCCTGGAGATGATCATCATCGCATAATGATTGTATATTCGAGGGTGATAGTATGGTGGCAATCCATCTAAGTGGAATTAATTTTTTTCGTTTGCTTCTAACCTCCTCTTGCTGTAAACAAGAATAGCTTCTGCTCGTGTATGGTAATAATGGCAGAAGATAAGTAGTTCATGGGTTGGAGGGTTTGCTGTATGGAGATGGTGTATATACTATATATAGGAGCAGAGGGAAGCTTAGCTTATAGAATTCTGTGTATAAGTAGGTAACTTAATGGCAGGCAGAGCGCACATAGCTACAACGCTTCTATGCCAGAAACAATGGATATGAATCAGGTCTATAGA
Source organism: Philhelius festivus (assembly GCA_963931855.1). NCBI lineage: Eukaryota > Metazoa > Arthropoda > Insecta > Diptera > Syrphidae > Philhelius > Philhelius festivus. The sequence continues at coordinate 3,822,877 of OZ007555.1, read as the reverse complement.
TAAAATATTGAGCAAAAGGATTACTCAAGTGGAATTAGTATTCAAGAGCTTTACATTCGATGGATACGCACATAGAAGGCTTCAGATTGTCTTTGAGTTGAATGTTTTGTTCAGAAACAATGTTTTTTTGTTTCACGACTTTTTCAGCACAACATAGTTTGTTGCAAATACCATTTTTTAAAACAATTTTCCCTACAATTTTTAAGAAATTGAGAGTTTGGCTCTTTTGATTCTTGGTTATGGTGAATATTTTTATCAAATTTCAAGGTTGGAGGAATTTGTTCATGAGGGAAATTTCCAAAGATGACGGCCATCCCTAGCTGATTTTGAGAGAAGCTTGTTGCAGTGATATCCCAAGCCTTCTCCACCATAATTTTTTTACTTTCTTATTTAACGGAAGAGCATTTCTTTCAACGATCGTGCGGGAAGCACGTGAAGAAACTGGACCTCTTAACATTAACAAAATTAACAATACACAAAATCGGTAGAAAATTTTACAAGCTACAATACTTATCTTCAGCAAGTTTTGTCTCTAGCTGATGGTTTCATTGTTAAATCGGAAAATTCATTCCTAGGTTTCAAAGTTTTTGTAAGTTTTTGTCTAAGGCTATTTATCACGGACTTAAGTCTGATATTCGAAAATCATATGACGATGTGTCCCAGGGCTCCGTTTCTTTGTCTGACACTCTAGTCTAAATGAATGATGTTTTGTCTTAAAATTCTAATTCACTTTACTGAACATTTGCCTGTAATGCTTACCAGGGACGGTCATAGTGCGTGTTCCATAGGCATCCGCCAAAAAAATAAGGGCCAATCAATTTTTCATTACCAAACCAACAGTCTTTTTGAGAGGATGCAATACCCTTTTTGGCATTTTATGTGGGTTCTCTGTGCACCTAGAACGCAAAGGGGAAGTTAAGTGGATATTGAATTTTTGGCTCATTATACGAAATCATCCTTTTCTTGTACCTAGCATGTGAGTAAGCTTACCTTGTTTTCACTTTATTCATGAATACAACTTTAAGGTTTTTAGTAAAATTTGTTGCAACGAAATTCTGATAGCAGATAGCTATTTGTGTGCATCGTCGTCAATTTGATGTTTGTTGATTCTCTTAAGGCTAGGCGCGCACATTCAATTTTTAGTTGCACAAGCTTATAGAAAACAAATAAACTATTTGGTTGAAGGTGCAGGTGCATATAGTTATGTTACACAAAATAGCGAATTAATTTTAGGCAATCGTTTAGTTTGTGTCAAAACACAATTTTTTTAGTTTCTCGAACCAAGTAGTTGCGCAACTAAAAATTGAATGTGCCCGCCTAGCCTTAACGTCCTCTCAGCTGCAGTAGCGATGTAAGTTTAATTAAGTTAATATTTTCTATAGAGATGTAAATTTACTTTGTGTAATAACCAACACGTGCTTATACTTTGAACTAATCCACACAATATTTTCCTGTTTTCCTAAAATTATATTACGAGCATATATTTGAAAAAAGAAAAAAAAAAGCAATTTATAACCATAATATCTACAAATTTATTGATCCAAGCCAAACAAATTATTCCTCTTTCAGAGTTATACAATCATCACATCCTGTATGCAACACCATCATGCTATTTGGCGTCATAACATGCCTGGCCTCGGTAATCCTGCTGGGTATTGATGGTCGTTTTGTTGACTCAGAAGAATATCCGAAGGTAACAAAAATAATATTCCCATGATAGTTAATAGTAATCGATCCATCTTATGAAATAAAATCCCTTTTTTCCTCTCAATTTCGTAGATTTGCCAAGCGAGAGCATGGCTGCTGTCAACAGGATTTACCTTAGCATATGGGGCGATGTTTAGCAAAGTGTGGCGTGTACATCGATTTACAACAAAAGCGAAAACAGATCCGAAGGTAAGTTTTGAAAAATCCACAATATTCCTAGGCCTTTTAGTACTCTTATATTCTTGCAATTAAATATAAAAGACAGATAACAAAAAGATACTCAACAAAATTGAAGATAAATATTTAAAAAGGCCCGAATGGTTTTTTTACCTGATAATAAAAATAAAATCAACTCGTTACACAAATCAGAAGTAGATTCCAGATGGCCGACTGGCTATCCCGCCTGTCCTCTGTTTGCTTTTTTTTGCTTAACTCTTGACCAACTTTTTCTACTTGAGCTCTCTAGGGGATTGCGCTGTATTTTCTTCTTAAAATTTTGTATTCCACTGGCAGAAATCCCAACGGATCTCTGATGGCAACCGCAACACTTTTATTTAATATCCCAGGCTCATTTCGGGCTGCTGTACTCGTAATTCGATGGCCATTAAAATCTGTATTTTCTTCTTTTTTTATTTTTTGGCCAAACGACCATTAAAGGTGAGCTCTTCATTTCGTTTTGGATGAAACCAAAATACAAACACGGGGATCCTCGACGACGACGGTAAATTGATTTTATAAAAACCTGTAATCATACCCTTGAAAATAATTACACAAACACGAAAAAGAGTGTGGAAAAGAGCTTGAAGCAGTCAAGACTTTTAAATCCTTGAGTAGATTTTTGATTATTTTTAAAGGAATATAATTCTGCACAAAACAACGTTTTTTTTACGAATAAAATTAATTTTGGCTGTTGTAATTAATTTGTGTTATGCCTTTCTGATGATTGGGTGGAATCTTAATAAGGTTGATCTGCAATTTATTTTCCCTCTACGATTAATATTTTTCCTTTATTCATAGTAATTAAGTGCCCGCAGACATTTTGTTTTACACGTGAAAGATTTTCGTAAAATTTTATTCTACCTCAAATATAAATTCCATCCCTCAGAGTATAAAAACGGGAGTTTCTGGGACGTTTTTTCAATACACCATTACGCTGTCAAATTGCTCGTTCCTCGTAGATTAAAAATTTCCTACATTATAAAATGAGACGTGCCATTTAAAACATGGGTCACTACGGCGTATACGTAATATTTTAACTCTCTAAGCGAATGTTTTATTTTCGAGTTAAACAAAATTCTTGGAATTTTCTTAAGTGCGTGCGTTATAATCAATCTGTGTGTCCATATGTCCGTGCGTTTTTATGTCTAGTGTACATCGAGCTTAAGCCTACACGGGTAGACTAATTGCTTTCAAATTTGTTGCAGCTCATTTGTATGTGTTTCTCTTGAGGATACATTAAAATCTTTATTTTTTAGCTGTCATACAAATTGCGCTTTTTTAAATTTTCTCAGAAACAGCGCCAACGATTTTGGTTCGTACCTGTTCCATACGTATAAAGTGATTGTTATAAAATATTGCATTCCAAAAACTTATTTTTAAATTAAACAATTTTTACATTTTTGTTAAATTTTCTTTATTTTTAATTGCCTCATTAAGCCAACAACATATGAAAACCTTCCCATCAAACAAATGAAGTTTCCTTCTGAATTCAAGCTAAATAAATTAAATATCTCATAACCCTTTTGCAAAAACAGAACTACTCGTACGTATGTGGTTCATAGCTACAGTGTTGGCCAAAACAAAAGCAACTTTAATTGCCTCCATTATTAAGTAATTAAAACACAAATTTAAGAATATATCATGGTATATTTTTGTTTTTAAAATTTAAATAAATATTTACAGTTTCTAGTGGAAAATAAAATAAAATGGTTTTTGTAGTAGCTCATTAAATATAGCAAAATTAGTACAATTAGTTCAATATTAGGCTGGTCAAAACAAAAGCAACTTTTAACAAATACATATTTTTTCTTAAACTATATAAAATATTGCTAGTATTTGGTAGCAAACCCCTTGTTTTTTATTACTTCAGCACATCTTCGAGGCATGGAGTCAATTAAATTGTTTATTATGCTGTTTGGGATACGTTCCCAAGCCAATTTAATTTGTTCAAAGAGATCACTTTTAATTTTGCAATTAGTCCTTACAATTCGTCGATCTACAATTTCCCATAGATTTTCTATGGGATTGAGATCTGGGGACTGTGCTGGCCATTGTAACACGTCAATCCGGTTTTCTTGAAACCACATCTTAACCGTATTGGACGTGTGCTTTGGGTCGTTGTCCTGCTGAAATATCCATTTCAGAGGCAACTGATCCTCAGCGTGTGCCAGCATTACACTTTGTAAAATGTCACGGTACATAAAACGATCCATTGTACCATCTATTTTGTGAATCGGTCCCAGTCCATGCCCTGAAAAATATCCCCACACCATTACGTTTCCTCCTCCACGTTTTACAGTAGCTTTGGTGTAACGTGGATTTAGTGCCTCTTTGGCTGGTCTGCGAACACGACGAAAACCATCGGAACCCTTGAAATTGAATTTGGACTCGTCCGAAAAGAGTACATTCCTCCATTTTCTAACGGTCCAGTTGATTTGGTCATGAGCAAACTTTAATCTCACCAGCTTGTTTTTGGTTGAAATAAAAGGCTTTTTTACAGCTTTGAAGGATTTTAGTCCACCATCAACAGCTCGTCTCCGGATTGTTCTCGCGCTTACGCCCAGGTCGAGTTGGACTCTTATTTCTCGCGATGATATAAAAGGGTCTTTTTTGATTGATTTTATTATAGCAGAATCTTCTAGTTCTGTTGTTTTTCTTGGTCTGCCACCTCGATGAACCGTTTGGAATGACTTTGTGGATTTATAGAATTTTAATAATCGGCAAATCACAGATTTTGGAATAGAATATTTTTCCGATAAATTAATTTGACTCTTTCCACTTTTATATTCTTTTATAATTTTTTCTTTTATTTCGTTAGAGTATTTGTTTCGGGCCATTTTACAAACGTTAGCTAAGAACACTGATTAGCTTGCTCGTGAACTGAATAATACCTAATAAATAGATTCAACTGCACTTTTTGCCAAAGCCTTTACTATGAGCAATGAATTTTTTAGTTAACGGTCTAACTTCTATTTATTAATAAGAAAAAGAGAGGTAGTAATAAAAAGTTGCTTTTGTTTTGACCAGCAAAAAATTGGGTTCACTGTCCTACTTATATCATATTTAATGAACCGTTTTGAAAACTAATTTCTCTTGTTGTCTATTCAGAAGTACATACATAATGTATTAAATTTTAGAAAAAAATTAACATGATTTGTTTAAGTTACTCATTTTTAAAAGACATAATGATGGAGGTAGTTTTAGTTGCTAATGTTTTGGCCAACACTGTACATAATTTATATAATTTTCTCTTAAAATAGATAAAGAATCCTCCCATTAAACCTTCGAATTAACATTTAATTACATTTATTGACTCACGTTTTGGCAAAAATAATTATTCCACACGAGTTCATGAATATATTTTCCATCATTCAACTCAAAAGCATCCAACCTTTCAAAATGAAAAAAAAAATTCAATTTAGCATAAATAGCTTCCTATGCTTATGCCATCAACTTCCATTTAGTGTTGTAATACAGTTAACCTTGTTCGATAGTATATGTGAACTTATTATATGAAGATGCCGCTAATAGGATGAAGGATGAAGAAGGACCGAACTCATTAACTCATGTTCGACATTTTTCATCGCATCAATAATAAAATTCATTCCATGCACAGCAATTCGCTCAATGGAAATTATCTCTCTTCGCCGTGAAGTGAATGGCTATAATATGAATTTTTGTATCTCAGAGATCCAATTTTTGTTGCTTCTTTATTTTTTGCAATTTCCGGTTGCCCCAATTAACACACAACAAAAGAACTGGACATTCTCTGAACGTGACATGTTGCGTAATGTGATGTGGGTAAAAACTCCATCTTTAAAGCAAAAAAAAAATGAGGTCCTGAAACTGAATGAGCCTATTCATTGGATACATTTTTACGGTTTCAATGGACAATAAACACCAGTCAACCGGAACTGAGGAACTTTAGCTCATCGATTGTGTTGTCGTTTGATCCTAGGTTTGCTTATACACTCCAAGTCACTTGATTTTGCGATCTAAAAATAAAAAAAAAAGGAAATTTAAAAAAATCGAAAAAATGTAAAATTTCGTATTTGTAATTAAAAAATATGTTGATGTTGTAATTTAATCAAACTTTATAACATAAGACAAACAAACTATATTTTGAAGAATTAATGAATCCAAAAGACTGAGTTTTCAGTATCGGTTAAAACTTCGCAAAGATCATTTTAAACACTTCGCTTTTAGATCATTCATAATTTCCAATCAGCTAGATCCCATTTTGTTGCATTATAGTTTTCAATCTTAGTGGGTTGGTCGCTTCTACTTTCTGGCCCCCTTAAAAAAACACTATTGTTCTATTGTTGGTCGTACTCGAACCCTATATCTCAATCCTGGGCCCGTATTACGAATTACGAATATTGTTTAAAATCCCTCGTTATCGTTAAGTTGCGATTACTTTTTACGATACTCGTTTTTTTAAAACGATAATCGTTTTCTCTTACGACTGCTTTTGGCACTCGTATTTCATTGTTTTGATACATGTACTATTTTTGACAGAAATATTGAAAGAATGAAGTTGGATGCGCTTAAAAAAATAGATTTTTTTTATTTTATCAGGCAATATTTTGATGCATCCATTATCGTAAACCATAATCGGTCCATGTGTTGACTATCGTTTTCTAGGGTATCGTTTTTTTGCCCTTCGTTTCGTAATCTGTAATACGGGCCCTGTTGTGGCATTGCAAATGACTATACATTACACCACCGAAGAGTGCTGCTGATATTCGCACTTAGATGCAACATAATGTCCAATCATGTGATTCGCAGTGTACAGTGTATTTCGGTCATTCGTGTGTGTATGGAATATGATATTCGTAAAAATTTAGCTCACCCCGACTGTAATTGATTTTAATTATTAATCGTAAGGATGTGGATGTGTGTCTCTCTGGATTGTTATATCCGAATCAATAGCAGAAAAAATATATAAAAAAAAAAACACAAATAACACTGCGAGTGTGTAGGTGTGTGTTTTTGTATAGATATCAGCCCATACACCCGACCTTCTTTTACGTGTCAAGGGAAATAATTTAACTCAAAGAGAATGTTGGTAAATAATTTAACTCCAAAATAAGTATATTTAATATTAATGGCTTCCTATAAAATAAAACACAAATTGTTGATTCGACAGCTTGTGGAAAACCAAATAGCTACATTCCTGGAGCACGCATGGAGGTGGGACCTACAATTTTCTTCCGAATCCATATGATTCCTTTTTCCATGAAATTTTGTCCATTTCTCTCAAAAGGAAGAATCTCTGAAAAAAAAAAACATTTTCATTTGTATTTAGACGGACAACTACAATTCACGTTTACAATATACGTATACGTATACAATACAATTCATATTACAATAGCAAAATAATTTATTCTTAGAGAAATTAAATCCTGCACAAATATTCATGAGAAAAATTTAAGCTCGAATACTCAAAGCGATTGACGTCTTGCAATAATGGTTTCAAGGACTTTCCCATTTTTCTTTCTGCAGGGACTAGCAGCCAAGGTTATATCTTCGCGCTATTGGGTACGTACAATATTTTCGACAATCATGCTTTTCAGGCAGATTTTAATAACTCCGTATAGAACGGTACAGTACGCACACATGGCTTAGTTGCACCGATGGTATGGTTTTAAATACAAAACATATATTGTATGAGTTGACTTTTTTTATAAATGAAGAATATCTAGATTAGTCCTTAAAAAGGATATGAAATAAGGCACAGCACGCTTAAGAACACATTATTCTTATTTGCAATTATAATCTTTTTAGTTAGTAAATCACATATGTTATGACTTCAAGGCCAATATCACCCGTGCTGTGTTTAACATTATAAGGGTCTCTTCACATACCCTAAAGCGCGTGTGCATTATATATATATAAAAAAAAAACAGATATCGCTTTGTTTGTAAATATTTCGAGAACCAGACCGCAACCATTTTGTGGGCTTGGTTGCGGCATTATCGCCATCACAATCCTAGGCAGCGTTGGGTCAGTTACAGTAAGATCTCCTAGGATAGAAATATTTCGGGAACCGGACCCCGCAGAAGCCTCTAGTTTTTACCTGTGGATAGCTGTTGAAAAGTTAACCAGGGATTTTGGAAACCGCAACCTTTCACAAGGCTTGGTTTTGGAAATATCGCCATCCAAAGACATTGTAAGGTAGTAGAGGTTCAAAAATCAGCAAAATGGATTTGGTGGGCATATTTCGATAACCAGTACACACAGGAGCTTTCCGCTTGGATGTGGTTATCGAAATGTGCCCATCCAAAGTGATTTTGCTGATTTTCGAACCTTTCCTTGCTTCAGTGTCTTTGGGTGGCGATATTTACGAAACCAAACCTTGAAAGAGGTTGCGGTTTTCAAAATCCCTGGTTAACTTTAAACAGCTATCCGCAGATAAGAAGCAGAGGCTTCTGCGTGGTCCGGTTCTCGAAATATTTCTATCCTAAGAGATTTTACTGAAATTTGACCTAACGCTGCATAAGATTGCGATGGCGATAATTCCGCAACCAAGCCTAGCAAATGGGGGGGCGTTCGGATATCGCTTTGTATGTTAATATTTCGAAAACCAGACCTCATAGAAGCTCTTGGTTTTCAATAATCGATAGCCCTTGAATAGTTGTTGCGAATTCTGAAAACCGCAACCATTTTGTGGGCTTGGTTGCGGCATTATCGCCATCACAATCTTATGGAGCGTTGGGTCAATTTCAGTAAAATCTCGTAGGATAGAAATATTTTGGGAACCGGCCCACGCAGAAGCCTCTAGTTTTTACCTGTGGATAGCTGTTGAAAAGTTAACCAGGGATTTTGGAAACCGCAACCTTTCACAAGGCTTGGTTTTGGAAATATCGCCATCCAAAGACATTGTAAGGTAGTAGAGGTTCAAAAATCAGCAAAATGGATTTGGTGGGCATATTTCGATAACCAGTACACACAGGAGCTTTCCGCTTGGATGTGGTTATCGAAATGTGCCCATCCAAAGTGATTTTGCTGATTTTCGAACCTTTCCTTGCTTCAGTGTCTTTGGGTGGCGATATTTACGAAACCAAACCTTGAAAGAGGTTGCGGTTTTCAAAATCCCTGGTTAACTTTAAACAGCTATCCGCAGATAAGAAGCAGAGGCTTCTGCGTGGTCCGGTTCTCGAAATATTTCTATCCTAAGAGATTTTACTGAAATTTGACCTAACGCTGCATAAGATTGCGATGGCGATAATTCCGCAACCAAGCCCAGCAAATGGGGGGGCGTTCGGATATCGCTTTGTATTTTAATATTTCGAAAACCAGACCTCATAGAAGCTCTTGGTTTTCAATAATCGATAGCCCTTGAATAGTTGTTGCGAATTCTGAAAACCGCAACCATTTTGTGGGCTTGGTTGCGGCATTATCGCCATCACAATCTTATGCAGCGTTGGGTCAATTTCAGTAAAATCTCGTAGGATAGAAATATTTTGGGAACCGGCCCACGCAGAAGCCTCTAGTTTTTACCTGTGGATAGCTGTTGAAAAGTTAACCAGGGATTTTGGAAACCGCAACCTTTCACAAGGCTTGGTTTTGGAAATATCGCCATCCAAAGACATTGGTGGGCATATTTCGATAATCAGTACACACAGGAGCTTTCCGCTTGGATGTGGTTATCGAAATGTGCCCACTGCCCACCCAAAGTGATTTTGCTGATTTTCGAACCTTTCCTTGCCTCAGTGTCTTTGGGTGGCGATATTTACGAAACCAAACCTTGAAAGAGGTCGGTTTTCAAAATCCCTGGTTAACTTTAAACAGCTATCCACAGATAAGAAGCAGAGGCTTCTGCGTGGTCCGGTTCTCGAAATATTTCTATCCTAAGAGATTTTACTGAAATTTGACCTAACGCTGCATAAGATTGCGATGGCGATAATTCCGCAACCAAGCCCAGCAAATGGGGGGGCGTTCGGATATCGCTTTGTATGTTAATATTTCGAAAACCAGACCTCATAGAAGCTCTTGGTTTTCAATAATCGATAGCCCTTGAATATTTATTGCGAATTCTGAAAACGGCAACCATTTTGTGGGCTAGGTTGCGGCATTATCGCCATCGCAATCTTATGCAGCGTTGGGTCAATTTTAGTAAAATCTCGTAGGATAGAAATATTTCGGGAACCGGACCACGCAGAAGCCTCTAGTTTTTACCTGTGGATAGCTGTTGAAAAGTTAACCAGGGATTTTGGAAACCGCAACCCTTCACAAGGCTTGGTTTTGGAAATATCGCCATCCAAAGACATTGTAAGGTAGTACAGGTTCAAAAATGAGCAAAATCGATTTGGTGGGCATATTTCGATAACCAGTACACACAGGAGCTTTCCGCTTGGATGTGGTTATCGAAATGTGCCCACTGCCCACCCAAAGTGATTTTGCTGATTTTCGAACCTTTCCTTGCTTCAGTGTCTTTGGGTGGCGATATTTACGAAACCAAACCTTGAAAGAGGTTGCGGTTTTCAAAATCCCTGGTTAACTTTAAACAGCTATCCACAGATAAGAAGCAGAGGCTTCTGCGTGGTCCGGTTATCGAAATATTTCTATCCTAAGAGATTTTACTGAAATTTGACAAAACGCTGCATAAGATTGCGATGGCGATAATGCCGCAACCAAGCCCAGCAAATGGGGGGCCGTTCGGATATCGCTTTGTATGTTAATATTTCGAAAACCAGACCTCATAGAAGCTCTTGGTTTTCAATAATCGATAGGCCTTGAATAGTTGTTGCGAATTCTGAAAACCGCAACCATTTTGTGGGCTTGGTTGCGGCATTGTCGCCATCGCAATCTTATGCAGCGTTGGGTCAAATTTCAGTTAAATCTCTTAGGATAGAAATATTTCGGGAACCGGACCCCGCAGAAGCCTCTAGTTTTTACCTGTGGATAGCTGTTGAAAAGTTAACCAGGGATTTTGGAAACCGCAACCTTTCACAAGGCTTGGTTTTGGAAATATCGCCATCCAAAGACATTGTAAGGTAGTAGAGGTTCAAAAATGAGCAAAATCGATTTGGTGGGCATATTTCGATAACCAGTACACACAGGAGCTTTCCGCTTGGATGTGGTTATCGAAATGTGCCCACTGCCCACCCAAAGTGATTTTGCTGATTTTCGAACCTTTCCTTGCTTCAGTGTCTTTGGGTGGCGATATTTACGAAACCAAACCTTGAAAGAGGTTGCGGTTTTCAAAATCCCTGGTTAACTTTAAACAGCTATCCACAGATAAGAAGGCAGAGGCTTCTGCGTGGACCGGTTCTCGAAATATTTCTATCCTAAGAGATTTTACTGAAATTTGACAAAACGCTGCATTAGATTGCGATGGCGATAATGCCGCAACCAAGCCAGCAAATGGGGGGCCGTTCGGATATCGCTTTGTATGTTAATATTTCGAAAACCAGACCTCATAGAAGCTCTTGGTTTTCAATAATCGATAGGCCTTGAATAGTTGTTGCGAATTCTGAAAACCGCAACCATTTTGTGGGCTTGGTTGCGGCATTGTCGCCATCGCAATCTTATGCAGCGTTGGGTCAAATTTCAGTTAAATCTCTTAGGATAGAAATATTTCGGGAACCGGACCCCGCAGAAGCCTCTAGTTTTTACCTGTGGATAGCTGTTGAAAAGTTAACCAGGGATTTTGGAAACCGCAACCCTTCACAAGGCTTGGTTTTGGAAATATCGCCATCCAAAGACATTGTAAGGTAGTACAGGTTCAAAAATGAGCAAAATCGATTTGGTGGGCATATTTCGATAACCAGTACACACAGGAGCTTTCCGCTTGGATGTGGTTATCGAAATGTGCCCACTGCCCACCCAAAGTGATTTTGCTGATTTTCGAACCTTTCCTTGCTTCAGTGTCTTTGGGTGGCGATATTTACGAAACCAAACCTTGAAAGAGGTTGCGGTTTTCAAAATCCCTGGTTAACTTTAAACAGCTATCCGCAGATAAGAAGCAGAGGCTTCTGCGTGGACCGGTTCTCGAAATATTTCTATCCTAAGAGATTTTACTGAAATTTGACAAAACGCTGCATAAGATTGCGATGGCGATAATGCCGCAACCAAGCCCAGCAAATGGGGGGCCGTTCGGATATCGCTTTGTATGTTAATATTTCGAAAACCAGACCTCATAGAAGCTCTTGGTTTTCAATAATCGATAGGCCTTGAATAGTTGTTGCGAATTCTGAAAACCGCAACCATTTTGTGGGCTTGGTTGCGGCATTATCGCCATCGCAATCTTATGCAGCGTTTGGGTAAATTTCAGTAAAATCTCTTCGGATAGAAATATTTCGAGAACCAGACAACGCAGAAGCCTCTAGTTTTTACCTATGGATAGCTGTTGAAAAATTAACCAGGGATTTTGAAAACCGCAACGTCTTTCAAGGTTTGGTTTCGGAAATATCGCCATCCAAAGACATTGTAAAGTAGGAGAGGTTCAAAAATCAGCAAAATGGATTTGGTGGGCATATTTCGATAACCAGTACACACAGGAGCTTTCCGCTTGGATGTGGTTATCGAAATGTGCCCATCCAAAGTGATTTTGCTGACTTTCGAACCTTTCCTTGCTTCAGTGTCTTTGGGTGGCGATATTTACGAAACCAAACCTTGAAAGAGGTTGCGGTTTTCAAAATCCCTGGTTAACTTTAAACAGCTATCCGCAGATAAGAAGCAGAGGCTTCTGCGTGGTCCGGTTATCGAAATATTTCTATCCTAAGAGATTTTACTGAAATTTGACCCAACGCTGCATAAGATTGCGATGGCGATAATGCCGCAACCAAGCCCACCAAATGGGGGGAGGGGGGCGTTCAGATGTCGCTTTGTATGTTAATATTTCGAAAACCAGACCTTATAGAAGCTCTTGGTTTTCAATAATCGATAGCCCTTGAATAGTTATTGCGAATTCTGAAAACCGCAACCATTTTGTGGGCTTGGTTGCATTATCGCCATCACAATCTTATGGAGCGTTGGGTCAATTTCAGTAAAATGTCGTAGGATAGAAATATTTCGAGAACCGGACCACGCAGAAGAATCTGCTTCTTATCTGCGGATAGCTGTTTAAAGTTAACCAGTGATTTTGAAAACCGCAACCTTTTTCAAGGTTTGTTTTCGTAAATATCGCCACCCAAAGACACTGAAGCAAGGAAAGGTTCGAAAATCAGCAAAATCACTTTGGGTGGGCACATTTCGATAACCAAATCGATTTTGCTGATTTTTGAACCTCTACTACCTTACAATGTCTTTGGATGGCGATATTTCCAAAACCAAGCCTTGTGAAAGGTTGCGGTTTCCAAAATCCCTGGTTAACTTTTCAACAGCTATCCACAGGTAAAAACTAGAGGCTTCTGCGGGGTCCGGTTCCCGAAATATTTCTATCCTAGGAGATTTTACTGTAACTGACCCAACGCTGCATAAGATTGTGATGGCGAAAATGCCGCAACCTAGCCCACAAAATGGTTGCCGTTTTCAGAATTCGCAATAAATATTCAAGGGCTATCGATTATTGAAAACCAAGAGCTTCTATGAGGTCTGGTTTTCGAAATATTAACATACAAAGCGATATCCGAACGCCCCCCCATTTGCTGGGCTTGGTTGCGGCATTATCGCCATCGCAATCTTATGCAGCGTTTGGGTAAATTTCAGTAAAATCTCTTAGGATAGAAATATTTCGAGAACCGGTCCACGCAGAAGCCTCTGCCTTCTTATCTGTGGATAGCTGTTTAAAGTTAACCAGGGATTTTGAAAACCGCAACCTCTTTCAAGGTTTGGTTTCGTAAATATCGCCACCCAAAGACACTGAAGCAAGGAAAGGTTCGAAAATCAGCAAAATCACTTTGGGTGGGCAGTGGGCACATTTCGATAACCACATCCAAGCGGAAAGCTCCTGTGTGTACTGGTTATCGAAATATGCCCACCAAATCGATTTTGCTCATTTTTGAACCTGTACTACCTTACAATGTCTTTGGATGGCGATATTTCCAAAACCAAGCCTTGTGAAGGGTTGCGGTTTCCAAAATCCCTGGTTAACTTTTCAACAGCTATCCACAGGTAAAAACTAGAGGCTTCTGCGGGGTCCGGTTCCCGAAATATTTCTATCCTAAGAGATTTAACTGAAATTTGACCCAACGCTGCATAAGATTGCGATGGCGACAATGCCGCAACCAAGCCCACAAAATAGTTGCGGTTTTCAGAATTCGCAACAACTATTCAAGGCCTATCGATTATTGAAAACCAAGAGCTTCTATGAGGTCTGGTTTTCGAAATATTAACATACAAAGCGATATCCGAACGGCCCCCCATTTGCTGGGCTTGGTTGCGGCATTATCGCCATCGCAATCTTATGCAGCGTTTTGTCAAATTTCAGTAAAATCTCTTAGGATAGAAATATTTCGAGAACCGGTCCACGCAGAAGCCTCTGCCTTCTTATCTGTGGATAGCTGTTTAAAGTTAACCAGGGATTTTGAAAACCGCAACCTCTTTCAAGGTTTGGTTTCGTAAATATCGCCACCCAAAGACACTGAAGCAAGGAAAGGTTCGAAAATCAGCAAAATCACTTTGGGTGGGCAGTGGGCACATTTCGATAACCACATCCAAGCGGAAAGCTCCTGTGTGTACTGGTTATCGAAATATGCCCACCAAATCGATTTTGCTCATTTTTGAACCTGTACTACCTTACAATGTCTTTGGATGGCGATATTTCCAAAACCAAGCCTTGTGAAGGGTTGCGGTTTCCAAAATCCCTGGTTAACTTTTCAACAGCTATCCACAGGTAAAAACTAGAGGCTTCTGCGGGGTCCGGTTCCCGAAATATTTCTATCCTAAGAGATTTAACTGAAATTTGACCCAACGCTGCATAAGATTGCGATGGCGACAATGCCGCAACCAAGCCCACAAAATGGTTGCGGTTTTCAGAATTCGCAACAACTATTCAAGGCCTATCGATTATTGAAAACCAAGAGCTTCTATGAGGTCTGGTTTTCGAAATATTAACATACAAAGCGATATCCGAACGGCCCCCCCATTTGCTGGGCTTGGTTGCGGCATTATCGCCATCGCAATCTTATGCAGCGTTTTGTCAAATTTCAGTAAAATCTTTTAGGATAGAAATATTTCGATAACCGGACCACGCAGAAGCCTCTGCTTCTTATCTGTGGATAGCTGTTTAAAGTTAACCAGGGATTTTGAAAACCGCAACCTCTTTCAAGGTTTGGTTTCGTAAATATCGCCACCCAAAGACACTGAAGCAAGGAAAGGTTCGAAAATCAGCAAAATCACTTTGGGTGGGCAGTGGGCACATTTCGATAACCACATCCAAGCGGAAAGCTCCTGTGTGTACTGGTTATCGAAATATGCCCACCAAATCGATTTTGCTGATTTTTGAACCTCTACTACCTTACAATGTCTTTGGATGGCGATATTTCCAAAACCAAGCCTTGTGAAAGGTTGCGGTTTCCAAAATCCCTGGTTAACTTTTCAACAGCTATCCACAGGTAAAAACTAGAGGCTTCTGCGGGGTCCGGTTCCCGAAATATTTCTATCCTAAGAGATTTAACTGAAATTTGACCCAACGCTGCATAAGATTGCGATGGCGACAATGCCGCAACCAAGCCCACAAAATGGTTGCGGTTTTCAGAATTCGCAACAACTATTCAAGGCCTATCGAGTATTGAAAACCAAGAGCTTCTATGAGGTCTGGTTTTCGAAATATTAACATACAAAGCGATATCCGAACGCCCCCCCCATTTGCTGGGCTTGGTTGCGGAATTATCGCCATCGCAATCTTATGCAGCGTTAGGTCAAATTTCAGTAAAATCTCTTAGGATAGAAATATTTCGAAAACCGGACCACGCAGAAGCCTCTGCTTCTTATCTGTGGATAGCTGTTTAAAGTTAACCAGGGATTTTGAAAACCGCAACCTCTTTTAAGGGTTGGTTTCGTAAATATCGCCACCCAAAGACACTGAAGCAAGGAAAGGTTCGAAAATCAGCAAAATCACTTTGGGTGGGCACATTTCGATAACCACATCCAAGCGGAAAGCTCCTGTGTGTACTGGTTATCGAAATATGCCCACCAAACCGATTTTGCTCATTTTTGAACCTCTACTACCTTACAATGTCTTTGGATGGCGATATTTCCAAAACCAAGCCTTGTGAAAGGTTTCGGGTTCCAAAATCCCTGGTTAACTTTTCAACAGCTATCCACAGGTAAAAACTAGAGGCTTCTGCGTGGTCCGGTTCCCGAAATATTTCTAATCTAGTAGATTTTACTGAAATTGACCCAACGCTGCATAAGATTGTGATGGCGATAATGCCGCAACCAAGCCCACAAAATGGTTGCGGTTTTCAGAATTCGCAATAACTATTCAAGGGCTATCGATTATTGAAAACCAAGAGCTTCTATGAGGTCTGGTTTTCGAAATATTAACATACAAAGCGATATCCGAACGCCCCCCCCATTTGCTGGGCTTGGTTGCGGAATTATCGCCATCGCAATCTTATGCAGCGTTAGGTCAAATTTCAGTAAAATCTCTTAGGATAGAAATATTTCGATAACCGGACCACTCAGAAGCCTCTGCTTCTTATCTGTGGATAGCTGTTTAAAGTTAACCAAGGATTTTCAAGGTTTGGTTTCGGAAATATCGCCCCCCAAAAAGACACTGAAGCAAGGAAAGGTTCGAAAATCAGCAAAATCACTTTGGGTGGGCACATTTCGATAACCAAATCGATTTTGCTGATTTTTGAACCTCTACTACCTTACAATGTCTTTGGATGGCGATATTTCCAAAACCAAGCCTTGTGAAAGGTTGCGGTTTCCAAAATCCCTGGTTAACTTTTCAACAGCTATCCACAGGTAAAAACTAGAGGCTTCTGCGGGGTCCGGTTCCCGAAATATTTCTATCCTAGGAGATTTTACTGTAACTGACCCAACGCTGCATAAGATTGTGATGGCGATAATGCCGCAACCTAGCCCACAAAATGGTTGCCGTTTTCAGAATTCGCAATAAATATTCAAGGGCTATCGATTATTGAAAACCAAGAGCTTCTATGAGGTCTGGTTTTCGAAATATTAACATACAAAGCGATATCCGAACGCCCCCCCATTTGCTGGGCTTGGTTGCGGCATTATCGCCATCGCAATCTTATGCAGCGTTTGGGTAAATTTCAGTAAAATCTCTTCGGATAGAAATATTTCGAGAACCAGACAACGCAGAAGCCTCTAGTTTTTACCTATGGATAGCTGTTGAAAAATTAACCAGGGATTTTGAAAACCGCAACGTCTTTCAAGGTTTGGTTTCGGAAATATCGCCATCCAAAGACATTGTAAAGTAGGAGAGGTTCGAAAATCAGCCAAATCGATTTGGTGGGCATATTTCGATAACCAGTACACACAGAAGCTTTCCGCTTGGATGTGGTTATCGAAATATGGCCACCCAAAGTGATTTTGCTGATTTTCGAACCTTTCCCTGCTTCAGTGTCATTGGGTAGCGATATTTCCGAAACCAAACCTTGAAAAAGGTTGCGGTTTTCAAAATCCCTGGTTAACTTTTCAACAGCTATCCATAGGTAAAAGCTAGAGGCTTCTGCGTCGTCCGGTTCTCGAAATATTTCTGTCCTAAGAGATTTTACTGAAATTTGAACAAACGCTGCATAAGATTGCGATGACTATAATGCCGCAACCAAGGCCACAAAAGGGTTGCGGTTTCAGAATTCGTAACTACTATTCAAGGGCATAAAAAGTGAAGTTGTCATATATCGATCCTAATCTACATATAAAGTCTTCGTATGGAGATATTTCCACAACCAAAGCTCTTAAGTGATTGAAGTTCTAATACCTGAATTGAGAATTAACAGACCTTCCCACGGATTTGCCAATTTTTGAAATTACGAAATCAGTTTCTCTAGATTTTTGAAAAAATCATGGACTAACGACTTGCCTGTAAAAATCACCAATTTTTTTTCAAAGTTCCCCAAAACAAAGCGAAAGGTCTATTTAATTCCTGTGTACACAATATACATACATCCAAAGGAAAAGCTTCTTCGGAAACAATGTTTTGTAATATGGCACCTAGTTAGAGATACTTTGAAATTATCTGGCTTTTTATTTGATACCTCTCAGATCGGCCATTCATAAAAATGTCAGTTAATGACATAAATTTTTAACACCAACTTTTTCCTCAAATCTAAGAAAACATTTTTACTAGTTTACTGGAAATTCTTGAGAATTGTGAGATATATGAAAAACTACAGAAATGGGAAAAATTTCCTTTAGAAAAACTGCTTTTCGAAAATAACTATGTACATAGACATTTTTGTTCCTTGGGGACTTCTGATTTTGCAGTTGACTTGACTATCCATCAACTTGAAATCACTTAGCAATCTAGAAGGCCATTTTGTAGCAACCGAAAGCTAAACTAAACAAAATTCAAGTAATTTCCAAAAATCACGTTTTTGCAATTTTTCAAGACTCCGTTGAAACACACACACACACACACACTGAGTATTCAAAGATAGAGAAAGAAGAACGAAGAACACTCAACTTAATGTTGCATAATAAAGAATAAAAACGCATTTGCATAAAAATTCAATCATACAAAACGACGACGAACTACATTGTACCTTCATATGTATGTACGAGTATATATAAAGTATCTGGCGATACGAATGTATCTGCACAGGCAAGAAGTGCATCTATTACGTGACACTTCCATGAGTAGACACAACGTGATGCACAGAGAATAATTCTCCATGCTGATGATGCAATATGAACTGCTTTGCTCTTATTTTCTTCTATTTCGACCTTAAGTGACTCCAAATCATAGACCCATATCTACATTCTTGGCATAGAAGGATTTGCGCCATCATCCCATTTTGTAAATCCCATACACTCGTATAAACTCATACAATGAAGAGTTCATAATATAATGTCCTTTATGCCCAAACATGTCCTCACTACCTAGCACTCTTCAGGACCGACAGTCTACACAACCTAGCGTTTACTTCATTTTTTGTCTGTCATTGCAGAAAAAAGTTGAACCATGGAAGCTATACACAATGGTTTCCGGCTTACTGTCAGTCGATTTGGTTATCCTCTTGGCATGGCAAATATTCGATCCACTGCAGCGTATCCTGGAGACATTCCCCCTCGAAGATCCCATCTCAACAACGGATGATATTCAAATTCGCCCCGAGCTCGAACATTGTGAAAGTGAAAGGAATTCCATGTGGCTTGGTAAGTTGGTGGCTTGGGATAGGTTCATTACAGAGAGTGACACACAGCAAAATTGCAAGCTCTTTAACAAAGTTAACTGAAACTATAAAAATCCTTATATAACATTATGTGCGTGTGTAAATTTGCAGGACTCGTGTATGGATTTAAGGGATTGATCCTAGTTTTTGGACTGTTTCTTGCTTATGAAACACGTTCGATAAAAGTGAAGCAAATCAACGATTCTAGATACGTTGGCATGAGCATCTACAACGTGGTTGTCCTTTGCCTGATAACAGCCCCCGTTGGCATGGTTATTGCCTCACAGCAGGACGCATCGTTTGCATTTGTGTCGTTGGCTGTGATATTTTGTTGTTTTCTCAGCATGTTGCTGATATTTGTGCCAAAGGTGAGTTCTTGTCATAGGATATTTTTTTTTGTTTTTAATTTTTTTTTGTTAAAGGTAATTGAAGTGATTCGACATCCAAAGGATAAAGCCGAATCAAAATATAATCCAGACTCTGGGATTTCAAAAGAAGACGAGGAACGGTATCAAAAGCTGGTTACAGAGAATGAAGAACTGCAACGACTGATATCACAGGTAAATTCCTATGCAACTTTTTATCGCCGCATTAAATATCATTTTGAAATACTTCTTTGAAAATTAGTTAAATTGAGTTTTGAAGTTAATCCTTCATCTACTTGTAAAAGATTTTCAAAATTTCCTAAAAGAACAGTTTTTTGTTCTATTATGGTTGAGACTGATTTCTTGTTAAATATCTCATTATGAAACTTTAACCCCCTACTGTCACCAACCCTGCCATACTAATGCTTTTCAATTAACTTTTCTTTGCAGAAGGAAGAAAAAATCCGACTTCTTCGACAGCGATTAGTGGATCGAGATGCGAATAACAAACCACCAGGAGAGGGTGGTGGTTGTGGTGGTGCTGCAGTGGGAAGTGGAGGAACTATTACGACGACAAATGTAATAGGTTCACAAGGCACCGTTATTACACCGACAACATTAGCAATTACACAAGGTAAAGAATCATTAGTAGTTATCCAGCCCGAAGCGACTACATCGTCTGATTTCGATAGTGCTATTGGCGGAGGTTATTCTCAAATGACACGCTCGTCTAGAGCAAGTCAATCAGACTTTGAGTTCTCCGATAGTTATTTGTAGAAAGAGATAGAATTTTAAGGGATGTATTATACCTATGTATATTTAATTATATTTACTATAGTCTTAATTGAGGTTTTGAAATGTTAAGCTATAGAATAAATATTTGAAAAGTCATCCATTTAAGCTTGGCAAATAGAGTTTAAAGAGGAAAATGTTAACTTGAGTGAATTACTTTTGGAGAATAAGTTGTCGTAAAAAGCTAAATATTATACAGAAGTTGTTAGCCTTAAGAGAAACTATTTAGTCAGTGCTTTGTTTCAACAATGGAACCCCACCTGTTTTATGATGTAATTTTCTATGGGTAAATTTTGTTGGCAATTTACAACAACCCCTTCATGGTTGAAAGAAAAACAACCTCATAAACCTGAAAAACAAAAGTGCTTTATCTCAAATTGGCGCCCAACGTGCAACCTCATGTGTTTTATGGATGAAATATTTTAGCGGATGGAGATTTCCTCAATAAAGATCAAGAAGCAAGATATAAATATTAAAATAAGGGAGAATTAATCTTTAACTTTACAACCATACATAACAATATTTGTCGTATGTATAATGGCGCCCAACGTAGAATCAGATATATTTTTAGACATAGATCGTTATGAGGGGAGTTTTATTTGTGTAATCAGCAAACAGATGTTGATATTATTTGAAGTGTATAACAAAGCTGTGAATGATTTAAGAAAAGGTATTCTCGCAATGGCTACCGATTTGGAACTCGAAAGATTATAAAAAAAAAAGTTGTTCTAAGGTAAAACAAAGAGATTTTTATTATAGTGGAGAGCAGAATAGAAATTGATATTTCAATTTCAAAAAACGGGTCTAAACACATACATAAGTACTTAAAACAAATTTCACTCAAATCTTTCTTTAACTATTTCTAGTAAAATTTAAAACTATTGAATTGGTCTATTTTATTTTTGTAAATTACGAAAATTATAGCAGTTTAATTTAGATCAAGAATAAGATTGTAAGCAATAAACTTTAACTATACGATCTACAGAATTATTGTAAATACATAAACATTTAATTATTAAATTATATATAACATAGAAATTAAGCAAAAATTTATGTTGTGCAGAATTATAAGAAACCAAAAATTTATATTTATTTGATGATAATAAAAAATTGTTAGTGTTACAAAAAAAAAATATAAAAGAATTGTTTTATTTTTCAAATCAAAATTTAAATTTCCAAAATATTAAAATATTTTATTTTTTTTTTAAGTTCACCAGCAATAAATTATATATTTATTTAACATTTAAATAAGAACAACTTGAATTTTTGCTCAATTAATAGAAATACTCTGCACTATAATAAAGCACTACATTGAAAATAATAAATAATAATGTAGAATCGTATAGATTTTTAAATTAAAATATTTTTTTTTTTTAATATTTTACCTACAAAATTATATTTTTCGTGGGCCTACTTAAGTGACTTTATATTAATATCAAGCACCTGAATTTTTTTTAATTTTATATCACCGCTTTTACAATATATGTATATGTATATATTTTTTTCTAAATGGATTTTAAATAAAAACAAAACACAAAACTTTTCTATACTGCTGGAGAAGAATGTACTATAACTGCTGCTCTCAAAAACCATCCGGTAAGTTCAAGTGAATACTACGAACTAACTTAGGATTTCTCGGAATGTAAAAGAGATATTGCAATGATTTAAACTGAAGTTTGAAGATGACGATTTGTTCTTTTAGGAACTGTTGCAATTTTTGGTTTTAAAAATCACCACACTTAACTTCAAAAATAGGAACAAAAAAAAAAACAAAAAAATATCTCAAAAACCCGTGCTTTTGGTAGTAAACGAATGACCAGGTTCATCATGAAAAATTACCCTTATAACGAGCCTTGATTGCTCCTGTCCAAAATCGATTGCACGGCAACGATACAGTCATTTTGGGTGTACATTTATTTTAAGTTACAACAGTTTTCTGAACACTGAGAATAGAAAAGTAAAATATTGCAAACTTTTGAATATGAAATATTAGTCCCGAATCAATTAATTTTGAAGAAAATAATAATGTTAATTAAAATTGTATAAAATTAATTTCATGGTGAATTCTTGCCAAATTCTTATAAGATTAACTTTTACTTTAAATTTAATTAATATTAAACATTTTGAAGAGGAAAATAAAAAAGTTTAAATAATATGTCGTTGTTGTAAAAACTTTGTTCCAAGTGACACTTTTATATAATCTATAAAACCCCTTCAAATTTGTTAAAGAAAATGTTAATATAAACATATGTATATGTATACATATACTCGTATATTAACTTTCATTAAAAAATACCACAAAAGATACTTTATCATGTTTGTATGCGAATAACCAACATGTGTGTTGTTAATGCCACCTTAACGAAATAACATCCATTCACAAGTCCTTACAACTCATCATAAAAAAAAAACCTTTTATACGCTTGACTGACAGAAGTCATTATAATGGAAAAATGTAAAGAAAACCCCTTTTTTTCCGCTGAACACAGCAATTTCAATAGCTTGAAAATTTTCTTTAAGGAAAATTATTATTATTATTAAAAAGTGTATACCTAGGTTTATATGTAAATTCAACCCAACCGCAAGCATCCTATTAGGTTCCAAAAAAAATCAAGCTGAAAAAACCACTTTTTAAATCCATCTGTCAACACGTTTCCATCACTTTAGATACGAAAAATGGATAAAAACCCTGTGGTAAGCGTTATTTTTCCTCTCCCAACGCACACTGTTGTTGTTGTGTTTGTGTTTGCAGGAGGCGACCAATTTACACCACAACAATTGATAGCAGATGAGCTGGTGTAGTCCTTTAACAAAGGACACTCGTTATCCATACCATACCCATCATCACGCATATCCTTCATACAAAAACACACACACACTAACACACATGTGATTTTTGTGCTTATGGCCATATCGCATATTATGATGCTGTACCGCTATCATAATACAACCAAGTGAAATTATTATGCAAAATAGTTAAAAAATACTTCGCTTAGCAGCATAAAAATATCCTCGTGACGGTGCACAGGTAGTATACCTACCGTTATGGTTGGTATGTTGGCCAACAAAAAAAGCTTTTTACATATTTTTGTTTTTTTCAATTTTCTCTTTGTTTAAATGGACAAAAAAGTTTTTCATATTCACAAGGACGAGGATGAATTTGTTTCATTTTTTTGTATCTGTTGCAATTTTTTCAAACCAAAAGTTAATTTGGGGTTTCCATTTTCGATCTTAAGCACTTTATTTTACTTTTATTATTTACACTCAGCATTTTATTTACCAATAAGTAATAATAGGATGGAATTAACTATTGTAAAATGAAAATAATTTTCTATTTTCAAAAATTAAAGAAAAGGTAAGTATCTTCTTATCCAATTTCTATTGATTATTTTAAATTTGCTTTGAAGAGTTTTAGAATTTTACTTGAATTTATTTTTATTTTAATTACAGATACACATGATCATCATACATGAAAAATCGAGTCAATTTCTTTCACGTGATAGGTAAATAAGAAATAAATTCAATTTATTAAAAAAAAATAGAACTAAATTAAAAAAAAAATATACAGTGATCCACAAAAGTCTGCGTACAAGGAAGATATTTTTTAAAAATTGCTGTTATTCACAAATGTAAAGTGAATTATTTTAAAAAAATGGTATTTTTCATTAAAAGAAATTTACCACGTTTTAATTTTCAACAAAAAAAAAATAAAAAAAAAATATTCGTATCACAAAAAATTAATAAAAACAAAATATACCTCTGAAATTCTTCCACAAAAGTCTGCGTACAGGTGAATATTTCTTGCATTACACTCTCTTTAAGTATCGATAAATTTGTTTTTGCATAATATGATTGTTTGTTTATTTTTAATCGTTCTAAACGCGTATTGCAAATCATTGTCTTTGGTTTTTTTTTTTTTGTTTTTAAAGCAAAAAATGGCAAATAAAGAGTTAAGTTTGAGTGAGCGGCAGTTGATTTATTAATCTTTACGTTAAACAAAAAAAGTCGTATGGTGAAATATCAAAAATAACCTGAAGAGCTCGGTCAACGATACAGAGAACGGTAGATCGCTTTAGAAACGCAGGACAGATTAAATCGGAGACAAGATAAGGCCGACCTTCGAAGCTCTTCGAAAGGGATAAGCGTATGATCAAGCGAATGGTGGAGCAAGATCACTTTATAACGGCTAAGACGATAAGCACACGGCTCGAAATATATAACAACAATACAGTGCATCCAGAAACGGTAAGAAGAGCTATTGTTCAAGAGGGGTTTAAGTCACGCACACCCAGGAAAAAAACATTGGTCAGTAAAATAAAGAGAAAGAAACGTCTAGCATTTGCAAAAGAGTACGTTAACAAGCCTCCGGACTTCTGGCGTAAGGTTATATTCTCCAGCGAATCAAAATACAACATTTTTGGTTCTAACGGTCGTTTGAGGGTGTGGCGACGACCAGACGATGCTCCTAATCCCAGATGCAGAATTTAGACTGCCAAGCACGGTGGTGGAGGTGTTATGGTTTGGGGCTGTATGGCATCTTCAAAAGTCAGTAAGCTGGAAGTAATAGAAGGATCAATGGATCAATATGTATACATCGTTATCCTCAAAAGAAATTTGAAAACAAGTGCTGAAATTCTGGGTATATCCAATGACTATTACTTCTAGCAAGATAATGACCCCAAACATACCGCCCATAATCGCGCATGTGGCTGGCATATAACTGTCCCCACCTGCTACGAACCCCACCACAGAGTCCAGATATTAACCCTATCGAGCACTGCTGGGATAAATTGGAAAAAAAGATCCGAACCCACGATATCCGCAAAAAGGCGCAGTTAAAAGAAGCCTTGTTGCTTGAATGGAGTAAGATCAATAGTTCTTATACAGAAAAACTGGTAGGGTCAATGCAAAACCGTTTGAAAGAAGTTATAAGGCTAAAAGGGTATCCGACCAAATATTAACAGCGAAAGTAGTACACAAAAATAATTATTTGTCTATATTAACTAACTTTTTTCAATTTCTGTTACAGCTGTACGCAGACTTTTGTGGAAGAATTTCAGAGGTTTATTTTGTTGTTATTAATTTCTTCTTGTTATGAATAATTGTTTTAATTTTTTTTTTGTTGAAAATAAAAACCTTGTAAATTTCTTTATTAAAAAATATTTTTTTTTTAAACAAATCACTTTAAATTTGTGAACAACAGC
This sequence comes from Philhelius festivus, assembly GCA_963931855.1. Taxonomy (NCBI): domain Eukaryota; kingdom Metazoa; phylum Arthropoda; class Insecta; order Diptera; family Syrphidae; genus Philhelius; species Philhelius festivus. The sequence continues at coordinate 3,797,332 of OZ007555.1, read as the reverse complement.
AGTTTTTAAAAATATTTCTTCCTTGTACGCAGACTTTTGTGGATCACTGTATAAAACAATTTTGTGTAAATATATAAAAATCTAATTTAAGAAAAAAAAAGGAAAACAAAAAAAAAAACTATAGGTAAAAATGCAAGACAAACGAAATAAAATATAAGTTAAAAAAAAATTGATTTTTAATTATAAATAAAATGTTAATTTCACTTTTTATATTTTTTCTATGAAAATTAATATTATGTATATGGAAAAATATACACAGACAGTTGAATTTTTATTAATTATATATTGATTAAAGTGGCGTAAAAGAAACTTCTTGCCTCAAATAATAACAACTTCTAAAGCTCAAATTATTTGGCATGATTACGTCTTCAAGCAAAGAAAATGATAAGTATTCAAATCACATTTTGTATCTCACAAACGAAAATAGTATCAGAAAGAATCCTTACCAGTACCTAATAAAAGTTAATTGGTAAGACTTAACTAGAATAATTTAGTTTAAAATTAATAGACTAGATCCCACAGCGAATTGAGACCGAATGTTGAATACATTTGATTCAAATCCAATACTTATTTAACAGAGGCAATGAAAATGTAGATTCAAGAGACTTTGGTTAAAGCCGCAAATGCCAGTTGATTAACAACTTACACTTGACTAGATAACGCTTAAGAAAAATACTATATAATTTAAAATTTAAGAACTGGATAGCTCCTTAAAGTGAGGCCGTAGAGACAAGGACAATATTTCTTAATAAACAGACCTCACAGATTTTTTTCTCACGACTTTTGTGGCACGATTTAATATAAAATACTGGCTTCTCTTGACCAAATCCGATACTTCTTCTACTGAGACAGTGAAAATGGAGACTTCATGAGACAGTGTCAGAACCTTAAGTGGCAGTGGATTAACAACTGAAAATAGGCGGGTTTTGGAGGATGTTTGCAACAGAACAGAAATCTACTTCAACTAAGCACACCTCAGCTGTACATCTTAGTTGAAATCCCAACGGAACACGACTTAATGCGAAACCATATGAGAAAGGTTGTCAGAGTTGTCAGCGAAGAAGAGTTCACCTCTCACTTCCTTTTTAAATGCTCCTCTATCCAGAACCATAGTTGCCACTAAGAAAAACCCTGAAATTCTCTCAGAAATCAATATGGCTCATGGAGGTTCCAATATCAAAGTCGTCAAAAATGTTGCTATGTATAAAAGTTTCCTTTGACGATGTAAGAAACCTTTTCGTTCTTCTGGTCTGGGTGTAATCTTAAAAGTCTATGTTCATCCATAGCTTGAACACAATTCCCGTATTTGAGCAGCTACTCGTAATTCAATAACCCACTTCCACTACAAGTGGAGATCTGAGATCTGAGTATGGTGATGCAAGTTGAAAAATCAACTCGGAAAGGGCGAAATATTCTAGCTCAAGCAAGATCAACGACGAAATATGGACACCCATTCCGGTATCATGTGGGCAGCATTAAACTGACGTTTATCAAAATTAAATTGAACAAGCTTAGGTCTTAGCTTAGCACTATCAATCATCTTAACAAATCGCCCAAACATAAAGAATGAAATAATAAGATAATTACCTCTAAATTTTTTAAAGTTAGAAAGTGTCTTTTACGCCATCGAGAATGTGTATATTGTTTTAAAATAGATAAATATATATTTGACTTTTATTTTCACAGAGGTTGTATTATGATAACGAAATGTTCTTAAACATTTATTGTTTTTCATATTTTTTTTATAAAACTTTATTTATTATATTAATATCTAAATATTATTTTTACTTATATATTCGAGTATTAGTTTTTCTTAAAATTTTTACTACACTTTGCTACGTATTACTATTTTATATCATTATTTATTTTTTTTATTGAAAACTTTGTTTAAAAATCACATCAAATCAAGCGCACAATATTTATGATAAAATTTTTAAAAAATGTTTATATTTTCTATTCCTTGCGTTGTTGATTTTATTTCAACGTTGTTTTTTTTTTGTTATTAATTTGAAGGTTCTGAAGAACATATAAATTTAACTCTACATTTCCATTTAACTAAATTGAAATTAATTTTAAAAATAGTGTAAATATATAAGGAAAAATAAGAGACAAACTTTCTGTAGAGCTAGTATATACAATCGACAACACAAAAAAATGGTAAATTTAAATCAATTATACAAATTTCATATAACCATGTACTAATATCTACGCTGAATTAAAACAAAAAATAAAAAAATAAACGAAATCTCATTTATTCACTTAAAAAATTAACAAAACAAAAACAAAAATTGCCACAAATGTAGCTGAATATTAATTTTTGTTTTTATTCTTTTTTTTTTATAAACAAAAGGTAAGATCATCAAAATGTAGGTAATAACACTATAGCTAATGTAGTGCAAATTTGTTTTTATTTAATTAAAAATTAAAATTAAACAAATCTTGTAGATAACATTTTTTTTTAATTCAAAATCAATGAAAACATAGTTAATTAATAGTAAATTTAAAAATTTAACAAAAAACTATACAAACATAATTTAAAAAGAAAAAAAAAAACTTCTAAGAAAAAAAATAACAAAACAAAACTTCTGAACACACATGCAAAGAAATTCCTAAGAAATGAAAGACTTTAAACTCAAATTTATAAAATTAGTATAATTATAAATATAAGTTAAATATTAATTAATAAGTAAGAAAATAAAATAGTAAATGAAAACTTGAGTGTAATTTTAGTACTTAAACTGAAAATGAAAAATGCAGGAGCAGAATTATGTGTAGTTAATGTAGGTAAATAATAATAAGAAAAGAAAAAAAAACTTGTTAAATAAATATTAGATCATTCTATATAAAATACAAATAAAAACAAAAATTGATTAGAAAAAAATTAATTGTAATAAATTGTGTTCTTTATTATATTTGTTACAAGAAAATACAAAAAAAAAACTGATTAAAATAAAAAAAAAAAAATAAATAAAAAAATTAGAGAAAAATAAAATTAAATTTAGTAAAAAAAAAAATATTATATTAATTATTAAGTTATATGCAAATTTAAGAGAGAAAATAAACATCATGTAAAAATAATAAAAATCTTAGCAAAGCTAATTGTAAAATAAAATAAATTTAAAATAAATTAAAAACGAAAATGAAGGAAACTATGGAATAAAATGTTTTATTGAAAAATAATCTGGAAATTGATTTTTATTTTATTTATGGTTTTTTCGATTTTAATTATTTTTCGGATTCTAGGGATGACTTTCGTGGGAAGAAAAAAATTGAGGATACGAGCAAACTCGCTCGGTGACTCAAGTGCGCTGTTTTAATACCATTACTCGTTCGAATTATGGACTTTTACTATATTGTGAACTATTGGATTAGCCAGCTCTTCCTGATTACAGCAGTGTCTTCTTAGCTGACGTCCTGTCAGTGAAGAAATTTGCACCACAAGTCTCAATGAGAGCAACACCACAAGCTGATATCTATCATTTTTTTTATTGATAGCCAAGCGGCAATAAAAGGGATTTCTGCCATTGAAATCAAATCGAAGCTTGTAACTTGCTGTCGCGAACAGCTAAGGGTTCTTAGAGCACAACATAAGGCTCTGTTAGGTTCCTGGTTGCAGTGGCGTCCCAGATAATGAAAGCGCTGACGAGTTGGCAAGACCGACATTATCATCCAACTGAGTAAAAAGTCTCTATCTCTTCTCATGAGCTTAACCACCAGACACTAGCAAGTAGATTATGCCAACAAAAAGTTGAAGCTCAGTATGGAAGACTAAGCAGAGGATGCGATGACGAGAAGATACATGAGGATGCTCCTCTTGTGTCACTGCCCTTCGCTATATCATCAGGCTCCTAGGTAGACACGTCTTAAACGTCTTGGAGGAACTCTCTGACATTCTCAGCAAAAAACTTTTAAATTTATTTAGGACGAACGAAAACGACTGAATGACTCACGTGTTTCTGGAAAGAGCAGGCAACTTCTGCGGTGAACACGAGCGACAGTGAGTTAATGAGGCCATTTCTTCCCAAGATTGTAAAAATCTTCTCGAGGAAAGAGACAGTCCCTTCGACTTTTTCAGCAATCCTGACCAAACAAACAGACACATACACCAACCGCTGACCTATCAAACTCATCTACCAAACGTTGCGAGGGGCCACATGACTCGCACGAGTCTGGTGGAAGGGTGATTTCTCAAGTGGGGGTAAAGGAAAGGATCACGTCCTTTAAGAGTGTTTACCACTCTTCAACCAAGTGATTTTGTGAGGACAGACATTTTTCCAATGACTAAGAAGTACCCTCCGACATTTCAGGCGATACCTTGCTGAAACTTAACGGGCTTAAATGACATAGGGCTTATGATAGGTTTCGTTACATGGGAGTCACAATCTTTACGGTATCAAAACGGATCTAAATTAATAAGTGTGACTGTAACATGATCAACAGTCAGCTCTCAGTTCATTTACCTAACCTTGACTTATGGATGAGAGTAGATAGAGATGATGGTTTTGTAAGGATGGATTTGAGTTCGACAACAATACTCGTATGCCAAGCTAGTCAATTTGTTGGTTAGCTCAAACACGTACATGATTTGATCCCTACAGGAGATGATCGTGCACCATGCGCTCCATTCAAGCCAGTCTGATTGCTTGGGGCCTTAGGAATTTGACACAATACACGATCAAGAAGCTACCGAAATTTCGACCGAAGATCCAAAAACAGGAAAGAACTTCCAAAGTTAAGGCATGCGAAACTACTACTGGGCAATTGCAACCAAGAACGTTTCACCAACTGCGCCAGCTTGAGTAGGACAACCTAAGAATAAGAATATGTATTCTCACTGGACAATGCAAACTTAGAAGGTACCTAGGTATACTTGCACGAGGAAACACCAGACCACATAATATGACAATGTTGTCCACTCATTCACCAAATGAAGAACCACCTCGGACGATACCAGTAAGAAGAGACCTTTCCTATCTGAAGATGCCTCAGTTTCTGAGAGCAATATGTTTGCAGAAAAAACTGTAAGATAAGCAGGCTAATCCAAACTTATGTGGAGAATAGATCTCCAGCAGTACAATAACCCTAATATGTAATTCATTCATTCATATTGTAACCGAATCAGTGGCTTTATTTGACTCGTCGTTTGAGATAATGGATGCATCAAAATATTGCCTGATAAATCTATTTTTTAAGCGCATCCGACTTCATTCTTTCAATATTTCTGTCAAAAATAGTACATGTGTCAAAACAATGAAATACGAGTGCCAAAAGCAGTCGTAGGAGAAAACGATTATCGTTTTAAAAAAACGAGTATCGTAAAACGTAATCGCAACTTAACGATAATGACGGATTTTAAACGATAATCGTAATTCGTAATACGGGCCCAGGTATTTTTCGTAATATATCGTCATTAGTTTTCTCAAGAAAACTACGGTATCAGTGCGATGCCTGATTATATAGGACCTTTTATTTATTTTAAAGCTCAAATTCCCAAAAAAAAATTATATAGACCCTTGAACATTCATCTACCATGCACTGGAAAGTTGCTTAGCTTTATTTATATTTATAGCTTTGATGCAACGATAGTGGCAAGTTCGTGTTATTTTTCTGACTAGGCTGCCTTCACAACAAAAATGGTATACTAGAGGAGAATTATGGTTAAACACTAGTCCCTATTTATATATTTCCTTATATCGCACCCTTAAATTCGAGTAGGACATAGCCTAACTACTATGCAACTAAGCAACACTATAGAAGGATCATAATATGTTTAAAACATAAATCATATTTATTACATACCTAGGTTCTAGGTCCTAGCTTCCTGCTAATTTATGACTCGAGGATATTGTGTTCACTATAGAATACGATAAAGGATTAAAATAGAGTGAATAAATCTCAATGCGAATATAAATCCTTTTTAAAAAAAATGACATTTCAAAAATAAAGTTTACAACTTTGTATGTATTATTATCGTTATGATGAAGGTTTAATTATTTATTAGTTACAGCTTAAACGACTGTCTAAGCTTTGGAGCAGAAAATATAACATAATGATTTTGAAGGGTATGAACTTTATTTTTTGAAATTTTTTACTTTTTATGCTGTTAAGAAATATTTTAATAATTTATTTTTTAAATTAAAATAGCAAACTCATTTTTTAAGTCAGCTGAAAACAGCTACACTTATGATTTTTTAAACTTTTTAAGTTTAATTTAATTCAATTAGTGGCAAATGATGAATTAAAACAAAATCAAACTTAAGATTTTATCAACTTATCATTACGAAGCTATTGAAGACAAGAAACGTGGGTTTCGCGATTATGTATGTATGTCCCTTCGACTAAAACCTAGACGGTTAGACTGAACTTTATACCCACAGTTTAATGCCTAGTACACTATTGGTGTTCAATACGACCGACGCGACAGTGTGAAATGCTTTGAAAAGACTGGCGTTTTCCAATTTGACAGATAATTGATTGCGGCCATATTTTTGAACCTACATCTGTCAAATAAACTGTCATTTATTTAGCTTTTTTTTTGCCAAATCAAATTGGAGAAAAATAGCGTTCAAAAACATGTCCAAATGATTAAAGAAAGTGGGCTTTCTATTTGAGCAACATTTCGCGCGCTTATCCCGAAAAATCATATTCGGCGGCGAGGCTCTCTGGATGAATGGGTTCGCTAGAAAGTGAAATTCTCGAATTTGAGACGATCACAATCCATACGAGATCCACCAAATTACAATACAGCCAGAGAGTCACTGTTTAATGTGGCGGCATCATCGGTCCATAATTTTAATGCTGTGTTACTTCTTACATATTCGGCCCTAGCGAGGTATCCGTTCGGAGCGGAAAATTGCCCGCAACGCATACTTTGTCGGAGGTTCAAATTGCTTTCGAGGTATACCATCGGAAAGAATAATAATACACAAATGCGTTGGCGCAATTTGTTCCGTGAAGAATTTGTGTCGGACGAAATCGGAAAAATAATTGCATTAAGCTGTCAGAAATTTCACAAATATAGCACTTAACGCAGTTCGCCGAGTGTGTTAAAATACCTCAATACCGCAAAAATCCTCCGAATCGTACAAAATCGGAGAGCGGATACCTCGCTAGGGCCGAATATCATATAGAAAAATCTGTGATTCTCAATCACAGTTTATTTCATGCAAATTTAAATATAGGAAACGATTAATGGAAAACCAATTTTATGGCAAGCTATGCATACGTAAAAAATCTGTCCTGTTTCACTTAATTTTTAACTATATATAATTCAATAAAACAAACTTTAAAATTAAAACATTACTAACAGTACCTATTTATACAGTAAAACAAACAAAATAAACCTCTCGCTTAAAATGATAAAGATACTTTTTATCGGTTAATTAAATTATTAAAATGATTAAAATGAATTTTTCTCTAATATCACCTAATTTTTTATATTTTAAGTTAAACATAAGAGCAATTCTGTGGGAGCAAGTCGTCCATTTTATTTCCTTAGATTTTACGTTATACAAAATTTACTGAATGCAACATTATTGGAACTAATTTTAAACACATTTTTACTGAATTCTATAAAAATCGGTTGAGTCATTGAAGAGATATACGAGAATATCCCAAAACTAATGCAGTTTTCTCAAAGCACTTGAAAGCCCCATCGAAGTTATGTGATTTTCTCAGTAAAATCTTGAAATGTAGATTTATTAAACTGCACATACATGCATTATAGGCGCATGTTTTAAATAAAAATTGTAAGTGTTGTTTTTAAAAAAAAAACAAAATACGAAAGAAAACAACAAAGTTGAATAACAGCTATATAATTTAATTTATTAAGGTGCGCTACAGTTCGCAGTGGGACAGTCAGCTTAATCCCTAACTCGCCTTCTTCATTAGCACACATCAAGTTAGCTGAGGTCTTCTTCCACTTATGCGCGCCATGGGTGTCGGGACACGGGGTTATCCCGGGGAACTGTAAAGCCGATGAACTCGCCTATCTTGCCCGATAGGGTAAATATAGGTATGCCTATAGCTACAAGTAAACTCATGGAACAATGAAATACAAGATGGCTTAACACTTCCACTTGTTTGGCGACGAAACGAATCTGGCCCAAACTAGATTTGAAACGGCCAAATTGTTTGTTGTCCCTCAGTAGATCTCAGATCAGCTCCGTAATAGGTGGCATAACTGGAGACTGTCTTATAAGTAGACACGCCACACGACTGAGTGTACTATCAAACGATTTCTGCAGGAGTTGCTTGGAAGAGGAAACAATCCCACACCTTCTTTGTACATGCCCTGCTATCGCTTTCACACGCAAACTTCATCTAGGATACTATTTCTATAATGAACCAAGCGATCTCATAAACACAGACATTAAAAGTCTCCTTCGCATCATCAGAAGCTCCAAATGGTTTGAACTAGTAGTGAACCTTTTGTTCTCTAGTAGATCGTGGTATCACAATGGACCTCTACTTGTCTAAGTGTGTCAGATGCTTTAAATGACAGCCACTTTAACCTAACCTAACCTTAACCTATGGGCGTCATTAAAGTTGCAGTCGTCCTCTACTATGCTTTTCTTTTGGGTTGCATCTAAAGATTTTTAGGGTCGAAGTGTATCTTATAAAGAAACACCTTCTAACCTACAAAAAATAGGGATTATTGACGGTTGAACCAATCCTATACTGGACGAGCTTTTAATATATTGTCCCTCTAGTGGTGGCGAGGTTTAAGACGACATTTTAATGTATGAAAAAAAATGTTAAGAAAAATAAGTTTTTGTATATAAAATTATGAAAACATTTTTAAGAAAAAACGGCTTTTTATCATTGTGCAAAATTACAAAAAAAAAAAAAAAACTTTAACTGGTTTGAGATGTCGAATTTTACAAGAATTATTTGTTTCAGTTTTATTATGCAATGTTTTTTAAAATTTCTTACAAGCTTCTACATATATACAAAATTTAATTAAAATCCGTTATGCCAAAAATGAGAAAATCAAAAACCGAATCTATTGGAGCTACTGCCTGTAATGTCTTAATTTCAAAATGTTTCTCATTATCATTATATTATAAATCGTTAAGATAAAGCGTAAGAAAACAAATTTTTTCAAAATTTTAAATTCCGTTTTTGATAAACATTTTTTAGTATTTGGCTGGTGAGTACCATTATTTTTAGATAAAATAGAAAAATTATCAAATATAAATCGAGTTCGAAAAAATCGGTTTTCGGAATTTTGAGTTTCCAAAATTTGATATCTTTTTTTAAAAATCCAAAAAAAAATTTTAATAGGTACTTTTCCAACTTCTAGGAAAAAAAGAAAACAAAAAATGTCCAAGATTCTACCAAGCTTCAGACAAGCCATGTAGACTGTAGTCGAACAGACAGAATTGCGCCATGTCATAGCTTGCCACATACTCGTAACGCAACTAAAAATTGTTGCATTTATTTGAAATTTCTGGGTTTTTGTCTTTTAATTTTACTTTTATGGCCTGGTCTCATACGGACATGAACCTGACAGGTGCTTGGCGAAATTGACAGAACGAAGGTTATCACTGGATGGGTTTTAATTTACGTAGGGATTTGATTCAATGTAGAGTGTGAATAAACTGTTTATTTGAAAAGTTCATCCGAAATATTCAAATATTATGGAGCTACATTTTAAACATTTCAAACCCGTTTATATCATTTTTTTTAAATTATAGCAGGAGTCGAAATAAAATCTAACACGAATGAATCTACAACACATCCGTCACCATTATAAAATTAATATTCACAGCATTTTCAAACACAAGCCGCATATTGTCCCCTATTAATTTCATATGATTTTCCTTCCAAAAAGTATCTATTGTGTTATACTACGAGTGTTAAGAGAAAAAACCTATTTGAATATTTGCCTAATGGATTTCCCAGAAAATAAATATTTATTATTTAACCACCAAGTGATGGCATTTTGCACATAGCCAGATCTGTCCAGTTTAACAGAACAATAAAATGGCATCAGCTCACACACATCAGCACTACACTACGCAAATAAAAAACAAATGTTTTACATTTTTGGAAACAATACTCCATCGTTAGAAAACATAAACCAAATTTATTGTTGAATATAAAAATAAAAAAAAATAGTTCATCATAGGAATCGATGTATTCATAGCCTAATTTTTGATGTCCGTCGTCGCGTCGTGTGTGCCATTGTTAACGGAACCGGAAATAATAATTCAAGTCTGACAAAGGGTTATTCGATTGATTTGAAACAAAAAAAAAATGCTGTAAATATCAAGCCTATTTCCTAACACTTCCCACTGTTTATGTTTTTGTTTTTTTCTTATTCGAGCATGATAAATGATTTTGGGATACCATTTGTGTTTTTCTCATGTTAGCAAATATTATGCCTCCATTTTGTGTGTTAACTGTGGGCCTGTTATCATTTAGGTTAGCAAGAAATAAAAACAATAAAATAAAACTGAATTATATGAAAAAAACAGGACTAACAATTTATTCCTAGAAATGGAATTATAATATTTGATTTCGGACTGAAAACAAAGGTCAAAAGGACGTCGAACGGTTTATAGTGGGGGATGGCTTGATGGATTAATATGGGGTTTTCAGAGCGGGCGTCTATTTTTCATTTATTATGATCGCGGGGTAGTATTTTATGAAAACGAGTTTTGAAGGTAATAAATTAAAGTGGTTGAACATTAATTTGTTATCGTGAAACCATTCGAAGTTGAAAAGAAACCAAATTAGGTCACATAGGCATACCTTAGTTGAATAACGATTTTTCTATGGAAGCAAAGGCAAGAATTCCAGACATTTTGTATAATGAGTTTTCCACTTTTAATTCAAATGGTTTGCCAATAGGGACAGGTCGATTTTGACAGTCTGTGGCGGCCATGTTTGATTACATGGCAAGCCCTTAGAAAAGTTTTGGAGGATTTAAAAGGAGATACCAATGCACATTGGTTTTAGCGAGGAAAGTATGAAACGTGTTAAAAAATTCTACATTTGTGTAGTGCGGCTTTATAAAGAATGTGAATTAAATAACACGTCCGAAGTTAAGCCCGAGGACCTCTTCGAAGTAAAACAAATCACTGTGTCTGCCAGTAGAGCAGAAATAATTACTGCAATCAAAGCATTTAAGAACAACATAGCGGTAATACTTGATGGTGTTCCCACAAAAATCTCAAGAATGGCGCCAATAACACCAAGTGATCTGCTGCACCCCCTCATTGAGAGAGCTTGGGGAATAGAGATTTTTCTTAAAGTGTGGAAAAAAGAATGATTGTTAAGATTCCAAAGACTGGAGACCTTAGGTACTTGCCTGAATCGTCCTGAAGAAAAAGACAACTTCGGAGACACACTCGACGCAGAACCAACAAGATTTCGGACTTGATCTGCCTGTGTACACCACATCAACACCTTGTCGTACAACATGGATTGCATATCGATCAGAACTTCATATTATCAAGACTACAAACGATGGATCCAAATGTCACGTTCTGTATAAAGGAAGGTTGTCAGAGAAGTTTGAAATCAAAAGTCAGGTCAGCCAAGGCTGTATATTGTCACCAATATTTTTCCTATTGCTGATAAGCGATGTACTGCACGCGGTTTTGTCGACTAGAAATGGAGGAATTCCGTGGAATCTGCAATGACAGCTCAAAACTTCCGGACAACGCGGACGATGTATGCTTACTCTTTTAGATGATCATGGATCTCCATTAAACGACAATAAGAATGGGGAGAGAAGCTGAGATCGTAGAGTTAAATATTAATACGACAAAAACAAAAAAAGGATTACGCTTGGAACCTCTTGATTTATCTAAGTGCATATTTTTGAATACCATCTTTACTAGAGAATTTTCAATATCTTGAGAGTAATGGTGGGACTGCCTAAAATATAAAGAAATAACTCTACAAGCTTAAAGAACAAGCTGCTGCTATTTCCTTAAAATGTTGAGCCCGTGCTTTTCTATGTAAACAGTACTTTAAAAGTCGCATCCGTTGTCACAAGAAAAGTGGCGAGCACTTGGGAATAGATTTCTGTGAAACATCTTGACAAATTTTAGGCCCAACAGCCAACAGTATCTCCAATGATAACTCCATGTTGGTCAGGAACCCATTGACTTTTTTATAATAAGGACGTAAGTGGCAGTAGATTGTCCACATGCTCGCTTTGAAAAGGTAACGAAGGCATTTGGAGGAGACAAGTGACGAAATGGAACCGACTCACACAAGAATGCAGATATATGGAACTACCGAGAAGAACTTAAAGGAAAGGGTTTGGAGAAAACTTAGATACATCGCCAGTAACTGTTCACGATGACGCGTACGAGAAGTGAAGGCCCTATGCCCTGCAAGAAAAATCTCACGGAAGTATTTTTTTTTTTTTTTATAATCTACACACGCTCAAGGGAATATGATTACCCTTCAAATGTTTCAAAATAGCGAGGATCTAAATAATAGACGATAAGTTCGTATAGCGAAAAAGTTATGGTTCTCACTTAGTTAGGGAGAGAACTAATAATTAGCAGAAAATATTTACGTTTTAATAGGTTTTTTTTTTAGTAGGAGAGAGCGTTAGAATAAAAGAGTATGGCAGCTGACTCTAACGGGACCAATAAAATATAGTACGTTGATAAAAATTAGTAAAAAAAAATAAATTCATATCTTATGAGAACCAGAAATCAAAAGAATTCGCAAAAAATACCTGTGGACAAAAAGGGTTGTGTTTTTTAGAGATAAAATTTCTCTTGTTTTCAGAAAATTACAATAATTTTCTTTTAAAATGGATTGCTATAGATCAACCAACAACAGCCACCATCCAGATTTATGAAAGAAATATCACCTTGTTTGAAATAATTGAAAGATTTCTGATTTTCTAAAAGAATCTAATTACAAAACAGACTTAGACTATAGAATAACATCAAAGAAGCAAAACTGAGAAATTTATTGCGGGGAGAAATCCTTCCCAAGTACCAATAACAACATTTTCTCAATTATTATTGTGAAACCGAACTCCTTCGAAGGAATTCTAAAGAAATTTATATTTTTTTTTTTTGAAAAATCATCACACCATCGTAATACGAAATTTGATGAACTTATTGAACATAACGAGCAATCTATTTCGAAGCGCGTAATTATTAATCTTTGCTTTGTTGCGCATAACTTTCCTCAACCTTATTAACAGACTGTATTTCTTGTTGTGTTCTACTAATCGGCCTAATTGGAGCTTAAGGAATAATAATCTGCAAATAACTCAATTTATGTGAACAAAGGCTTAATCCTATGCTCTAAAATTGAAAATCTATTCCCAGCAGGTTTCTTCAAATCTCCCGGGTAACCTTCCATGACGAGCGAAACGTGTCCTTCAATAAATAATATTACCTTCCATTCAAGTGAAAACTCATTCTTTAAAAAATAATAATATTATTATGTTAAGGATGCAACGTTATTATTTCTGTATAAATATCCATTAACTCAAAGAGCTTAACTTGTCACTATGTCAATCAACCAAGAAGGGTCGAACAATTCTTGGAAATTTATGAACGAAAAGAAAAAACTCTATGTCAATTTTTAACGAATCCCATCATTCCAAGTAAAGCTTCAATGGTGTATAGTTTCATAATAATGCCATAACCAAAAACATGACCCTCATCAAAACCCAAAAATCACTTTATCCTAAAGCGTTTCTAATGTTCGTTATTTTTCTCAATGGTTGTGTAGCAGTGTTACATGAATCATTTCGACCATCGAACTATATGGCCCGGCCATCCAAACCACAAATATTTTCCCTATTTCCACCACCCACACTCCCTCTCTGTTAAGCTGTGGTAAATGAATGAATTTTCGGGAGAAAAACGAGCGTGCAGTGTAGTTGTGAGTCCTTTTAAACCTAAACAAAATGTCACACAGAACATGAGTAGTTGTTCACATGGTGCACACAAAAACATCATCGATGAAATAATTATTTCAATCTTGTAAAACTATCCAGGCAAAGGGTAACGGACGAACGAACGAACGAACGGACAGATAGAAGAGCCTCCAATAATCATGCACAAAAGGTGCCAGGATTTAACAAAAATCTTTCTCTCCCTGGAGTTGGAGCATCCTTTGGAATAGTGTGTGGGTACAGTAAAACCTCTTAGGTCATAGATTTCTTTATTTATTTAAACGCATTTTTCAAATGATAGCACAACACTTACAGTCTCCGAGTTTTGCTTTGGATCACTCGGGAACTAACGGCAAGAAAACGTAGGCTTACGGGACTAAAAGTTTAAAGGAAGGTTGGATATTCTAGGGGAGTATGGACATGAATCCGAATCAGTATAGCCTTCTGATAACTGTCAGTTTTCAAAAAGAACTCTTGCCTGGAATATAGACTAGAACTCCCAAAGGCTTTCTAAAACGTTTTTTAAAGAAAGCTTCCCCACAAATTAAGGATTCAATAGCTGTTTCCAATTTTTATATTTCAATATTTTGATATATGATCTTGACGTGGTATGAAATTTCTGCCTTTTAATCCAGACACGAAGAGTTGTAGCTTGGGTGGAAACATTCTTGATAGAATAGCTACTGTAGGATCACGTTTGCAGTTTTGATGCCAGGTTGACGTAAGCTATTAAAGTTTGTATTCCAACTTGTATGAACATTCTGCATTTAATTGGCAGCAATTTCTTCTTAAATTTTTTCCATCAGACTTTAACTGTGTATTTTCTTAAGGGTGAAGATTTATGTGTGGCCGTTTTTCAAAACAAGAACTCAACCCCAATTTCATTCTCACTCTTTGACGCGGATACTGCTATAGTGAAGTATGCAATCGTCCTGCTGGCTGGCACAAAATCTGTTTGATCAACGTCAGTCAATAGTCTTGCAAACGCCATTGACATTTACGAACACGATCTCTGGCTTAACAATATTCTCGTCAACTCGACTTTTAAATGTCGAGTTGCCACTCAAATGAAGTATAGTCAAACATATGACTTAAGCAAAGTGCGTTATGGAAAATAATACCTTTGCATACAAATGTAATTTTAGGTTTTTTTTTGGATTTAAAACCATAGTTCTAATCAAACAAAAAAACTAAGTTTAAAAGACTTTCTTGATGGTTTTCTAAATGTATAACGGAGAAACCTTTCACGACGACAATCAATATTATACGAAAATCTACAGTGTTGGCCAAAACAAAAGCAACTTTAATTGCCTCCATTATTAAGTAATTAAAAAACAAATTTAAGAATCTATCATGGTATATTTTTGTTTTTAAAATTTAAATAAATATTTACAGTTTCTAGTGGAAAATAAAATAAAATGGTTTTTGCAGTAGTTCATTAAATATAGCAAAATTAGTACAATTAGTACAATATTAGGCTGGTCAAAACAAAAGCAACTTTTAACAAATACATATTTTTTTTAAACTATATAAAATATTGCTATTATTTGGTAGCAAACCCCTTGTTTTTTATCACTTCAGCACATCTTCCAGGCATGGAGTCAATTAAATTGTTTATTACGCTGTTTGGGATACGTTCCCAAGCCAATTTAATTTGTTGAAAGAGATCAGTTTTATTTTTGCAATTAGTCCTTACAATTCGTCGATCTACAATTTCCCATAGATTTTCTATGGGATTGAGATCTGGGGACTGTGATGGCCATTGTAACACGTCAATCCGGTTTTCTTGAAACCACGTCCTAACCTATTGGACGTGTGCTTTGGGTCGTTGTCCTGCTGAAATATCCATTTCAGAGGCAACTGATCTTCAGCTTGTGGCAGCATTACACTTTGTAAAATGTCACGGTACATAAAACGATCCATTGTACCATCTATTTTGTGAATCGGTTCCAGTCCATGCCCTGAAAAATATCCCCACACCATTACGTTTCCTCCTCCACGTTTTACAGTAGCTTTGGTGTAACGTGGATTTAGTGCCTCTTTGGCTGGTCTGCGAACACGACGCAAACCATCGGAACCCTTGAAATTGAATTTGGACTCGTCCGAAAAGAGTACATTCCTCCATTTCCTAACGGTCCAGTTGATTTGGTCATGCGCAAACTTTAATCTCGCCAGCTTGTTTTTGGTTGAAATAAAAGGCTTTTTTACAGCTTTGAAGGATTTTAGTCCACCATCAACAGCTCGTCTCCGGATTGTTCTCGCGCTTACGCCCAGGTCGAGTTGGACTCTTATTTATCGCGATGATATAAAAGGGTCTTTTTTGATTGATTTTATTATAGCAGAATCTTCTAGTTCTGTTGTTTTTCTTGGTCTGCCACCTCGATGAACCGTTTGGAATTACTTTGTGGATTTATAGAATTTTACTAATCGGCAAATCACTGATTTTGGAATGGAATATTTTTCCGATAAATTAATTTGACTCTTTCCACTTTTATATTCTTTTATAATTTTTTCTTTTATTTCGTTAGAGTATTTGTTTCAGGCCACTTTACAAACGTTAGCAAAGAACACTGATTAGCTTGCTCGTGAACTGAATAATACCTAATAAATAGATTCAACTGCACTTTTTGCCAACACCCTTACCATGAGCAATGAATTTTTTAGTTAACGGTCTAACTTCTATTTATTAATAAGAAAAAGAGAGGTAGTAATAAAAAGTTGCTTTTGTTTTGACCAGCAAAAAATTGGGTTCACTGTCCTACTTATATCATATTTAATGAACCGTTTTGAAAACTAATTTCTCTTGTTGTCTATTCAGAAGTACATACATAATGTATTAAATTTTAGAAAAAAATTAACATGATTTGTTTTAGTTACTCATTTTTGAAAGACATAATGATGGAGGTAGTTTTAGTTGCTAATGTTTTGGCCAACACTGTATGTATATAATTTTTTCTGAATTTTAACAGTAACCGAATTAGAGAGACTACATTGTTTGATTTAAATACCTATAGCCAAAATTATTCCACTTCAGCCAACACACCCACCAGTGGTGCAAAACTTCCAAGCGTTTTATATGCAACAACACCGTTTTACCCAGAAACAAAATGAATGAATGGTTTCACCAGGATGTGTGACATGTTCCCTGTGGGTAAAGCTTTCAAATAATTAGACTCGGTAGTTGGTTTGGAACCTACCACCACGATGTTTACCAGCTAAAGGGGTCGACATAACGTTTTGATTGTTCGCCCGGAGAATGTGTTCTAACATGACATTGTTGACCTCAAATTTATGAATTCAAAAGAAAACAAAAACAGGAACAAAGTCCTGGAAGAAATTCTTTTTTAATTGGGTCGATGATAAAGCCAGAAAATGACTAGGGAGAGGTAGGTTCAACATTGAACAAGCTGTAATATATTATTTTTCTCAGAACAATATAATAAATTTTTTTCACAAGAAAACGGGTTACCCTGGCCTTTCAGATACTCGTAATAAATTGAGAGGAAAGATACGATATGAAAATTATCCTTTTTCAAAGGAAAACTCTTAAGGCTATACAGCAGAAATGATGTTGAAAGGAGAATACGGTTGATTCTGATTTTAGAACTTGAGTTAAGATAATTTCTTTAAAATTGATTTTCGTTCCTATATTCTAGGTAAAATAATAATTGCTTTAAATTTATCTTTGAGCAATAATTTAATTGTGTTTCAATTTCATTTATTTTGTACCTGCTGTATCTTAGCTTCTGCCAAAGGGGGAGTTAAGAGTAAATTTCAGTTTTGATTTTATAATTTTCGTTTCAGATGAAAGAGAAAAAATTAAAATGTGAATAAAAAATAACACCCTGTGTTCTTAAATTTTGAACTAATGGTAAACATCATTTTACATCCCGGCCAAAAAATTCAATGCTTCGAAATTGCGAATTAAAAATATTTTGGATCAAAATATGAAGTTGACTCCAAAAATTTCTGTTCAATATTTTGAACTTATACTTTCATAACTAGATAATCATATATTTCAAAATTATGTAAATATGTAAACAACCTTGTAAACTAAGATTTATTGTTCTAAAATTTTGAATTGCAAATTCTGTCTTTTCGAAATACCGTGCTATAAAATTTTTAAATCTGAATATTTCTAGAAAGCCGTGTTGGTTATTTTGAATGCAAACAAATTATTTTCCGAAATTCTAAAAAATTCAAAAACAAAGTCTATAATTTTTTTTAGTGAAACTTCGTCTTCACACATTTTTCCAGAGTCTATAAATTCCCTGTTCTGAATTTCTCTATTGCCAAATTAAGACAAAGCTCTGTATTCGGCATAGATCTCTCTTCAAAATTTCTGACCTGTTTTTTAAATTTCTAAATTCCGAAATTCTACTTTGTATTCCAAAAATTTAAATACCAAAATTTGTATTCCATATTGCTTGTTGAAAAAATTCAGAATACAAACATTTTGTGTACCAAAATGTTGGTTTCTAAAACCTGAAGATAGTCAGATTTCAATTATTCTTATAGGCCATACACAATATCCTAAAGATACAAAATTGTACTATAAATATATAAAAGGCTCAGAATTCAGTATTGATAGATTAATGTTTAAAAACAATTTAACACAAAAATTCGTATAGCAAAAATTTTGTTCCAAAACTGTTTCTACTATGATTCGGTAATTTCCAGATCTAGAATTTTTAATTTCGCACGACCCTAGTCGTAAATTTACACCCCCTTCATTTAAAATTCAAGAAAATTTGTCCCAAATTCTGGAAGGTCATAGTTCTTTTTGTTAAAAAATTCAGAATCGAACGTTTTTAATAAGAGAAACCTGTATTTATAAATATGTGTCTTAAAATGTTGGTTACAAATTTTAACGAATTCTGAATTCAAAAATATTGACTCTGTACGTCGCTCGTCAATGTGTTTTTTTAAGTTCTGAATACAAAAATTCGTATTTTAAAATTCGATATTTAAAAATAATGGTGCAAAATTTTAAACAGCCTATTATTAAGGTATTAGTATGATACTACTTAACAATTTGCTAACTTTATAGTAGTTTACTAACTCATTCTTAATTTTAAACATTTTCTAACTAGTATCGTACTAAAAGAATTTTCTTAATAAATTGCTTCTGAACACACCTAAAACAATGACATTTCGTGTAAAAAAGTAAGTACACGAACCTCTTTTGATGTTTGCAAAGGTGAAAGAGTCATATGAAGCTAGCACGAAACTAAAAAAATAAAGTAGGTGTTCGATGATTTTAACTTTAATAAAAGGGTAGAGAAAGTATGATGCTATATTCGATTAAAATTTGCAAATTCGTTGTTTTAACCTAGTATCATACTAAAATAGCTTTAGCATCGTACTAATTCAATTAAAATTTTGCGCCAATGACTTCAAATTTTGAAAGCGTTTTTTCCGAAATTCGATTTTCAAAAACTCTGTTAGTCAAAAAAGAGGCGTGAAAAATCTGTCTTTTAAAATTCTTAATACAAAATTGTATATTCAAAAAAATTTTGTTTTTTTAAATGTTGAATATTGAAATTTTTATTTTAAAATATATGATGCAAAATGTTGGTTTTAAAGATTCTGAAAATGCAAATCTGTATCGAAAATATTTTTCTATCTTCTATCTTCCCAAATTGTTATTACAAAAAATAAGTGTAACCCAATTTTGTAATTCCATAAGACTGTACTTCAGAACCGTCTCTTCTTAAACTCTTTCATATTAAAAATGTGTTTTCAAAACTTTGTGAGTCAAAACTTTGTTAACCAAAATGTTGAAATTCAAAAGAGCCCCAATTTGGTTCCTAGATTATGTGCCAAAATATGGATTTCACAAATCTAGTCCATACAAATTTTATTACTGTCTTCTAAATTTGGAGAACAAGAAATTCAAAATAATGATAGTAAAAGTGATTGTTCCAAAATTTTGTAAGTCAATAAAATTTAGTTCCGAAATTTGTTCTTCAAAAATTTTGAGTCCAAAAAAACTGCATTCTAACACTTCTTAAGGTTGGTCGTCTTAAATGGAATAAAATATTGTATTCCAAAAATCTGAACACGAAATCTATGTTCATAAAAATATGTTCAAAAAAATTGATTCTAAAACTATAGTCTATTAATATGTGTCGCAAAATGTTATTTTTCAAAAATCCTAATGCAATCATTTGCTTTATGAAATTTTGAAAGTAATTAAAACAGACTTCAAAAATTTTTAATTGAAAACGATAAAATAGGTCAAAACCTTATAGTTCAAAATTTTGAATCCAAATACAATTCTTATTTTAGTTAGTTTAGCTCATCACTACCGTTTAAAAATATTTGTAGAAGGTATTAATTTTGAAAATCAACAAAAATGTTAACAATACTTTTCCTGCTGAACAAATAGCAACACAGGAAATAATCGAGAGCACAACAACTGCAGTTAAAGTTCTTCCTAAAATTATAGAACTCCATCTCTCGTAAATTAATATACGAGCACACACATGGAAAACCGGACAAAACATTTCCATTTTGCTACGCCATATTTCAGCCGGAAAAGTTTTCAAAATTCCAGAAACCGAACAAATATCCCTATTTGGCCATAAATTCCTTGTTATTCACAGGCACACACACAAAAGGGAGCTCCGAGTTAGGAGTTTCCTTATGGTAACCAGCTAAAATATTATAACAAGGTCGTATCCTGGCAGTCTGTTTTACTACAAGTTGTGCTTTGAGAATACAAGCGTGTCTTCGTCGTCATCGTGGTCGTTGGGCGGCATGGCAATGGTAGCAGTGTTCTATAGTTTATCTTTACCCTATATTGTCCAGCCAACTGCTATTGGAGCAGTCGATGTAGTTGAGTGTGGCTGCAGCAGTTGTGTAGCGGTTAAGGAGGATCTCCTAGGTTCCACCTCTCGATTTCAGGATGTCATCGTTGGCAAATTGAATTACTTTTGTTTTGGCTTTGACTTTGGCAATGGCACTTTGCAAATCCATATCGAGCGATAGCTTCAACCTAAATAGAGACAGGATATTCAAATTTCCCGCACACCAATTCAGATATATGATTGTAGTCTGGTGCTGTATATTTCGTTCGACTTGGTCTATAAAGTTTTCGTTGGAAAATTCTGAATGCGAGACGAGACTCTACCATCAACGACTCTCTGACTTTGGGTTAGTTGCATTAAGCAATTTTCTCTCGGGCAGAATTCATGTTGATTCGGATAATTGGTGGTTTGGTGTTTGATATTTTTCTTCGTTTTTTTTTTTTTTTGCAAATTTGAAAGACTTTTAATCCTTTTTGGATTTACGGGTCTTAGCAGAGATATATATAGCAGAGAAAACGATTTGCAAGGAAAAAGCTAAAATTGGTAAGCTTTTCTTTATGGTGATGAAGACGATTTTCGATCGATTTTCCTCCACCGAACATAAAGAAAGTTCACCTAAAAAAATGCTATGCTTTTCAAAGGTTGAAACACTTCTACCCTACGTCTTATCTGAGCTCCTGTTACATTAAATCAATGGATATTTGCAATTTTGTTAAAGAGTGCGAAAACACCATAAAATGTAATGCCTCCTTTTTTTGTTGGATGCTGTCGGTCGGTTTAAATAAAATTAAATTAATTTCAATTCTTTTTTTATGAAAGCACCGTGGAGGATTTAATCTCTTTAAAAGACATGTTCATGTTCCCTGGGCATGTATACTAAGTTTAATATTTAATTTAACGCAACAGCAGCTGTTCGTCATTTAAACCAGAAACACCCAATAAAAATAAAATTGTCAAGAGTATCGTATACTGAAAAATTGAGTGGTGTGGTGGCTGGATACATACAGTGGGGTAGCTTATTTCATAAAGTTGGTTTGAAATCAACATAATCTTTAACGAATTTCTTTAAAACACAATTCTAGAAAATGTTTTTTTTTTTTAAGTAAATATTCGTTACGAGGGCTCTGAAAACTTAAATTGGGTGTTGACACAGAAAACCCAAAAAGAATACCAAACGAGATTGAAGTACAATGAATGACCAAGATGACAATTCTGGTTTAGAAAAAAAGAGAAAATGCTCCAGGATTTGACCATTATCCAAACCCGGAAAAAGGACGCTGGTGTTTGAGCAAATTTTGCCACTTTTTTGATGACTGACATTTTTGTCATTTTTTTTCAGTCTTATTAATGATTAATTCTATTAAAAGACAACCATGGAAAGCTAACATGTTATATTTTTCAGTAATCTTAAGCTGAAAACACAAAATGATAGCCAAAACACGATTCCGAAGCATAAGCCAAGAAATATTTTGGAAAAACATTCGTCAACAGTTCATCATACATTCGTCAAGCGACGCTTAAAATGAAAATACGGTTTTTGTGTCCCCAACATTTGTTGGATGGTGTGGAAATTATTTTTTTACTAATTTCCTTACACATTTGTTCAGTTGACCAGCCCTAATAGTTTTTTTCACAATTCTAAACAAAATATTTCCAAGCACTGAACGAATTTAAGTTTAAGATCTAAAGACTATTTCCTTAATTCCTAAACTGCTTGTGTTTTAAGTTCATCTAAAGTTTTATCATATGTATTTTATTAAAATGAACCAAACATAAGTTGCAAAATTTCAGGAGTAAAAAAGTCGGTAATTCTAACCAAGACAAGTAAGACAAATCAGATGCGTCTTTAGATTAAAAAAAATTGTGATTACGGAAGGAAAACAGACAGCTATAAGTTTGACAAGCAAAATTATCTGACACCTTGAAAACAGGGAGTAAGGGCTTTATGCGAAATGCGAATTTGGTCGGTCTAGGGAAAGCTTTGGGTGTAGATCTTACAAAGCTATCAACTTTATTAGCTTTACCTATACAAATTTGGCCATTTGAGAAAATGATGTAGTCGGAATGATGTACTGTCTCAAATACACTTTCAACAAAGTTATTTATATTTATTTTTATTGAATTTACTAACGAGTTTCTTTTCAAAAAATAACCCGCAGCATACATTTTTAAAAAATCATTCATTACCAACATTGAGTTTTGAATGATAGCAGACAAAATTCGGTTCTCCGCGCGGTTTTCGAAAATTCTTATAGAATTTTCTGAAGAATGTCTTTTATAAAATCCAACCGCAATAGTTTTTAATCGGAATTCTTAACGAATTCTTTTAAAACTCTGAACGTGTTTCTATTTTCAAATTTGTTCATCGCCGACCCGTTCGTGAAACGTTTTGTTTGTGGAACTCTTAACGAATTCTTTCGAAACTCTGAACGAGTTTTTTCTTTCAAATTTTTTGGTGTAAATTATTAACGACCCGTTCGCTATAGTTTTCGCTTGTGGAACTCTTAACGAATTCTTTCGAAACTCTGAACGATCAAATTTGTTCGTCGTCGACCCGTTCGCGAAACTTTTGTCTGTGGAACTCTAGACGAATTCTTTCTAAGCCATAAGCGAGTCTCCTCCTTCAATTTATTCTTGTAAGTTATAATCGACCCGTTCGTGATAGTGTTTGTTTGTGGAACTCTTAACGCATTCTTACTAAACTCTGAACAAGTTTATTTTCTAAGATTTGTTCATAACCGATCCGTTCGCGAAAGTTATTCAATGTGGAATTCTCAACGGGTTTCTGTCTTTATACTCTGAACGAGTTTGAGTTATTTTTTTTTTCCCGGTTTTAAGCAAATTTGACAGTTTAACATTCAATTTTTAACAGTCAGTTTTTTTTTGTAATTTCATCAACACACTAAAAAAAAATTGATTGGAAAATTGGCACAACAAATTGGAAAAAAGTGCCTTAAACATACAT
Organism: Philhelius festivus; assembly: GCA_963931855.1. NCBI lineage: Eukaryota > Metazoa > Arthropoda > Insecta > Diptera > Syrphidae > Philhelius > Philhelius festivus. The sequence continues at coordinate 3,773,667 of OZ007555.1, read as the reverse complement.
ATACAGATGAAATAAGTGAGAAAACAGATAGTTTTGAGTTCAGGGAGCATTGGGATCAAAAGCGCTGCGAACAGGGAGTATAGAATGCTTCATAAGGATGCAGGGACTATGAGCACAGTAGGCAATTGTCCAGCAACACTTTGAACACAGGGAACTTTAAGAAAAGAAGGCCTTATCAGAGGAAAGGGATTTGATTTAAAACGTTATCATTATTTATTAAAGTTTAATTATTTAATACATGGATCTATATGGTCTTGTTCTTATCATGTCGGTTAATTTCAATAAAATGCAATGATTTGAACTATAAATTTTCATTAAAAAATGTAACTGTTGGCCAATTTAAGTTTAAAAGGAAAGTGAACTTTTGTATCTTTGAAAATATCTTTACTTCTTTAAAGATATATTTAAGTATTATGAGAGATACCTAAAACAGCTTAGCAAGCTATAATGTCTTTCTTTGAAAAATTAAATGCATAACTGGACCGCAAGTACTTTTATCAAGAATTTAGTAGCTTTGAAGATTTTTGTTATAAAAACGCAAAAAATGAAATTCATTCTTTAAATTCCTAAAACTACTCAAATAGTTAGACTACAGTTCGAATGTAAAACTTGCTCTCTTTGGACCAAAGTGCAAGTACAAATTAAATTCACTATACTGAGAAGCACGAACTTTGCTCTTATGTTTAAGAGACTTAACATTTTAAAAATATTATATAAAAACTAACATGGATGTCATCAGACAAACCAGAATCAGAAACAAAGCCAAGAAATTAATTTTTGAAATTGACATTTGATTTCTTATGTAAATGTGAATTTATGCAGGAAACAAAAATTTAATTTTTTTCAGATAGTGTCCATTAGTTTACCTTTAAACCCTATTTTGGACGTACTGTCAAATTCAGATTCTTTCTTTAGCGGCACTATACGAATGTGGATTGCATTAGTCGACTCAATATCTTCTTCACATTACGATATTCAGACATTCAAAACCAATGTGCATCGAAATTTCCTTTTAAATCCTCTCCAATTTTCTTAAAACACTCTCACTGTGCTCAAACGTAATCCCTTTAGTATATAAAATTTTTAAAAAAGCATTTTTGTATGACGACTTATTTTATGATAATCAAATTTTATTATTATTATATTTCAATTTTTAAATTTGTAGCACCCCTTGGCGTATTGGTAAGAGCGTTGGACTGACATGCGAGGATTCAATTCTCAGCCACTGCAAGAATGTTTAGGGGTGTACTACTTGACAAAATCCTCCAAGACTAACACTTGTCATGAAAAGTGCTTTTCATTAGCCGTTCGGAATCGGCAGAAAATTGTAGGTCCCCTCCATTTCTCTAAATACTCAAACAGAAATGGTTGAGAGTTGCAAGTCACTAGGTTTAGGCTTTCTCAAAACCATCGTGGCCTCATATTTAAGAAAATCAATAACGTGTTTTCGAAATATCTATAGAATTTTCAACAAGCAAATCATAAAAATGTTTTGTTGAAATTTAAGAAATCTGTGAAACAGTTTTTGAGAAAAATAATGTTTTCTTAAATTTAAATACCGTTGGTTTTGTAGGAACATTTAAAAAAATCAAAATCTATAAAGTTTATAGAAAGGCCCCCAAATCGCTTAGGCTGTCATGAAATAGACAGAGTGACAGGTAGATAGAATTACGGAAGCCACCTTTTTGACTTCTCTTATCACTGTAATGTCAAATTTCAGCAAAATCTCGAGTTCGTTTTTCGTAATGAATACATCACATACCACATTAATTATATTCGCAAGAAGGAGCGCATGAATATGATGGTTCAATCTATGTAGGTTCGAGTATATAATTACTAATTATTATTAAATATAAGTTAAACAATGAAGAAAAAATCGATTTAATTTTCAATATTCCGAACCCACCCTGTTGATGAAAAATATAAGAACTTTGAAAAACCAATATTCCTTTAAAGTTGTTGCTAGAACCCTTCTTCAAGCCAACGACAGTCATAAATCGCCATTGGAAGTTCTCTTAATACAAATTTCAGAAATGATAACAACAAATTTATTAGAACATTGCCAAATGCCTACTCTACCACAATATCAGCGGAATTATTAAGGACGATAGAAAAACCACCAAACTCAAATAAAACTCCACACGAATCCTTTCATAAAATGCTACTGTTAGCTTATGTAAGTATTTACTCAATAAATTCAACAAAGTAATCAAAAACTATTCGACAAAGATTATTAAAGATCACCCTAAGAACAGAAACTGATCAAGCATGCTTGGAGGATCCCTTTCCAAAGAAAAGATCCCTTAATTTACAACTCTAGGACAACGCTTAGAAACAAAGACATTAGCCACGAAATTAAATAATTTAGTAAGCTGCATACAGAGGCGTATTTAAGGATTTGGCGCCCCGGGCTGATAAATTTTGCCGCCCTTTAGAACAATGAAAATAAAGTAATAAAAAATAATAATAAAAAAACACAAAATGCATATTTCATGCTTTCAAATTTTTTTCTGTGCGTATATTGATTACAAAATTCATTAACAATAGATTCGTTATCTAAATTTTTTGTCAGTTCGGCTTTTTTATTTAATAATGCTAAACTATTAAGGCGTTCTTCGCTATTGCGAGACCTTAAATAGGTTTTTATTCGTTTCAATATGAAAAACGATCTTTCTGCACTACAATTTGTCACTGCATTGCAACCTTAAGACATGGAAATGCTTCCTTGAATTCTTTTTCTCTCATATGAAGGTGAAGCTGCCTTAAACTCATATTTTCAGCGTTGTTTTGCTCCAGAAATGTTTAAGTAAGACACACTCTTCAAGATCAACCGGGTATAATCTCAGAAGGGTGGTTGCATTTTTTCGAATTGCTTCTTCACTCATGTGATTAAGCTTAGATAAAAAAGTAAAACCATTTGTTGTTGCTTCATAGAATGAATTTTTTCTCTTTATTTTTTATTTTGAAATTTTTAAGACCACAAGAAAGAACCTCCCCTTCGCGACACTCATCATCTCGTTTTTTCCTCTTGACGATTCTTTTTTGGTACATTTTGTAATTTTCAGAGGTTTTGCTTTTCCCATCTCTTCAAAAACATCTCAAGGGGTTATTACTACCCTTAAAATGATTTACACAGTACGAGCATTAGAAGAACAAGGAAGGGTTTAAAAGGAGATACCGATGCACATTAGTTTTAAATTTTTGAACATTACAATGGGAAGGAAAAATAGAGCTGGGTAGAGCATTCCACATTCGTGTAGTCCGGCTAAAGAAAGAATCTCTGTATTTAACAGTCCGAAGGTGGACTCAAGGATAAACTGATGATGATGAGCATTCCTAAAAGCGCGAGTATAGCGTTTAAATGCAACTGGCTATTTCGCTAGAGCATTGTCCATAGAAGTAAGGGTAAAATAATGAAAGACAAGAAACATTGCGACGGTGCTCGAGAGATTGAAGTGTTTCTGTTATACTTCTATCTCCTATCATTTTTAAAGCTCTTTTTTGGATTCTATCCCAATCTCTGTTTAAGCTCGTACAGGCATTGTCTCGGGCTGACCAACGGGTAAGAGACAAATTTCTTAATATGACATTTTCAGAACCATTAAAAATGAATTAAGAATCTTTGCTCGCTCTGTTGATGCCGTAAAAAAACATATATGTTATGTGATAAGCCGAAAAATTTTGCAGCTTCTGGGCAAGAATCAGCTGCGACGATCCGATTAAATTTAAAGAATGAGCGGCGCATGATAAGTATGTTGCATACTTACAGTTTTCTTTAATTTTTGCTTCTAAGCCTTGTACGAGTATACTATCATAAGATTGACCTCTGCAATTTTGTATGTCAATTTTTAAAGACTTAAAAGTATCCATAATTGCTTGTAACATCTCTTCTCCTTAATGGCCTGTATTTGGCAGAAAGCTGAGAAACCGTTCAAAGGGTTCTGCGTTCTCTTGAACATACCTTACAATTAATGAAGGCTGGTCTACATTGCTTATGTCAGGAGTCGAATCAACGCTCAACGAGAAGTATTTAGACCTTTGAAGCTGTTCCATAAACGTTTTTGTGACTCTAGCTGACATAATTTTAATAATCTTTTCATAGGTGGCAAAAGACATAATTGATGTGTTTTCTTTTCCTGAATTGCCAAAACTTTGTACATGTTTTGAAAGAAATGGATCAAATTCAGATATTGCTTCTTAAATCATCATGAAATTCTCGTTATGTATAGGTCCAATTTTATCTATCTCGCCACGAAAAGAAAGACCTCGGGTTGCCAAGGATTTGAAAACTACGACGACTTTGAGCATCACATTACATTACAGGCGACATGGTCCACAAAATACAGACCAAGTGACTTTGAATAGAAAAAAGTAAACTCGAGAAACATGTTCACCATTTTTATTAGTACGGTTTTAAATAAATTTTTGCTTAAAAAGCGATCAGAAATTCGCTTTGATTTCGAAAAATCTTCGTCTTCAATATTTTGCTTGAAACCATTTCTTGAGAAAAAATCTATCAAAAAAAAAATCTAACCACAGAGCTGGATCGTTTTCTACCTCAAAAGAACTCGTCATAAGAGGAGAAAGTAAAGAAACTGTATTTGAATTATGTACTTGAGGGTATTGAGGAAGTCGCAACATCAGATATTGTATCTTGAATAAAATTTTTATCTTGAATTGAATTTGTATCATTAATTGATTTTTTAGTGACCTTTTATCTAGAATCCGGTTTGATGGATTTTTATTTTTTTTTTTAATAAAAAAGGGACTCTTTGTAGATGGTTTAGAAACAAAAAATTAGGATACGTCCAGCCAAACCTTTTCTAGCCCATTTTTTAGAGCTATATGGCAACAAGTGTTTTTTTTTTATTAATGTTTTCGTTTCATTGGAATTTATTCGAAAGAATAGGTAGGTACATGTCTGTAAATATTTTTATTTTTAATTTTCATTATAAAAAATCGTTTATAAAAAATAAAAATAGTAAATGGTGAAAAAAGTGAGTGACATGTTACAGTGAACTCTCTTACAGCCGGACACTCACGGCACTGAAAAAATTTTCATGTTTGAAAAACTCAAAACATCGCGTTTCTTAAATATATTTTTTGTTTATTCTTCAAAAATATTGTAAATTAGACAATTGTTAGGGGCCGATTTCCCCTTTTTTGCTTGTATGTTTTGAAAGTCCAATCGCTTCAAAAAAATATTATAAATTGGCCAAGTGCAAGGGGCGACTTACGCCCTTTTGCTTGCGCCGCCCCTAGCAGCCTTGCCGCCCCGGGTTGTAGCCCTTTTAGCCCTAGGGTAAATACGCCCCTGGCTGCATATTTCAAACCGTTGAACCGTTTTTGTTCAAATCCAAACGAGTAATTGTAACTGCAAATAAGCACACACAACACACATATCTTCAAAGGTCAAAATAACAAATCCAGATTTGGTTCAATATTACACAATCTAAAATCGAATGGGGGTTTGAAAAGCTGTGTCTTGGGTATGAGTACGAACTCTTAGACAAAATTCAAGCCAAGAATAATGGTCACAGGAAATTCTATACAAAGATATCGAAGTGTATAAACTACTCGTTGGGTTATCTCTAAGACTAGCCTTACAACAGATTGATAAAACAAATTGATAAAAAGAGCTAATATCAGTAAACGTATAGTTTTTCTTCCTTCAGAAAACAAGTTCAAACCTCGAAAAGCCCACTTAAAACAAAAATTCACCTTTTATCGCTATTATAATGATCACAGCACTATGCAAATCGATGATTTTTGTGTCCTGTGACCGACTTGTTTCTACCCAAATGAGTTTCTTCAGATTTATGACATCGATACAAATGGAAACACGAACAAAAGAAGATTAACTCAAACCAATGAAACCCCCGAACAACAAATAAGTGACTTTAGTCCTAAATGCATAAAATATCAAACAATAAACATCGAAAGGGAAATTTAACAAATGTCTGATAATATAATAATGTTGCAAAAGTGATTGAAATTGTATAATATATCTTATTAACAAGTAAAAACAATAAAAATTACTCACCAAATTGTTATTAACAGGTAATCAATAAATAAACAATTATTTGCTGTCACAAGATTCACCTAGAATAAAAAAAAAGAGAAATACTTTGATTTTATTGTATGAATGTATGAATAACATGAATAACAAACAATAAAAAAGTAAGAACAATTTTGAATCCAAAATGAATAAAGAATCGACTTCGAAATGCATCGAAATTGTATTTACTCACCCTTTCCAATTTTACATATTTTAATTCTTTTCAAATATTACCGCCAAACTACATGCTACCAATTCAATTCCATTCTTTGCACACCTCTCCCACCGTACTGCCACCAGCAGCGGGTGCTCTGATAATAAATCACTCTCAAGTAAAAATTTATTTAGCAAAAAAATCAACTTTTACCGATCGATTTCACTGATTTTTTTTTATAAACATAAACTGCATCACTTAAGGACAAATTTTATTGAACTTTTAATACCACACATTAGGAATTAATATTTTTAATAATTTTTCCAATGCGAACCGATCGCCACAAATAAATAAAAAACACACTTGACATGAGAATGAGAACTGAATGAACTGATGAACTGAACTGGTTAAATCTTGCAAGATAATCCACCTCCACCTCAATGACAGTGCAGTGTGTGTGAAAAGGGTGATGCAAATGGATGACTGATAAGATTCTCCTCGTTTCTCTTATCAATGACATGAATGAGAACAAGAGATGAACACATCCGAATGAGGTATTGTGTGCTGTGCCTGTGCTGTGGGTTGTGTCTCAGCTGTGGTGTAAATTGGCAAACGACGTGGTGCATAGATTTGTGGGTTGTAGAATATTATGTGCCTTTTTTGAAGGGTTGAATTTGGATTGTATTGTTAGTATAAACTGATCAGATTAGTCTCACAAATAACGAAGGAAATTTATAAAGAAAATTATTGTTTAGATTTAAATTAAGATCACAAATAACAAAGAAAATTTATAGACAAAATTGTTACTTAGATTTAAATTTCGTTATATAACATAAAAAAGTTCTACGATAGTTTTGGTTTAAGAATACGAAAATGACCCTTCTGCCATTTGCCGAAGAAAATAATAATAATTATTATAAATTACTTTCATGACAAGCTAATTTTCGATGAAGGTATGCCAAGTTTCGGGCAATAATTCATCTAAAACTTGACGAATATTCGTTTTGAAAGCGTTAAGAGTTTACACTTCGGTTTCTATGTTTAACAAAGCTTCAGGAAAAGAAATCAAATGGCGACAAAACACGCAAACTCCATGGCCATCGCATCATCTTGAAATAAAGGCAAAACGGGTCGTATTATGTGAAATATCATATTGTTAAAACTCAAGGGTTTTCAATACAGCGTTTTCTATCTTTCAATTTGTATGCCATTATGTATGAAATATAAAACTATCCGAATGTCCCACGCGGCTTCTTATCGCTGTTTTGGTTCCGAATTTTCAGCTATTTGGTCTGACTGTATGGCGGCATATGTCCTTCTGTATACTTCCAATTTAATTCAATTCAATTCAATTCAATTTGATTGCTCAACAGCACTGCTCCTTTTTTTTCTTGATTTCTTTGGCTTCTGTTTTAGTTGGAAGTAAAATTACCCGCCAATTGAAAATCATATCAACGTCGATTGGAAAATTCTGTGTTGTTTGGTTAAATAGTTAAACAAAAAATAAAACTGACTATTTGATCCAAGTGCTACAATCCAAAGGACAATCACCCATTCTAGGAACAAGTACATACATTTATAGAGCCAGGTGAATCGATCCCGCATGAAAAAAGAAATAACAAAATCACTGCCAAATGTTGTTTGCAATTGAAAAATTGTAGTAATATTGGGCTTGAGCTGCATGTCCTTTTAGCATCAATACCATTGCTGATCAATTTCAAGCTCTAAATGAAATTCCACAGAAACACGTGTACCTAACATCACAGACATTTGTAGGCTTATCGATGGTATAGATATTGGAACACTGATTGACTTCGAAAAAGCCATTTGTTGGTGAAATTTAATTTCCTAGCAAACAAAAGTGTCCTTTTTGAAACCGTTGAATGTGTGGACATTGAGAATACAGCCTCCCTCAAAAAAATTGTGATGGACAAATAAAATCAATTTAGGGGCAGAAAGACCCAAAGAAGAAAAAAACACAATAAAAACGTCAACATAAGGCTTCTGACACAACATTCACAGAATATATACATACACCGCCTTAACGTGAACAAAACGGGACAAAGGGGATTATTTCCGGTGAAGAAATAATGAAATAAAGTCGTTTTGATAACCATACAAGCGAGTACAATATTATACATCATGGCGTTTTCGTGATGTCTAAAGGTAGTATAACGATAAACATGCCAAAAGATGTTGAGGATGTCCATCATTTTGTGTGATTTAATACCAGAGACAACTTCAGGGGCCTAAGGCTTAGAATTGCTGGCAGTTATTGTTGGGAAGGTTTGAAAATAATGGGGCAGTAAATTAAGAATATGTACAGTTGAAGTTTAGGCAGGTGATAAGAGTTACACCCTTGTCAAATATATATAAATAGATAAATTCAAAAAAAAAAAAAAAAAAAAAGAAGAAGGTTCATATAAAAAACGAGTTTTCACGAACATAAAGCTTAAATTGACACTCTTAACATCGATGGATTAAAATTTTTCGGTATATAAGACCCTTTTCAAGGAAAACATGCTTTTAATAAATTGCTTAAAGTCAAACGACACGTTTTATTTGGACAACGAAATTTCGCAGCTTAATATCACCATTTTAAATTTTCAACATTAAGTCTATCGTATCTACCAATATTGTAAATAAATATAAGCAACACAGCCTCTGCTTCTTGAAATTAATTAATAAATTATTCTTTGTGCACAAATGAATGCGGACTTTTGTTTTTGAACTTCCCTTTTGAAATGAATACCTTTTGAAATTAAATACGAAAAAAGTATTCTTTACCTTCCCTTCCCGAGGATATAATTCCAAAAGCCTCGTAAAATCATGAAAAATAAGAGGCACAGCAAAGTCGCAAGTATTTGTCATAATTCGAAGTTGACTTGCCTCACAGTCACTAGATAGTTAAGGCGTAAAATTGGAAAAAAATACTCGTAATAAACCACAATTTCGGTGCAGTAAATGCGTTGACCCTCTCTTAACCTAGCATAAGTATACGGCGCGGTAAGATAACTAGAAGGGAAATTATTTAGGCTGTTGCTGGGCTGATTGATCTTATTCCAATAGATAGATATACCTTGCCTGCAATGTTAGTCGCAATCATTCGTTTCCAAATAGAGGAGCTTGCATTTGTAGACGAGGCCTACTTTGAAATATGGTTACATTTTTAAACAACTAGGTTATGAAATGCAAGAGACAATGTTCAGAGACTTAGAAGCCACATGAGCTGATAGTCGAAAAAGCTATTAGAAGAATGAACTTCTTCCAATCAAAATCATATGTCGATTTTTCATAAATCGGTTTTGATTCAAGTTGTTTTTGACTCAGGGTGTTTGACATAAAATCCATGAAAACGCAAGAAAGTGAAGCCGTTCTTAAATTTATAGTCTCATCGAAAAATGCTAAAAACTATTTGTTCAGTTAGGTGTCTTTTCATCTTATCGAGTCGATTTTGTTCTTACGAATGTCCTACATACCCGTTCAATTCCTTCAGATTTCAACTAAAAACCAAGCTCAATAGCTTTTCATTATAAGTTATTTCAATTCCACCTAAGGTACTCCTTATATTTTATGTAGAGGCTCAACTCCCCCACGAAGAACGAATCGATAGTTCTGCTTAAAAATTCATGAACTCTACGCGGCTAGGTGAATCCTTCTGCAGACATATTATTCGAGCAAAAACCAAAAGCCATATGCATGTATTTAGATGTATTCACTTTAAGCTTGAAGTTTCTAACAAATGTGTATAAATTTCCATTGTGTATAAAAAAGCCCATCTCTTCCACCACTTCACTTCATGCTTTTTGTTCAGCGCCATCAATTAGTAGTTCTCTTTTGAAATTCTACAGTTTGTGTTGTTTTTTTTTTGTTTAATTTTTCAATTTTAAAAATGGATTCACGAGGAAAGATTCAACTAGAACTAAGAAAAATAGAAAAAGTTTCATTGATGCACTTTTATTGATCGAAACAAAGGTATTTCATTTTAACACTCATCATCAACAAAAAAAAAGCCTTCCCTCAAAACTTCGGCCTCTATATATGTTGGTTCTTGTTTTTTTGATGAGGATGATACAAAAACAAACTATTATTCTAGTCGAACCGTTTTCCATCTCGATACAAAAATAACACAGAGATCTGCCATAAAATCAATTCTCCTCTGCCATCTACCATCGCATCAAGCTAAGGAGGATATTTTAGTGAGCTTGAATTTTATTATTAAAGTGTTTTTGCGTCAACATTTTACCACAGTTCAAGGATAATGGTTGGTTTCGAATGTTAAAGTCTATAAATAGATTTAAAATTTAAATATCAAATGACAATTTGTTCGCAAATTAACACCATGGCCTAAGTTAGTTTGAAATAAATTGATTGACTTCAATTGTTAATTAGGATATTTATTTTTGGAAAGACACTGCAGGAAAAGAGGAAAAGGATGTGCGGAAACCACGGACAGTTTCGACATAGAAATCAATTTCTCAATGTCAATTTTAATTTTCGAGCAATGCAAGCGGTAAAGGACTAGTTTAAGTGCAATTAGTGTGGCCAAAATGTTAAGGGTTAGGGAAAACTATTATCAATTTAAGAAATATTTGTATAGAAGTAAGTTTTGGGAATAAGGGAGAAGCCCTCTTTAGGAACACAAAAAAATGTCTTTCACGAACTTCCAATAGGTAAATATTGTTTTCAAAATCAACAATTTTTTAAAAGTCCTTCAATAAATGAGTTGGTTCTCTGAACCACAGGAGCAACTGGATCACGACAAACTTGCTCTTATAATTTATATTGTCCTTAATCAACACTGTTTTCCGGTTTTGATGCCCTGTGCATACAATTTCGTCTTAAATTGTTTATGTTAAAAGAAATTACCGACTAAAAAATTGCCCGTCATAATTAAATTCCATTAATTGCATTTTTCAACTACATCCATCTAGTTAATTGATTAACATTAACAATTTAACAGAGTTTATTGATTGATTTTTAAAATTAAATTCCATTCAAGCGTTAAATGTGTCCAGTCGAGTCTATGCAATTTTATTATAATTCAATTCCATGCTGTGAATATTTTTTTTTTAATTTTATTTATACAAACTTTCGAGCCTCGGGGTTAACCATAACAACCCATACATTTCAGGTTGTGGTAATCAAATATTTGTTAAAATTGAAAGCAAACAAAAAACGAGGACTACATACATCACAGACTAGTTCCGCTATAATGTCGAGGACGATAGACCATATACAAAAAAATAACAAACATTGTAGAACACTTAATGTGTTTCATTAATAAATTAAAACACTTTGATGCACAACAATTTATTTAAACAAAAAAAAAATAATAATAATAGAATAAAAGGACACAAAATTGATGACTATTAATCATGATTTTATGCATTTATGTTGATTTTGGTATTAATGCAATTTTCCACAGAACATCACTGAGTGACGTTAATTAATGATTTATAAATATCACCAACACACAATGACAGCAGGCAAAAAATTAAATATTAAATAAATTAATAACCGACTCTGCGTTAACTAATTAGGTAAAAAAGCGACGGAAAATGAAAAGTTCAATTTGATGCTCTAATGGGGCGAATAAATTTCCCAAAAGTGCAATTTACATGAATGCCAAACTCAAATTGTATTTTAATCAAGGAAATGGATTTGTTAAATATTGTCATTAAGGGTCAATGGTGGAAATGGGTTTAGGTAGCTATAGATAAAAGTTTTATATAAATTTGGCCATAAAAGGGCATGATTGTACTCAGACAATCCCACCTAAATAGGGATACTAAGAAAGAATGGAAGACTCGAAATTCATCCATTATTTTCAGTAGCACTGCCTTCTCAGAGCCTATTATCCTAGACAGGGATCAATATCCAAGTTTTTCCCATCTTTGATAACTACTTTTTATTAGTTGATGCAGCTGAAAACTCAACCTTGTCGGCTTTCATTCTAGTGAATTGTACTAACTCCAAGACGAGCACAGTAAGTGATGAACTGTTGAAGTTTCCCAATTCTTCTGAGATTTTTTTTTTTGACTAAGAGCCCGTAGATTGAAGTGACACAAAAGACTTCACCCTATTGGAAAGTGCCATAATGTTCATAAATGTTGGCAAATATCAATTTAATTTTGACATTTGTGAACATCAACAAGAAATGGATCACCATTCTCCTAAAGAACGCAAGGTAAATGTTTCACTAGCAAGATTTTTATTCATAAAATTAATTACAATCAATCATCGTGAGAAAACTTTTCGGCCAACTTCTATTAGGAGTTAGAACTTTCGACAACTTTACTAAAATATTCAGGAAGCTTAATTCAAAAAGGTATTTGGACAACATTCCAAGCATAAACCGATCGATATCATAATTTAGTACTGCGTTATCAGTTTTCCAATATCATTGAATCCATTTTGACAGTCTGTGGCGGCCATGTTTGTTTTGGTGCGCCTGCCAAATATGTTGTTCATTATTTAGCAAATGATATTAAACCACCATGGCAAATTACACGATTAAGCAGTATGTCAAAATGCTAGAACTTTTTTTTTTAATCAAAATGTGTGTTCGTTAGTACACACGTTGTGCAGACACAAAGTCAACTCTCTAACGCAGCAAAATTGAATCCAACTGACCCAGGAGATCCAAGTAATTGACAATTGACAACGCCGTTTGTTCGGTGATTGGGTTTAGGAGCTATTGGAAGGGGATCCTTATTTTGGCTGAAAATTCATTTCACGAGGTACAGAAAAACTGTGTTAACATAAGCAAAATTGCCTTAAATGGGATGATGCCAGCCCACACGAAGCTCACTATGTGGCAAAGCATCGTCAAAAACCTAGTTTTTGGTGCGGACTTTGGTTTTTTGGTCCGTATCCGTACTGCTTTCACCCATCACCATCAAGGGCGAGCACTACAGATAAATGATAACGAATTTCTTTTTCCCAAATTGAACGATGTCGAAGAGGCCGGCTTGTGATTCTAGTATGACAGATTCCTTGGACATTCTGCATGAACGATTTAATGGTAGGGTTTTCTCTTGCCCAGGTTAATTTGAATTGGTCCCCAAGATCGTATGATCTTACCCAATTAGGCTTTTTCTTTTGAGGTGTCCAAAATCACAGGGCCAAAAGCTAACCCAGCTAAAATTTTATACATGTCAAATACATAAAGATTGTGAGATATTAATGTGTTAATTTGAACACGTTTTCGAATTAAATTGAGCTTAGAAATACCCAGTTAGCAAAGGCCCATTTTTACTCCTAATTCTGCGATACTATATTTGAAAATTTATGACTTATTCGAGTCCAGTATCGTAAAACATTATTACATTATATTCAATAAGGAATGCAAATGTCTAAGAGCTTGTATGCAGATGTAAAGAAGTGCATATTATATACACTACGAACAAAATACTAGTATTTGCTCTTGGAATGTCTAGTACCGGAAATATCCTACAGTATACTTAGGGAGGAATCACGATTGGCGGCTGTCGTTGAAAACTAGCTTATTTCAGGATTATTTCGTCCAAATCATGGGTATATCAGGAGGAGGATTAGAGCTGTGTAAATCGTTCATTTCAAATGATCGAATCGTTCAACAATCGATTACGAAAATGATCGATCGATCATTCGATCATTTTCATTTCACTGAAATGATTCAATACTGTTCCTATTCGATTTTAATTTCGATTTCGATGATAAGATTGACTTGTGGCTTTGATAGTTCTTACAAAATACTCTAAGCCATAAATTGCCAAATAACATCGAATGATGGCTACTTTGTACATGGATTAAAAAGTGTCAAAAAATTTTAGAAAAAGAGATTTTATTTGTTGCTCCGGAAAAGAGCAATTTTCGGCTGACATTTTGTACGAAATATACTTTGTACGTCATTACCGAATTTGTCCTCTATTTGTCAAGTCATAAACTGTCAAATTTCATCAAAGAATGGCTACGATATCGATGGATTAAGAAACGTCTAAAAATACCAAAAAAAAAGATTTTATTTGTTGCTCCGGAAAAGAGCAATTTTACGGCTTATGGCTGACATTTTTTACGAAATATATTTTGTACGTCATAATCGAATTCGCCCTCTATTTGTCAAGTCATAAACTATCAAATTCCATCAAAGGATGGCTACGATGTCGATGGATTAACAAACGTCCAAAAATCCACATTAAACATACCGGATCCTGATACATCAAAAAACATCAGTTCAACCCAATAATTGTTTTTTCGGCCTACAACATCAATAACCAACTCGATCAATCATCTTCTTCAATGCCGAGTTCAACCCAGAAATTCCAGTCCACCGTCAGGTTTGGCATTCTTAATCCACATTGACTAAATCAGAACAAATGGAATCGAGTAAATCATTGGGTAATCGAGTTAACTGATATCGAAAATCGAGACTCATTGAAATGATTGAGATTGAAATAGAAAATCGAGAATCCAGAACCGAAAATAATCTAAATGATTGAGATTGAGATCGATTAAAATGATTGATTTCGATCATCCATACTTTTCGATGATCGGATCAGAAAAATCGAATAGATCCTGATTGACACAGCTCTAAGACATTCACATTCACGAATCGAGTAAATCATTGGGTAATCGAGTTAACTGATATCGAAAATCGAGACTCATTGAAATGATTGAGATTAAAATAGAAAATCGAGAATCGAGAATCCAGAATCGAGAATCATCTAAATGATTGAGATTGAGATCGATTAAAATGATTGATTTCGATCATCGATACTTTTCGATGATCGGATCAACAAAATCCAATAGATCCTGATTGACACAGCTCTAAGACATTCACATTTTACGATGCATATTTCTGAGTTAACGAATGAACCGATAAATACCCTGATGCAAGTAGGGCAACTTATAAAAGTCTTTTACCCTAGACAGATGGGAAAACAGACATAAATTTGAAGATTTTAAAGGATTTTGTCTGTCAGAACTACTAACACCACTATTACTAAAAAAAAATATACTGAAATTAACACAAATGCCAAAAAATTAAATTACCAGGACAAATTTCCAATTTGAACAGTCATTAAGGGAATATAATGCATCAAAAGGAGCTTCCCTCTTTTAAGTGCGCCCGAAGCCAGACTAAATGGTTTTTAATGTAAAATTACCTACCAGTATATCCAATCTCATGGGATTCATCCTAGATTACTTATTAATCTCTTTTATTTATTTTTTTTTTTCGTTTCGAACACGAAAACTCCCATCTGGCAGAGTAAAAAGGTACATGATTATTATCTAAGGAAAAAAGTAGGTAAATTATGTATAATTTCCTTCCCCGATGAATATTCCAAATAAAGGACGAGTTTCAAAAATATGTATATGTATGGCAATGACTTCTTTACGACGACAAAAAAGGGGGAGAAGAATTATTATTATATCTTACAAGAATTTTTTTGTCACAGCAGAAAGCATCACAGCTCACAGTAAACCAAAGCATTTTCGTCCTTTCTGTGGGTTGTGTTTTTTTTTTGTTTGCTCAATGTTTGCTCTAATTCCAATTTTTATCCATTTTCCGGTTCTTTTATCTTTGAACTTCAATTTGTTTTTTCTCATTATGAATGGTTTTTATTTTTTTTTTCCTGTCTGTCCTGTTTCCTGAGCCTGCTGTCCTGGTAAACGAAAATTGCCATATTTAAAAGTAGAAAATAAGAAAGAGATTTGTTTTGTATTAGATTGCTCCTGTTCTTTATAATTTAAGTGAACATGGGTCTCTAGATGTTTTTAAAGATTACAAGTTAAACAAATCATTAAGGCAGGATTCAAAGTAAACAAAAAAAAATAAGGTAGTAAGTATAGAAGTGTGGAAAATTTTTAAATAAACACATTTAAAGATTAAGAGAAATTTAAATTACCGAAATAAAAATTTATTTAAAAAGTAAATTCTCTTTAATTTTTTTAATTGTTAAAACATGATTTATTGTTCAAAATTTAGTGCTAGATTTGGAGCACATATTCTATCTATAACATTTTAACAATAGATTCTTGAAATAAATTACTTCCTACCTAGAAAACCGTTAATTTCAAAACCCGCTTTTGCACTACCTTCTTAGAATCCACCGGGTGAACCAAGGCAGCCGCCTGAGACGCGAAGACTTAAAAAGTGGGTATCGAAATTCTGTCTGTCTGTCTGTAGGTTCGACTACAGCCTAAACGGCTCGGCCGATTTTCTTCAAACTTGGTAGATATGGGTTTTGATTTTTTCTCCCCACACGTCTTTTCCTTTTTTTTAAGACCAAAAATAACGGTACCTGCCATACGAATTTTTTTCGAAATTTTATAAATATTTTTTTTTCTCAAAAACTGTCCCACAGAAATAAAAAAATAAAAAATTTCCTTTAGTTAAAGCTAGGTAATGGTTAAAAAAAATGTTCCAAAAAATGGTTATTTTTGGTACCACCCTTGGAACCATTTTTTTTGTTTTTGATTTTCTCAAAAACGGGACCACTGATTTTGATAACGTTTTTTATGTTAAGGCTCCCCAGCAGTTTCAATATAATTGTGTGTTCAAATTTTCAAAGAAAATTTTTTTGGATTTAAAAAAAAAAATTCAATTTTTTTTTTGAAAACTCAATATTTCTAAAACCCCATGCTCAATTTTTTTAAAACTTGATATATAAAAGTTTTTTAGTATAAATTAAGAGATGTAAGAAAAAAAATTTATTTTACCTAAAAATAACGGTACCCTCCATACAAATGTTAAAAAATGATATTTGAAAATCGTATTTTTCTCGAAAACGGTTTCGAGAATTTTGTTAAGATTTTTTTCTTTTGATTAATTTTTACGATCTACAATCAAATAAAATAAAATTTGAAATCAAGATATTACTGACTGTACCTACCATAGAACCATTTTTTCAAATTTAGAATTTCTCACTATCGACAAAACGGATTTTAATGAAATTTTTTATAGGGAAGCTTCTAAAAAGTTTAAAAACTACTGCATTTTAAAACTTAAAAAAAAAATAATTTTCGAGTTTTTGAAAAAAAAATAATTTTTTTTTTTGGAAAATTCGATATCTCAGAAACGGATTAATATTTTTGTTTGTCAATTTAATTTTTATTGTAAAAATAATAGAAACTTTAAATTGGCGTACCAAATTTTTTTTCTTATAAACGTTTTAAAAATTTTGTATATAAAAGCTCATTTCCTTAAGGAAACCAGTAAAGACTTATAATTTTTGTTCTTGCATAAGCTAATATTTGCTTGAATCACATGGCATCCTGTTTGTAGCTCCAACTACTAAATGAGTTGTTTTAGTCTATTCAAAAAATTATTTTATGCTTATGAACAGTTTTTCTCTAATAACATTAATTTTTAAAATTCTTAGTCGTTTACATAAGAGCAAGCTCGTGCGACCCAGTCGTGCTTTTTATTTTTCTCATTATTAACGCTGCCAACGATGTCAATTTTTCTCAACAATATCTCAGTCTGGTGCTTCAAAATTCGTGACCTGGGGGTCAATTCTCTACCTGTGAAACTGTGAAGTGATAAGTTTTTTCACAACTTCACACACTATCCGATTCGCAATTTAGTACTCACCTCTCGTTGCGGATTTCATGCCAGTGAACCAGCAGTCACTTTTATATGAAATTTTTATTTTCACTTGAACTGAGTACTAGGCTTTATGAAAAAAATTAATAAAATGTCAAAATATTTTTAAATATTAAATTTGTTTTCACACTCAAACGATTTTGTGAAAATCCCTGATAAAATATGAAAATTACAAAAACAAAATTATACTCAAAAATGAGTATCGTGTATCAAAAATGAGAGCGTTTCTCATTTTAGTACTGTTTAGTACATGTTTTGACAAACATTTATCAGAATGAGTTCCAGAATCGCATTATGTGAGTTCATGAAATGTAAAAATTAAAAATGGCTCTGAAAACTGAAATGATAACCTTTTTATCACTTCACAGTTTCACAGTAGTTAGAGAATTGACCCCGTGGGCATGTTTTGTGATCGAGAACTCATCTTCTTGATACGTGTTGGCGATATATTTGTGACAATTAATTAGACTAACCATTATCAATCATGAACAATCAAAAAGAAAAACGTTGTAACTAAAAGACAACCTCTTAGAAAAGCTTCAATTAAACACTATTTTTCGGATTAGAAAATCCAAATAGCATAACACACATTCAATTTTTAACGATGCAGTTTTTATATCGACCTTTAATGCCCAAGTCCTTCCCGTCACTACGAGTGGCAATCATTGATGTCTCATCATCCTCCTATGTATATTCCAAAGAAAAATCAAAATCTGTTTCAACGTTCATATTCCTATTTCGTGAAACAAAAAATGACCATGAAATTAAAGCGGATTTTTTTCGTCTGCTTAAAGCCAACTTTGACGTGTTGACACATATTCTTGATTGCTATCAGGAAACAAAATAATAACCGAAAATGAAATGCTAATATCCTCAAATGACATCTCTAAAGTCTTTGTCACATTTTGAATCAAAAGAAATTCAAATAAATAAACTTTTAAAAACGACATTTTTAACTTTGGTATCGGGTAGAAATGCCAAAAGAATGTCTATCGGGAGTTTGATGTATATAGGAATCTTGAATTTGCATCAGGTGCTTATATTCGGAAAGAAAAAGAAGATAAAAACATTTTCGTAAAAGTTTTTTTAAGTTTTTTTTTTCCAGATGGGCTAGTGGAAAAATAATTCGACATTCATACTAAATTATTGCCACAGGGATGTGCGTGGCATTCAGCGTTATCATTTTGCAAGTTTATAGTTTTGCATTTTATAAAACCTTTTGACGTAACTTTTTTGGAAATCGTAAGTTTTATAAGAATTACTTTTGGAGCTCTTTCTTTTTTTTTTCTCTTTTATCGTTATGAAACTGAAGTGGTGAACTAACTTCCTGTGAAGCATTTACGAAGAGGAATGAAAATCAACTACATTAAAGTTTACATGAAATAAGCTCAAAAGGTCACCAATCGGTGTTGTAAGTAGGACGTATAAAACTACGAAGGAACTCATAGGTATAGACAGGGGCTCTGTAGATTTTTGAGGAATGTCAGTTGAACAATTAAGTGAAAAGAATCCGCTTAGAGAATTTTTCAATAAACAGTTTGGACTTAACATACCTGTTTAAGGCACTTATGTGAAACTGAACTATCATCTGAAAATGTAAGTATATGTTTAGTTAAAGATTTCCAATTTTACAATTAAGATCGTTTAATATTAGTAGTACCCCTTTGAATAATGGTAAGTGCGTAGGACTGCCATGCAGACACGATGTAAAAATGTTCTTTAGAAATCCTCCAAGAGTATCTCTTGTCATAAAAATTGCTCCTCATTAGCTGTTGGTCTTAAAAGTCCCTTCTACTCCTGGAATCACTGACACATACATTTTTGATAGTTGTTGTAAGTTACTATAGGTCCCGGTTATCTTTGAGCTGTTGCAGCACCAAAGTAAATATTTTGTTTATGGTTAACATTAAACGTGTACAAATTGTGAAACATACTGAATAAAATGCACGACTGGGTCGCACGAACTTGCTCCTATGTAATAGACTAGGAATTTTAAAAACGAATGTTATTAGAAAAAACTGTTCATAAGGATAAAATTAATATTT
Organism: Philhelius festivus; assembly: GCA_963931855.1. Classification (NCBI taxonomy): domain Eukaryota; kingdom Metazoa; phylum Arthropoda; class Insecta; order Diptera; family Syrphidae; genus Philhelius; species Philhelius festivus. Next base: position 3,753,817 of record OZ007555.1, on the reverse strand, counting down.
TAAATTCTTTTAGTAGTAAGAGACAAAAACATAATGCTATGCAAATATAAATTTATGCAAGAACAAAAATTATAAGTCGTTGTAGTGGTTTCTTAAAAAAAAAAAGCTTTTATATACAAAATTTTTAAACGATTTTTAAGAAAAAACTTTGGTATGCCATGCCAACTTTAAGTTTTTATTACTGTACGAATGAAAATTAAATTTCCAAAAAAAAATATTGAGCCGTTTTTGAAATACCGAATTTCCAAAAAAAAAAATGATTTTTTTTAAATTCAAAAAAATATTTTTTTTAAGTTTAGAAATGTAATAGTTTTAAGAAGCACCTCTACTAAAAATTTCATTAAAATCCGTTATATCGATAATGAGTAATTCAAAATTAAAAAAAAATGGTTCTATGGTAAGTATACAAGCTGTAATATCTTATTCTCAATTTTTTTTGTATTAAATTAAAGATCGTTAAAATTAATTAAAAAGAAAAAAATTTTATCAAAATTCTAGGTGCCGTTTTCGAGAAAAATACGATTTTTGAAAACCATTTTTTAACACTTGTATGGTGGGAACCTTTATTTTTAGGTAAAACAAAACTTTTTTTTCATACATCTTGTAGATTATGTTGATAAACTTGTATCTATCAAGTTAAAAAAAAAATCTAGCATTAGGTTTTCGAAATACATATTGAGTTTTGAAAAAAAAATTTAAAATTTTTTTAAAAATCCAAAAAATTCTTTTTTTTTTTTAATTTGAATACACAATTCTATTTAAGTTTTTGGGGAGCTTAAGCAAAAAAAAATGATCAAAATCGGTCGTACCGTTTTCGATACAATCAAAAACAAAAAAAATGTTTCTTTGGGGGGTACCCTCAGTAACCATTTTTCGGAACATTTTTTTCAACTAGTACCTATCTTTAACAAAATGAAAATTTTTTTTATCTTTTTTTCGTTAAATCTGTCGAACAGTGTTTGAGAAAAAAAAATATTTGTAAAATTTCGAAAAGAGGTCGTATAGCAGGTACCGTAATTTTTTTTGGGGGGGGGGGGGGAATTAAAAATGATATCTACCAAGTTTGAAGAAAATCGGCCGAGCTGCTTAGGTCGTAGTCGAACAGACAGACAAAATTCAGGGACCCACTTTTTTAGTCATCGCTATCACCGTAATGTCAACTTTGATCAAAGTCTCGAGTTCGATTTTTTACGAATGCATAACTTGCCTTATAGTACCTATAAGTCGCAAGTAAAAATCATGATCGTTTCGATAAACAATTTTCATAGTCAGTTTGTTCAGTGATGAGGCTTATTTTTCAATCTCTTGGATGTTTTGTCACATTGTCGTAGGAATCAGTGCCCTTGGAAAGTATTTACTACAAATTTTTTTGAAAATTGTTATGTCCAAATTCTGTCAAAAATGAAATTAAGCTACATACTTATTTAACAAAAATCAATTGGCCTTAACTTCAAGATGGAGGCCTACACTAACATGCTAGGCAGTGCAAAAATCAACATTAGACTAAATCTAGCGCTTTATTGACAAGAAACACTCAAGTGAATTTTTTTTTTTTCAGTTCTAAGGAAAATTTCGACAACCAACTGGTTTAAAGTCGTCCGTGTTTTGGTTATATGCTGATGAGACGCGCTGAAGACCTAAGGACCGATATATTCAGACCTTAGTATTTTGTTTAATTAATTTTTATTCCAGCTGAGATTTCTGAAATGTGGCTTTTCAAAAACTTGAAAGTCAAATAAGTCTTCCAATAGCTCATACAATCAAATTTGGGATACTCGTATGTATACTTTTTGAGAAATTTAGATTTTAAAAGCAACCTTAACTTTTATATCAAACGGATATCCATTAACATATGTAATTTTGCAACCCCCAAAATTGAGACAATTTATAAAAAAATTCAAATTGTCAATTTGCTCAATTCGTCAAATTAAATTACGAACCTTCAACTGTGCTACTTCTTGTGTACCTATGAACAAATTTGTAAGGCACGCATGAGGAAAGAGCCATGTGGCACTAAGCTGCTCTATAGAAATTACATACTTTTTCTTTTAAAATAAATTTGAAGTCTGATGACAAATACTTTATCGATGGCTTATACACTTTTTTTTCATTTAAATGTCTTGAAATTCTGTCCTCTTTCAATTTTATTGGAATTCATGGAACTCTCTATCTCTTGTTGAGATATGCGTATGTTTCAAAAATGCAGCCTTTTTGCCTTACATGCTTAGCAAAAGGATACAAGCAAATCCCTTTTTCTTGGGAAAGAATGAATCCTGATGGTCGGGGAATAAAATACTTCTTTTGAAGTGAAAATATTTGTTTTTTTTTTTGGTTTGCATAGTTGATATTCATAACTGAAGACGTATTTATATGGAATGTCAAAAACACCTGTTCCGTCAGGTATATTAAGGTGCAAGGAATGCTAGGTGCCTTTGTATGTATGTGCGGCAATATGATGATGCGGGTTCCTTGGGTTCCTTCTTGAGAGAACATAAATGTTAAAGAAAATTGTGGTAAAGCACAAAAAAAAATTATGTAAATTCTTTTTGCATATCATTTGAAGGAAGGAAGTTGTGCGGGAACTGCCTCGAAAGAATGCCAGAAGTCTGAGTCGAGTTTGAAAGGATTTTTGTCGAATTGAATTTTTATTGTTCATGCAAACAGAAATGTTTGTGCTGGAGGCAATCAGCACTGTCCTTGTAGTAGATTCTGCAAAACAATCATCATCTTACACTGCGGATAGATTCCGAAATTGTATCACATCAAAATCGCTTTTGATAACTTTCACCTCGTAATCTCATCCTAGAGCTTTTGCAGCAGGGATTTTCAATTTTTTTTCAAATAGCACTTGACATTTTGTCTCCATGGAGAAGTTATACCCCCTAAAACATAGCTTGTGGGCATTAAAGTGTAAATCCAATTGAAATCCAAAGAGTGTCACAAATGGGATGAAAAATACTGGTCAAGTGCCCAAGCCAGAGATATAGACGAAGAGGACTGGACCCAATTGACTATATACATAGGTGGTGTAAGTTATTCCGTAAAAATTGAAAAATAGAGAAAAAAGATCCATTAGTGTTGTGGGGTACTTTTGATTTAGGTCAGCCGATGAATCGAAATTGCACCACCACACAGTCTATTTCACACACAAATATCCTTTGAAGGATAATCATTTTCCATTGCATCGTTGTCGTCGTTGGCATCGTTAGAAACCACTCTCATTTTTTATTTAGTTTTTTCTTATAGTCTTATACATATATGTACCTAAATCTTTTATCTATTTTTTTTAAATGAAGGTAAGAATGTACATTTAGGAGTCTTTTAAGAGGGCATCAATAAACACACAAAAGCAAAAGTTTTCTGTGGCACAGTATCCACCATATGAAAATATCGTTACCCCAAAAAAGATATTTGGGACGTTTAAATTTGCATTAACACAAATAGCGAAGATAGGAGAGTGTGAAAGTGTCACTTTGCAAAAGATAAATGGAATGAATTTTAATTCATTTTCCTGGTACACTTTGGGTCACAGTGGGTGTCAAAAGTACGAAAATGTATTTAGTTTTTAATAAATCATTTTTATCACATGTCAAATTGTGTGAGATGAACTATGAGTTTGGGTGAGAATACTCTCTGATCTTCAAAATTAAGGTCTTGAAATTTGGATAATTGATAGATTACATTATAATCTCATCCGTTTGAAGATCTAATCTTACATGGAATTTACTAACGACACTCTAAGCAATATATCATCTGCAGGACCGCATACAACCATTCAACTTACATAATACTAGCCCAGCCACCAAAGACCCACCATTTCGTCATCAACAAAAGTGCAAGAAAGTCCAACGAAGTTGACGTCATTACTCGAAATAAATATTTTTCGCTCGTCTTACAGTTCACACTGGGGTTATTGGGAGAAATATGACAAGAGAATATCAGGAGTTGGAAAAATTTAAATCAAATTAAACAACATGAATGAAGCACTTCAGGGCAGGAGTACCACAAGGATCCAAGCTAGGGCATTTATCTTTACCATTTATGCTCCAGATAAACCAGAGAACAGAGAACATGCGAGGAACGAAGTCAAAATTATAAACCGGTGATTCTATCACATATTTATTGCACGTTCCATCACCAGAGGTTTCACTTCTAGGGTACAAGACCAAGTCACCTACCTTCGAAACATGCAAATCAAATGGGAGTTCAAGATTTATGGCAGCGAAACGGAACTCTTCCGCTTCAGACCATAACATAAAGTTTTCTCGCATAACTGTTTTCTCACGTGATATTTTTTTTCCATGATGTATATCTTTCTGACATGGTATTTTGCTCGTATGATTTATTTCTCCCATGATATTTTTCTGGCATACTAATTTTCTTGCTTGATGGTTTTTTGCATGATAGTTTTTTCGCATGATAGTTTTCTCGCATTAGAGTTTTCTCGTACAGAAAAATCCCATTTTTTACTAATTTATATTTATGTTTGGCAAATTTTGTATTCCATTTTTTACCTGTGGACAGGTTGTACTTGTATTAAGATTTAAGTAAAAATATCATCATGTTCCATAAAAAAAGAAGATGCAGATAAACTTATTTTTCAATAAGGTCTCTCCTCTTAAACAGAGATTTATGAAGGTTCCAAGTATCTTTCTCATGTCAAATAAGACTTATTTAAAATATATAGTAAACCAATATCATCAATTAAACCTCTACTGGAACTTTAAACTCTACTGTTTGCTTTCATCGTACAAAATGTATAGAAGTATAGATGATGTGCTCTTCCTGTTTGCCAGCGTTTTGGGAACTGCAAGTCCCTGTCGTCTTTATCACCTCTATAAAGTCTTTGTCTCCACCTTCCTATTTTCACCTGTATACTCATACCCACAATCATCAGGTTTTCCAGGAGTACCGAAAAGGAATAAGTAGGATGCATCCAGGCGATACGATCTACAAGCACACACAACAAACCCCCCAAATACCCAACCCAAATCCACTGTCCCGATTCATGTTTATTTATGAGTTTCGATTTCTTAGATTTATTTACGGATAATGATTGTGTTTTGAAATTTATACCCATCCATATGGTTATGCAGGCTTTCAGAGTCGGGCTCTACCTACAGGATATGGTTTGCTGGTCGAGACTTAAGGGAGACAAGCTATGTGGTGTGGGTTGAGACACACATATGTATATTGCACATGGAAAGGAATTTCACATCGTTAAGTCCGACAATGTTGGTCATACATTCTGTACATGATATCTGAAATGTTGTTCTGATGCTCCAAGATAGTCCTCGATTTTGTTGCAGGTAGGTGTATATTTTTTTTTCTATATCAAATATTTGCTTTGAACTTAAATTGCATGAATGTGGAATGAATAACAAACAATACAATTCTGTTTGCCAAAAAGATGGATGAATTATTTGTTTTGCATTTTTCTGGAATATTTCAAATGACGTCATAAAAAAGAGAGGAGAGGAGAATTGTTCTCAATTTTACTCGCGCCCAAAATGGTTTACGTGTTTTAACTTTGTCGCCAAAGAAGGTACTTGGTCAAAAGACTTCCTTTTCTTCTTATTTACGGTGAGGAAGGACTGGCAGTATAAGTGTTTCATAGAGTGTAAGCCTCTTCTTATGCATGAGGAGTTTTGGACCTATTTGTTGGCTAAACCAAAAAATGGCAGTTACCCAGTGACATTCACAAGAACGTAATACGTGGAGTTAATGTTTACTCCAAGGTATGTATATGAATTCCTCAGTAGTGATACCCCTCCTTGTCCTAGCCGATGTGTTTATTTGTTAATAACATGTAAGTACTTGGCCTTGTTAACTTCAACATTAACAAGTCTTACAAGTTCTTCAATTTCTATGGAGAACCATATTACGGAATGTTGTCATTGAGAACCATCGATATTGTAGCCAAGTAAAATTAAGGTAGCTAGAATATTTTTAGAATTTTCCAATAAATCAAATTTGTATCCAAATTCTTGCTCCGGAATGTAAAATTACCAATTTTCCCAAAGACAATTCACACATCTTCTTATACCTCATACCCAACTAATTACTATTATCAACAATAAAACGTTAAATTAACAATATATACGTTCCTATGCATTCGACTCGTGTGCTTCTATGAATTTCTAAATCCAATTTTATCCTTATTAAAATTCATATCACATTGTTTCATTCAGTTTGGAAATGTAAGAGACAATGATTAGAAGCAAACATCATTTGTTAAATCCTCAGAAATATGCGTAGGTATTTCCAAACGCCTTCCCATAAGGTGCCTTCTGCCTGCATGAACACACAAAATTGTTTTGCTTTTGTTTAAGTGTTGGTATATTATAATAACATTCAAATCAATTTTCATTGGTGTATTAAATTCAAACTCTCAATGTTCATCAAAACAAAAGCAAAGGCAAGTCCCTTAATCAAATATTCATGTCCTGGCCAAAGTGTATAGTCAACCCGTTGTCTTATGTGTTATTGTATAAACTGATATCCTGAGGGTAATATCAAGTAAAAACATACGCTTTTCTGTGGCATACCACCTATGTATCCTTAAAAGAATCTTTTATGTGCTAATTCAACTATGAATGTCCCTTTTTTGTTTAATTAAACTTACTTCAAAAGACGCATAAAGTATGAATATTCAATTTAAAATTTATATGAAACCACACACTTTGGGAAGACCAAGGAATGCCCCTTACTCAATATAGTACGTACCCTCGTTTCTCAGGCAGTAATTTGACTTCAGGGAATCCTTTTCAACTTTGAAGCCGTTCATTGGTTTTGTCTGTTTATATATTTCAAAAAAAGGTATAAGCTTTAATCCTTTCTTAGAGACGTACGAGTAGATACGGAAGGCAATGAAAGCCAACATTTAAATTGCTTTGAAATGAACCATCCTTATGGTTTTTAATTTACAACACACACACATTCACACATATGTATTTATGAAGATAGCTGCTCAAAAGCAAATCGAAAATGAAAAACTTGAAAGGGATCACGATCTTTGATGGTGTGGTAGTACTCGTAGATGGAAGACCTTTTCGGGTCTAGGAACCTTGCGCTCTTTTGAGTCTATCCTTAGGTTAGGTTATTTTATAGTTTTCCACTAAAAATAACTCACACCCATGCCCACACATTCACTTATACAACATAATAACTTTACCCTTTTATCCTCATTGGAATCCTTTATTTCGGTTGAGTTGAATCACATACTATAAATGAAGAACAAAAAACAAGAATATATCTTTGATGCTGTGATGCCTGTAACTAACCCTCCTCAACAGCGAATTTCACCCACAACAAAAGCTATATGCAAAAGGATTTACGCTCTATCTCTAAGCCCCACAATATTATTTCTATTCCCAAAAAAGGGATTTGTGTGAGTTTATTTTTTTTTTCATTTTTTATTAGTGAAGAAAAAAGGATTATTTAAAGCTCAAAAATAAAAACATAAAATTTGTCGATTTGAATAAAACGCAAGGGATTATGCTCTTCAGCTGATTTCACAAACAAATCAAATGTTCTAGTTGCGTTGATCGAATAATGTATTTGGAAATAGGAATTAGCAAAAAAAAATGCGAACGAAACTTAGCAACCGATTACACAATCACAAAAGAACGATTGGAAAAAATAAATCGAAATTTGGTACTAAAGTACAAATGCATAATATGTTTAAAAAATAGCAAATTTGTACAGTTATTTTCTTGCAAGACTCGGTTGAAATATTGTCATTGGAATTGAGAGGTTTACTGGAAATAAAATCCACAATTGGGTCTTACGAACTTGCTCTTATGTTTAAGTGACTAATTTGAGTTTTTTTTTGTATTCTAGGAGCCTTTTTAGAGAAAAATAAGAAAGGTATTTTTTAACAACAATTTTTGTCTACATCTTCTATACAAATTTACATGTTAGGATATATTTAAAATTAATAAAAAAGTGACTAACCTGCTTTTAAGTTAGCAAATAGTAACGTAGTATCATACTAATACATTTACATTATATGGCTGCCTAGGATGCTGCTCCAATGTATTTAATTTTTTTAAAAAAAATCTATCCATTTAGTTAAACGTGTTTTTAATTAAATTTAAGTGAATTTTAATTTTAAGATTAAGGAATTTAAATTTTTCTGCGGTCTTAAATTTTAAGTATTTCCAGATATTTGTTTTTACTTGCGATATATGCAGGTACCATAGGGCAAGTTCTGCATTTGGAAAAAAAATCGAACTCCAGATTTTGATCAAAGTTTACATTACGATGATAGCGAAGACTAAAAAAGTGGGTCTCGAAATTCCGTCCGTCTGTCTGTCTGTCGGTTCGACTACAGCCTAAACGGCTCGGCCGATTTTCTTTAAACATGGTAGATATCATTTTTAATTTTTTCCCCTCACACGTTTTCTTCTTTTGTTTTTTAAGACCAAAAATAACGGCACCTGCCATACGATTTTTTTTCGAAATCTTATAAATATTTTTTTTTCTCAAAAACTGTTCGACAGATTTCAAAAATAAAAATACAAAAAAGCTAGATAATGGTTGAAAAAATGTTTCCCAAGGAACCATTTTTTTGTTTTTGGTTTTCTCAAAAACGATACTACCGTTTTTGATCATATTTTTTTTGGCTAAAGCTCCCCAAAAATTTGAATAGAATTGTGTATTCAAATTTTCAAAAAAAATTTTGTTGGGATTTTAAAAAAAAATTTCAAATTTTTTTTTCAAAACTCAAAATGTCTTTCGAAAACCCCATGCTAGATTTTTCTTAAACTTGAAAAATGAAAGTTTATCAATATAAACTACAAGATTTGAGAAAAAAAAATTATTTTACCTAAAACTAAAGATACCCGCCATACAAATGTTAAAAAATGGTTTTCAAAAACCATATTTTTCTCGAAAACGGCGCCTAGAATTTCGATACAAATTTTTTTCTTTCAATTACTTCTTACGATCTTTAAGTTAGTAAAAAAAAATGAAATTAAGATATTACAGCTTGTACATACTAAAGAAATATTTTTTCAAATTTTGAACTACTTATTATCGACATAACGGATTTTAATGAAATTTTTTTATAGAGATGCTTCTAAAAACTAAAAAGTTTAAAAAACATTGCATTTCAAAACTTAAAAAAAAAATAGTTTTTGAATTTTTGAAAAAAAAAATTATTTTTTTTTTTTTTGAGAATTCTATATTTCGAAAACGGCTTAGTATTTTTCTTGGAAATTTAATTTTCATTCGTACAAAAATAAAAACTTAAGGTTGGCGTACCAACTTTTTTTCTATAAGATCTCTTAAAAATTGTGCACATAAAAACTATTTTTTTAAGAAACCACTACAACGACTTATAATTTTTGTTGTTGCATAAATTCATATTTTCATAGCATTCTGTTTTTATCTCTTACTACTAAATGAATATAAGAAATTAATTTTATACTTATGAACAGTTTGCTCTAATAGCATTCGTTTTTAAAATTCCTAGTCTATTATGTACATGGGAGCAAGTTCGTGCGACCCGGTCGTGCATTCTATTTTTTTTTCAATATTTTGCGCAAGCTTAAAGGTTTATGATAGCCCTTAAAATGTTTGAGCACATTTTGAGTATTTGCGATTTAATTTAATGCTTGTAGACTTTTACATTACAGAATTCCGATTTTTGTACTCTTATTTTAATTTTGATTTGTTTTCTGAGTCTCGAGTTTCGGTATATTATATGAATTTTACAGGATTTTATCTAGGTTATTAAAAACCTAGGAAAACTCACGGCCCTCATTAAGGCCTCCAATTTATTGCCTCGAATTATAATAATTTAATATTTAATAAAATGTGCATACTAACAAAACCAATATTCCACATACGCCCCAGTGTCCTCTATTTTCCATGTATTAAGTTAAACCAATATTTAAGTAGCACTTTTGGTTTTTGGTCTAATTCATATGATTAAGGCTTAAAACTTCAATTATCCTTCAACACTGCATCTACCCTGCAATAATCAAAAAGCATCAATTGTTTGCGTAAACTCACTTACTCGTGTCTATGTTTATGCCGCGCTATATAGTACCCATACGTTTATTACTCTAAATCATACAATCACCCATGAAATAAGCAATGTTCTACGGACGGTCCTTATTCGATATCCTACCTCTGCAAATTACTAAAACGTTCTATTTCATATCCCGACTATAATGTTCCTCAAGAGAATGTGTTTCGCATATAATTATGTTTGGGGCATAGATGGAGAGAAAAACGTTTGCCTCGGTAAGTACCGCATGTCGCACCACTAGTTTTAGACAAAGTCGCCTTTCCATATACTCTTGCTGATGATTATGAACACCTACCGCACGTAATTTGACTCAATTTGCTGGCTAATTTCATGGGTAAGCCAATGGAATTTAATATCCATTCTATGGCGAAGTCCTCCGCACACAGCATCACAGACTCCATATTCTCTGTGAAAGCTATAAATTCATATAATACAACCGAGAATCAAGGATCCAAATGAATGGGATCCGGTTTCACGCCTTTGTGTTTAACTGAACTTTTCTGCCTCATGATATTACGTACGGTATACGCACGTATGTCCTCCTTTTTGTTTAACTACGAGTATGTAGTATGCCGGAAATGTTAAACTAGAATATGTCTACACAGGAAACACTATATCCTCAATTGCGACTTTTTATTTAGGGTTTTTCGAACAAACACAAAACAAAATACCAACTAGATACACCATTATATACCACCTGAAGTCCTGAGGGTGGTTGATTTAGGTGTGCTAACTATATTATACCCTCTACTCATGGTGTGATATCATTGAGAGTGGAATTAATTTTGGGTTGAAATCTGGCGAATCAAACAATACGAATAGCGATGATTAAAACACTTATACACCAATCTATTGGCAGAATGTTCTTTGTGGGTCATCTGATGCCCGCGGATGGAAAAGCCAAAAATTCGAATCGTCGATTTTAATTTATGCAAAGTTGAGTGGCCACATTTATGTGATTGATGCTGTGATATCCGAATTAGAGAAATTTGAATTCATTCACTGCCACTCAATTAATAGGAATGCGTTTTCCTTGAGGACACTAAAATTGATTATTCACACCATGATGGTGTAGTATTTTGAATTTTCAATCACGAGTCCTTATAAAAATCTTCTTAAACTGGAAGTGAGCCATCGTCAATCATGGTATTTTATCTTCTTATTTTTAGGCGCTAGTTGGGAATCAGCGATTTTGCTAGATGTTAAAATTAAGTTTTTTTGCATTAAAGTTTGGGTTTTAAATTAGCAGTTCTGTTTTGACAGTAAATTTGACAAAACATAAATAAATAAATTTGGTGGTGCAACAGTTTGATGTGAACCAGGACCTAGTGACTTACAACTCTCAACCATTCCTGTATGCGTGTTACCAGGAACGGAGGGGACCTACAATTTTCTGCCAATTCCGAATGGCTAATGAGCAGCACTTTCCATGACAAGAGATGCTCTTGGAGAATTTGTCAATTCCTCGCAAGAGGCAGTACACCCCTGAAAAAAACTTTCTTGCAGTGGCTGAGAAAATTTTGACAGCTGACAGATAATTTGGTCTTTCATTAGATTATTATCGTTTTTAAACTGTAATTACCTATGTACTCGTAGAATCCAATACAGCTCGATTAGGTGGTCTAAAACTACATTTAAGCCATTTGAATTATCCGTAAGCCCAAAAGCATTTCCTCTAATGTTTTGTTGTCACCTAAACACGAGTGAAGATTAGAGATAATGTTTTTTTAATTTAATATTAAACATCTTAGAAGCATAATCACACATGAAAACACAGCTTGGAGTGATTTATGCCTTGTACGAAATCATCGTTTTTTCTGGAGGCATATCCAGGTTACGGTCAAGTAGTGAAATATTCATTCCAACTCCAGCCTTTAAAAATAGCTAGTTGCCATTTGGCAATAAGAATGGAATCGATATTCGATAGTGCCATCTCTCCATGTATGGATATCGATTATCGAGTAAGTATGGCTCAAAGCACATTAGTTGTTTAGAGTTGTGCATTATTTCTTTTTGACGGTATTTCAACTTTTCTCTCTTTCGCTCATTTTCGGTGAATATTAATTTGACTATTGCTATTCCCATTGTACTTGAAATATTGGAAATCGGGTAAAATATAATGAAGTCTCGAAGGACTTCAACAATTTCTGTTAAAAACCAGAAGTACATATTATGTCTACTCGTTTATTGCTCAAACGTACTAAATATTATGAATTTTAAATCAGAGTATGTCAAAGTTCCTATTGAAAAACTAAAATTGTACAGAAATTGGCAATTTTCTTACACTTTGAAAATAATTTTGAAAATCTCAATATTTATTTTTGAAGTCTTATCTGTGAAGTAAAAACCTTAAATTTAGATTTGTCTAAAGAATTCATAGACGAAGAAGACTATCTAAGAAGCCTTGAAAACATAAAAAGGCATTACTATTTTAAGCACACTGCATTGGATATACCCGCGTGGAACCATAGTCTTATATCACTTTGAAAAAGTGAGCGATGGCATTTTAATTTTTAACATATAACATTTAATATAAAAGTTTGCTCACGATCGGAATGAACTTAAATATGCTATCCGCGACTCAAAAAATCGGAAGTTTCTACATATCTTGAAGGTCTGACTGCAGATAAAGATACGAACTATTCATTGTGGAAGGCTATAAAAGATGTTAAAAAGCCGCAAATACATTCAGCACCAATCAGACAAAATAATGACGGATGGGCTAAATCCGATAGAGAAAAAGCCGATTTATTTGCTGAACATCTAGAGGAAACTTTTAAACCTTTTGACGGTCCGGCGTTGATAAATGAACATGCTGATATCCAATGGTCATCTGAAAACTTTTTTATTCGAAATATCACGTTATCAGAGCTCCTGGGTACGACATAATAAATGCTCGCGTGCTTAACGAGCTACCGAGAAAAGCAGCAATTAAACTTCAGCACCTTATGAATGCGGCGTTAAGGCTTTCATACGTTCCACGCCAATGGAAAGTCGCAGAAGTTTTAATGGTTCAAAAACCAGGAAAGTGTCCGAACGAAAAGAAATCGTATAGACCGATTTCCTTTTGCCACTGATCTCCAAGGCATTTGAGAAAATCTTATTAAAGCGACTGCTTCCTATTATCGAAGAAAAGCGGCTTATTCCTGACCATCAATTTGGTTTCCGGAGAAGCCACTCAACAATTGATCAGGTGTACAGAATAACCAATGAAACTGAGAAACCACTAGAGGGGAAAAATGTATGTTCAAGCGCATTTCTAGATGTCTCTCAATCCTTCGACAAGGTCTAGCACGATGGCCTTAAGTTTAAACTGCGACAGGTCTTTCCGGATCTAATATTATATATATAGTTATTACATCCTTGAGTCCTACCTCGAAAATAGGCTATTTCGAGTTAAGCAAGGGAGGAAATGTTGGGATTTTAAGGAAATCAATGCTGGTGTTCCCCAAGGAAGTGTTCTCGGTCCGATACTTTTCGTACTATACACTAGCGATATTCCTCAAGAAGAAGATACCATAATAGGTACTTTTGAAGACGATACGGCTATACTTGCTATATCCGATTCAGTGGAATCTGCAACCGAGAAGCTCCAACGAGCTCTAGATAAAATTTCGGTATGGACTAAGAAATGGCGAATTGTTCTTAATGACTCCAAATCAACACATGTTAATTTTACTTGAAAAAAAATTCCAATCTGCCCACCTACATTAATTCGGTGAAAATACTATATGCTATTGAAGCAAAGTACCTAGAAATGACACTAGACGCTAAGCTTAAATGGAAAACTCCCGTTAAAATGAAACGAGATCAACTTGAAAATAAATTACGTGAAATGAATTGGCTTATTGGAAGATACTTCAAACTCAGCATCTACAATAAATTGCTTAACTTTAAGCAAGTGATAAAACCAGTATGGACGTACGGTATACAAATTTGGGGTTGTACTAAAACAAGCACTAGAGAAAAATTACAATCTTATCAGAGCAAAGTTCTCAGAGAAATCGTTAATGCTCCATGGTATATTAGAAACAGTGATTTACACAGAGACTTACGATTACCAACTGTTGAAGATGAAATAGCAGTTTTCGCTGGGAAGCTTCGAACTCACTTAAATAACCATACATAGCAATAGAATTGTTCGACAAACAATTGATGAGACAAACCTTGTGCCCTGACTTCAAAGAACGAGACCGTTCAACCTAGCGCCATACGCTTTCAAATGCGGTTTTCGAAGGACCTCTCAGTTGGCAGCTACCTGCGAAACGTGATTACAATATTATGAAATTAAAACTACTTGATAAGGTAACTTAGTTGTAGTCGCAAGAACAAAAGGGAGGTGTTTTTTAGTGAGCAAAAATCTCGCACTACTATGAGTACCGGGCTCATAGTGTCTATGAAGATTCTTTACCTACCCACGATCAAAAACCATTTTTAATTTATTTTTCCAGTAGATGCATTTTATCAGAAGAAAAATTTGTATAGGTATAGCACTACTACAAATAGTTTAACCGAAATTTCAACAAAAAAAAAACTCTATTAAATGTTTTCAACATTCGCATAATATCCTTTTCAAGAACTTTAATTTCCTCATTTTACAACAAACTGTCACCAAGTTCTTCTCAAAATCAACAATACGCTCTACAAGAATACCCAAACACCCATCATAATATAAAAGTCTTACTTCCACCCTTAACCCCCTCATGCCTCATTTTCATTCGGCGAAAAGTAAATTTAAAAATTCCTCTCACATTTGCATCTGACAAGAAGTTTGTTAGGAATGTAAATTTTTCAGCCGTTATCATAGTCGTCGTCGGCGAAGTAGGTTCCTCTCAAATAATTTCTCATCACAAACGGAAAAAAGGACCTCCGCATAAGAAAAAGAAAGATGAACTTAATAAAACACCCCAGAAAAGAAAATCACCAGCACACGCACTGAACTCTGTGCTGGCATTTTGGAGCAGCACAAAAATGAAATACGTTAGTGGTTGGCAAAATATATTCAACAACTATCTAATGGAAAAAAACGACCGAAGAATGACTATCATCCCTGTTTAGGTTGAAGGATAACGATCCTCGAGTTCTGCTTTCTCTTTTAGTTGATTTGGTGTTTTCTTCAAAAGAACCAAAAAGAAGTGTTTTCACGTGGAATTGACATTACTTAAAGGACATAGCCGCATGTACCTCTTCACTTTCCCCCTCCAGTCCTTAATTACTTCGTTTGCTTGCAGTTATTTTTTTGAAGGAAATAAATGTGAGAACAAAATACAAAAAACCCTTCACCTTCTAACTGAGGGAAAGTTTGTGCTCCTTCGACTTGAAAACTCCATAACCATAAAGTTTCAGCAAATTTTCCAAGTGTACCTACATATCAATGTATATAAGGACATCATATATGTAGCTTCTGACTGTAGCTGGGAGGAGTGTGTGTAGGTGTGTGGAAGTAATTTGTTAAAAAGTTTCCCAGCATCTCCTTTTACTCCTCTAAATTTAGCTTGGGACCGAAAAAGAAAACACGCAACAAGGACACATACGAGTTTCATATTTTTGCTTCCAGAATCTAGAGGGCAAAAGTTTTGGCTGCAAAATAAATTCATATCCACACAGCACTAGTTGAGGTGTATCCCAGTATAACATGACCCAAGACCATAACCTGATCTAGAACCAAAGCCAGGACCAGGAAAAAGACCATATCTTTTGCCTTGGTTGGATCTAATATAGCCGAGGAATGTAACTGGAAACTCGAGATCCTCTACTTTAGTTAGTTTTTTTTTTTTTTTTTTTAATTTTATTTTTCTTCCTTGAGTGGGTGTTTGTGTTTTTGACATTTGGAAGGATATTAAAGTGCTGGTTGTTGCAAGAAATACACGTACCCATTTCCTACAATTATTCGCCATCTCACTTTCTCACTTTGTTTGATCCTTGGGGCGGAAGGGCTAACATAAGAGGTGCACTCACTTTTATTCGAAGTGGCTGCATGAACATTTTTACGAACAAAAAATGAAATTTCATTAAAATTTAAGGCAACAATGAGAGAGTTTTTATTTTTTTTTTTTTTTTGAAGCAAGCTGGAGACTGCTGATTTTAGGAAGCAAAGTGAGAGAATAAAATGTTGCTCCTGTTGAAGAAATTCCTGATGACTTGTTCAAGAAGCTACGATTTCAATTTTCAGCATCACACCACACTTAGATGCTATATCCTGGAGACGAAGTTGTATTTTAAGTTGGTTATATGTGTTTTAGGACTTAAATAAAATGTTAGCACTCTTGAGTGTTAATAATCCCAAAGTATGTAAGACTTGCACAACTTTGACACTTTGTTTGAGTTCATAACTTGAGTGTGGAGAAATTAACTTTTTTGGAAGCGAAGATTAAAGATTAAAAGAGGTTTTATTTTTTGGAAATTTGTGTTAGTTGGAATAGAGTTGTTTTTGGTATTGAAAGGAAGACAAACTTGCAAAAGTTCTATGTGATTTAGAAACTTTTTAAACTGAAATAGCAATTCTACACCTTCTAGATGACTAACAAAGTTTTTTAGAACGGAATATATTAGGAGATTTCAAAGAGGGTAATTGTTCTATTACTGCAAAGTATGGAGGTATGTGAATACAAAATTATTATTATTATAGATTCCAACGTTTGATCATTGTTGCCGCCACCATCATCGTACAATATCAGTGTGGTTTAATTCCAGGCATATCAACAACTTATCAGATATTTACCCTTAGGCAGGCAATGTCTAGAATTTAACATCCCAACATACCATCTGTTTATAGACTTTAAGGCCGCCTATGATAGCATAGCCAGGGTAGAACTTTACAAAGCCATGAGAGAATTCGGCATCCCAAATAAATTGACACGACTATGTAGGTTGACCATTACCAATGTAACAAGCCAAGTAAAAATAGCCGGATTGCTATCCAGACCAATAAAAATCTTTAATGGACTCCGACAAGGGGACGGTTTAGACTGCCTCCTCTTCAACCTGGCGTTGGAGAAAGCAATCCGTGACTCTGGCACGGCAACAAGAGGGACCATCGTCAATAGGTCCAGCCAGTTACTGGCTTACGCAGACGATATCGACATCATCGGAAGAACCGAACAAGCTGTACACGATTCCTTGATCCAGATCGAGCAGGCGGCACAAAATCTGGGGCTGCACATTAGTGAAGGTAAAACAAAGTACATGGTGGCGTCGAATGCGAGAGGAACAGTTGGTCAAACAATCAAGGTAACGGAGCACGAATTTGAAGTGGTGCAATCCTTTAAATACCTTGGGTCAATTGTAGCAGCCGATAACAATATAGAAGAAGAAATACGCGGGCGGCTTCTCAAATCCAACAGAGCCTACTATAGTCTGTCAAAGCTCTTCAAATCCAGAAATCTCACCATAACTTTAAAACTGCTGCTGTGCAGGACCATGGTCCTGCCAGTAATCACATACGTATCCGAGACCTGGGTGCTTACAAAAAGGCACTCCGACCTCTTAGCTTCGTTCGAGAGAAAAGTCTTAAGGAGAATTGTTGGCCCCATATGTGAGGAAGGACGATTCCGGACACGGTACAATCATGAATTGTACGCAGTTTACCTTGAAGCAGATTAACATAAATTAAATTTGGTGATGCAACAGCTCGGAGTGAATCAGGACCTAGTGACTTACAACTTTCAACCATTCCTGTGTACGTGTTACCAGGGAACGGAGTGGACCTAAATTTTCTGCCGATTCCGAACGGCTAAAGAGCAGCACTTTCCATGACAAGAGATACTCTTGGAGAATTTGTCAATTCCTCGCAAGAGGCAGTACACCCCTGAAAAAAACTTTCTAGCAGCGGCAGAGAATCGAACTCGAGACCTTCCACATGACAGTCCAACGCACTAACCATTATGCTAAGGGGTACTACACCTTGAAGCAGATATCGTGACAAAAAATAAGCTCGGTAGACTCCGGTGGGCAGGGCACCTAGCTCGCATGAGCGAAGAGGAACCTGCTCGGAAAGTTCTTTGTGGTACATTCTATGGTAGACGACAGCGTGGCAGACCATGCTTGCGCTGGAGAGATGGCGTAGACCAGGACGCCCGAAGCCTTGGGGTGCGCAACTGGATGGCGTGTCGGCTCGAGACCGGGATAGGTGGAGAGACTTGTTAAAAGAGGCCAGGACCGGAACCCGGTTGTCGAGCAGATGATGATGATGATGAATTTTTGATCAAAATTTTTATTTTTTAAAAAACCGTTGAATGAAGGTATTTGAGCATTCAAAAATGTTCAAATGAGTTTTTGATAAATTCAGAATAATGAAATATCAACAATTAATACCTATTAGTAGTTTATTTGAACGCAAATATCAAAAATCCTAGGCATTGAAAATTCAAAATTGATGTAATTGTAGGCGTAAAATTTTACAATCACAGTGCTAAATCTATTTTCAAATTTACCCTTGAATTAAACAAATTTAATGTGATTTAAAAGTGAATCTAATGATTGCATAAACTCTCAAGAGATTGCATTCAATTGAAAAATTATTGCAATCTTTTTGAATGTCAAGTTCAAAGTCGAAGTAAATGAATGCAATCTTTTAAATCTTTTAATTGAATTCAATGAATGATTTTTTACAACACTGAACTGTCTAATTGATTTATGAATTTTTAAAAATACCACCGTACACAAAAATATCCCCTGCTTCTGACAAAACACTCAGGAACATCTTTATCTCAACAAAAATGAGTGTACATGCGGATGTGCTATTTATATCATAAATACATTCAAGACCTAACTAGAATCCATAAAACATTCAAATAAATAATAAATCTCATTCAATTTAACTTAGATAAATGACATTATTGTGAATATAATTTACATGATAATAATCTACAGCAATACACATCCTTCAGAAGGTAAATTACTGCTTAAAAACGCGCCCAGCCAAACAAGGATTAACTATAATATGACACAACACAGGTATTATATTATATACTACACAAATTATCATCACAGCCATCATAACGATGACACAACAGTTATTTAATGAACTGCCAGAATCCGCCCTTAAGACAAAATTATCCCTAATTCCAATTAACGTGACATTGAGCACCTTCACGTGGTTTAGTTTTGAGAGACACATGAATAGTACGGAGAGTACACGTAATGAAAGCTTGTCCCCGGCACGAAAGAGCACACGGTTAGCAATTTCAATTAATGATGTAACCCCATTCCAGAGGCAGAGGTGAATTTATTATAAATTCAACCCTGTATTATTATTAGATACACAATTCTGCCATCACCGTGCACTAAGTAATTAGACATAATTTTGCAAATGTCAAATTACGTTAGGCAAAATGTCATAGAGTCGATAAAACATTATAACAATGATGAATGTAATAGTTTTATCGAAAATTGTTTGCAAAATGGTTTATATTTTTGGACCCCATCTGTCAGAAATGTATAGTTTTTTGATAAGGAAGTTAATACAATAGGGATGTTTCGAACCTTCAACGTATTTAACTTTACTTGCACAAAACCTAAGATCCTTTACGTAGAACTGAATTGAGCAGCGCATGCTGGTCCAATATTCAAGGGGATACTGCGGTTTCTCACTCACTTTTTTTCTTCTTCTTCATTTCTCTCTCTCTCTTTCGAAATTAAGTTGAACTCTAAAAATAGACAGACCGTTGACTTACTGGAAAAAAGGAGGTCAAATATTCTCAAAATACGTGAAACGGATATTTTCGAAACATTCTGTCCAATAATTTTAAATCTGCACACAGATTTTCCTGAAGGATCTTGAGTCTAAAGAAGTTTTAAGGATTTCTTAAAACAATCTTCAAGAAGCAAACTTTTCAGTTTTTAAAAAAAAATGTTGAAAACTTATTTCCATTTGTATTTTCTTTTTGTTTCGTGTGTCTACTCCGGGCCTGCTTTTATCGAAATATACGAGTAAATAAGAATTTATGGAATTCAAATTAATTCTAGTGTCATTGCGATAACACGCTCATCTCTCTCCTGTCACAAAAGATATGAGCGGTTGAGTCATATTTCTCGAAAAATACCATCATGTTTTTGTGATGGTTAGTGGTTGGGGATTATTGTATTATATTCCCAGTCCCAAGCCCAAGAATGTCCCTAATAAACGAAGATCAAGTTTTAAAAGAACATAGACAAAAGGACCTATGTTTTTTTTTTGTTATTATTCCCTTGTCTTGTATAGGAGGCATGCTGGTGTAGTGATTAATGGACTTTGGGTTAGGTAAATTGAATCTAAACAAAATTGCCATGTCTCGTTGGGGGTTTGGGATGGAAATTAATTCCAAAACTGCGCACCTTTAAATGAAGAGAGGGTTTTGAGATTTTTTTTTTCCTTTGTATAAATTAATTGGAAACGTTTTCACAAATTATGTAATTAAAAGAAGAACATAATATAAGCTTTATTAATGATCAAAAAAGGTTAAACATGGGAGGAATAAATCTGTGGTATTATTACCGAGCCTGATACGTCCTTTCTGTTCTATTGATTTAATTTCTAATCGAATATACAGTCTTGGCCATAAGTATTAGGCACCCTATATTTTCCCTCTATTCTCTTGGAGAATGAATTGTTCGCGTTGTGCCGTGCAAAATGCCTAAGATCGGTTTCGGAAGACTGGATCCCATCTAAATCGTACAAAATCCTGCAGGAAAAAAGTAATAACGGTAAGAGAAGATCGGTTTTTAATACGAACCTCTATAAAAAAAAACGTAAAAAAAACATCAAATGAGCTAGTTGCTGACATAACACAACGTTGTGGGAAACATATTTCGGCTAGAACCGTTAGAAGGAGACTCGGAGAAGTTGTATTGAAAGGTTGCAAGGCGAGGAAAAAGCCATGGCTCTCAGAAATAAGCAGAAAGTTGCGACTAGAATGGGCAAAAAAATACCAAAACTTTACTGAAGAAGATTGGAGTAACGTTTTGTGGTCAGATGAATCAAACTTTGAAGTAAGCATTATAATGAAGCCCCGAACACGGGAATTTTAAAAACTGTTTTAAATTGCCGTCCACTTAGTTATTTTGAGCTTTTGAAAAAGGTTATTTTTTTTTTATTTTTGCAGGTGTTTGGAAACCCTAGTGTAATCTTTGTGAGGCGGCGAGTTGGTGAGGAATACAACCCAGAGTGTGTAGTTCCAGCCGTTAAACACGGAGGAGGAAGCGTTATGAACTGGGGTTGCATGGCTGCGGATGGCGTGGGCAAAATGGTCATTTGTGAGGGTCGCATGGACTCAAAAATACAAATATGCGGGGCGTGTTGTTCCAGCAGGACAATGCACCCTGTCACAAGTCCGCCCTCTCAGTGAAGTGGTTTGCTGAAAATGCCATTGACCTGCTTCCATGGCCTGCCCAGTCCCCAGATCTGAACCCAATTGAGCATCTATCGGAAATTTTAAAGCGTAAAGTCCGACAATACCCAACCACATCAAAAAAAAATGCTCAAAAAGGTTCTTGAGCAAGAATGGCTCAAATTAAGTTCTGACGAATGCCGCAAGCACGTGAGCTCTATGCCTAAACGAATAGCAGCAGTCATAAAAGCGTGGGGTGGCCATACAAAATATTAAATTTTCTTTAATAAAAAAAATTTTACAACATTTCTGCATACTTGTTTTTTTTTAAATTTTACTTGGTTTTAAAATTATGGCATCTTTTTGGGGGTGCCTAATACATTTGGCCAAGACTGTATTTATACTTAAGAAATAAACTTTTTTCTAGATTTATAACACCCACTAAAACAAAAATAAAATATTAATTCTAATCAAAATGATTTTTTTGTGTTAAGAAAACTGCATTAAAAATGTCCCCTATGTGACACGAATCCTATTCGAAATCTTTGAGACCCCTGTCAAGTGTGGTCCTGTTACCAAGATATTCTCATTTCTAGAATCGAGAGCATCTATAGTCTAAACCTAACCTGAGCTCAGTTTTAATGTCAGATAAGGAATAAGCTTATTTTAAGTCTATTAAATAGAAGTTTTGCCCCCACCAAACTTTTGTTCTCCTTCACGTTTTCTAAGCTGAGTTCAACTATTCTCCAACATTCCGTTTTTCCGGAATGTGTTTCAACTCTCCAAAAATGATATGATTTTTCCAGATTTTGATTTTATACATTCAAATTTCCCCGTAAACTCACTTCCAGAATTATAGCTATTTCTAAAAATAGTTTTTGAAGATTTAAGTTTTGCGCATTTTGATTATTCACTATCTATATTTTTTGGGATTTTGGATTTTCGGAATTTATATTTAATTTAAAAGGATTTTTTTAATTCTGAAATTTCATGTTTAGTTACTTTGGATTTTGCTATTTCTAAATTAAATTTGGTAATTGAAATTTTACCGATTTTATTTTTAATTTAATTTTTTTTTTTAATTTAAGCGAATTTTAATTTTTTGGCATTATTTCTTTTTTTTAAATTTAGTTTTAAGATTTTTTTTGGAGCTTAATTTTTCATCGCTTTAGCTTAACGAAGTTTTGATATTTGTCATATTTTTAATCAGTCACAATTTCAGCTGAACAGTATTTTAATTTTAGTGAATTTGAACGACTTTTATTCTTTTTTAAGAAGGTATTTAAAATTGTATACAATAAATAGAAAGCAATAAACAATTTTTTGAAGAATAAAAAAATCTATTTCATTTTTGTATTCATTTCTATATTTTATTTGATTTAAACTCTTCTTTTCCCCTAACTCACCTCAATTCAACTATTTCTCTTCAAATCCATAGCTGGGCATTAACTCGTTAATCCGTTAATCGTTAATTAACGAAGTTAAAATTTTGATTAACGGATTAACTTTTAAGTTAACTTTTAAAAATGTTAACGGACACGTTAAATCCGTTAATCCACGTTAAGTTCGTTAACCGTTAATCCCAATGCCTACTATTTACCGCGCGGCGCGAAAAACAGGTTCAGACAAGTATGAGACAAGTGCCGTGCGGCGCGTGCCGCGGGTGAAACAGAAACAGCTAGGTACGTATTATATTTTGACGGCGCGTGCGAGTGAGAAAACTGCGAAGCGATTCGTTTCGTTTGATCATTTCATTATGCCGGTCGTCCACTATGTATGAGATAAGTTCAACCAACTTCGTTCAACTTTTTATTCAACTCTTTCGTTGGATAAACGAATTTACAACCTCTTACACTAGTGCGGCAACTTACGTAATTCACGTTGAGCAACTAAAGTTGAACAAAATGCGTTTGGAACCCCGTATACATAATTGACCAATTTTCCCATATGTTGATTAACCCCGCACACCTAGTTGATCAACTTTTAAAACTTATTCCAGTGTTGAATAGCTCCATACACCTAGTTGACTCAAATGCTGAATAACCTCGTACACTAGTTGTAAAACTTGTTCGATTTTGACAGAAAAAAATTTTTTTCGAGTTGATCAACTGCGTTTTCGATATTGTTGCTCAACCAGTTGATGAACGAGTTGATACCTTCGTACACTTAACCAACGATCACTCGTTGGGGAACGCGTTGAACGCATCACGATAAACAAAAAACTCAAACGTAAAACCTGAAATAACTTTGACTTCAGTTCGGTACATACATTTATTGTCGACGCACGCCTTCGCTTTAAAACATTCTTAAATTTGTTCCGTATGAGTATGATTTCCTCTAAGAAAAAAAAAGTGGCAGCCGCATTAATAATATTAGAAAGTGAACGACAAAGGGGAAAAAACAGCCAAGACGATTCTGGGTAGATGATTTTTTCTTGAGTCGCGAAGAAAATTGTTTTTTCAATGAAATATATGAGAAATTAAAATCGATTGATCCCACCGCGCCCGTGAATTCGAATTCCAAGTCAATTCCCTGGCATCTCGATTTTTATAAGAGGGGCTCTTATTGTCCCATATATTGGGCTTTTCCTCAATTGCTGAAATCATTTGCAAAATTAATTCCGTGGTGGTCCACTCTGATTTTTTATCACCTTCCATGACGAAAAACCAAAATAAACTACAGTTTGCAAGTTGCAACAACTGCAAGTTCATGGCAACGCAATAGTTCAACCACGTAGATACATTTCACTGCAGCCAACTCAACGCAACACAATATTATGTCAAGAAATCCCAAAGAAAATTAAAAAGTTGATCAACGCATTGAACAAATAATGTGCAACGCATTATCTTGAAAATGTTGCTCAACGTGTTGATCGAACATTTTCAAGGAGCAACACGAGCTCGTACACTACCCGTACACTGGTTACGCAATTCGTTGAGCAACGGCCAACAACTAGATCCAACCCGTTGGTTGAAAAGAATTGAAGGCACCGTACATTAGAGTTGAATTCGAAATTTGTGCGTTGATCGCCTAGTGGACGACCGGCATTACTTAGCGCCGGTGCTCAGAGTAAAAAAATATAAAAAATGCAATTTTTACCACATGTTAACGGATTAACGATTAACGTTAACTTGCGTTAATTCTTCCGAAATTTAACGCTTTAACGTTTAACGAAGCTAACTTTTTTAGTAGCGGATTAACGATTAACGAAGTTAACTGTTTGATTAACGGTGCCCAGCTATGTTCAAATCTAACCTAATTGTTAATTATGACCTCATTTTAAGCAAACAAGTTAGAATAGAAATTCATTACCTACCCGGTGTGTTTGCTATTTGCAAATGAGTTTTCACACAATCTTCACCCTGTTCTCCTATCACAAAACCTACCACTACCATCCATTTAAACTCTCAATGCCTCTTGGTTAGCTAGCTCACAACAATTTCTGCAGCAAGAACCATGCAACTCTATAATACATACACAAAAAAAAAAAACAGAAAACAAAAACTTTTTGAGATCTCTGTTTACAGACTTGAGGACGAGAACTAATACAACAAAGTGAACAGCAGCAAATTTACTCATTTTCGGTTAAAGTAAAATCGTGACTAGGAAGAAACTATAGGATGAGTTTGAAGACATAAATGAGAAGGATCTGTTCCAGGAAATAGAGAAAGTTTAAGTGAGACGTGTAGGGTAAACAAGTTTCTCAAAAGATGATGGAAAACAATGACAGTCAGTCTAACAAATAAGGAAATAAGAAATAAATTAATCTTGGAATAAGAAATAAGATTAAGGAAAATTATAATATTTTTTAAGACCTTTTTTACAACAAGCTCGGCTTTAACACATCGACTTAATGAGTATTAAAATCCAAAATATGCCCAGAAACGTTTCAACGTTAGAACTTATTATTGATTCAGGAACTCTCCAAACAAAATCAAGCAAATAAATTAAAAAAAAATCATACAAATTGACCTAAAGAGAATTTGGATTACTCATTTTTATTGCAAATCTATATGATATTCTAGTAAGGCTTTCATTGGAAAACTTGAAAAATTGCTCCAAAAATGTTCCACCTTATTCGTTTTTCTATTTCTTAGTGGTTCGAACAGCCAACTGGCAGCTCATGTTGACAAAGAAAAACTAGTCTATCTGATTGATTTGGGTGAGAATAATATCCAAGAAGTATTAGAATTTCACTTTAGACAAGTTGATACCAATCGGCAAATAAATGAGCAAATCAATGTGTGTATAGGTATCCCTTTTTGTTAGGCCGACTGTAGTTTGCTATTCAAAGTTATCCAAAAACTTTTTGCAAATCATTTTTAATAGTTTTGAAAAAGTTTCTCTATAGTTTGACTTATATAAAACAAGGAGAAAGTCTTGGTTTTTGTTGAAAAAAAAAATTTATACATATTTTATTAAAACGTAACTTTACATAAATGAAAAAGTTTTAAAATTACCAATAATCTGTTTACAAATTACACTTTCCCTAATCTATATTTCTTCTATTATCTAAGCACCCTTCTGTTTAAAAACAACTTCAACAATAAGGCCCAGTGTTTTTCAATATTCATCAAAATTCGATTCAGATTTAAAAATACATAGTTCTATTGTTTCGATATTTTACTAAGAGAAAAGTTTACAATTCTGTCTAATTAGCACTGTCTTTAAAAATATATAATCAAAAGCTTTTAAAAATATCAGCAATAAACAGTTTTAATTTACTTTTAAAATAACATTATTGCATCGATTGAGTTCCACAAAAAAATATGCAAAATTTTGTTGCCACTTTATTTTGTTCACCTGTTTTTGCCACAAAGTATGAAAATTCATTTTAAATCCTGTTGGACAAAGCCCTAACAATGGAACTTCATTTTTCACAACATCCAGACTACAATAATATAATAAAAATGAAGCTCCTGTTGCCTTTTGTTAGTTTTTTTTTTTCAGCACGGGAAACACCAAAGAGTTCCACAAGAAAAGCCCGTGCTTTGTTTACTCAACTATGGTGATTTACTGCACTTCCTTGCCAACGCTATCTCTCTATAGGTACTACAAGTCTTATAGGTGGAATAACTTGTTTTTGCAAAGCTACAATCGCAATCGTCCTGCAAAACAAATTTAACAATTGGTCCCGCATTCCATTTTTTGCAAGAGGCAGAGCTATAACCACCGAAGCAAATTGAGTCAATACCATCAGCTATCTGAGCCAGGACGAAAAAGGAGGAGTATGACGGACGCTTTTGATAGTATAGTGGTGGTGTTTTGGTGTTGGTGCATGCATCATTATTCGTTTGGACTCGTGGGTGCAAAAACAAATAAATTGTCTATGCCACTGGGTGATGGGACAAAAAGGATTGCAAGACCTAGGTTCATTCTCTTCTCGTTGAACAATAAACAATTTTCAAGAGCCTGTGTATGGTTTTGAGTGGAAGAGAGTTTCTATGCTGTGGCAAGTCCTGGCACGAGTTATCCTCTACATCAGGAGTGGTTCATTTGAATTGCCAACTCAAGCGCTTGAAATCAGTCAGTGGGTAGTAATAGTTTTGGAGCCGTAAAATGCGGAAATGGAAGCGAAAGGGAAAAAAGGCGGTGGCGCATGGCCGTGCTACGGCAGCTGGGGGCGGCTCGTAATGCATCTATTTGAAAGGGAGATGGCGCTGGGTGGTGATATTGTAGTTTCTATAAATAAAGCAATCACTTTCACGGTTGGAATCATCAATTTGAATTTCATATTCGAGTATAAGTGGAAGTGGAATTCTCTCAACTCTGGCATCATAGCCCTGAATGTCTTCTTTAAGTACTTTTCAAAATGAATAAGGTAAATGAATGCGTATTATTTGAATGCAGGTATGTGCATTTTGACGAGGGACTTAGAAAAGAAGGGCCTTTTGTTTTAGATGTTTTGGAAGAAATTATTATGAAAATTAACTAAACACAAATGGAATGATATTAAGTTCGGATTAGCAGTATCTCCTGGTGACAGCGATGATAGCTGATTTAAGTTCCTAAGATCTCACAAATTATAATCCGTTTTGACAGCAAGCGACTCGAATAACATTTTCCTTAGCATTTGACAACAATCTCAGTTAATATTCAAGATGCTGCGGCGAGACTTCTTTGAATCTCAGAAATGATTGTCAATTAAGATTCGCGCATAAAAGAGGCTTTGAATACCCCTTAAATTTGTAATGCAGTGCGAGCGTAAGAAAAATATATGGAAACTGATCAAGCATGCTTGGAGGATCCCTTTCCAAAAAAAAGATCCCTTAATTTACAACTCTAGGACAACGCTTAGAAACAAGGACATTAGTCCCGAAATTAAATAATTTAGTAAGCTGCATATTTCGAACCGTTGAACCGTTTTTGTTCAAATCCAAACGAGTAATTGTAACTGCAAATAAGCACACACATATCTTCATAGGCCCAAATAACAAATCCAGATTTGGTTCAATATTACACAATCTAAAATCGAATGGGGGTTTGAAAAGCAGTGTCTTGGGTATGAGTACGAACTCTTAAACAAAATTCAAGCCAAGAATAATGGTCACAGGAAATTTTACAAAGATATCGAAATGTATAAACTACTCGTTGGGTTTTCTCTAAGACTAGCCTTACAACAGATTGATAAAACAAATTGATTAAAAGAGCTTATATCAGTAAACGTATATATAGTTTTTCTTTCTTCAGAAAACAAGTTCAAACCTCGAAAAGCCCACTTAAAACAAAAATTCACCTTTTATCGCTATTATAATGATCACAGCACTATGCAAATCGATGATTTTTGTGTCCTGTGACCGGCTTGTTTCTACCCAAATGAGTTTCTCCAGATTTATGACATTGATACAAATGGAAACACGAACAAAAGAATATTAACTCAAACCAATGAAAACCCCGAAACAACAAATAAGTGATTTAAGTCCTAAATACATAAAATATCAAAGAACTAACATCGAAAGGGAAATTCAACAAATGTTTGATAATATAATAATGTTGCAAAAGTGATTGAAATTATATAATATATCTTATTAACAAGTAAAAATAATAAAAATTACTCACCAAATTGTTATTAACAGGTAATCAATAAATAAACAATTATTTGCTGTCACAAGATTCACCTAGAATAAAAAAAAGAGAAATACTTTGATTTTATTGTATACTAAGACATGAATAACAAACAATAAAAAAGTAAGAACAATTTTGAATTCAAAATGAATAAAGAATCGACTTCGAAATGCATCGAAATTGTATTTACTCACCCATTTCAATTTTACATATTTTAATTCTTTTCAAATATTACCGCCAAATTACATGCTACCAATTCAATTCCATTTTTTGCACACCTCTCCCACACTGCCACCAGCAGCGGGCGCTCTGGAAATAAAACACTCAATTAAAAATATATTTTGTCAAAAAATCAACTTTTACCGATCGATTCCATTGATTTTTTTTTATAAACATAAACTGCATCACTTAAGGACAAATTTTATTGAACTTTTATTACCACACATTTGGAATTAATATTTTTAATAATTTTTCTAATGCGAACCGATCGCCACAAATAAATAAAAAACGCACTTGACCTTGACATGAGAAGGAGAACAGAATGAACTGAACTGGTTAAATCTTGCAAGAAAATACACCTCCACCTCACTGACAGTGCAGTGTGTGTGAAAAGGGTCATGCAAATGGATGACTGATTAGATTCTCCTCGTTTCTCTTATCAATGACATGAATGAGAAAAAGAGATGAAAACATCCGAATTAGGTGTTGTGTGCTGTGCCTGTGCTGTGGGTTGTGTCTCAGGAGTGGTGTAAATTGGCAAACGACGACGTGCATAGATTTGTGGATTGTAGTAGAAAATTATGTGCCTTTTTTTGAAGGGTTGAATTTGGATTGTATTGTTAGTATTAACTGATCAGATTAGTCTCACAAAAATAACGAAGGAAATTTATAAAGAAAATTATTGTTTTGATTTAAATTAAGATCACAAATAACAAAGAAAATGTATCTATAGACAAAATTGTTTTTTAGATTTAAATTTCGTTATATCATAAAAAAGTTTTACAATAGTTCTGGTTTAAGAATACGAAAATGACCCTTTTGCCATCTGCCGCAGAAAATAATAATTATTATAAATTACTTTCATGACAAGCTAATTTCCGATGAAAGTATGACAAATTTCAGGCAATAATTCATCCAGAACTTGACGAATATTCGTTTTGAAAGCGTTAAGAGTTTACGCTTCGGTTTCTATGTTTAACAAAGCTTCAGGACAAGAAATCCAATGGCTATAAAACACGCGATCTTCATGGCCAGTTCGCATCATCTTGGAATAAAGCCAAAACGGGTCGTGTTATGTAAAATGTGGCACCATATTGTTGAAACAAAATTGTTTTCCATACAGCGTTTTCTATCTTTCAATTTGTATGCCATTTACAGCTCTAAATAGAGGTCAATTTTGCGGAAATCCTTGCGTTAGTTTTGGATTTCTTTAAAATGACTTGCTTCGGTACAGCTGTGAGTTCTCCATATACGAAATACACACGCAGACGAAACGTTCAATTTTCTAAAAAAAAAACCGGTGCAGAAATCTGGCTGAATTTGTTGGCTTTCAAGCAGTAGTGGCTTGCGGTTTATTAGAATATACCTGTGACAAGAAGAAGTCGTGCAAGATGTCTATTGATGCACGGGTTATGTGACATGTAATGACGTCCTGTTGAAACCACATATCGACGGTGTCAATATGAACCAACTTGGCCCAAAAGATGGTGTCGTTTACACTCTTATTTTCGAATGAACAATGGGCCCTCTAGCTTTACATGGTGTGTAGAGTATTGAAAGGCGTTATGCCGTATGCCGAATTTCCGAATTTTCAGCTATTTCGTCCGACTAAAATAAATGTTTAATCATAATAATACGAGTTGAAAAATTACATAATAATGAAACTAATGAGCAAGTTCTTAAATTATTGTTACTCATTAAAAATGCTTTTCATTCTCATACAAGAACCTCAAATATAATTACATCTATGTTTTTATATATACAATTTTTATATCCTAAAGTACTTGTATATAAGAGTTAGAGTAGGTATGTATACGTACGGCCCAGTTGTGCATTTTTTTTCTAAGAAAATTCTGCACAAATACACCATCTATGGATTAACCAAGGAAATGTATTCCCCTAATAAAAATTTTTCAAGTAAAGATTTATCAATAAATATTTTTCAAGACTAGAATCAAGCTGTTCGCACGTCATGTCAGCCATAAATTGTTTGGTCTGATAAAAAAACACAACTTGAAAAATACCCGTAGATGTGTAAGCTTATATATTTATCCGAGTTTGCCTCTGAAAAAAGATTTAATTAAGCTTCATTTCCAGCGTGCCTCCTGTTTATGTCACACGCTAACAGAAACTATTTCAAAAAGTTTCCACAATACACACATTTCAACCTATGAACTTTTCCCAGCGCGCATAATAATTGCTTTTTTATGCTGGCAACTTGTGTGTTCAGCTACTAAATGGAATTGTTAATGAACTTTTGGAAATTAAATTGAATCATTTTTTTTTGTTCATCTGGTGTTGTGCATTTTCATTTTGCAAACAATCTGCTAACGTAGCTAAGTTCATTCAAAACAACGTTATTTTAGGAACCTGAAAATATGTTTTTATATTTTTGTTGAAGAAAACATATATCCTCTTTTGGACACACCAACACACTGTTAAAACCAAAAATAATTAACTCATGTGAGGGGATATCCAACTAGCTTGTTTTTTAATAGAATTATACATTTCATGCAAAGAAGGCAGGTATCCCAAAAATAAAATTAATAATCCTCATATTTATTTAGCCAATTTTAAAATATCAACCAAGTTTTTGGTTTTAACAGTTTAAATTAATTTCTGTGCAAATATATGATTACAGGGTGTACAAAAAATATTTGTAGCCTAGGAAAATTACACTTTCACTGGAAAAAAATAAAATACCATCATTATTCTGAATTTTGGCTCACGGCTCTTAAGCATTTCCTAAAAAGCACCTTAATTTTGAACCGGGTATTAAAATTTTTTGAGTGGTGAAATGCGGTAAGGTTTAAATTTGGTCAGTTGTTTTTGAAAAAAAAGCGAATATATAAATTGTAAATTTTCTTTTAACAGTTTTTGCAACTTGACTCACTAAGGCCCCTAGTAAGTGCCAAAAACCTGAAAAAGAAACCTTTTCGGCACTTTAATACTAAAAGTTAAAAAAAAAAAGTTCAAAAATATAAAAGAAAGATATATTTCCTACATACCTACATTAAAAAAATATAAAAATTGGTTAAAACGTGCTTTTCAAAATGGTAGCTGAAACACACGTCACTTACTATTAAAGATAACATTTAAATTTTATTAACAGATACATATTTTCGACTCAGCATAGAGTCTTGTTGAGGTAAATAGGCACCTCCTGGTACTTTGACTTTTCATGGAGAAAAATATTTTCATAGCGAATAATACCAAAAAAAAAATTAACTGCTTGACGCGATCGATCGACTTTTTAGATTAATACTGACATGGCAATAATCCCCTTCCGAACGCTTAAAATACGTCTCTTTTATGAAATGATTTTTTTTTTGCGTTTAAATTCCAAGAAATATGAAATATAAATTGATAAAAAATGACAAATATCCATCAGTGTTATAAGATAACTCTATATACCAACACAATTCACATAATTCAATCAAGAAGTCAAACGTAACAAAAGATGAAGAATTCCTTATAAAATATTAAGCTTTTAATATCCATTTAAACTGCCTACGCCAACAAAACCCACCCACTCCCGTCCGCCTAGTCCTCTCACTAGATCAGATATAAAACTGCCATTTCCTATATCAGCGAGAAAACTCTTCACTCATCCATGAATGGCTGAAATATTTTGTTTTTATCACAAGAAGTCTAATATGAAAAGTTTTTCGACACAGTAGCAGGAAAAGAATACAAAAAAAAAGTACCTAGACAAAAATGATATACAAAACATAGAAAGAACAACTTTTATAATTCTTTTAATTCTTATCCCAGGAGGATACAGTAGACAGAAAGACACTAACAAAACCACACAAAACTGAGTTCCAAGTTTTTCCTCATTTTTTGTTCTTCATAAAAGAACTTTAAGCAAAAGATAAAGCAAGAAAAAATCCTCCTTAAGTATAAGACGAAGGAAAAAAAAAAAAACAATAACTTTTATCTTTATCCCTGAAATCCTTCAGAAAATATTCGTCCCCAGCTTCCTAACCCCTTTTGCAAAATTCTTCCTCCTCGTTTCCGACTAGATAAAAGTTCGTTTGGCTTATAAGTTTGTCGATTTTACCCAATAATGTTTTCTTTAACTTTTATTTTTCTTTGTTTTAAGTATTTTGTTAGACAGCGACCGCGAACATTAAAAACAATAACAAAATATTTCTTTTAATTTCAAGTCCCTAAAGAAGTTCCTTTGATGGAATATGAAAAATCAAAGAATTTAAATTTCACTTACTTACTTTGACTATTATGTTCTTTTTTCTGTTATATTCCTGTTGATATTCCTGTTTCAATGACATATATTATGTCAAACCGAAGTGTCATCAGCGATCGCATGTATTTCTGTGGTGTTTGTTACAAACATGATAGATCCATTTTAACTGTCAAAAGAATATTGAATCAACGAAATGTCACTTCATGGTGTACAATTTGGTCTGGTGGTATCGTTGGTCCATGTACTTCTTTGAAAATGAGGAAGGAGTAACCGAACTTGTTTTGGGCTGACATCGAAAATAAGCCAAGTAAACAAATTTCAGCAAAAAATTTCACAAAATAAATGACCTTGATTAAGGGCTTAATCTAAAGTCGAGGTTTCGTTTCGGAGAATCGGAGGTTTTTTTCCACTTCCATACCACTGTCATCGTCAGAAGCTATTAGGGCTTTTTAGTCTAGGGCCTCGAGGGATGCGAAAAAGAACTGACGCGAGCTGTTGATCAATAGACATATAAATGCAGCTCTGAGCAACCGGGTTCACAGAAGATTCACGGTGATTTGTTGCATGGCCCTCATGAGGTAGATGATAGGATATGAATGCCAGGTATAGTTTGACCTTGTTCAATCTCAAATGAAAAAGTTTCGAGTGTTTGAGTGGCAGTATCTTAGACGCTGCTTTAGAATTAAAAAAACACCAGCGTCGGAGTTGAAACATTACTAAAGAGTTTTTCAACAGGGATGCTACAAAAGTAGAGCGACAGGGACAGCAAACGACGCCATATTTCTTGCCGCTCTTTTGACATTTCTCTTCAGTAAGGTTTGCCATTTCATGATGGAAAGATATACGAGCCAACAACGAGTCGAAATTATTTTTAAAAAGTGGCCTCAACGTTAAGAGCGCTACGTCCAATTTATGGTCGTCATAATCGTCCTAGCAGATCAACAATTGAGCGTCTAGTGGAAAAATTTGAATCCACAGGCACAGTACAAAATGTTCCCGTGCCAGTGAGACAAAGAAGTGCCCGTATGTCGAGAATATTGCTGCCGCTGAGGCTTCAGTTGCAGAAAGCCCAAATGTGTCTCTCACACGTCGTTCTCAAGCGTTGGGCATCTCTGTGACGTCGTTGTGGCGAATTTTGCGAAAAGATCTTGGCCTACATCCTTAAAAGATTAATTTGACGCAAGAACTGTAGCCGCTTGACCACCAGAAGCGTCGTATGTTCGTGAATTGGGCTGAGCAACAACTTGAAAATGATTCGGATTTTCATAGAAAAATCATCTTCAGCGATGAGGCTCATTTCTGGCTGAATGGCTTCGTCAATAAACAAAATATGCGGTATTGGTCAAGCAGCAATCCACAAGTACTCCATGAGTCATCATTGCATCCCGAAAAAATTACGGTTTGGTTTATGGGCCGGCGACGTCATTGGGTCGTACTTCTTCCGTGATGATCAAGACCGGCACGTTACTGTGAATGGGGATCGCTACCGTTCAATGATAACCGAATATTTTTGACCCCAATTGGATGATATGGACTTGGAGGACATGTGGTTTCAACAGGACGGGGCGGGGCACAAGCCACACAGCGAATGTCACAATCAATTTATTGGA
Source organism: Philhelius festivus (assembly GCA_963931855.1). Lineage (NCBI taxonomy): Eukaryota > Metazoa > Arthropoda > Insecta > Diptera > Syrphidae > Philhelius > Philhelius festivus. Next base: position 3,719,371 of record OZ007555.1, on the reverse strand, counting down.
AACCAAGTTTGGAGAACGTGTTATCTCACCAAATGGTCCAGTCGCTTGGCCGCCTCGGTCGTGCGATTTGACGCCGTTAGACTATTTCCTGTGGGGCTACGTCAAGTCTATGGTCTATGCCAACAAGCCAGCGACGATTGATGAACTTCATACGAATATCGAACGTGAAATTGCAGCAGTATCGGCCGATTTATGCTTGAAAACCATCGAAAATTGGGTTCAGCGTCTGGACTTCTGCAAGCGTACCCGTGGTGGCCATGCAAAAGAAATCGAGTTCCATACATAATGGCATCAAAGGTACTTTCACAGGAATAAAGAATTTCATTGATATCCGAAACCGTTTTTGTTTTATTTAAAAAAAACTTTTGTAGTGCTCTTATTGAAAAACCCGATATTTCAACCAAGTCTTATACAATGGGCCTGACATAAAAAGAATTAAGAACTGAAGTTTATTATGGGTAATATCACAATGCCACATCCTCCAAAAACAGCTTATATACTTTAAGAATGTGCACTTGAGGGTCTTTATCTCGCCTCAGGCATTCTTAACAGTCGGGGGCCAACTCAAGACTGATTTGTGGTTCCATTAATCTAAAAAGTCGGATTTAAAAACGTGAATCGGGGACTCGATCCTCGCACATGGCGGAGTTGAGCTGAGCAGAAGAACCAGTTATGTTGGCTCCTATTTTTTTTTACTTTTTCAAAGCCATATAAGTATTACATTTTTTAAAATAAAAACTCTTATAAAATTGTCGAACATCAACCTTTCACATAATTTAGCATCATTTTTAAAAGCCTTAAAGTTACATATCTCTTCATTTTAAATTTCATATCTCTTATGAAATATTCTCTTCCTGAACACAAGAACCTTTTGAAAAGTATTTTCCTTGTAGTTTTTTTTTTTGTAATTAATTATATTGGGTTTTATAAAACACTGACCGATATACATATTTCGTTAAAACCAAGAACACAACCAACATCCACAATGGCTTCTGAAAAAATCCCCATACAGCGACTGAGGCTTCCTTATTGGTTTTCTTAACTCTCTGTCTTCCCTGCACAAAGGATCTGTTTAAACAGCTTAAGTCTGATAGTGTTGTTGAATTGGTTTGGTATTTCGACCCAGAGGTACTTGAAAGAAAATATAGAGACGTGAAAAATGTTCTAGAAACCAAAAATCATGACCAAAGCTGTGTCCTTATTTTCGGTCCAAGTGACTTTAAAAATGCTTGAAAAAAGTCAATCGAGATGATCTACTTACTTAGTGTTTTTGTAGCTCTTCAATTTCAATTCAAAATAATTTGTAACCTTAATTTGCTAGAACTGTTATTTAATCCCTACACACTCATTACATACCATATGTAGGTACTGCTTAAGTGTTTCGGTGCCTATGATTCTTTAAAAAAAGGTATGTAAGTAAGTAATAGAAGAAGTCATTTAATCGCACATAGAACATCCCTTGTAGCTTAAAGTGCTATAACAACTTAGCCTTATAATGATGATTTCTTTTGTTCCTGTAAGACTGTAGGTACTTTAGGATCCCTTAGTAATGGCAAGAATCTCTTTGAACGATGTAATTTTTGTTTGGTGCTTTGTAAACGTTAATTTAAGCAGTCATCTTCATATACGTAAAAGGCGGCAAAGAACACCTTAAGATCCCTTAATATTTGCGGCTTTGGCTTACCTAACAGTAATTTAATAGGAATATATGCTTCTTTATAAACCTACGGCTTTGACAGTTTTTTTTTTCTTAATATGAAGGACCTCCTTATACGCACATTGGCACGTCTTGTGGCGGCATTGTGAGAAAAAGCTCTTTGAAGAACAACTGTCCCCTAAGAGCTGTTAAACTTTTGTTTGTTATAAAATCTTCAAAAACAAAAGGTTTAGCATTAAGAATTCTCGTTGAATAATGAATAAGGATCAATGATTTTGTCTGAAGCCATAGAAGTGGTTGATGGAGTTGGTTTTGGTGGTACTTTTCTGACTGATAAAACTATTGGCATTAAAACAGGCTAAATGTTAAACTACCCGCCCAAAGTATCAAACCCAGTTTTTTTTTGTTTAGAGCGAGCAGCGGTTTGAAATTAATGTGAATGCTGGGAATAATTTGTATTCTTTTTCTCAAAATGCGAAAGGACACTCAATCCCGACAGTTAAGCTAAAGTTTTACGTTCAACATTCGTTGTTGGCTGTTATTTGTCGCTATCGACCCATAAGTAAATGTCACCCTTGAGGACGTCAGGACGTTATTTCGTTTTCTGTTCTGCCATTCACTACACCACATAAATTCATAAATAACAGAAGGTATCTATGGTTGTATGTGTGCGTTTAAATTTGCGTGAGACGATTCTTATAAAACTATACGACTAAGTTTGCGGTGAAAATTAATGAGAGAGGCTTATGTGTTTAGATTTAAATGTGATGGCTTTTGTATTACGTGGTTGCGTTGTTTAATCACCACTGGGTGATTTATGGTATACTTTTGCTTTTAGGGAATACAAAAATTTAATATTCGAGATAGCAGAAATGAAAAAATGTTTTTTTTTTTCAGAAGCCTACAAAACGTTGTCGTCGGCAGGCGTGAAATTAACAACACTGTGAATTCCACAGATTCGTATCTTGATTAATTGAAAAATTCAGAACTTTACCATGCTAATTTGTCTATACTTGTTTTGTAAAGAGAATAATTGTCGAGCGTAAAGAAGGAAATTAAAAAATGCTACACAATTCGAGATCAAATAAAAAGTTCAAAAACTTTATCTATTTTCAAAGCCTGAATGTGTTGATATTTATGAATTTCCCATGTATGTGTTTTTCACAAAATTTGAAAATATACCTCACGAAAAATGTGTATTCCACGACTTTAAAATGAGAAGGCTTGCCGCACGATCCATAGATATTTGCAAGCATAGCGTGGGAAATTTTATGGAAGTTATTTATTTTCCATTCTTTTTAAATAAACTCTTGATTCCACACAAAATAATTCATTGTGCGATCAAAAAAGTCAAATTACCACAGTTAACACCACCACTAGAGCCACTCGCATCACTGATTTCTGGGCAAGAACCTCGATCGAAGCATATCTTGAAAATGACTCCATTTGAGGCGAATATTTTCCGAAAATGAACTGTTAAACCAAAAACAGCAAGAGAAATTTCATATAAAAGAAATAAAACCAAACACTAACTTTTCACCGAGATTGAATGAAAAATTCCCCTTCGTGAAAGAGCCATTTTGAAAGTTAAAAATAAGGACTTTTTTATTTTAAATTTAAAGCTATAGGCGTTTTTCTTTTTTAGTTCAGTATAGAGCTCTGAACAGAGTCCGAGCATGTCGAGCATGTTCCGAACATTCTCTGAACCAAGCGTGCTCTGAGCGCTCTGAGTATATTTTGAAACACACCTGAACACTTATGCAGCTGTCGCCATTTTTTTTAAATTTCCATCTGTCAAATGCTTGTGTTTAGCATTTTACTCTGTCTGCTCAGTTATTTTATTCTGAGCTCATAGCGCGCACTCTGAACACGCTCAGAACATGCTCAGAACGAAAAGAGAAACACATTTTCGAAACTCTGAACACTCTGAACTAAAAAAGAAACACAATTTATTTTTTGACAACTCAGGCTCTGTTCTGAACTAAAAAAGAAAAACGCCTTATTTTAATCGTTGAGCGATCTCGATGAAGTTGTCAATTATCCAATTGTACTCCCGAATTAATTAGGTCGACTTGGTTATAATCAGGGTACACAACCTGAACCAACTACGCAATAGAACATAACTCGCTGTTAAAAAGCTGATGAGCAACGTGACTAAAGCAACGAAAATCATAGGAACATTCAAACACGTGAATGTTTTGATTCCAAGAGAGTCAAACAACTTTATGCGCGAAACAGATTAAACCAGCAACAGCAAACAGCACGCTGACCAGCAAAAATTTCTCAAACACATTGCCACCAGCAACGTCATTTCATCTGCTTGACATTTCATATGGAAAAAAAAGCTTTTCATTGTGGTGCCACTGAATATTGCAGTTAGAAAGTTGACAACACCGCACCAGCAACAGCAAATTTAGGACTTTGGCCTAACGACGCTGTTGGTGTTGCTGTTGTTGTTCTAATGTGTGTTGAACAATTGAAATACATTGGCTCTAAATTAATGGCGGCCGCTGTTGCTGTTGACGGTGCTGTTGCTGGTTCAATCTGTCCCGCGCTTTAAGCGTTCTTGGCTGAACACAATGGAGTGCTGCAACCTGCAACTCGAACTGGAGAGTGGAGCTGTAGCTGGAATAGTTGTCATGAGATTTTTTTTGTGAACACAATGCTACTGTACAGATTTCTAACATTTACATAGGTCAGCTGATTTAAATCTGTTGCGGATTTATCAAGCAGATTTATTATATATGAGGAATTGAAGAGAGCTTCGAGCTCACTTCAATCTTATGTAAGCCAGCATCGAGTGGTTTGATTAGTTAGATTCTGAAACGTCAAAAATGCTGCACGTTAAAGTTAAAAGCTGGCCAACAGCAGCTCCATCTGCACCTGCCTTGCGTTGTGTTCCTAATACAGAATGTTTGTGTATCCAATATTTTGACACCTATTCCGTTGCAGCTCCGTCCCCATTAGGTGTTTTTCTTTTTTAGTTCAATATAGAGCTCCGAGCATGTCGAGCATGTTCCGAACATCCTCTGAACCAAGCGTGCTCCGAGCGCTCTGAGTACTTTTTGAAACACATCTGAACACTTAGCTGTCGACATTTTTTTTTTAAATTTCCATCTGTCAAATGCCTGTTTTAAGGATTGTACTCTGTCTGCTCAGTTATTTTATTCTGAGCTTATAGAGCGCACTCTGAACACGCTCAGAACATGCTCAGAACGAAAAAAGAAACACATTTACGAAGCTCTGAACGCTCTGAACTAAAAAAGAAACACAATTTATTTTTTGACAACTCAGGCTCTGTTCTGAACTAAAAAAGAAAAAACGCCTATTGTGTTCAGCTAGTTATTCGCGTTTTGCTCATGTCTTCCTACATCTCAAGTTAGTAAGTGGAAAAGTAGTAACTTCTTTCTGAAATGCATAATAACAATTTTGACGTGTCGGAGATTTAAGTGAATACCACATAAAATCACTGTTTCGTATATAATAATTAGTATAAACTAGTATAATGCATATAATGACGTTATTCTTATTGTCATTCAGTTATAGCAAAAAATAATCAGATACTTAATCTTTTGATGTCAAATCAAATAATATTGTGCTTAATTTGAAAGAACAAATCCTGTTTGTTTCGGTGCATAATAAAATTTAAGTGCTGCCAGAAACAACTTGACATAGATTTATAAAGCATGAACGATTTGTAAAAATGTCGTTAATCTCAAAGCACTTGTTGGCATAATTTTATGGAACGTTTTGTTAGTATTATACCACAAAAGTCAATTTAAAAGACAGAAAATGTGCCAGAATTCCTATTTGATACACCGCAATACAGAACTACAAACGAAGCTCTACAGACAAAAAAAAAACATCATCTGGAGATTTACTTCAAGGATTACTTACGACAGAAAAAAATAAAGAAGAATATAAAATTATTTCAATTTCTTTTTTAATTCTCTTTTTTATTCTTCTCTTACTTCTTGCTTTGATTGAATTTTCTTAATTTTTTTTTTTTGCTTTGTGAATCTAATTTCGTAATAAAGTTTGTTTTAAATTGTTTTTTTTTTTTTTGTATGAGCGTGTTTCAATGGCTCATGAGTATTTGGCAATCGTTGGTTTTCTTCAAAAAATACATCACTCTGCAATATAAAATTTAAATAAAATTAACAAAAAAAAAATGAAAAAGGAAAAACCATTACAAATGTCCTTTGGCATCATTCATCTTTTCTATTTCTCCTCCCATCATACACAGAAGTTAACTCTTGAGTCTCGAAGAGACAACTTTTTGGCCAAGAGATTTATAAGGAACATTAAAATATATGACTTTTCATTTCATTTGGTCCTCTGGAAAATGGAAGAAGGGAATATGAAATTTGTGATAAATGTTTTTTAAAGGAATTTGTCATAGAAATTTGTTGGAATTGTGTCCTTGCACTAAATGAATAATTTCAAAATAATTGCAGCTTGGTTAAATCTTGCATTAAATGAATAATTTGATAAAAATTCTAGTTTGCTTCATAAACACAATATATTACATTTTATTAAATTCAATTGAGTTAACACAAGTTAGTATGGTCAAAGAATTTAAACTGAAACGAATTTAACCCAATGAACCTGAAATGAATGATTAACAAAACAAAAAGAAATTTAATAAACGAAGGTTTAAGTAACTTGAAATGTGTAGAAGGAAATTAAACTTAATAAATTTCAAAATGATTGAAAGAGTTGAAACTCAATCCCTTAAGATTAAATAAAAATTACAAAAAGAAAAATGACTGCATTTTAATTGAAATCACTGAATCTGAGTAGAAATAAATTGGGTTCAATGAAATTGAATGAAGTTGAAAGAACCTTTAGTTCAGCTGGGCAAACTTTAGCTTCATAACAAATGAATATACAATGAAAACCACAGCTATCTATGTATGTATGTTCAGAGAAAAGAACATTGAACTTGAATGAATTTGAAATTATCTAAGAAGTTGAATTGAAACAAATTTTACCCACTAAAGTTTAAATGAAGTTAAGAAAATTAATTTAACCGAAATTCAAATGACTTGAAATGCTCAAATTGAAAATGAAATAATTAAAGTATTTTGAAAGAGTTGAGTTTGAGAGTTTCAATTGAGGTTAAATAAAAAGGAGAAGTAAATTTAGTTCAGTTAAAATATAATCATTGAAGCTGAGTATAAACTAAATTGAATTTATTCAAATTGAATGGTCTAAATGAAATTGAAAGGATTAAAGATCAATCAAGCAAACTTCAGCTTCATTTCAATGAAACATAAAAATGCCAAAGCTGAAGATACCAAAGATTGAAGTCAGGTAGAGTGAATACAAAAAAAATTTATTTGATTGAATTTATCTAAGAAAATTACTAAAACAACATTTACTTCAAACGTTTTTAAATTATCGAAGGAACTGATTGAATTGTAATGAAAACAGAAATATCAATTAATTTGAAATTATCAAAAACATTGAATGGAAAGGAACAATATTCCATATAGAAATGTTGGAGTGATTTTTTTGTTTGTAAACAAAGAAAATCATATGCCAAATATAGTACTTTTAAGGTATTAACACTTTTACGTTAACGACATAATCTAATTATTGAGATACTATTCACCTAGCACTGTTAATGATTTGAACCACAACAGCAAGTCCGTGCGATCCAGCCATCACATCATATTATTATCCACCGCCAAATTAAGTGTATCAAGAACTATTCTCATAAATAATTTATTTCATTTTAGAGATTAAATAAAATTAGTTCCTTGCATATTATTTATTTTTCAAATTTCTAATTAAACGATAAAGAGAATTGAAATTGGAAATTAATTGCTCGACATAAGCTGTGGGGAAAATAATATTTATTTGTTTCGTTGAACATTAATTAAATGAAGCAAAACAAATTTAACATTATTAGAAGAGCGATGTAGTATGATGGCGAATTTGAACCCAATAAAATATTTCAACCACAAACTATTGTCACTGGTTTTTGTTTATTTGGATAAAATTCAATTCAAATGCACAATTAATTGAAAATAATATAAAATTTGTACAAAAAAAAATAAAACATTAAAACTTTGAATCTCATTAAAAACATTTTCACGATGCACGAGAAAAAATATAATTTATACTCATTATTCTGCTGAGGATGATCTTTTGCAGACTAACGAATCCTTCAACTTAAAATTATTTAACAGCAAACATTTTGCCCCTGCAGAAACCGAAAACGCACACAGAAAACACCAATATTGGGGTTGGAAATATAACCTCCTTTTCCGGTTTTTTAAAGAAGTTCAATTAATTATTATTGCGAAAGTATTGACAGCATATCCGATGTTCGAAATGATGGACGAGTTGTTATTCGAGAAGGCACACGCATTGCACAGCTTCATAACGAGACTTAATTATTTATCAAGAGTTTTCTTACCGAACGGATAATGAAATTGAAAGAAAGGAAAAGTCCTTTTTTTTCGAAAGATGAATTTTGAGATTGATGGAACGGTTGTTTAGTTTAGTTTAGTTTAGTTTAGTTTAGTTTAGTTTATTTCATCAATCTGAGATTAACATTCTCTTTTAGATTACATAAATATAAATAAAAATAACGAAAAATAGTAACTTGAAGATATAATAAATATTTAAAATAAATACACATAAATACAGAAAACATAAATTTAACATATATCACAATAATTAATGAAATAACAAAATTAACATTACATGTTTTTTAAAAGTTTCTCGTGAACTGTGCATACAAATATCATTATTATTTATGCAGATTGATAGTAAACTAATTTGTGCAACAAAGAATCAAAAGCTAGAAAATTCAGGGTGTTGTATTGTTATTCAATTGGAGACTTTATAAAAAAAATTGTCATTAGGTACATTAATCAAGGGTTTTTGACTTGATTGGGTTGGATATTTGGCTACCGTTTTCAATTTATTGCTATAAAACAACTAGTTTTAAACTTTGAACTAGAAAATATGCAAAATATCGGGTAAAAAAAACAGGATTGATTTTTAAGAACAAATATAAAGTAGATATTTCAAGGAAAGAGCATAAAACCAAATGAAATCCTCTACTCTATATCATTAATGTACAGTAGGTAGATCTTAAATACTCGTAACTTTAAAACTAACATGGGTTATATTCGGTAGAACAGACACCAATCTGTCATCTGATACGATACGAAAGTGACTTTTTAACCTGGAGAAATTCATTTAGTCTTCGCCAATCTCAGTTAATTTATTAGAAGCTTAAATTAAGTTACCTGGATTACTTCTCTAGGTCTTAAAATATATGTAGGATTTAAGTTAATTAATTTTGAAAAGTATACCTTGACAGGATATTTATCTACTATCTAATACATGTCTTACGGCGCTTTTTCGTTAATTATAATTTTAAAATCTTACCTTTACTGTCAAAGCCCTGAATCAATTAAAGATATTTACTCAACAATCATTCATCTACCCCAAATTAATCTCAAAATAATCTCATGTAATCTTCTTTCCCAGTGAACGATGTATGTGTGGTGTATCTAGTAGCTAATTCTCCTAAAATACTTCCTAAAACATTTATCCTATTAAAAGTACATACATACACACTACTCTTACTTACTTTCGAAATTTTGTGATACATTCTCTAACCCTTTGCCTTCCTTATGTATGTAAGGAGGCGGCGGCGGTAGTAGAGCATTATGCTACATTTTATTTTAATAGTTTTCACTAAAGATGAACTTCTTCAAGCGAGTGTCGTTATAAATGTGTAATGTGTCATAAAATTTTCTCCTAAGGCAACTTCCGCTTCCGAATGAATGTTTTGTCGTTCATGCGTTTTATAGAGCTTTTTTGCTCCCTTCTGTTCTTGATCTCCGTCTTCTGGAGTTCTAGGATACGTCTTAAACTTGCATTTATGTATATGGCTGTACCCACTATATATTGCAACGAGTAACGTTTTTCACTTTATCCTTCGATTTTAACGATTTCTCATGAATTCTATATCAGCTATTGCTATAACTTTTATTTCCCCTCCCCTTTAATCATCCAAGCCATAAACAATTGGCAGCATGCACCCAGAATGTTGTTATATGGGTTTCGAAATTTCATGTAACAAAAAAAGAAAGTCATAAAAATGTCCTGTTTATTTATAACTTAAGGGAACGTGAACCAATAAAATTTTCCCAAGAGATGGAGCTGGTGAAGTAAGGCCATGGTCAAACATTCATTTTTGTTCTTAAATATTTTGTATTTCTATTTATATTAGATTTGTTTTTTTTTTTTTTTGTTCACTGCAGTAAAACCATCGACCATCGACTTAAAATTAATTCGGTAACTCTGCATTGTGAATCTGGACCTGCGTTTTCGATTTCACGAAAGCCGTATCAAAGGTTTCTGCCCAAGGACTTTGAAATTTGAAAAAAAAAACAAAAACGCTAAGAACGCATAAATCAAACTCATAATATTACAATTCTAAGAGAAGTGAGTTCTAGACTTACATATAGTACTTTTGAATTTAAAAGTGAATACGTGTCACAATATATTCTAGAATATATTTTTGATCTCGATGGAACCTAAACTAACGTGAAAAATCTTTCATATTTAATACTTTGGTTGTTTTATGTGAAACAAATACTGGTGAATTTAATATGTATTTTAAAATTCAAGGTAAACATTTTTGTATGACATTAAATATTAAATTGTCAATAAATATTCTATTGAAAATGAAATATCTATACAAAAATGTTTGTGAGAAATCTTGAATCACACATTCCATAGCTTATATCTTTGTATAAAATGTGCTTATTGGCAAATGGTTTGATTATTTCTCTTGTGGACGAGCCCTAATAAACTGAAAAGTGGCCTGAAAAATATTGCGGAATGAATACTCGTATTTCTACAGAAAGTTTCTTTCCTTTTGATGAAAATGAAAGTGAACAGTCTTATCAACTTTTCTAGACCTTTCGAGTATAAATAAAATGTATAATCAAAGTTATAAGATATTTAACTTTACGTTCCACACTTTACATTTCAAAACAAAATTGTTTTATTCAAAAACATCAAACATTTCCAAATTAGCTTCGATTTCTTCAATTTTTTTTTTCATGAGCTTACTCAAGAAAAATATGTTATAATTTAACGAGGTGCTAAAAACTAGTAATACTGGACTTTTTAATATAAAAAAGTTGGAACCAACATAGGTCGTATCAGAACAAGGAGAATTGCAAAGGCTAGACACGCACATTCAATTTTTAGTTGCACAACTGGTTGGTTGCTTATAGAAAACAGATGAACTATTCGATTGAATCTCCGCGCAGGTGCATATAATTATATGTTACACAAAATAGCGAACTCATTTGAGGCAATCGTTTAGTTTGTGTCAAAACACAAACTTTTATAGTTGCTCGAACCAAGCAGTTGCGCAACTAACCTTAGATGAGTTTTCTTGATTAGATTCATTTTGGAGAAATTAAAAATATATTTTCAACTTAAAATATGGAGTAAAAATTCTCTTCCAATTATTGCATCAAATAAAAAAAAAAGTTAACGATTCATGAAAAATGGATTTTGATGGCCATTTCTATATGCTGCAATTTTTCTCTAAAACAATAAGTAAAAAGAAGAAATTTCTGATAAAACTTTTATTTAAGGAAATTTAAGAATCTAATTATTTTAATAAGACAAGATCTTAAAATAAAATAGTTTGTGGGGAACTTTTACCTCCATGAGATCTTACTAAACATGACATGTATGTATATATTTTGAGCCATTATCCTCTACTTAAGAGTTCAATTGACCATATTCCATATGGATTTATGATTTGATATCAAAAGACCCTTTTTATTTGGGTAAACACAGTAGCCCCCTAATAAAGTAATTCATTCACTAAGTCAATGAAATGAATAATATAATTGTTATGTTTTATTTAGTTAACTGAATATGTATATGTTTATATAATGAGCATTCATTATGATGCTCATTATATATGTATGAACATCTTCATGTGTCATTATTTTTTGTTTGCAATTTTGTCTTCCTTCAAATAAACACGATTCTCTGTCACTAAAGAAAGTGGCAACGAAATTATGTGTCTATATTCTAATCTTAAGCTTAATGCCAAAAATTCTGTTCGTCATATCCATCAGTGGGGTTATTGACATTTGAAACCCTTCTTGTAGATAGGTATTCATTTCTATTATCATCATCATCATCATAAAAACCATATCGTTGTCCAAGTTTATCCATAGACTGAAGAATATTGTCCTTGTTGACCCCTAACATCATTCATGTCACCAATTTGGCTGAAAGCTTTATAATATTCAACGTCTTAGAGTGTTTTGTATGATTCCTGACGTCGGCGTTGGCGTGTCTTGTTCGTGAACAAAAAAAAAACAAAACAGTTTTTACTTTGCTATGTGCTTTCAGTTTGATTTCCCAGGAGACTTAAGAGTAGGTATATGGCTGCCTGCTAATTTGATGATCCGTGTCAACAGTAGGTTTAAATGGAGTTGGAATAATAATTTGGTTTAGAAGAATGATGAAAATGAAAAAACTAATCATCGTGCTTTAAAATTTCGTACTTTAAAACACAATTCATTCAAAGACAAAATGTCAGAATATTCCATTCGAATACCGATTTTTCTATTCTGTTTAATAGAAGTTATACCAAAAGTAGAAAGTGATGATTGACTGTGGAACCCATAGTTCCCATTTTAGGTTGTTAGTGGGGTACAAGCTTAAGCTTCTGTTTGTTTTTCTATCGAGTTTAAGTAAAGTAGCACAGATGGAAGAGGTATATACATAACATAACTTTTACATCCAGAGTAAACAAAAATCATCACTTCAAACGTCTGTCTAACTACTTGCAGGCGTTCATCTTTTAATGAACAGAGCTGTCAAAAGAGTTTGTGTTCCTTTTTTTAGCTCAATCACACGAGAGTGTTTAACTTGATAAACTTTCAATTATGCGCGAAACAGATTAAACCAGCATCGTCAACAGCAAACAGCACGCTGACCAGCAAACATTTCTCAAACACATTGCCACCAGCAACGTCATTTCATCTGCTTGACATTTCATATCGAAAAAAAGTTTTTCATTGTGGTGCCACTGAATATTGCAGTGGAAAAGTTGACAACACCGCACCAGCAACAGCAAATTTAAGACTTTGGCCTAACGACGCTGTTGGCGTTGCTGTTGCTGTTCTTATGTGTGTTGAACAATTGAAATACATTGGCTCTAAATTAATGGCGGCCGCTGTTGCTGTTGACGGTGCTGTTACTGGTTCAATCCGTTCCGCGCTTTAGAGCTAAATACGAACGTGGGCTGTGAGTTTAGAATTAAAGAACCGAACAGATTAAATTAATAGATAAGCGCTGCCAATTTATGTATATGACAAATCTGTGTTTTCTAACTTAGAAAAATCAGAGCGGTCAAATTGTGTGCAGATGGAAAAGAAAACTGTGCGCTGCGCTAACAACTTCATAATATTTTGCATTTAAGCCCTAAAGCCTAGTACGCAGATCGCGCTAAATTTTATCTCCCACATTTTTCTCCAAACGTCAGCTAAAATCCAAGCTAAATTTTGACATAAGAACTTTGTGGAGAATCTGTCACAGAAAAGAGCTGTTCTCTAAACAAATCTTTTTTCAAAGATTTAAAAGAATTTGCTTTAAAGTATGATTTTTTAAAATTTGTGAATGAGAACGAATGAGAATTATGAATTATGAGTGATTTTTGTTGTCGAAAATCTTGTAAGACTCCCGTCACCAAATATTCTTCTAAATATTATTCAAATATTATTCCATTTCATATTAAAATTGAAATTTAGCTCTAGAATAAATGTGCTAGACAATTATTTCGTGCGCTAAATTTTGACAGATAAGTTATGTACAGTTCGAAGAGAAATTTTGATTTTTTAGCTGGAGCAGCGTACCTCTCTGCTAAAATGCTTGACATAATTTTAGCTTGGCTAAATTTTGGAGAGAATTTTGTATGGGAGATAAAATTTAGCGCGATCTGCGTACTAGGCTTAATACGCAGACCAGGCCAAGTTTTAGTTTCCAAATTTCTCTCCAAATTTGGGCTAAAATCTTAGCTTCATTTTGACGTTAGTTCCTTGTGTAGAGTTTGTCAGAGAAAACAGCTGTTCTCTGAAAATAATTTATATTTAAAAATTTCTTTTCAAGATTTGAAGTAAATTTAATGAAATCTATTTAATTTATTTATATTTTTGGCGCTAATAAATCTTTTGCTCTCCTATATATTTCTCGGATTGGATTTTAATTTTTAAAAAGTAAAATTCACATAAAGTTATAGAGCAACAAATTCTATTTAAATTTTGCTCGATAATAATATCTGTAACAATTACTTGCTGTACAGTTAGAAACAAAAGTAAGTCTCTTGGCTAAAATGATTGGGTTAATTTTGAGCCTGATCAACCTTTGGATAGAATTTGGCATGGGAGCTACAATTTAGCGCGATCTATCAGATGTCTAGACAGGCGAAAATTAAGTTTTGAAGTGATGTGTTTCATATTTAAATCGAAAAGCTCTGTTCATACTCTGCTCAGAGCTCTGCCAAGAGCTCAAAATCGGAAGAACAACGCGTGATGTTATTGCTGCTCTTGTGAGTATTGTGAGGGAAGTGAAGAAAATGGCATTGAACGGTCAATGCTGTTACCAAAAAAATCAATTGATGATTTTTTATGAACTTTTTATTTTCCCTCTTATTATAATAAATTAAGTTATGTTATAGCCTATGGGGTTCCATAATTCCCTTTTAAAGGAATGAGATATGGTTTTATTGGTAATATTATTAAATTTGTCACCATGTGAACACAGGGTCAAAAAATGAACTGTATGCTGTAGAATTATTTACGTGTCTTTCCTAATTCAATATAGTCTTATTACGTATAAATGTGCAGTTGGAGGTACCAAACGAACGTTTTGTTTTCGATACGCAACTTTGCTGCGGTTATGAAAAGAATATGTGTTTGCAGTAGTGTTGGGCATAATCGAATGATTTAAAGAATCGAGATATTAGTATTCGAATGATTTAAAGAATCGAATGATCATTCGAATGATTTTCGAAGGAATATCATAATAAAAAAAGTAGGAAACAAACACTCCATTTCAAGGAAAAAAAAGCAAAAACAAAACAAGAAAATCATAACATAATGGTTCTCGCTTCTCGTCTTTCCCTTACAACTCCATATTCAACCCTCAACGATGCATCGAGTGCAAAAATGAATATAAATAAATATAAACTCAGTCATTGAATACACACACGAGAAATATAAATAACAAACTTCTCGAGTTCTCGATTTTGTGTGTTTTCTTTTCTGTCTTTTCGTTCAATATTCGCTTCTCGGTCTCGAATAGGCACTCGAGTCCTCATTTCGCTTATAGAAAGTAGATAAGAAAAAATCATTCGAATGATTTGAGTATTCGAATGATTTGTGTGAAGAATCGAGATATCTCGAGATGTTGCCTGAATCGATTATAATCGATTATTTCATTCGAATGCGCCCACCACTAGTTTGCAGACTTTAATACTCTATAAAAGTATACATGGCAAAAGTGAGTCAGTGTGACTCCAACCGCCACTACTAGAATCCTATTTTCAATGAAGAGTTAAGGTTTTTTCTGTTGAAGGATACTCTTGAAATGAAAAGTGAATACGTTCCAATATTGTCTACATTGTTTGTTTTTATATTTTGTTTTGAGTATAAGATCACAAGAATAAAAGTTGAAGAAATGTAAAAAATTTCGAAAGTCGGTTAATCATTTGCTTTTGTTTCAAAATAAAAGGCGTGGAGAGTAAACAAATGTTATAAAATGTATACATTATTTAAACATTCAAATTCAACTTTTCTTTCTTTGCTTTAATCAAAAGTTTTTGATGCTGAGAACTTCAACAATTTAAGTTATTATACAAATTATTTTATTCCATCATTCTCTCCAAACTTTGCACTGAATCTTTCCAATTTTTTTCGAAGATTTCCTCCACTTAATTCTTAATCCATTATTTTTCTTTGGCTCTAACTTATATAATAATTCCGGCTACCTACTATTTATTTTTGACATTTCCAAAACGACAACCACATTAAAACTTAATATTTTGTTAAGATTCTATGATCTGCTCGACTGCTTCTTTTTGCCTTGGGTAGTTTTTGGGAGAAACTTAAAGAAAAACTTTTCCTTGATGCTTGAAAATTTTGATTTTAACAAAAAGTTTGCATTATTCAAAAATATAGCTTTCTTCTTTTTGAAAATATCCTGGACGTTTGCTTTGCTTTGGTTGGCATTCATTTGATTAGCGTCACTGAAATGATGATTTTTCTTCAATTGCAGTTCTAAGCTGTGTTCGCTAAAGAATGAGTAGGTATTCTTTCATTCGTGTTCAGGGGTGCGCCTCTGAAGATGCCACAAAATCCTATTAGAAATAATTTCATTTTCGTAGTTTGAATTCGAAAGAACGAAAGTGGTGATATATTAGCATCGTTGATGTTGATGGTGTATTCGTAAGTTTCTTCTTTATTTTTCTTAGCGAGGGTGGTGGGTGGTTTAGAAGAAAACTTTTTGGAATAGTTTTGTCATTTCGTTTCCATAATATTATGTTGCTGAGAAGTGGTGATGGTGGCCCAGTGCTGAAGCAGGTTTTGCTCTTAGCTTAAGTGAAATTTTGGGGTTTTCCTTTGAAATTATTTCCTTTATATTGACGATGTGAAGTGAAACCCTTGAAGAATTATTTATTTAAATTAGAATGTTGTCGGTATGTTATTCGTAGAATATGGTACACATATTTTTGAGTACTTTCACGAGCATTGAGTTTCGAAATTTGTTACAGAAATGTAAGCAATTTTTGTGTTCATCTTTCATATTAGGTACTTTTATTCATTAGAATGTTCACAGTAAAGTAATTGCATATCAGATGAATTGGATTATTGTTCAGTAGGTAAATTTGGAATACCCAATGAAATCAAATGTAGTCATTAGTTGTGGTTTAAATTCTCTCTACTAGTCACATAAGATTCGCCTTTCAGTAAAAAGTTCATATATGTAGATGTTTTAGAAAAACATTCTAATTATCCATGAAGTCAATCTCTTAAACCTATGCAATGAAAAAAACACACGCTGTCTACCTATTTAGACAGCATAAGCCCAATAGCGCAGGAACCGTAAAAAAATAGCCTCGTGAAACGCATATTGCCCATATCAAATTAAGTTCCACCACCATCTTACGTTGCGTGGCCTTGCTTAGAATAACAAAATGAAGAAAACTGTTTTTTTTTTTATTTTTCCTTAAAGTGAACCTACGTCTTTTATTTAAATTAGCAAATGTTTGTTTATCGGTTCCATGAATACGAAAGTCACGTTTAATCTTTTAAGCCGGCTTCACTGAGTAGAATAGAATCAATATCGTTTTCAACAGAAAAAAACAATCCATGTTATCTTATCCCAATTTAACACTGAAACCTTATACTTAATTTACCCATCAAAACAATCACAAACAAATAAGAAAATCCAAAAACAATAAAACTAAATATTTACAACTTTTTGTTGTGCTTTTCTGCTGAATTTACTTTTTGATTTCATCATTTTCTTCGCGTTCTTTTCCAAACAACCACCATTAAATCGGAAAACTTGCCTCAAAAGTCATCGATGCGTAATGAGTTTTCGATTCGATCAGAAATCATTATCGATTCTTTTGGTTTTCAACTCTCATGTTTCAGCTTCCATCAGCTACAAGACATCGAAAAGAAGAACGATTTCCCCCACACCGCCCACCAAATACAGCGCACAGTTGTCGTCGCTGAAACACCAGTTAAAGTTAAATTGAAATACTACGCACGTAACATTGACTATTGAATGATTTTTATGTAGCTTTAGTTCCATGCTTGGTTAAGCTAAGGATATTTTATTTTATTTTGTTCTGTATTTCAGGTGAAAGGACATGAAAACATCTTATCTTTAGCGTTCATGCATTTACCACCGTGGTAGCACACACGCCGCCATTATTGCCATCCAGAACGTAATTCCTTTAAAAGTGATAAAAGTTAGAAGATTGTTGTTTAACTTTGCACACGCTACAGGGTTCAGGGCGTCAACATACATTTATATGAGTAACAAGAAATCCGGAATGGGACTTATAGGATAGCGTGTGCAGAAGTAAGTAATAAAGTTTCATGGATGCTTTACATGCGTTTTACCTTGGAACTCGTGAGACAACCTTACGCACGAATTTGTAGACAAAACAAAAAAAGAAGTCCCTCCATCACCAAACTTCTCCAAAGGTAAATGTTTATGTAGAACTATACAGGGCCACGCATTTAAGTCTTGGGGGACTGGAACGCATGAAACGTTAAGGTTCGCTTTGTGCAAAACAAAAACGAATTCCTCTATTTATTTTAGAAATCTGGTTACAAAGAAAATCAGTTACCTTTTGTTTGGGGAAAAGTTGTTGTAGAAGCAAGGCAATACAAAATAATGATGAATGAATGTATCTATTTCGTACAAGGTACGAAAAATCTTTACTTTGAGCATCCATTGCAGTTCTCGAACAATTTGTCGCTAATTAATTGGAGACTTCCAGGCACTTTGCAAGCATATTGATGTCAATTGATCATTGATAAGTTCCTTTATTTGACGATACGATGTCATATGAAAATATTAAAATTTTTGTAAAATTCACGTTCTCCCTTCTCAAAACTCTATTCAAATAAGAAGAATAGAAAGTAAAGGTCTTAAGATGCAAACTCGTTTCAATACTATTTCCACTGGAAACTTTTTTAAAAGATAGCTTCCAAAAACCACAGTTTTTGAAATTCCAAGCAATAAATAAATTTATTTGAGGGCGCCACATGTAGTGTAGAATTCGGGTCTAGCGACTAACACTCAACCATCCCTGTGAGCGTTTTGTATTGGATCCTATATATACATATATTTCTGGAGAATTCAAACGGTGAAGAAAAGAAACAATTTTTATAGAAAAAAATTTTTAATTCTTCTACATAGCTTAGGAGATAAAACTATTTTATCTCTTCGCTTTTATCTCATGTTTTCAATAATTTTAGACCCCGAGTTATTTCAACATTTTTAGTGAGTAAATTGTAAAATTAATTAGCAGTAATATATGACATATGCATGTCAAAATCTACTCAAATGGCGACTCTATGGAAAAAGAAAAACTGAACTTCGCCATCATGTAGATGCATTTTATGTACCTTCTGAGTGGCCATCAATAACTCATTATGTAGAGAGGTCATAACATACAGCGCACTCTACAGACCAAACTATTGAACCGTAGTTGAACGGAATCGTTTTGCTAATCAAACTTTATCATCTATCGTTCGATTACAAATCCTTCAATTTTGTAAATTTGCTTAGTATCAATATGATAATTAAAAGACAAATCAAACTATTGGCCAATCAAAAGTCAGTAGAGTGCTCTATATCCTTTGAGTATATATAATATGGGGGGCTCGTTTCTATTCCAAATGCGTGACTATCATAGGGGGCGCTACTCAAATTTGTGTAAGACAAAGTTATTGCCGAGTGCTTCATATCACATGTGACGGAGAACTATATGCGAGGAGAAGGTAAGCACAAATTGGAGGATACGGCTGTATCCTTAACTTACAGAAAGTGAGACAGCGACCCCTATCACAACTTCAAGTACTACAATGCATTAGGGATAGGAACGAGCCCTCCATATTATATATACTCAAAGTCTATATCTAAGTATTCGAAAATTGACATAAAGCGTATTCCAATCGGAACGGGAAAATTTTGACAGTTCATGGCAGCCATATTGAGAAGCCGAGGCGGCCATTGAATATTTACACATGCATTTTTAATAAAACAATTATTTATATATCAAACACATAGAAAAACCTAAATAGCCTCTCTTACTTTGCTAAGCACTCGCACTGTATTCAAACATTTTAAAGCTAGTCAGTCATAATTCTTTTGCGTTTTATTCCTAATTGGGTTATTAAATTTTGATAAAAATCCAATAAAAGTCCACAGTCCTATCGAACGTCGAACATTATTTTTCAAGCCTCTAGAACCACCAAACTAAGTCAATTAAAATATTATTGGTTACCTTTAGCCCCGCAAGCTCCAAATTATTAGCAATCATATTATAAATTATCACCCTGAAATAATATTAATAAAATCCCCGGTGCAAATCAGCAAATATAGTAGCAAATATTAAATTAAGCCCTAATCTTGATGAAATTATTCACAAATAAAGTCGATTCCATTTATTAATTACCGTTACATCATCCATCGATGATCCTTTAAAATATGAATTATTTATTTCCGTGTTTCCAAAAATTTAATATAAATCATGTTGAATACTCTTAACCCATTCGCTTTATAGAATTCCCAAATATTTGTTTCCATCATCAACTTGTTATACGTGAAATCCAAACAACAAATACAGGTTAAAGAATGATATTTTGTATTTATCCGATTAAAGATTCAAATTATTTGGGAATTATGTGCTGAGTTGTTAATTAAAGAAAAAATATACCCAAAAATAGCCTGACGGTATAACACAAAGTAGAAAACTGCAAACATTTAGCACCAAAAAATATGTCTGGGTTAAAAACAACAACACAAAAAAATATTTAAATTAAAATAAATACCTCAATCTAAAAGGCGAAATAGTATTTTTTTTATTTTGGTTTTACTCGTATTTGTTGTATTATTTTGGGTTGGATTTTAGCGAAAGTTTTGTAAATAAATTTAAAAAAAACCCCGACTACGCCTTTGACTTATTTTTTTCGTTTTTTTTTTTTTTGCATTCACAACAAATAAATATCATTTCTTATTTTTATTTTCGCAGAGATAAAATAAAATCCAATATTGCACCATAAAAAGGAATCCGTGGGTAAATAAAATATGTATAAGCACTTCACGTTCAAATTTATTGACAATTTTTTGTTTTAGTTGGAGAAAAAAATTTTTGTTTTAAAGTTGGAGTTTTTTTTTGTATTTTAAAAGGTGCCTGACAAATTTTTAACTGACCACAGCACTGGGTTTATTTTAATTTTGTGTTGATCCGTCGTATTTTATTCACTTGAGAGAGGGATATATTGAACGCCAGGTGAAATCGTCAAATTAATATTTATAAAATAAAAAAAATAAATATATACGTAAAATTGTGTATGAAAATGGCCACAAAGTATGAGAATGCAGTAACGGATTTGCCATCAAGAAGGCCTTTCAATAAGAGAATAACTGAGAGAATAAATGGGAATGATGATTGGAATAATTCTTTCAATTTTTTTCCATACAATAGAACAGTTTATGCCACTAATGCAGGTCCTTAAGAAAACACATCCTATTAACGATGTGATTTCTTTAAATCTTAGTAGGTTTGCATTTAAAACCAGATTGCTATTAATTTTTAATTCCTAATGATAATGTCTAAAGGTTTAAATTCTTTGTTGGAACTCATTCTTTAATGCTTTCTTCCTTTGTTACTCGATGTAATAATAAAAATAAACTACAAACTCTGGTGGTCTACAACAAAACTTAATAATCTAAGTTTAGCGAAAAGTATTACAATATTATGAGGATCTTTAAACTCACGCGAAATTTTCGTTCTAACTAAGAAAAAATTAGAGGTCATGACTACTCATTGAAAACCCAAACCTAGTGACTTACAACTCTCAACCATCCCTGCGTTCGTGTTAGGTACCATGAATAGGGGGCCTACAATTTTCTACCGATTTTCAACAGCTAATAAGCAGCACTTTTAATCACAAGAAAAGTGAATGTGGTATAGTGAACAGACGTCTTTTAAAGTGCTGCTTCTTTTTAACCATTTTCTGATTATTTAACCGCGTTTTATTGACTAGATTTATTATATAAAGTTCAAATAACTATTATACATTACAGTATTAAAATTGAAAATAATTTTTCTTAAGTTAATAAAGTCATAAATCATTTTTCTCAAAACTTGTTAATCAACTGTTTAAAGTGTTAACTCACCCACACATCCACTATGCAACGTCAACACAACACCAGACTTGTAAAATCCTCGAACAACTCACCACTCCAAACGCAATCACCATCTCATACGTCATACCCCGTCATCGTCTACATCATCATCTGCACCACGGCCACCAAAGAAAACGCAAACAACGAAAACAGGAACAACAACTTACGTTAGTCAAGATCCCGCACAATCAACAATAATCACTGTGACACCAATAATAAATAAAGTCACCGAAGATCTGGCAAAAATCAAATTTCACAGTGAGTCAATTTCAAAAACAACTAAAAACTATGGAGGAAAATTTAAGTTTTCGAATTTCCGCTATTGAATTAAATATGAAAAAGATCGATGACATGGACCGTGATATAAAGCAATTGAATGACCGCGTCACTTCTAGAGGCACTTTTCACTAGGGTCGGTACTATAGAGGATGAAGTGAAGGAAATTAAAACCACCACAACCAACACTTTGGAAATAAACATTCACAATAACACCGTCTGCTCTGAATTGGAAAATCTAAAGTCACAGATTTAAGCACTTAACATAAAAGTTTTGGCCGCCGCCGATGGCATTCTAATAGGAATTCCATCGGAATCGGGAGAAGTACTAAAAAACACTTTCAAAGATAAAGATTCAACCGCCACAACTTTGTAGAATTTTTCGTGCAAGCCGGGGGGAAGATTCGGTTATTATTGTTAAGTTTTTCTCCGCACATGATAAAAACAAATCACTTAAGGCTTTTGCTAATTTTCGTAAAAATAACTCGCGACACCTTATTTTAAGAGATCTCAATCTATTTTCACGAAAGTTTAACGAAAACTAATCGTATTATTCTACGTCATGCAATAAGCCTCAGACATCTTGATTTTTCTGCTTATACCTACGGTGACCATATTTCTCAAAGCAAAACCCGGGACATACATTTTTTTACTTTTATTTCTTAAGAAATCAACAAAAATCTCAAAAACTAAAGAATACTAAATCGCAGCACAAAATGCTTAGAACTTCATTTTTTTTTTAAATATTCAGTCTTTCTTTAACAAGAC
The DNA here is from genome assembly GCA_963931855.1 of Philhelius festivus. NCBI lineage: Eukaryota > Metazoa > Arthropoda > Insecta > Diptera > Syrphidae > Philhelius > Philhelius festivus. The sequence continues at coordinate 3,696,663 of OZ007555.1, read as the reverse complement.
TTTGAAAAATAAACATTAATCACACATTGTCCAAGAGATTATTGTTTGTTATTTTGCTTAACAAATTTTTTAAGATGATATTTCCATTTTCTTTAAAATGTTTTTTAAATTCAGATTAAATTATAATTTTTATTTTACCATTAACATGGCTATGGAAGTTCCAACATTCAGTTGCGTTTTTTCATTTGTTCAAATATTGTTCATTATGGAAAAGACTCTTTCGGTTGGACCATTTGAATCTGGAAGACACAAGTCGAACTCTTCAATAAATAAAAGATTTTTGAAGTTTATATTTTGTTTACGGAATGATTTTAGACAAACAAATTCGTCGAACAAGTTTTAATCATTGATAGTTGTATCCCTATCAGCTTTTGGTTGACAAAAGATAACCAAGATTCTTTATCTGGCCAGGGGCCTATTTCACAAATCATACATTACATACAATGTACGATTTTGACAGGTTTGATGTATCATTTCTGTTTCACAGAATTGTTGTATGACCACTGTCATATAACATTGTAATCGACTGGAATATTTCCAATGAGATTCTGTAATTTGATGTAATGTATGATAAATCAATTTATTGTAATGATGTATGTAATGTATGTGATATATGATCTGTGAAACAGGCCCCTGGTTTAAGTATTCTTAACACGTTATGTAAAATTGTTGAATATTTGCTTTACATTCGTTTTGAGTAATTAATTTTTGTTCGACTTTTTCCTTCATTAATTTAATATTTTTCTTCTTCAACTTTAGAAATGCAAATTTCTTGCAAATTGTAAAATGCAAATTCTTTTAAGGGATTATAAGGTTTTATTATTATTAGTTATTATTATTACTAGCCTAGCTATTGAGACTTGAGAGTAAGGTATTCAGTCTTTTTTTCGCAAATTTTTTTAAATTTTTCTACGCGAACAGTGTGGATTTTGATGATGACAACTTTTATATCTATAAGAGAACATTAACATTGATCTTCTGTCTATCTCTTCCGAAGTTGATAATTTTATTTCGGTAATGTCTTCTTTTGGTTTGATAAGTTTGATAAATGTGCCTACTCGAATAGTTCAAGAATCAAGTTCATGCTTGGACCATATATTTATTAGACTACACAGAAATAACTCAACGAGTTATAAAACGTCTACCTTTGATCTTAATATAACTGATCATTTGTTAACGGCTATTCAGCTCGATCACAGTATATCCAGAGAGAAGCCTTTTGTTTTTCATGAGCAAATCAACATTGATTTCGTTGCCCTAAGATCTGCCCTTGTATTTGAGTTTTGGGATGAAGTATATCGAGCCCATGATCCCTCAACTGCTTTTCAGCTATTTCTTAAAAAACTTCATTATTATCTACTGGAATATAGTAAAAAAACTAGAAAAAAGAACAAAAACAAATTTCTTAAACAGTGGATGACTGCTGCGCTATTGAAAAAAATACGTAAGAAAAATTTTCTCTATAAGTGTTTTAAAAAACATCCCAACAAGTCTAGGTTGAGAAGGTCTTACGATAAGTTATCTGAAGAACTAAAAACTGAAATACCGATTCAGCGAGACACTTATTTTAGTAATAGGTTAGTTCAAAATATGGGCAATACAAAAAAAGAATGGGAAGTTGTCAACGATATTTTAAATAATAACAAGCCGATTGCGGATCTCGTAGTCAGCATAAATAATACTTCCGTATCCGGGCCTTTCGAAGTTGCCAATGCTTTTAATGACCATTTTGTAAGTATTACTAATACTATTCGGGATACTTCAATTAATAATGCCTCCTCTTGCCAATGTGATATTGTCAATATTTGTGATCAGTTTCAAAGACAGAGTTTTTTTTGTGAATTTTTCTCACCTTTGGAAATAATTAAAATTATACAGTCGCTTAAAAATTCTAATTCTAAATCATGTGACAATATTACAAGTAATATTTTGAAAAATATATCTTTTCTTGTTTCTGATGTACTATCTCATATTTTCAACTTAAGCTTACAAAAAGGTATATTTCCTGATTTACTCAAAGAAGGAGCTGTTATCCCTTTACATAAAAAAGGCGATATTTTAAATTTAAATAACTACCGACCCATTTCCCTTGTATCTGTTTTTGCTAAGGTTTTTGAAAAAGGGGTAAAATCTAGAATGTTGTCATTCCTTGATAAAACTAATTTTTTTAGTAACTCACAGTTTGGTTTTCGTAGCGGCAGATCCACCGAGGATGCATTGTTAAAACTATGCAGTGAAATTTATAACAGTCTAAATGAATCTGACATTCCAGCTGCTCTATTTATTGATATTACCAAAGCTTTCGATATGGTAGATCATAAAATTTTGCTAATAAAATTATTCAACACAGGTTTCAGAGGCTTCATCCATGATTGGTTTGCTTCCTATCTGAAAAATCGTTGTCAACGAGTGAAGGTTAATAATACATTTAGTACTAAAAAAATTATTAACCTAGGTGTTCCACAAGGATCTGTTTTAGGACCAATCTTGTTTTTAATCTTTGTTAATTCACTTTTTTTTACAACCCCTTAAGGGCAAAATAACAGCTTTTGCAGATGACACAGCTTTGTGTTACAATGGTAAAAATTATTTGAACCTATCTGTGGCCATGAACCATGACTTAGAATTGCTACGTAGTTGGTTCAAAAAACATAAATTGGTAATAAGTGATAAGACAAAATTCATGATTTTCAATATAAAAGGCAAAATATGTAATGATATGCCATTAATATATCATTCGCCCAATTGTGAAAGATTCCGTTTAAGAAATACTTGCTCTCACTGTAATTATGCATTCGGGTTTCTTCCTGATATTTGCTGTTCTGACAACTGTTTTCGAATTGAGTGCGTTGACAGTTTTAAGTACTTGGGTGTTACGATAGACTATAAAATGAGCTGGACTAACCATACTTTGTACTTAAAGCAATTTTTAAATAATGTAGTAAGACAGATTTATCTCCTAAGCCAATACTGTGGTTTATCAGTTCTAAAGTTAGTTTATAACGGTCTTTTTAAATCCAAACTTCAATACGGTATAGTCTGCTGGGGCGGAACTAACCGTAATAAAGTTGAACCTTTACTTATAAAACAAAAGCATGCTATCCGTATTCTGTGCAAAGTAAACCGGCTAACTCCAAGCTTTTCGTTGTTTAAGAGTCTTGAACTTCTTCCATTAAGGTATTTGTATTTCTACAAAGTCTTAAAAGTATTTTTCGAAAATTCCGGGTATAACTCCTCTAGAGTTTACGAAAATATTAATTTGCGTGTTAACACCAGAAACCTCGCTTATGTACCTACCATCAAAAAAGCACTTTTTGTACACTTTTATACTGTAACTGCACCCCGTCTATTTAATAAGCTACCTGAAAATCTTAGATGTGAAAGAGTTAAATCAGTATTCCTTAAAAGTATTAAAAAATGGCTATTTTTATTGAATAATGATGATATTGAAAATTTACTAAATCCATTGGTTTGATCATTTTTGTATAATAAATAATTATTATTTTTACTTTCGTTTTTCCTACTTTTGTTTCACTTTATCTTACTTTTTTTTTAATTTGAATTATTGTTTCTATGAATTCGTAATTTTATCGCTTCCCCATCGGTAAATGCTTTAAATTATATAAATACCTTAGTATAGTACTTTCGACTCTTGTTTTCGAACATCAGAATGTACTTAACTGTTTCATTTTTCTTGTATTTTTAATTCATATTAATTGATTTATATTTTGTAATTTATATAGAATTAAGTACGTTGAAAATGAAATAAAGTCTTAAAAAAAAAAAAAAAAAAAAAAAAAGTCCAGTTTTTTTTACAGTTATTTAAAACGTGAGCAGCACAATAAACTCCAATGAGATCGATACCGGTTACGGCTTGAAGTTTTTTCTTGCTGGCCCGCCAAAACTACAGTTTATGTTGCCATATTTTTTTAAATGATGCCAGATGGTTCCCCTGGAAGATTTTCAAAATCTAAAATCTAAAATCTTTACAACGATACCTTGTTGTGGTGTAAAATAACGAATTAAGAGCGGACACAGTTTTTTACAGACATGATTGGAACAATCAGAAAAAAAACTGTTACAAAACTTACTTTGCATAGAGAAGTTTTAATTTCTTCGATGGAATTAGGTGCAACAACATTGCACAAAAGATCACATTTTTTGAGTGTAAAGAAATACAATTGATCAAAACAACTTTTATAAGTTTCGATGTGCAATAATTAAACCTGAATGAGTGGTTATGTTATATTGTGTGGTAAGCCCAGTTGCCTTCATTAATTGAATTCTTCTTTACAGGTCCTTGAAAATTTGATGAACTAAAAAATCATTGTAAACTTTCGCTTGAAGCGGCAGCAATGTCGGATTCTTTGTGTGTTTTTGTTTTGCTTTTAAGTGCTGTTCAATATCACCACTGTGTATTGAAATAGTATAAGCGATTTTTGAACAGGTTACTACCTATATTGGCTTTTTCCATTTTTTTTTTTTTTTGTATGAAAAAAAATTTCTTCTGAAGATCATCGTTGAATTCACATTTTTTCTTTGGAGTTATTTTACAAATTTGTAAATTTATTGTAAATAATTAAGAGAATCAAATTCCATTTTTTGAACCAGTTTATGCTCAAATTTTTTCTTTAATTCGGTAGAAGTACATAAGCTTATATTTAAAAAATGATGATTTATATATTTCAAATTTGCGTGAATACACATTTTGAAAAGCATCTAACAGCTCAGCTCAGCTAAAATAAACAAGACTGTTTAAAGTTTTGAACGTTATTCGAATAATAAAAATATATGAAAACACGGGACAAACCCGTGACAAAAAATCAAATACGGGACAGTTGTACGTCCCGGGTTTCCTTAAAATTTAGCCAGGACAAACGAGTAAAATACGGGACTGTCCCGGGAAATACGGGACGGATGGTCAGCGTACTTATACCGCAAGTGATCTTGTATGCATAAAACTCAGCAGCAGTGATAAAGGTTTAACAGTTAACACCTTAGAGAAAATAAACTCAATTGTACACAAACGTAAACAAAACTCAATTAACCATCACGAAGAAGAAGAGCAAAAAGAAAGCAGATATGAAAATGCACCAAATAATGATGAAAATGATCAACCAGCGTTGTCCCCTGTATGAATACAAAACTATTAATACTATTTTAATTTTCTATTTACTACTTTCTCTCAATTTTTTTCTTTTACTATAAAATTTTAAAATTTAACTCTTTCTTATTTCACTTTAATATTGCATTATTATATTTAGTAATCTTTCACGCAGGGTTCTTGTACTCATCTAGTGGTGTGGAGTTTTAAATACGAACAAAGACAGCAGGTCAAGAAAATTTTGCTAAGAAAATATCGTACATAAAATATAGAAAACACAATGAAGAAGGTAGAAGTCCCACCCCTCTACAAAATTGCATCATTCAACAACTTGAAGCCCTACCGCTCTACCGATTTTCATCGTTCTACAACAATAGGAACAACGTTGCCACAATGTTACAAGTGTAACAAAAGTGTTACTCTTTTCTTAATTTTTTTGTATTTGTTACTATGTTACTTTTTTTTTCTTTTTGTTACACTTTTTTCTCCAAACTTTTTTTTTCTTTAAAAATTTACTTTATGATTTTTTTAATCAGTGTGAAGTGCACTTAAACAACACTTCCACCTATTTGTACACCTACGTCATAAATTGAGTTGAAATCACCTTCATTCGACTCGATCGAACTCGTTCAGTTACAGTTTAGTCGAAATCTTGCTATCTTTCACTTCAAATTCAAACTCTATCTCTCGATCCAGCATATAAACATGGTTAGATATCCATTCCTCAAAGTATTCCAGTTTCCACATTCCATGTTGGCTCTTTGCAAAATGCTCAAAAAGAAAATCTTTTTGAAAATATAACAGAATTTGTTTATAATATATTAAGTTTACCACACAGTTCTGCGGCAGCAGAACGTATTTTTTCAGAGCTAAATTTGATAAAAAATGATTTAACCAATAGGTATCACTTGAATACCATTGAATCAATAATGTTCGCAAAACAAATAAAATCAATTCTCTTAATTTGCGTTAACATGTTTTATGTAAAACTTAAAATGTGTCTTACTTATAATACGAGTAATTTATTAACTTATTATTTAATGTATAGTTTTGTACTGAATTTAAAAACTGTGATGAAGAAAACTTATGTTCCTATTAAAAATTAAAAATTGAGTTCAAGAGCATTCTTTGATTTAAAACATTTTTTTCAATTTGTTACATTTTTTTCGCTTTTGTTACGTTTTTTAAAAAAATGTGTTACACTTTCGTGAAGCCCAGCGGCAACGCTGAATAGGAAGTGCTCCTTATTATTTTTTAAAAATTTTTGAGAATTTGAATGAAAAATTCAAATTTTTTTTACCCTTGTACGAAATTACAAGGTTCTACGGCGGCGTCGGCGAGTGCTCCATAATTTTGAAGATATGTAAGTGAGCAGTTACGGTTTTAGCGATTTTTGAAGTCCTATATCTCAGGAGCCATTAATGCTTAAAAGAAATTTTGTTAGGCGCCTGCCTTTGATTAACTCAGCAAATACTATGTGATTTCAACTTTCTGACTTTATTGGTACTGAAATATGAAGGGAGTCGAAAATTGCCTGAGTTTGTTCCTGTAAAAAGGATTTATTGACGCGAACTTGGCTGAACAATACCTTGCCCTTTGATCTAGTCCATCCCTGCAACAAGGATAATTCGTATTGCAAGTGCATTTAAGTGAAGTAAATTGTGAATATCTGGTTCGAATAGTTGTAGATAGATATTGTGCGGCACTGTTGTCTGGCAGCGACCGACCGACAGACGATGGCGTTAACTAATTGAAATTCAATTTGTGACAGATCCTGTTTCATTCGATAGCATACTCATATTTTCTTTTAATATTTTTTTTGTTTATAAAGTCAGTTCAGTGTTACAATATTATTTTGCTGTTATTAGATTATATTGACCTTAACACTCGAATAGGGCACTTACTTATTTATTTATATTATTGAAATTTATTGAACAGGAAGTATAAATATCGTGGTTTTAAATTTGATGATGAAAGTTATAAGCAATTGATACGTAGCTTTTAAGAAGCACAAAAGTGATTTTCGGGTTTATGAAATATACTAAAACATCTGCTCTTCTGTTAGTTCAGGTCCATTGAAGCTGCATCTCATTGATACAGTATACCATACTCAGTTGGATCCAGATAAGTGATATTAATTCAGCTACTTATATGTATTACTTCTACTTATTCTATTAGAAATATTCTTACTTATACTTCAGGGAATCCGAAAGTACAAAACTTACCCTTCGGGTAGGCAATAATTTAATTTACTTACAAAATCTTAACATGAACTTTTCAAGTACATAACAAAACTTTTAGGTATACCACAAAAACTTCTTGCAAAGTATCTAAGAAGGAATTACAAATTATGAAGGTCTATTTAAGGTTTTTAATATGAGTAATTCTTAAAATTAAAAACCAGACGAAAGTTGGAGGAAGGTTTTGAAAAATGTTAAGATTATTCGTTTCAAACATTCACTACTTTTAGCTCAGCAACAGCTTTGCAAATTGAAATGAAAGCCAGAGTATCATTAAGAGAGTTGGTTTTATCTAATTAACAATACTAATAATTATTATGTGTGCACATGAAAAGCTTTGCGATTCATTCCACAGCATTGCCACAAGTTCCTATAATTATCATTCCAAACCGCCTTTTGACAAACATTCATGGCTGCCTTCCTATAGTTTTCAATCCAGCCAACAGACTATGATATTTGAAGGTGCATTTGAATATGTACATCGGCTAACCAAGAGGGAATCTCTTGAAGAAATTAATTTAATTTTGATTTGATTGAAACGCAAAGGCGCAGCAAGGATTTCATGTGCATAATATGTGGTTGCACAAGCTACTTAAGTACGATATACTCAAAGGACACAAAAAGCATGTCAAAGATGGGAAGATTATTTTGCATTGTATAGTGAAAGTTTAACTTATGCAACTGGTTAAAAGGTTTTATTAAATAGGTCTTTTATTGTGTAATCCTTAAATATAGGATTTAGCTTCTGTGGACATAATTATAATATCAATGTAGGGTTGTTAATCGAGTTCTTGTCATTCTATTTGTTTTTTTTTTTCTTTTCTGGTTTTAACTTTGATAACGTAGAAGAGCGGATCGGCTTTAATAGATCTAGATCATAAGAACAAAGTAAAATTTTGATTGAAAAGTGTCTGAAAACGTTTTTGGAATTTTGAAACTTCTCTCCCTCTTTAATTTGTTATCCAAGACTGTGCTATGCTTTGCTTCTTCTCGAGCTAGATTATTGTAAAATTTTCTTTTGGACGTCCTATAATTTTTTTAGGAATCTAATGTAAAGTAAACAATTTCCAAAGTGAACTCCATTATGAACATCTAACCAATTTTCCAAAATTTAACTCACCACATTTTTCATTTCATATTAACTATGGAAAACTAGTTTTTCCAAATCAACCACCAACAAAATGTTAATCCGTTAAATAATGCAAATATTTGAATTTGAATACAATGCAATTTCAAATCAAAGATATGAATCACTATTGCATTCTCTGAAATGCATCGTGAATTATCCCTCACCAATCTAGCTATTACAGATAATATGAGAACCAGATTTGAAATTTCCCTAGGTCCATAATAAGTCGGCCAATTTAATTTCACTCAATCATCAATCCCCACACCGTTGACCAAGCCCAACAAATGTCAATCACACTGACCAATTCGACCAGGAAAAATTAAACAGTCCAACTTATCATCACTGTATACTCGTATAACGTATGAGCAGTCTGCCCCACTAGACTTATGTGTTGAAATTTCCATTCAGTTTATGGGGGTTACCAGGTTTTTGCGTAAGGGACTACCTATGTACGTATATAGGAAGGGAAGATTAGTTGCTGTATTGGGATTAACTGTAAACAAATTTCGTTCTATGGAAACCCCCCAAATATACACAAACACGCAGCCACAAACACACATAAAATATTGATTTATTAATGGCCGTCTATTGGGAATGATGCGGGAAATAACGATAATTATTGCAGGACATTTGCAAATCTGTTATGGTACTATGGTAATAGCATTGCGTACTAATCAAGCGGATATCCGGTTATAACAACAAATTGGTTTACAAAGTACACATGTTCTGTTTAGCATCAGCATCAGGTAGGCACTAAAGTAAAATTTATTTCAAAAGAATTATTCATCTTCCCAACTTTTACCCCAAACCTAAGACAAACGCACGTTTTATAACAAATTTTCCATATACTCGTACAAAATAAATTCAAATCTGGAGGACTGGTCCACCCAGTCATTTTGGTTATGGTTATGGTTGTTGATTTAAATTAATTTCCTGGCCAATTCATATGATTTTGTTATTGAATTTTAAATTTATTTATTTGGGGTCCGAGGGGTGGGTCTACATTTGTTTCTGATAATTTAATGTGGTGACAAAGTTATGATTTTATGAATTATTGATGTTATTTTTTTGGAACGAATAAAATGAATTTTCCAGTTTTTATTTTATCTTTCACAGACTTTGTATGAAAATAAATATGATTTTTTGACAAATGTCAAGTTTTTTCATACTGTTCTTGCGAGCACTTTGATGTGGAAAGGATTGTGGAATGTAATGCTTTAATTTCATTTGAATGAGTCTTTAGTCTGAAGTCAATATAAAAGGAATTTTCTTATAGTTTTCTCTTAACAGTTGATAATTAGTGAAATCTAATGTGGAACGTATTCATAATTCATTTCACTAGATATATAAAGTCAAATTTTATTCCAATTTATTTATTGTGGAACGTAATCTCTTCCATTTCGCACGTAATTTGGTCATAAATTGTGTTGGATACGCTTTTTCCACATTACAATTTTATATTTGGTTACATGCAAGTATTGATTGTTCACAATTGTCAACCTTTTCATTTCTTATTAGGCTTTGTAAATTACTCAGACAACATTAAGATTGTGGAACGTATACATTTTTCGTTTCATGGAAGTGTTTCTTATATCTGTGAGCTATACTTTGTGATAATTACTATTACCTCTTTAAAGCCTAGTGCATAGTTCGAGTGAAGATGAAGGATAAATACAAAATCATCAGCGTGATATTTGTTTCTTTACATTCCACAGCTTCTACGAGTATCTTGAACCTGCCATACACATATTCCCAAAAGTGAAAGAATATCTTTTGGAAGTTTTCATTTTTCATCATTCAAGTGACCAATTATATTTCATTGCAGAAATTACTCTTTCCAACTGAATTATGAAGACAACTGGATAATATTGTACCTTTTTGAATCGGACTTGGATAGAAAAAAAAAGTAATAAATCTTTCATAGTTAGGTGCACTGAAAATATCATCTACCCCAGAGCTGGTACAAGGTGTATGAAGTTTACATGTCACAAACCGCACGATTTATTATCTCAACATATCAAAATAAAAATACAAAACCAACAAAGGAAGTCACGTTTTGCACTATAAATAAAATTAGCTCCAGTTGACTTTAAAAGGGGATAAAGATTAATCACAGTCACTCACGTCAGCTTATAGTTACTGCAAGTTGCAGCCAACTAAAAAAGTAAATCCACTCCTTTGAAATCTTTGCAATCAATTTAAAGTGAAAACCTGCATCATGCTGGTATGGAGAGGGAGTAGGATTGCACCGACATAGCCATATTTTGAAATAACTATTCTCAACATATCGCTGTCAAGATCGTGACCACGAAAACGGAGCCATATAAGACGATTGTAATCAAATAAGTCAGTCGGTCTTATGGGTCTAGGGGAGTAAAGGTAAACCATGTCTGAACAAAAACCTAGCATGTTAGGCATAAACGAACTCTAGAAACTAACCTTGATATTGGACAACATGCAAATTCTTGAACTTATTTCAATGCCTGTAACACAGATGTGAAGGAAATTTAACATTCTGCAGGACAAGTTCAGCCCTATGTGGTTGGTATAATTTTGTTTATAGATTCAGAAGAGCATGTTGTGTGGATAGGTTTTAGTTACTTATTCTCTTTGTGTTATATAAATGTGGTGCTTAAAACATTTTACCACCATATCGATTCAATAAGCTTATGAAATGGCTGAATTTCACCAGATCTGGTCTTTGTATTATTCCTTATGAACTTCAAAAACTTTAAAAAGTTAGCTAAGTGGCAACAAGGCAAATTCTCATCTGATTTGGACTGCATCACACGTGGTGTCGAAATTCCACTTGACCAGGGCCGCCGCTACCATATGTGCGAAATGTGCGGCGCACAAGGGCGCCAACGTCTAGGGGCGGAAAATTAAGAGATAGATCTAACTCAACCTATACAGCATACTCCAAAAGTATTCCTTAAGCTTTTGGAACTTGTTTACATTTGACCGTTCACTACGTACCACAAATATTTATTCATATTTTGTTTGTGACTGTCGCCTCTCACACCAAATAACCTCTTCGATTGCAGTCATTGTCTATACTGCTTAACGCCATGTCGCCATAGATTGACACTTGGGAAATAGCTTTGCACGCGACCTTCATCTCAGACTTATAAACTCGAAAAGGATTTTGATTTTTTTTAGATTTACATCCCATGTATTTCCCATAAAATAAAACGAAAACAGTGTCTCGAAAACATTAATTTTACTAATTACTCGTATTTTTCTATGAATGGGTATCAATATTCTGATTGCAATGATATAGCTAAATATCTTAAATCTAAGTTGGTAACAAGAACAAAATTATCAAAAGGTGATTTAAAACATTCCTTATTTTACCGATGCAAAATGTAAATAAACCATCTTTTCAACGGAAACCAAAAAAAAAAAAACAACGGTAAAAAAAAAAATGTTTTGTGTCTCTAAATATTTATGCTTCTTTTTAAATAAGGGTTTACGAATAGTTTTTAATTAATTTTGGAACTGAATTGATAAATAACTTAAACGTCAACGGATTGAACAAAATCAGAATAACCCAGAAATTTAACGTTTCAATGGTTGTTCGAATTTAAGCTTTCAATCGACATTCAGAGTTCAGACTATATTTATATCAAAATATAGTTCCCATACAAGCCACAAAATGTCAAATTTCATCAAAGCCTACATAAGATGTCAAGGAATTATATACATATAATACCTCCAGACCCGAAGTAAGTGATTAAGTGTTTCAAAAAGAAAGTGAAAACAAAAACTTTTAAAAATATCAAAAACTACTTTGTCTTCTTTCTGTCAAGCTATAAACTATTGGTTTTTACCAAAGGAATGATTTGACATACATACATTAAAAACTGTGCTAGGAACTCGAATATTTACATTTTATATGAAAATGATTTTGTAGAAGAAAATCATTCGCAATTGCCATATTTTTTGTTTCCTCTTAAATAAAATGCACGACTAGGTCGAACGAACTTGCTCTTATGTAAAAGACTAAGAATTTAAAAAATGAATGCTATTAGAGAAAAACTGTTCATAAATATAAAGTTCATTTATTTAATGACTAAAACAACACTTTTAGTGGTAGCTGGAGCTAAGAACAGGATGCCATGTGATGCAAGCAAATATTAGTTTATGCAAGAACAAAATTTATAACAAAGTTATAAGTTATAAGTCAAATAATCTTTTACATACAAATTAAAAATAAAAAATTATTACTTTACGAAGAAAAAATAGATTTCCAAAAAAAAATATTTAGCCCTTTTTTGAGACATCGAATTTTCCAAAACAAAAAAAAATATTAAAATCCGTTCAGCCGGTAATGAGAAATTCAAAAATCGTCAAAATGGTTCTATGTTCGGTACAGTCAGTAATATATTGATTTCAATTTTTTTTGTTTAATTTATAGAACGTAAACATTTATCAAAATTCTCGGAGACGTTTTCGAGAAAAACACGATTTTCAAAAACTTTTATTTAAAAAGTTTCAAAAAAAAAATCAAGCATGGGGTTCTCGAAATATTGAGTTTCAAAAAAAAAATTGAAATCCAAAAAAAAAAGTTTTGAAAATTTTTATTCACAGGAATATTTTAAATTTTGGGGCGCTTTAGCATAAAACAAATTATCAAAATCGGTTGTTCCGATTTTTTAAATTTTTTGAGTTTTATTTAAATCTGTTGGACATTGTTTTTTTTAATTTTTTTTTTAAATTTCGAAAAAAATCTTATTTCAGGTACAGTTATTTTTGGTCTTAAAAAAAAAGAAAAATAAACGTGTGGAGAAAAAATTTCGTGACCCACTTTTTTCGTCTTCGCTATCATCGTAATGTCAACTGTGATCAAAATCTCGACTTCGATTTTTTTACGAATGCATAACTTGCCTTATAGTATCTACCTATGAGTCTCAAGTAAAAAGAGTAAATAATCTTAAAAGGATGCAAAAACTGTACATATGTGTATGCTATAATGACTATACGTTCATTGTATAAGAATATGGAGTAGCTCGGAACGCGACAACAACAATGCACGTTTGCTTAAATTTTTCAATTGCGAAATGGATAGTAAATAAAATTTTCACTTATACAACGTAAATACGCCCGTGTACCCGAGACATGGGGCGGCAATTTAAGGTTCTGGCACAACGGCGCACGAACACCCAGCGGCGGCACTGCACTTGACTGACACATATATGACTCATATATACGAGCTACTATCTGTTAAGGAAATATGATCTTATTAGGGGTATATTTGAGGTAGTGAATCGTACCAACTTATTTAAAAAAAAAAATACTGATGTTTTTGATAACTTAATTGGTAGACCACATTTGGCTCGATTTTTCAAAGATTTAAGTTACGTATTACTCCATGGAAATTCTAAAACTTCTCTTACGAAAAAATTCCACTGCTCAATTTGGAAAATCTTAATTTTGCACACCACACACACAAAAGTATGCATATTGTTGGGGAACCACAAGTCAACAAAGTGATTCGAAAATGCCCCAAGTGTATGCCATGTGATTTGGCCACGTACACATACAACGTGTCACATTGGGTGTCCCTTTAGTCTCTATAGTACGAGTACTTCTCTGCAGCTCTGTAGGCTATTGCAATGTCATTTCTGCATGTTGGATCATGGGAAGTCCTTTTTAATAGTTTATTAGCATGGGACTGAGTGAAAATGTCCAGGATAATTTGCTTGTATGTCACGAAAGGGTATATGTAAGCGCCTTAAAAAGTCCACTTTCCAAAAGCCCTTGTGAGGTAAACTACATTTGACCTAGTCCCCGATTGAATCTGAATATTCTCTATCTATCTCTCCCTCTCTATCACAACTGCCTTTTCCTTATCCATTTTGTAAAGTGGATCAAGATTGCAGAAACTATAAGACTAGCAAATCCAATGGAATTCTATAGACGGAGAAAACGGTATATTATGAGGTCTTTCAGTTTATATTTTTATTAGAGGTCATGGTAGAAAGGCAAGAAATTGTTACTTAGTGAAGGTTCTTTATATAGGAACACAAAATGAAATTGCTTTGCTAGAGTAGGGTTACTGCAACAATTGCCTCTCTGTGTTGTTTGCATATACAAAAATGTCCTTTGAAAGGTTCAAACTTATTTACTATAAAATACTTACGTATCTTCTTGTGGTTCTCTTGATTTTGTTTTAGGTTTTAGTGGTTGATATAGCTATGGTGGAGTTGGTTTCGATTTTCTTCTTGTTTTTTTTTTTTTTTTTGGGATCCTTTTGAAAAGTTCAAAATCAAAACCCATGTTGTTTATTTAGTAGAAAGTTCTTGCTGTAAGTTTACAAATCAAGGTGGTCATTCTATTTTCGAACCAATTAAGGAATGAGATTTATTGTTATAAGAATTCACTAGTTAATTAGTTCTCGGATGAGAGTGAGATTGAGAAACGAGTAGAGACCGCTTCAGACGTTAAGGTAAGTTCTTGGAAATTTATTTCAAATAGGACAGTTTGTTAAAAATGTATATCTTTCATTGAATATATTTATTTCTGTGGGTTGAGGTCTATAAATACATGCAGTAAATCTTTAAAACCAATTTGCCTCAAAACTGATAGTAATAGAAAGTTATTTGAACCCACTGGTTCAACCTTATAGTTAATCCTCGGAAATCATAGGAATAAAATTTTGATCCGAGGATGAGGCACGTTTGAACTATTGGTCGCTTAAGATGTTTTGATACAGGCTTAAAACTTTTATGATTTATTGTCTCTTCGAGAAAATTTGTATTCCCACATTTAGAAGAGAGACTTTAACAAGCGTTCTCCAAGCCTGATTAAAAACTTGTCCAATAGGACTGAACAAAAATATTGGGTACAAGTTCTGGATTCCCTGAGCATATCAAAGATGGCTGTAAAGATCATGCGAAATACTTTTTCTTTGCAAAAGAGTATCTTATGAACATGCATGAGAAATGATTGAGAGTTGTAAGTCAGTATAGGTTCAAGATCTCTACAAGCCCTGGAGGTAAAAAAAATCTGAGACATCTTTCCTATCCTTCTTTTTCTTCCGTAACTTCACGCCCGAGCTGTGTTGAAACATTTAAAGGGAAATTATAATCCCTTGAGCGTGAGTAGATTATAAAAAAAAGAAAGCCCTTGGCCCCCAATTTATTTTATTTTTTTGTTTTTATTGGAATTATATATTTTGGTCTACACTACACACTTTTTCTGTTTCAAATATTGGCGTAAGACCCTCCCAGAGCTTTCCTACAATTTATTATTCTTTAAGTCAAGTCAAGAGCGTTTAGAAAAAAGGTTTACCTGGAAATTTCTAACATATTTTGAACAGTAAAATTCAAAGTCTCTAGACAGCAGTTACATTTTTTTTTTTTGATTTAGGTTCCTAGCCATTATCACTAGAAAGAGTCATAGAGGTGATCTCTTTTCTTTAAAGTTTGTTTCGATTAGACGAAAATCGTGGTGGTTAATTTTTCATTTGTACACTTCCAAGAGTATTAAAAGTTAACAGCTATTTTCTTCAGTTGTTGAAATATAAAGGTTAACCTAAAACCAAAATTTGATTAAAGTTCAATTTAAATCAGAAACTCACAATCAAGATTTCCGGATTTATGAATTCTGAAACAGGAGTTTTTAACTAATCGACAATTTTAGCAAAAATAGAACATCTCTTAAAGTCATTATTCCTTAAAGACAGTTCTCGTTTGTATCGTTTGTAAAAAATCCAATCACAGTACAAAACAACACAAACTTCTTTTTTAACTGACTGACCTAATGCTGAACGATTCATCAATTAGAAGTGATCGGTAATGAACAAAAAAATAAATAACTACACACTTAATCGTTCCGGTCACGATTTTAAATTAAGTAACACAACAATGATAATTATTTTATACATAAAAAGAAATCTTCAAAACCGCAAAAGAACAATAAAAAAAATAATGCTTGTCATCGTAACATTTATTCAATTCCAATTACAAATTTCTGACAATGAACTTTTTTCCTAAAAATTCAAATCCATCAGAATCTTTTCACTCAAATTGATTGACTATATTATTAAATCGCTTAGTTAATTTAATGAATCATTTAAACGAAAATAAAACAATGCAAGACAGCTTAGGAGTATCATACATAAACATTGATTGGATTATCCAATGCTAATGAATTTTCGTCACGCAAGAGTCCCAAAAATCTGAAAAATACCATAAACCCAAAGTGCGACTCTTTAAATCGTAAACAATACGCTTTAGGAAACCAAAAAAAATGACTAATAAATCCCCAGTTAAACCAGTTATCTGACTTAAACAGGACCGGACTAGGTCCAAATTTTCTTTTAAAAGTTTAAATAATAATCCAAGTTGTAAGAAATTTTAATTTTAAAAATTTCCGAATTTTTTTAAAATTATTTTAGTAACATGAAGATCATCTCGTTAGAACCTCATATATCTATGATTACGAAGAACTCTTGACATACCCAAGGAACCTTCTTTCAACCATCCTTAAATCTATATGAGCCGTTATTCTACTGCGACTAAATTGAACCTGAGGTATTTTTTGTCAATGTTGAGGTTACGCTGAGTTTAAAATCAGACATAGTTGATAAATTACACATAAAATTGATTCAGAAGCAATTTTACAATGGTGGATTAACTTTAACTTTTAGTTGAAGTTCAAGAATATGGAAATTGACGTTTCCATAATTTTACACTTCGATTTCAGTTCTATTTTGGTACATATCTGTCAGAAATGTCAATTTAACATTACATTACATCGCCTTAGACATTACAACAGAGAGAGACACTCAGAAAGAAATAACAGTAGAAGAAACACATGTCAACAGCAAACGGTTGGTATTGAATGGTCCCCCATCCAAGTACTCGATCTGAAGCATTAAAGCCTAGGCCGTTGAAAAATGTCAATTTAGTTAAATTCATTAAGTTCTTTGAGTTAACTCCGAGTTCGCACGGTATATAATTTGACTTCAAAAATCATTTTCAAGACTAAACTTTGGCTTAATTCCGAAATAAGAATAATCCTACACTGAAAAATTAGGCTTGAAAGAATAGTATAATGATGACATAACGTTCATCACCAAACTTTTCGTCTTTATCCATTCCGTTTTATAGCCTACCAAACCTATTGCTATCCTTCGGAGCCCCTGAAAAAACGCAGGCCCATAAAGTGTTTTTCAATTTGCCTTGTGAATATTACAGCACTGTTCATAATAAGAACCAGTCATCCGCAACAACCAAACCACACATATGCATTCATTCTAAGCCTTTCCCAGATACATTGTCCAACTTCAGAGATCGATCTTTTTTCTACATATATGAACATTCTGAAAGTTTAAGCTTGGGAGAGTAGACTTAAGTTCAATCGACGCACAGCTCAAAGCCACAGTCATCTACGGGTCTTTGAATCGTCTACAAGGTGGATTTGTTCGGCTAATAAGCAAGACTTAAGTGTGATTAAATTTTTCGTTAAAGATACTTTTCATTCGACATCATACGGTACATTATGGCTTTTTTTCGTGAAGCCTTTCTTTTAGTGGCACTTTGTGCAGCCCTTGGTAGCGCTTTGAAGCTACAAGAAAAATTCGCTTGGAAACAAATGCACTTTGATTGGCCAACACCTGAGGCCGAACAAGAAGCCATTAAATCGGGTAGATATGTCCCGCACAATAATTTACCTCTGGGTGTTGAGAGATGGCAAAATAAACTTTTTGTCACAGTGCCAAGGTGAGTTATGTTTTCTTTTCTTTACATTTCATCAAGTCGATTGCCGTAATTAGTATTTTTTGGTCTTTTACATAATTTGAATGGCAGATGTAGATACTTTAAGCCTTGGGTCTTATTCGAGATTTATTGATTGCCCATGTTCGGCCCGGTTTCAGGAAAGTTTGTTTTAAATTATTTTTTTTTTTTCAGAAGTGAAGTGTTTTGTTTCTTTTTTTGAATAAATTTATTTCGTGAATATTTTGAGATTCGAGGGAATTATTAATTTTTTTTTGTTAGATAACACGATTTGCATTATCGTTTGGGATTTTCAAGCAATAAGTTATACATTTTGTGTGTATATTTTTAGAGGGGGTTTTGATTAAATCGTTGCATTAACTTGTCAGTGACTCATGGTTAATTCAAATCTCCTCGCCTACATTCATTGTCGAAGTTTTTATAAACAAAAGTCTTGCGTTGATAGATGCTTTAATCTAAGTTTAAAGAACTGGGTTTGGTCTCACACAACTGGGCTTTAAATAGTACTAGATAATAGATTCATTTTAATTTTAAAAAAAACACCGATAGATACATGCTGTTTACTCTTTTTATTTTTATTTGATTGATTGATTTTTGTTTATAAAATGAAAAAAAAAAATAACTTTATTTACTTTTTTTTTGCTGAATAAATGGGAAGTGATAAAAAAAACCATTCAATAAGCTCATTCAGTGCACGATTTATAATCAAGGTTTTATATTTGACAAAAAAAACTTATTTGTTTGATCTCTCACATTAGGTTGATACAATTTATTGTTGCATTAATCTTGTTGACCTTTTTGAAAAATAAATAACTCAATCGTTAATGATATTTTCAACTTGGATTTATATTTAATATTGAAGATTCATAAAGAAGGAACCAAATTTGTGGCATTTGTGCACCTTATAAGCAAATTTCTGTTGGCTTTATCCAAAACTCTTATTTAAATCTATAGGTAGTTATTTTTAGAACTGGCTTGCGGGTAACGTTCAAAATTATTTTTCTTTTTCTATGGGGCAAATATTCATTTAAAAAAAAATCGAAAGGAATCGAAAACTAAAATTATGATACTGAGAAAAACGAAAAAGGGGGTTTTGACATACCATCCGTCGTTCAGTTTGATTGTGCGTTTGTTTGTCCAAGTATTCATAAACCTAGAGCCAAACGGGCGGACGGATAGAGTACACTATCTTACATATTAATTATATTTGTTCATAAACAAAAACTGAAAAGAAAAATCCATTTGCTCAGTAGTGAGTACTTCCACTTACTCGATAAAAATTTGGTTTTATTTATATTCTATTACAATATTACATCTTCAATATCTGGCCGCTCTATTGCTTTCAACCACGGCAGCAAGTTTGTCTAATTCAGTGCATTTTATTTTCATTTCGAAGCAAAACAGTTGTTGGAAAAATATATAATTCCAAGAAAGTTCAACTTTTTTTTTTTAACAAAAAAAAAACCCCTTAGGTAGCCACTCAAAAAAGTAATAAAAATTATAAGAAAGATTTCTGGTTAAATTCGAATCATGTATAGTTATACATAAACGACAATTTGTTATGCCTACTGAATTTAAAAATCTTTGGAAATAATATTTTAAGTTTCGAACTGGAACCATGTTGATTTTTTTAACAGATTTAAAAGCCTTCCTCGCTTCATTTACTGCATTTACATCACTGAAAATATTTAAGAGTTTTTGAAAATTCTGCATTTTGCTATTAATTTTTCCATTTGGAATAGCAAAAATATAATTTGCAACGTATACTTCGAAAACTGTGTTTTTTTGACAGAATCAAAATACAGTACACCTGCTGTAAAGATAAGCATGTGTCTGGATTAAGATTTCCCGATTTTTCGACTAATTTCCTAATAATAATAGTATTGCGAACGCTAGCCTTGTGGTGGCGCAGAAATTAGTGCACGCTTTTACAGTGGAGAGTAGGATAACATACAAAACAAGTAGTAAAAAAGAGAATATTTTATTATTAAATTTAGCAAAGACAAATCTAGCAATTGCAATCCCTAGCCTTAAGATGTCGCCACAATCTTTCGTCTTCTTGATAGTACTGTAAGTTTTATATACAAAGGTACAGCGACTGTTATGCCGACATCGCATTGCCCTATCCATGATATCTCAAGTCAATTTCATAAGTATTTACGATCCGGTGCAACTGGTCTAATAATAGTGTTGAAGTGCAAAAGAGTTTGTCTAACGCCATTGCAACAGAAAAATTCAATGGCGAACATTTTTAGTTTTGTTTGACAGCTCACCAAATGTCATTCATATTTTCAATTTTTATTTATCTCTGATGTTTTTTTCAACAATTAATTTAGTTCCTTGATCTCTTACTGCTTTTTTGCAAGTATTAAGAAATGGAAATAACAAATGTCAAATTTTGATATATGCTTCAATGTTGCTACCGATTACACGAGCCAGTAAAAAAACATTCAATTTGTAACACCAGATCGTGAATACGTTTAGTGTGTTTGATACATAAAACAATTGACTTGACTTATGAGCAGCATAGATCGTAACGATAATTGAAAAGTGTATTTCTTGATTTAAGGATTTTCTATGAAGACAGTGCTGTCAGATACAATTGTTTTGCGTTGGAAATTATTTAGAAGTAATAAAATTCTAGGTAGATAATAATTATGGGGAATTTGTTTCCGTATAGAAAACATAGAAAACACTTCTGTTATTATTCTTTGATTGTTTACTGTAGTTTAAATATTTTAGCCCACAACGGCAGCAAATATTGGAATAAGAAAACATGTTTAAACCAATCTTGAGATATATATCATTTAATAGAAACACTTACTTGACAACTTGACATTTGATGTGAAGTTGTTTTGCAGTAAACATTATAAATAATGAGAAGAAGGTAAGAATATTTTAATTATCCTTGTTAATTTGGTATCACTTTTCTCATCACATCATCAGTTATTGTTTTTCACCGTCAAGTACTTCCGATTTCTTAAATATAACTAAAGAACTTGAAAACAATAACGGTTAACCCAATTATTTCAAAATATTTTCTCCTCCTCTTGCTGCGTCTCTCTTAGAATCTCTTTCGAAACAATAATATTATTTCCAAATTCCAACTCCATGCGAAATAACAAGTTAAAACAGATGAAAAAAAAGAAACAAAAAATCGCAAAAAAGAACTTTTACTTCTTAAAAATTATAAAGACTAACTTTCTGGTTTGCCCAAGGAAAGCAAATTACAACTGCCTTAACATCGACATCCGGATGTTTTAAGTTTTGGAACAGTTCTTTTTTTTCGTATCCGTTTATTTCTTTCGTTTTTCCATGTTCCCATTTCCGTGTATTTCGGTTCAATAAAAAAAAAGTAACATAAACTTTCAAGACCTACGCCCCAAACCTTAAAAAACGGCATCTTATACTTAAGATAACTCACTTTACTCCTTATATACTCGCATAGTAACTACAGAAAGGACATGTTAAAGAAAGAAAGATATTCTGAACACAGATAAAGATAGGTACAAAGATCCAGAGATACACATTCGCCATGACTATTTTTTTTTTAGTTTAAATGACAAATTCTTTTTGATAGTATAACAAATAAAAATAGAAAACAAGAAAAAACCGTGACTTTTTGAAATTGTCTTGAAAGTTTTTTTTTTCTATATAAATTATCTTGAGAAAATGTATAGAAGTTAATTTTATTTTTGTTTGTATTTTTAAGAAAGTTTAAATGTCACAGACATCCCTGATCGAAGGTAGACAAATTTTAGATTCGGTTCAGAGCAGGGTAGATATATAGGGAAATATATTGGTAACGATGTGGTTCCAGTGGAATGTTTTAAATTGATAAGATACTCGTATCGCTCGATTTTCGGGCTTACAAAAAAAGAAAGAAAAACTTTATCCGTTTTGTCTGCTGTTTTTTTTTTTTTTTGAAAGAGACGTTCGTGAAGCTTCTCTGGGTGTAATTATGTGTTTTTTTTTTCTTTATCTTTATTGCTGTTGATATTTATAGGAGAAAAGTTTTGATGAGCTTTATTTTTTAACATTATATCGTAGTTAGTTAATGGAGAAATAATAGAGCTCGTATGAACTGTATCCTATTTTATTTCAATTATTTTCCCATACCTAGTTTCTCTTAGGGAGTGGTATTCAAGTTTACCCTCATTATTATTAAAGAGATGTTAATTGCATGTACATAAAACTCCAATTCAAAAACCTGCCAAACAGGCATATAACCTAAATGAATAAGACATTTGCATCACCGTTGCTTACCATTGGTATGAAGTTGGGTGTTTGAGCTTATGGCAGTCATTTGGTTATAAAAATCAAGTCTCGTTTTGTTTTCTATTTACCACTAAAAATTTAAGACCTGAACCCCAATTCCCCACATGTTATATAGGAAAATAAAATTATTTGCTATTGCACCAGACGTCATTTAAACTTTCAAATTTTGACAGATGTTATTACGTGCAAGAAATTGCTCAATGGATACAGGTATCTTTTTTTTTCATAAAAGAGTAATTACAAAGAACATACTTGTTTGCTTGCTTTCGGCAGGAAATAGTTAACCAGGGGTTGAATCGTCCAAACTGCTTTTTGATTATCGGTTTGACAGTCAGTCACTTTAATAGAGATAACAATCTTCCAAACAACAATCGCTTAACGCTTGCATGCTAGCATAATGTAATGCATTCAAATCAAGAGTAACAAAAAAATCTATATATTTGGACCTTTCCATAAAAATTATCGATAACTAAATAATGAATACACCCTGCTAGCAGAGATCTAATAGCGAGTGCCCTTAAGACGTTAGACTAGACGTGCACATTCAATTTTTAGTTTCGCAACTGCTTGTTCCGAGCAACTAAAAAGTTTGTGTTTTGACACAAACTAAACGATTGCTTAAATTGAGTTCGCTATTTTGTGTAACATATAATTATATGCACCTGCGCGGACATTCAACCAAATATGTAGTTCATCTGTTTTCTATAAGCAACCAAACAGTTGTGCAACTAAAAATTGAATGTGCGCGCCTAGCCTTAAGCAAATAAGAGCGGCAACAGCGCCCTTGAAAGCAATATTGCCTTCAACAGCGACAACGGCCGACAATAATTTAGAAGCAATGTTTTTCAATTGTTTTACACAAATAAAAAGATGTCCGTTGATGTTGTGGAACCACTAAGAAAATGCTTTTATTCAATATGCAAAATATATAAATTTTAGATGAAATGTTTAATGGAAACGTTCGTCCTATAAATTTAGCGCATACATTTCATGTACATATATGGATATGAATATTATCACAGCTTATTTGTCTGAAAGCAGGCTGAAATCATTTAATTATCGATAATTTGTATGTAAACGTCAAAAAGACTGTTCGTTTACTTTCCCAAAATTCTACTAATCGAAGTTCATATAAAAATATAAAATTCGTGGAAATTGTCAATTTTGGGTAAATTTTCAAGTACGAAGTAAGCGAACATACCTAAAATATAATTCAGCTAATGTAAATAAATCGGGATTAACTAAAAGTTTCTACGGGGAAAACTTTGAAGAAAATTATCTGGGCTTGATTTATTTATGTAAATGATATTAGCTCAAAATCGAATTTCAAAATGTTAACTTTGACTGTTGCACCTTCAAGTCCTTGTACTTCGTATGGTCGTATTCAAAGTTTTTTTTATTATTGATTTACCTATCCCACCGATTTTATAGATTAACTGAAGTTCAACCAGTGTTCAGGTTCAATCCATGCGATTCGCTTGAGCCAATCATCGGGGTATTGAAATTGCGATCCCCGGGTAAAATTATGTGTACAAACTCTGAATCGAAAATTAATGCAAATAGGTGTAATATTTCTGTAGCCAGTGTTCTCCATAAAATCAGACGCTTCTCATCTCCATAACTGATTTTCCTAATGTTGGGGCATTCGCCCTTGCATATACAATTTAAATCGAAAAGCAAAAAACAAAAGACTTCCATCGAAGAATTCAGATGGATTTACACGAAAGAAAAATTAAATCATTGCGATTTTTCCCAAAGAATCTCAGTATTCTTTCTCCTTCCTATCTTTAAGCCATTTCTCTTTTAGAATCAAAGAAGGCTACAACAAAAAAATGTATTGAACCAGAAAAGGGGCAGTCGATTGAAAGTATATAAAACTTTGCTAATTGCATCATTATACGAATTAGAGTTTTATATTTTCTTTTATATTTCCCTGGCTCCTTTCTGCCTTTTTTGTGGAAAATTTTACATTTTCGATTACTTAGTTGGAAACTTTTAATGAACAAACGTTTGCTTAATCCATCAATGCTCCTAAAAAAATAGCCGTCGAATCTATTTTTGTTACTTTGCTCCGGGCTGGTGTTTCAAAATTGAAAAAGTTAAATTAAAGAAGAAGAATAAAAATTGAAAAGAAAAATTCACATAAAACAAATTAAGTTTTATTTTGTCTTCTTTTGTTCGGACACACCAAATGCATGTCACAGTTTAACATAAATGCTTACCCAAGCATGTTAATCGTGATTTGGCTTTGAATAAAGCTCAAACGGGGAGCCGAGGTGGATTTGGAACTATATAATAGCAGCTTCAGAGACGAAGTTAATTGCAATGTACTCGCGACAAATGGTCGGACATGTCCCCGAGCTATATATTTATATCCATCGCCAGTGTGCCAAGTCAATTATTACATGGAATGGATACGAAGACATTCTATGTGCTATATTGCCGATTTGAATGTTTATTAATTGGGTACTAGTTTTTGCCAATAAATGCCAGCAGATTATCAGGTGAATGTAATTATGCCATTAAGTAGTTGATACATGGAGGTATTTTATGATTTTTTACACCAAAAAGGCATTTTGCAAGAGTTGAAAGATGACTGGTAGTTTTGAAACTAAAAATCAGCAAAGTTCAATTGAAAGATATTTGCAATATGGACTGCCATATAGTTGGAAATAATCATTCACAAGGCTAGTTTTCTTGAAATCCGGATAAATTTGTGTGAAATCATTGCATCGAGACTTTGATCTGTACTACTCGCACAAATTATCACTTTGCTATCGATAATTTATATGGAACTGTCAAAATATAATCAATTCCATTTTTCACTAGAAATAATAATTGTCTTCATGTTTTGGACATAATTTTGACAATTTAAATAAATTGAGCAAACCTTAAACCAGAATTGGAAACAGACATATGAAAAATGTATTGGTACTAGGTAATAGACGGAGGGGGAAATATGGTAGAAAATTGGCAATTTTTTCCCAATGGAATGCAAAACTGATCTCTTTGTAAATGTACATACATAGTTCTTAGATCTGTTGTTCTGTTGCTATACAAACTGATAGAAAAACACTAAGAGTTTGCCCACTCTCAAGTAGGTATAATAACTTTTTTACGTTTTAAAATTCATAATTATTTTTAACAATGCATTGAATAATTATATTCTTAGTTGAATAGAGGCAGATCTGTTAGAGCAAATTAGTTCTGTCACTTTTTCTTAAGCGGTTCCCATTTTTTTTTAATTTTTCGATTTTTAAATATAGTACATACATTCACCTTTTTAGTTTAATAAAATAGTTTTTCAAAAAATCATTTTATCTTTCAGATGGAGATCTGGTGTTGCATCGAGTCTTAACTATATTGACTTAACCACCGATGAAAAATCGCCAAAACTTCATCCATATCCAAGTTGGGAAACCAACGCTTTACCAATCGATGTAGCTCCGACTGAAATAACTAAGAAATCAGGTACGAGTCCATTGAATTAATTTTAATATGATTTTAATTCTTATTGAGAAATATTATTCATTCTTAGGAGGCCGTTTAGATGCTGACAAAGCTGAAGAAGTAGGTGAGGGCCTTAAGGACAATGCAACCATCATCTCAACTTTCCGTATTGCCGTCGATGTTTGTGATCGTCTTTGGGTACTCGACACTGGTCTTTCAGATATTCTGGGTAGCCCCAAACAAATCACACCTAATGCTATTGTGGTTTTTGACTTGAAGACCGATAAATTATTGCGTCGCTATGCCATTCCAGAGGGTCAAGTTAAGGAGTCTACATTCTTTGCTAATATTGTAAGAATTCGATGTTTTTCATAGAATGCATTTGGTATAACATTGAAATAAATTTTAGATTGTTGACACAACTACAGATGACTGCGATAATGCGTTCGCGTATGTTCCTGACTTAGGAGCGTATGGAGTTGTAGTCTACTCCCTTAACGACGACCGCTCGTGGCGTGTGAAACACAACTTCTTCCACTTTGACCCACTCAACGGAGACTTCAATGTCGGTGGAGTGAACTTCCAATGGACTGATGGCGTTTTCGGAATGGCTGTTGGTGATGTAAAGAAGGATGCTACCCGTGATGTTTACTTCCATGCTTTGGCCAGTACCAAGGAATTTGTCGTCTCAAATCGCGTTCTTCAAAACGAATCACATGCCTTGAGCAGCGATGCCTACTACGACTACAAATGCATTGGTGATCGTGGCACCAATGGACAATCTACTGCTGAAGTCTATGACAAAGAAACTGGCGTTATTTTCTACACACAAGTGAACAAGGATGCCATTGGCTGTTGGAATACAAATAAACCTTTGACAACAGACACTCAAGGTTTGGTCGATTCGGACTCAAGTCTGTTGGTTTTCCCCAACGACTTGAAACTTGATGCTGATGGCAATATTTGGGTTCTTTCCGATCGGATGCCAATATTCATTTACAGACAATTAAATCATGATGAGATCAACTATAGAGTTCTGACAGGAAAGAATACCGAACTCATCAAGGGAACTCCTTGCGAAGAAGCAAAGGCGCAATAAGTTTAACTTGTAATAATTTTCTTA
This sequence comes from Philhelius festivus, assembly GCA_963931855.1. NCBI lineage: Eukaryota > Metazoa > Arthropoda > Insecta > Diptera > Syrphidae > Philhelius > Philhelius festivus. The sequence continues at coordinate 3,669,596 of OZ007555.1, read as the reverse complement.
GGTTGTTAAGTGTGTGAATAAAACTTTGGTTTTAAATATTTTTTAAGTTAAAAATTTTTAGTTTTATTTTATTTACGTCAACTTTGAAATATAATAAGATATTGGCAACAAGACTAATAAATTACCTCTCACAACTTTGGACAAACAAATGAATCGAAAGTACCTAACATTAAACCAGAAGTGTTACAGATGGATAAGCACTAAGTTACAATTAGAAATTTGAAATCTGAACAACAAAATGTCTCACTGCGAAGTTTTGGGGAAATACTACGTTTTTAGCGTTCAATAAACCAACATTATGATTCAATATTGAAATTAATTTAAAAACGGATCTTGTAGATTAGAAGTCAATGTTGTTAATCAATATTCAAATCTCCATTCCTCCTGACTAACTCAACAACATGGTAAGAGAATACCTGCGAGAATGTAAACCGCACTGGGCCCGGCTCTTTACAAGCTTTATTATTTCAAATCTATACTCAAAACCAAGAGTTTAACAAATCATATCCATATTGCACTGAACAGCATCATTCGGAAATTCTGACAAGTGGAATTCTCTCCATTTCACAACGAAAAATCAAATAAAGTTTTGACATTAAAATGTGTCAAAGTATGGCTAACTATTGCAAACCATAAAAATTGTCAAGCAATAATAGTTTGCGGTTGTATAAGCAAAACAAAATGAATAACATAATTAATTCAATGGAGTTCGAGAACTGCGCGAACCTTATGAATTTGCTCTAAAGTCTTAAGGTCTGCTATTTGTCATGACAACGAGTGTGAAATTCTTGAAGACATGGTTTGCACTTCGAACTTGAATTTCCGTCAAAAAAGCAATATTTTTTCATCTTTTTTCTTAAATTGACATGTGCAAAATGTTAATGTTTTTTTATTAATGGACCATGGACCATCAATCTACATATTTTTAAGTCTCAGAATTTTATGTTTCTTCCTTTAACGGTGAGAAAGAAAGCCCAGAGTTAGATATACATATGTTATAAATTTAAATTATTTTGTACTTCATGTGTCATGTCAACGGCATTGACATTTTTGCTGAATTTGATCCATATTTTTTTGATGTTTCCCGTTCCACACAAATTTGATCTCCCTCACTTCTGTCAAAAATGCAACTTACCTTTTAATTCAATTGACACAAACATGTCAGCTGCAATTTTTCAATTTGATAGAAAGCAAACATTTTAATTGAAACAAAAATAAACACATAAATGCTAGTTAACGAAATCAAATATTTGTTTTTTACTATTGCTGAAATCCTTAATTGAGCGTTACTGCACTGTATCTTATAACTTCCAAAGGAAAATTAGGTATACTCTCAACTATTTTATATTGAATTTTTCCTCTTAGAGAGACCAAATATTTTTGTGTCGCCTTTTTGCCGAAATGATTTTTTTTCGAATGATAAACGAAATTGCTTATTGTTTTCCCTTTAGATTATCGTACCAAATCATAAAAAGGATTAATGCTAATCTTATTGATAAATAATAAACATAAAATGACTTTTTTAAAAGTACGCTATCACATTAAATAACAATGTCTAAGCTATTTATAACATCCCTGATCATTTCTTTTTATTCGTTCGTCATACCTACGAACCGTAACCAAATATAATCCATTGTGACAACTTTCGTATATATTCTCAGTCTCAGTTATTCTTCTGCCCGGAAAGTGTAAGTGATTAGTGTTAAGCAAATTGTTTTATTAAAAACGTTTAAAAAATATTAAAATTTGCAATTTAATCTTTGCGATTTTATGTTTAATTCCTCTTGCCGCAAATTCTTCCAAAAAGGAATTGATTTCGAAGTTCGGTTTCCGTTTGATTATTGTGCGACGAAAATTCAATCTGGTAAGATATTATTTGCGCCATTTTTTTTTGTTAAGTCCTAAGTCTTAGATTAAACTTCAATTTTTTATTTTAAGTTTATTTTTGGAAGTTCTAATCATGAATTTAACAATGTTTTGTGAAAAAAAAAACGATTTATAAATGTTTCATTACGAAAATCTTGATATTCTTAAAATTACCACTGTTTCCTTCCTGTTCCGACGTCCATGTTTTCTTTATTCTGACCAACATACCACCAATTAAACAAAAAGCGGTTCGTGTATAAACTAGTTATAACAATTCACCTCAGAGGATTACATCTTTGCTGTTTCGATTAAATTGTGTTTTCGAAACAAATTCGATAAATCCGTTGTATATGTAAATTGCACGTAACTATGACAGTATTCTAAATTTATTATCAAAGAAAAACCACCATCATTCTAAAATAATTTGAGTTTTATAATTTTATATCATAATTCATATCTTTTAAACAAACATAATGAGATTGTCCGCACAATTTAAAATGAAAAAGACAAACAAAATCCAAATCGATAACACCGATGATATGCATCTCATCTCTATTGCCTTATGGACTGCGTTCCACAACTTTGACATTTTACTAGATTCCTATTTTAAATTCAATTGTGTTTTGAGTTTTCTCACAAAATGTTTGCAAATTTTATGAAAAAAAAATATGAATAAAAACTGAAAATATATGTAAAAAGAAACCTTCAAAATGTCCTCATATTCGTTTCAAGGGCGATCTCGCCTTTGGATTCCCCGAGATGAAGAAGAAAATCGTGCAATATTCTCGGCGATGCGTCAGGTAAATCTTGAATCCCATTTCTACCCAAAATATGTTGCATTCCGAGTCTTGTTCTACAGGAAACTGGCATCACAATGCCTGAAGAATTCAAACCCATCTACTTGGAGAACGAGGAATACGAAGTTGAGAAATGGAGTGTGAAGCAGTTGATCAAACTCCTTCGGCTATATGGCTCCCACCGTTGCCTCTGGGATCTGGATGACCCGTTTCATAAGAATCGCAAAATGCGTAAGGCAGCGATGATTGACATAACAGCGGCAATGGGCCAAGATGTGACCATGGAAATTGTGAGTCAGAAAATCAATGTCATACGTTCGACCTACCGCTATGAGAAACGGCGGATCAAACAGCGAATCAAGAAAGGAGTTGGCGCCAGAACCAAGTTGAAATGGTTCGCTTTAGCAGATTCGTTTCTGAGAAATGTCCCCAGAGCTGACAAGTTTAGAAAGCCAGATGTAAATCGCCGAAATACGCATTCCCATTACTATCGATTGACAAGTCTCTTTGCAGGGAACTGCCGACTCAGATTCCGACCTAGAGGACACTATTGTCTTCACCATCGATCCAGAAATCCTAATTCCACTCGAAGAGGACAACTCTGGCAATCAGAATTGCATCACAATCGGCGATGAACAAACTGCTCCTCCAGCTAAAATTGATCCAGAAGTTAAAGAGATCAATGAACAGACTGAAGAGATTCATCAAATGCTTGAGGATTTCGACGAGAATGAATTGAGTCCGAAATATCCACCGTTCAAATGGAATTCCAAGAAAACTATTGATTTGCTTAAGATCTATAGGAAGCATAAGTGTTTGTGGGACACTGGAGATGAAAACTACCGAAATAGACCAACACGACTGGATGCCGTGAAGGAAATTGCTAAAGAATTCCATTCTGGTATCGCAGTGAGGCAAATTTCGAGGAAGATTATCGCTTTGAGATCGACCTATCGAATTGAGCGAAAGAGATTTGCAGAGGCAGCATTCAAGGGCGAGAAACACCGAAGTCGTTTGAAGTGGTATCCGTTGGCAGATAGTTTCCTGAGGCCATTTTGCAAACTAAAACACGTTGTGAGTATTGAAGACTTATATTAGAGTTTGTTTTTCATCCCATTTTTGGTTTTCATTTCCTTGAAAAGCATATTCACATTAAGTCAGAGATTTTAGAGAGTTTGTTAAGTAAATGGGCTTTGGTCTTTTGGGTCTTTCTTATATCGCCATTGATTCATGGAAGTCTTAACTGAGTTTATTCCAATACGAATTTGCATTTGCATCGACATAAGTGTCGAGAAGTAATGAGGTTATGCCTCACAAACGAGAAGTGGGTTGACTGTTTGAATGGAATCATAAGGTCCCTGCACACTATCCATGTTACTTGTCAGGTAACTTTTGCTTAAATTCTGTTAAGTTGTTTCATAAACTTCAAAGACGATGGATACTTATAATTTGTGAGGTCTTGTAGCTGGAACTGCAGCAGTTGTAATGGTGATAACGGAGTCTATTAAACCAATTAAGCGGTTGTCGTCAACTAGATTGATATTATTTGAATTCTGATGAATTCTAGAAAAGAATTTGATTACTGTTAGAACAGATGGCAATCAAAATCCCTTCGATTGTTGTATGGTCGCGGAAATAAAAAAAAAAAAAATATATCCATTTCCGAAAAACCATTTAAATTTGAGGAAGCGGTATCTTGAAGTCCAGAATAAGATTCATTTTATGTTCATACTTGACCAGTAAATATAAAAGCAAGTTTGTGTAAACCAGACGTGCACTTCCCTAAATTGTTTGTGTTAAAACAAAAAATCAACAATGTGTATTAGAATTTCGTATATCAAGATCTGGGTATCAGTGTAATAAGCGTATCAATATATCGCAGATTCAAATCCAGAGCTTATGAGTTAAGGGAGTCCGTTCATTCATGTTTTATCAATACAGAATCTATGTTTAGGTCCTGGTTCACACCATACATTTATTATTCAAAATTAACATTACATCATTGTGAACAACTAAAAAGAGCTCCATCGGACTATGCACCTGAGCGTCTGTACATATGGTATAAAAGGTTGGATGAATTTGTTCAAAATGTCATACAGAAACGTCCAAGTTTTGGTGAAAAAATTAAGCGTTTGTAATTATTCCAAAATGCCTTTAATAAAATTAGCAATTTTTTATCAAACTGGTAAATTTAAATAATATTGTGCTAAATAGCTTTACAAAAATTCAGACAATAAATTTATTTCTCTTCTTTTGTATTAAAAAACTGATACCATATATTCATGCTTGGTCTTAAACAACCAGACCAAGTTTCTGCAACCAAGTTGTCCGATTTACTTTAAAACTGAAGTGCAAAAAGCATTACAGTGTAGTATTTAGTGCTTTGGACTGTCATGGTTAAGATCTGGGATTCCTACCCAGGATATGTCAACTAAAACTGCTTTATTTTTTAAAGTTCTGCCTCTGACAAGCAGTACTGGAAGATTTCATATAAGCTGACTGTATGTATCCTACCAATTATGCTAAAAAGGTGTTCTTCAACGCTTAAAAAATGGGTAAAGCTTTCCATCGCTCTGACGCTACTATTAAAGAAACCAAGCGAGTCTTGTTCATTCCAAACTATCCCTTGTCTTCAAAGTCATGTAAACGTTGTTTATTATTAGCAGTTTGCAAAATATCTCGAAGCACGAAAGCTGCTTAATATAGAACAGCACATACACACAACAGGTTATATAAACCATTTTTTCGAAAGCTATAACACTGAACAACGTCTGCAACTTATCAAATTTATGTTTTCAAGATCAGTGTTCCTTTCGAAAAATGTTACGCGGGTTACCCCAGAAAAATCATCTCTAGCGACAAGATCCAATTAATGCATGTACTCGTATGAACAAACAAAATTGTCGGAAGAGACCAATCCATAGAATAAACATCAGCACTAAATACAACCCAAGAAATTAACCGTACTCTTTATTTATTCCCGTTTGTAGCAGAAAGGATACTCTTTGGGTTAATTTCTTGATTTTTTCGTTTAGAAAAGAGCGAACTCTCAAGTCAATCAACAAGTAATCTCAAGAACAATACAATTTCAAGAACCTTAATTGTATTTAACATTCAAGCCATCTTCTACTGATTTTCATTTCAACTATCGAAATTCTTTCTTCATAAGCTTATCACCGTTTGTACATAATTTAAAATAAATTTATTTATTATGAACTTTTTCCCAGCCTGGAGCACCAGAAATCCTTGACGAACCATGCGAGTATAAGGAGAGTGACAACGAGACAGACAACATTGACGAAAATATATCTGACAACTATACCGACATGGAATACGACTTCAATGACACCCAAAGTTATAACTCTGAAGACGAACCAATATCTAGCTTAAAGATAGACCTCTATATTAAATCCGAGTCCGACGATGAGCAAGAAATTATAGAAAAAACAAAGAAACGTCTACCTGTGGTTAAATTACCAAGAATTCGTATAAAACCAATTGCAAGGCCTTGGATGCTGGCCGAATCGATACAATTTATAGAACTGTTTCAAATTCATGCCTGTTTGTGGGATAGGAGACACCCAAACTATAAAAAACTTTCCGAACGTGCTGTGGCTTATGAGGACATCGCCCACAAAATGGACATGCCAGAGCGGAGAATTCGCAAGAAGATGAAAATTTTTCTCAAGGCTTATTATGCAGAGAAGAAAAAGATTGAAATGGCTTTGGAGAAGAATGTAGAATACAAAACGGAGCTGGTATGGTATCATAAGGCTGATGAGTTTCTTGGTCGGAAGGTCGAAGAAATGCCTCCGCCTTCGATGGCTCCGATGAGCTTTATTGATCCTGATTTAATGTCACCAGCCCCTTCTTTATTTCAAGATCCTAACGAAGACAAGGAAATAAAAGTGGAGGCACCCGATTCTCCAAGAAAGTATTCACCGGATCACTTTGATGATGTTGTAGACTCCCCAACCGGAGAAGCTCGGGAAATATTTCCTCTTACGACTCCTCCATCACATACCCCTGTTCATGGATTTGTAGTTTCTTCTCCGAAGGAACTCCCGAAAAATGAAACTCCGAATGTTCTCCTGACAGTTATTCCAACTGAAATCGATCGGAAGCCAGAAGTTTTGAATGAAACCCCAGAATCTGTTATCAAAATAGAAGCACCACTCGAAGAAGATTACCCCAAGCCCGAGTCGACAAATGAACAGCCGACGAAAATTATTTGGAACGGTCTGGAAGATGATCTCCTGGAAGGTAAATGGAGTTTGAAAAATTCCGTGAAGTTTTTACGACTCTACGGGGCCCATCGTTGTCTCTGGGACCTGAACAGTCCAGATTATCGAGTGAAGGATCTACGAGAAGCAGCTCTGCACGATATAGCCGCTGCAATGGGTCATGGCTTAACTGCAGAATATGTGTGGAAGAAAATCAAGATTTTCCGCATCACTTATATGCAACATCGAAAAAGGATGTTGGAGGCCATGAAAGCCGGCAAAGAACCAGAAATCCAACTGAGATGGTTCCCATTGGCCGATAGTTTTCTGCGTCCACACATTGGGCTGCGATCGATTAAGGCCGATGAGAAGGAAATGCCACAATTCGATTTTCAATATGTCTATGCCAATTTGAATTTGATTGATCCGGCTCTGTTGAATGATTTCGAGGGTAAGGGGACACAAAATTCGATACAGCTGGGTGGTGGTGGTGGCGGAGGTGGCTTAGGATGTAGTGGTGGAAGTACCGGAGCACAAAAGGGCATGAATATTGCAGAGCAGTCCAGCTCAGAGGATGAAGCCGAAGATGATTTCGATGATGGTTTCTTTAAGAGCGAAGATGAGATGAAGCAAGAGAACGAAGAGTGAAAAGAAGACTATTGAATATGTTTCTTTAAAATAGAAATAGAATTAAAAATATAATTTATTCTCAAATAAAAAAACTAAAATAAACTTTTTAAAATTTTGAAGTCTTGATTTATATTTTTTGTGTGTATTTTTTTACGTTGCGTTGGAGAATGACTAAACATTGCTTTACATTTTTTTAGTAAGCTTTTAAAAAGTCGACTCCAGGCCATACCTCAGATTTCGAAACCATTGACACCGCACACAAATCCAATCATTTGCTTTCCTTCAACTACGTTAGCGTACTAAAGTAGCATTAAGTACCGGTAATTCAATTACTATCTTAATTCCATTTTCCAAAAGAGCTACTAACATATTAGAGCAAACGGCCATTTCATTAGTCATGAGAATGAGAAGTTGAGAATGTGGCCAACAACTTTATAATTACAAACCAACTTGGAAGCAGTCGATTAAATTACGCACCTCTTCCAAATACGGTTACGGCTATATGGGTGTGCAATAATGCAACTTGCAACAGTGAATGCGGTCACTTGAACTTGGACTTGGGAAACATCCGAACCGGTGTTGCTCACTCACAGTGTATGTAGGTACTATGGATGGTTAGCACGGACGAGGTGAAGCGACGACGGGTTTTAGGTTAAATTGCATTCGCACCCATTCTTCCGTATGCGAAACCAAATACCTCATCGTTGTCATGGTTTGACTGCTTGTCGTTTGTTTTGCTGCAATTCGAACTTCATCACAGCGGGGGGATATCCAATTTTGACCAAACCTGGAGAATGGAGAAGAAGAATGGTGTGCGGTAGCTGGATGATTGTGTAGTTTCTCTAATTGGTGATGAGTTTAATACCACAATTTTGCTACTATTGGATGAAGCATTGGTGGTGTGTCGATTGAATGCAGTGAAGGAGATCTAATATTCACAGGAAGCAACACCACCACAACATAACTAACTGGTAGAACAATATTCTTGTGCTCGTTTGTGATCTAGTTACTATTTTTGCGGTCGATTTACTTCCAGTTCGATTGTGAGTTGGATTCCAGGGGCGCCATTGATCTGAGGTTTTATAGATTCAGTAAATGAAATTTTAAATTTCAAATGAGCATCAATAATATTGAAGTGGAATACTTGTTTTGTGTTTTTGTTCTTGGAAGTTCAAATGGTACTGAGAAGGATGAATGAAGAAGTAAAAGCGAGTTTGTAACTTGAACAGTTTAATTAATTAATCGACTTTGCTCTGGCTCACTATCCTCTCCACAAAATTTGCATTTAAATTTATACTATTTTGAAATTTTTCTATACTGGTACAATGCTATTTAAATTTTTAAGAAGCGTCTTCAAAAAAAAATAAATCAAGATCGATTAAACCATTTTCGAGATAGGCGGAGAAAATAAAAAATTTTTTTACCTCTTAAGTAGCCGATTTTGGAACAAGAATTTACCATTTTTGCGCACTAAAAACAATATTTTTCAAGTAAAATATAAAAAAAATGCAATAAAATGAACAAAATTAAAGTTTTTTCATGTATTATGGCTTTATTAGTAAGAGCAAACATTCCCATCACTTTAAGTGAAATGTTGAGCTGTTGAGATCGATGGGGGGTTGATTTTCGTGAATTGAGTCTCACACTCAGCTACAGCAGCCACATTCTCATCTGTGCGCACCGTACAGCGTCGGGGACCGTGAGTGTTGTCAACTAGCATACCAGTCTCACGAACTTTTTGCACAAATTTGCGTACAGCAGACGCCGTGGATGCTTCATTCTTCTTTTCAAAAAACGTTAGGGCTGCACAGCACTCACTTTGGAAATAAGTTTTCAATATTTTCCAACGTTGTTTAAGCGTAAAGCGACTCACTTCGTTCCTCAGAGGTATCATACTGACTTTCTGTTGAGATTTCGAGCGGGAAACAGCTGTCACTGTCAAAATAACCTATGATTTAAAAAGAAACCACCAGATGGCCCACTCTGTACATACATACACTAGTGTAAACACGCCGTATTTAATTGAATACCAATACCTATAAGTTGTATAAAAGGTCTAAATATATAACTACACTTTCGAATTCTCATCAGTAAAAAATGCATAAACGAAAATTGTTCACAATCCAAAGCACATAAAATGGGATTGCTGATTTGGAGAAGTAGATTTTCACGTTATATGCCTACACAAAACTACTTCAATGCGATTACTAGTTTTTCTTTCACTCCAGCTATTTTGACAGGGCTTACAGATTTTCCTGAAAAAAGAAACCAAACAAACTTATTGTTTCTTCAATTTTGACTATACGGCACTCCTCCAAACGAACTTTGTTCATTTCTTCCTCAGAGCTCGTCTTCCTATCATTAAGGTCTTTATGTAACCACATTCAACAAAAACCTCTCTAAAATACTTTTTTCTATTAATTAGGTTAAAAATGTCAAATTTAAGAAGTTGACAGACAAATTTTTTGAACGAATGTCAAAGTGATATTTGACATATGTACCTATACCTAAGATCTCTTGAACTAAAATTTACCAAATCTTCTCTTCGTTTTTGTGAAAACTATAACAGTAACCATTCCAATTTTCCATTTTTTATAAATCGATCAACTGCCACCAAATACCTACATATAGCTAATTAAGCAGCCGTATCCAAAAAAAATGCCAAAAATGCCAGCTTTTTGGCGGTAAAATTTAGAAATTTATTTATTCTGAGAAATATGTTCATATGTAGTAGGTAATCTGATAACTTATAGAGGTATTTACTTTTTCAGTCACATATCATACGAGCCTTGGTGTCAAACATGAATTAACTCCTGTTTTTTAGTCAATTTAAATATCAATTAGCCCAATAAAATCTGTGATTTGAATTTGAATAAACTGAAGAGATATTTTGGGCATTTGCTGAAATCTCAATTAATAACAAATTTAAACTCAAGTTTACATTAGTATCAGTACTTAAAAACTGGATTTTAAAATTTAAACTGCCAAATAACTTGAAATTACTGGCAATGACATCTCGTTACGTTATTATGACATCTAAAGTCACTGACATTTTATACCTGTTACCGGCTTTTTATATCGAAAATTGATTGAACATTTCAATGGCTTTTGTAAACCACAAAGAGTATTTCCTTCAAACGAGTTTATTGTTAAACCATAACGATTAGGTAACTTATAACAAAAAGACCTCTACCGGCAATCGATCAATGTTCACATTTTACAAACAAAAATATCGCAAACCCTTCGTTTATCTCTCCAACCACCCCTCCACTCTACTTTTCCGAAAGGTCTGTCATAAAAATAACTAAAGCAGATAATTAATTCGTATATTTTTCCAACAACAAATAAACATCGTCGAGTAAGAGTAACTAACTTCATTTCCTTTCAAAACTCGTCTTCATCTCAGAGACGATCTGCATTTTTTTTTGCTTCTACCATCGAGCTTGATGGTAACTTTTCTACATCTTAAACTTGTTCCTTCTCGACTTAGTTTTTAATTCTACGTCACCATCAGCATCTGACTATGGAATCATCTCTTCTTGAAGCGTGTCAAATGTTCAATGAAGATTCAAAAGACTTCTTCTTCAGGCTTGAAAAATCTGCCTTTACAGATGCTGCTTCTCTTGTACCTATCTACTTAGTTCGCTTCATTCTTGTGAGACAACATCCAGAAGCATGTGCTTTAAAAGATGCAGAAACTTTTTTGTAATTTTCAAGGTAGGTTGTTGTTGTCGTGTGTACGTTAGAACTTGTCTATTTTATCATTGCCACAGCGTTGACTGAATGAAGATGACAAATGGCTTACAACTGTTTAAAGAAAAAAAGTTGTTTAACATAAGCCAAACATGTGGAAATGCATTTCAGTTAAAGCAGGCGTAAAATGTTAAAATACAAAAAGAAAAAAAAAACAAATAGGTGCGAACCAAACGTGGCACCTTTGTCTTTCTTCTTTTTTTTTTTGTGTTGTGGTTGTAATGCATCCATCCATGATCTATCACTTTGCAAGACTCGTCGAACTCACAAAGCCCCAAAGAAGATCAAAAACCCTTGCTCTATCAACAACGGTAAGGTATTTCAACTTTCCAGTAAAACGCGCAGCCGCAAAGTTTTTTTTTTTTCTTCTCTTTTTGTTTTAGTTTTTCTTGGTTGTGTTTTATTTTTATTTTCTTATTGATGAGAAAAAGATACTAAGATAGATATTTCAAGACGGACAAGAGATAATGCCAAACAGTAGTAACGAAGCACTCTTCACATAATACTTGTTAGAGGTGTTGTACGAGTACTTATTTTTATTTTTTGTTGGTCTGACTTAATACCAATAAAGTTTGAGTTACCTTAACTGTGTGTTTGATAGGAAAGTGTTGCCAATGCATGAAATGTTTTCTATACGAACATTTTCATCTAAGCCATTACATTTCCCTGCCACAATGCGTTATTTTTAATTAAACGCAAAATAAACAAAGTAATTTAACTAAATAAGAGATAACAGCGAAACGTGCAAATTTGAGTACATGGGGGTTTCCATTAATAAACATTTTATTAACTGTTATTTTTTAAGCAATGTTTGTTTTTTTTTCCTAAGTTGTCAATTATATACTAAACTTTCATAATAAAAATAATTTGTTTCAATTGTTTATAAAAAAACATAAAATTCTATTCTTTTGTTTCATTTTCTTAAAACATGTACTCATTTTTGCTCCCCACTGTATGTAAATCATATGTAAATGAAAAGTAAGAACATACTTACATACATAAGTGTCGTCCTCATATTTCACGACTACTACATTAAAAAATATTTGTAAGAAATATCAAAAAATTTGTCCATTTTATTTTGTGTCCATTATGTTTTATGTTCCACAAGGTTAATGTTTATACTGTAGTACATCTTTAAGTAATGGTTAGTACATTGAACTGTCACACTAAAGGTCTAGATTCGTTTCCTAGCAGTTCTCATCAAAAACAAACAACAAATATTTTTTAAGAGTCTTGCGAGGTAGTGACAAATTCTCCAAGAGTATTTTTTGTCGTGAAAAATTCTTCAAGAGTATTTATTGTAGTGAAAAAGCCCTCCTCATTTTAGCCATTGGGATTCAACAGGCAATTGTAGGTTCTGCACACTGAAATTATTGGTTGTACGTTACTAGGCCCTAGTTCACCAGGAAATGTCACTAAAAATGATGTGAATCAACAAGAACAAACATTTCATTGATTGCATTACAGAGTTGGAAATAACATACATACAACAGAAGTGGATTTTAAACTTACTTTTTTATGAATGTTGACAAAACAAGAAGTATACGAAACCTTTGCTAATTGATGATTTTATGATTTTAAAATTGAAAAAAAAAAAATATATTTGCCCAGAAAACATTTCTCGAAGAAAAGTAAACCCATCTTCGTCTGTATTTCCAGGAGCGACATGTTGTTGAGAACATAGGCGAACTTCAACAATTTTTGAGCTTTGAAATATTCAAATGCTTACTTCATTTCTTTCAGAAATAGTCAGTTAGTATTCTTCATCTGAAAAGCTATATTTCAGTAGCTGTTGAATATCTCACCAACTTCCCAAGATATTTATAATATTAAGAAACCGTAGCTGTTTAAAACCGTATTGGAACCATGAGGTTTATTTGGAATTGATATTTGAAATCTCTGAGAAATTTAAAAATATTTGAAAAATTATTTTTAAAGAGGAAAGATACCTTGTATTAATTTTTTCAAAGTACTTTATTGTGTTGCAGCACAACATAAACTTTGTGTACCAATGAGCCAAGGCTCATTCTTGTGCTGAAACTGCCCACATCTCGAGCTAAAGAATTTGTTTGACTTCAACTTTGCTCAGTATTTCTAGATTTTAATATCGGACCTTTCGAACATAGTTCAATATGATTTTCAAAAAATTTGGTACTATAATGCCATGGTATTAAGTTTTTGAAGTAGTATCCTGATGCTTTTTTTTTAAATTGTGAAAATATCACTCAAAATCTCCTATTCCGGGAATTATATAAGTTAAATTATATAAGCTTAATACAAATACATTTAAAACATTCTTTAAATTGTTTAAATGTCTTACGAACTCTTAGAATATTTATATCATACCTAACCTATTTTTCTTTTTTATTTCAGATAATATGAAACAAGGTAATCTACCCATGACAAACCAAACACCAAAAAAAGAAAGCCATTTCAATAATATCACAAAGGTGAGTAAAGATATTTTCCACAAAATTTTATATTTTTCCCTGTTTCATTATTATTTTTAAATTCACAAAAATGGGAACACTTATTTGAACTACCAATTTCGCATCTTATAACCAGATACACTTACCACATAAAAACGGTTGGCAGAGGTATAATACTTTTTTTCCTCTCAATCTTTATTGTATGTGTAGACGAAGTGTATCTATAAACAAAAAAATGTATCTTTTATGAGTTTGTGTGGAACCTTTTCTTGTACAGTTTTTTGTATTTTTTTTTTCGTTTTTTGTATTCTCGTTTTTATTCAAGCTGGGGTTAGGTACACTGCAATCGTTTCGTTACCGAAGTAAACAGTTCGAATCGAGCGGTTTTCAAATGCGCAGGTAGAACTACGGTCAATTTAAAAAACCGGCGCGCATGTGTGTTTAAAATAAAACAACAAAATATCTAAGTTTTTTGTTTATTGCAAATTCTTGCCTTTAGTATTAAGTTTAACTTAGACAAAAGGTTTCGTTTTTCAAAGAAATGTTATTTAAAAAAATATTGCAAAAGTCCTAATATTGTATCTCGCTATCTGCTGATCTTTAGATAGGTAGATAGTGCACATGGGTTTAAGCCCGAATTGTGTTTAAAATAAAATATATTATATTCAATTCTGATCGAATTGAGATAAAAGTGCTAAATTATCGAAATTAGTGCTAAAATCATAAAAATTGAGTGCATTTAGTGGAGAAGTGCTTCTTATTAAAAAAACAAAAGAGAATCTATCGGATATCGTTTATCGTCTCTTTGCCGCCATCGATAGTTCCGGTCAGAAAATTGGATTAAATTAATTCAGAAACATAGTTTTCTAATAGGAAAAAAAAGGTGAGTGGCTTGCAATGTTGTTATAACCTGTGGTTAGTTGGCAGTTGTTTCATTATTTTTTCTTGGAAGATATGATCGTAAATGTCTGGTTGATTCATTCAATACCTTTGCGTTTGCCATGGTGATATGTCAGTTGTCAGTTCGTTTTGTATCTTTTTTGTAATGTTTAAAATGACTTTGTGCTCAAGTTGTTGAGGCTACCTGCTTATTTTTCACGGAGAATCTATAAAGTCTCAGCTTGTTACATACATACGTGTAGGTACGTGTTTTATCTGACTCTGAGTCTGAGTCTGAATATGCGGCTGCTGTTTTGTCGTGTGTTCCTATTGTAGGTTCGAATTTAATCAGTTAAACAAGACTTGGTCAGATAACTTTCAACTTTATCGTGTCTTGTTAGATAGTTTTTGGTTTTCTTTTTTTTTTTTTATTTGGTCTTAAAATTTTGGTTGTCGTGTGTTTTTTTTTTTATTTTGAAAAAAAAAAAAACAAAATTGAAAATCGTGACTTTTTCTAATTTAAATTTAATTTTATGCCTTTCACGGTTATATTTGTGAAGCTTTGTTTTCATTAGAAAAAAGCCGAAACAATTGTATCAGCTGTTTTATAAATTAAAAAAAAAATAAAACATTTAGCTGAACATGATACTAGCCTGAAAAGGTAAACCAAATATAACCGTGAGCAAGTACCTATATATATAAAATCAAGGCCTCATTTACATGTGCAACTAGGTATTAATTAAAACGTAGGTTAATTTTCGAGACACAGTTGCATGTGAAGGTAGTTAAGCGATTTATATTTTAGAATATCAGTTTTAGAAACAAGTTCATGGTAAATCGAGTGTAGAATTCATAGACTGTGTGGGAAAGTAATCAGAACAAATTTAATTACTACTTGCAGAGTTTTTAGATCGAATGTGTCTATAAAGTTGAGGGCTTTGCCGTTGTTTGCATGGACAAATTATACCTACCTTTGTATCTAAATAATAATTAATTTTGTGGCTATAAAGTTTTTATTCAAGAAATTTTTGATTTTGACAGATGATTTTGAATCTATAAAAAAGTCGATGTGTACATGTAAATGTTGGCCATGAACTTTAAAACGGCGTGACCAATTTTGATGAAATTTTCAGTCAACCTTCAGATTAGCCCTGCGGATGTGCATGTGAAGTTCGGTAGTGATCGGCTGAACAGAAATGTTCTTTCTTGATTTCTTCACCAGAAGTCATCTGGCTGCAGATAATAAGTAAGAAGACGAGCCGGCTCCCTATTAAATTGTAGGTGCTTGAAGATATTAATAGGAAATAGTCAATAATAAGCAACAAAAAATCTTGTATATCTTATGATGTTGTGTTTTCAGTTTTGGATTTTTCCATATCAAACACTTGATCAAACAAAACTTCGAAAATATGTACCATTGTAGGTACGCACTCGTATATGTACCTGAGTATGTATAAAAACTCCAAACATAGTACCTATAGGTGGTCTGAGATTATTATTGATTTGATTGTAGAACCATTTTATGTACTTAATTATACGAAGGTGAATCAAATAATATAAACTACACTCTTGTGGTGCTGTTTTTGCAATATTGAAATATGTAGGTTCCCAATGCTAGAAGTTCTAGTTCTATTTTGAGGAATAGTTACCGGTCTCCACTGTGCGCGTAGTGCATTATTATGAAGATCTATTGCCCGATAAAATGTTAAAAATCCTATTTCTTCGAATTTAGTCGAACAAAAATCAAACCTAGATACAAAATATTTGTATGACCCAAGTTGTAGTACCCCTTGGCATAATGGTTAGTGCGTTGGACTGTCATGCGGAAGGTCTAGAGTTCGATTCTCAGCCGCTGCAAAGTTTTTTTCAGGGGTATACTGCCTCTTGCGAGAAATTGACAAATTCTCCAAGAGTATCTCTTGTCATTGTCATGGAAATTGCTGCTCATTAGCCGTTCGGAATCGGCAGAAAATTGTAGGTCCCTTCCGTTCCTAGTAACACGCACACAGGAAAGGTTGAGAGTTGTAAGTCACTAGGTCCTGGTTCACTCCGAGCTGTTGCACCACCAAACTTTTTTTATAAGTTGTAGAGAATTAAAGGTTTAACAACTTTTTTGCAGTATGTATGTATGTTTTTAGTCAAATCATGATCTATCACTCTTACGGGACTTTTCCATGTTTGAGTGGTAATTTCGTAACTATTTTTGGAAATAAAATAGCCGAAGACCTTCATATGATGATTAGAAACGGATTTCTTCTCCTTTTTTGTATTTATAAATCCTTTCCATTTTAAAGTATCAGATTTACTAAAAGTTTTTATAACCTGCTTAATTGTACTGTCAGATTTGTCCAACTGTTTTGTTAGGACTTGGACTTAGATTTTTAGAGTATTTAGTCACTTTTTTGTACCTTATTGTTCAGTAGATTTTTGGCTAGGTGAAGAGACCAGAGGACCCTATTACATAAGTTGCAATATTGAGTATCGGCAGAAATTTATTTTAATTTTTCGGTAAGACGCACAAAACAGTACATGTCGTTGAACAATCTTTCGGTGCTCATTGAATTCTTTGTACCATTCGCAGGACTGTTTAAAAAGAAAGTCATTTACTTTAAGCCTTTTCTTATATTTATTGTAAAAACTTTCAAAAATCAGGATTGAATAAAAAGTTAGACCGATTCAAAGAGCAGCTTTTAAATAACTGGTTAACATTGAAAAATCATACTCGTTTGTAGCTATCATAGTCTTTAAGTTCAGAGCTACCAATTTTCGAAATAAATGATTTTCAGAAATTTATTAACGCCGGTTACTGCCTTACACAACAGCGCCAATACCTAAACTCTAGAGCTGTGTCAATCGGGATAGATTCGATTTTTTTGATCCGATCATCGAAAAGTATTGATGATCGAAATCAATCATTTTAATCGATCTCAATCTCAATCATTTACATGATTCTCGATTCTGGATTTTCGATTTTCTATTTCAATCTCAATCATTTCAATGAGTCTCGATTTTCGATATCAGTTGACTCGATTAATCATGATTTACTTGATTCCATTTCTTCCGATTCAGTCAACGTGGATTATGAACGCCAAACGGATGGTGGACTGGAACTTCTGGGTTGAACTCGGCATTGAACAACATGATTGATCGGGTTGGTCGTTGATGTTGTAGGCCGCAAAAACAATTGTTAGGTTGAACTGATGTTATTTGGTGTATCAGGATCCGGTATGTTTAATGTGGATTTTTGGACGTTTCTTAATCCATCGGCATCGTAGCCATCCTTTGATGGAATTTGACAGTTTATGACTTGACGAATAGAGGACGAATTCAGTTATGACGTACAAGGTATATTTCGTACAAAATGTCAGCCGAAAGCCCTAAAATTGCACTTTTCCGGAGCAACAAATAAAATCTCTTTTTTTTTTGATATTTTAAGACGTTTCTTAATCCATAGACATCGTAGCCATCCTTTGATGGAATTTGACAGTTTATGACTTGACGAATAGAGGACGAATTCAGTTATGACGTACAAGGTATATTTCGTACAAAATGTCAGCCCAAAGCCCTAAAATTGCTCTTTTCCGGAGCAAAAAATAAAATACCTTTTTTTGGATATTTATAGACGTTTTTTAATCCATCGAAATCTTAGCCATCCTTTAATGGAATTTGACAGTTTATGACTTGACGAATAGAGGACGAATTCAGTTATGACGTACAAGGTATATTTCGAACCAAATGTCAGCCGAAAGCCCTAAAATTGCACTTTTCCGGAGCAATAAATAAAATTTCTTTTTTTTTGGTATTTTTAGACGTTTTTTAATCCATTGACATCGTAGCCATCCTTTGATGGAATTCGACAGTTTATGACTTGACGAATAGAGGACGAATTTAGTTATGACGTACAAAGTATATTTCGTACCAAATGTTAACCGAAAGCCCTAAAATTGCTCTTTTCCGAAGCAACAAATAAAATCTCTTTTTCTTGAATTTTTTGACACTTTTTAATCCATGAAGTAGCCATCATCATAGAGTATTTTGTGAGAACTATCAAAGCCACAAGTCAATCTTATCATCGAAATCGAAATTAATATTGAATAGGAACAGTATTGAATCATTTCAGTGAAATGAAAATGATCGAATGATCGATTGATTGAAAAGATCGGATCATTTTCGATTGTTGAACGATTCGATCATTTGAAATGAACGATTTACACAGCTCTACTAAACTCATTGTCGAAATCTCCAATTCGATACTTGGGTACATATATTTTTCTATATTTTTTCGGTCAGAACAGAACCAATAAACAACCAGCTTTTAAAAAATTCCGTCTCTGGTGTTGGTCTGCGCAGAACCCTGCCTCTGTATTTGGCGAAATTGAAAATATCTCTTTTCACACCTTAAGACCGAGGTTACATTCATCAGAAATACTTTCAATGTAATGTTGTCTATTTACCTTACGAATGTATTAACCACTGGTTTGAATTGTACATTAGGCATTAAGTCCCCACCCAGCATCTGTTTTAGACTTTATGTCTCGAAACCGCTTCTCTTTTTGTTCCTGGAGTAAACAGACTATATTTCTATAATGTTCTGGTGTCCAGGTACCACATTAAATGAATTTCATATTCTAAGACAGCCTCTGGTTGGCCTCGCTGTTTAACAGTCTGTAAAAACTATTATTTACAGATTTTCAACATCGACACTTTATCTTTCATCGCCTAATCAACTCTTCTCTGTGGGCCAGTTAGGTTCTTGTGTCTTTAACTGAGTCGCTTTATCATCTTTGAGACAGGACTTTCTAACATTTCGGGTTTCTTTGAACCTTTCTATAGACTCGTTGTCTGTTTATACTCTTCCAAATACTCAGTGTCACTGCCTTTTTGTCGCTTATTGATAAAAACGGGTCCAATTTATACTAAATTTAATAGAGAAAAAAAAAAGTAAAACCTATAGTAAAAAGTATTTTTTAGAAACTTTTCAAAGAACTAGTAAAGCACATAAAACTTGTGAGTTTATAGTTAAAAAGGCGATATAAAAATTATAGGAAAAAGTATATTACAACACTTCAGTCAAAAAAAAAAAAACATTTCAAAAGCTATTAAAGTCTCATCACATCAAAACGTAACGCACATAAAAAAATGGATTTTAATAAATTCCTCGTACCCAACTAAAACTTAAGGTTCGTTTAAATTAACCCACACAAAGTGAGTTTAAAAGTCCGACCATAAAATACTAGAAATGGGATTTGATCACTTTTGGTCCAAAAAGCAAAACTAGTTTAATTTATATAAGAACATAAACAAAGTGCAGACAGACATAATGGTCAACATAAAGATCAAGAAGATATCAGTTCAACTTTATTATTATTAGGCCTGTCATTGAACTTGAATTACGCTGATATGTCTAGTTATGGGGTTATTGGCAATAGACCAGTTTGAACCGTGCTTTGGCGTTGGATATTTTCCACTGAATTTGATCCCAAAACAAGAAAATGTCGTAATAATTGCCCAAAAACTTTATATGGATTAAATTAACATTTATAAAAGGTGTTTAAGCTTGAAACAATACTACGGCTATTCTGTTAATTAACCAGCAGCGTGTTAAAAGTAGTCATGTAAGACTTTCTATTCATTTGAATAACAATAGACCACAAAACGTCAAAAAATTGATCCAATTAATTAAAAAACTGCATTTCAATCACAAAGAATAAATAATTCCACTTCAGAGATTTTTCTAACACAATTACCCCATACCCCTGCTTTTGTCTATAAAAGTCTCGGTAGGATTTTTCTTTGATTTAAAACAATAAGTTTAATGCTAAATTGATGGATAAACCACATTTGATGGCTTTAAATTTCTCTATCAATATACGGAACTGAAAGTCAGAGTTTATTGTGGTTTCTCGGTGGCAACACATATTCAATCTTGAAAGGTAAATCAATATATATACATAAATCGAAAGTTGAATAATGATAAATGTTTTTGCTTTGTCGGTGCCGCGCCGCTCATATAATGTAGGTGGTGATTCCACGATGAAACCAGGAACACCATAAAAATATATTTCCTTAAAAATTATTGCATAAGTTGAATGTGAATTTGTTTCACATCATTTAATATAGTTTATTAAATTCATGTAACCAAATTAGGTGTTGAAATGTAAAAGGAAATAAACTTTCTCTTAGACAAAAATCAAGGAGTTAAAATTCAGCATGTAATTTAAGTAGCTATTTATGTAGATGATGAATCATATCGAGAAAATGAGATCTCTTTTCGATTTGTTCGTTTTTTTTTTGGTATAAAGAAATGTTAAGAATGGTGAAAATAAAAGATATTTCTTCCATAGAAATAATTTTATTAATTTGTTCTATCACACAAACAAATTTCAATGAGATTTCATAACTAAATTCAATGAGCGAATATTGATAAATTAACTGGTATAAAGTGAAATCATGTACAAACCGAATACTAAAATTATATTTATTTGTATATTTATAATTTTTATATTTAAAGGACTATCAATTAAACACGAATGCATATTCAATATATGCTATATACCAGTTTATACCAATCAAAGGATACCCAGAATTGCATCTTTTCTTACCAATGGACTGCACGTGAATGCTTTTTTAATATATGTACATGCATGTCAAATGTTTATATCAATGAATGAATAAACAATTATCTGTCTAGGTATTATACCTTTTCTTGACAATTCACTTAACAAGAATATAATAGTCTTATTCTACGACCCGTTTGCTTAAACTTAAGTATTTAACTTCAACATGCTTATGTTGAACTTAAACATTAAAGTTTTTGTTTCAGGGAATGGGCTAAGTGCGCTAAATGTAATCTATCAATTTATACCATTAAGCAATTTTTTTTCACAGTACATACATATGTCTATCTATTAATAAATAAGGAAACAACATAATATAATGTGGTTGGTAAAAATATTAATTATTATATTAACTGCAATTGAGACACTTGCCTAGTTTATACCATTTAATAAATTAATTTCTATTTCTGGTCTCGAAAAAAATCCGATTTCATAGCAGACAAGTTGACTGTTAAATATTGGTTTCACAACAAAATTAAAGCTCTTTCTCTCTGTACATTTGACTGGTATAAATAAAAAATGAGAAAATACATCCGGAACCGTCTACTTCGTAATGTACCTAATTTGATCAACATATTCAATAATGCCACTCGTTCTTATAAGTTTTATAAGTAGACCAAAAAATTGTGTTGGTTTATTCGTTGACGGGTATAAATTAAACCAATGCTAAAATTTAAAATTAATTTTATTATACTAATTAGTAGATAAATTCCAATGTTAATTTTTATTTGGTGTTAACATTTAAGTGATATAAACAAACATATGTGTTGAAGATCAATATTTGTGCATAAAATTTGAATGTTCTCTTCTATGGTGCGACACTAATGGTATGGTTAGAATAGGAGATCGACACAAATTTTAATTTATTTCTTCCATAAATGGTATAAATTTGCCTTATAGTAAAAAAGAAATACTGTTATCATATTTATTAACTTTTTTTTATAAAAAAATATACGTACTTCCCCATTTCAATAGTAGTGTTTAATCGATATGGATAAATTAAGTACGTTTATACCAATTAGCGAATGAATAGAAATCTCTCTATGTCTTTGCTCTTAAAAAAACTAGTGTTAGGCGTTGGCGGTTCGACTTATATTTTCTGTCAAATGATGCTTTTTAAAAATGTAAATAGTAAACCAATAATATCCCAACTGAATTCAAATTAATTGGCTTGATACATTTTTGTTTATACCATTTATACACATGACTGATTTTTAACATGTACATATATATTTTTTTTAATATATCTCCTAAAAATAATAAGTAAATGAGTAAAATTTAATACTTAATTTTCTATTTAAGAAAGTCGTGAGTCATATTAAATCTCATATGCGTTAAATGGTATAATTTTGTTCTCATATAAACTGTAGCATGTTCAGGAGTAAAAAAACACAAGAAAATCCTCTCAAGCCGAATGCTAATACACTATGTAATTAAAAAAACTGAAAACATCCGGTTGTTTTTCCATACGACATTTTCACTCGAAGTCTCTGGTACCTAACACACAAAATATGTAGGTACATATGTACGTACACTACAAACCATAATCCGGAACAAAAGTTTCGCCCCATGTATAATAAAATAGTTAACCTTAACCACATCTATATCACATATTATACCCACTAACAAGATTGTCATTAGCGTAAGGTAACAACCTCTCATGTGCAATTTTAAAGAAAACAATAAAATATCATGAGTGATTAGTGATGCATTTTACTCCATTCGTATAAAATGATTCATAAGTCTCAAGCTCAAGACATTATAATTTGTAACCTATACATTTTTCCCAGACATAGAGTGAAAGTCATTAAGTCATTGTCATTCATTACATTTTTTTTCAGTCTTGTAAAACACATAGAAGGCATGTTACATGCTTTGAAAATACCTACATAAGTAAATCCATATAACAAGTTGAGGTAGGTTTACTTATTTTCATTGTTCAGCTCGGTTAGAGGCCAAAATATGAGCAAACTTAACTACAAACATAAATTCCACTAATTCCCATCATTAGATGTTTTACAAAACCATAATCACTATAACAATTGTGTTTTAAGTAATGTTTTTATGATTTTCATGAATGGCTGAAATTAAGATACCTTTCTACTGGAAATGTAAAAGAAAAAACTTCAAGACTTATTTAGTTTTTAGTGCAAACCCGGCAATTACAGGAGTAGAAAATGAAAATTTGCTTACCAGCTCAGGAAAATAGGAAAATCTCGCTGGACAGAGTTGAAAATGTGATGGATTCTTGTCTTAAGTATGTTAGCAAATTCCGCCCTCATTTAACTGATGATTTTTTTTTAAAGAGAAGAGGCTTAAGGCTCCCAAAATCTATAAATATCTGGTAAGTGGTCAGTTCTACAGAGGAAATGTATTTGATACATTTTTAGCTTATTTAATTTCTTATAAAAAAGAATATAACACTTTTCTATGTTAGAGTAACCGTTTCAGAAATAAATTGATTGAGATAGTTGTACTAAAATCTAAGAACAACCTCAACACATCATTCAAATAAAACAAAAGTCTTATGCACGTGATGCAAACATTTTGTATTGAAATTGGGTTTATATTGAGCTCTGAAAGACTTTTCCATAAACATAAAAACAAAACTTCAAAGTCAAGTATCCAATCTTGATTTCTTTTTTTTTTTTTTGAATATGACCTTCTGGTTCACTGTGAAGATTCGTCAAATTATCTTCAATTTTGGGCGTGTTTTGAACTGAAATTCAATGAGCATGACGCCCTTCGTCCCACTTCAATAAGATTTCATTTGAGTAAAATTACTCTTAAGAATTATTGATCCTAAATATTCGAACGAACAATCAGTGGGTTTGGCAGCAAACATTAGTAAACATTTCTAAATTCAAAATTAAATAATAACGTCTTTGACATAAAAATTTAATTTATCTATGTAAAACTAAAACGAAAAACTAAAGAACTTTGAAAAAAAATTAATTCGATATCAATCAAGCCCAAAGAAATCACCAGAGCGATGAAGAGTTAAGTGAGGAATTAAGAAAAAACAGGCTTATAAAGGGAGGCTTCATAGAGAGATTAATGACTCAGAAAAAAGTCGACATAGAGACAAATCGACTTATTTGTGTATAAAAGATTTTCCGAAGACACAAATCTTTTCTTGGATTATGTGCCTCTGTCGTTAATGATTGGAAAATTGTTCGAATTTTATTGTTATTGTGTTTTTTTTGTTTGACAATACACACCTGCAACTTGCAATACTGTGATAAATTTATTGAATTCGGGTCGACAGACGGAAAAAAGTATCATCCACTCCAGACAGGTAGCCTTGGTATGGTTTGATCTGTTTACGATTTTATTTTTCAGTTGCACGTTTTAGTGCTTACAATGAAAAATAAATTGGACTTGAAATGAAGAAGGGAAAAATCTTCTTCCTTTTTGGATTTATCGCTACCCTCTGTCTTGTGTATCGGTGGTACCATTCGTAAATGTATATCTAGGTATTTGTTTCGGATATGAAATGTGTGAGTTTGCCGTATGGTTTTGTAGGCGATAAAAGTCATTCATAATTCATACATACATATTTAAATTCATAAAAAAAAAAAAAAAAAAAAAACATTTTAAAAATTAAATGAAGGACTGAAGAGCACGTAACTCCTGTAGTTAGGTTTAATTTGTTATTTTTAAGATTTAATGTTTACTGTAAAAAATGTAAATATATTCTTTAAATTCATGCAACATCCTCTTAGAATTTGTTGAGCAATTTCTTCAATAAATTTCAATAGATACTTAAACCTAACATTGAAATTTTGCGAATAAGATTTGAGATAAAATCTTTTAACCATCCTTGAGATTACTTAAATTTCTTACATCTTTCCTATCCTTCTTTCTCTTCCTTAACTTCACGCCCGCGCTGTGTTCAAACATTTAAAGGGTAATCATAATCCCTTGAGCGCGTGTAGATTATAAAAAAAAAAAAAAAAAAGTCTTTTAGTGAAAGTTCTGTAACGCTGTACAGCAAGTTCCTGCTATTCAGTCTTGCATTTTATTTAATTATGTTATTTAAATATGTACTACTAGATCGCACCAACTTGCTCTCGATGTTCAAAGTTGCAATACTGAATAGCCATTAAAGCCATACGGTCTTAAATTATTAGAAGATACCATCTGGTAGCCAGATAGCGCTAAATTTAAGATCCCGCTTTTCTCTCCAAAAAATCATCTGAAAACCTTGCTAAATTTTGACATAAAATCTTTGTGCACAATTCGTCGCAAAAAACAGATGTTCTCTGAAAAGAAATTTTATCAGAACATTTCATAGAATTTAGTATCCAATTTTCAAAATAAAATGTATCCTTCCCCTTTTCGCAGCGATGAATTGTTTTTCGGCAAATATTTCTCATTTTCATTTCCGAAAAATAAAGTCAACACAAAGTTAAAAAGTATACTAAAATCTGTCAAAATTTAGATAGAGAATAATGAATAAAACTTTCGCAAAAGTTGAACAAAATTGCTCGAAACATTCCCAAAATATAAAGGCATAATTCAGAGAAAAATTGGAAATTTTCTTAAAAATTAGTCAAAATCCTATTTCTATAATGTTCTTCTGTCGCCAGAAACCAAAATAGAAGTTTTACAAGTACGAAGTTAAATCAAAATCGTTAAAGCTGTTTTCGAGGAAACTTGAAAAAAAGCAAAATTGTTGCATGCCAATTTAAGATTACGAGGGCGGGTCAATAAGTCCGTAGATTAAAAAAAATTCAAATTTGAGATCTCTAGATAATGACACAGATATTATTTCTGTAACAAATTTTAAGCAAATTGGTCCATCGGCTTTGGTTCTAGCTCAATGTACAATGGTCATAGCGGCGCATTTACCAACAGACAGTATAACGAAAATCACATCGTTATCATCGTAGTGTTAACTTTGATATAAACCTTGAGATCTTTGTTGCCTTTTACCTTGTCAAATTTGGCCTTTGTTAGTTGCGATAGGATGCTTGAAAACTTAACATTGAAATTTTTCGAAGAAGTTAGCCCTTTTTTCATCCTTGACACTACTTTAACTTCTTACAGTCGTTTAGTCTTTTCAAGACTTTTTTAGCCTTTAGAAATTAGTTTATTCTTTTCGTGCCTTAGGTTTTTTTGAGTCGGGCTGAAGATTTTTAAGAATATTTGAAGTCTTTTAAATGAATAATTTTGGGGTATAAGTACACTCGACATTTAGATCTATTTAGTTTTTAAGCTTTTATAAATCTGGTATAACTTGATTGAATTTTTTGTTTTTCTTTTATAGTCTGTTAGTTGTTAAAGGTCTTTTTAATTCTTGCAGTCCTGGTTCTTAATACATTGAAACCAACGTATCTTTACGTAGACGGTTCTTTCCTCATAATACTAGTGTATAAATAGTTCTTGATATAGAAATTACACACTTTAAAGATTCCAAGATGGCCGCTATATCAACCTTAGTGATTGTAACGATTATAAGCATTTCAACTCAATCTGTTCCCACAAAAGTTGAACTTTCTGCATAAATCGCGATACAAAACGATAACCCCGGAAGATTTTCAAAAACCAATAGTGGGTAGAAAGAATTTACAATTTTTGATTAAAAAAAAAAATAATCAATTTCAGCAACCTAAATCGCTTAACAGAAGTCGTAAGTTGCAAAGCTCCTCGTTCTTTCTCTCTCTCTATATATGGAAACTTGAAATCAAATAAATTAATGTCGTAATTTGAATTAATCCAATCTCAGAGTATAGCAGTTGTCCTCATTTATCGCGTAATCCATCTAAATGCTTGATGTTTACGTCGGCAAAAAATTAAACGTTAACATTTAATATGTCACCAAGGAGAGTATGCGGGCGCGAGAGAAACTCTATAAGCTTAATATGTCACTCAAATGATTGCGATTTATCGTGGGTGTGGAGATCGTGATCGGCAGTTAAATATGTTACGCTCTTTAAGATCTTTTCTAATGATGCTGTTTGACATTTTCGATGATCGGACATTTTGTGTGTTTTTTTTGTATGTTCCTTTGTTTAGAGAAAAATAAACAGTAATCAGTGCTGATGATGATGTGAGAGCCATCTTGGCAGCATTCTATGGAACTGTGTGGGTAGTATGAACCTAAGTTAATGAATACAGAGGGTGCTTTTGAATAGTTGTGGGAATTTAATGATTTATAAGTAAATGCTTGAGGGTGAATATCATTATTAGCATATTTGGGATTAATTAAAAAATATTGAATTTTTAATAAATATGTTTATCTTTTCTTTCATTAAGAATATGTAGATTAAATCATAGTTAACGAATATTGTGGGATAACCAGCCCTGCAGGCGTAATACTTCAAAACTACTTCATTAAAAATGATTTATAAATATTTATTTTTACATATTAGAGTTATGAATTTCATATTTGGTTGAGAGGGGAAAATACAGAAAATTATATTGTGAATGTGTTGAAAATTTACTAAAAATATTAAAGTATAAAATTATCATGTTTATCAAATTATAATTTTAATTTTTTTTTAAACGACGCTAAGTAACGCAGCTATGATACGCTTCAGATAATATAGTCAAACTTCGCATAGACTGCGAAAAGTTAAAAATTCCAAATAGGTACAAGAGCGTTTTAATTTCTATATTATATAATTTTGACAAGTAAAACCAAATATTTGAAGCAAAAAATAAAAAAAAACGATGGTTGCAACCAAGAATTTGCCTTACATAGCCCGATAAGGATACATGATCGTAATCTCGTATTTTTCACAACCAAAGGTCAGAACTTGAAGAGTCAGAGATTTGACTAATTTCATTCTCACTTCAATGGGTAAAAAGTGTCTTAAAATCGTTGAACTTCTCAGCATAGATTTAAGCAACTTATTGATATGGGCTTTCTACGTCAGAGAATTATTAAAAATAACTTCAAGGTTTCTTATGTCAGACACCATATCATCTGGGCATTCAGAATTATGTTTTGAAATTGTGTGCACTTTGTTTTAGTCAGATTATTGATTTGACCATTGAAGAATGGAAGCCAGATCTTCATTAATTTTGAATTTCTCTTCCTTCCCAACTAGTCTTAAACGGAAGCTTATATGGAAGCTTATATGGTACGAACAATACTTCAAAACAAGTGGAATATCGTTTATTAATAGCTAAAAATGTAAAAGTCTAAATATTGAACCTTGTGGCATACCCTTATTTAAGCTTAGAAACGACGATAGTACATCTTTGTTGCAGACAGCCTGCGAGCGGCGTTTCAAATAAGTAGAAGTAGTAAATAAAAAAGTAGAATTCCGAGTAATGAACCTTGTGGCACACTCCTGTATAATACACGAGATGCAGCACAAAAGAAAAATTGTTCCGAAAGCGTTCATAATATGGTTGATTTCACCGAATGTTTTAGATTTAAAACTTTTTTATTCGCTATTGTTACTCATTATATTTCGTTTACTTAGGGGACTTACCGTGACTAAAAAAAATTCTTTAAAATTGATTGTAAGCTTTCGCCCAACTGATTGACAAAACTGCTCTGCGGATATTTTCAATAAAATGCCAATTTTAGTTTTCAACATGAAAATCGTGATTTTTAATATTCAATATGATAATATCTGTTTTAAGTTTCATAATTGAAAATTTTCATATTGTCAGTCGCGGTTGTTAGTTAAAATACGCCATCTTGTCAATATGACTACCGTTTTCGGTTTAGTGCATTATTCACCGAATGTTTTTAAATAGGTAGGGTTCTATCTTCCATTAATTAGAAAAACTTAATTACTTCACCGAAATTAGAAATTAGGATAATTTGTTTTGGGTTTTTCGGAATGTTGAACGATCTAAAGATTGGGGATTTCGGGACTTATTAGGGTTTTTAAAATTTGTTTTTTTTTTCAACTTTTTCATTGATAAAGTAATACCTTACATAATAAATGCTTACTTTACAATCTTAAATCATAAGTGTCAGCACATTTGACTCTATTGGGAATTTAATTTTATTTCGGTATGAGGACATATCTAATTAAATTGTTTTAATTGTTTGAATAGGACCTAAATTATTTGAAGATACGAGTGTTTCTTAGCATATTTTTGGGCGCCGCACTCAAATCTATTATTTATTTACCGCCATCAGCATCAGGTTAGACAAGATTTTAAAGATATTTTAATTTTAAAATCAGAATAAAAACAACGTTTTTTTCCTATTTTAAGGTTGTGTAACAACGTGAGGTAGTTTTTATTCTAGAACATTCCTAAAAGTATGCTTCTTCTTAAAAATTCAGTAAAAATATCTCCAAAATTTTTGTTCATATTTGTGTTTCTCGGAGAGTAAAGAACATATTGAGAATATTTAAACTGTTTTTTGAAGAAGAAGATTTTTAATTTCAAGAATCGTTGCAAGTTTTATTAAAAAATTCGGTATCTTGCAATGTAAAACAATCTCAAAAATTACCTTAAAAAAAACGAGTAAACAAACAAAAATGGCGCGTTTCTCCATACCTTCATCTTGGTTGGTTAATTGAATGTTTTCCATTTCCTTGTTCATTAAAAATTTTTAACCATCCCAAGCGAAATATCATTCAATTTCTTAAATTATTTAAACACAGAAAGATATCTCAATCTCAATCAAGAACCCATTTGCTAAATTATCCCCCTACTGAATTGGAATTCCTTAAATTTTGAATTAAATTAGTCTATTTGGAATTTCACTTGTGCCTAAATTCCAGCTACAAATTATTCTTCTGAATAAGAAATTTATTTTAAAAATAAGCTTTCAAATATTTTCAAAATACTATCTCAATCTTCTATTTACTCTAGTTCTTGATGCCCAAATTAATGACCAAACCAATAAAAATAACAATGAATTTTAAATACGAAGAATTTGATTACATAATTTTGTGGTGTGTAGTACAAAGGAATGTAAACATTCGAGTAGAAAATTTCACACTTTTGTAATAAGCAACTGGAAATATGTAATTAATTTTGAATAAATTCTGTGTAAATAGAAATTTAATTTTCCCAGAAATGTATTCAAATTTGTATTCACTCAAGAGTTTATAATTTTATACGAAGAGAAAGAATTGAGGAAAACGAAAAATCAGGTCTTGAAAGTTTCGTACTCAAAATATACATATTCACATCATTAAATTATGGGAATTTTTCTTATTGTTAGGTTAAATAAAAATTATAAAATTTTATGTCAAAGCTAATCGTTCGACACCTAATATAATCAAGACCGTAGCAAACACTTTAGACTTATTCAGCTCAATCTACCTCCAAAAAAAAAAGAGAATGGGGTCAAAGTAATTTCTCTAATGAAGATGCCCTACTAATAAGGAATTGTAAACACAAACCAAAACAAAAACTGCTTCGTCTGCTGAACTAATCATGCTTCTTACAACGAAAAAAAAATCTTGGACTTCTTAGACTTTGTATGAACACAACAAAAAAAAACCGAATCAACAAAAAAATCTTGACCTCAATCGATGTTCATTCCCTAAGATAGGTACTCCTCGCTAGACACATAAAGAATCATCAAGCCACAAATCCCCTACCATCGCATCGGCCGCCAAATTCAATTTGCATATGGTGGCCCGTAACTACGTTATTTCTTATGTCGGAGATAAATTATTGTATCTATCCGATAACTTTCAGTCTTCCAGCATAATATTGTTGTTCATTCGACGCGCACACAGGTGCCAAATAAACTACCCACCTTGACAAACTTAGTTTTCTTTCTTATGAGTATACAGACAAATTTACAGAATGTTGTGGTTTAGTTGTTTAAATTTTCGAAAAGACAACCGTTTTCTTGAAATCAAAACTGAGGTGCAGGTGGATCAATATTATGAAGATTACGCGTGCGATAATTTTCGCGAATGATTGTTTTCTCGCATTATTGATTTATCGCCTGATGGTCTCCTAGCATAATGGTTTTTCCACATGATAGTTTTATCGCATGATATTTTGCTCTTTTGATAGTTTTTTCCAAAATGTTTTACACAACCTTTTGCATAAGAATCTAAAACTAATAAGTATTTTTAAGCTGTTTTGACTATATTATTATTTTTCGGCGGATCTGGCCGTGTAACAAGGGCGACCTCCATTAAGCATATTTGGCATAACTTCAGTTGTAATTTAAGTAATTTCGTTTCTTATGTTGTCCTTAAGCATGGAGGTTAAGGTTAGATTGTTGATGTACAACTTTTCCTTCAAGAAGGCGTCAAACCAGATGATTATGGCGACCAGTCGATATCACCACTTTTTGACATCATTCGGACGTGAAAATTTAAAGCCAACCAAATAAAATCGGCCTAGGACATAAAACGCACTCTGTATATGCAGAACTTTAAATTTAAGCAAACATACATTTTGCCACTTGAGAAAATTGGGTGGTTAATTTTGGACTTGAGTATATTTAAAACAAAAATGTATCTACAATCAGTCTTTTCATTCATAAAAAAAAAAAAAACAAAAATCTTAAAAAATAGAGAAAAAAACTCACCTTTACTAAAAAATCTAAAAAAAATCAAACTTCTCATGTAAAAGATCCGAAAGGTAGACAAAATTTAGCGAAAGGTGAAGAATTTTTTGTACCTACCTTAATATCTTGCAACAAAATCCCGAGTGGTATTTTAAATGTTTTGTCTTGATGAAGTGAAGATGATGAACTTTTTTGTGGATCGCTGTCTTCACTAATAAAATAGTTGATCTGAAGAAATCTTGAAAAGACTTTAGAGTTTTTTTTTGTGAGTCTCGTCTGTTAGACGAAGTGTGAAGTCTATTGAATTATTTTGGAAATAAGCCTTAAGCAATGGAAGACGGAAATGAATAATTGTAAAAAGTTGCAGATGAATTAATTTTTTGTCTTGTTTCTGGATCAATAGTTTTTAGTAGACATGTAAGAAGGTAGTTGTTAAAAGATTTCATGCTTCATTTCGTACTGAATTACTATACCAGGTTTTGCTATAGAACTGTTTAGTCTTGTAGTGAACAAATAAGTAAAACTAAAATAGGTACCTACGTAATATCCTTAAAAAAAAAATTCCTCATAAATTACTCACTGAACCTAATCTTCCGGTCCATATCCCGGAAAACCATGTCATGTCTGTCCTCAACTCTAAGCTCTTGTGACTCCTTATAAAATTTTGATGTGTGCACTCTGCACGAACTAATTCCTTCTTGGGTTACGAATTTAGTTCCCGTTTATCTTTTTCTCAAAATCGTAACCTACCAGGCCTAGGTGTAATTTTACCGGTTTATCATCAACGTGCCAGCCGGTCAAGATAAATTAACTGAAATGCCTGCGCACACATTGAAAAAAAAATAACTACGCCAAGCTTCGCATTCGCTCGCATATGTCGTTTTATTAATCGTGTTAATTTTTCTTATAACAAGACCGACCACCACCAAGACCAACCAACTGAACCTCCTATATAAAACAAAACAAAAACAAGTTCACTGGCCCACAAAATGTGCTTCCTTGTACAATGTACCGGCACTCGGCAGCAGCGCATGGACGTGGAGTCATGCAGTACACCTGGAAGAATTTTGATACTCGCAAGTCGCAGTACAGAGTCAGAGTCATAGTCAGGAGTCTTGTATCTTTGGTGTTTCTTTTTAATTTTTTTTATGATAAAAGCTAAACTGGAAACCTTATTTCACCTCAATGTGCCCATGATATAGAAAGGAGTGTCACAATTTAGAAATACAATTAAAGTAGGTTTTATGAGTCAGTCAGTTTGAAGCTAATGAACGGATATCAGTCGTAGGTTTTTGCTGTGCGAACTGATTTAGGTCTTGGGGATTTTAAATACTGAAATGAACTTACGAGAACTTAGAAAGAGTACTGTACAAAAATCACTTTAGAAGAATGGTTTCCTCTGAGTATTCAAATGAACTAGTGTGGCTATAAGTGGCATGGTTCATTCGGTTTAAAAAAGTTTTTACCAATATCCTTAGATCGGCTACTGTACAAAAACTATGTGGGAATTTTTTTAAAGGAAATATACAATTACTTTTCTATTTTGTTTATAACATTTCGTTGAGAGATTTATATCAAAGAACTAGAGAAGTGAGAAGTTTTATTTTGCTGTTTTTGCCAATTGACTCTCTCACCACTCCAAGTTGAGTGGCGAAAATTTAAAAAAGAAAACTTTTCAGCACTTAAACCGGAAAGTATTAATTCTTCAAAAAATATTAAACACAGAAAAGAAAGGCAATTCAATTTTCTATAAAAAAAAGAACTTAAAACATTTTTTACATGATGAATCCTTCTCGAGATAAAATTAAAAATTGATTTTCAAAATGACCCCTGAATTACAACACTAACATCCGCGCAATTTTTAAAATAAAATCAACCCGCTTACCAATTTCAAAGAAAATTTGTATTTTATGAAAAATTGTTGGGTTGCGTTCCTAGTATTGCAGAACGTTCCATGCAAATTACAAAATCAAGTCTATGTAGCCAAATGTAGATGTCCATAGAAGTCAATATGCCTTGTGGAATGTCTCCGCATTTGTCACATTTTTTGGAAATCAAAGTATGTAGTTTAATTTTTCTTACAATATCGTGCCGAAAATCAACGATAGAAGTTGTTATACCAACCATTCCTTATTTTTGCCACTTTCCACAATCACTGGAAAATAAAAACGGTGCTAACGTGTCCGTGCCTTGTTGAAAGGTGGAGTGCGATATTGCTGTTTGAGTCTTTTCTACAGCGTATCGGACTGAATTTAATATATGTGATAACATATGCTGCGTGCAGGTTGATTTCAAAATCAAACCAGTGTTGGTCAGTGTTGTGGTTAAGGCGTGCGATGTCTCCGAATTTCAATATTTTTCACCTCCATCTAAATGCGTCGAGTACGGCTACTATATTGGCTACAAGGTGCCCAGCCAAGTTCTGGCACTACACTCTTTTTACAGGAACAAACTCAGGCGATTTTTGACCCCTCCCTATCTTCAGTACCAATAAAGTTAGAAACTTAAAATTCCGAATATTTGCTAAGCTAGTCAGGCACAGGCGCCTCACCAAATTTCAATAGCATAGGCGGTTCCTGAGATATAAGGCCTCAAAAATCACAAAAACCGTAACTGACTGACTCACTGACAGACTGACTGACAGATAATCAAAATTATGGAGCACTTCCCGACATTGTAAAATCTTGTATGCCCAATTCGAAAGGTTTTAAAAACTTGACCAGTGAATCCATCAAATTTTAGTCAGTAATCATTAAATAATAAAATTTCTCTATTACATTTTAGCTGTTTCAATATTATTTTACTTTAAATACTCGGCAACCTTTTCATGAAGAACTTTTAGATCTCAGTACTTTTCACGGCTGACTTGTTACACAAAGGTTTTTGTATAGAAGAACTTGGCTCTTTTTTTAACATTTATGTTTTTGGTCTGAACTGCTAGAATATTCAATTCGCAATTCGTCAACTTAAAGCAGAACTCAATAGGTACAGAAATCAGAATGTTCAAGAAGAGTCTAGAACTTCTCAACTTGCAATGAAGTTCGTGAACGTTTTTAAAATCATAGAACATCGTGCGTAGCGAAAAATAATAGTCCGAAGTGATGTTTGTGTTTCATACTATTGAGATTGGTGATTAATTAAAACGATTTAATCAGAAAAAAAGTGTTTAATTTGTGAAGATATCAAATGGTATAAAGTTAAAATAAAGAAAATGAATTCAACATTACATTGGTATCAGAAGTGGGATTAAACACATTTCATCGTTTTATTTAGAAATTTCATGGTTAAGAAGTTATTATTTTAAAGTGAAAAAAAGCGTTGTAAGAAGTCTTCACTCACGAGTTCGTTATAGTTATAGCACGAAATAGTAGCAGTAACTTAGAAAAATTTGTTACAATATTACTGAAAATCCTAAGGTCTTGAAATGAATGCATCCTCCCACAACTTTCTATCAAAATTATTTAGTCGATTTTGATATTTTATAAGCGCAAAATTAATCCTTTTCTAACCTATATGTACATATCGTATGAAAAAGTAAAAGAAAAATATCAAGCCTTCTATAACAACCATCACCATTATCGAAGCTGCTGGCGGTCTTGAGTTTAACAATCGAACCGTTTGCGTAATTGTAATTCAGCAAAGCAAATTGTATTCACTTTATCTTTGTTATTGTATTTTTTTGTATTTCATTTTATTTTGTTGCAATTATAACGGGTGCTAGGCGTCCATGTTTTTTTTTTCTCCTAATATTAATGCGGTAATTTGTTTGTTGCATAAACTTTAAATGAAATGCAAAGTAGCATGAGTTGTTTTCATTTATAGCAATGGTGATGACATCAAAAGTTTGCAATAGTCTGGTTTTCGGTCAACTGGAAAGAAAAAATAATAAAAAAAAAAATTAATTCGGTCAGGTGTTGGGTTTTATTAGAGACAGCTTTGTATCTCATTAGAACAGGAATTTCTGCTTTTTATTAAATATGTATGTATATTTTGCTTTAGTTAGGTAAGAAAAGCGATCTGGTATCTATGTAATAAGGTGTGGCGCAATTGAAGCTTTGTAAGTAAGTGTTCTTTTGTTGTTGATTACTTTTGTTTGCACTATTCTAAGTTTATGCTTTGAAAATTCTAGGAACAGGTTTTACCTGCCCGGCTTAAGGGTCATGGACATCGATCAACTATAGAAGTTTGTTATTAGCTTAGAGCAAATATCCCTTTAATGACTCCTTCAATTATCATTCTCCTTTTTAAACACATAAAATATTGAAGATTATTTAATTGTTTTTTTTTTTTCTTTTTCTTTCAGGTAATGAACTCAATATTTATATAACCTTATATGTATTTATCGCCAAAATTAGTAAGTAGACATTAAATATTAAAATTTAATTAAAATTAATTATTTCAACGGCATCTTTCACAATATGCAAATAAAGTTCTGATAAGTTAGATACCTGTCATAAAAGTTTGGGCGCAGTGTCAAAACCGCTAAAATTTGTCAAACGATTTATTTAACTTTTGACCTCTAGATAACGAATTTAACTTATCAGCACTTTACTTAAGCATAGGTTTTTCAATAGTGTCATATCAAATTTTGTATTTTAATACAACCTCACGCTTGAACTTTTTTTTTTCTGATTTATCTATGTCAAAATTTTAGCCAAAGCTTACATTTTTATGATGGTAAAGTCCAAGGTCGAGCAGTGTGGGGAAATTATTTAAAACTTCTAACGAAGTGCATCAGTTCAGTTCGCACTTAATCTGTTAGTCCACTTTGTAGCGAGATTTTGTCCTACAACCTTACAATATCAAATTAAATAACTCAAGAATTGGCCTCTTGATCATTTAAAACACCGGAACTTCTCTGATTGAGCTCTGGAAAACTATAAAGAGAATCCCAAATTTCATCGAAAAATTATCCTGTGAAGTTCATTTTAGAGTTAATGACGAACCCACATAACCTTCAAGAGACCCCATTGCATCCACAAAAAATAACCGAGGACAATGTTTATACGCCCATGAAAATGATCTCCATGTCATCAATGGAGTTTAGCATCGTGTCTTGTTGGTCATATTTGGATGAATTTGACATCTATCTATGATATGTACATATGTATATGGTTGTAAATATCCTGGTAAACAAAAGATCTTGAGGGAAGTTCGGTAATTGGTTAATCTTGAGAAATAACTCGGTCGAATGACCAGCTCGCTCATGCAATTCAATGCCATTTTGTATCCTTTCATACGGTTCAGTTGAGTCGCTAGTTTTTGCCAATAAGTCAACGTAAGAATCAACGACCAGGAACAATATCGAAGGCGAAATTGCCAATTTTCCGGTTGATATGTGTAGACAAGTGGTGAAAAATTGCTTCCAAAGAATTGATCGCTGCAATCGTACTCTCGGATAGTGCTGTTCAATAGCCGTTCGGAATAGGCAGACAATTGTGAGTCCCCTCCGGTCCTAGTAACACTTTTCGAGGTTCACTTCGAGCTGTTGCACCACCATTTTTTAATCGTCCTCACGTCGATCACTTGAACAAAATCGAATGTAGTTCAGCTTGTGTGCTACACTGGAATACATTTCTGGCCGAAATCTCACTAAATGTTATGCCCTTACTTTTATTTAAAAACTTTTCCTATAAGTTTTGCTTTGAAATAAGTGTAAAATTAAATTAAATTAAATTTGTTGGTGCAACAGCTCGAAGTGAACCAGGAGCTAGTGACTTACAACTTCCAACCATTCCTGTATGAGTTTTACCAAGAACGGAGGGGACCTTCAATTTTCTGCCGATTCCAAACGGCTAATGAGCAGAAAATCTTGAATTCTATGTACCACTGCGTCACAAGTTTTAATTCTTTGAATTATTGAACTGCCATTTAAATATTTCAATCAATCTATATGGCAACTCTGCACAGATCACCTTAATTTAGTAGTAAAAATTATATCCCGCCTTTGTATTTAAATATTTTGAATTAATTAGTTCTTGTTCCGCTTTCCGCAATCATAACACACAACAGTCCATACTCATTTTATATGCAAAATGCTTTTTTTATTTGTTTCTATTTGAGTGCTTTTCAATCTTCGTTTGCGTTGAGTTATTTTGTTGTTGTTAAACAATCAATTAAAATCATTTTATTAATAAATAGATTGAACCGAAGAGAAAGTCCTACAATACCAAAAAAAATCGATCTCTAATTTATTATTATTTTTTTTTTATTATTGAAATTGAAAACAAATGAGAGATACAAAAATCAATCCGAATTTGCGGTTCCACATATTAGTTTCACATATATGTACACACATCAAAATCAATCATAAAGCCGCAGTATTTATCGATTAAGATTTTTTATTCATTTATTTACACATTGCGACCGAGTGTGCAATTCAAATATGGTCAGCTTGAGTTAATTGTTTATATGACAAGCAATAGACAGATACGTAGATCGACAAACTTAATGCAAAAAGAGAATCGAAATCATTTTCTTTTTCAATGCGGTATAAATTAATAAAAGAAAAGAAAGGAAATTCTAGTTTGAAGGAGTTCGGTAGAGAAAAATCGGTCATGGTGCTAATTGAATTGCTATGTCTGCCCAACACGCATAGGGAAAGTTATGATCGGAATAGCCCCACAGGATCCTGATTGAAAGTTTATCTTAAAGTCACTTTGGGAGGATGCTTAACTTTAAAAAAATAAAACAAAAACATTTGAGGCCATAAGCTCGTACAAAACCAGTGTCAAGTGACTCTCAACCATTCATGTGTTTTTGGCATGAATAGAGGGGACCTACAAGTCCGAGTCCGAACAGCGAAGATGAGAAGAAGTTTTCTTGACAAAAGATACGATTGTAGAATTTGTAAGTTCCTCCAAAACGGGCAATATTCTGATTTTTTTAATTTACGTGGTAGCTGTTGGTAAACGATTCCAGTTCTCTGTCAAGACAGTCCACTGACCAATTCGCCAACGTTAACTTTTAGATCGACCACTAGAGAGTGAAATCGTCAAAAAGTTTGCAATTTACTTCTTCCATAAATCATACAGATACAGATAGCCCGAAATTTTCTTGCACTTCTCTTTTTTACAGATTGTACCATTATTTAAAAAAAAAAAAGGTTTCTTTCTAGAAAGTTTCATCGAAATCCATTCAGTTGATATAATTATAGGCGATGCTAAACGATTTTCTTAAAATCAAAAATAGTTTAACAAAATGATATTTCCAAATAAGAAATCGTTATAAGAAAATCCTTAAGTTTTTCGACCCCCAAATAATCGTCTAAATGTTCAAAAGGTAATTGTTGCATATTATTCAAAAAACAAAATCATTATAACAGTTTAAGACTTACACGAAGAAAAATCTCCTGAAAGTGGGTTATTCAGCCGAATTTAAAAAGTTGAAATAAAATTGTGCTAAATGAAGATGATTTAACGGGAAGTACCTCAACAGGATATGCACAGAGAAAGAGAATATTGCAAAACTTATTTTTTTTCTTCTCATTCAATCTTGGTTAACATTTCGCCAAATTCAGTTTTTTTTTTGTTAGGAATTCATAGCTTTAAGTATAACTTAACCTTGTACCAGAAAAAGTAAAAGTATGTCATTTGGAGATTTAAAAGAAAGTCACCATCATAGACATCATGACAGTTCGCTGAACTAAATTCAATGATATACATAGCTTGAAGGCATAGCTTCATTTTGGTTATCGTATAAGACCCAGTAAGATTT
Organism: Philhelius festivus; assembly: GCA_963931855.1. NCBI lineage: Eukaryota > Metazoa > Arthropoda > Insecta > Diptera > Syrphidae > Philhelius > Philhelius festivus. Next base: position 3,630,227 of record OZ007555.1, on the reverse strand, counting down.
TTAATTGATTTTTATACTTGCAGAACCGAATTCTGAACTGCACGTTTTCATTTTTAATTTAAGTCACTATTCAATTTTATTATTATTATTTAATAAAATAAAAAAAAAATAAAGGTGTTACAAGGTAAGCTAGGTTACCTATGTATATTAAAAGTTGTAGTGCTATATTGTATATTCTAATCGAATATCAACTGAATTCGTGACTCGAAAGCAATTACTTTTTGAACAGGTTTCAACTAAGCGCGCAGTGTGGATAAATGCTACGAGTATACGAGTATAAATCTTAGTTAAATCAAAAAATCTTATTGTATCTATAATTTAATCACTTTGGATAAGGTTGATAGAAAAGATATTAACACACAGCTTGAATCAAACCAAGAATCAGACTTGAAAGGGAAAAATTTTAGTCGCATATAAAGATTATGGAATAAGTTACATGGCACGATTTTCCCTTGACTTTTCAATTTGCAAACATTCAAGACCAATGTTCATCGACACCTCCTTTCTCTCCCTCACTAATTTCACCATCACTGGTGCTTTGTTTATGTTCAACAGTATAAAGGTCACAATAAAACCTTGAGTACGTGTGACCATCTTCGTAGGCTTTTGAAGTCTTGAAAAAGTTTGGTGATTTTTTTTCTGTCGCTGTCACTTAAAAACAATAGATGTTTCTAAGAGTATTCACTCTTGGGAAGGAGTAAGAGTAAATCTTATCATGAAAAAGTTCTTTTCATCTTCGAATTCGAGTGAAAACACGCACACAGGTATGGTTAAGGGATGAAGTCTTAGGAGCAGGGTTCAAAAAGAAAATCCTTCCTTTTCAGGAAAATTAAAACATACATATGAACATAAAAAAAATAGTATTAGCAAAAAAGAAAAATAAATCACAGGATTCATTGCAAAACTTGGTATTATGTATTTTCAAAAATTGTTTTCTGAAAATAAACAAATCACAAATTCAGAAAGAATTTTTAACAAAGGTTTAATGGTTTATTTCATATAAATTAGACAATATGTCTGTGTGAAAAAAATGGAGTAAATCTCGGGAAATCGGAGTGTTGAGTGCTCCGAACGAAGCAAGGTCCGAACCCTGCCTAGAAGCTAAATCTTCGAGAGCTGTTGCTCCACCAATTTTTTTAATTCTCGAGTTGCAAATTTATGTTCTTTTTTCCTCTTTCAAAATTTGTATATAAAATTTCTGGAAAAACCTTTAAGTAACTAAAAAAAAATATTTCTATCACAAGCTCTTATCTATCAAATTTTCGATAAGGTTTGCTTTGATGTAATACAATTAAAAAAGTGCAATATAATCGGCGGTGGCGAGCATTCTTAACTTCTAAGTTAAACTACATCAATTCTTTTATAAATGTTAAAAAGTATAGGTATCGAATATTGAGAATCAACAAGAACGAAGTTCATTTGTTGCTCTTCAATGTGAATGGCAAACAAAACGACGTAAAATCTACAGTGGTTTAAAATTAATTAGAAATGATTTTTCTATTTTTTTAAAACAGGTTGTATATTGTACATTCTTTTAAGTGTTTGGTGAAAATATTTGTTTGTTTTATTTTTTGGTTCTTTAACTTCATTTTAACATAAACAAAATTTTTTTTTTTACAAATAAGAGCTGCATGTGATATAAATTGCAAAAAATGTTTTTTCGCCTGGAAAAATAATTAAAAACATATTGTAGTTAGCTTGTGTTTATAGCATTTGATTTAATCCAAAGCAAATTTACCGGATTTTCCAACTTGAAACGTTAGTACTTGGTCGGGTAACCCTTATTTTTAATCACAGCTGCACAACGCCTTAGAAGGCTGGCTACCAGGTCCTGACATGTTTTCTTTTTGTCCATGCTTCCTTAATGTTTTTTAATGCATTTTTGGATTTTGTCTTATCTAAAGCTGTCTTTACATCCCCCACAAATTTTCTATTGGATCGGGGTCCGGACTTTGAGCTCGCCAATCCAAAACCTTAATTTTTTCCTTTTTAAACCAACACTTCACTAGACGTGAAATGTGTTTTAGATCGTTGTCCTGTTGAAAAATGTAAGAAACAGAAAATTTTGAAACGCATATGGCTCCATAACATTTTCCAGTATATTTTTATAATGCGATTGATTCATACGTCCTTCAATTCGCACTGTAGGACCAACACCTCGCCAGGAAAACCCTCCCCAAATAATCATATTCCGCCCCCATGCTTGATTCTCTTGATCGTGTACTTGGGATTTAGCTCCTGGTTAATTGGACGTCGCACATAACATTTACCATCTGATCAAAATATGTTTACTTTGGATTCATCACTCCATACATTTTTTTTCTAAAATGAGAACGTTTTTTACAAATGTTCTCGCGCAAACTCCAAACGACGTTAAAGGTTTTTTCTAAACGCATGGTTTTTGACGAGCAATACATCCCTGCAAGCCACTTTCGAGAAGACGATTCCTTATAGTCCGAGCTGTTATTTCATGGCTTTGGGATGAAATGGCATCACGAATTGCTTGACTGGTGGCAAAAGGATTGATCCTACTTTGTCGGACTATGAGATAATTTTCTCTTGGAGTTGTTTTTCTTTTTCTCTCTTTCCTCTTGCCGTTTTCAAGGCTGACAGTCTTGGTGTAAACCTTTATAGCATTATGTACCATCTCCTTCGAGCATTTTAACTGGCTTGCAATGGGTCCTATGGAAGATTTTTCTGAACAGTACATCTGCACAATGACCTTACGCATTTCAGGTTTGCAGATTTTGTTTTTACCCATTTTGCGTACTGGAGATATAAGTTTAACCATCAGAAATATAAATTAAGAATTGTTCGAATCCAATCACTCACCACGTTTGCAGTTTTTTAACAAAATTGAAGTCATTTCTAATTATTTTTCCAAGGAAAGCGACTATTTTTTTTTGGAAAAAACTCAAAATTACAAATTTTTTTTCGTTTTCCGTCATTAAAAAAAAAACCAGCGAAGAAGAAACTAATAATAGTTATGTTTATATTTTATGTACTTGCCATTTGTACAAGAGCACGAATTGGGTTAGGATGGAGGTCACTGCTCTCGTTGGAACTAAGGCACAATTACTGATAAGATGCTTGGGATATTTTCTCCGGCCTTAATCGTAACTAAAGCACACATTTTACGACGATAGTATCGGCAGTGGTAGTACCCCTTGGCATAATGTTTAGTGCGTTGGACTGTCATGTCATGTCATAAGAAAGACGTAGCTAAAACGGCAAGTAAATACTTTAAAAATAAGCTCAGAGTAAGTACTTCGACTTGGTTTAACTATTCCGAGGTTAGACTGAGTATAAGTGAAAAGTCAGGAGACGAATTTTCATGAAAATTTCACCTTCCTTATCATATACTTGGTAAAAAATAATCTGGCTTGTGATGATGCTCTGCATGTCCAGGGGTTGTCGGATGGTTGAGAATTCAAGAATAGTGACGGTTGGATCTTTGAAGTGGTTGGTTGAAGCTGAAGCAATGGATGGATGGTCAGTTACTTAATTATTTCCTACACCTAATTCAACTTCGCTTCCTCTTCTCAGTAATTGTTATTATCAAAATCTCAAAGTTATACATTTTACTGAATCCAAAGCTTGTCTTTGTTTTCTACAGCAATATATTGTTAGAGGTTTCATATTAAAAGATACAAAATAAGTTGTGTTTTGATGCATGGGTCCATCTCATGGTCCGCCAAATCTTCAGTTCAAATTCAAACTTATTTTATCCAAGTAACTATTTTTACATACTTGTGCAAGAAATTGAACTTAATCCTTTAACAATAATCATTCTTCCATTTTCTCAAGATCTCTAATTCTGATTGTATGACTATACCACATGTATATGTAACACCATTAAGGAAATCCCACCTCTGAACTGTTGTAACCACTTTATTCACTTTATTGTCATTCATCTTGAAAAAAAACATGCATGTGTAAACAGGTGTTCACACAATGTTTTTTTTTTCAAAGAATACAAAAAAAAACTAAACTGAACTATCTGAGAACACGGATGAGAACTGTTGTAATTTACTTTACTTCACTTGCATACATAGGTATGGAAGGAAAGAATTCCCATGCAACCTTCTGTTGCACAGATAAATAAGTTCAAACACCTTCACGGTCCTAGAAGCAATATATAAACTATAATTCTTTTTTTTTCTTTTTTGCATTTTGTTATTTTATTTTGCCCACCCATACGTGCTGGTGCTGCAATATGTTAGTAAATTTTGTATTGTTTTTGTTGTATCTTTTCTGAAGTATCTCTACACTCATGCAATGCAACAACACAAATTCCATAGACACCAATTACTCGCCTATACTACTGAGTGATGTTGTAGATAGTTTTGTATCTATCCAACGCAAGTGCAGCAGCTAATTAAAATGCAAACTGCAGAAAGCCGCTGTATAAAATTATTATGGAAGTAAATTCTCAATAAAAATTTCAAATATCGCGGCGCGCTATTCGGTTGTTAATAGAGAATGTTTTCATAGCCCGGCTATAAAGTGTATTGTATCTATGGGGTAGAACGTGTAATTATTCATGCCTCACTGGGGAAAATGAATTCGGGAAATTATTTATCGTGTTTTGTTTTTCTATTAATCAAACAAAAAAAAAAGAAATAAAATGAAAACAAATACTTTTCTTTATGTTGTTGAACTATAAACGCCATTTCATTCAATTAACACGCATTAATGCGGTATTTTCTATTATGCACATACATAGCTATAGATATTTTAATTTCTAAATTTTTTATGATCGATGTGTGAAATCGTTAACAAAAATTAAAAAAAAAATAGAAATAATATAAAAGCACTGGGTCGCACGTATTTGCCCCCGATGATGACTGAACATGTCTAGGAACATTAGTTTTGATACATTTACGTAAAATAAAAAATGAAAGAAACACAATACAAATGTACTAAAAATACTGCAATAATTGTGCAAATTTTTTTCTTAACACTCATTGCAGAAAAAGTTAAAAATCTGTTAACATAATGAACTTCTAAAAAATCAATTTTAAAATATAAAACAAATAAAAAATACCAACGGCAACGCTAACACTATTTGTTTCTTTGAATTTTCAAAAACTCAAATTCTTCATCTGTCGACTTTTTCATTCGGATTCTTCAGGAGATTTTAAAGGATTTAGAAATGTTTTGAAAAATTACAAATTACTCGTTTGCTTGACAAGTGTTTTGCTGAACAATAATTTGAGATCAAATGGCTCAATAAGTGAGTAACCATGTTTTTTTGTTTAACCGCATAGAATTGCTTAAGAAAGATGGCACCTTTAAGTGTTCTCACACTGCAATGCACGTTGCAGACATTCAACATTACAATGTGCATCGGTATCTCTTTACTAATCCTATTCTAATTTCGTAATTGCTCTCACTGTGTTTGACATTATAAGGGTATTCATAACCCCTTGAGTGCGCGTATATTTAAAAAAAATGTCCTTGTTCATCTGATGTAGATTTAAAATGCCAGCATATGATAAGACCAATAAATTCTGATCTGGATAGAATTTTCAAATTGGAAACCACTTAGAATTTAATCCTTTAAAAACTGACTGCTGTCTTCTGTAGTTGAAGTGCAACCCACCCCTCATGGCGCTTTCCCTGAGCGGCACTTGCATTGAGGAAACTGAACAGCTTTCACTTTTCGGTTTGTGCATCACAGACCAACTTGTCTAGAATGACCACATATTCGACGTTGTCAAAAACGCTGCTAAGTTTTTGGGTTTCCTTCGACGTTGCATAAGAAACTTGTTACCCCTTCTAATCTAGTTGTAATCTATAAGGCTTATATTTGGACCAATCAAATAATGCCCAATGATGCTGCTATGTTAATTAATATAATGTTATTGACATCATGTTATTCTTATATGCGATAGAACACAAAAGATTTGGTAAATTTCAGCCAGACGTTTTTCACTGATTTTATGGCCATAACAATTGACATTAATTTATAAATCACTATTTATATCATCAAAATCAGATAAGTTATTAATGATAAACTGGGAAAATGTTTATATGGAAGCACCTGCTACAATCGCTTAAGGACTTTAAACTAAATTGAATCAAATTGGGTGGTGCAACAGTTCGAATGGAATCAGGACCTATAGTCACTTACAACTCTCAACCATTACTGTGTGCGTGTTACCAGCCTACAATTTTTTTCTGATTTCGATAGAAATGGAGAACCACTTTTCGTGACAAGAGATACTCCTAGAGAATTTGTCAATTCCTTCCCTGAAAAATTAAAACTATCAATCCTTTTCATTGGAGATGTCCTTAAACTGGCAGTTCTTATTGATTTGACAGTGATGGAAATTGAAGCTAACGTTTTTGATATTTATTCGCAAAACCATTACGTACCATTTTTGGTTCCTAAATCGCAAACACAAAAATAAAAATTAGGAGAAAGTCATTTTCCATTTATCGTTTTGTTAAAAACATAAATGAGACAAAGATTACACACGCCATAATCAACTAGAGAGCTATTTTAATCTGATACCTCTATGTTAGACCAACAATAAAAAAAAATGCGGATTTGATGAAAGATATTTCATTTAATTTATTTTTTTTTAATGATTTTGTGGGTGAAAATATGCTGCGCAAACTGATGCGTAACATAATATAGTTTAAGCTTATTATTGTTTGAAGCCATGAATTTATTTGGGTAAAGCGACAAGCGGAGATTGTTGATGGAGTATATAATGTGGGAAAATAAACTGGTTAACAATTTAATAGTTGAGCAATAAAAGCATTTAACTTTTTAAATTCGTTTTTTTTTTAACAAAAAAAAACTGGCAATGTATTTAATCAAATTACCCAAAGTGAAATTTATTCTCACGATATTGAGTTATAAAAGTGATCTTAAAAATTAACCAACCACGTACGTAATGAACTCCTAATTAAAAATATTAAGAGTGTAAGTTTGATTTCAAGAAGAATCTACGTTCTTTTAGCTCATCATTGTTTTAACTTTATATTTGTGCATTTTATTGTACATTGTCCAAAATTTCTTTTTTTTTAATTTTGCTTAATTAAGACTCACAAGAAGTGTGTCTTTAAAGTTTCTCCCTTCTTAAAGTTTCGATGGCTCTTTTCATCAAAATCAAGTTCTCTGGTAAATAATAAAGTATATCTACCGCAAGGCAGTTTGTCACGCAACCCCAAAGTAAACCTTGTATTCGCACTATACAATGAACGTAAAACTTCGAAAATCAATTGTTGATTATCGATTTCCAACTCTCGACATTCGATAAGTTAACTTTATCAGGTATCGTAGCTCTATGAGCTTCATACAAATGTAAAATGAAACTATCTAAATTTGATTGTAGTATGTTGGCCCTTCGCAACATAAGGTGTGCATAAAATTCGAACATCAACTTCGATAATTCAACTTCAATATTTGAATTTCATACATCAAAATCGATCAATTAATTTTATAGCTGAACTCTGTAAGCAAAACTTAGGCATAATAATTTGAATAGACGTTCACAATTACCTATATAGTGTATTGTGTCGTGAAATTCGAACATTGAACTCCGAAAATCGAAGTCCAATGAACTTCAGCTCTACGTACAACATATCACATGTCATCTTCTTTAATTATTAAAATTAGGCTTGACTGGATGTGTTCAAATGTCGAGCTTTGAACATTGAGTGTTTAGCGGACGCTAGGAGCGATGCTTTTTAATTTCGAATATCGAATTTCAGTCATCGACATCCGGCGGGCGTATCATTGAATTTCTTGAGTCAAACATTTTTTTATATTTCAAATTGGTATGGGCTTAAGTATGAAGCTTGATTATTTAAAATCAAATACATATATGTGAATTTTCGAACATCTTCAAATAATCATCGAGCTTTTTCATCGAATTTGTACAATTTGTCAAGATTCGACACCAACATTCATTTACCTGATATCAAATAAAATTTAAAAATTAAACTTTGAAGCTCGACTCTGATGTCTCACTAAGTGAAAGGTAGTGTGTTGTATAGGTACGAGTAGATGACCTGGCTTGGCGCTTGGAAATCGAACAAATTCGAACATTAAAGTTGGATTATCTAGTCGGTTTAAGAAATTCGTATCATTGCATTCCAACGTAGCGTATAGAAAGTGTGATATCAAACTTCGCCAGTTTAATGCTCCGGCCTGATGTATGTATGTAATCATTATCGAACTTCGAACATCGAACTCAAATCTCGACTAAGCTCTAAGGGCTTTTAGATGCAATCCAAACTCCAAGGAAGGCACTAGCTACTACATTGTACACGTATTTCCACAATAAATCTTATAAGATCCGACAGGCATGCTGCATGCACTGAGGTTCAAACCCTCTCCTCAAAGTTAGCAAACTTATTAAAACAAATTTCGAAATACATCCAAAGAAAGAAATTGAGGCCAGTAAAAAAAATAAGAAGAAGTATATAAGAGACAACAACTAATAACATTTCAAATCTAACATAAAACACATCTCCGTATAGCTCCCCCTATTTGTCAACTGTCATGTCAATTGTATCTGTCATTAGTACGGAATTTCTTAGCACCTAAATTCCATTCCTATATACCTAGGCACGTCTTAAATTACACACCCAAGCTCTCATATTTTCTCCTTCAACATGCATCAAGCACTCTCAAGACTTAGATTTAATTACTTTAAGGCGTGTTGCAACAACCCACCAAATTAAAGAAAAAATAGTAATTTCCTCTCTGAAACTGTAAACAAAAAACTTATGCACCATCATTCCAAAGATACTCCAATCATTCAAAAGTGCATTTACCTCTGTAATTAAATCTCATAATAATTCCAAAACAAGAAAATCCTCTCACTTAAAAAATACTTCCAGCTCTAAGTACGGAATTAACCTACAAAAAATCAAAATAATAAAAATACAAAACAGATGCAATGATCATTACTTGTATGTATCTGAAGCTGTAAACAGAGATCGGATCAACCGAAACGTGCGTCGCATCGGTCAGTCGGTCGTCTCTAACAAACTGAAAATTAACTGCAACTCTAGCATGTAATTACGATAGTAATCAGTAATCAGCTGGAATAAGTCAGGTTCTCCTAGCCCACTTTTGCGGTCTTCAATCTTCGGTGGATGAAACTGCGTGACAAATGTGCGTAGAATGTATCTCTGGCACTATAGATACATTATTTACCACTCGATTTGACCTTGTTCTCACAGAGTTCTTTGTATCTCTAGAGGAGGCTTAATGGCTTTTGTATACATACATCCAAACAAATCAACGGTTTATTTCGGAACCACGTATAAATGTACACCAAATGGCAGCTGAGTTAGAGATTGTATAGTAGAAGCCGAGCTTATGGGCATTGTTGCAGTGAAATTCTTGTTTGGTGAGTATCATAAGCAAAGCCGCACTGCCATCGCTATCACCACGCCTTTGAGGTTACAGGAGGCGAGCTTTGAATAAACAATCAGATACATATACATAAGTCTTATGCCAGCTTAGACGTGTGTAGAATGGCTTAAAAGGGTCCCATACATTCGTGTCCCAATGGTCTGGTCTGGTCATATGGCGAACTATTTATGACTCTCTAGCTGGTTTTATTGTATTGCAGTTTCAAGCCCGCATGTATGCCTTGAGATATGCAAAAAAAAAAACCTTTCTTCACACGTGTGGGTGGGGCATTCAAAACTTTACACCACAATATCAACTGACGCGGTATCCTATCTTAAGTAGGCTGCAGAGACTGCAAATTGCCAACAATTTATTGCGTCTGAGGTGCCAGGCTGTCCAAACGAATGACAGTAAAACATTAATAATTTGGATAAATGGCCTCCTTGAGCGGACAAACTTAATCTATGAGGGGCTATATGCATACCTACATATATACATAAATGCATTAATGCATCTGGCAACATGTTGCTACAATTTTTTTATTTGCGATGTTGCTTGTACAGGGTGCCTCTGAATTTTGTTTTTAAAAAGAGATAATTAATTTTTCGTTTTTCCATCCATATGTAAGTTTCATTAACCGTGCTAGGCCACCACAAAATTTTAAACTACGACATCTGTGGGACTCCTTAAGATTCAATTTTCTAATATCGAAGATCTATGCTAAGAAGAAGAAGTTAAAATAAAAAATATAAAAACAAAAATTCTTATAGTTTTTGTTTTTGTTTTTCGTGGACTATATTGAATAAATCAATTGAAAGCTTATTGTGACCTCTAGTCATCTATGCTAAGCGTATTAAAACCCGCCACCGACCGGTCCAGGTAGCTTCTGATATACATAGAGAAAGAATTTATTAATTAACACTCAAGTCGGTTTGATTAGTTTAGGCCTGGCTGTCCAATGGCGATAGTGCGCCGTCCCTGGGTCAGTGTAGAAGTGTATTGATTCATCGTTGGTTGTTGGAAAAAATGTTGATATTCTGATGTTGTCGTGTGAAGCTTCAGGAGAATTGATTTTCCTGGCATCTAAGCTAAATGTTTGGGACTGTGTTGATTTTCATTGCAGATGCTCTTGAGCTTCCGGAACATCAGGTCTTCCAAGAATACATAGTTTTTTTTTTTTTTGAGGAGATAAATCCGTCTGTAGTTGTTGAACATGTTTCTATACTCTGTACAACAAAAATATGCAGTGTGGGCAAGATAGGACATTTGCCTCGCATTCTGGCTACAGTGATTGCATAAGTCTGTCCTTCATTAAAGCTCTCACAGGGTTGTCGTAGTGTTGACTTTAAATGGACCATTTTTTACAGCTCTAAAATCAAAAGCACCTCAACAAAAATCCAAGGAAAAAAAACTGAACAAGTTACCAAATAAATAAGGGTAACTCTGAATGCACATCAATATTATTTAATGGGGGTTGAAATTAAATACGAGTAGCACCAACAGCCATAAGCCACAGCTATTCAGTGCACACTCAGATGTGCGGTCAATAGAACGTTGTGTCTGCGTCAAAAGCAATCGAAAATTTACGGGCGCACAAACACTTTTTAATAGAGGAGTTCCTTCAATTTAGTATGGTGCAAAAATATAGCACGCCACTGATTTTGAAAAAGCTCTCCCATAAGATGTGTATTGCATATTTTTGTTGGATAAAGTATTATAGCACGGTCCTCGAAATCATAACGAGATTTTTTCGATTTCCCAATTTCCGGGGGAAGTAGCTTTTGCTGGCGTAGTTATGAATTACTCGTATGATAATGATTAAGGAGTTCATAATTGCTCAAAGAAGTCTCCATACCACGAAGTTAGAAACACTATCGGTTCTAACTGACATTGATCTGGTGTTGCTTATTATGGCGTCTCTTCTGACGTATACTCAGTTTGTTGCTGTATGTAAAATCTAATGTTTGAGTTAAACCTATGGAGCAATTTTTATTTAAAAATATTTACTTTTTAAACTTGTCCTTGTTCCGAAGTTTCATGCAAAAGTTAAAACAAATATGAATTAAGTGGTGCTCGGATTGATGATCAAACTCTGTGTTTCTGAGAGAAGTATATTAAAAAAAAAACTTTGTTCGTTGGGCGCCATTTAATGTACTTTTTTTTAACTGTATTCCTAACCGCAATTTGGCTTGTTTGGTTATAAAATTAATCTTTGATTGTTACATGAATCTGTTTTTGTTTTTTAATTTCCTGTCCAAATAAAGACCAAAAACTTTCAGGAATCATTTGCTCATTGTGAACTTCCACAAAATAAATTGCAATTGCAAAAAAAAAAAAAAAAAAAATGGCTCGTGTGTTGGTAATAACCATTTTATTACAAAAATATACTTAAAGCTAAAAGACACACTTTATAAATGTTTTAATGAACAGTTTGATTGCGGTTTCAATTAAATTATAGAAGATTGATGACTTGACCTAAATGTGAAAATTATTTTAAAGTTGCAACTTTCTATACTCACGGTAATTTCCTGTCTCTAACAATGACTATACCTACTTGAGGTTAAAGTGAGAAAACTTTTTTAAATCTATTTTGTTTTATAACCAAAGTGAAGTATCTTTGAATCTCTTTGGTTAAATCTCAAAGAAGCAAAGTTATGCTTAACAACCGACTAACTGTCTAACTAATTGAGTCCTTAATTTATGTTTTCAGAAAAAATAAAATAAAAATAAAAACCGCATTTATTTCTGAGCACTTAAAGTAAAACAATGCAAATTAGATACATTTTGCCAAGAAAGAGGTTTATTTTCCCTCTCCACTGGCGAATGGGCTAAGATCTTCGTTTTGAAATCTTTTTATTGTTTCTTTGTTGCAAAAAAAAAAAAAAATTCAAGAGGAAGGAAAGCAATTTATAATTAGATACGAGTTCAGTTATGCAGTTTATAGTTTTTCTTCTTCTTTTTTTTTAATTTTTTAATTATGTTGGGAAAAAAAATATAAAACATCTTCCAACCATTTATTACTTAAATTACACCATCAACGTCAGCAATCAACACAATCGATAGGAGTGACGGAGGGAATGCGTTTTCGCCAACTTCTTGATGTTCATGGAGCCTCAAATGCGTATAATTGTTTCGCTTCGCAAAAAATAGTTACATGGCATGAAGTATTGAGTTATTGTTTTACTATTGCAAAATTCTATGGAAAAAGGTGTTAGCTGCAGTTGACTTGGATGTTGATGGAGAAAAAACGATTTCTCATGGGACTTTTGTGTCCTATTGTGAAACTTGGAACGCATTTACACATTTTTTTTATCTTCAAACAATTAAATGTTTTTAAGTATGTTGGGTGTACTTGACCTAAATATCAAATAATAAAATTTTATTGTTAAACAATCGATATCTTCCATGCAGAAAGTTCTAACAATGATTACAAGTACACTATATTGTTATAGAATGACTCAATGAAGTAGATATGTTCAGGTTAGAAAGTGTTAAAATAGTTTCTAGGTGTAAGCAAATGGGCACACTAATTTGAGGGTAATAAATAAATTTGTATTCCAAGTTTTATTTACAGACCATTATTGTCAAATGGATTTCGGGGACCTACAAAGAAACTTGGTTTACTAAGTGCACACAAAAGGGGTTTTCACTGTCTAAAAGGTTCCATCGTTTTAGTTTTGGTTTAGTTCCATTAGAAGCATCCCTTAAATCATGCTTAGATCCTACCAGAATAAATATTTATTTCAATTTGATAAACTTCCACCATCAAATTAATTAAATTAACACGATGTAGGTATTTTAGAGAATCGTTTTTCAATTTTTTTTTTTAAATACAATTTTACGTCCTTAATTTCTTACCGAATTTTGTTTTAGGAAAATTTTAAAGGAATTTCCTAAATTTTCTTGGTAATATTTTTACTGGCTCTACTTAATTATCGTACTAATTTTAAAAGACTCAAATTTGTTAATTAAAATCATATGAATGATTTTCTAGAAAAAAAGGGTTAGAGGTTCTTCAACAGTTGTAAGTCAGGAGAGGTATCTTTCATTATTTTTGGATCATCTGTTCTTAATCTTTAAAATAGTGTTCAGAAACTGTCCGATGTCAGTTATGGTAAGGTTAGCGTGGCTGTCAGAGTGAAAGCCTGACCCACTTAGACCCTAAGTTAGTCCATTGTGATATCACATAAATCAAGAAGACACTCCCTGCTCGTTGAACCACTTAGAGCTCCTAACAAACGTGTGATACTACTAATGTCTATATTAGCCAGTTCACTAGGATGATGACTAGGATCATTATAGTAGAATTCTTCTTGATAGAGCCTATGTCTTTGAAATGCAGCAGGACATGTTGAGAGAAGATAAGGAGGAGTTCAAACAGCTTCTGCAAAAATCGCTTGAGAATACTCCGAGTATCATTGCATGTTTACCTATTAAACAGTGTCTGGTTTTAATATTTTCTACTTGGACCATGTGTATTCTGCTTAGAGATAACAAACACTTAGATCGCTTTAAATCCAGCTGTGGCCAGATTTGTTGTGATGTTGGTCCATCTAAGGTTCGTTTTTTCAATAGCATAGTTTGTGGAGTTCTACTTTTCGCGGATTCATCAGCTTTACAACGTCCTGGAATGTCTCTGTGGCTTGGCACCCAATATAGGTGAATGTTGAACTGCTATGCTATCTCCTTGAGAGATGATCGTCAGCTAAGGTCCAGAGTCCAAAGATTTAATAGCAGCTTGGATGTCTGAGAAGATGTGCATATCGCTGTTTGATATCACGTGTTCTTTGAGCTAAGACAGGCTTTCTTTTATAGCTAAAATGTCCACCTGGAACACGATGCAGTTATTAGAAAGACGAAATGATAGACTCAAGTTTAGTCTATCTGAGTACACACCTGCAACAACCCCATCATTAGTTTTTGGTCCGTCAGTATAAAAATAGATCAATTCGTGTTCCAGGAATGTCAAGTCCTCCCAGATGAATCTGGAAGGGATGTTGATTCAAAATAGCTTTTTGACCTTTAGTCCACAAAAGTTGGCGTTTAGTACCGGTGATCTCACATGGATTCATCAGTTAACTGTGAGGGCCTTGTCAATACGCAATTTTTGTTAAATTCAGTTCATCTTACATCCATTTTTTGACAAATTTGTTTGACAAACATGCAATGTGAACTATATCCAACGAAGATAGCTAGAACGTAACGCCAATTTTTGTGGACTAAAGTTCAAAAAAGGTCAAAAAAGTTTGTATTATAAAAACCTTCTGGAAGGGATGGTTACTTGAAAGTTTTTGTCGAACTTTAGTTGTGGAATAGTGGAGTCTATGTTGCTTGGTATTAAATCGAATAAATTGAGGAATGGAAAGAAATAGCCAATTTCGTTATTGGTTCAGAGGTTTTTTAATTCACCATTGGTATGGGTGAGGGGTTTTAAAATAGGGATATGAGTAGAACAACTTCACAGATGATGCTCTGTCATTTCTCCTAAACCTTAATCTTCACAATCCTAATAATAAAACTCAAGATATAAGCTATTAAGCGGCACAACACGAATGTGGAATACTTTACCCGATTCAATATTTCCCTCTCATTGTGATATTCAGACATTCATAACCAATGGACAGCGGTATCTCCTTTTGAATCCAATCCAACTTTCTTAACCGCTCGCACTGTGCTCAAACATTTTAAGGAAAGTCATAATCCATTTAGTCCGCTAACATAATAAAAAAAAAAACTTTTTCGGCTGTTTTTGGAGACTTTTTTACTTGCGATATACATAGGTACTATATAGGGCAAGTTCTGCATTTGGAAAAAAATCGAACTCGAGATTTTGATCAAAGTTGACATTACGATGATAGCGAAGACGAAAAAAGTGGGTCCGACAATTCCGTCTGTCTGTCTGTATGTCTGTACCTCGAACTACAGCCTAAACTACCGGAGGTATTTTCTTCAAACTCGGTAGTTAAGGGTCTTCGGTGATTCCCTAGAGGAGAAATTGAATTTTTTTTTTAGCTCCAAAACTAAGGGTACCCCCCATGCCCCCATACACCCGTAATGGAAAATCTTATTTATCTCGAAAACGGCTCTAACGATTTTGATACAAAAAATTAAGTGTGATATTATGGACATAGACTATATTTTGGTGAAAAAAAAATTTGGGGGGAAATGTTATTAGGGGTACCTGTCATAGAACGGTTTTTTCGAATTTCTCACCAACGACTCTAACGATTTTAACCAAAATTTTTATGCAGGAGCTGCTTTGCATTTGAAAAAATATAAACTAAAATTTTTTTCGAAAAAATAGTTTTTGGATTTTTAAAAAAATAATACAATTTTTTTTTTGAAAATTCAATATCTTGAAAACCGATACACGATTAAAATGTATTTTATTAAATAATAACAATTTGCATATCATTTTTTTTTATAAAAATTTTAAGGAAAATTTAGTACACAAAAAACATGTTTCAGTGTGTCTGTATGTCTGTATACCTCTCACTACAGCCGAAACCACTGGACCTATTTCTTTCAATCTCGGTAGTTAAGGGTCTTCCGTGATTCCCTAGAGGAGAAATTGAAATTTTGTTTTTAGCTCCAAAACTAAGGGTACCGCCCATACACCCGTAATGCAAAATCTTATTTATCTCGAAAACGGCTCTAACGATTTTGATAAAAAAATTAAGTGTGATATTATGGACATGGACTACATTTTGGTCAAAAAAAATTTTGGGGACAAATGTTATTAGGGGTACCTGCCATAGACCCGTTTTTTTGATTTTCGACTTTCTCATTAACGGCTCTAAGGATTTTAACCCAAAATTTTTAGCAGGAGTCCCCTTAAGTTTAAAATAATATTGTATATAAAAATATTCGAAAAAATATTTATTGGGTTTAAAAAAAAAAAAAGTTTAAATCAATATCTTCAAAACCTATGAACGATTATTTTATGAAATTATTTCTTAAAACCAATATTATTAAATACTTAAAATTCGCATCCCACATTTTTTTCTTGAAAAATTTTAGAGAAATTTCTTATATAAAAATTTTATTTAATAATAAAACGATTTTTTAAAGTTTATTTGCATAAATTCATACTTTTCCGGAAACCCATGTTTTATATTTATAAAATGTATCTTAAATTCCAAAGTACTTTTACATAAGAGCAAGTTCGTGCGATCCAGTCGTGCATTTTATTTTTTGTTGATTTTTGCTTTTTATAAAATAACAAAAAGGCCGATAAAGCTTACTTAAGGTACTAGTACGGTCTAGAACGCCAAAAAAAAAGCACAATTTTTGGGAATTTTTTTTTCGGACTCTTTATTAGGCAATAACATCATTTTTTTTTTAAATAATGAATACATGCGTCAAGAGTACAAAAAAAATTTGTTTGTCGAATTTTGGCGGAATGTGTTTTTTGATGAGTCGACGTTGGCGCCCTTTATAATTCCGCCAAAATTCGAAAATTAAAAACAAATTTGTTTGTACTCGTACTCTTGACGCATGTATTCATTATTTAAAAAAAAAAATTATGTTACATATTACCTAAACGATTCCCAAAAATCGTGCGTTCTAGACCGTACTAGTACCTTAAAAAGAGAATAGCTCTAGAAGTTTCTGTATTCAAAAATTTGATAAAAATCCGCTATATTGTTTTTTAAAAGTCGAAAATAAAAAATGGTTCCATTATAATCATTTCTCGTACACAAAATTTGAAGAATATTTTCACAAAAATCAGAAATTTGAATTTTTTCATAAAAACTTGAGGAAGCTTAAAGAAAATTTTGAATTTTTTTTTGTTTTTTTTTATTTAAGTCTATTTCTTCAATTTTTAATTAAGAAAGGTTTCAAATTTTATTTAAAAACGTTTTTTTTCGTATTTTCTCTACTATGATGATAATGTTCTCAAAAAAGTATTTCATGTGACTAAATTTTACTGCAACTCCCCCATTATTCTCACGACACATTTCTGTTTCTACTTATTGGCAATGTCGCCAAAAAAAAAAAAAAAACAAATATAGCAACACACCTACATTCTGCCACTTGTTATCTTCGCCAAATGTTTATTTTCTTTATCTGTTTATTTTTATTGCTCCTAACCCGATTCTATTTTTTTTTCTTTGAAGAATTTATGTGTTTTTTTTTGTCTGAATTGTTTTTATAGGTTAATAAAAATAAAAGTAAGAACAAAATGTTGAGCATTGACATTTTTTCACCCGTTTTCATTATCAAATATGAAATCAATCAAATTTCCTGTGAATGATTAATAAAAAGAAATTTAAATTCTCACACTTAAAACAACTTCGGTTATCAAAGTGCCGCATGATAAGGTACATTATTTCAATGAAAAAAAAAAATTGCCTTAATTAAATGGAGGGGCTGTATTGCAATCATTTCATTGATAACAACGTAAAATACCTCATATCATTACGCCCTCTTAAAAAACATTTCTGAAATACTTTCAGTACATTTTAAAATGCGAGTACGGGATCTCTTACTCCAACGAATTTCCTTTCCGTGAGTGTGTGAATATATTTTTCCATAAAATTAAATCTGACAAAAAAAAAGAAAAAAGTAAACATTTTTCAAAATTTTTTTGTCGAAAAATAATCATCAAAAAAAAACAAAAAAAACAACTCCGGAAAAGAGATAATTTTTGTATCGAATTTTGTTGACGTTTCACAGGTGCGTTGTTCAAAAAGTTTTTTCCACTAAATGGAAATGAAATTTCGCAAAACTTTCAAATGCGCGCGCATTTTAATTTGAACAATTTATTCTCGATCTTTATGAGAGAATTTATATGAAGGGAAAAAAAAGCGAAACGTTTGTTTTTATTTTGAAATCTAAAATTAGAAATTCGTCTACTTGAAGTGAACCAGAGCAAATTTTCTTGGCACATGGATTTTGTGTTTTTTGGTGAACAAAATGTTCTTTGTATTTTTTGCAGAGGGGAAGACAGCGCAGGGGATTGTTTTAATCAGTTTTTGAAGATTTCTAGACATTCATAAAATAAAAAAAAAAAAAACATAAATTAACTTTAAAATACAAATAAATTTATAACTTGTGACATAAAAATTGAAAGTGTGATGAGATGACGCACCACCTTGTTAAATGATTGGGGTGGGCCAGGGTGATTTAGTATTGTAATATTTAAAATTGAGTAATCAAATGGGAAGGATGTGGCATCCGATTGAATCAAAAATGTCTTTTGAAATGAGATCAGCTTATTGTATGGATAACTTTTGTGTTGGACAAAGGAACACTGTGAAAATATAAACGGACAAAAACTACAGATGCTTTTTTAAAACAACAGAGTGGTCTTAGTCACAAAATAAAATCACCAAAAATACCATTCGTTGTATTTTTATGAAATCAATTTCGTTTCAGTGCTTTGTGTTTGATCAATGAAAATAAATCATTGAGTTGAAACTATTTTTGCTCTTAACTTTTTTATGATCTTAAGTTTATAGTCAACTGACTGAAAACAAAAAAAATATATATCCTGTGTAGACAATCGGGCTTAATGATCTCTTGAAAAAAATGCAATTAATTTAAAAAAAAATAATAATTCATTTATTTAGTTTTTAGTAATAATATAAATAAAAATAAATACAAAATAAATATAACCCCTGATGAAGCCGGAAAAAACCGGTGAAACTTTACGAAAAAAATGAATTTTTTTTTTTTAAATTAATTGCATTATTTTCAACAGATCATTAAGCCCGATTATCTACACAGCGTACGTCACATTATATATGATCAAATACTTTACTTTACTTACCTTAGTTGGCGCTGCAGCGCGGGGTGCGCCTGGACCTCAAATAGTAGACCCCGCCAGCATTCTCGATCTCTAGCTTGCTGCCTCCAGTTTCGAGTCCCAAGTTGCCTTAAATCTCCCTCAACTTGATCACGCCACCGGAGATGAGGTCTGCCCCTGTTTCTCGTACCCTCTGGCATAGCGTTGAATACCTTACGGGATGGAGCGTTGATGTTCATCCGCTCTACATGCCCTAGCCATCTTAACCGCTCAATTCGTATTTTCTTGACTAGGGACACGTCGCTGTACATCTCGTACAATTCATGATTGTATCGTCTTCGCCAGATGTTATTTTGCCTATCGACACAAACCGGACCATAAATCGTGCGTAGAACCTTTCTCTCGAAAACACCAAGGGAGCTTTCATTCGCCTGGGAAATGGTCCATGCTTCTGCACCATATAGCAAGACCGGGATAATCAGGGTTTTGTATAGCGTCTCCTTAGTATTCCTCGATAGGGCTTTATTCCTCAATTGCTTACTTAGTGCAAAGAAACAGCGATTAGCAAGAGTTAATCTACGTTTGATTTCAGCACTGATGTCATTTGCAGAGTTCACAGCGGAACCCAGGTAGACAAATTCTCTGACCACCTCGAAGTTATATCTATTAATAGTCACGTTCTGACCAAGACTTTGGTGGGAATCGGCTTTATTTGATGACAGCATATACTTCGTCTTCTCCTCATTGATCACAAGACCCATTTTGTACGCTTCTGACTCCATACTAGAAAAGGTACCCGTAACTGCTCGCTTGGATCTTCCCATTATGTCGAAGTCATCCGCGTATCCAAGATATTGAGTGGACTTTTGAAAGCTAGTGCCATTGATGTTGGCCCGAGTATTGCGCACTACTCTCTCAAGGACAATATTAAAAAGGCTACATGAAAGCGCGTCACCTTGTCGAAGTCCTCTGGTGGTTTCTAAGGTTTCGATTGAATCTCTCCCAATTTTGACGGAGCAACGGGCATTTTCCAACGTCATCCTGATAAGGCGTATCAGTTTGGCAGGGATACCAAAACTCGACATTGCACGGTACAGCTCTTCTCTATTAACGCTGTCATAAGCTGCTTTAAAATCGATGAATAGGTGGTTCACATAATACGCTAGACAGGATTTTATAAGCGATGTTTAAAAGGCTAATGCCTCTATATAGATATACACGACTTATTTTGAAGGCTATAACTTTCCTATGCATAAGTTGTCTATTAGCTTACGGGAAAGTTTGAAAAAGACTAAATAAGTGATTTTCTTTTTTGATTTTTTATATATTTTTTTATAAATTTTTGTGCTTCACGTGTCACAGCCATCTCAGCCGCTGTATTTTCAGCTTTTTGACCAGGTTGACGTCGCTGTAATGCCCGTACAAAGCTTGTTGTTGACTCTTCTTCTCCATACCCCATTGAAGTATACTGAATCGAAAATCACCCGAAGAATCTTAGATTCCAAGCACCCAAGCAGATTCTCATCGGCTTTTGACAAGGTCCAGGCTTCTGTCCCATACAACAGAACCGTCTTGATTTAGGTCTTATATAATGTGTCCTTGATTCTTTAAGAGAGGGCTTTACTACTTAAATGCCTTCCTAGCCCGGAGAAACAGCGATTGGCGAGAGTAATTCTTCGTTTGGTCTCTCCACTGATGTCATTTTGCGAGGTAATAATTTAGCCCAGATAGACAAAGTCCTTGACGACTTCGATGTTGTATCTATCCATCCATCTTGACGTTTTGCCCGAATCGACGATGTTGGGATTAATTTTTCGATGATAGCATATACATACTTCGTCTTGTACTCATTAACAGCCGAGCCCATTTTCTCCGCCTCCCATTCAATATTTGCGAACGCGCCAGTAACACCTCGCTTCGTTCTCCAAATTATGTCAATATCTTCACCATAGCAAGTAGTTGAACGGTCTTTTGAAAAATTGTACCACTGTTTTTAACTTGCGAGTTTCATACAATTGCTTCAAGAACGATGTAAAAGAGATTGCATGATAACAAGTCGCTTTGCCTCAAATTTTTTTCGAAATCAAAGGGTGGTGTTACCGACTTTGATGGAGCATCGAGATTTCTCCATCGTCATCCTGCACAAGCGGACGACTTTGGTAGAAATACCGAAATGCGACATGGCTCTGTAAAATTCGTCTCTGTCTACGCTATCATACTCGTATAAGACTTTAAAATCGATAAAGAGGTGGTGTCTATCGATTTGAAACTCCCAGGGCCAAAAATGTTTGTTATCTTCGCCGTTTAGCTGTCCAGAAAAGTCTTGCTTTCATTTTATGGGTGTTATTTCCATTTATTTTCGGAAATAAATTCCACGAGCTTTATTAACAGAACTATTAAGTTTATAAGTAAATATCAAAAGTGGGATATTCAAAAATAAGTATGCTATATATATAAAAGGTCCCTAATTTGCTATAAAAGGCCAGTTCGTTTCACTAATTGATCAACCATTTTAAAGGTCAGTAATTGGTCATATAATGTCAGATTAATTTCTAAATCAATATCAAATGTTTTCGGCTTACACAATTTGTGGGACATTTAAAACAAAAATACCATCTAAAATGTCCTAATGTATTCAAATAGGTCATTTTAGTAATTGGTCAGCCATAGTTGATTTTTCGATTTTTTTTTGCACCCTATATAGGATGTTAGCTCCTCATTTGTGGGATATTCAAAAAGTTAATATGCTCTCAAAAAAGTCAGTATTTATTCAAAAATAGTCGGTAAATTACAGTAAGTGAAACTTACTTAACTTTTGGGACCAATTAGTGACTTCTTAAATGGTATACCTAACCATTTTCGAATGTCCCTTTTAGGGGTTGCTAAAATCTTAGAGCCAATCTTGCCTTGTTGCTAAAGTTCACCTTCTAAAAAATTATAAAGTGCACAAATTTTAATGAAAAACCCAAAGAACATAAAATATATCTTAATCCCCAGAAATCTGACTTTTCAATATGTCACAGGTTTCTAATTTCTTAACGAAAAAAAAAATACTGACGTATTTAAAATTTCAAAATTTTCATCACAAGTTTGCTTAAGACAAACAACATGCACGGATCATCTCGTTATCAATGCATTCTTAAACTACTTACTTACGTGTGCAATAAAGTAAACACTCAATATGAGACTAGAGCAAATAACCCCTTCAGCTTCATTATCAATTCATTTGTGATTTAGCAAACAAATGGGAACACCTTTGAGAGATTAGATTAACATCAGCAATACCTTCTACAAAAATAGAATCAATTTCCATACCACACAACCTACAAATTTAATTGTGTTTTGAAATCCAAAAATAAATTATTTTGAACACCGCATTTGACTATTTATTCCATAGTGATTGCTCGAGTGAATGGAACTTTCAAGACACAAATCCAACACCTTTGGTTATTATCTGTCTACTTAATTTACAACCAATTTTTTGTTGAATAAATAACACCCCCAACCAAGACTAAAAGACTAAAAGTGTTGAAAAGAAAGTTAAAATTAATTAATTATAAATGACAGAGCATGAAATATTTAAGTGTTCATTCGGATATTAAGTTCAAGTGCTTAGAAAAGTGGGAAAATTTGAGAAGTTTGTCTCGGCGCAATTGAAGAAGTTCTCCATGGAAATTTACTAATTAAAGTTGTTCTATGATGAATATTTATATTTAAAGTTTTATTGTTGAAAACTTGAAAATGTAAGTACCCTTGGAAAATACGAGTATGAAGCAAGAGTGTCTGATAAAAGTTTGTAGACTTTGTGATGTTTTTGAACTTCTAAGTGCAGATTTGAGTTGGCTGTTTTAAGTGACATTTTATAGCACTGCACCTAAAAGTTTAGGACTTTCACACAAATACTAATAGAATACTCGTATTTTAAATTTTTTTAAAAAATTATTGTTTGAGAGTTTAGTTAAATACCCTGACGACGACAATGTATGTACATAAGTAAATATATTACTCTTTTGGCGCCCTGCATTGACTTCAAGAATAAAAAACCTAAGATAGGTTTGTTGGTGTCGTGAGGCTATCATTCGATATTGGACTGCAAAAAGCTTATCTATAGAGGCCACCTATAGCCCTTTTCCAAGCGAGTTTTTCGTAACCGTAGAGATTCTGTTACTGTGAATCAACATCGAACAAGACCAAGGTGGGTTTGTCAACCAACGAGACCATGACGACAGATTTTTGGAATGCGTGCCGTGTCATTGACATCGATTACCTTGAAAAGGGGTAAAACAATCACCAGCCCATAAGATGCAGAGTTCTTGGATAGATTCGACGTCGAAGAAAATACAAGCGCATTAGGCGAGGAAAATAGTTGTGTCCGGACAGGACACTGCAAAAGACTGAAACGCCTTGCGGATCATCATCGAACAGTGCATTGAATATCGATCACCACTTCACCTGCTGTTCATCGATTTCGAAAAGGCGTTTGACGGTGTCAATAGAGAATTTATTTGGCTTGCCTTGCGCAGGAGGGGCATCCCGGATAAATTGATCGCTATAATCAAGGCTACATATGAAGGATCCAAATGTCACGTTCTGCATAAAGGAAGGTTGTCAAAGGAATTTGAAGTCCAAAGTGGCGTTAGACAAGGTTGTATACTGTCACCAATACTGTTCCTGTTGGTAATAAGTGATGTGCTGCATGCAGCCTTGTCGACTTTCAATGGAGGAATTCAGTGGAATCTGATATCTCACCTGAAACATCTAGACTACCCGGATGACGTGTGCTTACTCTCTCATAGGATCATGGATCTCCATCAAATGACAACAAGGGTGGAGAGAGAAGCCGAAACCGTCGGGCTTAAGATCAATACGGCAAAAACTAAAAGGATCAGCCTTGGAACTTCCCCATCTTATCAAATAGATATTTCTGGACAACCAGTAGAGACGGTAGATAGTTTTCAATACCTTGGGAGTATTGTCTCTACTGATGGCGGGACCGAACTAGATATTACCAGCCGAATCGGGAAAGCAAAGGCTGCGTTCGGAATGCTGTCCAAAGTATGGAGAAACAACTCTATAAGCCTAAAGACCAAGCTACGACTGTTCCGCTCCAATGTAGAATCCGTGCTTCTTTATGGATTCAGTACATGGAAAGTAACACGCACTGTCACAAGAAAGCTGCAAACGTTCGTAAATAGATGTCTGCAAAACATCTTGCGGATTTTCTGGCCTAACCGTATTTCCAATGATGAACTTTATGCGAGAACAGGTCAGGAACCCATCGACTCTATAGTACGAAAACGTAAGTGGCAGTGGATTGGACATACCCTTCGAAAAGGCCACGAGTGCATTGCGAGTCAAGTGATGCAATGGAACCCTGTCACGCAGCGAGGCAGAGGAGTGGGCCGACCCAGAAGTACTTGGCGAAGAACGGTCGAAGAGGAATCAGCACAACTGGGGAAGAGTTGCAGAGAGCTGAGGTACATCTCCAAAAACCGTACACAATGGCGCGTAGGAGTAGTGGAGTCCCTATGCCCCGCAAGGGGAACCACACGGACGTAACAGGTCCGAAGACCTAAGTAAGTAAGTAAACGCATTCAGGACTTTATTCCAGCGGTGATGTGGACAAAATAGGTCCATAAAAATGGAAAAACTGAAAGTTAAAGCTCAACGCACATTTACGCACTAGGTCCTGGTTCACTCCGAAATGTTGCACCACCAAATTTTTTTTTTATATCCTTGACAGGCATGGTTTGTGCTCGATATATTAGAGAGAGATCAAGCGAAGCGTAGTTATCTTAAATGTAAAAATTAATTTGTTTTTTTTTTATCTAATCTCTTTAATTTGAAGTACATCGGTGTGATAAGTTTGTTGAAGACAAAACATAATCAAACCAGTTTATAAAATCTTTGCCGGTCTCTAAGGACACTAAATGCATAGACATATGACACGAAATGCTCAATTTTTTTTTGTTTTTAGTTATAAGACATTTAGATAATTGTATTCGATAAAAAAGGCAATTCCACTTAAATGAGAGCCTCAAGCCAAATAACTACTTATTTACTTAATTAGTAAAATTTTGAATACAAATTGTAAAATATTTTTTATTTTAAATATAAACTTAAAAAAATAAAAGAATAGAATTCTCATAAATGGCAACACTGAAGACCTGTTGTTGATTTATTCCATTGTTTTATTTCTTGTTGATATTGTTTTTTTAAAGGCAGTATTTATTTGACTATACATCAAAGAACCAGACTGCAAAATGATAACAAAATTATTCAAACCACTAAAAAGTTATACGGTATTACGTAAAAAAGGGAACATTTCTCCAAAAACACTAAACCACAATGAAATTTTTGTTTGATAAAAAACCTGAAACGTAGTGTTCAATTGAGATATAGATTGCATGTTCTGAGTTTAATCAAACTGCTTATAGTAAATTTCGAAAAATCGTTGCACAAGCTAAATAATAAATC
The DNA here is from genome assembly GCA_963931855.1 of Philhelius festivus. Taxonomy (NCBI): domain Eukaryota; kingdom Metazoa; phylum Arthropoda; class Insecta; order Diptera; family Syrphidae; genus Philhelius; species Philhelius festivus. The sequence goes on along the minus strand of OZ007555.1, from coordinate 3,604,617 downwards.
ATATACAAATGCTCTATCTGTCTAACTAGATGTATACCTGGACGTACAAACGAAACAGGCATACTCGCAAACGCAATGACGAAAACGAAACCTGCCCTACAGAAATAGTAAAAAGTACTATGCATAGACCTAAAGTGATAAAGTGACAACACTGGTTATACTAACTTAATCATCAAATTAATGCCATAGTTTCTAGACTTGAAATGATTGATCACAAAAGCCGCTCCCTTTTGTTTTAATTTATGCAGGAATTGTGTTTTCTGTTCATTGAGAAACTTTGAACTTCCGAAAGTATTCGCTATGACTAAAGTTCAACTTCCACCTAAAACACCTTTATTAAATCATATCAGCCATGACTCGGCCAACAAATGCACTCAATGTACAAAGAAATTCGCATCTGCATCTCGTCACTTTCGAGAGCATCTATCTGAATTTCTGAACCAACATACAAAAAAAAAAAAAAAAACATTCAAGAGAAATACATATATCCGCCGCAGCCGCCGTCCATGTTTTGTATCTATAGTGAGGTGCACGCGTTCCAAAACAAAAACCCCATCACGATGATGATGATGATGAGAGTCCATCACCCTCTGAGTCTCTGACGTTGCTTGCTCCCCTTTATTGAAGAGGAGCAAAAAAGTCACATATTCGTGCCCGAGACGAATCGGTGGTGTACGATTTATACCCAATGCCAAAACAACAGCCCTGGAGAGAAGCTCTTTAAGTTGATCGCACAGTCTCGCCCAGAGACGATTTCGATTCGAGTACTATGAAATAATGAAATGATCGCCACGACTATAAATTTTTTTTATATAAATTTTATCTAACTTCGACCCGATCGACGGTGACGGTCGGATGCGACTTTTATTATAACGACGCCGACGTGTTAGATATATTTCTCTCTCACATAAATAAACAAGGTCTATATAGCTTTTTATATTAAAGTATTTATATAATTAATTCTTAAGTGATAGTTAAGTTTTTTTTGTAGATTTTTTGACGATAACTTATTTTAATGTTCGTTTTTCTGTTGTTTTTTTTTTCAGAAAGTGCCGTCTTCGCTTCATCTTATCGGTGCCTTGAACTTGAAACAAACTTTCAATTAACTATACTGTGATTTCGTGTTTATGTCAATATTTATTTTCTTAAACAATATCTAAACGTCAAAATTGACATATCAATGTTAACTTCAGTGAGACGGTTAATAAACTTAACGAAAGAGAAAGTATCAAGTGATTAAGTGAGTGTCATCCGTGTTGGAGAGGTAGCAAAACTTCGAGTATATGGAGCACCTGGACTTGGCTGGAGTCATAGCGACTCCATCATCAAATTGGCATTTACCGGCATTTGAGTCAACACCATTCGATCAACAAGGTGAGTTATTCATTAAGTTTTAATAAGCTTTGTGATCCCGAACAAATTATTTTTTTCTTCACCAAGTTTTCTTTATTTTCTTCTGGCAAGAAAGAGAAATAAAAACACAAATTATGAACGACCGTGAATCATGAGTTTTAATAGTGAATTACTCACAATAATTGCGCAATTAAAATAAAACATTTAAAGTACCTATTCTATATTTTTTTTGTTTTATTGATCGAGATTATAAACAAATTGATCGATTTGGTTTACAAAATATTTGTATACCTACAATAGTACCTCTTCTGCCCACGATTAAGATTTGTGGGGTATTTCTGTGTTTTTGTATATCAGAGAAGCCTTGTTTAGATAAGGCAGTTTTATTTTTATAATAGGTATGTAAACGTTTAACCTTGAGCTTGGAGAACGAGACGTGTGTGTTACAGGGTTGATAAGATAAGGAGTGGCAACATTGTTCTGTCTTTAGATTGAAATTGAAGTTGTGTAAGTCCTTTAATCAGATTGTTTTTTTTTGTATACTTTATAAACATTTGTGTAAAGAAATCAGACTGAAAACACAAGGTTTTTGGTAATTTAAATTTAAAACGTCTACAGCCCAGCAATTTAACTAATTAGTAAATAGATTAATTAATATATGAACGTGCTAGAGCATACAATTTTGAAACTCGGAATATAACAATTAGCGCGTAATTCTGAGATCGTTGTGATAAACCTACCAAGGCATACCAAGTTAAGGCATATATGTACATATACACAGTTTCATATCATTGAGTTTACAAATACTTTGCTCTGAGGTTAAACATCGTTTCGAAATATTGAAAATTACAATGCGAAATGTGTCTTAAACGCAGGGTCGAATTTTTGTTGCTTTATTGACAAGATTTAGTCTTAGTTGTATGTAACACACATATCAAGTCAAATACACAAAATTTAACTGATTTTAGATTTTTAGAAATTAATTTTTGTTTTAGGAAGAACACCAGATAATTTTTTGAGTCTGTATTAAATACCCATATTTTCTAAGGCCGCAACATATCGTCGACAACATATGAGCTATTTGTCACTTTCCCTAAAAAAAAACTTTTTCTAATGCTCCAAAATCAAAACGCTTAAGAATGTTTAAACTGAAAAAAAATTCCAAATCGTTCAAACTTTTACAGTGAAACCCGTAAAAGTCTAATCTACTATTTAGGACGACATGAGTCCCAGTTCAAAATTGACTGATATTCATATTACTATGTAAACATACATTTGCATCACAGAGACATTTGTATCTTTCTATGTTATTCTTATGTATGTCCGTCTTCTTGTATTTTTCCTTCTTCCAAACTATATTTGAATAAACTGCTTTTATTTCTTATTCTTATTAAAAAGTTAAACAACGGTAGACGCCATTTAAACAAGTCTTTTATTTAATTATAAATAACCTTTTTTAATCAATAAATTACAACAGCTTATTTAAAATTTAGCATTAGACTTTCTCTAACATTTTATCAAAGCTAAAATCATAAAGTAGATGTTTTATTTTTTTTCGGTATCTTGCTAACTTCATTTGACTCTTTGACATTTACAAACATCAAAAATGGCCGTTTACTTTGTTTTTTTTTTTTTGTACGAATAAGTGTGTTCAGATGCAATTTCAAATTGAAAAAATAGGCATGCTTAGCACTAGTTACAAAATTCTTACAAACAAGTTAGCAAATTGTTAAGTACTAGTATATCATACATACCTTAATATTGGGCTGTTAAAAATTTTGCGAACATTGTTTTTAATTGGTTTATTTTATTTTTTTTTTTAACTTGGCATCTAGCATGTTAAACGGATTTTAATTCAATCGTTCGTATACAGAAATTTTTAAAGTTATAAATATTTATTCAATTTAAAAATTAAAGAAAAAAAATATTTTTTGAATTTAAAAAAAAATCAATTTTTATTTTTCGAAACTTCCATCTTTCCAAATCGGGTTGATGAAAATTTATTGAAAATCAAAAAAAAAAATCTTAACAATGTTTCATAAAAATTTTAAGAACTTTAAATTGGAAACACTGTTTTCTGTGACAGCGGATTCAAAAGTTCTGGGTTGCTTAGAGGTTATTTTGGTTTGGTAATTCATCAAGAAATAAGACGGAGCAACGTAAAAACATAAATCAATTCGAAAAACATATCGGGCGTTTCATTCATTTTATGGTCCTCATAATCGTTCATCAAAGCGATTAATTCAAGAAACTATAGATCGTTTTCGCAATACGTGCGCGTTCGTGCGATTTGACGACATTAGATTTAAATCAGACGAAATTGAGCACTTGGAAGTCAACATTCCATGAGAAATGTCTGTAAAAATTAGGCCTCCTCATTAAGCCAATAAAAGATAAAGCCAATTTCATGGATATTAAAAACATTGGTCTGTGTTTTATTTCAAATTAAAGTTCTCCACCTCTAAATGAAGAATCACCCTTTACTATTAAATTATTTTCTTTTAAAAAACTCCTTATTTTTTTAACAGTTTTTCTCATAAATCCACATTTCCTAAGGAAATCAGAAATATTTTCTGTAATTTTAAAAATGACAACAGGGACTACCTTGTAGACAATAATTTGGACTCTTATTAACTTCCCATAGGGAGTTATTGTAATCGGTCCGATTTGTCAAATTGGAATTTTTGACATTTCTCGACGTTTCAAGGTCCCTAGAGGCTATATCAATCATTTTTAGAGAGATGTCTGTGTGTGTGTGTGTACGTACGTTCGTACGTTCGTACGTTCGTACGTTCGTACGTCCGTACGTTCTCGTACCATTTTTCGTCGTCGATATCTCAAGAACGAGTAAAGATATCGACTTCAAATAAAATTTGTTTAATAGATAATAACTTCGAAAGAGGCTGAAAGGGCGTTTATTAAAATGCAGTGAGTAGTTTTTTCACTATAACGGTTTAAAAAAAAAGTAAAAATTTTGGTTAGTTTCAAATATCTCACGAAAAAATAATCCTACTGATTTCAAATAAAATTTAATGTACTCATTATAAGGTCATACAGATTTGGTATGAATTTGGAAAAAAATTAACATACCGTTATTTTTTTAAATAAAAAAAACTGAAAAAAAAAAATTTCATAACCCAGATATTCTAAGAACGGAAAACAATTTTAAGCTCAAATTAATTTTATTTTACGAAAAATAATGTGTTTGACAAGTGGTGAAAATTTCAAAAAAAATCAGTTTACAGTTTTATTACAAAAAATAAAAAACTATATAAAATTCTATTGAAAATTGGTAAAAATTGTTTTTCGACTCAAGTTTCTCGAGAACTAGTAGTGATATTGACTTCTAATTTAGTTTATTTTATACATAGTATAATTTTGTACAATTGGTAAAATTTTGACAAATATTGAATTAATAGTTTTTTTTTAAATAAAAAAAACTATTAAAAATTCTAGTGAAAACTAGTTGAAATTGTATTTCAAGTCGAATTTCTTGGGAATAAACTCCGACAGTGCCTTCTAAAGTATGTTGTTTTATACATCGATACCTTCCCGTAAGAATGTATACTAAGCGACATTTCTAAAATTTTTCAGGAAACGAAAAAACGAAGAAAGTTCGTTGACGAAACCCAGGCCAAAACGTGGCCGTTAACATATATTATATTTCCTCATCAAAAAGTCATTTTCGGAAAAAGTTTCGCTTAGTACATTCTTACTGGAAGGTATCGACATAATACAATTATTAACATATGGTTAAATTTTGACAAGTATCGAATTGACAGTTTTAACAAAAATATAAAAAAAATCTACTAAAAAGTGGTAATATTTGTTTTTCGACTAGAATATCTTGAGAACGAGCAATGATATTGACTTTGCAATTATTTAATTTTATACATAATACAATTTCTAACAAATGGTTTATATTTGACATAAATCTAGTTTTAGAGCGGATATATTTTGTAAGTGCACTTCCATCAATAACCAAACCATATCTTTTATATTTGAATATTTCGTTTTTAATTTTTTTTCAATTAAAATGTTTGGAACCGAAATAATAAAGTAATTTCTATAATATAATATTAAAAAACACGGAAATCTATAATTCAGTATATGTACCTACCAACCTTCGTAATTATTACAAGTTTTCAAGACTACAAATGGGAAGTTATCAGTGTGGGTCGCACCCAGCCTCTTTTTTAAACTAGCTTCACAAACACGTATACTCTGCTCGGGAGAATTAATTTGCTTACCTAAGCTTCCCATTGGGCTTCCCATCTATACCGGCAAAATTAAAAAAAAAAAAAAACAGAATTTAAATATTGGTATTCGTTTAAGTGTGGATAACTCAGGATAACCAGTTTGCCATTTTACGCCAATTTTTTTTATCTCTATCATTGGTTATATCTAGGCAAATCTTTTGGCACTACAAAAATATGTATATACAAATGATATTAATGAAATGCTGCTTTTCATAAATCCACTGTGGAAAAGAAGCCTTAATTATAAGAATCGTCAGTACCTAATTTTGATTTTTGAGTTCTTTCGTACCTACTCGTATATATATGTATATAGCATAGTCCCGAATATTTCGTCTACAACTTTCTCGGCTTTAAAAGATCTATCTACTGCTGACATTATAAACTCTCCACCTGCCCCTAACTATAAATTATATGTTGTACCACTGTGCATATTTACCCTCCATACCCCTATTGTATATTCAATCTCAAAAAACTCCCGGACAATAACCATTCAAACTGTTGTTGTTGTATTTTGTATACAAACACATTTTTAAAACGCAGGTAACATATGTGCGGTACCTAACATTGCATCTATGTAAATCTAAATTTAAAATTTTCTTGAAATCTCGCCTAACAAATTTTTGTTTATAATCTTTTTCTCAACCACTTATTAGAATTTCAAAATTTACTAAACAAACATTTCTTGATTTGATTATATATATTAAATATTCTGAAAAGAAGAAAGACCCTTTGCTCAGTAGAAAACTTCAAATTTTTCCAAAATTAATTCGACTTCTTCTCACCCCAAAAACCACCCCAAAACTATCTCTAAACTGACCATTCCACTTTTCTCCTTAAACTATATTTTTTTTTTGTATTTTTTATTAAAATTTCTATATCTTTCAGATGCCATCTATTTATCATCATCGCGTCCGATGCTCGAACCCATTATGGAGGAGACATCCGAAGATGAAGAAAGCATTCACAATAGTTGGTCGCAATTCGAAAACAATAGTGCATGGAGTTCTGAGTCTGAAACTGGTTCTGTGATTCGAATCGAATTAAATAAGGGTAAGTCCACCAGAAACTTCCCCTTTGACAGTTGACACAATTTTTACTTAGATAAATAATAAATATTTAAGTTGTATTCAGACACACGCCTAAATATTTGAGGTTCCTTTAAGTAAAAAGTCCTCGAAGTATATCAAAACCACTCTTTACCTATCGATCTTTCTTTCAGATCCTGATTCGATTTCTGAACGTGACTTCGCCTGCCCAGCAAAACGTCCAAGACATGATGAATTCATCATCGGCGGCTTACTCACATGTCAACCAATTTTGGATGATACTCAACTCCTACGAAAATTCCAACGAAACGACCTCCTCAGTTCCGCCATCGATAAAATCAATTCCATCGAAACGAACTCACTGTCAAATTCTCTAAACGGTGGGGTTGGCGGTAGTGGAGGAGGAGGCCACCGAAAACGGTTCGATGATTTCTACTGTGACATGGATAGTCCATCGTGTAACTCCCTAAGTCGATCTTCATCGTTGATTCAATTTGAAAGCCTTGAGAGGCAACTACTTAATGAACAAGGTTTATGTTCATCGCTGGGAAATTCTTCTCCATCGCTGCTTAGCTTTGAAGGTGGATGCATCGAAAGTGGATCTGGAAGTGGTTCCAACTCGAACCGAGGCTCAACTGGTTGTCTGAAGAGATACGAAAGTTCCGATAGTCGTCTCCATCAGACCTACTTCGATCTGGACAAAATCGATTTCGGAACAAATCTTCACTTCACATCGACTGCTGCGAGTAAGAGCGACTCAGAGTCGTCCAGTGATAATAGTGTGGCTTCACATAAGATCCTGAGTGCCACAGGTGTAGCTCACGCCAGAGGCTTTCTGAAGGGCGGCAAAAGCTCAGCGGAAAACCTCAGCGAAGACAGTGGCTATTGTGAACATATTCACTCTGTAATGAGAGCCAAATCCAAAAGTATTCCGAATTTTGAAAAATTCTGCGAAGAAGATGAATTTTACGATCACCCAGTAGCTGTTGCTTCTGTGGCTAATACGAAATCACATTCCAAAATCCAAACAGAAGATGCTCCCAAAATAGCCACAGCGAAAGTGAATAGCAACGGCAGCGGCAGCGGCGGTACATCAGTGAAGGAGCATCGAGATGATGATGCCGATGATGACGACGACGATGATGAAGAGCATGGGGAACTAGGCGGCAACGACGATGAAGACGAAGGAAGCAGCAACGGCGATTGCTGGTATAGTGGCGATAAAAATAGCCGCCGGTCACCGTCCTCTTCATCGCCAATTTCCTCCGACGAATCATCTTCGGCTACATCGGCTCTTACCAACACATCTAAATCCACATCGCCATCGTCTTGCGCATCTGCCTCATCGTTCACATGGCGGCCAGCAGTTTCAGTTATATCGCCGCCGTCGGCAATGGCCACAAGCAAAGAGCGCACTATGGCAGCACCACTACTACATCGATCACCAAACCGATCATCCAGTTTGCCAGACATTCGCGGCGAAGAAACAGCTGCTGTCGGTCATCATCATCACCAGAAACTGCAACAACACCAAGAGCAGGATTCGTTTGATCGGTCCAATAGCACCGAGCGCGTCGCAAGTGTTCCAAATGATCTTGATCGTATCGAAGATCATCCGAGTCATCGTAATAACCATTTAAATCAGGCGAGCAATCAGCATCATCATTCTCATCGCCAGCGCAGATCTGCGGCACAACGTCGCCAACGTACCGCCCTAAGTGCCTCGAGTTCGTCTGATCTTGATGAAGATCAATTGCCACCACGATCGCCATCGTTTTCGTCGTCGGATTTTGTCGCTGTTCGTAGCAATAGCTGGAGACGTTCTCGTAACTCCAACGAGCGTTTGGAATCCTCCGCGGCGTTTCAAAGTGCTCGATCACTGCAATCGATCGGTTCGGGCAGCGGTGTCGGTTATATGAATGCCAGCTATAGCAATTTAACTTTACTCGACTACTCCGGTCGTCCACGATCAAATCGAAATAGTTTGTCTTTGGTCAGTGAAGAGTGCAATTCCAAGAGGAATTCCCGTCGCGACATGGCGACCGTGCTTAGTGATCAAGAAACCGAGGAATCATCTGCCAGGGAAACCGACGAGATCCATCATGTCCAATTGACAATCCGCAAACCTCCACGAAGAACCAATTCAAGATCTTCCAAGTCCAACAAAACCTTCGATCAAGATCCAACTTCCCTGAAGACCAGCTATGCTCAAAGTCTTGAGAAATGCAACTTTGATCCCAAAGAACTCTCCACCAGCGACCTAACCAGAGTTCCTCCCAAACGTCGTTTCCATGCAGCCAATAAAAAACAACGAGTAGGTATAGTTTCATCGACGCCCAATTTGAATGCCTTTACTCATGAGGAAACCGATGACGACATGTTCGTGTCATCAACTCACACATCAATGCAACAACTGCCAACCACCGAGAAACGAATGGGTATTCTCCTTCCCGCCGGATCAAGGGCTTCGTTTGGCAGCAAGGGTGTCAGCTTCTATCCAGTTGTGTCCAAATACACCTGGCAGGAGCAAAGTTCCGAAGAGTGTAATGACACCCTCGTGGCCCCAACACCAGATCCAAATGACGACGCTACTGTCATCGAAGAGAGCCACCACACCGACGAAGAGAACAAATCCAAAGAGACACCAAGCAAAGAGATCAGCACCAACGAAGAGAAACAAAACATCGCAAAAACATCGCACTCAACCCAAGAAAACGAAGAGACTGCCATCAAAGAGAAGATTACGATCACTATCAATTCGGTTGTGGCTGCAGCTGCGACAAAGCCACCACCATCGGTATCGGCATTGGCATCGCCTGCACATAACATCAGTGTTAAATCCGCAATCGTCGAGCGAGGTAGTGACTGTTATCGTTTGCCTGGAAATAATGTCAAAACAACAACGCCGCGTCTGATTCTTTCTGCATCGAATAAATTAATTAGTGAGAAATTAGATAATCCCCGACCGGCTACACCGGTTCCTCATATATTAGTGCAACAACCAAGTTGTTCGTCAGTGGACAGTGTCGTGACATCACCGTCGTCATTCTCAAAAATGTCAAATTACCCAGTGAAGTGTTCGGCGGCAAGTGGCGAATCGAATTCGCTCAACAATAACAATGAACTAGTGAAATCCAAGTTCAAAGCCGACGAGAAGCATCCCCAGCATAAGGGGTTCTTGTCGCGTTTCGCAAATGGTTTTAGGTTTTCCTTGCGTCGCAATAAGAAGAAGCAGCAGCAACAGCAACAACAGAAAGACGCTCAAGGACAGCTTCCTCCGATTCCCCCTCCGTCGTCAAAGAAACCGGTCGCCCAGAATCAGCACAATTCGCCGGATTTCATTTACATCCCTTTGAAGGGACCCGTCCAACATCCGGGAACCAAGTCCAATGGAACACCCTGCAATAATAATGGAAGAGCCCCTTCGTCGCCATCACCTTCCAACACTAGCAGCAGTAATAGCTGTAGTAACCACGTGTTGCTGGCAAATAACAACAAACAGGCATCGGCTCCGTTCCAGAAGCCACCCCGTGTTGTAGGGGTATGCGAGAAGCGCGCAAGGCAGCATGCGCTACAAAGCGCAGCTCGACAATCCGGAGCCCAATCGATTGATGAGCAATTCTTGGACAATGAGCGTAGTTATTATGATTTCAAAAATCAGTTGAACGGTGTTACGAACGGTTACGGTTGTAATACGCAGCAAAACGGTCCATCAGCTATGAATAACAGTGGCAGTCATCATATTGGAGCGACTGTAGTGCCACCTGGTGGCGGTAGTGGGCTATATCACTATCCGCAACAACAACAACAATTGAATCATTGCAAAATCGGTTTGATTGAGACAAATCTCGATACGCACGAGACGAAAATTTCGGGTAAAACACGAAGTCTGATGGAATTGGGACCTCAAGTCAAATATAATTTCTCGTCGAAAAGGAATACTTCGACTTCGTCGTCGGGTGGTGGCGGCGTTGGCTATGGGGATGTGGATTTAGACGACGATGGGGATGCAGATGATGATGATGCTGGGTTGTTGGGCGAAGATAGTGGGGTTATGGGTAGTGGTGGCGGTGGTAATAAGAAGTCTGGGGGAGTGATAAGTGGCAGCGGACATGGAGCGGTGTCAGCAAGGAGACCGCACAAGAGTATGGAATTTTTATTGGATAAAGAGAATCAGAAAAATGTTTTGGTGAGTTCTTTTTTCAACTTATTTTTTTTATTTTATTTCTTTTATACTTTCTGAAGAAAAAAAGTCATAAATTGGGTGGAAAATAACGTCGTTGAAGAAGGGAAGGATATATATTTTTTTTTTTTAATTTTTCAAGTTATTTATTTAAAATTATTCCTTATTGAGTAAGAATAGTGGAAAGAGTGGATGGAACCAGATAACTTGGTAGTTTCCATGGGAAACTTGAAATTTATTCTAAGGTCTCGAAGGGATGTTAGTCTTCTTTTCTAGGAATTTACCAATTCTTGTTATTGACTTATGACCAGAAATTCCGACAAACTAAGAGTATAGGAGGTTTTAAAATTAACAAAGTTGTTCGCTTGCGATGAAAATGTGTTCTGGCATTTCTATAAGTTATTCAATACAAATGGTTTTTTGTGAATTGAATTATTTCTCTGGTCGACAAATTGGACGAATTTAATCTTATGTATTAAATTTCTTTGAAATCAAATTATTTTGGGACATTTGACACAGTGGTAATATGATATGTTGTACTTGTTTTTTTTTTTAATTTTTAGACTGTTTTTGACAACAATCTGAATATGTTTTGTTCTTAGGTCTTAATTTGGAAATAGCTAACGCCGCAATTCCGTTGAAGAATTACTGAGTTAAAAGTCGTTGAATATATCAAGTTCCTCAAAAAAAGTTTTTTAAATTGAAAATTTTGTAATAAATAGGTATATTATCATACTCGTCCAGAACTCAAACCTCTGCAAGGTGACTCACAAAGTTCAAAATTATTGTAGCAGACTGCAATTGTCGAACAATAATTCCAATACATGTTTTAAAACGGAAAGGCAAATAGTTCCTAGGTAATAAGAATTCCTAAATGTCAAATACTTACTCAAATACTAATGACAATATGTCTTGTGGAAGATTGTGGAACCCATTCAATTTTAAATTTAAACAGAAGTTAGTATAGGTACTGGATTAGGTTTCTTCTAATTTCGATTTTTTCTTCCTCTAAAAAATTAATATTAATATTTTGCTAAATAGGTACAAGGTGACCATTTGTGACTATTGTCTAAAAGAAATTATGTATATTTTTCTTTGCTAAAATATATTCAAGTCCAGTGGACCTTGCGTGCAGAGACACTATTGTTTTATAACTTCCGATACACTTCATGCAAAAAGGTATTCGTAAAAACTTAAAACTTTAGATTTTGATCAAATTTGACACTACGACGACAGGGAAGACGAACAGAAATAGGTCTTGGAATTATGTCTTTCTCTCTGTCCTGTCGACATCAGCCTAAACGGCTCAGTCGATTTTCTTTAAACTTGGTATAGATAGATCTTTTAATTATTCCCCTAACAAGTCTTTTTTTAGTTCAAAAATAATGGTACAATTTTCAATTTTTTTAGAAATTACAAAACATTCCCAAAAACTGGTCCACAGTTTTTTTTTTTTTTGTTTAAGTCTAGTACTCACCTAGCGTGAAATGAAAAATAAATACGTTCCAAATTACACGCGAAGAATAAAACTGAAAATAGAATAAACTTTTCCACGTGAATTTTTGAATGAAAGAAAAATGACAATTATCTTTAAACTGATTCGTTCTTTCTGTTTATAAATTTTCAATTTTTTGTTTTGAAATAAAATATTGAAATCAACTGACAAATGTCACAGTTTTCCACGTTGCCTTGAACTTTTTCCTGATGGTTGTACATTGAGAAATGAAAATCATAGCGTGGAAAAAGTTGTGGAACATATTTGTTTTTCCAATCCACATTTTAGTACTCACCTCTCGTTGCGGATTTCATGCCAGTGAACCAGCAGTCACTTTTATATGGAATTTTCATTTTCACTTGAACTGAGTACTAGGCAATAAGAAATTTCTTTTAGTAAAAGTTAGCTGACGAATGAAAAAAAAATAAAATTCTAAAAAATGGTTTTTGATGGAAGGATTGGACTGTGTTTATGGGGACAATTTTTGCATTTTTTAAAAACACTTTCCTTCAGGAAAATAAAAATGATTACATTAAATTTTGTTTTAACTTTTGAAAACGGATGTTTTATAGTAAGATATCAGACATTCTTCTTATGAAGTCTTAATAAAGGTATAAGAATCGAAAAATTATTAAGGGCAGTGTTAACATTTACCCATTTCTTGTTTACATTCGCCCATAGTTTTTAAAAATACTGTGTTGAATGGGGACAACCAACTTCTGTCCGCTAAGTGCTAGGGTTTCGTCTATCGGGTTCAAATAAACAGACATGAATTTTGTTTGATGTATTCACTTGAAAAATTGATTACCCCAATGTATAATACCCATAAAAGACAAATTGAAAACGAACCTTAATTTTAGTTTTTAAAGAAACAAAATTATTTATGTAAATTTAAGAAATTGATATTTAATCACATGACTTCTAAACCCATTATTATACGAACAGATATCTTAAATTAAAAATAAATTTCCTAAAAATGGTTTTTAATAGTACTTTTCGTTGAAAAACTGATTCTAATAATTGTTTTTTTATGCTCTTAGAATGTATAAAAATTATTGTTTATTCGAATTTCAAACTTTTGTTTTAGATTTAAGTAAAGTTCTATCATTTTCTTGAAAACTTGACATTTAAAAAAACACATCTTCAATTTTTTTAAACTTCCCACATAAAAGTTTTTTAATACTTTTTTTTGATTAAAAAATAATAATTTTTCTTTTAAAGCCTAGTACTCACCTAGCGTGAAATGAAAAACAAATACGTTCCAAATTACACGCGAAGAATAAAAATAAAAATAGAATAAACTTTTCCACGTGAATTTTTGATACTCACTTTGAATGAAAAAAAAATAACAATTATTTTTAAACTGATTCGTTCTTTCTGTTTATAAATTTTCAATTTTTTGTTTTGAAACAAAATATTGAAATCAACTGACAAATGTCACAGTTTTCCACGTTGCCTTAAACTTTTTCCTGATGGTTGTACATTGAGAAATGAAAATCATAGCGTGGAAAAAGTTGTGGAACATATTTGTTTTTCCAATCCACATTTTGGTACTCACCTCTCGTTGCGGATTTCATGCCAGTGAACCAGCAGTCACTTTTATATGAAATTTTCATTTTCACTTGAACTGAGTACTAGGCTTAAAATAAAAAAAAAAATTAAAATCATAACTACTACCACTAATGTAATTTAAAAAGCATTTTAGAAAATCATATTTTTTTCGACAACTGCTCCTAGAATTTTGATTAAACAATAGTTTGTTAGATCTATTTCTTTAATTTCTCATTAACGTCATAACAGGCTTAAATAAAATATTTGTTTTTCAAAAAGTTTTAAAAAATTGCATATACAAATTTTTCAATATAAATATATATATATTTTGGATTTGTAAAAAATCATTATTTTTGAAACAGGTCTATGTTTTTTTTTAAATCTAATTTTTATTTGCACAATAATAAAAACTTATAATTTTTATAGAAATGTTAAACAAATTTATATAAAAAAAAAAAATTTCTTTAAATACCTCTGTAACGACTTTAAATAATGTTTGTTCACATTTGCTTCCCTAATGAATCACTTGTTTTAACCATTTCTTAAAATGTTTTGTTTTTCGCGAATTTTATTTTAAAGAAAAAAAGATAAATATTTTTGTGGAGATAAATTTATGAGAAGGCAATGAAAGATCTGAGATGAACAGATTCCAGCCAACGACGGGTTTTAGATTATCAAAGTAACTGCATTTTCTAAACTTAAAAACAAAACAAAAGGTGAAAATAGTTAACCCCCACAGTCTTTACGACTTCGAAGCTAATTCTACTCACTTTGCTGCTCATATAGAATCCATTATAAATGACTAATAAACATTAACAATATACCTGTTAATTAAGTATGTAAATGAAAAAAATTAATGCAAAATATGAGATCATTGCGAGTGTAAGAAAAAAAAAACTATTATAACTATGTACTAGGAAAGTTAACAGTTTGTAAACAAAAAAATTCTCTCCGCTATTAAAAGTATCGTGAGAGAAAATTAAGTTTTTATATTTTTTGTCTTTTAAAGCCATGTATGTGAATTGTGACAAGTTGAATTACAAAAGAGATTATAACCTCAACTTCTTTGTATGTGTATGTAGTGTTATAAAAATTGGCATGTGTAAATATTGTAGATATTAATAGTCCAATCAATCAGAATTTTTAATTTGTTGCATAAATTTATAAAATTACGATTCTTTCATGTTTTTCTGTGGTCCAAACGTGTATGTACATAATTTACCGCTAACTGTCATATACATATTGATGTATAATATTAGCAATATTTATTATCTCATGATTAAAGCTTTCGATCCGGTTTCACTGATTTAAATCGATTAAAAAATAATGATTGCCTGAATGTGTTACACACATTGCACACACATTTTGATCTTTAAAAAATAATTTTGTGCAAATAACGCCTAAAGAGGTACATCGAACTCTTTTAATTGTGATTTAAATTCAAGACAGTAGTTTTGTTCCATTAAAATTTAAAGCCTCCACATTTTTAAAGCAATACATGATTTCCTTTAAAAAAACAGCTCTAAACAAATATTTTAAAAATATTGCTGAAACCACTGGACTGATTTGTGTGAAATTTTCAGAATTCTTTCTAATTGGCTTAAAGATGATTTAAAAGTAGTTTTAGTAAAATGCACACCTTTGTTTTATATTTTAGATTTCTCGTTACTAAATCTCTTAAGAAAGTTAAACAATCGTTATTGTAATGACATGTGCAATTTTACTCGCCCATCGTCACGCCCACTTTTTATATATTTAAATTTTGTTTTTATTCTGGGTCCAGTAGAACATTTCTTTAGATAATTTTTTAATAATTTCTAAAAATTTCGATTATATGTATGAAGTGTGATATTCTCCGAAAATCCACGCCCAAATAGTATTGTCCTAAAAAAGCTTACCAAAATTTTTACAGTTTGTGTTTTATAAGCGAGGATGACAAAAATTTGAAAATAACTTCTGGTTCAAGTAGAGCCGTTGAATATATTTAAATTGAAAGTTCTTAAAAGGTACGATAGTATAAGCCCAACGACGTATAGATGAGTGAAACGAATTGAAGTCATTTGAGTTCGGTAGAAAGTTTTAAAAAATGATCCTAGTAGATAAAATCCACCTATTTCCATGCTAACTCTTCTTATGGTTGAATACGAATTCTTTTAATTGAAAATAAAAAAAACGAAAATTTATAACTAAAAACAAACATTTTTTTTGGAAAATTTCTCTTCTGTCGACCTGCTTTTCTTATATCTGAGTACCCCCCGTACACCCGTAATACAAAATCTTATTTATCTCGAAAACGGCTCTAACGATTTTGATAAAAAAAATTAAGTGTGATATTATAGACATGGACTATATTTTGGTGAAAAAAAAATTTGGGGGGAAATGTTATTAGGGGTACCTGTCATAGAACGGTTATTTTGATTTTCGAATTTCTCACCAACGGCTCTAACGATTTTAACCAAAATTTTTATGCAGGAGCTGCTTTGCATTTAAAGAAATATAAACTAAAAATTTTTTCGAAAAAATAGTTTTTGGATTTTTAAAAAAATAATACAATTTTTTTTTTGAAAATTCAATATATTGAAAACCGATACACGATTAAATTTTTAAATTACGTTTTAAAATGTATTTTATTAAATACTAACAATTTGCATATCAATTTTTTTTATAAAAATTTTAAGGAAAATTTAGTACACAAAAAACATGTTTCAGTGTGTCTGTATGTCTGTACCTCGAACTACAGCCTAAACCACTGGACCTATTTCTTTCAATCTCGGTAGTTAAGAGTCTTCGGTGATTCCCTAGAGGAGAAATTGAAATTTTTTTTTATTTTTTTTTTAGCTCCAAAACTAAGGGTACCCCCCATACACCCGTAATGCAAAATCTTATTTATCTCGAAAACGGCTCTAACGATTTTGATAAAAAAAATTAAGTGTGATATTATGGACATGGACTATATTTTGGTGAAAAAAAAATTTGGGGGGAAATGTTATTAGGGGTACCTGTCATAGAACGGTTTTTTTGATTTTCGAATTTCTCACCAACGGCTCTAAAGATTTTAACCAAAATTTTTATGCAGGAGCTGCTTTGCATTTGAAAAATTATAAACTAAAAATTTTTTCGAAAAAATAGTTTTTGGATTTTTATAAAAATAATAAAAATTTTTTTTTGAAAATTCAATATCTTGAAAACCGATACACGATTAAATTTTTAAATTACGTTTTAAAATGTATTTTATTAAATACTAACAATTTGCATATCAATTTTTTTTTATAAAAATTTTAAGGAAAATTTAGTACACAAAAAACATGTTTCAGTGTGTCTGTATGTCTGTACCTCTCACTACAGCCTAAACCCCTGGACCTATTTCTTTCAATCTCAGTAGTTAAGGGTCTTCGGTGATTCCCTAGAGGAGAAATTGAAATTTTTTTTTTAGCTCCAAAACTAAGGGTACCCCCCATACACCCGTAATGCAAAATCTTATTTATCTCGAAAACGGCTCTAACGATTTTGATAAAAAAAATTAAGTGTGATATTACGGACATGGACTACATTTTGGTCAACAAAAATTTTGGGGCAAAATGTTATTAGGGGTACCTGCCATAGACCCGTTTTTTTGATTTTAACCCAAAATTTTTAGCAGGAGTCCCCTTAAGTTTAAAATAATATTGTATATAAAAATATTCTAAAAAATATTTGTTGGGCTTTAAAAAAAAATTTAAATCAATATCTTCAAAACCTATGAACGATTTTTTTTTTGATATTATTTCCTAAAACCAATATTATTAAATACTTAAAATTCGCATCCCACATTTTTTTCTTGAAAAATTTTAGAGAAATTTCTTATATAAAAAATTTATTTAATAATAAAATGATTTTTTAAGGTTTATTTGCATAAATTCATACTTTTCCGGAAACCAGACGGCAATTTTATGCATTTGAACATTATTATCTCATTAAATCCATGTTTTATATTTATAAAATGTATCTTAAATTCCAAAGTACTTTTACATAAGAGCAAGTTCGTGCGATCCAGTCGTGCATTTTATTTAAATTGAATTTTATTTTATGTTATGTTTAAAAACCATTTGGAAATATGTTTTTGCTGCCAGCACTTCTAATAGCTTTGTGTAATAATTATCACGTATCTGAGATATACATACATACCCTACACTCTATTAAGATATAGGAGCCCTAAGACTTTGTATACCCATCTCCAATTACGACTACTATAATTGTTTTATTTTGTATAACCTTATGATACTCGTAAACTGAGACTTTTTTTTTCTTGCAAGATTTAACATAAAAAAAAAAACAAAATAATACAAAAATTATACGTAAATGATTCCGAGACATTATTTGGAGAGTTTTGCTAGAAAACCATAAAAATGGCAATTTCAACCAGTTAACTTTTATTTTCCCAGAGAAAATGAAAATGATTTTCTTTTGTTAAGTTTTACATATTTTACTTTGGTCAACGTATGACTATACAGTAGTTTCGCATGCGACATTTTTACCATTACACACCAGCTCACTTAACCTCTTAATTTGGGTCAAAGTTTCCTATGTCTGACAAAGCGACTTACAAAAAAAAAAACAAATGAAAGTCTAAATAAAATTCAAATCAGCTAAATTACTGTCTGTGACTATGTACTGAAGTGTGATTTCAAAAAACAACATTACCAGACTTTATAATGGTCACTGTTATAACGTCGTCGATGACAACGCGAAAGTATGAAATGGAGACGCGATATAATTTGAGTTCAGAGGAAACATTTTATGCTTAAAAATCGTCTGTGTCGAAACAATTGGTCTCGAATACATACCAATGAAACTTTTTGTCTTATGATAACTATCGATTTTTTAATAAATTGTTTTTTTTTTTTTGCTAACTCATAAATGAGATCCTTTCTCAACACAAGAACGCCTTCCTTAGATTTATTTCTTTTATTGAACAATATTGTATTCTATATTGGCCATAGCCCTGAGCAGGAACAAAAGTGTTAAAACCCTGTTTTGGAACTTTGAACAATTTCTATTGTAAAACAAAGTAAGGAAAGGTCTCCAGGGTTACTAGTATACTTGTCCCAAAACACAAAACATTTTCATTCGGTCTTCGATCTTTTCTGAAATGAAAAACATGCAGCACAATATTCTTCATTAATTCAAAGTGTCTACCTAAAGACAAAAACATGACATTCTTACATTGTTAAAAAAAAAAATAAAAAAAAAAATCCATACGAAAATCTTCACACCATTTTGAGGGCGTAGCTAATAGCTTCCGTGTCCAAAAATATTGTTTCCTCGACAAAAATAACAACAGATGTAACGCCTATCAAAAAATGACTAAGATCAAAATTTATAAAAAAATTTAAGTGGATTGGCTTCACTATTTTTATTTCAAAAATATATTTTCTTATATCTATTAATTTGAGCATCATTGGCTCTCAAATCGAAGACGACAAGAGTTGAAAATGTAAACAAAAACAAAACATAATTTATCATCAACCAAGTCCAAAACCTCATCCCCATACCTACTCGTAACATTCTTCATTCATTCACAAATTCAAAATAAAAAAAAAATAAAAAATGGCACTTCACAAAACATAGAATTATGTTTTTTTTTTGGAGAACATTAAGAGAGTATGATTCAAATTTAAATATAAAGAGCAAATATTATTTTTGAAAAAATTCTGTTTAGTTCTCTTTTATAAATATTTTATAGATCACTAGACTACTTTCGTAAATTTATTTGAGAATTTTTGTTAAGGGTGTTATAGGTAAATGTTGTCTTGTAAATAATGTTAGTTTTCTCGCAGGAAAATTTTCAAAGAGAAATATTTCAAACATTGTCTACGGTATTTCCGTTTATATTAAAAAGTACTTACAGTAATTTTGTCTTTTTAAGTGGTAAATGCTAACCACGCTGGAAGAGCTCACATTTAACTTTCTTTAATAAATTCAAGTCTGAATCTGCTACAACAAAGTTCCAATCTCTTTAAGTAGAAAACAATGAATTGTATGTATACATAAATAAATTCTCTTTAGCGTTTCTCTTACTGCTTAATATTGAAACTATCAATAACAAAATCTATCAAAAATTTATCTTCATCCCTTTTGATTAAATTTCAACTGAAGTGTTAGTCAAATTTTAGGTTGCATTTTCTTAAAAAAAAATATTCTTATAAATATGTCACTAATAAGATCAACAAAATAATTGCAACTCCTTACTTCTAATTGCCCGAATTACTATATTTTATTAATATTATTAAACAAACATTGAAACATGGTGTTTTATCCTATATAGTCTTTCGTGGTTTCATGCTGAAACCTTGAGTAACAAAGGGTTAAGTTTTAAATTATTGATTCGCCTGGTAGAAACTCGCATTGAAATTCCTCAATTAGATAAGTATTTTTTTTTTTTTCAATTATGTAATACATTTTTGGGAAATAGAAGGATTGACCCAGTCTTATCATAAATAAAGAAAGTATAGATAATGTCAAATGAAAACAGCCTAATGCTCAACGGGTACAATTCGTAGAAGACATCATTTGAAATAATCGCCGTTTGTAGTCATAGTTTGTATAGTGCATTAGGATGAGTTCTAAGACGCCAGTTTTTTTTTTCTAGGGGCGCACTTTAGAGGTTATGACTACCATTTAAATCTTAATTTTTAACAGAGTGGGAGTGCTTAGGAAGTACAGGCAGGTTGATTGTATAGGTAGCTGGAATCTCATGCTGAGGTATGAAGCCCATTGCATCACTTTTGACCCACTCTTGGTTGGCTTTTGCCTTCATTCTGTAGCAGAACGCTTTTGGGATGTCCGGTTCTTGTTGGATGACATTATTTGGCTGAGAGGGCGTACTTGTTTTCTGAACCAGTCTTTAATAAACGAAGTTTTTACTCTTCTCTGGCTCTCCACTAAACCATTAAATTTGCGGATGGTGCCTCTTTCAACCATTGGAATGAGCTCTAGATCATTCAAGTTATTAAAATAGTCCTTGGCGTTGAAGATTTTCCATTTTTTAGTGTGTTTACTTTATGTCTATTATCATTCTTCGCGTACTTTACAGATCTCTCGATTTTTACTTGCGACTTATACATAGGTACTATAAGGCAAGTTATGGCAAGTTGACATTACGATGATAGCGAAGACCAAAAAAGTAGGTTTCGCAATTCTGTCTGTCTGTCTGTCTGTCTGTCTGTCGGTTCAACTAAAGCCTAAACGGCTCGGTCGATTTTCTTCAAACTTGGTAGATATGGGTTTTAATTTTTTTCCCCCGACATTTTTTTTTTTTTTTGTAAGACCAAAAATAATGGTACCTGCCATACGATTTTTTTTCGAAATTTTATAAATATTTTTTTTTCTCAAAAACTGTCCCACAGAAATTAAAAAAAAAAAAATTTGAAAAAATTTATTTAGTTAAACCTAGCTAATGGTTGAAAAAAAAATTTCCAAGAAATTGTTATTTTTGGTAGCCCCCCTGGGTCCATTTTTTTTGTTTTTGATTTTCTCGAAAACGGTACAGCCGATTTAAATCATTTTTTTTTATGCTAAAGCTCCTCCAAAGTTTGAATATTATACGAGTAACATATTCAAATTTTCAATTTTGTCTTTCTTGGATTTAAAAAAAAATCTCAAAATTTTTTTTTGGAAACTCAATATTTCGAAAACCCCAACATTGATTTTTTTCAAACTTGACAAATAAAAGTTTCTTAACATAGTCTACAAGATTTTAGAAAAAAAAATTTGTTTTATCTTAAACTAACGGTACCTTCCATACAAATTTAAAAAAAAAAAAATTTTTCTCGAAAACGGTTCCGATTTAGTACAAAAAAAAATTGAAATCTAGATATTTTTTTATAAAGAAGCTCCTAAAAAGTTTAAAAAACATTGCATTTCAAAACTTAAAAAAAAATATTTTTTTCAATTTTTAGAAAAAAAGGCATTATTTTTTTTTGAAAAATTTGATATCTCAAGACCGGCTTAGTTTTTTTTTTTTGGAAATTAGACTCTTATTTTTACAATAATAAAAACTTAAGTTTGGCGTACCAAAATTTTTTCTTAAAAATGTTTTAAAAATTTTGTACATAAAAGCTTATTTTTTTAATAGACCGAGAGCCCACAGCAATTTTTGGGTGTGATTGATAACAAAAAATAATTAGCATAATTAGTTAGGCCTTTAGTAGTTATTTACAAATGTGAACGTCTTGCATACTCTAGTGGGCGCAATAGTGCATTATAGTGCATTAAGTATGCAGTTCTTTCCTTAGTCAAAAAAATTGGGAAAAAAAATTTGCCATAACTTCAAAATGAACAGCTAAGTGCCGTGATTGCAAATATCGAGGTCCATGACGTTTTGAAGGTGGCCTTCTTAGTGCAAGAAGTTGCCTATTCTTATCGCGTCTGGCAGGCAGAAGGCTGTCTGTAGAACGTCTTGGACCTCGATATTTTCGATCAGGGGGCTTAACTCTACATTTTGGCAAAGTTGTTATCACAATTATTTGGATTTGGAAAGAACTGCATACTAAATGCACTTTAATGCACTATTGCGCCCACTAGAGTATGCCAGGCTTTCACATTTGTAAATAACTACTAAAGGCCTAACTAATTATGCTAATTATTTTTTGTTATCAATCACACCCAAAAATTGCTGTGGGCTCTTAGTCTATAAGGAACCACTACAACGACTTATAATTTTCGTTCTTCCATAAATTCATATTTGCATAGCATTCTGTTTTTATCTCTTATTACTAAAAGAATTTAAAAAAATAATTTTATCCTTATGAACAGTTTTCTTTAATAACATCCGTTTGTATTTCCTAAGCCCCAAGTCTTCTTTGATAACGTGATATGGGTTATTGAGGAAAACTCATTTCCCATGATAACATTCTCTGTTTTTTTTCAGTGCTTTTCGTCTGATTCAAGCCTCCATATATTTGATGACACTTGAAGTTCTCACAGAGTCTTTATATTTGATGGTTTCTCTATTAGTATACTAGAACAACTTTATTGTCCGACTGAAAGATGTCAATTTTTGCAAGCTAAACTTTTGAAGACTAAGCAGTGACACCGACAATCAGTGACACCGGATTACTAGTCTTAAATGATAAGAAGATTTAAATATTCCACCAAAAATGGAAACAAAAATAAGAGATTAAATCACGGTTAACATGAAAAGTATGCAACAAAATAGTTGTGTTTGCGCTTCTCTCAGTATTATTGACTAGACTAGATATAAAACTAAACTAAACAGAAATCCTAATCCCGAAAAACTTTTGTTCTGTTCTTTGTTCTCGAAAAATAAAAATCAGCACATGTGTGGTTGTTTCTTTGCTTGAATCTAAAATTGTCTTTTCGCATCCTTATAATTCCTAACAAGGCTTCATATACACTACATTTCTTTCAATAATAACATTGGATTTCATTTCGTTTTCTCTATGCGTGTTTTTGTGAAACTTAAAAACCTTTTAGCAATTAAAAACGCGTATGCTCACTTTGACGTGTATTCTATTTTATTTTATTTCAAAGTTCAATGATATTTGTTGAGTTATTTCCAAAAGAAAAGTTCACTGTTCGTTAGGTGGTTTAACTCTAACTGGTAAAATGTTTAAAGTTAAAGATGATATTCTATTGGCTTAAGAGAAGTTGTGTGTGCACTGATATTTATATACTTTATTTAGTATGTTTTTATTTTTTAATATTCGATGTGAAAATCAGTGCCCTAACAGTCACATTTTTGATTTTTCTACAATTGAATGAAGCGCCATCTGAGCTCTCAACATTACAACATGTGAAATTCACTTTACTCGCATATTCACTCTAATTGCTGATGTAAAATGTTTTCACTTTTGGATTTGTCGTTGTTTACGTGTCAAAATTTTCTGGCCCGTCTATTGACTTTTTAAAACATACCTTCTGTTAAATTTGTCATAAAATGGCTGACAAAATATAACAAACTGAATTCAGTTTTATTTTTTTCCTTTTACCCACTTTTGTTAAAAATTCTTTATCAACGCGAATCACGTCATCTCCGCATCTAGTGCGTCGTAATAACAACTTTTATCAAAGCCAAAAAAATAAATTAATGAGCGGGACAATCAATTTTGAATTTATAATCTCATCACTCATCACAATGACATCATTTTGATGAATTTTTTTTTTTTTTTTGTTAATAAAATTTTTACACGTTGCGTCAAATAATTACTTACAATGCCTTCGTACATACAATAATGTCAAGAATAATAATTTGCATAATCTAACTAACTCGCAAGTCAGATTTTCCAGATTACTCTTGTATGAGAGAGTCTGCAACTTTTGTGTTGGTCTTTTGACTTAGATTTTCCTTACACAGACTGTGCGAGGTAAGCGGCACGAACCATTTGTGTGTGTGTCGGCGGAAATCTTTTTATGAAAAAAAAAAATCAAATTAAAAATAAAAGAAAAACAATTTTCAAATAAATTTGTCTATCAACCACCAACCTACAAATTTGAGATAAGAGTCTCTGTCTGCCTGTGAATTCTACGATAAATGGAGGAAGGATGGAAGCAATTTACGTGTCACGTTATTTGTTAGTTGTTGTTAGTGAACGAGCTTATGAATTGACTGTGACGACGACGCGACGACCTAAATTAGTCGTATTACGTTCACGGTATGAAAGGAAATTTGGTGTTGTCGAGGTCGGGAGACAAATTTTGAAAGAAACACAAAATTACAAAATGATTGATGAAGTATGACTATAAGACAGGAGACACAAAGAAGAAGGATGATTTGGTTCAGGTATCTGAGTTGTCATCGCTAACTTCCTCACTTCCGTTGCTTTTAATGTCAAATGAAAATATACATAATTGACAACAATAACCAACAAGCTCACAGGTGCATATTAATAACTTTTAACAGGCATTTGAATACTTGGCAGATTAAGCGATCTGGAGATTGGAAACATAAATATATTTTGACAACCAATCAATATTTTTTATAATTGACAAATGATTGATAAGATGACGAAACCTTGGAAATAATTTCTTGAAAACTGTCAACTTTTTGTGTCATATGATAAATTGATGTTTTAATAAAATTACATTGTCAAATTTCCCGAAAAAAACAATAGGGGCGTTGATGAATGTTTGATATAGATTGAAGCCATCACGTTTGTCAAACATCAGTTCTCTTTAGAATTTTAACCATGGTATTTTAACGTCTTGATTGTAGATCTCATAATTTTAGAAGATGAAGAACAAGAAGAAAACAAAGGCAATAAAATAAGAGTAAAGGAATTTGCACTAAGGAATGGCTAGAAAAGCGCACAAAATGTTCTTGTTTTAACTTGTTTGACGAAAACTGGTTCGAATTGAAGTAATTTTCTTTTTCAATGAGTTCTACATTCCAATTTAATCTGTCATGTCTCTGGTAATCTTTTACATATTTCAAAAAATTGTCTCTAAAAAATTGCAATTTTCCCTTACAGTCATCTTTATGCGTTTTCTTTTTTTCCTTTCATTTTGACACGCCATGTTTTTGAAAATGAAATGTCCTCCTAATTTGACAAGAATGCATGATTGACAATCCGTTTGATGGAGCGTTCACATTTTCAAAACCAATTCAATAAAACCGTGTTTGTCAAAAATATTTGAGAATGTGAACCCGCCTAGTGAATTGACGTGACAAAAAAATTCCAAGAACTGACAAATTTAGTCAGTTATATTAAAATTTTCAAGTTTGCAAATTTACAGTATGTGGTCATATTATTAGGATCACTGCTCATAATTTTGGATAGACTGAATTTTTTCAAATACATATTTTATTGTATAATTGTCGTATTTATTTCCTAATTGTATCTCTAGTGGGATATTAAAAATAACTAAAAAAATTATTTAAACTGTATTAACTATTTATTTTAATATTTGGTGATTCCACCCTTTTCTGCAAACACAGCTTCTATGCGACGGGGCATACTCTCTATTTTGTATTTTCAATCAATTGGACTTTTGTTCCATCATCACTTTCTTGTCAATCAGATGTTTTCAATGGGGTTTCTGCCTGAGGTGAATTCCCTGGCCAAAGCAAAACAGTAATGTTTTTTCAAGTCAAAAAGCAGTTACACTACTGGCTTTATGGCATGGTGCCGAATTATGCATAAAAATGTATTAGTCATCAACTGGGAACCAGTAATTGAGCTGTGGTAGTAGCCGCTTGTACTGATCTTGTCTCATCGTCTTTTCAACAATGTACAGGCGTTCCAGACCTTTGGCTGAGATGACAGACCACACTTTGACCCTAACCGGGTGTTTGACTCTCTATATAAGACAACCTGCATTGAATTGCTCTCTTGGGAGCCCGGCCGGCGCACAGTGTGGGAATTCGCGAATTTAGCGGAATTTAATTCGAAAAATGACTAGTCTCGATTGATGCCAAAACCGGTTTTTCTTAAAGCTAAAAGATTGTAGAAAGTGATAACAAAAGCACTGTTGGGCGGGGATCATGTAAACAAAAAAAAAACTGCATTGAAGTTGCAGTTGGCGATTTTTATTCTGTATATTTGCTGGAAGAGATTACTTTGCTCTTAATTTTTTTTCGTGCGTTTGGTGTGTGTTTTAATAAAAGTTTTATTTTTTTTATATTTCCTAAATATCAAGGTATAGGAATGTAAGTAATTTTTTATTTCACAGGGTGTTTCACATTTTTGTTTTGGTGGTTGAAGTTTAAAAAATGTGTTTTTTTTCGATGTTTGTACCTTTATTAGAGCAAAACTTTAGTTATTCCGCGTTATTGCGCCTCGAAACAATATTCACTGCAAAGCTTGATTTATTATCTATCAAGAATCACTAAAATTTGACACCCCAATTATGTTGTGATATATTTTTTTTCAATGTTTCTAAATGACTATCCAGCAAAAAAATGATGGCATACCGTCAAAATCGAATAACTTTTTGGGATTTGGTTAGAAGAATGTTATAAACTAAAAAAACTTTTTTTATTTCACGGGGTGTTCCAAAAAAAAATAATTTTGTGAATTTGATAGTTACAACAAAAATACAGGGTGTTCAAATTCAAAGTTAACAGTAAGAAAAAAAAAGAACTAAGTTATTTAAAAAATTAAAAACGGAAACTGTCAATTAATAAAAAAAAACTATTATATCGGATAAAGGGTATTCCAATAATAGTAACAAAAATAAATTAATTTAAAAATTAAAAAAAAACGAATTTTTTATTTGAAGAGCAAAAGTGCTTTTTATGCGTATTTTACATAAAATTTGATTTCATAGGCTGCTTCTTACATCAGATCTATATCTAGCAAGCCTGAGGTGTATTCCTAAAAGAAAACGAAGTAACTTAGAGCCTGAGGTTCTTGAAATTTTGGATATTGCAAACTAATCTAAAATGTAAATAAAATGTGTTATATGTACATACATATGTTGAATTGTTGAATGTAGTTAAAATTATAGTAAAGGTAAAATTGTTCACAATAAAAACAAAACAAATAAAAAACAATTAAATAAAATTGTTTTAAACTTGCTTTTTATTTTACAAGAATAACAGAATTGATAAATAAAAATTGTCTATTCCAGTGAAACTGTATTTTTTCGACAGGAAGTTTTTGGTTCTTTTAATTTTTGGTATCCTTGATGATGTATGCCAGAAAAATTTAGTGATACAACACTTACCAATATAAAAATAAACATTCATTGTCTAGAAATAAAACTAATTTAAGACTTCCTTTGAAATAGAATTTCTTGTACGTTTTAATACCCTTTTTAAGAATGGAGTTTCTTTAGTTCATAAACAACGGCATTGACATATCGGTTTGCAAATAAAAACTAGTAAATTCTGATAATAATTAACTTTTTTCTTTATTTTATTCATATTTGTAATAAAATTAAGCAATACATCATTCCTCAAAAGATTTTTTTGTAAATTATGATTTTCAAAAAAAAAGTACTTTTTGGTGTAAACAACCTGTCACTTCAAAGCTCATTTTACAAAAACCTAAATAAAATATGACCAAAATGTGAGTTACATTTGATTGTATAGACATTTTCAATTAACTATACAGAAAAAAAACTACAAAAAAATTTAAAATGCAAGCGTTATTAATTTTATTCCGCTAAATTCGCGAATTCCCACACTGTGCGGCGGCGTCTGACAAATGCACTTTTATCGACTAAAATTTCACTTTTTGGAAGACCGACGACCCATTAGATTCTTTTCGGCTAGGCCCCTTTGGATTGTCCTTTCAGTTA
Organism: Philhelius festivus; assembly: GCA_963931855.1. Lineage (NCBI taxonomy): Eukaryota > Metazoa > Arthropoda > Insecta > Diptera > Syrphidae > Philhelius > Philhelius festivus. Next base: position 3,576,489 of record OZ007555.1, on the reverse strand, counting down.
TTTGTATTCCCTCCTCGTTAATCATCGTAATCAGACAGGCAATACTCTTTTTTCGGTTTTCAAGGCAAGTGTCCTTGATTTCCCTATCAGTAATAGTGGTGGTTCTATTTTTTCCACAAATACAAGAATTTTTTCATTGTAAAGAGCAGTTTTCGTAATCCTATTTTAACTATTTGTTATTGTACTTATAATTATAATTATATAAAAATTAAATTTAAAAAACGTTTTTAAAATATGGAATTTTCAAAAATAATATTGTTTTAATTTAAATACTAAAACTTTTTTCTGAAAAATTCAATATACAATATGATTAAAAAAAATAGAATCTTATGCATACAAAAAATGAATTTAAATCCGTTTTGTAGTTACTGAGATAGTCTCAAATAAAACAACCGTTCCTTAGGAGGTGCTGCTTATAGTAGCTTCTTCATAAAATAGGTCATAGTAATTTAAAATACAGAAGAAAATGTTGTTTGTTCTTAGAACGATTTTTTTAGTTTAAAAATAGTTGTAGTTTAAAAATACTTTGTGTCAAATTAAAAAAAAAAAGTCAATTAAGATAGTTTTTGAAATGTTATGCTTGAAAAAATTTTAAATATTTTTTCATAAATCGCAAAGATATTTTCTTAAAAAATTTCCTATGCAATATCTACTTTTCAAACTTCTTAATATATTTACCAAAATCAGTTATACCGTTCTGGAGAAAAAATAAAACGAGAGGCCTCGTAGAGAGCAAGTGACTTACAATCATTCTTGTGTGACGGGAGAATGATTAAAAATCGCTGGTTAGGAATTTCAGTCAACTCTCTTTAAAATCTTTAGGGTCGTCAAAACCCCTTTAGTGTCAATTTCAATGCAAATTCGTCCTTTTTTCAAAAAAATGCAGGATTGATTCTCTTTCACAAGACAGCAATCATTTCCTCTATTCATGAATGTATGACTGATAAGTTTTTAAAGGCAGACATGTCAGTGAAGGGTAAGTAGAAATCCTGTGTAAATGTCATTCACACAATACTACGGGAATAATGTAAATATGTGCAAATTTGCATCCACCTTATTATTTTTCTGATTACTACTACGTCTTTTCGATAGATATGAAGGAAATTCTGTAGAGTTCGTCAATGTGATTGTCTTACAAGTTAAATGTTCATGATAAATAATTTAAATTTCACTTAAAAATAAAAAAATAAATATATGTATAATAATTTTAAAATTTCATATTTTAATTTTGCTAAAACCAGCTGAACACATCCGCCCAGACATTTCGCTTTATTAGCCGGTTTTTCTGCAAACGAATTGTCACAGTTTCATAGTCCGTGGCCTCCGTGGTTATTAAAGTTGTGCTAATAATTTTTAATTTTACTCTTTTGCATTTCAATTAATTCTTTTTTTTTTAATTCCAACCAAACCAACGCGAGCACTGTGTACAGTTGGAAGCTTATTTCATTAAAAAAAAAACTACGATCGATAAAAAATATCAGCCCCGAGCTGATGATAGTAGGTTTTTTAAACTCTACTACTATGACACACTAGCGCGGAATATGGTGGGTGTTGGGTTTGCACCACAGAGCAAATATGCATCGCGCATAGAATAGAGTGAAAACCAAACACCACCCTCTTCTGTATGATGGTAGCTTGGAAAAAAAAATGAGGTTGAGTAGTCCCATAGCGCCGTGCCTTCAATCAAAATTATTTAAAATAAATGCCCTGCAACCTGCAACAACAATAAAAGTAATCCTTTTCGTCCTCGTGTCATTTTTTACGTGGCATATTGTTTGAATACATTTTGTGGAACATGGTAGACTTGAGTGTCGCTAACGCAGTGTGTTGTTATTCTTGTAAAGAAGACTTTGTCAGTCCCTTAGGTTATTGAAGGAATACAAAATAAAAAAAATAAAATCAAGTTGGAGGTGTTCGCTTTTATGATAGTCGAGTCGAGTTTTTAACTTTGTTACAATGTACAACTTACACAGCACTGTGTATGTTAAATTAAACACAACATCGTGTTAATGTTCTAAATGTCCATCTAAGTTTATGAAATCAAGCTTCATTTAACCTGAAAAAACGTTTGATTTTACTACACATTTGGCAGCAATAAAATCTTTTATCTTGAAGAATGTTTACCATCATTGTGTTGGAAAATATCAATCAGACCACTTCACTAGTCAAGTTTTTAAAACCTTTCGAATTGGGCATAAAAAAAATGTCTTTTATATGCAATTTGAGTCCTGCCGTTCTACCAAATTTCATTATTCTACTGTAATCGGAAGTGTGCCATATAGTTAACATCAGTTCAGAGGAAGTAGGCGGATACCACGCCCCTGAATATAAAACCTCAAGTTTTATATTTTTTTTTTCTTTGTATGCAATTCAAGCCCTAGCGCTTTACCAAATTTCATCGTTTTACAGCAGTCGGAAGTGCTCCATTCAATCAACACCAATTCGGAGAAAGTGGGCGGATACCACGCCCCCTGAATGGAAAATTTCAAATATTCGATTTTTTCCTCTGCTTGCATGACAAGACCTACCGTTACAAGATTCTACGATGTCGGGAAGTGCTCCATAATTTTGATGATCTGTCAGTCAGTCAGTAAGTCAGTTACGGTTTGTGTGATTTTGAGGCCGCTTATGCTAGAAAATTGAAATTTGGTGAGGCGCCTGTGCCTGATTAGCCTAGCAAATATTCTAAGTTTCTAACTTCATTGGTACTGAAGATAGGGAGGTGTCAAAAATCGCCTGAGTTTGTTCCTGTAAAAAGGGTGTAGTGCCAGAAATTGGCTTTGATATAATAGATGGTGACTTCTGGTTAATTTTACATGATTATTTCTCTGAGTCCTACAGTAAATAATTCAACGAATCTATTCAAATAATATGAAGTCCTTCAGTTTATTCATTCAAAACCCCTTTACGTCCCGCTTATTCTATTTGCCTGATTCATTTTGCAATTCGAGTCTTATGAATATTATAGTTAAACTTTAATAGACTTGGGTCTAATTCCAAACATATGTCTTATGTTGGATTCAATCAAAACATAATTTAATTTGTGAAAGTTATATCTGACCGAAAAATTGACGAAACACACACATCGACTTTTTCCAGCGTCAATATTGTCATATCTTATTAAAATCTTAGAATCTATTACTTTTAGAAATACGAATAATCCATGTGGTAACTGTCAAAGTAATTTTGGAAGTTCTTGAAACATTTCATAATACTCGTTGATTTATATTCAATAAAAATACTTAATGAAACTATCCCTTCTTAACGAATAAAGAACCTCTTCTACGTGACATAAATAAAATTCATCATCTGAATTCTGAATTAGTGAAGCACAAGAAGAGAGGGTTTTAATCTTCAAGTTACAATATTCGAAACAAGACAAAAATTATATTTGACAGACAGAATATACTCGCACATAAAATTAATTTAATTCTCCTCGTCACAGGCTAGAAATCGAAATTGACACTGAAAATATGTGGCGCCACTTAAAGGAGAACAATACTAGCGCAAATAATTACCTGTAGACAGAAGAGACAGAAAGTCGGTGCTTAGGAACTTAGTAGAGCAAATCAATTTGATAAATATCAAACACATACCTCGACTTTAATTCAGCTTACGTTTGAATAGTTTTTTTGTCTGATGTGACAACTTTTTGTATAAATTATAACTTTCTGTGTAAGCTCATAGTTTTCTTGGTCTAGCCTTATGAAACAGGAACGGAGTGAAGTATTATGGAATTCTATCAATGGTGGCTGACAAAAATATATATTGTGATGATCTTTTTGTATCATTAAAGCCTCAAGTCAGTGATTTTTCCTGAGAAGTAGAGGAAACCGTTAGTTTCATTCAATAAAGTAATAGATAACAAATAAAAGTTATTGTTGACTGCCAAATTTACAAAATATTGATTAATAATTGACAATCGTATTTCTTTTAATTCTGGGTCTTAAAACTGTAACAAATTGATATTAAAAAAAAAATAAATTAAAAAAATTCTTTTTGAAAAATAAATTCACTAAATTTTGCGCTTTGCGCGATTCGAATACAAAATTCTTTATTTTGCTAAATAAATAAGGAGTTAAATGAACAAATCGGAGCACGTTCTAAGAATTCCGAGCAAGTGTTCCATGTTTGTAGGGATAACAAAAAATATGAACACTTGCATAGGAACATGCTCGACATCCAAAATCAGCTTTTAATTACTACGTCGAGCTAAATGTATACTTCAAATAATAAACAAACAACTTATTTCTAGCAACACCAATTAAGGACCAAGGGCTTCAGCTACATCCATTCGTATAATTTACTAAATTTGTCAATTTAATTAGTCTTCTGAAAATAGAACTACCTACCTACGTCAAATTTTGATTAAGTTAAATAAATCAAATTTAAAACCTCTTAACCATAATTACATGTAAGAAGGTCCTTAAATATAAATAAGTCCCTTGAGAGATGAACGAAGAACAAAAAGCACTTAAAAATTAATTAATAACCTTTTATATAATTTTGTAGATTTTCCAAGAAAATGATTTTCTTAAGTCAGATTATCTCTTAAGTCCCTCTTTTCATTTCAAAAATAAACATCTTACTTAACATCTTAAAAGCAAAAGAAAAAATAAAAAAAAAAAACAAAGAAAGATTTATTACCCTCTAGAATTAAGATATAAGTTGTGAAAGGTAACTTTAACTCTTATTTAACTCAGCTCGATCTAATTTATGTTCCTGGTCCTTCGCTCTCTCTCTCTGATGATACATATAAACCATTAAAACCATCGCGTTCTTTTTTACTACCCTCATATTTTCTAGGGCTTTTTCAAAGCCTGTTACATGCTACAAAAACAGGATAAAAATACTACAACTCTTGTGTATAGGAAAGGGGGATGCTTGTTATATGATAAATGTACTGCAAAGGCTCAACTAAAGTTCAAAAAGGTCAAATTATGGTGACCATATTAATAATAAAATAAAACAAAATTAGAAATTCATTGAAAATAAAAAAAAATTGAAAGTTAGACTGAGCAAAAAGTTACAAGATTGAAGTCTCCACTCTTTGTTTGTACAAAATGGCCATACAAAATCAGTTCTGAGGGAAAAGTGGTATTTTATACAACGTTTCTGTATCTGTTTTACTTGTTTCAAGTAGGTATCCATATGTCTTTATGACGATTTTCGTCGAACTCGGTTTAACTCTCCAAGAATAGATGTCCTTATTTTTGGCGAAATTGGAGACAGCTGGAAAATATCAATAATTTTTAGCGTACTTATTGACTTCTTAGACTACCTACATGACAGATAACATTATTATTTATTGAATTAAAAAGACCAATTTCAAACTCTCCATTTAGCTCAAAATAGACGAATGGTCACCACAAAAACTAAGCAGAACAGAAATAAAGTAAGGAACTCAACATACATAGGTACCTCTACCTCTATTCAACAAAAATCCAGCCCCTTCAAAGTAGTTTCTCTCTAACCACATAACATCCCTCAACTCAACTCTTTTGTTTTGCATTTTCTCCGTATAAAAGTCTCCACATAAATTATATGACCTATTTTACATGATTCACTTAACCGCAACGACACAGCGACTACGCGACTACTACGACGACGACCGACGGTAAATTGTGGTTTCTCTTCCGCATATGTGTAGGTATATGGCAGATGGAACTCCCCTAGGAGTTGGAGTTGTGTTGATGCCCTCAGCTTTGTTTTTAGCACTTTATTTTTTGCGTTCTCTATGATTTTCCCAAAAGGCGGAAATGAACAAAATTAACGTTCGGATACCAAAGCAACTCACACTGACTGTCTCTTCTTTGCCATTTAGTGAGCATAAAAATAAATTTATGTCTCCCCGCAGATCTCAAATTGGACATAGCGAGAAATATTTCTGCGGTTGTTGGTGGCAATGATGGCGAAGGTGACCGCGACGCGTCTCCTAAATTGACGCATGGATCGAATTACAAGAACCCTCTTTCCTCTGTTTTATTTTCTTGTTTGTTTTGAAACGACAGTTATGATGGCCCAAATTTGGAGTTTGCGAAGCACCATTTTGGCATTCGATGTGCCCTGTGTGTGTGGTGTGGTTGGTACGTGTGCGGTGTATCTAACATCCGCTGGATAATAAATTGAATACACCTAACGTCCCTCAAGCCTGCTCCCCATATTATGGCCGCTCTCCAAATGTACGAGTATCTCTGTACATTCATGTGTGGCTGAGCTGCAAAACGATGAATTTAAGTGTTATGCTTGTGCACGGGATTGATTGCCGTTGATTAAAACGCTTTCATTCAACGAATTTCACTAAAGTGGTGAGTTTCCCTAAAGATCACTGCACACGTGAATGGCTTTCATTATTTTTTGAAATTTTCGATAAATACATTTTTTTTGTAAGTGAAGTTTTTCGAGTGGAAACAAATATATGTATATGTATATACAAAATAGTAAAATCCTAAACTTTACAAATATTAGACATTTCCATACTTCACCAGTTGTTTTCACAGTCATGGTCATACTCATATTTTTAGATTTTAAGTAGGTATGTTTGATTTGAAATAGAAGTTGTGGAATGTAAAGTTTAAATTTTAAAGTTGTATTAAATTTTCGTTTTAACATTCCACATTTTATTATTTCATGCGAAATATCTTTACCTAGTAAGTGAAATCCTTTACCGTTTGAGGATTGTGGAACGCATTCAGTTGTTTGTTTGACAGGTGAAAATGGAGTACTAAGTTTTAGTACATAAACGCTTTTTTTTAACAATATCTGATGCTGAGCTAGAACTTATGTATCAATGATCTTTTAGACCTAAAGCTTAGTATTCAACTCTAGTGGAATGTAAAGTGAATGAATTCCAAAATTTTCTAATGGATATATTTTTAATATTGAAAAAGAAGTATGAAGGGAAAACATTCAAGGCTAAGAAGCTAGTGAAAATGAAAATCGTTAACGTGAGAGGATATGCTAACTAACTATTTTATATGAACTTTTCATTTCACTTAAACTTGATTTTGTGAACTTTTAACTAAGATTATTTAGAGTTAGATTAAAATTGTTATGGTGATGCATTATAATGGAAAAAGTATTTTCGTTGTTCGTTGTAGAAAGTGAGTAATTGGAACTTAGTACTAGGCTTAAAATTCCAAAATGTCTATTATGGCAAATAAATGTTCTATTATTTCTCATAATGTAAACTAGCGGTAGAAAGTCTTAAATTTTGCAAAGAAAAATTCTTTCATATTTATAATAAATTGTGGGTTGTTATAGTTTCGGTTCACTTCTTGTGTAAAAATATTAAATAAATGCTTTCCACTATTTTTCTCTAGCAATATTTGGAGTGATAATATGTGTAATCGCAAGAAAAAATATTAAAGTACGAGTAGCATCTGTTAATAAAATGCGTAATTTTTGTGTGGAACGAAATGTAGTATGAACTATTTGTACCACGAATAATGCCTTAAACTTGATCTTTGGTGAACTTTGACCTTATCTGTTTCCTTTTATTTTAGATGTGAAAGTATTTTTCCTCTTTCAAAACCATTTGTTTTTTTTTCACTTATGTAAAATGACAGATATTTATTTTTATTAAAGTGTCTTTTTCCAGATAATTAGTTTTGAACCCAGAAAGCCTTTGGAAACTTTGTTTTTTTTTTGGATGGGGTGAAATGACTGAATTTTTCATTCCGAAACAAGAACACAGCTTCCTATAAATAACCAACAAAATTATGCCTCAAGGCTTAAAAAGATACAAAATACACTTTTAAGTGTTATTGTTGTTTGAATAAAAGTACACTTTGCGGATGTACGAGAGGAGTATCTCTGTTCTAATAGCCAAGTATTTTGTTTTTATTTTTAATTTTTTGTGCTGCAGGATAATTTGTGATGGTGATGGATTATGATGGAAAAAGGATTTGTTTTGTTGTTTTTCTCTGTTTATTCATAATAATAATATCTTCGGTTGTTCATCCTACGTTGTGTATGTGTACGTGTTTTTTTAACTCCCAGTTTTGTGCAAAAGTGTTGGCATGTTGTAGTTTCTGATAATTCTTCAGGCGGAAGATAAAACACAAGTGTACATAAAAATTATGTTATACCTATACTTACGTGTTTACGACAAAAATGTCTGTTTTTTTTTGTGTTTGGCGTTGAAGTGTGTGTTGATGAAAATTCAAGGTTTAAATTGGGGATATCGAATTTAAGATGTTTTCAACTAAGTCAAATACGAATGTGTCTTTAAACGACAGATAAATACGTTCCACAATCTTTATCACGCCATATTGACATTTCTAACATATTTTGATTATTTAAATAAAATGAGTTAATTCCACGATGGTAGAACGAAGGTAGAAATGTTTACAGATTTTAAATATTAATTCCATAAATCTTTTGGCAAATGTACAATAAAAATGTTCCAAAAATTTTTATATGTCAGATTTGGAAGAAACCTGATTAAATATTTTGTTCCAAATTATTTTAGTTTTGACATTTTATTTAATTTAAAATTTAAATTAAAAAAAATTAATTAAAAAAAAATTACAAATTCCAAAATTTTTAAAAGTCACGGTTTTAAATAGGTACATTTCACGTGAAAAAAAAACTTCACAGATTTTATTTTAAAATAAAATAATTGACTGATAAATATTTAACGTTTCTTCACTTGTTAAGGTTTTTATTTAAGTAATTATAAAACGTGAAATAATTTGTAAAGCCTTTATAGTTAAAAAAGAAAACTATTTATTAAATTAAAACTGTAGCTACCGAAAAAATTGTCTTCAAAAATTTGAATTTTGTTCACGGTGCTCTAGTTTTTTTCACGTCCGTCATTGCAAGTGAAATAGCATCGGCTTTTGAAATTCGACTTTATAGCGCTTGTACAAAGTATTACAAATCCGAAAACTAGAGGAGAAATAAAGCTAAGGAACAAATTTTCAGAATTCGGTATTATTTCACTTTTATAAAGTTTTTGATTAAAATTTAAAAAAAAATAAATTTCGTTTTTTTAGGAATTTCATGAAGCCATCGCTAAATTTCGCTCGAAGATTATGTTACTAGTTTTTAAGGTTTTCAGTTTTTGTAGAATTTTCGAAGACACTCTTAATTTCGCGGGAAATTTAATTAATTAATAAAATCAGGGATTTTCCAAACTAAGATCCGTTTTTTTTTAATCATATGAAATTTAAGTAGCGATATTAAATAAAATCAAAAAATTAAAAGTAGAAAACAGAGTGAACTAAATTCCACCAAAAAATTAAATCATCATATAAAATCGTCAGCGTGAAATTTTTTGTTTCACCTTCCACAGCTTCTACATTTTCACAATGATTCGACGTTTTCATAATCAAAATTAAAAATATCTCCACCATAAAATTGTAGAATGTATATGGACAGTTACATGATCTAAAAAATTTCAATAAATGTCTCCTCCGTAACACTTACGCGATTCAAATTCAAGCACATCAAGACGGATGAACCTAAGTTCGTGGAAAGACATTGGGACATCTTCTCTTTTACATTTTTAAGTTCCACAATTTTTGGATTAACATTTCATTTTGTGTTTTCACTTCTTACGACACAATACTGAAAGCTCGAACGGCATACAAAACGAGTAGAATGCATTGTATGTACATTTCCTAAATTTATTTCGACATAGAATCTGTGGAATGTAATTGTTTGTCGTCCATCCCGCTGACAATGGAACTGGGATATCATTTACATTGGAACTGAATTTAAATAAGAGTTTTTCTTTTTGCTGAACAAACCATTTGCTCCTCATAATTCAAAAGAACTTTAATCTCCAAAAATTTTAATCTAGCAATAAGGCTTTTGTTAAAAAAAGAAACCACCCTCTACAGATCACTGTGTTCTCTCTGCCCCCGCGCAAAAGTCCCATAATTCTTATTCACAGCTATATACACAACGCACTTATAAATTACCATAGCCTCAGCGGAACACACACAGCACTGGTAATGGTTTTCTTCCTTGGCGCAGAATTCTTAATTCCAAGAGTATAATCAGCAATTCAAGACAATCATCCTCCTCGTCCACCCACTTGAAATTCACAATGAAACTATAGTGGCGCGTTGGGCTTCAGCATGATTCCCTTGTATTCAAAAAGGAACTGTTCTGATTTTTTTTTTTGTTTTGGTTGAAGAATCTTTGGGAGTGGAATGCGAAATAGCATCGCGCCTCCCCTCGACAAAAATCATAAAGATCAAGATAAACCATCCGGTGTTGCTGATGTGGCTGGTAAAACATTGGGACTCCAAAGACCAATTCCACTTTAGTTTACCATAAATGAAATCTTTCGACAGAGTGGAAATCGAGGAGGAGGGGGAGTGAAAACAGTCTTTTGTGTTGATTTGGTTGGCGAATTGGCAGAAGTTTGGCTGTTTATTTTATATTGTTATTCTAGCCTCCTGGTGTTTCTGCCTGTTCAGTGCTGAGTTTATTGCTCTATTTTTGCAATATCAGCGGAATTGGATTTGTTTTTATTAAAATATAATACGGATTTTCGTGTTTATTTTTTTTTTTGTGTAAACCTAGATGTACACTTTTTTGTTTGTCTTCGTTTAAAAGTTTCAATTAGATCAATTTCGTATAAACATATTTATTTTTGCTGTCTTTTGGTTTGAGTCGTTTTTCGGTCAATGTCTTGCAAACACAAACTTTTTTTTTTAAATTTGTTCGATCTTTATCTACATAAGTTGTTTTGTAAATAATTTTATTTAGAACTTGGGCGTTGTATATTCTCGAATTTGATGCCGCAAAATCTATTACGCAACTCTTGTGAAATGAAAAGTAAATGGGTTCCACAATTCCTATAAAATGTTGTTGAATGTAATGAATTGAAAATTTCACGCTCCCGAATCTCCAAAGATTTTTTGTTTTCACTCGTACTGTTTGCTTTCATATCTGATCTACTTTGCAGCAACGCAAAACCCCTTAAACGGATCCAATTCCGATGCAAATAGAATTGAATAATAGATATAAATAACATTGAAAGGAAAAAAAAAACACAAAACAATCCAACTGTTTGCATTCCAATCATCTGATCAATTATTTATTCAACACCCGCGTTGATTCAGACAATTTATAATAAGTTTTCAAGCCATTGCTGCAACACGCCCTCCTTGCTTGCAACTTATACTTTTGGATCTCACTCATATAATGCGCGCATGAAACAAATGAATGCCTATTAAAACTTCCCAACTAGTTGCATGCATTTTGTATTGTTGTTGTTGTCAGAAATAAAACAAAATGTGAAGGAGGGGACTCGCTCGTCGTCCGTCTGAATAGTCTTAACTGTCTCAGGGCCTTACAATAATGATATATAACAAGCATGTATGTTTGTCTACACGAAGTACCGGAATGTTGCATGCCAAGTGACCGTTATTATTGTATTGAAACAACGCCATTTTTTGTTTCAAGCCACCCCACCATGCGAGCAGGGGGAATGGTATGGATAAATTCTATAATGGATTTATGAATGCATCCTGTGTTACTTAAAACTCAAAATAACTACATAAGTTTCAGCCTCCCCCTCCTTTGCCCATAAAGTGTACTCAAATGGGTGCATATTGTCTGTACGTGCCACATTCACCCTACACCCATTTCGTCTCACACGTCATCGTGCAATTCATATAGATACGAGTACTCCTCGTTCTGAAATCAAACTGTCGGACATGAATAAAAGAATCTATGCGGGCTTGACTACTCTGATGTGTGGTTCGGTTGGGTCGGGCAAGCCTTAGGGCTAATCAAGCTAAATGTTTAGATTGGATTCCTAATTTTTCATCGTTAATTGAATTCGCTTTGTAGACAAGCCGACTACGAACAAGACGATGACGACGACACGACTCCTCCGACGTGATGACGCGAAGATTACTTAAAAGAAATTGCTTCCAGTCACTAAGATTAATTGTGTTGGGTCAATGTGCCAGAAGTTTAGAGAAAATTAGGTTTGCTCCTTTGAATCCGAATGTGAGCAAAACTAGAAAGGATAATAGAATTACTCTTGAGGGGATAACCCTCTTAACAAAAAAATATTAAGTGAAGAACATTGTTTGAAACTATTTAAGAGAAGAAGAAACTTTTATGCCTTGTACTACTTCTCGTGACATATGCGTTCCACAGTAACTTTGAGCGTGTGACCTCTAGGGAAAAATCATTGGGAATGTTGAGAAGTTTTTCAATTTTGATTCAATTACTTTTCTTTCAAACTAGAAGCTGTTAAATATTAATTTGACAATTTCACATTTCGGCTGAATTTTCTACTTACAACTGTCCATAATATCAGGACTTTCATTGACATTGAAGGAAAATAAAATTTACATTCCACAGCTTCTGTTTTGGAACGTACAACACTTCTGCAATTTTAAATTCTTGATTTCACATTCACGTGGTTCTAATTTATATAATATGTAGTTTGAAAACTTTGAGAATTGTCAATCAATTTTTGTGCTTTCTAATCAGAACTTGTGGGATGTATATCTAATTCTTCTGTGAAAATTTCACTTTCGCTTGAAAATTGTTCTAGCTTAAGCCTAGTACTCACCTAGCGTGAAATGAAAAAAAAAATACGTTCCAAATTACACGCGGAGAATAAAAATGAAAATAGAATATACTTTTCCACGTGAATTTTTGATACTCACCTGAAATACTGAATACTCATATTTTTTGCTCAAATCAAAAAATCGTTATCCATTCTTTATTTCTGTTTATAAATTTTCAATTTTTTATTTTGAAACAAAATATTTAAATTAACTGACAAATGTCACAGTTTTCCACGCTGCCTTAAACTTCTTCCTGGTGGTTGTACATTGAGAAATGAAAATTTGGCGTGGAAAAAGTTATGGAACATTATTGTTTTTCCAATCCACATTTTGGTACTCACCTCTCGTTGGGGATTTCATGCGAGTGAACCAGCCGCCACATTTATATGAAATTTTCACTTGAACTGAGTACTAGGCTTTAGACGTGAATTAGTCTTTCTTTACTAATTCACGTCTAATTGTGAATATAAAATATTTATAGGAAATCTTAAACGTGGGATTTTTAAATTTACATTCCACGGCTTCTGTTGTAGATCGTAATGTGTTTGTACAATAGTAACGTCTGATATCTCAGACTGTGATTTAGTAACGTTTGCTATTTCAGACTTTGATTTAATGAAATATGCTGAATCAGACTGTTATTAGGTGACGTTTGATATTTTAACTTTAACTAAGTGACATTCGCTATCGACTACAAATAAGTACTGTTTTCCATCTTAAACTTTCATTTAGATACTACAACTATCCCAGCAAGTGATATAGTGACATCTGGTGCCTCAGATTCTGATTAAGTGACTTTTAATGTCTCAGACAGTGATTAAGCGATATCTTAAAATATAATTTAGTGCAATCAAGTTATCAGTTATTTTGTTATTTCAGACTGTTATTTAGTGATGTCTGCTATTTCAAACTGTGAACTGATATCTTAGTCAGTTTAACTATGAAGCCGGCTTTATTTTCCGGTTTTATTTAAAATTTCTGTCTCACTTTCAGAAACATCTGCAAAAAAGTATTTTCTTACAAAATGCTATAACTTTCGAAAACAAAAAATTAAGTCAATAATATATTGACTTATTTAAAGCTTTATAGCTTTCTTAACGACTTAAGTTTCTAAAAAAAAATGTCATTGATGAAAAAAAAAACCGTAATTGAACTTTAAACCCTCCCAAGACCTTCAATTTCTATAAGAATTGTTAAAAAAAAAATACTGTAAAAAAGAACATTACCGAACTATACCTCTTTCAAAGTTCCCTTAAATAAGTTTTAGGTAGGACCATATGAAAACTAAAATTTTAGTTAGAGGTATGTTTTTAATCTTTAATTATTAACACGACTAAAGCTTTTAGTTTCAAAGTTTGAGTAAGTAGTAGGTAAGTAAATTCTTCGAAGCCCACAAAATAAAAACCGCCATAAGAATATCTAATGATACCAAAGAATAACCTTCCCCCTCCTCACACCCTTATTTAATTCATTCACTTAACTCTGACATTTATAATAATAATTGCAACCATATCCCCTGATACATCCATCCATCAGTCAGTGTCTAACAATAAAACGGGACAATAAATATTCTCTTCCTGTTTTCCGAACATTATATAGTTCCCTTCATAATTATGGGTATACGTAGCTGTATTCAGCAGTTAAGACACAATACCGCTTCCTTCCTTTTTTCCATCTATAAAATGCCATACAATCATCAACCATAGCGCCATTGCCGCCGCTACCGACCATGCCAATCCCAAACGTTCACTCGCATAATCATTGTTCCATAATAATTGCCCCTAATTACGAGACAAATGCTCTATCATGGACTATAGGCGACTAGGTTTTACACTGTCTAGCTATTAGTTCGACGCCCCCACCCTTCCTGAATTCAACCCTTATGTTTCTTAGAAGTGCAAAATGCAAATAATAATAACCTGCTGCTACTCTTCTAACTGTTGTACTCTTGCTACTTGTACTAGTACACTTGTGATTTTCGCATGCAAAATAGAAAATTGAAGCAGACATGTTTTGTATCCCCCTTAACATCTGGAACCTTATGCACACACTCATGCCCTTTCTCATAATGTAGTATGTATCGATCTTCTAATGGAAGCATTGGAATTAGACGGGTGGCTCAATTTTATGAACAGTTGTGGTTTTCCCAATAGTTGGGCCTTATACATATAGAAAAGTATACTTATTTGAAATCAAGGGTTTTTGGAGTTGTCGCCATATTGAAAATCCCGTTAAGCTATAACTCTGAAAGTATAAATTCTATAAAAAAAAGATAGTAAAATTTCTTAGAAGTAAGATGTTAACAATTTTTGTTCCACACAGAGCCGTTCTTGAAATATTAGTTAAAACATGTTTTTCAAAACTCTTTTAGCTGCCACATTTCGCTGAATACTCAGTCCGGTTTCTCCAATTACAATTATAAAATTTCATCAAAATATTTTTGCCATCTGTTTTGCAGAGTCTCTCGACTCTGTTTCTGTTATAACTTCGAAAAAAAAAAAAAATACGAAAGACGAAAGCCCCCCAACATCTTTGGCCCTAAATCACTAATTCAGTTGTCTCTCCAATTTTAAAACGCAGAACGCAATGCTGTGTTGCAACCCCTTCGGTTCGCTGAGGGTTTTCTGTACTAAACTCCTTTCGAGGTCACACTTTTACAATAAACTACAGGAGGTCTCTGGTAATTAAAGTGGTAATGATATTGGCTTAGAGCCCCCATTTTTCTTCTGCCCTGAAAATAATTATCTAGAGTGTGACACAGATTCATTTTACTAACGGTTGTGACTTTCAATCCACAGAAGAACCACTCAATTATTTGTTATAGGTTGAAGGTTGTCGCATGCAGTACATTCTCTATGACAACCTCTTTTGGGCTTCAAAAGGGTTGAAGTAGAAAATATAAAAAAAAAGAATACGAATAGAAAAGTGAAGCCCCACATGATAGCGGGGTGATATACTCGTAAAGGCGCACACCTGGTGCATTTATCGTTTTTCTATAGAAATCAAACCATTATAATGGTGTTTTCTATTTCTTATGTGTTACATTCTATTGAAATGAAACGAATTGTTTATTTTGAAGGGGTTTTAAAGTAATGACGAAGGGCTGAAATACACTCAGAATCTTTTGATTGAAATCACTTGATGCTTGTTTTAATTTTTCAACGGAAAATATTCAAATGTTGGAATTATTTCATAATTTTGTAAGTTGAATATTATAAACTAACACATCATGAATAATTGTTACATAGTCATATATTTCTGTTTGCTAATATCAGTACGGAAAAACTGGACCTTAGTATACATTTTTTAAATCAAATTATAAAGAGCAACAAGAATTTTAATTTTTCAAACGACTAGTTTCAAGACTATGTTTAAGAAAATTATATCTTTTATAAACACAGACCTCATATTCTAGCAGATGTCACTTTAATAAAAAAAAAAAAAAAACAATAATCAAAAGACCCGTAGTGTATCAAAAAATTAGAATTCTTAGCGATGGATCCGAAATATTGTAAGAGAAGTTTTTGATTATTCTTAACCTTTTATGGTTCTCTTGTCGGTTGAAATTTATTGTCTATAGCTGGTTAAGCTCTTAAATTGACAAACCCAGGGGGGCTCGGGTACTTGCTCCGAGACATTGGCGCAACATTTTAGTCAGCCTATTATTATCAAGGTATTAGTATGATACTACTTAACAATTTGCTAACTTAAAAGTAGTTTACTAACTCATTCTTAATTTGAAACATTTTCTAACTAAAGCAATTTTCTCAATAAATTTCTTCTGAACACACCTAAAACAATGACAGTTCGTTAAGTAAACAGACCTTTTGTGGCGTTTCTATGATTTTAACTTTAATGAGTGGGTAGAGAAATGCTAATCGATTAAAATTTGCAAATTATTGGTTTAATCTAGGTAGGTAGAGATGGTAGTCGCCAGCCCTGGGCCCGCGACTCAATTAGCGCTGGGGTGCGCCGTTTTGATACCATTAACTCGTGTCAACCTAATAAGGATTTAGTACGGAAGAGAGTGGCTTTTTATGTACTTTAGCGGAGCATTGCTAAAGCCATTTTGTCGCATTCAGAAAGATAATCAGATCTAATCGCTGGGGTCATCGAGGAAGGCTTTCCCAAAGGAAGTCATCCTGTAATTTGCTAAGGCGGGGCAATCGCAAAGAAAATGAACCACAGTTTCTTTTTCTTGTGGATCTCCACAACTACGGCAGTGTGGGTTGTAGGGGATGCCTAGCTTTCTTGCATGTTCACCTATGGGCCATGCCCGGTGCATATTGCTGTGATCCAGGCTATGTCGCGCCTGGGTCAGCATATTAGATCATTAGAACGTGAGTTGTTGTAAGTAGGCCATATCTTTCTTGATATAACACAGTTTGTGAGACTGTTCTACCTACGGTTGGATTCATTGAGAAAAATCGAAAAGATTTTTCTCTTCATAGCACCAAGAGGAATATTTACGTTTTCCGCTAGTGAGCTATGTAAGGCCGAGCCTTGCCGAGCTAAAGCATCAGCCTGTTCATTACCCTCTATGTCACTGTGACCTGGAACCCAAATGAGAGTGACCTGTAGGTCAATGTTCAGACTCGTCAGTTCGTCCCGACATTGCTGGACAAGTGCTGAGGTAGATGTGCCTTAATGGCCGCCTGGCTATCTGAGCAACTTGCATGCCTCCTTGATTGCTAGTATTTCAGCTTGAAATACACTCGCAAAGTCTGGTAGTCTGAAGGACTTGGAGATGTTAAATGACTCGGAAAAAATTCCTGAACCAACACCGCACTCCATCTTAGATCCATCAGTGAAGATTATGGAATCGAAATCTTTTGTGACAACCTTATTTTTCCAATCCTCTCTGGTGGGAAAAATGGCTTTGAAATCCCCGCTTGGGCCAAGAGGAGGTACGCAGTAGTCGGTGTTCGATAGGAAGATATCCGGAGGAATCAATTTTGTTATGTTTCCATGACCATAGGGTTTGGAGAACCAACAGTTAGATTCTTTAAGTCTTACAGCACTGCATGCCGCTAGCTATTTTATATGAAGGTCGAGTGGTAAAAGGTTCAGGATAACGCTCAGGGCATCTGTTGGGCATGATCTGAGAGCCCCTGTAGTGCCGACGCTAGCCGTTCTTTGAACCCTTTTAAGTTTTCCGACGTTATATTGCTTGCTAAGTGCAGGCCACCAAACAATCGATCCGTAAGACAAAATTGGCCGTACCACTGCAGTGTACGTCCACAAAATCATCTTCGTCTGAAGGCCCCACTTCTTAGCAAAGGTCTTTCTGCAGGCATAGAAAGCTATACAGGCTTTCTTAACCCGTACTTCAATATTTATCTTCCAATTCAATTTGGGGTCGAGAATAACTCCAAGGTATTTAGCTTTGGAAGATAAGGAAAGAGTTTGACCGTTAAGTCGAGGTAGGGTGAATGTTGGTATTTTAGTCCTGGTAGTAAAGAGCATCAGTTCCGTCTTACTCTGATTAACTCCTAGTCCACTACTAGTGGCCCAGTTGCTAACTACCTACCTACCTGGTTTAATCTAGTTTCATACTAAAACAGCGTTAAAATCGTACTAATTCGACTAAAATTTTGCGCCATTGATTTTTCGAACAAAAGTTTATCGAAATTCTTAGCAGTCTAGTTTAATCTCGACAGCAAAAATAGAAGTTTTAACATTTTGTACCTTTAATCTCATTCAATCAATTCTTGGTACATAGTTGGTTTTCACGAAAATACTTCTAACGAATTGGATGAAAACTTAAGAGATTGCCTTGAAGGAAAGTTTGGGAAGCAGTTTATATGATATTCACCCACTGCCACGCCCACTTCTTATGAAATAAATACTGCTAGTACGTGACGCAAATAATACGAGACCTTAACCAAAGTAGACAAATTGTTCACGAAAAAAACGCTATTATTTTCACACACTCAAAGGGTTATTGCTACCGTTATAAACGTATTGTGTAACACAGTGCGAGCGTTTAGGTGTAGTGAAGTGGAGAGGATTTAATAGGAAATGTCGATGGACAAAAGTATTCTACATTTTGAGCACTGTTGATAAAAAAAAAAAAAAAAACTATAAAACAATGAAAGTCAGGAAACGCCACGATGGTTTTCAAAAGAAACAAACGTTTCGGTAATAGATGTGTCTCCTATAAGTTTTAGGGCTCTGTTCTGTATTCTATCCAACAGGTTCAAATGGGTAACTAAAATTTGTTGATTTAAACGAGTCTCTCGTCTGCTTTCTTCTCATGGTTATGTCTAAATTCAAGTTTTAATATTTATCGTTCAATAAAACTAGCTGACTTTGAGTTTTAACTAGAATTTTTGTATAAAAAAAATACAAACAAACATTTCTTTCTTTTTTAATAATATTGACAAATACAATAATTGTTTTTTTTTTTTTTATTTTCAGGTATGTATCCACGATGATTTTAAATTTTTTAATACTTATATCAATTTGATGTCAGTAAGTAGATTTTGCAATCAAATTTAATTTAAACTTTTAGACCTTTTCTCGATTTTCTTTATTCCCCGTTTACTGTAATAATAACGTTTTAGCAAAAAATACGTACTGTGTATGTACGTATATCCATTTAATCTTACCGTTTTATACAGTCGAAACCCCTCACCTTTCAGTTGCAAATACAATTTTCCGAATGCTAATGGGGGCTATCGTCAATAAAATTTGAAATTTCCCTGGGAAGAATTGCCATTTTCGAAAAATCCCGATCGTGAATGAGTTCGAAATATTCCCGCGTAATTTATGGCTATAGTGATTTTCTTCCATTTCTGAGGGATTTTGACGTTATGTTAAGCCTTAAAACTACACATACCTAATTCAAAGGTGTTTTTCGACAACACATGTATGGTAGTTCTTTTTATCGGAGAAGAAAAGTTTCGAGGGAGATTCACGATTGACGAAAAAAATTCCGTGGGAACAAAAAATTCCGAGGGAAACAAAATTTCCAGTGAGATTCCCGATAGCCCCCAATGTTTTTCCATAGCACGGAAAAAAAAAAAATCCAAAATGGCATCCAAATCTTCAGTGATTTTTATTTTAGATCTCTGCATGGCTTTTATTTAGGAATTATTATTTACCTTTAAGAAGTTAATGAACCAAAATAGTATCCTGAGAGATATGATTTTAAGAGAAAAATCCTTTTTCATTATAAAAATTCAATCAAAACTAATATGAAACAAAAATTAAAAATGCTTTCGAACAGGAAGGAAGAGCAACATAAGGGACCTATATGTACATACATACCATTCGGCTCGTTAACTTTAATGACATTTATCCACTATAAGGTTTTATCATCTTTCATATATCTGTCATCAATATAACGCTGAAGTTCCAAAGTCAAAGCTACATACACGAGTATAATAGAAATTGGAAAAATATAATAACTATAAAAATACACAATACATACAGCCAACAAACAATTCCTTCTTCGGGTTAGCAAAAATGGATTATACCTACGTGAACAAGGACCTTGGGAAAGGAGTCAAGATAGGATATTTGTCTTTTATTTTATTTGCACTTATATGTAGGTTTTAGAATGACATAAGAAAAGGAATCTAATCCCAGATAGAGAGCGAGCCAAGGATGTGTGTTCTTGTAAATAGATTGATGTTGTTTTTGTTGTTATTATAACTTCCTCGAAACGAAAAGACTTCCACTACAACTGTCAGCTCTCACATTTGTGCAGAATTAAATGTGGTATATGTTTATGTCTTGAAATGATAAAAAAGGACTTTTCTATTCTCATTTATAACAGTTGTTAGGTAAAGTATTGCAATTAGTTTGAAATGTTTGGTTTTTTTTTTTTTGTGGTTCAAGATAACGATAATGAAAATTATGATACGGTCTATAGTAAAAAAGGTTCAAAGGTCGAAAATTCCTTATATAAATTTAAAAAAAAAGGCCAATTGAAATTTTTTTTAAACCTTTTTGATTAGATTTTATTTTCAATAAAATGTATGGGAGGTTAAGATTTATTCTTGGGGAAAGGACTTTTTATAGTTGAGAACTAAAGTCTCCTTTAACACAAGAAAACAAATCATTGCAGATATTTTAAAGTTTTCTTATTAAATCTTTTGTACCTTTTAAAGGCGGAAACTAAAGCTTTTGTAATTTTCGGTGTTTTCATTTTAGTCACTTTGGTGAACTTACATTTACACTACAAGAAACTTGAAAAGTAAAGTAAAAAAAAAATCTGTTTAAATGATTGACTCGGACTATTTTCTAGACTCTTTTTAATTCTTTCCTATTTCTCATACAAACTGAAAATTTCTGTAAGCAAACGGGTCCAAGGAGAGCTGTTAATCAGTTTGAATGTTGAAGGAGATATTCATAAATACCCTTCGAATGTTTTGTTTTGAGACTTTACATTCGACTGTAGATTGATTTTTTTTTTTTCTTGAAAGTATTTCTGCTTAGAAATAACAATTTTCAAGGCAATTCTGCAAAAAATAATTTTCCTAATTCTGGAAGGTGTTAGTATGGTTTATAGTAAAAGGTTACCTTACTATATGCAAAGAAGTACCAGCATTGCTATTGGGAGGAAAAATTTTGTTAAAGGTCTTTGGAAGCAAATTTATTGAAATAGAGATTTTTAATTGTTGCACTTAGACCAAGTTTCACAATCGTGTTCAGTGGCACTAAAGTGTTCAATTTAAGTCCAACTTGTTCTGGTAAGTTTATACTGTGAAACAAACTGTATTTTCGTTTCAGGTTGCTAATTCAAGACATTTTTTTCTGAAGCATATTGTACAATGTTCATCGTAAATCATTCTAGCCGGGTCTTCCTGGCAAAGGTCAAGAGAATTGGGAGGCTTCTATAAAGCTTTATTTTGCGTAGTTCTTAAATCTAGTCTTTTGGAAGTATCATGAAAAGGGGCAAGATTTTAATGTTTTTTTGATGAAAAATTTCAACAGGTATCAGGTTCAGTAAAAAAATATTTATAAAAAAGTCGCAATCCTTAAAATTGCCAATTAATATTGAAATTTTGATTCAGCAAAAAATTCAGAAAGAATAAACTAATTGTCCACTTTGAATCAGCCGTTTCTCTTGTGAATCAATTTTTAAAAAAAATTTAAAACATTTAAAGATTGTGGAATGCATTCATTTTCATTTTGCTTAATGTGGGTAGTAGGTTTAATCAAACCCTTACATTATTTTATAGTTTCTAGATAAAAGAAATAGCTTAGGTTTATTCAAGAAGTTTGTTTCAATATAGAAATTGTGGAAGGCAGAGCTTATGTCCAACGATTTTGTGTGTGCATAGTTACCGTGGAATATTTAACCTTACATTCCACAGCATCTGTTTTAAACAAATTCTAATTGATTGTCAAATATAAAAGATTTTCGCATTATATTTTTCGTTGCTATCCCATTATTAAAATTGTAAATAACTCCAACCGAATAAGAACCTTATGAAAACAGAATCTTTAGCGAACTCGTGGTACTTCTCACAAGCAACATATAATCTTTAACGAAATCTAACCGAATATGAGGCTTCGTTAAAAACCAAACAAATAGGTATTACGGAAACTGTTATTTAACTTTACTTGGATTTGGTTTAGTTTATATTATTATATTATTGCAGATTCGCAAAAAATGTCAAACCCATTTAATAATGTGTTATTGCGGTAGCAAACATAAAGTTAAAACTTATTAGAAAAGTTTAAAAATGTCTTCAAAATTTTAATTAGACAAAACTCTTCAATTACTTTTTTTTCAAAGAATTGCTAAGATTTTATCGAAATATTCCAATTATTAAAAATAAATAGTAAAGGAAGCTTAACTGCCACTGCAAGATACAACTCTCAAACGAAGCTCTATAGAGCTTAACTATTATAATCCCACCTCTCAATCTATATCAGAACTACAGTTGTGGAAATTGCCATTGAATTATCTTTACTACATTTACTTTCAACAAAACACTTATCAATCTCCAGATTTTCAGAAATAATTTATCTCCTTTGGAAGTCGAATAGAAGCTCAAAAGAAGCCAATGTCAAGAAGTCGTTTTCTACTTCTCATATCATAAACAATCCTGAAGAGAAGCCAATGTTTCCTACAAATCGTTATTTATATCCTGGAAATAGCTTACCCCCTTGTTAGGTATTGAGTAGTTGATGCTTTATTAGAAAAGTATCTAAATGCCTTTTTAAACAAAGTCTATCCTCAAAGTTTTCAAATGGATGGAATAACTTTGTAAATTTGAAACTCCCTTCAAAATTTGCCAGAAGGATTCTTCGACTCAAATGTGACTATCAACTTCAATCTTCTACTGTGCTTCCGATGGTGTACCAGTAGCACTACCTAAGAGCTTAACTTCGATGATGATTTGAAAATCTTCTCATTTTTCCGGATGCACATCTCTCCAACCGGAATTAAATGTAATTTGCTTTCTCCTCTGTGTAGGTATATCCTTTGAAAATGTACACATGCACTGCACACTTTGTGGGAAGAAAACACAACGAGCATGACGATGATGATGACGAGCAGGCAGGAAGACACACACTAGGATTCTGAGAAAAGGGATTTATTCGACAGACACTCTGTCTCCACACAATCGAGCTACCTTTTCTGTTGGAATAAGAACTAGGTAGACATCGTTGTTGTCCTGGTCGGAGATAGCTAAGGGAGTTAAAATAAAAAAAAAACAGATCTCCAGAGTCGGTTCAAAAGAAAAACAGAGTTTTCTTCTGTATTTGTTGGATTCTTGGGCTTCCCGTATTTGCAGATGAAACTCCTTTTATCCTTCCGGGACATTTAAAGTCTGACTGTGTGTGTGTGTGCTAATTCTATATTTTGCTGAATATCCCTAGTGAATTCACATTTGTGTTGACGGTGAACAAAGGATGAAGATGAAAACGAAAAAAAAGTAAAAAAAAAAATTAAGAACCAGAACGGAAAAGAACACGTGGAGGCGTGATGTCAAGTGGAACAGGGATTTGCACCCCGACACTCCCTTCAATCTTCCCAAATATGATGACAGGAGTCAGAGGTATACAAATACTAGTGTTTAAGTATATGGAACAAGCACAATCCTTTAGTACCCACTTGCCACCGTTTTTTATTCTTTTTTTCCTTGCTTGCGCCTTTAGAGCACCTACAGGGCTTTCACTCTTTTTTTGCCGAGTGGAGAAGTAAACAATAACGACGGGATGGCAAATTGCCAGAGATGCGGAAATCTATCATAGGCACGGTTGTTTTTCTAGGTGACGTTTTGTAGGGTTTTAAGGCTTTTCTCTAGGATATGGGGCGTTTCCTTTTTGGCAGTTTGTTTGTTTGAGGCGAATTGGCATTGATTTCATTCTCATTCATATAGGCGAGTGGTGTGAGTTGAGATTGCATTATCATGAGGCTGAGGGCTTTGGGATTTGTTCTCCCACGAACTTTATTGGCTTAGATGCTTTTATTGAGACTTCTGGATACGTGAGATGCTTCGATAATGAGGTTGAGAGGAGCGCAGTTTACAAAGTGATGATTGTTTGATGGATTTGGTCTAGGAGTTCTAGGGGACGAATAAGACTTTCAAGAGGCAAAAAATTTATTTTCAAGACAGCCGGTAAATTTATGTGCAAATTTGAAAAATAAAAAATAAATGTTCATCCACCTCAAATTCAAATATTCCCTTCTCTGTTTCCACGAGGAATAAATTGTCTCTCATTTCTTTTAGAAGAAGCACAAGTATACATATTCCTTCATATCGCTTTAAATCCGCGTACATTTGCCTTAATACCTTGATCATATTTTCATCCAGGATGGAGGTAAGTACATAGATTCTAAGATGACATGAGTTGAGTCTCTAAAGATGAGACGTGAATAAAATCATGTTTAACCGTGTGTTAAATTGTCTTGAAATTTGTGTTGAAAGAAACTTTAATGTACCATATGCATCAACTTAAAGCCCTTTAACAGGACCTTTAAAGTTCTTTTTATTGCACTGCACGTAGCTATAGTGTGAAAGAAGACGAGTTTATGATGAGATACATAAAACCCATTACTGTCAGCCAGAAGTGGGTTGAATCTGAAGGGGAAGTTTTCGAAGCACATAGACGCTCAGTAGTGGGAATAGTGTTTAAGTGCTTTAATTTATGTTTTGCTTCTAAATTAAGTTCATGAAAATTTTATTAAGACCTTAATTTTGATTTTGATGTGAATCTTGTTAAAAATTTAAAGGATTTAATGGATGCCTGGAGATATTTTTAAACCGTTGTATTAAATTCGTTAAGAGTATTTCAAAATGAATGAACTGGAGAAACCTTTAATTATGAATTTGAGGTTAGAAGACTATGGATGCGACAATTGATATTAGTTAGGATATCACACCTTGGCATAATGGCTTTTACGGTGGTCTAGCTTTGAGTCTCAGCCACTGTGAAAATGTTTTTCAGAAGTGTACTACCTTTTGTGAGGAAGCGACAAATCTTAAAAAAGTATCTCTTGTCATGATGAAGTGTCTCTTATGTTAACCGTTTGGATTCAGAAGAAAATTGTTTGTTCCCTTCATTTCTACCGACAAACAACACGCCAATAGGATTGGTTTGAGTTTTAAGTCACTAGGACCTGGTTCTCGATGAGCTGAGGAATGGCAATCGAGTACTTGCTATGACGAAATTGGGACCTTGGCTTCGCAAAATGATTAGCCCTAGTCAGTTACCGAAAGTATTGCAGTTGCTGGTCCAACTGTCAAAGATGCTATCCTATCCCATTTTTTGACTTAAGGAAGACATGAATAACCTTTACATCGTACTTTCGATAATTCGCCCCATGTCACGCGAAATACGAATCATCTATGTGATTCATAAGGGATTGGCAAATTCCAGCTTTTTGTTTTCAAACTTGGGTCTGATGTGGATTATTACAAGGCTCTCATTTGCGTCCTACACAAATTGCAAGGTGTCTTGTCAAATCTTACAACCATAACAGAAAGGCCACTGAGCTGCAAAACTCTATATGAGTCTTTTTTTTGAGAACTTGGAATTTATAAATAACTTATCTGCCAAAATTTTGGAAAATATTCATGGATCTCTAACGTCGAAATATTTAAAATAAACTAATAAAGACCGAATTCCAAACAATACATAACTCTCCTCGTGCACCTGAAATAAATTTGAAAAAAAAACCTAATGATTCTAAAAGAATCTCTGGAATTGTCTATTCCAACTTCGTTTCATAAACAACATTTTATTGGAATTCCATGTTTTCCAGATGTTTGCTATTTCCCTGGCGTTGGCTTCCATCTGCATACGTTGACCCAAGTTGTAAGGGTGACGGCTGTGATTTTCAGAAAAGATATTCCTTGCTCTTGGGCATTTTCAATTCCTGTGGTGTATTTTTGTTATTTTTTTGTTGTTAATGGTATAGTTTTTGAATGTGTGTTCATGTTTGCATTCACATACCTACATTTTTGAAAAGAATGCACACCCTACTGTGAAAGATGATAATGGTGTGACCATATTTACAAAATAAAAATCAGATAATATCAATGTAATTATACCATTCCATAATTTATTTAACTACTCGTAAAAAGCTAATGAAATTAACCTGAACGCAAATAGATTTAACCCAAGCACAAATTGGTTTAACTCAAACAAAATCCTTTACAAATTTAAACTCTTCTAGCATTTTAAATTGATTTGCTAATGGTTTATATAAATTTTCACACCATTTTAGGTAAAACTGAATTAATTTTTTAATGTACTGATTTATAATTTATGTAGTAGCCCTTGGCATAATGGTTAGTGCGTTGGACTGTCATGCGGAAGGTCTCGAGTTCGATTCTCAGCAGCTGCAAGAAAGTTTTTTTCAGGGGTGTACTGCCTCTTGCAAGAAATTGACAAATTCTCCAAGAGTATCTCTTGTCATGGAAAGTGCTTCTAATTAGCCGTTCGGAATCGGCAGAAAATTTTAGGTCCCCTCCGTTCCTGGTAACACGCACACAGGAATGGTTGAGAGTTGTAACTCACTAGGTCCTGGTTCACTTCGAGCTGTTGCACCACCAAATTTAATTTAATTTAAAAAAATTTATAATTCGTATCTAGTTTTTTACTGAAATATTCAAAAAACAATTTATGAAGTGCCGAAAATCTAGTTCAACCTAGTTCAAAGAGAAATAATAATCAGTCAAACCGATAAGGTAAACAAAATAGTAAAATTTTAACCAATTTCATTGAAAATATTTTTAAACTGATCTTAAATGTGAAAATATACACAGATGGTCACCCTAGACATAGTACTCATTCATAATATGCGACGTCAAAAAAAAAAAAAAAAATAAAACTATGCTGCACCCTTGTTAGTTGTAAAATAGCAACCAGCAGCAGTAGTTTTTAGTTTATGGTAATGGAATTGAAAGAATATTTTTCTCTATACGAGTATATTGAAATCATGTGACCGGAAATAGGAAGTCATCTTTCACTAAACAGGTGATTGCTTGACAAGATGTGCATGTGCACTGTGCATACCTTTATTTTGTGTTACGAAATTGGGAACGCTTCAAGTTACTCATCCAATATTGCATTTTATGAAGTCAGTTTAGTTTTTTTTTTTTTTTTTTTCTTATTTTGCATGAATGCGTTTTTGAGTGTTTGACACCTGATGTGTTTGTGATGGATGATGGAGCAAAATTATAAGAACGGAACTGAGAAATTAAAATCAACCAGCATTAACTTGACGATACTTTAGAACAAGATTAACAAGAAGAATGATTTTGCTAACATTATGCTGTAATCAGTGGAAATATTAGACACAAAAGTGGAATAGTATTTCAAAAAGCACAGCAAACATTCTAGAACACTACAAACTGAAAGATTAAAATTAAAAAAAAAAAAACTACAATGTAATTCGAGTAAAATTTCCAATATTTCATTCTTTCAATGGATATCTATTTTAAAAATAATACAAAATTGAGTTTTTTCACTTCAGACCAAACGGTGTTAAATTCAAATTAAAGAATGAAAATAATTGTGGAACTTGTTTATAAATAGTGAAAGATGAATAAGCTGCGAATATTTTCATTTTTCCTTGAAGTTGGACCTGGTAAAACTAAATTCATTAATTGTCTATATTTATTTTATTTTATTTTATTTTAGGCTATTGTTATTAAATACCTTCCACAAATGGCTTATTGGGAAAATGTTTAAGTTCCACATTTTTTTTTTGTTTCATAAGCATTCATTCAAATGAAAAATAAAGTATAAATTATTAGTTTTTTTTTCGAATAATACTTCTCTGATTCAAAAATGGAAAACGTTCCACAATATATTTTAATTGTGAAAGTAAATAAGTTCAACATATTTTCAATATTTTTTTGGTTTGATTAGCCTTTATAAAATATTGTAATAACATTAAATTTTGTCCACTTTTATGTACTTTTCTAATGTGAAGAAATATTAGATTTCACAATGAAATATTTGTTCAGATCGTTTACTAATAATATTTCACATTTATTTTGACTTCACTTCCCATTTGTATTCCTGTGAAATTAAAGAATCCACAGGAAATCTTAAACGTGTACATATTAAATTGCTTAAAATTAATTTAATGGAATAAAATAAAAATTTCCCAACTAGTCAGCTTAGGTGAAATAAAGTAATATAAGTTCTCATTTCACTTTAAGTAAAAAATGATAACATTTCACAATTTACTTTACTTTCCACCACGACCAAATACATATGTACATAATACATATGTACATATATGTATACATATTTCGATTAACTTGAACTTTGTCAAAGACTCGAGCTTAGTACTGACGTGTCTTGAAGTGAAAAATGAATGCATTCCACAACATTCTATAGGGAATATTAGATATTCATTTTTGACTATGAAAGAAAGTGTCGGAAGTATGGAAAACATCTAAATTAAACAATTAAAAAACTTTGATTTAAAATAGAAACTGTGGAATGTAAAGTTTAAAATTTCATGCTTACGATTTTGTATAATTTTTTTTTTCATTTTGACTCGAAATTGATTACAAACTCTTAGGGACTCATTAAAACCTTCAAATATGTGAAGATTTTCAAGCGATTGCTTTTATTTTACCGGAATTTTAAGGGTGAACAAAATGTGGAACCTATTCATTCTTTAATTGACTAGCGGCGAGAATTAAGTATCTGTTTAAAACCGAGAAATGTATATTCTTCCAGAAGCTTAAATCTTATAAATACACGAATGCAAAGTGCCTTAAAAATTAATACGTCAAAAGATTTCATGTCGAAGGGCCTAGGAACAAAATGCCATCGGATGATTTGGAATTTATCCACTTCCTAACATTATCATTCGCATTTGTTTGTGTATGAAATATAACTTTTCTAGACTTTAAAGTCTTATCTTATTGTTGTAAAAATATACCTATTTAATTATTTCGTTTCATTAAATTGAATGTATGTTTCAAGACTCATTTAACATGTAAGCCATTTGCCATTAATGGCCATGGAATATCTGCACGTGCTTCTGAACGTTCAAAGCTTTTTGCTTATAAATATGAAAATTTAGTCTTTTAAATCTCTCATCTGATTTTATCTCTTACAGTTCAAACAGTAAATGCCAAATCAAATATTCTGTTAATATCTACATATATAAAGATTTGCTTATAAAGCCAAACCCTTTTATATAACATTGCTTGTTCAACAAAAACTTTTCCTCTGGAAATTATTTCGCAAAAAAAAAAACAACAACAACAATAACAATAACCCTTTGCAACCCCAAAATGTTAAGCCTCTCTGAGTGTCGGTTGGGTCCTTTTGAATTATCCATGTACCTATATTACCGTCTTAACATTCTATATTACAATAAAACCCAATAACTTTCTAAATCTGATAATTTCTTACCCCAATCCATCAATATTTTCTCCCCTAAATTGGTTCAAATAAAATACCCGTCATCCATATTTTAGAACCGAAATACATTCTCCATCATTGGCATCATCATCATCATCATCATCGTCGGCCACCAGCCTCATAATAGGCAGATGTTTGGAATTTGACTTTTAGCCCACATCTGGAATGTACTATTCTTGGATCTTGGTTCTCGGGTGGCGGCATCAAAAAAGAGTAGGAAGCGACTGTTTGAATGGTTCTTCTGCCCTTATCCTTTTTTTTCCAATGGCGCCTTCTCACATTTCTCTGGGATGTCTTGCAGTCACAGTTTGAGAGTTTTGTGTTTTTTGTTGTTGTTCTTTTTCTTATAGGCATAATGATCGGCTTTGTTTGGTTTAGATGAAGATAGGAGATAGTTGTTCTCCAGAGATTACTTTTCAGACAAAAACATGATTGTTCTCTTTAAACTTTTCTATTCTTCAATATACATATACATACGAGTATGTATCTACTTGGGCCCTTATTCAAAATTGAGCTTGAATTGACTTGAATTTGATAATTTAAGACAAACAAGTCGTTAAGTTATTTTTCCTATTTAGTCAAGTGAAGAATTGGAGTGAAAAAAAAAAAAAAAAAAAAAAAAAAACATCTTTCTAGTGCAAAATTTTCTATTAAACATATTACAACTTTTATCCTTAACCATGTAAGCCTTAATTCAAATATTTAAAAAATCCTTTTTGTAGAATGCATTTAAATTTTCATTTCACAATCGAAAGTTAGTAAAATGCTTACAAAGTTTAAGTGAAAATAAAATATGCGTAGAGAAACATTGGCGTGAAATTAACAAGCCATTATAAACATGATAAAATACGTTGTGAAAAAAAATATTTACGGTCCACAATTTTTTTCACAATGTATAAATTTTGCACGCGACAAACAGAAAATATATTTTCATATTTATTTTTAGTTCCAAACCATCTACGCAGACTGTTTCCAGTAAAAGTATCGATATGGAATTAAAAAACTTACATTCCACGTGAAATAATATTTTTTTCACAAATTTTCGCTTTTTACTTACTTTACCCTATTCCTCAAATTGATAAAAATTAATATTTATTTTCATTCAAACAGTGTTCTTACTTATCGTGAAATGGAACGTGAATATAGGTTCCACAATCTTTTTTAATGCCATATTTTATGTATCGTAACTTCTATGAAATTGGCTATGACAGTGCGTATAATTTGTATAATCAATTCAGTTTTTTTTTTTTGAATAACTGAAGTGAAATATAATAATTTCACATTTGGAACATCATCCATACTCCGATACTATGAATTTCCCTGCTAATCTTCCATGGGCCATACTTAATGCTATTTGCAGTGAAAGGTTCTTGAGTTAAAACATGCACTTGAATACACTTTTATACCCGGGAAACGACTAAATATTTTGAAGTGAACAAACCGAAAAACATTAACAATGTCGTTTGTGAAAATAATTACCATCATTCGTCAATCATTGATAAAGTAGAATGTGGAATAATTGTGGAATGTAAAGTTGAGAACTGACCTCTGACAATTTGTGAATATTTATTTAATTTCCAAATTATTAAGCCTCAAACAAAAGCTCTCTAGATACAAGAAGATAACACTCATTCCAAAGAGAGCAAGCACGACGACGACGACGTGTCACTCAATCACGCCCTTTATTTCTTGCGCATATATTATGCGAAAGGAATTCGCACTCGAATGAATGATTAATTAACAGACAAGTACAAGACAAAGCCAATAATTGTCGTCACTCATGAGGAATTTTCTTGCAGCAATTTTCTCTTGAAATTATAACAAGTAAGAGCCTTGTTGGATTCTGGAAACTATAAATAAGAAGAAGAAAAAGACTTGTTGTGGTATTCGTATAAATTCTAGAAAAAACCTAAAAATAGTTTCACAGTTCTTCAAAATGTTTCTTCATGATACATTTACTCAGTGAAATGTGTTCTGAAGTGCACAAGACGGTTTTCATTTTCATTTTCGATTAAAGATTATAATTAAATCTTGGATGAGATAAAAAGAACACTGTGAAAGATATGCGTGCAATGTATCTGATAATAAATCTTCAAGAAGTATTCATAATAAATTATTTCTAGGAAATTTTGATTTGGTTGGAATTCATTTGTGTAGGATGCTACATTTTTCTTATTGAATTCGTATTAAAATCAAAAAAAAAACTCAAGGATATCGAATTGAATATTAACAACCTTGTAAGCAGTTCAAGAAATGGAAATGAAATATTCGGAGAAAAACTTTTTTTATTCAAAATTAATCAACTGAAGAATGTAAAACTTTTCCACTCCATTTAAACTTTTTTCCGTCGTCAAGGTGCAAATTTTAAGTATGAAACTTATCAGTTTTTCACAGTGGAAAAATTTAATTTGCACAAGAGGTTAATACTTGGTGAAAAAAATCACAAAAGATTAATATAATCCAGAGTTTCTCTCTTCTCATAATTTTATCTTTTTTCTTTTTAGAGTAACTGAAGCATGTTTTGCATTTGTCAAATAACAAAATCCAATTTGAAAAACTCTGACAATATGAAACTGAACAATTCACGCCATCAACCAACAGAACTAATTGAAGTAAAAGTTTCATTTATTTTATAATAAATTGTTTATGTGCACAAAGAATTCCTTATTTTATTGTCTGGGACTCGTACGACGTACACGTCTGATTTGACATCATTGCGCTGTCGTAAACTTCGTTTTGTGTGATGCAAGACGAATTAGTTTTTTTATCTAAAAACATAGGTCTTTTTCGTTGTATTTTCTTAAAGAAAAAACTATGCTATAAAATTCTTTAAAACATTAGAAAAGAAATTTTTAGATATGAGATGCGTCTGGCAAACTTTAAAAATTATTTGAATATTTCTGGAACATACATATGCTGTCAAATTCAACCAGGTCTTAAGATTTTTCTAATATCTTTGTAGTCATATGACAACAATTTTGCACTATAAAAACATTTAAAACTTAAATTACATCCATCTGGCAAACAATTTTGCTCCTTGAAGAGTAAGTGGTACTTTAGTGTTCTTTGCAGAAAAAGTAAGACTTTTTTTTTGTATAAATAAATGTTTGACAGAAATTTTAAGTGCATCTGGCAGAATATAAGGCATCTTGAAAGAGTCTCTGGGCTATGATACTTGTTTTCAAGTAGTTTCATTTTTTTTTAATTTATATTATCCGGCAAACATTATATTTTTAAATCGTCTGGCAAAGACGTAACATTCTTAAAAGAGGTATAACTTATTTTACCGCATCAATCATTGCGTAATCGTTGATGAATTTCAAATAACCATAAACAAATAAGAAAATAGTAAATTCTAAAAAAAAACTGGGTCGCTCGAACTTGCTCCTGTGTAATAGGCTAAGAATTTCAAAAATTAATGTTATTAGTGAAAAATTGTTCATAAACATAAGATTAATTTTTTAAATGAATAAAACAACTTCATTGGCAGTTGGAGGTAAAAATACGATGCTATGTGATTCAAGCAAATATAGGTATATGCAAGAACAAAAATTATAAGTCTTTGTAGTGGTTGCTTAAAAAAAATAAGCTTTTATATAAAAAATTTTTAAAACATTTTTAAGAAAAAATTTTGGTACGCCAATTTAAAGTTTTTATTATTGTTCGAATAAAAATTAAATTTACAAACAAAATATTGAGCCGTTTTCGAGATATTGAATTTTCCAAAAAAAGAAAATAGATTTTTTTGCAAAATTCAAAAAAAAAAAATATTTTTCTTAAAGTTTTGAAATGCTATGTTTTTAAACTTTTTAGCAGCTTCTCTCTAAGAAATTTCATTAAAATCCGTTATGCCGATAATGAGAAATTCAAAATTTTAAAAAATCGTTCTATGATAGGTACAGTCAGTAATATCTTGTTTTCAAAAATTTTTTTATTAAATTATAGATCTTAAAAATTAATCGAAAGAAAAAAGATTTAAGCAAAATTCTCGGAACCGTTTTCGAGAAAAATACGATTTTCAAAAACCATTTTTTAACATTTGTATGGAGGGTACCGCTGTTTTTAGGTAAACTAAATTTTTTTCTCATATCTTGTAGATTATTTTAAGAAACTTTTATTTATCAAATTTTAAAAAAATCGAGCATAGAGTTTTCGAAATATTGAGTTTTCAAAAAAAAATTCTGAAATTTTTTTTTAAAATACAAAATAATTTTTTGGACATTTTTTTTTCAACCATTACCTAGTTTTAACCAAATGAAATTTTTTTTTTAAATCTGGGACAGTTTTTGAGAAAAAAAAAACTATTTATAAAATTTCGAAAAAAATCGTTTGGCAGGTACCGTTATTTTTGGTCTTAAAAAAGAAAAAAAAACATTAACGGGGGGAGGGAGGAGGGAATTAAAACCCATATCTACCCAGTTTGAAGAAAAACGGCCGAGCCGTTTAGCTGTAGTCGAACAGACAGACAGACAGAATTGCGAAACCCACTTTTTTGGTCTTTGCGATCATCGTTATGTCAACTTTGATCAAAATCTCGAGTTCGATTTTTTTTACAAATGCATAACTTGCCTTATAGTACCTATAAGTCGCAAGTAAAAAGAATTTGGCAAAAGTTTTAGAAAATCCAGTTGGAATGGATCTGAGAAGAATTTTTCACGAATTGAACTGCAAAAAACTATGATACTTTTGATGACCTTAAAATACACGACTTTCAGAAATAAGTCAAAAAACTCGTTTTAGCCAGGTTTGGTCTGACAAACATTAAAGTTCTGTACAAAATGCCAGACGGACGAATTTTCTGTTTCTGGTCTCAATCGTTTTGGAACAAAATAAAACAAGTGGGCTTTTAGAGTATCTGGCAGTAAATTTGACATTACCTAAAAATTCTCTTCGATTAAAGTTATCTATTTCGGAAAAAACGTCTTAGGCACAGTTTCATAGGAGTTTCACTGTAAAATTGTTTTTGACAAATATTTCCTATTTCGGGAAGGTAGAATTTTATTTGTATATGTATATGTTTGGATTTTGGCAGACATTTGCCACATTCGATTTTTCCATCATATCTAATATCTTAAAATTCGAGGATATGCCAAGCAATGCATATTTTAAATTTGAAGCATACTTAAAGACAACTTGAACAATGTCTTAAAACTAAATTTTGGTTTAAAGAAAGGATTAGACACACTTTTACAGAAAATATTTCCCAGTAGGTGTGACACTTACGTGTCGCTAATTACCGATTTAAGTGCCATTCCATCCGACTGCGGAACTAGACCGTAATCTTTGCCCAACTAAAATAAAATTGTAAAAGTTTATTTTAGTATATTTATATACCATCTGCAAGTTAATGAGAAAAATGTCCAATTGAAACCATGCTTTTCCTTGGGATACTTATATCTTTCCAACGAAAAAGACGATTAAATGAGAGCAAAAAAAACGATGCTTCAAGGACATTTCGTTAGGCATTGTCTCCACATAATCGACAATGCTAGCGAAAAAAAAATGTTTTTCTTGATTTTGCATCCTGTGGGAATTTTCACAATCGATTTTCTTTCTTTTTGTACTTTATTCGTTTTCGTTCACAGACGTTCTTCAAAAAGAGATTGGTTTTTACCACACAATTCTCGAAAGCACTCTCAGTTAAGCAGTGACGAGCAAGCCAACTGAAAAAAAAACAGCTTTGAATGCATAATTTTTGATATCGTATTCCATTTTAATCTTCTTTAGAAGCTATAGAACAGGGTTTTCAGGACAATTCACCGCACAGCATCACAGGTCCTGCCTTTACTTTACCTACGACCGATGATGGTGACATAAAAACCTGAAAATCTAGACAAATTTTGCCACATCGAAGACGGACAAAAAAAAAACTGGAAAGAATTATGCAAATATGAAGGAAACCGATATCGTTCAGTGGTCGTCCATAATATTTTTATAGATATCCTTTGTCCCCAGAGAGAAAGATATGCAGAATGCAAATATGCAACCATGCAAACATGAGGTCATTGACCCAAACCTCTGAAACTAGTTGGTTTCGTAGGAAAAAAAACATAGAGATAGAGAGATAGAGAAAAACGAAGAATGTATGAAAAGTGGCGCCCGGGGGCGACTTTAAAACGATTCGGTTCTGCCCAGTTGGCAAGGATATTACATTATACTCGTACCAAGGGAACCTCTTGCCGATGTGTCGCGATGGGATTTCCTGTGAAATGGTGAAAGTAACATGAGGTTAAGTGCGGTAATCCTTTTATTCATGGTTGGTGATTTTGCTGCGCCCTCTTACACACACTCACCTCGCCTTTCTGTATTCGTAGAGCTCTTGTCCCTTTCGAAGGAGATAATAACAGAGTTCAAGCATGGGGACATTGATTTTGTCTGACCAAAAAACATATTGAATTCTCTGATAACTTACATTCGATGAAGGTTGAGAACGTAAGCTTTCGTTTCATGTTTGAAGGCGTATAAATGTCCTTGTATACTCACTTCTATGTTGTCAAAGCAATTGCGAAAGGATAATGGGGCACGTATTGTTCGAAGCGTTGCCCATTCTCCTTGACAATTCATTAGGGAATTGAGTATGTGTTTTCATTGCCAGGCGTCAGTTTTTTGTGTGTGTGTTGTGGTGTCATTTGGTTGATTAAGGTTTCACAAGACCGAACTCATGAACATGACGATGTTTATAGCATACATGGAACTTCCTTTCGTTGGTTCGACATTTAAGCTAGATGGACGGGGGTCTATGACATTGTTTTATCATTTGAACAAGGCTTCGTAATTTGTAAAAGCGGCACCCAACTGTCGGTCATGATGGGGAGTCGACTTATGTAGCCATGTATGTATTTTGCAAATGAATGAATGAGTTTCTTTGGGGAAGGTTAAGTATTAAATTTTATTGTAGGTACCTGGACAAAATTTATTGGTTAACATTTGGGAAATTAAAGTCCTTTTTTTTTGTCAAAAGTCCTTTTTGATTGAAACCTTTTATGTGCTAAGGAAAAGGAAAGCGATTAATTTCCGTTGAAGTCGAAAATGATTGAGGAGTACCTACACACATTTTTTTCAAAAGGAATCCTGGTTTTCAAAGGTATTTAAACTTATTCAATTTTGGCAGAATTTAAGGCAATTTCAAATGGGTATTTCTTTGAGCATTTATAGTAAGGCATTTTTTGAAAAACCACTTCGAAATGGTTGTAAAGTTTAAAAGTTCGATACACAAGTATTTTATTGCAACACATGTGCTCCAATTCACAAATATCGCTTGAAATACGGATAGAAGAAGCTTGAAATAGTAATAAATGGTAGATAATCGTTTTGATAGCGTGTTTTATTTTAAGCTTCATTATAGAAGGAAGAATGGGGTTTCAGAAGAATCGAACCGTTCCGATTCAAAGATTCTTCTTCTACACTAATTACAACCGATCCAGGTGATATGAAAACCTAAAAAATAGAAAATCAAGACAAATTTTAGCCTATCAAAGTCGGCTATAAATCTGCAACTGATTTATACAAACATCCTTTAGAGAACGTTATTAATATTTGTATAGATATCCTTTGTCCTCAGACGGAAAGGTATGCTAAATATAAATATACAAAGATGCGTTCATTGAATCAAACGTTGAAGCTAGTTTATTTCGGAGGAAAATAAAACATAGAGAGAAAAAAAAGATTATAAAAAGTAGCGCCCTAAAAAGTGCAATTTGAAATATCATCTCTGTTTATTAAATGATTTAACATTAAACAAAAACAAACCGAAATAAAAATATCGTAAATTTGAATACAAAATTTGACCTTTTCTCGGATTTATGATTGAAAGAACTCAATTTTATTCTTTCAATATTAATGTAAATAAATTAGAAATTTCAAGCATTTGTTTGCACAAAACCCCAATAAATCAAAATGAAAATATATGTATTTTTATGCTCAAATGCCCTCCCAGGCAATGTCTATGTAAAAATAAAAAGGCACATTTTTCAAATCATGAACCGTGATTTTCAAAAAATGAAATAAATAATAGAAAGGTATCAAGATTTGTGTAACATAAAAAGCAGAATGTATATTCTTATATTTAAACTCAATTTTTTTTTGGAACAATAACAAGATTTTTTAAAACTTTTTTTTTTGTGTTTGAATTATATATTTTTAATGCTCTTGTGTTTCAGCTTGATTCATGTTTATTTCTCAATAAAAGAATAATTTTTTGTCGTGCTTGAAGGCGGGTGTGTCGACATGACAATTCGATTCGCATTTTAAATGACCAATAAATCCATTGGCTGTTTGTGGGTTGGAATATTAGATTAAAAATTTATTTGTGTTCTGGTTTTCTATAGGACTTCAATTTGAAACCTTTTGTTTGCCATTTAAAGTTGTTCAAAACATCCATTTAAGTATGAAATTTATGTATTCATTGGCAAACTTGATGTTCAGTCATATAGTAAAACCACTTCTTTTCTGATTTAAAATAAAAAAATAGTAAAAAATAAAATCAAAATACGGGGTAGGTATGTAATTTTCAATTTTCTCGAAAAATAAAATACATCAATCCACCTTCTTTTTAGAATTTGACTAAAAATTGCAAACCAAATTGGCAGATTGATTTTGAAAAACTAGCAGTAAAATAAGTAGGTTTGAAACTTTTTTAAAAATATTGGCAATAATTTTAACAGTCTTTTGTTCAGGCATTAGTATGATACGGTTTTTCAATCAGGGCGGGTAGATGTGGAAATTTAATAAATCAAGCCGTCTATGAGGTATTAACAAAATTCTTCTTTATTTGAAAGGCCAATGTAAGCGATTATGTACGGAGTATGACATGGTTTAAATTCCCGCCTCGGTTTCCTACGGTGACACGGATGCCAGTGCTCGAATTTTGAACTACTCTTCCGCATATATCCGACTGAATTTGAGCAATGGCTTCTGTTCACTTTGATTTTGGTTTATTCGCATAGACCTGGACTTCATTAAAGCCCACACAAAAAAGTCTAATAGAGTCAAATTACATAACATTAGTGGCCAATTCACGTCACCTCTGCGAAAGATAACTTTCACTCTAATCGTTCTTGCAGCATCTCAATCGTGGCGTCCACTGTGTTGGCACGTAGCACCTACCTACTGAAACCATATCGTCTAGGTCCAAATGATCTAATTTGGGTCATAAGAAATTGTTTATTATCGTTATGTATCATCGTGCTGACTGCTTCACCAACGTCGTTTTCGAAAAAAGTACGGACTAATGACGCCGCCGACCCAAAATCCACACCAAATGGTAACTTTTTGAGGATTCATTGTCACCTGGTGAACCTCGTGTGGGTTGTTGTCGCCATTATACGAGTACCACTTTTTAACACAGTCATTCATTATCATCATCAAAAATGAGCCTAGTCTCTAAAGATGATTTTTTGGCGTTGTCGAATGGCGTTGTCAATGGTCAGTTTGATCTTGTAAGCGTGAAGGGCCAAGTCCTAAGGCAAAATCACGACCGCTTTCTGCTGTACATTTTCGCGGACCGCGGCGGCGATGTTTTCTGTCCACCTTGCATTTTTCCACGTACAAATATTGGCTGAGTGATAACCTAACCGGTGGTTTCAAATTTGGAAACCAAATATTGGGCATCAGTAACTGAATTATAAGCAATAGATTTGACAGATCTCACCAAAACAACATGACCGCCACAGTCTGCCAAAATCAACCTTGGCCCATTGATATACAGAGTTCTTTATACATATGTTGCAGGTCGATTGTATTTGGTTGATATTTTTGTATTCAGTTGGCATTTGACAGTTGTAGAGAGCAATCGATAACAATTTATTAAGAAAAATCTAACGCAACAACAACGTGTTAAAATTTGTTCAAATACATAAGTAAAAATGTGGACAAAATTACTTGACATTCCTGGTGTTAATCCAGCTCCCACGATACCCTAATTTGACACCTCCTGAGGGTACTCGTAAAAGGTGTACATCAGCAAACCAACCACAACCTCGATGAAAAAAAATATGAACATAAAACGCACCCTGTATGTCTTGAACGCACTCACTTAGCCACATTTCATTTTGTTCCTCCGATAGACTAAAATTCGACCTTGATGAAACTGTATGTCCAAAAATATATTTTCCAGAATAAATAAAAAACATCTAATTAATTTAATTTATCTATTCAATTAAATTTGTGAAGGCTAAACATTGAGGGCCACTTTGGCAAAAAATTACATAAATAATCATACATTATTTGAATGCAAACAAAAAACCAAATTCATAAATCTAATTTAACACTCGATATTGTTGGTATGGGTTCGTAAAAAATATAACATCCAACAAAACACACTAAAGTCAAGTTCATCTGTCAAAACTCAAATTACAAATGAGACTTGTAATATAACAGTCTCTTATCATCCATTAGATCTTTTGTGTTCCATAACTTTATGATATCATTCTTATACAACGGAACAAAAAATCACCAAATTATATCACCCAACCGTAACTAATTTCACTTCAATTATAATGTGTTTTAGACAGTTTTTATGAAAAAAAAGCCCTAAAGCCAATGACAGGACATGCTCAGAATAAAATAACAAATGACTTGGTAAACAACATTTTTTTTTTGAATCTATAAAAACTATTAGTAATTCATTGCCTCTATCATCTGAGTGGCGTTATATACATAATATACTCGGACACACATTTTTGTATATTATCTTCATCAGCTGCATGCTAAACAAAATTGAAAAGAACTTATGACTGTGTCGGATGAACTTGCTCACGCTTTGTACTTGTACTTCTTCGTCTAATTGACATAAATCTCTTTAGTTCCGACTAAATTTTACGTCAAATTGACCAGTTAAAGTATTTCTCAATCTATATGTAAAGTTAGCTGATGAAATGTAGCATCCATGGTTCTTAGCTCGCCCAATCTTTCCAGAAACATCTATCAAACTCTTGGCCAGTCATTGACCATTTGTATTACAATTTTCTTTCCTTTTGAATCGAAGATTTGTTTCGCCATTTACGCTACCTTCAATTTATAAAGTGATATAGGAACGTGTCCAAAGATCTCCAAAATAATTGAAATGCTTTACGAAGGTATGTAAGCCGCAGTTTGGGATGGGTGAGGAAAAATCAAATTAATTTCAAGAAACAACCGGCAACGATGCTCCCTTAGCCCACTTTTATTTCAACTCTTCATAGATGATCTTATTGAATGGTTGCCTGGAGTATTGAATATGCTGGGGCGCTCATAAAAGCACTGTTGTTTGCAGAAGATATTCTCTTATTTGTGTATTCTCCCGATTCACTTCAATTAATAGTAAATCGTCTTCAAGAATAATACATACTTCGGGGTTTAATTGTTAATTATAAAAAGTCCAAAGTGATGATTTTCAGACTTTGTTTGAATGAAAAATCTAATTTCAATGGGTAATTTAATTGAGATCTTACGAATAAATTAATCATGACAGCAAGACAAAAATGGCTATAAATCTTACGTGAAGAAGATGCTTCAACAAACAATCCATAGCTCACAGTATCTTCTTCTTCCTTGTTTCGGCGCTGTTATGATCTCGATGTCGAGGGGATCATAACTCTCCCACGTATCTGCTTCACACTAGTGATCCGCCTGTGGGGTTCGCCGGGTTGACCTCAGAAATCGGCGGCAAGCCTCCCGGTTTTGTATTGTTCCATTTCTGAGGCCAACTGAATGCTGGTGTTTTTGCATTTGTTTGTACCAGGAGTGTTTAGGCCTACCTTTCTTTTTATTCCGAATTGGAACGTTGTATGATATTGCCTTTTTGACGGGGTTCTCAGGATCTCTCCTTTGAACATGGCAATACCAACTGAGTCGGTCGTGTTCAATTTTTTGGGAAATGGTATTCTTAACATGAAGGCTTCCTCGGATCTTCGTACTTCTAATTCGATCAAGCTTTGTAACTCCTGCTGTCATACGAAGCATCTTCATCTCAGCTGCCGTTAGCTTACTCTCATACTTTTTGTACATTGTCCAACATTGTGAACCGTATGTGAGTGCTGGACGCACAACTGAAGTGTAGAGCTTTCCTTTCAGCTTAGGGGGCATTTTTCGGTCACAGAAGATAGCAGAATTTTCCCGCCACTTCATCCACCCTACGCTTACGCGATGATTGATATCGTCATCACAAGTAGCTTCGTTATTTATCATAGACCCCAGATATTTAAACTTTTCACACTTGGGAAGCACTACTCCATTCAAATAAATGTCTGGAATAGGCCTGTGTGGATCAGAAAATGGGCAGCATAGGTATTCTGTCTTTTTCGCGCTTATGCGGTACCCACTTCCTTCTAGAACATCCACCCATACGTCAAGTGCTCGTTGTAGGGATATCGGGTCTTCACTTATGATGGCTCCATCGTCAGCAAAGAATAACTGATGCACTTTTGGATCCGTCACTTTGCCTTCAAGCAGGTAATCAAGAACTGTAATAAAGAGCAGGGGACTCAAGACACTTCCCTGGTGTACACCTACTGTGATTTCGAATTCTTCGGTGACTCCAGCTGCGCATCTTACTTTAGTAACTGCTCCATCATACATGTCCATAATTATCCGCACATAGGTTTCTGGAACTCCTCGTTGCCTGAGGGCCACCCATATTAGATCTCGTGGTTGCCGATCGAATGCTTTTTCAAAATCAACCAATACGACATGCAAATCCTCCAAAGAATCCCGATAGCTCACAGTATAAAGTACAAAATATTTGAATCATATTTTACGATGGGCAAACTTGATGGGGAAGTAAACAATGTGAGATGATTGAAAAGTTACTTCGATTCTATATCAAAAGATCATTCCATTTACCGGCGAACGTACCGAACTATTTTAAAATCCTCGAAACAGGAGTTTCTCTGCTTTTTGTGAAAACACTTAAACTGCAGGAGGATCAAATCATTAGAGTTTTGAGTTTGGAGGATAATTGTTTGCCAAAAAAGTCGGCTCTGAAAGTAATTAATACAAAAAGTGGGTGGTACAGTGAATGGCTTGATTTGACAATGAATTGTCGAATGGATCTGAACTTCGCCAAAGGTGATTGTAGAATATAGAAAGTGAACATGTACTATTTAATTGCTGAAGCAGCAAGAACCAAGTAAATGGAGGAGGCTTCGAATTCCTTGTATTGAATGATCTACAGCTGATTCGGAATTTGGAACAGCTGAACTACTTCCATGATGAACTTAGCGTTGAGGAATTATCCATGATAGTTCGACTTCGTGGTGAGATGCTCAATCTTAACTATACACCACACCGAGCAGACCTTCCAATAATCTTCAATATGTGCAACTTGATTCACAGGGAAGATTTATGGTGCCTTTCTTAGAAAAGTGTCCAATTTTAAGAGAAACTAGAAAATGTATGTTTGGGAGAGATTTTCTAGACACTAAGGAGATCATACGTCAATTAAATGAAGTTAATGCTTCAAAACTGTTCCGGTTCTGCAAAATTGCTTTAAGATATCGTGAAACAATCATACAAGGGCTTTTTTGATACTGATTTGTTTTGATTTCTATTTTCTAGCTATCTTAACTTCCTTGCTAAATTCCATTGTGAAAGCAATGAACTTCGACGAGAGAACTTTTAAGATCCTAATGTTTGGGCCATGAAAAAGTACGATTTGCAAAAACTCGAAAAACAACTTCAAATTATTTGTTGATATCTTTGAGGTTTTCAGAATGAAAATTAGTTTAAGTTCATATTTCTTAAATTCGAGTATGCATAGGTCTGTTTTCTTAATCAGTTTTTGTTAAGAAAAATAGGGAACATTTCTCGAAAACTAAAAAATTTAGTGCTCTCCACAAAATTAATGAAATTTTGCCATTTTGTTTTATAATTCTTCTGTTTTGAATAGAGAGTGATTTTTTTCTCGAACCCACAAAATATCCTAAGAAAAAATATTGTAAATGACAAAAAGCTTTTATGATTTGACAAATAGTAAGTTATTTTCTACTCGGGACATGAACAATTGAATTTTTAAATGAAGGTCTAAAACCAGCTCAATATCACGAATTGCTATTATCGTTTTGATAAAAATAATTGTGATACAATTATTTGTATATTTTTGTAAAAAAAATGTATGGAGAATAAATACTAATTGAATTCCTATTTTTCAATAAAAACCCTAAAAAAGTTGGAATGTGAATGTCAAATTATGAAACGCAAATCACAAAATTGAATCGAATTAAACCGTCATCAGTTAAACAAAAGCAAAAACAAAAAAAAAATAGAATGGATACCATAAATGACAGATTACGAAAACCATTGGTCGTTCTCGGACATGACGGAAATGCCTCTCTCTCTCTAATGGAAACTGAATGGACAAGCAATCATTCTAAAGGGTGATATTACGAGCATGTGCATTATCACATCAATCAGATAGGCATTACGTCTAGAAAATGAGACTTTATGGGAATTATTTGCGAACACAAATAATATTTATAATGATGATGATGATGATGATGATGAATTCTATTATGAGAGATGATATTAATGTATTGGGGGCAGTAAGTTTGCGAGTTGCATGGATGGAATTCTTATATAAAATGTAAACTTGTGGGTCATTACAATGTTTTACGGATATACGAAAAGCTCGCTTATAAGAAAAACACGGTTTAAAAAAAAAAAACTCTTTTTCAAGAGCAAATATTAATTTCAAAACCTTAAGGTATGAAATTGACCACGTGATTTTAGTCATAAATTCCAATTTTTCAATTAAATGTCAGGAAC
Organism: Philhelius festivus; assembly: GCA_963931855.1. Classification (NCBI taxonomy): domain Eukaryota; kingdom Metazoa; phylum Arthropoda; class Insecta; order Diptera; family Syrphidae; genus Philhelius; species Philhelius festivus. The sequence goes on along the minus strand of OZ007555.1, from coordinate 3,532,339 downwards.
AATTCCGAAAATGCTCGAATAAATCTGTCAAAATTTTGACATTTGAATTTTATGTCATATCGTAATTGTTTTTATTTTTGAATAAATTTTTTGTATGGTTTCATACATGCAGTGTGCCTGCGAAGCTTCATATATTTATGAATTTTTGAATATTACAACAACAACTTGAATGAACTACCACCAAGGGGGTTCTTATTTGTGGTGCCTAGCCTTTATACTATCAAGTTTAATCTAAAAACTTTTTGTCTCGACTGAGATTTGAACCCAGACCTAGTGTGTTTTTATTTTTGTTTACTTCTTCTTCCGTATATTTGTGTTTCTTATAAATACAATCTTCTTTCTTTTTTCCTTTGTTTGCTCCAAAAAAAAACTCAAATATAAAAAGAGAAATTTCTTGATTTTCAGAATTTCTCATATCCGTTTTGTACTGTCAATAGTAAAACGTAGAACTCAGGGCCAGAGAAGTGATTGTTTAATCAACTGTCGACAGCAGAAGATTAGTTGAGGGACAAACTGTCAAACAAACGAAGATAGATGAAAATGTCATTCTTATAAACAGCCAACAGCTAAGGAGTCAATATCTAAGTAGAAAAAGTTTATTGAGATACACATTTCTGGAAAGACTTTCCAGAAGTAAATATTGAAACACTGCTGGGTAGTATACATGTATTTTAACTTAAAGTTAGTAGTTCTGTGTTGATTATTTTTTTTTTTTGCATTCAACTGCTACTGACAGGAAAATTACCTTTAGTAAAAAATAACTTCATTCAATGATTTGTGAGAACTAAACAAAGCAGCAAAATAAACATTTTCTGGAATATAAAGGGTGTTTCTTATGAAGGTTTTTTTTTTTTTATTACGACAAATGGCAGTAAATTTGACAACTGATAAATGTTTTGTGCCTTTTAACCATCAATATGAGTAGAATCACGCCAGAACAATGCAGTTTGAATTGCTGGTAAATGGCCTCAGCCTTAGTTGCTCTATGAGGACTTCCAGATCGTTGAAAATTTGCTTAGCAGCGTTCATATGCTTGAAATCATTTCTAGACACAAATGGCAAATAACTATCTTTTTCAATAAAGCCAATAGTTCGTATGCATTTGTTGTGTATAGGGTCATCCAATTTGTGGTCTGGATTTGACATCCCTCTTTCAATCACAAACGTCAAATCGTTATCCCGGTCTTTATGTGGTAAGACTTTTTTTTTTACAATATGGATTGTTTAACAATCGTTGAATGAATACAATATGTGAGACTTATAAAAATAATGATTATGTAGCAGGAACGTTTTCTGCAGACTTTGGTTGACTTAACCGAGTGTAATTTAAAATTTGCAAAATTGAAATTAATATAGAAAAAAATAAGGCAAAAACCAAGAACTTAGTTTATTTTACAATCACTTAACATAACATTTTCTAAATTTAATCAAAATCGTTAGAGCAATTTTCGAGAAACTTTAGTTCTTGTATGGCAGCTAGATGATCTAAAATATTATTTATTTTGCCTTGCAATTTTTAACATTTTTTAAAAGCTTCCGAAAACTCCACCGATAAAAGCATTTAAAAACAGGAGTCTGAAACTTTGTCAATTTCTATCATTTTAACAGCGAACTACAGATCTTCGAACATCTGTCCACAAATGTTCAAAATTCCAAGTTGAGACTTTTTCACTTGTACCCTGTGTCTCTCCGAATAATAGGTATTGAATTAAATCGATTTAGAATATACTTAGAAGAGGTATAAATCGGAGGAAACCCTAAAATATGACAAATTTTGCTTGCGTGATTAAGACTTTAAGGAACAATATAATGCAAAGTCCAATCTGTTGCAGTTTTGTGAAGTCAAAACCTAGCCTGACAGAGGTGCTTTTATCATTTAAAAAAAATAGAGCTACTGAAGCGAAATTGTGGATCTTATTTCATGTCTTTTTGGGGACGATCATCCCTATAAACAAATATTATTATTTTCATTTCATATCCACACCAAAAATGGGATGTGGAATGGATCGGAAAGAATATATTCATTCGGTACGAAAGTGTCTGAAAACAAATTTGATAGTTCACTGATGCGATAATGTGTTTTTTCATTCCTTTAACTTTGATTGTGGATTCTACATTTTATAAGCATTATCAGTTATGTGAAAGATAATTTAATATGTGGATTCGCTTAGCAAAAAAATCATATTTTAAATTGTTCACTGCTTTATCTAATTTACAAGCTTAGTGAATCTTACATCTATTTAAATATCCGTGATTCCCTAAAATCCTATACTAACAATGACTTAATTTGGCAGAAGAAAATCATCCTAATCTTCTTCAAATTTATGGATTATTTCAATAAGAAGCATCATCATCATCGATATTTGTTTAGAGCTACACCTTTTAAAAAAGCAAGCACCATCCTGTCTTCGACAGCTCTACGTTGTTCAAATTGACGTTCTATGCATAAGTTATGGAAAAGCACTGATGAGTAAATTGAATCCTTTTATATTAAAATTCCAATCGATCGAATTCTTGAGAACAAAAAATAAAAAAAAAAAAAAACTAGAAAAAGTATAATAAAATCTCCTTATCGTTTGAAAGAAAATCAATTTTCAAATATAACAAAAAAAAATTATAATAAAGAACCCTCGAGAACTGACGATGAATCTCAAAGTAAATGATGAATAAAAAAGGGCTCCTCCGATATCATGATGATGATAGTACATCTATAGAGCAGAGAAGAACTGGTAAAGGGATCACACTTCGATAGTCACAAAGGCCATCTCCTTTAGGTCTTAAAATGAGGCTGCACACACTCCATTGACTCATAGTACGAGTATATAGATGACTACAAGTTATGTATAGAAGTCAAGTATCTGAGAGAATATATCTGGACCGCACCGAAGTATGCCAACCTGAATATAAATGAAGGATTAAAAATACATTTAACGTATTCTGTATAGTTTGTAATATTACATCGCGTTTGTCGCAGCGTTCGACTGCATTTGAGTTCGATTAACTCAAACTGAAAGTGACATTCTTTAAGGGTTTTTGTTTTTGTTTTTTTCCGTTGCAAATTGCTCTTTCAGTTGAAGTTAATTACGGATTCGTTTTTTGGCCATTTGCCATTACAGCAAAGCAAGAGAAAGAAAGAGAGAGAAACATAGAGAACGAGCATAACGAAGGTATCTTTATAGGATCATGAAAATTACATTTTTGCAGTCGTAATTTTATACGATTGTGTCTCGATTTAAGTGAGTTTCAGTTTTATCCGTAAAATGGGTTTATTTTTAGATTTTAGTTATTTTTTTCTGCTGCTTTGTATCACTTTAAAATGATACCGCAATGAATCATAGAACTATTAAACTATTGACCTGAGGGGCCTTGGAATTCTGACGTAGTTTGTTGCACTCGTTTTTCTATAATTGCTTTTTCTATTCTAGATTGGTATGTTAGGTTGATTGTTTTTTTTTTTGTTATTTTAGAAGTGAATAGCGTATTGTATGCGTTAGTGCTTAAAACAGGCAGTTCCAAAATCGCTTTGAAATATCCCTTTGGAATAATTGGATACTAAATAAAATTCGTTTAATGTCCTAAATTCTTGAAAGCAAACATATCTGGCAAATAAAAAGAAGACCTAGTGTGTTTTATATATATTTTTTTATTATTATTTGTGGACTCTTAAAGACTATAATATTCTTCCTATACAACTAACCTTTCTCATGCTGCTAATCCCAAATATAAATAACAGGACATAACCACTTTTGATTACCAGAATGAGACAGATCTACTCTTTTCACCAGCTTCTCTTTAAGTAAAGAAATCACAAGGCTTAAAAATAAGACTCCAGAAAAATTTTTTTTTACTTTTTTGTCATGCCAAGTTGTAATTACATTCGTAAAAAAAATTCTAGTCAATTCACCAAGAAAATCATAAATCTACGGAGACGGACTGACCATAAAATATTCACTGCTATATATAGAATGTCATCATTTGTAAGTCATCCAAAACTTGACTTAACTGATAAGCTTTGCGCTTTCCAAATTTTCGAACAAAATATGAACATCTTCAATGTCATTGCTTTTAAACTTTTTTTTCGCTGAAATAAATTGATGAACATTTTAAGACTAGCAATTTTCAGATTCCATGATTAATTTATTTCTTCCAGAAGTTGGTTCACTGCAAATAAGAGAGCCGCTACATTTTTGACGTATTAAAAATAAAACATAAAAATGAAAAACCACTTTAAGCTATCTTAAATTTGGTTTTAATGGCGTCAGAAAAAAAAACATGTTCTTAAAAACAGGTTTCAAATTTTCTCTTGGATTTAAGACCCTAGAATTGTGTAATAGTCAAAAACTAAAGTTAATTTTTAGACAACACTAAACACTTCCATCTTGCGCTTTGCGCAATTCTAAACTATGGCCGTACGAAATAAATACCATTTCGCGTTTTGGAGGATTGGATAAAGATCCTTAAATGTCTCAACTTGGTTCTCTCGCTACTCTTTACCAGAAAACGATACAGAGCTGCTTATAATACAATAAATTTAATTATTACAAAATTTAACTAAGGATCACTTTACAAACAAAATCTGTACACAAAATATAATTTGAGAAGCTACAGCTCGTGAAGAACAAGTGACTTACAATATGCCCGTGTACTTGTTGTCGGCAGACCTGTAATTCTCTAATGAATCGGAACGGCTGTTTTTTAATACAAGAGATACTCTGAAAGGATTTGTCACTTCCTCGCAAGAGGCAGTACCCTTGGAAATCACGTATTTTTTGTTCTTGGAGGACAGCTGTTTAGAATCGATCCCAAGCCTTCTGTGTAACTTTCCGACGCACTTACAATAACGCCAATGGTTCCTTTGAAGAAGGTATACCAAGTTGACTCATGTGTTAGAAACCCCGACTGTGTGTTGCTTCCAGTGTTTAAACAAATATTAAATAATTTCTTAAATTTAACAAATTTATCAATGACAAGCTTAACACGATTCAATCAGAGTAAACTTTTATTGCATTAATTTATATAATAAAATTAAAAATACTAATATTATTTTCTCGCAGTTAAAAAAAAAATAAATATTCAATTCTATGTCAAATGCACAAACTGGAAGTGAAAAACTTTATCACTTCTTCACTTAACAGGCTTGCAGCAAAATGAACATTTAAAAAGTTTTTTTTTTCAAGTGTGTTCCTCACATTCATGTTGTAAATAATTTTTTTGTATTCCAAAACCAGCACTTAGAAACTTTTACAGTATTCCAGAAGGACGTCTAGTTAAACTCAATTAAAACAAAAGTCATACTAATAATTATTTTTATTTGCACTAAAAAGTTTTTCTCTGTTTAATGTCACCCAGCCTCACACAGCAGCGGATATTCTATTAAAAGGATGTCAAAAGTAACTTTTTATGTAAGTTCATCCTTCGTCAGGGAAATTACTGAAAAAAAAATAATAAAAATAGGAACACATTGCCTTGACTCCGTTGTAACTATATCCTTTCTATCTTCTATACTCAATGGTGCACTTCAACTACTGTGGCTCATCATAAAAGGAAATTAAATTGAATTTCAAAAAAGAACAAAACAAAAAAACAGGAACTATCTACATGCAAATGGGACGTTTGCGTTGCACTTTCTATTTTATTATTTTCCTTTTTCTTTCAGTGAATCTAAAAGTTTAGTTCGTTATTGTTGTCGTCGTACACAATAATTGTGTTCTACTTATCTGTAAAAGGAAGAGATATAAAATATTACTGGGAAAAAAATAGCAATTTATATTTAATCCGTTGTGAAATTCAATGTCACTTTTTCCTTTTTCTACTTTTTTTTTGTAAATAAGTTCATCTCTAAATTGAAAAGTATATTTTTAGACGAATAGTGACTACCTGCCTCGTTGAGTGATAAGGCGGTCGCTGTAACCTCCCTCTGACTCAGTGTCCTTTCATTCATTTTCTATTTCAATACAATACATGAAGAGTTATTGGGAATGTATAATACAAAACGTGTCTTTCGTTTTGGATTGAATAGCTTTACCCCCAAACATCCCCCTCTTTTCAAAGGAGAGACAAGAATTATAAAGAACATTAACAACGATTAGTATTAAAAATCTATTTTGATAAGGACGTTCTTCTAAAAAGAAAATAGAAATAGTAATAAAAAGGGGCTTTTGGCCCTCCTGTTTAATTTTGACCATATAAGATTTTAGTTACCGATCATTAAAAGTCCAATTGGTTTTGATAATTTTTTGTTTATTTAGAAGTCACATGTAACACAACTCCCTCTCTCCGCCTTAACAGAAAAAGATGCGATGAGAACTTACCTACCGATATTATTACCAAAAAGAAACCAAGCAAACGTTTTAAAAGGGGGACTTGGCCCCACTTGCAAATCTGTTTTTTGACCTGACAAAATATGGATGTCAGTCAACTAATTAACTCTTGAATGGGGAGCTGGTTTAATGGGCATGAAAAATTACTATAAAACAGAGAATTCTATACACCAAGTCTATTATTATCTGGTAGATACGTTTTTGTCTTCAAACAACATATATTTTCGAAGCCCGTCCTTTTTTTCATTTAAAATTACCCGCCATCCATCAGGCGTCAGACGGCGGCGGCAACATTCTTGCAGGGTCTAATTTTACATTCCAGTGTGCTGGAAATAGACACTCTTTTACTTGTCATCGTCATAGTCATCAGCTGAGCAATCAAGCGACAGCAAGTGAAACTCAGCGCCACGCAAATGTCATGTGTGTCAGACTTAAAAGAGTATTTACTCCTGTCATTTCGCACACTACGCGATTAGTCTTCGCCTTACATGACAGCCACACCCAAGAACTGTCACTTTTTCAACAACAACAACAACCACCCCTACCTTCCAACTGTCATCCCCGATTCCACAAAATTACACCAAAATGTCAATCGAAAAAAAAAAACAAAAATGCAAACTTTCGCTTTGTACCACAAAAAAGGAAATGTTAACTGACTGTGTACAAATTTTTGCTGTGCAAATTATTCCTATACGCCTTCTTGTTATACATTTTTGAAATGCTCGAGGAGCTAATTTAACACCCACATTTTGTGTACCGTTAGTCACAGACTTTTGCTTAATTTGTTCGCGATTCAAATGAAGTTTCTCTGTAGTAATTGCTACCAAAGACAAAAAATAATGACAGAATAGGCAACTCGATGCATGAATCACTCGTGATGATGGCGGTGTGTCGGTGGCTGAACCCTCGGGATTTTTTGTTTTACTTTTCTATTAATAAATTACTTTTTTAATCGATTTCGATAGCTCCCGCCTTTCATTTAATCTTAAAATGCTGATGGGATAGTTTGTTTTCTTTTTTGTTCCGTTAATTTTATGGTAATTTGTCGAAATGCTTCATTAAGGAACCGCTCACATCAGAGTGATCGATGAAGATGATTATTTTTTTTTTGTTTATTTTGATGGCTTGAAGAATACAAATTAATGTTGTGTGTTAACACACATGTTCAACACATTCTTAGTGATTGAGAGCATGAGCAACTATCAGGGAGCTTATCACTTTTCTGGTTAGCTAAACTTTGACATTTCATCTAAAAATGAAAAATGACATTTGACGTTTATTTTGTCTTATCAGAAGCGAGCGTAGAGAATTCCTTTGAAAAATCCGACAAATTTTTTACATTTGAATATAATGAGTAATTAATTAATAGAATGACAAGGGAGATTGTCGAAAATCCGTGATGCAATGTATTTGCTGTCAGATGTTTAAAGAAGTGACAGCGTAGGATTTGTCATAATAATCTAGAAGTTAGAAAAAATAGGAAAGTAGGTTTTCGGTACCCTATGTGATTTCTTGCGTAAATCTGTAAAAGAGTATTAATTCGCATTTTATAAGATGGAGCAAAAATTTTTATAGGAAGGTGCTATAATTTTTGCAAATGGCGTTAAGTGTCAATTCCCCAATTATTCAGAGCAAAGCGGTTCATGCCTTGTTGCATTGTATTTTGTATCTGCTTACTTCACAAATGTCAAGCAATAATTGACATTTGCACCTATTTGAAAAAATTATAAATATGATCTTCGAAATAAGTTTGCTCTTATTATCATATAACATCGCATCCTGTTCTCGAATTGTCTGATTATTATTTAACTTATCCTTTTTTACCCACCATCGTTTGACAGTTAAATGCGACATCAGTGTAATGAAGTTATATATTACGTCAACGAAAAGCCTTCTAATGTAACCTTTACAATGACAATTCTGCTTCTGGATTTGATTTTTGATTCGAAAACGAAAGCTTTTCGAATAACCCGTCAATAGCGCCAAGTCTTCGAAATGACAGCTGTCAAATTAAATATGTAGTTCCATATAACGGGCAGCTTGAAAACGGATTAAAATAGTTTTGAAACTAATTTTAATTTATTCCATTAAAATAATAAGGTCTTGGGATTTATGTTACTCGAAGGCCTCTTAGTCTACACCCTTAGGACCGGCCTTGAGTAATAAAAAACTCACTTCAAACGTTCACAGTGGCTATAAAAATTAGTGTTTTTTCTTCTGTTTGCTTAGAAAATGCTGCTGTTCTTTCATTTTCATAAAATGATGAAAACAAGTCTATGGCTATGGTGATTTGAAATATTTTATTAATCTTTTGAATTTGAAAAAAAAACCAAGATCAATGGTTTTCATTAAATAGAACGGGAAGGGGCCAATTTTTTTGAATTAAACCAAACAATATGTTGATTTATTATATATAAAAGCACCCAACCGCTCGGGCTGGCTTACTCGTACAATTTTGATGAATGGTTTGATTTATGTTGGTGGATGTTTCGAGGCAAATTATCGGGACGATTGTTGTAGGGGCTTTGGATTTGAAATATTGTTTTGAAGCTTATAACAAACGTGAGAAATTGTGTTTCTTTTCTATTTGGAAGAACCATGGGTGGAGGCATTGTTGTGAATTTTAAATGAATTTTTATATTTTTTTGTTTTTGTATTTCATTTTGATAAGGTAATGGTGTCATAAATGATTAAGAACTTTTATAAAGGTAATGTCAGACAACGCATACAAAATTTAGAAAAAAGTGCTGACTAATTCAGTAGAGTGGGGTCTCGGCAATAAGGCCTTCATAGACGTGGCTTAACTTCACCCAGAATGGGAACTTGAATAAAAGAAAAAAAAGTATTTTTAGTGGAAGAAAATATATAAATGCTTAATTTTTGGAAAGCTGATGCACCTACATACATATTTTTTAAAGTTTATTTTTGGAAAAATTATTCTTTTTAACAAAGTTCGGCCATTGCTTTTGATACAAATTTTATTGACAGCAGATGTCACTTGTCAGTGCTGCCAACGATAATACCACTTGTCATTTGTTCCCTTAAATTGATGATAGTAAAACCCTTAGAAAATATAATTTAGCTAAAAGATGTTAAACAAAAAATTAAAAAAAAAATGTGGTAGAAAATATTAGTTTCGTAAATTTTCAATTTCGATTCATAATCTTAATGAAAATTTTAAGGAATTTGATAACATCAAGATATCGAAAAGTTTGATCTTTTACAAATAAAACTGTACAAGGTTGTTAGCGCAGATGCTCGTTTTGAAGAGCATAAATAATGCTTTTCAAAACGAGCATCCAGTTTTTCAGTGCTGAATCATCCTTATTTTGACATGAAAATGTTTAATTATTTATTGAAAAGGAGAAGAAGTTTCTTTAGCTTTTTAACAACTGAAAGTAAATCATCTAATAGAAAACTTCTCTTTGAGTTAAATCAGGGGCCAAATTACCGCATCGGTTTTCGAGTAATACGTGACTGAATTATGTGAGTTTGGCATTACCGCTTACGTCATCGAGCAATCGATTACACTGATTTGGCATTTTGATTCGATCACTGATGGGACTCACTCACTCAGTCACTGAAGCGGTAATTTAGCCCCAGGTTTATTATATTTGCAGGATCACCTAAAGCTGATGGTTTGATTTATCTCAGAGTTAACTCTGCACTAAGAAGCTGGTTTTAAAAATTTCTTAGGCTCCTACGGGGCTGATGGAGAAATGATTTCTCAAGTAGAGGTAAAGAAAATGATCACGCCCTTGAAAAGCGTCTACCTCTCTTAAGCCAAGTGATTACGTGACGACAGACATTTCTTCAATAACTTAGAAGTACCCTCCGAAATTTCAGGCTATAGCTTACTGAAACTCATCAACGCCCTTAACAGGGTTGAATGACATAGGGCTTATCATAGGTTTCATCACAATCTTTACGGTATCACAACCGATCTACATTGATCCTAGTTTGACAATAATAAGATAAACTGTACGCCCATTAACCTAGGCACTTGAATTTTTCAGGAAACCTGACTTTCAGTTCTCAGGTTTGATGGCTCTGGTTGGTAAACATTCAAACCAGTATAGGATTTTCGCATTTTCTTAAATCTTTTCCTATGCTAGAATCCGATTATAATCATCAGCCCAAAATCAATCCTCTCTAGCTCCTTGAAATTTGAAACACTTGAAGTCCAAAAAGTCAATTAAAAGTGCCTCTCTTACGCTTTACAAAGTTTGCATTTCTTCTTTTGTAACCAATTTTTTTATCAAGTGTACAAAGTAGGATTTTAAAACGCTATTCTACATCCTGAATTAAAAAGCAGGATACCATTTAGCAAGCCATACAATTAATTTTAATTCATACAGTCCCATACGCACATACAAACATAAATGAGGAATTCCAAAATCCTCAATTAAGTTCGGACAATATTCTCTTAGTACCTCAAAAACCATAATAAAATAAAATGCGTAATTAAATTAGCACACACCGCCTACATGTGTGAGGTTTTTTGGTTATATTTGTTTAATCAAATGCAGGCCACAACAACAGCAACAAATAGAATAAATAAATAAAACATTATTCCACATTAAATTGCCTCAACGAATAAATCAATCAACATAAATTCACACTAAATTTGTGGCTGCGGCTTTGTACCTACCGGCTCTTTTGGATGATTAAACGAATTGTGATTGCAACGATCGATATTCAAATGGCATTTATACGTTAGGTCTTAAAATTTAACTTTAAGTGGGAGCTGTTAGTTCGTGGAAAAAATATTGGAACTTGAACTTTAGCAACGGCAAAAAAATTACACAAATTTTTTTTGTTTTCAAACTGGCTTGCTACAAATATTTTCTTAAGTGTTCGTTTTTTTTTATCAAGTGACTATTTTCACGTGTTATTTTTAATTTGAAACTTACAACCATGTTTGGTTGGCGCCCAACGTGAGGTATATATTAAAACCTAGAAGTCTCTTGAATGAAATGTCGGATTTGACACCGAAAGGGAAGGTACAAATCAAAGACGTTGATATTAAAATTTATATTCTCTATCGATAAAATATTGAAATTGGCGTCCAATGTGGGACCGGTTACACTAAAAGTAAGTCCTTGTTACCCAATTGCTGGTCACAAAAGGTTGATTGTTGTTTCTCATACAATGTTCTACCTCAACATTCATATCAAATCTTACGCAACGAAGCCTTAAACAAAACTAAGCCAAACAAAACAATAACATCCACAACACGTACAAAAATAAGGAATGATATAACAAATCCCTAACCTGCAGCTGCAGCTTCCTTGTATGGTGTATTGCGAGAAAAACCAATGTGGCTGCTTTTGTTTGATGGAAATTCATGTAATGATTACACACACATGATAGTTTTCGATGCAAACCATAATAGCCGTTTTTATTTATGTAATTAAAAATCTTATCAAAACATTTCAATTTAGGTATTGTGATGAATTTTATTCAAAAGTTTTTTCCTCGTGTCACGTTTTGTAACTTTTGGCTTGGTTGTACAAATATTATGAATATACTACTCCCTTATTTGCCTCTCTAATTGCCCCTCCTGCATGAAACGAACGAATGAAAATTATTTTTCCAAACGCTGGAAATTGTTTACATTTCAAAATTGTGAAATTCTCATGTGGCCCGACCCGTCCCGGCCACTGGCTCTGATGTTCTCATAAAGAGTTTTCCAAAATGAATAAAAAACGAGAATTATTTTTTCTATTCATAGACACAAAGGAAGTAGATACGTTTTTCGGTGGGCACGAAAAGCACTGAGAATTGCAATGTAATGTTTGTACTTTTTGTTTCTCACAAATGTTTCTTCAACCAAAAATATAGGTATAAATTCGTTACAGAAATATTTCAAGGACTTAATTCAAAATAAACGCTCTTATTCATTTATTCAAACTTGCGAACTGGAAATTCCATAGAACTATGTAAGTTTTTGAATGGTACTATATAGTTTAAGCTTTTTCAAAACTGAAACAAAAAATTGTTTTCATATCTCGAATGTTTACATTAGATGTTTTGAAATCTGTATGTTCTTTTTTGCTTTGTTTCGAAATGTTCATGACTTTAAGATTGAAGTTAAAATAAACGAAATACAATTTTGAAAAGAAGGAATGTAAATAAATAATTTGCAATTAATTGGATCGAAAAGAGACGGAGAAAGAATAACGCGTTCTTTAATACAGAGAATAAGAATTGGTTTTAAATCTTTAAGTTGGACGTACTTTTGATTCGAACCAGAAAGACCTTGCCTAAATTAATTTTAAACACAGTTAAGTTACTAATCAAGTGAATCGCATCATCACATCTCGGACGAGGCTCTCCATAGGTAAAAACTCAAAGGCCTTTATACTGGCATAGGTGCGACTTAAGAACAAAGTTGCATCTAGATTTTTAAGATATGAAATAAATAGATTTGTTGGTGCAACAGCTTGAAGTGAATCAGGACCTAGTGACTTAGAACTCTCAACCATTCCTGTGTGCGTGTTATAAGGAACGGAGAGGACCTACCATTTTCTGCCTATTCCGAACGGCTAATGAGCAGCACTTTATATGACAAGAGATATACTTTTAAAGGATTTGTTAACTCCTCGCAGAGGCAGTACACCCCTGAAAAACTTTTTTGCAGCGGCTGAGAATCGAACTCGAGACCTTCCGCATGACAGTCCAATGCACTAACCATAATTCCAAGGGGTACTACGATTTTTGAAATAACTTAATATATATAAAAAGTTTGAAAAATTAAAAAATAAAATGTTTTATTAATTAATTAGATAGCTCAAGCTTACTCGCTTTTTCAGAAACCTGGTCTTGCTGGGTTCCATCTACCTCCATAACGCTGTATAAAATATAAAAAGCATTTCAACAAAAAAATGACAAAATTTGTGTTTACTTGCTGTGTTCTTTACTAAGTAAAAATGACCTGGCATGATGGCAGGCATAACTGTTAAAAGTGGGTCCTAATTTTCATAATAAAATAATCTCATCTCCAAAGTGTATTTTTTAATAGTGTTCTCATTTGTATAACTCTAAAAACACTTTCACCAAATTTGAAATATCACAAGCTTTTCCTTAATCGCGCGAATCGTATCACAAAATTAAGACTTTGTACTTTGCATGTGTAAACCATAGTACATAGTTTAAAGCTCTTCTACTGATTTTGAATAAATAAATAATAATAATAATAAATAAGTTTGAGAAGTTACTTCAGCAGTTCAAAGTATTTCACAATTTTTGTCTGCTTTTGTTGAAAAATAAAGAATAGATTTTTATGAACTTTAGCAGAAGTTGGAGTTTAATTGGTAAATTGATCGAACTACTGATAGCTGGGGTTTTATTTATTTTTACATATTTCCAAATCTATCCTTTTAACATCATATACGTCATCATATACATCGTACATTGAATATAGTACCCACAAGTTTGTATAGACTGAGAAGCATCAGTACATCCCACTATTGAGAAGCGATCTTTCTTTATTCTCTCCCATATTCCTTGTAAAAATTTAACAGAAAACACTAAGATGGTTACCCGCTGTCGTAACTTTTTTTTTGTTTAACTCTAATTTTAACAGATTTCTCAAATTTCAGCACTGCATTTTTATATACAAATAATTAATTTATATTCATTTTGTTTTACTTTCAGGTATGTACGAATTATGATCATCAGGGAAAGGATTTTTATGACCTAAAAAAATCAAAAAAGGCAAATAAAAATCAATTAAAAGGCAAAAAAAGGCATTTATTAAATAAATAGAAAAACAACTTGATATTTTAATTATAAAAGCATTGAACTACCAAAAGCTTTTTAAAGTTTTCAGGTAACAGCCTCGACAATCGAGTCTCTAAGAAGCGTCTTAAATGAGCTGAAGGACCTCTCTACTTCAGCAGAAACGAGTGGACTCCATTTAAAACTGTCGACGTCATTCACTTCAATGTTATCGGGAAGTCTGGAGTTGATGTCGCCATTGATTACCGAATTTATTTGTTCAAGTATTTTTAGTCCCCGATTTAAGTTGAAAACAGTAGTGAACTTTTTCAATACTTCATTTGCATCCGGCCCATTGGCTTTTTCCAAATTTTCCTCGATGTTCTTTAAAATGGGGAACACTTGCCCAATCGGTATCCCTTGAAAAAAAAAATAAGTTTTAAATATAAGTATGTACATTTACAGTCTCTCAAAACTACCTGATTTTTGCAAGCTTTCGAAAATTTGGTTTTTGGGGTCGACCAAAAATCCAAAATTTGTTTTGATGTATGCAAGCTGCGCCATCAATTCAGCGTCCTCAATCAATTGTTTTACAAATACAACACAGCTTGCATCATCTTCCAGCACGGTGACGATCTTTTTGATCCGAACAAAATAATTCGCATAATAGGTAGCTGCCTCTAGCCAAGTACCCCAGCGAGTCAACACCTGTGGAAATTTGAATGTAGGTATGTGTAAATTTTAATCCAGATTTACTATAAATTAAAATAAAACTTACGGGTTGAGGTGGTAACGGAAATTCAGGTTCTTTCTCCTTAAAAATAGCAATGCGGGATGGACTTTTGAGAAACATTTTCTTCATGTTCGAGACAAAGGTATCAACTTTAGGGTAGTGACTTCGAATGTTTTCACAGACCCTATGCACACCATGAGCAACGCAAGTTACATTTACCATTTTTGGATACAAAGTCTGCAGTGACTTGCCACTTTTTTTCATGTAGGGTGCAGCATCAGTTACAAATAAAAACACTTTCTGCCTTTGAAGTTCTTCTGGCCACAGCAACCGCATTGAATCATCGAAGAGCTGAGCAATGGTAGTTGAATTCACTTTTTCTAGAACTTCTGACGTTAAGAGATATCCTCGACCACCTTCTCGTAAAGGTCCGACAATAACATTTGTAACACAGCGACCAGCTTTGTCTGTTGTTTCATCAATGGATACAAAAATATTGTTGTCACTTATTTCATCTCGTATTTTTTGTAACACGTCCAGGTAACAATCATTTACGTAATTTTTTCTGAGTGTCGACTCGTCTGGCATCTTTTTTTTCTGTGTATTTCTCCATAAATACCTTGATTTCGGGACGATTAACTTTGTGTAACGGTATATCACATGCCAAGAACATTTTTGTCAAATCGCTGTAAAATTCGTTTTTTGAAGTTCCAGCTACGAAAGATGCAATACTTTGAGATTTTGGTGTTTTCTTCAAAGCCATCGCTTTCTGGTGCTTCCCGCTCTGAATGTGTTGTTCAATGAAATATTTTTTTTCATGGTTCACTTTCACTCCACACAATTTGCATAACAGAATTTTTCCGTCTGATGAAAAATATTCTGGTCCAAATGTCGACACAAATTTTTTTAATTTTATTTCCTCTTTACAAGCCGTTTTTGGCATTTTTACCACTTTAATTTTTTTTCAATTACTTAAAAAAAAAACACTACTAGATTTGAAATTCTCGACTGTACTGGAAAGCTCGCTTCGAATAAATGAGTCTAATTGTTCATATTAGGTCATTTTTTCTATTTATATACCATGTCTTGGATGCACCCCCCACACTGACATGTATCAAACCAAGTCTCGTTAGCGAAATTGATTCTAAATTACCAAAATATATATGTACATACATAGTGCAAAAGGGTTAAAATATTTGTACATGTTCACTCGAAATTACATTTGGAAAAGAAAATTACCTACTATATCTTCCTACTTTCTTTTTCTAATCTGTTCAGTGCAAGCAAACTTGTTTTCTTAAGATTGTGTTACGGTAATGTTCTTAAGCGAAATAATCTCAACTGAGATAATAGGAATTTCATGCTGTTATGATTTGTAGAAATTTAGTTTCAAATTTTTTTTCTATATAAAAAAAAAACAAAAAAGGCAAAAAGAAACAAACAAAATTGGCAAAAAAAGACAAAAAAGGCACTAACGGGTAAAAAAGGCAAAAAAAGGCAAAATAAAATACATATATTTGAAATAAGGAGGACTTGAATCGTGTTTGTATAACGTCTATACTTTCTTACGGTTACGCAAAAAAAAAAGGCAAAGTTAGGAAAATCCGTTCCCTGATGATCATATACAAATATTCAATCCTCTACCTCTGTGTAAGTACGCCCATTAAAACCCTTAAAATACTCTTTATAAATTATCAAGAAACATTATTGACATTCAAATATAATCAACCCCGACCTTCGAACAGTTTTAAAGTAAATATATAATTAGTGATTGATTATTATTCAATCACCAATTTTATGCATTCTCCATGCAAACCATATTCATGACTTAATGTCAGAAAATTAACACATTTAGCTCCTGGGGTTGAGGTCTCTCTGCCTCTGTGTTTTCAATTATCATCATCAACGGGATGAATAGTTAACAACCATTTGGTATTTTTATAATTTTAAATTTAGAGTATATACGAGTTTTGGACATAATGCCCTTAAAATGCATTTAACTGGCTTCGACCTAGAAGGTCATTTTAAGTTGATTTTTTTTTTTGAGTAATCTTTTTCACAACTGCACTTAGATAAAAACTTCTTCAAATTGATTTTATTTAAACTATGGTCCCATGTGGACAATTTTTAATTGATTTAATTGTTATTTAAGTAGATACCCTTATAAAAATTAGTGTGTACCCTCTTTATGGCTATTGAATAAAGTACATAAACGTCCAATAAAAACGATTTCGAAACAATGCACTTTATATAGAGACAATTCGACGCGGCCGAAATAACGACGAGCGACGACGTCGACAAAACAGAAAAAAAGGGAGGTCCCCACCTCTGCAGCAACTCTGCTTTACCAGTTGTTCCCTCTTAATTGCTTAGATAATCCCGTTTATCGATATAAGAGATGCCTTAAGCCACTGCACAGTAAACCCAATTATTGTGATGACTCCCGTTGGGTTGACAATAATAATAAAGTGGGCTACAACGAGGAAAACCATCATGACCGGATTTATTTAGACAATGTTAAATTTTTGAAGAGGGCCTTGAGTAAGATAAATCAATGACATCTTAAATAAAATGCACCACTGGGTCGCACGAACTTGCTCCTATGTAATAGACTAGGAATTTTAAAAACGAATGTTATTAGAGAAAACTGTTCATAAGGATACTCGTAAAATGAATTTTTTAAATTCTTTTAGTAGTAAGAGATAAAAACAGAATGCTATGCAAATATGAATTTATGCAGGAACAAAAATTATAAGTCTAAAAATTGAAAAAATATTTTTTCTTAAGTTTTTAAATGCAATGTTTTTGAAACTTTTAAGGAGCTTCTTTATAAAAAATTTAATTAAAATCCGTTATGTCGATAATGAGAAATTCAAAATTCAAAAAAATCGTTCTATGGTAGGTACAGTCAGTAATATCTAGATTAAAAATTTTTTTTTATTAAATTATAGATCGTAAAGAATAATCAAAAGAAAAAAATTTTAGCAAAATTCTCGGAACCGTTTTCGAGAAAAATACGATTTTCGAAAACCATTTCTTAAAATTTTTATGGAAGGTACCGTTAGTTTTAGATAAAACAATTTTTTTTTCTCAAATATTGTAGATTATGTTAAGAAACTTTTATTAGTCCAGTTTGAAAAAAATCGAGCATGGGGTTTTCGAAATATTGAGTTTCCAAAAAAAAATTTTGAACTTTTTTTTAAAAATCCAAAAAATTAAAAATTGAAAATTTGAATATGTAATAATATTCAAACTTTGGAGGAGAAAATCTTCGAGAAAATCAAAAACAAAAAAAAAAATGGACCCAGGGGGGCTACCAAAAATAACAATTTTTTGTAAAATTTTTTTCAACCATTAGCTAGTTTTAACCAAATGAAATTTTTCAAATTTTTCTTAAAAAATTCTGTGGGACAGTTTTTGAGAAAAAAAATATTTATAAAATTTCGAAAAAAATCGTATGGCAGGTACCGTTATTTTTGGCCTTAAAAAAAAAACAGAAAAAAACGTCCGGGGAGAAAAAATTAAAACCCATATCTACCAAGTTTGAAGAAAATCGGCCGAGCCGTTTAGGCTGTAGTCGAACCGACAGACAGACAGACAGACAGAATTGCGAGACCCACTTTTTTGGTCTTCGCTATCATCGTAATGTCAACTTTGATCAAAATCTCGAGGTCGATTTTTTTTACGAATGCATAACTTGCCTTATAGTACCTATAAGTCGCAAGTAAAAAATTAAAAACAATAAAATAATGTGTTTTAAAGTATATTCCAATGCACACATTTTTCGACATTAAATATACAGGGTGCGTTTTATGTTCCAGGTTGATTTGATTTGGTTACCATTTTTGTTAATTTTGTCAGTTGGCATCATTTGATAGTCGTAGCTTGTAGATAGAAGTGACCACCAACGTCGGCAAGTTTAGAGTGCTGGAGTTATACATCTCGCTAATCGACCGCCATTAAAAAAAAATATTTAAGAGCGACGAAGCACATTTTGACTTGGCTGGCTTTGTTAATAAATAGAATAGCTTCTATTGGGGACTGAAAACCCTCGACTGATACATTAAAGACCACTAAACCCTCGTAGAGTAACTGTATGGTGCGCCATTGGTGTCGATGTCGTTATTTGGCCATATTTCTTTGATAATGCCTTAGACAATGGTGACTGCTATCGGGACATATTGGAAAACCTTCTTGTGCCCGAATCAGAGCACTTAATCCTTCAGAACATGTGCTTCCAAGAAGAAGGTGCCACAAGTGGCTAAAAGAGCTCCATATACATATAATGTTAAGGACCATATATGTATAATCAATCAATACAATATTAATAGTAAAATTGTATTTAAGTTAATGAAAAAAAACATCAACCTGGAACATAAAATACTCACCTTATCTTATCATATCAATAAAACAATAATTAATCAAAAAAGGTCAATTAGCGAGTTTTTAATATGAAATTTTTTGTTGTTTTTAAAAAAAACTTAAAGATAGAGATAAAATAAAAAAGGGGCTAATGACAAATATAATATTTACAAGCTCAAATGAAATTTGGTGAGATAGTGTGTGCGCATTTTAATCAATACTCGTTAGTCATAAAAAATTTCTTGTTGACTGTAGTAGATTTTTGTTTAGCATTTTGTTCTGCATTACGGAATTCTATAAATGAAATTGGTAATTGTACTAGATTACTAGATTTAGAATCTCAACATTTCTTGTGCGCAGAATTTATTGTAGATTTTTTCATTAATTGGTTATACCTATCTTAATTTTTGCAATTGATGCATGAAACTCTCCTTTCACATTTTCTCCTTAACTATACATAATATTTATACATTATTAATCCATTACCACTTATCTTCAATGACTAACTACGTTACATCTTTGAACCACAAGAGTAAGGTCGTGCGATCCAATCGCCAATTTTATTTTTGTTTTTGAGAAAAAATAAAGTACAGACTGCCCGTTGCACATTAAAACAATGTGAAACAAGCCTTTAAATATTTTTGTAATATCTTATTGATCCGAGAGTAAACTTTCACGGCTTACAAATTTAACATAATTTTTATTTTAAACAAAGCAATATTTTGGAGACTTTAAATTGAGTGCGCCTCTTCTTACTTTCAAAAAAAAATTTGTTTTTAAATTGCATTTGTCATACATTTTTTAAGAAGTAAATATTTGGAAACAATTTTAAAGCTTAGCTCAATATATGCAATCCAGAAAATATTATACAACAAAATCCTTTACATATTTTAACTTCATATTGCTAATTTTTTTATTTGAAGGGAGTTTTTTAAAACCTTTCCCGTAGAAATACGAAAGCAAAAAATCAAAAAAAAAAAAAGGATTCAATTTATTAAAAAGCTAACTTTTTTTCAAATACCTTACTAATTTCAGATTCCTTTCTCTAAAAACACACAATTTTGTACTATTTTTTTAAAAAGATATTTGAAAGTGATATTTGGAGCTTTAAAATAATTGATTTTTAACATTTTATGGCACATACTGATTTTTAATTGATTTAAAACAAATAATATTTGGAGGCTTTTGAAAAATTTTTAAATTCCAACTTTCATAAACGCTCGCAAATATATAAATGATCAAATATACTAAAAGTATTCAAAATCCTTTAGGTGCGTGCAAAAAAAAAAAAGAAAGATCAGAATATATATAAGATAAAAGAAATCGAATGCTAAAATATTTCGAGACTTAAATAAATTTAACATCAAATTGATTTTGATTTGAACTTTAATGAAAATAAAAAAGTATATTTAGAGACTAAATAAAATAAAGTTTAGAGTTTTTTTTTTAATATTTCACTCAAAATAAGGCACTGTTTGATGATGTTTGGCGTTTCCGTCAAAATGTATGGCAAAAATTAAAAAGGAAAAGGCAATCTGTGCCATTCAATTAATTAGATTACTTTTTAACGTAAAACGTTATTTAAAAATTCAAACGTCTTTTTGTCTTTAAATCCGACCCTGTATACAACAATTAAGTAGGATTCTGTGTATTTTTTAACCGAAGTCTCTTGTTTCAATTGTTTTAAATTGTTCTTGTCTCATCAGTTTCAGACAACAAGTCGCACTCATTCCTTCGTTGATTTGTGTGTATCTTTTTTTTTTTTTTTTTCAAAGACAATTTAGGTAGGTTTAACTCAGAACTTGAACCTCCTCCATTCAGTCAACCACACTCAGCAATCCCAGTGTATTGAAGTATATTCTGGGATTAACCTTTTCCTGAGGTTAATCCGAGAAAAAACAAGGAGGTTTCTATATATACCTAGTTACATACTTCTATTCAGTTAGTTTTGGAATGGATTTAGTGGCATTTTTTTGCCTTCAATTTAAATGGTATCAAACTATAATGTACCTGGTATCAGACAGAACTTACTCGTAGATAGAATGAGTGTTTATTGACTAAATAACAGACAGTGTTCTCAAGGTCAAATGAAATTTAGTCAGTTATTAGAATCGGACTTGAAAAACCAATGGAATAGCAAGTTTTATTTAGACTTGTATGGCTGCTTAAATTTATTTAATCAATAAGTTATGAGTTTTAAGTTTTCTTGCAGCATACTCCATTTATCAAAAGAATAGGTCTCAGAGTATACGAAGATAAGTTGCACGTTAGTGAATAATCACAGAGCACTTTTGCTGCATCAACTTATTTATTTTCCCTTAAAAATCCAATTATTTGAATAAACTTCTGATAACTGCTGTCCATCTTTTTTAGCATCAAAAACCTACAGAACATAATTCATACAAATTTGGTCAAAATACAAGGTATTAGTGCGTCCCACGTTTGAAAAGTTATCATTTTATTTCCCCTGCGTTCGATACCTATGGAATTATAACACACGTGTTTGCCATCATCGTTTTCAAGGAAAACGCCTGCTGTTTTCAAAGTAACTTATACTTTATGTGATAAAAATAAAAAGACCAAAGTGCAAAGACAGCATATCATAAATAAAATCACATAAAATACTTTTTCTTATTTCTTTTCTTTTTAGACAAATTTTTAATTCTGCATCACTTTTTTGTTTGTATTGTTTTTCCAAGATTTAATTTTTGCCAATCATGATCTACTTGTTCTTTTTTTTTTTTATTCACTTCACTGCTTTGCAGTCTTGTTTAAAAAAGATGCCCAGAAATACATGTATACATCTAAAGACACGATGATTGCATTGAAGTCACGATTTTCTTTTCAAAGATGAAGACATCTGCACTATGCAATACACTGCACATTTGCAAGTATTATTTCTTCTCAGGAAGTTGAAAATTAATTAGAAGAAATTAAGTTTTTGTTTTGTTTTTATTAAGAGTGGATTTAGCTTGAGTTGGTCTTAAGGAAGTGACCTTTTGTCTTTGCAGCAGTTGCAATTCTAGGAAAATACATTTTGTTTGAATAATTGACTATAATAACATTATAGTCTAAAGATAGACAAACCTACATAAATGGATCTATCGCGAACTACAAATTAATTTGAATTTTCTAAAGCCATTATTCTCCGCGACAGATTCAATTTTCCGAGAATCACTTTATTCTAAGTTTCAAAAGGGTTGTAAAAAATAACAAAAATATTCAAAGATGGTTTTAATATTTTTCTGTTTCAAATCTTTTTTTATTACTTAGTTTTTATTATAATCAGAATAATAAAATTGATGGTATAGATATTTTGTGTTTAACCCTTTCATTGAAAAGGGTTCGAAGTTATCGCACACAACTTTAGACCTTTTTGTTAGATAAACTATGAATACCTTGTATACCTGTTGGATTAGATTCCCAACATAAGATCTTTGAGACTTCTATAACTAAAGATAAAAAGGATATCTCTTTGGTGTTGTTACTAAATTGAGCGAGAAAACCCTCTAGGTATACCGCAATAGCCACGACAACCAATTTCTTTTGGGCCAAATCAAATGGTAGGGATGTATCGTGCATGAACCATTTTATGGGAAAGGTTATCTCTCGTGGAGATGACCTAAATGGCTACCAGAATCGTGCACACTTCTTCTTGTGGGGTTTTCAGAAGTCACAAGTCCTTGCCAAAAAGTAGAAATTGACCAATCTCCTCAAAGTCAAAGTAACCCATGTCATATGCATATATTAAATTCGGACCGGTTTTCATATGTGGCAGTCATTGAAAATTGGACCTCTCGGATCCGTGCTACTGAGCAAAGCCAGGCGGAAATTTTATTGATTTCATATTTCATATACATAATAGCGTACATGGGCCTGTCAACATCGATCTACACTTTTTTTAAACACCTACATATGTATGTATGCATTTAACTGTATAAAGTTGAAAATCATGTAAAAATGCATTTTTGTACTAATTATCACTCTAAAATAAAATCGTAATAAAATGTGAGAGAAAAATCTCCGTGTTGACCAAGAATGTTAAATTGAACATAAAAGGCTGCCCAAAGTAAGGCCAACGTTCGCTGGCCCCCTCTATTTTTTTTATCAACCAACCTAATTAATCATTAAGTGATAAATCCTGAATTGAAATGATGCAATAAATTACAGATGGAGGTTTATTAAATGACTTGCCAGTGAATATATGGGAATGTTAGATTATTTTTAGAGCAAGTACTTGTACTTGTTCTTAGAGCTAGTACTTGTTCCGTGAAGAAAAATAATTCAATAATTCAAACTAAACCATAAATGAAAGTCCGGCTGTGCTAAAACATTTTAAGGGTAGATATAGTCATAATCTCTTTAGTGTGTAAAAGTTATAAAAAAGGAAGCTTTCGTCATCAAGTCCTTCATTCTGTCCACCCATGTGTCTATATACGTCCACTTTCGACAAGTGAGTAAAACTATTTTTAAAAAGCATTATGGTTTTATCAAATTTCCCCGTCTAACGATTTTGATTAAACTTCTTGACTATCCTATCCTATAAGTAAACCAATGGTTTTATTTTGTTGGGGAAAAATGGACATAAAAGAAATAGGCTTTTATGTTTTTTTTAGAAAATACATATACATATACATACAGCTGTGTTCATAAAAATAGCAGTGCTCCCCAAATAAAACAAAAAGGCTTTCATTATCAAAGTTATACTATATTTCACTTAACTTCTAATAACAATTTAAGGTATCTCATTTATATTAACAGAAAAAATTAAGTTTGATTTTTTACCGTTGCTTTTATCACAGTAAGAAGCGTTTTTAAAATTTATGGCTGTTCACAAAAATAGCAGTGCATCTGAATGTTCTGAATCTATAAGGCAAAAAGTTAGAAAAACTAAAAAAGTTATATGTAACTATATTGATATTTTAGCTTATCATTAATACTTCGTAGCATAACCATTGTTTTTTATAACTGAAATGCATCTTCGTTGTATGGAGTCCACTAAAGTTTGACACCTCTTGACTTGTATTGCGTTCCACGAATCTTGCATACTTCCCACAATTCTTTCGAATTCTTCGGTTTCGCTTCATGAACCGCATTCTTAATATCCCCCCACAAATTTTCAATGGGGTTAAGGTCAGGGGATTGAGCGGGCCACTCCATAATGCATAACTTGTTCTCCTGGAATCATGATTTTGCCCTTTTTGAAGTGTGCTTTGGGTCATTGTCTTGTTGGTATACCCAAACCAACGGTATTTCCTCTTTAGCATAGGGTAATATGAACTCCTCGAGTATTTTAACATATTCAGCTGCATCCATTATACCCCTAATGTGATAGATAGGCCCAACCCCATAGTAAGAAAAGCAAGCCCATATCATAATTTGCGCTCCGACATGCTTCACTGTTTTCACAGCGTATCGTGGATCGTTTGCTGCATTTTGTGGTCTTCTCACATACTCCCGACGACCCTTGGATCCAAAAAGAACGAATTTGCTTTCATCGCTCCACAGAATATTCCTCCATTTCTTTCGTGGCCAATCTCGATGCGCTTTGGCAAGCTCCATTCTCTTTGCCACATGCCTCTTTGTCAACAGTGGTACCTTGCGTGGACTTTCGGCTGGTAATTTGGCATCTAAAAGACGTCTTCGTAAGGTTACAGCGCTTACAGACAGTTCAAGCTTATCCTTAATTTCTCTGGAGCTTATGTAAGGGTTCTGTTTAGCTAACTGAATATTTTTTCTGTCAGTTCTAACACTCGTCATCCTTTTTGGGCCGCGTGTTTCCGGTTTATTCTGCCATTTTATAGCGTTACTTATCTTTTTTGCTGAACATCCTAAGATTTCCTGAATATCCTGGTAAGTTTTCCCCTCCAAACGTAGTTTTCTTATTAAACTTCGAGTTTCTTCGTTGCAATGTTTTGACCGACCCACTGATTATTTTTGAGCTAATATTTTATAATTTTTTCTATAATATTATCTTGAGAATACTAAAAACTACAAATAGTAAAATTTTTACTTACCGAAAAATAAAAAAAAAAGAGAATGTTTAACACATTTTCACTTTAAATGCAAGACACTGCTATTTTTATGAACACGCTATATTCAGAAAGCTTGAACAAATGCGTCTACAACGGAAAATGTAAGGTTCAATAACAAACTTAAAGCCTCAAATATAAAAATGAAAGACCGTTAGATGCAAATAACAGATTCATTTTTTTTGTAAGAATCTGCGTGTTTAAAATTATTGACTAATTAATAAAGTGTGACCAGCACTGCTATTTTTATGAACACAACTGTATATATATTTTTTCAATGCCAGGACCAATGATAAAAAAATTTTGCTTTAAAAATAAAAATCAAAAAAAAAAATAATTTTGTAGAATTTTTGACTTTTTCACACTTAGATACTGGTATAAAAATACGAATTACCTAATTGCTTATGCCTTCAATGTTTTGCGACATTATAGCTTTTTATAGCTTTTAGCCACGAGACCGGATTCGTGGATCCTTTCGTGCATATAAGTTTGAATTGTAGAATAAATATGCATCAAAAGTTTTTCTTTATAATAATGTATCTACAGAACTGTTTGACAAAACAAAAAGACACATTTTTTGAAAAACTGTTGAACTGTTTGAAAAAAGACTTGACATTTTTCACAAATAAGCTCGGTCAAGAAAAACATAATTTGCAGTGATTTATTGAATACTCGTTATTTGATATCCTTTTACCTAATCCTTTACTTGTTAAACTAACTTTAAGGGTAGAAAAGCACGAAGACATTAAGTTAACCGTTTAATAAAACCTTTTCCAAAATCAAAGACAAAATAAATAAGACTTTGAAAAGGATATGGTGACCCTCTTTATAACACCTCTTAGAGTTTAAGGTAAAAAAAGGATTTACGACGAGTCCCTTTTTTATGAATTTACTTTCCTTTTTCAGTATGATATATCAACAGTATCCAGATCAATGCATCATTACTTTAGGTTTTTTTTTCATAGAAACAAATATCATAATATTTACAGTAAAATACCTCTTAATCGAATTTTCACGAAAGGAAATATTAAATTTGATTTAATTATTAAAATATTTCAATCTGTCATTTCAAAAAGCACATTACAGCACAAATATGCTTTTTTTTTGCTATAAATGCTTCTTTAAAGGCAGATTGGTATTCCGGGTATAAACATACCTTAGTCAATACATTCATCCAACCTAAAAAAATACCGGGTAAAAGACGTTTATTGCATAAACAACATAAGTCATGACTTAAGTGTTTTTTGCATACACTACTAGATGGTAAGTCAGTGACTTAAGTGGAGTAGCATGCACTACTTCTGTTTCCCTTCCATTAGCCAAAGCTTATGATTTTTTAGTTCCCATTAATGGTAAAAAATAGATGACTTAAAACAAGTTCAAGATTGCATTCTGGAATAAGTCAAGAACAGTTTTCAAGGTTTTTTTCATTATAAGTATTGATATTTGCAAACATTCAAGACCAATGTTCATCGACACCTCCTTTCTCTCCCCCTAATTTTCCAATCGCCCGTGCTGTGTTTAACATTATAAGGGTACTTAACAAACCCTTGAAAAAGAACAAATTCGAAGATTATTTGACAGTTCAATCTTTTTAAAACAATCTTTATTGAACCCAAAGAAGTCCTTAAATTCGCTTATTTTTTTAATAAATTCTAATTGTGTGACTTATTAAGTTTTCCAAATGACCAAAATATACAAAAGCTGCTAGAAGTCATATGGCAAATTAAATTGGACGAAATTATAACACCTAATCTTTTAACAGAGGTCGACTAATAAAATCAAACGATGAATGACATTTTTGTATTCTCTACCAAATTAACTGATAGCAAACAACTAAATTATACAAAATTTTACTACAGGCCTTAACAATAAAACCTTGTTGATCTTAAACTATGAACATTACCTAAAAAACCATGCTTAAGAAATGTAAACTAAATATTTTAGAAAATCAACGAAAGCGCATTTTTTTCACATTTTTAGTCTCCGGGTTTGAGGGTTTTTCTCGTGTAAGAGTTTTTATTATATTATTATTATTATTATTATCTTTATTTTTTCAACATATAAATTACAAACATTTAAATACAAAAAGATTTACAAGCATGGCTATAAAGCCATATATATACATATATATAATATTTTGCTTACAACTTAACAAAATCGAAAATCACTCACATACAAATCTAGTTGATACTTAACCCATTAAGAGATGAATTCAAGAGCAATCAGTTCAAAGAGTATCGACTGTATTTTCTTAGACAAATTTGTGCAAAATCATTGTTAATCGATTATTAATTACTTTTCACGCTTCTTTTAGACCATAAATTTGAAACATTTTCCATTATTTCAGAATGCAAGTCCTAGAAATAAGTTCTTAGCAAACTTCCTTTTTATTGTTCAATAAAATCTAGCTAGTCCTTCGAAAATCCCAAAAACACCCACTGGATTAGAACAAAATTAATTTTCAGAGAATTTAAATTGCAAGGTAATTAGTATCCTCATCAGGTACTTAACTAAGTCCAGATAAGGATATAAACGTAAAAATTCCGCGACGGATTAAGGTGCAACAGGTATGTATCAGTGTTATGGCACGGGCCAGCGTTTTGTCGAAGTTGACGCCACAGGTAGATTTTGGTGACATATCATTAAATAGTGAGCTGGATTATGTGTGCCTATAAAATGGAAAGGTATTTGTAAATAATTTATCAGTCGTCAACTGTCAGTAGACAGTGAAAGTGAAATATCAAAGAACTCTCTAGGAATTTTTCAAAGTAAAATTAATTTCGAAATATTTTGAAGAAATGGAACCAATTTATTCAAGGACCGTACCACCATGCAATTATATCTGCTCCTCGGACTTCAATTTGCGCGATTTGAGCATATTCGTGGATTCAATGGAAACAATTGCCAGAATCGAGCGTGAGCGCAAAGAACGTCGTCTACGCCGAAAGAACAACAAACTTCTTAAAATTAAGTCAATAGCTGAGGTGCATCCGACTCCGAAGACCATCGTTACCGGCGAAGACAGCAGTGAAGAAGAACGCACTGAGCAGTTATTGGGTCCAACTCCCAAACAATTGCGTATGAAACTTTTTGGCAGCAAAACTAAAATCAGTTCGGTTGCATCAAGTTCAGATGAGAATTACTTCAGTGGAGCCAGTGAGTCTTCGGATTGCAAAAATGAGCAAGCAAATGCTATGGAAATCGATGGAATCACCACCCTCCCACCAGACAGTGGTACCGAATCGGAAAGTGGCAATTTCAAACTTCGTCCAAGGTCCTTTGCCATGGCCAATCCAAAGTACCGTACAACCAGAGCTCGTATTATTGGGTTAGTCCTTAAAAGGGAGTACGCCAATGGCGGCAGTCAAGATGAATTGGAGCAGCTGGAACGACGTGAAAGAGTTCTCGAAGGACTATTGCGTGATAAGAAGAACAAACAAAAGAACAAGAGTAAGTGGGAAAGCTTACGTTTGCCATCAGCGACAAAGGAACCCATTAGGGCACCACTTCCGTGTAAAACTCAAAAGCAGCCATCGGCAGAGATGAGATTTATTGACAAGGCATTGCGTTATTTGACTTTGTAAATTTAATTTGTATCAAAAGAAGAGATGGCCGTAGAGGAGGGGAAACGAAAACCATTTGGTGAAGAGGTTTTTCTTCTTCTTTTTGAATTGCAAAGTTTTGTATCTAATTTACAACAACCAAACCAGCAGCGTTCCAGTTCAATTTGTATTCTTAGAGAATTTTGTAATACTCTTAGGTATAATTCATTTAACTTAGCTTTAATTTGATTTTTTGTCCTTTTTTAATAAACTTTTATAATTGAATTCAAATTTACTTGTGCTTTTATTTTCTAAACAAAGGGCCTTCAAATTGAAATGAAAAGGTTGGAATTTTATTGAAACTTTGAGCTATAACAGAGAATGGTTAAGCTTGAGTTTTGAAAATTGATGTTCTCAACAAATGAAAAAGCTTAGAAATAACTAAATAAACTTTTTGGAACTTCCAACAATCACTGAAGTTGATATAGTTTTGTTCATAAAAAGTACACCTTTGAAGAGTCTGATTTCACAAATTCTGGACAACAAATTTCTACTTTGTCTGCCATTTAGAAAAAAAAATATAAAAACGTTTTTGATTAAAGTTTAAAAACTAATTCTACGTTTCCTCTTTTTTTACGCAATGATGCAACTGACGAAATGGATTTCATCTGTAACGTAACCTCGCAGGTTTCACAAAATGTTGTCAACTCTGACAAACCTTAGATGTTTTGTTGACGTTTAAATGTTAAAATTAAAATTGAATGCAATTTAAGAATTGCACAAAAAATATAGGATGCTCTGGAGCTAGTGACAAGCGACAGAGCGAAAAAATCGTGAGCGTCAAAAAAAACTAAAACGTTAAAAGATTTTATGTTTAAGGCCACCTAATCAATGAACAATAAGTGACATTTTTGAGTTCTTCATTTGTTTCGGTTTTCTTTTCTTATAGAATCATGAGTGATTCGAATTTTTCGAACGATGTTGAAAAACCAATTATGACATCTGAAAGATCAGTATATGGTCAACAAGTTGAGATTGGTAGACATTGTTAAAATTTCTTATTCCTTATTCAAAGTTCTCGCCCAATAAATGGACAGATGTCGGTTGAACACTGTTTTTTCTACACACATTGGGTATCAAAGTCTCTTTTTTCATTTTCAAATTAAAGGTCACAATTAATAATGTACACTTATTATTTTTTGTTTCACTCAAATTCAATCAAAAAAATTAAATTTAAAATTTCTCACATTTTTCGGAGCTCAATTTCTTTTTCTACGAAGTCTTAGCGAAATAAGTAAACAAACAGATCATTTGAACATTCATATTGGGAATCATCTTCACACTGTAGCGCTGTATACTATTTTCATTGCTTAAAGATTTGACCAACAGATACATCTATGTACGTCATTGTGTTCAAGCAGATGCAAAACATTAGTAAAGTAGCTCAGTTAATTTTCACGATAACGTTCAAGATGACTGAAATTCCGTACATCAAGGACCATTCTTTTCTTTTAAAAGCTGAATGATTCGAAGCACAACCTTTTACAGCAACTCTTAACCTACTCCATCAAGTCCCTAAACGTAATCCGTTCACAGAGAGTACCATTAGTTGAATTCGCTAATGGTTAAGCTTCCTGGACAACTCCGCAGTCCTTCCAACTTAAGCAAGGCCTGCCACACTGTCGTCCCGTACAAGATACGCTACAAAAGGTTTTCCTCATCTTATATGTACATATGAGGAATGTGCTTTACTTTTTTTTTTATTTTTATGGAGGTAGATTGCAGATAGTGGTAGTAAAGTATCCTAAATCACCCTTCTTCCATTCTGGGACAACAATTCTCCAATTCGCGTTTTTCCTAACCACCTTTTATA
This sequence comes from Philhelius festivus, assembly GCA_963931855.1. Taxonomy (NCBI): domain Eukaryota; kingdom Metazoa; phylum Arthropoda; class Insecta; order Diptera; family Syrphidae; genus Philhelius; species Philhelius festivus. The sequence continues at coordinate 3,501,752 of OZ007555.1, read as the reverse complement.
AGTCGATCCATATGTTGATACCATATTTTTGTTTAAACATTAGCTTAAAATTTATGAACAGGTTTTTATGTTAAAGAGTTTCTACTGACCAAACTTTATTTGATTTGGGTATCCACCCGCATATTTCTTGTTAAAAGCAAGTATCATCTGCTGCTATTGAACCACAGAAGTTAGTTGAAAGGGTTGACCAGTTATTCTTCTGGAATGGGATGCCTAAGTGTGCATTGACTTATCTTCACTTGTGAACAAACTTCTTCATCTAGATGAGGTATTTTTGTATTGCTTGTTCGGATCTCCGAATTCCAATATTTCGCTTTAACTACGACGCACAAATATAACCTTCATATGCTCGCAACCAATTTAATAACATAGATGTAACTTAATACACAAAATGTTAAGTCAACTCTAATATATAAAAATTGATAATATTTAATTTAGTTCACTGAGATTGACTGAACGAAAACATCTCTGTTTGGCTATGACTCAGATCAATAGTTCAGCTCAAACTCCATTTTATCTTTAAAATCTAACAAACTGGCATTTTGCCCCTCTCGAACACAATTTCAAGTTTAAGTTCATTTGAACATATCGCCTATATTTTCTCCAGACTCATTTTTTATGGCTCCCAAACAATATAAAAAAAAATATTTAAAATTCGTCTGACCTCTTAAATGAAACCAATAAAATTCGAATACTGTTGCTTTTCATCCATCTGGCAATGCCAAATGGAAAGCTTTCCTTGGTCGCATGTTGCACATAGTACCATGTGACTTCAAAAGACGGAACACACTTCCCCTTCTCCGGTGCAATCTCAACGTCATGCGCACCTTCAAAAAGCTCCCCACATTTCCCATCGAATTTCCCACTAAATTTTCTTTAAATATCCTTTTATCCTATTTTCTTTTTATCTATATTTCCTTGCAACATTTTCCCTATTTTCAGAAAAGCATTTTCAACTCACCACACCACACACAAAAAGAGCATTCATATTGCAAAAAAGCTTACGTTTTAAGGTCATTCGTCATTCCTTGAAATAAGAAATACAAAAAACAGCTATCGTGAGTCCTTTTGCTTTACTCGCGCGTCCCGTGAGAAAATTGTGTCTTGTTTATATTCGATAAAAAATTACGAAGAAGACCCAGCAAGATACAGCAACAACACGACCACGAAAAACCCCTCTCTTTTGTAGGCTGAATAAAAATTTTCCTTTAAAAAGAAAATTAAAAGAAAAATATCCTTTTTTCCCGTTGTTGGGTGTGTACGTCCTGTTTCTGCAATCAGTACAGCTGGTTTTATAGCCAAACGCAGTTTGTGGTCATATCGAACATTTGCGCCATGTATAAGATATAAGATTTATTGTTAATTTATATAAAAAATATTAAGTGAACTTATCTCCAAATTAAAATCGATGAATCGAGTGATAAAGGACCTTTTTCGAGCAGTGGAACATATTTTTCCGTTTGTATCGTTTGCAGAAGAAAAACCAAAACCAATTTCTTCGACTATTTCCTGTGTATCCAGTTTTTCGCTTCCCTATTTTTTAACATCCGGAAAGGTGTGTGTGTTTTTTTTATTATTTTTATTTCGATTTCAATTTACACAAGGATACAACGAAATAACATGACAGGGTTAGGGTAACAGTGCTCGTTTAAGTGATTTGACCTCTGTTGGCACCGCATTCACCCAAGAACACAATAGAGCTACCGAATAGAAGAGACTTTCACTCTGAAAAGAGATCTATCTGGAGGACAAAGACGAGTAAAAAAAAGTCGTCCTTTCATCCGGTTTTTTCCCTTCATTTGCCTCAAAGGACAACCCATGCTCATCGCTCATCTAACGAAACGAAAACGACCCAGGAAATGACAAACGAAGTTACTATGACAGTCTCTATGAGTGGTGGAGATTCGTCGTCATCGCCATCGTAATAAAACAGCAAGGAAGGACGAAAAAAAAATTAATTATAAAACAAAAGCCTATAAATGTGGCATAGTAGGCCCTGTTAAGAGGGTCTTGCCTATATCTGTCTCGTTCTATCTATTCATCTCTAGTTTCAGCCCGGTTTTTCAATTTTCTCGAATTCTTTTTTTTTTACAATTTTTGTTTTTTCTTTTATTATTCTAGCTCCCCTATTTTCATACCGCAAAAAGGATATCAGATTTTGTAATGTAGGTCGGGTGCTGTGAATTGTTAAACAAAAAAAATTAAAGGATATTAAATACAAAATAATGTGCTTATTATGTGGTGAAAACTGTGTCGTTTGAGTATCTGTTGAGTTGAATATTTATAAAATGAATGAAAAAGGATTTCAATACAATGTACCTACAGAATTTTAACAAAAAATATCAAGGACTTGCGAAATAAAAAAAAAATAAAATAAAACAAGAAAATTATCAACCCTTTTAGCCGGTTTGATGCGCAGTAATTATTTATGGCTGAGTCGAATGAATTGAATGTCGTCCACTTTGATTTTTTATTTGTTCTATACGAGACGACAATTATGCGGTGATTTGTAAAAAAGTGGAAAATTTGTTTCTTAAGAGAAAATTACAATCAACTACTGGCAACGATATTTATAATTATTACGAATAGTGAAAATCTTTGAACCGAAAATATAAAGGATTTTCCAAGACTTTTAATGCAACATCATGTACGAGTCAAATTTGGTAAGAACTATTGGTTTTTTCTTCTTCTTTTTATTTGAATTTAAATGAAAATGTTAACATTTTTGGAGGTTTGTCAGTTGCACTTAAAAATATGCAAAAGGTTTCAAAGTAAATTCAAACTCAACTGAACCTTTAATATTAAATAAATGTTAATTTTGAAGAAACTATTTGTTCGACAAATGTTTTCAAGTAGCCAGACGTGCCTGTGACAGACGTTTTTAAAAATTAAGCGGTTTTTTTTACAAACATATACTTCGATTCTAAAACTCATATTGAATCACATTTTAAAAATTTCTAAAAACTCACCAGAAAAGCATTTGGGCAGAATGTTAGGTGTAGAGACTCATGTTTTGAATGTATGTACATACATATATGCTTTCGATCAAGTTTTATCTTAAATAAACTTCTTAAGTATTTTTTTAGAGTTTTAAATAAAAATGAAAACTTTTTTAAATAGATATAAAATTTGCATTCTTTAGTCTTCCCCGGTTGTTAAGAATTAATACATTTCCAAGCTGGATTTAACTCTAAAGGTCAGAAATCCGTTTAAGTATGTGTAAAATAAATAAATAACATAAATTCATTAATTTAGATTTTATTATATTTTTTAATTTTAATTCTAAATCGAATTGTTTAACTTAACATTATATGACTTAAAGTTTTCATTTAAAAATTTCACATACAAACAACATATCCAATCAAAATTTCTGTCCGTCTTATTTAAACTGTCTAAAAGGCAACACATTTTCATAATTTGGGTTTAATTGAATAAGTACTCTGGGTTCCTCTACAACAATTTAAAACATATAGAGATATCCTCCAAGAATCTTATGTTTTGCCCATATGTTTCTTATTTCCAAAGGGTGTGTATGTGGCAGTCCTTGTTACTCAAATTTCGGTTACTGGGGGGTTCTAATCAAATTAATTCGAAATCAATCAATCAATCGTCTACACATACCAAAAGCTTTAATGACCCTTAAATCAAACTTTGTAAGTCATTATGTTATATCAGAAATGTTTGATAATTCGTTTTCCTAAAAGCTCTTACAACAAATTTTTTTTTGTGAACCATTTTTACGAACATGAACCATTAACTTATAATAAGTCTCGTGTTTTCGAGTTCTGTGATACTTCCTCAGTTTTCTACTAATTTAGTTGTATTTGTGCTTTTTTATTGGCTTAATTTTATTGCTCATTTAATGAAAATTAATTTAGAAGTCACCCCACACTAAAATCAGTCCTATAGAGTTTCTTAAGGCTCTCCCTTTTGTCACACCCAACCCACTAAAAGTTCCACTCCTCACAATTAAAACATTCCCGCAATTACTAAAGAAAGCAGTCCTGAGGTTCGTTTTTACACAGCGAGAACCAATCCCCTTTTTCGTTTTCCCGTTTTTTTTTTCTTTTGATAAATTTGAAAAACCAGAAAGATATTTCCTTTGACCTTTTAATCTCCTTGAGAAACAAAAAAAAACAAATATAAGGGAAATTTTATTGTACACTATCTTAAATTATTTTTTCACCGTGAACTTGTTTCCAAAACGCAACTTTAACTCCTGTCTTAAAGTTGCGTTTTGGAAACAAGTAGCCCTTTCTCGAGAGCGCATCTATTGGAAACACCATAGTTTTGTATGATAGAAGCTTCAAAATTATGATTTGTTTTTTTTTTTTTTGGATTACTAGCGCCTTCTACAGACTATATAGGAAGCCCTTTTTTTCAAGAAAAAATTGATACCAGAAGCCGCTTAAATGATAAGGCAAAACAAAAAAGACGGAAGAGAAAGTAATCAACCTCTTTTATCCTATAATGTAATAGATGATAAGTTCAAAGTTTTTCCCAAAATTGAATTGGCGGATAGTGCGTTAAATGTAACCTGGTAGTTTACTGAATGAACTCAGGAAAACTGTGTGCCCAATCGCATTCTTGATGCAATGTCAGAGTAAAGTTCCTTCAATATCAATGGCTGTCTTCACCTTCAGTTCTATGCTGAAAAGCTATTTTCCACATGATAAAACTTTGGAGTTTTGTTAGTTTTTGAAGCTATTGATAAAGGTTGATCCAAACTTCTAAAACCCTGTGAGATCCTTAAAGGGAAACAATTGTAACAAGTCATTGAAACCTATCTTCGATGTACTTACAATTTTTAATGAACAGGGAACAGTAGAAAGTTCGGCTATTCTCCACAGAAAGTAGGCCAAGAGCTCCCAGTATTTGTTCTATCTATTTGGAATTTCTGAATCTGTTAATTAAATTTTAAACCCCCAAGGGTCTTGGGATCGAAGTCAAAAGTCTCAAACTAATCAAACTAAGTATTCTCGCAAAATCCTAGCTGAATTTAATGTACACCACAATTACCTAAACCCAAACAAATCTCTTCGACTAAAAAACCATTAACTTTTTAAGCTTTTTGCATAATATGTTATTTATAGAACTTACAAAATACCTTGCACTTAAAATTAGATTTTAACATTGACAGCAAGACCTTTAGTCTAGCCCTGACCTTAAAGGTCATCGATTTTAAATTTCTTCAAAACCTAAACTACGCCCGCACAAGAAAACGAAATAAAACCGGCTTTCTAAAAAAAAGGACAAAAACATTGTTGCATGTGTAGAAAAAGAAACTATTTGTAGATACTTCAAACTTAAAAAAGAAAAAAAAAAACAATTATCAACAAGGCTACGAAACTTAGGAAACGATCCTTGTTACATGAAAGTAAATAAAAGTTAAACTTGGAACAAAAAGAAAATGAGGACAAAAAGTCAGCATGTAGGATGTAGGAGGTACATTAAAAATAGAGCGCCTAAAAATATGCATCTCATGCAATATGCTGTTTTTTAAAACTTCAAAAGCTTGTCAAACGCAAAACAGGAGTGAATGGATGTGGAAGGGGAGAAGACACTCTAATTATAATCATGAATAATAAAAGCCTTGTCTCACAACCTGAAGCTGAAGCTACCCCAATTGAACCCAATAATGGTTTCTCACAGGGAAGGAATTCAGGTCACCATCATCCATGATAATATTGTCATCGTCGACGTTTTGAAGTTGATGCCGTAGTCGGTCGGAAATGACGCCAACGTGATGTCGTCATCACAGATGGGGCCACACCTCCACCATCTTTAACACCTTTTAGAATAAAGAAAGAAATATTCATCCCCTGCCTCCTCGTTAGAGTTCCATAATACGACCGTGTCGTCGACGTCGACTGACGTACATGCCTACATAGGTTATGTTTCTTAAAGTCTCATTTTTCCAAGCACTAACAACATCAACGCAACAACACGGCTCCCAAAGTCCAATTCAGCGGAATGTAAGCGTGCTCGTTAGGCAAACAATGGCGGTTAAGTAGAGAAAAATAAAGTAGTAGGTGGAAGCACGAAAATATATGCCTATCCCATACCTATGTATATTCTCAAGTCCACCACCCTCTCCCTCTTACAAAGGTAGAAAAATAAGAGGCAAAAAAGAACACACAAAAAAAGCTGAATGCCTTACAAATGGATGAACAAAAGTGTCAAGTGAGAAAAAGTTAAGGGTCTGATGACATAACCGATGCTTTTCATTCAAATTGTGCGGTGCAAATTCAACCCCTCGTTTATATCTTTGTAGGTTATATTTTTTATCTGTGACAACAAGTTCTTCTTGCGTCTGTTTTTGTTTGTTTGTTTGCTTAAATTGATGACATTTAATGATGGTGTCCTTGAAGTAATTGACACATGTCAAACACACTAGACACATTGCTTAATTTAGTAGAACTGAAAAAAAAAATGACAGTTGTGCAGTTGTCATCATTTTTTGACGGGAAAAAAAAACCCTAAGGTATGTTTGCTTTAATTAAGAGAAAATGTTGAATAGAAAATGAGAAGTAATCTGTGTGTGTTGCCGGGTTGGTTCTCGAAGCCTTAGAGCGGAGATCTTTTGTTGCTTGATTCGTCTATTTTTCTTGTCTTCCTTTCCGAGTTCCGTTTCTTTATAGAATAACCACGGATTGTAGTAGAAAATGCTTTTGAACTAAATGAAATGAATGGATTTAATTTAGTTACGTGCCCGAGGAGTATTAGTTCTCGACACTTCCATGTCATGTTGGTGGGCCGTTTTCCGAAAGAAAATCAACTCTTATTTATGAAAATTGCTTTAGACGGAAATTGGTTATATGAAATTTTTGTATTCTTTTATTTTTATTTCTGTTCAAGACATTTGGGACACGAAACACTCGACCACATACAGATATGTATTTGAATGAGGGTGTTCTTGACACTTTTGCAAGGATTTTTAGTTTTGTTTGATGGCGGAAGGAAGAAATTTGTTAAAGGTTCATTAAAAGCTTAGAATTGTAGGTATGGTGGAAATTAATATTAAAGCACTCATGGAGTTTTTCAGGTCTTAAAGTCTTGAAAATTTAACTTTGTCTATCTTTTGTTCATATGGAAGTCTACTAAAGCACACTTCTTAAAGTCCTTTACCCCTCTATGAAGTTTTTTCAATTCTGTACAAACTTCTGAGATTCATTTTTAACTGATCTGTAGAAACCTTTTCGTCCCACCATATGAAGTGCCTGATGTCATTTGCGATTGAAGATACTAAATGTCGACAAAGATTTTCATATTTCCCGTGACAGAAGCTACTTTCCATGTTATTCCAAGAAATACAAAAGGAGATATGGATCTTTGTAGGAGCCTGAAGTAAATCAATCAAAGATGGGTTCTGCAATTAAGGCTGACTTTGTGGTAAATTCATTGATCTTGGAAACTTTTAACGACATTTTTCCAAAAAATTATTTTTGACTCATCAATGCCATAGTTCTATTTCTACATTTTGAAACAATACGCTTTTAACATATACAAACCCCACTAACTGCTTCGACATCTGGAATGTGCAACTCAATCCTGAACCTACCAATGTGTCAAACTCTTCCAAATCAATGCCCTATAAAATGTACCAACTTGAACTTGAACTTGAACTTGGTTCTTGACTAAAAAGTCATAGGAAAGAAATTCTAACGGATCATCTGTACAAGCTGGACTTAAAAGTGTTTTCTATAGATATAATTGGTTCACAAAAATTGGTTTTCTTCCCATGATTATAATCCTTTGATGTTGTAGCTTAAAAAAGAGTTATGGCATCTGGTATTCTTTAAGCACAGAACAGTAAAATTTAACGAATCTATGATTTAAAATATGATTTTATAAGGAATATCAAATAGTTATAGTCTCTTATCTTACCAAGTCATTAGTCATTACCAAACATAATCCGTGACCGAGTATAGACCTTCAATTATAAATTATACATATCTAATGCACTTTGACTATGAAATCTGATAGTTATAAACTAAATTTTATGTCTTAAAGATTCTGAAAGGTTTTACAATTTTTAATTTATAGATGTCTAAATGTTCAACCTAAGATACTAAGTTTCGTTAAGCTGCTTCATTCAATAAACTTTTTTATGATTCGTTCGAACAAATGGAGTTTATATTTATCAAGCTGAAATTATTAATAAATCTGCATTTTTGAAAGTTCCAAATTTGACCTTTTATTTTACGACTATTCTCATAAATTCAATACTTTGATTCTTATAAAAATCACTCGCTAATATCTTTTTTAAATTCTTAGAATCTACAACAGATTGTTCTCAGCAACAAATTCAAGAAATAAAATGAACCTGTTAACGCCTCCCTAGACATCCTGACACCATACCCTTAATGAGTTTTTCTTCTTTTATAGTTCAAAAATGAAGTTTCTGGAATATTACAGAAAGATTAATAAAAGTCCTGTGTTATCCTGCCTAATGTGAAAAACCCCAACAAAAAACTCCACACAACATCATTTCCTTTCACTTAATTATTTCCTAGAATCATACAACACCTTACAATGAATCGTGAGTGATGATCATAAAAGATCATCTCAGCGAATAGGTATACAAATTCCCTAATTACTTTCACGGATTAGTGCAAGTATCTTCAATGACATTATATGCTAAACATGATTGAGCTACCTGCATTAAATATGGTCTATGATCCTTGGTGAAACTATATAAGCTGAAGAATCATGCCAAATGAAATTAGTTACAAAGTTTAGTCACCAGTAGTGAACAACTCGTCACAGATATTCAATATCGAAAAATATCCAGAAGTTACATTTATTCAGCGTGTGTTATTTAAAAAACTATAAGTATTTTTAATATGGCAGCTTCTTCGATCTTAGTTAATACCGATTCATTTTGTGAGGAAGATCTTACGACTTTCCTTGAATGTTCGGAGAGAATTAAGAAATGTGAGCAGCGCCAAAGAAGTGAATGGCTAAAGAAAGCCGTTTTGACCAATGAAGAGATCTTCGAAACCAGTACAATTGTGACCGATGATGATCTGATCAAGCGCAATGAAGGTGAACAATCGTTCATGTCCAAGTCGGCCAGTATGGAAAAATTGCTGAAGTATTTCGAAGAAGACGTTCATGTCGATAGCGACCAAGATGCGAAGAAAAAAAATGACGAACTCAAGGAAGAAATGCCGATCGTTTCAAGTGAATTGAAACGAAATGTACTTTCACCAAGTACTGGAGCAGTCAAGAAGACCAAGGTGCCTTTGAATGATCAAACTTCTTCTAACATCAAACCGAGTTATTTTAAAGCGGTTCGTTGGCAATCAAGTGCTCCAAGTGGAAGCTATTCAAAGCAACCGAATGGCCAGCTTGATCCGATGAGGAAATTCGTCAAGTTAAGTGATCTAGATTTGATCGACCAAGGCTCGAACAAAGAAAAGCATTTTCAATCATCGAATGATCTGTTACCATGTAATCCCTCGAACAACTACTTCAAACGCAATGATGTTAAGTCATCCGGTGAGCTGAAGACACCCGGAAGCCCACAACCAAGTAATCTTGAAATGAGTGATCTCAATGAATATGGTTTCAAGTCAAGGAATCTCCGATCAATCCTGGATGGCAAAGCATCTCGTGCAAATCATCAACACCTCAAGCCAAGTGACCTTAATCTTACTCTGAAGGAATGGGATGAAAGATACTTCCAGATTATCCGTAAGGATCTCAAACCCAAAGATCTCAATCTTACCCAAAAGGAATGGGACGAAAGATACTTTCAGATAATTGGCAAAGATCTCAAGTCTGTTGATCCCATACCATCAACAAGAGCTAAGCAATCTGAGGCAAAACCCATACGCGTCGAAGATAAACCAAGTAAATGGGAAAAGGCGTTCAAGCCCAAGAAGACCGTCAAGTCGAGGGTTCAAAAAATTGCTGAAATGTTTAATGGAATGGTTACCCAAGTGATGAAAAGCGACCAATCTGTGAGTAACTATGAACGCTTGTCTAATGAGGTCTCTCCAGAGCCAGCAAAGCCACCTCAGCCAAAAGTCCGTACTAAATTGTCCGCACCTCAGCAACATGTAGCAACTCCAAGAGCCAGTCCAAGACCAACTCCAAGGCCAAGTCCAAAACTAAATAAGCGCCCAGTTAAAGAAACTGGTTGTTTGATCCCAGAAGAAGTTTTTAACAACTTATCAGTTAAGGATAAAGCTTTGCTCTTTAGCAAGTTCATGAGGGAGATGTCTCGACAGAACCCTGATTTCTCCATCGATCCAGAAGAATTTACATCAACAATCGAGAAGAAAAAGAACACAGAACCAACTGAGGGTAAGGTTCTCACTGAGAAGCAGGAAACCGTGATGAATCTAGCAAGAGAGCTTGAGGCAAAAATAATCTTTCCGAAACAGACTGTTTCGCAAGCTGCTTTAGCTAAACCAGTTCACGTTCTATCGAAAAAAGGGCCAGCACCACAACCCCCGAAGCAAGAAGAGAACAAAAAAGAAGAAGATTCTGTTCATGTTAGTAAACTCACCGTGGTCCTCAAACCGTCACCAAACAAATCTGATTCGGCAGTTCCAGTTCTTAGAAGAAAAATAACCAATTCAACTGTGGTAGTCTGCCCATCGATGAAACGCACTAACCATCAAATTTCCTCTTCAATCCCAATAGAAGTCTATGCTCCACCAAGGAAAATCCGTCGGACGCGTCCGGAACGAATCAATTCCAAGAAGTTCACCGAGAATCCGAATCTCGAGCAACTTTTCTATGGCTGGATGAAGGACCGTCATGGTCTAAGCTTTTCCATAGAAGCTCAAGCTGATAATAATTCCAGAGAAGAAAAAGACCAGGAACAAAACGCTTCAACAGTCAGCAATGTGGAGGCCGATGACAACAATAAGACCATTGAAACTGACACTACACTAAAGAATGATGAACTTGAAATTGAACCAGAACTGGCCTTGAAGGAAGAAGACTTGGAGAATCCATCGAAATCATCAGTTTTAAAGAATGATCCCTCCGAAAGTGACAGCAGCCTAATGACCATGCCCAGTTCCAAAATTAGTAATGATGGATCTCAAACCGATCAAGCTAAAGAATCACCCGATTTTGAGTTCGAATTTGTAAAGCCCGTTCGTCCACCACGTAAGAAGAAGGTCAAGCGTACAACACTCACCTGGAAGAAGGATGCTTCAATTGTTGAGAAACTTCCTTTGTCAACCACCGATTCTGATTCTGACTTTAAGCAACTCGTGATCCAACCAACACAAAAGCCTAAGAAGCCAACTAATATTTTGACTGATCCAGCCAAAGGCAAAAAGCTTATCTTCAAAGACTCACCATCGCCATCAGATCAAAAAAGCTTTGAAGTCGATGATTCCTTTTTGGATTTCATGAATTCGCCCAGGAAGATCCGCAATGCATACACTCTGACGGTGATGACTTCGCCATCTCAAAAAAACGATAGCATCCTAAGCAACAAGAGTGAAGCTCCAGCTAAGCCTCCACGAAAGGGAAAAGTTACTGCCCAACTTCCATTTAACATCGATGAGTCCAAATTTGAAAACGAAGACCAAGGTTTTGAAACTGGATCTACAGGTTACAGTCCTGCTCGAATCAATCAAAAGACATCTGCAACATTCTCGGTAAGTCCTGCACCTGAAAAGTCTCCACTTTTCATTAAGCTGAATGCAGAACTAGAACGAAGAATGTCTGAAACCAATCAGACACCATCAGCTTACTCGACTCCTGTTAAGAATAACCTAAACTCTAGCGGAACCAAGATCACCCCAGCAAAGAAACCATCGTGGCACACCGTGTTCAGTCCAATACAAACAGGTGGCAGTCGTCGCAGGTCTTTGGCTGATTCCGAAAGCCGACGCAGTTCCATTGTGATGGATGTCATCCGTGAGGAACAACTGCAAAAATCTAAGAAGACCGATTCACCAGTTGCCGATGATGATGTATTCCTTTCAACAAAGACAACATCAATCGATATATGCCGTGACAGGAAGTCTTCATTTTGGATTTCAATCGATGATCTCACTCTCTCAATGAACATTTTTGAAAACCCCAAAGACCGCTTAAGTCTCCTCTCAGACATTTTTGGCCAGAAAAGTGGTGAGTCGAAAACCGTTCACTTTGGAATCGATGACTTGAAGTATTCATCAAAAGAGGGAGCTGTAACCCAAGAGATAAGCAAAAATCTACCTAAGATCGAAGGTGTTTCACATTATTGGTTTGCCAGTGGAGACTTAGCTGTTCCTTTCCAGGGTAACTTCATCCCTCCCGAAAGAGTCAAAGAAATCTTCGTTTTCATTCGCAATTCCAGCGGCAAGGCTGAACAAATTTCGTTTGGAGTTGATAACATTGAATTCTCCAAAATACCCGAGCCAGTAAGCCCTGGTCCAAAATTCTCCATCGAAAGCAGTTACAGCATGCTTATTGGTTTGAATGGCAAAAGTAATGAGCATCGCAGCAAGTTCACCTGGCCATCCGGTTCCCGCAATTCGACTGCACTGAAGACAAGTGACTTTGATCCCTCGGAATTCGACTCGGATAGCTTTGAAGTAAGCGAAATCGGTCGACTGTCATTCAGTCCTTACGGCAGCAACTACTTCGATATGGCGTCGATGAATAGTGGAGAAAGAACATCAACTGCTTCCTTTGCTTCGATGGGAAGTCCTGAAATGTTCACCTTTGAATATGAAAACGAACCTTTAGACAAGATGTTTGGCAAGAAGAAAACCACCTCAACATCACCCACAAATAGTGAAACTTTCGTCTTCGGAAATACTGAAAAAAACATCAAGATGCCAAAGCCTCTACCATCAACCGATTCAATGACAATTGATAAAATGATCGAGACCATCCGGCGTCAACAGCATAAACTTCAAAACCTCGAAACTGACATGAAGACCTACTCTAATCCTGCTGGATTCACTAGCAGTTACTTGGATAAATACCAAGGGAGACCCTATGTGAGGAAACTCCAAAACATTGTCAGATCGATTCAAATCATTGCTAAAACAGGTTTCGAGAATTGTACTTCCCAGCAGTTGGAGAGTTTCTTGTACTTCCTGTCATTGTATGCCGAAACATGCCTTTCCTCATGCAGCAATCAAATGAATGTTATTTTGGAACAACTGCGAAAAGATCAGAGCGTCAAGGTTTAAGATGTCTCTTGAGGAAGGAATTGAAATTCAAAGTTGATTTTGTAAAAATGTACTGTGATTTTCAGATCGTGTAAATAAAACGCATTTTTTGTATAAAAAAAAAACACATTCTCTTGTCTTTTTATTTATTTTTAGGTTCCTTGTTATAACTCTTAACAGGCAATTGAAAGCAGGGATTGTAAAAAAAAAATCTTTAAATCACCAAGTGGCTAAGTTAGTTGAAACAAATATCACATTCAGCTCAAAACTAAAAGCTCTAGATTTTTTGAACAATTTTATATTTCAAAACAAAAAAATATTTCAACTTTTTTATGAATTAAATCAAAAAAGTCGGTCCCAACAAAGTCTAGATTTTTGTGTTTTTAATAAGGAAAAAAAATGATATATTGCTACTCGGTGAAAAGCCCTATTCAAATTTGACAGCAAATCGACAATCTGTCATAATTTTGTTCATTGTCTATCAACTATCGTGTAAATGCGGTGCACCCTATGGTACAACTGACATTTGTTTACTTTGAACATTAAAGTGATTAATGTGCTGATACCATTTTGAAAATTTGATAAGACAAAAGAAAAAGCACTTATGTTTGAGTTATATAAGTGACAATATCTCGAAAACAAAATGTCAATAGAATCTGTAATTTTGACACATACCTTTTAAAGGTTAGCCTCTAGACATTTTAATCGATGTGTTATAAATTTGGAAACAGTTGGCTAAAAATTTAACGGAAGGGTCAATAGGAGTGTTTTTTAGGAAATCGACTTAATATTTTTTACTCGGTTAAATATGTATGCTTTTTTTATTTTGGAGCAACCAAGTCAAGAATAAAGAGAAATATGCGATAAGTCAAAGAATTAAAAGGAGAAGTTTTTATTCAATTTGGTGGAAATGTAGTATAGGCAGTGGAGTTGAAAATTATTTAAGAATTTCTTAACGATCTGTTCTTGTGATCCTAACATTGACTTTTGTAAGTAATAAAAAGTGCAATTCAAACTGAGTAATTTGTTTTACCAAACATTTCCAATTGTTTTGCATTAAAAATTACACGCGTGGTTCTCAAAAATTTGAACTTCAAAATGGGAAAGAAAATCCATAGTCAAATTCAGTAGTTTTATAAAAACAAACAACATTGAATCATATAAGTCCTTACAAAAAACATAGAAAAAAATTTAATTTTAAATAAGGCAATGCAAACTTTTAGGAGAATATATTCTTCTTTTGTCCATGTCCACTTATTTTATCAAATATATTTCTCTATTTCTATTACAGCCTCCCGAAAATGAACTCCAAAAATCTCACGACAATACAACACGCTTAAGTGAACATCAACTGCGAGTACAAGCTTCCCTGCAACGTCTCAACATACCCGATTGGTTCCGTCAGTACAATCTTAGTTCACCAAAATCTCCATCGGATGTTAATAAGTCAGTCGGAATTAATAGTAATTTCAGCCGCAAACGTGCATCGGACTCTGGACGATGGACTGGTCTAAATTCCAAAACAACATCCCTCAGTTCATTGGGTTCACAACGATCCGATCGCAGTCCATTATTGTTGAGTCCATCAGCGCACAGTCATCATGGGGGTCAAACTACCCTTAGTAGTGTTGCAAATTCAACAGCTGGAACTAATTTTAGTGGGGGATCATTAAGATGGTCGACATCGATTCTAAATTCAACACAAACTTCACCGAGTGTTTCGACGCGGGGCTCGTTTTCACGTGGTGGACCGATTAATTCGAGTTTCATATCGGCGACTAGTAGTGCGGGTGCAACGAGGAGTTCATTTAGACAACCATATTTGGGTTGGAGAAGTCAAGAGAAGCTATCACAGCCTAGAACTCCGCATGAAAGGTATAAAATAAATTAATAAATAATTATTATTTTCGATTATTGTTATGCATACTCTTAGGCTGGCATCATCGTTACTAGCACAGAGGTCGTCAAAACCAGAACCTGTCACACCAGAAATTCAGACGTCCATCAAAGAAGTCACATCGGCCATCGTTCATTATGTTAACGATCAAACGAATCGAACAAATCAAAGAAGTCGGTCGGCGAGTCCCAACTCAAGGTGAGTTTATTGGAAGTTATAATTTTAATTATGGAATTTTTATTTTTTATTTCGTTTAATGGATTTTTGGTGGTTTACTCTTTTTTATTTTTTAACGTAGAATGTGAGCACAAGAGTCCATAATTAGATTATGAGATTTTATTAGATTTATAGGTAAGAAGTTGAAATATTTCAATTAAATGCATTTTTAGTGTGTATGTTCTAATTAACCTATACTAACTACTGCATGGAGTGTTAATTTGGTATTAAGGAAATCTTGAGGTTTTACGTTTTCCTCTAAGTTGATAATTCAAAATTAAAAATTAATTTAACTGCGATATTCAATGAACTTTTTCTGATATCCGTCAGAAATAGCAGTTCGAAAATTCAATGAAATTACCTAAAAATGGTGTTCGTAAGCGGAAAAAAATCTAGAATTAAAATCATGACAACTCAATATATAATTTAAACTTCACGTTACGATCTTATCAATAGTTATGAATAAATCCAGAATACGAGTATCAAACATGGATTTGAAGTTAAACTCCGCAAGAGCAGGTCTGGAAATTAAATTGCAGCATATAACACCTTAAAAAACAAACATTTTTTCAGGAGAAAGGCCTCTCGCGAGGAGTTGACAAATTCTCTACTTTTTGAAAAAAATCGGTTTCATTCTACTTATGCTCTTACACATTGTGATTTAATTTAAATAAATTTTAACGAAGCCTAATTTGTATAATATGAACTTATTTAATTCAACTGTAGATATACGTAAATTTGTCTGTCCTTTAAACTGTTCCTTCATTCAATCTATAATAATCAATTTTGTAAGAGAAAGTTCATTGGGGATTTGCATGTAGAATTGTACACGACCTAATTTACCTTTATTCTCAAAGCAAATTATCGTGCCCCAATGAATTAAATCCTTTTACAAATTTAACCTGATTAAATTGATATCACTTCTGCGTCACTAGACAATCATGTAAATGAAAGTATGTAGGCATAATCTACATACATCTGCACAAATATATACAAATTTAACATCACCCAAAAACCAAATGACCCAAATAATATGTAGATATCGGTAAATTTAAATGATTATTTTATTCGACAAAGCGAAAGTCCTTTTGTGAATGCATGAAATTATGCTTGGAATGATGCCAATATTTTGGCAAAAACCACCACACTAACCTAACATAACTTTAACAAAAAAAACAAAACGGATTAAACTTTTAGGTCATTATGGCATATCTATTCCTATACCTGATTTTTTTTATTTTCATAAATTTTATTGCCAACTACTACAATCAATAACCACCTTCCTCGGAAGCAGTTAAATTCAAAGAACATATTTTCAAAGGATTTATGGCTGGCGAAATTGGCAAGAATTTATTTTTGGAATTTTGTAAAGCTGCCTTACCACTTTAATTGTAAAGCTCCTAACTCGTTCCTATCTGTCTATACCCTCGTTGCCAAATTCTTCGCACAAGGAATTTTAGTGCTCGTTTTTTGTGTTCTTCCACCCACTTTAAGGTATTTCAAATCTCCCAAACTTATGTTCAATTGTAGATTGTAAGTTTTGACTTCTGGTTGGTTGACCCCACAAAGTTTTCAATTTAGTTAATATTCTCCTCATCTCGAATTCTCTCAACTACCACGCCGAACTTCTGCCTTTGTTCAAACTTTTTCATTGAACTCTGCACAACCCTCACCTCGCCTTATAAGCTCAATATTTGTTCTAATTAACCCACTAACCTCCTTCTGATACACATGCATACAAATATTTACCTCCCAACCTCAATCTCTCTTTCATGATTTCTGATTCACACAAATCGTGTAGCGACTTTAAAAGTCTGTTTTATTTTTTCAACTCATTTGCAGCTGTAGTCATTGATCCTGAAAATGTCATTTAAAAACCATATGCATCGGATTGAGTAGAGAGTAAAAACAAAACTCCTGTCGTCTCATCATTTTCATTCACCCGCATGAAACAGGATGCCAATGCATCATCTACTTTATTCAAATCTCTACCTCTACCCATGGATTTCTTAAGCGACCCTCCTTACACAAAATCAATAGTACTTTGGGAGCATTTTTTTGGTTCTATTTAACATACATACCCGTGCATTCAGCTGGAATGCAGAGAAAAATTTACAAAAAAAAAAACCCTTCCTTCCTTGCTTCCTTCCGGTTTAATGCAACTTCTAGGATGCTCTAACAAGATGGCAAAACGAGTAGTGCATCCTTGTTTGTGTAATAAAGCACGATTTACGTAATTGCATCGTTGTCGTCGGCCGTATCGTCATCGTTGTTTTCTCGCTTAAAGGTATGTTTTTCCAGAGCTGTCGAAGTGAGTTCTTGGTAATATGGTAGTGAATTTTTGAAAGTTTGATATTGAACTTTATGTTACTATTTTATAATAGACCAGTCTTGCTGGGCATAACTCGGATGGTTTTTTGACTCAATTTTATAAAATTTGGGATTTTACATCAAACTTGCGAATATTTTTGATTGATAATGTTGAATTTTTAAAAGGTAAAGATAAAATTTGTTGTAAGAGTATTTACAACGTTTCATATCTGTCAAGTAAGAATATGAAACGTCATTTAAGGATGGCTGTCAATAACTTGAAAACATCAAACAAATATGGGAAAAACAAAAAAATAATGACATTTATTAATTGCGCCCTGAAAAAGTAACTTTGAATTGACTTCGGCGTGATTAAATGGATTATCAAATTTATGTCTTAGGTATTTTTTAAGATCCCCAGATTCCAGACTAATTTAAATACGACAGCTCTGCCCCAACCTACGGTCGTTGGTCGCTTGTCCTGATTTAAAAAAGTGGGTTTATTTTTAAGCTTTTTTGGTTTAGTTCTGTTTGGTGTGGTTTGTGGGCGGAGGTTAGTGTGTGAGGTGAGGCGTGGTTGAATTTTGTTGATGCAATTTATTTTTAAGCTCATCTTGTAGCTGCAGCTACTTAAGCCCAGATAGTTTTAAACCGTTGTCGAGAGCAGTTGTGAGAATTTCGTCATTGTTGTTGCTGTAATTGTTTGCTGAAAAGTAATATCGGTTTATGTAGGAAAGAATAAAGCTTTCCTTAAACCACAAACAACAAAACATAATAGCGAAAGTTTTAATCAACTTTTTTTTTTGGTTCTAAGAGGAAAAGTTACAAAATGTAAGAAAATGCTTTGGGCGTTATTTTGTTTACCTATACATATTCATCGTTTTCTCAAAACACACTAGAAAACTCGTTGTTGAAGAATACTGAAGTAAGTTTTTGAAATTAGTTTCTCGATTGCATTTCCGTGTTTTATCGGTTGGCTTGTGAACAAACCTAAAGCTTACCTACAATGTCATTGTGAAGTGTAAAAGTTGTGTAATTAAATGTTTCTGGATTGCAGACATCTTGGTGTTTTTCCTTTTTTCTCTACAAATCTCTAAAATGAGTAAAAAGTAAATTTAATTTGTTTTGTTTTAAGTCATTTTGTGGGTTCTGTAGTTTGTATTTAGTTTCATCTGTTTGAAGCTCTTTAAATTTTAATCAACTAACATTTGAAAGGAAAAGTTTTTTCTTTAAAGATTGATTGGTTCTGAAATTATGTTAAATGTATTCTTAGTAATGATTTAAAAAAAAAGGACTAAAACTCTTTAAAAATGATTTACATATGTACATATGTATATACTAACTTTTATTTTAAATTTGTCTTTAAAGTAAAGTTTTCTATTTAAATTCAAAAGAATGATAAATTTCACTTTGTTCCTTCCTGTTTTTTTTTTTTTTTGAAAAATTAGTTTTCATTTTCATATGCAAATCGGTGTCAAATGGGATGAGAAAAATGTACTTGGTTTGCTTATGACATACATTTTGAACCTTATCTGACCAAGATAGGGGGATTGACCTTCATTGGCTATTCTCTTTGTTCAGTTGAGTGTTCTTTTGCGCAATAAATGTGACGAGGTTTTACGCTCTTTCGACCAGTGTGCGCCGATTCTTTTGCTTTTGATTAATAATTTAATGGAATTCTGTCTGTGCCACGTTCTAGATTTTACTTGGTTGTAGACAATTTTTCACTGTCGACATTCTCATCTCAATTCACCGAAGGACAAAACAGTCATAAGTAAATCTGTTTGAATTTCATACAGCACAGCGACACGTCGTGCTCGATTTTCATTTCCAGGTACGAGTATTTTTTACGAGAAATTCCGAACGAATTTTGTGTGTTTCGTTTCTATCAACTTTAATATGGAAATTTTCTAATTAAAGGGTGTTAACTTATTTGACAATAATTCCAATAATATCCCAGATCTGTGATTTTGCGGAAAGTGAGGACGTTATATTTTACAAAGTCAATTAAGTCACTCTAGCTGAAATCACACCTGACTGGTCAGAACGTTTTTTGTATATTATCAGGTGAAAGAAACCACACGTTTTGGTTTCGATGTGCTACATTAGTGAGGAGTTATCTGAAAGACATGTTTTGCGTCCAGTCAAGATACACCGCATAGCTATGATTATTTTTCTAAATGGCAAAGAACCCACCAAAAAATTCAAAACAAACAGACACAACATTTCGTAGGGACAACCTTTTAAACATCCTTCTTTTAAATTATAAGTATCATGTTGTTTAACAATTTTATAATTTTAAAGCGGTTTACTACATTTTTCTAAATTTTTTAATTTGTTTCTAATTAATATCTTGCTTCGACTATTTTCTTTTAAATAAATTCTTTATAAACTCACAAAAATCAATGACAGTTTGTGCAAACATTTGAAGTAAACAGATCTTTTTTGACTTTTGGTTATGTCAAAGATTATATAAAATAGGTGTTGGATGGTTTTACCTTTTAAAAATATGCTTGAAAAAGTATGATGCTAGATGCGATTAAAATTTTCAGAAACGTCGTCGTTTTCACCTAGTAGGTATCGATTAAAATTTTACGCCATTGTTGTTGATTCTTTGCAATGAAACATTATTAATTTGAAAGTTTTCGTTTTTAATAATTTTTTTTCCTCAACATTCAACAAACAATATAGCCAAGTAAAAAGATTGTTTGTGTCACATTGTGTTTCGGTTGATGCATCATGGAATATAAAAATGTATTCTTGTCTTATGAAACTAAAACGTTTCGATTGATCCGGATTTTTTGTCAGTGAGTTGTGAATTCATTCTCATATAGCTCAAACGCGTTTGTTGTAAACCAACAATTCCCTAAAAATATCAATTTCAACTATTAGCATTTTTTTCCGCAACAATTTTTGAAGGGTTTTTCAATCAGAAATGTTGATTTTCTTAACAGTATGTTTTTGGTTTTTGCGAAGCCCACTTTAATATTTGGAGAAAAATAAGCCTGAAGAATTATACAGTATGGAAGGAGTATTGAATGAAAGATAACGATGATGGATATGAATGTTTACATTTGCTTTTAATTTAAAGTTTAAATTGCTTTCATAATTATTAATCAACAACTAAATTCTGTTTTTTTTTTTCTTAACATACTAAATACTTATGTAAATATTTTCAACTTCATTATTTATTTCTCTCTCTCTCTCTATTTAGAAAATGCTGGCTTGAATCCTCCTTTGTTGGTACCCGACCTGTCGAATCCCCCCAAACTCCAATTATTGAAAATTCAACATTTAGCAACGCATCAACTGCTGTATTAAACAACAGTTTTCACAATAATACAACTTCAGCAACATCATCAATCCACTCAAGTATTGGTATAAATAATGTGACAACAACCGAAGGTTTAAGAATTAATGGAGTTGGTGGTGAGTCAGCGATACTTATTTAAAATGAAAAATATATTAATAATTTTAGTAAAGAAAAAACTAAAACAATTAGAGAGTAGAATTTTTATTTAATAAATAAATATATTTTTGTTTATATAATCAAATATTTATAAAATACAAATAATTAAAAAAAAACATAAATATAATTATTTAATTATATTATTATTTTCAATTAATCTCACACCATTCTCCCATATCACTGTCACTTAAATAATTTTGTTTTTTACTTTCTATTTCCTTTCATATTGTGCTTTAAAAATGTTATATTTATGTTTGAAAATTTTATTATAAAAAAAATGGTTTTTAATGTAGTCGTATCATCATTTTTTTAATTCAAAATAAAAATATTATATAAATATTATTTTTGTTTTTGTAAAATAGTCTTTAAGTTTCTCATTAAAATCCTGACAAATTTAAATATAATCTACTTTCATTTTATACACAAAAATAAATATATATAATATAAATATATACATAGTAGAAAAAATCAAGCTTCATGTGCTTTAATTTGTAGATTCGCTTTAAATTTGTATTTAAACAAACAAAATTGTAAAAAATTGTTTTTTATAATATTTTTAATAATGTTTGTATGTGTTTTTTGATAGAAATTTAATTAATTCTTTTACGCAAACGTTTTTTCAGTGAATGTGGAATGCAATTTTGCACTTGTTGTGCTTTTTTTAATTATTTTGCGATTATTATTCTTTATATGAATTTTTGATATGTTATAAGAAAAATTAGGGTCTTCATTATCTCGGAAGAAAAAACATTCATACAATAATCTTAAAAATGAAAATCATAAGATCAATTTAAATACCTTTGGAATATTTACTAAAAAAAATATTTTAATTCTTTTTTCAAAGTTGCGGATTCTTGTTAATTTTTATTTTTTTTTTTATATTTTTCTTAATTTGATTTTTATTTATTTTTTGACAAATAAAAGTTTTTCGAAGAACCCGTACTTCTATCAAAGAATGATTTCGTTTCCAAACATACATTTCAATGATTATATTTGGCTTTAAAATCCTATACAATTTACCATCCATTGAAACTAAATTTAAATTTAAAACAAAATATAAACAAACAAAATTAAAGATGAATTTTCTAATTTGCGAGCGCGATGGTAAATTAGAGGAATTCGTCGAGACATTAAAATCTCCTAAGCTCCATTTGTATTTTATATTTGTATTTTTATTAAAAAAAAGTGTTAAACTGAAAATCACCAAAGCTGCCTTATAAAACTTTCGAGAAGACAAAAACAATAATTTCTTAAAACAATCCTCAAATTTATCCAAGATAAAAATAGTTTCTTAGCTTCATTCAACACATACGAGCATAAAATGTGAGGATAATTAAAATTACTTACAAATCTGTCAATTTATTATTCTTATTATTTAAATCTTTAATAAAAATTTCTATAAAAGTTTATTATTTATTAGTGTTACAAATATTATTAATAAGAAAATAATTTAAAAAAAATTAAAACAAATGAACGAATGTTATTTTAGCGACATATTTTTTTTTTTGATAATTTTATTTGAAAAATAAATAAATGTAAATGTTTCAATTATGTATACAAATTTGTTTATTTTTTATATTCATATATTATATTTATATTGTTTTATTTCAGTTCAGTTTTATTTCTGGTAATTGTTTTTTTGTCTGTCGGAAAAATATTTTATTTCCAAAATTTGTAAAATCTAAAGGTTCTGCAGTAAAGTTGTAAAAGTATACAATCTTTTTGTGAATACAATCTTTAATGAGTTTAATTAAAACATTGACTTTATTTGAACCTTTAAATTCTGTAATCACCAATCATGTGACATTAAAAAAAAATTGCAATCGTTTTATCCCCATTCATTACAGAGCAATCATTTGAAAATTCATGGATTCTTTCAATTTCAATCAAAAATCACACTAAATGTCAAATTTCAAAGAATGGGAAAAAGGCTGCTATAGATTGTCTAGTATGAATGCATGAATTCTCAAAAAATTACATTTCATTGACTGCTGCTTAATGAAAGAGATTACATTCTTTTTTAATGCTAAATAATTGGTTATTGCAAAAGTTGAAGTCGAAGGTTTAAAGTGACTTCTCTTGAATGAACCCGTTGAGTTTAAACATTGCACTTTTTTACAACCCTAGTATGCACGCTTACAAAAATATAACCAGTTCAATTTTCATACCTAAAAATAGGCTGGCAATTATTTATGGGTGACAGAATTTTCCAAAAAAATTTTTGAAATAAGTTTTCATTTATGCAAAAAAGTTCTTGAAGAAAATCAAACCAAATCAAACTTTCAAAGACTTAAAACCGTTAAATCGAGAGATATTTTTAATTTAGCTATCAAAAAAAGTAAAGCGTTATCAGGTTTAATTTTTATTTTAGTTTTTTTTTTTTTAATTAACTTTTTGTCAAATCCTTATTTGTATATTTAAAAATGTGATTAGCATGGCCTCCAAGTCAAAATATTAAAAAAAATGCCTTCGCCGCTTTGGCTTTTTCTTATTATTACAAAAATTAAAAAAAAAAAAAAAAAATAAACAAAACACTAAAATTTCTTCGACATCCACTTCATAATAATAATTGTAATTGCGTCTTCAGCACATAAACACAAATTACACTGATATTAAGACACAGGCTCAAGCTTAATAAATCTTATACTCTTATCAATTTTAATGAAAGTCCATTCTGAGAATTTGAAACAGGTAAGGTATTTTCAAAGTTTATATAACACACCATTTAGTTCAAAAGGCAAAATCAAAAATACCTTACACTTTATTCAAAGCTTTTCCCACACAAAATTGTTTAATTTTGAAAAAAAAAGAATAATCGAATAATTACAAAAGAAATAGTTTTCGCTTAAAAATCTGCAAAAAATGGCTTATTGTTTCTATGTTTTCTTTAACTTTTTGTTTTGTTTTTTATGTATCTACATATTTAATTGTTAAATTGTTTTAAATGTAAAAGTTATATCGTTAAAGTTCATATATTGAAAAACTCCTTGAAAAAGAAGAGTGTATAAAGTTACTAAATTTGTATAGAAATATATTTTTGTTTATCTTTTTCATGAAACATTTTTGGTAATGCTGCTCATTTTTAGATAAAATAGATATCCGCAAAACCACCCGCCATGGATCCCATCGCATGGAAATTAGAATGAGAAAGAATTGACCTACTTTACAAATTGCAAGTCCAGGAAAGATAAAACCAGAATCGTAGCAGTTTTAAAATACTAAAGGGTTTTCCATTAATCGTTTCCTATTAAGAAGCTCCATGTATGCCATTATGTATTAAATTTAACATCATTCAATAGTCCGCCGCGTCTTCGATGGGTGTGGCGGTTCTGAAACGCCCAGTTATCCATAACATTGGCGCATAAACCAGGCTGAACGAGCCCAATGGCATTGATTGACGAAAACTATTTTTTTGGGAATGTATTTCCTTTTCTCATGTAAGCAAAAAATTAGCTGCAAATATAAAATATTTAGATTTCAAAAAAGAATTAACAACAAGCTCAGCCTTCAACTGTTGATGGCTACTCCCAGGCCTCGCTTGAACAATTTTTATGTAGTTTACTAACTCTTTCTTAAGTTTAAACATTTTACAACTAGAATCGTTCTAAGGCTATTTTTTAATAAATTACTTCTGAACACTGTCAAAGAGTCATACGAAGTAAGCATAAAACTCAACAAATAAAATGGCCATTTAACGATTTTAACTTTAATGAAATTTTAAAGGAAATAGATTTGATACTAGACTCGTTTTAACCAAGTATCACACTAAAACAGTTTTAACATTGTACTAATTCTACTAAAATTTTGAGCTTCTAATAATTTATTTAAAATTTCAAATCTATTTTGCAAGCATCTTTTCCAAGCAATAGAATTGATTTATCGGATACATAATTCTCGTCTTGCAATTTTGTGTCCTTATTGTTGATTTTTTGAAAATTAGACAAAGGAAGAGAAAGAATACTGGACAACAAATTCATAAACAGCATTTTATAAAACACAACCATTTTTTTCATATATTTGAACAGCATTACCAAATTCATAAAAAATCTTCATTTCCTTTTACAGTGAAACATATATGTGTTCTTACTATTTATTATTCGAGTTCATTATGTGTCTATTTGATTTACATGCTCATCACATCTGTTTATAAAACGCCACAAAAAAACATAAACTAACAACATTTTTGGAACATTTTTCTAACTTACACATTTTTATTATCGATTGTTGCTTTTTTTTCTTGTGAGAAAAAATATTAACATTATAAATATATTTATTATGCTCGAATAAAAATATAAATAAAATATAATCTTCCAATTCACATCTATTTTCATTGCTTCTAAGCTGCTCATACGTTCTCAGTGCTTCCATTTTTGTATATGTATATTCAGCCATTAACAAAAAAAACTTAAACTTTAAAGTTAAAAAAATATTAATTTTCGCTTTAGACTGAGATCAGCTCATTCTACTTAAAAAAAAGGAAAAAACCCATCCATTTGCATTTTGTTTTTCTTTTTTTTTTCTGTTCCAATTCCTTAGCGCCAGAACGTACGATGAGCTCGGCATCGCTAGAAGATGTATTAGCCTCGCTTTTGGGATTACCAACGACGCAGGTGCCGGCCACCAATGAAACATTCAGGTCCACAGGTATGAACCTGTAAGTTTTGTTCCAAAAAACAGACAAGAAACTATTATTTTTACATTTTTTCGTTTATTTTATTGTTTATTATTAAAAAAGAAAAAACTATGAATACAACATTAAAAGACGACATAAGTTTCTTTTGTGTATCTATGTGTGTGTTTTTGTTTGAATTCATCTGAGTGTTAGATGCGGGCAAAAGTTAAAATCGATCGAATCATCTATTGGAAATAAATTGATGTATCGAATTTTCTAGCTCTGCCCCACAAGCAAGCTTTTCTTGTCTAGCTTTAAAAATTCGAAGAAGACGCAATTACAACAGAATAATTTTTGTTTGCAACATTTTTTGGTTTATTTTAATTTTGCTAATATTTTATTAATTTGCGTGTGAAATTCAGGTGTGTGCAATAGCGGGCGCTGGCCGCATGATCAGCCATTTTTCAGTTTTAGTTTTATTTCTCTTGCTCTCTCTCTTTCCATCGCATATTTTCCAATTAAAATCCTTATTTTATTGTTTATGGTCTCCGCGCTTGTTTTCGGAAACTCTTTCTCTCTTCTTCTTGCAGGCGATTCAGCTAGTGAGGCTGCCCATACACGCATGACAACATCCGCTTCGCCAAGCAGCTTACAAGTAGTCGATCAGCAGGCCCGCTTCCGTCGTCGCAGTGAAGGAGACGCCCAGCGTCAGAAGGAACAACAACAACAACAATTGCAAAAGCACCAGCAAGTTTTGGAATTAATTAAGAACTCAAACCAAAAGCCCCAAACAGCGGCAGTGTTCTCATCCAATAACTGCCATCCGGAACCACCCCGCAGAATCAGTCTGGACTCGAGCGATTCGAAAACTACATCCGAGTTGCAGATTAAATGCCGCAACACGAAATGCGACCAGGCCGCCACTGCGGTCGATGCCAAAAAATTCTACAAGAGTTGCCACAACTGCACGCATTTATATTGTTCCCGCGAGTGTCGTCGCATTCACTGGGAAAAACATCGCAAGGCCTGTCTGCATTCGCGAGCCTCCAACTTGTGCCGACAGGTTCTATCCACCTGCAAAGATGATGTCGACACCCAGCGACACCTTAGCCTCCTCGCTCGCAAAGGATTCCTCTCCCAGGGCCGCGGTGTAGTCCGGGCGCTTTTCCGCAGCGCTGAATCGGCCGAAGGCTTCATCAAAAATGGTTTCCAGTGCATGGGAGAGGCGTCATACGTTCGTTGGCCTGACCTAATGCCAGCCGAGATGGGACTGGAACTGTATTCGGAACTTCTCAAACTCAGTACTGAATACAAACCCGATTCAAAGATGCTTATATACGTGGCAATTTGTGTGGTGTCCGAAGCTCCGGGCAGTTCCACAGCAGCTGTCAAATGGGAACGCCAGCTGGTGTCACGTTGTGCCAAATTGAAATTGTGTAAGTCCATCCTTACGGAATTAGATAATTCACAGCAACAAATTGTTATGGTGCCAGAACCGGCAACCGAAATACTCATTCTGACATTCAATCCTTCAAAATGTTCCAATCCATCTCAGCGCGAGGTCATCCTAACGAATATCCTGACAATCCTCAGTCGACGCGGTGTCATGCTGAAGAAACACTACCCCGAAATTCACTTGCGCTTGCAGACTTATGCCGATGGACAAACAGACCGTTTTAATGCTGTGACACTACACCCAAGGGACTCACAAACCGGACAAGGCTTTGTTTGCATTATAATGCCGTTGCAGAGCGATGGGGAAATTATCAAGATGCCCTGCTCGGATGGTGGCAATAAAGTCAGTACGATTGACGTAGGCGAGGAGCTAATGGAGAGTTGATTAAACTTGTAAGGTGCTTTTTACATCCATCAACCAATAACAACATAAAAGCACCTCTTTTTCGATATTCTTTAAGAAATAAAATAATTTGAGATTATAAAATATAAGAATTGCATTATTGGTCGTGTGTCTTCCAGATGCATTTAGCATTTTTGACAACTCTCTATAAAATAGCTTGATAAGTATTGTTAAGAATATTTCATGGCTTTGGGTCATCATACTATGTCTACTATAAACAAACTCAACCACAGTTTCGGTTACATTCCAACATATTTAAAAATATTAACACCAACAAATCTTTTGGTACTTAAAGGGCAAAGGTTTTATAAGAAATATAACACCATTGGACTGGATAGTTATTATAATGGCAGAGAGACCTTGTCAAATACTTAATTCCCTTAGCTTCCGGTTCTATTCTAATTGTTTATCAAAGAGTCCTAAATAAATACTCTTCTTTAGTATCATCAAAATAAAAACATCTTATCTACTTGTAAACTAAAACTACTATAAACAAAATTGTCAAAATTATTTATCATCTTAAAGAATATCGATACATCCAAAAATTAAAACCAATATAACATTATAATCTATAAAACTTAATAAAACCAACTTTAAATAAAATTTATAACTCAACGTGTCCTTCTGTGTATAATCGGCTAAGTCAGAATAAAAAAAAAAACAATATTATTCATTAACTATTAAGTGATTTTTACTCAAACAGAAAAACTAACGTTTTAAATAATTTCATAATGCCTTATAAATTTATATTTAAACAAATATTTTATGTTTACAATTCTTATTTGTTGTTGAAAAATTAACAAACAAAAAAAATTATCCTTAAATATTAAATATATGTATATTTAAAAAAAAAAATAATAAAACGTACAATATGAAACTCTCATTTCAACTTTAACTATTTAAGAATAAAAATAGATTTAAATTAAATCAAATGCTTTAATCATTTTTGTTATAGCAAAATTAAAATAATCATAATTATGTATTAATGTATGTGAGTGCATCTTTTGTCTTATTAAGCTTAAATTTTAAATCAAATTTTATATAATAATTTCTATTTACAAAAAAAAATACAAAAATAATAATTAAATACATTTTATATAGATAAAATATTTATTTAAATTTTATTTGATAAATTGAGAAAAAAAATATTTAATTGAATTAAAACTAAAAAAAAAATGCTTAGCAAAATTTTAGAAAAATCGAATGAATATACACTATTTGTCAGCCAATGATCAAAATACATAAAATTCCTGAGTAAATATAAACTAAATAATTTTAAATATTTATAATAAACTTAATTTTAAAACATTTTAACAGCTCTTAAATAAAAATAATGCTTAAAATATAAGAAAAAATAATTAACTAAATTGATAAATAGTTCTAAGTTTAACTAAGTAAATACCTATATTTTTTTCTTAAAGATGAAATATAAAACTAAACAAAATTCATTATTTATGATAGAAAATAAATATATAAATGTAGTATAAACTGTAAAAACTAACAAACAATAATAATTTACATAGTTAAAAGTAATTTAAGAGAATATGATCATCAAGATAATATTTATTATAAGTTTTACTTATTTATATTTAATTATTCATGTATGAAGATTAATTCATTAAATAAGTTTATAGCTATGCATAGAAAACAACAACAAAGTTTAATTTATACTCAAAGAATATCAAACAATATAATGTATGATAATCTTTTTATTATAAATGAAGATGATAAGAAAACCAAAAAAGAAGGTGTTTTAAATAAAATTGTATGTATGATAAAATGGACAGGCTTTTATTGGTTCAAGGAAAAAAATTTTATTCACTTAGCTCAGTGATGAAATTTTGAGTAATGACAATTATCTATTTAACTGTCTCTGGCAAAGAAATTATATCATATGAGAAAACTATATTGCAAGAAAAATATTATGCGAAGAAAAAAATCATGTCATCATCATTTTGGCTTTCTTTTTTGATGAAAAGAACCAGTTTTGTTCCTAAAAATCTCATTGAGGCATAACCCCTACTTTTAGTTTCCCCTCTATTTGCCACGTAAACAAAAATAAAACAAAAGTTATTTCGATTCTCGTTTCTCAGACTCATATTAGCTGTGTTTTATTTTCCCCCAGATCTGATCCAGATTGGATCTTCATTCAAAATTACATGCAGAACAAAAACAACACATTGTTTGTATTTGTTGTTTTACATGTTATTTTGAAAACAAAATCCAATCCGGATCAGATCTGGGGGAAAATAAAATACAGCTATTAATATATTCTGGGGTCAGTCCGTAATTTTCAAAACGATAGTCGTCCGTCAACGAAATCCTCAATGATTTGCCCTACGTAACTAGGGCACTATGTTCTCAGTGCATTTCAGAAAAACTCAAACTAGTTGAAAAGTCAAATTGGCTGTCATAACTGTCAATAAAATGCATTTTAGTGTTTCTGTTTACTGTTTGTTGTTTTGTGTTTGGTGCCGACTGAAAATAAAGGAAAATAATTTTAAAACGTAAGTTGTTTTTTCGTTATATTTTTACAAAATAATATAAACGCAAATACCTAATATGTATGTACATATATATAAAGTCACGCAATCTCAAATTGCTATTTGAATTGTTTTATGGATGAACATCCATTTAACTTGTCGAATGCTGCGTATAAGTTGTATTTTTTCATTTTCACTTTCTACAATTAGTAAAATGCTTTGCCGAAACATTTTAAGTTCAATTTGTCAATGCAACAGATAAAAACACAAGATGACAAATTGCAGTGGGAACTCAATCAGTCACCTACGAACCTCAAAATTGATTCAAGATGATACCAATTTAGCTATCATCGAAACGCTATCTTTTTTAGTATAGCGTTTCTACTATTATTGACTTACGTGAAGCAACAATAGCGATCCAACGATATCGTCTGACGATAATCGATTTACGGAATGACCCCCAACCTTGAATTCTGAACATGAAAACACTGAGGCCAGGCCAATGGGCCAAAATTAAAATTTTTACCAAATCCGTCCACACATTTATATTTTTGCTCAATATAAATTTTCAGGAGGACTTGTGGAAATATAAATTTTTTCCAAAATTGATGAAAATGGAAATTCCGAAAAAAAAGACTACAATCGAATCCGTTCGAATTTCCACTATGATAGGTTTTCCGATTACAATGTGTATTCAAATTTATTCATGCTCTATTTATATTTCGAAATCATAAGCGTCAACCAATTCAGGATATCGCAGAATCTATAACCAAATATTATGCGGAACTTTTATTTTATTACCTAAAAAGTGATTTAAGTGATTTATCCCTCAAAAGAATGGTTAATACATTCTCTTTTCATACATATAATACAAAAGTTTCTGAAGGTCTCGGCTGCCGCAATATTTGTATCTAGATTTTGTTTTCGAAAACAAAAACCCATTAAATTAAATTAAATTAAATTAAACAATATCTAAATATTTAGATATAAATATTTTATTTCTTTTTAACAGTTTATGAATACATTTTGCTTTCGTTTACAGCAGCACGAAATCACTTTTGTTTTTGATCACATTCATTGCAGATACCTCCTCCTTTAAGTTCTACTTTTTCCTTTTATGATGCGCTTTAATATGTGAAATTTTATGTCCCGAAGTTCGAAAAGTTTTCTTACACACTCCACACTGGAAAGGTCTCTCGCCGGTATGGATTCGCAAATGGACTGTCAGAACTTTCTGCGATGTGTACTTCTTGCCACAAACCTGACAATCAAAAGTCTCCCTCTGAGGATCGTGTATCTTCATATGATGCACCAGCGTGGACATTAATGCAAACTGTCTCGAACAGACACTACATTGATATGGCTTTTCTTTTGTATGAGTTCGAATATGACGTTCTAAATCGCTGGCTTTGAAGAAAATCTTTCCACATTCACTGCATTTGTGTCCGGTTCGACTTATCTGTTTAACGGATCGCACTAGCGATTTCTTCGATGTGGATGTTTTCTTTGGTGTTGTCAGTGTTTCGACAATTAAATTTTGGTGCTTATGCTTTTTGCAATTTTTGACCAATTCAAGTTGAAGGAACTTTGGTGAGAGATTCTTCTCGGGACTCTCAACAACTGCAATGTATTGCTGAGTAATAGTATTTACTTCAGTTTCTTCTGGAATTTCACCAGGATTCACTACATATTCATTTGGCAGCGAAGGTGTAGGATCAGGACTTGCTAATAAGCTACGAGCATGAGTTAAAATATGATTCTTGCAATTGTCATTGGTTTTGAAGCGTTCATCACAATAGGGGCATGCAAAGTTTCGTTCATCATTGTGTGTGATCATGTGTCGTTGAAGCAAGGATTGCGTTAAGAACTTCGCGTTGCATATTTGGCAAATGTGAGTTTTCTCACCCGTGTGGATTTTTAGATGAAGATTGAGAGAACTTTGCGTTGTGTAAGACCTGGAAAAAAAACAAATTTACATATAAAATGTATCAACCAATTAAGTTCATATTAAATATTACCGGAAACAAATTTCGCATTGAAATGGTCTCACTCCTGTATGGGTGGCTTCATGCTGTCGAAGATGGGATAATTTTTGCATTTTCAAGCCACATACAAAACATTGGTAGCTTCTTTTCGAATACTCTTCGGCTTTGTAAGTTTTTTCGGCCATATTGGTTTCAATTTGTACAGGCGACTTTAAAAACTCACGAATACTGTCGAATTCTTCATCTTTCGCAAGATGCTTGTGTGAGGAGAATCCAGCTTTGGATGTAAAGATTTTTGAACAGATGGGGCAAATGTACGATATGGAATTTGAGTGGTTTCTGTCGGATGTTCAAAATTAGTCAATTTTTTTTTAATTCTGAATGATAATGGTTTCTTACTTTGTGTGAATGTCCAAGGCACGCAATGATGCAAAACGCTTATGACACTCTTCTACAACGCATTCATAAGCTCTGACTGGTTTTTCTTGAGCGGAGCTATGAGTGTTCAGATGATTCTTAAGGCCAGTATTTGTGGAAAAACATTTGATGCAAACATTACACTGAAATGGTTTTTCTTTGGTGTGAGTTCTATGATGTCTGAAAAGTTAATTTTTTCGATAAGTTCAATAAAAATCCATAGAAATTCAAAACCTAGAATCACCTCAAGAGATCATACTGCCTCTTAAATGGTTTATCACAATAAACACAAGCAATTGTTCGCTCCCCTTTGTAGATGATTTCTTTAATTTTCTTAAAAGTCTTCTCCTTATTTGGATTTATTGTATCAACAATGGTGACCGTGTTGACTATAGGGCCAGGCGATGGCGGCTTTATTAGAGAAAGTTCCAATGCAGGTGGTTTCATATCCATAATTCCCATGGATTCTTGAAAACTTTTTAACTGTTCCATAACTTTTGCAACGTTCACATTATCATCGTCTTCATCGTCGTTTGTATTGAAATTCTCCTGATCAGTTGGGTTCATTTTTTCTGGGTGCATCATTGCTCGATGACGATTGACACTGCTTAGTTTTGTAAACACACACGAACAGAATTCACAAGCAAACATATTATCAACATTAGCGTTGATTGGATGAGTTCGTTGAATGTGGATAATCAGATTGTTCTTTTGAGAAAAGCTAAACAGATAAACAATCGAAAGTAGTTAGCGATCAAACCATGAAGTACATTATTCTATATTCTCACCTATAGCTACACATAGGACATTTGAAATCTTTAACACCCTGATGCAGAAGCATATGCCTGTCCAGAGATGACTTTTGTGTGAATCCCTGATCGCACTGGGAACATTGAAATGGTTTTGCTCCCGTGTGACAAACTTCATGACGCTTCAACAAACAAGGTTTGGTAAATTTCTTTTCGCAATATTGACAGCGATATTTTCCATTTGTTTGCTTAGACATCTTACGATATGTTGTGTTATTTGTCTGAAAGTAAAATGTAAAAACTGAAAACAATGGACTAAAGAAGGCAAAAGGGTATTCTAGAGACCACCCTCCTCGCCTTCCAGAATTTAAACCACCGATTTTCTATGTGGATATATCCATACGAACATCTAAGCATAAATAGCTATCCATTCTAGAAGACTACTTACCGCTTTCAACAGAATCTCCTCGATGGTACCATCAGCACCTGGTTTGTGTGCCTTCACCAAATGTTGTTCATAGTAGCCCTTCAGGTCGAATTCCTTGTCACAACGATTACACTTGAATCTATCGCTAGTTTGATGTGTCTTTAAATGACCCTTGAAACTGGAGATGCGTTTAAATACCATTTTACACTCAGGGCATTGCTTATTCGTGCTACAACTGGGAACATGCGATGCCATATGAAGAACAAGATTCGATTCAAAGTTATACGATGACGGACACTTCCGGCAGCGAAATTCTTTAGTCGAGATGTGTTGAACCCGCCTGTGCAAGCGAAGAGCTTGAGTTGAGAAGAAAACCTCTTCACACAGATCACACAAAAGTTGTTTAACCGATGCCGCTGGTCGGTTTTCTTGAGCTGGATTAGATATAACGATCTCAGGAGCCGACGAAGACGGTGAAACTGGTTCCACAGTAGAGAAATAACGTTCCAACGGATGGACCATTAATGAGCAACTGGTGTCCTCTGGAATTGGACTCAAACCGACAATAGGCGGTGGAATGTCGGTAATTTCCGGCACAGTAAAACAATCCATTTCAAAGCTATAAAAATCATTTTTAAGGTACTTCTCCTCGTTGAATTGATAAAGAAGTCCATTGGGGGTGGACAACTCCACTAGCAGTGGAGTAAACAAATCGGTATTATTTTGCATTTTACTGAAATAAATTCAAGTCTAATTGCGTAAGTAGGAACGTGTTTTCGTTAAAAGACTAATTAAAAGTTGACTTATATATTTTCGAATTTATTTATAAGTTTATTTTGTGAAAATTGGTAAATAAATAGAAATAAACTTTTATGTGCATTGTATTGTGCATTTTCAGCTTTTATTTATCTGTCACTTTTCTTGCCAGATGGGATTTGACAGATGATAAGAGTGCGTTCAGAAAATATAACTAAATGGGCAAATTCAGTGAATATTTCAAATTTGAATGAGAAGGGAGGGTGCTCATCCGGCTTTTATGGTGTGTTAAATTTTGTAGTTCCTTAAAATGTTTGAAGAGTTGTTTTAAAGTACATTTTTACTGGGGTTATTTAAGTTATTTCGTTAAAAAAATTTCGTCCTAAAAATATCTCACTAATTCGAATCTCGAAATTATATAATTTCAACCATATTTGCAAGAAATTAAGCTAAAACCTAACGAACACAATTTACAAAGCCTTGAGTTGATTAGAATAAACCAGGGGTGCCAGCACGTAACTTGGTACAATCGAGTTTAATCGATACAATCGAGCCTCGGCAGCACCTATTTTGGTTCAATCGAGTATCCTCGATTGTATCGTCAGACTTGACAGCACACAAACTTGAAAATGAGGTTTGAAACAAAATTTTTCACTCGACAGAAAAAAGTTGTCGTTGGCAGTGATTTTTTTAAGAAATAGCATGGAAAAACAAAAAATGTCAATAAATAAGAAACAGACGGATGTTTCAAACACTTTTATGAGTTTTCTCCATGATTTAGCCATAGGAATACTTAAAAGTACCCAAGGCAGGAAAAACAGAAATTTTCTTACAAGTTACATACCTAATATAAAATATACTAAAAAGTAAAAAACTTCACTTAAAAGGCACGGGCCGAGGTACATGCATGATTTAAGCATTAAGTACTTCCTCATCTTCACTTTCCGAATCAAAAAATATCAGAAGAATACCAATTTGACATTTAACTTTAGGCTAGTCGCGCACTGGCAACTGTGATCGAAATCAAATAGTTTAATCACCAGTTGAAAGAGAACCGCACACTGGCAACTCTTTACTCACGCTCGCACTCTTTTCTCTCTTGCACCTATAAAAAACAGCTTAACTGATGCGAGGCAATCGTTTAGTTTGTGTCAAAACACAAACTTTTTAGTTTCGAGAATCGAGTTGCTCTAAGTGCGCGGTGTCCCATATAAGCCCATATGTTTCATTTTAGCAACTAAACAGTTGCGAAACTAAAAATTGAATGTGTGCGCCTAGCCTTATAGTTCACAATGATATTTTTAAATGGAAGTCACAAAGAAACTCGTCTCAAATTACGTGCTGCCAAAAATAATTTGTTTCGAGTTGACCTACGATCGACAATGCTCGATTGTATCAAGTTACGTGCTGGCACCCCAGAATGGACAAAACAAATTGAAATAAGTGAAAAGGAAATTCATATATTATATCTCTTAGGCCATGCGCGCACTGGCAACTGTGATCGAAATCAAAAAGTTTAATCACCAGTTGAAAGATAACCGCGCACTGGCTACTCTTGCGCTTATAGAAAACAGCTCAACTTTTTAGTTTCGAGAATCGAGTTGCTCTAAGTGCGCGGTGTCCCTTATAAGCCCATATGTTTCATTTTAGCAACCAAACAGTTCCGAAACTAAAAATTGAATGTGCGCGCCTGGCCTTATAGAACCTAAAAAGAATCTGCAGTAAAATTATGTTTTCACCGAAAATTATTTCAGAACAAAAAATCTCATCTCATCGAAGACATCCAATTTCATATATATGAATCAGATGCAATGAAATTCAGAGGGTAACTAAACTATCTAACATCATTCAAGTTCCCAAAGTTCCAGGCAGACCAGGAAAATTTTGGTAAAATAACCTTCAATCTTAGAAATCGAAAAATAGCCGTGTTTTTTTGGAAAAGTTATCCGTAGTACAGTAGGATTTTATTTGAATAACAAATACAACATCCGCAGTAGGATCGCTGCCGATAAAAGGAGAAGTGAAATCCTGCTGCAGATGGAGATTTGACGTTTATTCGAGTATCGGCAGTGATCCTACTCCGGATGTTGTACTGTACTACGGATAATTTTTCCAAAAAAACACGGCTAATTTGGTTTTCCATTGGTAAAATAAATCATATTGTTTTTGTTTGGGTTCTGTCAAAATACCGATATTTTTAGATCTAAAATCAATTTTCCTAATCTAATTTTTCGACAGATTTACCCCTCCCTGTACTAATGCCAAAACAATTTTTAGCTGTCAGTTTGTAAATTTGGTTTTAGGTTTGTTTAATTAATTCGATAGTGAACATTTTACCCAGTCGAAATACCAAGAAAATTATCCTTCGTAAAACATGGAAATGAAAGAAAACGCTCTCAAAAATCAACCATGAATAAAGTAAGTGTTCAGAATTAATTTAGTCTGTAATCTTTAAGCAGAAGTCGCAAAAAATCAGCACTTTTATTTGTATATTACACGATGTATTTATTTCTAGATCCTTATTCAAGCATAAATATATAGTTATATGTATGTAGTTCATATTATTATTACAAATTGTATTCAACATTTCGTAAAAATGTTGAAAGTATCTAAGTAAATTTAAGTGTAAAAAAATTAAATATAAATTGAGTCTCTTTAGTGAAGCACCTTGGATCTTGATCTCCTTGACACATTATTGTGTTATGTTGTTCGTGTGTCATTATTCAAGTTTGAAATCCCGGAGATAATCCATAGGTAAATTGAGCCTCATGGCTTCTCGCCAAGTCGCTTATCTTCTGACGTTTATCGGCAATCAAAAAATCATCAACATCATCAACCATTTCTGAATCACCTCGTTTGCGAAGTCTATCTGAGTTGCAGTAAATTGTCACCGTACTCGATTCCTCTTCGACTTCATTGGGTTGATATTGCAGATAGCTGCAGGCAATTCGTTTGTTTGACCTTTAAGAAAAATCAAAATTCATTAAATAGAATTTATAGATTTGTTTTGTTTGTTTGCGCTTACATTTTTAATAGATACGGATCGAAAGGGAAAAAAGTATCTAAGGTTTCTTCTGGGGTAGCTTTTTCGTTTGCATACACCGTTGCGAGTTTGCGTCGGGCGTTTCGCTCTAGTATCGCATGGCAATAAGCCAATTGATGTGCTCTTGTGACACCAGCAAAAGCTGTCGCTACGGCGGGCAAACACACTCGCAGAGGATTGAAATTACACGTTACCAGGGCTGAAAGTTGTAGAGATTGCAGGAAGAGCAGACCTAAGCAAATGAGAAGAGAATTAGATTCGATATTTGTTTCACAAATTAAAAAAAAATCTTACCTTTTTTATCCGCAGTTAAATCCCTGCTGCGAAAAGCTATCACATAAAAAATTGATTGACAAACGGAAAAGAACACCAAATGAGCTTTAAGTGAGCAATTGGTACGGTATTGATCGCTGCGATTTATATACTGATGTGCCCATTCACAGAGATCCTTCAGATAGTTCTTTAATGTGCTTTAAGGAAACAAAAACAAAGTTAGAACGATATCAATGAAAAGGCACATAATTGAATCACTCACTCTAGAGATAATGTCTTTGATCGAGCTAAGAAACTAGCAATATATCCTACGGCTGCTTGACGTATCACTGCTGATTCGTTGGGACTATTAATTTTCCCCCACAGAAATTCAAGAAATTTCTGTCCAAGGACGTTCTAAAGGGATAACTAATTTTACTTATTTTCGACAGGCCCAACAATTTTTAGAACTTACCTTAAAATTA
Organism: Philhelius festivus; assembly: GCA_963931855.1. Lineage (NCBI taxonomy): Eukaryota > Metazoa > Arthropoda > Insecta > Diptera > Syrphidae > Philhelius > Philhelius festivus. The sequence continues at coordinate 3,463,654 of OZ007555.1, read as the reverse complement.
CAAAAATAAAATAAAAGAAATTGTACATGATGTGTATTATGACTCGGCAATATCACGTTATTGAAAGACTGTTCGAGGATCTTTAAGAACTCCACTGCATGCAGGAGTGGCGTCTGCTTCTCTCCGGTCACATCCGATTGCCTATTCGGGTTGAATCGATCAAAGAATGTGAACATCTTTTCCATGCATATATCCAACGTATGAGCAATTGGATGGGTCATAGGATAAATTTCACTTGTTTGCTGTGGCCTCGTCGTCGCTGTTGTATCATCCATTTTGAACATTTCCTCATCATTCTCTTCTTCTTCCATATCGTCTTCGTTTTCATCTTCAAATTCAGATTCTTCGATTTCATTGCGTGGAGCATTTACATCCAGGACAATCAATTTTTGCATCAATATTTCCATTATATATTCAGTGAGTTTTGGTTGGTATTCCAATAGCCACAGCAGGTTATGGAGGAATCCAGCTACAACATGTGCGGGCTTCTTATAGTACGGAAATAGACGTTCCACATTCGTCAAAACCACATCAAGCGTAATCGGAATGATGGAGATAATTCTCGCAAGTAGTTTATGAACTGCCTGCAATTCCAACTGTATATCCTCAGCTGGAGTTCCATTTTCCCATTTGCCAATCTCGTTTTCTTTAGGAATCCAAAGACCAATCAGCTTCGTGATTGCAAATTCAATGTATTTTACTTGAGCTACTAGAATATCAACAAAGAAATCCTGGTATTTTTGTATTGCTTCGCTGCTGCGATTTGTCCATTGCAATGAGAGGAAAATCTCAATTATTGCACCGCATTTCGGAGTTAGCATGTGTATCATAGAATGTGCCTCCGTGATAACTCGAATAAAATCCGATTCCTAAAATGGAAGAGAAGAGTTTTTGTTTAGATTCAAAAATAAAAAGATAAACTGTATTAGCTGAGAGGTTTTTGGGATGTTGTCGATAAAATTTTCCAAAAGCAAAAGAGAAACTTGATTCAAGCTAAACAAAACATATCATAAATGATACTAGTACCTAGAAGGTATAAACATAATGGACGATTAAGGATCAACAAGCGAACGGAGGACGTATTCATAAAATTAAGTTTTTTTTAGTTGATAAACTTCATTCATACTTATCTCCTTTAAAACTGTTGTTCAAGTGACAAAAACGAAAATATCACTTGCGAATAAGGCACTTTTTAAGAACACTTTCATATTCTATTGCTCAAATGTATCTTTTTCTAGAGACTCTTGTCGCAGCCTAAACGTAAGTCAAAGCTATTTTTCGTGCTTGTAGTACCTTAAGAAATTTCTGTTTTAAATTAAAAAAAAAAAAACATCGAATAATTGTGCAATGTTTAAAACGTTAAAAATTCAAGAAGGTTGACTAGTGGTTTCTGGTAAAAGATAAAAAGGTCTATCAATAGATCAAGCATATTTACTGATAGCTTAAAATATCGATGTTACTAGCAAAATGCTCCTTAACTTCCATGACATCACAATGTCATAAAGAAAAAGGACTGTAGGAATAAGATATGACAAACTACCATTCTTCGAACCATCTTTGGATGGTTTATTATTTTGCAATATTTTTTCTTAGCGACATTCACAGCAGACTATCTCATTAGTGCTTTGAACTTGTTACATTATTTCCTTGGACATTCATATGATTAATTTATTCACATAAAAGTGATTTAGCACTAACCATTGATAAGCAAATAAAATCTTCCAAGTCAAAAAAAAAAAATATCACCACTTGACAACAATCATGAAAAAGGTAAGCTTTATAAAAGGCACCTCTACAATTTGAGTCCCTTTCCTCTTTAACATCCACATGTGCAAATTTTACAAAGGTTCCTACTTACATTCAAAGAACATTCTTTTAAATATGCGGAATATTCATTCAATATCATGAAATTGTCATGCTCCATTACTGCTTTAATTCCGTCTTTCAGGTTCTGGGGCTCCTGGAATCGAACTTTATTAATTATAGCCGCCTTGGTCTTTTCCCTCTCGGTCGGGCTGTAAGGTTTAAGAATTGATGACAATCCTGTCTTTGCACTGTACACGGACATTTTAGTTGTAATTTATTTTATTTTATTCGAAAAGAATCGACGTTGCAGGAAAAAAAAGATTTTTTTCTTTTGGTCACTTTTTTTAGGTTACAAGTTGGTCTTTCTAGTGAAAAAGACAACACGCGATTGTACTTATATTTTTGATGTGAGATCTGTTTGCAATAACTTTATGATTATCTTATGATGCAAATATGTTTCTTTTCCTCAAGTTTTCTTAAACATTTCATGGAAAAAACTACATTTTTGTCTTGAGCTACGCAGTTAAGGAAATAAGCACGTTGCAAATGAAAAAAATCTAATGCAGGCAGGGTGCGTTGAGTTAGAATTGAGAAATGTCATTTTGTTTTTATTTGCTTCGTTGTCGTTTCGATCGTTGTGTAATTTTTGGCGGGGAAGAAGGTTGTACAGTGAAGCCAAAGCACTCCAGTTTGAATAGATGTTTATTATAATAATTTTTCAGTATTTCGAAAGCTATTGTAATACATATTTTTTTTTTTATTTCAAGCCGCAAATTATTGTAAAATGGAATTTAGTTATCTCATGGCGAGATTCACAAATGTACTTTATCCTCCAATCAAGTTTTCGAACTAGGTTTAGTTGGAGAAAGCATGAACGTAAATATTTCGGATCAAAAATTATTTAAAGGATCCTGAGTCATCGTTTAATAGTAGATTTGGGTCAAGAAGTACAAATGGGGTTCCTTGTCAGTTCAAGAAAACAACTCACCGATTTTGAATTCGGATTAACTGATGTTAAACCAAAGATAAAGTACGTGATTGATTATTTTTAAATTATAATTGTTTCTTTAACAAAAAGCAGAATAAAATAGAATGCAATAACTTACCAAGCTGAGTAATTTCGTCATCGTTTAAAAGCAGTTTACCTTCCCCAGCAATTTCGTCGTAATAAATTCTGAGACCAACGATTTGAAAAGATAATTTTGTCATTTTTTAATACTTCAAATAGTTTGCGTTCAACTAAGGCTAGTCGCGCACTGGCAACTGTGATCGAAATCAAATAGTTTAATCACCAGTTGAAAGAGAACCGCACACTGGCAACTCTTTACTCACGCTCGCACTCTTTTCTCTCTTGCACTTATAAAAAACAGCCCAACTGATGCGAGGCAATCGTTTAGTTTGTGTCAAAACACAAACTTTTTAGTTTCGAGAATCGAGTTGCTCTAAGTGCGCGGTATCCCATACAAGCCCATATGTTTCATTTTAGCAACCAAACAGTTTCGAAACTAAAAATTGAATGTGTGCGCCTAGCCTAAAAGACTTTAAAACAGCTCATCAAATTTAAAATTCACAGTCCTATTGGGCTAGGCGCGCACTGGGAACTTTGATCGAAATCAAATAGTCTAATCACCAATGGCGAATTATTGCTAAATAAAATTTTCAAATCAAATCAAAAACCAGTTGATACAGCAGCAAGCACATGCAACACTTCAGTCAAACTTACACTCAACGTGAGCAGGTACCCATTGATTATGTGTTGCACAAAATAGCGAGCTAATTTTAGACATTCGTTTAGCTTGTGTTGTGTCAAAACAAACTTCTTAGTTGCTCGAAGCGAAATTAAAAATTGAATGTGAGCGCCTGGCCTAGAGAAAATAACGCAAATAACCGATTAACACTTGCTCGTTAGATTTTCATCTTATTTTCAATCCAAGTATAGGTTTGGTTAAATTGTTCGATTTCTAATTGTGAATTTGTATAAGAAAAGAGGTAAATCAATATTATTTGGAAATTTTGACCGAAATTATATCATTTAAACAGCATTAAGTCCTATTCACCGCCTGGTGGTGTGTCTAATAAATAAAAGACTTGGCATTACTTCACCAATCGATACTCGCTTCAAAAACCATATCTATGACGTCACAAGTCATATGCTTACAAAATTCTGACAGCTACCTCTGTTTGATGAAACTCGGTTCTAGTTTCTTTCTTAACATATTTCTGTTTTCTTTTTATTTAAAAAACTAATAAACAACTAAGGACTAATATAGACCCGCCAATTGAATGATATAAATAATTTTGTATTTAAAATTCACAATGTCACGTTTCAGTGGAGCTCTACAACTCACAGATCTGGATGATTTTATTACCCCATCACAGGTGTGTTTTTTGTTTTCTCGAGTTTCACTTTTTACCAAGAAAACTCTACCAGGAATGCATCAAACCAGTTACTATTGAAAAGACCAAATCAAAAACTGGTGCTAAAATAACAATCCAAGATGATGGTTACTACGAGGAGACCTCGACGGGAATACAGAAACTTCAAAAAGTGGAAATTACACTTCAGGATTGTCTGGCCTGTTCGGGATGTATAACATCTGCAGAGGGAGTTCTTATAACCCAACAGAGTCAGGAGGAACTTCTAAAAGTTCTTAATGAGAATCAGAATAACAAGTTGCAGGGAAATGTGGATAATGTCAAGACCATTGTCGTCACCGTGTCACAGCAACCCATCCTTAGCTTAGCCCAAAGGTATGAATTGAGCCCAGAAGACTGCAGCAAGCATTTGGCTGGCTATTTTAAGTCTCTTGGGGCTGATTTGGTTCTTAACACAAAAATTGCAGACGATTTGGCTTTGATTGAGAGTCGAGCAGAGTTTGTGGAGCGGTTCCGCAATCAACAGCTACCAATGCTATCTTCATCTTGTCCCGGCTGGGTGTGCTACGCAGAAAAAACCCATGGAACCTTTATACTCCCGTTTATATCGAGCACAAGGTCACCACAGCAAATTATGGGAATGTTAGTGAAGCAGCTTCTCGCTCAGAAGCTCAATGTCCCCACGGAAAAGATCTATCATATTACGGTGATGCCATGCTATGACAAGAAACTCGAAGCTTCTCGTGAGGATTTCTTCAGCGAAGCTAGTAATTCCAGGGACGTCGATTGTGTCATCACGTCGAGTGCGTATTAAGAATTATTTGTTCTCTCTGATCCTTTTAACTGCATTTTTCGGTTTTAGTTGAAATTGAGCAAATGCTCAGCATGCAAGATTCTGATTCATTGAGTTCTTACACACCCGTTGATCTCGATTGGCCTTGGAGCGGACAAAAACCCGAAGGAGGCAATGTGTGGGCGCATGAGTTCTCTGGATCTGGTGGATATTCGGATCATATATTTAAGTTTGCCGCAAAAGAGCTTTTTGGTGATGAAGTCGACCGATTGGAGTACAAAAACTTAAGGTAGCTTTTCTCTTATTTTTCAACTTATTCCCATATATCTCTCTGAACCTCTTAATCTATCAAGAAATCCCGACTTCCGTGAGCTGACTCTGGAAAAAGATGGAAAGATCCTCCTCAAATTCGCCATCGCCAATGGATTTCGCAATATTCAAAATCTTGTTCAGAAACTGAAGCGAGGCAAGGCTCAGTATCATTTTGTGGAGGTGATGGCGTGCCCCTCGGGTAAGTTCACCCTTGTTTCCATTTAAGTAGTTGCTAGAGAAATAGTTTCCTTAAGGTTGTCTTAATGGGGGTGCTCAAGTTCGTCCCCCAGCTGGTACTCCAGTGCGTGAGCTGACCGTGCAACTTGAGGAACTTTACAAACAATTACCAAAGTCAGTGCCGGACAATTCTGAAACACGAGGAATTTATTCGAGTTTCTTTGATGGACAACATACGGACAAAGCGAAGGTGCTGTTGCATACTTCATATCACGCGGTGGAGAAGATGAACACTGCTTTGAATATCAAATGGTGATCCTAGTTTGTATTGGAGTGAAGTGTTTACTCTATATGTTTTAATAAAAAATGAGAATGGCATCCAATGCCGAAAAGATATGCGAGGGGATAAAAGCGCAAAATGTATTTCTTACTTATTTTCTGTATGGCAAGTCTGTTACGGAAATACTCAAAAACACCAGAACCAAGTAGTTTCAAAAATTTTTTGTTTTATTTAAGATTAATTTGAGTCGTTTACATCTATAAATTAAATAATAAAGATCCCGTGCTTAGAAAAGAATTTTGAGCCATACCTAATTGTGTATTAGTACGTACATACTATATTCAATCTTTTCACCTAAAAGACTCGCGTTCGTTCATATATTTTTTTAAATATAAATATGAAATCTCAAAAACAGATTTCACCCCATGCATCCAACACCAAAAAATTTTTTCATAGATTTTCTTATATCATTTTTCATCATGTACAATCGTTTGCTCTTTGTCCTGGTATACCACGCAATTCTTGATTCATCGTTCTCAATAGTGGATGTTTACCACAGCCGCATCTTCCTCGGAAATCGTCCAAATCTAGAGCCCAAACCATTCCACCACCAAGACCGAGATCCTTAACGAATTGGGATTTTCTTCGAATGTCTGCCACATCATCGTAGGATACCCATTGATTGCCACGGTAGGCGTAGGGTCCAATTCGTCCTTGTTCATCTCGAACAACGTTCCATCCACCACTATTGACATTCTCGCATATTTCGTAGTAAGCCAAGAATCCACCAGCACGAGTAAATTTGCCAGCTTCTCCTGGTCCATATGTCTTCGCATTCAAGTCTCGCGACGTTGTGTCTGCCAGGGAGAATGATTGTCCATACAAAGGCATTCCCATGACGAGTTTCTTTGGCGGTGTTCCCTTTTCGATCCAGTAGTTCATACTGAAATTAGCATTAAAGTAGTCATAGGAGTCACCTTCTACGTAGTACAGAGGTGCAACGTGACCAGTTTGCTTGTCCCAATGTCCATGGAAATCATAAGTCATCACAGCGATCCAGTCGAAGTAGCGTGCCAGTGTTGGGACATCATAGCCTGCATCGATGACCTTTTTACTTGGGGACACCGCCGAAGACAGAAGAAGGCCACGAGGCTTGAATTCCTCGGAAAGCTCACGAACCAAAGATGCAAATCCATCCTTTTCATCGGGAGAACCCATCTTACAGTCAACCTGCCAGCACACTGGATATTCCCAATCTAAGTCGAGACCTTCAAAACCATATTTCTCCACAAAGTCAAGAACACTTCTGATGAACCTAGCTCTTGCCTGCGGATCAAGAACTAATCGGGCGTATTTGTTGCCCAACGAATCATTCCATCCACCGATTGCTACAGTCACACGGATGCCCTTCTCCTTGTAGGCAACAACTCGCTCGTAGAACTTGTTATCGATATCCGCCCAAGAATCATGTGTTTTGATTGTCAGACTTTCCCTGTTCAGAACTGCGAATCCATAGACAATGTGTGTGCAGAGATTTTCGTCAATATCCTCAGGAACAAACTTGCCCTCACCCTGTCGATACCAAGCCCAGTTAGTGAAGTAACAAACGACTTTGTATTGTTCATCGCCTGAAGGTTTTACTGGTGGTCGTTTCTTATCAGGTTTCTTAGTTGGGGATGAAGTTGGCTTTTTTGTTGTTACCGGAACTCTCTTCTTCGAAGGTTTAGTTACAGGTTTTGGTCTGGGAGTTGTCGTTGTTTGCGAATCGGATATCCTACATTGAGACTTGTGTGGCCAGTCGCAATAGTTTTCATTCCAATAGAGACCATCAGGACACCTAAAATAGAAAATAAAAAAGCTTGAGTAGGGACTCAAAAATCAAGATGATTTGGTCACCCAACCTTTGTTCAATGAGTCCTCCGAATTGACAGATGTAGTATTTGTTGCAATCCCTCTTGTGGGCCACAAAGTTTCGTCCATGACAACTCATATCTTGAGGTTCCTCGGAATTCTCGTATTCTTCGGGTATTTCGGATTCTTCCGATTCAGTATAGACAACAGGCTTCAAAGACGTTTCTCTGACTATCACCGGAGTCTGTTTAGTGGTGACCTCAACTGATGGATCCACGTATCTATCTGTATCAGAGCTAAGGTTTGCAACTAATAAAGAAAAAAGATATGAATCAGGGAGGGCATTCAGAATTTGTTTTTAAAAGAAAACTCACTTTCTGACTTATCTTCAAGCTTGCATTGGGGCTGAGGTCCAGGATATTTTCTTAATACCCTGTTAATAGTCTTTAACAATGGATACGATTCACAGCCACACTTGTTCTTGAAATCATCCAAATCCAGAGCCCAGATCATAGCGCCACCAAGTCCCATAGCCTTAACATACTCACTCTTGTGTCGAATCATTGGTACATCATCGAATGATACCCATTGATCGCGAAGATATGCATATGGGCCCATGCGGCCACGAGGATCTCTCACCACTTGCCATTTCTTGTTCCGAATGTTGCTACAAATTTCATAGTAAGAAAGGAATCCTCGAGCTCTAGTGGCTTCTCCGGCTTCTCCTCCACCATAGGTTGGGGCATTCAAATCATGACCACTGGCTTGAGCCAATGAGAAAGATTGTCCATACATTGGCATACCCATGATGATCTTTCTTCTATCAGCACCTTGACTTATCCAATAACTGATGGAGAAGTTCGAATTGAATGTCGGATCATCATCGGGATGTGCATACATTGGAGCTACATGACCAGTCTTCTTATCCCATTGACCATGGAAATCATAGGTCATAACAGCAATCCAGTCAAAGTACTTTGAAAGTACTGGAACATCATAACCAGCATCGATGACCTTCTTGTTAGGTGACACAGCTGAAGACAAAAGAAGCCCACGTGGCTTAAATTCTTCGGAGATCTCACGAACCAAGGCAGCGAAACCTTCTTTCTCATCGATAGATCCCTTGTTGCAATCCACCTGCCAGCAAACAGGATACTCCCAATCCAAGTCCAAACCATCAAAGTTATACTTCTCAATAAATTGGACAACATGATTGATGAATCTAGACCGAGCTCTAGCGTCCTTCACCAAACGGGCATATTTATCTCCTGCTGAATCATTCCAGCCTCCAATTGCAACTGTGACTTTGATCTTCTTGGCCTTGAAAGTTGTCACCCGCTCGTAGAATTTATTGTCCATGTCTGCCCAAGAGTCATGTGGTTGAATGGTCAAAGTTTCACGGTTCAATACAGCAAAGCCATAGACAATGTGTGTACAGAGTTCAGCGTCGATATCTTCGGGAACGAATTTTCCTCCGCCTTGGCGATACCAAGCCCAATTGGTGAAATAACAAACAACCTTAAAGTCCATATCGGTATCGGATGCGATCTCATATGAACCTTCTCCTTCTTCGACATCGCCATTAGGATCGTAGGGCAGTTCATTATCGACGTTATCGATGGTTTCTATATTAGCTGGAACATCTTCATTCGACTGAGTTTCCTCGATTGTTTCCATATTCGATGGAGGTTTTTCATTCGATTGATTGCCGTCTATGGCTTCCGATGAATCTACAGGCTCTACGGGTACAACTGGTTCATCTGAGTATTCCAATCCGGCTGAAAAGAAAATTGAGGTTAACAACAATTTTGAGAGAAAAGCAGGTTATGGTTATATTTACGTGTTGGTTCATAATCACTTGGTGGAGCCTTGAGGACATCATGAATTTGTGTCAAAAGAGGGTGAACACCATCCCCACAACGGTTCTTGAAATCATCCAAATCCAAAGCCCAAACCATTCCTCCTCCCAGGTTTAAGGCCCGAACCAATTGGGACTTTTTGCGGATCATAGCTGGATCATCGAATGACACCCATTGGTTACCCTTACGAGCATAAGGTCCCATGCGCCCCTTTTCATCTTGGACAACTTCCCATCCCTGGTTTTTAACTCGATCACAGATCTGAGGTCATATACATTTTTTAGAAGAAAGAAATTTGTCATTGAAGCTATACAAACCTCATAGTAAGCTAGGAATCCAGCTGCTCTGGTGAATTCTCCAGCTTGTCCTGGTCCTGGGGCCTTTGCATTCAGCCCGTTTTCTTTAGGATTAGCTAAGGTGAAAGATTGTCCATAGAGTGGCATTCCCATGACTATCTTTCTCGATGGAGCTCCTTTTTCGATCCAGTAGTTCAAAGAGAAGTTCTACAAAAAATACAGATTTTCTTAACCGAAAGTCTTGACTCACAAAATATCCTTCACTTACCGCATGGAAGTAATCAAAATCATCTTCAGGATGGTAGTAGAGAGGAGCAACATGTCCAGTCTTCTTGTCCCATTGGCCATGGAAATCGTAAGTCATCACAGCAATCCAATCGAAGTAGCGTGCCAACTCAGCAACTTCATAGCCAGCGTCGATGATCTTTTTACTTGGAGATACTGCCGTGGATAGTAAAAGACCCCTTGGCTTGAAAGCTTCTGAGAGTTCTCTTACCCAAGCAGTGAAACCCTCCTTTTCATCAGCAATTCCCTTGGTACATTCAGTCTGCCAGCAAACTGGATACTCCCAATCCAAGTCGAGGCCTTGGAAACCGTATCTCTCCAAAAAGTCAACAGCTTGTTTAACAAACTTGTTTCGAGCTGATGGATTTCTCACTAAACGGCTGTACTTGTCACCTTGGGAATCATTCCAACCACCCAAAGCGAGGGTAACCTTGACACCCTTCGCCTTGAGATCAGAAACCCGAGTGTAGAACTTATTGTCCAGATCGGCCCAAGAGTCATGGGTCCTTATGGTTAGTTCTGAGTAGTCAAGCACTGCGAAGCCGTAAACAATGTGAGTACAAAGGTCTGTGTTAATGTCATCGGGAGTGAAGCGACCAAGTCCCTTACGATACCAAGCCCAGTTGGTAAAGTAACAAACAACCTTATAATGACCATCAAGAGGTTCGAGTTGGGGTCTATCTGTTGGATAAGTTGGCTTGGGTGTTGTGACTGGTCGGCAAGTGGTTGTAGAAGGTGGGCTGGGATCCAATGGATCCAAGAGTTCAATTCCATTTTCACCATTGTCAATAGCGTTGTTTCCTTGGTCTAACTCGATTTCTCCCTGCATGCAGTTTGCATTCGATGGCCAATCGCAAATATCTAGATTGGGATTCCAATGAAGACCCGGACCACAATCGGCTGCTTCTAAACGATCCCAGTTGCAACGTAGGTATTTTCCACAATCACCTGGATAAGGAACGAAGTTCTTGCCCTCACAGGGATCACTCTCAGAGGCCTTGGAATTGATCAGTCGAAGGTATTTCTTTGTTGAGACACACTTAACATTACTTGGCCAGTCACAGATTTTCTTTTCATGATTCCATTGGAGATCATTTCCACAATTATTTGGAATAAGAACCTCATTGACGCATACATAATACTGTCCACAGTTCCTATGTGGCCAGTACTGACCGGTCTTGCACTTCCTGGGCCGCTGAGGGCGTGGAGCTGATGGGGGCTTCGATGGCTTGACTGCCAAAACTGGTTTAGCAGTAGGTTGATAATCTGACTGAACTGGACGTCTTGAGGGCTTCGATGGTTTGGATGTCGTTACATAGCTTGATGATTGAGTTGGACGTCTAGATGCTTTCGAAGGTCTTGGTGGTCTTGATGTTGTTGGGTAATCTGATTGAACTGGCAGGGCTGTTGTTTTGCGAGGAGTGGTTTGGGGTTTACTGTTGAAGACCTGAATTGGGCTCTTTGTTGTTTGGGGAGTTGTCTTACAATTTGCTGTTGCTGGCCAGTCACAGTAGCTATGTTGCCAGTTCCAATGGAGTCCACCAGCACAAAACTGCTGAGTCATCTCACCATCGGCCACACAGTGAAAGTAGGCGTTACAATTATTTGGATGTGGCAGGAACTCGCCAGCTCGACAGTTTGATGAAACCATAACTGGTTGGATAAGTGCTGGTGCTGGAATCGTTGTGCTTTGCACACTTGGTTTGATAGTTGTTGTGCGTCGGGTAGTTTTTGCAGTGGTAGGTCTTTTAGTTGTTGTTGAGGTTGAAGTTGATGTTGTTGTTGTGGAGTGAACATGAACCGGAGCAGCCGTTGTGGTTGTTGATGCTTGCCAAGAAGGCCATGTAGTGGAATCGTAACTTCCGACATTTCCGATGCCTCCATCAGAACTTACTGTTGTCATAACAGGAGGAACCGGTGTCGCAGGCTGAGGGGGACGAGCACAATTACTTCCAGCTGACGGCGGAGGAGTTTCCAAACGACCCAAAGCTCGATTTATAGCTTTTAAAAGTGGGAAAGCCTCGGAGCAACATCTATTTTGGAAATCATCCAGATCCACAGTCCAAGCAGCAACACCTCCGAATCCGGCATTAGCTGCGTAACGAGCCTTTGACTCGACGGATGAGGGATCTTCGTAGCCAACCCATTGGTTACGAAGCATGGCATAGGGTCCAGACTTTCTTTCCGAATCTCGTCCAACTTGCCATTTATTCTTACGAATCCTCTGGCAGATTTCATAGTATGCCAACATTCCTGGTTGCTTGGTGAGTTCTCCTGGTTCACCTGGGCCCGATGATGGAGCTCCCTCTCCTACAAGACGGTTGCTGCTGTCTTCCAAAGTAAAGGTCTGACCATAGAATGGAATTCCCATGATCAGTTTTTCAGGAGCTGCGCCATTTCTCACCAACAATTGCATAGCGTAGTCAGTATTGTACTGCGGATATTTGTCACCTTTGCGGCCATAAAGTGGACTTACATGTCCCGTTTGCATTTCCCAGGCTCCATGATAGTCATAAGACATCACAGTCAAATAGTTCACGTATTTTGAGAGTTCTGCGAGATCGTAGGCCTCAGCGATGATTTCTTGATATCCTGAAATGGCCACTCCCAGTTGTAAGTTCTTGTCCACGCGATTGAATTCAGTTCTCAAAGCCTTAACGAGCTTGGTAAAGTTAGGCTTGTCACTTGCTGGGCCACTCTTACAATCACTCTGCCAGCATTTAGGATAATTCCAATCCAGATGTAACCCTTTGAATCCATGTCGCTGCAGGAAACCGGCCACACTCGATGCGAATACATTTCGCTTGATCTCGTCGGCTGCAAGACGGGAATACTTATCCCCGGTTGAGTCAGTCCAACCTCCCAAAGCTATCAAAACTGGCACCTCAATCGATGTTACTCTCTTATAATATCCATTCTCAACATCAACCCATGGATCGAACTCTTTTATCGTCAAGAGGTCAGGGTCCAATGAGGCGAAGGAATAAATGACAGCGGTACACAAGGAACCATCTACGTTTTCTGGAACGAATTTGCCATCTCCTTGTCTATAAAAAGCCCAATTGGTGAAATAACAAAGAACTTGAGGTGATCGATTTAAGTTCTTCGTCTTTGTTACAGGTGCCTTTCTGAGAAGTGCAAAACGGGCCTCGTCTTCCATTTCTACTTGTAGCTCTTCGGCTGTTACAATTTGCTGATAAGGTGACCCACTTCGATAGGGTTCAGGACTTAAGTTATTATCGTGGCTAGGTTCCACATAAGCTGAGTATTCATCAGCTGCAGGATAGAATGGTAGGACTTCTGCATCCTCCACCGTTGACACCTTGAGTTTCTCAGGTTTGACTTGCTCAGCTATTTCTTCTTCTTCTTCTTCCTCAATTAGATCTTCAAGTGTGGAGTCGAATTCAGGAGCTGATTCAACTGACGCACGAACAAATGATTTACCCAAAAAACTGTCATCGGAGCGGATTGTTGGAACACTTTCCACAGCACTCCGCAGAGGTAAGAAAATCTCTCCATAAGTAGGTCGCAAGGAATACCTGCCCGAATGGTTTTCCGGTTCATTTTGGGGAAGACTTTCGACTGCAGATCTAACAAAAGCTGCTTCTCCGGGTTCCGGTTCATGTCGAAGTGTCAAAGAATTAGATAAAGTTGTCAGCTAGACGTATACAAAAAAGAAGAAAGTAAATTTAAATTCAAATTGAAAGCATAATTTACTGCTGACTCACCAGAAGCAGACACACTGCCCCGCTAAGGAAATTCATATTTTCAGTTTCAGTGGGTTAACTGGTGGTGGCCCACTATTTTTGGTGGCGTTTTTTTTTTTTGCTCCGATCCGAGAGTGTTAATTAATCCAATCCGATTTGTTGTGTTCCGCCCTGCTGTCGGTGTTTGTCTATCTTCAATTCTAAAAAACAAAAGAAGAAACTTCGTCAACAAGACTTCTCCAATCCATTGACTCTGGAAAGCAAAAAAAAAAACAAAAACTCATAAAAAGCGGCACGTCTCGTCGCCAATTTGCCCGCCAGCGAGCGAACTAAGAAAGTTCTACCCGAGGTTTTGACCGCTGATGGTCGAGAATATTAATTAGACTTGGCCAACAACCCACTCAAGACTCAAGTGAATCACTAATATTCCTCTACATACGTTTATATATTTGGTTATCATAAAAATGTGGCTTTGGGATGATATATTAACTTGGCATGTAATCATGGTCAATTTAAATTGATTTCCTGCTTCCTAGAAGTGGGACTTTATAGACATATCGTAACCCCACATCACCCGGTGAAATATAAAACCTCAAACGTGTCTCTCTTGACAATAGGCCTACAATCCTACAAATCCCCTCGCACATGACAGAGGATAACTTCATTTGTCTCGAAAAAAGTTCTCAGAATATTGTTTCTTCTTCTGTGTGTCATGGAAATTAGTATGCAAAGGATGTGATTGGTGGATTCATAACGACCATCACTGATGATCGGTCTGTCCGAGGTGCTTGTGTCAGGAGTTTGTAAGAAGATGTTTTGTTTAATTTTGCGGAGAGAAGGTATTTAAATTGAAAATTGGATTCGAAAAAGCATTTTATTGATTTCATTAAAAAGATTTTTAGTACTTCACTTTACTGCAATCGGCTGCCAGTAGTACCGCAACTTAGGACAATTTTGTATAATTGGATGCAATATTCGGATGAATACTGCTTCAGAAGTACGAGTAGATTGATGGGTATTTTAGGGCTTTTGCCTTTCACAATACTTATTACTGAAATAAAAATAAGCGTGCAGCCAGCGTTCTGAAGCAAGGATTGAAAAATGGATACATATAACTGATGCTTTTGGCTTCTATAGATTGTCAATTAAGTTTCTAATTCGAAAAGGTTTAGATTCGGCATTATCCAGATAACTATGTTGTTATGGATACTGATACACAAAACAAATAAAGGTAACCGAAACAGAAGTCTAAATAAAACATGCAAGCGCTCCTAATAGAGTTAAAAAATGTTCTTAGGCTCATAATCCAACATTTACAAAAATACAAAATTTGTACAGAATTTTATGGGACTCAAATGGCATTTGCGTTCCTTGCATGAGTTCGCAAAATTTCCCTTGAATCTTCTATCGTACAAATAACCAGAAACCTAAACTCAATTTTCGATTCAAATAACAAAGATTTAAAAAAAAAATCAAAAGAATGCATAACGGTTTTAACTAACACTCGTCACATAGAATTAAAATTTATGCAAGCTCTGTTGCAATAGTAAACAAAACATCCACGAAAGTTCTCATATAAATCAATCAAGTGGCCTTTCTACAATTTTACGAACAAATTTAGCCACAAATATAAATCTTCCTATTTGTTTTGCTGGAATTGCATACTATTAGAACTGGTTGCAGAGAAAAAGCCGTTAAATTCGATTCATTTCGCATTAAAATTGTAATAAATCTTATGCGGTTCCTGGTTGTTTATAACTTCGAAATGCTAAAAGCTGCTACAGCTAGTGAGTAATCTTGTTCTTAGAAGTACAGATGTCATTTGTTAAATAGTGTCGGAAAGTCTTTTGGTTGCAGATTTGGTTAAGGCATCTCTAGAAATAATAGCTTGTAATTAATATTAAATTTCTCGAAAGGAGACAGTTATAATAAAATATGTACTTTCTTAAACAAAAGAGCTGAGATGCGAACTTTGAAAAACTTCTGTTTTTGGAATTAGGTATTTTTGTATCTATAATGGAGACGATCAACAACAACAAAAAATTCTCAATCTGTGTTTCTTTTCATAGCAAATATAGATGATCTTAAATTTTAGTAAATCTGATGAATTTTCTTAACCAAATTTATTGACTATTTATTTCTTTTATGTTTGTGTTAAATTTATTCAAGTTTAATTGAACTTTTCGATTTTATTCTTTTGCATATTTCAAAACAAATCTCTAAAAATGAAATATTTCTCGTCAGTAATAAAATGGTGGGCTGCAGAAAATTGGAGTTTATATTGTGAACAGATTTAAATATTTCAAACTATTTTAAAATCTGTGTCACTGGTTTGAATTGATTAGCATATCTTTTGACTTTGCTCCTGTCTTATTTATTTACTATCTAGGTATTATTTTAGGCTTAGACATACCATTTAATAAGCTCTATAGCAATATTTTATTTTTCGTGGGCTTGGAAAAAAAAATGAATGAATTTAAAAACTGTTAGGGATTATTTAAGTTTTAATTTAATATACATATTTTATATGTGATTAAAATGTATACTTCATTTCAAATCAAGTTTTTAATTTTGAGTTCTTTGTTTCAGCTAAATTTGATTAAATTCGTACTGCGAAAAACAGTATTCCATGTTTTAAACAATTCTGAGCACAAAAAAATCAATCAGTGTGTCAGATTAACAGCTAATTTAAAAAGAAGCCATATATTTGCGTCAACGTTTCTTCAAGTTAATCCTTTATTTTTAAACATAAAATTATTGCTTACATTCTGTAGTCCAAAGTTTTCGATGTACAAAAAATAAATTAGCCAAAATTTATTTTCTAACCAAATAAAATAATACTGACCAAAGACCAAAATTTCTTAGAGTTGAAATTTTCATACTATCAATAATTTCAACTCGTTACGTATTTTTTGAGACATCATTATATTATTAATAGGTTTTGAAATCTTCTAAACTAAAAGTTCAAATAATCAAAAATCAAAAATCATCCCAAAATTTTAAATCTTTGTCAAAATCATAAGTTTCAGAGACCATTAGGAATATTGAATTTCAAATTTGAAGGTTACTCGTAGTACTTAAAAATTTCATTTCAAGTTTAGCGAAAAAAATGTTCGTATTTTTTTTTTACAAATATACCCAAAAATTGTTTTTTATCAATTTTATATTTTAATATCTCAAAAAACATAACCTGCTGAAAGATTTTTGTCCTTCGACTTCTTGTTAAGCCTGTAAGCTTTTGTAGTGAATAAATTTGGAATAACTTTGAAAAAATAATTCCAGACCTCTTTAAAATAAGTTCACGAGGACAAGTTTCGATTTACTATTATTTTCTTGGTCAAAACATAGTGAGCCATCAAAGTGACATTTTAGCCTTGTAAAATACATATGTATTTCATAACATAAAACTGCCATTTTGTTGCCCTTCATTATGGTAATATTAGTTTGATTGAAATCTGCATTTTTATTCTTAAACGAAACTATTTTTTGTTATTGCTCAAGGATGAAAATTTCTTGAACTGGCTACAAACTTCTTAAAAAAAACTTACATTAAGGAAATAAATTTTGGATGTATTATAAAAATAAAAATTGTAGGCCACGTTAATAAATCCCTTATTTAAAATTGTCTTAACCCTTATTGCATACAAACTATTTTTTTTCAACAGGCAGCCAGTTTGAAGATCATCAGTGAGTATTCAAGAAAATCACCCAGTAAGTAAGATTTGAAAGAAGTCAATATCTTCAGAAACAGATTTCTCAGATTTAAGAACTATATGGATTATTTTGAGTATAGCAGATGGAAACGTAAGAAAATACCAGTTTTTTTTTTGTTGAAATTCTGACATTTTAACAATGATCTATCTTACCATATGACACACAAACATTATATATTCAAATCTTTGCTCTATTTTCGCAATTCATTTGATAAAAATAGATTTTGTTGATTTTTAGCCTTTCAAAAACAACCCAAATCGACTGTTTAAAATATAAATTCTAGTAAGAGTAATTAATTACGCCGTTTTCAACCACTTTGAACTAATTTTTTTTTTTAATTTTTCGAAATAGTCTTACTTCCGTTTTTAGTTATAAGGAATAGGAATATAGCTATCAAATTTAATTTCACAGGATTATTCTTCGCATCTTCATTTATCTCAAGTGTACAAAAAAAAAACTTTTAATAATATTATTTTGCATATGAACTGGTTAAAGCGGGCTTTAGGTCAACCAGTTCATATCAAATTCGTATAAAAAAGGTCACGTAAATCAATAACAAATATTATTTTGCCAATTCTTCCGTTTGAGTATAAAGAAATTAAAGCATAGATCATTTCTTTTTAATTTGTAAAACATTTTAGTACACCAGAATCTTTTTACCACATAGCCACTAAAACTATATTTTTTTCAATCACCTTTGTATTAAACTTAATTAAATTCCACCATCACTTCAAAGCAAGAAAAAGAACTGAACGGGTCCAGAATAAATTAATTTTAATATTCTTACAAAAAGAATATAAAATAACTATTTAATCCAATTTTTATTAAAGACAAAAGTCCAAAGAAAACGATGTATATAATTCCAACCGTCGACTAGAACTGATTCTAAATATTCTCCTGATGCCTGTATTTATATAACACGCACTCTTCACAGAGCATTCGCATACTCATACTCATTGATTAGAACAAGAACAAAAAAAAAATCGTTTTTTCTTTAGATTTAAACATTAAATGTGAACAAAACAAAACTGATAAAAATTTGATTCAAACAACAAAAACAACGAAAAACCCAGGAGACGAATTACATATACACATATGTATGTGTAGCTGGAAGCTCTTCTTTGGTCATCAGGTTCTTTCTCTTGGTGATATCTTTTTTCTCTTTGTCAATTCTGAAATTGATTCTCGTTAAACTTCTCAGATTAATGAACTTTATGTGATGCATTAATGTTATGATCATCAAGCTCTTGGCATACCAATAAATTGAATAGAATTAATTTAAAGATCTAGTTTTAGGAATTTTTTGTTGTATCTGAAAGTGAATAATAAGGCTTGGATTTTTGTTTTAATTTATGATTTACAATGTAAAATAGAGCACCTTCTGTGTTTTTATGAAGAATTTCTATGCTTATTGAGTTTCTATTTTTGCAAAAAAAAATTATTTCTATTAGATTTGTTTACCTTCTCATTTTTTAAGGTTTCGTACGAAAGGAAGTTCTTTTGTAGATAGTTTTAATTCAAACATTGAAAGCATTTAAAATGTTTGTACTATAAAAGAACCATTTCTTAATGTACAATTCTTATTAAGCTTTAATAAACTGAAACTGAACTAAAGATTGAGAGGAGCTGGTGAACAAAAACCGACCTGTCCAAATATTTTTATTCTTTTCAAACCGAAATGGACAAATCTCCTACTGTTCAAAAAGGTTTTCCATTTGTTCGCCTCAACTTATTCTATTTAATCTTAAATCAGATCAGGCGTGACTTATGGTGATATTTATATATATCATGATTCAATTGAGGCTCTGGTTATGATAGTTTTTAATCCAAAAAGGATTTAAATTAGCCAAAACACAATATCATGAAATTTCTCTTCTAATCGCAAACAAACAAACTGCGCGACCTTCAATTTACATCGTCAAAACCCAAATAAAATGACCCACTTTTCATACAACGACAAAAGTTGTCACTTTTTAAGAAACATGGCCTAAAATTTTAATCAATTCAAATTGATCTCCTGTTGAATATCCCCCTAAGCTACTTATGTATATGATTTTTATGTCAAATGTCTAACCAACAGACCCAACCCAATTGGAGAAAATAGAGCAATGGTCTAAACAAAAGAGCTGAGCAGCGAACTTTATTGAATTGATAAATATTAATTCACAACGGTAAATAAATGGTTGTTTATCGAAGACCATACAAAATGGATCTGATGAAGTCATTCGAAAATTAATTCAAATGATAATCCAATCAGCTGCTTAGAGCAAGAGATACCTGCAATGATGATGAGGGTAAGTATACATTTACAATTTTTTAATAGTTTAATAGTTTTGTTTTGATTATAGGCATCCTTTGGCATAAACAAAACGAAAACCCGGCGAAAGATTAAATTCCATTTTATATTAAATATCTTAATTAAAGTTCATAAACTGGTTTGCACCATCATCGTCTGCCCAGACAAGTCCACAGAAAGTGAATACTATATGAACCTACACCAATGCGGCTGTCTGTTCTTCCACCATGCGATGGGGCTCGACTTCATCTTCACTTCCTCGCGCATTCGTTTGTTTATTAATATTAATATTCTTCTTGGTGAACGCTCATGCAAACGTGCAGTCTTCAAGCTAATTGATTGAGATTAAGGTGATTGAAATTAATTGAAAAACGATTATAGATTATTATTATTATTATGCCTCTGAATGTGAATGCTCGTTTGCATAAACTGGTTCAAGAGATAAATCGACACACCCATGAAATATGGTCCAATTGAAGCTGAGACAAGTTCGTTGATCTGCTTTCTTTTTGTAAAAAGAAAAATATGGGCAGCATTATGTTTAATTTTTTTTTTCAATGAAATATATTTATATAAAATAATAGATGGTACTTTTGTGCTTCTTGGTTTTTGCTGAGCTGTCTTTTTTATTGTTGTATATGTTGTGTGTAGTTTAAATCATATTCGAAATATAATGAAAAACCATGAATTCCTTAAATAACACATGAATACAAATTAAACTTTGTTCTCTTTAAAAATAATTCCAAAGTCACTTTAAGATCTTGACTTGTAAGGTACGTATGTAACAGCAGATATTATAGTACATGTATTGAACTAGGGACAAACTAGTATGTAATTTTACTTATGAAATAAAACACGAAAACATATGGTTCTTAAACAGGTACTTTTAATAGGGCTAAGTTACGGAAATATCGCCAGAAAAAAATCTTGATTATCGATTGTTTAAAATTCTGTAAAATCGCTTTGAATTACCATATTTCGATTACCAGACCTGCATGGATTTTGAAAACCGCAACTTCTTTTATTTTAATGCAAATACAGACTTAAACTTTTTTTTTTATGAACAGTGTCAATGTAAATCGTCGGCCAAGGATTACATTTTGAAGTTCGTGAAGATCACGAAGGAGGAACCTTTGAAAATTATGACATACTTCTATGGTGGATATGATACATTCGAGCCAAAAAATTCACTACTGAAAGTTCGTGGGCCAATGCCAGAGAGACAACGCGCTGCAAGTCAAAGCTACAAAAGATTGCAACCGAGTTAAAAATGAGCCAAAAGATGAAACTAACACAAGAACTGAAGTCTTGATCATTTCAAGTTGCGAAACTTTTCCGATTGGGCTATGCAAATGTTTGAACAAAACCTTGGAATTCATTGTGTTTTTTGAGTAGTATTTTTGAATTGAATTGCAATTAAAGAAATGTTCAAGTCGTATTTTAAGAGATTTGACATGATATTTACCTGCTTGGTAGATCAAAATATTTAGAACAAGAGCTTACAAGTAGTTTTTTCAGTTTTTTAATTTATCAACGATTTTCAATGTTCACGGAATAACAGATTTATGTACATCAGAAGAAGTTCTGGTAAGTATTTATCTGCCAGCATGTAGTGGCTTCATCAAATTTATCTTTTCACTTAGAAAAAATATTAATAATACAAAATAAATGATGGTAACGATTTCAAAAACAATACATCTCAAGAATTGGAATTTTTAGAGACCTATTTTATATTAAAAAATCACAGGTAATACAGCATGGTGATTCAAGTATATTAATTTAATTCAACTATGGTCTAACTCCTCTGATTTAGATGTATTGCAAGAATTCATAGATATTCTGAGAACACTTTGAATACAGCCGCGAAGAGCCAGAGTCCTCAGTCAACGGAGGGCAAATCCGATTTATGGGTGAAATTTGTCCCTAGTGTCAGAAATATTTTAAATTTATGGAGGAGATACCGAAAGAGGAGCACCGAAAGACGCCTCCAAATCAACGATTTTTATATTTCTTGACTACAATTGTTACATTTTGACTTCCCGAGCGTAAAAATCGATGTGACAATCATTTCAACCGACAGACCACAGCTAATACTGTTTTTGTTAGTTAAAACGTCTGTAAGTACCTACATTATATCATGACATGAACCTTCGATTAAGATAAATATCAGGTAAGCTACCGAAAAGTTGGCCTGTCCTTCGCAAAATTTGTCCAATCAAAAGATCTACGAGACAAGGCATTTATTCATAATTTCACCTCAAACACAACCTTTATTTTAAACAAATTATGATAACCTATTTAAGTATTGTTAATAAAAAATGGATATGCAATAAATTCTAAGCGAACTAAATCTTCAGATTTGCATTTTTTTTCTTCATTCATTTGTCCTTTGACACATTTCTGCAGAGCGCGCGATAAAACATAATCTTACACAAACAAAATAACAACGCACTCGCTCGCTCGTGTACCACCCACCACCCACAAAAATGAGAACAAAAATGGACAAAATAATTTTTGTGAAACACCAGGCCAACAGAAGTCATAGAAAGCCACACCAAACAATTCTACTCAATCAACACCACAGTTAAGCTCAATGAAAGCACTCAAAATGCTTATCATGTGGTGGTGAGAAATAAACAAAAACAAAGCTCCTTATTTTGGGCGGGTTCGTATTCGCACACTCTGCAAAACAGAAAAGTGGACAACATTTACTTGGTTGCTCCGATGTGTTTTTAGCTTGAATATTTTCTCGATTTCATTCTGATCTCAACACGTAGCAATAAGTATAACAATAAGAACGAATCTATAGATACTTTGAGAAGCTTGAATTATGAAAAAAAACGCACACTTACAATTAAAAATCATTTTTGCGTTATCAGGTCAGTTTATTTTTGTCCCATATTTTTTTTGCAGAGTGTGAAATAATTTTTGGCACATATTTGCGATTATTTTATGTTACATACTCTTAGGCGTTGTGGATTTTCTTTGACATGAACAAGCCAATGTGATTACCTTATGTTGCATACTTTTAGATATTTTTTTTTATGAGAGTTACTTTCTACTTTTCATGGTGGCCTGGTGTTTCAGGAAAATTTTTGTTGAAATTTATCGACATTTTTTTTGACGATCGGTTGGGTGCATGTGGAGCTAATTTTTTTCGTAGGATGGTGGGAGGATCTGATGAAGTTTGTTTTGGAAACAGAACAAAGCAAAATTGTCTCTCTGGCTTCATCTTGGTTGTTAAGAATATTGAACAAGAATAATGGATTATTATTAAGGGGAAAGTATTGTGTGTAGGGTAAGAGATACCGTGCTTTTTTAGACATGTAAATTAGATTTACATTAGTTTGTTTTATTTGTTATAAAACTTAAACAATTGTTTTTATTTTCAATTATAAAAAGAGACTAGAGGAATGTTAATTGTTTGATTAGAAATAGGACTAATAGGGCATGGGCATTAACCAGATTTGATTTCTGCTAAGGTTTGTTTAAGGTGTTTGTATATTATTGATTAAACTAAAAGCTAAAGCACCTAAAGCTAAAGCTCATCTCGAATTCCAAAATGTCAGCTTTTTCGACACTGAAATACTTTTCCCATTTTATTGTTTCTTCCAATCAATATTCTTGTAGTTAATGTTCATTTTAAATAAAAACGACAACCTTTGGTATTGTAAACATTTTATTAAATTTTTCTTTATTTTGAGCATGGTGTCCTTTGAATGCGAAGTTTATACATGAAATAATTATTTGGGGAACTTTGAAAAAATAATGATTTTTGTAGACAAGTGTTTAGACCAGTTCTTCTTCTTTAAATTTGGGTCAATTTTCAGTAAAATCACTTTGGATAGCCATATTTCGACAATCAGACCCCGCAGAACCCTCTGGTTTTCACCCGTGAATAGCTCTGAAAAAGATAAATAGGAATTTTGAAAACTGCAACTTGTTACAAGGCATTGTTAGGTGGTTAGAGGTCGAAAATCAGAGCAATGAGTTAGATCTCTTTGGACGGCCATATTTCCGTAACCAGACTACACAGGTCGTTTTGGCTGGCATGTGTGCATAGGTATTGAACAGACCTTTCGTTTGATGTATATCTCGATGGGATTGGTGAACTTCGAAAAAATAATGATTTTTATAGACAAGTGGTTAGTCCATGATTTTTCCCAAAATTAATTGAAAAAAAAAATTTTGAG
The DNA here is from genome assembly GCA_963931855.1 of Philhelius festivus. Classification (NCBI taxonomy): domain Eukaryota; kingdom Metazoa; phylum Arthropoda; class Insecta; order Diptera; family Syrphidae; genus Philhelius; species Philhelius festivus. The sequence goes on along the minus strand of OZ007555.1, from coordinate 3,439,709 downwards.
TTTGGCACATCCATGGAAAGGTCTGTCAATTCTCTATTCAGAATTGAAAACCGCAACGCGTTACGAGCCTTGGTTGCGGAAATATCTCCATCCGCATCCGATGACTTTTTTAGATTTGGGTCAATTTTCAGTAAAATTACTTTGGGTGGCCATATTTCGATAACCAGACCTCGCAGAACCTTCTGGTTTTCACCCGTGAATAGCTCTTACAAAATTGACTAGAAATTTTGGAAACCGCAACCTTTTACAACGCCTGGTTTCGGAAATATCGCCACCCAAGCATATTGTTAGGTAGTTAAAGCTCAAAAATCTGTGGAATCAGTGAAATCACTTTGGATGGCCATATTTCGCTAACCAGACCACGCAGGACGATTTGGCTTACAGGTGTGTGTAGGTATTGAACAGACCTTTCGTTTGATGTATATCTCGATGGGATTGGTGAACTTCGAAAAAATAATGATTTTTATAGACAAGTGGTTAGTCCATGATTTTTCCCAAAATTAATTGAAAAAAAATATTTTGAGTTTGGCACATCCATGGAAAGGTCTGTCAATTCTCTATTCAGAATTGAAAACCGCAACGCGTTACGAGCGTTGGTTGCGGAAATATCTCCATCCGCATCCGATGACTTTTTTAGATTTGGGTCAATTTTCAGTAAAATTACTTTGGGTGGCCATATTTCGATAACCAGACCTCGCAGAACCTTCTGGTTTTCACCCGTGAATAGCTCTTACAAAATTGACTAGAAATTTTGGAAACCGCAACCTTTTACAACGCCTGGTTTCGGAAATATCGCCACCCAAGCATATTGTTAGGTAGTTAAAGCTCAAAAATCTGTGGAATCACTTTGGATGGCCATATTTCGCTAACCAGACCACGCAGGACGATTTGGCTTACAGGTGTGTGTAGGTATTGAACAGACCTTTCGTTTGATGTATATCTCGATGGGATTGGTGAACTTCGAAAAAATAATGATTTTTATAGACAAGTGGTTAGTCCATGATTTTTCCCAAAATTAATTGAAAAAAAAATTTTGAGTTTGGCACATCCATGGAAAGGTCTGTCAATTCTCTATTCAGAATTGAAAACCGCAACGCGTTACGAGCCTTGGTTGCGGAAATATCTCCATCCGCATCCGATGACTTTTTTAGATTTGGGTCAATTTTCAGTAAAATTACTTTGGGTGGCCATATTTCGATAACCAGACCTCGCAGAACCTTCTGGTTTTCACCCGTGAATAGCTCTTACAAAATTGACTAGAAATTTTGGAAACCGCAACCTTTTACAACGCCTGGTTTCGGAAATATCGCCACCCAAGCATATTGTTAGGTAGTTAAAGCTCAAAAATCTGTGGAATCAGTGAAATCACTTTGGATGGCCATATTTCGCTAACCAGACCACGCAGGACGGTTTGGCTTACAGGTGTGTGTAGGTATTGAACAGACCTTTCGTTTGATGTATATCTCGATGGGATTGGTGAACTTCGAAAAAATAATGATTTTTATAGACAAGTGGTTAGTCCATGATTTTTCCCAAAATTAATTGAAAAAAAAAATTTTGAGTTTGGCACATCCATGGAAAGGTCTGTCAATTCTCTATTCAGAATTGAAAACCGCAACGCGTTACGAGCCTTGGTTGCGGAAATATCTCCATCCGCATCCGATGACTTTTTTAGATTTGGGTCAATTTTCAGTAAAATTACTTTGGGTGGCCATATTTCGATAACCAGACCTCGCAGAACCTTCTGGTTTTCACCCGTGAATAGCTCTTACAAAATTGACTAGAAATTTTGGAAACCGCAACCTTTTACAACGCCTGGTTTCGGAAATATCGCCACCCAAGCATATTGTTAGGTAGTTAAAGCTCAAAAATCTGTGGAATCAGTGAAATCACTTTGGATGGCCATATTTCGCTAACCAGACCACGCAGGACGATTTGGCTTACAGGTGTGTGTAGGTATTGAACAGACCTTTCGTTTGATGTATATCTCGATGGGATTGGTGAACTTCGAAAAAATAATGATTTTTCCCAAAATTAATTGAAAAAAAAAATTTTGAGTTTGGCACATCCATGGAAAGGTCTGTCAATTCTCTATTCAGAATTGAAAACCGCAACGCGTTACGAGCCTTGGTTGCGGAAATATCTCCATCCGCATCCGATGACTTTTTTAGATTTGGGTCAATTTTCAGTAAAATTACTTTGGGTGGCCATATTTCGATAACCAGACCTCGCAGAACCTTCTGGTTTTCACCCGTGAATAGCTCTTACAAAATTGACTAGAAATTTTGGAAACCGCAACCTTTTACAACGCCTGGTTTCGGAAATATCGCCACCCAAGCATATTGTTAGGTAGTTAAAGCTCAAAAATCTGTGGAATCACTTTGGATGGCCATATTTCGCTAACCAGACCACGCAGGACGATTTGGCTTACAGGTGTGTGTAGGTATTGAACAGACCTTTCGTTTGATGTATATCTCGATGGGATTGGTGAACTTCGAAAAAATAATGATTTTTATAGACAAGTGGTTAGTCCATGATTTTTCCCAAAATTAATTGAAAAAAAAATTTTGAGTTTGGCACATCCATGGAAAGGTCTGTCAATTCTCTATTCAGAATTGAAAACCGCAACGCGTTACGAGCCTTGGTTGCGGAAATATCTCCATCCGCATCCGATGACTTTTTTAGATTTGGGTCAATTTTCAGTAAAATTACTTTGGGTGGCCATATTTCGATAACCAGACCTCGCAGAACCTTCTGGTTTTCACCCGTGAATAGCTCTTACAAAATTGACTAGAAATTTTGGAAACCGCAACCTTTTACAACGCCTGGTTTCGGAAATATCGCCACCCAAGCATATTGTTAGGTAGTTAAAGCTCAAAAATCTGTGGAATCAGTGAAATCACTTTGGATGGCCATATTTCGCTAACCAGACCACGCAGGACGATTTGGCTTACAGGTGTGTGTAGGTATTGAACAGACCTTTCGTTTGATGTATATCTCGATGGGATTGGTGAACTTCGAAAAAATAATGATTTTTATAGACAAGTGGTTAGTCCATGATTTTTCCCAAAATTAATTGAAAAAAAATATTTTGAGTTTGGCACATCCATGGAAAGGTCTGTCAATTCTCTATTCAGAATTGAAAACCGCAACGCGTTACGAGCCTTGGTTGCGGAAATATCTCCATCCGCATCCGATGACTTTTTTAGATTTGGGTCAATTTTCAGTAAAATTACTATGGGTGGCCATATTTCGATAACCAGACCTCGCAGAACCTTCTGGTTTTCACCCGTGAATAGCTCTTACAAAATTGACTAGAAATTTTGGAAACCGCAACCTTTTACAACGCCTGGTTTCGGAAATATCGCCACCCAAGCATATTGTTAGGTAGTTAAAGCTCAAAAATCTGTGGAATCACTTTGGATGGCCATATTTCGCTAACCAGACCACGCAGGACGATTTGGCTTACAGGTGTGTGTAGGTATTGAACAGACCTTTCGTTTGATGTATATCTCGATGGGATTGGTGAACTTCGAAAAAATAATGATTTTTATAGACAAGTGGTTAGTCCATGATTTTTCCCAAAATTAATTGAAACAAAAAATTTTGAGTTTGGCACATCCATGGAAAGGTCTGTCAATTCTCTATTCAGAATTGAAAACCGCAACGCGTTACGAGCCTTGGTTGCGGAAATATCTCCATCCGCATCCGATGACTTTTTTAGATTTGGGTCAATTTTCAGTAAAATTACTTTGGGTGGCCATATTTCGATAACCAGACCTCGCAGAACCTTCTGGTTTTCACCCGTGAATAGCTCTTACAAAATTGACTAGAAATTTTGGAAACCGCAACCTTTTACAACGCCTGGTTTCGGAAATATCGCCACCCAAGCATATTGTTAGGTAGTTAAAGCTAAAAAATCTGTGGAATCAGTGAAATCACTTTGGATGGCCATATTTCGCTAACCAGACCACGCAGGACGATTTGGCTTACAGGTGTGTGTAGGTATTGAACAGACCTTTCGTTTGATGTATATCTCGATGGGATTGGTGAACTTCGAAAAAATAATGATTTTTATAGACAAGTGGTTAGTCCATGATTTTTCCCAAAATTAATTGAAAAAAAAAATTTTGAGTTTGGCACATCCATGGAAAGGTCTGTCAATTCTCTATTCAGAATTGAAAACCGCAACGCGTTACGAGCCTTGGTTGCGGAAATATCTCCATCCGCATCCGATGACTTTTTTAGATTTGGGTCAATTTTCAGTAAAATTACTTTGGGTGGCCATATTTCGATAACCAGACCTCGCAGAACCTTCTGGTTTTCACCCGTGAATAGCTCTTACAAAATTGACTAGAAATTTTGGAAACCGCAACCTTTTACAACGCCTGGTTTCGGAAATATCGCCACCCAAGCATATTGTTAGGTAGTTAAAGCTCAAAAATCTGTGGAATCAGTGAAATCACTTTGGATGGCCATATTTCGCTAACCAGACCACGCAGGACGATTTGGCTTACAGGTGTGTGTAGGTATTGAACAGACCTTTCGTTTGATGTATATCTCGATGGGATTGGTGAACTTCGAAAAAATAATGATTTTTATAGACAAGTGGTTAGTCCATGATTTTTCCCAAAATTAATTGAAAAAAAAAATTTTGAGTTTGGCACATCCATGGAAAGGTCTGTCAATTCTCTATTCAGAATTGAAAACCGCAACGCGTTACGAGCCTTGGTTGCGGAAATATCTCCATCCGCATCCGATGACTTTTTTAGATTTGGGTCAATTTTCAGTAAAATTACTTTGGGTGGCCATATTTCGATAACCAGACCTCGCAGAACCTTCTGGTTTTCACCCGTGAATAGCTCTTACAAAATTGACTAGAAATTTTGGAAACCGCAACCTTTTACAACGCCTGGTTTCGGAAATATCGCCACCCAAGCATATTGTTAGGTAGTTAAAGCTCAAAAATCTGTGGAATCAGTGAAATCACTTTGGATGGCCATATTTCGCTAACCAGACCACGCAGGACGATTTGGCTTACAGGTGTGTGTAGGTATTGAACAGACCTTTCGTTTGATGTATATCTCGATGGGATTGGTGAACTTCGAAAAAATAATGATTTTTATAGACAAGTGGTTAGTCCATGATTTTTCCCAAAATTAATTGAAAAAAAAATTTTGAGTTTGGCACATCCATGGAAAGGTCTGTCAATTCTCTATTCAGAATTGAAAACCGCAACGCGTTACGAGCCTTGGTTGCGGAAATATCTCCATCCGCATCCGATGACTTTTTTAGATTTGGGTCAATTTTCAGTAAAATTACTTTGGGTGGCCATATTTCGATAACCAGACCTCGCAGAACCTTCTGGTTTTCACCCGTGAATAGCTCTTACAAAATTGACTAGAAATTTTGGAAACCGCAACCTTTTACAACGCCTGGTTTCGGAAATATCGCCACCCAAGCATATTGTTAGGTAGTTAAAGCTCAAAAATCTGTGGAATCAGTGAAATCACTTTGGATGGCCATATTTCGCTAACCAGACCACGCAGGACGATTTGGCTTACAGGTGTGTGTAGGTATTGAACAGACCTTTCGTTTGATGTATATCTCGATGGGATTGGTGAACTTCGAAAAAATAATGATTTTTATAGACAAGTGGTTAGTCCATGATTTTTCCCAAAATTAATTGAAAAAAAAAATTTTGAGTTTGGCACATCCATGGAAAGGTCTGTCAATTCTCTATTCAGAATTGAAAACCGCAACGCGTTACGAGCCTTGGTTGCGGAAATATCTCCATCCGCATCCGATGACTTTTTTAGATTTGGGTCAATTTTCAGTAAAATTACTTTGGGTGGCCATATTTCGATAACCAGACCTCGCAGAACCTTCTGGTTTTCACCCGTGAATAGCTCTTACAAAATTGACTAGAAATTTTGGAAACCGCAACCTTTTACAACGCCTGGTTTCGGAAATATCGCCACCCAAGCATATTGTTAGGTAGTTAAAGCTCAAAAATCTGTGGAATCACTTTGGATGGCCATATTTCGCTAACCAGACCACGCAGGACGATTTGGCTTACAGGTGTGTGTAGGTATTGAACAGACCTTTCGTTTGATGTATATCTCGATGGGATTGGTGAACTTCGAAAAAATAATGATTTTTATAGACAAGTGGTTAGTCCATGATTTTTCCCAAAATTAATTGAAACAAAAAATTTTGAGTTTGGCACATCCATGGAAAGGTCTGTCAATTCTCTATTCAGAATTGAAAACCGCAACGCGTTACGAGCCTTGGTTGCGGAAATATCTCCATCCGCATCCGATGACTTTTTTAGATTTGGGTCAATTTTCAGTAAAATTACTTTGGGTGGCCATATTTCGATAACCAGACCTCGCAGAACCTTCTGGTTTTCACCCGTGAATAGCTCTTACAAAATTGACTAGAAATTTTGGAAACCGCAACCTTTTACAACGCCTGGTTTCGGAAATATCGCCACCCAAGCATATTGTTAGGTAGTTAAAGCTCAAAAATCTGTGGAATCAGTGAAATCACTTTGGATGGCCATATTTCGCTAACCAGACCACGCAGGACGATTTGGCTTACAGGTGTGTGTAGGTATTGAACAGACCTTTCGTTTGATGTATATCTCGATGGGATTGGTGAACTTCGAAAAAATAATGATTTTTATAGACAAGTGGTTAGTCCATGATTTTTCCCAAAATTAATTGAAAAAAAAAATTTTGAGTTTGGCACATCCATGGAAAGGTCTGTCAATTCTCTATTCAGAATTGAAAACCGCAACGCGTTACGAGCCTTGGTTGCGGAAATATCTCCATCCGCATCCGATGACTTTTTTAGATTTGGGTCAATTTTCAGTAAAATTACTTTGGGTGGCCATATTTCGATAACCAGACCTCGCAGAACCTTCTGGTTTTCACCCGTGAATAGCTCTTACAAAATTGACTAGAAATTTTGGAAACCGCAACCTTTTACAACGCCTGGTTTCGGAAATATCGCCACCCAAGCATATTGTTAGGTAGTTAAAGCTCAAAAATCTGTGGAATCAGTGAAATCACTTTGGATGGCCATATTTCGCTAACCAGACCACGCAGGACGATTTGGCTTACAGGTGTGTGTAGGTATTGAACAGACCTTTCGTTTGATGTATATCTCGATGGGATTGGTGAACTTCGAAAAAATAATGATTTTTATAGACAAGTGGTTAGTCCATGATTTTTCCCAAAATTAATTGAAAAAAAAAATTTTGAGTTTGGCACATCCATGGAAAGGTCTGTCAATTCTCTATTCAGAATTGAAAACCGCAACGCGTTACGAGCCTTGGTTGCGGAAATATCTCCATCCGCATCCGATGACTTTTTTAGATTTGGGTCAATTTTCAGTAAAATTACTTTGGGTGGCCATATTTCGATAACCAGACCTCGCAGAACCTTCTGGTTTTCACCCGTGAATAGCTCTTACAAAATTGACTAGAAATTTTGGAAACCGCAACCTTTTACAACGCCTGGTTTCGGAAATATCGCCACCCAAGCATATTGTTAGGTAGTTAAAGCTCAAAAATCTGTGGAATCACTTTGGATGGCCATATTTCGCTAACCAGACCACGCAGGACGATTTGGCTTACAGGTGTGTGTAGGTATTGAACAGACCTTTCGTTTGATGTATATCTCGATGGGATTGGTGAACTTCGAAAAAATAATGATTTTTATAGACAAGTGGTTAGTCCATGATTTTTCCCAAAATTAATTGAAAAAAAAAATTTTGAGTTTGGCACATCCATGGAAAGGTCTGTCAATTCTCTATTCAGAATTGAAAACCGCAACGCGTTACGAGCCTTGGTTGCGGAAATATCTCCATCCGCATCCGATGACTTTTTTAGATTTGGGTCAATTTTCAGTAAAATTACTTTGGGTGGCCATATTTCGATAACCAGACCTCGCAGAACCTTCTGGTTTTCACCCGTGAATAGCTCTTACAAAATTGACTAGAAATTTTGGAAACCGCAACCTTTTACAACGCCTGGTTTCGGAAATATCGCCACCCAAGCATATTGTTAGGTAGTTAAAGCTCAAAAATCTGTGGAATCAGTGAAATCACTTTGGATGGCCATATTTCGCTAACCAGACCACGCAGGACGATTTGGCTTACGGGTGTGTGTAGGTATTGAACAGACCTTTCGTTTGATGTATATCTCGATGGGATTGGTGAACTTCGAAAAAATAATGATTTTTATAGACAAGTGGTTAGTCCATGATTTTTCCCAAAATTAATTGAAAAAAAAAATTTTGAGTTTGGCACATCCATGGAAAGGTCTGTCAATTCTCTATTCAGAATTGAAAACCGCAACGCGTTACGAGCCTTGGTTGCGGAAATATCTCCATCCGCATCCGATGACTTTTTTAGATTTGGGTCAATTTTCAGTAAAATTACTTTGGGTGGCCATATTTCGATAACCAGACCTCGCAGAACCTTCTGGTTTTCACCCGTGAATAGCTCTTACAAAATTGACTAGAAATTTTGGAAACCGCAACCTTTTACAACGCCTGGTTTCGGAAATATCGCCACCCAAGCATATTGTTAGGTAGTTAAAGCTCAAAAATCTGTGGAATCAGTGAAATCACTTTGGATGGCCATATTTCGCTAACCAGACCACGCAGGACGATTTGGCTTACGGGTGTGTGTAGGTATTGAACAGACCTTTCGTTTGATGTATATCTCGATGGGATTGGTGAACTTCGAAAAAATAATGATTTTTATAGACAAGTGGTTAGTCCATGATTTTTCCCAAAATTAATTGAAAAAAAAAATTTTGAGTTTGGCACATCCATGGAAAGGTCTGTCAATTCTCTATTCAGAATTGAAAACCGCAACGCGTTACGAGCCTTGGTTGCGGAAATATCTCCATCCGCATCCGATGACTTTTTTAGATTTGGGTCAATTTTCAGTAAAATTACTTTGGGTGGCCATATTTCGATAACCAGACCTCGCAGAACCTTCTGGTTTTCACCCGTGAATAGCTCTTACAAAATTGACTAGAAATTTTGGAAACCGCAACCTTTTACAACGCCTGGTTTCGGAAATATCGCCACCCAAGCATATTGTTAGGTAGTTAAAGCTCAAAAATCTGTGGAATCAGTGAAATCACTTTGGATGGCCATATTTCGCTAACCAGACCACGCAGGACGATTTGGCTTACGGGTGTGTGTAGGTATTGAACAGACCTTTCGTTTGATGTATATCTCGATGGGATTGGTGAACTTCGAAAAAATAATGATTTTTATAGACAAGTGGTTAGTCCATGATTTTTCCCAAAATTAATTGAAAAAAAAAATTTTGAGTTTGGCACATCCATGGAAAGGTCTGTCAATTCTCTATTCAGAATTGAAAACCGCAACGCGTTACGAGCCTTGGTTGCGGAAATATCTCCATCCGCATCCGATGACTTTTTTAGATTTGGGTCAATTTTCAGTAAAATTACTTTGGGTGGCCATATTTCGATAACCAGACCTCGCAGAACCTTCTGGTTTTCACCCGTGAATAGCTCTTACAAAATTGACTAGAAATTTTGGAAACCGCAACCTTTTACAACGCCTGGTTTCGGAAATATCGCCACCCAAGCATATTGTTAGGTAGTTAAAGCTCAAAAATCTGTGGAATCACTTTGGATGGCCATATTTCGCTAACCAGACCACGCAGGACGATTTGGCTTACAGGTGTGTGTAGGTATTGAACAGACCTTTCGTTTGATGTATATCTCGATGGGATTGGTGAACTTCGAAAAAATAATGATTTTTATAGACAAGTGGTTAGTCCATGATTTTTCCCAAAATTAATTGAAAAAAAAAATTTTGAGTTTGGCACATCCATGGAAAGGTCTGTCAATTCTCTATTCAGAATTGAAAACCGCAACGCGTTACGAGCCTTGGTTGCGGAAATATCTCCATCCGCATCCGATGACTTTTTTAGATTTGGGTCAATTTTCAGTAAAATTACTTTGGGTGGCCATATTTCGATAACCAGACCTCGCAGAACCTTCTGGTTTTCACCCGTGAATAGCTCTTACAAAATTGACTAGAAATTTTGGAAACCGCAACCTTTTACAACGCCTGGTTTCGGAAATATCGCCACCCAAGCATATTGTTAGGTAGTTAAAGCTCAAAAATCTGTGGAATCAGTGAAATCACTTTGGATGGCCATATTTCGCTAACCAGACCACGCAGGACGATTTGGCTTACGGGTGTGTGTAGGTATTGAACAGACCTTTCGTTTGATGTATATCTCGATGGGATTGGTGAACTTCGAAAAAATAATGATTTTTATAGACAAGTGGTTAGTCCATGATTTTTCCCAAAATTAATTGAAAAAAAAAATTTTGAGTTTGGCACATCCATGGAAAGGTCTGTCAATTCTCTATTCAGAATTGAAAACCGCAACGCGTTACGAGCCTTGGTTGCGGAAATATCTCCATCCGCATCCGATGACTTTTTTAGATTTGGGTCAATTTTCAGTAAAATTACTTTGGGTGGCCATATTTCGATAACCAGACCTCGCAGAACCTTCTGGTTTTCACCCGTGAATAGCTCTTACAAAATTGACTAGAAATTTTGGAAACCGCAACCTTTTACAACGCCTGGTTTCGGAAATATCGCCACCCAAGCATATTGTTAGGTAGTTAAAGCTCAAAAATCTGTGGAATCAGTGAAATCACTTTGGATGGCCATATTTCGCTAACCAGACCACGCAGGACGATTTGGCTTACAGGTGTGTGTAGGTATTGAACAGACCTTTCGTTTGATGTATATCTCGATGGGATTGGTGAACTTCGAAAAAATAATGATTTTTATAGACAAGTGGTTAGTCCATGATTTTTCCCAAAATTAATTGAAAAAAAAAATTTTGAGTTTGGCACATCCATGGAAAGGTCTGTCAATTCTCTATTCAGAATTGAAAACCGCAACGCGTTACGAGCCTTGGTTGCGGAAATATCTCCATCCGCATCCGATGACTTTTTTAGATTTGGGTCAATTTTCAGTAAAATTACTGTGGAATCACTTTGGATGGCCATATTTCGCTAACCAGACCACGCAGGACGATTTGGCTTACAGGTGTGTGTAGGTATTGAACAGACCTTTCGTTTGATGTATATCTCGATGGGATTGGTGAACTTCGAAAAAATAATGATTTTTATAGACAAGTGGTTAGTCCATGATTTTTCCCAAAATTAATTGAAAAAAAAAATTTTGAGTTTGGCACATCCATGGAAAGGTCTGTCAATTCTCTATTCAGAATTGAAAACCGCAACGCGTTACGAGCCTTGGTTGCGGAAATATCTCCATCCGCATCCGATGACTTTTTTAGATTTGGGTCAATTTTCAGTAAAATTACTTTGGGTGGCCATATTTCGATAACCAGACCTCGCAGAACCTTCTGGTTTTCACCCGTGAATAGCTCTTACAAAATTGACTAGAAATTTTGGAAACCGCAACCTTTTACAACGCCTGGTTTCGGAAATATCGCCACCCAAGCATATTGTTAGGTAGTTAAAGCTCAAAAATCTGTGGAATCAGTGAAATCACTTTGGATGGCCATATTTCGCTAACCAGACCACGCAGGACGATTTGGCTTACGGGTGTGTGTAGGTATTGAACAGACCTTTCGTTTGATGTATATCTCGATGGGATTGGTGAACTTCGAAAAAATAATGATTTTTATAGACAAGTGGTTAGTCCATGATTTTTCCCAAAATTAATTGAAAAAAAAAATTTTGAGTTTGGCACATCCATGGAAAGGTCTGTCAATTCTCTATTCAGAATTGAAAACCGCAACGCGTTACGAGCCTTGGTTGCGGAAATATCTCCATCCGCATCCGATGACTTTTTTAGATTTGGGTCAATTTTCAGTAAAATTACTTTGGGTGGCCATATTTCGATAACCAGACCTCGCAGAACCTTCTGGTTTTCACCCGTGAATAGCTCTTACAAAATTGACTAGAAATTTTGGAAACCGCAACCTTTTACAACGCCTGGTTTCGGAAATATCGCCACCCAAGCATATTGTTAGGTAGTTAAAGCTCAAAAATCTGTGGAATCAGTGAAATCACTTTGGATGGCCATATTTCGCTAACCAGACCACGCAGGACGATTTGGCTTACAGGTGTGTGTAGGTATTGAACAGACCTTTCGTTTGATGTATATCTCGATGGGATTGGTGAACTTCGAAAAAATAATGATTTTTATAGACAAGTGGTTAGTCCATGATTTTTCCCAAAATTAATTGAAAAAAAAAATTTTGAGTTTGGCACATCCATGGAAAGGTCTGTCAATTCTCTATTCAGAATTGAAAACCGCAACGCGTTACGAGCGTTGGTTGCGGAAATATCTCCATCCGCATCCGATGACTTTTTTAGATTTGGGTCAATTTTCAGTAAAATTACTTTGGGTGGCCATATTTCGATAACCAGACCTCGCAGAACCTTCTGGTTTTCACCCGTGAATAGCTCTTACAAAATTGACTAGAAATTTTGGAAACCGCAACCTTTTACAACGCCTGGTTTCGGAAATATCGCCACCCAAGCATATTGTTAGGTAGTTAAAGCTCAAAAATCTGTGGAATCACTTTGGATGGCCATATTTCGCTAACCAGACCACGCAGGACGATTTGGCTTACAGGTGTGTGTAGGTATTGAACAGACCTTTCGTTTGATGTATATCTCGATGGGATTGGTGAACTTCGAAAAAATAATGATTTTTATAGACAAGTGGTTAGTCCATGATTTTTCCCAAAATTAATTGAAAAAAAAAAATTTTGAGTTTGGCACATCCATGGAAAGGTCTGTCAATTCTCTATTCAGAATTGAAAACCGCAACGCGTTACGAGCCTTGGTTGCGGAAATATCTCCATCCGCATCCGATGACTTTTTTAGATTTGGGTCAATTTTCAGTAAAATTACTTTGGGTGGCCATATTTCGATAACCAGACCTCGCAGAACCTTCTGGTTTTCACCCGTGAATAGCTCTTACAAAATTGACTAGAAATTTTGGAAACCGCAACCTTTTACAACGCCTGGTTTCGGAAATATCGCCACCCAAGCATATTGTTAGGTAGTTAAAGCTCAAAAATCTGTGGAATCAGTGAAATCACTTTGGATGGCCATATTTCGCTAACCAGACCACGCAGGACGATTTGGCTTACAGGTGTGTGTAGGTATTGAACAGACCTTTCGTTTGATGTATATCTCGATGGGATTGGTGAACTTCGAAAAAATAATGATTTTTATAGTCCATGATTTTTCCCAAAATTAATTGAAAAAAAAAATTTTGAGTTTGGCACATCCATGGAAAGGTCTGTCAATTCTCTATTCAGAATTGAAAACCGCAACGCGTTACGAGCCTTGGTTGCGGAAATATCTCCATCCGCATCCGATGACTTTTTTAGATTTGGGTCAATTTTCAGTAAAATTACTTTGGGTGGCCATATTTCGATAACCAGACCTCGCAGAACCTTCTGGTTTTCACCCGTGAATAGCTCTTACAAAATTGACTAGAAATTTTGGAAACCGCAACCTTTTACAACGCCTGGTTTCGGAAATATCGCCACCCAAGCATATTGTTAGGTAGTTAAAGCTCAAAAATCTGTGGAATCAGTGAAATCACTTTGGATGGCCATATTTCGCTAACCAGACCACGCAGGACGATTTGGCTTACAGGTGTGTGTAGGTATTGAACAGACCTTTCGTTTGATGTATATCTCGATGGGATTGGTGAACTTCGAAAAAATAATGATTTTTATAGACAAGTGGTTAGTCCATGATTTTTCCCAAAATTAATTGAAAAAAAAATTTTGAGTTTGGCACATCCATGGAAAGGTCTGTCAATTCTCTATTCAGAATTGAAAACCGCAACGCGTTACGAGCCTTGGTTGCGGAAATATCTCCATCCGCATCCGATGACTTTTTTAGATTTGGGTCAATTTTCAGTAAAATTACTTTGGGTGGCCATATTTCGATAACCAGACCTCGCAGAACCTTCTGGTTTTCACCCGTGAATAGCTCTTACAAAATTGACTAGAAATTTTGGAAACCGCAACCTTTTACAACGCCTGGTTTCGGAAATATCGCCACCCAAGCATATTGTTAGGTAGTTAAAGCTCAAAAATCTGTGGAATCAGTGAAATCACTTTGGATGGCCATATTTCGCTAACCAGACCACGCAGGACGATTTGGCTTACAGGTGTGTGTAGGTATTGAACAGACCTTTCGTTTGATGTATATCTCGATGGGATTGGTGAACTTCGAAAAAATAATGATTTTTATAGACAAGTGGTTAGTCCATGATTTTTCCCAAAATTAATTGAAAAAAAAAATTTTGAGTTTGGCACATCCATGGAAAGGTCTGTCAATTCTCTATTCAGAATTGAAAACCGCAACGCGTTACGAGCGTTGGTTGCGGAAATATCTCCATCCGCATCCGATGACTTTTTTAGATTTGGGTCAATTTTCAGTAAAATTACTTTGGGTGGCCATATTTCGATAACCAGACCTCGCAGAACCTTCTGGTTTTCACCCGTGAATAGCTCTTACAAAATTGACTAGAAATTTTGGAAACCGCAACCTTTTACAACGCCTGGTTTCGGAAATATCGCCACCCAAGCATATTGTTAGGTAGTTAAAGCTCAAAAATCTGTGGAATCAGTGAAATCACTTTGGATGGCCATATTTCGCTAACCAGACCACGCAGGACGATTTGGCTTACAGGTGTGTGTAGGTATTGAACAGACCTTTCGTTTGATGTATATCTCGATGGGATTGGTGAACTTCGAAAAAATAATAATCCATGATTTTTCCCAAAATTAATTGAAAAAAAAAATTTTGAGTTTGGCACATCCATGGAAAGGTCTGTCAATTCTCTATTCAGAATTGAAAACCGCAACGCGTTACGAGCCTTGGTTGCGGAAATATCTCCATCCGCATCCGATGACTTTTTTAGATTTGGGTCAATTTTCAGTAAAATTACTTTGGGTGGCCATATTTCGATAACCAGACCTCGCAGAACCTTCTGGTTTTCACCCGTGAATAGCTCTTACAAAATTGACTAGAAATTTTGGAAACCGCAACCTTTTACAACGCCTGGTTTCGGAAATATCGCCACCCAAGCATATTGTTAGGTAGTTAAAGCTCAAAAATCTGTGGAATCAGTGAAATCACTTTGGATGGCCATATTTCGCTAACCAGACCACGCAGGACGATTTGGCTTACAGGTGTGTGTAGGTATTGAACAGACCTTTCGTTTGATGTATATCTCGATGGGATTGGTGAACTTCGAAAAAATAATGATTTTTATAGACAAGTGGTTAGTCCATGATTTTTCCCAAAATTAATTGAAAAAAAATATTTTGAGTTTGGCACATCCATGGAAAGGTCTGTCAATTCTCTATTCAGAATTGAAAACCGCAACGCGTTACGAGCGTTGGTTGCGGAAATATCTCCATCCGCATCCGATGACTTTTTTAGATTTGGGTCAATTTTCAGTAAAATTACTTTGGGTGGCCATATTTCGATAACCAGACCTCGCAGAACCTTCTGGTTTTCACCCGTGAATAGCTCTTACAAAATTGACTAGAAATTTTGGAAAATATCGCCACCCAAGCATATTGTTAGGTAGTTAAAGCTCAAAAATCTGTGGAATCACTTTGGATGGCCATATTTCGCTAACCAGACCACGCAGGACGATTTGGCTTACAGGTGTGTGTAGGTATTGAACAGACCTTTCGTTTGATGTATATCTCGATGGGATTGGTGAACTTCGAAAAAATAATGATTTTTATAGACAAGTGGTTAGTCCATGATTTTTCCCAAAATTAATTGAAAAAAAAAATTTTGAGTTTGGCACATCCATGGAAAGGTCTGTCAATTCTCTATTCAGAATTGAAAACCGCAACGCGTTACGAGCCTTGGTTGCGGAAATATCTCCATCCGCATCCGATGACTTTTTTAGATTTGGGTCAATTTTCAGTAAAATTACTTTGGGTGGCCATATTTCGATAACCATACCTCGCAGAACCTTCTGGTTTTCACCCGTGAATAGCTCTTACAAAATTGACTAGAAATTTTGGAAACCGCAACCTTTTACAACGCCTGGTTTCGGAAATATCGCCACCCAAGCATATTGTTAGGTAGTTAAAGCTCAAAAATCTGTGGAATCAGTGAAATCACTTTGGATGGCCATATTTCGCTAACCAGACCACGCAGGACGATTTGGCTTACAAGTGTGTGTAGGTATTGAACAGACCTTTCGTTTGATGTATATCTCGATGGGATTGGTGAACTTCGAAAAAATAATGATTTTTATAGACAAGTGGTTAGTCCATGATTTTTCCCAAAATTAATTGAAAAAAAAAATTTTGAGTTTGGCACATCCATGGAAAGGTCTGTCAATTCTCTATTCAGAATTGAAAACCGCAACGCGTTACGAGCCTTGGTTGCGGAAATATCTCCATCCGCATCCGATGACTTTTTTAGATTTGGGTCAATTTTCAGTAAAATTACTTTGGGTGGCCATATTTCGATAACCAGACCTCGCAGAACCTTCTGGTTTTCACCCGTGAATAGCTCTTACAAAATTGACTAGAAATTTTGGAAACCGCAACCTTTTACAACGCCTGGTTTCGGAAATATCGCCACCCAAGCATATTGTTAGGTAGTTAAAGCTCAAAAATCTGTGGAATCAGTGAAATCACTTTGGATGGCCATATTTCGCTAACCAGACCACGCAGGACGATTTGGCTTACAGGTGTGTGTAGGTATTGAACAGACCTTTCGTTTGATGTATATCTCGATGGGATTGGTGAACTTCGAAAAAATAATGATTTTTATAGACAAGTGGTTAGTCCATGATTTTTCCCAAAATTAATTGAAAAAAAAAATTTTGAGTTTGGCACATCCATGGAAAGGTCTGTCAATTCTCTATTCAGAATTGAAAACCGCAACGCGTTACGAGCCTTGGTTGCGGAAATATCTCCATCCGCATCCGATGACTTTTTTAGATTTGGGTCAATTTTCAGTAAAATTACTTTGGGTGGCCATATTTCGATAACCAGACCTCGCAGAACCTTCTGGTTTTCACCCGTGAATAGCTCTTACAAAATTGACTAGAAATTTTGGAAACCGCAACCTTTTACAACGCCTGGTTTCGGAAATATCGCCACCCAAGCATATTGTTAGGTAGTTAAAGCTCAAAAATCTGTGGAATCAGTGAAATCACTTTGGATGGCCATATTTCGCTAACCAGACCACGCAGGACGATTTGGCTTACAGGTGTGTGTAGGTATTGAACAGACCTTTCGTTTGATGTATATCTCGATGGGATTGGTGAACTTCGAAAAAATAATGATTTTTATAGACAAGTGGTTAGTCCATGATTTTTCCCAAAATTAATTGAAAAAAAAAAATTTTGAGTTTGGCACATCCATGGAAAGGTCTGTCAATTCTCTATTCAGAATTGAAAACCGCAACGCGTTACGAGCCTTGGTTGCGGAAATATCTCCATCCGCATCCGATGACTTTTTTAGATTTGGGTCAATTTTCAGTAAAATTACTTTGGGTGGCCATATTTCGATAACCAGACCTCGCAGAACCTTCTGGTTTTCACCCGTGAATAGCTCTTACAAAATTGACTAGAAATTTTGGAAACCGAAACCTTTTACAGCGCCTGGTTTCGGAAATATCGCCACCCAAGCATATTGTTAGGTAGTTAAAGCTCAAAAATCTGTGGAATCAGTGAAATCACTTTGGATGGCCATATTTCGCTAACCAGACCACGCAGGACGATTTGGCTTACAGGTGTGTGTAGGTATTGAACAGACCTTTCGTTTGATGTATATCTCGATGGGATTGGTGAACTTCGAAAAAATAATGATTTTTATAGACAAGTGGTTAGTCCATGATTTTTCCCAAAATTAATTGAAAAAAAAAATTTTGAGTTTGGCACATCCATGGAAAGGTCTGTCAATTCTCTATTCAGAATTGAAAACCGCAACGCGTTACGAGCCTTGGTTGCGGAAATATCTCCATCCGCATCCGATGACTTTTTTAGATTTGGGTCAATTTTCAGTAAAATTACTTTGGGTGGCCATATTTCGATAACCAGACCTCGCAGAACCTTCTGGTTTTCACCCGTGAATAGCTCTTACAAAATTGACTAGAAATTTTGGAAACCGCAACCTTTTACAACGCCTGGTTTCGGAAATATCGCCACCCAAGCATATTGTTAGGTAGTTAAAGCTCAAAAATCTGTGGAATCAGTGAAATCACTTTGGATGGCCATATTTCGCTAACCAGACCACGCAGGACGATTTGGCTTACAGGTGTGTGTAGGTATTGAACAGACCTTTCGTTTGATGTATATCTCGATGGGATTGGTGAACTTCGAAAAAATAATGATTTTTATAGACAAGTGGTTAGTCCATGATTTTTCCCAAAATTAATTGAAAAAAAAAATTTTGAGTTTGGCACATCCATGGAAAGGTCTGTCAATTCTCTATTCAGAATTGAAAACCGCAACGCGTTACGAGCCTTGGTTGCGGAAATATCTCCATCCGCATCCGATGACTTTTTTAGATTTGGGTCAATTTTCAGTAAAATTACTTTGGGTGGCCATATTTCGATAACCAGACCTCGCAGAACCTTCTGGTTTTCACCCGTGAATAGCTCTTACAAAATTGACTAGAAATTTTGGAAACCGCAACCTTTTACAACGCCTGGTTTCGGAAATATCGCCACCCAAGCATATTGTTAGGTAGTTAAAGCTCAAAAATCTGTGGAATCAGTGAAATCACTTTGGATGGCCATATTTCGCTAACCAGACCACGCAGGACGATTTGGCTTACAGGTGTGTGTAGGTATTGAACAGACCTTTCGTTTGATGTATATCTCGATGGGATTGGTGAACTTCGAAAAAATAATGATTTTTATAGACAAGTGGTTAGTCCATGATTTTTCCCAAAATTAATTGAAACAAAAAATTTTGAGTTTGGCACATCCATGGAAAGGTCTGTCAATTCTCTATTCAGAATTGAAAACCGCAACGCGTTACGAGCCTTGGTTGCGGAAATATCTCCATCCGCATCCGATGACTTTTTTAGATTTGGGTCAATTTTCAGTAAAATTACTTTGGGTGGCCATATTTCGATAACCAGACCTCGCAGAACCTTCTGGTTTTCACCCGTGAATAGCTCTTACAAAATTGACTAGAAATTTTGGAAACCGCAACCTTTTACAACGCCTGGTTTCGGAAATATCGCCACCCAAGCATATTGTTAGGTAGTTAAAGCTCAAAAATCTGTGGAATCAGTGAAATCACTTTGGATGGCCATATTTCGCTAACCAGACCACGCAGGACGATTTGGCTTACAGGTGTGTGTAGGTATTGAACAGACCTTTCGTTTGATGTATATCTCGATGGGATTGGTGAACTTCGAAAAAATAATGATTTTTATAGACAAGTGGTTAGTCCATGATTTTTCCCAAAATTAATTGAAAAAAAAAATTTTGAGTTTGGCACATCCATGGAAAGGTCTGTCAATTCTCTATTCAGAATTGAAAACCGCAACGCGTTACGAGCCTTGGTTGCGGAAATATCTCCATCCGCATCCGATGACTTTTTTAGATTTGGGTCAATTTTCAGTAAAATTACTTTGGGTGGCCATATTTCGATAACCAGACCTCGCAGAACCTTCTGGTTTTCACCCGTGAATAGCTCTTACAAAATTGACTAGAAATTTTGGAAACCGCAACCTTTTACAACGCCTGGTTTCGGAAATATCGCCACCCAAGCATATTGTTAGGTAGTTAAAGCTCAAAAATCTGTGGAATCAGTGAAATCACTTTGGATGGCCATATTTCGCTAACCAGACCACGCAGGACGATTTGGCTTACAGGTGTGTGTAGGTATTGAACAGACCTTTCGTTTGATGTATATCTCGATGGGATTGGTGAACTTCGAAAAAATAATGATTTTTATAGACAAGTGGTTAGTCCATGATTTTTCCCAAAATTAATTGAAACAAAAAATTTTGAGTTTGGCACATCCATGGAAAGGTCTGTCAATTCTCTATTCAGAATTGAAAACCGCAACGCGTTACGAGCCTTGGTTGCGGAAATATCTCCATCCGCATCCGATGACTTTTTTAGATTTGGGTCAATTTTCAGTAAAATTACTTTGGGTGGCCATATTTCGATAACCAGACCTCGCAGAACCTTCTGGTTTTCACCCGTGAATAGCTCTTAAAAAATTGACTAGAAATTTTGGAAACCGCAACCTTTTACAACGCCTGGTTTCGGAAATATCGCCACCCAAGCATATTGTTAGGTAGTTAAAGCTCAAAAATCTGTGGAATCAGTGAAATCACTTTGGATGGCCATATTTCGCTAACCAGACCACGCAGGACGATTTGGCTTACAGGTGTGTGTAGGTATTGAACAGACCTTTCGTTTGATGTATATCTCGATGGGATTGGTGAACTTCGAAAAAATAATGATTTTTATAGACAAGTGGTTAGTCCATGATTTTTCCCAAAATTAATTGAAAAAAAATATTTTGAGTTTGGCACATCCATGGAAAGGTCTGTCAATTCTCTATTCAGAATTGAAAACCGCAACGCGTTACGAGCGTTGGTTGCGGAAATATCTCCATCCGCATCCGATGACTTTTTTAGATTTGGGTCAATTTTCAGTAAAATTACTTTGGGTGGCCATATTTCGATAACCAGACCTCGCAGAACCTTCTGGTTTTCACCCGTGAATAGCTCTTACAAAATTGACTAGAAATTTTGGAAACCGCAACCTTTTACAACGCCTGGTTTCGGAAATATCGCCACCCAAGCATATTGTTAGGTAGTTAAAGCTCAAAAATCTGTGGAATCACTTTGGATGGCCATATTTCGCTAACCAGACCACGCAGGACGATTTGGCTTACAGGTGTGTGTAGGTATTGAACAGACCTTTCGTTTGATGTATATCTCGATGGGATTGGTGAACTTCGAAAAAATAATGATTTTTATAGACAAGTGGTTAGTCCATGATTTTTCCCAAAATTAATTGAAAAAAAAATTTTGAGTTTGGCACATCCATGGAAAGGTCTGTCAATTCTCTATTCAGAATTGAAAACCGCAACGCGTTACGAGCCTTGGTTGCGGAAATATCTCCATCCGCATCCGATGACTTTTTTAGATTTGGGTCAATTTTCAGTAAAATTACTTTGGGTGGCCATATTTCGATAACCAGACCTCGCAGAACCTTCTGGTTTTCACCCGTGAATAGCTCTTACAAAATTGACTAGAAATTTTGGAAACCGAAACCTTTTACAGCGCCTGGTTTCGGAAATATCGCCACCCAAGCATATTGTTAGGTAGTTAAAGCTCAAAAATCTGTGGAATCAGTGAAATCACTTTGGATGGCCATATTTCGCTAACCAGACCACGCAGGACGATTTGGCTTACAGGTGTGTGTAGGTATTGAACAGACCTTTCGTTTGATGTATATCTCGATGGGATTGGTGAACTTCGAAAAAATAATGATTTTTATAGACAAGTGGTTAGTCCATGATTTTTCCCAAAATTAATTGAAAAAAAAAATTTTGAGTTTGGCACATCCATGGAAAGGTCTGTCAATTCTCTATTCAGAATTGAAAACCGCAACGCGTTACGAGCCTTGGTTGCGGAAATATCTCCATCCGCATCCGATGACTTTTTTAGATTTGGGTCAATTTTCAGTAAAATTACTTTGGGTGGCCATATTTCGATAACCATACCTCGCAGAACCTTCTGGTTTTCACCCGTGAATAGCTCTTACAAAATTGACTAGAAATTTTGGAAACCGCAACCTTTTACAACGCCTGGTTTCGGAAATATCGCCACCCAAGCATATTGTTAGGTAGTTAAAGCTCAAAAATCTGTGGAATCAGTGAAATCACTTTGGATGGCCATATTTCGCTAACCAGACCACGCAGGACGATTTGGCTTACAGGTGTGTGTAGGTATTGAACAGACCTTTCGTTTGATGTATATCTCGATGGGATTGGTGAACTTCGAAAAAATAATGATTTTTATAGACAAGTGGTTAGTCCATGATTTTTCCCAAAATTAATTGAAAAAAAAAATTTTGAGTTTGGCACATCCATGGAAAGGTCTGTCAATTCTCTATTCAGAATTGAAAACCGCAACGCGTTACGAGCCTTGGTTGCGGAAATATCTCCATCCGCATCCGATGACTTTTTTAGATTTGGGTCAATTTTCAGTAAAATTACTTTGGGTGGCCATATTTCGATAACCAGACCTCGCAGAACCTTCTGGTTTTCACCCGTGAATAGCTCTTACAAAATTGACTAGAAATTTTGGAAACCGCAACCTTTTACAACGCCTGGTTTCGGAAATATCGCCACCCAAGCATATTGTTAGGTAGTTAAAGCTCAAAAATCTGTGGAATCAGTGAAATCACTTTGGATGGCCATATTTCGCTAACCAGACCACGCAGGACGATTTGGCTTACAGGTGTGTGTAGGTATTGAACAGACCTTTCGTTTGATGTATATCTCGATGGGATTGGTGAACTTCGAAAAAATAATGATTTTTATAGACAAGTGGTTAGTCCATGATTTTTCCCAAAATTAATTGAAAAAAAAAATTTTGAGTTTGGCACATCCATGGAAAGGTCTGTCAATTCTCTATTTAGAATTGAAAACCGCAACGCGTTACGAGCCTTGGTTGCGGAAATATCTCCATCCGCATCCGATGACTTTTTTAGATTTGGGTCAATTTTCAGTAAAATTACTTTGGGTGGCCATATTTCGATAACCAGACCTCGCAGAACCTTCTGGTTTTCACCCGTGAATAGCTCTTACAAAATTGACTAGAAATTTTGGAAACCGCAACCTTTTACAACGCCTGGTTTCGGAAATATCGCCACCCAAGCATATTGTTAGGTAGTTAAAGCTCAAAAATCTGTGGAATCAGTGAAATCACTTTGGATGGCCATATTTCGCTAACCAGACCACGCAGGACGATTTGGCTTACAGGTGTGTGTAGGTATTGAACAGACCTTTCGTTTGATGTATATCTCGATGGGATTGGTGAACTTCGAAAAAATAATGATTTTTATAGACAAGTGGTTAGTCCATGATTTTTCCCAAAATTAATTGAAAAAAAAAATTTTGAGTTTGGCACATCCATGGAAAGGTCTGTCAATTCTCTATTCAGAATTGAAAACCGCAACGCGTTACGAGCCTTGGTTGCGGAAATATCTCCATCCGCATCCGATGACTTTTTTAGATTTGGGTCAATTTTCAGTAAAATTACTTTGGGTGGCCATATTTCGATAACCAGACCTCGCAGAACCTTCTGGTTTTCACCCGTGAATAGCTCTTACAAAATTGACTAGAAATTTTGGAAACCGAAACCTTTTACAGCGCCTGGTTTCGGAAATATCGCCACCCAAGCATATTGTTAGGTAGTTAAAGCTCAAAAATCTGTGGAATCAGTGAAATCACTTTGGATGGCCATATTTCGCTAACCAGACCACGCAGGACGATTTGGCTTACAGGTGTGTGTAGGTATTGAACAGACCTTTCGTTTGATGTATATCTCGATGGGATTGGTGAACTTCGAAAAAATAATGATTTTTATAGACAAGTGGTTAGTCCATGATTTTTCCCAAAATTAATTGAAAAAAAAAATTTTGAGTTTGGCACATCCATGGAAAGGTCTGTCAATTCTCTATTCAGAATTGAAAACCGCAACGAGTTACGAGCCTTGGTTGCGGAAATATCTCCATCCGCATCCGATGACTTTTTTAGATTTGGGTCAATTTTCAGTAAAATTACTTTGGGTGGCCATATTTCGATAACCATACCTCGCAGAACCTTCTGGTTTTCACCCGTGAATAGCTCTTACAAAATTGACTAGAAATTTTGGAAACCGCAACCTTTTACAACGCCTGGTTTCGGAAATATCGCCACCCAAGCATATTGTTAGGTAGTTAAAGCTCAAAAATCTGTGAAATCAGTGAAATCACTTTGGATGGCCATATTTCGCTAACCAGACCACGCAGGACGATTTGGCTTACAGGTGTGTGTAGGTATTGAACAGACCTTTCGTTTGATGTATATCTCGATGGGATTGGTGAACTTCGAAAAAATAATGATTTTTATAGACAAGTGGTTAGTCCATGATTTTTCCCAAAATTAATTGAAAAAAAAAATTTTGAGTTTGGCACATCCATGGAAAGGTCTGTCAATTCTCTATTCAGAATTGAAAACCGCAACGCGTTACGAGCCTTGGTTGCGGAAATATCTCCATCCGCATCCGATGACTTTTTTAGATTTGGGTCAATTTTCAGTAAAATTACTTTGGGTGGCCATATTTCGATAACCAGACCTCGCAGAACCTTCTGGTTTTCACCCGTGAATAGCTCTTACAAAATTGACTAGAAATTTTGGAAACCGCAACCTTTTACAACGCCTGGTTTCGGAAATATCGCCACCCAAGCATATTGTTAGGTAGTTAAAGCTCAAAAATCTGTGGAATCAGTGAAATCACTTTGGATGGCCATATTTCGCTAACCAGACCACGCAGGACGATTTGGCTTACAGGTGTGTGTAGGTATTGAACAGACCTTTCGTTTGATGTATATCTCGATGGGATTGGTGAACTTCGAAAAAATAATGATTTTTATAGACAAGTGGTTAGTCCATGATTTTTCCCAAAATTAATTGAAAAAAAAAATTTTGAGTTTGGCACATCCATGGAAAGGTCTGTCAATTCTCTATTCAGAATTGAAAACCGCAACGCGTTACGAGCCTTGGTTGCGGAAATATCTCCATCCGCATCCGATGACTTTTTTAGATTTGGGTCAATTTTCAGTAAAATTACTTTGGGTGGCCATATTTCGATAACCAGACCTCGCAGAACCTTCTGGTTTTCACCCGTGAATAGCTCTTACAAAATTGACTAGAAATTTTGGAAACCGCAACCTTTTACAACGCCTGGTTTCGGAAATATCGCCACCCAAGCATATTGTTAGGTAGTTAAAGCTCAAAAATCTGTGGAATCAGTGAAATCACTTTGGATGGCCATATTTCGCTAACCAGACCACGCAGGACGATTTGGCTTACAGGTGTGTGTAGGTATTGAACAGACCTTTCGTTTGATGTATATCTCGATGGGATTGGTGAACTTCGAAAAAATAATGATTTTTATAGACAAGTGGTTAGTCCATGATTTTTCCCAAAATTAATTGAAAAAAAAAATTTTGAGTTTGGCACATCCATGGAAAGGTCTGTCAATTCTCTATTCAGAATTGAAAACCGCAACGCGTTACGAGCCTTGGTTGCGGAAATATCTCCATCCGCATCCGATGACTTTTTTAGATTTGGGTCAATTTTCAGTAAAATTACTTTGGGTGGCCATATTTCGATAACCAGACCTCGCAGAACCTTCTGGTTTTCACCCGTGAATAGCTCTTACAAAATTGACTAGAAATTTTGGAAACCGCAACCTTTTACAACGCCTGGTTTCGGAAATATCGCCACCCAAGCATATTGTTAGGTAGTTAAAGCTCAAAAATCTGTGGAATCAGTGAAATCACTTTGGATGGCCATATTTCGCTAACCAGACCACGCAGGACGATTTGGCTTACAGGTGTGTGTAGGTATTGAACAGACCTTTCGTTTGATGTATATCTCGATGGGATTGGTGAACTTCGAAAAAATAATGATTTTTATAGACAAGTGGTTAGTCCATGATTTTTCCCAAAATTAATTGAAAAAAAATATTTTGAGTTTGGCACATCCATGGAAAGGTCTGTCAATTCTCTATTCAGAATTGAAAACCGCAACGCGTTACGAGCGTTGGTTGCGGAAATATCTCCATCCGCATCCGATGACTTTTTTAGATTTGGGTCAATTTTCAGTAAAATTACTTTGGGTGGCCATATTTCGATAACCAGACCTCGCAGAACCTTCTGGTTTTCACCCGTGAATAGCTCTTACAAAATTGACTAGAAATTTTGGAAACCGCAACCTTTTACAACGCCTGGTTTCGGAAATATCGCCACCCAAGCATATTGTTAGGTAGTTAAAGCTCAAAAATCTGTGGAATCACTTTGGATGGCCATATTTCGCTAACCAGACCACGCAGGACGATTTGGCTTACAGGTGTGTGTAGGTATTGAACAGACCTTTCGTTTGATGTATATCTCGATGGGATTGGTGAACTTCGAAAAAATAATGATTTTTATAGACAAGTGGTTAGTCCATGATTTTTCCCAAAATTAATTGAAAAAAAAATTTTGAGTTTGGCACATCCATGGAAAGGTCTGTCAATTCTCTATTCAGAATTGAAAACCGCAACGCGTTACGAGCCTTGGTTGCGGAAATATCTCCATCCGCATCCGATGACTTTTTTAGATTTGGGTCAATTTTCAGTAAAATTACTTTGGGTGGCCATATTTCGATAACCAGACCTCGCAGAACCTTCTGGTTTTCACCCGTGAATAGCTCTTACAAAATTGACTAGAAATTTTGGAAACCGAAACCTTTTACAGCGCCTGGTTTCGGAAATATCGCCACCCAAGCATATTGTTAGGTAGTTAAAGCTCAAAAATCTGTGGAATCAGTGAAATCACTTTGGATGGCCATATTTCGCTAACCAGACCACGCAGGACGATTTGGCTTACAGGTGTGTGTAGGTATTGAACAGACCTTTCGTTTGATGTATATCTCGATGGGATTGGTGAACTTCGAAAAAATAATGATTTTTATAGACAAGTGGTTAGTCCATGATTTTTCCCAAAATTAATTGAAAAAAAAAATTTTGAGTTTGGCACATCCATGGAAAGGTCTGTCAATTCTCTATTCAGAATTGAAAACCGCAACGCGTTACGAGCCTTGGTTGCGGAAATATCTCCATCCGCATCCGATGACTTTTTTAGATTTGGGTCAATTTTCAGTAAAATTACTTTGGGTGGCCATATTTCGATAACCATACCTCGCAGAACCTTCTGGTTTTCACCCGTGAATAGCTCTTACAAAATTGACTAGAAATTTTGGAAACCGCAACCTTTTACAACGCCTGGTTTCGGAAATATCGCCACCCAAGCATATTGTTAGGTAGTTAAAGCTCAAAAATCTGTGGAATCAGTGAAATCACTTTGGATGGCCATATTTCGCTAACCAGACCACGCAGGACGATTTGGCTTACAGGTGTGTGTAGGTATTGAACAGACCTTTCGTTTGATGTATATCTCGATGGGATTGGTGAACTTCGAAAAAATAATGATTTTTATAGACAAGTGGTTAGTCCATGATTTTTCCCAAAATTAATTGAAAAAAAAAATTTTGAGTTTGGCACATCCATGGAAAGGTCTGTCAATTCTCTATTCAGAATTGAAAACCGCAACGCGTTACGAGCCTTGGTTGCGGAAATATCTCCATCCGCATCCGATGACTTTTTTAGATTTGGGTCAATTTTCAGTAAAATTACTTTGGGTGGCCATATTTCGATAACCAGACCTCGCAGAACCTTCTGGTTTTCACCCGTGAATAGCTCTTACAAAATTGACTAGAAATTTTGGAAACCGCAACCTTTTACAACGCCTGGTTTCGGAAATATCGCCACCCAAGCATATTGTTAGGTAGTTAAAGCTCAAAAATCTGTGGAATCAGTGAAATCACTTTGGATGGCCATATTTCGCTAACCAGACCACGCAGGACGATTTGGCTTACAGGTGTGTGTAGGTATTGAACAGACCTTTCGTTTGATGTATATCTCGATGGGATTGGTGAACTTCGAAAAAATAATGATTTTTATAGACAAGTGGTTAGTCCATGATTTTTCCCAAAATTAATTGAAAAAAAAAATTTTGAGTTTGGCACATCCATGGAAAGGTCTGTCAATTCTCTATTTAGAATTGAAAACCGCAACGCGTTACGAGCCTTGGTTGCGGAAATATCTCCATCCGCATCCGATGACTTTTTTAGATTTGGGTCAATTTTCAGTAAAATTACTTTGGGTGGCCATATTTCGATAACCAGACCTCGCAGAACCTTCTGGTTTTCACCCGTGAATAGCTCTTACAAAATTGACTAGAAATTTTGGAAACCGCAACCTTTTACAACGCCTGGTTTCGGAAATATCGCCACCCAAGCATATTGTTAGGTAGTTAAAGCTCAAAAATCTGTGGAATCAGTGAAATCACTTTGGATGGCCATATTTCGCTAACCAGACCACGCAGGACGATTTGGCTTACAGGTGTGTGTAGGTATTGAACAGACCTTTCGTTTGATGTATATCTCGATGGGATTGGTGAACTTCGAAAAAATAATGATTTTTATAGACAAGTGGTTAGTCCATGATTTTTCCCAAAATTAATTGAAAAAAAAAATTTTGAGTTTGGCACATCCATGGAAAGGTCTGTCAATTCTCTATTCAGAATTGAAAACCGCAACGCGTTACGAGCCTTGGTTGCGGAAATATCTCCATCCGCATCCGATGACTTTTTTAGATTTGGGTCAATTTTCAGTAAAATTACTTTGGGTGGCCATATTTCGATAACCAGACCTCGCAGAACCTTCTGGTTTTCACCCGTGAATAGCTCTTACAAAATTGACTAGAAATTTTGGAAACCGAAACCTTTTACAGCGCCTGGTTTCGGAAATATCGCCACCCAAGCATATTGTTAGGTAGTTAAAGCTCAAAAATCTGTGGAATCAGTGAAATCACTTTGGATGGCCATATTTCGCTAACCAGACCACGCAGGACGATTTGGCTTACAGGTGTGTGTAGGTATTGAACAGACCTTTCGTTTGATGTATATCTCGATGGGATTGGTGAACTTCGAAAAAATAATGATTTTTATAGACAAGTGGTTAGTCCATGATTTTTCCCAAAATTAATTGAAAAAAAAAATTTTGAGTTTGGCACATCCATGGAAAGGTCTGTCAATTCTCTATTCAGAATTGAAAACCGCAACGAGTTACGAGCCTTGGTTGCGGAAATATCTCCATCCGCATCCGATGACTTTTTTAGATTTGGGTCAATTTTCAGTAAAATTACTTTGGGTGGCCATATTTCGATAACCATACCTCGCAGAACCTTCTGGTTTTCACCCGTGAATAGCTCTTACAAAATTGACTAGAAATTTTGGAAACCGCAACCTTTTACAACGCCTGGTTTCGGAAATATCGCCACCCAAGCATATTGTTAGGTAGTTAAAGCTCAAAAATCTGTGAAATCAGTGAAATCACTTTGGATGGCCATATTTCGCTAACCAGACCACGCAGGACGATTTGGCTTACAGGTGTGTGTAGGTATTGAACAGACCTTTCGTTTGATGTATATCTCGATGGGATTGGTGAACTTCGAAAAAATAATGATTTTTATAGACAAGTGGTTAGTCCATGATTTTTCCCAAAATTAATTGAAAAAAAAAATTTTGAGTTTGGCACATCCATGGAAAGGTCTGTCAATTCTCTATTCAGAATTGAAAACCGCAACGCGTTACGAGCCTTGGTTGCGGAAATATCTCCATCCGCATCCGATGACTTTTTTAGATTTGGGTCAATTTTCAGTAAAATTACTTTGGGTGGCCATATTTCGATAACCAGACCTCGCAGAACCTTCTGGTTTTCACCCGTGAATAGCTCTTACAAAATTGACTAGAAATTTTGGAAACCGCAACCTTTTACA
This sequence comes from Philhelius festivus, assembly GCA_963931855.1. Lineage (NCBI taxonomy): Eukaryota > Metazoa > Arthropoda > Insecta > Diptera > Syrphidae > Philhelius > Philhelius festivus. Next base: position 3,409,958 of record OZ007555.1, on the reverse strand, counting down.
ACGCCTGGTTTCGGAAATATCGCCACCCAAGCATATTGTTAGGTAGTTAAAGCTCAAAAATCTGTGGAATCAGTGAAATCACTTTGGATGGCCATATTTCGCTAACCAGACCACGCAGGACGATTTGGCTTACAGGTGTGTGTAGGTATTGAACAGACCTTTCGTTTGATGTATATCTCGATGGGATTGGTGAACTTCGAAAAAATAATGATTTTTATAGACAAGTGGTTAGTCCATGATTTTTCCCAAAATTAATTGAAAAAAAAAATTTTGAGTTTGGCACATCCATGGAAAGGTCTGTCAATTCTCTATTCAGAATTGAAAACCGCAACGCGTTACGAGCCTTGGTTGCGGAAATATCTCCATCCGCATCCGATGACTTTTTTAGATTTGGGTCAATTTTCAGTAAAATTACTTTGGGTGGCCATATTTCGATAACCAGACCTCGCAGAACCTTCTGGTTTTCACCCGTGAATAGCTCTTACAAAATTGACTAGAAATTTTGGAAACCGCAACCTTTTACAACGCCTGGTTTCGGAAATATCGCCACCCAAGCATATTGTTAGGTAGTTAAAGCTCAAAAATCTGTGGAATCAGTGAAATCACTTTGGATGGCCATATTTCGCTAACCAGACCACGCAGGACGATTTGGCTTACAGGTGTGTGTAGGTATTGAACAGACCTTTCGTTTGATGTATATCTCGATGGGATTGGTGAACTTCGAAAAAATAATGATTTTTATAGACAAGTGGTTAGTCCATGATTTTTCCCAAAATTAATTGAAAAAAAAAATTTTGAGTTTGGCACATCCATGGAAAGGTCTGTCAATTCTCTATTCAGAATTGAAAACCGCAACGCGTTACGAGCCTTGGTTGCGGAAATATCTCCATCCGCATCCGATGACTTTTTTAGATTTGGGTCAATTTTCAGTAAAATTACTTTGGGTGGCCATATTTCGATAACCAGACCTCGCAGAACCTTCTGGTTTTCACCCGTGAATAGCTCTTACAAAATTGACTAGAAATTTTGGAAACCGCAACCTTTTACAACGCCTGGTTTCGGAAATATCGCCACCCAAGCATATTGTTAGGTAGTTAAAGCTCAAAAATCTGTGGAATCACTTTGGATGGCCATATTTCGCTAACCAGACCACGCAGGACGATTTGGCTTACAGGTGTGTGTAGGTATTGAACAGACCTTTCGTTTGATGTATATCTCGATGGGATTGGTGAACTTCGAAAAAATAATGATTTTTATAGACAAGTGGTTAGTCCATGATTTTTCCCAAAATTAATTGAAAAAAAAAATTTTGAGTTTGGCACATCCATGGAAAGGTCTGTCAATTCTCTATTCAGAATTGAAAACCGCAACGCGTTACGAGCCTTGGTTGCGGAAATATCTCCATCCGCATCCGATGACTTTTTTAGATTTGGGTCAATTTTCAGTAAAATTACTTTGGGTGGCCATATTTCGATAACCAGACCTCGCAGAACCTTGGCACATCCATGGAAAGGTCTGTCAATTCTCTATTCAGAATTGAAAACCGCAACGCGTTACGAGCCTTGGTTGCGGAAATATCTCCATCCGCATCCGATGACTTTTTTAGATTTGGGTCAATTTTCAGTAAAATTACTTTGGGTGGCCATATTTCGATAACCAGACCTCGCAGAACCTTCTGGTTTTCACCCGTGAATAGCTCTTACAAAATTGACTAGAAATTTTGGAAACCGAAACCTTTTACAGCGCCTGGTTTCGGAAATATCGCCACCCAAGCATATTGTTAGGTAGTTAAAGCTCAAAAATCTGTGGAATCAGTGAAATCACTTTGGATGGCCATATTTCGCTAACCAGACCACGCAGGACGATTTGGCTTACAGGTGTGTGTAGGTATTGAACAGACCTTTCGTTTGATGTATATCTCGATGGGATTGGTGAACTTCGAAAAAATAATGATTTTTATAGACAAGTGGTTAGTCCATGATTTTTCCCAAAATTAATTGAAAAAAAAAATTTTGAGTTTGGCACATCCATGGAAAGGTCTGTCAATTCTCTATTCAGAATTGAAAACCGTAACGAGTTACGAGCCTTGGTTGCGGAAATATCTCCATCCGCATCCGATGACTTTTTTAGATTTGGGTCAATTTTCAGTAAAATTACTTTGGGTGGCCATATTTCGATAACCATACCTCGCAGAACCTTCTGGTTTTCACCCGTGAATAGCTCTTACAAAATTGACTAGAAATTTTGGAAACCGCAACCTTTTACAACGCCTGGTTTCGGAAATATCGCCACCCAAGCATATTGTTAGGTAGTTAAAGCTCAAAAATCTGTGAAATCAGTGAAATCACTTTGGATGGCCATATTTCGCTAACCAGACCACGCAGGACGATTTGGCTTACAGGTGTGTGTAGGTATTGAACAGACCTTTCGTTTGATGTATATCTCGATGGGATTGGTGAACTTCGAAAAAATAATGATTTTTATAGACAAGTGGTTAGTCCATGATTTTTCCCAAAATTAATTGAAAAAAAAAATTTTGAGTTTGGCACATCCATGGAAAGGTCTGTCAATTCTCTATTCAGAATTGAAAACCGCAACGCGTTACGAGCCTTGGTTGCGGAAATATCTCCATCCGCATCCGATGACTTTTTTAGATTTGGGTCAATTTTCAGTAAAATTACTTTGGGTGGCCATATTTCGATAACCAGACCTCGCAGAACCTTCTGGTTTTCACCCGTGAATAGCTCTTACAAAATTGACTAGAAATTTTGGAAACCGCAACCTTTTACAACGCCTGGTTTCGGAAATATCGCCACCCAAGCATATTGTTAGGTAGTTAAAGCTCAAAAATCTGTGGAATCAGTGAAATCACTTTGGATGGCCATATTTCGCTAACCAGACCACCACGCAGGACGATTTGGCTTACAGGTGTGTGTAGGTATTGAACAGACCTTTCGTTTGATGTATATCTCGATGGGATTGGTGAACTTCGAAAAAATAATGATTTTTATAGACAAGTGGTTAGTCCATGATTTTTCCCAAAATTAATTGAAAAAAAAAATTTTGAGTTTGGCACATCCATGGAAAGGTCTGTCAATTCTCTATTCAGAATTGAAAACCGCAACGCGTTACGAGCCTTGGTTGCGGAAATATCTCCATCCGCATCCGATGACTTTTTTAGATTTGGGTCAATTTTCAGTAAAATTACTTTGGGTGGCCATATTTCGATAACCAGACCTCGCAGAACCTTCTGGTTTTCACCCGTGAATAGCTCTTACAAAATTGACTAGAAATTTTGGAAACCGCAACCTTTTACAACGCCTGGTTTCGGAAATATCGCCACCCAAGCATATTGTTAGGTAGTTAAAGCTCAAAAATCTGTGGAATCAGTGAAATCACTTTGGATGGCCATATTTCGCTAACCAGACCACGCAGGACGATTTGGCTTACAGGTGTGTGTAGGTATTGAACAGACCTTTCGTTTGATGTATATCTCGATGGGATTGGTGAACTTCGAAAAAATAATGATTTTTATAGACAAGTGGTTAGTCCATGATTTTTCCCAAAATTAATTGAAAAAAAAAATTTTGAGTTTGGCACATCCATGGAAAGGTCTGTCAATTCTCTATTCAGAATTGAAAACCGCAACGCGTTACGAGCCTTGGTTGCGGAAATATCTCCATCCGCATCCGATGACTTTTTTAGATTTGGGTCAATTTTCAGTAAAATTACTTTGGGTGGCCATATTTCGATAACCAGACCTCGCAGAACCTTCTGGTTTTCACCCGTGAATAGCTCTTACAAAATTGACTAGAAATTTTGGAAACCGCAACCTTTTACAACGCCTGGTTTCGGAAATATCGCCACCCAAGCATATTGTTAGGTAGTTAAAGCTCAAAAATCTGTGGAATCACTTTGGATGGCCATATTTCGCTAACCAGACCACGCAGGACGATTTGGCTTACAGGTGTGTGTAGGTATTGAACAGACCTTTCGTTTGATGTATATCTCGATGGGATTGGTGAACTTCGAAAAAATAATGATTTTTATAGACAAGTGGTTAGTCCATGATTTTTCCCAAAATTAATTGAAAAAAAAAATTTTGAGTTTGGCACATCCATGGAAAGGTCTGTCAATTCTCTATTCAGAATTGAAAACCGCAACGCGTTACGAGCCTTGGTTGCGGAAATATCTCCATCCGCATCCGATGACTTTTTTAGATTTGGGTCAATTTTCAGTAAAATTACTTTGGGTGGCCATATTTCGATAACCAGACCTCGCAGAACCTTCTGGTTTTCACCCGTGAATAGCTCTTACAAAATTGACTAGAAATTTTGGAAACCGCAACCTTTTACAACGCCTGGTTTCGGAAATATCGCCACCCAAGCATATTGTTAGGTAGTTAAAGCTCAAAAATCTGTGGAATCAGTGAAATCACTTTGGATGGCCATATTTCGCTAACCAGACCACGCAGGACGATTTGGCTTACAGGTGTGTGTAGGTATTGAACAGACCTTTCGTTTGATGTATATCTCGATGGGATTGGTGAACTTCGAAAAAATAATGATTTTTATAGACAAGTGGTTAGTCCATGATTTTTCCCAAAATTAATTGAAAAAAAAAATTTTGAGTTTGGCACATCCATGGAAAGGTCTGTCAATTCTCTATTCAGAATTGAAAACCGCAACGCGTTACGAGCCTTGGTTGCGGAAATATCTCCATCCGCATCCGATGACTTTTTTAGATTTGGGTCAATTTTCAGTAAAATTACTTTGGGTGGCCATATTTCGATAACCAGACCTCGCAGAACCTTCTGGTTTTCACCCGTGAATAGCTCTTACAAAATTGACTAGAAATTTTGGAAACCGCAACCTTTTACAACGCCTGGTTTCGGAAATATCGCCACCCAAGCATATTGTTAGGTAGTTAAAGCTCAAAAATCTGTGGAATCACTTTGGATGGCCATATTTCGCTAACCAGACCACGCAGGACGATTTGGCTTACAGGTGTGTGTAGGTATTGAACAGACCTTTCGTTTGATGTATATCTCGATGGGATTGGTGAACTTCGAAAAAATAATGATTTTTATAGACAAGTGGTTAGTCCATGATTTTTCCCAAAATTAATTGAAAAAAAAAATTTTGAGTTTGGCACATCCATGGAAAGGTCTGTCAATTCTCTATTCAGAATTGAAAACCGCAACGAGTTACGAGCCTTGGTTGCGGAAATATCTCCATCCGCATCCGATGACTTTTTTAGATTTGGGTCAATTTTCAGTAAAATTACTTTGGGTGGCCATATTTCGATAACCATACCTCGCAGAACCTTCTGGTTTTCACCCGTGAATAGCTCTTACAAAATTGACTAGAAATTTTGGAAACCGCAACCTTTTACAACGCCTGGTTTCGGAAATATCGCCACCCAAGCATATTGTTAGGTAGTTAAAGCTCAAAAATCTGTGAAATCAGTGAAATCACTTTGGATGGCCATATTTCGCTAACCAGACCACGCAGGACGATTTGGCTTACAGGTGTGTGTAGGTATTGAACAGACCTTTCGTTTGATGTATATCTCGATGGGATTGGTGAACTTCGAAAAAATAATGATTTTTATAGACAAGTGGTTAGTCCATGATTTTTCCCAAAATTAATTGAAAAAAAAAATTTTGAGTTTGGCACATCCATGGAAAGGTCTGTCAATTCTCTATTCAGAATTGAAAACCGCAACGCGTTACGAGCCTTGGTTGCGGAAATATCTCCATCCGCATCCGATGACTTTTTTAGATTTGGGTCAATTTTCAGTAAAATTACTTTGGGTGGCCATATTTCGATAACCAGACCTCGCAGAACCTTCTGGTTTTCACCCGTGAATAGCTCTTACAAAATTGACTAGAAATTTTGGAAACCGCAACCTTTTACAACGCCTGGTTTCGGAAATATCGCCACCCAAGCATATTGTTAGGTAGTTAAAGCTCAAAAATCTGTGGAATCAGTGAAATCACTTTGGATGGCCATATTTCGCTAACCAGACCACGCAGGACGATTTGGCTTACAGGTGTGTGTAGGTATTGAACAGACCTTTCGTTTGATGTATATCTCGATGGGATTGGTGAACTTCGAAAAAATAATGATTTTTATAGACAAGTGGTTAGTCCATGATTTTTCCCAAAATTAATTGAAAAAAAAAATTTTGAGTTTGGCACATCCATGGAAAGGTCTGTCAATTCTCTATTCAGAATTGAAAACCGCAACGCGTTACGAGCCTTGGTTGCGGAAATATCTCCATCCGCATCCGATGACTTTTTTAGATTTGGGTCAATTTTCAGTAAAATTACTTTGGGTGGCCATATTTCGATAACCAGACCTCGCAGAACCTTCTGGTTTTCACCCGTGAATAGCTCTTACAAAATTGACTAGAAATTTTGGAAACCGCAACCTTTTACAACGCCTGGTTTCGGAAATATCGCCACCCAAGCATATTGTTAGGTAGTTAAAGCTCAAAAATCTGTGGAATCAGTGAAATCACTTTGGATGGCCATATTTCGCTAACCAGACCACGCAGGACGATTTGGCTTACAGGTGTGTGTAGGTATTGAACAGACCTTTCGTTTGATGTATATCTCGATGGGATTGGTGAACTTCGAAAAAATAATGATTTTTATAGACAAGTGGTTAGTCCATGATTTTTCCCAAAATTAATTGAAAAAAAAAATTTTGAGTTTGGCACATCCATGGAAAGGTCTGTCAATTCTCTATTCAGAATTGAAAACCGCAACGCGTTACGAGCCTTGGTTGCGGAAATATCTCCATCCGCATCCGATGACTTTTTTAGATTTGGGTCAATTTTCAGTAAAATTACTTTGGGTGGCCATATTTCGATAACCAGACCTCGCAGAACCTTCTGGTTTTCACCCGTGAATAGCTCTTACAAAATTGACTAGAAATTTTGGAAACCGCAACCTTTTACAACGCCTGGTTTCGGAAATATCGCCACCCAAGCATATTGTTAGGTAGTTAAAGCTCAAAAATCTGTGGAATCAGTGAAATCACTTTGGATGGCCATATTTCGCTAACCAGACCACGCAGGACGATTTGGCTTACAGGTGTGTGTAGGTATTGAACAGACCTTTCGTTTGATGTATATCTCGATGGGATTGGTGAACTTCGAAAAAATAATGATTTTTATAGACAAGTGGTTAGTCCATGATTTTTCCCAAAATTAATTGAAAAAAAAAATTTTGAGTTTGGCACATGCATGGAAAGGTCTGTCAATTCTCTATTCAGAATTGAAAACCGCAACGCGTTACGAGCCTTGGTTGCGGAAATATCTCCATCCGCATCCGATGACTTTTTTAGATTTGGGTCAATTTTCAGTAAAATTACTTTGGGTGGCCATATTTCGATAACCAGACCTCGCAGAACCTTCTGGTTTTCACCCGTGAATAGCTCTTACAAAATTGACTAGAAATTTTGGAAACCGCAACCTTTTACAACGCCTGGTTTCGGAAATATCGCCACCCAAGCATATTGTTAGGTAGTTAAAGCTCAAAAATCTGTGGAATCAGTGAAATCACTTTGGATGGCCATATTTCGCTAACCAGACCACGCAGGACGATTTGGCTTACAGGTGTGTGTAGGTATTGAACAGACCTTTCGTTTGATGTATATCTCGATGGGATTGGTGAACTTCGAAAAAATAATGATTTTTATAGACAAGTGGTTAGTCCATGATTTTTCCCAAAATTAATTGAAAAAAAAAATTTTGAGTTTGGCACATCCATGGAAAGGTCTGTCAATTCTCTATTCAGAATTGAAAACCGCAACGCGTTACGAGCCTTGGTTGCGGAAATATCTCCATCCGCATCCGATGACTTTTTTAGATTTGGGTCAATTTTCAGTAAAATTACTTTGGGTGGCCATATTTCGATAACCAGACCTCGCAGAACCTTCTGGTTTTCACCCGTGAATAGCTCTTACAAAATTGACTAGAAATTTTGGAAACCGCAACCTTTTACAACGCCTGGTTTCGGAAATATCGCCACCCAAGCATATTGTTAGGTAGTTAAAGCTCAAAAATCTGTGGAATCACTTTGGATGGCCATATTTCGCTAACCAGACCACGCAGGACGATTTGGCTTACAGGTGTGTGTAGGTATTGAACAGACCTTTCGTTTGATGTATATCTCGATGGGATTGGTGAACTTCGAAAAAATAATGATTTTTATAGACAAGTGGTTAGTCCATGATTTTTCCCAAAATTAATTGAAAAAAAAAATTTTGAGTTTGGCACATCCATGGAAAGGTCTGTCAATTCTCTATTCAGAATTGAAAACCGCAACGCGTTACGAGCCTTGGTTGCGGAAATATCTCCATCCGCATCCGATGACTTTTTTAGATTTGGGTCAATTTTCAGTAAAATTACTTTGGGTGGCCATATTTCGATAACCAGACCTCGCAGAACCTTCTGGTTTTCACCCGTGAATAGCTCTTACAAAATTGACTAGAAATTTTGGAAACCGCAACCTTTTACAACGCCTGGTTTCGGAAATATCGCCACCCAAGCATATTGTTAGGTAGTTAAAGCTCAAAAATCTGTGGAATCAGTGAAATCACTTTGGATGGCCATATTTCGCTAACCAGACCACGCAGGACGATTTGGCTTACAGGTGTGTGTAGGTATTGAACAGACCTTTCGTTTGATGTATATCTCGATGGGATTGGTGAACTTCGAAAAAATAATGATTTTTATAGACAAGTGGTTAGTCCATGATTTTTCCCAAAATTAATTGAAAAAAAAAATTTTGAGTTTGGCACATGCATGGAAAGGTCTGTCAATTCTCTATTCAGAATTGAAAACCGCAACGCGTTACGAGCCTTGGTTGCGGAAATATCTCCATCCGCATCCGATGACTTTTTTAGATTTGGGTCAATTTTCAGTAAAATTACTTTGGGTGGCCATATTTCGATAACCAGACCTCGCAGAACCTTCTGGTTTTCACCCGTGAATAGCTCTTACAAAATTGACTAGAAATTTTGGAAACCGCAACCTTTTACAACGCCTGGTTTCGGAAATATCGCCACCCAAGCATATTGTTAGGTAGTTAAAGCTCAAAAATCTGTGGAATCAGTGAAATCACTTTGGATGGCCATATTTCGCTAACCAGACCACGCAGGACGATTTGGCTTACAGGTGTGTGTAGGTATTGAACAGACCTTTCGTTTGATGTATATCTCGATGGGATTGGTGAACTTCGAAAAAATAATGATTTTTATAGACAAGTGGTTAGTCCATGATTTTTCCCAAAATTAATTGAAAAAAAAAATTTTGAGTTTGGCACATCCATGGAAAGGTCTGTCAATTCTCTATTCAGAATTGAAAACCGCAACGCGTTACGAGCCTTGGTTGCGGAAATATCTCCATCCGCATCCGACGACTTTTTTAGATTTGGGTCAATTTTCAGTAAAATTACTTTGGGTGGCCATATTTCGATAACCAGACCTCGCAGAACCTTCTGGTTTTCACCCGTGAATAGCTCTTACAAAATTGACTAGAAATTTTGGAAACCGCAACCTTTTACAACGCCTGGTTTCGGAAATATCGCCACCCAAGCATATTGTTAGGTAGTTAAAGCTCAAAAATCTGTGGAATCAGTGAAATCACTTTGGATGGCCATATTTCGCTAACCAGACCACGCAGGACGATTTGGCTTACAGGTGTGTGTAGGTATTGAACAGACCTTTCGTTTGATGTATATCTCGATGGGATTGGTGAACTTCGAAAAAATAATGATTTTTATAGACAAGTGGTTAGTCCATGATTTTTCCCAAAATTAATTGAAAAAAAAAATTTTGAGTTTGGCACATCCATGGAAAGGTCTGTCAATTCTCTATTCAGAATTGAAAACCGCAACGCGTTACGAGCCTTGGTTGCGGAAATATCTCCATCCGCATCCGATGACTTTTTTAGATTTGGGTCAATTTTCAGTAAAATTACTTTGGGTGGCCATATTTCGATAACCAGACCTCGCAGAACCTTCTGGTTTTCACCCGTGAATAGCTCTTACAAAATTGACTAGAAATTTTGGAAACCGCAACCTTTTACAACGCCTGGTTTCGGAAATATCGCCACCCAAGCATATTGTTAGGTAGTTAAAGCTCAAAAATCTGTGGAATCACTTTGGATGGCCATATTTCGCTAACCAGACCACGCAGGACGATTTGGCTTACAGGTGTGTGTAGGTATTGAACAGACCTTTCGTTTGATGTATATCTCGATGGGATTGGTGAACTTCGAAAAAATAATGATTTTTATAGACAAGTGGTTAGTCCATGATTTTTCCCAAAATTAATTGAAAAAAAAAATTTTGAGTTTGGCACATCCATGGAAAGGTCTGTCAATTCTCTATTCAGAATTGAAAACCGCAACGCGTTACGAGCCTTGGTTGCGGAAATATCTCCATCCGCATCCGATGACTTTTTTAGATTTGGGTCAATTTTCAGTAAAATTACTTTGGGTGGCCATATTTCGATAACCAGACCTCGCAGAACCTTCTGGTTTTCACCCGTGAATAGCTCTTACAAAATTGACTAGAAATTTTGGAAACCGCAACCTTTTAAAACGCCTGGTTTCGGAAATATCGCCACCCAAGCATATTGTTAGGTAGTTAAAGCTCAAAAATCTGTGGAATCACTTTGGATGGCCATATTTCGCTAACCAGACCACGCAGGACGATTTGGCTTACAGGTGTGTGTAGGTATTGAACAGACCTTTCGTTTGATGTATATCTCGATGGGATTGGTGAACTTCGAAAAAATAATGATTTTTATAGACAAGTGGTTAGTCCATGATTTTTCCCAAAATTAATTGAAAAAAAAAATTTTGAGTTTGGCACATCCATGGAAAGGTCTGTCAATTCTCTATTCAGAATTGAAAACCGCAACGCGTTACGAGCCTTGGTTGCGGAAATATCTCCATCCGCATCCGATGACTTTTTTAGATTTGGGTCAATTTTCAGTAAAATTACTTTGGGTGGCCATATTTCGATAACCAGACCTCGCAGAACCTTCTGGTTTTCACCCGTGAATAGCTCTTACAAAATTGACTAGAAATTTTGGAAACCGCAACCTTTTACAACGCCTGGTTTCGGAAATATCGCCACCCAAGCATATTGTTAGGTAGTTAAAGCTCAAAAATCTGTGGAATCAGTGAAATCACTTTGGATGGCCATATTTCGCTAACCAGACCACGCAGGACGATTTGGCTTACAGGTGTGTGTAGGTATTGAACAGACCTTTCGTTTGATGTATATCTCGATGGGATTGGTGAACTTCGAAAAAATAATGATTTTTATAGACAAGTGGTTAGTCCATGATTTTTCCCAAAATTAATTGAAAAAAAAATTTTGAGTTTGGCACATCCATGGAAAGGTCTGTCAATTCTCTATTCAGAATTGAAAACCGCAACGCGTTACGAGCCTTGGTTGCGGAAATATCTCCATCCGCATCCGATGACTTTTTTAGATTTGGGTCAATTTTCAGTAAAATTACTTTGGGTGGCCATATTTCGATAACCAGACCTCGCAGAACCTTCTGGTTTTCACCCGTGAATAGCTCTTACAAAATTGACTAGAAATTTTGGAAACCGCAACCTTTTACAACGCCTGGTTTCGGAAATATCGCCACCCAAGCATATTGTTAGGTAGTTAAAGCTCAAAAATCTGTGGAATCAGTGAAATCACTTTGGATGGCCATATTTCGCTAACCAGACCACGCAGGACGATTTGGCTTACAGGTGTGTGTAGGTATTGAACAGACCTTTCGTTTGATGTATATCTCGATGGGATTGGTGAACTTCGAAAAAATAATGATTTTTATAGACAAGTGGTTAGTCCATGATTTTTCCCAAAATTAATTGAAAAAAAAAATTTTGAGTTTGGCACATCCATGGAAAGGTCTGTCAATTCTCTATTCAGAATTGAAAACCGCAACGCGTTACGAGCGTTGGTTGCGGAAATATCTCCATCCGCATCCGATGACTTTTTTAGATTTGGGTCAATTTTCAGTAAAATTACTTTGGGTGGCCATATTTCGATAACCAGACCTCGCAGAACCTTCTGGTTTTCACCCGTGAATAGCTCTTACAAAATTGACTAGAAATTTTGGAAACCGCAACCTTTTACAACGCCTGGTTTCGGAAATATCGCCACCCAAGCATATTGTTAGGTAGTTAAAGCTCAAAAATCTGTGGAATCAGTGAAATCACTTTGGATGGCCATATTTCGCTAACCAGACCACGCAGGACGATTTGGCTTACAGGTGTGTGTAGGTATTGAACAGACCTTTCGTTTGATGTATATCTCGATGGGATTGGTGAACTTCGAAAAAATAATGATTTTTATAGACAAGTGGTTAGTCCATGATTTTTCCCAAAATTAATTGAAAAAAAAAATTTTGAGTTTGGCACATCCATGGAAAGGTCTGTCAATTCTCTATTCAGAATTGAAAACCGCAACGCGTTACGAGCCTTGGTTGCGGAAATATCTCCATCCGCATCCGATGACTTTTTTAGATTTGGGTCAATTTTCAGTAAAATTACTTTGGGTGGCCATATTTCGATAACCAGACCTCGCAGAACCTTCTGGTTTTCACCCGTGAATAGCTCTTACAAAATTGACTAGAAATTTTGGAAACCGCAACCTTTTAAAACGCCTGGTTTCGGAAATATCGCCACCCAAGCATATTGTTAGGTAGTTAAAGCTCAAAAATCTGTGGAATCACTTTGGATGGCCATATTTCGCTAACCAGACCACGCAGGACGATTTAGCTTACAGGTGTGTGTAGGTATTGAACAGACCTTTCGTTTGATGTATATCTCGATGGGATTGGTGAACTTCGAAAAAATAATGATTTTTATAGACAAGTGGTTAGTCCATGATTTTTCCCAAAATTAATTGAAAAAAAAAATTTTGAGTTTGGCACATCCATGGAAAGGTCTGTCAATTCTCTATTCAGAATTGAAAACCGCAACGCGTTACGAGCCTTGGTTGCGGAAATATCTCCATCCGCATCCGATGACTTTTTTAGATTTGGGTCAATTTTCAGTAAAATTACTTTGGGTGGCCATATTTCGATAACCAGACCTCGCAGAACCTTCTGGTTTTCACCCGTGAATAGCTCTTACAAAATTGACTAGAAATTTTGGAAACCGCAACCTTTTACAACGCCTGGTTTCGGAAATATCGCCACCCAAGCATATTGTTAGGTAGTTAAAGCTCAAAAATCTGTGGAATCAGTGAAATCACTTTGGATGGCCATATTTCGCTAACCAGACCACGCAGGACGATTTGGCTTACAGGTGTGTGTAGGTATTGAACAGACCTTTCGTTTGATGTATATCTCGATGGGATTGGTGAACTTCGAAAAAATAATGATTTTTATAGACAAGTGGTTAGTCCATGATTTTTCCCAAAATTAATTGAAAAAAAAATTTTGAGTTTGGCACATCCATGGAAAGGTCTGTCAATTCTCTATTCAGAATTGAAAACCGCAACGCGTTACGAGCCTTGGTTGCGGAAATATCTCCATCCGCATCCGATGACTTTTTTAGATTTGGGTCAATTTTCAGTAAAATTACTTTGGGTGGCCATATTTCGATAACCAGACCTCGCAGAACCTTCTGGTTTTCACCCGTGAATAGCTCTTACAAAATTGACTAGAAATTTTGGAAACCGCAACCTTTTACAACGCCTGGTTTCGGAAATATCGCCACCCAAGCATATTGTTAGGTAGTTAAAGCTCAAAAATCTGTGGAATCAGTGAAATCACTTTGGATGGCCATATTTCGCTAACCAGACCACGCAGGACGATTTGGCTTACAGGTGTGTGTAGGTATTGAACAGACCTTTCGTTTGATGTATATCTCGATGGGATTGGTGAACTTCGAAAAAATAATGATTTTTATAGACAAGTGGTTAGTCCATGATTTTTCCCAAAATTAATTGAAAAAAAAAATTTTAAGTTTGGCACATCCATGGAAAGGTCTGTCAATTCTCTATTCAGAATTGAAAACCGCAACGCGTTACGAGCGGATCTTGAAAACCGCAACTTCTTACAAGGCTTGGTTTCGGAAATATCGCCACCCAAAGACATTGTTAGGTGGTTAGAGGTCGAAAATCAGAGCAATGAGTTAGATCTCTTTGGACGGCCATATTTCGGTAACCAGACTAGGCAGGTCGTTTTGGCTGGCATGTGTGTATAGGTATTGAACAGACCTTTCGTTTGATGTATATCTCGATGGGATTGGGGAACTTTGAAAAAATAATGATTTTAAGAGACAAGTGTCCATGATTTCTTTGCTGTTACTAATAATTTGACCCACCCTTTACAGTTAACCTGAACATTAAGCATTTGCAGCATAATTCCAAACTTTGGTCTGAAACATTTTAAACATCTGACACTAAGACCTTTAAAATTGATCACAAATAATTACCAATCGTACCAACAAGACAGGGAGTCTAGTTAAGTCATGGAAGTAAAAAGGTAAAAGTCCCACATTTTTGACATTATGCCAAATGTTTTGAATAAATTTGTTTCTCATTTATCGTTTTTAATTTTTAAATTCTAAGACATGGTCTGTTGCTTGTTACAAAGATATAAAGTATATAATACGCTTACAACGGACTACTCGCTCGTGAATTTTGTTTTTTTTTTTTCGCTCACGACTTTTTCTTATATAATACATAAAAAAAACCATTTCACAACTTAACAAAATTCAAAATCCATTCTCTTTTACTCATCAAAATAACTCCATCGTGTCAAAGTCGAAAAGAATCTTTTAATCAATTAAATTAAGATAAACAAAAAGCAAACGTTCTTATTATGTGCAATTTTTGCATAACCACTTAAAATTTGAGCTCTATTCACCTTTTATTCAAATTCTATTCCACATCACTTTTACATTAAAAGTAGGTATCCAAGCTTAGTCCCAATAGCCGTGTTAAGTTTATTCAATCGGAGCACTGTAATCTATGAGTAATATATCCAATCTTTGACTCTTCGAAGAAAAGATACGTTTATTATATCAACCGACCGACCGAAAGAACTAACTTCAGACGCAGCCAAGTCCTTCTATTTATACCATCTTTTGTTCGAAATTCAACATCAGGTTAGGATTCATAGAAGAAAAGAAAAGAAAAGAAACGAAATATATAAAGAACGGGTTCAAATAAAAGGTTCTAAGACAGTGGCTGTAGGAGAAGCTGAGAGAGTTATTTTCTTCGCCAGAGTACTGCCAACTCGGCCTTCTTCATTTAGTCTTCTGCAATAATTTCTCTTGGTTTGACCATTGAATCTCTCTTGTGTACGGTTCTCTGGTTATTTTCATGGTTCTTATTTCTTATGTGGACCGTTTGCAAGAAGGTGTTAAGTCTAGTTCCTCCTACAATTAAAAAAAAAAAAAAAAAACAGAAAGAAATGCGTGGCCAAAAATTAGCGAATTAAAATTTTGTCTGGGCTACAAATGGGTCTTTAAGTGGTTTTTGCAGATATAAAAGACAATTGAAATGCTAATATTGAAAGGATGGTTGTTATAATTTAGTCATAACTCACCAACTATAGGCTTCAAGTTCTTTTTGACAGTTTAATTGACAGAAACATTTTAGGCTAAATGGTTTATAATTCAGTAGAATATGTTAATTAACGTTTTTTATCTAGGCTGCTGGGTAAACTATAAAGAGAACAGCTTTCATTAATTATTCATCTAGAGATGACTGACTCTAAATATATGAAATAATATATAAATAAAGAAATATATTGATATTATCAAAGGATAAATGTAGATCTATAAGTGTAGGAGTCGTAAGTAGAATTACGATACCAAGTGAATAAAAAGAAATTAAACGATGAACTGATATAATTGTGGATCACTAATTTGCTTCCAATTTTCGTTTGTTTTTTGTTTTTGTTGAAATATGAATAAAATGACATGACTGGAACTCGGTTTAAGATTTTAACGAGGCTAGAAATTGGAGATGTGTATAGTAATGGTCCAATAAGATAATCACATTGTTGACGAGTTTTCTACGAAAAATTAAATTAACTACCAAATTGTCATTTAGTCTTTCGAGCTGATGGTAAAAGTCATCAAAACTCTCCATCTGGCCATGGTGTTCTCCTGGCCATACACAACCGATGGAAACATCGTTTAAGTATCAAATTCACCATTTTTTTAATTTTGTTGTGCTTAAATATCTGTTCCAAGAACAAATGCTCGCCCACCCAACCTTTTCAGGTCTACACATCATTGGTCGATGAAATTGATTATGTCTCCCGATGATGATTTCATAATTTTTGGCGACTTTACAGTGTCGTCTCAAATTCCTTAGACAGAGGCAGCTCGACTTCATTTTCTCATTCCACTTTTATAAATCTGCAGTCACCAAAAGCAACTATCTTCTTTCTACCCTAGATCAATATCACCCCCCTCTTTCGTTTTAGTTTGATATCAGCAGTTTTATAGTTGATGATGATGATTGTCTGCCGTTTAATTTTCGTAAAGATTATTTTTAGCAACTTAATGACCTTATTAATGACACTGATCTCTTCTCTCTTTTTAAATATTAATATCCCGATCGCTTTTGGTCTAGTATTCTTCTACACTGCTATTTTCGACTGTATAACCCAATGTGTTCCTTTTCAACCCCGTACTAAATGTACTTTATCTTAATGCAATAATAAACTACGGTCTCTCCGAAATAATAGAAATAAGTCATGGAAATCAAGGACTGCCCTAGATTTTGAACGCTATCAACACGCATCTTCTAATTTTGTCCATACTTTGCGAATCCTTATATGACAAATATTTAAACTATGTATATGCAGCTCTATCGGTTCCTTAATTTTAAGAGAAAATCCAATGGGTTCTCTTCCACTTTTAAGTTTCTCAATGCATCTTCTGCCCATTCTAAAATATGAGCAAACCTCTTCGAAATCTTTTTCAGTTCTTCTTTAAGTAATAGGGGCCTTTTTTTATTACATTGGTCATAGAATCTTGAACAGTTAAAAACAAAATTAATCTTCTGAATGATGACTTCTACCCTTGCCCTTGCGGCCTTCCTGATCTAATCGCTGCCCAAAAGTAGAAACCCATATCAACAGACTCTTCCAATTCTACCAGCAGACTCTTCCAATTCTACCAGCAATGTGGCATCCGGATTAAAACTTCTAAATCAGAATTTGCCTGCTTAAGGACACCTTCAACTGGTAGGGGCACTCACACTCCACCATATCGGCAAAACAAAACGTCAAGTACCTGGGAGTGCACTTAAACGAGTTGCTAAAGTTTAAACTGCACTCAAGAAATATGCTGAAAAAGGCCAGCCCGTTGCTGAAAAGAAGATCAGGTCTAAGTCACCCGACAAAAAAATTTATTTACAAGCAGCTCCTGCGACGAGTCATTAGCTATTCCTTCCTGTTCCTAGTCTGTTTTACAATCTCGAAAACAGCTATGAAGGAACTTCAACTATTTTAAAAGAAGATACTGAGGATCTGCACTCGACTCTACTTCGACCTTAAACGACAGAAACACTACAGGAACGAGCATCTTTAAACAAAAGCGAATTTAATCCCACTGGACAAATATCTAGTAAATTCAACAAAGATACTAATGCGGAACAACATCGACCACCCGAATCAGCTTATGAGAATGATGACCACTGAAAAACAACATCCCGAACCGAGGTACCTCAGTGTGATGGAAACTCTGGATGAAAACGTAATCTCCCTTTTTTTAAAAGAATCTTTGATCTTGATTTCAATTTTTTTTTCAACAAAACACACAAAATGGAAAAATGAAAAATCTTTTAATATCTTAGCCAACTAATATCGTCGCAACTCCTTCCTAATTATTATCTCATTCTCTGGTTTTTGTATGACTTAAACGTTCCTTGGCTCAAGAAACTAGTATCCTTGGGCTAAAATTCGTTAAATAATTACTATATCAAATAATGTATTACGGCTTAAGTAAAATTCACTTTCAAAAGTTTGTGCAAAATCTACCCTTATAACAATCGTTTCTACACCTACATACATACATTTATTAAAGCACTCCTAAGTTCAAAGACAACATTTTCCATTAGGCAAAGCATTGAACTCCTACAAGTACGTGCCATGACCCTCAAGATAAAAAAGTCGTTAGTTACTTTTTTAGAAGAACAAAATAAATTAATGCTTTATTGATTAAAAAAAAAAACCTTTTTCGTGACACACGCTGATGGTTCGTCTACTCATGGAATATTTTACACACACACAAAGCTTACAACATATTATCTCTTTACCATTCAATCTGGATTTTTAAAAGTCAATAATCGGGAGCACACACCGCTCATGATTTCATATCCATTGTCTACATTGTCTCATGGAACTTCACAGACATTAGAGCACCTTTAACTCAAAGTGACAAAACCACAATCGCATCTTTACCACAAATGAGTAATCCAAAGTTGACATAAAGCAGATATCAGCATGTTACACCGGCTGGTCTCACAAAACCAGTATCTATCTATTCGATGGATTGGCGGTATGCCGAAGCAATATAAACCACAACCATGATTAGTTCAATGGACTTATATAAATGTGTGTACGTATGTATGATCTTGTGCATACAAGAAGAGAACTAGAATGTAAGTGGAACTATTTAACACCTTCTTGGGGTGCACTTAAGGCGCTTTGTCATTGTTAATCTGTAAAAAATCCATTTATCTATTTGACAGGACAAGCTGCCGCCAGCTTCAGTGTCAAGGTTAAGATTTGAAAGAAGTCAACCGGCTGTCACTTCATTTATTTATTTATTTTATTTTTGTAAGAATGTCATGAAAGGATTTGTCATTGAGACTAATTTTAAAAACAGACATGACAACCGTCATAATCGGAACCAATAAATTTCGATGTGTTTTGAAATGAAAAAAATCAACTGTCAAAAATGTCATGTCTTTAACCTTTGAAAACGTGGATGGAATATATGCGCGCGGTTTATAATAATTGAGGTCTTCCAATATATTCGTTGTTTTTTTTTTTTATTTTATGTTTGAAGTTGAGTAGGATGAATGACTTCTTTAAATTGGAACCAAAAACATCAGAGGAAAATGGATTTTCCGAAAGGCTTTAATTTGTACTACTTTGGGCTTAAAATTCAGAAAACAAAGTACATAATGAGTTGAAATGAAGCTTAAGTTAGTATCTGTTATAAAAGTCAGGAGTTAAAGTGGCATTCATATCTTGGGACAAAAGTTGGTTAGTTCACTTTGTTTTAATAATTGCAATAACTTTTAGAATATTAGCTCTTTATATCTCATATCTCATATCATATCTCATATTCAGATGGAGTTTTCTTTTACATATAGTTTAAGCCTGGTAGTCCGGGTGAAAGCCGTAACATTTGCCATATAATCGCGTATTAAAAAAAGTAACCGGTCAAAACTAGAGAATGGTTGCCATGGTCGGTTACATTTTTTCATTTATACCTATCCCATAAGAAGTTTCTTTAAACGGCTTATCAAAAAAAAAAAAAAGCTGACGTATAACAGCACTCTTATTTCTGACAATTTAATTGGAATGTGTGAACCCTCTCTAACTTATGTATATTCACGTGAGATTGTATATTTTAATATGCTGTCAATTATTGTTAAATAAAAGTTTAGGTTTGCAAACAGCAAAGTCAAATACTGATATACAGATGTTTACCATAAAATTCCTTGGATAGTTCACAAATAGGAAACATTTTTTATGTTGAACACAATTTTTTTTTTTGATTGAAATTTATGAACAGGTCTAATAATAATAGCAGGAATTCTCAATAAAACCCAGAAATATACATCATCTTTCCCTTGTTAGTTTTCAAAAGGGAGAACAAATACGAATACGATAAAAAATACGTAAATCATTCTAATCTGAGTCAACTTTCTTGGACTCAAATTCCAATAAACCTTATTATTCACAATTTTCCACATTCCACAACCAAATCGGTGAAGTTTTTCGCTTTATTCTGTTGCATGATTTTAATAATTTGACTTCAGATATCTTATTTATGAATTTATATTCAAAAAATTAAACAAATCAATTAATTTTTTTTGTCAAATTCAAATATAACCGTTTCACTTCTCACCGGAACTTATGTGTATATCCGCACGTTGCCATAACATAAATCCCTACAAATGCTTGCATGTCTGACTCTCCCATAAAAAAAAAACCATTTACGTCATCAATCGAGTATCGAAATAATAAATGTCAAAAAGACTGTCAGTGTCAGTGGTAAATTTTGTTTTAATTCAATCTTTCTCGTATATTTTCTTTTTAATTTCGTTTTAGTTTTCTCAAACTCTCTCTCTTTCAATTTCTTTTTTGGAGAAAAAAGGAAATTGCCCAGAAAATTTTCTTTCCCATCGCCTGACAGTTCATCTCTTATCACCGTCGTGGAAAGTTACAAGTCAGAAGGAAAATTTACATCGCTGGTCGTTGTGCGTGTTGTCCCTAAAAAGTGAAGAAAACAAAATTCCATTTGGAAACCCGTCCTGTTGATCATCCCACCCCCAAGTGTCTAATCTTTTCATGTGAAAAAGTGCCCGAATGTCCCAGAAGTTAAACCCAGAAACTTGAAATCATTTTCTCTGACCAAACAAAACAAAAGCCCTAAATTTATAAATCAATTCATATCCCCCACTTAATAATGAATCACCACAGAATCATGATGAGTAAATTACTCCAAAGAACTTGCTTGGCTTTAAATTACACCTCGGATATTCATACAAATGTCTCGAGTAAGCGATGGTGTTTGTCTAAAAAACAACCAACGACTGTATTGAGAAATTCCGATCCCATGACGACAGCACTCGCCGGATGGCACAAATCTAACAGATTCTATTCGAAATTCTCATCCCAACAGCATCCAACTACATCTCTGGGAGCAGCACCTCCATTGTGCGAGGAAAAGGCCTACGAACTGGTGCTGGCTCTGAAAGATGCCGAACGTTCGTCGCTGAAAATGGCTCTGGACAAGTACGATGCCCTGAAGCTCAAGGAGGGCTTCGAAGGTAAATTTACGCTCGCTAATCCTCCCTGCATGTCCAAAGGGGGATTTGTTTACATATTTTGTTTTTGTCGTGTCGTCACCTTTGCGTTTCTTGGTGTGTCTCTATTTGCTTTCATAGTTTTCTTAGCACTTTTTCCTTCTTAGCGCACTAATTCTTTTCGCGAACGTACCTCTGGAATGATTCACTTTCTCTAGATGTAGATACTTCTTTGGGAATCAAATGAAATCATCTCTAAATTTGAGATTTACTCTCGAAAAAGTGAAGAAGATGAGTTGTGGGAGTTGGGTAAACATCTTAGCTCGGTTTATGTTTTTTTTTTTCATCCTCATCTCTTTTTGCCAGGAACAGGGATTCAGCATTCAATATATCGAGGGGATACACAGGTTTTGTTAAAACATTTACATTCACTGGAGCTTCCTTTTACACCTGCGTTTCTCTCTCTCTGCTTCAGCATTTCCTCCTTTTTTGGAGTATTTATCTACATGTACGAGTACGCAACAATGTGTCGGCATCGGGAAATGGGTTTGAAATGAAGAGGAAGTTAAGGATGCGGCTATGGCAACGAAGGCGACGTTGGCGTTGGTGGAATTGCCGCTAAAATGAATGTGCTTTCGTATTCAATTATCGTCGTCGTTATCTTTGCCTTTGTGTGAGGCTCCAGAACACATCTGGTACTAAGCAAAGATAGTTCCTATACTTCGGAAAAACTATGTAATCTAAGGAGGAAGAGGAACTCATCTCATCATATATGTATGTTTGAATAATTTGTTTGATGAAGAAATGTGTTTTAACTGTCTTGAGAGGGAAGACGCAGCAGAGAGTCAAACAAAACGAAATCGATTTGAAGTATGTTGGTCGCAATAGCAGCCACTTCCTTGGAAGGAAAAATAAATACAACGTTAGCTTTAACTTTTTGAATGATGATTCATTAAGCTATTTTAAGGATTCTTTGAAAACAATTATGGTGGGGGAGAAACACTTTACATATTATATTATCTTAATTGATGGTAAAATATTTATTTTGCAAATCTTGGAAGTGATACATATTGAAAAGTTGATACTGCATCGTATTTGTTATCGCAGTAAAAAATGATTGTTAATTTACGAGCAAGTATAGATGGAGCACATTAAACAGGCAAGTGGATTTAATCGGCAGAATCATTATGCTTTACAATGATACTGGCTGTGTAGCTGAATGCTTTGGAAGCGATCTTAAGAACACAGCAACATCATGTGTTTCCAAACATAAAGGATTGAATTCAAAGAAATCCACACCAAATACGTCTTAATATGTGAAATTGTTTCACTAAATTTTACAGACCTTACTGAATAATGACGCAAAAACTGCTTTATTTTTAAGGCCAAAGCAGAGCTGATATGTCAAGAAAACCTTTTTTTTCAGCTCAGACACAACAGACTCTCTAGGCATTGCTCATTATTCTCGTCTCCAAAGGTGATTCTATACGCAGTATTGAAATATAATTTTTTCCGTTTGCTGGGCAATATTATTATTTCATCTGGTCGAAACTTGAAGCCGAAGGAATTTATAAAAAACAGCAAAAATAGTTTATTTACTCTTTATTAAGCTGAAGGATTTTGTTTCATACAGTTCATCATTTGTATAAACAGCAACAGCAATACATTTATAAAAAATGTATCTTTCCCTGAACGTCTTTCATTCTACAACGAGAACAAATCAATACATTGATGTTCTCTATAAAGTTTAAACTACTTCTTTATCTATTCAATCGTGTTCCTGTTTGGTCATATCGAATAGGAAATCCTTTAACTATATACATTTTATTACCAAGCCCTATGGTCTCTTTAATGTTTTTCTGCTTGTATTTTGCCCTTATTTTCAGTTTTATTTTCTATTCATCTTCTGTTTTTATAGCATTTTAAAATTGAGCCTCATTCTGTTTGGGTAGTTCAAAACATTCCTCCTTCAAACTGTTGCTTGTGATAGGGCATACAAAAAGCACGCTCAAAGAAAATTGCTTGTTTAAAAGTTTTCCCTTCGACCATACCTGGAAAACTTGATGGCAAAAAAGGTTTCACTAAAGACTAAACTCGATTTTTTATTTAATGCAAAAGAGGAAACTTGGTTAACCTAGATAGGTGCTCAATGATATACATATCTATGTATGTAGGCTTAGATAGGTATATCCTTGTAGTTTCATCAGATTTTGCTTTGTGTATAATCTTATGTTTTGCTTCACAAATTTAACATAAACATAATAGAAAATAGGACACACAAAAAAGAAGACCCTTAAAAACCATTACCACCAAATTTCAATAAAAAAGAATGTAAAAAACAATGGATCGTCGGAGATGAGATATTTTGTCTGTATAACCCCAACAAGTGGAAGTAGATTCTATTTACGTTTATTGCAGCACGTAGCATTCGATAATAGAAAATGTAAGAAAAGAAATTGCTTAAAAGATTGTTTCCACAGGAAAGTAAATCGACATTTGGACACGAACTAATGCGGTTTGACGTGAGGGATTTCACGTACATGCATATCTATTGCTAGTGCTTGGATAAAAAATAAACACATTTTCATCTATTCTATTGATGATTGAGATGATGACGTCTGGGATATATGTACATAGGTGCAGTTATTAACACGTTGTTTCCCTGGATAATTTGCAATTAGGAAAATATTTTCTTCAGTTTGCTCAGTAATAAAATATTCTTCACAAGCAAAAAACATAGGTAACTGCAGCTTGCGAGGAAGTAAAAAATTTCTCGTCCTGAAAAATTGCCTCTCATCTTATTCGTTCGTTCTCGGTTAAAGATTAATGTCGAAAATATACTCATAAAGAAATGGATGACAGTTGTATCATTAGCCCCTGTTTCTTCATGAGTTGTCGTGCCAAGAAGTAGCTCATGCAGCACATAGTTAACTATAAAACATTATATTAAAGTTGCAAAATTGTATGATCTATCCCAACTACTAATTGTGTTTTTGTTTCGAAAAAAAAAATATTTAGTCCTTACAAAATGCTGAATAAGAGATACATATTAATTTTTAACAGTTTTCCGGGCGCAATTTAAACTGCAAATTGATAGGTGGTTCACTTTCAGTTGGCCTTTTTTATGGTTCATTAAGTTTCTACCAATTGGGGGTTTTTTGACTAACGCGAAGAATATTAAACATAGACCATTATTAGCTAGCCAATATGAATTATTTTAAAATACTATAAAAAAATAATTGAAACTCAAACTAAAAAAGACAAAAATATTCGTCAGTTTAATTTTTCTTTGTAACCCTCATAAAATGGAAAAAGTATCTTTAAAATGGGTAGCTGAATATATTTTCACAGATGTGACAGTCATGTATGTTAATTTGTAATGCACATAAATTTAATTTCATAAATTTGCATATATTTCCGCATCCGCCTGTGAATATTTTGAAATGTTCTTGAAGGACATATTTATTCAGAAAATTTAAAGAGCTCCTTCCGTACCTTCCCTTAAGCTTCAATAATAAAAAAGAATCATTTTCATAGCTTTAATTCCTGTTAAAATATTATGTTTTGTGTTAAGAAATAATAAATATTTAAATTAATAAATTGAAAATGTTTTCTTAACAAGAGAGGAGTTTTCGAGATGTGGTATATTTAAAGATTAATATTTGGCATCTAGTTATGGTTCACTAGGTAGAATGGTTATCAAAAATTATATCAAGATGTGTATTCACAATTAATAGACACGAGGAATGAAATTCAAAACCAACTGAAAGCCTTAGCAACGCTATGTAGTAAATTTGGTTCGAAGGTGTGAGTGCTTCTGGTTTCGATTCTGATTTCAAATCCAGAAGCAAATTTATCTTCTTTTCAGAATCAGAACAGTCATTTTTTCCCAAGTGAATACTTTCAGAAGAGTACAGAAGGCTTCCGGATTGCCAAATAAAAACGAAATAACCTTAAAAAGAGAGAGAGAGAAAGAGAACTTTGTGGAGATTATTTCAAAAGCGCGTACTAAAATCTCGGGTTTTAAACAAATTAAATATTAAAGTTCAAAAAAGAACTTTACACAATAAGGCTTCATAACAAAACATACCCTATAATCAGGGTAAGGTATTTTCCATGTTTTAAAAATCAAATATTCATAAGCTTTTTCTTGTTTACCTTTTTATTTTTGAATCGATAATTCATTTCTCATACATTTCAATTTCCTCAGCAAAAATATTATTTAAACCCAAATTCTGTCAGGATATTTTTTAATTCTATTTTTAACTTCAACATGGTATGTTCATTTGTTATTCCCTTGGGGTGAAGGGTGAATAATAATAATTAAAATGATGTTGATTGTTGTTTTACATCTACATTTGATTATTGCTTAATGACTTAAGGTCTTGTTTAAGTGGTTATTAAATTAGCTGTAAGGTTGTTAAAAACCGTGAGCCGAAAAATAGAAGTTGCGGATTAAGAGGAATAGTCAAATGCCAAGTGAAAAGTGTCAATAATCAAATCAACAGTAAACAAGTACGAAATTTTACTTTGTAAGGATATAAATTTAATTATAAATGCTTATTTGCAAGTTTAATTCTATTGTGAGCCAAAAATACCTTAAGGGCATTGAAAGATAGTGTCCTACTTACTTAAACCTTACACGTTAATCTTAAGTGTATATTGTTTAAATTTAAGTGTATCTGTAAGATTCATGAACAAAATAAAGAAATTAAATGTGGTATACATACATACATACATATGTATAATATATAAAAATAATGACATACATGGGTTTGAAAATATAGGTTAACTTTTTGACACGAGAAGATGAAAAGGGGTGAATTAATAAATTAATGATCCCAGATCATTAATATAAAAACAAGAAAGAATGGGACCAGAATTGAGTTTTGTGAAACATCTCGTACAAGAGCATTCTAAGCATTTTTACAAATAGAAGATGCACTACATCCTCCCCAATAGACATGACGATGTCAATGATTTCAGCCCCCCAGTTTCGAATTGGACTAAGAGTCCAAAAAAGTGAACAGAATTGGATCAGAAAGTTATAGAAATCGGGTAAAGCTTCAATTTTATTGAAGACAGAAACTAAAAAATAAATAGGATGCCAAATAGGCTTACAACTCTCAACCATGCCTGTGTGCGTGTTACCAGGCAATTTTCTGCCGATTCCGATGAGCAGCACTTTTCATGACAAGGGATACTCTTAGAAGATTTGTCAACTCCTCGAAATTAATATTAAGATATAAAAAATTACGTTTCAGTTGCTAATTAACAGAAATTTATCAAAATAAATTGCAATCTGATTGTTACGAGCTGTCAATCTTTATTCGCGTTCCACATACCATCCACACTGTACAAAATAAATTGTTCGTGACCGAATGAACTCGAAAGCCCTGAGCCGAACACAAAGTAGGGCCTGAGCGAATAGAGCTCCCTCCCTCCGCACCGTGATCAGAGAACTCCGATATATTTAAGAAACACAATTGAGCATTGTATGATTTTTTTAATAAACTGCCCAAATTTTCAATTTTGTTTCCAAGAATTTTTTCTTTTTAATTAATTTTTGATGTGTGCAAAATGAAAAAAAGAAATTAATGAAGTTAGCCGCGCTCTAGTTTTTGCTGGATCTGCTCGATCGACCTCTGAGCGCTCATTAGGATCATAAGGATCAGCCTTCTACAGCTTGTGAGCTAATAACATAATATTGATAAATAATTTTGTATAAAAATCCATTGTATGTAATTTTTTTAAATTATGTTATAGTCTGTATTGTACACACCACATTGTCTCGAGCCAGGCAATTTGACTTGCTCCCAGAATTCAACTTATATAGTTTTTAAGTCAATTCACTTTAGTTTCTTTAAACAAATAATTCCTTAAGATTGCTCAAATCTCTAAATTAAATGAAAATATTCTCTTTATCCTTCTCCTAAACATTTTATCAATTGAACATTTATTTACACCCACTGAAATTTCCATCAATTTACATGTTCCTATATGTAGATCTTCATGTTCCACAATCGAGTCGGTTCAATTCTGAAAACTGGAAAACAAAACTTCTTTCGTCATTCTGTCGAAATAACATCGCTAACCGTACAAAAAAAAAAACGAATGCATTTTATCCTCCTGGCAAATCCCTTTACAAGAATAAAATACCAATTTATAGTCGATACTACACTTTGCAATTCGAATAGAATAACCTTGCAATTTATAGTTGAGCATCTCCTTTGTCTTTAAAGAGTACTCGAGCATACCCCAAAGTGCACTCAACTCATCCACTCTACATTATTGAATTTCACAGATGCTTTTGTAGAACATTAAATTCAATTAGCGTTCTACTTTTCCAACCTCCCTCTCATTTCAATAAAATTTAAAATTAATAAAGAGTGAACTCCTTGTACCACACAATCACAAACATGACTTAATTACAGGACTTTTATACTCCTTTTTGATTGAAGTCGTTATTTTCGACACGGTGTTCATCATTTACGCACTTGTCTACATAGAAACCTGTAATTAAAACAACTCTCCACTCTGCGTAATTTAACATCTACACATTTACACTCTTCTGATTTTCGTTGGTCTCTTATTTATGACCACAAAAACAAGGCTTTTTGTCATTGTTGACACAATAATCAAATTTGTTAACAACAACTGGAAATTGTTTTAATTATGCACGAAGGGGATTGGAATTTTTTGTTTTCTGTTGAAATTCCAAACGAAATGTGGAGTTGGCTTCCTGTTGAAAAACGACAGGATGTTCAAACTAATGAGTTTTTTTTTCTGAATTTGTTTCTGTTTAAGGAATTTTTAATGAAAAAAATTCCCGGAAATTCACAATAAATGAGAGTCTGACAGGATATTTTATTGATTTTAAAGCGCGAATTCGTTTAATTTTTGTGTGTACGGGTGGGTGTGACTGTTGGAAAACAAAAACCATTTACGAAATGGAATTGCACTTTAAATTTCATTCGAGCGTAATATTGAATCTATTTTATGGGTAAAGTGTATTTTATCACGCAAATATCACCTCAGATGTCTAGTTGGTTGGTTGTTTTTTGTTCTCTTCCTTTTTAAAATCAATACATTTGTCAGCCATATTTACGAAGTTGAGAGGTAAGCTGCTTTTAGCCTGGTAAAAAAAGGTTGTTTCGTCCTTCTTATGCGGGGGGTAAACATATTCCTGTAATCTAAATGTTATGTCAATAGCATTAGGGCGAGGGAATTTACGGTTGAGCGGATACACCTACAAAAGTTGGGTTAAATAAGAAAAGTTTTATGCAAATATGTAAATACATCAGTTTCCGACCAGCGACTAACTATGCCAGGGCTGGAGTATCTATCTTTAACGCAGGTAAATCTTAATGGAGACCAGGTTCGGGCGAAAACTTCCAACACGTATTTCATGAAAATTTCCTGCGAGAGAATTACACATGATAATTAAAAACTGCTTTGTATTGATACATCCTTAGACTTGAAGAAAATAATTTTCAATCGCGCGACTTTGGGGCGTTATTTTTTTTTTTTTTTTTTTATAATCTACTCACGCTCAAGGGATTATGATTACCCTTTAAATGTTTCAACACAGCGTGGGCGTGAAGTTACGGAAGAGAAAGAAGGATAGGAAAGATGTGTGGCACGATGTTCTGAGACTGAAGGTTGTTGTCTCAGATATTTTACCTCCAGGGATGGCGGCTGAACTAAAGCGGAGAATGCCGTGTCTTATTTCTATGTCGCTTATAGTTCACATTATTTTATTCGTTTTTCATCATATTGAAGTGTTTTTCAAACTTCTACTAGAAGTATTAAAAGTAACTGGTTATTATTTTAAAAGTTTACACATCTCGCTTAATATTGATGCAAGACTATAGTCAAACTAGTGAACAATTTTTAAGTTATTATAAGTGTTGGAGGGCGCCCTAGATTGGGATTGTTAAAGTATCCTTTTTTAAATTATCTTCCGGCCCTGATGACAATGAATGTAAACACGTAAGCACACAAGGCGTGATATAGGGTTTAAGAACAATTTACATACATTTTTACGCTCACCGCTAAACGTTTTAAAGGTGACTAGGTAAACAAATATCGCATATATTTTGAGTATCAGTATCCTAGAATCGTGGATTGTGTTTATCTGTCAAGAAATGCTACAAAGTACGTGTGACTTCAAAGGGAGTTGTGTATGTAGGTTTAGTAATAGGTATATTTACAATAATGGGTTGTCTTTTGTGAATTCCATACACCCGTGCAGAATGTATACATATGGACATTACAGTTAATGATCTGAGTATAGAGACCTTTTAAGAGAAGTTTAAGTATACAAAATATATTAAAACTTGAAGTCACCTACAGTTTTGTTAATATATTTTTTTCTTTAATTTAAAAGATTGTAATAAAATGTATATAAAATATATAAAATAGTTCAAAAGGCATTATATTTGAGATATTATAAAATTTTACCATAGATATTCGTGTGGGCTCATTGTTGATTCGTCATTCTTATGGCAAACTAATTTTTCTCACCAAATTTTATGACTGTACGAGTTTCTATTTTTTATAATGTCTAATTTTATCTGTACATTGTAACATTAATCGGTGTTCATTATTTTGTTCACGGGGTACTGTATGTATGTCAAGTGCAACTTAATCTTAAATAAAACAAAGGCATCAATCAAAACCACATATGAGTGTGGCATTAAAAAATAGTGATAAGATACACGTTCTATCATATTATCAGTCAATCGTGCCATAATCTGTAGACTCAAATTATAAAAATATGACACTTGTATTATCAACAAATTTACGTCTATCTGACGGATAATATCTTTATACTTTTGACGACACAAACACTTTCTATTAATGAAACATGTACACATATCTACATATATGTATATGCGTAGTATGACTTACATAATGTATCTTTGTATCTGACTGTATTTTACTAGAATACCTTAGTTATTATAGACATTCATATTATCTGTATGAATTTAGTATCTCTTATCATCGGTTTAAGTTAGAACAAATAAATAGAATACCATGTTATTATCGTGTTGTTTTTTTTTTTTTTTTGTTATCAACTCTTCAATGATACAATAATACATAACATATACAGGTTTCAATTTCTTATCCAATTGTAATAAGAATAACAATACCAACTGAGTGTCATTTTTATCGATGAGAAAGTTTATGTTTTACACAATTAGCTAAGTTCAAATGATACATGTAGGTCGATACAATAAAGATTAAGAAAGAAACGAACATTATTAACCTATAAGACAAAAGTATCTAACGAATCTAATTTTTCAAACTCAGATTAAGTAGCTCAATACAAGGATAAATGACATCACGAAAAAAAACTTTGTTTGCCAATGTTAATTAAATAATGACAGATTTGAACTGTCAAATGTCAAAGTAAGCACTATTCCTCTTTCACGAATAACAGTAAAATTCAGTTTTGGAAGTCGACTTTCACGGTAGGTGAACGTGAATTGTTAAGGTTAAAGTACTGTCGAACTTGACCCAGAATTTTACAACTAATCAATAAAAGCAATCATTCGAACATATTGTTAAGACCGAAAATAGGAACTAAATTGTAATACGTGCGTAATATACCTTTCAAAGAAAATGTTCCAACAAGTCATTCAGGACATTATGTACGGAATAAAAAAGTACTCACGAAGTAAAAGGTAGACGCTATTATTAACCACAGGCCAAAAGTCCATTAAAGACTTTTTAGAAATTTCGGTAGGTTTTTGAGAGTGCACAAATGTCAATGTCAATATAAGTACAATATTCCTTTTTTAATGATAAATTGTACAAAATTGAACGGTAGTCAGGTAAGTAAATGAGTTCCCAGAAGTATTTTTTTGGAATATGTCATAGGAAACTTAAATGTACTTCAAAGGGATGTAAATATGGAGTGCTAAGACGCTGTTGTGAGTTAAACACCTATACGAGTACTAATGATTTATGGGTCATAAATAAATTGTGTATTTATGATCCAGCACCGAAATAACAGCTAAAGGCTTTGTCGTTCATGCTTCGTGAGTATTGCAATCACCATTCTGTTTTGGATTGCATTCAATTGATTGCAATCTTCTCAAAATGCATGTTTTATTTCCATTATTTTGCAGTCTTTGCGTTCTTTTCAATTGTAAGCATTCTTTTGAATTTTTTGCAATCATTGAAATTTTTTGGAAAAAAAATCTTTTAAATGTCGAATACATAAAATGTGGTTGCAAATTTGAAGTCGTTTCAAAGCGAATACAATGAATGCACTCTTTTAATTGAAGTCGTCCAAAATTGAATTCACAAAAGATTACGTTCTTTTTCAATACTGCCACAGAAAATCTATAGGACTTAATAACTTCTGTTTTTCCTGCATTCCTTCTCCGTTCCAAGAAATATTTTCTTCCCAACTAAAAACACATCCTAACGAACTTTAAAAAAACCTTTTGCTGTGTACGTTAACATTCTTTAACTTCTCATCAGATTAACATTCTTTAGCTTGTTGCTTGTGCAGCAAAAGTTCATACTCATTCTTGATTCTTTTCACTCAAACTTTCTTCAAGCGAAAAATCAAATTCCTTAAGTAAACTCCCGAACTTTGAAAATTGCCTTTCAACCTTCTATTCCTTCTTGAAGTATAACATCATCTACATATACTAGAGATTTTCCCCAAAACTTTTTCAACCTTTTGCTTGCAATTAGTTTCCATTCTCAATACACAGAACACAGACAGACAACTTTTCTATATGATCTTAATTTATGCATCGCATCCTTATGTCAAAAGGTTATCCCTGATTAAAATGTAATTTTATTGCACACAGAGAAGTAGGTACCAAGTTCTATGACGAAAACGTTCGAAGCAAAATGAAATGAGAAAACGATTTTGTAATTTTATGCAATTTTTTTTAAGAACTTCCTTGGCGTAGCCTTCATTGTTGCTCCTACTGGTGAATTTCTAATGAAAAGGAAAATAAATTAAAATTACGGAAGGATATAAGCAAGAGTTTTTGAACTAGTGTACAATTTGATTTAAAACAGGTCAAAGGATGTGCATAAATTATTCATAGTTTTGTATAAAATTTGTAAATGTAGATGAATTTAGATTGAAGGTTGGATTCTTTTCAAAGGGATATTACTTTAATTAGGTACAGTCGATGCTGCTTACTCAAATTTGGCTTTTATAAGAAAAAAAACTGAAACACGAAATAATCCTCGCAAAATACTCAAGCAGCAGTTTTTCGCAATTTTCTCATAGAAAACTGTTATGAATTTTCCAGTCACACTCCCACTAAACTGATAATGTCGGTTAATTTTAAGATTCAGTTAATACTGAAACAGCTCCGCGTAGCTAAACTTAAAGATGTGATTTAGTAAAAAGTGTATAGCCAGTTCAACAAAATCCGGAATCCACAAAAATTAGGTCAGACAGACAAGTTAATTATCAAAGTGAACACATTATGTTTGTAATTAGGCATAAATAACAAAATGAAGATGGCGTTAAGTTACGTTGTAGAAAATATTGCTGCCCAAGGTTGGTAGCTTCGATTGACCGAGTCTCCACAAGACATTGACATCGATGAACACTTTTTATAAATCTAATGCATCCTTTTTTCATATAAAAAAGTTACTAACTTAACAATAATATGTTCAGTTTTTTATATAAAAAGAATTCCATATTTGATTAATGAATAAATTAATTCATTGATTATTAAATTTTACAATTAAAAAATACTTTTGGAGATTTTCCTTGGAAATTCTGTTTTTAACAGCTTTGAACAAATGCCCACCAAACGACGCCTACAATTGAAGATCGCTTAATCGGTTTTTTCTCTAGCTGAACATCTTAATTTAACTGGACCATTGATATTGATTAATGGTCTATCGTTTTTGCCAGCAAAACAGTATTTTGCTTCTGATTTCCTATAAGCTTTTCAAATCAAACTATAATCTGGGATTTTCATTACAAAAATACAAAATCTGTGAATATTTCCATTACCAAAGTTTTACTCATTGTTATTCCGCGTTAACTTATCAAAACTATACCGAATGGTTTACATTAATCTGTCTCGAAGCGAAAGATCCAGCTCGAAGGACCAATTTTATGTGTGTATTTGTATTTTTATTTTATTTTTCGCTGAAAATTATCAAAAGTTCTTTTTTAAGAAACAACTTGATTATAATTTTAAATCGGAATGAAACGCAGTTTCTTGAAATTTTCGAAAATAGACAGGAACAAACACATAGTAATAATATGAAGAGTTGGTTTTCAATGAAAATTTTGTTTGGGTTGAATCACAATTCACTTCGTATAAAGTGGATTTTGTTAAACATTGCAAAAAATTGTAAGTGTTTATAGGAACCTTTTAAAGAAGACCTATCGAACCTTTTCTCTCTTTTTTTTTGTCTGTGAACAATTTCATAATAAGGAACGAAATTTCATGACCGGAATACACTAAACTAATAAATAAATTTGTTTCTATCTTCTCTCTAACTAAAATATTTCTCTTTGTGATCATTTTACGACAAATAATTCCATCATTGCACCCTTACAACTTTGAATTGGTAATGCCATTTTGACAGCCATGATTTTGATGAGATTTTAGACTTTTTCTTCGAAATCTATATTTTGGTTTCGTGTGGAATGCCCTTTTAAAATAAATTTTGTTTTTTTTATAATACAAGAATTTTAAATGTTATTATTTTTCAGTTAACTGAATTATATTAGACTGAAAACTTTAATTATCTGTAGAGAAAATATATCGTCAAAAATTAAGAAAATCTTCTGTTTCATTTAAGCAGAGTCAACTGTATACGAATCGAAACTAAAATATTTTTTGAAATTCAAAAAAAAATAAAATTAAATTACAAAATTTTGTATACAAATATGTGGATAAAGAAAGAAAGTCTTGAAAACTTTTTATTATACAAAAACTTTTGCTTACCATAAGAATTGCAGAAAAGCAAAATAGAAGTTCGGTTCACGTATTTTTCTCTCCTTCCTGAAAAGTTTCATATAAATATTTAAATTTAACTTATACAAAGCACGAATTCACATCTTTCTTTTATTTTTATTTTATGATGAAAACAAGAACCTAAAACGAATTTTTGATTCTCATTGAATATTTTTTAGAATTTAGATCAAACAAAAGAATGGATTTTCATAAATATTTCATGCATAACTTGTGATGCATCTACCTTAACATCGACAACAGAATCATTTGCACATTTTGCTGTTCGAATAAATAAATGTAGCACGTATTTTGTCCTATCTTGCAATTTCCATAGAAGTTCAAAAATAAAGAAGAAAAAAAACCTATGTTATATCTCAGTATCAGTACATTCTGAATAATAAATTGAGTGTATGTTTTTTGTGAGTAATTTAGATACGAGTATCATGTGGCACGTTGCAAGTTGCCCATCTAAAAACAATTGAGATGAAATTGAAAACTACAAGAAGCAATTAGAGTCAATAGCATTTAAACATGAAAACAGTCTAACTTCTGGTTGAAAGTTGGAATCGCTGAGCAAAATTAAGAAAACTTTTCAAATGCAACCAAATTGTTTCATCCACATTGAAAGAACTTTCCGTGAATGTAAAATTTCATCTATTTTGCTTTTAATTAAACTAGATGAGTAATTTTTGTATCTCTTAATGTAAATAGTATTTTTGCATGGAAGAACTTATAATTAAGTTTATTGAAGTTCTGATTTTGTATAAATAAAAAAACGTATAAAAACTGTAGCAAGTGAAAGCAATTAAGACCCATTCATTAAATCTTTTTCATTGAAGAAAATGGTACTTTATCTTACAAAAATTAATTACTCCATCTTAAGAAGTAAAGATTTTACCATTTCGCGTATGAAATTTTAGAATTTGGTTTTTAAGTTACATCGATTGTTTAAGCTGAATAAATTTGTGTATTAAAAACTTTCATTTCAATTTAATAAATGAGTTTAATGTCCGAGTTTAAGTCCGAACAAACCCCTTTCGTAAATCTGATGAACAACTTTATTTATTCAATGAGCCGATAATGGATTTTGTTGTATTCGTCATTCATATGCTAACGAAAAAATTCGTTAAACAATGAATTTTCATTGAGTCAATGAAATGATTCCAGAAGTCATCGTAGAACTCATTCATTCATCAATAATTTTTTTCGTTTACTCCATAAATTTACTTCATTAACTAACGTTTATAAAAACTTTCATTAAAAAGAACAAATTAATTCAGAGTCAAGCGAAAGAGTTTACAAAGAGTACAGTTTCATTAAGAGAACCTCATCAAAAAAGTTGTTCATTCGGGTAACGAATATTTTACCGATTCAATGAAAAATCTGCTAATGTAGCGATTCTCAATCAAGTTCTCAATTTTAAGTAGGTATAAATTGATAAAAACATATACTATTTTCAAAAAAAAAAAAACGACGAGTAATATCTTCTATATTCCCTAAGAAAAAACACTTAAGCTCGAAGAGAAACCGAATTTGAAAAATTTTTTGAATATAGTTAGCGGGTTTGACCGCATTTTTTTTAAAACAGCACGTATTGAATTGTGTTGTAATAAATTGGTTGGTCTTTTTCAAAAAAAAAATAAATAAGATTCTCCATTATCGTTTCTTAAGACTTGAAAACATTTTCGCTGGCTACAATAAGTTTACTTTTATTCACAAAAAATCAAGCTTTTGATTAAGAAATACAAGCATTTTTTTTTCACAAAATTCAATTTACGAGTATATGTATGTAGGTATATACATAGTATCGAATCGAGGCACATGAGAATCATTCGAAGCCCTTTTAACTATACACAGGAGCATTATTATTTTAATCCCAAAGAATTGATTGCTTTTATATTTATAGGTCTGATTTATATATAAGATTAGTGATACATTTGTACATATGTATATCTATTAAATCTGATATCCATCTACAAACAAGGACACATAATGTGTACTGTAATTACCCAATTTTATGATGACTTTAAGCTACTTTTTATGGAAGGTAATCTGAAAGGATATTTTTTATTGCTTTTTTTCCTGCAGTTCAATTTTCCACCGGAAGCTTCGAGTAGCATATATATTTATACACGTGTAGATATTTACGATTCCCATCATCAAGAAACGAAGTTAAAAAGACAGCTATTTCATGTCTTTTTTTTAACTCTTTCAACACATAAAACGACACGACACGTTGAAAGGATGCCGTGGGTTGGCGCATATAGTAGATAGTCTACTGACTGGATTACTTTGACAAAATAAAAAGCTATCCGAAGAGGACATTGGATGCATGTTCTATGTACTTAAAACTTAGAGCTAGCTCGTATATGTTAACGGATACTGTGGCAACAGGATATCTACTCAAAATTGAGAATATTGATTTATTTTGTTTGAGAGGATCTTCGTGTATCGTTTCACAGCAGGAAATTGAAGCTTAAGCGAGTTTCAAACTCACAATGGTGGGATACCAGGAATGCTATGTGTTTTATCGAGAAGGCCAATCGATATACAGAGAAGATTTATTTTTAAGAGAAAAAAAAAAAGAAAAGCTGTGAAATATATTTAACAAGTGCTCAGCTTGTCATGCCGATGAATTGCATGGATTTGAGGGAAGTTGTGAAATATACGACGTCTAAAATGAATGAATTGATGGGATTTTTCCGAAGGTTTCACAGTCACAAAATTTCTGGATTGAAATCAAAGACATATGTACATACACGGGGTTTAAGGATGTTTAACTATCAAACCGAAGCACGTACACATTTGTTTCTACTCAAGACACACACCTTATTGGTGGCATATGGCAGGAGCTTAATGATGATTGGATGGACAGACCTTTTTCGTGCATATCCCTGACATTACTTGATTTTTGATTTTGATTTGAATGTCACGAATTCATTTCTCAGTATTTCAAAGGACTTTTATTCACGCAAAAAAAAAATGTTTTGTTAAAGACACTTTATTTTCTGTGTGGATTAAGGAGGTTAAAGGATCTATTTATAAATTTACGAGTACCTATGTACCTATTTCGCTTTGTATTTTTTCTGGAGGGGTCAAAAATGACTATTGAAAATGAGGGTTTTCGGTGTTCTTACAAAGCAATTTTCTTGTTATTTTTTAACTTAAAGGAAGTTGCTGAAAATGCAAGATACCTTAAGGGCATTTTGTGAAAAGAAAAATAATAATAAATAATGAAGTACGCAATTAGAGAAATTTAAAAGAGAAAATTAATAAAGGATTTTTTTGAGTTGAAAGTAGAAAAAATAAAAGTTTTGCCAAGTATATTTGTAATTTCTTAAAATCAAATTTAATTACCTCTAAAAAATCAGCAACAATACTTTAGTTTCGCAAACTTTTTTACATCGGGAAGAAAATTAAGCTTTTTAAAAAAAAAAATCATTTAATGTGGGTTTCCACCTCTGGCCTGACTATGGCATCATGACGACTGGTGAAAATGTAACACACTGCAAAGATGTGGATTTCGTAACCATTCACTTTGCCGTCATATTTGATTAGATGCCTGGTGGTTACAACATGAAACCACCTAATATTTATTCGTATCCCAGTGATTTTAATCCAAAAATAAACCGTTCTTTGAAATAAAGAAAAAATAATAATTTGAGAAGAGTTGGTGTTTTTTTTTAGAAAAAGTCCTGCCCTATTTAATGATCCAAATAGAGGCTATTTGTGCGCCGAAATGGATTATCAAACATTATCAATGTAAATGCTTTATTTTCACAGATTTTTCTTAGGGTCTATTTCTTAACTGTTTGCTTACAAATGGAATCAAATACTTATCCACCAAGCGTCCATATATTTCTACAAATAGCCCACACCTAAGCACGCTTCTTATTCTTTAAAATTAAAACAAAAACTCACAACACTGGGTCTCAAATTAAATGGTCAACAGCTTCAACAGCATCCGCTGTTATTTCAACGGATTTATTCACGCAGCTTGGGCTGCGATTTTATGTAATTCGTTCACGATTTTACCATTTTCGGCTGCGGCTTTACCATCTTCGCCTTCGATTTTATCAGCTTCGGCTGGGATTTTACAAGCTTCGGCTGGTAGAACTCAATCTTGGGCTGCGATTAATAATCAAAAGCACCAGAAGCCTGAAATTTCTAGTCTACGGTACATATTTTGTAAACATTAATTAATCTCAATTAAATTTTACACAGAAATTTTGTATGTGTATGTGCATATGTATGTACCATAATCACTTTTAAGGTAATTCTTACAATGTCAGCACAAGCCCAACCATAGGTCCTTATCGATATAAATTACGACCAACATTTCACTTAGTTGTCTAGTGTTTTTAATGTTAATTTTGTGTAATATTTCCTAAATGCTACGACTATACCTGCTATCCAATTTCACGGATCCAAACTTATACGTTTAGGTTACAGTCAAATTAAGAGGTTTTACTTTATAAATACTAATGAATGATTATTATTTTTTACCCAACGCGTGCTATGAGTTAATAAGTTTGAAACGAAAGAAAAAGAAAAAACTCTACACATAATTAATGGTGGAAGGAAAAAAGTTTTCACAAAAGTCCGCATAATCGAAAAAAGGAAAAAAAAATAACTCTATAAGGAAAAATAATTATGCTCGAAATGTTCTTTAGGGGTTGTACAGAGACGACATCCATACATATGCCTCAATTATGAAGCCTTTTTATTTCAGGCGCTTAGCAAAAATAATTTTGCAAATATTTTCACGCTATTTTGACTGAGGAAATTAATTCAATCTACTGCTTTACAAATAACAACCGTTAAAGATGTGATTTGGTAGGTAAGTAGTATTTAATAAGTATACTACGAACTGTACCCTCAACAGGGTTTTGGGGTAATTGTTTGTGCGAGCTGCA
This sequence comes from Philhelius festivus, assembly GCA_963931855.1. Taxonomy (NCBI): domain Eukaryota; kingdom Metazoa; phylum Arthropoda; class Insecta; order Diptera; family Syrphidae; genus Philhelius; species Philhelius festivus. Next base: position 3,371,022 of record OZ007555.1, on the reverse strand, counting down.
CAACAGGGATTTTCACACAAAACTGCCAAATTTAAGCTCTAATTATACTATCCACCAAGGATTCATCACTGAGCTAATTTGTCATTATCCTCCTGCCCAACTGTGTGTCTATGTCTGTAGTTATACGAGTAGATAAGCTTCAAACTCATGCTGTTTGATGGGAAAATTGATGCCCTGAACTTTAGATCCTGGCACGTGCTAGGGATGTGTGATTAACATCACAGTTTTGTTGAACAGAGAAAAACACGTAGCAGTACACAGAAAAAAATATTTTGTTTAAATTTATTTTGTGTTGGATTTCGCTTAAAATTTATTGGCATTTTTTTTTGGACAGGTATAGGCTGCGGCAAGATAAGTCTGGTTAAAAAGACAGATTCATAAAAGAATGTGTGTATTTACACTCGAAGACGTAACGACAATGTTTTTATTCAAGAAAAAAAAAAACTCAAATTAAAACAACACAAATCTAGCAATGTTTACGTTGAGCACAAAAATTGTCCGAAATAGGAGGTTTTACCAAACTTCAGTGTCAATTTTACAAGAATAAAAAAAACTTGAAAACTTGAAGTAGCTAATAGAGAGAAGTTGTGATTGTGACCTGCCTTAACTTCATTCAAAAACCTTTACCTTTAAACAAAAACATGTGTTTTTTTCAGAATGTCTCTTATCATGAAAAGTTCTTCTCATTTTAGCCGTTCAGATTCCGTAGAAAATTGTAGATCTCCTCCATTCCTTCTAACGACATTCGCACCAGACTGGTTGAGAGTTGTAAGTCACTAGGCCCTAGTTCTTATTCAATATTTTACGTTTTCTTTTTTTCTACGAACTGTCAAAATAAGAAAGAGAAAAAACAGAGCAAGGTTTGGGGAATGGTCAAATAAGAGTACGATTTGCATCTGCTAGTAATGTGTATAGCCCTCGAAATTTTGACAGTTCAACAAACGGGACCATCAACAAAGACGGGCGAGGGTAATGCCAGTAAAGTACAGTTCTGCAATATTTTCATTATTTTTGTTGCGGTATCTTGGTTTTGTTCAAATTTTATATCTAGGCGGATTTAAAAAAAATCGATAGCCAAACAAAAGAATTTTGGAAATAATTAAATACTACTACCCTGGTAATTTTGTTTGCCTTAAAAATGTTATATCATTTGAATTTTGAGCAATAAAATAACTACTTTTCGACTAAACCTATAAATAGATTTTTGGAATATATTTTATAATTTTTTTTTCTCAGTATATTCAAAATGAAAACGAGATTGAACAATTTCATTTCCGCCACACACAAAATTTTTTATTTTTTTTTCATTCTCTGTTGAAGATTCACAAGTGGTGAAAATTAGGAGATTATCGTTCTTGAGCAGAGCAACCTAAGCGTAATGATAAGGAAAACACAGGTGGCTTAAGAAATTTTACAAATGATACAATAAAATAGAAAAAGTTTGCTCAGTTTGCACAATAATGTATGTTTTATGATGTGTTTTCTTTTTGGTTGAATTTAGATTTCACATGGTACCGAGTGCTAATCACCTCCATAATGGTGCAAACGAAATTTTAATGATTTCAAAGTGAGAAAGTTTCTTTTAAGAAAATATAAAAAAATTATTAAAAATAGTATTTAATGGCATTAAGTTTATAAGCATTACGTCCAGGGGATCTCACTTTTACTCCTCAGTTCTCACATCGAATACAGTATAAGCTATACCAACAGTAATTTTTTTTTTTATATATTGTACGCGCACTCAAGGGGTTATGAATATATGTATGTATAATGATAAACACAGTGCGAGCAATTAGGAAAATGGGATAGGATTAGAAAGGAGATACCGATGCACATTGGTTTTGAATGTCTGAACATTGAAATGAGTGGGAAACATTGAGCCGGGTAAAGCATTCCACATTCGTGTAGTGTGGCTAAATAAAGAATCTCTGTACTTGGAACAATTTTTCCCAGGGCCAGGGATTGTTACTATATGAATATTTTTTATAATAAAAATTTTATATATTTCAAGTATTTAGAAGGCTTAGCATTACCTAACTAGACTTGTGACTATTTGTAATTGAAGGTTCCACAAGGCACATTGTGAGATGGTTACAAACCAATGGTCCTGATTCAACAAAATTTCAACTGGAAATGTAAACCTTTTCTTAAGTTTCTGGACACTATGTTCGGTCTTATTTTTACAGTCAAACGCACTTTACAAGTGGTAATAGGAAGTGCAGCTTATGGAGCTACCCAAAGATTCGTCAGGAAGGTACTGGGAGAGATAATTATGTCCAAGTCTTCAGTATCGGGTTAACTTGACATCCCAAAAAATGACATGAGAAAAACTTCAGAACGGTGTCAAGTAACAAGAAAGATTAATCAGGCAAAACAGTGAACTACTCTCTAAATGCAAATGCCATCAAATGGTGGTCCGATAGATCGAGAACGTGTCCAAGGACAGGTGCAGGAATTTTTGGACCCAGAACTAAATGTTATATGTGGATGGGGCAGTCCACAAGCCGTTTTAAATGGAAGGAAATGCTATAGGAAAATGTTCTGAACGGAATCTGGAAAGAAATTACCACAACCAAAACATTTACATCATTTTGGACAGCCCGGGAGCACCCAAAGTGGGAAACTCCTATTGAATTAGTTCTAAACTGGTATGGAAGTGTGTCAGCAGGCTAAGCGACCTCAGCAAGCATAGGTAATAATGTCACACTTCATTGGTTACCGGGACACGTAGATGTCAATGGAAATGAAGAGGCAAACTTTGAAGCTAAAATTGAAGAAACAGTATCTCTAGCGGGCCCTGAGCCCCATCGTGAAATATTTACTAAAATAAAATTAGTGTGCTGTCAGTAAAATATCTTAAAATCCAGACTTATGTTGATAGAAGCAGCTTGTGTTTTGTTTAACAAAACCAATTCAACTAAAAAAATCATAGACAAATATTCCAATGTTATTTTATTGCCAAGACATTTCTAACCCACAATACAATTTGTCTCAAACATAATATTTATCCAATTTTCCCACCTTTTCAAAATGTCTTCAGAAAAACAAATATAACAAAAGCCCCATTGTTTACAGGAACACAAAATAGGCTCTGCTTACTTCGGATTCCAATTGAGTCAACTTAAGTCGTTCAATCAATAAGAATTTGTTAAGCTATACAGACATATTTAAGTGCGTGTCATTTGATATGTGCTTAGCTAAACTAAACTACACTTCATGTCAATTTGTTTGTATATATTTAAGCCGCTATGAGTAATAGGTTCTTGATTGCAGACAAATAGATACAAGAGGATTAACAGTTTTGTCACCATTGAATTGGGCTCACATAGACAAAATTGATTATTATATGTTTCAAATATGCTGACATGCATTTTCCTTTTGAAAGCAAGATAAAGTGCCTAAAAGTTTAAAGGCACTTGCACATATAAATGCAGTAAATCAAACAAATCAAACGGTTTTCATAATTGAACCCTAAATTAATTGAAGTAAAGTTTATTTTCCAGTAAAAAGAAGACCGACATTGAGTTCATTGATTTAAAATCTCTAAAAAATAACAAAGAAAAGTTGGTAAATTTAACTTTGACAAGATTATTTATTTCAATGAAGAACTAATTGATGGCTACTGATAACAATTTTGATATAAATCAGCCCAAATATCTATGCAATTAATCTTGAGTTCGAATTTCTCGATACATATGTGATTAATAATTATTATTTATAAAAATTCATGAACCCATTTATTATCTCCCTAGGACTCAATCGATAATTTATCCCCATCTTAAATTTTACTCTTAATACAACAACTAAGACTATTCGAATGTAATTTCCTTAATTAAATGCTACATTTCGAAAATGGATATCTTTTCACAGATTATTATAATAATCCCTTACTTTCTAATCGAATTACACAACACAGAGCAAAAACCCTTAGTCCAACTACAAAAATCTTAAAATAAGAAAAGGAAAAACAACATAATTCACTCCATCTCAAAACCATTCATGCCTTTCTTTCTGTTTTATGTTTCAATATCCTTCGACTCAGGTCAAAACTCTTCCACATCTCTTTCCTTTAATGTCCTACTTCGAACAGAACCTATACTTCTTTCTAATAGCTCGCCCTTTAAAAGTTTTTTTTTTTTTTTTCAATGAAATACGAAATTCATGTTCAATTAACTAATCGTTGTCACTTGATCAATCTTTCGTTCGGTCGTCTTCTCGGCTACGCTTGTTCTCTTCGTTAGCTTGGGTATGGGTTGAAATTCAATTTTCCATTTTGCTGCATCCATTGGCATTTACTTTTCACTAGCTCTGGCTAGGAATATTAAACAGTTCTCAGCCTGTAAAAGCTCGTACGTATATTTCATAAACACTCTTTCGTATGCGCTTAAATACAAAATTTAACGGTGCAACCGAGTGTTGTAAGTATTTACTTGTTCTTTTGGCAGAAGACCAACAGCTTATCAAAAATTTTCCGAAAACAATAGTCGAAGCTATTTATCAAAAATCGGTGAATTTGGTATCGAAGAGTCTCTTCTTCGTTGGATTAGAATTAGCCTTACGGATCGCTCAATACAAGTTGTATTGGACGGTTTCAAGTCTGACATTCATAAAATAAATGTTGGTGTGCGACAAGGCTCCGTTTCGTCTCCGACACTCTTCCTTATCTTCACAAATGATCTTTTGTCTGAAACTGCAAATCCACTTCATTGTTTAGCTTACAACAGAACTCTCAGTTTTTCATATTCATTTCCAGACTCACAAGCCTGTTCTTCGGCTGTGGAACTGAAAAAGTAGCGTATGCTAAGTTCATTAGATTCTGATCTCGACAGTATTATACAATGTGATACTAAAACCGCGTGGAATTAAATGCTTTGAAAACACAAAGTTGTCTTCTGTCGGGCAAGCGAAATATGCCACCCATGCCATGAAACTGAAAAGCTTTTCACAGTCGGTATGTGTGTTAATGAGAATCTCTTATGGGATGGTCATTGGTCATATTTCTTTCAAGACTAATGTGCATCGACATCTCCTATTAAATCCTCTTCACTTTACCTAAACTCTGTGTTACACCAAAGCATTATAAGGGTCATAATCCCTTGAGTGTGTGGAAACTATATCGAAATAATATTTCATCAAAATTGGTTCAGCCGTTTATCATTAATAAACTCGAAGCTAAATACAGTTTGGCTTCACTTTGCACTCGTTCAATCAGTTTACCAAAAAGCTATCTTGTCAGTATTTATTTCAACCTGTTTAACTTAAGTAGCATAGTTAGGGTTTTGAGACCAAACTTATTTCGGCTTCTTTTTGCAAAAATTCTCAAATTTTAATTCGAATCCCATAACTTGCCCTTATAGAAGAACCTCCTATGTTGTGTACCTTCTCAAGTAAGAGAAAAGCTAAATAAGTTTGCTTCACAGGACGACTTTCGTGTTGATTTTGTGGTGGCAACTGGCAATAGCAATGGAACCTAATCCAGCAACGAACGAAAGGAAAGAGTCTATTTCTGTGGCTTACCAATGGAATGGAACTTTATTTCTTGCCACTGCTTTGGCAAATACTCGTATTTGTTTCTATAGCAAGCTGATGGCACCCAGGTGCCCGACACCTTCACGAGTAGGATAGGAATTTCGGGTTATGCTCCCGATCCAAGTGCTGTGCATGGCCGCATTTCATTAAAGTTAACTCTTTACCCCTCGCTGTTGCTTATAGTTTGCATTTTCAATGAACTTGTTTGGTTTAAAAGCATAACCGACAGCAAATGAAATTGAAAACAAAACTAAACAAAAAACGAAAGAAGAACCTTCAGGGGTTGAAGTTGCAAATTTTCCTCTGACATCTATGTGAATGCAAAAGTTCGGTGCTGAAAGGTAGTTAGTTATTTGAGTAGAAAAGATTTCTGTGGGAAAAATCCATGAGCAGGAATATTAGATTAAAGTTTGTTGAATAGGAATTTGATTTAATTCTATTTGTGGCCTAGTCATGTGAGGACATTTTGATGAAAGTCATTCTCAATACTTTTCGGTGCGGTGAAGTTTGTTCATTTTTGACATTTTAAATGAATGGAAGCCAGATGCACCACAAACTGTTAATCAAGTACGATAATTAAAGTTGTTTTATCTATATTTTTGAAAGCGATTTTGATGTGCCCTTATATGATTAACACAGCGTGTGTGCTAGGAAAATGGATAAGAGGTTAAAAGAACATACCGATCCTAGGTAAAAATTTCAACAAAAATAATTGTGACGAGGGACCAAGAACATTTCTTTTCGAAATAAGTTCTAACGATTGTGATAAAAAAAAGCATATAACGAATAATCCCAGCGTGCCGTCTTTGAAAATTGTGGAGTTGTCTATGGCACGAACAATTTAGTTGCAATTTGGCACTTAACATTGATATAAATTATATTGCATTCCGAAATCAATCAACAAAAATACTTTTCTATAAAGAAAATATCAGAAACGAAATTCCGTTTTCTGACTTTTTTCAGAGATTACTTTTTTTTGAAATTAATAAAAATCGAACTATAAAAGGTTTAATTCTTTGGCCACATTATAGCGTCAAACCACAAAAGTAAGATGCTGTGATTTAGTCTTGTTGAAAACTTAAAGCAGAGAAAATAAATTAAATTTCAATAAGAAAAAAAATGTTTCTGTGATAAATTTCAATTTGCAAAAAGATCATAAATTTAATTTGAGAAATAAAAAAAATCACTCATAAACTCACCTGTTTGATTTTATTTGTTGTCTATGATCCAGATGATGACAGTACACTGCAAAAATCATATTGAATTGTTGACTTGGATTTTTGATTGTAGAGCTAAAAGAAATTAATTGTTCAATGAGCATGACAGTCAAGTTAATCGATTGCATTGTATTCAAATTATTAATTTTAAATAAGATTTCTCTTCGAATAGTTTATGAATTATTGATCAAATCTAGTTATGTACTTATATAAAATGGGGGCTATCGTGAACAAAATTTCCCTCGGAATTTTCCCCATCTTCGAAAATTGGAAAGGTCAATACTTCTGCACTGTTCATTGTAAGCTGGCGACTGGCCTTTTTAAATGAGAGCCAAAGTCACAATGAAACTTAATTCCCAATATGTATCAATAAATTCCAAGTGAAGCTTTTGACATTATTTGAGATGATAATTTTGAAAGTTGGGAACAATTCCCAGGGAAATTTTATTCACGATAGGCCACAATACTAGTCAACTTAATTTGACTTTTTTTTTGTAACAGAAACTAGATTATACATACCGAAGGTTTTTCATAAGCCGAACTCTATCTGAGCTCATAAATGCTCCATCGCAAATCTGTTCCTGTCAGTTATTCCAAGTGATTTTTTGCAGCTTTTGTTCCTTCTCTTTTTCATTCAGGAGAGTTCTCTGCAAAATCATATAACGGGTCATCCATTTTATGTCATTAAAATAAATTTAAATAAAACACATTTATGATTTCTATTTCGATCAAAGTTTTATTTCAATATATTGTTTGCATCCTGTCATTATTAAGGAAATATAACACCATGCAAATGTCACCCACGGGAGTTATAATAAATGGGCTCTATCAAGGTAATTTTCGATGGCTTTTCGACACATATCGGGCAATAACTCTACCATAACTTGTCGAATATTCGTTTTTAAAAGCACGATAAACATGGTCGACACGAAAATATATACATAGTCTCAGATAACAGTTCGGTTTGACGTTTGTGTTCGAAGCGGGGATGTGAAATCTAGACCACGAAATTGGAATGACCTACATAGTATGTATATTCGGCCCTAGCGAGCTATCCGTTCGGAGCGGAAAATTCTCCGATTTTATACGATTCGGAGGATTTTTGCTTCGAGGTATTCTTCCGAACAGCTGTTCGGAATTTTTCTCCGACATTATTTTAACGCACCCGGTGAACTGCGTTGAAGCGCGATCAATTGCTTTATTTGTGAAATTTCTGACAGTTAAATGCAATTGTTTTTCTGATTTCGTCCGACTCAAATACTTCGCGGAACAAATTGCGCCAACGCATTTGTGTATTATTTTTCTTTCCGATAGGATAGGTACCTCGAAAGCAATTTGAACCTCCGACAAAGTATGCGTTGCGGACAATTTTCCGCTCCGAACGGATACCTCGCTAGGGCCGATCAAGTCTTTTTTCGTCGGATTTTGTGTGTGGAAATTTGAGAAGACGAATTAGAATCGAAAAGGAGTGGGAATCCTGTTGTCAACATTTCCAGAAAGTAATCAGAGTTGTTTGAAACAAAATTGCCAAATTTCTGTTCCTAAGTAATATGACAATATTTATTTTCAATACAGATACAGATACATAAATGTTAATATTCCTTTATACACATGTTAGCTGTTAAGATAATAAAAAGATCCTCATTATTAATGTCGTATATTAAGCAAGCTTTCTAGTCAAAGCCACTTAATTTATGGGTACCCCAACCTATGTCTTTGCAATCCAGTTTCCTGGAACCTAAGTCAAACATGAAAAATGTTCCACCTATCCCGAACAATTTGCCATCTGTCCTGTTTTCTTTTTTTTTACAACTTTAGAATCTGTAATGCAAATTGAAGTTTCGTCCTCAAAATTCCATTCTACTATATACAGGGTGGGTCACAAGAATAGGGTTTAAAATAGATGGGTTTTTCTCGACGTATCCTGGGTGTGAGGAAGTCGGAAAGGTCTCATTTTATCCATCAGATAATGCCATTTAGTTTCCACTATGGAGCAGTGGAGTGTCGTTCACCGTGTGTTCGTGTACGACGCATTTGTTAAAAAAAATTAATCGGTAGTGAAAGTACAGCGTGCATTTACCTCACTGTGCGGTTCCGGATCGGAAAACAATTATTACATGGGTCACTGCTTTTCGAACAATGGGTATAATTACAAAAAACAAAGCCACCAGGCCCCGTACGTACTGTAACAACTCCCGAAAATACGGAAAGGGTAAGAGCCACACGTAGTACGCGAGTTGTTTCCCGGCCGCCTAATTTCACGAGATAAATATTGGCCTCCTTTTGGGATTTCTTAAGTCACTTGTTTACGAGTTAAAACCCCGCACATTAGACGAACTTTAGGATGCAAATTTTTTGCACCGACTTTCACTGTGCTACGAACAAGATGGACGTCATATGCTCGATGTTCTTTTTAAAACTTAAAATGGCACTTAGTATTTGTATATTATATAATAAGAAATTAATAAATTAATTGTACGTCTTAAACAGCATGTGTTAAATCTATTTGTTTCTGTGCGTATTATACCGTGAACCACCCTGTACATACATATATAGATATACCTTTTTTTCTTTTTCAAAGTTGACTTCGGTGATATATAGGATGTGCCCTTCATGAATATTTTATGATAACTCTATTTTCCGATAGCAAATCCTCAGATATATGTATCCTTTAACGATATGTCTCCCAGGTGAATGATGTCATCGTCGTTCCTTGGATATTTCCTTTTTCTGTGCATTTGTTGCGCTTGAATAAGATAAATTATTGTTATTTGCAGTAGAAACAAGAGCAAAATTGCTGTATTAAAGAATATGAAGATGAAGATAAAGATAAAGATAGAAATAGATAGAGGATTATAGAATAGGTATTTAATCTACTGATCTTTAGTTAATTTTGTATGTTATAACCATGACATAGGTATTGACAGGTTTTACGACTTTTCATAAATATTAAAAAACGTGTGAGATTCGTTCCCTTTTTTTAGATGCGGTTAAGACGTCAATATTATTCTCTCTTAGCTCAATTGGAACGAAGGCAAATACATTTAAATTGAAAATTAAAATTTTACTTTTGTTTGACTAAAATAATGGTTTTGACAAAACCTTTTAAATTATCAAATTCTTCACTTTATCAAACTCTACAATAATATCACCCTTCTTAGAGAGGTATTTGAAACGCATTGCGGGAGAAAATGGAGAGAGAAAATGCAAGAGCCTGACAAAATAAAATGCATTGCAATTCATCAAACTTTGCATATGAGTTGAGAATACTTTAAATAAGCCTGACAAATTCTTGAAAAAATGGTAGAAATTTAATAATCAAATTTTATACCTTTTCGAACTCTTATAATAACATCACACTTTTACAAAGACATTCAAAATGCGTTTCAGAAGTCTTACAAAGTAAAATGCATTTGCAGAAATTGTGTAGAGCTTTCAAATTAGTCATACATAATATATTACCTATGCATACTTATTTCAGACTTGTCTTATCTGAAAAGGTAAAAAACATTTTTAATAAATGCTTATATCACAATTTAACGAATTTATTTTTTTTTTTATGTTTTTGAAACTCTAGGAGCCCATCACAGTTCAATAAAAAGCTTCTCGTAAAATTCTAAAACCCATTTCATTCAAACATTTTTTTAAGGTCCAAAAACATTAAAATCCCAAAGCTTAAACCGAACGAAGACCCCTTAACAACAAAAAGCAATCTTGTGAACATTCTTACTGAAACTCTCATTGAGGACATTCAACTTAAATTTTATTAGCTGCCTTAAATTCTCTAAGCTCTTTTACTTTCTAGACATGAAACTTTATGAAATTAAAGCCATATCATCTACTTATGTACCTACTATATCATATCCATGCTGCCTCTTCTTCGGGTTAATAATAACCCACTCAGCAACAAAAATAAATCCACTCGAACAAGAGTGTTTATAGACTGACAGTTGTTTGCCGAAATGATCATCAACCGTGTGTGTTTGCTTTTTTCACCCAGCAAGTAGGGCTTTTTCTATATGGTCCCTTTTATCACCTCACCACCCAGGAGTAAAAAAAAACGAAGGCAGCAACATGCTGGTTCCCAGCTGGTCCTTTTTAAATAAAAGCAAACCTGATGGTGACGTATGGTCTTTTAAGAGGCTTCGAGAAATTAAATTCTAGCATCAACACGACACATCCCCATTAAAGAGATACGAAATACATAAAATGCACGAGTGAGTCGCACATACCTACTTGTGCTTCTTCTTCGAAGTGTTGATAGTTTTATTTATCTCTGAAATAAGATCCGCAACTATCAAGATGTCGCAGGGAACAAGTCATTTCTAGACATAACCCTCACAACCAAAGTAAGTATTTAATGTTGAAAGCAAAAATATGTCAAAAGTGAAGTTTGCAGTCTCAAAAGTCAAGATCCTTGAAATTAAAGGAAAAATAAATGGGGAGCTAACAATATTCATCTCGCGAAATGGACACATTCCACAATTTTTTTTCCAAGTATTTTCAATTTCACTGCTTTTTATCATAACGGTAAAGGGTAATTTAGCATACAATATTTTAATCAACAGGATACCTTCATACTTATGGAAATGGGTTTAAAGATTAAAAGATGCTAAGCATTCATTCTTATAAACTATTTAACCGTAATACTCGAGCTTCAGAGAATGCCCATCTGTTTGCACTTGAGCTCAACTTCGGACGTACTGTTAAATTCAGAAATTCTTTCCTAAGCCGCACTACACGAATGTTGAATGCTTTACCCGATACTATATTTCCTTCCCTATATATGTACTATACATATTTCATTCCAATTTTTTTTTCCAATCCCACTACTTGTGCCATTATACAATTTAACCAAAACCATACGAAAATGTATATGTGAAAATTTCATTCTTGGATTAAAGGATTTAATAAATTTTGTTGAATTTTCTAATTAAAAAAAAAAACTCATCAAAGAATGTGCAACTTTTCCAATTAAAAAAATATCACGCATCTATGCAGCACCAAGAAAATAAAAATGAAGAAATGAAACGGGACCATAAAATTAATGGTTTAATTTTCGTCTTTCTGCTTTCAATAGTTCTAGTGAAGTATTTCTCGCGCAAACCACCTGGATTATAATTTCTCACAAGACGCGACATTATCCTTTAGCCACCGTCGTTTTGTTGCATTGTTTATGAGACATTAACCAGGAAAGAACGCCATCCAAAGATACCAGCTTAAAGTATGTCATGTGATAGGGTTAATTGTTATCAGAGAAGAAAATTGAGGTAACTTTGGGTTCGTAATTAAACTCCAAGTAGATTGAATTTTGCAAAAAATTGTAGAAGAATTCCATGGAGACTACGAATTTAAACGGTTTATCTAGGGAAGTATTAGAAGAAGGCATTTACCTTTTGATTAGGGTTTTGGGAAAAAGGTTGGGATTATACCTATCTTGTCCCTTGTGGCTGATTGAATTGTTTTGGCCAATGTCTCTGTTCTGTTCTCAACCCAGGTTAAAGGTTCGTTGCCATTTGATTTTTATCCGCTTATTTGGGATAATCTTCAGGATAGAAAAGTTAATGAAGCCTTAAGCTCCTTCTGGGATTTAAGTTTGATTGAGGTTTATTGTTTTTTGTTTACTATTTCCACAAAAGAGAAGAATTAAACTTTCCGGGAAGGTATGTTTGCCTCCATTTTGTTGTTTAATAAAGCATCTGTCATTTTCCCAAAGCCAAAATGTAAACACAACACTGAAAATAAATGAAATGCCATAAGGCATGCTATGAACATTTTATGTTAAAATATGTTCGTTATTATGATAAACGATTTTCCTTATGGCTCTTCTATTAAGTTTGTACAGGAAGGAGTTCAGTGCAGGAGCAACTGGTTATTACAGCAAGAAATTGTTTAAGGCCCCTCGACTTAAGTCGAGAAGTCACTTAACCCATTTTTCGAAAATTGAATACGTTGTAAAACTTTGAAAACGCTTAGAAACTAGAGGTCAGTACTCGTTCTCATTTCCGCTTGAATAACATAAGAGAAGCCTTAATATCGTTAGTTGAACATTTTTTATTTCAATTGAACCTGAGTTTTTAAGATCAAAAAAGAAGTATCGGCCATTTTCTAAGCTCTTTCAGTGACTAAAAAATAAATTAAAAAAAAAAGACATTTTTTAAACTTTCGTTTTAGAGCGTTATATGGAGCTTTTACAGTCTGCATGGATATGTATGATACATAAAAATAAACGCCGAAATCAGTTGAAAAAAATAAAGTGTTATACGATTTTTTTATACAATCGGGACAGCGCAATGTCAAAACCGTTACGTTTTGATGAATATTGTTTAAAACGCATAAAACTTCTGCTGTTGATTTTTCGGCATTATTACCTTCTACATACATACATATATGAAAGTTATATTTACCAATTAACATTTATAAAAAGTTTTTTTCTGTGTTCAATTTTTTAAACCGTTTCTAACTATTACTTATAAGTCAATTACGTAGGTGGGAAAAAACTGTGACGCCGGAAGATGTGGGTCCAATCCCTAACCCCTGCCACCATAATAAAAAAAAATCGGTGTTTGACAATAGAAATATTGGTGCTTTGTATTTCGGTTAAAGGGCTCTTTTTAAAGTTCTCTTATTCTTAAGGTACTAATCCGCCCATGTTCAAATTCCTTTAATTTATGTTTTAATACATAAATGCTTGCAAAAATGAAATAAATTTTCTCGAGAGCTCGCGAAATTCACTTTAAATTTTATAACCAAATTTCAAAAAAAAAATTTGACGGTACGACCAAAGTTAGGCTCGAGGGTGAACTGATGAGCATTCCTAGCAAAGCGGGTATCACGGGTGAACTGATGAAGGTATAATAAAAAATATAAGACAAAATGAAGACGAATGAACATAGCTTGTGTCTTGTGCTCTCCACCGAGCTAAAAACATATTATCAACCTTTGCTGGACTTTTGAATAATTAAATAGAAGTTCTAAAATTTTAATAGGATGGTTTTTTTTTAATGGTCATGGCATTGGATTGATTTATTGAAAATATAATTTCCAACATTCAAGCCCATAGTCCAGCTGGACAGAAAAAAAGAAACAAAGCTGACAAATTTTGAAGGAGAGTTTAACAAACCGTAAAAATAAATACAAAAATAAACAAAAAGCCAAGCCACGATGGAAGAAAGAACAAAAACCAATGTGGAAAAACTTAAATATCATTATTCCACCCACAATGTACTGGGATATTTATTACGTACGAAAAAAGTGGAGACTTCTCCAAAAAAAAGTCTGCTGCAACTATCAATCTCGGTCGTTAAACATCAATTGTAGAATGAAAATCTTTGGTGAATGTGGTCAATAAGATATGAGTATAGATTAGTTCGATTCGTAAAAACTTTTCACCATATGAAAATTAAACAAGATTAATTTCTTATCTACTTGTACTAGATTTATGAAATAAATTTATTTGCTAAAATTTCCGATATTTCAAAAGATTATGGATAAATCTCAGTTGAGGGGTTAGTGGAAACCTTGTATTTTTATCTCTCCAAGCATGAAATAATTTATTGCACATTAAAATTCATAAAAATCTTGCATGAAATCAAACAGATCACATTTTATCATTATTAATGAACACAATTTTCATTTACTTGTTTGCATCCCTTTGTTAAAAAAAATCGAAAATGTCAGGAGAGCACAATTATTATTAATAATTCAAATTATTTATAAAAAAACTGTAATAGATTATATTTTTGTTTCCAAAAACACTTAAGAAAAAGTCACCAAACAATTCCCAGTATTAATTGTAAAAGGAAATACTTGGTGTTCCTGATCGTTGAGTTAAATCGAGTTTTATTTTATTTTATTAATTTCATTTTTTTGTTTACTAACAGTATTATAATGAATATTTGTGCTCTCTTGTTTCGCTCTGTCTTTCTTATAGACAAACATTTTTCACAACATTCCATTCATTCAAAAATACATTTAATATTCACTCACATTTTTAATTTCATTTTTTTTCTTCCATCTTTTTCCCCTATAATTTTGTATACTTTTTTTTATTTTTTTTCGACAAAAACAAAACTTTTTTATTTTGTATTTTTTTAAAATAAAATTAAAGAATTAAAAACAAAAAACTAGGTAAACTGGCAGCAACACAATGGCGAACGAAATTTGGACGATTATCAAGAGTGCCACCGCCATTATCGAATGTCGATCCCACAGGTTCATTTTGTACATTTCCCGAGGATTGGTTGAAAAGAAAAGCCGGTAATTTATTTTATTATTTTTATTTTTATTTTATTATTTATTTTTAAGAAAACAAAACATTACACAAGGCAAAAAAATTATGTATATTTTTTTCTATTAGGCTCTGCACTTCGCACGAATTTATTGTTAAATCTTGATGTTGTAAAATTGTTTTTAAATTAAATTTAAATACATATTTCAGTTTAAAATTAAAATAATAACTGATATTTTTTATTCTAAATTATGTTTAGCGGAAAAAGCGCAACCTCCGTCGTCTTCAGATTTATACAAAAGTAAGTTTTTTCGTTGAACAAATTAAATGTTTCCTTGTAAAATATTGAATTGTTTTTTTTTTCTTTTTTAATGTTAGTTTTCTTCGTTAATGCCGTCCCATTTGTTGTATTTGGATTTCTGGATAACTTCTGCATGATTATGGCGGTAAGTCTGAATTATAACACTTGTTCAAATACATACTGTATGTACCGGTACGTTTTATACCTTTTCTCCAAAAAATATACAAAACACTATTATTGTTACTATCTAATAAATGTGTGTAGAGGGTGGTTTTTTGTTTACTGAAAAACTTTTGAATAAACCGTGTTTTTTTTTAAATTGGAACTGAACCACAAGACTAAGAGCCGCACCATTTTTGTAAACTTAGGGACGCATCACCACCTTCCTTTAATTGAAATAGATCTTTTTTACTTTTAGAATATTATTAAAAGTCTTCTCTCCACTTCACAACGGTTACAAAATTCTTCAATTAATAATTTGTATTTCTATTGAGTTGAGAAAGCAAAAATCGTACTTTTTAGAGGCCTTTTTCATATTTTTCCACAGACCATTGCGTCCCATCAAAAACATGTTCTAGTCATGTTTGTAGGCAAAGTATAGATATATTGTGCAATTTATTTTAAATTATCAGAATTTTGGCTTTGAAGAGCTTCGCACGTTTAAAAGTAGGCCTATTAGAATCGTCTTCTACGAGACTTTGACGAGGCGAGGTATCGTCCGAAATTCCATACATAACAAACATATGTATGACCCTCCTTTTTCTATTGTTAACGAACGAAGTACATTGGTCCACAATATTCCTCTGGACTAAAACTATTCTTTGTTTAATCAATATTTTTTTTGTAAATGAAATTTTCCCAAAATACTAAATTTTCTTAAATTTCCAGGGTGATTACATCGAACAAATTTGCGGCGCATTCATGTGCATATCGACAATGGCAGCAGCTGGTCTTGGCAACACGATCAGTGATATTCTTGGCATTGGCACAGCTTTCTACGTGGAGAGATTCTGTGCATTTTTGGGTCTTCGGCCGCCTGATCTTATACCAATTCAAATGGAAATGAAAGAAAGTCGAAGAGCTGCTAACTCAGTAAACAAATTTTAAACATTTAAAATATATATGTATTTTAATAATTTTGATGTCATTTTATTTTAATTTTCAGGGAAGAATAATTGGTATAACCATTGGTTGTCTTCTTGGTATGTTCCCGCTCTTATTTTTGAACAATGAAAAGAGCGAAGACACAGATCCATCACCAAACTCGGCAGCTGTAATTTAACCTGGCATTAAATGGCCTTAAATAACTTAAAACTTTGATATTTATTTTATATCAATTCGTGCTATTTTATTATTTTCGTATTTTCTATAAATGGTATAATTATTTTAGAAATCTATAGGCCCTAATTATTGAAAAACGACTTGTGTTCATCAACAATAGAAAATAACTGAACAAAAATATCACATTATTAACATTTAAATCGAATGCAAGAATTACATTACCTCTTAAAGCTAATTATTAAACTCTATTAAGTTTATCTAACCACGTACAAAATTACCTTTTAATATTATCAATTTTTGTATATTTTTATTAAGCTTTACATTATTTTAACTAACGCTCAAAAAATTAAATTTCTTGTGTTAAAATATAAAAAAGAAACAAAGAATTTATTATTTTATATAAAGTTGTAAGATATTTATTAATTTTATGTTGCGTTTGTGAATTGTATATGTATATTTTATGATATTTTAAATTATATAACGTCTGTTTTGAAAAAGTTATTATTGTATTATTTCGTTCTATTTTTGTTTTCTTACTTTTAAGACCAAGAATTTTGCCGAATGAAATTTATTCATTTTTATGTTTTGAGTGTGTATGACTGAAAAAAAAAGTATACTCCTATTAAATAGGTAAGTTCAAAGAGTTGGTTGTAAAGTAAAATACTTTTATCGTCAATAATTGAGAACTTAAAAAGTTGACTTTTCAATTTTGCTTTGAGTCTTATCAATAGCGTCCTATGAAAAAAAAATCGCACTGAGAAATGAATCTTAAATATATCTCGTCTCAGTGATCTCCATACTTTCGTGCTCGAGTGAGATTCGCTGCCCCACTTAAATAATGTCTGAGCCCTCAGAAATTTAGAAAGGTGTCTCGTGCATTTGTCATCATCGCCCGTTGAATTGAATCGATCCATGAAAGCTTGGCTTCTATAATATCGCATCGTTTAAACAAAATTTTTGTTTACACCAACTATTTAAAAAAATCTAGCATTAACTGTAACGTTTAAAGAATTTTGAAACATTCTTTAAAATGCAACTTTATAGAAAGGAACAAGTTACAAATTAGAAAGTTATACACTATAAAATATCTGCACTCACGCGCTATCTCGTCAATTAGCGGGTTATTAACGGGAGTTTTCGTTTTAGACGTATTAAATGAAAGATATAATTTTAAAAATTAGATATGAAATTCAAATAGAGTTTCATTGCATTTACTAATAGAACACAATTTCGGTCATCAGACCACCGCGTCTGCGTCTTATGAAGGCCATCTTCTCGGTCAATTTCTGCGTCAATTTATCTATCATAGTCGGATTATCTCGTCAATAATTCACCGAATCTTCGCTTACAAAAGGTTGCAATTTTTTTCGTCGTACTGAGATTTAATTTTCAGCCTTATTTTAATTTTTTATCCGCGTGAATGTTTTGCTAACCGTCCAGGTCGGAGGGAAACAGTCTTGCTAAAACTAAATAAATTTGTATAAATTGCTTTGTGCAATTATTATAATACGAGTATGGAAAACTCATGTGAATCGAAAGTTTCGATCGAATCGAACAGCAAAATATGAGGACTTAAAACAACACGATTTATTTCTAATTTTTTTCATTTTTCGGTTTTATTTCAATTTCCGCAATTTTCTCTTTTTCTAAGACATTTATTGCTCTAATTACATTCCTGTAAAATATATATACTCTTTCAACATTTATCACGAACATTTCACAAATTTTCACATATTTTTTTTTAAGGTTTACCCACAGAAATTTGTGAAAATAAAAAAGTAAACAATCTAATAAACTCCGTCACATTGTACCTATCTATAAAAATCTATTACTAACATACCTAATGTATCTTTATGATAAGAAAAAATAATTACCATAATCTATTAAATATTGTAATTAAAAAATGACAAAGGTCAACCAATTTCATATTAAAGAAAAGGCAAACAAAGTAGAATAATTTTTGTTACGAAAATCTAAAAATATACTTAATCAATCAAACAGCACTCAAAGTCCTGAAAATATTTATACATACATATATAAAAGGCAAAACATCTTTTTTTTCATTTGTGAGCATTGATTGTTGATTATGAAATTCGAAGATGTTCGTTTTCGATGTCAAACTATCATTTCCCGCTAACAAATACGCAAATCGTAATGTGTGGCAAGTTACAGTTTATTTTTTACGCTTTCTTGCTTATTTAGACTCTTTAGCACTCTTTGACAATATTAGTGGCACAGAATCCCATTTGCGCTTCGAATTCCATAGTCAGTTCACAAGAAATGTTCAAATGTACCAACCTTCAATCTGTAACTTCAGTGCACATTTAAAAATGTCTTGCATGATTCAGTAAAGTATGGCATTCTTAGGTTATATTCCTAAGAAAAAATGTTCTACTCTATGTAACTCTTTAAAACTGCACCACTTACAGCAATTGGTTTAATATAGAAATTACTAGCTTATAGAAATAAAAAATAGTCGTACGACAAAACCGTATTATTGATAAGCTTTTTTGTTTTTCTTTTGTCTCTTCCTATTAGTTACTTCTTTGGTAGCTTTGTTATTTGAGCTTCCACTCTAAAAGACAAATTTATATTGACTTTTTGTTCGAAAAGAAAAACAATCTGACTGCCTCCTTAAAGGAAATATGTAAACTTAACATATAAACGAAGTTAATTTCTTATTTACATTTCTATTTCAACTACATAATATGAATAGAAAGTTTTTAGTATTTTTTTATAATATTTCTCTTTGATTTTGTTCCGTTAAGTTTCATCTTCAATAATTGTTTTTAATTTCTCAACTAGATGCATGAATCAATAAGTTGATGCATGAAATTAATTATCCTCAAAACAAATATTATCGAAATTGATACATATGTATGTATGTTTAATTTTAAGTATACATATTTATTTTTCTTCTCAACTTTTTTCGAACTTTAACAAAAAAAAGATAACACCAAAAGTTAAAAAATAGTGAATTTATATATACATAGATTGATGTTTAAACAAAAAAATGACCATATATCTTTTTTTTTTATCAATACATAAATATAATAATAAACTATCAGCAATAAAAAAAGCTTTAGAAAAAAATCGTAACATATTTGTAGTAGGTAAGTAACAAAAAAAAGTAGAAAGTCGTAGTCAAATTTCAAAACTAAAAATCAAAAACTAAAAAAAAACAAAAAATTAATTAGCAGAAAAATAAAGAAATTAATTGTTGTTGTGTAGAAAAGTTAAATGAATACAATATTGTATAGAAAAAATTATAGCAGTAGATAAAAAAACAAATAAACGATGAGACCAATAAACTATTTGAAACTGTTTTATTTTATTTGTAAAACCTTAATATATTATTTTGTTGTACCCAGAAACGTGATGCCAAACTATTATACACAATATTATCCCACAATAACTTCCTTCTGAGATTATTTTATTCAGATTTAATTATAAAACTTAAAACAGATACACATCATTTCTTGGTTGAAAGGCTATATATGCATATAATGAACTATGGATACTTAAAAAAAAACTACAAGTCAACAGCATCTTCCAGAGTTTTGACTGATATCTGAGACGATAGGAAAACATTTGTCGTTCCTTGTTTATTTTTGTCTTGCAAAATTTCGAATCTCTCCAAATAGGCACAACAACTTCAGTTCTTCTGATCATTAAAAAAAAAAAAAAACATTTTTAGTACCAAAATTATTTATTTTATTTCATTGATAAAACATAAAATAAAAAAAAAAATTTGGCCACCGATTTCAAAATCGTTATTTTCTTCAAACCAATTTTTCATCTAAGAATTATTCATCCAAATGCGATTACAAATATAAAGTAATAAATAAAAAATGGCTCGCAAAGTCTACATAAATTTGAACCACATAAATGGAAATTTAACGAAACTATGCTCCGCGTCAGCCAGCAGATTCCACAATACTGACTTTGTGCAATTGGTCAAGTTTGGACAGCCAACAAATGCCTCGTCCTCACTGTACTCATCTTTGAAACTGTACCAATGGATTTCCGAGTCATGCATCATACCACGATGGCGAGGAGTCATATTCGAACTGCTTGCAGCTTGATAATTTAGCAGAGACTTATCGTTTTCGTTGTTTTTCATTCGAATGCTGTCCAAGTATTGTTCCTTTATGTATTGCAATTCGAGCTTTTGTAATTCTTCTTCCACATTGAATGCCGAGCAGGTTATATTAGTTCCCGAGTCCATGGAATCCGAATTTGTCGCACCTGCCAATAGATCCACCGAATTTAGTATATTCTGACAACCAGCTGATGCAACTTGATTAGTCGATGCTGCGCCGTTAGGGTGATTATTATTTGTGCTCTCACTAGGACGTCCATGGTGCAAGGCATTTCCTGGTATCTGACTGGCCAAAAAGAATGCACCAGCGATTGTCATCACAC
Organism: Philhelius festivus; assembly: GCA_963931855.1. NCBI lineage: Eukaryota > Metazoa > Arthropoda > Insecta > Diptera > Syrphidae > Philhelius > Philhelius festivus. The sequence continues at coordinate 3,350,039 of OZ007555.1, read as the reverse complement.
TTGCCGCGTAGCTAACAGCCATCACAGTGATATTGTTGAGCAGAAATTTAGCTAACGTAAACGAAGGCAGAAATTGTATGAGTTCGGAGTAAGTTAACCAACCGCGACGCAAACCTTCGCGTCTAGCAAGGGTCTTCTCAACGGCTGTTAACTTCGCAAAGAAATGTTCATTCGATATGTATATATTCCAGTCCTTGGAAAAAAAAATGTTCAACTAAATATTGATAGGAATGAATGATTTTGTGCTTGAACTTACAATAGCACAAAGGAATTCAAGCTCTAGTTGTTTGAGTCTATCTTCGGTCATATTGCCATCCTCTGCCCAGTCGCTAAGATATATTTCTTCGTCGTGTCCTGAATAGAATTTTGTCGAAATCATCTATAAGTATATAGATTTACCGGAATCTAATAAATTCAATACATATTTCGCACTTTAATAATTAAAACACAATTGCTCTCACATTCGGATTCAAATTGAATGCCATATCATCATGTTTCCTCATTCATACTGAAATTATTTCTTTTTTAAAATAATAATTAAAACACAATTGCTCTCACATTCGGATTCAAATTGAATGCCATATCATCATGTTTCCTCATTCATACTGAAATTATTTCTTTTTTTAAAAATCTAGAACTCGTCATAGCATTCATATACTGCACATTTGTATCATTGTTTCCGAGAAATTTATGAAGAAAAATTGGTTAAGAAGGTATAATCTCCCACAGTCCCAATCTTAATCTGATTAAAAACCTATGATATGGCTTATGCATTCAAATCAGTCAAACAGGCGTAAAAATTCATCTCACACCCAAGAAGAGTTGAAACTTTGCTTTGAAGTTGCCAAACTTCGCTCTTTCAGATGAACCCACAACGTATTGGGTTGGTTCGTGAAATACATTACAAATTCATGCTTATCATTTTTCAAAATTAAAATTAACAAAGCAGTTAAATAATTTATATTATTTGTTTATTTTTAATTCTTCAGCATGAAGTAACTAGAAAAATGCAGTTGAATTGCGAGCTCATTTTAGTAAAACTACAAATGCCACAAAATTACATTTGTGTATCTAAATGCAACAGCAAAGGTTATTTGATTTGAAAAACGTAAGCGTTTATTTTTGGAAACATTTATCAACAAAATAACTCTGACCTGAAACCATTCGGTTGGCAACAAGCATACCATTCTATTTCACTTCAATGATCTACTTTTGTTTTGCAACAAAAAAAAAAACACCTAATCACTTTGCTAAACAAATAAAAAAACATGCAATAACACAATTCCACAGAGAGAAAACGTCATCATAAGAACACAGAACCTCATCATTTGCGCAAAAATACAAACAAAAATTAAAAGAAATGGAGAAAATACTTTCACTGGCGAGAAAAGTGCACTCATTGAGCGGTGAACGAGGAGAAGGTAGAGGAAGGCACTTGAAAGGTTTTCTTTCCCTTCATGTTTTACCCAACACCCGATCGTCATCATCGTTGCGATTTCATAATCCCATCGTTAGCTTGTCGTGTCATCTAAAAATAGTTTAGTTTCATTTGCAACCAGCCCATCAAAACTACCCTTTAATTGAAACCATCCCCAAGCGGCTCAGATTGTGTGATAGTGAAAGGAGAACAACCCCAACCAGGCCCAATGACACACAAAATCAATCATCTCACTCAACAACAACAAAATACAACAACAACCATTCTATCTTTATATGACTTACCATAGAAACAATAAACAGTTCGGATGGCGTAATGCGTCGCACGTAACCAGGATCTGTTGCATTCAATCGATCCAAGTAGATAAGAGCCATGATGAGCGAGCATGGCGTGGCGTGCACGCTACCGGCAGTTGCTTTGTTCAGGCGATTCAGTGAGTGACCTTTGTGCGGTTCGGAGAACAGCTCCGAGGCGTACTCGGCCAATGGCCCACTCACTTCCATGTCCTCGCACAGTGTTTGTCCACCAAAATACAAAGATTTTCTTATTCTATCAATAAAATCGTTATGTTGCATGACCTAGAATTTTTTTTTATTTAGGTTAACTAAGATTGATTTTGTTTAACGAAAGAGATTATAATAGACAAATAATACCTTTTGATTAGGTGGTCCACCTTTGATGACGCATTTATTGCGTCCTAGAGCCATGTTTTGCAGCGAAATTCTTTCTTTTTGATTTTTTTTTCTTGGGAGAGAAACTTTGATTTTAGGGATGAAAATGTAAGCTAAACTTTCGACAGAGATACTTACTTTGTGTGATAAGAATTGATTTGAAAATAAATTATTGTTTTATTAGAATTTCGGCAAATTATTTGATTTTATTAACTTTTTTAAGAACAATTCTTTTGCGTGTGGTGTACTTTTGACAAACGCCCGACAAGTGACATTTTACATGAAAGAAAATGGTGGAATGGGGTGAAATGTAAGTTATCTGAAGAGGGAGTTACCATATACGAAAAATTTAGATGTAGTAGATTTTTAAAAAGAGTTTGAAATAGCTTGGAAATTATGGGATCATGTTAAGATATAAATAATATATTTGTGCTACTACCGAAAGTTTATTTTAGTTAAGATGAAAAAATTCTATGAGATTCCATTACAAAAGCGATTAAAAGGAAAATATATTTTGACAGGAACTATCAAAATATAATTGTTGTTCATTTTTCTTTATGAAGTGGAAGTGAGCGAGCGATAGAAAGTTTCATCTGTGGAAAATGATGAAAAAATAATCGAGATATCCCAGCACGATATGGCTGTAGGTCCGTTTGATTTCACTGAGCCAAGGAAGATTTAATAAAACTAATTTGTACGGTATTTATTTGAGTTTAAAAAAGAGATTAAGGGTAAATCAAACTAAATCTCTTTTAAGTGGTTTGTGGAAATTGTAGTATTAGGCTTGACAAGCAAATTCAGTTTTTAGTTTCGCAGCTGTTTGGTTGTTTTCTGTTTTAACACAAGCTAAATCGATTGCCTAAACAGTCTGCTATAATAAAATCTAGTACCTTTATTTTAAAAAATTCTGTTCTGGCAGTGCTTATCAATGTATTTCGCTGAGTTTATTTTGACAAGCCCAAATTATACCAAACGCAACAAGTTGTAATTTGTAAACAAAACCATTTATTAAACACATATTTTTGCAAAAATTCAATTATCATGAACAAATGGAAATGGATTTAACTCAATCAAATGAAACGTGGTGCATCGAAGATACGCTCTTTTATCCCTTGGGCCTCATCAACCACACCACCGGCAATAGAACTGTCTTTGTTACATGGAACGAAAATTACTTGATGAATTTCATTTTCAAAAAAACCGCCGACAACACAAATCGTTGTAATAAATTCATTATCGAGCTCCCGGAAGAAATCCTCGATATAATAATCTTGGAGGTAAATACTTTAGTTCTGCTTGAGAGTGGCGAGGTGTGTTATTTTTCCTCCATAAAGTCAATTCATCGAATTCCATGGCTGAAAAAAGGAGTTCGATGCGTTGCTGGGTCTTTGGCGGGATTCAGTCTTATTCGAGTTCTCGAAAATAATCAAATCAATCTTGAGTTGTATCAGGATATCGCTAATTTAGGCAAGTCTCCTCAGGAGTGTGTTAGGTCTTTTGACCTTACATTTGACGAAAAGAATCTGTTTGGCTCCGATTGGAGCGATGAGAAGTTTACTCTCACCTCCATTGCTATTAGCGAATCTAACCGAAAGTTCATGGAACTTCTGGTGCGAGAAGTTGACTTGCAAGTTGATGAAATCTACGTGTTCACTATGGGTAATCAATTGTTCGCCGTTCTCCCGAAGAGCGAGGAAGATTGGGAAATAAAAACTCTTGCCCCTCAGGTTTCCCCAATTGAGCTAGTCAAGTTCCTGGAAAATTCAAATATGCTTTTGGTTTTTCTGAGTTGCGGCATTATAGAGGTGATGTATTTGTCAAAAATTGCATGGGTTCTGGAAAAGTACACCTACATAAACGGCAGTGAGTTTGTGCATCATACTTTCGCTGGAGAAGTTCTCTTCTTTACCGATGAACAGAGGGTTTCTCGCTTAGTATTTTCTTACGACTCAGTCCAGCACTCTTGCCAGGTGGTAGAGCAATCTATAAACGCCCCAGGTATGGTGGCAGTCACATATGTCGAAGAAGGTTCCAACCTCATCTGTTTGAGCAATAATAATATATTCTATCATCTTGCGTTCACCGATGAAAAACACGAAGAAGAACAAAATCAAGATGATCTAGAAGTTTTTGAATTGACCAACGAAAAAGTCCACGAAATGATGAGTAAAACGAATCAGCTCCAAGAAATCACAACACTGCCGATGAAGATTGAACAATTGATTGAGGAAGAGTACAGGAAGCAAGAGCTCATTGCTGTTTGCCGAAAGAGTTCTATATACTCTGAGCTGATATCAGCCAATGTATCCTTCTCGCAACATATTCCTGATACTCAAGAAATGCTCATTTATCCTGCAGACAATGGAATACCTCCTTTCACTTACTTCGCCGTAGTTTATTTGAAAATAATATCTCATGAAATCTTCAGATCAACTGTTTGGAACTTGATGATCTCCTACTCGAATAACAATCGACTCTTATCCGTGACTCCAGAGCTGCTTCAGCGAAAATTTAGCATTCTCATTCCAATTCAGAGAAACCGTAACGAACTCATTCCAGAGATTGAAATTCAGTTACTGACTTATGTCAACTATGAGAAGGATTTTGTTTGCATCAACATTCCAGTGAAGATTCAAGACCTAGATGTGCGGAAATTATTTTCACGGAATCAGGGACTCCGACAGTTTTCAATGAAGCCTCAGTCCAATGCAATTCCTTACACTTTCAAAGTTTCCTGTCCACAGTTTCATGTTAGTCATGTTTATAAAGCTTTCGGTTTGAAAGAACCAAATGCAAGTGAAAACCTAGAAGATGAGATTCTTGTTGAAAATCTGTTCTTTCTGGGTGAAAAAGTTCGAATATTCTTTTCTGAACCTACTAATACAATAAGTGTTGAAAGTCAAGATCCAGTTGCGATTTATTATGCAAAAATTTGTTTAACAAAATATCTTTTTGAGAATTTTAAACAATCAGAACATGACTATGCTGGATTGAGAAAAATTTTGTTGGTAAGTTGTATAAGATAATGAGGATTGGTGATTCAATAGAGAATTAATGATTACCTACCGTTTTTCTTTTTAGGAAATACAATGCCAAGTTGAGAAGAAGTATGGAACATTAAGTGATGGAGAGTTGCATTTGGAAAATCTTAAGGCGATTTATGAAAAACTAAGGAAAGAAGTCATGTGGACATTTTGAGATTTCATTTAATTTTGTTTTTGTTGTTGTAAAAAAAATAATTTTAAAGAAATAATAAAACGAAAACAAACCGTAAGATATTAATTTAAGAAATATCATTTACCATTATAAAAAATCACTAAATAAATGGAATTTAGCGCAAAATTTACATTTGTGGCACACATGGTAAAAACTTAATTTGAAGGATTTAATCTTATTTGCAAGGAATATTCCTCAATAACTCCTTTCGTAAAAATTACACAACGAATTCATCATCATAATCACTTGAAAATTACTAGTATGATATATGTATGTATGTAGATGATGTAATGTTCGCGTTACAGTCGATGATGAATATAGGGAAAACTCCCTTATTCTAACGTACCAAGCACATCTCCATAAGGTTAAATCTTAAAATATATTTTTTTATTTGTTTTTGGTTTTGCATTTATAAAAATAAAGGATAGATTCTACCTTGTGCAAATTTCTATTGTTAATAAAGACTTACCCCCAGTTTCACAGTGGAAGTTTAAGTCCCACTTTTGGTTTAAACTTCAGTTCAACAAAAAATTTGGTTTCACATTGTCATTTTTATCTTTAACAGAGTTCATTTTGTAGTTTAAGTTAAACGACACTATTCTGCCGTTAAAATCTCAGTTCAACAACCACTTCACACATTTAAAAATAGAATGTAATGTCACAACTGAAACAAATCAAACTTTCCTTGATTGTTTGTTTGAAAGTGTACGCTTACGTACGTTTCTCTCTAGACCAAACTAAAGCGCGGAACAGATTGAACCAGCAACAGCACCGTCAACAGCAACAGCGGCCGCCATTAATTTAGAGCCAATATATTTCAATTGTTCAACACACAAAAGAACAGCAACGCCAACAGCGTCGTTAGGCCAAAGTCCTAAATTTGCTGTTGCTGGCGCAGTGTTGTCAACTTTTTTGTTTTGCGGGAAAATGTAACGATCCCGCTGGTGGCAATGTGTTCAGAAGCATTCGGAATGCTTCCGGACGACCAAGCGAAAACGCTATAATAGCGTAAAAACATTTTGTGGTAAATTATAACTTTTTGCTATAAAAAAGGTAGTAAATTGATTAGGACTATTCGGCGTAATCTTTTATTCTATTATTCTACTTTGAATTTCCATACAAAATTTTGAGCTGTCAAAAAATCTTTTATGAATTATAATTTTGGCATGCTAAAATCGGTTATTAAATCTGTTATACAAATGTGTAGGTATAGGTAGCTATATCATGTAAAAACGGATATGTATCCTTTATTTCGTCTACGAATTGTTCTTAAAAGGAAAAATGTTAGAAAACATATCAAAAAACAAATAAGAAAATTCAAATAAAACTATTTACATATGTAAACGAAAGCACAACACTCTCTGATCTTCCCGATGTGTATTTCATACAGCTCTTTAGAATCCTTCTGCAGTCCTTATGTTTTGACATTTGAGTATTTGCGTTAGTGCTTATTGAGTGGATTCCATTCTGACTTGAAATCGAGAAGCGAAATTCTCTTCTCAGAATCGTCAGATGTGTTTTTTTAGGCCCAAAGGAATGGTTTGAGAAGATTTCTGGACGCTTCCAGATTCTTCCGAGCCTCCAATGGAAAATGACATATGCACCCATGTTCTGCATTTCACTTATTGTGAATTCGAGCAACAAAAGTGAATTTTGATGTTCTGCATTCCGCATAAAATGACGTTTGTGATTTGTTCATTCCGAATGTGAAATGTTGGTGTTCTGAATTCCACCCGAAATGAAGTTTGTGGATTGAGTTTTCGGAGATGAAAATTGGTGTTCTACATTTCGAATACATAGCGTTTTACGGTGAATTCAATTCACTTAGTTTTATTTGGTGAAATTGATAAACGTGTAAATAAAGATTTGAAATTTTGATTGATTGATTTTGATTTGATTGATTGATAAATTGTTGTTTACAAGAAAATACAAAAGAGCTCCCAACAAGAAAAAGTTGTGCTGCAATTTATGAAATAAGAAGGAAGAAATTTTGTGTTAAGGGAATTGAAGTTGATTTTATTAAGGGATTTATTTCAAAAATGTAAAAAAATGTCTCTTCGCTTAGTCTGAAGCTTCTTTTGAAAATACAAACAATTCAAATATGACCATGTTAATTCATTCCCCATTTTTTACTTACGCTGCTTCTGGAAGATCTAAAATTATGGCTTTACTACGTAAAACTTTTCCACAAACTCTCTATCATTGATTTTCGTCCCTTCTACCACTTATTAATAATAATAGTGAATCTATTTTCGTTATGCACAAGAAACAATGTTTTAATAAATGATGCAAATTGTCTTTCAGCTGATTTTGACATTTCACAAATAAATTCGGAGTGAATTGAATTCACTCGGAATGTAGAACATGCCTTTTCATTTTAAGTGAAATTGAAATTCGTTTTCAATTCACTTTCACTCGGAATACAGAACATGGGTGATGATAGCAAATTATAGTTCTGTTTGATAACAGATTTCGAATTGGCATTACAAACTTTTATATAAAAGTTCTAACTTCTGAGTACCAATTATAAAGAATCTTTTATAATTTATAACACAGAACTTATAGCCAAATAACGGATGTGGAAGATCAGACCTGAATATCTCCGTAATGGACTTCAAAGGTTAATAGACTTTTTTCAATAAGAGCTTGACATTACCTAAGATTTAACTTATATAAATGTATTGAATTGAAGTCTAAGCCTATTTGGGAGCAACAAAATATTTAACAAAATACATATGTATATTCAATGATACAGACTAACGAGCAACGAAAATTAGTTTACATTTTGAAGTGACTATATGCTTTTTGAGTGACAATTTTTATTCATATTTCGTTCGGGGCTTCTAAATTTATTAGAATTCCAAGCATAACAAAATATTCGAAAAATTGCTAAGAGGGTCTCTGCGATAGGGCTTATTAATTTTAATGGGTTATGCTTTTGCGAAAAAAAAAGTTTAAAATTTATTAAGTAGGCTTTAGTAACTATAGTTTTGATGATTTAGGTATCGTAAAATAGATAGATCACAAAAGGCGTTTTTCTTTTTTAGCTCAGAATAGAGCTCTGAACAGAGTCCGAGCATGTTCTTAACATCCTCTAAACCAAGCATGCTTTAATCGATTTGAGTTGTTTTTGAAGTGTACAGGTGACACTTAACAGCCGCCTTTCTTTTTGTTTTAATTAACACCTGTCAAATCTTCTATTGTGTTAAGCCTTTAGCTCTGTCTGCTCAGTTATTTTATTCTGAGCTCATAGAGCGCACTCTGAACACGCTCAGAACATGCTCAGAACGAAAAGAAAACTCGAAGTTCAGAACACTCTGAACTAAAAAAGAAACTGAATTTATTTTATGACAACTCAGACTCTGCTCTGAACTAAAAAATGAAAAACGCCTAATAACTCCCCTTTCTGATTCAATACTTTTATCCTACCTTAAACATTTGTGTAAAGTAGATGGTTGTTGTATTATGTATTATTAATAATAAAAACATTACAATTTTGTTATTCAATGTTTGTGCATCATTTGTTTGTATCCATTTATTTATTTCATCTTTTTCTTATTATTAAGCGTTTGACAGTAACTCCTTTTTAATTTAAAAAATAAAAATTTAATTACTAAAAGCACTCAACTATGTTCCAGTAATTTAATTTTTTCATATTGATTTTTTTATTTTCTCTTATCTAAAATGTTTTTAATCAAAATGAAACATATATACCTACTTGTACTTACATATACAATATATTTATATATTTTATCATAACAAGTTGAAATTTGTTTATCTTTTTTATTTAATTAATAATTTAAGATTTGGTTGTTGTTTTTGTTTAAATTTGAGAAAGGATTTCTTAGAAATTTAGTACAGATATTTTTTACCTGCCGTCACAAAATCATTCGTTTAAGTTTAGGAATATTTTTTTTCTTTTTTCTTAGTACTTTTGGTTATTTAATATATGTATGTATATTTTTTAATTTATCTACAATATTACTATACTCCTCCTTATACATGGGATGTTTATTACTTAAAAAAAAACAATAGAAAATTATAAAAAATCAATATCTAAAAATTAATTAAGAGCCTATCTGGTCTACACTGAAAGATTTCTTAACAATATTTTTTGTCCAAGAAGGTTCACTTTTTTTAGTTTTAAATTATCCAATCAATATCAATGAATTGATTTGACTTTTCAAAATAAATCTGGAATCGATAAACCAAGCCGTTATAAAATTTCTTTTCATATGTTTCTTACATTAATTCAAGAATTAAAATTTGAGCACAATCTAAAATCTGGCAGTTCGTAGGAATTTTGATCTATAACAATTGACAGTATTTTTTTTTGTTTAAGAAACTTAAAAATTAATTTAAGATTCCAAACATAATATTTAATGCCTAATTAACTTAAGCATGGTATGGTTTCATAGAGCATTCAAAATAAGCTATTTTAAGTCAACCAAATTTTTAAAGACCATTGATTTGTTAAATGACCATGTCAACCAATCATTGATTTACCATAAATCTTCTTTAAACTTCGAAGATTTACTATACAAAATTATTTCGTTAATATAGTAGATAGATTTGAAATTAATCTTGTTAAATCTTCATTGGATCAATTGTTCTATAGTTCGAACTGAACTATATCCATATCGTGCTTGATTACCTCGACGATTTTTTATCGTTTGGCATAAAAGCAATTTGCATTCCCTAGCTTCCACTTTATAAGAAAAATTGAAACACAATTATTATTTTGATAGGTGCTGTCAAAGTTAATCTTCTTTTTAACCTTCTAGTGCGGTGGAAACACCACATAAATCTCTTGCCTTAAATCTCAGATTACCTTTTGGTGAAAACGTACTATAAAATGAGCATGTGTACTGAAAACTGGTCCTAAAAATCTTTTCAAAAATTTTGACATTCTATTGACTTAAAGTGTCACAGATACATTATTATTTAAAAAGACTTTTTGTGTATATGGTTTTTATATAGAACTCATATTAAATTTTTAACTTAGTTTGCTATTGATCAATTACAAGTTTACACTTTTCAAAACACGCTTTTAGCCTTACCACAAATTTAATTTTATATTTAAAGCTTTTAACTTAACAAATTTTTAATTTTCGATTTTTATCACAAAATTTTTTGTATAACTAAATTTTTTTCACATTAGTTAATATATCTCCTTTTTCTTTAATTTGAGATAGAAATCAATTGAATTATTTTTTTTTTTTTGAGAATTTGACTTTCAGATTTTATTTAAAAATTTAGAACAATGTATTAGAAGAGGTTCAACTTTTTTTATTTTTTTTTTAATTTTGGGACTTTTTTTTGTTTTTGCTTAATCAAATTTTGACGAGCCTTTGTAGCTATTTGCTAAACAATTATTTATGAAAGAACAAACACAATGAATATATTGTTGGGGATATTTTGTGTAGATTTTGACATGTTCAGCATCTTCGAAACATATTTTCGAAACATCAACACCACGTTGTTCGCGGTATTTAGCAAAGTTTTCAATATCCTAGAAAGAAAAAAAAGAAGGTTATTAGAATGGAAAATTTATGTATGTAATATGTATCTTATTTTTTGTTTAAATATCAACTAATAAATCTCAACTTTCGTGAGTTTTTACCAAGCTATAGAGGTCAGTTTTCTGCTATCTCCGCGATTTCAGAAATATGAACAGGATACCTTAGCAATTTTTTTTTCACTTTAACTGGCAATTACTGAACGGACTGAAAGTTTATTTTCGGTCTTTTATGACAGGAAATCGTTTTGATTGCGAAAAAATAGTGTGGTGAACATCGAGCGGTTGTGACTTTGTGGCAATATTGGGCGTTTATCTTTTTTAGTTCAGAGCTCTGAACAGTCGGAGCATATCGAGCATGTTCTGAACATCCTCTGAAACAAGACTGCTCTGAGCAAACTGAGTTGTTTTTGAAACACAACTGAACACACACCTACGGTGTCACCATTTTTTTAAATGTTCATCTGTCAAATGCTTATGTTAAACGTTTAGTTCTGTTTGCTTAATTTTTTTTATTCTGAGCTCATTGACAAAAAAGTCACGAAATAAGGAAACATATTAAGGGTATTCATGTAACGAGTAGAAAGATATAACTTTCCGCAGCATGTTTTCATGAACACCCCCTAAGAAATACTTGCGTAAATGTGGGAAATATTTTGTGAAATGTCAAATTAAAAGTCAGAATCCATACTTCTTTAGTTTACGAGGTTTATTTCTGCACTTTCCGCAGAAAATTTGTGAGATAATTTTATGCGATTTGCAGAAACTTTTTCCCATACAAATTTTGACAGCTCGTTTCTGCGGAGATAAAATTATCTGGTTTACGAGGTTTACGAGGGTTTTCCGCGCTTACATGAATACCCCTATTTTAAAAATAAAGCACAATTGATAGGAGACTTAACGAAACATGTTTGATGTTTTGATACTCACCTCATACGGTATAACCACATCCCCTTTTGAATACATGAATAGTTGAGGAAATTGGTTTGGTTCATTTTTCAAATCATTAAAGGGATTTGTTTGCGAGGGCTCAGTTTTTACAAAAAGGCTTTTAAATGCTGTATAGGTTTCCTAAGAAAAAAAAATAAATTAAAATTATATTAATATAATATTGTAGATCAACAACAAATAACTTACCTCAACAAACCACATAAAGCTCAATGTTAAGGTAATAAAAACCGCAGCAAGACAGTTACATTTCCTTTTTTCTCTGCCATAGATAGCTGTAACTGCTCGAAACAGACCCAACATACGTCGTTCTCCAGGAGCAGAATCGAAAATCATTCCACGTATCTGGATCGGATTTTTGTTGTTTCTAATTGCTAAAGATATGTGCTGATACAAATAGGCTCCACCATTTGAAAAAATGTGAAATATTAATGGATGCGAATCGAAATTCATGTCATGAATAAGTTTGAGAATTTTCTCTCCAATTGGTTTCATTGCGGTTCGTTTCCAAAAGAGTGTTTCTACAGGTGCTGTGTAACGGACTGTAATTAAGCTGAAATTCAAACGAAATTATTTACTGTACGTTCAAAAAAAAAAAGAAAATTTGTTGTTACATTCAAAATAAAGATAGGTTATGGGCATAATCGAATAAATCAACTTGTGAATTCCACAAGAATTCAATTCCGTAGAATCGGGTTTGAAGGTTGTCAGAGTTCAAACCACAGGTTTTCTTGTTTTCCCTGTGAGTTGTCAAAAAAACGGGGTTTCGTTTTTCAAAAAAATACTCAAGGGCTATCAATTGTTTTGTTGACAGCTAAAAGCAAGAAACAACTAATTCTGTGTTCTAAGGCTAGGCGCGCACATTCAATTTTTAGTTTCGCAACTGCTTGGTTCGAGCAACTAAAAAGTTTGTGTTTTGACACAAACTAAACGATTGCCTAAAATGAGTTCGCTATTTTGTGTAACATATAATTATATGCACCTGCACGGACATTTAACCAAATAGTTCATCTGTTTTCTATAAGCACCTAAACAGTTGTGCAACTAAAAATTGAATGTGCGCGCCTTTGTTAGGCCACTTCTCGAGTATGGTAGCCAGGTAAGGCTATATGCTTCTCAGTAATTTCAAATTGAAACCGTTCGAAGTAGATTCTTTAGAATAAGAATGCAAATCATGGTAAATAAAATTTATGCTAAATAACAGTGAACACTAAATTTCAAATCATTAGTCTCAAAGCTAAATCATGTTAAGCCTTATTGTTATTTCCAAGCCCCAACTACTTTTGTTGTGGTCACCACTCTTATCGTTAACCCCCATTTTCAGAGTATTCTAATAAAAGTACAGAGTTGGCATATTTATGGATTGAAAGCAAAAAAAAAAGACAAAACTAGCAAAAATCGATAACAACCAATTAGCGATTAAAAAAAGTTTGCATTCTAGTTAACCTTCATGTACCTACGAGTATTATGATTGTCTCCACTTATTTTGATAAAAAATCAAGTGTTATCTTTGCACAATTAAACTTAGCACCCTTGCTGCACAGGTCAAAAATAAAATCAGGAAAAAATCGATAAAACTTATTTACCCTCGATCTTCATAGATTTTGGAATATTTCATCAAATAACGATCCTGACAACCAGCCCAGCCGAGCAGCATTACAATAGGAACATTCGTCTCCTTGTAGACGAACACAAAATCCGATTCGGCTGAATCAATTTCCTTCTTAAAATGTGGAGTCGGAAATTTGATGAAGTATTCCAAAGAATCCTCAGGGTGCAGGCTTGAGGATTGTTGGTCATGTTGTTGTTGCTGCTGTTGGGAACTCTGTCGATGCACCATAGCTCCAGAGTTTCCTCCTCCATTGTTGTTACCGCCATTGCCACTGCCAGTACCACTCCCAGATCTTGATGGTGAACCACCCGAAGAGGTTCCTCCCTTTTGATAGTAGCCCGTCGAAGATTGAGCTGTTCGTCGGGGATTTGTTGATGAGGAACCATAGGGACTTCCGTGATCCATATAAGATGAGTTACCGTGGGAGGTCATAACTATTTCAATTTAACAGGATTTGAGTTTTTTTTTTATTTTAAGGAATTATTGAATTTTCAGGGATCACAGAGCGAGAGAGGTTAATTGATTTTTTTTGTGCTTTGACAACCGGTACGGGGTTTTCTATATGAGATTTCAAGGATATTCACACGAATAAAGGATTGATTTTTTTCAGCGAGTTGTTTTAGTTTTTATTTTATTCTCTCTCTCACTGCCGAAGGACCAAAGTTCAGCAAATAACACGGGACACACATAAATATTTTTTAATAAATATATTTTTTTTTTTCAAGTCCTTTTTTATTGAGTAAGGCGGAAGGTGTTCGATGCGGCTATGGCGGTAGACTTATCCATTGCGGGACAAATGAACGAGTGAGTGCAGAAAAGCTCTAATAGTTTTTTTTTGTAATCCAGGTGTGAATTGGATTTCCACCAGAATTTTCTTCAATTTCATTACGTCCTGCTTATTCGCGGACATGCGTAGAAATAAAAAGGATTTTTCTTGTATTTACCGATATGTTTGCTAATGGAAGATGCGGGTGGTAAACACACAAATGTGATAGAGAGGAAAATTGCACATGTAAATTACATCAAAAGAATGAGACTGTGACATTGGTGAATGGGTAAATTAAAGAGAATATACGAAAATAATGAAGGGACTTATAAAAAAAGAATAAGGAGAAAATAAAATTTGCATTGTCTTAGGTTATGTAAAGGAAGTAACGGATAATTGTATTTATTAAGAATAATTTTATTGAGAAATAGCGATAGACTGGGGCGTATGAGTGATATTTTTTTTTGGTAATGTTCTTATAGACTGGGAGGTTATGTTGAAAAATGATTATCTATTCCAAGTGGTATTTGTATGGATGACAGATGAATGTTAATTGTTAGGCATCTCTGACTATGAACTGATAAATAAAACTTATCGTACAACATGTTGATGGATTTTGTTATTTTTTGTTTGAGTAGGGATAAGATAACCCATGAAATCGGCCATTAAGAAGCTTTTCTTTTTCGAGATATTTTTTGAGCTGATTGTAAGTCAGAAGATGAGATATTTCAAATATTAAAAGTTATACTGCTGGATATGTTACATCACCAACAATTTTTTTCAAATAAATGGAAATTTCGGCTTCACTTCAAATGCATCCAGAAGTAAATATACCCTAAAAAAAGAACATTTGAAATTTGTCAGCCAAATTCTCCTGAAAAATATATTTACTCCGAAAAATCTGGATACAAATTCGAATAAAGTGAATCAAAACCTTTCGAAAAAGTATAGCCTTGACACTAATAATGAAAAGGTTGAATTGTACATCAGTACAAAAGAGGGTGAAAATTGCTTCCAAAAACTTTTTTCATCCACTCCGAAAGTGTCCCAAAGAATACAATCATGATAAACAGAAAAGTGTTTTTACCAATGGGCAGTACTCGGAATTGTTTATCCGACTTAGATTTTTACCAGTCATAAATAATTAAGTACAAAATTTCGATCTATCCATTTATTATTTATTTAGTAGGTATATTTTGTTTTCATTTCAAATTTAAAGACACATTTATAAAATCTCTATTAATACATATAATAATATCCGTAAAACATATATTTTTTTAAACTTATTTCCTTATTCTTTGTTTCATTAATTTTATTTGTTATCTGAGATTAATAAACTTTTATTGTTTCTTTGCGTTAAGAGCTGATATGAAAACAAAAAAAAAAATTTAATTTTTATCAAACACTTCGTTATAATAATAATAAAACATAAATTGATATCATTTGTTCTGTTTTTTTTTGGCCAAAAGCAGCTATAACACAAAAAGTTAACTTATTATTCGGAATGCGATTCGGAATGAACAAAATCATCAACATAATAAAATGTATACTTTGGTTTTAGTTGTATTTATTAGCATTTATTTTTTTTTATTTAATTCTTAAATCTATAAATTGTTAAATCAAAAAAAAAATATTTGTTTAATGCAAATGAGTATAAATAAAATTTCTCAGTTCTTTTTTTGTTTTTGATAAAAGATTTAAAACAAACAAAACCACCAATGAAGACCGAAAATGAGAAACACAAATGTCAAACAATTAAAAAAACATTTAGCAATAAAAAAAATTAAAATGGGTGATTAAAAAATCTATAAATCAGTCCGCAAGCGTTTTGACAAAATTTGCCATAGACAATGAAATAAAACAATAAAATAAATAGAAATAACAAAAAACTAAATGTGTTAGACAACTACAGCACCAGCCTCTGATCGACTGGTTGGAAGATCTGGACAATTTTTCCACGTATCCGATAGTGGATCGTAGCACTCGACAGCACTGATTGTAACCTGAGCGCGATAAAAATTCACTTCGCATGGCTGTAAAAAAATATGGCAGACATTATTAAAATTTAAATTATTTTTAACACCAAATTATAACTTACCTGATCTCCACCAGCCACATAAAGCAACCCATCAGCAGCAGCCACTGCAGGGATAGCTCTACTCACCGACATAGGACTTACTGTTATCCATTTATCCTCATCGAAACTATAACGTTCCACTGAACTCAACACATCCTGATGACTGCTATTGCCACCAACAACATACAGATATCGATCCAAGATGGCCACTCCCATTTGACATCTGGCCATTTGCATTCGGGCCAGTGGGGTCCACTCTCTGTTCACTGGATTATAGCTTGAAAAAAAGAAGGTTTTCATTTTAATTAAAGGAAAATATTAGAAAACTTTCTTTTTCTCACCTGATTAAATCGGGCAAATGTCGCGTCGTCGTGGTGCATCCGCCAACAATGTAAATCAATCCCTCGAAACTAACAACACCCATACTAAACCGAGCCTCTGGCATATCGCCCATCATTGTCCAACTGTCACTTTCGGGATCATAACATTCCATCGATCCACCAATGTCATCTCCAATCCAACCGCCCACTGCCAGAAGCTTCTGTCCGAGTGTACAGAGTCCAAATTCACAACGTGGCACAATCATCGGGGCAATTGGACTCCAATTGTCATTCTGTGGATCATATACTTCACCATTGGCCAGAATCTGACTTCCGCGCTCCCCTCCAATTACATATATCTTCCCATTCAAAGCAGCCACTCCTGGCAAAATTCTTCCGATTTCCATTGGGGCTGTTTCACTCCATTCGCGACGGAATATGTCAAATTTGGCAACAGTTTCAAATATACAATCAGCTGGATTCCATGTTCGTGGCGTCTCTCGACGAGACCCACCTATAATGTAGATATTCTTCTTGGCAAGAAGTCTAGGACAGACGCGTAAGGGTACCAATTGTCCCCGTTTGGAAGCAATGTCACGGCAAATCGATCGCAGAGCCACTTTCATTGACATATCACGGCAATCCTTGAGTGCTTGGTCGATAACTTTCACAGGCACCAACGCCAAACGGACATGCGAGAGTATATCGAAGACATAACACCGTCGCTGTGTAACATCGTGTTTTATCCAACGAAGAGCAGCTTGGAACACCTGCGATTCACTATCAACACGCAGCATTTCAGAAGTTAGAAGCTGTGATAGAAGTGTTTGCGGAGTGTCGAGGAATTCATCTTCCACGGAAATCTGAAATAAATAAATTATTTTATTCATTCATTTACATTCTTATCTAGTTATAATAATGAATGTTAACAAAACTGTTTTTCTTTTATATTTAAATTTTAAATCGAAGGCGATTTCATACTTTAAGCTAAGCTGTTACATCTCTCTTGCCTACATTTGTAACTTTTAACTTAAAGTCTTCTCAGACTAAATATTAAACATTCAATACTTCAATGGTAACTTACTGCTGGAAAATTCGAATGGACATAGTTCAATGCACTTTTTGCTAATGAAACGCAATTATGTGCTTCAGCAAAGCGCAATATACCCAAAGCATTCGTCGAATGTAACTCACGACAGAGAAACTCACAACATCCCTCAACCACTTCGGGCAATTGAAGCATATCAGCTGCGGCCAGCAGCTCTTGAACATTCGTCTATAACAAAAGAAGCAAGCAAAACAAATTAAATTTTTCATTGAAGACAGTGTGGTTTACTTTTCAAACAAACCTGAATAATTTCACACCGTCCGGTATAAATGAAGTCTAACAGAATATGAAGAATCTCTCCATCGATTGTGTGGAGAATAACCGATTTCTGTTTTCCCTCGTTCAGACCCAATTCTGGGCGAAACATCGCCTCAAAATACGCACTCGCAGCACTGAGCACAGCTCGATGGGCATTGAATGTTGTTCCACCAGCGATGATTTCCACATCACAGAATCGCGATTGTTCACGCAGTTTGTTCAAATTAGCCAGAACCTTAAACGGAAATTGGGCATTCGAATACGGAGGCGGACGTCTCGAGGAATCTGTATTGGAGTTAGGATCACCGTTGAGAAAGTTGCCTCCACCGCCTCCTCCTGCATCTGAGCTGCGACAAAACTCCTTGTGCAATGAATATGTTTTAAGTGGTGGCATATTGTCGTTGTTGATGTTGCTGCTTTGAGGTTCGAAAATTTTGATGGTGGATGATTTCAAGGATTTTCACTTGCAATTGGAGCTTTGTAAGGCTCGATTTGGTTGGTTGATAAGCCACCCAACCACCAACTACCCGATTTGAATCAATTTATTAACACAAATCCTCAATTTTCTTATTTATTCGATTTTTTTAAAGAAGAGGAAGAAGGCTAATGGGGTTTTCAACTCTTTTTTTCTTAACTTTTCAATTTCTTACTAAACACACACTGGGCGACAAATGTAATCAAAGATTAGTTCACAGGTTGAATTTAAGATTTTTTTAATTGGTTTTAATTAAATTGGAAAATGTATGTCTACAAAAAAGAAGAATTTTTATTCTTATTAGAAACGCCCATCAGCACTCAACACTTCACCAGCAGCAGATACAGCTGATTTTTTCTTTTTTATATGGGAGAATTAGGGATATTTTTTGACACAACTTTGACAACTTAATTATGGGAAATTTTTGTTGTGGGTGGATGGTAGAAGAAGATGGATAACTTATTCCAAGTAAACAAATAAGTTGAGAAAATGAGACGTCTGTATTGGTGGGTGTTGGGGGATTTGTGAATAGAGACATTTGTGTGGGGTGAATGATTGACACAGGGATGATAAAGATTATTTAAGTTCGTCTTTCATAGTAGCGAAATGTATAAATCAAATTGTACTATTTTTGATAGGCTTTTATTCTAAAAGTTATCATTGATATGTGTAGAAACCTAAAAACAGCAATTGGAGGGAAAGGGTAAATCATTCAAAGAAAATAACAAATGCATTGAACAACTTGAATTGGAGCAACTTTCCTTTAAGGTAGCATGCGTATAATATTGATTTTTTTTTGTGCTGTTAGCTAGTGGCCTCATCACATTACAGATTTAAAATATTAAAGTGAGGAAACATCGTTAAATCATTAAAAAAATATGTTTTACTTTTTTAGCTTTAACTTCACTTTTTCTTGAGTATTTTGTTTAACTAACTACACTGAAAGTGGCCGGTGTGTTAGGTCACCAAGCAGGCGCCCATATCAACAGTTTTTTAACTTAATAGTATTGTAGGTTGGCCGCCAATCCACTTAGGGTATGTAAAGTCTGGCAACTTTACATATCCTAAGCGGATAGGCCCTTTTCAATAATTTTTTAACTTAAAAGTACTGTGGGTTAAGACACTTCCCTTTAATAAACATATGATTCCCTCACAAAAGAACAAAACAAAAAAGCATTCAAAATTATGTCAGAAAAATAACCCGACTTTGGTAATTTCGCTAATTAAGTCGTACAATTTCAACTCTTGACATCAACATATTCTATTAGGCTAGCCGCGCACTAGCAATTTTTAGTTGCGAAACTGCTTGGTTCGAGCAACTAAAAAGTTTGTGTTTTGACACAAACTAAACGATTGCCTAAAATAAGTTCGCCATTTTATTGAACATATAATTATCTGCAAATTCACGGACATTCAACCAAACAGTTCATCTGTTTTCTATAAGTAACCAAACAGTTTCGCAACTAAAAATTGCTAGTGCGCGGCTAGCCTTAGTTTTGTGAGAAAAGATTTCCCCTGCCTCTAAATAAGATCTGTTTCCTAAGTTTATTTTTTTGTTAACTGTAAGAACTTTTTAGGTGTTGAACGTTTTCCTTCACCACTTACTTTCTTTATTAAAAACAAATATTTCAATATTTTGTTCACTTTTAAATACATGTCAAAATTGGATTTCTATAACTCAAACAGCTGATACTACGTATTGAAGGCTCTTTTTTTATTTTCTTGAAATGTTTTGACTTGTATTTTATTTCGAAGTATTCAGGTGACTGGAAATGATATGAAAAATGTCATTCAGATAAGTAAGGCCTATTTGATAAACTATAATATCTTGATTGAAAAATAGGATGAAAAATAAAAGTAAGCTGAACGATTGGACGTTAAATGTGTCACCGCCTCTATGATAATCATACTCTTTAATTAAAAAATAAAAATAAAAAAAAAAAATCAGATCTCAAATAAGAATTCAGCAAGTTATTATTGGAATGATGAAAAACCCAAATTAGTGGATCGTTCGAATATGTTTGACAAAGTAGATAGAAATGGAAATCAATTATTTTTTTTTGCAACACAAATTATAAAAATTAGAAGTGGAGTTTTCTCAATTATTATCAAGTGTTGATGGAGTTTCGCACTTTAATATATTTATTTAATGTAGTGTAAAAATAGGAAAGTTAAAACATTTTAAATTAATCTGAAAAGTACTTGTTCGAGTATCATTACAAACGACTTAAAGTTCAACATTTTCTAAACTACATATAACAGTTGGGCTTTATGGTTAGGCGCGCAAATTCAATTTTTAGTTGCACAAGTCTGTATGATTGCTTATAGAAAACAGATGAACTATTTGGTTGAATGTCCGCGCAGGACATTGTTACACAAAATAGCGAACTCATTTTAGGCTAGGCGCGCACATTCAATTTTTAGTTTCGCAACTGTTTAGTTGCTAAAATGAAACCTATGGGCTTATATGGGACACCGCGCACTTAGAGCAACTCGATTCGAGCAACTAAAAAGTTTGTGTTTTTTTACACAAAAAACGATTGCCTTTGCAACAGTTGTGCTGTTTTCTATAAGAGCAAGAGAGAAAAAAGTGTGAGCGTGAGTAAAGAGTTGCCAGTGCGCGGTTCTCTTTCAACTGGTGATTAAACTATTTGATTTCGATCACAGTTGCCAGTGCGCGACTAGCCTTAAGGCAATCGTTTAGTTTGTGTCAAAACACAAACTTTTTAGTTGCTCGAACCAAGCAGTTGCGAAACTAAAAATTGAATATGCGCGCCTAGGATTACTGTTAACTGTTATTATGATTTCTTTTTTTTTTTGGTTTTCATACAGAATGGGAAAGTGCAGACAAAAAGTGGCTTACAAAAATATGAATTATCATATCGGACCTTGAATTTGAAGTTAAAATTGAATTGCATGGAACAGACATCGAAACGAATATAAAAAAAAACTAAAAATGCGAATGAAAAAAAAAAAAAAAACAATCTAAAATTGAAGGACGAACCACTGTGTCAAAATATATTGAGAAATCCCGTTATAAACTCTGATCGAATAAATTTTGTCAAACGAAAACATTTTTCAGATTTCTCAGTACTCACCTCGAACACACCCATTATATTTACAAAAAAACGCAACGCGCGCTGTACTCATCCCTCATCCGCCAAACATATCCTTCTCACGAGATCCACAAAATGTTTTCATAAAATCCACAACAATGCCGGCAAAAATGAAACAAACCATTCATTATTTTTCCATGCTAAAGAACGAGATAAACATACGCACACAAGCTAACGGCGGGCTTCCTTCCCGGCAAGTTAAATTTTTTCTGTCTGTTAATTTAAGTTCCACACAGCATCGCAAATTCAAGTGAAGGAGATTTTTCTTGTCCTTGTTACCTTGTTTTCTTGAAAGCATTTCCATTTCTATTTCCAAACACGTTCAATTCAATTCTTAAAATTTTATTTCTGGTGAAATTAATAAATATATATTCTATTTGATCAATAATTTATCGGATATTATTATTTTCAGTGTGAATTTGAATATAATCTGCGTTTCGGAATTAGAGCTCCTGTTTTCGGTCAATAAATTGAAAGGATTTTCACTCCGTGTCTCGTCCTCCCACTTTTTTTAAGTTTTGCTTTGGAAATATCAATTTTCGTTGTATTTTTTTTGCACAATGGTCGCTCGAGGTAGAGGAAAAAAAGCAGCAGCAGTAGGACCAGCCGTAGCTTCTGAAGCTGAAGCAGTTGTTTCAAATGGGGATGGTTAGTATTTTAATTTGTTTATTATGAGAACAAATTAATGATGATGATTGGTGAATAGTTTCTCAAGAAGCTGAAGCAGCCAGTGAGGTAGTGGCCACTGTTGCACCGACAAAAAAAAGCAGACAGCGAGGCGTTAAAAAAGAAACAAAGGAGGAGGTAGACGAAACTCCTGTGGTTGAAGTTGCCGAAAAGCCAGCCAAACCCGCAAAGGCTGCCAAAGGTAATGTAAAGGTTAAATATCAAGTTTCTGGTAAAATAAAAGTGAGTGGATGTGTTGTAGGTTCGAAAAAAGGATCCAAAGGTAAAGCTTCAGCTTCGGTTGCTGCAGCTGAAGAAGATGAAAAGGTTACCATTGCAGAAGAAGATACAAAAGATGAAGTTTTATCAGAAAATGATAGCAATTCAATCGAGGCTAAGCCAGGTATGAAAAATTTGATACCAAATTGATAACCTCGCTTAATTAAATAATTGTCCAGTTGCTGTCATTGAAAGGAAGGCACCTATTCGCAAAAGGAAAGTCGATACTACTGAGAAAATTGAAGATTCTGATGCAGGTAAGGCTTTATTGTTTTTTTTTTATAAAGCTGGCTTTTGATTAAATCGTAATATTTAGTGACAAAAAAAGCTCCAAGAGTTACGAAGACTAAAGGCGCCAAAAAAGAGACAGTCGACAGTGAGGGCATTCCAGAAGATCCAGCTGCAGCTGGTGTTTCGATTACTGTTTTACCGGCAACACAAACAAGTAAGTAAAACTCCTAATTTCTAATTTTCCAAAAAAGAAAAAATTAAACAGTTTTGTTCTTCGTATCTACGTTTTATTTTGTTTACTGAAAATTTGGAAATTAATACCAACTAATTTAAACCTAAAAGGAGAAACGATAGATATACATAAATACACATAGAATTAAATTTGGAGAAACTATATTTTAATAATCTTTCATAAAATGTCGTTTGAATCGGACATAAATCCGAAAAAAAATAAGAAAGAAACTAGAAAATAATACACAAAAATTTGCCTAATACTATAAATAGTCACAAATAAAAACATGAAAATATCGGCAACGTAGATTTGCGGGACTTGATATGAAGGCAAATCATAGGTTAAAAAAATCATCAAAATACAATTCGAATTCCACGGAAAAAACTCAGCCGAAGATCTACTTGGGCTTGTATCTTGAGCTGCAGCCTGGCAAATTTAAATTTCCACGTATTCATTTAGTCGAAGTGCAGGGCATTGATCGACTCTTATAAATCCCGCCTTTCAGGATTATTCCCCATACATTCACATTAAATTTAATTTCTTTGCTTTTCAGAACTGGTTTTATCCTTATCCTTATCCTTTTCCTAACGGCGGGTAAGGATACAATCATTGTTCCTGAATGAATTATTTTCTTATTGCTCTTGTATTATCATCAATAGAGATCTAATATGATGCAAATTCTTTTGTTTATCTTCTTCAATTTAACGAAAAAATAACCTTTTATCTTACGTGAGTACATTAGGATAATTATTTTTCATAGTGACAACGTGACCTTGGATATATTGGCAGTAACCCTTTTATACTTTACAGCATTGCTGGTGATTTGCTGCGCTCAATCGATATAAATATTATAATTTTAACGACAATAATCTGATAAATATCTTGTCCATTTTTTAGATTATAGTAAATGTATCATTCAATTTACATTCAATTTTTTGTTTTAAAAAATTTGCCAACTGGGAATTTTTAATTAAGTTATCTTAAACATTTTCGAATCAGCATAATTCTACTTTGAGCTTAGTACCGTATTGCGTAAGTGCGTGGGACTGTCACACCGAAGGCCATCAAATCTTAGACTATTTCCCATTTGTGTAGAATGTAAATTTTTCGAAGGTTCTTCGGACGCGGGAGTTAATTCTAGGTTGAGAGTTGTAAATCATTAGAATAATCATGAGCTGTTGCGCAATCAAATTTATTTACTTTGAACTATGTATGTTTTTGTGTATGTACTGTGACGACTCACGAGTAAATTCATAAACGTATTGCTGCAGGAATGATGCGCGATAATTTACGTCAAATGTTCACAAACTCAAATTTAAAAACCACATGTAAAAAAAAAATGTAAATCAAAATTGACCTACAAATTATGTATTTTCCCAAACTTAATTCCGCCGAAAAAAATTCAAGAATATCCATAAATTTATTTAACTGCTATTCTAAAAGTTTAACAAAGAACAACTTGAAAACAACATTAATTCAAATTCTTCGATTTTTTTTATTTGCTTTAAACGAAAGGGCACCTAAACGTCCTAGTCGTCTTTGAACTTGTTTATTGTTCAGTGTTCACTCGTTGCCCAATTTTATTATTTAAACCGCAGTTGGTTTTTAAAATAATATACATATTAAGTTTTATTTTTTTTTAGTTCATTTTTAATTTCAACTTAACTTGTCTTAAAGCAATTTAAAAATCATGAAAAACTAGCCTCCTTATAAATATCTTACAACTAACTTACTGGCCCGAATCGGGCGCTCTAAGTTATATAAAGTTTCATTTCCTATATGATGTGAACTCTTAAACATTCAGATGGCACAAAAAAATCCTCAAGCAGAAAACGTGGAGCACCTAAAATCGAAGAACCAGAACCTGTCACCGATGAACCAATTCCTGAAGAACCCAACCAAGCTGAAGAAGCCGAAGAAGACGAAGAAGAGGTTGCACCTGCTCCTGCTAAAAAAGGCTCAAAATCAAAGAGTTCAAAGAAAGAACCAAAAGAAACAAAAAAATCAGCACCGAAAACAAAGGGATCGAAAAAGGCACTGAAAGCAGCTGAAGAAGCAGAAGAGGAAGTTACTGAGCATGATGTTCTTCCTGAAGATGAATTCGTTCCCGAAATTGAAGAAGAGGAAGAAGAGCCGAAACCTAAAAAAGTTGTAAAATCAAAAGGATCAAGGAAACAAGTAGTACCAGCACCAGTTGAAGAGGAAAAGATACAAGAACCCGTAATTGAAGAAGAAACAGAAGAACCAATTACATCTGAACCACAAGAATCAGAAGCTGATTCAGCTTCAGCCATAGGTAAAATACTCTTATTTTGAATTTTTAGGGAAATTTAGGAACATTTTTTGTATAGATGAAGAACAACAACCAACAAAATCCAAAGGAAGGAAAGCAGCAACAGCAGCAAAAAAAGAAAAGGCCCCAGCTAAAAAAGCAACATCGAAAAAAGGCCATAAAGGCAAAAAAGCAACCAAAGATGAAACAAAAGAAGACCAGCAGCCAGCCGAAGACGAAGATAAAGCCGAGAATTTAAATAAAATCAATGAAGAAAATCAAGACGCAGCAGGTGAGTTGCTCCCATAATGATGCGCGCGCACTCAGCTGCGAGATATCCATTAAAATCGCAGAAACGGACAAGAAGGAAGCCATGGCTCAAAGTGACGACCTTTTTGTTTAGTTTTATATTTAATTTTTTTTCTATAAATGTCACACACTGCAAACATATTTTTCATCAAACTTTGTAAACTTTATTAATCACATTGGCTATTTATTGTATTCCTAAACTAATTGTGTTTTATTTCGACAAAAAAAAAAAAAAAAATGGTTTACTAACATCATGGTTGTAGCTGTAGTTTCGCTCCTCATTAACATTTTTCTAATTCTAATTAATCCTGTGAAATATTTAGCTGTCAATAATTGCTTACTCATATTTTAAAATTAATGGCTAATAGTTGCAAATTAAATCATCATTCGTCATCATCACATTATTTGTAACCACCTCATAACCAGACTTTTGACCACTTTGTTTTCTAATAGACTATTATTAAAATCATTTCTTATCAACTTACATGCTTCACACGAATGACGAAAATCTCAAAAATTCAAAAGAACCCACCACAAACTTTCAAATGAATAAATGCTAATACTGATATGCCTGAAAGGGGGAACTACAGTGTGGTTGTATACGAGTTTTAGTGCTAATGATAGCAGTCCAGCTTTTCATTTACATGGATAGTTTCAAAGAATTCATATTAGAGTTTTAACCAACCAGAATCACAATGTAACTTGTGCGGCTCGCTTTTTCAACTCCAACTTAACAAAATTAACACGATTACAATTATTTTTTTAGTCTTCCGACGGGGCTCCGAATTATTTGATTTATGTATATTTGCCATCAGTTGGATCAACTAATGGAGTAGCCTTGCATCTACTGAATAAACACCAACAAAAAAAATAGAGCCCTTAAATTAATAGGCCACACTTATACCATGGAAATACAACACTAAAACTTTCATATATCTTATGGCACATTTAATAAATCTGTGGCACCAATAGAATAGAACTCCAATCAAATTTGTCAGTTGCGGTCCCAGCGTATATTCCTCCCTGATACTCTTCCTCTAGCTACAAATGCTCATTATTCATTTTTATTTATTTGGAAGGATTGCTATTTTTGGGTCAAAATCTTAAGTAATTCTAATTCATAATTAGTTAGCTTCCTATTTGCTTGAATGAAGTAGTTTCTCAATCATTATTCTTCATGAGTTATAATAAAATTTACTTCAGCAGATGTAAAGACATCAAAGCGTAAAATTAACGGAACTGCTAAACCAGCAGAGGAACCAGGTAAACTAAAAAATGTCCATTTACTTAAGCCGCGAGTCATCAAGTCTTCTTTTAGTAGCTGAGCCAAAAGCAGGACGTGGTCGAAAACGTGCAGCAACAGCAACACCTATCGCCGAAATGGATGAAACAGAAAAGAAACCTGGACGTGGTCGAAAACGTGTAGCACCGGCCCCACTAATCGAAGAGGGATCTGATGATGAGGCCGATGGATCCAAAGTCGCAAAGTCAGATGGCCCATTGAATCCAACAAAAACTGAATATAATTCAAGTGATTTTACAACTGACAAAAATTTCAATTTGAAAATATCTAGCTGGAACATAGCCGGTTTACGTGCGTGGCTTAAGAAAGATGGACTCGCTTATCTACAGCATGAACAACCAGACATTTTGTGTCTTCAAGTAAAAATACAAATTTAATCCACAAAGACATATTTCATGAATATACATTCTGTTTTCGATTTGTTTTAGGAAATAAAGTGCTCTCCAGAAAAACTCCCCGAAGAGGCACGAATTCCCGGCTATCATCCATATTGGCTGTCCATGCCCAGTGGTAATGCGGGAGTTGCTGTCTACTCGAAGATCATGCCAATCAATGTTGAATACGGAATTGGCAACACGGAGCATGATGCAGAAGGTCGCATAATAACCGCTGAATATGAAAAGTTCTACTTGATAAGTGTTTATGTTCCGAATTCTGGGCGACAACTGGTGAATCTAGACAAACGCATGGAATGGGAAGGGCTCTTCCGTGAATATCTTCAAAAATTGGAAAAAGTCAAACCGGTGATTATTGCGGGCGATATGAACGTTTCACACAAAGAAATCGACTTGGCCAATCCCAAGACGAACACAAAGAATGCAGGTTTTACTCCTCAGGAACGCGAAGAAATGACAAAACTGCTGGCGTCGGGCTATGTAGATACATTTAGACACTTTCATCCCGATCAAAAGGGTGCCTACACATTTTGGACGTATTTAAAAAATGCGCGTGCAAAGAATGTTGGCTGGCGCTTGGATTATTTTATCTTATCTGAGAGGATACTATCGAAAGTTGTCGAAAGCACAATTCGGCCACAAGTTCTGGGTAGCGATCATTGTCCTATAACATTGTTTTTAAATATTTAATTTATACACACAAACTTTCATTTTTTTTTCAACTTAAATTATAATCAACTTAAACGGTATTGCTAACCAAGCGCGTTGAGAGTTGCATTTATTATTAAAATGCAGCAGTAGAATTACATGGGATTTTGTTTTTAATTCTACAACCTTAACTTAACCTTATACGTTCCACAGTATTTTTTTCCACAATTCTATTATTTAAACTTAGAAAAGTGAGGCAAGGCAAATGTATGTTACACGTGTATATTTATTGAATAAAATAAAGATGTAGGTACCGTAATAAATGTGTCGAAATAGTTGGTTAGTTTATTTGAATCTTAAAATCGTTAGTTTCTAAAAACTTTCCTTGTTTTTTTAAATATCTTACATAATTAAGTATTCCTAAAGTGACATTTCAGCTGATCAAAAGTCAAACGGGAAAAGGGGCCGTGGTAATTGAGAATGCAACTCTTCCAATTGAAGTGTGATCATCATATTTGATTAAAAAAAATAACACTGGACCAAAGAGATTTTTAAGCAATAAGTAAACGAAGAATAAATTGATTAAACTTTTCAGCAACAACGGTTGGTTTACTTGAACTCAAAGATCTACATAAATCTAGATAAACATGAAGAAGGTAAGTAAGAAATCCATCGTCTATATAAAATAAAACACAAATGTTTTCCCCCATATAGCACGCTTAAAAAGCACCAGTAAATGATTGAATTCAAAATTTGAGTTTATGACATGAATTCATCTATATTGCGGTAGACGGCAAAAGAATTTGCCATTACTTATGGCTTGACATTTGTTATGTCATTTTTTTTGCATTGCGTGTCATACCATTGTCTAAAAATTTAAATACAAGGTCATACGTTACTTAAGTTCCCATAACTCTGTCGAAATTGAAGATTGTTATAATCGGCCCTATCGAGGTATCCGTTCGGAGCGGAAAATTGTCCGCAGCGCATACTTTGTCGGGGCTTCAAATTGCTTTCAAGGTATCCTATCAGTAAGAAAAATAATACACAAATGCGTTGGCGTAATTTGTTTCGCGAAGAATTTGTGTCCGACGATATTGGAAAAACAATTGCATTTAACTTTCAGAAATAAAGCACTTAATCGCGCTTCAACGCAGTTCATCGGGTGCGTTAAAATAATGTCGGCGAAGAATTCCGAACAGCTGTTCGGAAGAATACCTCTAAGCAAAACTCCTCCGAATCGTATAAAATCCGAGAATTTTCCGCTTCGAACGGATACCTCGCTAGGGCCGAATAAGTTAAGCTTCAAAGTTGCAATAGAAATATTAAATTTAAACACCCTTTCACCAAGTTGGATAATTCCACACGCAGATGTCGCCATAATAGTTGTGGAGTTGATAATTTTTGAAAAATACAATCCACAGAGGTTTGCGCCTTTGATAGTGGATTGTTTAGGTTTGTAGCTGCCAAAAAGAAAAAGTAATTGATAAAAAATAACGTAAATCTACACTTGGTTCTGTTGAAAAATAAATTACAATTTCCTGAAAGAGGTGAATAATTTGGTTTGAAAAATAGCGCCAGTTTAAATAAAAATAAAATAAATTAGGCTCGTGGAGAACACAGGTCATATTGACTTACAACTCTTAATGCTTCCCGTAAATTACGCTAGAATTAAAAAAAGAAACCGCATAAACTTCTTAAATCAGTATTTATGATCGATCATAAGATTTATGAGTGCTCGGAACCACACTCAAATTATGAGAGGGTTTTCATTATTAAAAATAAACTACATACATATATAGGACAAAAATATTTAAGGTATGAGCCTTATAAACTTAAGACCACAAAAAAATAAAATCAGCGTATCAATGGCGTACCAACTCGATGTTCTTGCAACAATTACTTTAATTTTCATGTAATTTTTTGGCCGACCGATTCCCCTATCAAAAAAAAAAGTTTGCCACAAAAATTAAAGTTTATATTATACAGAAATGTTTTTTCACACCGGATGTCCTTGAGAGATTTTCTTTTAAAAGCGAATTTACAACCCAATATTTCATTTTTGAATACCTTGTCCTCAGATTTTTATTTAATTACATCTTATCGGAATAATTACTGATTTACATATCTCAAGGCACTTTATGTATCCCAATATGACTATCCGCTTTTCTGTTCGTTTATTTCGAAGGATATCAGCATTGTATATATATCTTATAGTATTATCAATTGACTTGTTTTTATGTTGGAGTCCCTAGCCTGTGATGTCGCTGAAACGAGTTAAATTTGACAGTGGAGAGTAGGATAAGAAAGATAGAAACAAGTAGTAAAGAAGAGAAATTTTTTTATTTTCATTTTTCAGCCCAAGGCAGAGTAAGGGAGATTTCCGAGTGGTGGAAATGAAAGAAAGATGTTCTTTTCTTACCTTTTTCTGTTGTTCTTGTTTGCATGTTTTTATGAGTATGTATAGAGGTAGATATATTTTTTGCTTGAACTTTT
The DNA here is from genome assembly GCA_963931855.1 of Philhelius festivus. Taxonomy (NCBI): domain Eukaryota; kingdom Metazoa; phylum Arthropoda; class Insecta; order Diptera; family Syrphidae; genus Philhelius; species Philhelius festivus. The sequence continues at coordinate 3,319,685 of OZ007555.1, read as the reverse complement.
TTGTCTGAATACATTTTCTTCTTTGTATGGTTTTTGTAGGTATTAAAATAAAGAGATATGCTTACCATTTGATTTGAAATTTTCAATTCTGGTGAAAAATCAAATATTTACTATTTGAAGCGAAAACTCTCAACCAATGCTACAAAGATACAGTGTGTTCTAGAAAGTATAATGATTGCGCAGACAAACTTTATAAAAACTATATTGGCGATAAATTTTATGGAAATTAGTAATTAAACTGTTTTAATTTTAAATAAGTAGGTATCTGCCATAAAATATTTTTTTCAAATTTTAGAAAATATTTTTTTACTTTAGAATTTTTTTTTCGAGGATGAAAAAAAAATGAAAATTTATACTAGTCGCGCACATTCAATTTTTAGTTTTTTAAAGTTTTTAGAAGCTTCTCTATAAAAATATTTCATTAAAATCCGTTTTGCCTATAATGAGAAATTCAAAAATCGTTCTATGGTAGTTACAGTCAGTAATGTCTTGTTTTCAAATTTTTTTTATTAAATTATAGATTGTAGAAATTAATCGAAAGAAAAAAAAATTAAGCGAAATTCTCGGAACCGTTTTCGAGAAAAATACGGTTTTCGAAAACCCTTTTTTGAAAAAATATCAAGTAACTTATGAAAAAAAAAAATATTTTCACGCGTATACAAATTTTCCTTTTTTCAAAAAATGTTCATACTTCTTTGAAAATTTTAATATTATCAAGTCTTATATATATTTATAGTATTTTTTTTTAATTTTTGGAAAAAAAAGTCATTCTTTTTGGAGGAGATTTTACTTAAAAACAATATTTTTTTGTTCCACGCTTAAAATAAGTTTTAAGCGTTTTCGCGTTTTTCGTTTCATACGTGGATTGAAAGGTGGCACTCCCTAGATCACGAATATGTAATTTTTAATTCTGTAGGATGAATAGTTTCGCCAAAAATCACGTTTGAAAATGTCAACTTTGAGGGGTCTACGAGGCTCCGTTTAGCCGCAAATCGCGTTTAAAGATAAAAATTCGTTTTTCGATACCATTTTTTCAAATTTTGACATTTGACAATTTTCTCATTATCGAATAGGGATTTTATTTCGAAACTTTAATTTCATTCGCACAATAATAAAAACTTAAGGTTTGCGTACCAAATTTTTTTTATTTTATTTTCACTTACAAAATTATGTAATTGCAAGTTTTGTATATGGAAAAAATTTAACTCGAGATTTTGATCAAATTTGACTTTACGATGATAGAGAACACCAAAAAATATTTTTTTATCTAAAAAAATTGTTTTTGAAAAATCATTGTCTAACTAAATGAAATTTTATGATTTTTTTTTAATATATGTATATATAATGCGTGTATTCTTTTCCACATCACCCAGTGGGGTAGAATACTAGATGCGTTTTTTTTTCGAGGTTTCCCCAGGAGGCCTATTCCTCGTTGTATTTCTACTTCAAACTACTGTTTTTATCATGCATTTTTTTTTTATGAGGTTTCTCCAGATGGCCTAGTCCTCTATCTAGTATTACGTTAAACAACTAAATTTATTGCACATGCATTAAAACGCAAAATAATAAAAATCTAAGAAACCATGCTACATAATAATAATACTGTATTATAACTATAAAAAAATTAAAAATAATGAAAACAATAATATCAAGACATTTATATTGACATAGTATTTTATATAAAATTTTAGGTATATTTAGTATACGTAATTCATTAATTTAAGAGTTTCTTTTTATTTTTTAATTTCTTTGTTGATTTTCCTATTTGTTAGGATAATTAATCCTCTCAGCAAAAATTTTGTTATTATCTCCTTATGCTCCATAGTGCAGTTCGTTCTTATGATAATGTCCTTCATTATTTCAGCCAGCCATGACTGCACTAATTTTTCTTCATGTTGTCTTTCCGGGAAATCAGCTTCAAAAATTGTTTGTAATGTTCTAACAGTTCTTTCGAGAAGTATCGAAGGAACTGTTAAATTTCCAAATACTGGTGAATTTGCGGTGAATGACTCGTAGGCTCTCAGTTCAATCAACATAGTTTGTTGCCTTTCTTTGCTTATGTCATCCTCGTTGATCAAAAACTGAGAGCAAGCCTCACAATTCAGCTTCTTTTTAAGTTTGCTTGCTGCAAACCCAGCATAATATGTAGCTGCTGCTTTCTGCAGTTTATCAGAAAATATATCGCTTTCTTTTAAATCAGTGTCCAGGTGCATTTCTTCATCATTGTCATTCACGTTTTCTTCTATTGTATATACCAACTTCTTCTCCAAGATATGGTCTTCAATTGGCTTTTCAAATTGGAAGTCTTTCTCATCATCTGACTGATTTTCCACACCTCCTTCGATGTCAACTATCTTCAGTAGTGATTCTGCTCCAGCATCTTGGTATCCTGAATGTTCTGAAGAACTTAAATGCAGGAAGATGATTTGTTTGAGATTTCGAATAAATCTCCAAGCTGAAGGATTTCTTTCGTATGAGCCTCTGTTGGTACGTACCATAGAAAACAAATTCTCTGCTACATCAGTATTTAAATGTGAAAGGAGGAAATAACTCTGCTCTTCGCTTTTGAGGTATTCCCACATCTGCACGATTCCCAATAGCGTTTGTCTTAATCCCTTAAAACAAGGTGGGATTGTCGTCAAGCTAGTTGATTTCCACGTCGATATCCAATTTCTTGCATTTATCAATTCGTTCAAAGTGTCTGTTGTTTCGGATATCACTTGCTTTTTCGGATTTCTAGAATAGCGCTGGTCTGTATTCAAAATATCGAATAAATCGTTCATTTTTTTTATGAAGTTTGCTGTTTCTCTAGCGATTTTTCTTTCACTATCCGTTTGGAAGCAGTTTGTATTCAATGCATACAAGATTCCAGTATATACGGTATCGCTAAAAACTTGAGTGGCCAACTTAACTGATAACTTTTCAAAACCATTTGGTGCGATGTGTGCTCTGGTAAGTTTGTAGAAAACTTTAAAAGTTTTCCCCTTTGAGTCTTCCTCAAAAACCTTCTCCAGAACTCGCCAGTCAACAACATCTTCACCCATATGAATTTGATGTTTCAGAAGTATATTTCTTACGCTCTTGAAAAGATGTGGATAATCATGCAGTAAGAAAATCTTTTGGTTCTCTATCTCCACATATGGGTTGATTTCCATGAATAACGGTGGTCCAAGTTTTTTGTAGGCTGAGATGTTGCTGGGACCTTGGTCACAGCTTGTTGCAACCACGGTTAATCCACATTTTATCACTCCTGTAATAATAGAGACCATTATCTTGGAAAGAATTTCTCCATTAGGACTTCCCACGTAGTAAGCGATTGTCTGCTTCCAATTCGTATTCAAACCTCTAAGTGTAAAAACCATTACCTTAGACGCTATTGTATTACTTCTTCCGTATTCTCCGTAATCGGTATATCCATAAATGATATCATCTTTGATACTGTACTCCAACTCCTTTTTTATACTCATCTCATCGAATAAGAGTACACTCTTCCTGTCCATAACCGTCATGTCTTTTGCCTTCTCAATAAGCATATTTGTCATTTGTTTGCTCAGTCCCGCCGTTAACCGTATTTCCGAATGCCATCTGTAAATGGTGCTTACGGATGGCAGTTTAAATCCTGAACTTATCATGAATGAATAACAAGCTGGGGACTTGAAGAAAAACTTCAGAAACAATTCCTTTTCCTTTGGTCTCCAGTTTGAGTTTGCCTTGTGGAAGAGTTGCACTAGAATAAATGTGCGTAGCTCTTCGGTAAAATTTTCCATTTGTGATTCTAAATCGTTTCGAAGTCTATATTCCCGGCTTTTTTTAAGTTTTTGAGGTGTACGAAAAATATAACGCGGAACAATGTTCGCCCGTTTTAATTTTCGCGCTGCTTTGTATGAACGGTATTTCGGAGAAGGGAATTGGGAGGGTGAAATGTGTGATGAGGAAGGAACATCTGCCAAGGAATAATCTTTGACATATGTTTTATTACAGCTTGAAGCCAAATTTACCAGAGGTAAATTTGGATTATAAACCATGGGAGTAGGTGAAAGTGAACGCGAAAGTAGAGGCGAAATTGGTGGCAGAGGAGGAAGTGAAGTTAGATGTGGACGAGCCAAAACAGGGACTGCAGACGTGACCGTACAAGTCGGCTGGTTCTGAGACCTCCATGCCTCCATTGCTCGAAGACATGAAATGTCAACACTTTGTTCAGAGCAATTACAAACGCACGAAGAAGACACGGGTAGTGCAATTTGGGTAAGACTTTTCCGATCGCATTTCAATATAATGTCTTTGTCATAGAAGTGCTTTTCACACATGTAGTATAGTTTTTTATCCTCAATGTGTGAAGCACTCCCATGCTTAAGCCAAATTGTTCTTCTGTGATCTGTAGGTAGTTTAAAAAAGGAAATCGAGCTTAGAGGCTTTCTTACATCACCGCACTTTGCGTAGCAACACTTAACCATATTTATTTTTTTTTATATATATTTCAATAAATAAATATATTTATATAATAAATAATAGATAATTAAATATATTTTATAAAAAATACTATGTCAATGGCTATAAAAACAATTGAATAATAATATAATAAAATATTTTATTAGTCCAAAGCACCCTGTAAAATTTAAAGAAAAAGATGTCCAATATGGTTTATATTTAATAAATAAAATAATGGATTAAAAGAATGTCTGGTGGTCACTGGTCACTGATTTATAAATGGATCAACGTGATGAAACTTCGAATTCCAAAAAACTAGCACCTACAGAATATCCTACAAAAAATACTTATTTTTCAAATTTCCTTTTGAGGACTTTTTGCAGCCTTAATTCACAATTTTCACTTGAATTTTCACTACAATTTTTTCAAAAAGTTAGTCTCTACGTTAGTACATATATCTTTGTTTTATTAAAATTATTAAAATTTGTTTTAAACCACAGCAAAACAGCAAAAGAATTGACTTATAAATCACTGGCACTGCAACTGATTCAAAAAAGCGGGAAAATTATTTGCAAGAAAATATTTTTATATGGCATATGTATGTCTAAATAGTAAACAAAAATATACATGTATTCACAAATCCACAAAAACCGTTAAAATTTGCAGAGGAAAAATAAGACAGACAGTCATGGTTGCCAAATTAATTATTTTCAATGCATTATGATTCGAATCATTTGTTCCATATAATTTTGAGATTTTGATTAATTTTTTATATTTTCTCAAAATGTGTCCCTTTACTTGCCCAAAATTAATAATTTCAATTTATTTAACCAAAAACTAACGCCGCTACCCACCATACAAATGTTATAAACTGGTTTTCGAAAATTGTATTATTCTCGAAAACGGCATCTAGAATTTTAATAACATTTTTTTCTTTCGATTAATTCTTGCGATCTATAATTTAATAAAAAAAAATTGAAATTAAGATATTACTGTCTGTACCTACCATAGAACCATTTTTAGATTTTAATGAAATTTTGTATAGAGAAGATTTGAAAAAGTTTGAAAAATATTGCATTTCAAAACTTAAAAAAAAAATATTTTTTGAATGTTTGAAAAATACCATTTTTTTGGAAAATTCGACATCGCAAAAACGGTTCAATATTTTATTTATGTTAATTCTTACAATAATAGAAGCTTTAAGTTGGCGTACTAAATTTTTTCTTAATTAATATTTGCATAGCTTTCTTTTTTATCTCTTACTACTTAAGGAGTTTAAAAAAAAATAATTTTATGCTTATGAATAGTTTTTTCTAACAAAATTGGTTTTTAAAATTCCTATTCTATTACATTCTATTACATAGGAGCAAGTTCGTGCGACCCAGTTGTGCATTTTATTATTTAAAAAAATATAAGCCAGTAAGTGCAACAAACTCAGTTATTCTAACTGCCTATATTTCTATTAGTTTCGTAAATCGAGTTTGTACTGTTTATCCTAATAATGAACTGTACACATATTCATATATATTTTATTTTATTTACAAGTATTTAAGGTAAAATAAGTAAAATAAGGCTAACCAAAACATAAAAAACTTTCTTTTATTCTATATGCCATGATTACATTCTATATTTATATTTATTTGTTTGTGGCAACCATGGTCACAGATTTATATTTTTCCATACAAATATATTTTCCCTATCCTCACAAAACGTCACATATACATCCATGAATATAATTTTCTCGTTCTGTTATTATTCCTATTTTTTCTTTCAGCGCACATTCTCAACACAATTTATTTTTTCTCATTCTTCCATTATCTCTACACCCATATTTTTAAGTCTCCAAAATTTAGCAGAGACACATTTTAGCAAATGCGGTCCGTAGCCTGAAGATGCCGCCACAATCTTTTGACTTCTCGATATTACTATAGTTTATATATACAATGATATCAGGTGTTAAAAATCATTACAATTGCGCTTTCAGCCAATAAAATAACGAACAAGAAAAATACATTTATATCCTTAAAGTTGTTTTCGAGAACAAAAACAGATTTCACCAACACTTGCATATACACATTACATATAAATAATATTTACCAAATGCCTAAAGGATACTGTATAGTTTTTTCTGGATCATTGAACATATAGGACATTTTAAATGACTCCATAAGCAGGATATAAATTTCTCACTGTATAATAATTTATCCAAGGTCCTGTGCTAGTTACTGTATGGCTTGTACGAGTCTTCATTTCCGCATGAATTCCTCATATCACCACCGACACAGAACTTGTGTTCATTCTGTTCGTCCTTCACATATGAAAAACATTGCATAAATTATCCTTAAATTAAAAAAAAAAAACGGAAATCCAAAACTGAGGATAATTTTTTTTTACACATATAAACCCGATAATGAACACGAGCTCTTGACTGACTTTATCAGAATAATCCTGCAACATTGAGGAAGGAGGAAGAGTAATTCCAGTAGCAGCAGCTTAAGCGGGACACACAGGAGGCTGCCGTTGCATGCGCAAGAATGATTCAAAAATTTTCATTTAAATCATTTCGGTTGGAAAAATATCCTTGCTGCACACATTAAAAACCACATAGTCGAAGTAAGGAACAAAGGCAGGATCCATCAGTTTGTTGGGTTCTATTTTTATTTATTCCAAGGATAATCACAGGCGCTGATACATAAAGGTTTTCATTATGTGATTAGCTAAAAGAGCAGCAGTTGTTGGTGGCTGAAAAAGCATCCTGTTTGGCTAAGTTTCCTGTTTACTTACCTACGTCGCTGCCACTGTCGTCCCCACACTTCAGAGTGAATAGATGATGAGGAGGAGGGGGGACGGGTACAGGGAAAGGGGTTGAGTTCGGCCAAACCGCCTTGTTTGTTACTTGTCAGGATGGGAATCCATTGTTATTTTGATATTCGAAGGAAACAGCAGGGTGGCATACTGGTTTAGTTTAGTTTGTTTGGGTCCTTCTTCTCTAAACATAAGCAAGGCAAGTATCATCCGGTGTTTATAGAGCCACGTGATGAAAAGAGGGGAAGTAGAAATATGCTTTCAGCTGGAATTAATGTTTCGCATTCGAATGACATGGCAATTGTGCTTTTGCAAAAACCGCTCCATTGTCATTCTGTATATTAAAGCGGAGACCATTGTTATAAACAGACGAGGACTAGCAGCATACCTATTGCGGGCACGAAAAGCCTTCTATAGTGCTTAACTGATAAAGCGAAAAACGAATGACAGCACAAAAACATACAAAAAAATCACAACATCACCTATAGTTTTAAACGAATTTTTTTTTTGTATCCTTTATAGGTTTCCTATCAGAGGCAGAAAGTGAGCAGCTGCAAAATTCCGAAATATAAAGCAATTTTTGCCTAGGGCTTTGAATTAACTTACAAATTCTAATGGACCAGCATCGTTTGTTTACAGGTGAGTTTTTTTTAAGATTTTTAAATAAAAAAAAAAGAAAATGTACATTTTTTGAAGTCAGGAAGAAATTTGTGTAGGTTGGTTGGGTGAAAATTAGTAATATTAGTAGGTACTTTAAGACCAGTTCTATCACCTCTCGGTAAAACAATAATAAATTCCACAAGTATTTTCAAGTCCATTTTTACAATCCATGATTACAGAGCCTTTGAAACTGTAGAATTGGGTTTTTTATTGAAATTCCTTCAATAATGTTGGGAACTTAATAAACTGCTCAAAAGTGGGACCTATGATAACTCCATTTCGCTAAAAGTAAAAAAAAAAATATATGAAAAATATGAATATAATCAAAGCAAGTTCACTGTCTAAATTCACTAAATCAAACCAAACATCTACATTAGAAGTAAAATGAAAGCAAAAATGAGCAATTAAAAACTTCAAACATTACACCAGTGTAAGCTATCAACTGCGCGTCAAGTCATCCGTCAATCTGAGAGTCAATAAAATCACTTTCATCAACACCACAATCTCTCAAACGTCTACCCTGCCCTGTCCCTGTGCTGCCCTACTCTTCATCCATGACCACATTCTCTCCTCTTCCATCAAAGCCATCATCATTATCATGCTCCTCATCGACCAACCAACCATCGCATCAACCAAAAAAAAAAAAAACACCTCCCCCAAAATGTTGCGTCTGACTTTTCTTTCATAACTTTTAAGTTGTATGTCCTCTCTAAGCTGTCATCCCCCTACCAAAAAAAAAAAATAACACAGTTTCAAAGGTATGAAAGACTGAAGTCAGGAAATTCTGGTAATGTCCTCGGGCGTTGGATGTTGGTGGAGTTGCTGATATCTTTCCCCCCTTGTAGAAATTAAAGCAAAATCACGCTGCTATGCTATGGCTATCACTTTACTTTGACAGATTAATAGCGACGTGGTTAACAGAGGAAAATATCGTTATATATTTTTAGTTTGAGATTAAGGCGAGGTTAGGTATGGGAAAAAAAAGTTATTAATAATGATAGAAAAGCCGAATAGAAAGTAATGTTCGATGTGCATCTGACATTGTGCAACATTTTTGCACATGTTTGTAAATACTGAAAAAAACAGACAGATTTCTGTTAATGTATGTAACCTTTAATTGGTATAAATTGTACTGTGTGTCTGCCTGCCTCTCAAAAATGTTCTATTACTTTAGTGTAGTAAAGCCATGGTATTTTCCATATCACATTTGTACACTGCCTTAAGTGGTATTCGTATAAACCGGTTTAACCTTAATCGATTTTCTTTGGACTTAATAGAATTTGTATAACTATATTTCCGATTCAAAAGTAATGGTACTCTTCATGCATGTTATATGCGCCTAAATGATATAAACAAAAAAACTTTTTCAGTATTAATACATTAACATAAATAAATCAATTTTAATCACGTGTCAAAGAGTAAAAACTATGACGTTACTCACACTTCACTGTACACTTAATAGGAAGATGAAAACATTGATAAAAAGATGTTTCGTTTGTCTACCAACTTATTGGTATAAACAGGCACAGTCCGTTGGCCTGCCTTTCAAAAGGGGTTTAATGCCAGGGTCGATTGCCCAAAATTACTTAGTTTAAACAATATTTAGTCATAAGAGATTTCTTATCCAAACATTTGGGGTTCGAATTAACTTATTTTGCTTGACTGGTATAAAGTGAAAAATTACTGCCTAAGTGAAGAGTTTTTCAAGTTAATGATAAATATTTCCATTTGTCATTTTATTCATCTCATAAAAGGGCAGATTTGTTGCAAAATAAACTGGTATAAAACTACACTCTGTATAATAAGAATGGAAAAGTGTAGTTTCAATGTAGAAAATTTAATTTCTTTTTAAATTTTGACGTTTATTTTAAATATATAGTTTTAGCCCTTGCTACTATCTTCACCTAGGACACGGACACGTATATACGACACCATTGCAGGCTTTAATTTATTTTCAAGCATAAATGATGACGTCCCAATAATCGTTTCTTTTCCATTGAAAAATTAAATAAAAAAGGAAACAGAATCCTTTACGAAGGAAAGGTGCTTTTTCATTTGACACTAGAATCTTTTTGATTAATTGTATTTAATGACATTATCTTTGACAGGTTGTCAAAACTTTAAGCGGACATAGATTTTTTGGAGCGAGTAAAATACCACCTTAAAGAACGAAAATATTAATCTACAGAAACTTTTTGAATTTTGTTTTTATACTTTAACGAAGGTTCCCTAACCTACATGTCGGAAATGTATTTATAAACAAAATTTTAATTTAGTTAAGAAATTATGCACTTATTCATGCGTGTATATTAAGTGTGTGTGTATTTTGCAAGGAAAAATGTAAGCCTACATCATTCATTAGAGTTTGTGCTGCAAGGTGCAAATGAAGATAGTAGATGCCCCAGTTATAACTTAATTATGATTAGACGGGTCTTGTGGTAGATAAATTGTGTGTAATTTTTGTTTTGACATTTTGTGGATGCATGAGTGTAACATCTTTAAAATGTCAAGTATTTATATTGTCGTTAGAAAACTCTTAAATACCTAACTGTGTGGAAATTGACATGACCTGATAACTATATAGGTATGTGGTTTAATCTACTGCATTCATCGTTGGGCGCCATTTAATGTTTTTTCAGACGGTTAGGTTTATTTTTTTAAGGGTACTTTCTTTAAGCTTTCTTAATAATTATTTAATAACTTTGTATGCATATGAACAGTTTAGATTTAATGTAGTCATTTCACTTAATATGTTAATAAGATAAATTAATCTCCGATCTACCAGAATTTGAGACATAATTTTTAAAGCTGATTGAATATAAGGACAAGTGAAAAGGACAATAAAATAAAAACATACTTACAACTGATTCAGACACCAAACCAAGCATAGTTTGAATAATTTACAATCGTCTAACAAAACTGTCCTATCACATTAGTCGATGTCTAACTCAAATTTCAAAGACCTTTCGTTCTATTTGAAACTTAACGAACCTTGTGTTCCTTGAATAAACAAGGCATCAAACTCATTTAACAAACATTTTTGTTTTTTATTTTACGATTTCATAACTCATAACTCTTTGTAGTCAAAAAATTAAATAATCCCTGTCAGATTAGAATACTGTTAATTAAAAAATGTAAAGGAATTGAGTTCTTGATGGATTAGAAAATTAAAAAGAAAACAAACAATCGCAGTTAAAAAAAGTGCAGTTGAATTTGTAATCCATCCTCTTATGATTCCTCCTTGTAGATGGTATAGATTAGTTACCATCCGATTTTCGTTTGAAATCACATTTTTTCTGAAGCAACACATCGGCATCGACACAAGAAGTCAGAAAAACAGAAAACCGTCCACCCCCTCAGTCGGTCCTGACAAATAACAGAGGCAGAAAGCGAAAGAATTGTGAAAAATTGGCTTTGGTTGATTCGACGACAACTAAGCTTGAACCGACTTTCAGTTAACATGTGACGAAAAATGGACATTGCGAAGTCGGTGAAGTGAGAAAGGAATGGATGGAATGGGAGGGCTGTACTATCCTTCTCAAAGGATCGAATGAAAAACACCCAAAGAAATGTCAGGAAAACTAACTCAATGAAAGCTGTCCCGATGCCTCACAGTAAGGCCACCATAGCATCACACAGATTGTGTCGCTTGGCAATTGGAAAAAGGAAATAAGAGACGAACGAACAAAATGAACTAAGGAAGAAGTCGTAGAAGAAATGTATCATTCTGAATTCACTTACTGGGGACTGCTATAACCGACATAAGAGAAGGTACAATCCTAATACACTGAACTAAACCGATAGATACCCCGTCTAATCTATCCAGATACAAAGTCAATGTGATCAATGGGAATGAAATTCTTCCGACCTGGTAGACACACACTGAATGTCAAATTAATTATTCTACGAGTAGTTACGCTTTTACTCAGTTTTCACAAAAGTCCCATGAAGAATATGGGATTTTGTTCAAGTTGAAAGGAGTTGTAGGACGGTGGGGGATGGGATATAGTAGCATGGAAAAGGAAATGCGGTAGTGTTACAACGATATGTCATTGGAGATGAAATCAAACTGCCTGGAAGAATAAAATCGATGAGATAGATAGACACATAAGAGGATGGATTACAAATTCAATTTTAAGAAGAGGTGAGATATTTGCAGGGCAGTAGTAGGAATATAAGGCCCAAGAAATGTTTTCTTAGCAGAGACAGCACTGATAGGACGGAATATAAAGCTATGATCATAATTTGTTGCCAATATCCAACAAAGGGGTTACGGTGCGAGAGTATTATATGGGCGATTTTTTTCACTATTTGCTTATTCGGATCTTCATAGGCCAGTATTGTCAAAGCCATCTTTGATTTGCTAGAAAAAAAAAACCAGTCGATAATCAGAACATATTTCAATATGCATTAGATGACTCATGTAAACAGCTTCAAAAACCAGAAGAACTTCCTTCTTATTTCAATGTTATAGAAGCTTTATTAATAAACGATGAATAACAGCGAGTTAGCACTTTTACATTTGCTGAGGTATAATTCTTTTTAATAAATGTGTGACAGCAAGTGGAATTCTTTAACTAGTTCGCGTTCATTGAACGAACAACTTGTTAACACACCCAGGCATATATCTTAAAGAAACATTTAGACACCAAGCACACATTTCATAAATCAGTTGGTGTATATGACACATGTATTAGACTATTTTTGTCCAGCTTCCAGTGATAAGGACTGGACAGAATCCACAATGGAGAATTTATTAGGATGGGGCCTTATTTCAAATGCCGCAAGGCGCCGCCGTTCGATAACCGAAACCGGATTTCTCTCTTTTCTCTTTAACACAAATTCACAGAATTAGCAAACAGGAACAACATAGGATCAACATTTTGCCAGTATTTTTTCAACGCACTTCATAGTGCAACCCGGTTGCGACGAGCGAGATATTCATACCTCACAAAGGGAAAAGCCTTTCTTCGTGAAATTTTTTCCAAAGTTTCCCTGTAATGTTTTGTTTGGCAATGGCATAGCAGTGATGATGATGACCTGGAGGAGATGTGACCAGAATCCTCTTTAACGTGTAACGGTTGCGTTCTTTTGATACTTTTTTTTTCCTTTCAACGACTTATTGTTTGTTTGTAGCTTCTCGTCTATATAGGTTCTGTTATTTTTTTTGCTCGCTTCTTCAATTTTTCTCAACTCTCAAAGTCATGTGTGCTGCTAGGGTATAATATGCCAACGGATACTTCTATATTCACGTGTCCCTCAACGTTGCTGGGTGCTTTTCCATCGAAATCTTTTAACAAAAGCTGGTTAGTTAGTATTCGTCTTCTATGTTCCTTTTCATTGAATATCTTCTCCCAATCCCCTCGACATTCACCCATAATCTCTTCCATTTGGCATCACCATACCTTCCTTTAGATATGTTTTTTTATTGAACTTCTGCAAATGACGACGTATTGCCCAGGGATGAGGTTTTTGACATCAGTCAATATCTACTCGTACGTAGGACTATGGTGAGGGATCCTTGTGTGTTTAGTCAATAGAAAATCCCATTCATGACCATGTTCAATACCAATTAGTAAGAGGAAAAAAACGGAGACATTGATAGGTAACTTACATACGAAACACAAGAAATGAAATTGTAAATCGGCTTTCTTGTCTCCTCTTAAACTTCCAACCCTCAGTCCTCCTCTTTCGTCTTGTTCCCTTATTCTGATGTTGTATACGAGTATATCTAGGGAGAATCCTCAGAGAAAAAAAAAGTACAAACACAAGGTCCCTTTTCAAACCCTGTGTCGAGGGTGAGCGGCAAATATGTGCATGTTGTCAATATGGGTAGGTATTAAGAGTGCTGCGCTGCTACTGTTGCATGTAGCTCCATTGTCCTGTAGGAATTAATTGGAAAACGAAAAGATTTTTTTTCTTGTTTTTGTGTATGGACTGATTCTTTTGAGTGATAAAAAGTGATGAATCTGATAGTATCCCTGGGACAAAAATCAGCTTCAAGGGTTTTTTTTAAAACCCTTTCAAATAGCATTAAGCTTTGTTTGCTACCGTGTGGAGTTCTTGAAAGAGGCTTTTGGGAGAAATCGGGATTTAAGTGAGTTATCATTTTTCAATTATAAATTATGCTTGAAATTGTTTGTAATCAGCAGTAGGTTTTTAGGGTTTTAAAAAAGTGTTGCCAGGGAGAATAATTGAATTAGTCTTTGAAGTACAAAATTCAGAGGATCTGTACTGGAAACTAAAAACTTTACTGATTTTTAAATTATTTTCAAAAAAACTTAATGAAATAGACTAGAATCACAGATCCGAATTTGCAGTATTATGTTTTTCGTACCAGAAGGTAGTGAAGAATTAAATTTCTAAGCTTACACCATCGTGAATTATATTAGATTCGAGCCATCCCGAATTTCGAAATCCTATGAATCTTGAAAAGAGGTAATGGTTTGGTATCAAACTCATACAAATACGCTTTTGTAATCGCTATCCCTGCACCTCCATCTTTATTACACAATCCATAACGTAATGTTGACATGTAGAGCAGAATACTAATATGAGTTTTTCTATAGAAATATAGTTCACAGCCAGTATGAATCAAAATACATTACATTACATTACATTTTGCATTACTCCGTAGATAAATCTACGAAGTAGAGACTCTTAAAACACTGGCAACTGAGGCCATCGGCTTTAAATCAAAATAAATAAATAAGAGTGCATAGACATTCACTGCCATAGTTGAGATAGTTCGCAAGCAAGTGTAAGGTACACGTTGTGTGTTACCGTTCCAGAATTGAAGATGGAAGCCTAGTTTTAGTGTAGTTAGATGGTGACGACTGCTATTTCAGACTGTAATTTAGAAACGTCTTCTATCTCAGACTAGCACACAGAACCAAAACCATACGTAAATTAAAACTACCTTGTGAACCAATGAATAGTTGTTCATTATGTAATGAACGCTAGTCATTAAACAGAACATTTCTCGTTGAACCAATGAATTTATCAAAATAACTAACAAAAAAAAAATTGTTGATTAATAAAATAAATTTGTTTATTGTTTCAAAAAATTCGTTGTTTAATAAATAGTGCCATTAGTGCCATTCATTGGGTCACGAAATAATCGTTCATCATCGGTTGAATTAATTTTAATTAACCCAAGGGTTAGGTTCAGGTTAAGTTGTTAATTTTCCAGCCGTTGTTTTTTTTTAACCCTCGGAAAATGTCTGAACATTATTAATTCGTCTAGAAAAATATTATACAACCTATAAATACATATCTAAATCTATTTCATGGTGTGTGGAATCTAAGCATTCCTTTCAACCATTCAACAAAACACCCGATATTATTTGAACTTCATCTAAATGTTTAGGAAGTTCTCCCAAGACAAAGGTCAATTTATTCAAGTAACAACACCATCTAGTAACCTTTTTATTATCCTTTGACCTATAAATAAATGCTGGTCTTATCCCTTCAATTTATTAAACTAAACCCAAAACACAAAAAAAAAATGTTTCTAAGTTGTATGTAGTTATCTCTTTCTCTTCAGTCAAGATTGAGACTGCCCACCATTACAACATTGTTTACAGTCTGCCTGCGGTAAGATAGCTCGTACATCTTTCCATCACCCTTAAGAAATATGAAGGGTTTTTCAACTTCATCCATGAAATTCTCAAAGAGGTCATCATAACTAATAGAAGGAGCGATAAAGTAGAAGTTGAGGAAGGGAGTATAGGGTTTGATGGTTTTATCCGAGTGTACGAATATTCTGTTGCTGTTGCTGTTTCTTCTTTTTTTTGTAAAACTTAAACTGAATATCACTGTCGTTGAATATCAAAAATCCCCCCTCTGGGAATATTCCAGCAGACCATACCCGGTTAGATACTTAAAATTGCATGAATGCCAGGAAGACACACGGTCATAGTATATAATTTAGGGTAGAATCCCCCCCCAACCAAACGCTCTTCGCAAAGCATAGCTTGAGAACAAACAGCATAGAGATTTCGGAACAAAATCGCATCAAATATGAATTTTATGCCGCATACTTCGTCTCCTTATATATTTTAAGGACACAAATTAACTGTTCA
Organism: Philhelius festivus; assembly: GCA_963931855.1. Taxonomy (NCBI): domain Eukaryota; kingdom Metazoa; phylum Arthropoda; class Insecta; order Diptera; family Syrphidae; genus Philhelius; species Philhelius festivus. The sequence goes on along the minus strand of OZ007555.1, from coordinate 3,303,708 downwards.
TGAAGTTTATCGTTGTTTCACCATCTGGCACGGTACTGCGGGGATAATAGAAGGATTTCCCCGAGATATGGGAAACTTTTAGTTTAGCACCGAATTTTGCCTTGACTTTGTCCTTTATAAGTAAGTACACGTACCTAAGCTATATTCGTACATTTTATACGGAAAACGGCTGACGGACGTTCGAGGACTTTTGGTGGGTTTCTGTGTTCTTTTATTTATATTTATGTTGGATGTGCGGGAATAAACAAATAGACATAAATGGCTTTATAGAAACAAAACAAGCAAAGAAAAAAAAAAATTAAGAAAACTCCAAGCTCAAGACTAAACTTTTCGTACATCCGTATCCGTTGTTGAAGTTGTTGTTTTGCAGAGTTTAGTTTGACATGAAAACTCTTTTCTTTTTTGGGAAATTTTTTTTGAACTTGATAGTTTTGTTTTGGATCAAAACAAGTTGGTAAGACTTTTGAGCTTCAACGACAGATCCTCATCTGCCAGTTTGTTTCATATGATTCGAGTACATTTTGTAAAAATATACACATGTTCCCATTAAGTAATTTGCTGCGGGTAAATTTTTGAAAGAAATTATCGGCTTATATCAAAAAACTTTTAAGCATCAAAAACTCGTGAACGAGAGCAACTTATTTATGAAAGCAAGGGCTCGCCTTACAATTTTATAAAAATTTTTATAAAATATATTCTATGAAAGAGAAGCTAGCTGCATTTGTATTTATTATGTGCCTGACATTGGGCGCCATACATGACTTAATTATACTTTATATCTTTCTTTCACAACTTATGTTACTATTTTATTAAAAAAACCCTATTTGTATATGCATAAAAGCATTGTTTGTTTCAAGGAATATCTCACGTTGGGCGCCAGTTAAGAAAATCCTTTTTGTAAGAGTAACTTTGTACGAACATATGTAAGCAGTTTTGTTTTTAAAGGTAGATACAAATTTTTTATTACAATGCCTATGGTGTTTTGTAAATTACCTCACATTGGGCGCCATGTGTGACTCGATTATTTCTAATCGATAAATAAGAAATAAGTAATCCATAACTCTCACCATAAATAGGTTACATTTAATATTTCGGGATCAATAATAAATGGTACTTTGAATTAAAAGACATGCTGCCTCACTTTTACTGTTTTATATATATGAAGTAGAAAGTTATATCTTTTCCATTTTCCTACACACAAATTATTTTATTATTATTGACATAGATTTACAGGAACATAAATTCGCTATCTTAAACTCAGGCAAAGTCAAATTTATCACGTGTTAAACAGATTCCCTGAGGAATAATACACACCAACCTACTTTTAAAAAGTTGTATTTTCCTTAGGATAACTAGGGACTAAAGTTCTTAACATATCAACAGATTTCTTTACATCCGCTGGGTATAGACTCAATAAAATCATTCGCGATTTTGTCATAATTCAATAAACCCTCGATTTTTATAGATCATAAAAGTTGTTAAACTGTTACGAATATAGAGAAAAAACTTTTCTTTTCAATGAAGAAGGAAAAGCTAATAATATGGGCATTGTAGGTTTACCTAAGTCGTTGGATAACGGAGACGAATTGTCTTGGGATGACATGTTCAAATTCCATTACAATTCTCAATTCCCAGCCTAACTGGGCTATAGTGAAATAACACGGATTGTATACGTTTTGAAATCTTTCGGTGCTTTAATATTGAAATTCAAGTTCTTAAAAAAATCACTTTACAATGGACTATGCTTGTCCAGTCATAATAGTTCCTAAAATATACAACACCTCTGAACCTTTTTGTTTTATTGAAGGCCATTTTTGTACATCTGTCGTTCAAATTTTTTTTTGTGAAACCAAGAAAATAAACAACGAAAGTAAAACAAAATTACCATTTAATTTAAATGAAAGAGAATGTGCATATTTTTTTTCGGGACTCCTCCTTAGTTTAAATTCTTTTATGTTGCCATAGGTATGATTGCTACAATTATAGTTCCTTGACCTCTGTAAGGTTCAAGACGTTCCTCTTTCCTTGATAGCAGAAATATAATTTCATGGATGCCTAGCAAAAGAGAGATAGACAAGGGTCTACGGAAGACTCGGTTTTATTGTTGGCATCATTCCAATGGCATAATAATGGTGGTATCCTATAAAATTCATGTCCGTTCTTTTGGCGGTGAATTATATCCTGTTCCAATGGTTCTATTTTTCCTTCGTCTCTGCAAATGTTAGCATGCAGCTTGGGAAGTATCCTTTTAGATAGATATACAAGTACCTATAAAATATAATAAAATATATTTTGTGATTTAAAATTTACTATATATCGACATGACAATGGTAGAGAGGGCTCGGTTTTTTTTGTTGTACCTTTTTTTTTAGGTACCTACCTTTATTTTTCGACAGAGGTATTTTTATGTTGAGAAATATCTTATGCAAGCCTTTCGGAATTTGGGTTAAGACAATTTAGTACTTTGCGCAATGGAGTGAATTTGATTTAGGAATATTTTATTATACTCGTATACCAAACAAAAAGAAAAGAATATGCGAAAGATTTTAAGTAGAAGAATATTGGAATATCCTGCTGGCTGAAGAAGATCTCAATAGTAGTATATCTTAAACATTTTTGGTGGTACCTCGGGAATTCTATTAAAGTAACATATTTTATTATATTGCAGAGAGACAAGGACTTGCATAACAAGTAGTTGGGTGTATCATATATTAGGCTTGCTATGTCACTACACAAATATTGTTTGATATTATTAAAAAAAAGTATATGAAAATTGAGGATTATGTCGGTTAGTTTTGAACTAAAGAGAAAAATATAGAAAATTGGAATGTTAGTTTTCTGTGTGACTGTATCGTGTGTCGCTATTTTTCCATTAGGTTTTGCTGGATGTTAGCAGCTCATCCACTGATTTCTTCCTTCTAAGAAAAACAATTTTAGGCCTGCAAGTTGTGAAATAATTCATGTACTTTTTGTAGTCAATTTTATTTTCAAATTTTTTTAAGGTTTTCTCTTCTCGAAAACGGACAGAAAGATTTTGATTAAACATCATACATGTTATTTCTATAGTTGGAGTTGATTTTGACGTTTGTCAGGAAATCATCCTAATCATTCAAGGACATGAATTGCCGATGAACAAAGTTATATTCCACGAATACAAGATCTTTGAAGACGAATTGAAGCGGAAATAAATTTTATGAACAACTGAAAAAAAAAAATAAAGTAGATGAACAAGTAATACAAAAGTCAAAACGGGACCTTTGACCACCACAAAAATAAAAGCTTGAAAAACGTTAATTAGCTTCTCTTTAAATACGATAGTAAATCAATCAGATTTATTTCAAAATAAAACTTGTGAATAGTTTTGCTAAAATCCACGGTGATTATTTTCTGGAGATATTACATTTTTACTTTCTCAATCTTAAAACCAACTCTGCATATTTGTATATTGCTTCATACAGTTTTAACCAAAAATACGAGCGGCGTAAAAGACTATCCATTCAAAATGCAATCTCCTTAGCACAGGTTATCTAATAAAGAGTGACTAAAAGTGCTTCACCTATATTTATGAAGCTCCTTTCCAAAACGTACCATTTCGATTGAACCTTCTATAGTTTCTGCACCTCTCCCTAGTCTCTATTAAAGATGGCTCTCTCTCATCAAAATGAGTTCACCCAGTTTAATAAACTGTCGCCGATATCCTTTGATGCATTTATCTTCTTTGGAACACCATTAAATCCAGGTCTCGATGTGAGGCTTCAGTGTATATAGAGTAGGTATGGAAGGAATTCAACACGAACCCAATACAACGTGATTTATCCCAAACGAACAAGATAAATGGCATTAAATCTCGAGTACATCAACCGCGTAACGAGACCACAATTGCGTCCAATTTAATGTCAATGTGTGTGCTGCTCCTGCTGCTTCTACTGCTTAGCCAGAATTCCATCACCATAGTTTTGCCAAACGAAACGAAATAAAACGACCATCATCCGGCAACTGGGAGGTTGTATAGAGCATATAGAAAAGGCATGTGTGTGTCCTTTTCATAGAAAGGAGGACATTTTTCAAACACTCCTCGCAAACAAGATTAACTGTGAAGCTAAATCAAAGTTTCTGTTGTTGTGATAACACAACAAGGACATGTTTTGTGAGGAATTCCTCCCATCTGTTAGCTTCTTCTCTATCTCCATCTAAGCTTTCCTTGAGCAGAGCAGAAGATGGACAGAATGAGTGAATAAATTCCTAAAGACCGCAATTTATTTAAAAGGACTCACTCAAGGATATACACTGGAAGGGAACATACTCAAACTCACATAGGTTAACTATAGCAGATAAAAAAAAGATGACTGACTGAAAAGAGGTAAAGCATGAAAATCCCAAAGGCCAACAATATACCAAAAACTTTATCAAAACCCAGAGGAGGTTCCAAAAGAACGACATCGTCGACTACGACGACGAGTTTCGAAAGATGGAATGTATCCGAAAGTCTGAAGATAAATCTTGAGCTGGATGAATAACTCCATTAGAACCAAAACCAAAACGATCCCCAGCCCACCCCCATATAGTTTTCATCGTTTTCCAGGGCTTGAATAAGAGATTTTCAAGCTCTCTTTATTCTCAAGTAGAGGGGTCGTCTCTTGTTGACAATGATTACTTGACACTTGCTTTGCAATCCCATTAAATATAAACCAGCAACCTTCCAAACCAAGGAGGAGTGTTATTCTAGTTGAAAGACATGTGCTTGTGCATATAGTAGGTAGTTTAAAAAAAAAAGAAACTTAACTGAACAACGAGATCGATATAAATTTGGAGAGATTTTTCAATGCTGCGTGCATAACAAAAGGTGCTGCCACCCAAGTGTAACTTTTTCTACAACAAAAGTCTGTATTTAACAGTTCTGCCTTTATGTTTTTGGGAGGTTCTTAACATCCTGTATTTTTTATAGAAATTCTCTCACAGAGGTTGATATGAATGGTGGTGCTTATTGGGCTAAAGGGGTAAAAGCAGAAGGGTTTCGATCGTTTTTTGTTTACATTTTTTTTTATTAAAAGAATTCTACAGGATTTTTGCGTCACAGATGTGGGATATCCGCAAAAAGTATTTCATTTGAAGGGACAGTAATTGGTCATAAAAGAGCGGTTAGTTTCAATGGTCACGCAAAGGTGATTTTTTTTAAAGGTTTGTAGAACCTTTTTTATGGGATATTCAAAATATCTATAATAATGTCAATAATGGTATTTGTTTTATTAAAATTGTGTTTTACAAAGAAAACCCATTGGAAATACTTAGAACCGAAATTATGGGATATTCATAAAATTAGAGTTTTATCTGAAAGATCGGTAATTGGTCAGTTGGTTAGGAAGCCATAGACAGTGTTTTATAGAATTTAAAACAAATTTATAGATGATAGAGGTTGTAAGTAGATTATTGTGGGATATTCAAAAAAAAAAAAAATATGCCATCTGAAAGGGCATTAATTGGTAATTGGTTAGTCTCGATTTTTGTGATTTCTTAAAGTGCATTCCTATACAACCCATCACAGGACGCTAACATCTCATTTGTGGGATATTCAAAAAATTAGTATGCCCCTTAAAAAAATGTATAATCAATCACAAAATTTATATCGGTTTGAGGGAATGGTCAACCATAGATAATTTTAAATACATTTTCAAATATTATACTTTTTTCGAATATCCCCCATATGGGGAACTAAGATCCCCGTGCCCTTTGGCAATCTTATTTGAGTTTAAATATGTTCAGGACACCATAATCAGTAAAATGTAATGGTTGAGGTTATGGGCAATATCTCGATCACTGCGACTTTTTCATTAACACAAATATCGTAGGTTAAAACGTTTCCTATAAACATATTTATGAGTCCTTTTACCAATGATCATTTTAAAGAGAATTCTATTCAAAGAGCTCTAATAAAACCTTGAATACAATTAAAACTTTTATGTATATAATGTTTCTTTAATTGGCACTGAGCTAGTTTAAGCTTTGACTTAGTATTTGGGTTGATACGAAATGAATTAAGGTCTTTCAAATTCAGTAATTTATTTACTGCACATTTTTAAAGTTTACTTTAAAATCCCCCTTTTCACAACTAAAAACTGTAAGAAATTGCACTATTAATGACATAATAAAGTTATCTGAGAATTCAACAAATGGTCGTCTATAAATTTCGTATCTTTCTCCCTGCGGTCTACTTTGCATCCTTTGTAAAGCACGAACAGAAAAAAAAACTCCCTTGTATCTCGTTAAAGCTGGACAACATGTTGATGCTGGAGTATTTTCAAGGCACGCGTTCTGTAATTATAATAAAACACTAGTCCCTCTCCCAAGTGTACGATTTTTATTTCCAAAGCAAAATGAAATTCTGAAAAAGAAGAAAAAAAAAAAAGAAAACAACAAAAATCTAGATAAACTTGGTGTAAAATAGCTGCGATGTTGCAAAAGTTGATTTGAATGGAAAATTGTAACTTTTTCTCTTTAGCTCTTCTTTAGCATGCAAGTCACGTTAGTCATACCCACACACATACATACATATACACACAAGAATAGAGTCATGCGAAAACTTTAACGTAAAACTAAGTTTTTCTATTTGCAACTTCAAGTAAAGAAAGAAACAAAAATACATTCAACGAGTAAAGCGTTATGCAGAGCATACGATCCGAAAGCATAGATACGTCTTTTGGTAGTTTAGTTGTCCCCGCCCGGGCGCCACTCGGCATCGCCTAGTCTTCGTCGTCACTGCTGCCCTTGGGAAAATATACGAAGCAAGAAAACAGGGAAGCAGGAACAACTTAAGCTCAACTATTTATCATATAAATGAAGTTAATTTCATCTCAGTTAATATCCTAGAGGGAAAAAGTGTATGCGCGTATGCTTCATTACGAAATTAGTATGGAACCTTAATTTCATCACCCTATCTCCGTGCACAACGCAAGCTATTAATACTCGTATATATATATCCACAAACACATTATGTGGTGCTGGCAATGACTTTTTGTTGCAAGTGTAATTTTTTGTTTTGCTTGCTTTTGACGTAACTTAAGCTTTTGGCCAAACTTACCCACAACCTGCCTTACTAGCACGTTATTATGCATATAACGGTGTTAGGTGTAAGTTTTCTCAAGTGGATTTGCATGGGAGATCGCTTTATGGAAATATAATTTCTGGTACTGTAAGTAGGAGTATAATTTTCTGAGTTTCTTTTTGGTGTTGCTTCTAGGGTTAAGAGTTTCTCCAATGTTACAACGACTAGTGTCAAGAAACACGCATTAAGGATCAGGTATACCTGATGAAAAGTTTGTAGCGCATCTAACGCATAAAGTTTGTGGTTGTTTTCATTTTGTTGTTGTCGTAGTTGTTGTTTACTGAAGTTTGAACATAACTTTTGGAAGGGGTTTTGACTCAAGACGAGATGGGAATTTGTCATTTGTGCAAGGAGCGTGGATAAACAGTTTGGGAGTGAAGTTTACGACCTTTGTAGGGGATTAGAAATAAAACACTCGATTACCAAATTTACTTCTTTATTCGTCTGCAACCAAAAAACTAATGAAATAAAGAGGGAAGTCAGCCATGTCATTTTAAGAAGTAAAAAGAGATAGTTATGTATTATTAAAGTGAGATGTAAATAGGACTGCGAACAAAGTCAAATCGCTGGTACGTCAGAGCTGGCGTCTGTACTTTATGATCTTAGACATCCTGCCCGGTCGAATCGTTCCGTTCGAATTCTGCTGCATCCAAGAGAACACATAATTTCTGCACTGCCCGGTTGCATAGACCAGAAGACGTCTTGAGGGTAACGTTTCGGACCAATCCATCACTGCCCGGATGCACTTCAACTACTCGTCCTAATCGCCAATGTGTTGGGGGAAGATTTTCTTGCCGAACAATTACAATATCACCAAGCTGAATATTGGGCAAACGCTTTCGCCACTTACTTCTTCTCTGTAATGTATTCAGGTACTCGTCGCTCCATCTTTTCCAAAAATGTTGATGAATTTGACGCAACCATTGCCAATGATGGAGACGATTCGACGAAATGCCATTAATATTCGGTTCAGGTACCGCAATCAGCGGGGCTCCTATGAGGAAATCGCCTGGTGTTAAGGCAAACTTTTCGCTTGGATCATCATAGAGAGGAGTAAGTGGGCGAGAGTTGAGACACGCTTCAATACGTGCAGCCAATGTCTGAAGCTGCTGTAAACAAAGTACTTGTGTGCCCACCAAGCGTACAAGATGGTGCTTGGCAGACTTAACTGCCGCCTCCCACAGTCCACCTTGATGAGGAGCTCTAGGTGTGATAAAATGCCACTTCGTTCCACTGGAAGCCAGAGACTGTTGGTTGTTTTCGCTATGCCACGCGGATAAATCTTCTTGAAGTACACGGTTAGCTCCCACAAACGCGGTACCATTGTCACTGAATAAGTCTAGGCATGGTCCTCGTCTGCAAACAAACCTCGTAAAGGCGTCCAAGAAACTTTGCGCTGAAAGATCTTCCACAACTTCCATATGTACAGCCTTTGTACTCATACAAACAAATATGGCGAGATATGTTTTCACTGTTGAGCGGGAACGTTTTGTGCCAAGCCTAAGCACAAATGGGCCACAATAGTCCACACCTGAGGCCAAAAACGGTCGGGCTGCAGTCACTCTCGTTTTAGGTAGTGATGCCATCTGTTGCACGAGAGTTGCCCGACGATGTCGTCTGCAAATAACGCACCGGTGGATGAAGCTCCGAACGGTCTGTCGTCTATTTAAGATCCAAAAGCGCTGTCGTAAAGTTTGCAACATGAGCTGAGTACCACCGTGCAAAGTTCTGTTGTGTGCATCTTGAACCAGTAAACCAACGAATGCACCATTCCTAGGAAGAATGGCTGGGAAGCGTTGATCATGCGAAATGGGAGCGTGACGAAGACGCCCACCGACTCTCAAGATACCCTTTTGGTCCAAGAAAGGGTCCAGAGGCAGCAATCGATTAGAAGTTGCCAAAGTGGAACTGCGTCGAAGGTCTCTTACTTCTTCTCCAAACGCGAGATTTTGCTCTAGCAAAATGAGGGCTGATAAAGCTGCATCCAACTCTTGTGGTTCAACAATAGTTCTCCAACGATTACCCTTTTTGGGAAAGCCCCGTAATATGTACGCCACAGTATGCAAAAGACGCTGCAGAGAGCTGAAACGTTCCGTGAGAGGAATGACCTGCCCATCGCGACGTCTGGTCGTAAGTGTGAATTGAACTACTCCCGTCATCGTCACCACCGATGTTTTCACTTCATCTTGCACATTAGCTAGCTCATCCAAGTCGAGTTTAGTGTCATGACCCATTGGAAAGGCACCACTAGAAAGCCATTGAGGACCCTTCCACCACAGGTTATGCTGCAAGAGCTCGTCACCACCTATGCCGCGGCTTGCACAATCTGCCGGATTTTGTATGGATCGGACATGAAACCACCTATTTGTTGCTGTGAGATCTTGAATTTGCCTGACTCGATTAGCCACATATGGCTTTAAGCCTGCTGGATGCTTGCGCAACCAACACAGCACGATTTTTGAGTCCGACCATAAATAATAGGGATGGTCCAATAAACCCATTGCTTCACGAACGTTATTAAAGAGAATTGCCAAAAGTTGCGCTGCACAGAGCTCAAGACGCGGAATTGTAGCGCCTCGAATAGGAGCCACCTTAGTTCGGGCTGTAACCAAAGAAACGTTAGACCTTCCATTGATGTCTTCTGTCCTGCTATAGATGACTGCAGCGTACGCACGCAAGCTGGCATCACAAAAGCCGTGCAGTGTAGTTCTTTTTTCTCGATGCATACCCAACCATCTGGGTACTCGGACTTGATTCAGTGCAACAAGGCCACTGCGAAACTTCGTCCAAATTTCAGTCAGGTCCTGAGGTAGAGGAGTATCCCAAGTAAGTGCAGCAGACCAGAGGGTCTGAATGAAAACTTTGCCAGTTATGACCACAGGTGCCAAGAGGCCAGTTGGGTCATAAAGTTGTGCTATTTCGCTCAATACCTTTCGCTTCGTGAGAGAATTACAAAACTGTTCGACCTTAACCTTGAATAAAAGCTCATCAGACATGGGATCCCAAACTAGACCAAGCACCGTGGAAGTAGGTGATTCTATGCTTAGCTCTGAAGAAGAAGAATCATTATCATTTATCTTATGAATTACCTCAGCACAGTTTGAATTCCATTTTCGCAATGGAAAGCAACCCTTTGAAAGGATAGTTTCAACATGTTCAGCCAGTTGTATTGCTTCTAAAGCGCTGTCGCAGCTTACCAAGAAGTCGTCCACATAAAATGAAGACAAAATAATATCTCGTGCCTTACGTCCTTTGTTTATATCTGCCAAACAGTCATGGTTATCTTGAGCGCACTGATGAAGTGTTCGCACAGCATTGAATGGACTCGAGGCCATCCCATAAGTCACGGTAGTCAACTGATAGACTTCAATTTTCTCATCAGGAGAATCTCGCCATAGGATTCGCTGAAAATGTCTGTGCTCAGGAGCCACCAATATCTGCCGAAACATCTTTTCAACATCGGCTGTCAACGCTACCACATAACGACGAAAACGAAAGATGATGTTAATTAAAGAATCCTGAATGGTTGGACCGGTCATCTGGATGTCATTGAGAGATAAACCATTACTACTACGAGCCGATGCGTTGAAGACTACTCGAAATTTGCTTTGCACAGCATGGTGAGGAATGTAATAAGCATTTCGATGATCGCCAGGTTGATCGACACGTTCCATATGATTAAGGGCGCGGTATTCACGCATGAAACTAATGTACTTTTCTCTTATTTCTTTGTTGCCAGCCAGGCGCCGTTCCAAGGCATGAAATTGGCGTAAAGCATTGGTGTAAGAGTTACCGAGCTCCGTAGCACCGTTGTGGATAGGAATATTCACCACATATCGGCCTTCGTTGTTTCGAAAATGCGTCGCGCAGAAAATTTGTTCACACTCATCCTGTTCACTGATCAGCGGTTGCACTTCTTCCAGATTCCAAAAACTACGAACCAAATCCTCTAAGCGAAGATCATCTTCGACCAAGTGAGCGCAAAATGCAGAAGGTGGTTGCACTGAATTTGAAGTTGCTGTTGCTGGGCCATATACAACCCATCCCAAACGAGTGCGCTGAGCACAAGGTTCATTTGGGGCTCCACTAATAATATTACCTTCTACAATTTGGCCCCACACATCTGCACCAACCAAAATGTCGATTATTGCAGGTTTCGTAAACTGAGGGTCAGCGAGCTGAAGACCATTAAGATGCTTCCATTCTTCCCGATGAAGATGCACCGTAGGGGTTTCCGAAGCAATCGAAGGAAGAATGAACGCATTGATTTCCAACGAAAAATTAGAAATTGTTGACTTGAGTGTAAATTTAACCATTCCATTTGTACGCGCATGAGCCATTCCGCCAATGCCTTCCACAGCAACATCATATTTTGATCTACGGAGTTGTAACTGATTAGTTAAACGTTCTGTGATGAAGCTTACCTGCGACCCAGGGTCACAAAGAATTCGAGACAGGCGCTGTTCCAAAGTTCCAACGGCAAGGGCAAGCGCTGTTGCTAGCAGGACGGTATGCGATTCTAGTCATGACGATTGTGTCGTCGTTGTCGTTGCGGTGATATGTGCCTGCTGATGAGGCGATAAAGACTCCATTCCTGTCCAATCGGACTCTCGACAGAACATTGTATGATGTTTTCTACCACATTGTCGACATCCAGATGAAGAACACCGCTGCGAGGTGTGTCCACTTCTCAGACAATTAAAGCATAATCCAGACTCTTTCAACTCTGAGAAACGTTGTCCAGGAGCTTTGCTCAATAACTTTTGACAGCGGCTGATTCGATGCGGTCCTTGGCAATAAGGACATTTACCTTCGTTTGTTGTAACTACGTGTGATTTCATGGGCAACTGGGCGCGGACATTACGATTAATTGCAGCTTGGCTCCGGTGAGGTGGTCGGACAAACTCTGTAGCGAGACTTTGTGCTCGTTTTTCCACGAATTCTAGGAAATTGGCCAAGCTCGGAATCTCGGATGATGAACCCACCATACACCACTCCCTCTGCGTCACGAGGGGAAGTTTAGGCACTATAATTGGCACTACCAGAGCATCCCATTGATCTACTGGGAGTTTCATAACGCGGAGAGCTCGCAAAGATTCCTGAACAGTATCAACAATTCTCAGCAGTGCTTCTGACGTCTCTTCTTGGGCAATCTTTAGATTAAGGAGACGCGACACATGCGTTTCCGCCAAAAGCTTAGGGTTGTCAAATCGTGTTTTTAATGCCTGCCACACCTCTTGATACCCACCAGTGTACATTCCTCCAATTAATGGAACCTTCTCTGCATCAATTGCTTGTCGCAATTTTCCAAGTTTATAAGCTTCTGGAAGCTCTGAGTTGTGCACCAATGTTTCAAAGGTATCTCTGAATGCCAGCCAATTATGAAGAGCACCGTCAAAAGATGGAATTTTCACAGGATCTAGTCTCATGTCCAGGTTGTGCGTATTGGTCTTTCCAAGTTTTAATGAATCAGCGTTTGCGCTGCCGCCTTCCAACTGAGGGTTTTGCTCAGCCACTTGTGCCCTTTGAAGCTGCAACAATTTGCGATTGAGTGTTACACATGTTGCTTTGTACACTGTCTCCACTTGGTCCCAAAGAATGTCATGTGCGTCCAATTCAGTATCCAACGCTGCGCCCACAAGGGCTTCATGGTGTTGTACGAATCTGTCGTAATGCGCCGTTATAGCCCTAACCTCTTGTTCCAGTTGCGCGGTATCTGCACCACCAAGATCTGCTCCAGCCACACGATCGTGAGCACGACGAATTGCATTGGCAGCCGTCGTACGTAAATTTATTGATTGAGCCATATTTCTCATGAAATTATACAGAAGAAATTAAAATAAACCAAGTGTTTGCTTCCCGTAACTCAATCCTCACAGGAGGCACCAAAAATGTAGGGGATTAGAAATAAAACACTCGATTACCAAATTTACTTCTTTATTCGTCTGCAACCAAAAAACTAATGAAATAAAGAGGGAAGTCAGCCATGTCATTTTAAGAAGTAAAAAGAGATAGTTATGTATTATTAAAGTGAGATGTAAATAGGACTGCGAACAAAGTCAAATCGCTGGTACGTCAGAGCTGGCGTCTGTACTTTATGATCTTAGACAACCTTGTTGAGGTTGTTATGTCATGCGTCCGCTCATTAACATGCAACCTGAGAGGTCCTATGAACACAAAAAATTTCGACAGTAAGGAAGATTAAAATTGTTGTCACGTGTAATAACAACTTCAGGTGGTGAAGTTTTGATTCATTTTGAGTGTTTTTGTATAAAAAAGTTCTTGACAAAAGAGTTTTAGCTAGCAAAACTAAACATAACATTTAGAAATTTTAAGTGACAGTTATAATTACGAAGTATCTTAGGAATACAAGTATATATGTTTTCTGAGCAGGATAAGCTTAAAACAACGAATGGTTATCTACTGTCAAAGTTTGAATACAAAAATAAAATATTCTACTTTCCATACCTGTATGTATCTCACGTTGGGCGCCATAGTTTATTATTATTACTGTTTCTCTTTTGGTATTACAACTTGAAAGACCTTTGTATTTTGTATTTCATATAACAAATCATCTACTTTCATTCTTAACATATAGTACGCCCTGAAAAAAAAGTTTGTTGGTTCATTTTGTATTATAGAGGAAACAGTTTATTGCTTATTTTCTTGTGAAATAAGAACTTCCAAAAACGTTTAATTTACATTAGCTTAGTTGCCAAGAAAATTATCATTACCTCATCATCATTCGACTGGAAACAACTTGTTCCATATTTGCACAGCATTAATGTCAAAAGTTCTATAGTGTTGCTCTTCCAACGAATCACCAAACCTTAAGCTTATATTGAACACTGAACGCAATCAATGAAAATGTTTTGACAGGCGTACCGACAACGAGTGAACGAAAGACTTTTGTTGTCATAAAGTATACTTATATGTACGTATTCACCTAAATTCAAAATGATTAATGGACATTGATTAAATCCTTGGGCCTTGCAGCTGGCCTAATACTGATTGGATAATTACACTTTTGCCGCCCAAGCAATGTGCTGACGGAAGTTAGATTTTTGTATTTCTTGTTGCTTGTTAGAGAGGGCTGCTTCGATATTTATACTGGATATAGGGTCTGGGTACGAAAACCAACCTACCTAGATATTGCCAGAGCAGCCGTAGTGATTAATTATGGAGTCGTAAACTTTTGTCACATCACACCCGCGAGACTAATTTATCCCTGAATACCTCGAGTGCGCATATAGCCAATTAAGTGGGTGGAGTGCTTTTGGTGCCTATTCAAAGCAATATAGTTTGGCCAAAAGGCAGGGGCACAGAGAATTCGCATTATCGTCACGATAAAGTCGTTAGGCATTCAAAAATAAAATGAATGTGGCTTGTTTGGTCATACTGGCACAAATCACTTAAGGCTTTATATTGATTAGATTTTGACGTTAAAAAAGGTGTTCTAGACGGAAATGGGCTGTTACAATTTGACATTTGCTTTGTTGGTTTTATATGCTATAATGAAAAATATATCTCATAAATCTCGTGTAAGAAGTGAACCCTAAGGTTCAATGGTAGTCAAAGGTTAAAGCTTTTATAAGTGTTGAATTCCTACCCTATCGACCTACTGTAACGGATTTCCTTAACATATACAAAAAAAATGGAAACTGAAAAAAGACGAATGAACAATTATTTCACTTCACTTAATATGCAGAAAAAAAATGTTCCACAAACTTTAGTAGGTTTTATTTAAAATTTCTGAAAATGTGAAGAAAAGACCAAAAAATTATCTTACGAGTAGTGGATGTCATTTTAATTGGGAGATAAAATCAAAGACGGAAAGTCATCTACGTTGTATTAATGAAATAACGTGATCCTGTGTTTTTTTTTAAATGGCGCCCAACGCGAGGATGATGGGAAAATTGTTTTTATCTTCTGGTTCTATAGTTTCCAGAATCCAGATGATGCTAATCATCTTTCAATTAATTGTTTTTTTAAACAAATTCTATTTTATTTTATGTGGAACATTGCCGTTTCGGAAGTTTGTTCAGTAATTACCCAATATTATTCGTTTTTTTTAGACTTTTAGTTTCTTGAACTTATCAGTTATTTTTATTCAAAATCATGTATACGCCGGATTTGGTTTAAGTTTTATCTTCAAAACAATGTTCGATATACAATGGCTGAGTTACCAAAAATTCACTTCAAACATTTTCGAAATTTCTACCAACTTCCTCTTGCCAACACAAATCTCTAATAATATCATTTATTGCAATTTGCGTTATACTCGTATTTATGCATTCCTAAATGTATACACACAGAACACTTTGTAAGAGACCTTTTTCAATCTCCATCTACAAACAATTTGAAAAACATGAATTTATGTGCATTACGAAAAGGTTCTATATCAAAACTTTAATCCACCCTAAGGCTATATGGATTAAAAGTACGCTTAATTCTATAAGGTAGCTACTTTGGCTGCTATCATTCCATTTGTATCTTAGATTTTCATGTTTAAATCAGAGTTGCTATCTTTACTTTCTCTCTGATACTCAGCTACCAAATGTCTATAGTAGTTTTGAAACTATCGAATAAAAATACCTATAGCACCATAAGTTATCTTAGTAATGGTCAGGTGGTGATACAATAGCTTCTGGTATTTGCACTTTCTAAAATTTTGGAGAAATCTCCAGCAAACATCCTTTTGTTGCCTCTTCAGGAATTACCTATGAAATGTTTGATTATTATCGATTGCCGTTTCAGCAAAACACACACCCAAAACATTTCCATGTGAAATTTTCTAATTGAATTCAAACGATCCCTTCTTCCTCCTGTCTTCCAGCCCTCCCCTGACAACTTATCCATGCCGTCATTACAGCCGCGCCGCTATCGTCATATACCGTTGAGCATAGAATGGCGGCAAGTCCTGTCATGGGTTTGGTTATGTGTTTCCGGTTTGGAGGGGGTGGTTTGGCAATGGCGACGACGACTACAAGACTTGGGATCGTTGGGAATTGGGTTTGAGTTTGAGTCCACATTTGCACGATGCGCTTTCAACACTTTCACGTGAAACAGCAATTTATAAACGGGAGCGGAACCTTCTTCTAGAATGTGGCCCTTTCATAGAAGAGCTTAATCTAAAGTGGAAATAATCAATTCATTGAATTTCCGGTGTGCCCCGGTGCGAATTCTCACCCTTATTTTTTTCCTTCAGCTTGTGTGTGAGTATGTAGTTGTGTTGGTTTTGCTTTGCGGGAAATAACCTGCTTCCGGATTTTCCTCTTTTTTTTTTTATTGAAACGTCCATGGTCTTATTTTCTCTCTTCTTGCCTTCAACCAGTGTATATGTTTGGGGTGTTCAAATGCGAAAGGAAGTAGTATTTTTGTTTTAGCAAAGCTTACAAAGCTAAAACTTGCTTTTAATGTTTTCAATTAAAACAACACGAAGTAAGTTAAGGACGAACGCTTAACCGAATTGGTTCTTTTTGAACATTAATGAGACTAAGAAGAAAATCCGGTATAAGGTTAAGTTACACACCAAGGTCTATTTTGTCGGTTTATTTAATTTTTAAGTGCGTAAATGTTTACGTTTAGATACTTTTGGAATACACGCTGGTTTTAAAGTCTAGAAGGCATATAATTTGAATATACGAGGTTATGTAAATTTACTTTGAATATACATATAAATATGGTATGTTATATGGTTTGGCATCTCTCAAAGTGTAAGAATAATAATTATTCGAAATTTAAAATAAGTGGCGCCCAATGTGAGATCAAAGTAAATGTCCAAAATATGTATGTGATATTCATTGCTGAGAAAATTGTATGAAAACTTTAAGTTGTAACAATAAAATGTCTCAATAATACATCATCAACAGGATTACATAAATATTGTAAAATAATTCTTTTAAAAGGAACATTTAAACCCTTAAACTCAACACAGATAATTTCCAGAATTCCCCATTTTACTGTTCTTGCAAGCAAAATTTAAAATCCTTTCAATTTATCCTCTGCCTTTCGATAAAAAAAAAACTTATGAATCAACATAATTTGAACGAAAAAAAGTGCGAACTTTTATCGCTTTTACAGGTCCTTTGTTCTCGAAACGAGAATAAAAAAAAACATCGAACAACAACTATTCAACCAAACTAGGCCAATATGAGCATCAAAAGGAAACTGATTTTATTCTGGGAATACAGGGAGCTTTGGAAGGCGGTGTGCGTGTACACTGCCATCTACGCTCGAAATAACTCAACTGTTGGAGGGTTATTGTTGAAATCCATGATTTCGAACTCTTGACAAAAGCAAAACGATTCAAAAAAGCAAACCAAGAAAAATGAAGGCGGAAAAATCATAATGAATGGTAATCCGCATGGGTAATTGGATAAAGACTCCTCTCCTCGCCACCTTCACCCGTACTTTATTGCCCTCCCCTCTGACTGGCTTTGGCATTTTGGAAATCATTGCATGGATTTATGAAAACTCATGTTGATTGAGTTTTGCAATAATTCTCCTCTTGCTGTTGCGATGATGCGAAGGAGGTCACCGCTCGTTTATTCGTTCATTCATTCGTCCCCGGTTGTGTGAGGAAAAGGTTTCAAGTGGAACTTTCGATTACCATTTTAAAAAGAGAGAAACTTTTGCCTTTCTGGATAACATAACTTTTCGATTGTTCTATGAAATCCATGGTTAGAGTGTTGTACGAGTATACATCACGGCGATCCATCTGCAAAGTGTTTTCAAATCGTTTTGCGTTTCAGATTATTTTTTGTTTTCGTTGATTTTTGAAACAAAGGATACTTTGGGTGCTGTTAGGGGACCTTATGGGTTCTGGAAAATAGAAAATAAAATCATATTTATAAGAGGGTTTTTATAATACAAAATTTAATAATTATATTATAAAGAAAGTGTGATCTTCTAGAGTTCTGGTGCAATCATTATCCATTCATATGTACAAACATGGTATGTGTAGATCTTGAGGAGGCTTAGAATCTTGTTTCTTAAGAGATGATCTGAAATTAAAATAAGTGGCGCCCAATGCGAGTTTCTAATAATTTCGTAAAATGTGTGATTTTCATAGTTTCTGTTTGTTTAGAGAAGTCTTTTCAAATAATTTTTTTTAAATAGTTTATCCCGATTTTGATCTAATTTGTTAATTTTAAATGGACTGCAAAATAATAAATGGCGCCCAACATGAGGTTGCAGGATTTATATGAAAAAGAAAAAACTTGATTTTGAAACAAAAAATTCTTTCTAAATCTTCACCGGGAAGAACATGCGACAAGATGTACCCTTTATCTTTTCTAACATTACTCTCCTCTGATTCTCCATGCTATGGCTATTATCCTCGAATACGGTCGTCGTGGCAATCATTTCGTTTTTTGGTGTTGAATTGAATGTAAAGTTTTGGATTTTCGGTTCCAAAGTGAAAAATATTATGATGGAGTTGATCCAAGCGATGCACACGATACGAATAGAAGGAAAAACTCTAAAACTGTTCAAACGAAATTTAATTTATTGGAAAATACTCCTTAATCCAGTACAAACAAGATGGGTGGTAGGAAAATTTGTTTTTGCGGTAAACAATATGTCAAAAATTGTTGTATTGGGAATAGAAAAAAGGAAAAAGAGGAGGATACTATTATTCGTTGGTTGGTTTTTGAGGTCTAAAGTTTGTTGAAAGTTGTTGATGAATGTTTTTGGGTTTCGACAAAAATATGGTCCTTAGTAATGATTGAATGAATTTGATTGCAGGATAGTTTTTTTTAATTTTCTTATACCTACAAGTAATGAGAATAGATGATTTAAAATTGGAAGTAGGACAATGTTTCAAGGTCATCCTATAGGTTGAAGCCTTGTTTTTCTTATTCGCTCAACCCCATTCTTTCAATTTAAGGAGTACTTTTACTTTTAAATAAAAGTCAAGATGAAAAAATTCTTCAAAAAGATTTGAAATATGCCTCCAATTTGTTCAGTACCATGCATGTAAAGGCCGATAACTCGAACCGTACATAACATTGCTATCGGTTGTTGTACTTATTTTCATAATAAAGAGGAACGGAGAACCATTTCTAAAATTTAAAATTTGAGGATGTTATTATGTCGCTTGGGCTTTCCATATTAAGCAGCAATTTATCTTGACACATATTTAGGTCCCAAATAAATATCAGTTGCCTATTAAATAATAGTCACTATTTAACAAAAACATTTTTGAATAGTTTTCATAATAACATTGTTCGACTATTAAAACAAGAAGATCCCCTAAGCGGTTTTGGGTGGAAATAATTCCATTACACACATACTTCCAAACTTTATTTGGAAAGTCCATAATCGTTTTCAGTAACCAACTTTAAGTCTCGTCGTATTATCATCAATAAAATACACAATAAAATCAACTTAATTATATAAGAGTTTTCCCTCTTTTTTCTTTTGTTGTGTTGAGTAAAGCAAAGACAAATAGTTTTAGTATAAACTTAGAAAACTTTGATCCCATCACGCAATCCGAGTGTCAAAGGACAAAACAAAAATAAACATAAATAAAATCCTCACACTGTTGACGCACATAACCACCATTATTTTAACACCACGAATTCTTGTGTAGGTGAGATTTTTTTGTGTGGTCACTATCATTAAGGAACTTTTTTTGAGGATATAGAAAAGGACTTAAACACCTTTACAATGAGTCCAGGATTTGTGACAAAGCACCACTATTTCGGGGGAATTATGGAAAAACTTTTACTTTGTGAGAGTTCTTCATAATAATAGTTTTCAGTCGCCCTTAGGATCAAAGTTCCAAACATTTATCCAAAAACCATTATGAATTAAGGATTACCGTAAATATGACATCCCTTAATAATAAAACCCACGTTTTCTTAAATTTATTTCAATTATCCATCGACCTGGCTATAGCTGCTGCTGCTGCCTCTTCTTCTACAATCAGTTTGGTCTCATAGATTTCTAAACCTATTTTATCAATCAGGATTCGTTCTCTCCTGAGAATGTCTCATTTTGAAGTAGCACTCTATATGTGTTTTATCCGTCTTTTGAAAATTCGAATCTCCTGCAATCTGCAATGTTGTGCTTGAGAAATTCCTTAAGAGGAGTCTGCTTTTTCTCAAGTGCGGAATACTATATCACGTAGTTTGTAAGAAGTATCATGCGTCTCATGGGAGGGACCTTCTTGTTTCAGTTGCAGACAGAAGCATCCTTTCTGGTCCTTTTGGTTTGTTTTATGTTTTTTTTTTATCTGATGGATACTAATGTTCATTTCGTTTTAAATTGCACATTAAATGCGCAACAAAATAGGATCGCATGTCGGGAAGAGAGAAACATCACTTTCATATAAATCCTGTTTCGACATAAAATAGGGAAGCTAAGGACGAAAAATAGTAAAACAAAAAAATATACGGTGAAATTGAAAATTAATTTTCATTTAAAAAGTAACATAAGCACCCATACGATAGAGTAGTAAAAGGGAGGAGGGGAGTTCAAGGACGAGGGATCAGGGCTATATGAAAATACATAACTTGTATTTAAAAAAAAAAGAACTTCCAGATGATATGAATACAATAAACACTGTATCTAACCGGTCTCTCCAAAAATCTCTCCAATGATTACCTAATGATTTTTTTCAGAGATGAACAGCTTTTCAATACTTAAGGGGTTATACAAAAGAGCTTTAAGCGCTCATTTTACTGTGCGAGTGCGAAAGAAGATTTGTCCCAAAAACCATTTACACTTAAGCATAACACAGTGTGCTGCTGATAACAAGGAATCATAACGAAGTGCAGAGTCATAAAATTCCGCAATTTAATTTTCTGTAATAAACCTGTTATCTGTTATTTTACCGGCCAAGTAAAATTCCGCCGATTTACTAATATTTTTTCTAAATTTTTAATAATTTAAGAACGGACGATATTGGGACGAACAGATGGTCGACGGGTTAGTTGGCCAGACGACCAATAGGTCGGTTGTAATACGATGACGGTGAGAACGATGAAGTAGAAATGGTATTTACTTATTGTTATCCCGTAAAGATTGAAACATATGCTTCGAATTCAATATTCAAAATAAAAATATAAAACAATGAAATTCTTGAAGCATTTCCATTCCTCGACAGCTGTGGTTGCACATTTGTATACCGCATGTTTGAAAATTCCTTTGAATATTGCTTTCAAGTAATTTGTACACCTAGATCTTCCTGTTTCTACATAAATCCTCCTCAACTAACTCTTCTGCATGAATTTCTATAAATCTCAAAACCACAGCCTCCACTTTCAAGCTCATCTCATATGAACACAACAGAAATATTTGCAACAGTATGATGAAATTTTAATTAACATCTCTCGAAGTCGCAAAGTCTCATCGTTATCGTTTGATGATGCTGTCCTTGAGTTGGCAAAAATACGAAAGCATATAAATGACATACATAGACACAGACCCCTTTACTAATTAATTATTTTGAGAATGACAAATATGCATTCCTTTTCCTACAACACATTTACCAACGTCTATTTGATATTCATAACTGAAAATTAAAAAAAAAAAAAAAAACAATAATATCCTTTTTGCCCCATTGAATTATTTTATCCACCCACTTTGCGATGAAGAACAAAAGCCATTTGGTGAACAATGCCAACGATTTTATTTGACTTTGTCACCTCATATCGTTTCTGGCATCCGTTTCATCATCATCACCATCGTTATTATTACGCCATTCTTACGTATGCCCTTCCTGGAACAACCAAGGTGAATTTTAAAAATAAATCATTGTATATGTTTATAATGGTAAAATCTCAGAGACAGATGAATGAATGATAAGAAAGAATTTACGCATCAATACGTTCCACAACATTTCGCGTGCTATATTTTCAATTTCACTTATATCGAAAGAAATCGAAATTGTGGATTGTATTATGAAGTTGCGAATTTCACCCAAAAACAAGTAGATAGTAGTTGATATTCAAATAGAACTACGGAGCCCTGGGTCTGCAACCTGCCAGGTCAATCCGGAATTGGTAAAAATTCACCACACGCCTTCTCCTTAACGACTTTTAATTCATCTACGAAGCCTTGCACTTGATTTTAAGCTATCAAACCCGTCGAATTTCATAGCCTAATTTAGCGACCGAACTGTCATTTCGAGCACATGCTGGATTAGTAATAGTGACGTCCCAATACCAAATACGAAATGGAGGAATTCCCCAAGGCGAGCATATTGAATATGTTGTCACCTAATTTTCTGATGTTTTATGTTTTATAGCCACTTCTTCCAAAATAAAGAAGAGTTTTTCCTTCACCGAAATTTCCCGTAGACTTCTTTGATAAGGACAGGAGCAACTTAAGTGTTTATTTCCTTGGAAATACTACTTCTATGAAACCTAGGGCCGAACTTCAATTTACAAGCTTTTCGAGCAGAAAGGGCAGAGAAACACTGGCTTCTCGAATAGAAAGATGTCATAGTTAGATCAATATTTAGAAGTTTCACCAAAACGTAAACAAAACTTGTAAAAGTAACAGGGCCTTAGGGGTCCATTAATTTCCGCAAATATCCCATCAATACCTTTGATGTCAAGCCAACGCAATGTCATCTAATATTCACGCGAGCTAGGTGCCCTGCCCACCGGAGTCTACCGAGTTTAATTTTTGTCACGATATCTGCTTCAAGGTAGATTGCGTACAGTTCATGATTGTACCGTCTCTGGAATCGTTCTTCCTCACATATGGGGCCAACAATTCTCCTTAAGACTTTTCTCTCGAACGCAGCTAAGAGGTCGGAGTGCCTTTTGCTAAGCACCCAAGTCTTGGATCCATATGTGAGTACTGGCAGGACCATGGTCCTGTACAGCAGCAGTTTTGAAGTTATGGTGATTAATCATAAAATATGCTGATGAAATTCACCACACTCAACAATGCCCTTATAATTGTCATTCCAAGGAAATATTCACCCTGAAGAGATTGTATGAAAATTTCATTGCATTTTCATTCCTCAAAATGGATTCTGCAGCAAAGTCTTTATCCTTCTGCCGAATACGAAGCCCCATCACTTTTTGGATTTGCTCATCATAATCATCATGAGCAGTAGCATCCTTTGTTGAAGACTCAGTTCGTCCTTTGGTAGCAAGAGCAACTAGACAACGAATACAGAGGTGTAGATTAATAAATTCAATTTCCTTTAAAATTTGTTCAATCTTCCCCTCCCTCATCATCATGCATATCCAACCTAGGAAAAGTAGACAGACGACACCCAAAACTTTCGAAGAGCCAGTATCATCATCAGCTTTCGAATGTCCTTACCAAACATGCAGCAGTCAGATGGTACCTTATACACTAGACTCATAGTCTATTTCATACATATGCTGACAAAAAGGATATTATTAAATGCATACATGTAGAATAGATTGTGTGCAAGAGTAGTATGCATTTTGCCAAAGCAAATAAATGAATGAAGACGACACACAAGCAACAGGTGACGACAACTGCAATGCTGCAGAAGGATCATCATCAGAGAACGAGAAGCAGGAGTAAGAGCAACAACAGCAACAGAAGTGGAAGTAGAAGCTAAAGCAATGTCGTCGTAGTTAAGGGAGTTTAACATATCCAAGTGTGTGCTGTTGACACCACCAGGATGATGAGGACTTGTGCTTGTGATTGTGCTTGTACTGCTGTATATGCCATACCATAAGTACACTTAAATAAATGAGAGGCTGTCTGAGTTTAGTAAGGATGATGATGATGATAGTGATAGAGCCGAACGCATATAGATAGTGGTGTCAGTCAGTAAGACTCGTCAAAGCGTGTTTTCGTAATTTATTTTTGAACTTAATTTTTATTTGAATTAAAGACACACAAGTTAAAATGCTTTTCAAATTGGTTTGCCATTTCGGTAGCTTGTGAGTTCTTTTTTTTTTTGCTGTTTAATGAGAGCCATCCCTAAGAGTGATGGATATGTAAAAAACGGAGCAAGATTGCCAGGAAAAGCACGTCTGAGCTGCAGTTTGCTATGCTCCTCGTTCAATCGTTCAAGGCTATGAAATGACTGAGAATAATAAGTTGGAACAGCTTAATTTTGAGGACAAAATTAACATAATTAGACAGAAAGTGTTTAAAAGGAGGCGACTTACCTTTTGTTTTCAAATTGCTTTGCAATTTCCAAAATCGTTCTAGGTTGAAACAAAGGTATTTTATAAAACCCCTTTAGTTTGAAGTTTTTTTTGTTAATAAGTTGGGACGATAGCTGGTTGAATATAGTTTTAACAGAAGGGCTGTCGGTAGCTTCAGTGAGTTTTGACTATATAAATATAGTTCTAGTGACACAGCCAGTTGCATTCCTCCCCTTAAAGAGTATATTAAAAACTCCATAAGGCCTACAAAACTTGAGTTTAAATTGCAAAACGATCTACTGAGGCAGTACTACGTTATAATTTAATCATATACACACAGAAAGACTGTTTCGAATAAGAAACTGAACAAATTGATGTCGATGTACCTCAAGGAAGTGTCCTAGGACCAATCTTTTATATACACAATAAAATAAATGACTTTGTTGCGTGCCAGCTTGTGGAGAAGAATGAATTACAATTTACAATAATTCTTGTGGGCATGTTGTTAATAGTAGAAAATGGACGTGACTGACAATTTTCTGCCGATTGACAACGGCTTAAATAAAAGACGCTTGGTCATTGGGTTTCTCTATTAATTACGGGAGATTAGAATCTCTTGACTCTTGACTACCCTGGACAAACTTATTCCAGGATAGCCCACTCTCTACCTACATATGTATGTATTTATCCGGTAAAAAAAACTCCCCCAAATAGTACAAACAAAAAATAACAGAATTAACACAAAATCTCTGCAACTGTAATTAATTATCCCGACAACAGTTGCAATTACTTAGAATAATTTATTACATTTAGCGCAGAGTTGTGACTGCAATTTGCTCCCCTGACCTAGGTTCCAATCTAACAGAGAGTCAACTGCTCTAGCGTGAAATGCTTCCAGTGACATTTATATAAGCCTTTTTGCCTGATCTATATATTTATAGAAAGCTTGACAAGATGTGGGTGGAGGTCAATTTGCATTTAAAACAAAAAAAAAACCCTGACAGACGGACCACCCTTCACTATAGCTCCAGCATAGTCGCACACAGCAGAAAAAACACGCAAATGTCACTCTAACCAGTATGAATGTCCTTCATATGTGAATGTCCTGATGCTGTACGGTGCTGCATCCTGATTCTGAATGCGTGGATGTGAAACGAGGCAGTGAATTATAAAAATGCGACACCAATATACGGATATGTTCCAGTTCCGCGCATATATATATTTTCGAATGATGCGTGGGATGGGGCATAACATCCTTGGACGTTAATTATATCGAAATCCGTTGGTTGTTCGAAATCCACAATCCATGCGTTCAGCGTCCGTAGTCTGATGACTCGCACGACACATTTGTACGTTGTGAATGTTGCAAAATAATTTGACACCATGAAAAGGGGTCGTTAGTGGCCGGAACAAGGCCGAAACACGATTTCTTTCACGTGTATTTTAGCACAGATTGACGTAATTTCATTAATTTCGTCGCTCAAGCTCTGACTCAGCCCGGCAGTGGACATAGACCATGCACCTCGCCCAGTGTCGCTGCTAGCCGCCACCGCCATTGGCGACTGTAATTCGTAAGGCCAAACTGCAAAATTGGCTCACCGCAAACGTTCCCGGAAATTCACACGAACTTTACCGTGCGTCATGTATGGAAGGGCCATATTCATATCGACATCAGCATCAACTTGCAGCTGAATCCCTATTAATTGTGAAAAGCCCCACATATGTACGAGTACATCCAGGACACACACACCACCACCACCATCACCAGGACCTAAAATCCTATTCATTGACTTTAATAATGATTTGAAACGTTTTAAATCCTTTAACAGGATTCGATCCGGCAGGCGGCTGTCGATGTCGATGCTGTGTCTGCCTGTGTCTATCTGTCTACAGGCGATGTCAAGTCTCGGTGTCAGTGTTAAAGGTTACTTTTGAATTTGGGCTTGGGGATTTGAAATCCCCGCATTGATAAAAAAGCCTTTTGCTATGAAAGGAGTGCGGTAAAGCACTGCAGTCAGGGTTAAAATGTTAAATTAATGTAATAAAGGACTTTGGCGATGAATGTGATGCCATCACTACACTCGTATAGAGACTATCGATTGCAAAAACTGGTGGGTGAATTGGATAAAAGAGAGGACCGATTTTGGTTATAGAGTAGAATATCCGCAGGCGTAGATTTAATATGTGAAGCCTAATTGGAAATGCTGTTAATTTGGTTTTAGTTGGGAATTTAATCGAGTGTGTCTAAAAAAGCCGAATTAAATAGGTTTGCATTTGCAAACATTTCGGTTTTGCTATACGAATAGGGAAGTTGAATAGTTGACTTTAATAGGGATTAATTAATTAAATGGGCAAATATATAATACCCATAGAAACTGGTAGATTTTGGAAGTTATACTACTTAACTCGCGTTGAGGGCAAAAATGCTATATGCAACTTTCAGTGACATGACTATTATCTGTCAAAGCAACGGATTAATAGTCAGTGATATGAGTACTGTCATTGCCAGCGACATCCAAGTCGAATTTAAAATGTATAGGACGCACAGCCTGCCTTATGGCACAATTATTACTACCGAAAAATGGAGTACTTTTATAGTTGAAAACGTGTAATCAGAATTTCGAAAGATATTTTTGATAATTTCCAATTGAATTTCAAGATGATAAAAATCTCAACTGACGTTTTGAAATTGACAGATAATAAAAGAGTTTAAGGGTGCGTGTGTATTAAAACACAAAAACATTGCCTCTAAAATACTGAAAAACCCTTTAAATCTGCATATATTGGAAGTAACACAACTGGATACTCATACGAGTATGTCGTGATTTATGACATAAGCAATCCTTTAAACGGAGGACTCCGGATAATTTCATGAAAACTTAACGTCAAATAAATTCTATAACATACTTCTTATTTAAAATGGGGTTATAATATTGTCTTATCGTATATTTTCTATACTTAAGTCTTTCTTAGAGCAATACAGTCCTAATTTCCCTGTAGTCAGGATTCAGAATATTATTTTTCTTTCACTTTTTATTTTAAGCCATTTCTTCCGTGCGAAATTCCCTGAATAGCTGAATGAAGAATTCGTTCATTTCACTCTGGCACTTTTATTAATACGCATAATAAATAATCACAAAAGCGGATCATTGTCGTCAGTATCAATTCAATGATGAGTTGAAGGCTATCCTATTAATATGTCCTACAGAAGGTTGGCAATGCTGCAGAAGTCAGTCAAAAGAATAAAAAAATAAAATATAACAAAAAAAAAAAGAACTTCTCGCCACTTGTTCTTGTTACTGGAGTGTGCAACAAAAAATGCTCCGTCGAGCAGAGTAGAGTCTATATTCCATCTAAAACACGAAGAACTGAACTGAATAAATTTTGATGGAAAACCATTGAATGCGCTTCTGCAAAATAGTTGAGCTCTTTTAATGAAGAACACTGCGAAGGCAACACAAGCACCATGATAGTAATAATATTAATTTCCTGTCCTTGATCTCATTACTGACAGGAGATTTATATTGAATGCTGTATTCTCCTGAGAGATTGAATGACTCTTATTGCAATGAATGCACACAGAGGCACATACTTCATTCATAGAAAGACGACAATATTCTTGAACATTTTATCCTCAATAGAGATGATGACGGAAGTGAAGAAAGGACAAAATCCAGGACATCATTGTTCCCTGCGATGTACACAATTCTGATAACAAATACCATTTACTTGTGCCAGAGTGTCTTTAGAAGATTTTTGAAAGTCACTTTTGGAAACAACAGTTAGCAAATTTAAATCTTAAACCCTGTTCTAATAAAATCTGTAAAACCATTCGAAACTCAATAACAATGACACAAAATACCTACAGCAACCGAAAACACAAAAACCCAAAGTCATACATTTTTTTAAAAGTTCAAAACTATTTTTTGTTTGCCAAGCCAATTCAACTTTCTTACCAGATGATGATGCTGCCTTTTGCTGTGTCACACTTTCTACAAATCCATTCATTGTCGCCCTGGATCAACAAATTACCACTGCATCTCTTCATGAATATGAAATTTAGTCTCAACTTGCAAATTACCATTTTTTTTTCTTAAAAAAAAAAAAAACTAAAGACCTTTTATTTGTTCAACAAAAAATACAAACAACAGCAACAAAGGGAGCTCAATTCCTGCGAAACTTTTCCCATTTTCGTTGCTGTTTCGTAGTATTCCCTTTGCATTGCCGTAATATTGTCTTCGTTGTCACCTCGTCCCGATAGAAAAAGGAGCCTTGTTCTATCTCTTGTCCATTTGTCGGCACAGAAAACGACGGTGACAATTTTTTGTTGTTGTTGTTTTCCAATTTGGTTCGGGTGAAGAAGGAACAACATTTTTGAAAGCTACTTTAATCTGGTTTAAGCTATTATTTTCAAAACACTGGGCACGACTTTAGCAGATTGTGCTTTGGTTTTCTTCTTGAACTTCTTTCGTTCTTTCTTCTGATGGTGTCCTTTTTTTTAGAACCGAAAAACTTTGTTGGTTCTATTTTTTTTTTTTTTTGATTCACTAATTAGGACGAACGTGAGGGGCTTTGATTTTGTGTAACCTCTTCCTTTTGGCCATTTTTGTGTGTCAACATCATTTTTGTGTCGTTCAAAACAAAAAGTAATGCCAAACTCTATGGTATTATATCGAATTAACAAAGCAACAAAATGGGTCAGGACCAGGACCAGCAGCAATAATAAAATTGTCACGACAACAAAACAAAAATATATATACAAACACAGTCACAATGCATGCAACAAAATACTAGCGGCGGCGGCGGTGGTGACGAACAAAAAAGAAAGTGTTGAAAAGGACGAAGTCAAGGCGTAGGTACTTTTGTTCTTCTTCGAATTCTTATAAATGACTCATAAAATTTTCAAGGCAAAACTTTTAATGATAAAAGTTTTTTGTTGTGCGCGCAGCCATATTTCGAAGATTTGCCTCGGACAGAACATTCATGATGATGATGATGATGATGGCAGCAGGATTCAGGAGTCCTGTGTTGCACTATTACATGCGGTATTGCGAGAATATGTAGTGTAAAATGTTGAGCATAAGTTTTCATCGTGATGTCCTTGGTGTGTTTCTTATAGTTTTACTCGCTCGGTGGTATCCTGTTTGGAAGTGGTGGTATTGTTTTGCAACGAAACAAATCCACTGGAATGAATATGCAGTTTGTCCAAGCTTTGTATAGAACTTGGACTATTTGTAGGAACAAATATTTTTATTATTTTTCGTGATTCTTATTTTGCATAATAGCTTCTTTTTTGACATTCCATTTGCAGTGATAACGAAAGAAACAAAAGTAAGATACAAATTCTGAAATTATTACAGAGATTTTATCGAACGAAAGGAGGGTTGATGGAAATGCGGTTTGGCTTTGAGATAGACCTGAGCAACTTTTTTAATTAGAATTACATTGTTTTGGTTTTTTTTTTTATGTTTATAAAAACTCATTAGGATTAACTACAAAAAATAAACTGAAAGACGGGATCACACGAGCTTGCTCTTTCCTTTCAAAGGTACAATAAGGTCCGTACTTTTTCGAAAACAACATTTTGTGAAAATGGCGAGTGCAACAGAATAATGATAACCAATTTCTTATGGCCCAAATTGAGCCATATGGTCCCAGACGAAATGTGGCTGTAGCAGGGTGGCACTACGTGCCACACAACGAACGCCTTGAGGGTAAGGATATCTCCCGCAGAGGTGACATGAGTTGACCACACAGGTCTTGGGGGCATTTGGTAGATGTCATATTCCATGCCTAATAGCATACATAGGCATAGGAATATCACTTATGAACAGACGAAATAAGATGGGTCCTAGTATTGATCCTTAAGGTACTTCAGTTAATAAAGCTTAAAAATTAGAAAATTTTCCATCATAAACAACTATTTGATGCCGATTAAATAGGTTTCTGCTAAGTAAACAGACAGATCTCACTCTCTAAAGCCAAACTATAACTCCAGCTTCATAATACAGACTTCATTTTCCTTCATGTTAGAAGTCAAGCAAACAGTGCGATCCATATTATAGCGGTAGAGCAATTATAATAATTTGACAGTTGATTAGCAAGGATTTTCTCCAAGGTCTTTGACACACATGGCAAGATATTGATGGAGCGGTAATCTGTTGCTAGAGATGCCTTTGGTTTTTTAGGTACAAGAATAGTTTAAGTCAACCTCCAACTATCGGTACAATTTTAAGACCTTATAAAGAAGTTAACTATGTGTGTAATATAGTTTATTAAATTGTAGCAAAATTTGTATTTAATCCTAAATCGGATTTCAATTCAGGAAAAAATTTTAGCGTATTGCTCCCACATTAGACACTACATCTATGAAGTTTAATCAAAACTGTTAGAGTCGTTTTCGAGAAAAATCAAATGTCTCTTAATGGGGAATCACATTTCTTACTGCTCTATTGCTATTCGTTGCCACGTTAGTTAGTTAGTAGCCTCGGTATTTCCATTCCAGTCCTTTTTTAAGTTAAGAAGATTCACTTCAAAAATCATATTTATTGATCGGTTCAAAAGCTACAAAACAAGCTAGTTAAAGATGAAACGATACACTATTTCGCTCTATAACTGGAGCAAGACGATACTTAATCAATTTGTAGAAATATTCTTAAACAACTTTCACAACTTTCTACACAGAATTTGCTGAGTTAAAGAAATTTTGAAACTGTTTCACTTTTTAAGGCCTTTTCTGGGCCTTCTAATTGTACCTCCTGAAATTGTTTTCAATATTTTTCGAAAATTCTGAACCATCATTAATTTGCTTAATTAATTTGTTTTCTTCAAAAAATAAAACTATGTCAACAACTGAAGCGTATTCCATTGCATCATCATCTTAAGTATCAAGTTAGTAACATTTCACTTTTAATGAAACTTCTTCTAACTGACTTTTTGGTTCCTTGACTTTGCATTGCAATTGCCTTTAACTCAAAATCAATATCTCCTGTGTAACTTATTACATTCTCTCAAAATTTCGTCCTTAAATAAGTTTAGTAAATTCACTTCAAGCATTTCCTTCGTAACTATATTCTCATAAATACTGATGACCATAAAGTTAAAGTTTTATACGCATCATAGCCTTACGAAACTTTTAACTTCTTTCTCAAGAAATATTTATTCATGTAAAATTATTTCAAAATATTCAACTACGTATGACAACGTTAGAAAAGGATCATCACTACCAAGGCAATAATATAGATTCGTATGCAATGGCAAACTACCAATTATAATATAAAACTCAGTCACACATACCTATCCCATTTCAAGAAATTACAAAGTGTTACGTATGTTTGTAGGTATGAGTGTGGTATTTGAAATTCCTTTTAATAACTTCATATTTGAGTGTATATAGAATTGAGAAAGTTTTTGAGAAATATCAAAAAGTCCCAAAATATCCCTTTCAAAAATATTTAATTGTTTGTCCTTCTTTTCGTTATGTTAGGAAGTTTACCATACAAGTTGTCACACACCATACACACCAACACAAGCATTAAATTAACACAACATGACCAGCAGAAGAATTTTTCAATGTACTTCTGCTTTTGCTGCATCCAGAGGAAATATCCTCGTTGGTTTCTTGAAATTTGAAATAAGAAAGAAAATCTGCAAACAGGAAAAAGACGAAAAACAACTGCCATTCGAAACGAAACAGTGTTGGAATATTCTCCCAAGGCTACTAAAATATGTATTGCATATGTTTTGTTAATAAGCGGTTTCTAGAAGAATTGTGTGAGATACCTTACAGATTAAATTTGAATTAACTCTTGAAAGAATAAAGACAAAATTACTAAATTTATATTTTCTCGAACAACAAATAATTTCTATAACATCCCTGTTTTTTCCCCTTAGATCACAAAATGTATTAATATTTGTGCTAAACAAAATAAAACTTATATTCCAGTTTGATTATTTTGATCAAAACAAAAGTCATACCTTGGAGCACAATCATTCCACACGTAAGGAAGGAAATTAAATTTTCAATGAATTTCCAGAAATCTCTGACATGGTCCAGTTAAATGGGTTTTCAGAGAAATCTGTTTCCTGGGTAAGTTAAAGGAATTCCCATCAAGAACTTTCTCTATGCTACAGTCAATCATTCACTCATTTTTGACAGTAAATTTCCTACAAGCTAACCTGAAGCTGACGGTCTGAAGTGTAAAATTGGAAAATCGATTAGGCCCTATTTGTGTAGTTATTGCCATCATTTTTAAAATCCTTCCACTCTGTTTGTAGTACTCCTTGGACCAATGGTTAATGCATTGGACTTGTATCGAGAGGTTCTTAGGCTTGATTCTCTCCCGCTACAAAAATGTTTTTCAGGGCCCTACTGCCTCTTGCGACACATAAGGCATTGCGCATTCGAGTTGTGCGGCTAAAGAAAGAATCTCTATACTTTAAAATTAACCTGAAATGTACACATCTAGAATCAGGAGAATTTGTGTGGAATTGTTTAATGGGAAGTGGTTTTCCACTTCTCATAACATGTCACAACGACGCCTCGAACTCTTTACTTTGAATAGATTAACTGAACTCTTATATAAATTGAGGAAATTTGGTTGCAGTTGCCTGATGGTCATGAATGATGCTGTCTTGTGTGACATTGACGAATATTAGGTTTGTCGATACAGTTCACTTGGAAACGCACAATGAACGAATGTGTAGTTGTTAGTTGTACATTATGGACATTAAAGGACGGAAACCTATAATCCTACTCCTTGAAAATCAGTGCGAAAGTTGTTATTTGAAGCATGATTATGCAAGAGAAATATAATCTGGTATGGTGAACATGATTGGCATATCTTAACAATTCACTCATTTGGAAATCTGCCAAAATTATTGACGAAATATTTAGATTAAGATTGAAGGGATATAAAGGATCTTCAAGTACATTAAATCAGATTTGAAGGGTATAAGCAATAAGAAACCAAATTTAGTGCCTAACAATGTGTGCAGGATGAATGAATTTTCAGAAATTGATTAAATTTAGTGCTGAATGAAAGTGTAAAGGATGATGGATGTGTGTGTTTAAAAACTGTATTGAGTTAAGACTCAAATAAAGTTTGAATATGTCAAACGACAAAATTATTAAAAAAAAAACCTACAAAGGTCAGCAAAAACTTGCCAAAATGGTATCACTGATTCAATCTATTGGAAATAATTATTCTCAATAGATACCTACTGTCTCCTAAAAGAACAGAGAGTTTCTCATGTTCCACACAAATTGCTCATCAACATCTCTTATCTATATGAAACCATTAAAAACGCGTATTGACTACAACAAAAATGCAATTACACGAATCATTTCAGGAACTCAAGAAGAGAGCACTCGCGCCTCTCTAAGCTCTAACCCGAGCCGATGCAATTTCCTTCAGTTGACTTTCTTCCTTCGAGAGGTGCGTGCTGTTTTTTCGTGATCCGCGATCGTTTATTTTGGGAAAAATTATTAAAATTAAAAATCAGGTAAAATTAAATGAATTAACGAGTAATTAAAGAAAGTGTGTTCTAGTATTCGAAATGTTTTTTCTCAAAAATTAAATTAAATTAATAAAAAAAGTATTTGCTATATTCCATTGTATTGAAACGTGTTCAGACCTGAATAAAAAAATAACGGACGTGTTTTTTTGTGGTTATCTTGCAATCACAGTTGTATGTAAAAGTTTTTAATAAAAAAAGTGTCGGGGATTGTTGGAAATTAAATAAAAAGTGCGTTTTTTTTTGTAAAATAGTTTTAATCAGCAGTTTTTCTTTGTTTTTAATGGTGAAATATATTAAAACGGACTTTGTCTTTTGAATGGTGCCTCGTGGCTCAGTAGTTTTTTCGGGTACTCGTCGTTCGATTGGCGTTGCGTGATAAAAATGCTTTTTCGTCGCGTCGTCGGCAGAGCAGTGCGCCGCGGCTCACACAGTGATTACACTGTTTTGACAATATGGTTTTGCAAATGCTGTTATTTTTAATTAATAAAAATGGTAAGTTTTGATTTCTACAAGTTGTTCTCATTCTTATTTTGACCATGCTTTTATTTCCAGGTGAGCTAATTTTCATGATCAGCATTACTCAAATATAATTTTCTACAAATTCTATAAAAAATAAATTTGGTAAGTTCTTACTGACTTCTAATTTGAATTTTCTGAATGACAAGTCTAAATTTATCTAATTTTTTAGTAAAGTAGTTTTATAAAATTGATCTTTTGACATTAGGTCTACGGTTTTTGGAGCTTGACGTACCATACGTCTACTTTCCTAGATCTATTACTTTCGCTACATATTCTGTGGCCATTCAGTAGCCCAATGACCTCTTGTTCTTCTTTTCTTCTTTCGAAAAAACTATTAGCATATTAAGTCTTTTATGTAGACGAAAGAAATAGTATCGTTATTATGTCTGCCTGAATGGCTCGGTCGAATTTCCTTAAGTTTGGGAGATAGCGTTTTTAAGCCTTCTTCCGACGTTAACTGGCTGGAGTTTAAGTGTTTCAGATAGCATAAAGGTGTGGAGAAGAATTGGTAGCATTCATACGATGTTGTTTTTTTAAACGTAAAATCCATATTGTCAAATTTTATATTGTGACTTACTTGCATAATTTATTTTTAATTAAATGAAATAAAATGTTTTTATTTCTATACAGTTAAGAGCGTAAATATAACCATACCCTCACTAAACTTTTTCTTGAATTCAGTATTGAATATACATATGTATTGATTTTTTTTCGTTTATCAATACTAAAAAGAAAAAAGAAACGATTTATGAAAACAAAAATGTTGCGTCTATCTAAATGAACCGAAGTGTACTCGTATGTTGTAAAATCGACCAACTAAAAATAAATACAAAAATCTAGAGATTTCAGCAAAAGTAGACCAAAGTGGTAACACTGATTCAATCTGCACGAAAAAACAATTCCAAATAAATTACCCCTTAAAAGAATAGAGTGCTTTTCATGATCCACAAAATAAATTCCATACCAATTGGACTTCACCAAATATCACTCCCCAATTTAAGCTAATGTTGTTGGCTACAAAAAAAAAAGCCAATACACGAATCATTTCAGTAACTCAAGAAGAGAGCACTCGCATCTCTGAGCAGAGCCGATGCAATTTCCTTCAGTTGACTTTCTTTCTTCGAGAGGTGCGTGCTATTTTCTCCTGATCCGCGATCGGTTATTTTGGAAAAAATTATTAAAAATAAAAATCAGGTAAAATTAAATGAATTAACGAGTAATAAATGAAATTAAAGAAAGTGTGTTCTAGTATTCGAAGTGTTTTTTCTCAAAAATTAAGTTAAATTAATAAAAAAAAGTGTTTGCCATGTTCTATTGTGTTGAAACGTGTTCAGACCTGAATGAAAAAATAACGGGGGTCTTTGTTTGTGCTTATCTTGCAATCACAGTTGTATGTAAAAGTTTTAAATTAAATTAAATAAAAGTGAGTTTTTTTTTTGTTACGTAGTTTTAGTCAGTAGTTTCCCGGCGTTTTTAATGGTGAAATATATTTAAACGGACTTGTTTTCTGGTGCCGGCTCAGTAGTCTTTTCGGGTTCTCGTCGTTCAATAGGCGTTACGTGAAAAAAATGCGAGGTTTTCGTCTCGTCGTCCGCAGAGCAGTGCGTCGTGGCTCAAACATTAATAACACTGTTAACAATATGGTTTTACTAAAGCTGTTATTTTTAATTAATAAAAATGGCAAGTTTTTGATTTCCGTAAGTTTTTCTTATTCTTATTTTGTTAATGTTTTTTCTTTGATTTCCAGGTGAACAAATTTGTATAACCAGCCTTATTCGTATGTGTATTATAATTTTCTACAAAATATGTATATGTAAAATAAATTTGGTAAGTTTTAACAGACTTTTACTTTAAATTTTTATTCTCCAACAATTTAAATCTATCTAATTGACTGGTATGATAATTTGTTTTTTTTTTTTGAAAGGATAAAATTGATCTTTTAACATTCCCTATACGCTTTTGAGATCTGCAGTATTCACAGAAAACATTTGTGTACTTGCACACTGGAGGCATCATCATTCGAGGAGCTATGAAAGCTGCATCTTCCAATAACCCTTCAATTCTCACATTTAATGTTCCTTTGGCCATACGCTTTCAACGTGACGTCCTGCTTTCCGAGATCAATTACTGTGGGTTCATTAAATCGGCTGTAAGTTTCGAAGTGCCATTTGTTCAGTGAACTGTCATTGATCTTGTCTTAATACATTTTCAATCGTTAGCAATCTCTTGGAACCGATTTCCGGTCATATAAGCATCGCATTTTTGATATTTCCTTATATCACTTTGCCATTCAGCAGCAGCAATTGTGTCTGCATATTTACTTTCATTCACTTTAAAATAATAAGGTAGACAAAAGAGTTGGCCTCGAAATTCTGTCTTTCTGACTGCTAGACTACAGCTCAAACGGCTCAATCGATTTATTAAACTTAGTAGATAGCGTATTTTTATTATTACCCCGACACGTTTTTCCTTTCTGTAAGCAGGCTGAGATTGGAGCAAGGATTTGGACTTGCATGTTCAGAAGTCGAAGTTTCCGATAGCATTAGTATGTTTAGAGTAATGGGCGGCATTGAAACGATGTTGTTTTTAAACGTAATATTTCGCATTGGTAAATTAAATATTTTTACTTGCTCATAAAGTTTATTTTTATTTTAAAATTCTTTTTTTCACAAAGTTGAAAAAAAAATATAACAACCCTCATCAAAGTTCTTATATTTTGTACATTTGTGCATTAAGAACGTTTCCCTTATTTTGCAATGTTCTACAAACACTTTGCGTCTATCTGAATGAACCGAAGTGTATGTACTCGTATGTTATAAAATCGACAAACAAAAAATAAATACAAAAATTTAGAGAGTTCAGCAAAAGTAAGCCAAAGTGGTAACACTGATTCATTCTACAAAAAAAAAATCCAAATAAATGTCTCCTTAAAAGAAAAGAGAGCTTTTCATGATCCACAAAATAAATCCCATACAAATCGCTCACTAACTTATCCACTCCACTCACCAGTTTAAGTTTATTTTCTCAAAGTTTCTCTTATCTATGCACAGCCAAAAAAAGCGCATATTGGCTACAACAAAAAATCAAATACACGAATCATTTCAGTTACTTGAGCTTAAAGCATTCTCAACTCTGCGCCGATGCAATTAGCTCGTTCAGTCGACTTTCATAAATTCCTTCGAGAGGTGCTTGCTATTTTCATATATCGCGATCCGCAGATTTATTTAGAAAAAAAAAAAATATAAAATCAAGTTAAGTTAAAAGATTTGAACAATAATTAATGAAATCAAATAAAGTGTGTTCTAGTATTCGAAGTGTTTCATATCAAAAATTAAATTAAATTAATAATTATGTATTTTAATATGTTAATTAATATGTATTTTAGTGTGTAAAAACGTGTTTAGACATGAATGAAAAAATAACGGAGTCCTTCTCTTGAGCTTATGTTGCAATTGCATTTTTATGTAAAAGTTTTAAATCAAATAAATTGTCGGGGGGATTATTGGAAATTTAATAAAAAAGAATGTGTTTTTTGCTAAATCGATTTTAATAAGTAATTCTGTAACTTCGGAAGCAGTTCGGTTGTTTCGCGTCGGTCGTTAGTTTTCTTTTCGTTTTTTATGAATTAAAACGTGGTTCGTCTTCTAAGCAGTGCCACGTGGCTCAATAGTTTTTCTCGGATTCTTGTTCTTTAAATGACGATGCGTTTTGGATTGGGTGCGGATTTTATCGTCGGTAGAGCAGTGCGGCGTGGCTCAAATTGTGTTATTATTTTTTTAATAATGTGGATTTACTACAGCTGATGCTTTCAATTATTAAAAATGGTAAATTTTGATTTCTACGTTTTGTTATTATTCTTATTTCGTTTTTTTTTCTGTTGTTTTCAGGTGAGCTTATTTTTTCTATCCTCATTTAGTTTCTTGCAAAATCTATTCAAAATAAATTTGGTAAGTTCTTACAGACTTTTAATTTAATATTCGAGGATCTGATGAACAAAAGCGGACATGTCTTTTTTAACGTTTTGTTCGTGACTTATATTTACGGGCCTTTCTATTTCAAATCAAATTAAATTTCAAGAATTTTCGATTAAAACCGGTTCTAAACCCAATTGATACAGAAAAAATATAAAGTAAATTAATTTTTATTTTCAATCAATAATAAACCTATACCGTTGGTTTTGTACGTCTCTTGGTAACAAAAATTCATTAGACAAATCCGCTTTTGTTCGCCAGTTTCTTATTTCATTTTGTGAACTAAATCTTATTGAATTTTATTTAACATTTTCGGTTTGAAAAAATATAATTGATATTTTGACATTGCGTCTATACCTGCAAATAAAATTTTTAAATAATAATTTTTGTTAATTCTTAGTTTTGTTTTAATTTAAATAAGGCATTTGACGATTAAAAAAAATTAAAATAGAGAACACAAAATATTAGTGCCTTGAAATATGGAACAGGTAGTACCCACGAGTTGGGGCAAATCTCGGGTTTCGTCTAGTTATCACCTTAGTTTTTCAGTTTTGTTGCAAGGAGACCGAGACTAGACTTGGTGTTATTTGAAGCCGTTAA
The DNA here is from genome assembly GCA_963931855.1 of Philhelius festivus. Lineage (NCBI taxonomy): Eukaryota > Metazoa > Arthropoda > Insecta > Diptera > Syrphidae > Philhelius > Philhelius festivus. The sequence goes on along the minus strand of OZ007555.1, from coordinate 3,264,904 downwards.
AGGTGCAGAGGCGATTATGAAATTTTCTGGTTTTACTGCGAACAAGAAGAAATTTTACAGGAAAGGTGAATTTGCTTGACAGATAGAAAAAAAAAACTTATCGGAGGAATTCGTTGTTTTAACGAGATTAATTCGTTGGTTTTACTTGGCTGTACCATGATTTTAATTTTCGGCATTTGAACATTATCCTGTGCCATAAGTTCGTAAATGCCTTATGGGTTCCCGGTTGTTTTCTACGCCATACTTCAATTGACTTTTTATTTTTCTTAATATCTATTCAAGGCTAATTAGGAGATATTGTCTGACTTTGATATTGTTGACTTTGCAAGGCTATTGAAACTTATTTCTCGATTTACTTAAGAGTATTGGATTCAAGGTGGTTGGTTAGCGGAATTGGTTTACTGAATTGTCTCTTCTGGATTGTTTTTGTCTGATGGTGGGTTTATTTTGAAGCTCAGCCTTGTCTTGATTTGAAGTAACTTTATCAAGAGTAGTTATAACGATTTCTGGAAATGCGGTCCATTTACTGATGATGCTATGTTGATTTTTTTTCAAAATATCGGCTGTTGGTTGTCAGCTTGATTGATTGAGTTTTCGTCCGTCAGTCTGTGCGTTCGGCCGTCCAGGTGTACAACAATCCTGAGCCTTAACTGATTGACGAATTTGATATAAATAATTTCATATAACACGATTTCAGATTATTTCCCTAATTTTAACAAAAGGCTCTAACAATTTTGATTAAACGTCATGTAATTTTAAAATCAATTCAAATAGGAAATAGGTTTTTTTAAAGTTTCTTTTAGGAAAATTGACTTATTTTTCAATTTGATTGATGTAATTTAAACAATATGCCATTAAAATATTGTAAAAGCAAAAATGTATTTTTGACATCTTCAATGTCTACGTAAGTTATTCGTTATACTCAATGTCGATGTGTTTTTGGTGTTATTGAACATCGTCTTTAAACTAAATCTTCTCACAATCAGTTCGATATTTTCAAAGTAAGCATATGTTTATTTTGTTCTTAGCCTGAGTAAATTGACATTTTTGGGAGTATCTAAGCAACCTTTCGATATTGTGTTTTTTTTCTTACTAATTTATGTTTACTTTTAAAATTGTCAACATCAAAATCAAAAATAAAAACATAAATCTAAGCAAGATTGCCAGGTTGGGTGGTTATTTAGAAATAATAAGATGCTTTCGATGTTCGATGTTCTTTTTCGAATTTCCTTGAATAATTTACCTTAGGTACTATAGATTCTTGTAGATCATGATTGATCATCATTTCATTTGAAAGAAAACTCAATGAAAATTTGTACCTTAAAGAAAACAATTTTGACTTCATACATCTTCTTGATCTGAGAAGCGCTCAATGTATTTGATAGAGAAAATGAAAACAACCATGATGTCTTGGATAAAAATGAAAAATCACAATAATTTTCAATATTGAAATATCATTCATTAAAAAAAACTTTGGCAACCGTGACTATATGGAAGCAATGAAAGAAAAAAGGAAACAAAATTTCCAAATATTTACACACAAGTAAATAATAATAATTTCCTGACTCTCCCAGTCAATGCCGCCCGCCGCGTGCCACAGCCAAACCCTAACGAGACGAGCAAGACACGAGAGGGCTTAAATGCAGAGTTGTACTGATGTTGGTTGATATAGCTGAAAGAGGATTTTGAGAAGCAAAAGAGTGGCGGATATGTCAAGTTTATTTGATGCGCAAATATTTACGGGTTAACAACTTCAACCCCGCTACGACCTCTGCCCCATAAACATAGATGATGTCTGATGGGTCTGGTAATCCTTATCGTACAAAGTATGGAGTTGAAGTTTAAGTGCAATAATATGTGAGCGAAAGGATGTGGAATACAATGATTTCCTATTTTTTTTTTGTTATATTTGTGTTTTCGCGTTTTGCCATTCGTAAAAGGAATACCTATAAAGAAATATTTGTGTGATGTTAAATACTTCCGTTTTCCCTTTGCCTAACCCTCCCTGATCCTGTTTGTTTTTTGCTCTTTTTTTATGTAGGGATTTCTGTGAGTATGAATTTGTTTGCTTGACTTGGTGTCATATGAATGCTTGAGGCGGTGTCTTAGGTGTCATAATTTCCTTATTACTTTTTACTTCGATAATCCCCTTCGTGTGGTTCTATTCAAGAGATTATCCTATATTCATTTGTAATTTGTCATATATGGTATGAGATACTAAGCAGGCAGACAATGTAAGAATGGTTCAGCGTTAAAGCTTTATTGTAGTTTTCTAATTAAAAAAAACTTGTATTTTAATTATATAATCCCAACATTTATCAAGCTTTGGTTGCTAGTTCAATCCAGCCATAGAAAATGGCTTGCTTTTCATAGGGCAATAAAATACTTCATGAAAAGTTATTTGCATTTCATGAGGAAATAAAACTGGGATGTAATTTGTAAAGTTTAAATGAGGAAATATGCTGTGCAATCATTGTCCCAACAGTTTGACTGAAATGTTGAATGCCACAATTGAGTTCTGTGTATCGAAACAATGGACTTGTTGTTTCAACACGAAAGTTGTATGACAAAAGGTCAATGATTTAATTGTTCTTCTTTTTATTCAAATTCTATAAAAATATGTCTTCAGTTTCGTTTTCATATTTAATAAAAATGGTGACAACTATATAAATTTGCAAAATGAATCTCATTTTATCATTTTCTTTTTAAATTGTAAGAACATGGAACAAAATTACGTATACGCCACAGTGCACATTGTGGAACTGTTTTATCACACTGCAATTTTTTTTTGTTGGATTATTTATTTTTTTTTGTGTTGATTATGTCATCTAGAGTAACTGAATGTTAAAATCTGTAAATCAAAGGCCGTAGAGAAATATTGTGAGAGGTAAAGAGATTTTTCAAAAAAAAAAAATTATGAAAAAAGGTAACATCGGAAGATGTTCTGAAAATTTATTTCATTTTTTTCAGTATTTTTTTTGTTGTTGTTATAAGCTGCTTTCAAAAACGTCGTTTGCAATAATGTTCTGAAATGCAAACTTAAGAAAAACAAATTTTACGTTTATTGATTATGTGGCAAAGACATTTGGTCGTTCATTTCGCTTAGGTGTCAGGGTCGTAAAAGAATGCAATCTTCTCTGAATGCAATCTTAGAAAATCAATAATTGAGACAATTGGAAGATTGTATTTATTAACTTCATTTTAAGACTGTCACTTCAAATTTTAAAATCATCATTTATTGACATTGAAAAGATTTAAATTATTTAAGATTTCATGCTTTGATTTTTTGCGCGAGAGTTTTCTTTGTTTCACGACAAATTTACAGGAGTTATTCACTCATTTTTATTTTTGAGGTAATTTTACTATATTTTGACGGGTGGTAATGTTAACAATGTGAACAGGAATGTGTCAAATCCACAATGCAAATTGGGTTTAATTTTCCCGCGAACTTGGAGCTTAGGGGAGTTAAATCTTTACACTTAAATTAACTTGAAAGGAAAATGTCTATTAGAATTCTCAAGGTATTTAAATACAAACATTAGAATCAGCTAGATAATATCCCTTAAACGATTTGCTCAATGCAAATTCGAATGTTTTTCTAAATATTTTCCAGAAAAAGTTGTACAAAAACAAACACAAAATTCCTGTTGAAAATAAGCTTATCTATTCATAGATGTTCAAAAGGGTACAAATACCCATGACAAAAAAAAAAGAAAAAAAAAAAACAAATTTAAATCTCAAAACAATTCAATCCCATCGTTGAAACTTACAAACATATTCAAATCCTTTTGATATGCTAAGAAGCCCCTTCAGTTTAAAACGATGTGGTCTCTTGCTTTGGTCCTTTGCCGTCCAACTTCTTGAATTCTTGAGGAAGTGGGTTTTTTTTCTTCATCATCATTCTGTTCTACATTTGTGTTGCTTCTCTCTCCTTGGTTCTATTTTCGCCAAATGAAAAGAGAGGAAAAAATCAAATGAATAATGCATTCCCAGCATTTACGTGCGTTTTTAAGAATCCCTGGGGAACTTCAAGTGAAGTTTTGTAACTAAATTCTACAATTTAATGTATCACTTGAGTTGTAAATTGAATTAAAAAAAAAAAACTTACAAGAAAAAAGATAAAAAAAAAATTAATAAGAGGAAACGATTAAAAAAGTCTTTAGCTCAAGTAGCTGTAAAGGAGAAAAATGAGAAGACGAATAAAAATTAAGAAAAAAATTGATACAGAACTGGGCATTTAGGTTTTTGTACAATCTGCTCTGACTGTAGATTGAAAATAATTTCTTTCGGGTTTTTTCTCTTTATTTAATTTCATCCTTAATGGATCATTTGTTTTTTTTGTAGGTTCTTTTAGTTTAAGGATGTTGAAAGGAGATACACAGATTTTATGTGCACAAAGTCATTTAAAAATAGTTTTTGGTTAGATTGCAATTTTTTTTTTTTTTTATTTCCTTAGTCCATTAGACAAGATTGGCAAGAGATTTTGAACTTAAATGTGAAAATATGTGCGTTTTAAGATTTGTTTATAACCATGAATCCTTTTCACTCAAAATCACAGCCAATTTAACTGAAGTAAGACGGTGAAAATATGCTTAGACATTAAAATTTGAATTCATTTTCTTTTTTTACTTCGATTAATTTAATTGTACTCGTAAGAAAAATCAATTTTTCTGCTTCGTCAAGACTTTTTACACACCCTTTTTCTGTTGTCTATTTTCTTAATTTAAAATTTGATACTGAGTTTATCTCTAATGAATTCAATACTAAATGGAGAATAAGGAGGTTTTCTCTCGAAATGTTTTTATTTTTAAATTAATGATACCTTTTCTAGGATACGATATTGTATCTTTCTAGCACAAGAAGAGATTCAATAAAATTTGACATTTTCGTTCAACACTTAAGACTTTATTCTATTTATGTGGACTTTTCGTTACAAAATTACGAAAAATATAATAATAATCCCGAATATATGAAAACCATCCAACCCTACTCAATTCCATATGCTCTCCACACAATATAATATAACTATGCTCTTCATAGAATTGAAGAATCAATCCTTTTCAAAATCATACCCGAATCCTTAAAACCCGGACAGCCGTCACCATCTCCGTCACATCGATAGGCTAACGAGGTGGGTGCTTTAAACGGTTGGACGGACACTCACAAAGACTCCTTTCTGTACTATATCTTCGATAAAAATTTTAATACACATAAAGGTCATAACTCAATCACATGTATTGACTTTATTTTACTGTTCAATAGTATTTACTGAGTGAAAGCTTGGACTTTGTTGTTTGATTTCGGAGCAAATGCTTGGATTTTGCTGAGTAAAATAAAGACTACAAACTTGCTAGTGAAAGATAATTGTTGCAAAAAACAAAAAAAAAACATTTATTTAAATAGTAATAACTTATAATTTATTTAAATAGTAATAACTTTTAAAGATAATTTAGACTTAAACTTGGATTTTCGGAGCAAATGCTTGAATTTTTCTGAGAACAACAGAAACTAAACGGTTTTGTGATTTTTAAACGACTTTTACTAACAATATCTTGTGTAGCCCTAACTAAAAGAAGCTTTAACAATGAGGCATTTGCTAGAGTAGCTTAGTTAGTTTTAAAGAGGTTGCTTAATTTTACTCATATAAATCTGGCTTAAGCTTGATTATCTAGCTTATGTTATTGTATTTGCCATGTATTTCCTTCAAGACGAATTTTCTCGTTCTAATTTTACTTTAAATATTTTTCTAATGAATCTACAACTTGTCCTTAAACTATCTATATATCACAAGTAAAAATAAATAACATTTTGATCTTATTTTCCACTTCTTACAATACAAAAAGAAAACTATAAATCCCTTTTAAACGAGAATACAAAAAATATACAAAATAATAACGGCAAAAAAAAATGTTTAAATGCTCAGACAATCGAAAAGAAACAAGGACCTTGTCGAGTGAAAAACGACCCAAGGATGATGATAAGCAATAAAACACACATGTGTGTACTGTGCTTCAAAAATATAAAGTATATCATCACATTTATAACACATAAAGGGACAATCGTTTCCCTTTTCAGATTTTTTTTTTTAACCAAGAAGTTGTCGTTTTTTTTCTAAGAAGGAAGAGAAATACAGCAAATATAACAAATAGGACTTAATCTAGGGTGACCATTTTTTTTTTCATTTTTCATGAAGTTGTAGGATATTTAAGGACAATCAGGTTCCAATAAAATAAATGCCTTTTAACGAGGTATAAAGAAATGCATTCAGAAATAAAATCAGACATTTAATATAATTATGGTTTTGATTTTAACTTAAAGTTGTGGAATGTAAAAGTTGTAAATTTCATGGTGAAATGTTTGTATCGATATTTTCTCTCAATCTGTGCTAGGCCCGAATTTTCAATTGGAAAAATTCTTTTATGAGACTAATCCATATGTGAGAAAAATAGTACAATCCACAGTTTTTTTTTCCCAGGTGAGAAAGAGTTGTTAAATATTATTTGGCATTAAATTCATAATATTTAAATAAATAAGTAGTCTTCTCTAAGTAGTCTTCACCTCCTTAATGGTTAGTGTATTGAACCATCACGCCAGATATCTGAGTTCGAAAAATATATTTTTTTCATTTCCAAACAGTGACAGGTATACAACAGGAATCAATGAGAGTTATAAGTCACTTGGCCCTGATGGTTCTCTGCGAGCTGTCGCGCCACTTTATATTTATAAGATTGTGGAATGAAGAAATGCAATTCTGTAAGTAATTTTCACTCGCATTTTGTTCAAGGTTTTTTGTGCTTAACAGTTACCGTATGTTGACATTATGTCAAAACCACAAGTTACAAATGAAAGATCTGTGTAACATATTTAAAAACCTCTCGTAATTCACAAAATTTTACAATTTAAACATGCTATGTGGCCGCATAAAAGTTTGAAAGTTGAATAAGATAGAAATTGTTTAACCAATTAAATCTGTTCCACAAAAATGCTCAAAAAAATATCCCATGAAATGAAAATTCACAGCTTTGCACAACATCAACGAAATTCTGACGAAGTAGGCTTGACTTTTGAAAGTTTAATCTACATTTGCTGAATATTGAACCCTTCTTCAATTTCCTCAACCCATTACTGTTGTTGCGAAGATATGCTGAACAAAACCTCTCGTGAAATGAAAATTGAATACGATCCACAATCTTTAACTAGCCATAAGATGAAATTCTTTAATGGTAGACATACAACATACATGTTTGATATTTTAGGTTAAGCCTAAAATTGCCATTTGAAATTTCTAAACTAAATAGTTTTGTTCTACAAAAATGTTGTGAAGTGTAAAAAATTTCACGCCTTTAATTTTTAGGTTTTTATTTTCACTTGAACTAAGTTGTGCTAGGTTCAGATGGTCACCATAGAATTTCATAAGAAATAAGTCCTCCCATAGGCCATTAGAGGCTAAGGGTGTGCTGTTTTCTGTTTCACAGAGAGCACACGGGTGATGGTGGAGTTTTTTTTTTTTTTTTTTGGTGCAAGAACAAATTTCCCGGAATTGATGTGGGTGCAAAACGGAATTTTGTTTCGCTTATTCGCTCCACAAGAATCAAATGAGGTAATGATATATTGTTAGTAATTTCAAGGACTTGTGAAAAAGGATCGGGTCAAAATATAAAAACAAGAAAAACGAATGAAAATTGTAGTAGTATATGTATGCTGTATATGTGGAGGGAGGGGGGTGGGAGATCAGAAATAAATAATAGGCACCGGCGGCGTAACATATTCTTTTGGGATTTTCTTTGTTGTTTCTTTTGTGAGATTATTTCGAATATTTCATCGCTAAACTGATAAGGGTTTTCTGCTTTTTTTGTTTGTCGTTGTGGAAGATGAGGACGATTGGCGGGAAGTATAGAAGTTAGATTGCATTGACATTTAAGGTGAATAGATTGCGAAAGATATTGAAATTTAAGCAAGTGAATTATTGTTATTGATTGCGGTCGTTGAGATCGCAAATGGACAATCACATATCTTCACACATATTCACTCTTGATGAGAGGGAATTTGTTATTTTAGATGAATAGAAGGGATGGCATTTTTCGAAAGAGTGTTGGAAATCCATAAACCCGTATAAAGAACACATAATATGGTCAATTAATTTTCGTAAATGAATCGTATTTGTACAAATGATTAAACAGGACAAACTGGTCTGAATCACATCAAATAATATTTTTTTTTCGAAATTTTATGAATAAAAAATTATCCAAACAAACTGTTTGAAAGCTTCATCTCTTAAATTCTTAAGAGACAAATCTGTAAGTAAGCTAATGTTATCCAATTGAAAACATGCTTTCAGTAATTGTTATTTCGCCATCTTGCCATAAACATAAATAAAACATCGATGTTGAAATAATTCTGAACACTGTTCAACTATCTGTGTGGGAAGACATTCTGTAATTAATAATTTTCACATGAAAAAAATCCCCACAAGCCAAATAATTGATCATTCCATTTCTGACAAATTACTACAACTTTGCAATGTAAAATAAAAAAAAAAAAGTAGAACAAAACTTCATGCATTCCAAACAAATGGTTCTCCTTTATTTTCCACCGAAGAATGAACAATATTTGATAAATCAGCAGCAAATTTATTTCCTTCCACTAAATACCCAACAAAAAATAAACACTTGCACAAGGCGCCCTTCGCCTCTGCATCCTCTACCATGTCACTTTGCAAAAGGTAGCGGTAATTAATTTAAAATAATTCCATAATGGTTATGTACCAAAACACAATTCGTTCGAATGTTTTGTTACAGAATGGCGCCCAACGTGGGGAGCTGTTCGTTTTGAATTATGACATTGCATTTGAGGTTATAAATGTTTTTCGGTTTGAATTTATTCATCATTTTACCACTCGGTGCAGATTTATTATTGCAAGTTTGCATTGAAAATATCAAATTAAAAAACGAACAAACAAAAAAAAAAATTACCCAAAGTATGGTCAGCATCCGTTCTGTGTTTTGATTTTAATAATATGTTGCCTTAACTGCTGTTGCTAATGATGATGAAATACAAAATTTAAATAATGAAAAAAAAGCAAATTAAATCCTCATTTAAATTATTTTGCACATCATCAGGAAACTTTCACAAGGATCGAAGTAAATTAAGTTTTTTTTTTTTATTCAAGTCATCCATCTATGGCCTTCTGTTTTATACTCCAGAAACTTGAATCATTAATTTAACATCTCTTATTAACTTTATGTGCATGTGAGTCAGCAGCTATCAGAAGCAGTTTTTTCATCCCACAATACACATAGATGAGTTCCTGTTAAAAAAGTAAAAACTACATTTAATACTGTTTAACAATGAAAAAAGCAGAATAAAAATAAACTAACGTAATGAAAAAGGATATCCGTTTACAAAATCCCGCACTTTCACATGTGCTCCATACAAACACATTAACTGACTGATGGAAGTATGATGCGCACATGTTGGCAGACAGCAACAACAAAATACAAACTATTTTCAAGCTCAGTGGAGCGAGATAAAATTTGCATTTTCATAACCATGGATTTTGCAGGAAGTGCATGCATATCTTTTCAACCACACTGAAAAAAAGGTAACAGTGCTGTGCTAAATTCCTTGGCAGAGCAAAAGCTTCTCAATATTTGGTGTGTTGGTAATAGTAATTCAATTAATTGAGCAATGAAGTACATTGCATGGGATACCCAAAGAAATTTTTACGGTAAAAAATGACAAGGAAAAGAATTCCTTCTGCCAAATTTTTTTTAATTCCAAGTTTGTCTGTTAGACCATAATTTTCTGAAGATTTTCATATCCCAGATATTTAAAAACAATAATTTGTTACCACAGTTTTACACAGTTTTACAGCAGTGTTGTATGTCTACAGGCTGACGGCCTTAGTGGCTAGTTGTACTTTATGCAGGCTCAAGCTCAACTCAGATTGCAATGATGTTGAGAATGATGATGATGTTGATGAGGAGGAGGATTTCGATGGTGATGCTGATGGCAATGCCAACAACAGATGTAGACATGCATGTACAGTTAGTTCATTTAATCCGTTATCCCACATATACACATAGTATTTCTTTTCGGACATGATGCCCAGGCTTGATAACAGCAATATCACAAAAAAAAAACATGTTTCGAACCTAAAGCACGATGGCAGGCAACAAAAAAAAAAAAACACTACCGGAAATGATTATGATGAATTTTCCTGATGGGAAATCAATGTCCCATAACAGATGGTCAATGTGTTAAAAACAAAATCCTTGATTAAGAGAGATAATTACTGAAACTGTTCGAGAGCGAGAGATGTTGTTATTTTGGACGATTAAAGAATACTTGCGAGTACTAAATTAAAAAAAAAAAAGAAACAAAATTAAGGATTCGAAATAAGAGTGGAGAACGAAGTCGTGAAATAGTCGAACCTAAGGCATACAAAACTTGGAAAAGGGTTACAAAAAAGTCTATATTTAATATAGAAAAATGTTGGCATAAATGCCATTAATAAGTTCGCAAAAAGTTGATGTAAAAGTCATAAAAAACCTCAACAGAAATATCGAATTAAAAATCGATTTTAAAGTCGCCATAATATTTAGATTAAAAGTCTGCTTTAAAGTAAAACAAGTCTCTATAAAAGTTGGTATTTAAATCGAAAATTAGGCTAAAAGTCGGAGATGAATTCGAAGTGCAAAAATCCGTCTATAAGTCAGAGGAAAAATTGACAAAAAAATTCCGAAAACGGATCGGGAAAAGTGGCATCTTAAAAGTAGTCATAAAAGTCGCAACAAATATACAAAAGTCGGAATAAAATTCCAAAAAGTTTCAGTAGAAAACTCGGCAATAAAGCAGAAAAAAACGGGTAAGCATTTAATTCAGAAAAAGTTGGAATACAAACCGGGGACAATTTTTTACAAAACCTCACGAAAAAAATTCAGGCTATGCGAAAAACTCTTCAAAAAAGTCTCCATAAAATTTAAAATAATAGTCCGCATAAAAGTTGATAAAATTTCAAGTATACAAGTTTCATAAATAAATTTGGAAGAAAAAATCGATGAAAAAGTAGAGAAAAAAAATTAAGAAAACACAAAGAAATTGTAAAAATAATTTGAAAAAAAAAAGAGTCGGTATACAAAATCTTCTCAAATTCCGAAAGAACTCGTTTTTAAAGTCGGCCAAGAACTTGACAAAAAAAATGAAAGATTTAGAAAAAACAGGAGGCAGAAAAGTTAGTGAAATTATCTGAAAAAATTGTTTAGGTTTGTTTTTCATCATTTAGAGAAAATTTTGTAATTCAAAAATTATGACCAGAACTCCGCAAAGTTGAAGCTCATTTAGATGAATTTCGTTTTTATACAAAAACTAAACAGGTAGATAGCCTTAATTTTTTAAATTCGTTTGCATAAAACCATTAATTCACCGGAAGTCATTAGCAGCCATACATCTGCACACACACATACACAAAACAATTGTATCAACTTTCAAAGAATTTCAACTGCATAACCTACGAAGAGTAATAAATCATTGAACATACCAAACCGAACTTTCAATTAATTCATCAATCCATACGCTAGCTCTGAATTTTCGATGGGTAAAAGTAAAATCGAATTTTTTGATTAATTGCATTTCTGTTAGTCTACTGAAACCATTATAGGCAAATAATATAAAAAGAAATGTAAGTAAAGTAATCGAAGACAAAATCACGGCGCGCTTACAAAGTTTTCCCATTTCCTACCAATTTTTGTTTTTTGTTTTATCTTGCTTTCGATTCCCGAAAGTGTGTAAGAGTATGTGTGTGTGTGTTTTTGCCCCCAAACAAAATGGAAAGATAATAAAATATTTACTTACAACAAACAAACACACACACACACACACACACACGTAGTTACAAATACACACATCCATACACAAGAACTTGTGTAAAATATCCTTTCTCTCGTGCAATCTAAGTAAAAGGATAAGAACATCAATTCCAAGTTCTCTATTGTGTATCCTTTTTTCGTTTGTTTGTTTGTTACAGTAAAAGATTTCCAGGATAACGATTTCTGTTAGATTTTTCTTTTCTCTATTTTTTTTTTATTCGACTGCCTGCCAACCGCAGCGCTAAAGTTTCCTCCCTCCGCCGCCTCCACTGCCAATGCCGCAGCACAGAACAGCAGTGGTAATCAAGATGAAACTTCGAAATGAGCTGGTAATGCACCAAGGATATCTGTGCCAGGACCACACACACGAAAAAACCCCCATTCTGAGATTGAAGAGGCTCACAAAAAGGACGATCTTTTTTCGTTTTTCCCTCTTTTTTTTTGCTGTTTGTTGTGCAGTTTTCATTACATTCTACGGTTTCGATTGAAAATTGTAGAAAAAAGAAGGGCAAACCCCCAAACAATAGTTTCATGTTGGCCAAAACTTTAATTGAGTTTTAACCATATTTATATCTATTCAGAGATACACTTTCAACCTCTTACACATACACATACATACACACAAACTCGGAGATTTAAAAGTATAAGACTAAAAGGGAAAATTTCAATTGAATTCGCCTGGGAGGGAATATAAATTTGTGCAATGTGCATTTGGCATGTGAGTTTCCTTATTCCTGGCACAAATTTGTTTACCAATTTTTGTTTAAGTTTGTGTGAGTGTATTTGTATTGATGTGGGTTGCTGTGTGTATGAATGTTTGTTTTTGATTTTTTTTCTCTGAGTCCATTTCTGAGGGTAACACAATTTCTATTTGCTTGCAGCAACAGAAAAGGCAGTGAATTGTAAGGAAATTGCTGTTGATACACCAGGTACGCCACAAATGAAGAATTTCTTGCGGCCAAAAATAGAACAGCACAAGACGAAAAAACGGCAAAAACACAAAACATTTCCAAACATTTTTGCCCTGTTTTTTTTTTTTGTATTATTCAATTGGTTTTGGCATAATGGGTAGTGCGTTCGGGGATTTCATTTTGGTTAAATGGCTTCATGGCAATATTGTTACTAGTTCTCAAAACGTGAGCTTCTCAAGATATTATTTGAATCTCAATCGAAGAAGAACCTGACGATTTCTGAATCAATGTTGAATCCTTACTATCCTACAGCATCCTTGATGTAAGAGGATTTCCTACGTTCAATTGTTATTAAGTCAATATCGTTGACGGTTGATCGATCAGGAGATCTGAACGTTCCCTTGTTGAGATATGGGAACTGCTAACTAGCTACCACAATGTTTTGCTTCTCATCAAATTCGATCACCCTTAGTCCGTTATAGGTTATCGTTTTCGGAATGTTCTTCCGAAGATGTCTTTTTTCATAACTATCACTCATAGGTGCTTTTTTCCCAGGAGCTCCTAGAACATGTGTTTGTTGTCATCATCTTTTTCCTGTTTTATGTAAGAAAGTAAAGTCCATGCGGTATTCGATCCTCAATCCATCCTTAGTCTGCTACAAAGAACTCACACCCAAATCAGTAGTCAAGTAGAACACTTAGCGCTATTTAATTGGACTTGTTGAATTATTGATTCAAAATAGCTTTTTTGGCCTTTAGTCCCCAAAAACTGAATTTGATAAAATGTCCGCTTCAACAAGACTCTCACTAGTCAACTAGAATGCAACTAACCAAGTGAGATCGCCGGGAAGAAATTTGTTTTTCGTTCCAAATACAGATCCGAAGTTTATCACATTACTTTGTTAGAAGTGACGTCATCAGTTAATCCGCCCATATCTGAGGCTTGTTGGAATTTGATGGATAGATTTTTCTTTGCTCCAAGTGTCTTTAATAATCCACATGCAATAGTTTGTTAAATATAAAGCTTGTCTAAGATACTATACTGACTTCGATACTAATAAGAACTAGTTTATACCAATTGGGCGATACATATCTGTGCTTCATTTTAAAAAAATATCTCCTTTGAGATAGTCCGAACTTTTAAATGCATTTTTCGACTTTTCCATTCTGAAATTCGATTTAAATTAAAGCTATGACCATTAAAAACTTTTTCCTTTAAAAAAGTGATGTAATGGGGTTTTTCCCTAGTAGCACTGATTGAATGCTTCATTTGCATTAAAGATGAATAAAAACACTGCCCTTTTATCTGCCAGTTGCACCATTGATAACTATCATCAATTCATTAATGAAGATGAAGATGAAGACTTGAAGTGTTATCTCTGCAAAATGAATTCATTTAAATCATATTTAATTTTTTAATCCTTTCACAGAGTTTATAGTATTTATTCAATTAAATTAATTAGAGCTTAATCACTTTATCTCTACTGAATCCTCCGTTTATTTTCCAAGAATTGTTAAAGATAATGCTTTTCAACAGAAATGCATTTCCCATAGAAATTTTATCGATAATCATTGAGTAGGTACTTTTGTTTATTCTACTCGCACCCAAAAGCCCACCACCACCGTCAGGAAGCAACCACATAATGTAACTCAATTACTCTGTGTAGGTTTATATAAGTAGTTGGCTGATGATGATGCGATATGCAAGCCTTTTCAAGAAGAATATTCAAAGCAATTGAATCCCTATTACACTTTATCTGCCAATGATTGATTATTAAGTATTGCCCTTCGTGTCCACCCCCCGTGCAGGCTTTGGAAATACGCGGAATTCTCTTTTTTTTATCTTTATTGAAAAAGGACTCGAATTTTTCCCTTGCAGGATCGAATCATCTGAGATAAAATTTAAATTGAAAAAAAAAAAAAAAAAAAAAAAATCAACGCACCACAAATGATCGTTTGGTTCACACACAGTTTTACTGCCATTACCACAAATTAAAAAAAATGGTTTACTTACCTTTTTTTTTCTTTTAATTATTTTTTAATTGGAGAATTTTCATTCACATTTCAATTGATTGCTGTTTAATGAGAAGCTTTTTAGTCAATTTATTAGTATTATTTGTACATTCTGGTGAAGGATTGCGTGGAAATGATTGTAGTGAGAAATCAATGTGGGCGTATAAGTTCAAGTACGGAAAACAAAACTTAAAATTTTTTCTAACCGTTTCTACTTGAATAATTTTACACTTTCACGGTGTTTAATTAAACAAAATAGATCGAACTTCAATGAAAAAAAATATTATAATTCATTTCCATATTTTAAATAAATTTCACCCCTCTCTCGCGCACTGCGTTGGCAACAACAACGTCCTCTCCTGCCCTTAATTCCTCTTTTTTTCAGCTTTACACACCCTTTCTCATTGTATAAAATCCAAAAGCGAATAAATTACTATTAAGAGGACCTGCTTTCATCCGCAATCCACTTAACACTCGACAATTTCACAAAATATTGTTGGTAAAGATAAAAAAGAGGAAACCCTGTTTTGTTGTTGGTGTTGTTCTTTTACACCATGGATGCAACAATGTTTATTTTTTCTGTTTATTTTCATTTATCTGTCTGTCAATTTATCATTTCATGCATGTAGTTGCATAAAATGTAGGTATTTCTGGTATATTTGTGTAAAAGTGTCTACCTTTGCTTATAGGTACTCGTAGTATGTATCGAGCCATCAGCCCTTAAAACAATACACATAAACAAAAATGAAACGCATCAGAGGCAATCCGTATGCAAAAAGAAACATGGCTGGATCATTGGGTCTTTAAATGATTTAAATTTTGAGCCTCAAAGCTTTTCCCAAATATATGTATATCTCTCTGATAGGCGTATAGCGCCTTAAGCATCCATAGAATTTTCATTTGATGTAGGTTTCAATCGATAGGTCTTTGGGGCATGTTGGAAAACGCAGAGTCTTTTCAAATAAGGTTATCTAAAATCACGCAGAACTTTTGAATATTTACGACTATTTAGTGAAAATAAATGTAAGGCTGTTTTTGAAAACGTCAAGTCAATCGTTAAATAATCTTCATTTTTTGACGAAGATACGAGTATTTGCTATGTTTGGTAGAGATCAGTCAATTTTCTTGCGAACTCATTTGACGTTTACGTCAACTCGATTTCCGCCATTTTTGTAATCTTCAGTTGCCTCAAAAATTCAATTTCAAGATGCTGTTAATCTCAAATTGCAAAAGTCAACTGTTCGTAAGCCGAAAACGAAATTTGTATTCAAAACATAACATCGCAGCAATAAAAAATCGATTCCACTGACGCTGATGACATAGATTTTGTGGAAGCAGGACAATTGCATATTTGAAGATAACAATATTTGCGTTTTTCGAAAATAGTAAATTTTGAAGTGTATACTGATGAGCAGTCCTGACGGAATATATTTTTATCAAATTTTATGAATTTTCAAGTCAATGGAAATTATTTTTATAAGAATTTGACCTTTTAATTTTATATTCTTCGTTATGTATTGAAGGCCAGATGTAAAGACCTGTTGAGCGGTTGTTAAAAAAAAGCTCGTCGAATTAAAAATTAATTGTTATCAGATTTTTGAAGAATTGAAAAAAAAATAATTTAAAATGCAAAGCTTGTGGGTCTAGTAACTTTCATATCTTGTCGCAAAAGAGATCCCCTGATTTTTTTTCTGTATTTTTAAGATGGAAGCGACTGAAATTTGGCGCCAGACTTTTGATGTTTTCCATTCCTATCTCCTTACCTGAAACGGCCTTATTTTGGAATCATTTTAGTTTATTCCAAAAGCTACGCGCGGACCTGAAAAGACCTTTCAATTGAAGGCATTGATGATTGTACGAGGCACCTTTACCTACATATTTTCTTTAAATTGGTTGTACCTACTTTGGTTGCACAAATTTTCCAGAATTAGCAACAGCTCCTGTGCACAGCTTCACATGAGTCTGTACATGTGACCTCATTTCTTTAAGTTAATTCCATTGTCGTCGTTTGTTGCAGTTGTAAGTGGGTTACATAACGACAATAATGATCGGCAGGCGAACAGGGGACATTGTTCCTTAAGTTCATTTAAGTCAGACACAATTGTCAATTAAAGATAAAGGCTTGCATGCATAATTGTCCCAGGGCTTCACTACTCTGACATTGATTATGTGCGGGATCGAGAAGAAGAAGAATACAAAAATACAACTTGTAGTGTGTGTCCTTGCAGTTAAAGTAAAAACCCGAAGGACCCTTTAAAATCCTTGCTTTATTTTGGTTATTCGCTTTTGCCAAACCATTGGACCGAAATTTTTTTGTCGGCTTGAAGTGGGAGGAAATGAGGATAAGTTCAGGTCATTTCCGTAGGAGCACAGTTTCGGCATTAAAAAGCAAAATAAAAAAGCACCCCATCATTGGTAGTTTGTTGCTGTTGTTGTTGTTATTGCACATAGAACGGAAATAGTGATGGTGGTGGTTTGGCATTCTTGGAGCCCATTCAAGGATGTGGGTCACTGTGAATGAATTTAAACGATGATGCTCTTGGAGGATGGACGTAGGATGATGATGATGATGATGGTTGATGTTCAATGATGATGATGCTTGAAAAAAAGGTACATGGAGTTCGTCTTATGAACATGGAATTGCATCGCGATAGCTGGTGGGACTTTAATGAACATGTCCTTCTGTGTTATGTGTGTGTGTTTCTGAGTGAGTGGTTGGTTGAAGAGTAATGATAGTGTATTGAAAATTTGGGGAATATGTTCTGAAATATTACGTCAGAGTGTAGCACTTTGCAGGAACAATTATAATGAGAACTTTGAAAGCCAGAGCGATAGTGAAGGGTGTCTTTTTTTTAACGAATCCTACATTCAAAGAAACTTGCTTTTCTTGTTTGCAAATTAAATTTCTCCCCCATTCTGGGCATGATGCATTTGAAATGTTTTTCACTTTATATTTGGGAGAATTTTTTTTTGAAAAAAATTCAAACTGAATTCTTGACACAAATTTTGTGTGAATTGTAAAAATAATGATCATATGGATACAAGTTCAAGTTTTAACGAAGATTTAGGTGAATAAGAATATTATGTTTATCGAGAAATGGTTTGTCTGTTTTTTCTTGAGAATAGTCAGAGGTCTGTTGAAAATGTATCTCTGAATAATTAACCAAAAATTTCTTTTTCTCGTTTTTGAAAAAGTAGGTTTGGCACGAGTACGATAACTTGGCCGCCAAGATTTGATGACGGATTTTTTTAGAGGGGTCAAAAACAAGCACTTTTTACTATGGGAGGGGGGGGTCTATCTCCCCCCGTTTAGGAGGTAGGGGCACTTTTAGAAAAAATGGTTTAAATTGAAAAAAAAATATAAAAAAAACAACGGCAACACCTACAATAAAGTGCTATACTGCGTTTGAAAGCCAAAAGATTGTTCTATAATCCTGCATTCAAATTAAATTACTCATATCAATAGTTTTTGAGAAATTCGCATTTAAAGTCCAAATTTTGATAAAAAAACGTGAAAAAAAAAGTTCAGACCGGTTGTTTTCAAAATTGTGACACGAAATTGTAAATTAGCTTACATGTGTTTCATGTATCTATCAGTTCTTAATCGAACACAAAAAACCGCATGGTTCTATGTCTTCTGGTTTTTGAGAAAACCTCCGTTTAGGAGGTAGGGGCACTTTTAGAAAAAATGGTTTAAATTGAAAAAAAAAAAATATTAAAAAACAACGGCAATACTTACAATAAAGTGCTATACTGCGTTTGAAAGCCAGAAGATTGTTCTATAATCCTGCATTTAAATTAAATTACTCATGTCAATGGTTTTTGAGAAATTCGCATTTAAAGTCCAAATTTTGATAAAATAACGTGAAAAAAAAGTTTAACCAATTGTTTTCAAAATTGTGAAATGAAATTGTAAATTAGCTTACATGTGTTTTATGTATCTATCAGTTTTTAATCGAACACAAAAAACCGCATGGTTCTATGTCTTCTGGTTTTTGAGAAAATCGAAAATAACTAAAACTACTTTTCTACAAAATGTTTGATATTTTTTGCTTCCTTACATAAATAAATCAGTGCTAGCTTCCAACATTACAATATATAAACAGTAAAGTATGTATGGGGGGGCATGCTGCCCCCCTGCAACCCCCCTGCTTGGGCACACTATAGGATTTGGGGTAGGTGCGAGGTTGGGTGCATGCAAAGTTTCTTTCGCATTCACAGAATCTGTATTTAAAAAAATTCAAATTTATTCTATTTATCCAATGTCCACTAAATACATATAAAATACAATAAACGATCTTGAAAACCAAAACAAACTTCCGACCATGTTCACCAATACATGGCACTATTTTTCTTTCGAAAATACTGCCTAGAAAGGAAATATAAGGACGACTGGGGTTCGCAAATAATAGAGTTTTTATCAGATGTAAAAAAAGTTTACCCTTGTTATACCGATGGTGATATATGTGAGGGTTTACAGTTAAAAGACATCGATCCTCCCACCCTTCAGAGCGAAAATTTAGAAAGTGTTTTACCGCCAAAACATCCTCAGCTTCCCACCATAAAAGAGTAACTCAACGAACTCGAAAGTTATAGTACGGACGATGGCTTTATTGACGAGACTTACACACCTTTTTAATACATTTTGACCATTTTTAACTAACTATGACTGACTAACTCCTGACTAACTGACAAAATAACTGACCCAGATGCAATTCTACCTCCTCATGGTGCATTCTGGGTAACGCTAAATGAATTGCGGTACTGAACTAACAAAGATTCATTATGTTTATTAACATTAATCCTTAAAATGGAATCACCGTCACCACCAAAAATCAAAAAAAGTAGTTTTGGTAATTTTCGATTTTCTCAAAAACTAGAAGACATAGAACCATGCGGTTTTTTGTGTTCGATTAAGAACTGATAGATACATGGATCACATATAAGTTAATTTACAATTTCATTTCAAAATTTTGAAAACAATCGGTCTAAACTTTTTTTTTCACGTTATTTTATCAAAATTTGGACTTTAAATGTGAATTTCTCAAAAACCATTCATATGAGTAATTTAATTTAAATGCAGGATTAGAGAACAATCTTCTGGCTTTCAAACGCAGTATAGCACTTTATTGTAAGTGTTGCCGTTGTTTTTTAATATTTTTTTTTTTCAATTTAAACCATTTTTTTCTAAAAGTGCCCCTACCTCTTAAACGGAGGTTTTCTCAAAAACCAGAAGACATAGAACCATGCGGTTTTTTGTGTTCGATTAAGAACTGATAGATACATGAAACACATATCAGCTAATTTACAATTTCATTTCACAATTTTGAAAACAACCGGTCTAAACATTTTTGTTCACGTTTTTTTATCAAAATTTGGACTTTAAATGCGAATTTCTCAAAAACTATTGATATGAGTAATAAAATTTAAATGCAGAATTATAGAACAATCTTCTGGTTTTCAAACGCAGTATAGCACTTTATTGTAGGTGTTGCCGTTGTTTTTTAATATTTTTTTTTTCAATTTAAACCATTTTTCTTAAATGTGCCCCTACCTCCTAAACGGGGGGAGATAGACCCCCCCCTCCCATAGTAAAAAGTGCTTGTTTTTGACCCCCCTACAAAAACCCGTTATCAAATCTTGGCGGCCAAGTTATCGTACTCTCCCCGTAGGTTTACCCAGTCAAGGCGTTATTAGAAAATATGTTAAAGCTTTTCGTTGTGAATACCTAGTTATGTACGAAAACAAAAACAAAATAAACCCACCTATTTTTCAACTTTGACAAAGCCTATACAGAAACTCGTACATCACTTTAACTCTTCGGGACTCTTTTCGCTTAAGTGGAAAACGGAATTTGTCCACTCGGTTCCTAAAACTTTGAATCTTTCAACCGATGAATTGCACACAAACGTCCGTCTTTTCAAAGTTCATGAAAACGTGTAGTAATAATAAGCTTTAGACATGTCTTAAAGAACATGCCGTAAGGTTTTTGTAAAAAATCTCTACATAAATTTGGAGAAACAAAGGTTAAAGCGCATTCAAAATCATTTGATAGGGCTTGGTGCAAAGCTCTATGAAAATTGTGGGTATTTGGTATATTCACGAGATTGAAAATAACCTTTCTGATGTTTCAGTTCAAGCTGGGTTGGACGATTATTTAAGTGTGATTATCAAAGAATAAAAAGTAGTGTGCCTCAAGGTTCGGTTTTATCTCCGAAACTCATTTTCGGCAGATGGTCGGTCATCTCATGGACTGATCAGATATTCGATGTAAGCAAAAAAGAAGCGAAATAGTTGGGTTTTCATAAAATATCTGTATAGCATTCATAAGGTATACATTAGTCCAAAGCTTTAGTATAATTCCCATAGCTGTGCTCCTATTACTCATTTCAATTTATTGCATAGAATTCAGAACAGATGCCTTAAGCTTATTGGAGACACATGATTCCCTTGAATACAATCAGAAGGTCTTCTTTTGTCTTTGAGTATTTTATCGCTTTTTCCTCTTAACAGTATTTAGTTTAGTTTAGTTTAGTTTATTCATCAAACAAAGTTACAGTAAGTACTTTAGTGATTACTTGATACATTTTTTATAAACAAAATAAAAATAATAATAATATACAATTAAACATTACCACCAGCAAAGTTATTTAAATTTAACAAAATATTTGTTTTGAATAAGTATCTACTTAGATTAAAGTCGATCAAGTTGCAAACTGTATTCGTTTCTCTTAAACATCTAGATATTGGTTCATTTAAATAATGAATGAGTCCGTTTCATTCCTCCACTCAAACGATTCCGCCGTGAAATTCAGTTATAAATGGTCACAAGTCTACTCTTGATTCTAACTTCTGACGTTTCGTCAAAAAAAAGAGATTTTTTATTAAGCCGCACTACACGAATGTGACATGTTCACTTCATCCCTCATTGGGATGTACAAACTTTTAATATCCATAGACATTGGCGTCTTCCAATAAATCTTATCCACTATACACTGTGCTGGACCATAACATTATAAGGGTATTATAAATCCCTTGGCTTATTAAGCAGAGTAGCTCAAACTTGGCTTGAATGTAAGTCTTTTATATAGAAAATAAAAAGATGTTTTTAGAGAAATCTAGACCGGAAAGCAGATCAAAATGTGCTATGGATTTTGGTTTAACAAAATTCCTTTTACATACAAAATTTCGGGAGCTTATTTTATTTTCATTTTGGGGGGTTATTTCCTACAGCCTTTCCAGACAAGTTTTAATCACGCAAATTGAAGAAAAACAAGCTCAAGCTACATGACACTTGCTACTGACGTATGTACCTATTTTCAAGCACTAAATACTTGAAGACCTCTCTTGCTAGTTTTTTAAAATAAATTCACGGTATTTGCGCCTAAAATCTAAGTCAAATTTTCTACTTAAAAATATTGAAAATATTGGAAGAGCAATGTGTACGAGTACTTTAAAAAAAAAAAAATATAGGCTTGTTCGTTAAGGCGCTTCTTGGATCAAGTTGACTTCAGTATGTCTTTTATGGGTGAACAAAAAATAGGAATAAAGGAGAATTAACAATTTATTTCACATATATCAGTTGAGTGGTTTTGGAATTCACTAGGGGACAGCTGTTATTCGGAATTATTAAAAACTAAATCCAGATTGCTTTTCATCATTTTTCCGAAAAAATATTTCTGAAAATTCAAAACCCAATTCTCCTCTCGTATTCTGCAAAAATAAGAAAAACAAAATAATTAAGAACGAAAGTCATTTTGTTTTCGATAAAATTTTATTTTATTTTGTATTTTTTGCACAGCGTTCATTTTATGACTAAATGATCTTTTTTCATTGATAAACATTTCATTTTTGTTTATCAAAAATTTTTTTTGTTCTTTTGACATTTGTTTTTTGTTAAATAGTATTAATAACTCTTATATAAACATAAATAAACTTTTAATTAATATTGTTTTTGTTGTTTGCGCAAATTTAGTTTTATTTATTTTTTTTTTTTTTTTGTAATAAGATAAACAGTTTTCTGTATATATAATTATTTTTGTAGTTGTAATTCTTGAACTTAAGGTTTTGTTTTTTTTTTAATATTAATTTTTTATTTTTTAAATTTCTGTTATTTATTTCTGATCAATATTATAATTTATGTATTACGATGATAATTTTTTGAAGTCAGTTTTCTATTGTTTGTTTTTCTTTTTTTATTATTTAAAAATACATACGATTTTAACAATATAATAATAGTTTGATATATATGATCTTTTCTTTTTTGGGGGTTTAAAGTTAATTTTATGCAATAATACTTCTTTTTTCTTTATTAATTATTCTTGGTTCTAAGCATTTAAAAAACAATTACAATTGTTTTTTTTTTTTAATTTATTTGGTTTTATAATATCAATACCTAAATAGCTTTAATTTATTATAATATGTATTTTGTCTTAAATAAAATACAATTAAGCGTCCATGTTGGCCCTTTTCTTAGATTTATATATATTGTTTACTTTTTTTTTAATTTTTATTACAATGATATCAATTTTTTTAAGATTTGATTTTATTTACAGGATAATTCTATTTTTTCTATAACAATAAATAGGTAAATTGTTAAATCTAATTATAAATGTTTTTTTTTTTTTGGATTATGTACACAAGTTTATTTTTTAAATATTTTTTTTTCTTTTATTTATATTACAATTTTTTTTTCTCAGTTATTATTTATTGAATTTTGATGTTTTGCCAATTTTAGTTTGAATTTTGAAGGGAATTTCAATTTTGGTAGTATTTTTGAAATAAATTCGATATGATGTTGAAGATATGTTTATTGTTTGCTTAAATTGGAAACTTAAATATCTTATAGAAGGAAATTTTTAAATTTTTCTATGAGGAAATTTCAACACAGGTTAGAAACAAAATTTTTAGAAGACGAAATTTAAATACAGGTTAAAAATAGCAACAACTTGAGCAAAAACATAAACTTGCCCGAAGTACATATATTTGCAAATATTTAAAATTAAAAAAAAAAAACTACAGTATTTAAAAAAAAAAACATTAACTGGGTACTTAGTTAAAAAGAGGTTTTGCACAATCTTTCCTAGTGATAGGTACTGGTTTGTTGGAGGCTGTCTTAGCTGTCTCGCTCTGAACTTACACTTAATAGCCACCAAGAACTGCTGTTTATATTATAAATACAAATCTACGTATATCGGTCTATTCACTTTTCATAACCCACCTCGAAAATTGCCTTAAACTCCCATGTAAGGTTATGTAAAAAAGGGTCACATTTTATAATGCATAAACAAAAACCCAAGTTTCCTTTCAAAAATATCTTTCTCTCGGATTTTCTCCCAACGATTACAAAACCTTAAAGCCAAACTTTAATCCCGGCTCCATGATTATAATGATTAATTTTGGGTGTAATTAGCTCGAGAGAGAGGGTGCTTACTCTTTTCATTTGCAAGTCTTGCTCTCGAGATTTGGGGTAGCGCTGATGCTCACAGTTCTTACTTACACACAATTCAATAAAAAAAGAACCCTATTGATTTCATCTCAAACCTCTCAGAGTTCTGGGCCCGTATCGCGTAAGACTAGACCGATCGCCCATTTAATTGATTTTCTATAAGTTAATCTAACAGTGTCCTTAAGGGTAAATGGTCTATCCTATACCAAATCTTCCCGGTTAATATATCTGTAAGTCAAATACTGACTGTTTAATTATTTAGATGTGATTCGTCCGACCGTTGGAGCTAAAAAGTCCCTTCCTGATCGCAATTCTGCTTTCCATAATATTTGTTCAAATTTTACTCAAGTTGTTGCTTTTATAACAAACCATAAAACGTGAAAGTCTGAAATGAAAGTTTCGTAATATCCAGCATTTTTCTTAATCAAATTAAAACTGTTACCCAACTCAAGTATATTCAAAAATATTCAATTTCAGTCGAACCTGGCAATGAATTTTAACTTTACATCTTTGTGACGTAATAAGAACTTAATTTCGGGGTAAATTTAATCTTTTTACAAAAATTGTCTTCTTCACAAAAATCGTATTTACATTTTTATTGTTATTGCAATTCGTATTAATTCTATTAAAAATACACATTTCCACTTAAACCAAAAGGGGATATTTACTTCTGTTTAACAGGGAACATTACAATAAATTGATAAAATTAATTTTCAAAAAACAAATTGTAAAAAAAAAAACACAAAATTTGTTCTGATATGAATTGCAATAATATGCGTTTGTGAACTCGTATTATTAATAAATATGTATAATTGTATATGTAAAGATTCCTAAATAGTAATTTGATTAACATATTCCTTCGTCGTAGTCCTTGTTGACATCTCCAGCACACTTTTCATATAAATACAACAAACAACCTACCTCCGGCACTCCTCCGACTTCGGCTGCTCCTGCTCTTGCTCCCGTCGCAGTTGTAATTGTTTTCATCTTTTTATCCTGTTGAGTGAAGGCGACATTATCGTCCTTGTTGTTGGCTTTGTCGTCGTCTCCATCGCTATCATCGGCACGGCACACCCTGGCAAGCATATCCTTCGCCAAAGCTGTATGCTAATTAAATTGAAACTGAAAATTATGAAAATTCCCCAACTGATTGGGGACACAATGATGGTGGCAAGGATATCGTCGACAAGTCTCGCCCTATACCGATCACGATGGCGCTTTTGTCGTCGACGTCGACTTTTGGCTACGGTGGATTGTTTTATTGTACATGATTCGGATTCTTTGCCAGTCGTCGTGCCAATGTCGAACTGCGAAGCGATGTAATCAGACTCGAAGAGTGGTGGTGTTGCCATTCCCATTCCCCAGCAGCTTCTGGTCGATGTCGATGAGCTGCTCCTCGATAAATGTGAATTATAATGGAACAATGGCGATTTGCTTTTAATCCAGTAAATTATAGTTTCAGCGATGAGGCTTGCCCGTCCTTGTCCGCGTCCGCCTCTTCGTCGTCCTAGCCCTCCGAATCCCAATGATACTGCGGAATTGTGAAAAGCGCCTGGGGGATTGCGAATCGGTGGTTGGCCATTGTCGCCTGTAAAGACAAAGAGAAAACACACATAAAATTCAAATAAAATTGGATTCTTCCGAAGAAGAATGTTTTATTTTTGGTTGAAAGAAGATAAATGGGGTGGGTCAATTCCGCAAAATGAAAATGACTCCCATATAAATTCAAGAGTCATTCGGTTTTTCGGGTGTGGAAGATTAGGTAGTTTTGGGAAAATTATATATGACATTCATTGCCACCGACCGACAAGAAGAAAATGAAATAAATCCATAAGTTGACGCAAGAACGGAGACTACTGGAGCTGGAGCCCCACGACCTTAGTGTAGAACTTTCTGAGAGTTTAATAAGCAAGGATTGGATGGATTTTTTCTGTTTTAATTATGTTCTGGTTGGCTTCATCTTTATCCGGGACGAGTGATTATAAACTCAATTATGATAATAATACAACGAGACTGATGGGTTTACTTCGAGATTGAGATTAAGGGTTGAAGCTAAAGGAAGAATCCTCGTTATTTCTTAGCTGGATAAGCATTTTTTTTTTGAAAAGATTTTAAAGGGTAAATGAGAAGATAAGAGAGATGTCTGTCTGCAATGTTTGTCAGACATTTTCCATTTGATATAACCCTGAATTTGATTATAAATGTTTTCTTCGGCGAAGATGAGTTGATTATGATGATGGCGAAATTAATCAGTTTCTTTATTTTAGAGTCTGAATGGAGAAAAAAGTTTTTTCTTTAAAAATCTGTGCTGACAGGATATTTTAGGGAATTATTTGATGGTAACTAGAATAACGTGTTTGGGTTCTTAAGCTCAGGCGTTCTCTGATGTGCCCTGCAAGAATTTTCAGGGTCGGGAGATTGTTGTGCATTCGATTTTAGTAAACTAGTTTAGTGAACAGCCCTTTGGATAATATGTTTCTCGCATGTTATATATCTCGCACGATATTTTTCATGCATTTTATATTTTTCGCATGAAAGACTTTTCGCCTGATATACTTCTCGCATGTTGAATTTTTAACATGATATAATTTTCGCATTATAGATTTCTCGCATGATAGTTTTCTGACCTTATATTTTTTTCACATTTGGCTCATTAGGTATAGTTTTCTCGCATGATAGATTTTTCACATGATATAGTTTTCGCATGATACATTTCTCGCATGTTCATTTTGCGAAAGATAGATTTCTAGCATGATAGTTTTTTTTTCCCATGAAAGTTGGCTGTATCTGTAGTCCTTCCGGTGTTCAGTTCCGCTTGTCCAGATGCGCGGTTTTGATTTAGATTGAGACATGGGATCGTTACAGTCTTGGAAGTATGAACCAGATAGTCTGGAATTTTTTGGTGTGTGACTGCTCTTACTGTTAACGTATCTCCTGAAGCATACAGTTTTAGATTTTGTTTCAAGGCTCTGTGGATGTTTTTTTTTTAGATAAGCATTAGCTTCTACTTTTCTTGATATAAGTAATCAGCGAAGACGGTTTTTGTAGAATAGCAGTGAAGTCGTTTAAGAAAAGAGAAAAAGTCGATAAGGTTGAGAGGTTCATATGAATCATATTTTAAATATGAAAGATCCAGTTAACGAACTTCCACGTAAACACAAAAGCGATGACCTATAAGAAAAAAATAAGCTTCGTGTTTTTTTTTTAAATCAAACTCCTGGACCTTACTGCCATTTGTATTGTCAATTGACCAAAACAATTCGGCTATGTGTCAAATGAAATTGATTTGCTCGCTGATTGCATTCTTTTAAAAATACATTCTTTCCTACTTTCTATTTGATTTGAAATTTTCATTTTTCTAATTTATTTATTTATTTATTGCTATCCAGAGCCATTGTTGGAATTTGGATGATGCTTGATGGTTGGGGTATCCCTATCCATTCCTCAACCTAAATATTCTGACGTTTTTTTTGCTTTTGTATTTTGCTTGCCAAATATCCCACAAATTGCAATTTTGGCATGTCTATTGAATTAAGTGGTTTTTGTGTTTGGTATTCGTGCTGGTGGTGCTGTTTTCAATGGTTGTGGCATTGACTATCGCTGGCATCAACAAAAACTGCGAAATGGACATGTCCCGGCCTGGGATCTGGGAAATAGAATTTGTAGTTTTTTGTGATTTTCCTTGATATTTTTATATTCGGGTGGTGAGGGTGAGGTGTGTCAGGTATAAAAAGAGTTCTCTGGGTGGATGAAGGGTAGGGGTAATGTGAAAAAGAACATGACAAAAACAAACTCCAGTCTTTTTTTTCCGCTGCACACGAAAATAAAATTGATTTAAATTTTTCTATTTTTGCGATTTTTTTTTCTTTTTTGATTTTTGTGTGTGGGCTTGGCTTTGCTTTATTTGAGCGAGAGTGTATGAAGGATTTCACATTGTGAATTTGCCTATTTGGATCATGAATTGCAGAGACAGATTGATTTGTACACAATTCAAGGCGGTTTCAGATGAGATATTGATTTGTGGGATAACAAAATGAATGGGTCATTGAAAGGGGGAGCCAGAAGGAGCAAGAGTTTCACTGTTTTGGTTTATATATGTATATATTTTTTTTTTACTTAAAATAAAACTCCAAGAGGGGAACATTTCACTGAAAATTTTATTTTGTATTGAAAATGAAAATTCAATTTGATATGTTGTGTTTGTCGCTTGGCGTATTTTTCAAAAGAAGATATTTGATTGATTAATTAAATTGGGTTTTGTGTTTGTGACGGATATTGATTGGAATTTTGTTAGCTTTTTTATTTTTTTAGTTTTTTTTTTTTTGGGATTTAAATAATTTGAATACTTTGGTTTGATAAAATTGATATTCAAAAAATATAGGTTACATCACCGTGAAAACCGTGAAAGAGTTTGATACTTTTAAAAATGTTTACAATAAAATAAAATGGTTACAGTTCCCCCATACTTGATACACAAGAACCCTCACGAATTCTTCGAAGGGCTTTATAAACGTATAGAAGAATATTCAACCTGAACTAGTGGATTTCTGTATTTCAAAAAACAGTTAAACATGTAAATTCCAGCTTAATGGTTTTTCATTTTTTTATTCTATGGTATCGGTCTCATATCCTGAATTGAAGTTAAAATGGATTATGGTCTATGTGAACATCATACAGGAAGTTATGTTGCCATATGTTGAAGATTAAATAACGGGTGTTTCAACAAGACAATTAACTAAAATATAAAGTAAAGAAAGACCTGAACCCTATAGAAAACCTTTGGTGTGATGTAAAAAAAAAACGTTGCTTGTGTCAAATCAACCAATAACAATGCCCTTTAGAAAGCCGTACAGCAATCATGGAGGTCGATACCCGTGAAAGGTGTGAAACCTGATAAACTCGATGCAACGTCCTTGAGTTGCTGTTATTTTGAATTAAAGACAAGCAACTAAATATAATTTTAAGTTTCTAGAACGCACCTAATTTTTAAGATAAACATTTTCAATTAACTTTGCTTCTTTGGTATATTTAAAAGAGTATCTTTATTGACTTACTATTTTTTTAACTCTATTTTTCGAAAAATTTGGATGAATTAGAAAATATTGACTCAAATGCTTAATTTGAAAATATTTGAATGTTCTAAAAATAATAAAATTTTAACAATATTAACTTGAAAATCAAGTGACCACATAATTTTAGTTTTATTTATTTTCAAATTACTTCTGTTATAAAATGCACACCTTTCATTGACCACAGCTGTATATATTTTTTTTTTAATTTTGTCTAAAATGTCTACAACAAAGAAGTCAACAACGCAGGTCATTTGACTTAATTAAAAAAAAAATACTTATCACTAAATAAAAAATTAATTCCTGCCATCAATTTTATCGAAACTAAACAACATCATTACCACAAATTAATCTGATTTTGATTGGTTAGTAAAAAAAATAAAATAAACTCTCAACTTTGCTCAATATTGTACTCGTACAATTTTAGAAAAAAAAAATGTGAAAATCCAATTAAAATTCTATTGAGAAACCACACACACTCGGAACATAATATTAGCTTCTAAAATTCTATCAATTTGGATATTGTTTATTATTTTCTCATTCATTTTGACGATTTAACTGGAGGTTATTGGGTGGAAAAATCCAATTAAAATGTTAAGTCCTACCGCAGGTCATTTTAGAAATAACACTGTTTATATCAAAAAAAAAAAAAATATTTTATATATTAAATTTGATGTGAAAATGTATGCAATTTGAATATTGAAAGTGGCACTTTTTTGTTTTTGGAT
This sequence comes from Philhelius festivus, assembly GCA_963931855.1. NCBI lineage: Eukaryota > Metazoa > Arthropoda > Insecta > Diptera > Syrphidae > Philhelius > Philhelius festivus. The sequence goes on along the minus strand of OZ007555.1, from coordinate 3,234,869 downwards.
TTATTTAATATTGTTCTGATAGTTTAATATAATCCATGTTTGCAATTAATTTATAAATAGGTATTTCAAGCTTTTTAGAATTTTCAACAGCTTTTCAAAAAATAAAACAAAAAAGTTAACTAGTAGTTAATGAAAGTTGTTAGGAGTGTAACTGATACTCAGGATTTTAAATACTATTCACACAATATTTTTAATTAAAAAAAATAAAAAAACTTCGTAAAAAATATGCAGTTTAGTCTAATTCAGTTGCGTTACGTGTATGTCCTTAGAAAACTGAATACATATTTGCGAATGACCATGTGGTGTAAAAAATTTCAAGTAGATGTTACGGATGTGACATTTAATTTTAACCCACGAAAAAAATTAAATAGCCGATATTAAAGAGAGAAAATTATTGTCATATTTAAAATGATGAAATTATTTCTCGCAAAAACTGTGAAACAGTGCCTTGTCAAATTAAGTTTATCTTACTTAAAAAAAGATAATATTTCTTCTTTTTAAAGTGAGGGAAATTTCTACATAGCAGCTGTCCAGTTGTGCATCATCTATTTGATTGCTAGAATTAAAAAAATCACAAAATGTGTTCAAAACTGAAATATAAAATACCATCCTGTTACGAGTGTGACACACTTTTTAAACTACATATATAACTTAAAGGTCAGTTTACATTTAAAGTTCTGGGAAATTGTTTCTACCGGTAGATGGCAATAAAAGTAAGAAGAATTAATCTTTTCCAAATATTTCTTAAAGCTATAAATATTTTTATAACGAGTGTCACACTTGACACAAAACTCAGAATGTTTATGCCTCTGAATAAATAAATTGCAGCAAAACGTGCCCTAGGTTTGGTGTATGTTCCAGGTCGATTTTATTTGGTTGCAATTTTTGTGTTAATGAAATTTTTCAGTTAACATTTGACAGTCGCAGAGAGTTGTCGATAAGTACTTGTTGAAATTATTAAAGCATTTTATTCAAATATTTTTTCAATTGTAAATACGCGGATAAAAAATAGTGACTTTTTGTTGGTGTTAATCATATGCCCAGAAAAATTAACCATTCAGCTTATAATTCTTAATTTTGAAAATTTGCATAAGATTAAGTAAAGGCTGAGCGACAAGTAAGCCAACTTACCCCAGAAAAGATTAATGCTGAATGTCCGGGTACCATTGTTAAAATTATTACAGAAGTATCTGACTTCATATTCTATACAATTTTTTCTTTGTTAAAAATTATAAAATTGTATTTCATTTAAAAGTTTTTGAAAAAAAAAAACATTAATCTGGAACATAAAATGCACCCTGTATTTCAGGAGCACTGCAGTACTTGAGGACTATTTCATAAAAATTTGTGGCACTTAACTGATAAATTTTTAGTACAAATTTGTTAAAATTGTCTCAATTTACGTAAGAGGAGAGGAAGCAAGGACATTTGATTCGTTATTAATTATTTATATATGAAAGCTTACAGTCTTTCAAATTCAGTTGAATACGTTCAAATGAACTACATATATCTTATTTGCTAATTCGACCTCTGTGTAGTTTCCTGGCAGAGAGATTTCCAAACCTGAGTATGAAATTTTTTTTATGCTTCAAAAAATTGGCGAAAATTTTCTGAATACTCGTATTTTATAGTACACAAAATTTGACAATTATTGAGTTGTCACTTGCCAATTTTTATGACACAGGGTCGGACCTTATTGTTTATTATAAGAAGTATAAAATAAGAAGTACTAAGTGATTTCTTAAAAACACTCTTCTGATACAATAGGATGACAAAATTAATTTTCTTAGATTAAATTTAAAAAGTACTTTAAAATTTAAATTCTCCAATTTTCCTTTCCCAATTTGTCATTTCTCTTTCTTAGCTCATCCCATTGCTTTTTTTTTCTAATTCAATAATTTCCATTTAGCACGAGTTTAATTTCCTGAAAATCATTTCATCATTTCATATCCTTAAAACGATGAAATTTAATTCCTTTCGGAGTTTACCTCCTTTTCCATCACTTTTCCATTGTCCTGCGGTTATAATTAAAATGTGCTCATCATTTTCTAAATGTCTGTCTATACGAGTGTGTTATAGCTAAACTTTTGTTTATCCTTTTCTGATTAAAATAGATTGTATAGAGAGATATACTTTATATACCTATTCTCAAAATTTCATTCATTTTTGAAAACATCCTTTCAGAACTTTGACTGATTACCCATCCCCATTAGTTTGTTTGTGTTTAGACTTCCACCTTCTCACTTCGGCAGTTTCACACTGAGCTTTAAGTTAAATGAGGACATATTTAACTCAACCCTAAAAGGTGACAAACTTTTATCTCTATTCACTCTTGATGAGAAAAAAAGTAATACCTATCAACCATTCTTCGTATTTACACTCATAAAATAGTTATGTATGTTAAAAATTTCACAGTACAAATCCCATAGGGACCAACATAATTTATAATTTAAAAAGTGAACTGTTGAACAATGTTTACCATTGTTAAATCAAAATGATTATTTGGTAGAATAAATTTTAATTTTTATATTTATATTTTTGTTTTAAATGCTCATCGAGTAAAAATTAGCGTGAGAATGACATTGTGTTAATTTACATTAATTATAACCGTACACAATTGTAAATTTAACACTTGAATGTGTAAAATTAAACTGATTATTTGGTTATTTTTGTCGTCTATAAATTATGTGCTTGAATGGGTGTTTTTTTTTAAATTAAGGCAAGTTTTTATTAATCGAAAATATTATTTTAAAACTGTGAGAAGCTTAAATAAATATAACCATGGTAAATTAACACTTTCAATTATTTATTTTAACTATTTGAATGTGATTACTACGTCTTTAAAACATTTGAACATTTAAATTTTTTAAGAAATATCAACACGATAAACTTGCTACTCTGTCGTATATTTACATGATATTTCCTAAAGTAAAAAAAACTCTTTTGTTTTGATACGAGTACTTTGTGATATTTTGACAAGTTTTCACAATTAAGGTATAAAATCATGGTCTATATTATGCCCCATACTCACATACAAATAATATCTCTATCACACACGAAAGTTCAAGAAAAGCTTGACCTTCTTCCAAGCCAGACAGTCGAGTCATATTAGATACAGAACATAAACTGTATTTCTAACTTAAATGAAGGAATTCTCTTATAATGGTCGTTGAATGGACAAAAATGTGTTTTTACATTTTGTGCGATATCAAAAAGTAAATTACCTAACTTGTTGGAGAAAAGTGGGTTGTTGCTCGGTTTTGGTTTGCGATGGTTTTTAGGTACTTGTTTTGTCATTGAACAATGCCAAGCAGTGTTATTGTTGTTGTTCCTTTGGAAGGCGATAAAAAAGTCATGTAAAATGGTTACCCATTGAATTGAGTACTTTGTCGAAGGTGATTTATTATCTTTATATAATATATTTGGTAAATAAAACGTGTTGGTCATTGTATCAATATTAATGTCACTTTGCCAGGACCAAACAGGCACATTGTAATCGAAAATTAACTACCTTTATTACACACATATAATCTACCTACTCCTTACCAGTGTGTTGTTTGTTCCTTTTATACATTTTGGCTCTTGGAATGGATTTTATGGGCAATTGACAATTTTCGAGTAATTGGGCAGACATGGAATAATAAAGGGGGATACAAGAATTTAATGTTTGTTTGTTTGCTGAAACTTAAGAGGTACATATTTACGGGAAGCTACAGATTAATTACAGAAAATGTCAAGGAGAGTGTAATTTTACTTGTAGAATATTAAAAGCAGTATGCAGCAAAATGAACTGCTTAAAATAATATAAAATTTCATCTAACCCAAAGTCGGTTATAGAAATGTATTATAGAAATTCCTCTTTTTATAAGAGTTTTATGAGAGATTTGAAATTATTTGTTTCAAAATATTTCGTACAGTATTAATCGATGTTTTTATATGTCTTAGCAATTTTAACTCAAATTTCTGTCTTTCTCTAATTTCTTAGAAAAAAAAAATAATTTCTATAAAGAAGCTTTTCCGAAGTTATTCTCTCTAAGAACCTTACACAAATTTTGTTTCTTTTTTTTTGTAAGAAGGTACTTTTACATCCCTCAAGAAGTTTTTCAAATACTTTTTAAGGTTTTTGCGGCTAATCCGAAAAATACTTAAAGTAAATATTTGTTAAGTTTTTGATGAGTCAACTTTGGATTCACTGAAGTGACAGTTTTTTGAATAGCAGAAATAAAAAATTATTAAGATGTGATCAATTTATATGTAGGGTTAGCCAATTCTCAACTCTTAAGTTTAATTAGTAACAACTAGTCTTTAATTTCTGGTGTAGAAGAAATTGGAAATAATTTAGCGGTTTGCATGAAGAAGTTTATATTCTTGGTTTTGCATTTCACTCTGGCCTGGATTTTGTGTAAATATTATTCAGATATAAACGATAGAAAATTCTGATTCAGAGCGATCTTGTTAAGTAGACCAGAACGAATGGAATTAAGACTGTATTCATAGGAACGTCTAATCGTGGGGAGTAATTTTTAGGAGATCACATTGAGAGACTTGATAATGATGAAAAGAAAATCAAAGTCAAGTTCCAAAGTTAACGAAGGCTGGTTTGTGGCAGCGAATGATTTCTTCAAATAGAATTTTAGTTTGGTTATAAAAACGCATATAAAAAGCCCAAGTTTCAGTTCGAAATCATGTGTTTCCTAAGTTCAAATGTTAATAGTACACCCAATTTGGTGATCTATTTTTTCGGAGCTCGGATGATATCACAATGAAAAAATGGGCCTCCTTAGTATGAAAAATAAAAATATTCATTGCAAGCCCCGTAGACTGTTTGATAAATAATTTAAAAACATTCCTCATAAAATGATTATTCAACCGAAAACTTTGAATTCCAATGAAATCCAAAATTATTGAAAATTTTCTGTCGTTATTAATTTACAATTTACCAACTAAATTTTTCAGAAACATAAAAAGGCAACCAACCTTGTTTAAATGAAATGTGTTCTAAGAATTGTACATTTTTGCAGCCAGGAACCAATTATGAACGGCTTATTACATCAAGTAGTGCAAAAAAAGAGTAATAAGCTTTTAAAATATTCAAACCAACGAAATTAACTCAAAAAATCCACCCCATTGTGCAGGTAAAACCTTAATATTCAATTCATGGAAAAAAAAAAATGTTGGGTAAATTATAAATTCAACAAAAGAGCCATTGGCTCATTTTAAGATAAAATTCAGCTTTCGAGTGTCCAATTAGTTCGAAAAGCCAGAGAGAGGTGATTTTTAATTTTTATTTTATTTCTTAGAATTATTTATGTAGTTAAATAAAAAGTCAACGAAATTGTCATTCGACCATAACGTTGCAAAAACAAAAATACCATTTTCTATCGCGCGCCTATGCCAAAGTAACACTACTACCACCAACACCAGCACCGCCATCAACTTCCTCTCTTAACACATTAATTAAAAACTTTTCTTTTCTTAAATTCTCACAGAATTTTTAATTAAGTGCTTACTTTTGTTAATAAAATGTTAAATTGAAACCTTAAGGTTGATATTTTTCTTTTTGAACGACAACTTTTTATTTCTTCTCCAAATAGTATTTATTCAACCACTACCACCACGGTGGCTGTGTTAGGAAAGGTATTTTATTTCCAAAGGACATTTCGTATATTTATACAAAATAAAAAAATATATAGGTATGTGTGTAGGTATGTAATTATATTTTTTCAACTTCAACACTTACCACCGCCACCGCCTCCACCATCTTTCCACTCTTCAACCCCGTAATCAGGCAGAGCATTTGTGTCGAATTTATTCCTGTTCGGACGCTTGCCATCTATGTTTTTGTGTAATTGTATGGACGACGGATATTTCAAGTGTTTTTCAAGGATTTGCCAGGACGAATTTCATTCCGGATTTTTTTTTTTTTTTGTAAAATTTTGTGTTCATCCACAGCCGCCAGCAGCCGAAGGAAATGGATGAAAAAAGAAGAAAGGAAAAAATAAAAATTTCATGTCCAGGCGTAACCCATTTAGTGTTAAGGAAGGATATACAGGACGAACAAAAAAATAAAACAGAAAATCCTCAAACACCAATGATGACGATGATGATGATGATGATCGCATCCACATGGAAATGAAAACGTATTGAGTGAGGAAAAATCCACGGAACCGGAACCGAGGCAGACACGTTGAACCAAAACAAACGAACACCAAGATGCAAAAAGGATTCAAAAACAAAAACAAAACGACAACAAAAAAGGGATACAAAAATTGTGCGGAAAACATTTGTTCATATTAGTTAAATATACATGTAAAGTTGTACGTATAGATATTCTTTTTTTTATTTTGTAAATGAAAAAAGTATCAGTTTGTGTGATAAGTGCAAGCTTTCAAATATTTTCCACTTTATTTTCCGCAACGAAATAAATGTTAAATAAAATAAAGAGAAAAACCGCACCGGAAAAAATGGTTCAGACAAAAATAATTTTAAAAAAATAAGAAAAAAACCAAAACAAGAATTCAGAAAATGTAAACTGTTGAAGGAGCAGAGAACCAGCAATTTTTTGCAGAAAATAATATTACTTTCCAGCCAGCTGAATTTTTTTTCGTCGGGACGGAGTAAGTCAGAGTAGACAACAAAAAAAGTACCAAGGTACACGAACTGAGTGCAGGAAAAACAGAATAAGAGAAAACAAATGGACTTTAGAAATTCAATTTACTTAAAATTAAATCAATATTTGTTTGATTTTAAAATATGGTTGAACGATTTTTGAAAATTTCAACCGCAAGTTTGAAGAACCGATATATGAGTAGATGTTCCTTCTTTAATAAAATAAATAAGAGGCCGAAGGCTCGTGGAGGACCTTAACTTAGTGCCTTACAACTCTTAACGATTCCTTTTGGTGTCCCACCAGGAATGGAGGTGACCTACAATAAGATAGTCTGTAGTCACTTTTTCGCAAGAGACGGAGCAATTTCAAAGTAGTATTGATGGTAATTCTAGCACTATGCAGAATTGAATCCATCATTATAGATTTTTTATTTTATAGTAACTGTTACTATTATCCTTACAATGATTATGAGAGTGCGACGGTTATTAGAACAGAGAAGCCGGTACCAATGTACATACATTTTGAATTTCTAAATATTAGAATGGGAAAGAAACATGGTGCTAGGTAGAGCATTCCACATTCGTGTAGTGTTGCTGATAAAAAGGTCTCTACGTTGTACGTTGGAAGTACGTTGGAAGCTGGGATCAAGGGTAAACTGATAAAAAAATTCCTTAATCCGCAAGTATAACAGTTGTTTAAGGGATGAATGCCACTGGGAATTCTAGATTATATAAACATCGACAAAATAATGAAAAACATGAAACACTGCGGCTGTGTGTCTATAGCCTTATTAAAAATCCAAGTTTCAAATTCCAAGTTCTTCAATCGTCTTAGGAAATAGCATGTGTATCTTTAACCACTTTCGGAAGATTTTGATTTCGTCGATGCAAGTACGCTCCATACGGGTATATTTCCCTTTAACCACTGAAGTCACCATTCAGTTTTGGAAGCATTAAATTTCCAATTATTCTTGATACCCCGTGTAACGATGGTGTTAAGATCAGAGTTTAATGAGCTCATCGTAAGTTTTCAAAGAACAAGATGGAAAATTCAGAAATGAATATAATAAACTAGAAGTGCTGTCGTCAGCGAAACAGTTGAGTTTATTAGAAGATTTAATCAAATAATAATGAATGGATATAAGAAACAGTGTAGGAGACGAAACAGAGCCTTGAGGTGCACCATCAATCATTTAGTGAAGATCAAACAAATTGGACTGTTGGGTCAGAGAAATATCTTCTTTACCAAAAAAGAATACCAAACGAGAGCATTTTTGATAGTGAAGCTTGATGCAAAATCTCTTAAATGTTTCAGATATACATAAATCATTTTTTCTGTGAGATATGCCATTAAATCACCAATGGGGCCTTCGTATTTAAGATATTTCATAACCTGACGATTCAAAAAAGGAGGATAAGTGCAATTGGTCGGTAGTTAAAAGTTGAGGAAGATTAACCTTTTTATAAATATGTGTTTTGAGAATATCATTAAATTTACTGTAGAAAAAAAGCAAATCTTATTTTGAATGGTTGTTTGTGTCACAATTTTATTGTATCTACAGAGACTGCTACATATTTCCGGATATTAGCCGTTTTCGAATACGTCAAATTTATTTTTAAACAATAAATTTATCCAGTTTTGAGCTAAAGAGAAATTTTGAAAATTAATATTTGTTGCAGATAAAGCTTCCAACAAAGGCTGTTGTTGATAAATTAATACAAGAAGTCATTTGACGAAGTTCTTGACGTTAATTTTTTTGTGTCAGATTAATTGGAAAAAAATTCAAATATACATATTTGTTTCAGTATAATCCATTCACTTCCGTATAATCAAAAAGAATTGTTTTGTAGAACTTACACCTAGCTGAAGAGTGTTATGATTCCACCATAATATATTTCACTTCTGGTTCGTGTTGATCGTTTTGAAGTCTGTCATTATATGTCGTAATATGATACTAAGAAAGCCAAGACTTTTAATGGTGTCATTATTTTGCCATTTTTGAAATAGAAATTTGTCTTCTGCTTTAAAGCACATAAATTAAACAATACATTTTTCAGTGTGTTCTTATTGGTTGAAATAAACGAAGAGTGCAAATTTTTTAATTATAAATTGGTTTCGCAGAACAGAAAGAAAAATTTACCTCATATAACATCCCTGACAAAAGTGAGAATCGAAAAGAACGAACATTTACTTTTTATTTCAAAATTGTTGTCTTAGATTGGTTTTTTTTTAAAGGATTTTGTTGAATTAAGTTTTTTTCACTCCCCAAGATTAAATACTACACTCGTACGATTTCCTAAAGTTAAGAAAATACGAAAGTATCACTCTTTGAAGGACCAAATATTATATGTATGTACATATTTATGATGTGAGTATCACTTTCGTAACAATAATTGAAGGAAACCCCTGAAAGGATATATTTTTGCGATTTCAAATTGAAATTGATAACAATTGAAAAATATCATAAAATTAGAAGACTTCTTCAAAAATATAAATCCATCCATCCATTTCCTAGCATTCATATTCTATTTTTTGAGTGCCATTTATATCATTTCTTTTTCTACCCAAAATAATTTCAATAAAAAGCCCAAGCAGGAAAGAAAACCCCCTTTTGTAATAAAACCGGGCCAAGCACCAAGAAAGAAGTGGAATTATTGCTTTTTCCAAATAATAATTTCTTCTTCGTCGTCCTTCCCTAAAACTGGCATCTGCCATTCAAGATTGTTGTTGTAAGAAGAAGAAAAAAAAACACATCCCTCTGTCAGTTCTTCTCTTTCACCACTTCTGAGCTATAAGTATCCTGTACAAATACAAATACATCCTTCTGTCCATCTCGTGCTTTATGTACATTTTACAACCTTTCTCGTTTTCCAAAAAAAAAAAAAAAATATAAAACGTTCAACAAATTAGCTAAAATTACCAAATAACACGAATGGAACAATGTGCAATGCAGTAAAATTCATTTTCAAAAAAACGATATCGTCGTTAAATTAAAAATTAAAAAGAACAAAAAAAAAAACACTGAAACAAAACTGAAGTTTCTTATTCGTCCTTATTCTCTATTCTTGCATTTCTCGCGCCTTAACTGGGCTTGGAGTTGGCTTTCTCTTAAGCAAAACATGGGCGATGATAATGATGATCAGGATTCACGAGACGATGCATTTGAATATACACTATATTCCACCATCTACACCACCACCATCCTGCAATTCAAGGATCCAATAGGGACAAAAAAACCTGTGCCATTGCGAAGTAGGATATTAAGGATAAAATCCCTCTAAATAAGTAAAAAACTTAGTTCAAAAAAAAAAGATATATAATACAGATTCACTGAGATAGTTTGTACAAAAAATATATTTTGTTTTTCATAACTTTTTTTTTTTATTTTTATTAATTTAATATTTTTTGAGGTTGTTGCGGAAGAGTGGAAAAAATTGTGAAAGCGGTGTAAACTTGTGCAAGAGAGGTTAACCAACTTTTCTTTTTTTTTTTTTGCATTTCTGTGAACGAAATTTACATACCTAAGGTCCGATTGTACATGGTAATTTCTGACATAACTGCTGTTGTTGGTGCAAGGATTTCTGAAACGAAACAGAATTCAAGACAATTTTCAAGAAATATAATTTTTATTTTTATTTTATAAATCGTACAAAGGAGGAAACAAATTGAAATTATAATAAAGTTTTTTTTTTTTTAAGTTTGAATTTACATTTTATTTATTTTAGTTCTCTGTGAATGTTTTTTCTTGTTTGTGTTGGTCTGGAAAGGATACCTACCTGTTTGAGTGTGTTTTTTTTTTTTGTGAGAAATATAAATACAAAATTCTATTTCGATACATTTTTGTTGTTTTTAACTCGAGGCAGTGTTAAGTGTGTGCGACGTTTTGAATTCCTTTGTGTGCCAAAAGAGAGGATATATTATTTTCTGGTTGAATAGTTCTTGGGAGGGGAATTTAGATTTAATTAAAACCATGTGTATATCAAAGTGTTTCTAAATTTATTATTCGTCAGAATAAAATTAAATATTTTTTTTGTTGGAATGCCAAGTTGGAGAATGAATAATAACGAGGCTTGAAGAACCTTCTGACCCAGGATGAATCAAACATGAGTATGGTTTCACCAAGTTAAGACGTATAGATCGGAGTTAGGTTGGTATGAAAATATATTTCCAAGTGTAAATTTTCTTCCATTCTGTGAAAAGCTAGAAGAAAGGGACAGAAGGAACCAATCGTCTTAGATGGTTTCCGTCCTGGGTTTTCGGCGATGGTTTATAGTTAACCAATTGTTTTATAGCCGGAAGTTTTATTTTGAAAAATAGTAGATTTTAAAGCTGGATTTGGCTAGATGAACAAGCAGGCTCTGTTATAAAACTTGTCATTCTTAAGATTGCCTCGAAAGCTTCTGTTGTTATACCTCTTTATTTCCAGCAAAAAAAAGAATGTAGTGACTTTTGAATCCTAACTTAACGGAAGATAACCAAAAGACAATTGGTACCTTTCTGCCACGTGTTGACGTTGTGCAAGGATTAAGATATTTGAGAGTAATGTTGACTCCTAAATCTTCACTTTGTCAAACACCCTTATTTAATATGTATATAATGAGACTTAATTAATTGATCTGGCTCGAAATAGCGTTTTAATGCATGTAAAAGTAATAGATTGCAAGTATTTGAATATAGACCCTATGAAGTTTCTGACAAAATTCACATGCAATTCATTAAAACGCTTGTTCCGATTGCAAAATTTCACTCCGTCTAATCATTAATACATATACAGGGTGGGCCATCACGTTGTTTCTTTTTAAATCATATGTTATTTTGACAATGACAGCTGCTTACCGCTCGGAATCCTTACAGAATGTCAGTATCATACCTCCGTGGAACGAAATGAGTCGCTTTACGCTTGGGAAATATTGAAAACTTATATCCAAATTTAGTGCTAGGTAGCCTAAGCAGTGCATTTTTTGAAAAGAAGTTTTGGCCGAATTGAAGGACATTTATCAGATAATTCCTAACTATTCTAGGAAAATTCTGGAATTTTTTTTTTTGATCCGAAAATAGGTTTGACAATAAATTATCTCGAGCAAACAGCTTAGCTTCACTTCTTTAAAATGTGGTATTCTTTTGCGTATATCAATTATCGTTGTTCAGACTGTTGATCTAAGGATCCCATCAGTTTCGCAGTATGACTATAGTCTAACATTCGCAGGTCTTCTGCTTAGAGTAGCATTTTAATGAGAGTTCCCACAAAGACTACGCCACCAAAGGAAATATCAAAAAAAAAAAAATAAAAAATAGTGCAACAAGTAAAGGGCTCAGTATGGATCCCTGTGGGACACCTGCAGATAAAATGAACCGTTTTAATATAAAATTTCCCAAACAAAATGCTAGCAAATAACTTTCTTACCGAATGGCAAATACAAATTTCCCTTAAGTTGTCAGGTTGGTTTGAATCGGATATAAACAAAATCAACGTAAAGAAGCTGAATGATGTGTCTTAGAACTCTCAAGTTTTCCTTTTTACGAAATATCGGAAAAAAAGAAAGGAATCTACAATTTTCTCTCGAGTTTGAAATGCTAAGATGAGAAGGACTTTTCTTAGTCACTTTCTTATAATAAGCAGTATTCCTAATAAGATTTTTTTTTCTAAGTGGCAGGGGCTAATAAGCGAACCCAGACCTCCGGCGTCATAGTCCTCTCGTGTTTTAAATTCATTTAAGTTTTTGAAAGTTATTTGAGTTTATCTGTTGCATTATCGAGCTAAGAAGTTCGATGAATCATTAAATATTTTACAGCATTCAGCAATGACTTGGATAATTTTCCTTGGGTACACCGTTTCACCCCAACTGGTCCCACTTAACATTTAAAATTAAAAACTAAAATGAATCATTTAGGATTATAGTCCAAAAGGTTGTATGAAATTCGTCAAAGTAATTGGATTTCAAGATCTTTGATGTTCTAAGTACATTTTTGATAAAGTGCAGAGGTTCCCTATAAATTTTTATTAAATCGTAAATGTTTTCTAAAAAAAGATGAAAAAAAAAACGCTTTCAACAACTTACCATCGAGTTTTATAACGCCATCAGTTTCTCCGAGAGAATTTTTCGCAACACATCGATACGAACCAAAGTCATTGGCTCCAACATTCCGAATTTTCAATTTCATATATTTACTGTAACCGTGTACTGAAGAGGTTGTTTCATATTTGTCCCCAGCCCTCGAGGTATCTGAAAGTAAAAAAAAAACCATAAAACAAAATAATTAAAATTTATTTTACACACATAAATAAAACTCTGCAAATGTTGTTTGTCACATAAACCATAATACCTATTATGGATGACAGTTAAAATAGTTTTCAAAGACCCCCTAAATTCTGATGACACACATGGGGTCGACATCGTTGTCGCATTCAAGTTAATCCCGCCCTTAGCAGTCGTAAAAATGCCTAAGCTGCTCTGAAACTGACAAAAGTATTTAATTGTCAAAACAACTAAAAACCATATTTTTGGCAATTAACAAAAGGCATAAATGCATGGATACCATTTTAGGGGGTTGTGTTCCCACTGTACCCGTAGTACTGACTCGACATAGTAACACGCAAAACTAAAGAATCCCCCAACCATTCCCATCTTCCATTTATAAGCACATGGTGTAAAAAAAAAAACTAAAACAAAAAAGATATAAACAATTTTCATAAATTTTCCCATTTTATTGACCAAACAGAAAAAATGTCCTTGTTTCCTTCTTCGCTCCTGCTTCGAAACAGACCCAGGCAGCACTAGCGGGGGAAAGCTTACATATGTATGGGGACGCTTCTGCAAGAGTTTACCTTCTGGGTTTTGTGTCATATTATTTTTTTGTAGTTTTTTCGTTTTATGAATGCTGAATAGCTGAATGCCATGGTCCCGTATAAAGGCACGCATGTTGAGATATTTTTTTTTTATTTTTTTAATGTCTATCCTAACGTGTACCGTGCAATACCCGTCACGGAATGTCAAATCACATTACACATGTCATAGTGAACACACTCCCAGTGACATTTGTAAGTCCTGGAAGAATCCTGTGTGAACTGCAACCATGTGAGTATGGTATACAGTCCGAATAGCTTGATTAGACATAGTTAAACAAATACAACGAGTTTTTGGATTTCCTATACAAAATTTTATAATATGCCTTGAAAAATGAAAAGCTCTAAATTTCTTTGAGAATGATACCCACACATTCCTGATATGATATTCATGAAAATGTAAAAGTGTAAAAACAAATGTCAAAAATAATTTAAAATGAGTCTACCCAAGAGATCCATGGTGTAGAACAAAGGCTCATTTTTTTGTATCTTGTGTGTTATCTGTCTGTTTGACTTGGCTTTTGTTGATGTCCTTGAATCATATTTCATAAAAGGTGGAATACATTTGTTTGTGAATGAGGGGGCGCCATATGTGTGTACACGACGATGATGAAAATTCATATATTTTTAATGACAGTTAGTGACATGACATTCGTCGTATATTTTTAGTCTATCAAATAGGCGAATAAGCTATTTTGTGTTTTTTTTTTGTTTTTCGTTATTACATTTTCTTGTTTTTTATTATTTTATTCCTACAAAACGTAACATGAGGGCAGAATGCAGGTTTTTTGATGGGATACAAAATTGGAACCTACATAAAGTGGAGTTTTGCATTACTTTTTTGTTTTAGTATTTTTTTTTGCGGGCGAATTTTAATGGAATTAGTTATTTCTTTTACTCAATATTTAGAAGCAGTCACGTTTATTTTTTTTTTTCGTTGCTTGACGGAGTTTTTATTTTGCAAACAAAAATAATTTTTGCGGCGATGTATGATCTGTGATGTGTCACAAACACGAACTTAAGTTGCAGGTATAATTGAATATATTTTTAACATTTTTGAAATTAAAAAAAAAACTCGGGATATGACAGAAAAGATTTGTAAAACTGACAGGAAACATTTTGCTTTCTTAGGCTTGTTTTTTAGTCGCAAAAAAAAAAAACACAAAAAATACGAACGCAATTTGTTTCATTTTCCGCAAGTCATAAGTTAAATGAAACAAATGCTCTGACTTGCGATTTAAATTAGTAATTTTTAGCAACGAGAAATAAAAAAATCGTAGCTCTTATAAAAATGAAACAAGTTCTATTTTTGAAGCGGGATTTTGTCGCAAAATTAAATATATTCATGGACTTAAACACTCGTAATCACACTTGCGACTTTTTATAGAAATTCTTTTCAGGATTAAAATGGGCTTCAAAAGAAGTAATGTGTAGTGTAGTTTAGATAGATTTCACCCAATAGTTTCCGATAGTTTAAATCGATTCAAGTTTTTGGTTAAATCTATTTGCGTTTGGTTTAAATTTATTTGCTATGTGGTTAATAGACTTGGTGAGTCCTTCAAATGAAAGGCAGGTATGCATGAACATATGTATGTAAGCGTCTTCAGGTCCAAAATTATATTCAAACATTAATGCCATAAAACTGTCTGTCAAATTAAGTTGATTTCACGGATATTAGAAACATTTTTCGGTGTTGATTTTAATTTAAATTCCCCCTCTAAAAAAAAAACACCTTACTCTGTACACACCATATATAGATCTTTCAAATTAACTTCTGCATTTAATTTATAAAAATTATCACAACAAACTAGCTTTGGAAAAATTGTATATTCAATACAAATATTAAATATAAATAAAGGCTTGTGCAAACACATCAGTATATAATCGTTTTTTTTTTTTTGTAATTTATGAATTATAACAAGAGAACTCTTTTTTGTTTTGGAATTTTGAATTTAATGATAAAATCAAATAACACATCAAAGACCTCACACGAGCATTAAAATAAATGGCCCCCAGAGAATTTCGGTATTATGCACCAAATAAAATATTAGATTGTACATATGTTGAGGTATTTAATGAGCAACCCTATAAATCTCATTTGCTCTATAAAGGGTATTGTGTACATATGTATGGGTAGTGAACATATTTATTCAAGCCCCAGGAATGTTGTCTTTCCATTAATTTAAACCCCGTTTTAAATATTTCATTACAAAAAAAATTACTATACACAAAAATGCCTCTGTCGTATATGTACATATGTAGGTTCGTCATATAATTTTATCATAGGGTGACCTATTTTAAAACTATACAATTTTTTAGAAAGACTTTTAATAACTATTTAAATACTTTTGTCACCTAAAATGACACTTTCTGTTTTCTAAAGTTTTCATTGCTTAGCATTAATATGGAGTTAAATCAAATTAAGTTAATCCTGCAAATAATTTAAACCCAAGGTGTTATACAATATAAAATGAAGGTCTATCATATCTGATACGCTTAAATGTTGAATCATTGTTGTACATAGAATGTCACATTCAAAACTGCACTTTTTCCTGCCTGCAAAATATTCAAAAACATTTCTAGTCAATGGTTATGATACAAGTACTTGGGGAATTTTACATCGGGACCTGGGCCAACACCCGTACAAGATCCAACTGACCCAGGAGCTGGAAGTTCGTGACCTTAAAAAGATTACGAGCACCGCTTTACTTGACTTACCTCGGGGTACTGCTGAGGACGTCATAGACTACCTGTATGGCAAGAGGCAGCGGCTGTTCTCACCTTAAACAATCATATATCAACACTAAAGTTTCGGTTTACAATTGAACTCAGCAGCTTCACGAGGACAGATATTCCTTTGAAAACCGCTATTGCCGAATGTAAAAACATTGAAACGCTCAATCTGCGTCTCACTTGAGTGCTAGGATTTTCGAAACTAATTTACAGTAGTATCGAATTTTCATTTAAAATGCTTCTTTATTTTCCTAGAAAATAAGAAGGCGTACAATTTTTCAAATGAAAATTTGTCTTTTTCAACCAAACAAAAATTGGTTTTCGTTTTGACCAAATCACCATGTCACCCTGTTATCACCCTTTTCACACAATACATATCGAGGCAATTATTTCATAATAAACGGGTTCACACGCATTCCGGATCCCCACTGACTACCAATATTGCAATCAAGTGAATAATAATTATGGCCAATTATTATATTGCAGCTCTGAGCCACGTTATGTTATGTACGTACTTCAGCAATGATTCGAGAGGTCAATCATTTCACTGAACATAGTGAGGATGCTTGGGATTAAATTTTACTACCCATCATGTGAATTACGAATACATATTTAATAATAATTATTATGATTTCTCCATTGCAAGGTTAAAGTTCAAAAATTCAAACTAAGCCGAAATAACTTGATTTCTGATACCTATACATATGGAATGGAGATGAAAAGGTTGCTTTACAAGGATTCAGTTGATGAAAGGGCTTAACAGAGACCAAATAATGGTTTCGCTATGCGTACGTTAATATTTGCAATTCGATAGTATCCCAAATACAAACGGAACCATACAAACACACACAATTAGTTCGGGCTAAAGCCAAAGGATTAGTTTAACATTTTGTCAGAGAGACTAATTCAATTTGGGACTTGCTGACCGACCAGTTGCAATCATGAATGTTAAACGCTATTGATACGTGATTATTATAGCTTGCCATTTACATTGTTAAAGGGAAATGCTGGATTTAGCAGAAATTCTGCAACTACGAGTATAAATGCATTATTCGAATTGGCATAAAATAGGGGTGCATTGGAAATACTGAGGATTACACGAGAGAATAGGGCTTAAGTACAACATTTGAACTTATTCTAATTAAAGTTTTGTTTTCCACGAATTTTTGAATTTGAATTCTTTCAAAAATTCTGCTAATTAGTAAACTCTATTAAGGCATAGTTTTTGAAATAAATTAGCATTCCTCTTAATTTTGAATCGGAATCGAGTTTGTTGAATCGACGTTCGATGAAGTCCTAATGAGGTAACATTGGCTTTGAAAATTATTTGGTCGATATGAGAATTGCAATTTAAACCTCTGCTCTGTAATGTAAACTGAAATAACATTTTGAACCCACAGGCGGGTTTGCAAAGCTTCTATGTTTTTATTATCGATGAAAACTTCCACAGGGAAGTTAAAAACGCGCTGAAGAAGTTTTTTTATGTTTAAAATTTAAACAAAAAACGCGGTAAGACACCCAAAATATTTGGAATTAACACTTAATGGTAATGTGGCCCTTGACTCTCCTTGCCACAGATCCAAACCTTTGTCAGAAAATTTGTATTTCTATTTCAATACAAACATAAAATATGTATAAGAATTAAAAAAAATGTATGTAAGAACTTTCACCCTTTCGCCCCTCCCAGAAATAATTCTAGAAGCGTGTTTAACTCAATTTTTCTAAACATACATAATTAAGACTGCCTTTTCTCAATTATTTTATTAAAAAACTCAACGAAACAGTTGGAATTGAATAAATTTCTAAAATGCTTTCAGCCCTTTGTTAACACCCCCCTCCAAAAAAAAAAAATTCAAGCAGCTCTTATGCCTCATTTCTTAAAAAAAATTGGTGTAATTTTTCTTAATTCAAAGAACGATATATTTATTTTTTAATTGATACAGAAAATTGTTGAATACATTTCAAAAATGCTCAACAAAAATTCGGAGCTTTAAGATGTCAGCAAACTTAACAAACGACAAAAGCTCCCAGTTAGATAATAAAAATCCTCATTTTATCACACTTAAAATCACATGAGCTGAAATGTCCCCTATGCCCATAGGACTTAAATAATATCCTCGACTTTGCTTGTGTGAGATAAGAGTCCAGAAGGCAGACAAATAATCTGCGTCTAAGACCACCCAAGCTCGCCTCAATTTTTGTTTGGTGCAGCTTTTCTCTTCTCTTTCTCGGTTTTGGAGAACTGATATTTCAAGGAAAAACATACTTACATAAACCATCTGAGAGATATTATATGGATGTGTAATCCTATTAGAAAAGGTATAGGTTTGAAGGATTTGGTGAGAATTTTACTGCAGAGGGAAAATTTAATTCACAAGAACTGAATTTATCTTGGGGGATTAAAACACATATACATAGCTACCAGAAAACAAAGCCCCATTTACACCCCCGTTATTGTCCGATGAAAATATTGACAAAAATTCTCAAACACACTTACCCGAAATGATCATGTCCCCTCGCTCTGTGGTCCAATAATTTATCGATGCCGGATAAGCTTCCGTATGGCATTCCAATGTAACATCCTGTCCCACATACGCTCCTTCCAATTGATTTGGAATCGACAACATTGGCGGGACTATGTGTGTGTGTGTGCAGCGTAAGTTATCGTCGTATCCATATCCGCATCCGTATCCGGTGTCGCAATGAAATTGTATTTTACAAACAGAAACATTCAGCGTTTTACCCAAAATGACTTGAGTCTCAGTAACAGTGTACTTTGTTTGGTCAGTGGAGACATTTAGAGGAGTGGAGAGTGTCTAGGCTGTGTATTCTACATATATGTATATATAAAGTGCATTTACTAGCTCGATGTGTATTCTATATGGTGTTTGCTGTGTGTATGTGTTGTCACTGGCGAGTACCGAGCGTGTAAGGAATGTGTGTTTGTTTGGAATATTAATGACGCGTAAATATTTGAAAATTAAACAGAATTTCACCAGTAAACCTTATCTTAAGAATTTTTACTTTCTGAATTCAGACAACTTCTATGAACACAAAATTTTAACATTTATTTTCCTTATTTAAAAGGCTGGTTATTCTTTTATGAAGTCAAAGAAACCAAACTTCGTGAAATAATTTTATTTTAAGCGAGAATAGCTGAGAAAAAAAATCTGTTCTTACATTTTTGTATAGAAAAACATTGGCAATCAAGCCACGTAGAATAATTTTTTTCAGATCTTGGAATAAGCTTTAAGACATTTTCTTCAAATGTATTATTCGAGTGTTTACAAAAATCTTGGTAACCAATTTCAATTATCAACCCACAGTTTCTACTTGATTTGTGTAAACAATATTATTTGTTTTTTTACGTTTTTCAATAGAAACATCTCAACAACCAAGCCGCGTAAAATCATTTTTCTTTCAGATTTAAATACAACATGACCATTCCATTCGTTTGACATGATACGCGATAGTTTCTGTGAGATTTTTAAACAAGTTTTTTTTTTTTTTTTAATTTTTTAATAAAAGAATGTAGGCTACCGAGCCATATAAAATTAATTTGTTCTCTGATCTGGATAAAAGTACAAAAGGCCATCCTTTTGGTTATCATTTGAGATTTTCTGAGAGAATTGTAAAAAAAACATTTATTTTGTTTACATTTTTTAATAGAAATATTTCGGTAACATATACCTGCAGACATTTTTACTTTTCAAGTTTAAATAAAGAATTAAATGCTTCATCTACTAGAAGATTTGCTTCAACCTGTCTCGCATGAATGTTTATTTTTGGCACTAGCATTTTTTGTAACTACTTTTCAAAATATACCTATTGTGCCAACTTAACATTTATAAATAAAAACGTTTTTCTTTCATTTTGAAAATTTTGTGTTATTTATAGAAAAAAAAAGTTGTTAATTTTACAACATTCGTACTGGTGAAATTCGCTTTGTGAAAAATCTACACAGAATCAAACAATTAGAATGCACAACTTTGATAAAATTATACTCACACTGAACTCTTAAATGAACGCGTTTACTAATCGATGGTGGCACCCCATTCGACGCGACACATAAATAAGCCGCCATATGTAACCGACTGACCTTAGTGATGTGCAAAATCTCCCCATCCACAACATTGACTAATCGATGATGGCAACGACGACACCAAACACAAAAAATGTAGCAACAAAAAAAGTAAAAGATTAACCAATAGCCCTTGAATGGGATTTTGTGCGTGTGTCTAGTCAAGAGGACTTACCATTCTCTCCACCAATTGACATCTCTTCGCCATCTTCTCGCCTCCACATCACATACGGCTCGGGGTATCCACGAGCTTTGCACATCAATGTCACGTTGGTGCCCTCCCGCACCACCATATCGTTACTTGTCATCCCCTCAACAATCAGGGGTGGCACTGTAAGGATATCAAGAGATAATGTTGTTTGTTTGTTTGTTTTTGTTTATCTATTTATGAGAACCCAGAATGAGTAGGAGAGAAGCGGGATTGAAACAACTTCATTCTGGCTCTGGGAATATAGACACACTCAGACTCACCCACAACTTGAAGATATCCCTTTCGGGAGCGCATCGGATCCGTGTTCACTTGACACATGTACCAGCCCCGGTCGTTCTCTTCGACCTCCTTGATATGCAAATACCAGGATCTATGATCGTTGTATGTCAGACTAATTCTGTTGTTCTGTGTTATCACGTTGTGATGTATTGAAAGGATTGTTTGTGTATCAACACGCACCCAAGCGACCTGTTTTTTTTTTTTCGAAAAAAAAGGAATATAATAAATGGTAGAATTTATTTTTAGCTTAAAGGTTGACTAAGTTGGGGTTCATAGGATATATGATAGTAGGTGGGGAGCTTATTAAAAATTCAAAATATGAATATTTTCGTTTTTGGTATTAGGTTCATATGTTTGGGTAAAGCTAATGGTGTTGTTATAAATAAATTTGAGTCGTCACAAGGGAAGGTGTCGGTGTTAACACTTCTTAAGGACTCTTCTGAAACTCCATTAAATATTCAACAAGTGACTTTGAAAAGACGGGAAAAAAGTAATTTGAATATCAATATAAAATTTTGAAGACTGGAGAGAGTTTGTTTTTCTGTTTGGAAGAAGAAGAGAGTAAATATTAGTTAGGTTTTTGTTTTCGTTGGGGCTTAACAGTCTGTTTTAAAGTGTAAAAACCTAATGATTTTTACAATTAGGGTCTGAAAGTTTACTTAAACAGTTTTTTAACACATTATAATTACCAAATACGAACAACGGGAATTTTTCCATATTCACGTTTACCTAATTTGTCAATTCCCGAGACTATCCACACTAGGAACAAATAGTTTTTGGATTTTTGTTTCTTAAATAAGAAATATAATTTATGAAAAATTACAGCAACTTTGTAGAGCTTCTATTGCGAAGTAAAGTCATATACCTATAGTGCAAAATGTGAGAAATAAGTTTACTTAATGCTGTGCTAAAGTTCTTAGAAAGAAGATCTACCAACATTTATTGTCTGTTTCAGTCGCTTTTACTTTTGAAGTCTTTATGGAAACTTCAACTTCCGTAATATTTCTATTCAATATGGAATAAAATAATTTTGAGAATATTTATACTGTTTCAAAATAGAAGCTAGTAGAATTTTTAAAAATTACTTCTAGCCAAATAAAATACCACCAGAAAAAATTAACTTAAATTTATACCAAAAAACAGAGATAAATGCTTCCATGTTTCGGTAATTTTTCGATTATAATTTAAAGAAGATTTATTGAAGCTGTTCGATAACAAATAGTTTGAAAGTATGTCGTCGACAGATTTTTATTTAAGAAAATGTGTATAGACAATAGATCTGTAGGCATTAGTGCCGTCGAGGTGCGAATAGTTTTAAATGGAAAATACTCGTAGGAGAAGAAAAATAACATTTTGAGTTTTTTTCGTTGTCAACATTAATTTTTTTAATTAGACCCTTAGAAAATCACAATAGTAACCAGGTTCCTTCTAAAATGAACGTTAGACCAGTTTATACCAGCTATATGACGATCTTACAAAATTAATTGTTGGTTCCAACAAAATTTCACATTTGTAATGTCTCTTTTACATTTACAAAAATTGCTTGCCTAGTTTTAGGAGATCGTCTCATAAGATTTTATTAAGATGCAGTAACAATCATCGGTGTCAAAAATTTAAAATCAATGGCCTACGGTGGCTTCCCTGTGGGACACAAGAGCTCTCAAAGAAAGGATCAGGTTAGGGATCTACAGATTTCTCGATACTGCCGATTTTTTAAGGAGAATCGAATCCAACCAAGAAATGTTGGTTGAAAACCTAGGACATCAAAATTGAAAATGATTTGAAAGCAAAAGATTTTATGTCAACTCCATTAGCAACTTCGCAAATGAATTCGAACAAATAAGTGCCATTAGCTCTGGCTTTTAAGACCTCGTGAAAGTGAAAACAATAAGTTTGCATTGAAATAGCATTGTATGATAAAGCTTAAAAATATAAATAATTTCTTTCTTCGAAGCCGTTTTGTGTGTAAGCATTAAAAAATAGTTAAAAAAAAAAATAGAAAGTATAAAGTAGTAAAAGAAAATATAAATTGTCCTGAAAATAATTTCAACAGCTTTGGAACTTGGTACAATTAATAAGAAATATCCAATGATAAAGCTCTAATGGTAGTGACTTGCAACATGTCGTGTTTTTGGTTTTTCGTTTCTATCTTGGAAACAGTTCGTATTATGTATATTAAATTTAAAATTTAATACTGTCTGTGAGTCTTTCTACTTCCTAGCCCTTGTTTTTACAAACGAATGTTTTCAAATTTTCAGCCTTTCGGACATAAAAGTAATTTTGTGTGACTCATTCACGAGTTTTATTAAAGTAAGAAAAATTTAAATTATCATTTTTTTTTCAAATTAGTCTTAAAATGACTTTTTGAATCAGGAATTCAAATTGAGATCAACTGTTGGAAATTAGTTCAAAAGGAATGACATTTTAACTAAAACGCGAAGTCCTCAATTAAAATTTCATCCTTTTTTCATTATTTTCTCTCTCATTATTTTATCTTTTAAAGAAATCATATTATAACTTGGTGTAATCCCAATATAACCTCATTTATAATTCCCCGAATAAATCAACAGAAATATATAAATAATTTTTCAACTTTAAAAGGGTTAAATCGAAGGTTATTTTTCCAAGTTTTCTCTCACACTCTTACATGAATTTTAATAAAATATAAAAAGCGAAAAAAAAAACGAGAACATTTATGAAGATCTCACCATCTGGCTTAGCTAATCGAAAAATTCGATTCAATTTTATCCCTTATTTCCAACATCGGATATGGGTAAACTGACGACACAATTCGCCAGGGATAGTTTCTGGCATAAATGTGTGTATAGAGAATCCGAACATCAATTTGCGATATTGGGCGTTTGACTTCAGCTTTTTTTTTTCTATAAAAAGATATGCCACTATACGTTTATGAAATTGTCGTGTCCCAATGCCAATTAGCTAATTTACACACCAAACTACCTATGTGGGTATTGGATGACGGCAAAGATGTTATTTCTGAAATTGAAAGGCAAACTTGTAATTCGAAGGAGTAAAAATATGTTGCAATGAAAGGCTACACAAATATGTGATACAGGGTGTATCAGGAGATGAGAAGATTTGTGACAAAAATTTAAATCCTAGACAAAATTCTGATTTGATATTATTCATCAAAACTTGAAACCCTCATTTGATAAGATATACTTATTCAGTCCCTGGCCACATTATTAGACGCATTGTAGATTTTAAGCAATTATTGTTTTGAATATTTGATTGCACTAAATGTGTCTTTTTTGTATAATAACTGCTATAAATTGGACCATATTTGGACAAAGATAAAAATAACAAAATTCGAATATTTAGTTAAGTTAATCGAAAATTTAGTTAAAACCTATGTTTTTTTTTCAAATGACCTCCAATTGAAGTCCAAAATTGAATTTTCAGCAAAGGTTGTTTTAAGTATATTAAAAATTTTTAATTTTATTTTAATTTTGTGTAAGAAAAACTTAAATAAATTTGAATTTTCACAAAAGCTATTTGAAATTTGGAACACCCTATTACAATAGTTATTTCCAATACAGGGAGAACTAGAAGAAAAAAATTATTTGTACGTGACCTAAATTTCTTGCAAGAAGGGAAATTCTTAGAAAACTATGTACAGGATCCTCTTTCAATATTTATAAAAAAAAATATGTATACTCGATGAATAAATGATTTCTGGAAAAATGTCACTTCTACAAAAATAGTGTTGTAAGGTCCTGTTTTTCTCCTTTTTTTTTGCACAGAACTTGAACGTAAGATATAATCAAAAAAGTGTGAAAAGTGGTTGTGGGAGCGATGAAAGAAATTGAAGGTTTTGATGAAACTTTTCCAATCTACATGCAAGGAGTGTTTTTTTTTTTTTGTTTCACAAAAGCGAACTTACTTTGTATCCTTTTAAGTTTTCCACAACACAAGCGAGTAGTGCATCTCTTCCAATAGAAACGGTCACATTTGGTATCGGTTCAGCGAATCTTGGCATGCTTATATCTGAAAAAAAAAAGAAAACATACACCCAAGTAGAGAGGAGAAGAAGAAAAAATAAATAAATATAATTTGATATGTTAAGGTGTGTTTGTAGGTGTATGTCATTGACAATTCGAAAAGAAAGAAAGATCCTTTTTCTGTTTTAATTACCTTCAGAGGATGAAGATTGTGTATCCATGACCTTTGTTTGTTTGCCTGGAAATAAAAAAACATAAGAAATTATAAAGAGAAGAAAATATATTAAATAATTTAAAAAAAAAAAAAAACAAATATGAAGGACGTAAAAGGAGCAAAATTTCAATTGTAAAATGAGAAAGATAGAATGAGATGTTGTAATTGGAAAAGAAAATCTTTTAAGTGTTATTTTGTTTTGGCTTTTTCTTATTAAAATACGAAATTAAAACGGTAACGAGTTGGACTTTTTTTTCAACTTTGGATAAACCTTCAAATTAAATAAAATGGGTAAGGCGAAATTGCTTTGGGATCAGTTTAGGCACCAATAGGAAAATAAAATATGGCTAGAAGTAAGTAGAGAGAAAATTTTAAAACAGCTGGAACTTTAGTGAGTTTTTCAATGTTCTTTTTCGAGAGATGGGCCATTTTAAGTAAAAGCCTTTTTAGAAGTTTTTTTTCTAGTCGAAGCTAGCCTGGATCATTTACGAAGAAATTGATGTGATGACTTCAAGTTCATTTGGAGTGTAAGGACAAATGTCTTTCTATAATCATTGTTCTACTTTTGTGTGTTTTTTTAATCTATATTTATAAAAACAAAATGTTTACGTCACTATCCCACGAACTTTGAGTTCAAAGCTATAATATGGAGATGTTATTTTCTAAAGGACATTATTTTTAATAAATTCAAGGAAAGTACACTTTTTTAGACTGCTTAAAACCAAGTTTCGGCTGTAAGGCAGAATACTCTATTTTAACTTAGAAGAAGATGTCGCAGTTTTTTTTTCAAGCCAGAAGCCTATTTAAGCCTAGGAAAATTAGACTTACTCTAAAAAAAAAAAAATCCGACAAAGCTGAGCTTTTTATAAAGAG
Source organism: Philhelius festivus (assembly GCA_963931855.1). Lineage (NCBI taxonomy): Eukaryota > Metazoa > Arthropoda > Insecta > Diptera > Syrphidae > Philhelius > Philhelius festivus. The sequence goes on along the minus strand of OZ007555.1, from coordinate 3,209,062 downwards.
ATTTTTCCTTTTCTTAAAAAAAAGCAAGACAATTTAACGTACCAGATTCTTAAAAGTTCTCTTCCTTACTTAAGTCCTGTTTTTTTAGTATAAAGAAATATGTGAGCACAAATTCTTTGGGTAAGAATTTTGAGTTCTCATGAAATAAACTTTTTCCAACATGTTTTGACTTCATAGCAAATTATTTATAACCCAAATTAAAAATGGCGGTTTAGTAGCGGTGTCTTTAAATGCTGCATTAAGTGTAAAATTTCATCAATTGAACACAATTTCTCCTAAGTTATGTTGCCTTACTCGATTAAGCTTAACAATGAAAGTGGCTAAGAATAAGAAAAAGAATTTCCAAATCTACCTTCTCTGATGATTTCTTACCTAATTCCGAGGTCCCACCAGGCAGCCACTTGGGACCTCTTCTTTTTATTCTCACTATTGACGATATTAAAATGGTCATCAAATATTCCCAAATCCCACCCTATGTCGACAATACCAAGTTTTTAAAGATCAATTCTTCCCCACATGTTTCGACTCTTCCACAACTTGATCTCGACATCGTTCTGCCTGGTGCCTGAACTCAATATTTCCAAATGTCATTGAATTACTTTTTTACTTAATCACAGAGTGTCATTCAAACGGATGCTGCCTGTTAAGGAACCCAATAAATGTCCTTAGGTTTACATTTCTTGTCATTTCAATTTTTCTGCCTTCAAATCAAATAACTGCACCTTAAAATCATTTAATTTCACGTAAAAAAAAAACAGAACCGTAAAATTAAATTTTATGAGAAAAATGTCTTTATTCTTTCACCATCCATTCATCCATCAATCCGATTAAAATGAAAACCCTTGTATTAAAAAATAGGCCCCTTAATCCACCCAATTTTCGGTCTTAATACATTTTAATTCTAATCAAAGCCAAAATGCGTAAATACACATCACAACAGAAGACATCGAAACCCTCGAAGGGATTAGTTTCATTTATAGGGACCCTAAGCACAAAGGGCCCCTCGAGAGTGCTAAACATAAATTCACAAGCGCTTAAGTATTACTCTCTGTCTGACAGCCGCAATTACCGCCCTTAAGATGTAAACTTAATAATTTTATCGCTCTCATGCCTTCGCCCTTGCGGCTTATGGATTTCCCCGAAGGCGATTCATTATAAACGAACGCAAAACGACCACAAAATGTTAGTGAATTGCCTATCAAGTTGTTGTGGCTTTTTTTCTGTTCTTCTCCGATGTCGTCCGTCGTTCGTTGTCCTTGTCAGGCCTTAGGTCCTTCGAGAGGGAGAGAGTCTGGGTCTCTCTATGGAATTTATTAAATTGCCCACGGCATGGACAGGAGGACATTCTATATAAAATACAGAGAGAGAGACTATACACACGTGCCCGGCAAAAGATACATATCCCCAGATCCACCCACATAGTAAATATCAAAACAAAGGACTTATAAATTTATGACACAAGTGAGTAAGACCCAAACAATTGTGAAATTATCCCCCAGAGGTAGAAAGCTATCAACGAACCTACACAGTTCGGTCCGGTCTGGTCGGTAGTCCTTTTACTTTCTTTTTCTCCGTTGTCCTATCATTCTTTAAGGATTTACCCCGGAAAGTCTTCTCTTTTGTCATTGTATGTCGTATATATTTTTTGGAGTGTTTCTTTGCTTTCGAAAAACAAAAAAAACAAATGCCCGCAACTTGACGTGTTGGTTAGTTCTTTTAGGTCTCGAGAAGTGTTTATCCACAACAAAAACAACACCAACTTGAACCATCTTTGTAACTGGAACTTTGCTTAAGTGAGCGTGTGTCGCTCTTGTTTTCTTGTTAAGACGATGAGATTGGGCATTATTGTGGTCGTTGTTGCGTAGATGATGGTGAAGTATGATGATGTGATTATCTGGCGTGTTGAATGGCATTATGCGAGCAATAATTGTACCATAAGCTGAACTAAATGTGCCACTTGACAATCAAGTTTCATGTCCTTGTTTTTTTTCTTCTGTTAAGGTTTTCCTTTTTTAACAGTCTTATAGTCCGGTTTGAATTACATACTCGTAAATGAATTTAGGGAATTAAATTTATTTTTTTAGAGATTTATTAGAAATCACATGTGTGTGTCGACAAGTTTTTAGAAAACGGAAGCCGCTGTTAGAAGATATCAATTAATTAAAGTGAAGAAAAATTAAGTGAAATTTCAGTGAAGTGAAATTAAATGAAAATAATTTTTTCTATTAGTTTTCTTTAAAAATTCACTTCAAATCTACTATTAATTTAATGACGGTTAAATTTTTTTCTGGCTTAAAAATGTTCGCACTAATTTATCAACAAAAAATTAATTCCAAAATATGCAAGCCCGAATGTCATTGTTATTTTCACTTCAGAAAAGTGGCGTTTTTAAGCAAATCATTTTGCCAATTTTGTTGAAGATTTTTTTTTTTTTCATTTCGCTTTAATTAGTTCACTTTACATCGCTACTTCACATCACTACTTTAGAAACAAAGTTTTTATGAAAATCTCGATAGGTTTCGATGTTTCGTTGAGTGTTTTTGTCTTTAAATGGTTTGCATTGAAAGGTCACATGAACTTTGAATTAATTTCCCAAAATAATAGAATCGGCCTTGAAAAATTAGAAAATAAAAATAAATTACAATATGTTGTTTTGCTAGAAACAAACTTTTTTTTAGAAAAAAGAGGTTTGTACTTGAATTTATTAAATATATATGAACAATTGTTTAAGCATTCGTGAGGGTCTCTACCAGTTAGGAAACACCTGCTTTCGAAAACCATACCCCAATTTAGTTGAATTTTCAATATTTCCATTTGTTTTTTTTTTTTTGGAAAATTTATAGCCAGAACTGGTTGCGCCAAGCGATTTCCCATTTTGTCGGTCTTCGGTTTGTGGCATTAAATTTTCTTTAAATCGAACACAACACGTTGCGCGCAATTTTTCAATTTTCTATTTTTTTTTTTATTTATTTAACTTTATGTATTTATTCTTCTTTTTCAACTGAACCATCCATGCATACACGCTCGTCGTCTCACACACTCTCTATGGCATGAATAAAAGTGTCGAAACGAAAGTTATTGAATATCTAATGGGTATTCTTGTCGAATGAAGTGATTTGAATCCTTTGGTTGTTTTTTTTATTTTTTTTTTTTGAGATTTCGTTTATTTTTTGGCAAAATGAAAAATTCATACGGTGTGCCAATGAAATATTTCACAAGCAAGCAAGAAGAAGTTTCACTTAAAAAAAAAGGAAGAAGTGAAACGAAGAAATAGAATCGAAAAAAAAACGGATAATAAAAAAGGGTTACATGCAGATAAGGATACGGGGCAAAGCATTTACATTCAAATCATGTGGATGAAAATCAGAGGTCCTTTTTCTTTGTCTCTTATAAGCAGGCAAACCTAAAAAAAAAAAAAAAACTGTTGGGAAGTTTTTTTTCTTCAACCGATTACAAGGCCACAAGAGGATATTAAACAACACGTTGTGATTTTTAAATATTTATCTATGTTCAGTGGGAAGGATATTGCAACTGCTTTTTTTTTTGTCCATACAAAATTTTCTCAGGCGAATCAATATACTCGTACTAGTATCAATGATTTAGCAAGAGCATAAAATCTACGTGAATCGAAACCTAAAACTTGTCAAATACCTCATGATATTCTGCTTATCATTGACTTTTGATTATCTTTCATCTTTATTTTTATGGTTTTATTTTTTTTAATTGTGTATAGCTTAACCTTTTTCAGGAAAATTTAACCAAAGTTTAAGGATAAAAGCGCTTCTGGGAATTGCGATATAAATTATTTTTAGATGTTTTTAAATGGAACTCTTTCAGTCTTCACTTCCCTTGTAGGTGGTTTGTGTGTCCTAAGGGAGTTGTTTATATTTGAATGTTTTGAATTAGAATGAAATATTAAAAATCAAGTCATGCTGTTTTTTCAGTAACTGATGTTACTTATAAATTATAAATAAGTTTGTTTTGAGATAATATACAAAGCAGGACATGGAACCTAGTTCGAATTTTGACTTATGTTGAATCTAACAGGGCTATAAGTTTCAAAAATTAAAATTGTCACTTACGTCCTGATTTGAGTTCAGTCTTTCCTTAGGGTATATTCAGTTGTCGGGCAAAGGCCCTTATGTCATCCAGAGAACTGTTGTCTTAGAAAACTGTTGGCATGGGCGCTTGCCAGTTGACTGAAAATAGGAAGCAGTAGAGTTGCGTGACTGAAGCGCGCCGCCCTAAATACTGTTGCCCAAGAACTCTGGTGATATAGGCGCATCAGTTCCGTGAGCTTTATAGGATCTGAGAGTTGCGTGAGTAGGTCGAAGGGAGCTACAATCCCTTGATCCTACGAATTGAGCCTGACAGATACTGTTCATTAAAAAAATGCCCAGCGACGGAAAATACAGAAGGAACAGTTCAAAGTGACACAAGGCACAAGATATTTCGGATATATGTCCCATTTAGGTGAAAAAATTTGATCTGGGTCTTCATTTTCTTCTTTGCTTTTTTATTTAGAAAAAAACCATGTTATTTTATAAAGTTGAAAAACAGTTTTATTTTCCTGACTTGATGGGAAGGTGCCATCTTTTGCGTGATTTTTTAAAATATTTCTCAAACATTTATATCAAGTATTTCCACTTGCAACAGAACCTCAATTTTATCATATTTCTAATGAAGTTAAGTTCTAAAAAAAAAAAGTTTTTATAATTCCATTTGCTTTGAATAAAGTTAACACTTTCATATATTCTGCGAAATCTGGAAATCCTCGCAATAAATTTGAATAAAAATGTGTTTTACATTAATTTTTTAAATATGCCCCAGTTAACTTAATTATGTATTTAGTCCATCCTGGTGCACACTTTGAAAATGATTTAAAAATTACACATAAATCTTGTTGCCATCCAAACAGTGTTTTTTAAATAGAAAAAAAAAATAACTACAACTTTATTTTGTTTCGTATTTTGTTTTTATTTTTTTTCCGAGTAATCTTGATGGAAGAATTATGCTAACGATGTCTCGTAACCACCATCATCCCTCAGTTTTCAGTTTATATGAGATGCTGCTCCTTCATGGCTTCATGCACTTTCCCTTGGTTGGTCTTCTTTAGTAGAAGACCTGCCCATCTCTCGGTCCGTCGTTGTCGTTTCCTCAAAAAAAAAAAAAAAAAAAACACCTGTCTGAAATATTCAGAATCCTTCTGCTTACTTTGCCGTGCAGTAGTTGAGATGAATAAAAAAAATTAATAAATACAAAAAAAAAGCGAATATAATAAAAATAAAATTAATTTTCCAGCAAAATCATAATTTAGTTACTTTTCTCCTGCAGCGAAAGCAAAAGCAGAAGAAGCCTTTCCATCAGGACCACACTAACACCACCGATGTATACTAACTATGTGGACCCTCGATCTACTCCTGTTTTTTCTTTTTTTTTTTCGCTTTTAATTTGGAAACTTTTTTGGTTTGGTTTTCCTGCTTTATCCTGCCCCATTGAACAGTGCTGCCATGAAGATGTGCTGCGGTGTAGATTTTGTAGTAATCTATGTTGCAAAAATGTTACTCCCGAAAAAAGAACTCTTCAACAAGGACGAACAGCGAAACGAAAAAAAGCAAGAAAATGTTGAACAAAAAAATGTTGACGCTCTGCAATGGTTTTGCATTTTTTCGTCGTTTTCATGTGCCACCTTCTGGCATTCCTTTTGGAGCATGAGACTGGAGCATAAGGTGTACAGATAACTTCCAGAAGGACTCAGTCAGTCACTTCAGTACTAGAGAGAGATGTGATTTGAAGGAGGAAAGGATGCATTTGTCATCTTCTCTATATCATCTTTGGGTTCACTCCGTCATGTGCAACATTTTTCACAGCAGTTCATCATCATTTCGAGTCTTGTTGGTACTTTCCTACATTTTTTTTTGTCTTTTCTCTTTGGTCTGCCTGCGCATCCTTTAATGCTGTAACGATACGAGGAAAGGTGAAATAACAGGATTTTTTCCCTCTCCAGGACATGCTTTGTGCACAGGGCTTAGATGTCACGTTACAGAATAGTTCAACGAAAAGAAAAAACAAATTTCTTCTCCTGATTGAAGTGCAACAGCATCAGTTGTGGCAAGCTGGCAAGGTGGGAGAGTTAAAGGCACAAGGATATGCCACCATTATTCAAAATTTATTCTCAAAACTGCAAGTCAAGCACAGAATTGTGTGTGTGTGTGTTGTGCATAAAAGAAGGATAAGAAAGTAGGATAATGATGAAAATTATTACGATGGTTATGGGACTTGTCAGGATAATATATTAACCATTTACTCGTACTAGTTGCAGAAATTACTCTTCCTTGGGAGAGATATTAAGATGAATTCTTACTCAGATTGGCATCGAATCCCCATTTTTAATTATGATGAAGGTCAAGTTTTATGCTCGGAGAAAAAATCGAATTCATGATTTAAATCAAACATTTCATTACAATGATAGTCAACTCAAACAAAAATCAATATCGAGACGTTTTGAAAACACCTTAAGCACAATTGCAGATTTATTTTGCTCGGTTAATTAATATTTGAGCAGTTATCGCTGATTAAATTGGAGACACAAAAATGATTGATAAAATAAATTACCTCTTTCAAATATGTAAATGATTTTTGAAAATAAAACGAAAAATATTACACAACCCTTTGAAACTCAATCGCTAAAAAATATTGAACAAACATCTCCTGCCATTGGTTTTCATATACAAACACTCGAAAAAGTCCTTTTTCTAAACAGGAATATAAAATTGCATATCTGTCGATGGGTACCTCCAGTATAAAGTGCTTCAAAAGCATTGAATTTGAAATATTTTTATATTATGTTTGGCTAAAGAAATCAATAATATTGCTACACGGTGCAGAGACAAAAATTTCGGACAATTTTATAAAATTCCTGATTGAATGACTTGTAAGTGTTCCGAAGCTGATTTTGAAGTTGAGGTCGATATTCTGGTTTTAATTTAAATTTTTAATGGTCGATTAGATGAAGATATAGTTGATTAGTTGTGTAGGTGTGATTTCACTTCTGACACCATGTAGTGAGCAAAAATTTGTTTTTTAACTATGTAGATTTTTTTTTTTAATAAAGGTTAATAGCTTTAATAGTTGTTTATTGTGACAGATAATTGTTAAATTCAAACATCCCAAATTTCAGTTATATTTCAAAAATTCTCGGAAAGTCTCTTTCATACACAGAAGTTTTTTTTTTTTTTTTTTCAAAATAAAAATAAAAATAAAAATATATTGCGCACTACTGTATGAGTATTGTTTTTGTGTGTTCCATCTCTTCTTCTTTTGGACTTAAGATTTTTATTTTTGAATATTATAAAACGAAAATATTGAATATTTTTCTTGAAAGGTTTTTAGTTTTGTATATTCTGGGTAAACAATAATAAGAAGAAACACTCGATATACCTAGTCGAATTGATTTGCTATCCTGATCCTCCGAGATTATTATTTGTATTTGTATTTCTACTTCTACTTCTACTTCTACTTCTACTTCTACTTCTACTTCTACTTCTATTTGTATTTGTTCTTCTGTATGAATGAATAAAATGGCAAATAATCCTTGCAATAATGATTTATCAAAAAAATAATAATCAAAATACTTGTGGTGAAGTGAACTGGAAAGAATATTTTCAAAAGTTTGTTTAAGTAAGTGAAAGAATAGTTTGTTGAGTTTTGAAATGAATTGATGAAAAAAGAAGAAAAGAAGGATGACGATGAAATATAAAATGACTTATTTTTACCTCATTGATGTGAAAAATGAGACCAAGAGAACCGAGAACTTATATCTATTCAAACAAAAAAGTGACAAGTTACCCATTTTGGAGAATGTAACTTTCATGATAACTGAAAAAAAAATATCAATACTTTCAACGTTTAAGCTTTTACCTACTTAGGACAATTCAGAAGTATTCAAATGGTTAACTCAAAGAAGTGAACCAAAAATAGTTTATGTGATGTGCTTGAAAATCTTCATGTTTCCAAAGCTTAAATATTATGAAGGTTCTGAAGAATCACAGAGATATAAATAAGAGTGGTTCGACCTATTATCATAAATATATGTATGTTAGAAGTTGTATTCAAGCTAGTCTACACAATCCGTACAAAAATTATTCAATATCTCCTGCACCAAACGGTCCCGGAGCACTTTTGAAACAAATACAAAATATAAGCTACTATGACGTATTTGTATATTGTTCTCAAATAAGTCTACCCGATTCAAACAAAACGTTATGTAATATCTCCTACACCAAACGGTCCAGAGTATTTTGAAACAAGAAAGAGCTATTAGCTATTATGATCCATCAATTTGACCAAATTTAAAATAAGCTACAGAGTTCAACGAAAAGAATCTGAAAATGCTCAAGAAATGCCTCAAATTATATCTACAGAGTTTTTAGATCTGAAAGAGATATTAGCTATTTTGTGAGAAATATAAAAATGTTGATGCAGTAATTAGGAAAAATTAAGCATTTTCCAAAGATCCACACTGAAGAAATGGTAAGTGTTTTCATTCCTACCTATTTTGGAGGTATTACGACCTGTAGCCAGGTATAAGATATTGTAAAGTCTTACTGTTATTAAATTTATATTAAAATGTATGCGTTAAAGATACTCTAGAATACTAAGTCCACTAGAGAATCAGAGATCCGGTATTGACTACTAGAAAAAGGTATAGTGTCACCCTATTCTTATATAAAAGTCCAACAGTGTCCAATTCAAGATCAGTTTAGCATTTAAGTGCGAGATATTATCTTAATGAAGTTTAAGTCTCCATGGTTCTTACATGTACTATTGAAAAAAAGGGCAATATTTCGGTTTCAGAACTCGATATAGTATTCATATCAAGCTTTCTTCAATCATACTCTTCAAACGTCTTCATTTATGTGTCAAGTGGATATCTTGCTTGTCCATGCCTTATTTATATTCTTCAATTTAAATAATTCAATCACCTTTCCATGTATCTATCGAAAATGCTGACACTTTAAGTCTATTTTTGTCTTGATCGTTATACCTTGAGGGACACCATAATGTTACCATGCAAAGATATCAATAGTACAAGAAAAATGTGAAGATACATAAACATATATCAAAAATGGAAACACATGCTTTGCACCAACAACTGCACACGAATAAATAATTAATTGATCAAAGTCAACTGGCCGACATAAAAAGACAGAAACTATATTACGTGTTGTGTAGTCGGGTGTTGTGTGTGTGGTGCATATGGCTTCACCGTTTACAATCCATCTACCATCAACCAATCGCCAGAGAATTATGTTGGCAAACATTCAAGCCACGTTAAAGCTAAGGGCATGATGGTCTCCCTCAAGTTAACAACGTAACAACCACCATACGACGGCGGCGGTGGCGGCAACAGCAGCATTCTCCGACGTCCCCTGGTCTTAGCCTCATTCACCCGCTTGACGTCCTTTCATGTCCTTTTACTAATTATAACGCGACTGGTATGCGAAAGGAACGAAATAACTTATTCAGGCTCCTCCGCCAACCGTGTTCAAATAGCCCGACAGCAAAATATCGAACATCAATCTTAATTTAGAGGTTTCGTCCTGGGCTTCCCTCCATCACCGTCACCGCTATATTCACCCCTCTTGCCATATCCATCACGAAAAGGATCCAAGAAACACACCAGCGAGTCCATGGTTCTTTGGTCGGCGGAGTTCGCTTTGGGCTTTGGGCTATGGGCTTCATGGTATTGGTTTATGGTTGCTCCTTGTTTGTTGCCAGAGTCAGAGTCTTGCCAGTATCTGAAATTGTTTTTGTTTTATTTATTTTTTGTAACAGTCTTGCTAAGTTTGTATGTATGTGTGGGGTTGGTCTTTTAATGTCAATTGAGTTTAGAGAAAGTCAATTGCTGGCAAAGATAGGATTTCGTGTGCCTGTTGGAGGTAAATGTGGTGACACACATTGTAATTGCTTCGATATTTCACATTATTTTGATTCATTTGAAGAAAATGCTTTCAAGAATGACACAAGACTGACGTGGATGAATTTGGTCTCGGACCATTTGCAATTCTTTTTGATTAGAATTTGGTAATTATTCAAGTTGAAAGGGTTAAATGCTTGTCAAGGTGGGTTATTTATTAAAACTAAAGCCAAAAAGGATTATGACTTTGAAGGTAGTGATGATTTTCTTCTTCGAGTATCATTTTCTTTACAAGCATTTAATCCTTCGAAGCTTTTGTTTTTTTTAGTTAAGTAGTGTGTCTATGGAAATACGACTTCTGGTTGGCCAAAATCACCACTAATTAAACAGAAAGCATTTGGTGGCATGTTGGTCAAAAGTTTTGACATGAGATCTTAATTCTTCAACCACTCTTTATGGTTAATCACACATTTCAATCTTAAGTCACTAACCTTATAAGGCTCCCTATGAGCGCACAATTGTAAATTTGTCATTGTATCTAATTAGTGGTAAACCAAATTGAAGCATACCATTCCTTGACACGAAAGAATGAAGTACCATTGAGGACTAGATAGGAGTTTTACGGTTTTTGGCCTTGGTTTCTGCTGCGGCTAAGTCACCAATATATCAAACTAGGGACCTTAGTTTTTTGATGGTTCAGAGAAGCCAGGAATCTGATACCTTATGAGAATCTTCCAGTTAAATTTAAAGCTGCGAAGTTCCAGTTGGCATTCGTCTGCCCTCTGCCACAAGTTCTGCAATGCAGCTCATAAGCTTTTCATTAAGTCGGACTTGTTCCTTAGATTAAATTTAGTAAAATATCTTCTTAAAAAGTCACAGTCTCTTTGGTTCCGTTCTTAGAAATCTGACAGTACAGAAAACATCAAAATTCCTCTTGGAGCAATTTCGTTGTGTAGAAAAATATTAACTCTTTGATCATCATTAAGTAAGAAAGCTCAGTAAGGTAAAAATTTAATTAAATATGTTAAGATATTCTTAGCAAATACTGTATTTCATCTTTTCATATCATCCCAAGCCTTTCTGGGAAGAAGTATTATTTAAAATCCTTACATTGCATTTAATCAGAAGGTTTGGATTCAGTAATTTTGCTTCGGTTGATAGGGTATGCTACAATTCGGTGACTGACTTATGTTATCAAAACGCCGAAATCAAAATAATGTCATTTGAGTTAGTAACTTCAAATCAGCCGACTTTCAGATAGCGAGTGCTCTTAGGTTAGGTTAGGTTAAAGTGGCTGCTGACCGGAAAAGGTCAGCACACTTAGACCAATATTTGGTCCGTTGTGATACCACAAGGATTTCAAAAATCCCCCTTACTCGTTAAACCATTTTGAGCTAATAATGAAGCGTTTGAGACAGTGAATGTCGGAATTATTTAGATCACTAGGATCGTTATAGTAGTAGTCTCCCAAGTGGAGTCTACGTCTTTGCGCTAGGGCAGGACAAGAGCATAGAAGGTGGGGAATTGACTCCTCTTCTTCTTCATCCATGCAGCTTCTGCAAAAGTCATTTGCAGGAACTCCAAGACGAGAAGCATGTCTTCCTATTAGGCAGTGCCCAGTAAGGACACCTATAATGGAGCTAATATGCAATCTACCAATAGAAATTAGTTGTTTTGAGCGTTTAGCATCAAACAATGGCCAAATCAGTTTAGTAGACCGGCAAGTTGGGGTGCTGGTCCCAGGGTTGCAAAAGCTTAAGTCACTTGTTAGCTTAAGCTAGGCTTTAATTCACAAGCTAGTGAGTGACTTGTGAATTAAAAAAAATATAATTCAGCAGCTACGAACTGACTTATGAATTAAAAAAAATTTAATTCACAAGTCAGTTGGTGACTTGTGAATTAAAAAAAATTAAATCATAAGCTTCTTAGTGACTTATGAATTAAAAAAAATTAATTCAGAACCTACTAAGTGACTTATGAATTAAAAAAATTTAAGTCATGGGCAAGTAAGTGACTTATGAATTAAAAAATTTTAATTCCCAAGCTACTAAGTGACTTAGGAATTAAAAAAATTCAAGTCATGAGCAAGTAAGTGACTTATGAATTAAAAAAATTCAAATCATCAGCAAGTAAGTGACTTATGAATTAAAAAAATTTAATTCAAAACCAACTTAGTGACTTATGAATTAAAAAAAATTTAATTCATAAGTTAATGGATAAATGCTGATTAGAAAAATTATGAAATGGATAATTTATAAGCTAGCGTGATAATCTTATGATTTAAAAACTAGATTTGAAAGCTTTCGTTAATAATTAAATAATTATGTAGTCAAAACAAGCTTACAAATTTCCAATCTACCAACTAACTTATGAATTAAATTTTTTTTAATTCACAAGTCACCAACTGACTTGTGAATTAAATTTTTTTTAATTCATAAGTCACTTACTCTCTGATGACTTGATTTTTTTTAATTCACAAGTCACTTAGTAGGTGGTGAATTAATTTTTTTTTAATTCATAAGTCAATTTGTTGCTCATGACTTAAATTTTTTTTAATTCATAAGTCACTTACTCCCTGATGACTTAATTTTTTTTAATTCATAAGTCACTTGGTAGGTGGTGAATAAAATTTTTTTTAATTCATAAGTCACTTAGTAGCTTAGGATTTAAATTTTTTTTAATTCATAAGTCACTTTGGGGGTTGTGAATTATTTTTTTTTAATTCATAAGTCACCAAATATCTTATGAATTAAATTTTTTTAATTCACAAGTCATCTATAGACTTATGACTTAAGGATTTTTTAATTCAAAAATTCGCAACCCTGGCTGGTCCACCTGTGGTTAGCTTTCTTTATGGTATCTTGCTTTAGCATAAGTTTTCAAGTAGCTAGGGGTATACCGATGTTAGATTTGCTATCCAACAAAGGTAATATTGTTCCGTTTTTTGCAAGTTCGTCAGCTTTACAATTTCCTGGAATGTCTCTATGCCCCGGCACCCATGTAAGGTGAATGTTAAACTGTTTTGACATCTCCACCAGAGATGATCGACAATTTTGGGCTGTTTGTGAGTTAATGGAGACAGAGTCCAGTGACTTTAAGGCAGCTTGACTGTCTGAGAAGATACGTATATCGGTTGTCGATATAACGTTTTCTTTTAGCCAAGAGAGGACTTCTTTTATTGCTAAAAGCTCTGCCTGGAACACGCTACAGTGATTGGGAAGACGAAAAGATAGACAAAGATTTAATTTTTCGGAGTATACGCCTCCACCGACCCCGTCATCGGTTTTAGATCCATCTGTATAGAAATGAATTGCTTCGTCTATCAACAACGACTCATTTTCCCAAGAAGACCTGGAAGGGATGGATACTTGAAAATTTTTATCAAATTTTGGATGAGGGGTGGTGTAATCGACGTTACTAGGTAGACTACTGAACGAGTTCAGTATAGAAGAGTGACCAATATCATTATTGATCCACTGCGAGGAGGCTTTAAGTCGAATGGCTGTGTTAGCGGCCGATTGTTTGCTAAAAATATCTAGCGGTATGAGATGAAAAAGAACATCAAGTGCAGCAGAAGGAGTTGAGCGGAGAGCTCCACCCATGATTAAACAGGCTGTTCGTTGGACTTTGCTGAGCATATCGCGGTTTGTTGCTCTTTCCAGCGCAGTCCACCATACTGTCACTCCATATGTAAGTATCGGTCTAATGACTGAGATGTATAGCCAGTGTGTTATATGAGTTTGTAGACCCCATTTATTACCTACGGCTTTTTTGCAAGAGAAAAGAGCTATGTTGGCTTTGTTGACTCTCTCTTGGATATTGGGCTTCCAGCTTAATTTCTTGTCCAAAATAAGACCCAGATATTTTGCTTTGTCTGAGAATTTAAGCGGTATACCTTTGATGAGGGGAGGGTCTATGTGTGGGATTTTATATTTCCTGGTAAATAGGACAAGTTCAGTTTTGTGGGGGTTGACACCGAGTCCACATTGATCTGCCCAGTTAGTAAGCTTGTTTAGAGCATTTTGTAGGAGTTCCTTCAGAGTATTTGGATGCTTACCAGATATCGCTATCGCAACATCGTCCGCATAGGCAATCACCCTGTGCCCCTCCCCTTCAAGAATCACTAGTAGTTTATTTACGACTAGGTTCCAAAGGAGAGGAGAGAGGACGCCGCCTTGCGGCGTACCCCTACTGACAGTCCTTCGAGTAGTAAAATCGCCCAGTTTTGAATTTATAATCCTGCTTATCAGCATATGATTTATCAAATTACTGATTGACTTATCCACCTTCAGAGATGACAGCGCAGATGTGATTGCGGATGCGTCGACGTTGTTAAAAGCTCCTTCTATGTCCAGGAAAGCAACTAAGGTGAACTCCTTATGATGAAGGGAGTGTTCGATAGTACGAACCAGCGTGTGTAGAGCGGTTTCTACAGATTTCCCTTTGTTATAAGCATGTTGAGCATTGGATAGTAAGGACTTATCAATGTTTGCCCTCAAATGGATTTCAATCAGACGTTCAAATGTTTTAAGAAGGAATGATGAAAGGCTAATAGGTCTTAGATCTTTAGGATTAACATGGCTAGGTTTTCCAGCTTTGGGGATGAAAATAACATTTACTAAAAGCGAGTGCTCTTAGATGTGCAAGATCTAGATTTACACCAATATGGCCTGGGGTTCTGTGTATCAAGTCGTGGTAAGTGTCTTAGGAAGCTTGTACGATGAGGGCGTTAACCAATTGTTCTTAAATAGTTGCTTCGCCAATGTTTTCCTCTCTCATGACAACCCTCAGACAAGCCGAAGAACACTTGGATCACTTTAGATGGTTATCAGGACATCTTTAATTATATGCTGATTCTGAACAAGATGCCTGGCATTGGGTCGATTGAGTGGTCTGCTAGCCGATTTTGCAGAACTTTAGCTTTTAAAATTCTGATGACCAAATGTTGGTTTAAAATCAGTCCTTTTTTGAGGCCCACCTTCTCATACGAGTAAGTCGGGAACTATTACCCGTACGAATTCAGTCTGTGCTAAGGGGAATGTCAAAGGCTGTATCCCAATTTAATTGCGCCTTTGCTTTTAACTTAAATTCACAATTTTCTTTTAACTTCCAAGAAGCCAACAAAAACCTAAAAAAATAATCCTCCAAGAATAGTCCTTTTCCAATTTGTTAACAAGCAATATGTACTTCAACGGAATTCTGTCAAGTTTCGTTTGCAATCATTACAACTAAAACCTACCATCACTCGAAAATTTGCGTCAGCATTCAACTTAGTAATCATCTTCTCCGATGTAAGAACCTTATTAAGTCAATTTAGAGACCTGTTTGTCCTCCTTTCCAATAAAAAATAAATACAAATATGTATTTTTCACAGAAAAGTATATGAACAGAGAGAAGAGATATACGAGGAGTAGAGTGAGACAGAGAGAGAGACATAAAAGCAGGACATTGATGTCATTATGCATTCATTTTGTGAGAATTCTTTTTTGTGAACTCTGTTTTTTTTCTTCTTCATTATTATTATTATTATTTTTGTGTCCTATTCCTTTTTCTTCGTCTATGCGAATTGGAGAGATTGCATCCTTTTGATCGCCTTCCAACAAAAACCCACTAAATGGCTAACAAGCGTCAACTTTTCTTCTTCTGTGACATTTTCTTACAAAATGTGGAAAGAACTCCTTGCTATGCGCTGCTGTTTATTGGTGACTTGACAAGGACAACGGAGAAAAGAAGAAAATTAAGGACATTTTTTACTGAATTGGCTGACGGAATGCTTTTAAATTGAACACTCGACAAAAATTCTAGGACTGACATGAAAAGCTTTAACATACAAAAACCTATACCTTCCAATATTTCTTCAAGTGGCAGTTAGAGGCAGAGAAAAAGGACTTCTTCATTTTTTCAATCTAAAAAAATAAAACTAAAATCCTCTTTATTTTTGTATTTCGCTGCAGGACTTAAATTATGCTTATACTCGTAGATGTTTTCAGTTTACAGTTTTCAGTTTCCAGTACTTGAAACGACTTGAGTCAAGAAATGCATTCAAATCACGTTTTGTCCTTTCAGCATGTATGTACAGTGCACACAGACAAACAAATCCAATGACGAATTAAGGGAAATAAATTTTCAAAAACGAAGAAAATCCCTGTCTGACAAGGTATTTGGTCAGCAAGAAATGGGAAAAAGGGAGGACGAAAAAATCAGGAAAATCAGTTAAGGAACTTATACGAAGAGTGCTAGCAGTAGGTATGGTGAGTCGGTTGAAAGGATAACGTGGATTGCACCATGTTTGAGAAGTTGGCTTAGGTTGGCTTGTGTGTATTGATTCCAAGATAATTCCCCTCAGTCGGGAACAATTTACCAAGAAATAAAATTTATCGTGTGTTTGAATTTACTTCCTCGTTTTTTTTTTGTTACTTGCAAAGGCCTATATAGACGGGCCTTAGCCTACCCTGTTGTGTATCCTGTGTGCTGCAAAAGAAACGATGTGAATTGGAGAGAGAGTGAGCGATAGAAAGAGAGAATTGTTAGACCGAAGGGTATAATATTAAATTACGGACCTTTTAGATTTTGACGAATGGCATTGGTACGAGGCTTGAATTTAATAAGGATCGGATTGTATCGAATCGAATCGTTCAGTCACTGAGTTATCGCTGAATACAGTTATTTGGCAAACATGCTTTGGGAGAATGTTGCAGTGGCAGCAGTTTTGGTCCTTCAATTGTATTAATGGTATTGGAAGGTGGTGATGTTGATGATGATGATGATTGCGGAAGGGATTTAATGCAAAGCGGACGTGTTAGCAATTGAAAAATGCGATTCTTACAGAGGCGTTCCAAAGAAGGTGTGAAGTGTTGGGCTGCGGACTGATTTGATGGAATATTTATAAGTGAGAATCGTGGGATTGGTGGCAAGTGTTCAATTTAAACCTATTGGGTCTCAGTCTTGGCAATTTATCACGTCTTGATTTTTGATTTTTTGGGGAATAAAAGGTCAAATATCAGCTTGAACTTTAATGTTTGTTCTATCAATTAAATGGTAATGTTTGTGTATGTCTGCAGAATAAATTTCATGTATTGCTTCATAGTGACAAAGCAGGAGAAGGGTTTTTGGTTTTTAAATTGCTGCAGTAATATACTCAGAAATCTAAGAAAGATTGCTTCGTTATGGGGGAGAAGATACAAAAAAACTGTATCGACCATAGGTATAGTGTCTTCCACTTTGTTAAAACTAGCGATGTATTACTAAATCGCAAGAAAACCAACACATCACAAAAAATTAAATATTTTATGATCAAAATGGCACACAAAGTTCAAAATACTGGATTTCTACCTTGAACTTTTTCAGTGTATTATTCTTCTCCGCCCAAAATCAAGTCAAAGTCAAGTCAAAAATTCATTTTTCGACTTATTTCTCTTTGATTCGGTTTTTCAAAACAGGTTCTGTTTGATATTGGCAAATATTTTGAAACACCTTTCTATGTACATATATGAATATTTCAGCAGATAACTTTTTCAGGAGCTGTCTTGTGTATGCATAAAATCCTTCTTACCATCAAATCTTTCTTAAACAAAAAATAATTTTCCCGTTTTCTTTCATTCCAGGTGGAATTTCTCTTCGTCAATATCCGGAACCAGACATCAAGGTATGTAAAAATACTTTTAAAGCACTTAACAAAAAGAAAAAACGAATATTTTGAAAAGAAATTTGCATTTTAACTTTCTTGTCTGTCTTCCATTCCCTTGGGACTGACTTCCTTCTTTTCTTGTTGAGTTCCCATCTCAACCTTGAATGACCTACATATTTAATGGTTAGGCAAGTGTTTTCTCCAAAAATCGCTTCTTGTATGCTTTTGGAAAAAAAAATTAAAACCATTTGCAAATTGTTTTAGCAGCATTGTGATTATGTAGAAGTTTTTGAAAGCCTGGGAAAAACAAAAAGTCAGTGGTCAACGTTCGAAAATTTAAAAACAGACCTCTTATAGCAAAGGTATTTACCCGTACAAGCCACGAGCAAATAGTGTTTACATTTTTCTGCAGCCAAGGATGTGGGATCGTCCTTTTTCCTGCCTGCAGTTTTCAATGCACACTCTTTCATAATAATGTACCAGCATCGTATAAGAAGTTATTTGGAGTATTTGTTAGACGAAAATAGGGACTCTTTTTGAAAGTGCATTGCTCGAGTGCTCCTACAAATTTCCTCTAAAAGTAATCGCTAAACTTTTTCGCTTTCTCTTCGTTTTCCTTGTGGGCGGGTGGATGATGGGTAAAGGGGAGAATGTGGTTGTAAACTTTTCAATCGGCAGCAGTGTGGAAAACAAATTCAGAAGCTACCATCACTTAATCATTCTTAAGTTCAATTTAAATGACTTGCATTCGACTTGTGTGTGAAAAAGATAGAGATAGAGAGAGAGAATAAGCTTGTGCTTGAGTAAATAGGAGTTGGGTGGTTAGTCTTGGCAAACTCATTCCAAAAAGAAAAGACTTAAATCAAAATCTTGTAACTTGATTAAAGTCTTAGACAATTAAACGGATGTTCATTTTCCCGCAACCTCACCCTGATTCTAACAGTCTATCTCTCTGTCTGAACCGCACCATATCTTGACGTTCATCCCCTCAATTTGTTCCTAAAAGCAAAAAAGTTACTATTTTTGTTTCTCTGTTTGTTTGCTGTTTTGTTCAACTAAATACAAAGTGCACTGTGTCTTACTGCAAATGAAGATCCGCATTTGTAACAAAACAAATAACTCCCTCAAAGTCTGCTCTTGGATGTTTTAAAATGTTCTTTTAACGAAGTTCCATCATCGGGCAGACCACAACATGCATTTTAGCTATTTTTCGCTTGAGGCTTAATGTGTGTTGGTAGATTTTGGAGTTTCGCAAACTAATCCCTGTGCATTTGTTTCCGTATTCTATTTTGCTGGCGGAGGAGAAGTCTTGGAAAGTTTGGCATTTTAGGCAGGAATGATGTTTATCTCTTGGAGTTGTTAGCTTGGGTTTATGGATGTGTATATAATTTTATTTTTAACTATGGTAACCCATTAAACTTGTGCCCCTAAAATTTGCTCAAGTAAACTGCACAAATTTTTCTTTTTATTGTTGCATGATTTTGTACCAGAAAAAGTGTAGTAAATTGAGTGCAAACATATATTTTTACTGATTAAAATTTTTCGGTGTCACATCGATTCAGTACCTAATTGTTCCTCTTGTCCGTCAAATAGATGAAGACATAATTTCAATTTTCTGACGATGGTAAACTGCACGAAAAAGATGGATCTTGCAATTCTGTCTGCACCTCGGCCTACAACCTTTAACTGTTTAGCAATTTTTTTCATTTTTAAACTTGATACTTAACGGTCTTAGGTAATTTCTTTTATTTATTTTGGTATGATCTACATATTCTTAAAAAATATTTTGATGTTTTTTACGGTATAAAATATGTCATAGATCAATTTTCTTAATTTCAAATTTTTCACTTAATGGCTAAACTGATATCGATCAAAATGAAAAAACTCCGTTGGAATTGAAATAATATCACTTATTGTGACTTTTGTTTTGATTTAAAAAAAATAAAATCCAATATTTTTTTTTTTGAAAATTCAATATGTTGTAATTTTGTATATAACAAATTTTCAAATGCCAATTTTAAGAATTTAATGATATAAGTTTGAGAAAAAAGCGAGTAAAAACAATCGTTCACTTGCTTTTAAGATATTGAAGAGCCGATAGTATTTTGCTGCTAGTGCTCTTTATACTAGTTATTAATAGTATATTTTTAATATGTTATTGATAAGAAAAAAATAAATAAATAATAAATAAGATATTGAATTTTCAAACAAAATAATTGTATTCAATAATATTTCCTAAGAGATGCTTTATAAAAGTTTCTTTAAAAATATTCGTTTATTAGAAAATCAGAATTAAAAACAATGTATTTGACAGGTACCGTTTTTAAGAATTTTTTTTACCAAAATGTTTACAATGCCTACAACACTTAGTACACATATTTTTTTTATCAAGATCCTTAAAGCTGTTCTTAAGAATCATACAATTTTTCGTATGGCAGGTACCGTTTATCCTTCTTAAGTACTAAAATAGCTGCAATGGCTCAGGCTGTAGGTTGAGGAATAGACACACAGATAGACAGACATATTTGCCGGACACACTTTTTTCGTGTTCTCTATCATCGTTATATCAAGTTTAATAAAAATTTTGACTTCAATTTTTTTTCTAATGTCAAACTTGCCTTAGATTACCTACATACCTAGATACATACATATACACATGTGGTCATTAAAATAGGTACTGTCATTTTTTAAACTAAAATCGTTGTCTTCTTTCAAAGACTATGTTGTACCTTTTTTTTATAAGTGGCAACACTTTTCTTGGTGGAAATATAAAATTTGCCGCTATTAAATTTTGTTAATGTTGCATTGACAACATAACCAACAAATTCGAATAAAACGTTATGTAACTTAACTGTTGCATTTTTTATTTGATCCAAAAGAGTTCCTATTTGAACGACCACATGTGTATACTTACATACATACATATGTAATGTATATAGGGCTTTTGCTGTATGTATTTATATTGCAAATAAAAATTAAAAATTAATTTGGGTGTTTCCAGTTTGCAATTATATATTGCGAGGATTTTCCCTGCATTTCTTAAAAAACGCCCAATTTTTTTCAAAAGTATGTTTGTATTGCTATAATATTTATTAAAAGGAATTCATTTTGGAAAATTAAATTACCAGTCTTCTCTGAAAAAAAAAGTGAAATACCATTTTAAAATCTCCCCCCAGAACTGATCGAACGAAAAATTGCGTATACGCCCCAGTAACCCGCATCCCTTTTTTCTGTTTTGTTATCAAATTTTTGTCGTTTGATCAAAATTGAAATTTAAATTCAGAATTGAAAAAAAATCTCTATGAAAATCTGTCCATTTGTCCAACAAAATATTTTTTCCTTAAAATGTTCAATTAATTCCGTTGCTTTCGGTTATAGCAATTTTTTCCGGGAAGTTTTTGCAGCTGTGTTTTTTTTTTTATTTTATTTTGAACAAATATTAAATTATAATTAAAACACAGGAACCTTACAGATGGCTGGTTTGTTGTTGTTATTTTTGAGGGTGGTGAATGTTTTTTTTTATTTTTTTTTTTTTGGTTATGAACTAAAAATTGCTATTCGGAACAGCTTGGCTCTTGTATACAATTTGCGCAGTTTGTATTATTCTTTCAGTTAAAATATTCAACGAAAAGGGTTTTATTGTGAAATGAACACCCCTAGTTCACTCATGCCTTCATAAAGCAAAACAAATGAAGATAAAAAAAAACTCATTTTATAGAAGAAGGGTTGACAAATTGCGACTTTGAAAATTCGTATAGCGAAAAACAAAAATATTGTTTTAATGTTGCTCTAGGGGGAGAAAAGGTTTTGGTGTTTATTTTTGGAAGTTAACATTTTTAGAAATATTTTATAAAATACCATGGGGTTTTTAATAATAGAAGAATGGTTTAAAAATTGAAAAAAAAAAAACTAATAAATATTAAATTATTGAGGGATTTTTAATAAAGTCGAACAGAAACGGAAAAATATCTATGAACTCATTAAATCTATTTCCTTACTGGTATTTTTAAAGAATATTTAAATAGACATTTGTGTACTAAATAAGGCTTGGCAGGCTTGCCAGTCAAGCGAGGAAAGGAAAAATTGTAAGGAATGAGGCTTGGGGCTACGACTAGTTATAGCCTTCTTTTGATAATGGAAAGACTTTCTTAAAGATGGGAGAGTATAAAATCGTATCTAATCGGTCTTTAGCCATTATAGGATTATAGATATATAAAGTGTACCTTCCCATCGAATTCCTTTCCACCACAAACCACAACTCCTTAAACTTCAAATACTCGTAAATCCTATTCCCACAAAATCACATTCAAATAACAATCAAAATTCAATTTTCTTCTCCATCAAAATACATTTATTTGTGTGTAACTGTCTCCAAACCTTTCCAATTTCAAAGTTCTGTCAATCAAAACTCACTTATTCT
This sequence comes from Philhelius festivus, assembly GCA_963931855.1. NCBI lineage: Eukaryota > Metazoa > Arthropoda > Insecta > Diptera > Syrphidae > Philhelius > Philhelius festivus. The sequence continues at coordinate 3,187,096 of OZ007555.1, read as the reverse complement.
GTCACTCTCACTTGGTAATTATTTTCCCAAAACGGATTGTATCATTATTGTTTTTGCGTTAATCTAACAAGAAGTCCTTAAATTTAACATTACACCCTTAAAACAACCAAACACCTCTATTTCCACCCACACTCCTCCTCCTCCGCACTCCACACACCGACAATAATTTTAACATTCTTTTGTTAAGCAATTTCCTTCCTCCTCGGGACTATTTTCATTTCCTTAACTGAAATGATGATCTTAATTATGTGCTTTCAACCCTTTTGGTTTAAGATATGCTTCCTGCGGAAAGGACAAAATTACTCAACCCTTTCAAAGAGTCCTTTTTCATTACCAATTTTGTGGCCGCTTGTTCGCTGGGTTTGTTATATGCCTTTCCTTATAACATGTTCTCTTTAAGGTCATTACCATTGTGACAATATAATTTTCATTGTGCATACATTTGTGCTTAACCGTTTTTGCCATGGAAAAAGGAAAATCACTCCTCCTCTCTCTGCACACTCTAAGGGATAGGTATGTATTCATTTCTCAGTGCTGAATGCTGATGCTGCCGCTGCAGCTGCTGCTGCTACAAGTATGTTGTTTCTGGCTTATTTTATAAAAACGGATAAAGATTTTATGGAAAAGAGAAGAAGAGATAAGAAAAGAGTTGGGCATGACATCAGTGTTGAGAGATGGCGGGAAAAGTCTCATTTTCGAGGGAAATTCCGACTCCGTTTAAAATGCGTTGATTTATTTTTTAATTTTTTTTTATTCAAAAATCAACTTATTTTTCATAGGTTTGTTTAATATTATACTGCCCCTTGCCATATTGGTTATTGCGTTGGTTCAATTCTCAGGATTTACTACATCTGGCGAGATATTGACAAATATCATGTCATGAAAAGTGCCGTTTGGAATCGAAAGAAAATTGTACCTCCCCTCTATTCCTCGTAACAAGCACACACTTATGGTTGAGAATTGTAAGTCACTCAATTTAGGCTCTCTACGAGCTGTAATTTTTTTTTTTTTTATTATGGTCTGATGAAAATGCCAACTAAGCTGTCAATTTAAAGCTCTACATTAAAAAGTGAACGACTTAAAATATAAGTGGGAATTTTCAAAAAAAATTATGGGAATTTTTTTGCAAGCAATCCTCTTAGCACTCCACCGAAAGGGGAAATACACAAAAAATATGCTTCCATGAAATTAAGGATAACAATGAAATGAATATCACCGTCGGGAATAAGGCGGGTGGGATTTTGATTGTCATAAAGTTTTGAACGTGACATTTATGAGGCACTGTGTTAAATGGTTACCGCAATTAGAATGTACATTTAATGAGGGAATACACTTCCCTGAAAGCAGAGTGTTGGCTTAATTTTTTTTTTTTTTTAATTTTTAATTTTAGTGCAGGAGAAAAATACACTCGAGCGCATATCTGAGATTATTTTTAGGATGATATTTTCCTAGCTAGAAATATGTAAGATTTTAATCTTAAAGGTTCAGTTAGAATTAGAAAGCCTTGCATAGAATATTTCGCCAACTAAGTTTTGAAAAAAGATTTTCTGTTGATATTTAAGAAAAGATAGTTCTTAGCACCGAAAACGTTTATAAAAGAAAGAAATGAAACGCAACAATGAGAGCTGGTGCGATTCCCAGTCCAATAAAAGTCATTCATAGGGTATATTTTGATACTTCTTTCAAAGGGTAATTTTAAACAAATTATTAATTTTTTTTATTTAATTCAATTGTTTGTATTATTTACTGGGTTTACAAAATGTTTTAATATTTGTTTGCTTCTCAAATGTAAAGTGCATAATTATCAAAGAAAAAGAATTATATGTCTTTTGTGTTAACAAACCTTTAAAAAACTAAAAACTTAAAACCAACAGCTTCTATTTCTTAATTGATTTATTGAAAACTGTTTTCTTCATCTGTTTCGTTTTTCCCAACTGCTTGATATCTTTCCTGCCTCAACTTTCAAAGACTTCTTCATCATGCTATTTGGGTTTATGAATTTTTTTCCTTTAAAATTTTTGTTTAATTTCTGAGTTCCGTACGCATTTGGCTTTCGCTTAAGAAGGTTACCGGCGAGATCAATTTCAACAGGCTTAACAACATTTTTCAAAACTTGTGATTTCTCTTTATCTTCTAGCCCTTAATGCTTATTCATGGGATCTTGATACATCCTCAAGCACATCTGCTCGCGCACAAATTCTCCATCAGTCGACGAAGATTTTTCGTTAAGTGTGTTTTCGAGCAGGTCTTTCAGTTCAAATTCTCTTTTGACCTTAGGATTTTTAGATTGTTGGCCTCTGTTCGGTAAAAGAATGATACCCGGTTCTTTTTTCTGCTTGTCTTCAGATTTTGTTTTATTAGCTTTTTCTTCTTTCTTTTTCTTTATGGACATTCTGAATATTTTATTAATTTTGGTAGTTTTCCAGGAAACATAAATTGCCTTACCAACTTTATCTATCTGGGACACTACCAGTTAGAAGTGAGTGATTCATAATCCCTCAAGGTAATCCAAATAATCGAATTTCCTAAAGTGGAGGAAATTTGGAGGAAGAGCCTTAACGTGAGGATCTCATTTAGCTCTGGACATTCTTCATTGATTTCTTCAATTAATTCCTTAAAAAAATATATTAAGTAAAAGAATTCACAATTTATTATAGTTAATTGGCTTATTTGTCTTAATTGCCAAACCACATAAAAAAAAATATTCCAATTACCATCAGGCTTCATTAAAACTATGTGTAACAATTTTCTCCTTATCTAATGTTTTCATCAACTTGAGTTTTATCCTCACTTATTATTCCCACTTATGCCTCATATATTCAACAAATTAAAAAAAAAAAAAATGTTTATGAGTTAAAAAATAGAACAACAACAGCAAGAAATTAACCTACAAATCCCAAGTCTTCCTGTGGCAGTAAAACATTTTTCTGGTGTGTTGGCCAAACAATACTTCAGGTGAAACACAACACCACGTTCAACAACCACCAGAAACATAAACAACATCAACCACAACAGGCGGCTCTCTGGGTTTCAATGCAAAAACATAAACATAACGAAACGAATGACACTCAAACCCCAACTCAAACCCAAGCTCTTTTTAACTGACAAATTATGGAAACACAACTTTTGCATCCGTATCTCTGTATCGTCGTCATCGTCATCGCAGTCGACTTGTGTTCGTATTTGCTTAATCCTACACCAGGGAGAGTAGTTAGTTTGCCAGTGGGATTTTAATTTTTTTATTTTCCGAGAAAACATAAACATAAATGAGCAAAATTGTAAAGAACATCATAAACCTATGCCTCGCACATTTATATTTCAAGCGTATGGGTTACGTCCCGATGAATGGAGTTGAGTCGATTTAGGATGGGAAGGGCCGCTTGCCATTCATGCATGAATTCTGATTCTGAAGAACTGCATTGTGTTTTGTTTTTGACGTGAACTTTCAATCTACTTTTCGGTTGAGTATTGTTGAAATGCTCCCTAGTTTTGTTCGACTAAGCTTCATGCAGTTTCTATAATATGTCAGTTCGAACCACAAAGTATTTTCATTCAACCCGAGATAAATATTCATATTTGGGTTATGATTTGCATACTTCAAATTCTACCTCCGTGAATGACTTGTGTTTTCTAGAACAAAAAAGAAATGTTCGATTTTCGGAACCTGGGACCCCTGACAATTCTAAAATCCCACTTAGTTGATCAATTTTGAGCGTTCCTTATATTTATGGAAATTTCTATTGCTATTTCTTTTGTGTTTTTTCTTAATACAAAATTAACTCACCTTTCAGTGTGTTCGTAATGTTTAAATTCACCCGACCGATTTCAATAAAATTTAGGGGACTATAACTGTCAAAATGATTGCTTCTGTTTGCAAATCACATATTGGAATACTTTGAATCGTTATACGAGTATTAAGCCTGTTCAATGTGTGTCGTGCTGAAGTCATTGGTACTTAATGAAACGTCAAAACAATATCAACGGTTCATTTGACTTGCACATGTATTCTATGTAGGCCAAAAATAACCATACAAATGTTGAAATACCCATTTAGAAATAGTACTGACATTCTTTGATTATGACGTGTCTATTATTTCGTCTGGAAGACCATAGATCTCTGTATGATTTTTGGCATTTTATTTTACACATAATCGGCCCTCCAGTTATAATTGTTTTCAAAACCACTTTCAATCTGAAAATGGGCAATGAAAATTGTTTTTATTTTTCATCAAAAACAGTTTGTGTGAAAATTTTAACACTTCACTCCACCCAAATGACTAAATTTTTAGCCCTATAAGTCACTTACATCAAATAATTATCAATTATAGTCTTGCCTTCCGCTCCTAATTTCAAAGGCAAGACCTCACACACAGTCATAAATGAATTGACCAATTATCAATCATTTAAATTAAAAAAAAACATCAAATGTCTGTTTTTAGCTAAATAGCTTTAATGACTCCATTGACTTGACAAAAACACCCTAAAACAATAACCTTTGCTCTTATCGGTCCCCTTACATCATCGACCAATTATTGAATATCATTGACCATGATAAGGGCCCCCTCAGCACCACAGTCCAACCAACTAACCCGCATATTCAATGCTCTATAATCAATTTGAACGCGCGTCGAAATATCCATTAAACTCGACATTTAAGTCAATTTATAAAAGTCCTCTTTTCTAGTCCTAGTCGGAGCCAGCCGTATTGCTGGCTGTGTGGAGTGTATAGGAGGCATTCTGGTGTCGTGTTCGTGTGGCCGAAACACTAATAGGTCTAGCGTGAGCACAAAATTTTATAAAAGGACTTTAATAACGTCGTTGTCCTATCGCAGCCGCTCACCAGAGGAATAGTAAATGACTACGAATGAAAAAACTATTCCAGTAATCACTTAGACAGGTCGTAAAGGTGACAATTTGAAGCCTGGTAGCTGAAATTTTTCAATAAATATCTCTTGCCAACTAGAATGTGTCCTTTTTTGTGCAGGTTTTTTTTTATAGTCTTTCATTAATGTAAGACAAATTATCAAAACGAATTTTAGTGTCAATTATTAGCGGAAATTTATAGATATCCTGATATTAAAATTAAAACTCGTTCGATTGTATCGTGTCCTTTTTTCATTGAATTTTTTTTTTTTTTTTATTGTTTAAGTTTTATTTGATTGAGTTATATTCCGGGAGAGCGGAAAATCCTTTGACCATGCACGGTGCATTTTGGGGGTAAACGTATCTGGCTGGTATAATTGCTTTGACTCGAGCTTAAAAGCTGTTTTGTGTAGCAAAGTCATCCTTTTTATATCAAAGGACTCAAAGTAAAGTGGAAAAAAGTGCGAAAAGTATTTTGCCTGTTTTTTTTTTTTTGCTACCACAAAGTGGCAGCGGTTTATTTTTTGTTACTCATTCAGTAGAGGTACTGGCTGTGTACCCTCTTTTTCGGCATATCATCGCTAACGTTTCTGGTAAAGTGATCACTTTTGGCCGTTTGTGTTTGAGGGGAGTTTTTCTTTGACTGGAATATTAAATGGTGCGTCCAACTATCCCATGTACTGACGATGGAAAAGCAAAGAGAGAAGAGATAAAATTCGGCTTAAAACAAAATTGTATTTTTATTTGTGTTATTTTGCTCTTCCAATAGAGAAGGATTTTAATTTGATACCTGATGGCCTGGATTGTATACGATTGGCAGAGAAAAAAAGCCTGCAATCCACTAGAGTAATGTTTTATGTTCTTGAAATCCAATAAACATATGGAAATATTATGACAAAAATATTTAAGTTTTAAATATGACAATATCACAAAGCTTGCCGAATTTTTCCTAAGGTGTAATTTTCTTGATTTTCAGCAGAAAGATAAATTCTGATATTAAAAACATAGTGTTCATAAACTAAAGAAACTCGATCAGTCGTAAAAATGATGAGGTGGCCCCTAAACCAATTTCAAGGCATCATTCCAACACTGCAATAAATGTCCCATTCGTCCTACTAATTATGTTGAAAGTTGACCAGACAAATAAATTTGCCCTTTATCAGAATACTCGTACAAGTGAATCAAAACTTTCAAACAAACATTTAGTAGATCGTTAGTAAAAAGGTTAAACAGGAAAGGTCCGAAGATAGACCATTGTGGAGCTCCTATTAATAAGTGTATAGATTGATAAATCACTTGATCAGCCATTTTTTTTTTACTATTTCTTTCAGGAAAACAGTCTCTTACTAGACACCCTATTCAATCATGAAAGTTGAAGGAGGACATCAATTTCATGATGATTTACTCTTTTGAGAGATTTAAAAATATTAAAAAAAAGTTGTATCTCAAAAGTCATGACCGGGAGTATATATTTTATATCAAGGGATGCACAAGTGATTGGATGGCATGTCTTATCTTATTTTTCCCATCGATATTTATAAATTATTATCAAGTATTTATGCGTGACAAATAATTTCTTCTTTGAATGAAGCTTAGTTAGGAAAGTAAATGCTGGTATGCCCAGAGGCTCTATTTTGTCTTCCGAGTCCATTATTAATATTCATACAAAATTATCTCCTCACTGATTTCGAAATGTTCTTAAAATTTTGGTCCAGTTGTTTTTTTAAGGCCACTAATAACCATTCTTGCCAAACAATTTTTTCAAAATTTTAAAAATATTTTTTTTTCTCAAAAACTGTTACACAGATTTAAAAAAAAAGTTCAAAAAATTTCATATATTAAAAGATAGCTAATGGCTGATAAAAAGTTTCCGAAAAATTGTTATCATGGGAACTTACCACAAATCTACATTTTTTGTTTTCGATTTTCTTAAAAACATTATAACTTATTTCTATGTTAAAGTTGGTTAAAAGTTTTAAAAAGATTTGTGTTAAAATTTTGCAAAAAAAATATTGTTGGATTTTTTAAAATTTCATATTTTTTTTTTTTGATAATTTAATATTTCGAAAACCGCACGCTCGATTTTTTTTCAAATCTTGACGATCAATTGTTTTTTTAATCCTGACTGCAAGATGTGGGAACAACTTTTTTATTTCATCTAAAAAAATGGTGTCCACCATTCAAATGTTAAGAAATGGTTTCTGAAAATAGTATTTTTCTCAAAAACTAGAATTTTGACAAAATTTTTTTCTAACGCTTAAATTTTAATATAAATCATAATTAAAAAAAAAATTAATAATAGATCTATTCATTTTTTTTTTAAATTATGACATTACTGACTGTATCTACCATAGAATCATTTTTTGAATTTTGTCTTTCTCATTTTTAGGGCAACGGATTTTAAGGAAATTTTGTTTGTAAAATGTTTATTTTTTACTTGCGATATAGGTACTATAGGGCAAGTTCTGCATTTGGAAAAAAAATCGAACTCGAGATTTTGATCAAAGTTGACATTACGATGATAGCGAAGACGAAAAAAGTGGGTCCGACAATTCCGTATGTCTGTCTGTCTGTCTGTATGTCTGTACCTCGATCTAGAGCCTAAGCCACTGGACCTATTTTCTTCAAACTCGGTAGTTATGGGTCTTCGGTGATTCCCTAGAGGGGAAATTGAAATATTTTTTTTAGCTCTAAAACTAACGGTACCCCCCATACACCCGTAATGCAAAATCTTATTTATCTCGAAAACGGCTCTAACGATTTTGATAAAAAAAATTAGGTGTGACATTATGGACATGGACTACGTTTTGGTAAAAAAAAAATTGGGGCAAAATGTTATTAACGGTACCTGTCATAGAACCGTTTTTTTGATTTTCGACTTTCTCATTAACGGCTCTTACGATTTTAACCAAAAATTTACAGCAGGAGTCCCCCTAAGTTTAAAATAATATTGTATACAAAAATATTCGAAAAATTGTTTGTTGGGTTTTTTTGAAAAAAAAAAAAAAAAAAATATGTTTGAAAAATCAATATTTTCAAAACCTATGAACGATTATTTTTTGAAATTATTTTCAAGAATCAATATTATTAAATACTTAAAATTCGCATCCCACATTTTTTTCTTGAAAAATTTTAAAGAAATTTCTTATATAAAAAATTTATTTATTTAATAATAAAACGATTTTTTAAAGTTAGTTTGCATAAATTCATACTTTTCTAGAAATTAGACGGCAATTTCATCTTAAATTCATGTTTTATATTTATAAAATGTATCTTAAATTCCAAAGTACTTTTACATAAGAGCAAGTTCGTGCGATTCAGTCGTGCATTTTATTTCTTTGATTTTTGTGAAAAATTCAAATGTTTTGATAACAATTGTCTATTTCAAAAACGGGTCGATATTTTTTTTTTAATTTAAATTAATTTTTTTTGGCACAATAATACGAACTTAAAGTTGGCGTACCAAAGTTAATGTTTTGAATTTTTTAAAAGTTTTTAAAAGGTTTTTTTATTTTATTTTTTTTTGTTAGAAAGCTCTTAAACGATTACAAATGTGTCTCCCCTGCGCAAGCTTGAGCCCAGCTTCGATAGTACCAAATAAAGTAGGGAGATTCTTTTCTTTACCGTACTACAGGTCTACAGGAATGTGAATCCAGACATTTACAACAAATATACATATATCGTTATCATATCACCTATAAATCTTCCCTCTGCTTTTTTGTATTAACACACAAGGTTTCAAGAGTACCCGTAACCCCTAAAGCTAAATACGCAAACGCATTGACGGTGAGAGGAAGGGAACTGTGTTTAAAGGGACTGTGCAGCCACATTGACTATGTGAAATAAGAACAATTGTCCAGCGACTGAAGTGCTTGAGATATGTAATTTGAATGAACACCAGGGGTCCTTTAGGAAAGATGGGACATTAGAAGATGGTCGTGACTCAAATGTCGTTGTTGTGTGTGAAAAAGCAGGTATTAAGCTTTTAGATACATGTTCAATTAGAACTGAGGGATCATTTTACTCGTAAGTACGATCTGTCTGGGCTTCGATAAATAGTTAAGTAGAGTAAGATAGTATAGGTATGACTCAATGACAAAGAAGGCAGAAAGATGTAGAAACTAAATAGACTTATTGATTATTTCCCAGGTCCACTTCCCACTGCAGGGCTCGTTTCGCTCAATCAAAAAATCAGCAATTTGTGTCTAATTTTGGTAATTCCAATTTAAGAAAAAATATATCCTTTCAGAGAAGGATTGTTTCATATTTCAACATCTTCGATTAATAAAACTCAATCAATCAAAATTGGGGATTTTAAGCCAACCACGGAGCAAACACATCTGGGCAATTGAAAAAAGTAGAATCTTTTCAACTTCGGCTTAACAAATTACCTCCATCATCAAATCGCCTTTGGTAGGTTCTTTTGAAATACAATATAGAGTTTTAAAAGGTGGAGAGGTGAAGGGAGAGCGCAGAAAATAAAAGAAGAAGACAAAATGTAACCCCTCCTCAGATAAAAATTCTAAAGAAAAAAAAGCTTGTTGAGGTCTTTTCTGTTGCAAAATACAGGTGGATGCCTCGAAAAAAAGCTAAAGAGCAAATGAAAATAAAGAAAGACTGTATGAAAAAAAATCCAACGACAAAAGCAGTTATGTCTGCAGGAGAACGAGAACTAAAAGTCCTTCTTCTAATCTGAAGACTTTTAAAAGGAAAAATGCTGGTCGTTTGTTTTTCTTTGTTTTTTTTTTTTTTTTGCCGAATATTTACGAGTCTTGTGTTTTGTCCTTATTGGAAGACACGACCCAATGTAAATTGGCTATCAAGTTGCTTCAGGTACCCTCCATCTTTTATTTTATTGAGAAAAATTAAATTTATGGGAAACCATAAATAAGTCTTTATTTGTTTCGTTTATTTCTTCGTCCTTTCGATCTTGCGCCGCGCGGCGCAGCACTGTCTTTTGTTTTTGGTTTCTTGTAGGAGTATTTTTTTGTTTGTTTTTGAGTCAATGTTGTCATCTTGCGACATAATGTCCTTTTTTCTTTTTATGATTATATTTTTTTTTGTATGTGTGATATTTTTCGTATTATGCTCGTCTTTTGTGTTTCTGAAAATTGCCATCGATACTTTGGCTATATAATATTTTGAATGCTTGATGGGGGCGGGGCGGAGGCAATGAGTCTTGTTCTTTTTAAAAAAAAAAGTCTTTGAATGTGAGTAAAGAGGCTGTTTTGTCGGCAAATTATGAATTTATGACGTTGTTTTGTGTTTTATTATTTTTTTTTTTGAAGAAGAAAAGAAATTACAAAATGGAAATTAAAGCTCATGATGCGCACCAATTACTTTGAAAATATTATATAGGAGATCCTTACGATGGCAGAAAGGACAACAAAGAATTATTATTATTTTTTTTTTATTTTTTGAATTTTCCTGTTCATTTGCCTTCTTGAGTCAACTTGAAGTTTAATGATTCGGAAATAATGTAAGAAGAACAAAAAGAAACAAACAAAATTATGAATCAAGGACATTATTTGTTTACAGTAAAAAAAAAAAACAATTTAAGTTAAAAACATGACAATTAGATGTTTGAAAGGATAGAGATTTTATTTTTCATAAAACGAAAGTGATTTGGACTGTTGAAGCTATTGAAGGTATTATTCATTTTACATTTTTTTGGTGCTTGTAGGGACCTACTTATGTAAAGTCCGTTGTCGTTTTTTTTTTTTTTTTGTCAAAAGTCAATAAAAAGTTAATCAGGATTTATTTTTTAGTAGGAATCGTACACAGAATGTCCATTTTAGAATATTCGATATCCGAAATTGCTTATTTATTAATTGTGTCTTCTAAAAGTCTGTAGATGGATGCTATTTCATGATCGAATAATTTAAGAATATAGTTGATTATTTATGGTAAGAAATATTTTAGGGAGAGGAAACTGAATAATATTTAAAATAAACAAAACGTTCTGTCAGACAACTATCAGCTTTTCAAGTAGTCAAAAACTTACCATAAAATGAAGTAAATAAATGCTGTGATTTTTGTAAGAAACCTACCCTCTTGTCCCTTGAAAAAAAAGTTAATTTTGTAAGCAAAGCAAAATGAGTATTTCCTAAGATATAAATTTTACAAATATAGGTAACGTATTTTACAAATAATTTATGGTATACCTGTTTATCGACATTTCTTAATGGAATGTTTAAAATATGTCAGAAGCGTCTAGAAGGAGATTAACCCCTTGGAAAATTTTGGAAAGAGTAATTTTTCTTATTAAGATTTTGGCATATTTATAAAGCTCCTAAAATAATTTTACCAGAATCAATTTTATATGCCAAAGACAAGTTTGAATATTATTGTGTCTTAAAAATTTTAAAAAGAAATTGATTTTCAAAAAAATTTCTTTTGAGAATACTCAGGATTATAAAACCGCACGATTTTGTTGAAACAATTTCTAGACACAATCTAAAAAATAGTGCAAATTGATTGTTCTGTTATTTTAAAATAGCAGTACTTGCCATACATATTTCAATAACCGTGTTGAAAAACAATATTTCTCTTGAAAACGCCTACAATAATTTTGATACAATTTTTCAGTATTGATTGATTTGTAATTGAATATAAAGCAATTTTAATTGAGACATAATTAACATAAGCCTTTGAGGAATTTTCCAAAAAAATCACATATAAGCAGACATAAATTTTCAAGAAATTAGTTATTGAAATTTCAAAATAATTGAAGATTTTTTTGTGATGTAGATCAGTACTGATAATAATGTGCTAATTAATTTGAATGGAAAATCGTTAAAATTAAGCGGAACGGAAAAACTATAACAAAATTCTACAATAATATGATTTTCGAAAACTGTTTTTAACATTTGTGTGTGGAAGGTACCGTGTTAAAAGTAAATTCAGTATGAGTTTTCAAAAATTGGATTTAATAAAAACTTGTTTTATTATTATTTTTTTTTTTTATATCCAACATTGATACTATTCAAACTTTTTAGAAAGCGAAGCATGACAAATTTAATCAAAATTATTTTTGATAAAATTGAAAACAAAATTAGTAACCATTTTTTACAGAATATTTTTTTGAACCATAAGCTGGTTTGTATTAAAATAATTTTTTTTCCTTAAATGTGTGGAACTGTTTGTTTTTTTTTTTTTAATGTGTGGAACTGTTTTTTTTTTAAATGTGTTTTTTTTTTTAAATGTGTTTTTTTTTTTAAATGTGTTTTTTTTTTAAATGTTTTTTTTTTAAATGTGTTTTTTTTTTAAATGTTTTTTTTTTAAATGTTTTTTTTTTAAATGTGTTTTTTTTTTTTAATGTTTTTTTTTTTAAATGTGTTTTTTTTTTAAATGTGTTTTTTTTTTTGTAAATGATTTTTTTTTGTAAATGTTTTTTTTTGTAAATGTGTTTTTTTTGTAAATATTTTTTTTTTTAATTTTGTGTAGCAGGTACCATTATTTTGGGCCTAAAAAAACGTGTTAAGAGAAAAAAAATTATTGCTGAGTCTAAGGAAAATCGACCGTTTTGTGTTAAAGTCAGAAAGACCGGATTGCGAGAGAGACACTTTTTTTAACGAATGCAAAACTTGCTATCGGCGGTTGAAACACAGGCCTTAAGAAGTTTTTGCATATCTTTCATTAACAAAAAAAAAATTAGATCATTATTAAAAAAGAAAATACATAGTAGCAAAATAACTGATTGGAGCTCTTGAAAAATGATAGTTAAAATAAATAAAGCAAGTATTAAAATGGAACTTTGATTATTTTTTCATAAATGATATTTTTTTTTGAATTTTTTGACTTACAAAGTCCCGTACTTTAAATGTCGATATGCTACCTATTGATTTCATTACAAGCAACAATGATTTTGTTAGAGAAAAACACGGAAATCAATTTTGTAATTGAGTTCACAATAAGAGAATGTCATCCGATGTTTAACAGAACTGTGAATTTATACAAGACAAAATATTAAATTTTAAAAGTGAGATAACAGAGAAAAACTGCCATTAGAACGGACTTTAAATCAAAATTTAAATTTCTGAATAATGAGAGCCAAAGTCACTATGAAACTTAATTCCCAGTATCAATAAATTCGATGGGAAATTTTCGTCATTATTCGAGATGAAAATTTTGAAAGTTGGGAACAATTCCCAAGGAAATTTTATTCACGATAGGTCCCCTTATATTTTAAAAACAAAATTATTTGGTTTTCAAGTCCACACAATGTTTTCTAAAATTTTTGCTATACCATTTGATTTGATATAAGGCAAGTTATGTATTCGTAAAAAAAATCGAACTCAAGATTTTGATGAAAGTTGACATTACGATAATAGCGAAGACCAAAAAAGTGGGTCTCGCAATTCTGTCTGTCTACCAGTTCGGCTACAGCCTAAACGGCTCGGCCGATTTTCTTCAAACTTGGTAGATATGGGTTTTGATTTTTCCCCCCACACGTTTTTTTCTTAAAACCAAAAAAAAAAAAAAACGGTACCTGTCATACGAATTTTTTTCGAAATTTTATAAATATTTTTTATCTCAAAAAGCGTCCCACAGATTAAAAAAAAATCATAAAATTTCATTTAGTTAAACCTAGGTAATGATGGAAAAATGATTTGCAAAAAATTATAGTTTTTGGTACCCCCCTTGGAACCATTTTTTTTCTTTTTGATTTTCTCAAAAACCGTACCACCGATTTTGACCATTTTTTTATGTTAAGGCTCCCCAGCAGTTTCAATATTATTGTGTATTTAAATTTTCAAAAAAATTTTTTTGGATTTTTAAAAAAAATAAAATTTTTTTTTGAAAACTCAATCTTTCGAAAACCCCATGCTCTATTTTTTTTAAAACTTGATAAATAAAAATTTCTTAAAATAATCTACAAGATATGAGAAAAAAAAATTATTTTACCTAAAAAATAATGGTACCCTCCATACAAATGTTAATAAATGGTTTTCGAAAATCGTATTTTTCTTGAAAACGGTTCCGAGAATTTTGCTTAAGTTTTTTTCCTTACGATTAATTTTAAAGATCTATAATTTAATAAAAAAAAATTTTGAAAACAACATATTACTGACTGTACCTACCATAGAACGATTTTTTAAAATTTTGAATTTCCCATTATCGGTATAACGGATTTTAATGAAATTTTTTAGAGAGAAGTTCTAAGAAGTTTAAAAAACATTGCATTTCACAACTTTAAGAAAAATATTTTTTTTTTAATTGAATTTTACCTCGAAAACGGCTAAATATTTTTTTTTGGAAATTTAATTTTTAATCGAACAATAATTAAAACTTTAAATTGGGGTACCAAATTTTTTTCTTAAAAATGTTTTAAATTTTTTTTTATATAAAAGCTTGTTTTTTTAAGAAACCACTACAAGAACTTATAATTTTTGTTCTTGCATAAACCTATATTTGCTTGAATCACATGGCATCCTATTTTTATCTCCAACTACAAAAGAAGTTGTTTTAGTCATTTAAAAAAATTAATTTTATGCTTATGAACGGTTTTTTTCTAATAACATTCATTTTTGAAATTCTTAGTCTATTACATATGTAGGAGCAAGTTCGTGCGACCCAGTCGTGCATTTTATTTGGAAAATTTAGAAAACTTACAAAAAATTTTTCTTAAAAACTTTTCACAAACTAAAAAAAAATCTTAAAATTTCTTAAATGCTTGGTATTGGGTACAAAAAAAATTAAAGAAATGGTTATTAATCGTACCTTCTACAGAACCATTTTAATTTGTTTCCGATTACCTTAAAAACGGCGATTACCTTAAAAACGGTGCGTTCATAATGGAAAGTGCGTTAAACTGTTATTTAAGGGTTCTCGGAGAGAAGGTAGAAAATCGTCAAAGATTATATCGTATCATAAAAAGTGGTGCTCATAAGCCGTTCGGAATCGACAGAAAACTGTAGGTCCCTTCTATTTCTGTTAGTATTACGTAAATTGTAAGTAATATGGTTAGGCTGTGAGAGCCATCCAATTTTTTATTTTTTTTTGTATAATTTCTACGTTAAAATATTTGGTTTTTTTTTTCTAAATCTGAATTACATGTCTTTATAAATTTCTAATAAGCACCGTTTAATTTTCATTCACTTAATATACACAGATAAACGAATATTTTAATATGGAAACAAGCTTCGGTACCCATTTTCTATTTTTTTTGTTTTTACTACCGAAATGTTTCCAAATCATCTTGAAACCCTTATTGGTTAGATATACATCAATTTTTAATAGTATAGTAGTAAAGTGTATCTGAATTCGCAAAGAGAACTTTAAACTTTATGAAAATATGTTTTGACATTTATGGTATGATATTTTACCAATGTTTGTCAATAACGAAAGTTGTATTACTAAAATTTTATATTGTAGCATATTGAAACTTAAAAAGACAAGAGAAATTTATGGCAAACAATATGGTCATTTAAGTAAAACGTTTTCTGTAATAAGAGTGAATTTTTGTATATAAACGAAACTAACTTTTAGTTTCTCAACAATTTTTTTTAGAAGAATAACTTGTTACTAGGCTGTGAGGTATAAGAACTTAGATTTTTTCCATTTTCTTAACACAAAAGTGCAACCTTCTCTAAATATATTATATTTTATTATAAATAGAAAAAACTTTCCTCGATTTGTAAAGCATAGAGATACAAAACATTGAATCCCAAAATCCGATCATGCTTGTGTTGTGATGCAATATAATTCAGGAATATTTCCTTTAGCGAATACGATACCTTCTAAGCCATCATAAATGCATTCTAAAGAGTATTTCTTCGATTTATTTCTAAGCCCTTAGAAGAGTATGTATCTTTTGTATCAGTTTTCTGCATTGACCTAGTTTTCTCCAATTTGGTTGAATGAATCAATTTACCAATATTTCCTATATAAAGCTGAAATAGCCAAATCAAAACACATTGAAGAAAATTGAACTATCGTTCAGCTGCCAATAATTGCTTCACTTGTATATCGTCCTCATTTCCAAATAGAAAATCAAAATCCTTAGAAAAAAAAAAAATAAAATGCAATACGAAGATATCCTGCACACAACTTACCCTTTGATGGTATCTCAGGCAGAGCAGCAGCACTTATTAGAAATATAATCCAACCGGATGCCCACAGCACATCCATTTTTCCGCACATTTATTTTGAAGAAGAAATATTTGAATTGTAGGAAAAAAAAAAGAAAAAAAAACTAAAAGAGCAAAACTTCTAGCAAAATATCAACATCTTCTTAATCAAAGGTTATTTTCTCTCTCTCTCTCACTCTATTCTTCAAACGTCCTCCTTCGAGTTAAAGTATAATTTTCAATTAGAAAAACTTTTATAATCGTAAACAATTTTCCCTCGTATGTAATTAAAAAAATCAGTGCGACGGTGAATTCCTTTGCTTCTCACTTTTACCGCCCCCACACTAAATTCCGCCTGTTTAATATTTCACACTTAATTCAATTTGTGTCCCGGAACAACACACCAGAGCAGCACATTGCAATTCAATTTATTTTCAAACTTGTTTCCTTTTTACGAACACACATACAACACGCCTTAACTCATACACCAAGAAATCCAGCGAGAAAAAAAAAATGCCTTCGTTTCCGCCGCACGCTAATAGCACTCAAAACACTGAAAACCGTACACAAACATTTCACAAGGACGAACAGGATGACGACCGGTTGAACAGTGGGAGCAGGCGACGCCAACGCCAATGCCGGCGACCATCAACGACGACGATAGTATTTGTCGTCGTAATCCTTGCGTAGTTGTTCTTTTCTTTTCTGTTTTTTCTTTTTTTTTTCTGTTACCTTTGTGATGCCGTTGTATTTTACAAATTCAAATGTCGTGACGATATGAAATCCTTTTAAAATATTTACAGTGGCAAATTATCCGCTAAATTGAGATCCACTCAAGCGGGCACAATGTGAAAAGTGCAACAGTGACAGGAAATGAATGACCGAAGATTAGAAACCAGGTTAAGAAGGGGAGCTTGAATGGATATTGAAAAATTATTTAAAACTCTTGGCTGGCACACAAAGGGCAGACGACAACGATACTAAACACAAAAAAAAAACACTTCGCAATCACACTGAATATTTAATTATACGCTGCTTAAGGAACCGAAGGAACCCGCAAGGATAACTTTTTCTTTAATGAAAACAGAAAAAAACACGAGGATGTGACAGCGCAACTCCGTACAATGCTAAACCATACGAAACACTGAATCGTTGGTCGGTTGAAAATTAGGTTTTTCCTCGACATTTCGGAAAATCACGAACCCGGCCTGGCATGGAGTTGCAGAGGGCTGAAGGCAGATAGCCAGCTAGCGGTGGTGTTGTTGAGAAGAATAGAAAAATGAAGTGTTGGAAAAATGTCGGCTCTCTATTTTAGTTCTCAACTGGAATTTCACCAATACTGGAAGAAGAGAAAGTCAAAAGAGTGAATTTTGGGTTTTCGTAGTTTTTTCTTTGAATTATAAACTCTTAGGGATTTTTGAAATTTTCTCGGAAATATTTTCGAAAACCATCAAAATATTCTTCGATGCATTTTATTCAGTTGCAAAGAGAGTTTTGTACTTGTAAGCAGTTATTCGCCACTTTGCGCAGGTCCAACATTTATTGATATGACTAACAGTCTGAGGTTTTTTACAGGTTGTTTAATTGTTAGGGTATCTTTGAAAGAGAAGTTCATGTTTTTGTCAGTGTCATGGGAAAAGTAAAGCAAAAAATACTATTTGCTCAGTACCAAGTAGGTCACTGTGGCGTATACTTGTTATTTTTTGCTTGATATTGTTTGGTATTACATATAACGATAAAAGATGAAATGCTTATGTATTAATTTAAATAATTTTATATATGAAGATGTTGATAGATTTGAATTCTTTATTTTGGTGACATTTGAGGAGTTCTAAGTATCAGTTGGTTTAATTGTGGATGTCGAAACAATATTTAATTGAAATTGAATGAAAAATAATCGAGAACAAATGGTGATCGGAATCATTACTTAGTTTGATCGAGTATTTATTATTTTTTTTTATATAAAAGGGTTATGTCTTTATAGGACATATCCCTATTTAAAATTGCAATTGGAGGCATTATGAAAGTCACTGCTTCATTAAATTGCATTATGAAACTCATCAATTAGGCAATTTATGAAATTTGTTTCTGAGATCTTCTCAAATAAAAAAAACTTCAATTAAATAATAAATCTCGAGATATGTTAAGGCTACGATTCAATAAAGAGCAACAAATCTCTCAAAGAATATTTCACGTCAGTCAGAATTAGGTACTTTCGCAGTTTGTTTGAAAAATGTGATCAGAAGTCTTTAATATATAATATCTGTTAAAACAACAAATTTTGATGGACTTTATGCACTTAGATTCAGATCTTCATTCTCTGATGATTTCATAGCTACCTGCGGGGTCCCACAAGGCAGCCACTTAGGACCTCTCCTTTATATTCTTACTATTTAAGATTAAAATGGTCACTAAATATTCCTATATTTTACTCTACTCCGACGATACAAAGTTTTTCCAGACCATTTTTTCCATACCTGATGTCACTCTTCTGCAAGTTGATTGATCTCAACAGTTTCTCTGTCTTGTTCCTAAAAAATTGCCTAAATTGCCAAATGTCATTCAATCACTTTTTCACGATAACACATCCAATCTATTCCCAGTGGATACCTTCTCAACCTTCAACCCATATCCACCGCTTAGTCAAATCGCGATCCTGGTGTTTTATGTGATAGAGAGCTCAAATATCTCACAATTCCATCTCTCTGAACACTAATTCCCGTAATATAAGAAATCTTCGTCTCTTCTATCTGCCTACCCGCCGTACCTCTTATGTCTCCAACGAACCTATTACTCGCATGCTTCGGAGGATTAATTAAAACATTAACTGTTTCGACTTCAACCTCAGTTCAGCCTGCCTGAAACTCCGTCTTAATCAACCTTCCAATTCACTCAAATCATAGATGATTTTGTTTTTCCATTTTTTTAATTCATAAAGCATTCAACCAATTAACGAACAAATTAATCATTCTGTTTTTAATATTCCGACACAGATTTAAGTACCGAGGATGAAATGCAAAAATGTGTGTTTTTTTTCAAACTTAATTTTGTGATTTTATGTTTCAAGGATGAGAGAAAATTACAAAATTCTATTTGTTTTTAGAATCAAAGGTTACATGGTTAAAAAAAGGAATAAACTTTTGTTATTTTTTTTTTACAAAAGCTTATAAAACTTTAACAAATTTAAAAACATGTTTAAAGATTGAAATACTTCAGAAATACTCGTATTAAAGAAACCCTACACATTCAATAAGAAAATTATTATGCAAGTCACAGGCAACCACTTTCCATTCGTAACCTGGAACTTAACTCATTCACGTCTATACGTGTGAGTACACATGCACATACTTAACAAACCTAATATTCAGAGGGGTGGCAACCATCTCTATCATCAGCATCCGGTATAATATTTTACAAAGATACAAAAGCATGTGTGTGTTTTGCTTATGCTTAAGGCAGTTTGCCATACGGAAACAAAATTGAGCCATTTTTCTGGTGTCTTACGTGTGATGTTTCAATTCATGATTTAACAATGAAAATGGGTGAAAGTGGAAGAGAAATGGGAATAAATTGCCCTCGAAGCAGAAGTTGAATCCCCAGACATTTAACAGACACACAATTCTACAAGAAAAACGTGTGGAAAGAAAATTTATTCTATGCCGCTGATTTTAAGGCTGTTTTTTTTTTTGTATATCGAAAGCAGAAGAAAATCAGATTCGAAAGTTACGGATTATCGTTGCAATATTCTTGAGATTTTCTCTAATCATTTTTTTGTAACAAACTTAACATTTTAACTCCTATGTTTGGTGAAAATAAAAATTCAGTTAACTAATTTAAATATAAACTTTGATATACCAACTTGCATTTGTCTACCACATTCGATTCCTTCCGCAATATTCAGTGCTGAAATTTAAAACCCTTTAAAGCGCAAAATAGAAGGATAAAATATTGCGACAAGAACGCACTAAATAGCTTTTGTAATTCAATGCTAAAAAGTAATCAAGCATTGAAGGTAAAAAGGAGGTTTCAGTTCAATAGGCCAGACCCTCTAAGAGCCATTAATAAAATATTTGTTCCAAAAATATTGTAAACTTCTGAACGGTACAATTTTAATCCAAATCCTAAGAAAATTTGGAAAAAATCAAAATGGCTCGAAAGATAACTTTAAGGTCTAAAAATATGCTGAGCGATTAAAAACTACAGAAAAAATTTGAACTTTGTACGAATTTTTCATTTTCGAAACTTGTTACCACTAACAGTTCAGGTGTCGTTTCTCCGACAGTTAGGTGTCTTAAGCTTTAAACTCTTAGAAACAAAAATGCTAAGTCCCAGCATAGGGAATATAAATACCCAAGAATAAAATTCTCAAAAAAGGAGGTTTTCGAAATTTTCAAATTGTTCGACTTGAAATTAATTTTTTTTTAAAACTAAAACAATACTTAAAATTGTATTTTTTTTTTTTCAAATTTTGATTTTGAAAATAAATTTTTCAAAGACTTCCTTTGAAAACCAGCTTTTTTAGATGAACTAGGCATATAGAAAAACGAATTCCTCACAATAAAAACCCTTTTAGCATGATATTATAGGTCGTGGTGATTTTTATAACAATATTTCCTCCATTTTTTTTTTAGAAAATCTCCTCTACCTCTTTATCTGGCGAAAAAAGAGTCCCTTTTCATGATTTGTTCTTATTTCTCTAATAAACCTGAACTGTTAAAATTACAGAGGCTTATGCGCTTTCAAAACCATTGGTACTTGGTCATTCTATTCTAACCTTAAGAGGATACTACAATTTCTTTTCATTCTCAATTTTTTTTCCATAAAACCGAAAATAAAAATACGAGTAATATCGCTTTAAACTGCCAATAGCCTCAACGATATCATAAGATTTATTCGTCTAGCACGGTTCAATGCAATCATCTTTAACATTTGTGTTCCATCTTGTCCTTAAAATCCCTTGCAATGACAATATGTTATGAGGAGGCTTAAGGGAACGAAAATTTTAGTTTAAATATCTGCCTATCAGCAAACTATAAGTTCCGCACATTTAAATTTAATGACGTACTTGAGTTTCTTATGGGATACTGATCCTGATGCTTATGCCGATGCCGATGCCGATGCTAATGGTATACTTGTATGTGTCCTGGTCGTCCCTTATCTCAAGAGTTTCTGAGAATTGTTGTGATGGGAGAGTTTAACATATTATTTTGAAAATCTAAACATGCTGTTGTGCCATTTTCAAGTTCACTGGAGCGTATTATATTTGAAATTTGATGCAATCAAATGGGTTTCATCGTTGTCGTAGCCTTAGTCTGAAAGTCTTTTATGTTGAGGGGGCTATTGGGTTTGAGTGTCCTCTTTCTCCCTAAGTATATATAACATTTGCTCATGAGAGCTCGTTTGGGTATATTTTTCAATATCAAAAATAATAAACTTGGTCTAAAATATTTTTCTGTTGGTTTATTCTGTTTTGTATGTTTGAAATGGGTGAAATTTTTGGAATGTATGAATTTAAGGCGGGTCCGGACTGAGAAGACAAACATTTTTAATTGAAATAAGGGAAAAACATAAGATATTTGTATTTACTGAAGAAAAATATTCAAAATCCTTTGCGATTCTGAAAGTAGGGAACCGAAAAAGGGTGCTAATACTCGTACTTCTTATTAACTTCTATAGTTTGATATGGTTTTAATTGAAATATTTGTGAAACCGATTACAAAAATGAGGTTTGGTATTATCTAACAGTGAACACAGGAATATTTTAAACTCGCAAGCAGTCCAAATATAATAAAGTATTCATCACACCAAGGTATGTGCTGAGTACATGCAATTTGTAAAGTTGTTGAAAACGTATGGAGTACAGACGATATGTACTCAGTACAAATCTTTGAACTAGCTACATTGAGTTACATAATCACTAAATAACTATTAAAAAAATCCCCAGTCTTTCAAATAGAACAAGCGTTCATAAAAGCAAATTATGTAATGAATACAAGCACAAGCCATGTGTTATAAGCCCACTGACTATGTATTGAGTACACAAGCCGCTTGAACAGAACTGTTTTGGCTTAAATTATTAATTTTTTGTACCTGTGTTCTTTGGCGTGAGTTGACTAATTTATTGTTATAGTTATTTTTATAAAACAAGCAGGTTCATTAGTGCAATGGAGAGTAAGCATTGCCAATTGTTTTAGATTCTATTGAATGGATATGGAACTACCTATACTCGATTGTATCGATTTCAATTGATTGTATCAAGTTACTTAAGTGCAACCCTGTACTCACTACATAGTCATACTCTCACTGTAAAATCCGGATAAATATTCACAGTGCTTATGAATTTACTGCTTACGTCAAATTCACAAATAATTGTATGTATTCACATTTTCAGTACTTAAATTTTTTTATGTGTGTATTTTTTTTTCTGAGCTCAGAAGTTTCGTACTTCGTAATTAAACATACACATATCTATTCATATCTCATGGTCCAAAACCTTGAAGGCTTCTTTGTAATTAGTTACCAAAATGCCACAAAATTTTGAAAAAATTCTAAACAAATTTCCATATTCTTTGGAGTCCTGCTTATTTTATTGTCACCAATACAAATTGCTCACAAAAAAACCTAAATCTTCAGAAAATAATACTTCCCATCTATTAACAGCAAACTCGAAAGTTAAAGTTGAACAATTTTCGAATTAAAAAAGATAATTTCCAAGCGAGTGTGTTGTGTGAGGCAACCGAAACGTGACTTGAATATCGCATAAAGTCAACCTAGCAGCGCTTGCACCCTTCGAAAAAAGTATTATGTAAACACTTTTTGCATGAAGTGCCTTGAATTACTTTGACCCATGAATTAACCCTAAGCTCTGTGCTGTCCCAGCTAGCCCTGAGTATTCGTTTTCCAAGTTTAAAATACTTTGAACGACATTTTCAGATTCAAATGTCACGAAGTGATTTTGGTTATTTGTTTGAATTTTATGACAAATCAGTGACCGAAGAAATTAGCACAGTGAGGTGGTTTGGTTGTGTTCAAAGATCCGGGGCGAAAAGTGAGCAGACATTTTGATTTTGATATCTATGTAGCAGGACGGAAGGACGAAGAATACCAAATCGGTATTCCGGTTCGAATGCAAATAGGAGATGTTCGCTCTATCTTCATCCAGTGATGGCGATGATGGGGTCCTTAAAGTTTCTGCTTGGGTGGATTTGGATGGAAAATATAAAGCTATGTTTGTCTGACGATTGAAATAGCAATGGTATTTGTGTGTGTGTTCTCCTATTTGAAGAGGTACGAAGAAGATGCGAGTATTTTGAGCCATTAACGTATCCCGTCAAATAAGCATCAATAAAAATGGAAATCGATTTGTTTACCATGTCGTTCATGTCAAATATTTTGTAATCTTGTCACATTCTAATACTAAACGGTGGTGCTTCCAGGATACACGAAGTCACTAAAGCACATAGTGTATTCACTGTGTGATTAGATTCTTAGGCACAATTGCAGTTAAAGAAACAGAAATGATACCTTTGGAAAAACTTGTCGAAGAAAAAATATCTATTTGAAGGTGTCAACAAAAGAGAGAGAGGAAGAACGGTGAGTGAGTAGTGAGGTGGTAAAAAATTATCACATAATGAACTTGTCCAGATTTCTTTATAACATCAAACCTGGCTGGTTACTGTCTCAGGAATACGTCGGCTTCATTTTTTTCGGACGAGAGGTGTTAAGCTCTGATATTGTTGAGTAATTGTTTTATACATCAATACTCCAGCTAAACAAATTAATAAAAACTCTTAGCAAAGCAAGGATAACGCAAATCCTCCAACGATAAAGATAAGGCTTCTCTAAAAATTGCAATTATGATTGCAAATCCTCTTTCAAACATAACTAATAAATATTTGAAACCAAATCTATAAATGCTGTGATTCTCAATTTTTTTTTCCATTTTTTAAACGTTTCTTATAAATAATTTTTGAATCAAAAACTAGTGCCTATGCTGACCAATAATGCTGACAAGGTATTCAATCTTCAAATGATAAATGGCACTAATAATTCATATAACTGTCGTCGATGAAGCCTGTTAGGATGGACAAGACCACTTGCTTATCGTCCTTTACAGGTGGTCTAGTCTATGTTGTCCTCAAAAGTGACAATCAAAGACACCACATTCATTTTATCTCTGTATGATACTTCATATAAATAGACATATCCCTCATGTTGTCCATGTCCAGTCTGCTTTGTTGACATAGTATCTACATACGTGACAATGATTTACACAAATTCATACACATTCAAATAAATTTACTGCAAACGAATGCGTTTGGAGCTTGAATTAAATTCAATATTAGCTACTGGGAGCTTGGGAGATCTTTTTCAAAGAATTATTTTTAAAGATAATATAAATTTTACTAAAGTTCCTAAATGAAAAGAAAGTGATTAAATTTGTTTAGGTAGGTTTTGTCTATTTTACATATTTAAAAAGAAAAGAAGCCCTTCATGAAGAGCCAGAGCTATGTAACTTTCATTTCTCATACATTTCTGTCTCTTTTGAAAGATTTGTCACTCATTCATGAGAGAAATTACCCCTAAAAAATCTGGGAGTCCAACGAACCATTCTAATTACTTTTATTTATTTTTAGAAATTCCAAATGCCAACTTAAAATTTGTAGACATTTTTATAATTTGAATTTTTCGGCTAAAAATTGAATATTCATAAAAAAATCGTGATCGTGAAAGTTTTTAACTTTAAAGTTAAATTTGATATTGTGGAAAGTATCAGTTTTCCATTTGATCAAAAGTGAGTGCCAAGCTGACACATCTATCAACTTAACTTTCGAACTCTTCAATCAGCATGTTTTATTTACTTTCGCTGCCTATCTTCTGCTTGTGTTTTTGTACGAGTATTTTGAATATAAAATAATTAAGAACAATGTAATTGAAATCGCAGTGAAATTTCAACATTTTTGCCACGTAAATTTTAAGTGCAATCAGAACTTTAAGATGTCACCATTGTTTCGCTTCTTCAAAAATTATATTACCTAACCTAAAATATAAGTATTTAACTAAGAAAGAAAGCCAATATTTATGAGACTTTGCTAAAGTTTCTAAAGCTTAAAAATCATAAACTGACAGTATGGGTAAACATTTTTCTCCGCTTATAGGCATCAGTACCAAGTGAACATTAATAAATTTCGGGTCGAAAGGCTCGAAAATTAATAATTAATACGTTTGGCTAAGAAAAGTCGATTAGGCTATGTTTTTTCAACACTTCTTTGTGTTTACTTGTCGCCGAAAATAATTACAACTAATTTTCCTTTGTGTCTTACGTCTGGGGAAAAAGTAATTTCTTATACGAAAACTTCACTTTCCTTTGATGTAAAAACTGCCTTTAATCTAGAACAAATGACATTTCAAAGAAACTTCAATCAAAAGTGTTTCTACCATTCACAAAACGTCCTATACCTACAACTGAGCTTTTGCTTAAAAATTTTTCTGTGGAAAAATATACTTTCACCGTTTTCAACCTCTTCTCCCAGACTCTCCAAAGATTAATAAACTCTCAAACAAATGAAAATTAAAATATTCTTTTTATGATTACTTCTTTCTCTTCCATCCTCTTTATTTGTTTTTCTTTTTTTTTTTTGGTTTAATTCAAAAAGCAGATTCTAAACAAACATAATCCATTTCATGATTGCTAATCCAACACCCGGCTGATGACCGAGTATAGCGATAGTGATGTTATGATTGTCGGTCGTCCCTGCATCATCTCTACACCTTCACATCGAATAGAACACACACAAAAAAAAAATATCCTTTAGTCCTCTCAGACAATGTTTAGCCTTCGCAAATTGTCCGAGCATCAATTTTCATTAGTTACCGTTGTGTCCTGATTTGGACTCTTGGCACAGACAGCCATATGCTGCCGATGTCGAAGTCCTTCCAATCAAAATGAGAACCCTTTTTTGAAACGTTGGTCGCGTTGCACGAACTAGAAAATGAACTATTGTATAATAGAAGCAGGAAACCCCTACCACGGCCAACACCTTCCCAATATTGTTAGAGCTCAATATTGCCATGGCCGACCTAGGTACGTGATGCGACAATAACGCCAACGAAAGGGACGGTGAGTGAAATAATAATGATAAATGGGATCATTTCTGGTGCTGACACGACAATAAAGCAAAGGCATGTCTGATGGTTGTGGAGGGGGGAAATTTTAACTCAGAGCTTGATGCCTTTTGGTTCCCTAGGTGGTGGAATTTACTGTTCATGATGATAAACAGAACCACATACCTTAAACATTATTACCTTACAACTCCTTTCGATCATACCACTAAATCCAAACTGGGGTTTCTTGCTTTGATATTCAAATCAATAAACAAAATGTTCAGTTAGGCAAATCAAAGAGGGAGGATTGAAATGAAGGGACTCAAAGGTGTGAAAATAGTTTTTGAGGTCAAGAACTTATACATTTTTAAACAAATAATTGATCAGCAAAAATTTTGTATGAAAGAAATTGTGGAACGTATTTGCATTTAATTCAGAGGAAAACTGAGTAAAAACGTACAGTGTTGGCCAAAACATTAGCAACTAAAACTACCTCCATCATTATGTCTTTCAAAAATGAGTAACTAAAACAAATCATGTTAATTTTTTTTCTAAAATTTAATACATTATGTATGTACTTCTGAATAGACAACAAGAGAAATTAGTTTTCAAAACGGTTCATTAAATATTATATAAGTAGGACAGTGAACCCAATATTTTGCTGGTCAAAGCAAAAGCAACTTTTTATTACTACCTCTCTTTTTCTTATTAATAAATAGAAGTTAGACCGTTAACTAAAAAATTCATTGCTCATGGTAAAGGTGTTGGCAAAAAGTGCAGTTGAATCTATTTATTAGGTATTATTCAGTTCACGAGCAAGCTAATCAGTGTTCTTAGTTAACGTTTGTAAAATGGCCCGAAACAAATATTCTAACGAAATAAAAGAAAAAATTATAAAAGAATATAAAAGTGGAAAGAGTCAAATTAATTTATCGAAAAAATATTCCATTCCAAAATCAGTGATTTGCCGATTAGTAAAATTCTATAAATCCACAAAGTCATTCCAAACGGTTCATAGAGGTGGCAGACCAAGAAAAACAACAGAACTAGAAGATTCTGCTATAATAAAATCAATCAAAAAAGACCCTTTTATATCATCGCGAGAAATAAGAGTCCAACTCGACCTGGGCGTAAGCGCGAGAACAATAAAAAAGCCTTTTATTTCAACCAAAAACAAGCTGGCGAAATTAAAGTTTGCTCATGGCCACATCAACTGGACCGTTAGAAAATGGAGGCACGTACTCTTTTCGGACGAGTCCAAATTCAATTTCAAGGGTTCCGATAGTTTCCGTCGTGTTCGCAGAGCAGCCAAAGAGGCACTAAATCCACGTTACACCAAAGCTACTGTAAAACGTGGAGGAGGAAACGTAATGGTGTGGGGATATTTTTCAGGGCATGGACTGGGACCGATTCACAAAATAGATGGTACAATGGATCGTTTTATGTACCGTGACATTTTACAAAGTGTAATGCTGCCACACGCTGAAGATCAGTTGCCTCTGAAATGGATATTTGAGCAGGACAACGACCCAAAGCACACGTCCAATAGCTTAGGACGTGTTTTCAAGAAAACCGGATTGACGTGTTACAATGGCCAGCACAGTCCCCAGATCTCAATCCCATAGAAAATCTATGGGAAATTGTAGATCGACGAATTGCAAGGACTAATTGCAAAAATAAAAGTGATCTCTTTCAACAAATTAAATTGGCTTGGGAACGTATCCCAAACAGCGTAATAAACAATTTAATTGACTTCATGCCTCGAAGATGTGCTGAAGTGATAAAAAACAAGGGGTTTGCTACCAAATACTAGCAATATTTTATATAATTTAAAAAAAAATATGTATTTGTTAAAAGTTGCTTATTGCCTAATATTGAACTAATTGTACTAATTTTGCTATATTTAATGAACTACTGCAAAAACCATTTTATTTTGTTTTCCACTAGAAACTGTAAATATTTATTTAAATTTTAAAAACAAAAATACGCCATGATAGATTCTTAAATTTGTTTTTTAATTACTTAATAATGGAGGCAATTAAAGTTTCTTTTGTTTTGGCCAACACTGTATATAAATGTATTTGCATGCGGAAAAGTGAGTTGAAAAATTAAATGATTAACAGAAATGTCGTTGAAAACAAATTATGGAATATATTTCCACGAAAAAGTGAGTGAAAGTTATATGATTAACAAAAATGTCGTACTATCCACTATCCTAGTCTTTTTTTTTTATTAACGGGCCATATAAAATGTAAAATGTTTGTGGATCGTATTAATTTCTTATTTCACGTTTCAGTAGCAAAGGCTCTTGTGTTCTTGTGACTTCGTCAATATCATCAATTATTTTCGATTTTAAAGCTGCCGAATGTCATTATTGTGCATTTCACTTTGGAAACTAGTTTTCACTTGAATTTAACACTGAATCCACTGTTATAAGGGAACTTCAAGAAACTGATCGGTAGGGTTTGACTGACAGTCCACACGCTATTCATAAAGTGTCATTGCATTTGCAGAAAGTAACTGTTTTGGTGTGTATTGTGGGCACTTGGCATCATCGGCGATGTAATTTATTTAAACATCAACGGAGCCTACTACGGATTGATGATAACCAATTTCTGTTGCCACACAGCTGATGCCAAAAAGAACAATCAGTGCTAGAGATTTAAGGGCATGGTTATCGCTCGCATAGGTTATCTGATGTGTGCACTGAGATTGTGTGATTTGACCCGGTTAGACCTTTTCTTTTGGAGTTTCCTTTGGTTTGCCATTGCTCAAATACAGTCTGATCATAAAGTGCGAGTCATTGAAGATTGGATATATCAGCTTAGAAGTTTTTTTTTTTTTTAAATTAAATCTCTGAATATTTGAATAAAAGAACTTAATTTCATTGTTGTACAATTCATACGAGTAACAACAACAGGTAGACGTAGATGATGATTGTTTTATGAAAAATTTCATTAAAGTACCTATGAAAACCGAAGAATGTAATGTAGGAGGTGTGAGGTAAAAGCAAAGCTGAATAAATGAAATAATTTTCGGCAAACAATTGGAGTTAAAATAATCGAACAATAAAAATTCAACTATTTTAATCGAGCTGAATTTAATTAAGTGTTTAAAAGGTTAATTATGGTGAACGAGGAATGTGTGCTATTTTAAGTACTTGAAAGCAATTAAAAACGAAAAGCTAGAATTATGTGAAAAGTCATCGCAAATAAGCCTTTAATAGGGGTCTGGTTAATTTTTGTTTATATGTATATACCCCAAAACCCTTGTTTGTGCTTGAGCTCTGAAATTCGAAATAAAAAACATTCTTTTGCCAATCCTCAATTTCGAAGATTCGACTTAGAATTCAAGTTTTAAGCTTCTAAGGGAAGCAATATTGGATTTCCGGAGGTTTAAGCAGTTTGTGTTTTTTTTTTGTTTCATAAGTGCCCCGAACATCTCTCTTCTGTCGATTTAGTTGATTTACAACTAGTGAAAATATTTCATAGGAGGCTTAGGGCAGTTTGGTTTTTGAGTTTGTCATTTAGTAATTTGAATTTTATTTTTATTTATTTATTTTTTTTTGTTCTTTAGTATTGGTTTCTTTGATTTGTTTTCAATTGAGTTGCAATAAGAATTGAAGTCAAGGTATCGTAGTTCGAGGTGTCTATCTGCGTTCGTGATGGTTTGTTAACATTAGAGAAGTATTCCATCGTCGATGGTCAAATTGGAGACTTGAGTAGATCTGTAAAAGTTTCCTCTCAAACTTTCCAAGCTTTTTCATCCTAGTTTGGGAAATAGTTAAACAGGTGGGAAAGAAGTACTTTTAGTAGAAGTAGAAGTTTTGTCTTCTGACTTAGTTTACCCTTTTTCTGCGTTAGAGGGTGAAATCGATGGAAACCTAAATGTGCCTTTTCCAGAGCAGCTGTTTAGCATGCTTTGAAACGTACTATCTCATCGAAGTAAATAGTCAGATATTTCACCGATCTTTGTGTTGTCATTTGCAATTAGTCAAGTTGAAGACAATGCTCCTAAAAAGTTTAGTATTGCGTATTAAAATTTTTTAAATTTCGACATTCAACAGTTTTTTCATACTATCTACTTAATATATACAAAAGGTTTTTCTTTTATCTATAAATAATAGTACCTCTCTTTTATATAGTGTTGCGAGTTTGGTGTTGAGTAGGAGATGTTTTGGTGAATGGCAAATACCACCCCAATCCGTCTAGCTGAACCGGGCAAAAAGCAAGCATGCAGCAGCCCTATGTGGCTTACCCCAGACTCGAAAAAATAGTTTAAATAAAATTGGATAGAAAAAAAAGGTTGTTTTTTTTTTTTTAATTTAATATGCATTTGCACAATAACAAGAGCTTACAATAATTGGTGTACCAGAATTTTTAATATTAAACAAAAGATTTTGGGATTTTAAATTATTTATTTCTAGGGATAATCCGTCTATAAACATATTTTAATAAAAATGATATTGCATTGTTATAACAATTCGATTTAAAATGTAAAAAGAGATGAGCATTTAATTATTATGTGTGCGAATTATTATGTGCGAACGAAATTTAAGATTTCACTAAAAAACCAAAAAATCTCATTAGTGGATTGATCGAAATATTTAAAAATTTAAGTCCCTATAATTTCAATATATATTTCTTTCCACATAAATTTACAAATGAAATTGGTTAAATTATAAATTAATAATAATTAAATTTGATTTAAAACTCAACACTTGCGCGCCCACCACAAATAAATACCTTTATCCATTAAATAACAAAAAAAAATCATAATCAAATAAATTATTATTAATATCAGCCTCATGAGTATATTAAATATCGAATACAATTTCATGTATAAATAATGTTTACATCTGCAAAGATATATAATTTTTATTATTTTTTGTTCTCTATTTTATTTTATTTGCTTCAATTGAGAGGAAAAAATGTATAATAAAAGCCATCAACACATGATTAAATGCAGACCCGAAAATTTGCATTCCCGCCTTAAACTATTCCATCATGATATGGTGGGCATATGCATTTACAATCGGATTACAATCTCATTAAGTGATATTATCTGTTGCTATCAAACCATGCGATGTAAGTGATTGACACGCAACCAAAAAAAAAATTACACAAAAAAAACCATATTTTAAAAATTAATAAACCATTAAATTGAAAGGCACAAAAAAAAAAAACACATCAGATATACGTTTGCGGTTCAAAGGAATGTAATTTAATTTTAAAATAATTGTGCTCTTATTTTAATATTGCTATTGCAATAAAATACGAGTATTTTTTGCTGTTAAAAAATATAAGTACAGAATATACGATTCATGAAATCATTAAAAATAATTTAGTGAACAAATACATTTTGCATAAATAAACAGAAAAATGCGAATTGAAAAATAATTGATTTATTTTTAGAATTTTCAAATATGGAATGCCTAAATCTCTTGAAAAATTAACAATTTTGGGGAACAATACCGCAATGTAAGCCCTTAAACAGAGAAATATAACCAGAGGATAATAGAACAAAACGGTCTACACGACCAATATCGACGAGATATACGTCGCGAAGGCAACTTTTTTCAAATCTCTGTGAAAAAGGTTATTGGCCGCATTTTTCAGATCAGAAGGGGTGAAAAATTTCGTGCAAAATCGTAGGAAACCTAAACACTTAGCAGCGTTTTTGGTGACTTATAATACCCTGCCATCTTAAATCCACATCTGAAGAGGTCATGCATCTGGAAAGAAATATAAAAACATGAGAGAACTTTCATCAGCAAAACAACTTCAAGTTTTCTCCAAACTTTTCGTCTTCTGATAGAAAATATATGAACCAACAAACAATAAAGACGCCACAAGGATAATAAATTGCCTGGAATATTTAGTTACAAAATAGTTGAATTAAGTGTATTTTATCAAAATACAACCTAAATTATGACTTCCAAAGAAGTTAGATGTTTCTCCATAAATAAAAGTGAAATAAATTATTCTACCTTTTCATTATTTACGATGGCAAATTAAACCTAAAATGTTTCAAACTAAAACCAACCACAACCATCTCCAGGATATTATTTATACAAAATTGCTGAGTTAAACAAGATGACCTCTTTGCTGTTTATTCTAAATGAACAAGACAAAACAACTTTATAATGCAACAAAAAAAAAAGATGAAAAAGTACATCACCTCTTACAACTCTTACAACACAAGGCAGCCTATTTAGTAGGATAGAACTTTATGGGAAACAAAAGGCCATAGTGTTGGAGGGTGTCATCTGTGTAGGTGCTTATGCTTGCATAGAAAGAGTTATTATGTGGAATTTAGAAAGCTTGTCCCTGGGCTATTTCGGCAGAAATGTAAAAAGTTTCAAGGTATATTTTTGGAAATTAATTTGTTTGACAAAAATCGTGGAGATTGGATAGTAAAAGTTTGAAAATGTAAAATGCACAAAAATGTATCATCTATACTTAAGTGAAGGTATTTTAAAATTAAATTCCATAGCCCTTGTGAAACTATGAAACTTTCATGCCAAATTGTTACCATTGCAAGTTTTTTTTTTTTTTTTTTTTGTCATCCAAAAATATGAGAAAATATATTTTTAAAACCTTAAGGATTCTTTTGAAAAGGGGGGAATTTCATTGAATTTTGCAACTCATGAAATAAATTAAGTCTCACTACGAAAGGTTGCTGGCTTGTACTTCTTGAAGCTACGTGACCAAATTGAAGGTGTTATATTTAGGAAAAAATTATAAAAACTTTTAGCATCCCAAAGATTTATTTATTTAAAAAACCCAACGGCAATCTTAGGAATTTAACACATTCTGGAATTTACTTTCGGATGTGAAGGGTAAATTTCTGAGCATAAAACTAAGTTTCCGAAATCATGGGATGTCCTCTTCAGGTGCAATTTTAGAGAAGGTCAAATCTTTTTCAAATCGGATATTTTCCTTTTCTTATTTTGAACAAAAAGTGTTGAAGAAAATTCCCTTCTCCACAAAAGTCATAGACAATCATAAAAAATATGAGCCTGAAATTGTTGTACGGGGTCATCGATTTTGTGGGTCCAAAATAAATTTAAATAAAACAGGGGCCTATTGCACCAACTACAAATTACAAGTACAAATTTGTGATTAAAAAAAAATTACATATGAAAAAAACTCGATTTTTTACAAATTTGTTAAAAAAATGCTTGTAATCACAATTTTGTAAGCTGGGGCCTATTGCACCAATCACAAATTACAAGTACAAATTTGTGCTTAAAAAAAATTAAATATGAAAAAAACTCGATTTTTTACAAATTTGTTAAAAAAATGTTTGTAATCACAATTTTGTAAGATGGTGCAATAGGCCCCTGGTGCAATAGGCCCCAGAAATATGATTTAGATTTAGATTGAACTTGTATTTCTATAAATTGTATCAACTCTGACACATGAATGGAGTATAAATTTCCCTAACGATAGTTTTTACTGGAATCGATTCTGGCTAGATAATTGTTGATGACTTTTCGACAACACTTATCGGGCAATAACTGGGCTATAACCTGACAAATATCTGTTTAAAAAGCGTCAAGAGCTTGTGAATGTTTGCAAAATCATCGTCTCTCTTCGCAATGGTTAAATATAAATAAGTAGTATCAGTCCGACGTATGTAATTGGAACAGAGCGGTCAAATCCGGACCACTAATTGGATGACCCTATATAAACGAAAAAAATATATATACTAAGAAAAATTGGATAGAATCTAATAATTTTCAACACCAGCTTTTTTGAAAATTCTATTGGTTGTACAGTACAGTTATCTGAATATGACCCCATATTTTCAAGATGGTGCCCAAAACTAAAATAAAATCTAGAATGTGCTGAAATAAAACATTTTACTGCACTATCCAAAATCTCCAAAAAAAAAGAAAAAAAATCCAATTCACTTGAAAAGTCGTTGAAATTTCAAACATCAGTGCGTCTCATTTGCTGCTGTTCCATCACTGCCGTTATAACACACAAAACTTTCCGCTTCTACTTGGACTTTTTTTTCTAGAGAGAGACAGAGGGAGAAAGTTTTCTCTTTTCAGTTAGTTTTTTTTTTTTTTTTTTTTTCTTATTCTTATATTTTGATGGTTGAAGGATACCATTTTGCAGCCTGCTGTGTATGGCTGCCATACGGAAATGGTGAAAATCACAAAACTTACATCCGGCTTTTTCAACGCAACGCCAACCACTGAAGGCTCAAAGTTTTCGACTCAGAATATTATACATTTTCGTCTTTATATGGATCACAGCTGTTAATAACGGTATAGAGCAAACTGTGTGAAGGTTTAAAATGGTTTTTCATCCTTTTTTTTTTTGTTTTCTTTTTGTCGGCACAGGAAGGGGGTAAAGTGTAGTGTGTCATTGGGATAAGCTTAAATTGTGAAAATTTTATGTGGAAGCGAAAACTTTTGAGAAATTAGCAAAAAAAAAATCTAATAGATCTGGTTATGGAGTGTGTGTGGAGTAATTTGTTGAAAATTACAAGAAGTAGTTTTTAGTTGAGGCTTTTAAAAATTTGAATTTTAAAACAGATTACAGATAAACTTATTTGTCTTCAGTTTAGAAAAATGGTTTTTTTTTTTTTTGTCAAAAGCTTAAAAGTTCAGTTCTTGTGAAAATGAAAACAGAGTACACGTTGAAGTTAATGAAGCATTGAAATTTGTGAGGCTTAGCCCCTGTGGTATGAAAACAGTACTTTTATTAAAATAAAAACAAAAAACAGTGTGTGGTATTTAAAAAGTCTAAAAAAAAGAAGAAAAAAATCAAAAATATGCACGCAGTTTTTTTTTCACATATTTATGTATATTCAAAAATAAGAAAATTGCGTATTTTTTTTAAAGTGAAAAAGAATTTCGAATTTTGCTTATAATTCGTAAGACATCAAAATAATTTAAGTTAAGATGCTTACCATTTTTGTTAGATACATTTTTCTATAATGTTCCTTGAAGTAAAAAACAATTCTAATACCCATTCTTATAAATATTTTCATGTCATATTTTATGTTTTACCAGAATGTGAATTTAAAAAATTAAAGTATTGAAAGAAGTGGAGTCAAAAGATTACCTGACGAATATGTGATTTGGCCTTCTTCCAATTTCTATTGATCGGATTAAAAAAGTGTGTTTTCAAAAAATACCCTACTTAAAATTAAGAACATTAAGAATCTGATTTTTTAATATTTGACGTGAAGAATTTGAATTGATATTTAATTTCACTTCAAATGTGTAATGTTAACCTTAATCCTGTTTCAAACCTACTCACATTTAATGATACAAATGAATGCGTGCCACAATATATTTCGTGCTGTGAATTGCATTTCTGTTAATTCTAAGCTAAATATGTTTGGTCTTTTTTTTTTGTTGTTGTACCAATAAGACTTGGAATTCAAATTATTAAAACATGTTGTGCCTCAAATGTATTTTAAATACAAATATTGATGAACGTATTCGTTTTTTTTTATTTTCCCACAGGCAGACACCAGAGTTGTTTAAAAAATACTTCAAAAACCCCATTTACCCATTGAGCAGAGCATAAATTCCTTTTCTTATCTCTCTGCTCAAATACACACATGAGCGAATCTATTGAATTTCGCATTCCCATTCAGTGATTATTTTGCTGCCTATTGATCTAGCTAGCCAATGTTTTTGAATAAATCCTTTGAACCAAATAACTGATTGACTGTGTGATAAGAAGCATTGCATTTGAATTCCTGTTGTTGTTTTCATTGTTTAATGGCTTTTGAATGCAGAGATGCGATAATGCCTGCAGCAGCTGCAGAAATTTACAGATGACAGCTAAACAGTGATATCTGATTTTATTGCACATGGACGCATCGACCAAATGGAAGTGGTTGCATCAAAGCTCGTCATATATTATTTCATCAATTAATTCATAATCGTTTTAATGGAGAACTTACCAAATGCGGTATAGAACTTGTATGCATGATGCTGCAATGATATTTGGCTCATTTGAGCAGGAAATCGCTTGGAAAAGATTGTGGAATTTCATATCTTTGCTAGAAAAAGAAGTTTATAGGAAAAATAATGAAAGCAAAAAAAAAAAATACAAATATTCAGAAGTGGGATACCATTATTTCGCAAAATTCATTTCGAGTTTCCTTGTCTTGTGAATTTTTAGTTGGCATACAAATATTGTGCTTTAAATAAGCCGTGTTATAGGCATGATTAACTGAATAATGCTGGGTCTTGCTGTGGCAAGCAAATGTTAAAAAAATATTAACATGCTTGCATGACCGAAAGCAATTCGAGAAGAACAGGTTGTCGACAAGGAAGATATGAGAAGATAGAACATTGAATAGCTGGATAAATTCTCCACGATTTTTCTGATCATGTAGGCAGTTTATCATAGTTTAGTAGCGGGTCTTACAGATTGCTTTGGTTGAGTTATAATTTTATTAACAGGAATCAAGTATAAAGCAACTGTAGACAGTTCTGTATTTAGTACATCTTGTGTAGTTTCATTGCAAGAGTGGAATATTTTCCGCACTTAAAAACATTTTGTTGGATACATTTTGAAATAATTATAGAATTATTCTAGATCCCAAAACTATTTCAATAGAAAATGAAAAGATTAAAATTTTGCATATTTGTAATTGCTGGAGCCTACAGAGAAGAATACCTGAGCGAGAAACTCTCCACTTTACTCGTACATTCACTAACCACAGACGCTAAGATTCAGTATTGACTAAACTGCGAAAAGACACTAACCAATCTATTTTTTATGGACAATATTTATTTTCCGAATTTCCATATAGCACGAGGCAAACAACAAACTCTTTGCTTTTTTAACTATCTGCAACTTTTACAGCTTTTTCCAGTTAAAATGCTGAAATATTTATGAAAATTCTATTTATCTTCTTTACACACAAAAAACCCTTAAAATTAACATAACATTTTAATTGATGTAGGGATGGATATCAATTAAAACTCAACGTCAAGACCCAATTTTATCTAATTTTTCTTGTCTGTCTGTCATTTCGTCTGCAATTAAAAATATTTTTTATTCATTGTTATTGAACTTGTTGCAGGGTCATAAATCAACAAGCCAAAAGTACTCGTACACTTTATTAAAAATATTTTTTAATTTTTAATACACACTCGTGGCCTTTCCACGGTGCATGGACTTAACTGCAGAGGATATTTTTCCTTCATTTTTATGGGATTATCTATAACCCTAATGAAACAAAATTTTTATAAATTTACTTCAAAAAGTTTAAAAAAAAGTAAATTTTTGATAATTCAAATTTCTTTTTTCGAAATAAAATTTCAATTGTCTTTATCACTTGTTTAAGACTCTGTAAGGTACATAACTTTCTTTTATATAATTATGTGCTGAAAATATAAATTAATAAGCAGTAAATTAAAAATTACTTTCTTAAAACTTTAATTAAGCAATTTGTTCAAATTTGTACTAATTTTCTTATAAGGTTCTTAGAAAGTAATTTTAAAAAACTCAATTTAAGTTTTTGAGAATTCTTGATAATAATTAATTTAAATAAATTCGATTTTTTTTAAATCATTCCAAAAAATCTTACAAAAAGTAATTTTGAAAAAAAATCATATTTTCTTAAAATATAATTACAAATATTTTACGATATCATATTGATTTTATCAAAGCTGCAAAAATGTATTAAAAAATATCAAATTTAATAATAAAATTAAAAAAAAAAAATAACAATTTTGCAATAGTAATTCGAAAAATAAATTCAATCAATTCGAGCAAATATTTTATATGTCTAATAAGCTTTCAAAATGAAATTTTAAGTAGTAACTTACCTCTGGGATTTTGGGTTTCGCCTTGTGTACTTATGACCCTGCGTCGATATCGTGTGTCTAAAAATTTATCTTTTATGTTGTTTACTTGTATTTTTTTTTTGATCTTTTTCTTCATAAGAACTGTCTTTTATTTTGGATTCTTTAATAGGAAAGTGTTACTCTGTATGTTGACGGGTATACCTACACATGGTTGGCTTTCTTGTAAAAAATGGCATAAATATAAAACTTTGCCTAAAAGCTTCAGAGAAAGAAATTTGTCGAACCCTAATTGGGTTCATGACAATGAAACAAGAGATATGTACGTAAATTGATAAGAAATACATTTTTTTAAGTGAGGTAAATTTATACATTTTGAATAAGCCTAATATCTTGCTTTTTCAATGCGAAACATTTTGCTTCGAACCTGGATTACACCTACGCTCTTTCGGAACGGAAAAAACTAGGTGTCACAATTCTGTCTGTATTTTTGTTTGACCTTGAAAAAATAAATGAAAACATGTTTGTTCTTCGACAGCTCGAGGAGAACCAATTCTTTTAATGTGTACGTGTTGTAAGTAAGGGGGAATGGAAAGGGCCTACATATTACTGTTGAGTCCTAATGAATTGGATAGGAGGCGATTTTCCATGACAAAATATATCTACTCTTGTAGGATTTGAATCTGTCTTGCATGAGGAAGTATTCTTGAATACAATACATTTTTAGAGTAATCAATAGTCAAGATATAACTTTTATTTTTTATCCTTTCGAATATTGGTAAGATCGTTTTACTATAATTCCGGAGGTTTGAGATCAATTCTTAGGAGCTGCCACTTAAAAACAAAAAGAAATTTTCAGGTGTACTGCCTCTTACAAGAAAGTGACAAACTTCCAGGAGTTTTCCTTTTTATGAAAATCGTTTCTAATCTTTGCCGTTATATTCGGCAAAAATTATAGGTCATTCCAACTACAACTACACGCACAGGGGAATGGCAAATAGTTGAAAGTCAATAGGTTCAAGTTTTTAAAGAAATGTGATTTTTTTTTGTTTTGTTTCAAATAACGAAAAGAGTTCGTGAAAAAGATGGTCTGAAATTTTTGAGTGAACGTATTTCTTTAGTGTTTTCCCATAAAGTTTTCATCAAAACAAACAATTTGATTCAGAATCTATAGAAAAAATTAACGAATGCCCTTTTATTGAAACAATGAATCGTTTATCAAATAATTATTGGGAGAATGAATTGTTCGTTAAGTCAATGATAAAATAGTCAATGGAATGAATTTTATACCTCGGCAGTATTCAACGGCGGATCTCTCAATTGACAACTGATAATTTTAATATCACCCACAGGTCACGTAAATTATGATATCAAATCACATTCCAGTGCTGCTCAAAGTTTTCATTTCCAACAACAATTTTTATTAAATTAATGAATTTTTATTAAATGAAAGCTTTAACGTAACAAGCATTAAATCACGACGTCAACTGAGAATTAATCTATTTTTGTTGACAACACATAACCTTAACCTAACCCTTTTTTCCCCTCCGAAATCTAAGCTCGTCATCATAAATCATTTGGAAATAAATTGCTTAGTAATGTGGCATGTTAACGTCACTCTTCTTCTAAACCTTACATTATATCCCACATTCACAAAAACCACGCACATTAACAATGTCTTGTAATACAATATATTTATATTTGCAAAACAAAATACCGCCTTTGGAGACATTTTTATTCGAGCTGTTTCTGTACACATCAATCCCTAACGATGTGTCTCTTCCTTCTGATACTTCGCTGGAAACCCTTTTAAGGCTCTGCCATGTAATCGTTTAAGTGAAAACCTCACGCTAAGACATCACACATTTCACATTAGAATCAAATCAATTACTTTATGACGAGGATGGGCAAAAGGCATAGTTCTTCTGCGAATCTTGTACGGATGAAATATCTATTGGTTATCAATTTATTTAACAAGAAACCCATGTCATGCTGCAGTTTGTAGTAGGTCTTGAGACAAATTTCCCAGAAAAGATGATGGTAATGGTCATTAATCATTCAGACAGTGTTTTCAGTGAATACAATATTAAGATAGGTGTGTTCTGTTCATTTCAAGTGATTTTTTTAAACTTCCTTGATGATATTTTGAAACACTTTTCTACGTTCTTATTTGTTTTTGCAATCAAAAACCATTGATCTATAAGACGATTGATTATTTTTGTGGGATACAATTCTCCATTCAATTGACAAGTCAAGAACTAATCCTGCATCAAAAGTGAATAAAACGACATTTCGTCTGAGAGATTTCGTTGCCTTCAGATTAATTCTCGTTTCGTCCTGTGGTTGTAACAAAAATGGAAAGGTTGCACTGATGCAATATTTGCTTTTGGATTAAAAAAAAAAAACTGAAAACATTTAAAATATTTTATATTTTAAATATTATACATGTCCATCGTACATCGTACGAATAATATAAGCCATTCAGATCACTGTGGCGTATACGTACTATTTTTATTGAGATTTCTCAAATAGGGAAGGTATATAATTATTTTTTTCTTTTATGGTATAATTATTATAATAAACCTTATTTATAAAATGAGAATACAAATTTCAGCATTAGTTAGAACGAATTCAAAAAAATATTGAACAGTCAAGTTATTTATTGCTATCGGAGAATTTTTTTGATTAAACATTCCACTCGCATCTCTGTATCGGTAGGCTTATTAAATTATAATTACCTGGTAAAACACACTTCTCATTAAGCACTATTATCTGTTGTTTTCGAATAAAATAATTTAATATTTCGTCCGAGTATTTAATTAATTTCGAATTAATAAAGCATTATGCACATTCAATTGTTTTGGTTGTGAAATTTGGATTAGTTTGAAATTGTTCTGTTTTTCAGTTTATAGGTATTTTAAATAAATCAATTAGCATTTCTAGGTAAAACTTTTAATGCATATTTTGGAGATTTTGTATTTAATTTTAAAGTTCCTCCCTCTTAAAAATTAAATGAAATTTTAAAATTTATAATTTATTGAAAATATTAAATAACTTTATTATGTGAATCGAATAATTCTATTGTTCAAAAAATAATCAACTTTATACCAACTTCCCATGGACATTCAATGGCGAACAAAAAAGGGTACGAGTAAATGTGTTTTAAAGAAAATGGCAACAGAACAATAATTTAAATTTAATAATAATTACAGCTCTGGTTGACAATTTAAAGGTGAGACGAAGATTACTATGTCTTTAGTGGGATGAAAATTACGTACACATAAATCAAAACACAGATGTACTCAATTTTACACGTTTCTAATATTTCATTTTTTTAAATATTTGACTTCTGTGTCATACCTTAAGTCAAGAAAATTCTTTGAAAGAATAGCGTAGGGTTTCAAGGTGCCGATAGGTTACTATCCATACATTTTTAGTGGGTTTTAAATCTAGATCTTATATTGTCGACTTTATAGCCTAAAGAACCTTTTCTCTAAGACATTTCTGAGCAATTTTTCAAGTGTGCTTAGATACGCTGTTTTGTTGAAAAATTGTTTGCTCATTATACGTATAAGGCACATATTGATCGAATGAGAGTTTTATTCCGATGATTTCAAACACACTGCTTACGCCACACTAAAGTCTACGAACGTCTGGTCATTTGACCAAACTAGTTTGAAGCCTATAATACAGGAACTCATAAGTCGAAAAATTCCACAAAAATGTTCACCTTTCTTCTTTCTCCCTATAAAATTAGCTTAGAACTTATTTTATATTGGCAATACTAGACCGCCTTTGTATTCATTTAATTATGTAAGAATAATATTTACATTAATAAATTAAATTTTAACTTAAATATTTTCAATTATTTTAAAGAAATTTTTCCAAAATATGCTGCTTAATTTCTCTATTATCTATAGTCCTAAAATAGGTCCTTCAAAAAATCGGAATGAATTAATATTCATAGATTAATCTTAACCATCTTAATTTAAATCCCAAATTACTGAAAACATTAAATTGTGTGTATTTTAAAATGCGTTGAGTAGGATACGAGTAAGTCCCCCTAGACTCCTTTTGTCGAGAACAAATTACTAAACAATTTGTACTTGTGTCCTTGTTTACCTACATACATACATATATCCACTTTAAACACACAAACATATTTTAACCACTCTCGTCGTCAAAAACCTTAACACGAAGAACAAATTAAGGTAAAAAAAATGCGAAGATATCAAGGATTAAGGACGGAGGAATTGTGTAACCTAGCTTACTTAGCCAGCCTGTTGAATTATTCATAAGAACTTCTGGAAGTCAAAGTGTGAACGAAGAAATTAATCGCAAAAAGAAATGTGGTCTCTTAGAGATATAATGTTATCTTTAATGTTTGTGTGTGTGTGAAGGGCGTTATTTATTTCGAGTGGCTTTATGTTGAGTACAAGGGCTTCAAAATAATCAACTTGTTTTCGATTATTTTTTACTCTATACTTATTGGTAATCATCTTAAAAATGAGGTTCTAAATAAATACACATACATAAGTAAGCCTATAATTTAGAATTTAATTAACAACTCAGCTAGAAACTCAAATTGAAAAGCGGTCTTATGCCTCAAACTAGGTAGGTTGACCACATCCCTTACTTGTGGGGTAAGCCTTTAAGCGTATGCTAAAAGTATGAAAATGAGAGTATTACTAAAATTGGTTGTTAACTACATATGTATATTACATGACGCTTTTTGAAAACCTTAACTTGTATTTTAAAGATCTTTTTAAACAAATAGAATACTGTTAAGATAAATATTTACGATATAAAAAAGGCAGTAAATTCTTCTTTTTTTTAAATAACACTTTGAAAACATCTCTTACTAAGTATATTCCTGTCTGCAAGCATTTTCTCTATCAACTTATTTTTTTTTTTTTTGTCGGTAGATTTCTTTTAAAGACACTTCGTAAAATTTCGTATCGTAGGAAAACCACCGGGATCAGGACCAATCTATGACAGATCGAGAAATGATTTTGCTTCCAATTTAAAGTGACGTTGTTGATACTAAAAAAAAAAAAGAAGTTTAAAGTACGTATACGCCATAGTGACCCATTGAAGGACAAATGTATATGCGTTTGCAAAATATGATTACAATTTTTGATATAATAAGTTCAGCATTTATTTTATAATTTTATATTTTAAAAATAGTCACAAGTGTTATTGACGCGATAAGAACATATTCCCTAATGCAAGGGTTAGTAGAAATTGTAGCCAGGAGCAGGCTTCTTCGGTCAACGAATGGGCGCTGGGATAAGCCCCATTGATACAATAACCTGGAAATTAAATTTAGTAAGATATGATGTTGAATTTATGAGCTCCTCTCTACCTGAAGCTTGCTGTCTTAAGATCGAAAATTACCCCTTACAGAAGTTCGTCTCAAAGTCACTTCGTCGTGTTAAGACAAGAGATCACGTCTTCAGATGGTCCATTTAGGTCGTCGAGGAATAACTTTCTAAATAGTTGGGCAAACTCGGATATTATGTAGGACTTAAGTTGTTGCATGTTTCTTGGCTAATAAGCATACATAATTCCCTTGAGATAGTAAAAATTAAAAATCTGGAGCCGTTAAATCGGGTGAACTCGGTGACTAATTCAAATTATTAAAATCAAATGATGGTCCAAAATTTCATTCAGGAGAGCCATTCATCTTCTTGAAACAAAACTTCTGTACTGTTCTCTACCTATTGCCTTAAAAAATTTGTGCGGGGTAGAATATCGTCCACAATAACAGTGACATGTTTGCCATATTTGAAATAATATGGTCTTATGATCTTCTCTGAGGTTAATCCACACCATTCGACTGTGCATTAATTAATTTTTGGATTAATTTTTTGATCGTTGGTGCCCCATTTTCCGCAGTTTTTTTGATTCACTTCACCAAATGAATTCCTTTAAAATACGATTGCATGTTTTAGCACTGTATGTTGTACTTAATTCTGTTAGTTAATTATACACATGTATTTAATGTTGCCCTTGGTAACCGATGTTAGAGTAAAATACAGGAACTAAACTCGGAAAAAATTGACATTGTAACAATGTACATATTCACTTAAATCAGTTTAGTGCCAATTCTTGATCAAATATTAATAACTCACAAACTAACCCACTTCCTTTGGCTTCTTTGAAAATATTATTCAAAAAGCAAAACTTTTCACATTACTTTCTTGAAATCAACCACCAAAAAGTTCCGTTATTACGTTTAATTAACTGTGGCAAAAAACAATACAGCCAACATCTTTAGTGGCAGATGTTACACAGAATCCATAACCATTCCTTGCTTTGTTGAAAAAGGATACTCTTCCAATCTTATCAAGTTGGCAAGAAATAAAAAAACCAACTAATTCAAAGTATCTCCTTCTGGTTTTATTTGTAACTCGCTTTGAGTTGACAAATATTTACAGGCGGCGGTTGCCTTGAAGGAGAACATTTCTGCTGATTTTTATAGTTGACCGTTTATGCTTCACAGTAAATTAATTATTTGTCTTCAAGGACTTCTTGATGTTTTGCCTTGAGTTTCAAATAAAAATAAATAAACAACAAACTTTAGCAGTTATTTAATTTTTTTCTCATGCTTTATTAAACTTAGTTAAGTAAAGTATGATGGTGACAGTGTTTCCTTCCTTCTAATATAACAAGCTGGTTTCCGTCACAAAGTTTTAAG
The DNA here is from genome assembly GCA_963931855.1 of Philhelius festivus. Lineage (NCBI taxonomy): Eukaryota > Metazoa > Arthropoda > Insecta > Diptera > Syrphidae > Philhelius > Philhelius festivus. Next base: position 3,142,566 of record OZ007555.1, on the reverse strand, counting down.
CAACTTAACCGAAATGCTGTTGCCTTCTTGCTTGGTGGCTGGGGCTTCTCATAGGGAGTGAAACTTATTTATGCAAATTATTGTGATTCCATGAAATACGGAAGTTAGCGATGGAGCGCAATTTAAATACTTTTAATTGGCGAAAAAGTTTCCATTTATTGCACTTCCGATGAGTTTTTGGCTTGGAAGTTTATTTCGAAATCAATTTGTCTTGGGGTAGGTTGATTGTAATGTTTGTTTCATCATTTAAGATTTAAGAAAACGAAGATGCATATGATCTTCTTAAATTAATTGAAAGTGTTTACAACTCTTCTATTGGAATTATCTCCAAAACGATGTTTCTTAGAAGGAAAAATGTCTTCACCAATTTTATAGAAAATTATAAAAATTACATACTACTTTTTCCGTTAACATTATCTGGTGATAGATTATCACATAGAACCTTTCTTGAGGGAACTTTGACACCCTAAAACAAATTTTACTCAGCAGGAGAAGCTTTAAAAGGATAGCTTATGGCTCCTAAGGCGGTGTTAGTCGAGAACATTAAAAGTCTGATATCATAATGTTGTAGGTGAAATGAAATTCAGCAGCAAATTACGGTATCTGATTTTGTTGATTCAATAATGTGTCAAAACCATTACCACAATATAGCTATAAAGATTATTTATCTATTTAATTGTTTGTCTCTGTACTGTCTATTCGAATGCTCATGAGTTTCCAAAGCAATATAATCAGGTGAAATTTATGTCTGTCATTGAACTTGATGTCCTTGTTCATTGTCTTGCCTCGTATAACCTAGGTAAATTTATTTTTTTTTGACTTTTTCTATTAATTGCTAACTGCTTTTGTTGGTTAACCAAAGTATTTCTATGTGGTTCTTGCTCCTTGGAATATTTATTGCGTGATAAAGTTAAATATTTATGGCAAATTGGTTTGCAATCAAGCTTAGTTAATGTAATTAGATACACCTGAATGATAAAATTAATAAGGGTAGAGTGAGCAGTATCAGCAAACAAGACCTATAAACAATATTAAAGCCGAAATGATATTGTGGTGACAAAAGGTTAATGATCCGATTAGGAAATTGCACATACAGTGTTGGCCAAAACATTAGCAACTAAAACTACCTCCATCATAATGTCTTTCAAAAATGAGTAACTAAAACAAATCATGTTAATTTTTTTTCTAAAATTTAATACATTATGTATGTACTTCTGAATAGACAACAAGAGAAATTAGTTTTCAAAATTGTTCGTTAAATATGATATAAGTAGGTCAGTGAACCCAATTTTTTGCTGGTCAAAACAAAAGCAACTTTTTATTACTACCTCCCTTTTTCTTATTAATAAATAGAAGTTAGACCGTTGACTAAAAAATTCATTGCTCATAGTAAAGGTGTTGGCAAAAAGTGCAGTTGAATCTATTTGTTAGGTATTATTCAGTTCACGAGCAAGCTAATCAGTGTTTTAGCTAACGTTTGTAAAATGGCCCGAAACAATTACTCTAACGAAATAAAAGAAAAAATTATAAAAGAATATAAAAGTGGAAAGAGTCGAATTAATTTATCGGAAAAATATTCCATTCCAAAATCAGTGATTTGCCGATTAGTAAAATTCTATAAATCCACAAAGTCATTCCAAACGGTTCATCGAGGTGGCAGACCAAGAAAAACAACAGAACTAGAAGATTCTGCTATAATAAAATCAATCAAAAAAGACCCTTTTATATCATCGCGAGAAATAAGAGTCCAACTCGACCTGGGCGTAAGCGCGAGAGCAATCCGGAGACGAGCTGTTGATGGTGGACTAAAATCCTTCAAAGCTGTAAAAAAGCCTTTTATTTCAACCAAAAACAAGCTGGCGAGATTAAAGTTTGCTCATGACCAAATCAACTGGACCGTTAGAAAATGGAGGAAGTACTCTTTTCGGACGAGTCCAAATTGAATTTCAACGGTTCCGATGGTTTCCGTCGTGTTCGCAGACCAGCCAAAGAGGCACTAAATCCACGTTACACCAAAGCTACTGTAAAACGTGGAGGAGGAAACGTAATGGTGTGGCGATATTTTTCAGGGCATGGACTGGAACCGATTCACAAAATAAATGGTACAATGGATCGTTTTATGTACCGTGACATTTTACAAAGTGTAATACTGCCACACGCTGAGGATCAGTTGCCTCTGAAATGGATTTTTCAGCAGGACAACGACCCAAAGCTCACGCCTAATACGGTTAAGACGTGGTTTCAAGAATACCGGATTGACGTATTACAATGGTCAGCACAGTCCCCAGATCTCAATCCCCTAGAAAATCTATGGGAAATTGTAGATCGACGAATTGTAAGGACTAATTGCAAAAATAAAAGTGATCTCTTTGAACAAATTAAATTGGCTTGGGAACGTATCCCAAACAGCATAATAAACAATTTAATTGAATCCATGCCTCGAAGATGTGCTGAAGTGATAAAAACCAAGGGGTTTGCTAACAAATACTAGCAATTTTTTTATATAGTTTAAAAAAAAAAATGTATTTGTTAAAAGTTGCTTTTGTTTTGACCAGCCTAATATTGAACTAATTGTATTAATTTTACTTTATTTAATGAACTACTGCAAAAACCATTTTATTTTATTTTCCACTAGAAACTGTAAATATTTATTTAAATTTTAAAAACAAAAATAAACCATGATAGATTCTTAAATTAGTTTTTTAATTACTTAATAATGGAGGCAATTAAAGTTGCTTTTGTTTTGGCCAACACTGTATATGTACATATTTTACATGAGTTATTTTCTTTTGACATAGATAAAGCAAACGATTGTTGAACTTGTGAGGGGTGGGGTAGAATATCTGAAGTTATTTTAAATTTAGAAAATTTATAATTAATTTCGGCACCTATGGAGAACTGCCTGCGGAAAGAAATATTACCCCCGATTTCTGATACGAACCAAAGAATTGTCTTACAACTAAGCGTTGGAACAATCTGATGATTTCACACTAACTCAAGTGTGTTTAAGTTTTATAAGGTGGCCGATTTCAGAAATAGTATGGCTACTGTCTGTATACCGATCCAATGCAAGGCATACTTGGTTTACTTACTTAACAGGCTTCCGACCGATGAAGAGTTTTAGCCTGAGACACGGTAGTTTTTAATCCTTTTCCATTCCGGGATTTCAGTCATCCGGAATGGTAGCCGTAATGTCTCGGTCTTTTATTGAAGGTTCCACTTTATCTGTCACCTTAAAACCAATCATACTTCTGCCTGCTTCGTGTCAAGATCGCAACATCACCGTCTGGTATTCTTTGTATTTTTTAAAACTCTCAAATTGAAATAATATCTCAAAAATATGTATAGTTAAACAGAATACGTGAGAAACGTTAGGAAAAAAATTCTGGAATTATCATTACACAATAATAACTTTTGTTTCTCTAAAACGAAGCATCCATAAAATAAATTCTGCATGCAGCACGAGAACTGAGACGGCACTGCTATTTATCATGTCCCTCTGCAAACAGACAACAAACACAACCCACGACATTAACTCACACAACCAACGACTGAAAGAGACAAACAAGACAATCCCTTAACATCATCATTCCCGTAGTTTTCCACACCACGACAATGGCATATTCGTTACATTTTATCAACAAAAAAAAAAAACGAACACAAACAGAAAAAAAGGAACCATCGATACAAACCACACACAGCAATACAAATTGCCAAATCACACAAAAATGTACATTCATAGGTACTCGTGCTAAGGACCAAGACACAAAAATAAACGAAAAGAAACATGTCTGTCGTACAACCTGCATACCCTAGAGGTCCTTTACACAAACACACATACCTTAACTCGATCTCTAGGGGAAGGAGAGTGAATGAGAAACTTTTGGCTGCAATCCAAATCAAATGTATTTATTGCCGAAAAACGTTGCATGAATATTTCCGTGTAAAACACGTGCAGAAAACCAAATTTATTGCCAAATATTTTAGATGTTTCATTTTTCTACAATCTTTAAGGATTTTTGTTGTATTTTTTTTTTTAAGTGAACCAATATGGGGCAATGGATGAAGATTTTGATGGTACTGGTGATTTTGTAGATTTTGTCCTTTTTCATTTTTTATTATTTTTGTTGGTGTATTCTATATTTTGAAAGGAAATATCGTTTCCACCGAAATAAAAATGCTTCTTTGGTCTTTTGTACAACAAGGATATTATCGAATGCAATTTTCTTTCTATTTTTATGAAAGGGAAATGTTTTACAGTAAAATATAAAACACAAAAAAAAACCACAGTAATCGAAGAAAACGCTTTTCGATTTTCGCATCCTTTTGTCGAAAGTGTTCGATTTATTTTTATCATTTCTGAAAAGGATATGGTTAAACCAATTTTTTACATTATCGTTTGAATTATAATGCATTCAAGTGGTGCAGTATTGAATTTCAATGCAATGACAGTGAAACGGAAATTTTCCATTACGCAATTGGGGATTAAGTGGCGTCATATTGAATTTAACATTTTAGTTTTGATAAAATAATAATCCTTATAGTGATTGTCAGTTTTATCAATTGATAATTGATAAATATTGAAAGTTATGGTTTCTCCCTTTCTAACTTAATTACATATTTAACAATATTTGTGTCGCAAAAAATCAAAATGGAATTCTTAGACCTTCAACACTCCTCCACTTGCTCACAATCTTCAACCAATCTTGTACTCTCTCAGTCAAGATGTTTGTCGATTTTTGTCTGAGCATTCCTTAACTGCTTCTGCCTATCGAAATTCGTGGATATCGGTAGCGTTGTTTGTATGCTATTCTTGGCTTAGTTGCAGCATTTCGTTCCTGACATCCAGCGGTCCAACTTACCCTTACATTATTCCTGACATATCCAACATAAAAATGTATATCCACATTGAACAAGAGCTCACTGATACTAATTTTCACCTGTAAACCATTGCTGGCCGCGTATTGTTAGCAGGGAAGGAGGAGAGTTACATTTTATAAGTAAACACCGATCAGCTTAGATAAGGGCCACATTCATTGATAAGATTCTTAGAGGAGACATATGTAGTTTGGTCTTCTCATTAATATGAAGTTTAAAGAAGTATGTTTTTATTCCCAAAGGAATTACATCATCGTTCGGAGAGCAAATGTCACCAGGGTTTCTTTTGAGCTGACTATCCCTCTGTCAATCGATCATCTCAGATTTAGGAACCAACTCACCTTGGATGTCAACAGACCACCCGCTTGTCTTCTATTACCGAGGATAGGATAGGTTTATGCATTTTGACAGCTCATTTTTATGAACTGAAGACTGGATATCATTTTATGACATTATTTATAGGAATGGTTCCTTACAATTATTGTCAGATGTCAATTAACAAGCTGTCGCCTGTTGCGGTTGTCAAGCTACTTGAAATAGATTCCTTATTTGGAATTGTGTATGTTCAAAATGTCTAATATCTTTGTTACTCGTACTTCGAGTATTTCATTATTGATTATTATTTGATTCCTCTCAGTGAAGTTGTCATCCAAGTCACATCAACGGGGGCATCCTTTTCACTCCTGTCGTTACATGTCCTTGAGAATACTTACCCCAAATTAATGTACGTATGAATGTTTGTAGTAAGAAATCACCTTTTCGGTAACTTTTCTTATAAGACTTCCCTCTTTGAAGCTCCAAACCTGAATGTATAATTCCACGTTTTGGGTCGTTTGTTTTCCTTAAGGTATTTCGCGCACATGTTAAACAAAAAAAACCTCTTTGCTGGTTTGTTACGTGTGTATAATGCTTCAATTCACGGTTCGACAAAGGTTAAAAAAAGGCTATCAGCCCTCTACAGATAATGCCTCCGACACTTTGCTTAACTCCCCAGACATTTTAACAGACATGGAATTTGTGATGTTGCTTTCATGTGTATGAAAGCCACGCAGTTTATTTTCCTGTAGGCATTTTGAAGGCAGCCAGCAGATCAAGATACTAAAGTTGATTCCTTGCTAAGGTATTATATGCGTGTGTGTGTGTGTGTTTTCTTGTGTAACTTTCTTTTATACAAAGACGGGCAAGATGATAAAACATTTAGAATGTTTCGTGTTGACTTTGGAGTCACGTAAATTTGTTTCTTTTTATTTTTTGTTGCTGTCTTGGTTGAACATATTAGCTCAGAATGCGCCTTATGGCAGGAGACTTAACAATAAGTCTGAAAGTCAATTGAAAACATGGAAATTTCATTTGAAATCGAGATCTTCAGCTTAATTCAATTTGGAGATAATCGAATTAATTTAATTGGATGATTTGGATACAACATTTTGATTTGCATTTTGATAGAGGAAGTTTTCATACCTTTTTCAGTAGGGCATGAGGTGATGTTACGACCTCATGTAGAGGAAATACGAATGATGCCGTAGAGCACCACTTTTATAGAATTCCCAACTGCTAATTGTTCGCCAAGTTCTAAATCATGTGAAACAGTGTTTTCTCCCTTTTAGTACATTCTTCATTTCCTCAGTAATATTTCTTCAACCGATGTACATAGGTGAAGACGTGTGTAGGAATAAAATATTCATCTTGCATTTTAATGTTTTTCGGAAGTAATTTTGGGAACTTTGCTGCCACTGACTACGAACTAATTTTCTGTCACGGTAGTTTTCTCGTATGATAGTTTTCCTGCAGGATTGGTTTCTCTCATGATATTTTTCCCACATGATATTGTTTCTGCATGATAGTTTTCCCGCATTTCTTGCATGATATATTTCTGGCCTAATAGTTTTCTCTAGTGACAGCCTTCTCGTATGATTTTTTTCCGCATTATATGTTTTTAGCATATTTTTCTCGCATGATAGTATCCCCGCATGATATTTTTTCTCACGATAGTTTTCCTCCATAATTGTTTTCTCGCTTGATAGTTTTCTGATAAAAAAGTGTTCTCGCATGATATTCATATCTCATGATATTTTTCCTACGCGATAGTTTCAAAAGAAAAATGATTTGATTTTTTAATTTGATCTTTTAAATTGTGTAGATATTTCAATTATTGCAGTTCCATCAGCGAAACAAAAGAAATAAAGCAAATCTAACCGAATGTAGGTTCTTTTTGGCTCTATACTGGGTTCATGGTTCATCCATTTGTAACTCCTTAAAATATGAGTTAAATTTCAAGAATATTTTTTTTTATACTCTCTCTGTTTAAAGCCCTGTATGGCACATTTTCCTTTTTCGTTTCAATTAAATAAACATGGAAACACCAATCTTAAATTAAATGATACCTACCTTCTCCTACCTGTAAAGGTTAAAGTCAAAAGATACGAATTGTGTTAAATTGTGGTTTGCTAAACCCTCGACCACAACGCCATAAAGTTATTGTTAATTAAAGGAATGTTATTGCTGGAGGAATTTCTGGGTAAATACTCAGCATGCTTGAGATATTAATTATGTGGTGTCTTTGTTAAAGAATGTTAACATTTATTCGAGGTTAGATATGGAATGCTGTTTGTGAGTTACTTAGAATTTTAAATAATTGTTTAAATGTTATGAAATTTTTTTTTTTTTAATTTTTAAATATTATTTACAAAAGTAACCTTCTAGCCAACATGACGAGTGGCGAAAAATTCAACCGTTACCTTAGGTGGGGTTGTGGCACTTTTTAGATAAATGGTGTTTGGGTATTGACAAGTTTTCGGTGGATTCTCGGAGGTATGAGGTATTGTTCCCAGGAATTTTTTCTTTTATTTTTCATACAGTAAAGATCTTTGCGTCTAAACCTTATAACACGACCGGGATAATGAGTGCTTTGAACATTGTATCCTTGATTTTTCTCAAAATGGTCTTATTACTTAATTGGTTGTGAAAGGTAAAGGCAAGAAAGCTTCTACTCGTTTTGTCGTTTTTATTACGTTGATATATTACGTTGATTTATTAATGAAAGTGCCTCATATATTGGCATCGAACTTCCTTCTCGAGCACAATATTGAAGCCACTCCCCCGAGATGTTTTAAAAGTTTCTGTAGAATGTCTCTTTATTTCAACTGACCAATGTGTGTCTTATCCAACGTCATCCAGAACTATTAAAGCTGAACATTGCCTGGAATAGTTCGCGACTTATAAGACTTAAAGAGAATGTGTAACTGGGTCAAATTTTAAGATCTTGTTGCATTTGCGAAAGATAACCATGTCTTAAAGACTTGTGCAGAATGTATTTTATGGCGTCAGCTGTGTGGCAGCTTCCACCGTAGTTCGCTAGCATACATATCATCATCCAATTTAGGTCGATACAAATTGATTAACATCGGCCGGTACCACTTTTCGTTGATGAGTTGATCATTACCATTGGCGCTTTCTAGAAAGTACGAACCTATAATACTGCCGGGATACAATTCACCCCAAACAATGACTTTCTGGGGATGCATATCACCTATTGATGGACCTCGTGTGAAATGGATTGATTAAGCCAAACCAATTCATCCAAAAGTGGAACTCATGTAACATGTTGCTACTCTTAAATTCGATTTAAATTTGGTAAGTCACAAAATAGAATAATAATATGGACTTAAAGTCTATTTTGGCGACCCTACATCCAACACATATTTAATTAGTTCGAACATTATCTTCATCAACATTTTAAAGTACAAAACTTAATCTAAAACAAGGTACTATCCGTCCCTTTCGTTAACACCACTTGATCTATAGGTATATGTTTATACTATAGTATATACTATAATATATTATAGTTTATATTATAATATAATATAGTTTATACTATAATATATACTTGAACCTGTAGTTTCCTGATGGATTCTCTGCCATATTCTTCAACTTAATAAAGATACATGCTTAAACTATTTTGTGAGGTTTATCTTATTAAAAGAAAAAAAACTACAAAACGTCTTTAATTTCGCTAAAAGTAAATCTTCCTCACTATCATTACAGGGTTGCGAATTTTTGAATTTTAAATAATTGTTTAAATGTTATGAAATTTTTTTTTTTTTAATTTTTAAATATTATTTACAAAAGTAACCTTCTAGCCAACATGACGAGTGGCGAAAAATTCAACCGTTACCTTAGGTGGGGTTGTGGCACTTTTTAGATAAATGGTGTTTGGGTATTGACAAGTTTTCGGTGGATTCTCGGAGGTATGAGGTATTGTTCCCAGGAATTTTTTCTTTTATTTTTCATACAGTAAAGATCTTTGCGTCTAAACCTTATAACACGACCGGGATAATGAGTGCTTTGAACATTGTATCCTTGATTTTTCTCAAAATGGTCTTATTACTTAATTGGTTGTGAAAGGTAAAGGCAAGAAAGCTTCTACTCGTTTTGTCGTTTTTATTACGTTGATATATTACGTTGATTTATTAATGAAAGTGCCTCATATATTGGCATCGAACTTCCTTCTCGAGCACAATATTGAAGCCACTCCCCCGAGATGTTTTAAAAGTTTCTGTAGAATGTCTCTTTATTTCAACTGACCAATGTGTGTCTTATCCAACGTCATCCAGAACTATTAAAGCTGAACATTGCCTGGAATAGTTCGCGACTTATAAGACTTAAAGAGAATGTGTAACTGGGTCAAATTTTAAGATCTTGTTGCATTTGCGAAAGATAACCATGTCTTAAAGACTTGTGCAGAATGTATTTTATGGCGTCAGCTGTGTGGCAGCTTCCACCGTAGTTCGCTAGCATACATATCATCATCCAATTTAGGTCGATACAAATTGATTAACATCGGCCGGTACCACTTTTCGTTGATGAGTTGATCATTACCATTGGCGCTTTCTAGAAAGTACGAACCTATAATACTGCCGGGATACAATTCACCCCAAACAATGACTTTCTGGGGATGCATATCACCTATTGATGGACCTCGTGTGAAATGGATTGATTAAGCCAAACCAATTCATCCAAAAGTGGAACTCATGTAACATGTTGCTACTCTTAAATTCGATTTAAATTTGGTAAGTCACAAAATAGAATAATAATATGGACTTAAAGTCTATTTTGGCGACCCTACATCCAACACATATTTAATTAGTTCGAACATTATCTTCATCAACATTTTAAAGTACAAAACTTAATCTAAAACAAGGTACTATCCGTCCCTTTCGTTAACACCACTTGATCTATAGGTATATGTTTATACTATAGTATATACTATAATATATTATAGTTTATATTATAATATAATATAGTTTATACTATAATATATACTTGAACCTGTAGTTTCCTGATGGATTCTCTGCCATATTCTTCAACTTAATAAAGATACATGCTTAAACTATTTTGTGAGGTTTATCTTATTAAAAGAAAAAAAACTACAAAACGTCTTTAATTTCGCTAAAAGTAAATCTTCCTCACTATCATTACAGGGTTGCGAATTTTTGAATTAAAAAATCCTTAAGTCATAAGTCTATAGATGACTTGTGAATTAAAAAAATTTAATTCATAAGATATTTGGTGACTTATGAATTAAAAAAATTTAATTCACAACCCCCAAAGTGACTTATGAATTAAAAAAAATTTAAATCCTAAGCTACCAAGTGACTTATGAATTAAAAAAAAAAAGGGAAATATTATCAGACTTGATGGTGTCTGGGAAGAGACAGCACTAGCCCGCAATTTTCCCTTTATTTATTTGTTTTGGAGTCCTATTTATAGAAAGGTGTAGATAGTAAAATGTTCAAATTGAAACTACGAAAATTTTTTTCATTTGGTGAAAATCTCCCTAGCTAGTTCCAAATAAAGTTCTTTTTTTAAGCTAAAACATGACAGACTCTAGAAACTTCGCTGCTTGCCACAGAGCTCCAGAGAGCTTCAACTCAATCAAGAAATGTTTTGAATATCAAAATTAATAGAAGGACAATTTTTCTCTCCGACTAAAATAAGGCGAAATATAGCTAATCTTTTCAAAGATAAAAAACAGGGAAGGTGTGGAAGGGGTGATATGACAATTTGTAGATAGTCTAAAGGCAAGTATTGGTTTCTCGTGAAATGAATTCAGTGTCCACTCCAGTCCACCGAAAACGATTTAGACTGCTCCTCCGTTAATACGTTTGTACGTCCACTATACATACTGGATGCATATTGGATTTTTCATGCGACTTCCTACAAAATAAATTCGCTGCCATACAACTATTTTGGATTTGTCAAATTTTCTCGAAATAAACTCAAATGATTTTGATCAAATTTCTAACAAACGATGTTCTACGTAAAAACCAATATTTTTTTAAATCATTTCCATATACGTATTTCTAATTAAGTTGAAACTTTGAAAGTGGTACAGATAATATCTCGTTCCAAATTTGTAAAAGAAAAATACTTTTTTTTATAAAGAAAAAATATAAATATATTTTCAAGTAATTTTTGGCTTTTAAAAATCTACGATTGTTTTTTTCAAAAAGGCGTCCCTTGAAAAATAGTGAACTTTTCCTGCTGAATGTAGGTATGATCCAGTTGCAAAACAAAGTCATAATGGATTACCATTATGATGGATAGCATATAGCGTAGGTGTAGCTTGACGCCAAGAAAAAAAAATCTATTTTGTCTTCGTCACCTGGCTTTGAAGAGGAGACTAAATGCATAATATGATATATTTTGTCCTGCATGAAATCTACTTCATCATTTTATGTCATCCCTGTTTTTGCGATGCATTATAATAGTGTAAAAGCAAGGACGTCGACAACGGAAACGACGGCGACGACGCCTACGTGCTCTAACAGCATTTTTCTCTTACAGGAAAAATACAGGCTAGAAGTCACGTCGCGGGGCTATTAAAAAGCCAACAAAACTGCAGAAGCAAATACAAAAAAACTAGAACCGATTGAAGTGCAACAGAAGCGCAGAAAGGAGCTCTCTGATATGAAAGAATCAGTCCTTGAATTTCAGCAACTCTGAAAATTAATTTTGCAACACTGAATGAGACTGAGTTACAATTCACAAAGTCTAATGAAAAACGAATGACAGACTAAAGGGATAACGATGGAGATTATTAATATGATGCAAAATGAAAGACTATGATGACTTAGGGAAAATAAAAACGCCTTTTTAGTGCAAATATTATTTAGTGGCATTTTATGCTTTTAGTTTTGGTCTTAGAATTTTTTAAATCCTTCCTTTAATAAAGCTTTTCAAATTGTATTCATATTCACTTTCGAACTTTTGCTTGACATGAACTTATTACTGTTTTTGAGATTTCATTTTTATCATTTGTGTTGTATTTCTACTTAGCCATTTAATATTAAAGTTTCACTTATGTAAAACATGAGCTACATTAAATCCTTCGTTTTAAAATTTAAAAGCCTTTTAAGAATGAAAAAAAAAATTAAAAAATAATCTTGAAGAAAATAATAAAATAATTAATAAAATTAGATTGCAAAAGTTGTTCCAAAATTCTGTCCAAATTTGACAATCTTAATTAATTTTTTATATAAAACTACATGAAGCTAATTTAATATATATTATTGCTTCATTTCTTGCAGAAATCAAGAAAAAACAACAGTTTGATGGTGCAGTCAAAATTTGTAAGGTATGTACTAATTTTTGGTTTCTTTAATTTCGTATTTCAAAATTCTTTATTCCTAAATCCAGTTCTGTTCTAAATTAAATTTTTATAAGAAAGCATTTTTACTTTTCGAATAATAACTGTTAAAAATACAGAAATCGAGGTTAAAAGAATTATTTAGTAAAGTTAGTTCCATAAATTATATTTTTGAAAAGATTTTTTTTTAAATATTCTGTTCAGAATTTCAAAAACAGAAGAACAAACATATACATAGCTCGAATACAGAGTTATGAAATTTCAAAATTGGTAATTATTTTCATCTAAATTCTATGTTTGCGAAGTTACGTTCCCAGAATTCTTGTATCCATAATTCTGTAATAACTCAATTCTGGCAGTACCTAGCTTATATTATGCGTCTGTATATTTTGAATTGTATATATTCAAATTTTCAAAAAAAAAGAATTAAACTGTTTTTGAACTCATATGCAATACAATCAAATTTACATTTAATACAATTTAAATTATTTGCAGTTGTCAGTTTTAAAATTAAGAAATTTAAAAAATATTTAGATTAAAATTCACTGCAATTTGTGCAATTTAAATTTTTTACCCTTTGGTTCATTTTCTTAATAGTGATATTACAGGTCTCAGTTGCTTTTCTGGAACTATAAAATATTTGTATTATTTCTCTAGAGAATCACCTTAATTCTGAAGTTCCAAGTTTGAACAAAATGGGTTCATTCGCTTAGGCTATTCATAGAGATATTGACAGACAGATAATCGTAATACCAAGCTCGAAACAGAAAATTAAAATGTACAATATTACGATTAAACTTAGTTCAATGGAAAAAATCAATTCATTTGAACTTGTGTCTTACCCTTCCAGCCAAAGTGTTAAGAAGTATCATTTCAAAAGAAGCAATCTTTTCGTTTATGATGAAGAAGGTTAAATATTCCCATTTCCATCCACATCCTAATCCTAACAAACGACGACATGTACAGGTTACTGAAAGGGTTAATTTAATTAAATCGTTTTGGCGGCGTATTTTCTGTGCAAAATGTAAATCAATATCGAAATGAAAATATGAAATTAAGTATTCACAAAGGAATATTTTCGTACCTAAAAAGGTGAGGTTGTTATGAATTGAGATTGGATTATCTTCATTAAAATATTGAATTAATGAGTTTCGATTAAAGCATTCACTCAATTCCTCTTATTACAATCTTCAAACTTGCAAGCAGCATATCAAATCAACTAAAATAGAAATAAAAAGTACTGGTGACAGTATAGAGCCCTGGCTTACTTCACTCTGTATTTCAAATTTCTTTGACAACTTTTCTTTGCGCGCAGTATTCGATTGTAATTTGTTGCTTCTGGGGAGTCATCGGGAATCATGTACACTCCACTAGTGAAAATTCGGTTCACAACCTCCAGAATCTATTGAACTGGCTATCAACCGACATAAGCAGGGAGAATTCCAAATCTTTCGATGGGTCTTGCCACGATCTGTTAACACCTGTGATTCCCCTGATAATTCTTTCGACTTTTCAATACACCCATTTCCGGTCTGTCCACAGATCACTTTGAGCCCAAACTTATTCCCTTTTACTGCAAGGTGATTAATGGTGCAAAACAGCAAGCAATATGTCATTTTCATTGTGCTTCCCAAAACTTTGTTTTTCTATAACATTTTTTAGTCCATCGTCGTCATTTCCTATTTCAGCATTCAAGACTCTCTTATGTCTCCTTTAAGCCTATTTAAAAAAAAATACTTAATTATAACTGATTGTTGCGCTTCTAAACAAACCAAGTTTTTGGCACACTTAATTGGGGCTTGGAACATCCACGATGCAAGGTTTACATTTTTGTTTGTCATTGATAACAAAATTCTAATCTAAAATCTGTCCAAATCTAACTCCCATCCTGAATGTAAAAAGGACATTTTCTATGCATTGCAAGTTTCTTTTCCTATGTAGTCCTGAGTTAAAAGAAAAGATGATGACGTTTTGGTCAATAGGTCAGTGTCATATAGATTTACGAAGCTGTTTGGATTTTTTATTTCAGTGAAAAACCACCCAGTCATACCTGCATATGTTTTTCATATTCTCTTCTTTGTTCAAAATCTCTACTTCAAATCGTTTGAAGGACTAAACGAGAAATAGAAATTCCCCAGTGGTATTGGAATTCAATATAAACTTCCCTCTTCTTAAAAAAAAAAAAAAAAAAAAAAAAAACAAGAAATGCAATCTAACACAATCCATAGGATCAACCATATTCGTTTGATTGAAAACAACTTCTAAAATCTAGTTTGTCTATTCCTGGAAATCCATGAACCATGGACCATTATAATCTCCAAAACGTTTCAAGATCAGGCTTTACCTTTAAAAATTGCTAAACGGAATCATTCTAGCAGAGGTTGTTCTAGTGAAGGGCTTATAACAAGAGGCAACACAAATTGAGATTTAGATAGGTTGACTTACTCAAATCAAAGGAAAAAAAAATACATTTTTCTTCTCAAATTCTACACAAGAAAATGTGTGTTCGTCACTATGGAGTACGGAAGTAGAGACACAAGATGAACAGTACCCTCACTCTTCTCGGTACTCATACACGTAATTGGGTGATGAAGAAATTCAAAGGGTTTTCTGTGCACTGATTACTCAGAATTGATTTGCAAGTACGGTCGGCTGTCTTTGCGCCGTAATGGTCTCAAATTTATTTATTTTTCTAATTAGAGGAACTTTTTTCTTGATAAATTTCAATAGGTTGAAGCATTCTTGTACAATTAGTCAACTACAAATTATAGATTGGGAAGAAAAATGTGAGATTTAAAAATGTTTTAAAGAAAATTGGCTTGCAGTAATACAAGTCCTACGCTTAGTACTGAATCAGTAATAATTCATTTCTTAACAACCCCAGGCCTTCTAAATCGGTACCGATTATTGGTGTGACCTAAATACTAACTACATCCTCAAAATCAGCCCCACAAGACCATACTTTTATTCGATTTTCTCAAAAACCCTCCAACTTATTTGGATCAAAACAAGGCTTCATGGTTATTTAATACCAAATGATTAACATTTTAATGTGGGATGAAAATTATTTCCCTTCCCTTGAAATGTTATTGCCTAATCGATTTAACGAAATTAAACATATCAACTGATGTTAAATCACTTCCTCAGTATTACCCCCAACTAGAACCGGCAAAGTTTAGTTTCGAGTCCTTTGATTAAGTAGTCTCCACTTAGTTTAATTAATGCCTTCACTGATTCAAATGGAATCTGATAGTATTTCAATAATTTATTCCCAATTCACGATAATCTCGGACACGCAAATCTTAAATCCTTTTGTACAATTGACACGCAAACATGACACTTTCCTGCATAATATACAAAACAGAAATAAATGCAAGCAAGGATATTAAAGTAATGACCGTTTAATTCCTTATGTCCACTTGTTTCACTCTTGTTTCCAAAAATGTTCTTGTACATTTAATTCGAGTTTAATTAAATACCTACTATTTTCTCTTATTTTTTGTTAATGGAATGGGATGTCAAATATGTACATAGATTCATTGTATAAATCTCAAACAAACTTTAATTAATGTTGATTACAAATTGTTCTCAAATAAAGCTGAAATATTATTGAAAAAAATATTGCAATTTGTTAGTCCTACCAATTGAGCTCTTTGAAGAAGAGAAAATTATAAATTTATTCATCAAGGCTTGAAATAAGAGTAAATTCGAAAATGAAAGCGAAATTTTCGAAATTCATGAAAATGTTCTCTTCTGATTAAGAATTTAGGTAACTTGGTCTCTTCTGCTTTAGCATTTTTAATAAAAGACACAACAGACAGGTGAAAAGTTGGGGTTGGGAATACGATTTTCCAAAACAATCTGTGCACATGGAAGTCTCTTTGAAAAATACCCTTCGAAATGCTCTTTACTGATTGTTGTTGAAAGTGATAAGATATGCGCATGTCAATGACAAGGTATTGAAAAACTATGTTACCCATGTACTCTCAATTATTTTGAAAGATTAGTGAGCTGGAAACTGCTGAAATAATAAGACCAGTATGTTTGGGGTACTAGGGCGTATGAGTGATATTTTTATTTCCGAATATCTCAAGAGTACTTTTCTTATCTAGAATTTGTTATGTTTTAATTTTCTTAATTTTACAAGGTGTTTTATTTGTTTCAAATTTAAGTATTAATTTTCACTTATATAAGGGATAACCATCCTTAGTTTCCAAACTTGAAAAAAGTACAACTTTTCCGAAACATTGTTGTAAAGAACATTTAAAGAACATATTGCTTATGAAAAAGAATTTCAGTTAACATCATCATCTGCCTGCATCCAGATAATCTGTACATAACGGCGCCATTGTGTTAATTTCCGATGATTTTTTTCTATGTATGTAGCACATTTAATGTTGTACCCATTAACCCTTAGCTGCCACACTTCTGTAGAATAACATAGCTGCCACACTGGGGTACGAAAAGCCCCAACAACAAAATATCGTATTGTGAGCCGGCTATTGAATTTTTTTGCTTGAAAAAATTCTGTGTTGATCATTAATATGTATTTTATAAGATGAAGTAGGTTTAAACAAAAATATTCATATTTATTATTAATAAAAAAATTGTTAATTGAAAAAAAGTGGTGAAAATTCTATTTTTTTAATTTTTTAATATTTTGAGCTAAAAATTTAATGAGATACTCTGAAGATGTATACCTTCAAGAAAAAAAATACTTCATATTTGTCTTAGAGAAAAAGTATATTTATTTTGTACTATGAAGAGCTTCGACGTAGGTCGACCGCGTGCTCAAGATTGTAAAAGACGTTGATCGAGAGTTGCGTCTTCCATCTCTACATCTAACTCCGATGAAGATGAACTATCAGATGCGTTGAATTCAGACTCAGAACCATCATCGACTTCAGCATCCGAAATATTCTCAGCAACGCCATTGTTACAATCATCCTCGATCATTTCTTGTCGCAATGTCCTGTTGCGCAAAGTCCTATTGCGCAAATTGTTAGCCATCTAATGGTAACGAATAAATATACTAATATAAATATTATAAACGTTGTAAAAAATTCTGAGCAGTCAAAATATTATACTTACGATTATTTAAGAGAAATAGAGTCAAAACAGAGTAAAACAAAAAAAAAATACTGAAATAATCATAACTGCCACACTGGGGTCTTAAACGGCACCACACCATTTCCAAAGACTGCCAGAACGATACTAGCGCGCATATCATCGTACTATGGGTTTCAGAGGAAAGAGGTATGCTTCAACTAATAACAGATGGAGCCACAATTCCAATTTTTTGAAAATTGTATGTTATATTGTAATTTAAATAGCGGTGGGGTCACCTTGTCCCCACAGGTGCAGCTAAGGGTTAATGTGAATCTTTGTCCCACATCATTGGTTGAAATTGTATGGGAAGCTGTTGTATAGTCTGAACCTTTTAATAGAACCTGCTTAAATTTTTCGGTTAGGAAAATCAAAAGGTATCGTTTCTAAAACTAGAGTCTTTTTAAAATATCAGAATCATTAACACAACTATGCATTAAAAATATAGTTTATTGATCAAAGCAGTTAGTATTTTCAAGGATTCTCCTGTAGGAACGAGTATATTTTGGAGTTCGTAACGGCCATTTTGGCTTATCTACTTTTACATTTTTTTGTACAAAATAAAGAAATCAACATGACAACAGCTAACTGCATGTGGTAGTGGACCTCTTTAAGATTTAGGACTATGCTAAACCACCGTCATCGAAGGCCATAGCTCATTGTTGGTAACCAATTTCTTTTTAGTACAAAATTGATAATATTGATATGAGTGCCATGGGATCTTGACAGGATGGCGATACATGCCACAGAAGACACTAGGGATAAGAATTTTAAACGTTGGTGAACTCAAGCAGATGCAATGTGAATTGGCCATATAGATCGTATGATTTTCGCTTATAGAGTCTTCTTAAGTCCGAGTTGTAAGCCCCAACATACTGCAAATGATGATGTCCTTAAATTAATTAACCTGTGTCAAAGGTTGCTTGAACTATGCGTCAATGTTTTCAAAAATTGGACATACAGGCGTCGCCTGAATTTGGTTTGTCCTTAAATAATTGCGTTTCATCTTTGGAAACAATTTGGCTTCCAAAATTCAAACGATATACCTTTGATTGTGTCGAAAATTTTGGTTCTTAATGTTCAACTTCCATAGTTTTCTGTTAATTAAGATCCAATAGCATTGCCCTACCTTTGAGCAGAATCAGAGTTCGCACTCTGAGATCTAATTATAGTAAATCTACTGCTTTTTAAGGAAACAATATAAAATGCTAAGATCAAGATCTACTCCTTTTTCCACAAAAAACCAAGAAACATAGAGTAAACTTTAGCAACGTCATAAATCCGAAAATTAAGGATCATGTACGAGTATAAGAAGCTCAGCGGCAGCAAACAATGACGAGTCAGATAGACCGATCTGAAGACTTCTCCGAACAATGGTTAAGGGGTCTTAAAATAAACAAAGTACAAATTATTTTGATTGCGGGACTCAATAAATCTTTGAACATGTGTAAATTGTAAAAAAAAACGTAAATTTCAAGTAAAAAATTAGTTTTTTCGTGAGTTCCTAAGAACTACAAAAAGTGTTTCATGACATCTTTAAACTTAACATCTATGTTATTTCAAGCAATTTTCATTAAACGGAAAAATAACAATACTTCAGTATTTAGTAGGCTTTAAGGAAAATAAACCTCAAACTCCTAAACTTAATGAACTTAACCAGAATAAAAATCTCAATTTTTATTTTCAATCGTACCATTTAGCATTTTATCTCCCGTTTTTTTTTTTTGCGAAAAAGCAAAAAAAAAACCGTGTATGCATTTAAAATTCCAATGAAGCAATATAAAAAATTCTGTTTAGTATTCCGTCCATACAATTCAGTCTCAACTTGAGAGGGCATAAAAGTAATTCACTTAACCTCCAAAATGAACCTTTTTCGGAAAATTCCCTACCAAAAACACGCGCGCCAATCCCTTAAATGCTAATTACTCAATTATACGGCAGTAAAAGCAGCGAGGATTTTGAAATTCCACAGTCCTTTGGCAAAATCAAACACACACAAAACCACCCACTAATATCAGCAAAGAACACACCTTCTTCGCCAATGACAACTTGGTAGACTTAAAATAAGAATGAAAAAAGAGAAGACCCAAATTAAAAGGACTCAACACTATCCCTCGTAATGACTCTATCTTCTATATTTTAGAGGCGCACATACTGACGGTCAACTTTTTTGTTAGTTTACGGGAAATTATGTGTGCCGAAAATGAGAAATGAGGGGCACAGTATTTTGGCATAAGGCAGAAGTCGTATACTGAAATGAATATGATTTGAAGCTAATTAGCACTGTGGACCGTTTTTCAGCAACTATCTCTAATCTTCTCCATGAAGATTTCCCTCCCTCGAAGGCATATCCACCACTTAACGATGCTCCTTTTGCGATTTCCATCTCCCCTTTGGCATGTACATATTTGAGGTTGTTTTTCGAAAGGCAATTTTATGGCATTAGAGACTGTTTTATTGGCTCACAAATGAAGCGACATTGCAAAACATATTTAAGTACCTATGCACACACTCACTTAAAATTTATACGTGAACAAATTAAGTTGAATAATGCGTGTCTGGATTTGAATCGTGTCTCTCACTGCTGTTATCTGTATTATAGCCTCAGTCTCTCGGTTCCATAGAAAGCCCATTTCCATTCCCATACCCATCAGCCTCAAACCGAAAATACCTACTGAATTATTCATAAGAATGTCTTAAAGTCAAAGTGTGAACGTTGGAATTATGCGACGAGGACGAACGAACGAGTGGCTGGGTTTTGTGGTAGACGGCATTTCATGTGCGGCTGCTAAAGTTTATATAGGGAGTAAGGAACACCGAGAAGAGGCATATGCCCCATCGGCCTACCTATTCATGCAGAGCTTATGTTTAAATAGGTTGAATACGTTATACGGTGTGTGTATGAGGCTAATGTTCCCTTAAATGGGATAATTCTTGGATTATTCGCAGTTCCAGTTTTTCTGGGGGTAGGTAATTGCCGGAGCATTTAAATTTGATGGCTGAAAATTTGTTTTATTATTTTTTGTTGTTATCATAACAAAAACACCGAGGTGATTGTGGAAAAAGACAGGTTTTGTGTTGAGTGTTTTATTGACTCATAAAGTGCTTTGTCATCAAAATATTTATTTACCTCTGTGAAAGTTTGAAATTTCTTAGAAAAAATTAAACGTAAAATTTTTGAATGCGCAACAACTGATATCTTGATTTTAATTTCTAGCGAAAAAGTTTGTAAGACGAAATAAGGGAACCTTAATCTTAATTTTATTTATTTTGGATATTTTCAATCTTTAAAAAGATTCAGGTCCTTGAAGTTCAAAATGTTGCCATCAATAAATTTATTCCGAATTTTCACAACTGACAAATCTTTCTGCCATTTTATGACCACTGTTTGCCATAAAATATGGTAATGTTAAAAAAAATTATCGTTCAAATTTTAAGCAAAAGAAACAAGGTTGGATAAGATGATGAGATCTTAATGAAGTACTAAATTGTAATCTGTTTAATAGGTAACTAGGCTGATTTGTTTGAATTACATTAGAGAGCAAAATAAGCAGTCTATAACGTAAAAGATGAGCATATGACATATTACAAAGTAATTTAGAATAGTGAAAAATACTTTAACGAAACGATTAATTTTCTAGTCTTAAGTGGCAGATCAATCCGCAATTCGTTTGTTTCTGAAACTTCAACTTTTTTTCTTCTCTGGCACTCCTTTTTATCTTCTACCTGAGCGTCGAACTTGTCGAGTTGTAGAAGCTGAGTAGGGTCAATGATTCTCGAGATGTCATCTCCAGAAGAGTCCTGAAACCAAAGGACGCTCATCATCCTCTTACACATCCTTGTATCCCTCCATCTCCCACATTGGAAATGCGAAAAGCTATCCAAAGTTACCAGCTCCTCTATTACCCTTAACGTCCTTCTTTTCAGAACGGTGCTTACTGTCTGATTCCCCGCCCACTCTCTCCTTTTCCTATTTTTGCAACTTCCCAATTGGGCTGGATTCAAGGTGTTATACGACCCGTGCCGATGATCAGCCTGGCTGAGGGCCCAATCAAAAAACTAGCTCAGTCGCTAACGGAGTATCCGGATACCAGGCGACCTCCGGATTAACTAGCCTTATCTGCATATACGGATCTCTGTGCAGATGGACCACCCTTTCTCCGTTACTCGTGGGATCTTTTATGGAAAATTTAAATAAAAAAGATGGTGGAAAGTCCTGGTCTTTGAGACAGGCCAGCAGTGCGACTGAAAAGCCGTCTGCTGTTTCTCCGGCTTGCGCTGGAAGTAGTAGTACTGTGGATTCTCACAGTCCTATTGCCGAAAGCAAAAGCAGGAGTAAAATGGTAGAAATACCTCCTTCCAGTAACAGGGGGGCTGTGAAGCATGGCCCTTCTATTACTACTTCAGAGAGTAAACCTCTCCAAACTTCGACACCGCGGTTCAGTGGTAGTAAGATTGTGAAGCATGATCCTGCTACCACTAAGGAGAGTAAACCTCCCCGAACTTCTTTGCCTCATTCCAGCGGTGGTAGGACTGTGAAGCATGGTCCCTCCACCTCTAACAACTCCACAAATCCTAAAGAAGGCCCTAGGGGGAGCGGACGTAAGCCCAACCCTTCTAGGACACTCTACAAGGACATTCGCAATGCTAAGAGGATACTCAGGGTGTATGGTGAACAACCTGGCGCCGGGGGGAACTCTCAGCATGATGCAAAAATCAAGTGGGCTAAAAGCTTTTTAGCTAATAATAGCGTCCAGGCCAGCGGAGACTCCACGTCGAAGCGTCAAAGGTCTATGGAGGGCACAATTTCAGTACCCAAACGCCCCAAAGTGCACAACATCAGCGCTCCATCACATCCCTGTGGAGGGAATAAGACCTTCAGTGATGTGGTTAAAAACAAAATCGTGGTCGCGATCATTGACGGGAACGACGTCGATGGCACGATCTCTGCGGAAAATTGGCAGGTGGTCAAGGGGAAGCTCCAGTTGAGCTTCATGAGTATCATGATGGAGAACCCTGGACCACCTCCAATCACAAACGATGGAGGCTGGCATCAAGGACATGTTAAGCTCATGGTTTGTGACGATCAGAGATCGTGTGATCTTCTATCGTTGGCCGTTAGCCGGTTAGGGGAAGTCTGGCCTGGTGCTAAGCTCGAGGTTGTTGCTAAGGAGAAAATCCCGTGCAGACCAAGAGCTCGCGCCATGGTTACAGCCGAACTCTCCAGCATGGATGTAATACTCCAGATGATCCGGCTATCGAACCCATCCCTTCCTACTCACAACTGGAAAGTTGCGAAACTGGAGGAGAAAAAGGGACCCTACAGAGGTGCAATTATTGTACTAAATAAGGAGTCCCTTGCTCCTCTGGCGCAGACCAAAGGTGTGATTAGGTTTGGGTTTGAGACCATCACACTGAAGGTGTATAAAAAGGACGCGGATGTTACTGGTGCATCCACTTCCTCCAACGTAGTCGAAACTGCTGCTGCAGACCCTGGTGCATCTATCACCTTCCCATCACTGGAAGAGGAAGAGGCATCCAGGTCATCTTCGGCAACAGTGGAGACAATAAAAACAGTCAGCGACATGGAGATCGATGACCACAGCAATGAAGATCTTCTGAGTGAGGACGCTCTTCTGGGCTCAACCTCGGAATCGGAAGACTCCAACGTCACCGTGTTGGAGGTTGATCGGGAGGGTTGTAGCAAAGATGCTGCGATTTCTTCAGATTAATCTCCAACACTCTATCAAGGCCTCGGCCTCCCTGCTTCTTCGTCTATCCAGCAGCGGAGAAGACATCGTCCTAATCCAAGAACCCTGGATTGTGAAATCCATCGTTCGGGGACTAAGGACTCCAAACTACTACTTGCTGTATGCATTAGATAAAGGTGAACCCAGATCTTGCATACTAGTTAAAAGTAGCCTAAATGTATTTTTACTACCTAATTTCAGTGATCGAGATGTAACCGTCGCAAGACTGGAAACAGCCAAAGGAACTTTCTGGCTGGCGTCGGCATATCTAGGCCATGACCACCTTGGCCCTCTCCCAGGAGACACTCTGAGGAGGCTTATCACTGATGCAGATAGGCAGAAGACTGACCTCATTATTGGAAGTGATGCTAACGCCCATCATACAGTGTGGGGTAGCACGAATATAAACGACAGAGGTGAGTCTCTTTTCGATTATATTTTGAACACTAACCTAACAATATGTAACGTTGGAAATGAACCCACATTTGTTACTAAAAACAGACAGGAAGTACTTGACATAACTCTTGTCTCAGATAAAATTTATCATACTATCTCGAATTGGAAAGTATCAAATGATCATTCTTTCTCTGATCATAGATACATACAATTCGAAATAATGGACGAACCTCCTAGCCAACCTTCCTTCCGTAACCATCGGAAAACAGATTGGCTTCTATATAGGGCAACTCTATTAAGGTCAATCAGGCCTGAGTTATATAGCATACCCTTCAACACTGAGGATCTTGATATTAAAGTCAATGACCTCACAGCAGCCCTCAACAAATCTCTGGAAACTGCCTGCCCTCTTATACAAATAAGAGGTAAAAAGAAACCACACTGGTGGTACTCGGGGCTGGATCCACTAAGAAAAGAATGCAGGAAACTCTTTAATAGAGCGAAAACCTCCAGAGAAGCTTCTGATTGGGATTCATATAAAGACTCCCTCAAGTTATATAAAAAAGAACTGAGGAAAACCAAGCGTATGTCCTGGAGAACTTTCTGTAACAATATAGAAGGCAACTCAGAGGCATCAAGGTTAAGAAAAATCCTCTCCAAAAATCCAGTAATGCCAAGTTGCCTAAAAAACAATGACGGTTCCTGGACAAACTCAAGCGAAGAATCGCTCAATCTGCTCCTGGATGTACATTTTCCAGACAGCTCTCCTTACGTTAATAGCACT
Source organism: Philhelius festivus (assembly GCA_963931855.1). Taxonomy (NCBI): domain Eukaryota; kingdom Metazoa; phylum Arthropoda; class Insecta; order Diptera; family Syrphidae; genus Philhelius; species Philhelius festivus. The sequence goes on along the minus strand of OZ007555.1, from coordinate 3,118,004 downwards.
GATCCTGATCCTAACAACATACTCAGTAGCATAACTCCTCCACAAGGTCTGATTACAGAGGAAAAATTAAAATGGGCAATAAACAGCTTCAATCCATACAAATCTCCTGGGCCAGATGGAATAATTCCAGCGGAATTACAGGAAAATTCCGATATTCTGATACCCATTCTGGTAAACATCTTAAATGGTTGTATCGCTCTGGCTCACATTCCTTTGTCATGGAGAGAAGTAAATGTTATTTTCATCCCCAAAGCTGGCAAACCTAGCCATGTTAATCCTAAAGATCTAAGACCTATTAGCCTTTCATCATTCCTACTTAAAACATTTGAACGTCTGATTGAAATCCATTTGAGGGCAAACATTGATAAGTCCTTACTATCCAATGCTCAACATGCTTATAACAAAGGGAAATCTGTAGAAACCGCTCTACATACGCTGGTTCGTACTATCGAACACTCCCTTCATCATAAGGAGTTCACCTTAGTCGCTTTCCTGGATATAGAAGGAGCTTTTAACAATGTCGACGCATCCGCAATCACATCTGCGCTGTCATCTCTAAAGGTGGATAAGTCAATCAGTAATTTGATAAATCATATGCTGATAAGCAGGATTATTAATTCAAAACTGGGCGATTTTACTACTCGAAGGACTGTCAGTAGGGGTACGCCGCAAGGCGGCGTCCTCTCTCCTCTCCTTTGGAACCTAGTCGTAAATGAACTACTAGTGATTCTTGAAGGGGAGGGGCACAGGGTGATTGCCTATGCGGACGATGTTGCGATAGCGATATCTGGTAAGCATCCTAATACTCTGAAGGAACTCCTACAAAATGCTCTAAACAAGCTTACTAACTGGGCAGATCAATGTGGACTCGGTGTCAACCCCCACAAAACTGAACTTGTCCTATTTACCAGGAAATATAAAATCCCACACATAGACCCTCCCCTCATCAAAGGTATACCGCTTAAATTCTCAGACAAAGCAAAATATCTGGGTCTTATTTTGGACAAGAAATTAAGCTGGAAGCCCAATATCCAAGAGAGAGTCAACAAAGCCAACATAGCTCTTTTCTCTTGCAAAAAAGCCGTAGGTAATAAATGGGGTCTACAAACTCATATAACACACTGGCTATACATCTCAGTCATTAGACCGATACTTACATATGGAGTGACAGTATGGTGGACTGCGCTGGAAACAGCAACTAACCGCGATAAGCTCAGCAAAGTCCAACGAACAGCCTGTTTAATCATGGGTGGAACTCTCCGCTCAACTCCTTCTGCTGCACTTGATGTTCTTTTTCATCTCATACCGCTAGATATTTTTAGCAAACAATCGGCCGCTAACATAGCCATTCGACTTAAAGCCTCCTCGCAGTGGATCAATAATGATATTGGTCACTCTACTATACTGAACTCGTTCAGTAGTCTACCTAGTAACGTCGATTACACCACCCCTCATCCAAAATTTGATAAAAATTTTCAAGTATCCATCCCTTCCAGGTCTTCATGGGAAAATGAGTCGTTTTTGATAGACGAAGCAATTCATTTCTATACAGATGGATCTAAAACCGATGACGGGGTCGGTGGAGGCGTATACTCCGAAAAATTAAATCTTTGTCTATCTTTTCGTCTTCCCAATCACTGTAGCGTGTTCCAGGCAGAGCTTTTAGCAATAAAAGAAGTCCTCTCTTGGCTAAAAGAAAACGTTATATCGACAACCGATATACGTATCTTCTCAGACAGTCAAGCTGCCTTAAAGTCACTGGACTCTGTCTCCATTAACTCACAAACAGCCCAAAATTGTCGATCATCTCTGGTGGAGATGTCAAAACAGTTCAACATTCACCTTACATGGGTGCCGGGGCATAGAGACATTCCAGGAAATTGTAAAGCTGACGAACTTGCAAAAAACGGAACAATATTACCTTTGTTGGATAGCAAATCTAACATCGGTATACCCCTAGCTACTTGTAAACTTATGCTAAAGCAAGATACCATAAAGAAAGCCAACCACAGGTGGACCAGCACCCCAACTTGCCGGTCTACTAAACTGATTTGGCCATTGTTTGATGCCAAACGCTCAAAACAACTAATTTCTATTGGTAGATTGCATATTAGCTCCATTATAGGTGTCCTTACTGGGCACTGCCTAATAGGAAGACATGCTTCTCGTCTTGGAGTTCCTGCAAATGACTTTTGCAGAAGCTGCATGGATGAAGAAGAAGAGGAGTCAATTCCCCACCTTCTATGCTCTTGTCCTGCCCTAGCGCAAAGACGTAGACTCCACTTGGGAGACTACTACTATAACGATCCTAGTGATCTAAATAATTCCGACATTCACTGTCTCAAACGCTTCATTATTAGCTCAAAATGGTTTAACGAGTAAGGGGGATTTTTGAAATCCTTGTGGTATCACAACGGACCAAATATTGGTCTAAGTGTGCTGTCCTTTTCCGGTCAGCAGCCACTTTAACCTAACCTAACCTAACTCCTTTTTATACACATCGTTAGTTTTTAATAATTTCCAAGTCCACTGGCACATCCAATAAATTTGACAGCTTCAGTGTTGATACAGACGATACCGCAATACTTGCAGTAGGCAAAACGGCTAACGAATCGACATGTAAATTGCAAAATGCTCTTAACAATGTCAATGAATGGACAAACAAATGGCGAATAGCGCTTAACGAATTTAAGTCAGTCCACGTGGACTTTACTTATAAGAAAATTAATAGATTACCAGTCTTTATTAATACAACTCAAGTTCCATTTGCAAATGAGGCAAAATATCTCGGGATGACTCTTGACGCGAAATTAAAATGGAAGTCACATGTTAAAAATAAATGTGATCAATTAAATATTAAACTAAGGGAAATGTACTGGTTACTCGGACGACATTCTAAACTTAGTATCGAAAACAAATTATTAGTTTACAAACAGGTACTTAAGCCTGTCTGGACATATGGTATTCAACTCTGGGGTTGTACCCACGATACAAATCTAAATAGTCTACAAACTTTTGAAAACAAATTATTAAGGTCCTTTGTAAATGCGCCGTGGTATATTAGAAACGAAGATCTTCACAGGGATCTTGGAATCCCCACGGTTCGCGAAGAAATAAAAACTTTTTCGCAAAGGCATAGAAAGCGTTTAGTTGAACATACCAATAGAACAATCTTAGAAATTCTTGACGAAACAAATTTAGTACGACGTTTGAGAAGGACCAAACCTTCCGATCTAGTACGGTGAAATTATTGTACTGTATTATGTATATTTAAATCATCGCTTAAAATAGAAAGAAGCTATTCAACTAGCTTATAATTAAACCAGTAGGAACTTTCACCGGAAAGTTGCCTACAACACGTTACTTAACTTCGAGAAAGATAAATTGCTAGATAAGTTCCATATGAACTTAGTTGCAATCGGGAGGAGGAGGTGGTTTTAGTGCGGTCGGCCTGATTAACGGTCTGCTTGCATAGAGTCTTACCTTCCGTAAGGCTTTATGGGGGCAGAGTTGTTGGTCGGGAGAGTCCCACATATCTATGAGCGCGCGTTTTTCGGTCCTCATAGAATCTTTTGAAGATTTCAACACCTACCCACGGGAAAAAAAAAAAAAAAAAAAAAAAAAGCTTCAGTGTTGTATGTTCCAATATATTCTTATAATGTCATTGCTATAATAGACTTTTATTTGTATAAATATTTTGAAAAACTTCGAAAAGATTTCAAAAATGTACAGTCATTGATGGACCATACTTGATTTATCCTCCCAAAAGTGACCAGCAATGGTTGAAATTCAGGGTGTCCACTATACAGCCCCGCAGTGGCAACTGAAGTCTTACATGAAAATGGTGTCATGTATGTCATCTCGAATCTAGCAAGGGCCTAGTTGCATAATCGGTTCTGATTGTTCTTCTTAGCTGGCCAATTTTTCAACAATATTTCATTCACACCAACTTGAAAGGACTTTCGCTTTAGCAAAATGAAGTTCACTATGGGTGGATAGTTTTGGTTCGTTGACTTTTGCTTTGTCCTTCAGTATTGTGGGTCAAAATTTTTTTGGAACATTTGTTTTTGGAAAAAAATGGAGTGAGCTGGTCTATAACGCTCGGCCATACGTGATGAAAGATTTCGAAGCTGATTTTCGCCAAGTTGGTTTGGTTATACAGCTCAGCTTTACTGGAAAGCATAAGAGAATTTGACTCTGAGATTAGGAGAGAGTGGGGCACGTTTGAACAATGCTTATAAAATTTTACTTTATCACTTTTTTTTTTTAAAGTAATTTAAAATATTTACCTGTCAATACCATATCCATAAACGTCATTGACTTTCCTTGATTTTCTCAGTTATCTCTCTTCCTTAGAGGTGAAAGGTCCTTTTGCTAGTGGAAGTGTTTTGTTTTCGTTTTTTAGTTGTAAGAGTTTAAAAAAAAATTACTGCGCGATTTTAAAACAGGGACAAATTTTTTTGGAGAAAAAATGGATTTTATACTTAATTACCGTAAGTTTTTTACTGGATATATTTCAGTTAAATATTGATAGTAAATTTTATGTCACTGAAACAGTTGGGGCAGATTTGAACAAGTGTGTTGGGGCACTTTTGAACATGTTAAAAACTCCCACGATTAGGTTTTTTTTAACATATTTAAGACATTGAAGAGAAAATTTAATCAGCTTCAAGCAATTAATCAACCAATTTGTTATCTGTTCTATAGGGCAAGTATTGGTTTCAGGTAAAAAATGCTTTTGTCATATCGTTCATTAGTCTCTGCGTCAATATGTTCTCTGTCTCATTTTTGAGCTCTTGAATACTGAAAATAACACCTAGTTAAAGCTTTCTAGACAGGTCGAACAAATCTTGAAATTCTTGTAGCTTTAACTAAAATATTCTAGTTTAAGCTATTCACACAAATTGAATCTTAGGCCTGGAAAACAAGATAAAACTAAATGAACTTAGTGTTGGCTATTTTAAAATAGCTATTACTAGAAAACATCTTTAACTAGCTAGCTTAAGCTTATTCTTATTCACAAAAAATCCAGCTTTTACTTAAAAATACAAGTGGCACTTTTGAACATAAGAACCTATATTGGTTGGAGATAAAATTTCAATATAAATATTTCGTTAAATGGACCAAATATTTTTCTAAATTGAACGCCAATACCACTGTTCCATGTGAGAAAAATATCAGGCCAATTGCTCGAATATTTTAGGTTTTATCAGTCTGGAAATCAAAAAGTGTTCAAATGTGCCCCACTCTCCCCTACTCTTTATTTGAGGCGACCTCAGTAAAATTGAAAAAAAAATATTTTATTTTATTTTATTCAATTAAAATCAATTTAACTCAAATCTATTATATTTCATTTATTTCAAAAATAAAATCGTTGAAGTCGTTACAAAGAATATAACAAATGGATGACAAAAAAAACATGGTTCTACCACTTTAAAAAAATTTATCTTTACTAAAAGATTGACACATTACCTATATAAAGAGAGACTTATTTTTCTAACAAACTTGTCATTTATGTTGTTTGGAAGAAAAATAAACTTTAGAGAAAAAACTCAGGTGTTTGCCTTAGAACGCCTGTGAACGCAATTTTTCGTTACGAGCAGCTACATTATATTCAATAGCCTAGTTACATTACATTACATTACACATTACATATTTTACTTTATTTTCCTGAATTTAAATTTTTTTTTGAATGTAAATTAAATATCCAAGTCAGTTAAAAAATTCGATTTTTGAGAATTCGAAGTCACTGGAAAAATGCAAATACAAAACAGACGAGCGATGCCTTTGTATAAAGTACTACTCGGCAGGTTTGATTGAGGATTCTCGTCTTAAATCAGATTGAAAAATTTCAGTTTTTGGAATTGAAACGTGCTTTCAACTGGGAACTGATCGGATTGATTCTATTTCCCATCCAAAGCCATTTTCTCAGAAACAAATGCAGTCCCTTACACACACACACACATAAAATACAAACAACTATTTCAGGATATTCGAATCCCTTATCCGATATCCGATCTTCCTACATCACACAGCTCCGCCATTTGCAGATTTATTTTTCCACTACAATAGTTTCCTTTCTCCATTCATTCATGTATCGCTCATGTAACCGGCTAATGTTTGAGTTCATAGGGATCCCAAAAAAAGGCATTAACAATTGCATTCAAAAGAAAAAAAAAACACCAACTTAAAAAAAGAACAGAAAAAATGTCCTTTTACAGATTTTATTGTGTCAGTTTAAAATAAATTGTTTTGTACCTTTTTTTGTCCTTCCATATACTTTATACTACAGCTTTCCACTTTCCCCTTTTGTCACTGCTCCCGGAGATATACAACACTGCTATATCGCCGACACCATTCATAGCCTATAATCCGTGCAAATAAGCACACTTTAGTGAACGGACATGGGTTGCTTTAGGGAAAAGAATGGAGGTTAGGTTGTGACGGAGGACGTGTTGGATGGGGGGTCGTTCCAATTGTTGAGTGCTTGAGCAGTTTTAATCTTTCATCCTTTTTTTATTTTTGGATGAACAAAAAGGGATTTAAGGACTTTGAGTGGGCCATATGCTGTAATAGATTTTAAGTTTGAGTTAAAGTAGATGATTTTATAAGTAGGACTATATAACACGAAGACGAAAAAAAAAGTGGATAAGCTCGTGCCTTTCACATTGTAGTTTCAGGTGCAAAAGGTTAAAGTTTTATTGAGTGGAAATTTAAAGATAAAAAAAAAATATATGAATTAATTCCACTTAAGAAATTTAAATGAATTTACATGGATCTTTAGTTTTGGAATGTTGACACTTTTTACTAACAGTTAAATGTGGTGGAGATAATTCCACAAAAAAATAGAATTGTTTACTTGGTGAACAAATATTTGTGGAACTTCATTTAAATATATTTTTTTAAATGTATAGAACTTTAAGCAAATAGTAATATCTTCAGGCTCGATATCTTTCTGATCTCTCGACAAATAAAACTGAAGGCTTCCTCATTCAAACTATACTCATATTCAGAATTTTTGAAAATGTTGATACATTTTTCGAGTAAGAACTGAGATTTTGGGTAATTACGATACAATAAACATAGAACGTGCTCAGAACTAATACTCATTAAGAAAAGCTGATTAGGGTTTGAGAAAGTTTCAGTATTCAAGCGGAGTTTGAATAGGAGCACAATTTCAATTACTGAAAAGGATACAACTGATACATCGAGTGATAAGAATAAAATGGAGCAGATTCTCAGAGAAGGTGCTCAATATAAAAAGCTGAATGAGAAGGTGGCATGAAAATGCTAATAGACAAATATTTTATTCATAGAAAATAGAATAATAGCTGATGCTGCAAAAAAGTAAATATAATAAATAGTATTCACATTCTCTTAAAAATTATTGGACATATTTTCATTATTATAACATTTCAATCTCTTGAACACCATCCTTCGTAATGTGTCTTGTGTTTCCTTGATTTATCGTTCCTTTCAATTCACTGTTCTAGTGAATTAGCCACTTGCACTCGATTCCAATTTCATGCGTTGTATTATGTACAGATATTCTTTCTTTAACCGAACTACACGAATGTGGAATGTGTTACTGAGCTCACCTTTCGTTGTGATCTATATAAATTCAAAACCAATGTGTACCGGTCCCTCCTTTCTATTCCTCTCCCCAAGTTTCTATGTGAATACGAAGGTTTTCCTTTTCCTACCACATAAGCTAGGTCAGATAATTGAAAAAATATATATATACAGCTGCGGTAAAAAAAATAGCACCATTACGAGAAAAAAATTTCGTTGCAAAATAAAATGTATGCCAATATATCGAGGGAAATTTTGAATATGCAAAAAGCTTATATTAAGTTAAAACAACACATTTCAAAAAGAATTTTTATTTTTATTCATCAACTTTTTGAAAAAAACTTATATTTTCTCCAACAAATCAAACAAATAAGCGGTAAAAATAAAAGCACCATTGCTTCATCGTACAACTTAAAACTAAATCATCGTAAAAATCCAAAATCTTTTTCTATGATTTTATTCCTTAGAGGTAGTCCAACAAAATTAATATTTCGTTGCATAGCCTTTGTTGGCTATTACTGCTTCACAACGTCTCGTCATTGAATTAGCTAAATTTTGACACCTTTCAACCGGAATATTCTCCCAGGACGCCTTAACTGCAGCCCAGAGTGCTTCGTTGCTGGGCGGTTTAATATCTGAGACTGCTTTCTTTAGTCGGCCCACAGATTTTCGATGGGATTTAGGTCAGGCGATTGCGCTGGCCACTCCATTACATTAATTGAATGATCTCCAAACCATTTTTTTGCCTTTTTACTGGTGTGCTTGGGGTCGTTATCTTGTTGGAAGTCCCACAAAAGCGGCATTTTTTCATCTGCATAGGGGAGCATAACATTTTCCAAAATATTCACGTAGACGTGTTGATCCATGATAGGTTTAATCCAGTATATGGGTCCAACTCCATAGTAGGAAAAACAAGCCCACACCATTATGCTTCAACCTCCGTGCTTAACCACTTTATTTGTGTATTTGGGTTTATATTCCGCTTTTGGAGGTCTTCTTACGTAGGAGCGAGATCCTTTACCGCCAAACAACACGATTTTGCTCTCATCCGTCCATAAAACGTTGCGCCATTTCGCTGCTGGCCTGTTCAAATGCTGTCTTGCAAACATTAAACGCTTTTTTGTATGTTTTGCAGTTAAAAGAGGGACTTTTCTGGGACTACACGCTGTTAAATTATGTTCTGTCAATCTGTGGCGAACGGTTTCAACGCAAGCTGTAATATTCAGGTCTTTTTTGAGCTCAGTTGCAGGCTTGAAAGGATTTTTTTGGCTTTCTTGGACTAGGCGTCTGACAAGAGTTTTCGACAAAACTGGTTTTCGCCCACGAGTTTCGGTTTTAGGTGCGTATATTATTGAATTTCGAATCATTTTGTTGGAACAGCCAACAAAACGTCGAACTTCTCCGTAAGTTTTACCTTCTGAAATAATTTTTTTTATAATTTCACGTTTTTCGTTTGTGCAATGTTTTCCACGGCCCATTGTCTTTGAAAAACTGTAATTTTGTTTGTTTAAAATGAAGAAACCTATTCAAAAGTAACAAATCTTAACATTTGATTACTTTACCTTGAAATATGACACCAAAAAATGTTTTTTTTCTAGCGAAAACTGCGATCAATGCTATTATTTTTACCGCAATAAAAAAGGGTTTTTCCCCAATATGGCCTCGTAAAAAAAAGAACCGTTACCATTTGAGTGCCAGAGATACACAATACAGAGAGTTAACACTTCAAGCAATAACAAAATACAGTAGAGGCTGGAAATATGTGTCCATTTACTAATTTAAAAAAGTTAAAATGAAACTTGTACCGGTGGTGCTATTTTTTTTACCGGCACTGTATATTAAGTGCAGCAACTCTATACCTTGACCACATTTCACTAGACAAGCGATGTGCAAATTTTTTACTTACATTCTACCATAAAAACTATTTACCTATCATTGAGAATGATGTCCAGGATAATCGTTTTAAAGTGGGGCCTAAGGCTATAAAAGCACACCAGCTAAAACCCGAACTTTGTAATTTTTAATTATCCTTCCAGAGAATGTGATGAAAATGCCGAACTTCAATTCTCTAGAACATTCACATCGACACAAATTTAAATATTTATCTTACCTATCGTTTTCTCCTTTTTCCTAAATTCAAAAAAATATTTCCCAAAATTTAATAAAATCGAAAACCAAAAAATGTTGCCATTTAGCATTTAAAAATACAAAAAATGTTTTAATAGAAACACGCACCGAATGCCTTCATATAAGTAAATACTCCCCTAGTCCTGTTGCCTCTAGGTATAAAATAAATTCCTCTGTAAGTAGTAGAGAGTTTGTGTTCTTCCAGATGTCACCTACAAGAACGAGAAAATGGATAAAATCTTAAAAAACTATATGACACTGTTGTGGTTGGTTATGTTTCTCATAACTGAAAATTCACTTCAATAATGTCGGGATATGAAGTCCCTCTCAACTTTATGTGAAGTCTCTTGTCAGCCTTTTGTACGTGAAATGTTTTTGAAAATATTTTCTGCTCCTAGCTAAGATAAGTTAAATTCTTGTACAAGGATATTTTTTGGTTAAACTCCTGGGTGTGTTTTTTTTTTCTTGTCTCTCTTGGAAGAAAAAAAATTGTATTTTTCTTGGAGATAATTAAATTTGTATTGTAAGACCTAGGACAGATGAAAATCAATAACTTTTTCTGTTTATTCAATTATCTACTTAACTCTATATTTACTTAGGGGAATACCCTTGAGTTTACTCTGGAGCCCAACTTTGGACGTACTGTTAAATTCAAATATTCTTTCTTTAGCCGTACTACACGAATGCATAGAACGCCTTACCCATCTCAATACCTCCCATAACGATATTTAGACATTTAAAACCTCTCCAACTTTTCTTAACGCACGCACTGTGCCTAAACATTTTAAGGGTAGTCAAACTTCCTTTAGTGAGTGTAAAATATAAAAAAATATATGATACTCTTAAACTCCGTGACGACATTTTGAATAAAACAATAAAATTTTGTTGAGCAGCAAAAAGTTTTTGAATGCATTTTAATTAATAGATTTTATTTCCTTTAAAATGAGTTGGAACAATGTACCACTCAATTTGTGTTTCCAAGTAACCTCTTCTTCTTGGATGCAATTCAAATTTTCATGCAGATGCTTATGTGTATAAGCGCTCTTAGATGTTCGCTAGGATTATTGACAACCAGTCAATTTTTTACTTTATTTTCAATCTCAATTTTAGCTGCTACTCGTATGCACTGTTGAGTAGAACAACATGTTGAAAAGTGATTTAACGATTTGTCGTAACTTTGAGAATGAGTTAGTACAATGGCATACTCAAATTGTGTATTTTGTAGTAAAAGATAATTTTACGTTTTCATTCAATGTAAGTCAATTCCAAGTCACAATTGCTATTTATTTATTTTATTTATTTATACACATACAAACTACGCTTCAGACGAAATCCATTATATCAAGAGATATCGGAAATCTGAAGTGTCGGTATCATTTCAATAATTATTGCTAAACACAAACATAAAACACACTCTATTGCCATTACACTTTTGGGGTGAATGCTAAATTGCCACAAAGTAACTTCATCATCAGATACACATTGGTTTTATCCCGCTCCAAAAAAAAGAGGGTTTTTTTTTGTTGCCTGCACCAGCAGCCGTATCACATCCAAATCCAATTCTCCAGCCGAAAAACTAAGGAAATAAATTTCTTTCTCTGCTCTACATCGAAGGATTTCGCCATTGTGTTCGGCATTTCCAACTAAACGGCTTTCATCTTTTATACCATTCACCTCGAAAATTGCCTCAAGGATCACTTCATTACTCCTACTCGATTTGCCAACATAAATCGTTTTTTTTTTTCTTTTTTGTGTGCTCCCCTATCTCACTTTTCAGCCCACGATTGCGAGCGCCCACCACAAGGACATCAGCCCATCATCATCATATAAAGTTGAGGGGGCTCTTCTGTTTACCATTAATGGATACGGATGGATGGCTGGATATGGATAGAAGCGGAATACGGGGAGAGCCCATTCCACTTTGTGATATAAAATGTGGCTTCATTTCCAATCTGCATTAATGTTGTCGAACGTAAGGATTCATTTTTGTGGCACCACAGAAAAACGAAGAGAAAAACGAAAAACAAGTTGCAAAACGAAATTCGACGATGACAAGGTTTTTGTGATTGCGATAAGCGTGGAAGACGACAATAAAGAAAAATTGGAAATAATTCGCCTTGTCGACATCTTTTGTATTTAAATTTCAATTTGAGAATAATTTTTTTTATTTTTGCCAAGAATACGATTTTGGCTTCTTTTCTAACCATCATTTATATCCTTCTATCGACACCGCGCTGCGGCAACCACACATTTCTCTCTCTCTCCTCACAAGGACGAAAGTATTGATCCTGACAACGAAATTGCGATGAAGTGAATAATTAGGATATTGAAGAGCAATAAGTTTTTTTTTTGTTTGTTCTGTGTGTGTGTGTGTGGGACTATACGTAGAGCCAATAATCTTTGGCGGCGTTAGATCATTTCAAATCAATTTTGCGAGAGCTAATTGAAATATGAATATCCCATCTATTTGGGATTGATTTGGAATTTTTGCGAACAAAAGACTTTGGAACTTTTTGATGAGAGGATTCTAGAAAATCATGGAGAATGGCGATGTATCAATTTGAAATGGTAATTCTCGACAGAGGGGTTTATGAGAAAATTGAACAAGAAAATTGAGATTGAAAATTGAAATATGCAACTAGAGTGGGTTAGATATGATGATTATAAAGAAGATTTGTAGAGTAAATTGTGATTGAAGTTGTAAGACAATAAAATCCCAAAAAATAATCAACGGAAGCTTAATTACAATTTCATCGGCGTAGTATGTGTTCTTATGTGAAAACATGCTTTGGTAAAAGAACACAATAACGGGTCGCAGTTCAAATTAATATAAGCAACTGTGCGCGGATACATTGTCGTTACAATAAATGACGCATTCAGTTAGAAAAGTAATTGATTTTATGTGAGATAAAAAGTGGTGAAAATATATCTCATTTTATATCGTTTCCTTTGACATTTTGAAGTAAGAACGTTAAAATATAATTCTGCCGCGGTTTAAAAAAAAAATTAAAAAAAAAACACTTTATTTTTCGTTCAGAAAAAAAATCGATTTTAGTTTTTTTCTGCTGACATATCGATTATTCTTCAAACGTCAAAATATAGTTCAAAGCTGTCAAATTCACTGTTCAATTTTATCAAATTATGGCTACGATAACTATGAAATAAAAAAGACTTTGAAAAGTAAAACAAATATAATTTTTTAATATTTTGCCAAAAAAAATCAAGAATTACTTTTAACTGTTAAAAATGGTCATTGTATGTATGTATGTTCAAATGTCAAAATATAGTCCGCTATCTGTCAATGCAAATATTTTTAAGGAATCACCTTAAAAAGGAAGCCCTTTAAAGTACCAAGTTTGAAAAAAAAATCTCTTTAGTGGCCTAGGCTGTAAGTCGGGGTAAAGGCATACGGCCTTACTAACAATCAAATTAATATTTGAGCCAAATGAAGCATTATTTAATGGACTCTATATAACTGACCATATATGCTGCATTTTATTTTTTAGGTTCCGTAAAATAAATGGTTCATAATTTAGAGTTCACATAAATATTAAGTTCATAAGATGTATGGTTAACTTTATAGAGCTCTTTAAATAAGGGTCCATTTTGCTCAAATATTAAAATCGTCTCTTGATTTGATTGTTGGTACGGTCTATACAGTTTGACAGAGGCACTTTCGATTTGGATTTTTTTCCAAATGCAAAAGATGCATACATGCCACCAACTTGGCAGAGCAGATATAGTTCCCAGACCACCTCTATGTTTTTCCAAAATGTAATAAAATTAATGATTTCAATTATTTCTATACATCTCTAGATTTGTTGTGAAAAAGGTATCAAAATTATAGAAGCCATTCTCGAGAAAAATTAGATTTTTGAAAACGGTTTTTTAACATGTGTATAGTGGGTACCGTTATTTTTGATATATTCTTTTAGAAAGGGTTAAAAATACCTCAATTTTTTTTTAAGAATAAATAGATTACCAAAATCAGCTCTAGCGTTTTTGACTTAAATCGAAACAGAAGAATGGTGTCATGTTCTTTTTTCCACTCCTTGTTCACAAAAATGCTACTTGGTGGTACCTTCATAGCTCACACCTCACCAAGTCATAACCAAACTCGGATGATTACCTGGTCGTCTCCGACAATTTTCCTGGGGGGTCATTCCGTAATTTTCTAAACGATTCATGATTTGCTTCACGTAACTCGACGTCTCGTCTATCGATCACAGTTTAAGAGATTTGTATGCATTTCAGAAACTCTCAAACTGTAGTCAATCTGTCAATTCAATAGAAAACAAAACAAAATGTCAATTTACAGTGGAAACTCAATCACTCAACTACAGTCACCTACAAAATTCAAAATTAATGCTAGACGATACCTTTACCTATTTAGCTATCGTCCAAACACTATCGTTTTGACGATTATCGACTTACGTGAATCAAAAAAAGGCAACGCTATCGTTCGAACGAGATCGTCTGACGATAATCGAGTTACGCAATGACCCCCCTGAGCATTACGGGCATACCTCATATCTCATTTTTGAGTTTGAATTTTTCCTGAGCATGACGGGCATACCTCATACCTCATTTTGGAGTTTGAATTTTTTGCTCTAAGGTAAAATTGTTCTCATTAGAAAACAAGAATTTTCGGTGACTCCCATCAGCTTGAAGCCTGATCATTGATCAATGCTTTCGCTTTAATTTTTTTCTGGGCATTTTTCAACCTCTGCCCATTGGTGATATGAACTAGGTCATTTTTAGAGAGCAGCTGTCATATGTATGTTTTGTTTGATATTCCCATGCCACACTTCGTGGACGACCCGGCCGAGGTTTGTCTTTTACTCTTAAAGTACCTATATACCGTTTAAAAATCCGCAACACAAACACATGACTGATCAGGAGAGCTTTAAGATAAGACTTTAGTTTACCTACCTTATGCAGGGCAACTTCATTTTTGATGAGCTACTTAGAGCAATTCCTTAACTATTTTATTTATATACAAATTCTGTAGTTTTATGGGAATTCGAGAACTCTGGATACAAATTTGTTAAAGATATTATGTTTCAATAAAATTTTGTAAGCATTCCAAAGACAGTCATGAACATAACATAACCATCATGGTCAAGCTACTCCCATAGATTCTCCTCATTCAACTGAGAATTGAATTAGCCACAAAAAGTACAAAACAAAGCCAGCAATACACCCTTTTGTCCTGCCATAAGGAATCCGATCATCTCCCCGTAGTCTGTCACGTACTCCGAAAGGAAATTGTGTGCTATCATGTCCCAGCTCGACTCGACTCTGACTGCCATCCATACTTTATACCATACCTCGATCTGGGTATTATCTATTATTTCTTCCCAATAGCGCATGTAATAGAATTGCTGTCCAAATGTTATTAAATAGGTAAAAAGGACATGCCGAGCATTCGGGAGTGAACATGGGAAAAGTTCCCCACACACAAGGGTTTTGTAGTACCTACTCTGAATTCATCGTATTGTCGGAGAACACAATAAGGCCACAATAGCACGAAGGACACGAGCACTTAGCTTAATTTGTTGTAATTTTGTTGTTTCTGTTTCTCTTTAGTTTTTTTTTATGGGGACATTGTTATTCCTCTGTGAGGCGACAGGACACCTCTCTCTCTCTGTTTATAGGTAATTTGTTGGATAAACGTCATTTATTTTGGCCTCGATACAGGGGTACGTTTTCAAAATGACACTAATTTCCTTTTTTGGTTAATTAACTGGTAATTAAGTTCGCGCTGAGCACTTAAGTGTGTTTAAATGAAAAGCGTGTCCTTTGCTACAGAAACCAACAAGCGTTGCAAATTCTCGAAAAAGTCAAACCCAAAATTTGAGTTTCATACTGATGATGGTTAATTTTGTTTCTCTGCAAATTGCAGACCAAAACCAATGGTTGTGGCTAAGCAGCAATAAGGCCGAAGAAAATAATCTATTTTATGAGTTAATTATGCACTCTGGTTTGTTCTGGCTTAAAGGTCCAAATGCTTGTAGTCTTGATAGTCTTGGGCGGCAGCTAAGCGGGCTGTGATTTAATTTGCATTAATTACAGGGCTAAGGAAAGTAGCAATTTGTTGGCATTTTGTTACCAATTCATTGTGGTGGCTAAATTTGTTTTTTGTTTATTTATGGTAAGTAGGGCGGATTAAGTGCCGTTAAATAAGGGTACATTTGTGAAGAGTAAAATTGCCTTTCAACAGCAAGCAAAAAATCATAAACTATCAAATGAAATGATGATTGGTGTGGAATAAGAAGATCGTTGAAGATTTTTAATTATTTTATTTCGCTTACTAATTAGTGACAATTTTCCCGGATTCTTAATGAAATATTTTCGAAAGGAAGAAACAATTTGATAAAAAAAAACAGTCCTCTTCGAACTGTTGCACCACCAATTTTTTTAATAGCTTGTGTGTTTCATTTTCTTAGGTTAAGTTAATTTTTTTCAAATCCCCAAAAGTCCTGACTTTGGTTGTATTTTATTTTTGCCGTGAAAACTTTCAAGGAAAGACACCAAATTGTACTCGACTTCTGTGCTTTAAGACCTTAAATCTAAGCCTTAAACTAACATCAAATTTTCCAATATATAGATGAATGTTTCTGTCAAATAAATACCAGTACATTCAGGGTGTTTAGTATTTGCAAACAATCAATTCCTGATGATGCATTTATTTTGAAATACAAATGCGTAAATAATATTCGGAAATAATAAAGAGAAAATTGCATCAACATATTTTACCTTTCTACCTAACACGTGACAGATACGTTCTTGCATAAATTCTAAAAAGGTTTCTCAGTGATTCATACAGTTAACAAATTCACATTGGAAAAGCCAACAAGTATTGAATGTGTTTTATTAATGTTAAGTTCTTAAAATTCAAGGCTCCTGTTTTAGGTTGGGTCGCTTGTAGTTGCTCTAGGGCTTAAGGTTATATTGTCACCAATCATTCAAAGTATAGTAGAAGTTTGCGTAGTTTGTAATACCACATTGTTAAGGAAGAAAATGGGGTAAAGCATTCAAAAGTAATAAAGAATTTTAAAGTTTTTCTGGATTTTACTTAGTTTATTCTTTGTGAAATTTTCAACAGTAAAAGTATTTATTTTACTGAGGAGTTTTGTTCAAAATAAGACCATAATAAAATATAAAAAAGTAAAACTACATATTCCTAAAAAGTAGTAAAATCGATTTTCCGATACGTTGATTTTTGGCCATTTAATAAAGACTTAGTGCATCAAAGGTACAAAGTTTAGTCGAAATAGTTGCACCAGATTTCAAGAAATAAACCCATTTCAAATGAGCTTAAACAAAAGTATTGGTTGAAAAAAAAATTCAAGTTAATCAGTCCATTTCCTCCGGATTCAGCTCGATGGACAGTGGAGGTACATTCAAGAAATTCAGATTGGCGGACAGTGTGACAAAACTGTCGCTTCCCCATCAAAGAAATTTTATATTTGTTTAAAACCTCGATTGTTTCTTACTCGGAACCAGTACCTGTCCCTTAGAACCATCACGAATATGTTTACTTTTTTAGCTATCATAAACCGTATTTTCTACATTCGATGCTATTTGAAATATATTTTATGATATTTGAATCTGATCCAAATTTAATAAGGACTTTAAAATATATTCCCAATTTATTGCAGACATATTTATATTCAATATATTCTGGTTGAATATCTTTGGAAAGCTTTTAGTTAAATCATAAAAATTTTGTATTCAATTTTTGGTAGCTCAAATATTAATGGAATTAAAAAAAACAATCACCCCTGTTGTGATTTTCGTTCCGAATTGAATTCGTTACCGAAATTGATTTACGTACGGATTTAAAAACGACGTTCTTAATTTCATACGAATTTGCCTTGCAGTGGTACCAACAATCAGACAGGTTTTCTGTTACACATGTGTCTTCCCTTTCATAAAAGACAAAAAAATTGCTTTTAAAGATATATTTTTAAAAATACTTACATACATTCTTAGATTTACGAATTCAAATTCTCCAGACAAAATCGAAACGAAAGGTAAACGAAAGTATTACTTTCGTGAACGAAAATCAGAACAAGGGTGAATAACTCGTTTAAAAAAATATTAAATTCCCAAATTGAAACATTTTCTTAAAACTTATAAAACATATTTTTTGTATAATATAAGATACTACTCGTACATGTAAATATACATATATCAACAAGAAAAAATTATAGAAATTTGTTACACCCTTAGCGAAAAGTAGAGAATAAATTTTAAAAAATGCAAAGTACTTTTTAGAACGGTTTTTGAAAATCAATTCCGTTAATGCAAATTTTGATAAAATGTTTGCTGTATTTTCTATTTGTTTATTTGTTCACTATAGTATTCATTCATTCATTCATAATATTATTGGGATCTAAAAAAATATCAGTCTTTTTTTAACACGATATTTTGAAAACGTCTTTTTTTTTTTAAATATTCGTTTCTGTGCTTAAATTCATTTATTTTTGTTTAAATTAAAAAAAAAATCATATGTATGGTGATTTGTTTAAAATGCATTAAAAATAGATACAAAGTAGAAAATACAATCATAGAGGTGTGGTCTATTTCCCGTGCGTTGGGAGGCCATATTTGTTACGAAATTGACGAATAAGAACAAAGAATGTTTTTTTTTTTAAACAACGGCAAAATCTGCAATTTCATGCTATAGATGTTCTTATGGCCAGAAATACGAGTATGTTCCTTAATTTTTAATTTAATCAGAAACTAACATTGTATAGATCACTTATTGAACCTCATTTTAGTTACTGTGCATCTATTTTATTCTTATCAAAATCCACTGATTTAAAAAGGCTTCAAGTCTTACAAAACAAATGTCTTAGACAAATCTTAAGAGTAAATAATTATACACAAAGTGCTGTTATGCTCAATGATTTAAATTTAATGAATGTTGTGCAATTGATTAATTTTAGAACTTTGATATTTATTTATAATGTTATTAATGGACAAGCACCGCAATACTTAACAGAGAAAATTAAATATAAAAATGTAAATCAAATAAGACAATTAAGAAACGCTAACCATATATGTTTAACCAACTCAACTAAGGCATGTAGTCAGAATTCACTTTTTTATAAAGGCATGAAATTGTTTAATTCTCTACCTAATAATGTTAAAAATCAAGATACTGTTTCAAAGTTTCAAAAACTATTGAAAAAATTTGTTATACAAAATTTGTAATTGCTGTTATTATACATGGAAATATCTAAATAAAATAAACTATTACTATTACTATTTCCTTTTCAAATAAAGTTTTTAAAAAATTTATTTTCAAAAAAAATGAAAAAAAAAAAAAAAAATAAAAAAAAAAGTTCATAAATTGATTTCTTGTAAATTTGTAAGGTATTATTTTTGTTTTTGATTTTTTTTTTTTTTTTTTTTTTAAGAAAAATTAAAAAAAATATTTTTTCTTTAAAAAATCTGGCTTTAGGTATTTATTAAAAACACACTTTACTTAAAATTTTGAATAAGATCGCAGATGTAGTTGAATCAAATTTTTATTTATTATATTTTACAAATTAAATCCTAAAAAAAATACAAATACTCGTATATTCATGAGCTTTCATTTTATCTTTTGCATTGAAGTCTTTAGAAATTAAAAATAAAATGTATTATACAAATTTTCAAAGAAATAATGTTTATTTAAGATTTTAGTATTAATAAATAAAAAAATTATATTCCAATGTCTCGAAGAGAGCCCAAACCTATTGAATATCCACAATTCCTGTATATGTTTTGCCAGTAGAAACAAAGGGGAGTTTCAGACAGAAATTAAAAAAAAAAAACAATCATTTTTAAAACTTTGATGTAATTATAAAATCAGACCATACATACACTTTTCGTTTTTGGATTTGAAAAACCCTTCTTTTTAAGTATACAAAAAGAAACAAATAAGAATGTAAGACTGTTCAAAATCCATAGTCCGAGTCTTTTACAAATGCAAAACTAGTCCCAGAAAACCTATCAGCAATAAAATAAGTCAAAATACGAGTAGGACCAAAACTTGGAAAAATTCGGACATACATAGGTGAATTCTAGTTGAGATATTTATTTACATGTCTTTCGCATTTATTAAAAATTGACCTTAATTTGGAATGGAGCTAAAGTTTTTTTTTTTTGTTGATAGTTTTCGAGAAATTTTCAAAAACCCAGAAATACTTTACCCTCCGCTCATGGTAGTTTTAAAGAAATAGAAAGAATCGAAGTAAAAGTCTTATGTTTCTGGGCTGCATCGCAAACAAAATTGAAGTATTACGTCTTTTCAATTCAATTAAAAATAATCAATTTATTATTAAAAACAGATTTCAAATTAACTCTCTTTTAATCAATTTAAGGTTTTAAAAAATAAAAAAAATATATATGTACTACGTCCTAAAGAGAATGCAGTGTAAAGTAAATAATTCATTTAGATTTTGCGTTCAAAGAACCGGCACAAAAAAAAAAAAAAAAACTACTTCCATTTACTCCCGCTTTCACTGTTTGCAGATATTAGCGCTTAAGTACACTCTTCGTTTTTAAATTGATTTTGAAATCTCTATCCACGCCAAGTTTGCTTGTTTTCGGATGATTGCACTCAAAAGATGTCCAGGATCTCCGTTCACTCTGGGTTCTGCTGAATAATTGCATAAAAAATAAACTATAGATTCTTTCTAGTTTTTTTTTTTTATTCTGTCCGTTTCCTGTTTGCACTTAGATATTTTCTAAACTGCCATTGTTCATGGCGCGGCAGTGGTGATGGTGATTTAATGCAGGAGATAAAAATGGATTGGTAAAAAATTAAAAAAAAAAAACAACGTTTTATTCTTCGCTTGGAAAGTCTTTGCAAATAAAAAAAAACTATGCACAAGAAAGAAAATTATCCTCCATTGTGGATATTGGCAGCCAATGTTTTTGAATCGGTTTCAATTTGTGTGCAATTGCAAGCACTGGAAATAAATATCTGCGAAAAGAAAGAAAATTTATTCAATCAACTGAAATTATGATAATTCGACTGGATGAATAACGGAAGCCCGCGAATTATAAATTTCCAAAACAAAAAAATCCTAAGTAAATAGTTAAATAATGGAATTTGCTATCTGAATTTTAAATCCCACTCGTTCTTTTGAATACAATTTAAGGCTTTTCCGTTAAGAATTTTTAATCCTTAACTTTGAATAAAACAAGGTGTTAACGAGATATAATTGAAATTTTGTATTTATTTGGAATGTCCATGTAAGCTTTTATTATATGGAATATAAATCAACCGAAAGGTCTAATTTTCCATAACTCTGGCGCATAAATCAGGCTGAAATTGACCAATGACTTGATAATGTTGGCTTTGAAGGCAGTGATGGTTTATGGTTTTTTGGTATAGACCTGTGACTTCAGAAAACCGCACAAGAAGAAATCTAATGGGGCCGATTCGCACGATGCCAATTCCTATTTTCTCCCCATGAGGAAACCATCTCATCACGGGCTGTCCGGCATGTAGAGCTGCCGTGGTGTTGAAACAAAATGTCATCGATTTTCAATGTCATTCAATTCGGGTCCAAAGAATTGGTTGTCATCCACAAATTGCCCTTGAAAACTACGTTCTCAAAGAAGTATGGACCGATGATCCTGCTAGTACAAAATCCACACTAACCAGTTACTTCCTCTGGATGCATTGCAATTTAGTGGATTCTCGTGTGGATTGTGATCGTAGCAAATTCAACAATTTGTTAAACGACCCCATTGATTCAGGCCTCGTTGCTGAATATAATTTTTTTCTTCAAAACAGTGTACATAAACTATTTCAAATTTGACAGACTTAGCCTCGAAAGTATAGCCGAAATCTCCAGTCAGAGTTGGGACACCTCTTTATAGACAAAAAATACCATAGAATTTAGAAAATTTATTTCGTCATGTAGGAGAATGGTTTGTTCTTGTTGATTCTCACTTTTTTAAGAGGCAGATGTACGAGTACCAACTGTTTTTTCTTCTCTAAATCGTTATATTTTCTGCGGTATTTTTTTTTTACGTTTTACTTTGTACCAGTAGCCCCGTACTTCCGTTCCTAAGCTTAGTTTTCAAATTGAAAAATTCAAACGTTTAAAACTTGGCTGATTTCACCGAAAAAAAATAGCTTTCTTCTATCAACCATTTCCTTGAACGGCAAGTATGTGTGGAGGCGATCTCCAATTTTCTTCCGAATAAGAACCGGTAAATGAGAGATACTTTTCCATGACAAGAAATGGCCTTGGAGGAGTTCTCACTTCCTTGTAGGAGTTCTGATTTTTTTAAGGTACCATTCGATCGATTCCCAGACCTTTCTCTTCAAAATCCATAGAAATCAATCACCATTACGAAAAGTATTAAATTAGTTAGTTAATCAAGTTAAATTAATTCCTCTTACTTTTGGTCATTTTGTTTTGTTTATTTCTGTGATACGAATTTTTGGGATTTTGAGTTGTCTGCCTTGAGATTTTGTTAGAATTAAATTTGGGTTTTTGTCTTTCGATAAATAATCTGATCGAAGGTTTGATTTTCTTATAAGTATCATGCATTTAAGATTTTTGAATATCTAGCCACTATTCTAACATTTATGTAATATAGATCAAGCTCGTTAGTCATTATCCATATTTTCTTTCTTAACTTCATACTGAAACTCACAATCCTTAAGAGCAGTGTCGCTCCTCTTGTTATTATGCAAAACTCTACTAAAACTGTTTCAAAATTTCATTGAAGTTAATCTTATTTGTCGTTTCTTCTTCTTTTCTCCTCATAAACATGACTTGGTTCAACTTTTCGCAGTTAATTTAATGAATCTCTTCCACTTGAATAAACATTAAATAAATTGCCAAATGGGATTGAATAAATTACTCGGAGAGCTGCTTAGAGTTAAAGTCTTTAGGAGAAGGACGAAAATGTGGAAAGCTGCTTCTACTGTTGCTGCTTAAGCCGCGTGATTTAACACACGCAAATGGCTGCGAGAGTGTAGGAACTCTAGAGTCTATAATGTTCTATATATACCGCACGTTTTGATTCTATGTAGTCCTGGGGGAGAGGTAGGATTTGAAGTATAAGAATAAGAACAAAAAGTTGTTCTTTTGGAAAGTTTTGGAGCGATTTTTTGCAGCTTCTTGTTTTTCAACCTTTTATAAGGAAGAAAATTTGTTTTTTTCTTTTTCTTTATCCTGATTGTTTGCTTTAGAGAGTTTGGAAAACTGTACGATATAGTGCAGTTGTTTGAAAATCATAAGCAAAACAGATGTTTTTGATGTATTTTTTTTTCTTAAACGATTTTGTTTAATAATTTGCATTAAATTGCCAGAATTGTTGAGTGGATTTATTCTTGATTTTTATTATAAGGTTAAACAATTTAAAACATCCTTGAAACTTAACAAATTAATTTAAATCCTAACATGGTTCAATTCACGGTTAATTTAAAGGACCTACTATTTTTTTTAGAGCAAACTCCTTTAGATTGAGATACCGTATCCTTGCCTAACCTAACTACCACTGGGTTGTTTATTATGTTTTTAGCCTCTGCCATCACCCAGTGAACAAGGATAACATAACAAAGACATAAATTTGATGTTCCTCTTGTCTTCCTGGAGGTATTTTCACTAATAGGAGATGGGAAAGTCTCACATACAGTGGCGTTAGATGCGTCAATTCAAGGTTCAACAATTGTTTAAGGATCCAAGCAAGCAGATAACTTTACTCTCCCCTCTTTCTGCCTTTAAGGTCCCACAAGAAATTGAACAGAGATACCGTTTGATATGGCACGATGACGACGACGAGGTAAACACATGAAATGTGTTCCATTCTCGGCTCCTTTGGGTTCCGCGGGCTCTTTTCAAGGAAGCAGCATCAAGATACTATTGTTGACTTGTTGTTATTGTTTGCTTTTGCGGAGTGTGAATTTGAGAAGTGTAGTGTGTTCGAGTGTGTATGTGTGCGCATTATTATAATCATCCTTTAGATGGCAGGATTATTTTTATACTTTTGATTTATCTTTTTATTTCGTTCTTGTTGTGGTTCTATTGTGATTTCTTGACTTGGATCACGTACAACTTATGTTCTTCACTTCTTTGATTTATTGGCTAATCTTTGTCGAGTTGATTGCAAGGTCTTTAGTGAAGAGATTTTTGCTTGCCAAGTCAAAGAGTCAAAACAATTATATTTTTTATTTATCATAAGTGTGTTGCCACATGTTATGTGCTATCCTGATTCTATAAAGTTTCTGTAAAGATTTTTATAGAGCTGTAATAAATATGTGAATTTAAATTCAGCTTGTAATTTTTTAGTCCTTAGAAAATATCAAGTAGAAGACTCTATAGGCCTTAAACATGTTTTTGGTTTTAATAAATACATATCTGATAAAAATATGGAACTATTGCAGCTCTCTTAAGTCATTCTTGAAATTTTAACCGAATTTAATGTCGACAGAGTTATTATTAGTTTCCGTTATAGAAATATACATTTTCATTTAACCTTTTTTGAACATAAAAGTAATGAAGTTTTCAGAGATTATTGTTATGAGAATAAGATAATATCTTAAAAATTGTAAAAAAAAAAACTGAAAGTAAAATCTTTGACCATTTTTTATATTTTTAAAATTATAGTTTGCATTGAGTGGAAATTGTTGAAATTGTAAATAAATAAATAACTTTCTAATACAAAACTTCTATAAAGCTTACTTTTGGTAGTCAAATCGTAGTTAGTTTTTTGAAGTTTAAGTAATTTTTTTCAATCACGTAGAAGTTGTAAGTAAATTATAACCCAATACAAACTTCTTTATAATTTTTTTCTTGTAGTTGAAGAAAACAAGATATTCTGGGTTGAATAATTAATAATCAAGTCAACTTCTAAAAGGCTTATTTTTGTTTGTATTAAAAGAGAATCATAATTCAAGTTATTTTAGGTGCAGTTAATTTTTCAAATTCAAGTTTATTAACTTTTGAAGAGAGAGGCAAATCTTCGGTAAATATACACAGGAAACAACCAATTATTTATTTCTAAAGTTTTACTGAGCAGAATGGACAACTAGCATCTTTCTATTTTAAGTAAATGTGTAAAATAAAATAAATTTGGTAGTCCAATAGTCCAAAAGATCCAGATCCTAGTGGCTTACAACTCTCAACCATTCCTATGCGAAAGATACCAGGATTGGAGATGACCAACATTTGTCTGCTGATTCCGAACGTCTAATAAGCAGAACTTTTCATGACAAGAGATACTCTTAGAGGATTTGTCAATTCCTTGCAAGAGGCAGTATACCCCTGAAAAAAACTTTTTTGCACATAAGCTGTTAGGTTTCAAAATTTTAACTTGACGTTTGATAATAATCGATAAATATCTGATAGGAATGATGTTTTCAGCGATGAATGTAATTTCTTTTTTGATTTTTTGTTGTTGGTAGAAAATTTGCACAGAACTGTGTCTAATGCTAAGGTATATGCGAAAGCCGATTTAACAATTTATTAATTTAAAAACAGTTTGACGACTTTTCCTTTATTTTTAACAATTTTTCAATACCCAAAATTACCTCCCATTCTAGATTTGCCTAAACAAGAAATCGTTTTTTTTCTATGTGGAATCACACAGAAATTCCCTGTATAACACTTCACTATCTTTTTGACACGGAATCAAGATTTTCCAATAGAGCAAATAAAAATGACCCAATCTTAAATGACGGTCTACTCCCACTTTAAAAGTCAAAAAATCTATAATATACAATTTCGTGCACGTGAAAACTCTTTACTGGAAAATCATAAATTCGATATTTGGCATTAACAAACCCTTATATTATTTTTATATGTATATATGCATTCTTATTTAATAATGTATTCAAATTTAATTCTTTGAGAAATTAAACAACCGTCTATTTCACCTCTTCTAATTGAAATCAATCTTGCTAATTCAATCCACCGATCGTGATAAAACAGTTCGTCAATTGATAGTAAAACTCGACAGATTAATCAACATCTTATTGTAAATCAACTGACCAATTGATGTTTAAAAAATAATTAAAATTCAGCAACAATCGAGATTTAAAGTTTTATTTATACATTCCAATCAAGGAATAAAACTAAACTTTCAGCAGTAAAGAGTTTTGACCCTTTCTGAGCAAACCTCATGCCCGTCATTATCGTACCCGCAATTATGGCACCCGTCATTACAGCATCCACCAACTTTAACATTATGTGTTGAAAATAGCTAAATTTTCATAAATAAGAAAAGCACTGCATCAGCATCAGTTGTTGTTGTAAAATACTTTCCAGTTTTCTTCTAAACATTACCAAACTTGTTCGCGGAAGTACAAGTACCGTCATCCTTTGCACATAGTCGACATAAACTTCAACAAAAAAGTTTAGCAACCCACAAAATGAGATGAATTTCCTGCGAATCAAGATGCAAGTTAGTTTCAAGAATTCCACAAACTCAAGCAATGAGAAGCTAATGAAATAAAATTAATTACTCTATGAAGTACCAAAAAATAAAACAGAAATTGTGCAAGAGACAGAATTGCACCATTGCAAACTTTAAATAATAAATATTTGTCAATTTACCGAAAATACAAAATTTTAGTTTAAAATTGCTTTATTTTTTGCTTGAAATAATAATTCAAGGGAACATATTTTAGAAAAAATATTACTATGGAAATGTATTACTTTTGTAAACACAATGATAAAATTTATTTGTTAAAAAGAAAAAACACAAAACTCGGACATATTGCAGCACAACCTCCTCTTTTAAGAGCCTCTAAAATACCGATGCAGCCTGCACCCAAGTCGTTCAACTATAATTCATTCCCTTAAATAATTAATGCTCAGCTTCAAACCATATGCCTCAGCTTCAAAAAACGACAGACCTAGTAAATCCTGCAAATATTATTAAGGCAGACACCTGACAAAATTCGCGTAAAAGATCCTATAGCACGTGCTGTGTGAGCGCCTTAAGTATTAATGAAAGTATTAGGCTAGGCGCGCACATTCAATTTTTAGTTGCACAACTGTTTCGTTGCTTATAAAAAACAGATTAACTATTTGGTTGAATGTCCGCTCAGGTGCATATAATTATATGCTACACAAAATATCGAACTCATTTTAGGGAATCGTTTAGTTTGTGTCAAAACACAAACTTTTTAAGTTGCTCGAACCAAGCAGTTGCGCAACTAAAAATTGCATGTGCCCGCCTAGCCTTAGTGGAATTTCCGACCCGGGCGGATCGAACACAGGTAAAATTTTCACACTGAGCCAAAACCTCCTTAAAAGTAAAGAATTTCATGTCGAGACTCATCACCTTTTCAGCGTTTTCAATACTTCTTGACTTTAAGCCATGTAAGGCTATGGCTGAACTGGGGATCCCTGGAACATTGATTCATTTCTACCGCGTGACATGACATGTACAGAGTTTTAGCAAGGAAAAAGGCTGTCATTTGACTTCTTCAATCTTATTCAAAAACAAATACTGCCTAGGTCAACCACGTCTTCAACAGATCTACCACTCCTTTCAACAGATCCGTGCAACTGTCAATATCGACATCATCTTTCTCTCCCATCATGCAGCTGTAGACATGCGGTTATTTAGGAACATGACAAATTCGTTCACGTCGAAGTAAACCACGACTAGACCAACCACCTGAAACCAATAAGAACCTCCACCAATTCAACCTCAGCGGAGAATTGGCGAAAAATTCCTTAGGAAATGGGAATTGGCCTATGGGTTTTAAACCTTTCGGAAGGCACACGTCCAACAAAATCCCTATACAGTCAAGCTTTATGGCCGAGCTGATAATAGGCTTCTTGGGTGGAAATTGGATCTATTGAGCCATAAGAACAAATGGAGAAGAAGATGCAATCACGAGCTTTAGGAGCTTTGCAAAGATGTGGGTTAAGATCAGAAAGTCAACACATTTCAACTAAACTGACTCAGCCATATTGAGCGCCTGGACAACAAAAAATACAACTAAGAGAGTCTTCACATCATATCCCTCGGCTTCCGAGCAACTAGGAAGATCTAACCTTCAATTTAAAAACCCAGCCTTCGCGAATAACAGAGCCTTCTACATTGTAGAGGATAAGAAACCACCGGCTCTCTGCCATCGAATCTTCATGGATTGAGAGCCGAGTAATTAAGTGAGCAAGTATCTTTTAAGTATCAATTGGGGAACAAAGCTCTACCGAAAGAACCGAGGACACCCTAATATGCAAATTGTAATATAAATATAAAGTTCTATGAAAGAATTTTCAATGACAGACGTTCAAATAACTAAGGTTAATGGACCTTATAGAGCGAATGGTGCAGTGACGTTTAAGTCCGAAGAGTATTGAAAGTCACTTCAGTGAGAACTGAGGAACAAAAATTGGTTTCATCTTAACAATTGCAATATTAGGCAGATAGATTACATCAATATATAAAATATTTACAGAAATTGGAGACTGCGAGCTAGTGTTTGGCCCCATTGACAAGCTAGACCGACTTTGAACTGAGAACCTAGCTTGAAAACACCCCGCTCCAAGTTAATTAAAGTTACTAGGTAAGCTCTATATGTTGCAAAAAAGTATCCCATTTCAACAAAAAAGAGCAACTGTTGTTGTAAATTTATTTCATGTTGAAATAAATTCATCACCTTTAATTCCACGCAAATACCACCACATTATTAGAAACACCATTATGCAGCAACGTTTTACATGCTATTCAACCTCCTGTTGAGAGGAAAGTGGTGAACATTGTTCCGGTGTCCGTTATAATACGATGCGTTGTGTATATAATTTACATTCTACCTTGAAACAATATCCGCGGACATATTCTTTGTCTAGAGTGACCATTGTTGGAAGTTCTTGTATTTAAAAGATTAGTTAAAATAATGGATAAATATTGTAATGGAGTTTTTGGGGTGATTGTTCATTTTGAGGTCAAATCTTGTTATTTGGGCCCAAAATTATTTGTCAGAAAACTTTTTGAGCATAAAACATCTGATGCGGTTCTTAATTTCAACAAAACTTACAGCATAATCAAGCATTGATTTATAAAGAAAAGATAAAATTTAAAATCTAAATAAATAAAATATGGTCACCCTATCTACACAACACAAAACATTTACGTCTACACCTCACTAAACATAATGGTAGGGGGGCTTTAGAAAATAACATTTTGCCCGAACACAGTCATCCGTGAGCTCATTAAATTATTATTATAGCTGCTGCATGCATCTAAAGGATACGCGAAAACACAATATGGACGCAATAGTCGTTCATTCCATATAAGTTTTAACATGCTCCCACTACACTACCACACCGCGCTCCCGTCTCGCCACACTGTTCAGAACACGGCATATGTATGTATGTACGTACACGTCATGGCGGTCGGGTGGCGGTAAACTGTCCAACTCATTTACCATGAATGGCTACGGCAGAAATAGAGAAAGGACGACGAGTATTTTCGGTGTCGGTCGGTTCAAAAATGTTTCTTTGGCATAGTGGAGCATGTAATGAGGCTAACAATGAATGAGTTATGCGATGTTTATATAAAATTTATTATCTCGGCACGAAACAATGTGAATATGATGAGAAAATTGCATTTTAAATGATAAATTTGATGGTGCTTAAGTTAATTTAAACGAAAATGAGGCAAATGGGAGCTAAGTGAGTTCTATGACTAAGCAAATAAGATTTTAATATTTAATTTCTATTTTGTGCATTTTTTATGGACGCCGCTGTATGTCCATATTTGTTTTAAATTACTTTATTTTATTAAGTGTATTTATTTAATAATAATGGTGTGTACAGGAAGCTATCATCGATTATACTTTTTTTTAAATTTTATTAATCATTCCACGTTAGCGAATCGAGAGAGACGAGGAGTGAAGATAGATTGTGGGCTTGATTTGTTATTTACTATTAACTATTAATTAAATGAGTTTGGCTAAAGACTAAACATTTTTGGTTGAACAAAATTTCAGAAATGCTGGTTCTTAATGGCATATCCCTAGAACAATTTTTCGATTTTCTCAATAACAACTCAATTGATTTTGATTAATATTTTTATACTAAGGACCCTCAAATGTATGAATATTATTAAGTATTAAAATTTTTAAAAACAAAATTTGTGGATTTAAAAATAAAAATTAAAAAATTAAAAAAAGTCATGACATTCTGATTGCAGTTCAAACTACTGAAGGAGTCGTTTAAGCCATTCACATTAAAGTTATATCAGTAATATTCTTTAAGTAAGGAAGCTAGTTTTTCTTGCGATTTATCCTTATATATGTATTCACCTATGGCAATACGAAAAGTGGGTCTTGCAATTCTGTCTCTGACTGTCTGTTCGACTACCGCCTAAACAGCTCGGCCGATTTTCGTTAAACTTGGCACATATCGTTTTTCTCCCATACGTTTTGTTCATTTATTTTTAAGACCAGACATTATTTTTGAAATGTTCTAAATATTTTTTTTCTCAAAAACTGGTCCACAGATTTTTTTACAAAAAATTTAATTCATTCGGCAAAGCTAGGTAAAGAAAAAATTTCCGAAAAATATTTTATTAATAATTCTCCCCTTGTAACCATTTTTTTGTTTTTGACTTTCTCAAAAAATGGTACAACTGACATTGTACATTTTATGCTAAAGCTACCTAAAAGTTCAAATTTTATTGTGTATTCAAATTTTTTTTTTCAATTTCGAAAACTCGATACTCGATTTTATTAAAACTTGACAAATAAAAGTTTCTCAATACAATCTAAAAGATGTGAGACAAAATATTTTTTTTTTTTGCCTAAAAATAACGGTACCCACCATACAAATGTTAAAAAATGGTTTTCAAAAATCGTATTTTTCTCGAAGACGGCAACTAGAATTATGATAAGTTTTTTTTATTTCGCTAAATTTTAACGATCTATAATTCAGTATAATTTTTTTTTAGAGAGTTCCTGTCGTAGAACCGTTTCTTTCGATTTTTAACTTTATCACTATCGGTATAATTTTTAAAATGTTAAAAATGTTTTAACATTTTTGAGAGCTTAATTTCTTAAAAAGCCACTACAACGATTTATTTATTAGAGGTAAAATAATGCCATTATAATGAATAGCATATCACGTCTTCGTTGGAAGTGCTTCAAGCGGTCGGTTAAGTTTTTTTGAGACTCGCAGCGTAATTCTGATTTAATCGTTTCGAATGTTAGCCTCGAACTAATGAAAGTGTTTAGCGTTTTAGCGTAGACTAAGAACATGACATAGCCCCGGAGAGAATAATTAAGTCGCAGATAAAACAGTTGCCAAAGTTCTCCATCAAAACTTCAAAGGTTGTGTTTGAGATTTAGCGCCATCTTGTTGGAACCACAGTTCTGATATATCGATTTTGTTGAGCTATGGCTACAGAAAGTAGAGTTATGTATCATCTCTTTTTATTCGATATCACAGACGGTAACGTCTTCTTCTTCTTTTCGAAATAAATAAGGTCTGATGACGCCGCCATGCCATGAACTGCAACAAACGGTCAATCTTTATATACATATGTATTGTTTTTGTGGATTGTGTTTGCTCCAATAATGGACATTTTTCTTGTTGACATTCGGTCGGCTCAAAATCCAGATGTACAAGGAACATTTCCAGCGAACTCATGGCGTTGTTTATGGTCGTCCGGATGAAATGGCAAATCTTACTGAATATTTTGACAGCTGCATGTTTCATTGGAGTGATTGAATTTAATGTCAAATTGAAAGTTCAAGTGACATCAATTCCAAAGTGCATTTCGCCCAGATACGAAAGTGGGCTCATCAACTAGAACGTTTCGTTCACTTCTAAGACGCAAACTATTAGTCGTTGTTTACCAACTATTAAAAATATCATTGGTAACTTTGACAGCTGCTTTAAGATAACACTTGGGAAACCTATCATTGCCATCTCGTCACCTTTTTTAAGCAGAAGATATAAAGAAACCATTGTGCGTTTTCAATAAAAGCACATTTTAAGTTCTTTGTAGTACAGTCTATGAATTTGGTGTTCAATAAAAACATAATTTTCGAACTCGAGAGTATTTATTTAAATGTTAAGATGTTAAAGACTATTTAAGACACAAAAACAAATTTAAATTTCAAGCAAAAACTTCTGTGTTTAAATGTCTGCCTTTTTTAGAATACAAGCATTATTTTAAATAAGAAAAGGGATAATTTTTAAAATTTTGTTTTTATTTTAAAATGTCCTTAGACTTTTTTCCCATTTCATTTGTCATTGCTTTGACAGTTTTGTTTGATGTCCGAGTAATATCTGTTTTACCATTATGGACAAATGATTTTTTTTTTAACTGCAGATATCTTATTAGCCTAATGGATGTCCTTTATTACAAAAATCATCAATAAACCCCGACTTTATTCAAAAGGGTACTTAAATGTGAACTATGGATGTATGTACGAGTAGGTAGAAAGTAGACTTACTTAGAAAGGGTTTTTTGAATTTCCTTTCAAAGTTTAATTTTTTTTTGGAAGTCACTCCATTGCTAATGAAATTAGGAAAGAAACTTATTGATAATTTAACTTATTGGAAAAATTAAATAATTCTGATTCTGATTAGATTGAATTGAATACCTTGTTAAAACTAAAAATCAGAACTAGTGATTAAGTGTTGGAATTTTGAAGTGTTAAAATGGTCGAGAATTTTGATGTTGAAACTTGAGTAGGTATATTTTATTGTGATTGCAATCGTCTCTGGAAACAACCAACACAGAAAAAAAACATCCATATACCAAATGATTATTCTTTCAACTTTCTGTTTCATCCTTCTGCAAAGACTATTGTCAACAAAATCCCTAAAATCCAATCCTGTACTTTTCATCAGATTAAGGTCACATTTTTAAAAACAAAAAAAAATCCTTTCAGACTATTTTATTTTTGCTGCTAGTTTTAAGCCGTTTGACAGTCGACAAAGACGAAGTGACTAAACTGCTGACAGAAAAAAAGATTAGCAACAAAATACATAATCCCATTTTTGTTGAGAAAGGCTTGAAAAAAAGGACACACACATACACATAAAACTGAAAAAGATTGAGGATATAAAGTGATGTCTTTCCAAAAAAAAAAGCGCATTTGCTACATAAAAGGATTTGTCTGAGGCTTTTTTTTTTTAATTTAGGCACACAAAATGTGAAAAATGTGATTGTGTCTGGAAATATAAATAATTCTTGCTTTGGACGTTCTCGTTTGTGAATGGATTCGCCTTAAAATTATCTAATTATGATGAGCTTTTATAATATTAAAAAAATATTCCTTTTATCATAGCGTATGCATATATTTCCACAACAAAAAATTCCCGCTTAAACGAGCACATACTAATCAGCTTTTTTTTTCTTTTTTTTTAGAATTTGGAAAATTTTGACGAATATAAGGTAAGTGAAAAAAATATTGAAATTAATTTAAATTTTTGAAATCGGTTATCGTGTCCCATTTGTGCTTTACAATCTCTCATATTTTCGATAGCCTTTGATTCAAAAACAAAAATTCAGTAGAAGTAGGACGGCTTTTGTCGTCGGCCGAAAGGCGAGCTTTTTCTAGTTTTGAACGATATTTTTTTAAAGTAAACTCATACTATCATTCATTTAAAAGGTTACATTTAGTATTTCCATTGCAGTTTCTATATCTTTCAGTTGCAAAGTAGTTCCAATTTTCTCATTTTCTCCATTCAGTATTCGTACTATTTCATTAACTTACTCACAGGTCCATTTCGTGGAGAGATATTCTTATCGTTTTGAAGCCAGGGCATATTCCAATAAAGTATTAAATATATTCACTTGATCTTCGGTTGCAAAGAGTGCACTGTAAAATTTTATGGGAAGATGTTGAGATGTTGATATTGGTAGTGGATATCATATCAAGAGTATAATTGCCTTGCAAAAAAGATCAGTTTCCAAAGTATTTTGTAAGTATTTCTTACTTGAATCTTTACGCTTTGAAGGCAAAACTTAGCTTGTATGACTTCTCCATTTTCTCGAGCAGTTCTTGCAGCAATCTCTTCAAAGCGTCGTCATTTGCACCCGGTAGCATAATAGATTCCTCGCTTCCAGATCTCGTACATTCACGGAAGAACTGAGTGTTTCTCTTTCTACTTTGGAGGTGTTAACTGATTTTAAATATTACCCGATGAGTAGATTGCAGCAAGACTTTCCACGTAAATGCGAGGTGCAAGCTCAATTGTGTTTGTTTAATGCTGGTGAACCAGTCTATGTGCAGCATGTAATTTGGGAGTTTTACGGGATTTAAGATATCCTTTTAAAGATGCATTTTCGCAGCTGCTCCACTTCTACCAGATAGTTGATCTCATTACTACTTTAAGAACCCAATACTTTGTGATCGGAAAAATATCGCTTGTTCTGAGAATTCCGCTCCAGCTGTGGCTAATCGCACATTTAGTTTCTCTTATTTTTCGTTTTTGGAGATCTTACCACCAAGAAAGCTGTGGAGTTATAAGGGCACCTTTCCTCTTTCCAGTTTTTGCTTTCTTGCGTCCCATTCTGCTTTAAGTAAAAGTTAATGAAAAATATTGAAACTTTGCAAATATATTTTTAATTTATTTATTTATAAATATTAACAATAAATTAAAATTTATAAGAATTTGTTACGAGCACTTTAATACGAATTCCAGTATTATTTGAATTTTTTTTATATTTTTGGCTGTACGCAGTAGCATAATAGTTAGTGGAGCTAGACTATCACGCCGAAGCACTGGCCATCGATTTAAAATAATTTTTTTTCGGGGGTACTGCTTCTTGCGACGAAGTGACGAATACTCTTAGAATTCCCATATTTTGTTTTGAAAAAGTGCTTCTCATCTTAACCGATGAGACCCAACAGAAGATTGTATGTTATCTCTATTGATTAAAAAAATAGGAATTGTTGAGAGTTGTAAGCCAGATCTTGTTCTCAACAAGCTAGTGATCTTACCTATTTTTGGCAGATTTTTGACTGTAACTTTGTAGTTTTTTTTTTATTAAACTGATGATGATCTCGGCCGATCTTGAGATCTTTTGACGAACGAATGTTGGCTGATTGATTACCAATCGTTTCAAATTTGGCCACCAAACATTGCAACGTCCACCTTGAAAAACCACTATGTCTACCGTAAAATGGGAACAACGCGCGCAACGTTTGCCTTAACAATCATTTTGATTCTAAAGTTTTATCATTTGGACGTAATGTTCAATCGTGTAACTTACCATGGTGATTTGTCATCAGTAATTGAATAATAAACGATAGATATGAGAGATGTCACCAAATAACATGGCTCCGAAAGTCTGCCCGCACCAAATCCGTAACACTTTTTATTAAAATTCCGTTTTGATTATGTGTTATCGATCTCGTAGTGATGAAATAAAATCGTGTGATCCAATCTCATCTTATTCAGAGAACGTCTGAATATGAGAAATGGCAAAAACTTGTATTTAAATCTTTTTCTTGTGCTTAAAGCATTCGATATTTGTCTTGTGAGACATTTGAGTTATTTTTCGGCGGAATTTATGCAAAAATAACCAAATTAAAAATTATTAACCTACTGTAGTACACAGTGAACCGTTTGTGGTACACTTTGAAACAGGGTGTACCGAGTCACTATCCAACATGCTACTCTATCTACTTCGCTAGTAAAAAAGTGATGGAGTCGGTCAAAGTTTTTCATCATACTGTCCGTTGGTCTATTCGTTTATGCAGTTATCCTGCTAAATAATTTCAGATTTTTGAATTTCGATTCGCATCTTTCTTTCATTCGATTATTACTGATTGTCAAAATCACGCTGCGAGAATGAATTGTGCTGCCTTAAACTTTTGAAAATAAATCTAAAAAAATAGAAGCCAAAATATATACCACCGCCTTCAAACTTTTTTGTGCTAAGCTTCACATCGCAGTTCTCTGGTTCGTCTTCATTTTTAAATTAAATTTTGTAATTTATAATTCGCCAGTTAACCAAGGATTTTCTATTAAATCATTCATTGGAATTTTTGAATTATTTTAAATTTTAACTAACATACTCGTAACTACAAAATTACGCAACCGGAAATATAAACCTCCGTTCCTCATTTAATTCCTTATTACCTATTACCTACTGCACTGAATATTTAAAATTAATTTTTAGTTTATTATTTTTTTTTTTTTGTTAATTTCCTGAAACATTTTCTGGATAAGCACAGATAAACCATCACAACTTGTGTCCATCATCGTGCGTGTACCGCACTTCAAACTCATTCCTCGCGCTATTTCATCATTTTCCATCATACATTTGTACCGCTAATGGAATTCATTTATTTTGTTGGTTGAAAAAGCCATTAAAATTAATTAAAATAAAATCAAAAATTGAAAAAAGTGTTTCGAGAAGATCTGCTCGCGAAGCATTAAATTCTGCATTCAACGGTTGAAAATGCAATTAGTGCCTTAATTCAACTTTGTATGGAATTAGAGTAGGTACACACACACACACACAAACTCATCCGGTTCGGCAATGAAGTTTTATAAACTTTATATTTTGTTAAATTCTATTTTATTTTTCTTGTTATTCTACCTTGTTTCATTTTACATACATACATACTTACTCTCCAAATGTAGTACATCACATGGTGTTGGTAATTATTCAAAATGAATGTTAGGATTAAGCGCAGGTAGAACTCTATACTCGCTGACGAAAAAACCCGTGTGCGAGAGAGAATTCGTCATTTAAATGGACTGTGCATTAACGGATTAGGTTATAATGTCTGCTTGAATAAAGTTTTGTTCAAAAACTCTCACGGAAAAACACTATTTGCATTGAGGATTTAGTTTTTTATGTTTTCAAGTTTAATAAAACATAAATAAAATAGTAATGTCTTAAGAACTATTACACTATCAAAACTTTGTAATAGTTTATTAAAAAGAAAATAAGCTCCCTCTTACGAAAAGCTTTTAATTTTTCTCCCGCGGGAATTAACCTAAAAGGAGCAGCTTTTAATTAGCAGTAACAGAGGCAAAGTCAATGATGTCCTTTTTGAGCAGCTGCTCTTGACAAAACAAAAACTCAAGTCGATATTTATTTAAGGAACACAATCTTCATGGCATAGAATGGCTCAATTGCTTACTAATTATGAAAAATATTTAAAAATCGAAAGACATTTAATTGAGACTCAACAAGTTTATTGTGTAACTTAATTATAATAAAAAAAAAAAAAAATAAAGGGTCTTTCAAATTTATTTAAATTTCACGCCATTTTTTGACTGCCATTTTTGTCATTTTTGATTTATTAAAACTTGGCTACTAATAATGAATCGATATGCACTTGCACAATGTGAAATACTAAATATTCGCTTTAAAATTGGTAAACGTAGTACCCTTTGGCATAATGGTTAGTGCCTTGGAATGTCATGTGGAAGGTCTCGAGTTCGATTCTCAGCCGCTACAAAAAAGTTTTTCAGGGGTATACTGCCACTTGCGAGGAATTGAAAAATCTTCTAAGAGTATATCTCTTGTCATGGAAAGTGCTGCTCATTAGCCGTTCGGAATCGGCAGAAAATTGTAGGTCCCCTCCGTTCCTGGTAACACGCACACAGGAATGGTTGAGAGTTGTAAGTCACTAGGTCCTGTTTCACTTCGAGTTGTTGCACCACCAAATTTATTTATTTATTTTAATTTTAAACGTTTGGCTTTTTTTCACAAATCTATACTGAATGCATATGCCAACAAAACTTTCGCATCCGAAATTACGAAACTTCAAGATTAATCGTGGAAACCCTATTCATCCGTAACGGGTGACAGGTTGGTTGGTTCAATTTAACACCTGGAACAACTCTTAGTTAAAATTTTACTACTTTGGTGGGACATGCTGCCACTTAAAAATTGTTCTCATTTTGTCTTTGAAGACCAATTTTATTTTACTTTTTTCCATTTCCAAAAATTCAAAATAACTAAAAATGATTTTCAAAGAAGATTTATCTTTAGAGAATTATTTAATTGGAATTAAAATGAATTCATTCACTCAAAATGTCGGAATTTCTTTGTACAATATTCTTTTGTGACCTACACTCCCCGTGAATATGCTCGTATTTGTTAGCAAAAATATTTATAAACAAAAAAAAAATGAAACAAATTTGTTCAGAAAATTTAATTAAATTCATTTGATTGAAAAATTTAATTAAAAAAATAATCGAATGACATTGAATCTTAACATTTATTTTCTTAACATAAAAAAAAAATAAAAAAAAATA
The DNA here is from genome assembly GCA_963931855.1 of Philhelius festivus. Classification (NCBI taxonomy): domain Eukaryota; kingdom Metazoa; phylum Arthropoda; class Insecta; order Diptera; family Syrphidae; genus Philhelius; species Philhelius festivus. The sequence continues at coordinate 3,080,082 of OZ007555.1, read as the reverse complement.
TTTGCACAAGGGCACTTCACTTCACACACACAGAGTAGGTGCTAGAAGCAATTTCATGAAATATTTTCTTTTTAATTTATTTGTATGTCAATATCAAAACCTTTCAGATTTTTTTTTTAAATTGGGGTTTTTTTTTGCATACGCACGATAAATAATTTTAAAGAAAATAAAACAAAATGAAGTTCAATGAAACAACAACAGAAAATAATGTATAATAGCAACACCAACATGTACAAATGTACATATACGTCCAGACACTATTATAAGGACTCGAATTCGAAGGATACAGACATCGAACAGAGAATGCAGCACCACAAAAAAAAATTATTAAAATTGTATGCAAATATTGATGATTAAATCGAAATAAATCGAATGAAGAAATTATTATAAATTTTTATGTTTGCATTGGAAGCATGAGTTTGTATGGCGTAACGAAAGGAAGCAATATATATGTACTACATATACATCCCGCAAGGACCAGGATCATCAGGACCTGGACTATGAGATAATAATGCCCGAGGCGGCCTATGATGTCGATTTAATGATGACAGGCGTTGCGTATAAAGTTTGCGTGAGGGTTTTTTTTTTTTGTTTGTCTGAATTTTATCGGTTTTGGAAAAATAAACTCGAGGCAACGTATGTCCTTCATTGTATTAAAACAATGACAAGCGTAGGGGATTGAAGAATTTAATTTCCTCCACGGAATTAAAATTATGATAATATTTGAAATTGTGTATGCACATTTCTTGTCAAATAATGAACATACAGTATGTATACAATGCATACCAAAATGTGTGAGTATACATTTCAGGACTTCATGAGTTTTTTTTAGAAGAAGTTTGATGAACAAAAATTAGCCTTAATAGAGAAAGGAAAGCTGCACATTCAAATTTTAAATTGATTATTTTCAAATGTTGACTTTTAGAAGACATTTTATGTTAAAAATTCAACTTCCTATATATCTCTTCAAATAAAGCTTTAAGAATAAGATTTGTGAAGAAGAAATAGTTCTTGATACGAAATTTATATAAATGTTTGAGATTTTCAAACAATATTTTTATAAACAGTGTTTTGGTGAAATAGCCAGTATTTGTATTCCTGCCCCGAAACAATTCCACCTCAATACTCATGCGCTCAGATAATTCCCATCAACTTAACCTTAAGCCTAAATACTGTTGTTCTCAGAGATTCTTTCTTTAGCCGCACTACACGGCACTTCGATGGTATTCCTTGCCAACAGTTAGAGCGCCATTTCCACGAGTGGCTTGTAAAGAAGTTCCTTGCCAAATGAAGTCTCATGGTTGAATATGGACCAAATGGAAATTTGGAAAATGCTTGAGCTTACCACATTCACACTAAGACCACATTAGGCCAGTTCCATGTGCGGATTGGTATCCTCGTTTTATCTCTGAGACTTAAACACCAGCAGAAAGAAATTGTTTGAAAGTTTTAAATGACTGCCAGATGCGCAAAACTCCCATGATTAATTTGTATGTAATTTTCCGTTTTATAATAGGCCATCCTGCTTTTAAAATAACGACTCGGCAATTTTCTAAAAGGACCCAAGTCATTTGAATTGCCTAACGGGAATATTTAAATTTGTTGATTGATTATTTTGAACACACATTTAGTATATTATCTTATTTCAATCGAGGACAACCTAAAACCATATATTTCTCCCGCTTTAACATTCTACACACTACAAATTAGTGTGCATCTAATTCGTAAGGCTAACTCTAACTGTTTTCTGAGTAATCATTATTAAATGTTGTTACTTCATTATCCTCAGCTTCCATAAGCCTTTAATTCTTGATAGGGAATACCTAGCCTCTTATTCTATTATTCACACTCAAATTAATACCCATATCTCTGTCTCTGTCTCTCTGTTAATTGAATTTGTCCCTAAACACTCCTTGTTGGGTAGCATTGCGCATCATGTAATGAAATTATGCATCAACATCTGACAATAATATGCACTAGGTATAATTCCCACAAAAACATGTATGTAGGGTGTATTTTGGAAAATCTGTTCGAAATTATATATTGAAACGAGCAGCTTTTGGTGTAAGTATAATTTGGTATAGGCCTCCTCTCGATGACAGCTTCTGTCACATAAACACGACAAGAGCGAGTAGTCCTTGTGCTTCTAGAGAGAAATGCTATAGATGGGCTTGTAAATCCTTGCCAACAATAACACATTAAATTGAATCCATATCCGAAGCATTCATCTATGAAGGAAACATTTCAAAATTCTGTACCGGAGTTTTGAAATCGGCTCAAAGAACTCATTCGCCCACTAACGCCAACCAGATATTTCTCGTCCTGGTAACTAATATCACAGAGAGTCCAGTTTTGGGGAACAAATAGTTAGGACAGTCTGTCGTCGTCCTTCGTCGGTCGGTCGAAGCCCTGTGGCTAATGTTAATGCAAAGTAGAGGGCGGGGGCAGCATATACGTATGTTTGTGTATCCTTGTGCTCGTGTCCTGCCACATGAACGGAAGCAGTATGAATTATTAGCGACGTTTGTCACAATGCTGCTGCTGCTACTGCTGTGACAGTGGAAAGCCTCCCTGAAGCTCTGGACATGTGAGGACGACCGACATGAAAAGTAATTTTCGGTTTTATGTAAATTTTCCAAAATAGGACATGATGTTGCGAATCAACGCCGGGGAGGTGTTCAGCTTCACTTGCTAGTCCTCTATTTGCAATCTGGAGTCAAAACACCACCCTCGGCTAGGATGCGTCATCGTCATTCTCGTCGTCGTCGTCGTTGCTCAGTCAGCGAGCTCCATCATCTTCATTCTGCATCCCCTCTTCTCTGTCTCTCCCTCTCTCTCTCTATTTAACCGATCCGATTGTGTTGTGTTCTTGAAAATACCAGCAGCAGTGTTCAAAACGGCTGTTTTGCCAAAAAAGCTGTGAGGCTTTTAGAGAGAGTGAGAGACATGAGATGAAAATAATTACACTTTTGTGAATAAAGGCTGATAAGTGTCATACCATAATGTTTGCTTCGAGCATATTTGAACAGGCGATGTGATATGACATTCCCTTGGACATGCGGGTATTTTGGAATGCATTTCAAGAGTTCCTTCCGTTGAGGAAGTTCGTCATCGGTGTTAATTTAGGTAGAAGGTTCCCCATTTAACTAGACATAAATGTCTATCGCAGTTTATCTATTTATTTTCCCTCCAAATGTATACATGGATTGATTTAATGATTTTATTGCTTAAGTCTGAATAAACTATTTGAATTTGCGCAAATATTTACATTTTAGCAAACCAGCAACTTGACTAATTGACTGATAATATCAGTTGCATATGTATATGCATTTTTTTTTCAAAATCACTCAATGAAGGCAGAGCTATAGGGAGAGGAAGGTACATAACACAATTGGCATTGATTAGTGATTTTGATGTACATCGCTGCAGAGCTTAGGTAGTTATCTGACTAAAATAATTATCAGCTTGTTAAAGGAAGTCTAACAAATATTTGATTAAATCAACCATGGTGTCGAGAAGTTATGCAACGTTAAAAGCGAACAGTTCCATTATGATGGGAAAATTGCGATTTTGAAATTGTTAAATGGAAAATGAGTTTCATCAACTCAAGTCCTCCATAAAGTTCATACATTCTTAAATGTCAAATTTAAAGTCAACTTCCAAAATCAACTCCATTTGTTATACAATGTCTTCGATCTGAATACCTCTTGAACAGTGAGTAACTTCTTTTAACAAAAAAAAAAAAAAAATCAGACAAATCATATCCCAAATCATCATATGAACACTTATAAAATAAAATGCACGACTGGGTCGCACGAACTTGATCCTATGTAATAGACTAGGAATTTTAAAAACGAATGTTATTAGAGAAAACTATTCATAAGGATAAAATGAATTTTATAAATTCTTTTAGTAGTAAGAGATAAAAACAGAATGCTATGTAAATATGAATTTATGCAGGAACAAAAATTATAAGTCGTTGTAATGGTTTCTTAAAAAAAATATGCTTTTATGTACAAAATTTTTAAAACATTTTTAAGAAAAAATTTTGGTACGCCAACCTTAAGTTTTTATTATTGTACGAATAAAAGTCTAATTTCCAAAAAAAATACTAAACCGTTCTTGATATATCGAATTTTTCAAAAAAAAAAATTACTTTTTTTTCTAAAAATTGAAAAAATATTTTTTTTTAAGTTTTTAAATGCAATGTTTTTTAAACTTTTTAGGAGCTTTTTTATAAAAAAAATTCATTAAAATCCGTTATGTCGATAATGAGAAATTCAAAATTCGAAAAAACCGTTCCATGGTAGGTACAGTCAGTAATATCTAGATTTCAATTTTTTTTATTTAATTATAGATCGTAAAGATTAATCAAAAGAAAAAAAAAATTAGCAAAATTCTCGGAACCGTTTTCGAGATAAATACAATTTTCGAAAACCATTTTTTAAAATTTGTATGGAAGGTACCGTTAGTTTTAGATAAAACAAAAATTTTTTTCTCAAATCTTGTAGATTATGTTAAGAAACTTTTATTTACCAAGTTTGAAAAAAAATCGAGCATGGGGTTTTCGAAATATTGAGTTTCCAAAAAAAAATTTTGAATTTTTTTTAAAAATCCAAAAAAATAAAAATTAAAAATTCGAATATGTAATAATATTCAAACTTTGGAGGAGCTTTGGCATAAAAAAAAATGATTTAAATCGGCTGTACCGTTTTCGAGAAAATCAAAAACAAAAAAAATGGACCCAGGGGGGCTACCAAAAATAACAATTTTTTGTAAAATTTTTTTCAACCATTAGCTAGTTTTAACCAAATGGGGGTGGCCGTGGCACGATGGTTGTGTGCTCGCCTGTTAACCTCAATATAACAGGTTCGATTCCTGCCGTCGGTCGTCTATGTCTTCTTTAATTCCATTAAAACCTTCTATAAATTGTCATCAATGGGATGCTGGTTTACTCATTACATGTTGTTTAGGCATAACACTAACAACATGTGATTGAGTTAAACTACTCGTAGTATGCCCAACAAGGATGAAAAACGAATAAAACAATGCGAATTATAAGGGACATAGAAATAAGACACGGCAATTCTCCGCTTTAGTTCAGCCGCCATCCCTGTAGATAAAAAATCTGAGACAACCACCTTAGTCTCAGAACATCGTGCCACACATCTTTCCTATCCTTCTTTCTCTTCCGTACTTTCACGCCCACGCTGTGTTGAAACATTTAAAGGGTATTCATATTCCCTTGAGCGTGAGTAAATTATAAAAAAAAAAAAAAAATGAAATTTTTCAATTTTTTTTTTTAAATTCTGTGGGACAGTTTTTGAGAAAAAAAAATATTTATAAAATTTCGAAAAAAAAATCTTATGGCAGCTACCGTTATTTTTGGTCTTAAAAAAAAAAACAGAAAAAAACGTCCGGGGGGAAAATTAAAACCCATATCTACCAAGTTTGAAGAAAATCGGCCGAGCCGTTTAGGCTGTAGTCGAACCGACAGACAGACAGACAGACAGAATTGCGATACCCACTTTTTTGGTCTTCGCTATCATCGTAATGTCAACTTTGATCAAAATCTCGAGTTCGATTTTTTTTACGAATGCATAACTTGCCTTATAGTACCTATAAGTCGCAAGTAAAAATCAGTGCTTCCATAGTAACGTTATTGACATTGATACTTATGTTTAACGAATTCCTCTAAATTGTAGTTCTTAAAATAAGAACATAATTTCGTTACGAGTTTGACACAAAACCAATTGAGCTGAAATTTACAACGAAAAACTTAGATAACCCAAAAAAGTGCTGCGAATTGGTGTAATGAAATTAGTTAACCGCTGTAAAATCGACTCATACTAAAAAAACCAAAAGCACTTTTAGCCAAAGAATTTTTGACAATTTGTTAAGATGTCCACAAGGAAAAATTTTCGCTAGCCCGTCAATGAAGACTTACACCAACACATTTGAAAAAATAAAACTCATTAAGAGTAAAGAAGGGATTTGTTAAGAGCTCCTTAAAAGTGTAGGAGGAAAATCTTTAAGTATTTTTAAAATCTAAACTTGAAAGTAAATTTTGTTGTCTATTGAATAAAAACGGGTCAGATAATACTTTCACAAAGAAAATAAACACGTCAGTTTTCCAACCTACAAATAACTTTGTTGTTGTGAAAATGCAAGAGGCCTTGTAATAATAAATCAACTTTTGAATTATTGAGCTTTGAAAAAAATCTCACAAATTTTGGTTAAATTCATTAAGTCTAAAGGACAAACTACAAAGTCATCCATTTTGTGGTTCTAGAAGAAAATTTTGAATATGTATATCAAATTTATGACTTAGACTTCGCTCAAACTGTTTGTTTCAATATATTGTTGCAGTGCTCCATTTTCATGTACTTTTCTATGACTTTTCAAGACATACATATCGGGCATTTACTCAGCCATAACTTGACGAAGATCCACACTTCATATGACAATTTTGTTTGTTAACGTATGAACTGAAGAAAATTTTCGTTGAAAATGAGCACTGAATTTATAGCAAGTAGTTAAACGTCAATTTCAAAGTAAATATCTGCATATCGGATGACAGTTCAGTTTGACGTACATATGTGATTAAAACAGGGATGGTAAATACGAACTACAAATTAGATGACCCACATTTTCAGCCAATAAACATAAATAATATAAATGTTAGTCAGAGTAAATATTATGATTTAAGTGCTTGTTTCTGAAAAAGACGTATGTATTCTTACGCTTATCTCGAAATAATTTTGTGTGATTTTTTGTTAGAAGAATGCTTTAAGGGCTGCGACTCATAAGTTGCAATCAGCCATATTTTCATAAGGTTTTTCAAAAACTTGCAGCTATCCAGATAACTTTGGATACAATTGAAGGCGCTCAAATTTTTAGCACTTCGAGAATTGAGGGACAGGCTTTAATTTTATTTTAACGATGATAGAATTGATAACTACGATTTATCGGCATTGTTTTATTTTATTTTCGACTTTCGAACTTTCTCAAAATGTTTCATTTAAACGTCCTCAATCAAAAATATATTTTATTTTATTGACATGATTTCCAAATTTTTCTAAAAAAATTCTAAATAAAACCTAAATTTAAATTCGTTGTTGAAAGACTTGAACTCAATGCATGAGTTTCAACCTCAAAAATCTTAAAGCACTTGAACTTCTAAAAAATATTTTTGTTTTATATTTCAAAAAAAACTGAAACAAAACAAAATAAGTCATCACAGAAAACTTTACCTTTTTCGGTATAAACTTAAGTTCCTCTCACTCAATTGTCACGACTTGTATTCGGGGATAAAAAGCATTTTTTGACAAATCACCTTCGAAGAGCATTTTCTGGGCAACATTCCGCACCAAAAGAATTATTTGTCATTTTCAAGTCCACACATAAGGTACATAGGTAGAGATTCTTGGCACATTTCAAACTTTTAAATGTACGAACAACAAAAATGAACATCAAAACTAAAGCACACAAACATACTCGCATATATCCACTTCGTTGTTCATAAAGTACTCCATCGTCATTTGAACAACCAGAGCTAGCTGTACTTTATGAATTCTCTCCTTGCGATTGCTATTACGTGACATACTTTCTAGGATAGACAATGTGCACAATGACGAATTATGTGACAAAGGATAAAGGTATGTGCTTGAATTTTAAAACTGTTTTTTAGTGCAAGATACAAAAACCCCGGTGAGGATCTTAAGTTTTCAAAAATTCAAAGCTAAAAATTATACAAAAGGACTAAATGTTTCAACGAATTTTCTGAAAAGAAGCCCACATAGACAATCATTTTAAAAGGATTAAAAAAAAAGTCAAACTTACTTTAACATATGATGGCTTTTCATTAAAATGGGATTGAGCTTAGGGCGACAAGGACTATGAGGAAGAAGAAAATCAATTGTGATAAAATGGCGCCCAACACTGAACAGGAACACTGACGTTATGATGATTAATGATGCCTGCTAGCAGCGATATCTTTCATTGTTTCTCGTCCTTTGAGTCCGCCGCATCTTGTTCGAATGATTAACGATTTTTTTATTGCCACCTCCTGATTTTAAAATGTCTACGTCCATATGTATGTGTGTTTATGTGGAGATGGAACGGGATGCAAGCGAAAGCAGTTGACATGACATGGATTTTAGATAAATTGATAAGCAATGGATGTATTTTGTAGACGTCCAATGTCGTTGTAGCTGTCACATGCAGAGCTATCCAACCCGCATACATGGAAAGATGTTGATATACATATAGATACATTTATGTAGATCTAAATATCCTTTTGCTCATCACGAAGTAATTGATTCGATTCTAATGTGATGTTGAGCTTGTGGTTTTCACTAAGCGATAACATTGGAAAGGCATCTGTTAAAGGGTTCTGAGCCCAATGCCATCCACTAAGCAGGGTAATCATTAATAAATGATGAGAAACTAATGTCCTTGAAGGCGCGTTTGTAGATTTACAAGCTATGTACGAGTATGTGTCGAGAACGTTTAAGTTTTTAACATCATGTGTAAGCGATATTTACATGTATGTGAGACGTTAAATTACTTTGCAATTTATTTCGAATGATTGATGAAGGCATAAGGTCCTACAATTAGTTAGGTTTCAAATAAGAAATTGTTATGCAGCTAAGTAATGTGGATGTGGTAAGAAGTTGGGGGAAATGTTAACACTTTTAATTTTTAATTTTGCTTAATGGACTTTATAATATGTGCATGAAGTTGAAAATTTGGAATTTGAAGTGTTGTGATTTTCAATCGAATATATCGCCTATTTAATTTAACATAATGTACTGCCAAAAAAGGTATCTCAGTGAACAAAAAATTAAAAAACACGGCAATTAACTCGAAATCCCCACCATATAACCTGCGTTCCGTCGGAAAACCTTTGTCCTAGAAAATCAGAACCCTAATTTTGGGCAGATGCTTAAAAATGATATGGGAACTTCTATTTTTCAAAAACAACTCATCTCTTCTTGAAGATTACAGTTTTACTTTTATTCAAGTTCTAACATTAAAATCCGAGATGTAGTATAAAGCTTTGAACTTAACTGACAAACGAAAAATGAAGTATATTTTTTTTTGAAGAATCAATAATATTCTGTTTGATATCAATATTAACCTTTACTTTCCCTCCCTTTGTATTTGAGAAAATATGTCACTCAGATTCCCTTCAAAGAGAACATAATTGAAAACAAACTTTATCATGCATGCAAATCGGCTTAAAACCTTAGAGGGACCTAATGGATAAGACGATTTGTACTCGTATGTTGCGCACTGTAAACCACATTTTGATTTTTGGAAAATCCATTATCAGTCACTTCATCGAAAAGCAGAAATCATTTAAATAATTAAGACTTTTATGTCCACATTAACAATGATAGTTATAATCAAAATAAAAACCTTATCCTAACATAAATACCATTTAATAAACTCCTTTCAAAAGTCGCATGCCTCATAAAATGCCAAAATACTTATAAATCTCCTTTTATCACCAAACACCATCCAAGGGTTAATTTTAATAATACATATGTATGTGTGTGTGAAGCAATACCATTACCAAACAAGGACGGAATAGAAACTTGTGCGTGGTAATTTAATAAACTGCTTTCCCACAGGTAATTAGGTAAATTTACTTAACATAACCTTCTATGGGCTTCACATTATCATAATCATTGAAACGGAAATTAATAGCATGTCGCACACAGAAACCAATAGCAATCTCACCTCAAGCAGCACTATAATAGTAAAGGACTATGGGAAGGTATTAGAGCAATTCTTGGAATTGATAGGCTCATCCTGCATAAGTACAACCACAAATTGTAAGGGGGCTTATTAGCTAGGGCTGCAGGATTGTTGCTTGGAAGTGGAGGAAACAAATGAGGTGAAAACTTCAATAATGATGTCATTAACTTAAAGAAATTACTGAGAAATGACGGAAGCAAATAGCAATGTTGTCAATGAATTTCAAAGAGATCTTATTTGATTGATGTCAATTTTCAATTTGTTCTATGGAAAAGCTGCTGGCTTGGTTTTCGGTCTTATAAAATGAACATTTTGAAACACTTCCATTTTCTCATTTCTTATTCTATTTTTGTTGTTTTGATCTTAAAACCAAGACACCAACCCAAAAAGCTATCAATTTTTTGCTCTCATACGGTTTGTGATTTTTCTTAAGTTATAGAAAAATAGTTTCGAATTACGAAATGTCTCAATAATATTCTAAAATATTTTTCATTGCCAAAGTAGACATAAGAAGAAGCATACCGTCGATTAAAAATGCCTTTTTGTTGATTGGTGGTTGCAAATTCGAACCACCAAATCAAGCAATTTGCTTTACTCTCTAGGTGGTTTTGATGGAAAACCACCTTATAAACTACTATTCCTGCAAATAACTTGGCCAAGAAAGGCTTAAGAAAAGTATACAATTTTCGATAAAATTTTAATATGTATTAAATTCCTTTTGTTCTTTTATATTTTTAGCCTAAAAGGTATTACATTGATGAAGCGAAAATCATTAGAGTGAAATTAACATTTCACAACTTTTATTTCAAATCAAAGTATTTGCGTTGCCAAATTTGAAACATTCACAAATATATTTCACTAGGTTTAAACATGTCTTCTACTTACAATAACAATAATAACAACAAACTTGAATTTGACTTTTCTAAATGTAATTTTGTTGATCTTTTTGATATGTTAATAACTGTAAATTGGAATCAATTATTTTGTAATTGCAATATTGATGATATGTGTAATAATTTTTATAGAACTCTTTTTAACTGCTTTTACGAAACTATTCCTTTAAAAAGAACACGTTTTGCTTCAAATGCACCACCATGGTTTGATATGCGTATTAAAAACTTAAAAAATAAAAGGAACAAAGCTTGGGTAAATTATAATATAACTAGAACTGACGATGATTATAGAACTTTCTTAATTCTAAAACAACTTTTCACTGATTATTCTAACACTCTATATGACGATTACATTTGTAAAATAGAACATGGTATTAAATCTAATCCAGATAGTTTCTGGAATTTCGTTAATAATAAAAGGAAAACGTGTGGCTATCCGAATTCGATGTCAAATAATTCATCAACTAGTCATGATCCAAAGGTTATTGCAAACATGTTTGCTGACCAATTCAAAGAAGCATTTGAAGAATCAGAATTTAATCATTCCTCTTCTTTTTCTTCTTCTTTCGACAGTTTTACTCATTTAAACGCAATTAATTTTGAAATAAGTGAAGATACAGTCGCTCAACAAATATTAAATCTCGATGAGTGCTTTATTCCAGGCCCCGATGGTGTTCCATCTTATATATTAAAAAAATGTACTTCTTATTTGTCGTATCCGTTACATATTCTCTTCAATTCATCCTTAAAAAGTTCAATTTTTCCTATTATCTGGAAAAGTTCATTTATTATTCCTATACATAAAAAAGGTCCTAAGAATGAAACAATGAACTATAGACCCATTGCTAAACTATCTGTGATACCTAAACTGTTTGAGTCAATTGTGAGTAATGTTCTTTCTTTTCATTGTAGTTCTATTATTTGTGATAGCCAGCATGGCTTTGTCAAAAAGAGATCCACTGTTACTAATTTATTTAACTTCGTTTCCTTTTGTCTAGATGTTTTTGAAAAACGCGGTCAAGTTGATTGTGTATTTACTGACTTTAGTAAAGCCTTTGACAAGTTATGTCACAATACACTAATTTTAAAATTAAACCATCTAGGATTTAACAACAATTTTATAAATTGGATTTCTTCATACTTAAAAAACCGTCGTTATTCTGTCTTGTTTCGTAATGAAAGTTCAAGTCAATTTGTTGTCAATTCTGGCGTCCCTCAGGGCAGCCACTTAGGTCCTATTTTATTTGTTTTATTTATTAATGACTTGGTTTCAAACTTAAAAAACTCGTCTGTGCTTGTTTATGCTGATGACATTAAGCTTTTCAAAAGTATAAAATCCTCCTCTGACTGTTTATTACTACAAGAAGATTTAACAATATTTAGGGAATGGTGCAATAAAAACCGACTTGTTTTAAATGTTGACAAATGTAAAACCATGAGTTTTACACGTAAAAAATTTCCGTTTTTGTACAACTATACGTTTGATTCTTGTCCGTTATGTAAGGTTTCTGTGTTTTCTGATTTAGGTATTATTCTAGATCCCAAATTAGCATTTAATGATCATTTAAATTATATAATTAAAAAAGCCAATAGGGTTCTTGGATTCATTAAAAGATTCGGTCGTGATTTTCAGGACCCTTATGTTCTTAAACTTCTATTTATTTCGTTTGTTAGACCAATTCTAGAATACGGCTGTGTGGTATGGTCACCTTATTACTCAATACATGTTACAAGAATTGAAGCGATCCAAAAAAGGTTTCTGCGTCTCTGTCTTCGGTCTCTTCCATGGTCAAGGGAAAATCTACTTCCCCCTTATTCTCAAAGACTGGCTTTGATCAGCCTTTCTTCTTTGACTAACCACAGAAAGTTTTTACAATTTTGTTTTATTGTTGGGATTATTAATGGTTCGATATCATTACCATCAGTTCTAAGTAAATTAAATTTCAGTTTCAGCCGTTCATGTTTAAGGCAACAGCAACCTATTATTCAAATATTTAGCAGATCAAACTATGGTGTATGTAGCCCCTTCAATCAATTAATTACAATTTATAACGAATTTCAATTTTGTTTAGAATCTGTAAATGATAACATAAAATGTAAAAAATTTAAACTTATCTTTTTCAACAATATTGAATAATAAATATAAATTATGATATTAGATTATATTAGATTATAAGAACTATTTTAATATTGTTAACGTTAGATTTTAACGAATTAAATAAATAAATAGCATGATGTTTCATTTCTTATACTCAATACTTGGTGATGTGGATAAGAATTTTAAATTGGCAACACTGTTTTCTGTTGCAACGGACTTTGAAAGTTCTTGCTTATTTTGGGGTAGGTTTGTTTGGCCAAATCATCATAAATAGATTCACGAGTCAGAGTAACGTTTGAAAATTGTTTTAATTTATTTTTCAATCCATTTCGAAAAACATATCGGGTGTTACGTGCGTTTTATGGGGCCTCCAAAAAATGTAATTTCTTACATAAGTAGACTCTGGTCTAAGTGTATTAGCTGTGACGCTGTTAGCCACTTTAACCTAACCTAACATATTTAGTTTACTTGGAGTGTGATTTGGCACAGAAGTTGTGATTGGGTAAGAGATAAGAAGATCCCAGGTTCGAATCGACCCAGGGTGTGTACACTTAGCACCACTAAAGCAGCCTGATGATCCAATAGGATACACATAACTAACTCTAAAATCTCAGTGGTACTTGTAGGACAATCTAGTTGTTGTTGTTTTATTCAAAACCTTCAATATTAATATTGTGGTACGAAAGCTTTTTGGTCTTCACTGCCCGTATCTTACCATACAAGATTTCCTCAAACAATTAAATTTAAATATTTTTTTTTATAAAAATCATTTTCGAAAAATAAGACATTTTCCTCCAAGGGGTCCTGTTTCCGATCATTAAAAAAAAAAGAATCGATTATCATCTTTGCTATCATAAAAACAAAAAACACTTCAATTGGTTTACTTTTTTTGTTTTATTTTATTTTTATCGCATTCCTTTCACAATCCTTACTTTCCGTTAAGTCTTCACTTAAGTTTAACTCGTATAATGCCAACTAAGAGAGCAGGGGCGTGGTGCGGGCAGATTGGTCTCCTGCTTATCCTTTCCTCCCATCAAAAATTCTTATTTGCTATTGTAGTAAACGCTTCCTCCTTACATTCTTTATCCTCATTTGCGAGGTTCATTTTTATTGCTTGTTACATGTGCTCTAGAAGTTGGTTGGTGTTTTTGAGTTGATATTTTGAGGCATGTTGATTGGTTTTGTAAAAAAAAAAAATATGTTAAAAAAGTTTTTTTTTAAAGGAAAATAACTTATAATAAATTAAAATACGAAAGGAGTCTAAATTTTCTAATGAACACCGTATTCAGTTCATAAATGTCACAAAACACGAATTAAAAAAAATTATATAGTACTCGTAATATTAATATTATAGTGAGTCCAACAGTAATGGACTATTCCTGACAATTCTAACAATTTCATGACAATTTTTAATTGATCTTAATAATTTTCTTCTATTTTCTGAAAAAAAAAAAAAAAAACTCAAAACACACTCGAGCGCGTGATTTTTTTTTTGTTACTCTCCCAAATTTTTTTTTTATTTCTTAAAAAAAACGGGGTTTTATACAAAGCTCCCTATTTTTATGTGCCGAAATTCTGAAAGATCTTTCAGTTTTTTCTAGTTGTTTTGAACATAAAAAGGGTGTCCCAAAATGTATGCCAGATTCGAATTAAATTAAAAACACAGTTTTTGAACACATGATATATATATGTATGGAAAAGCACATCGGACAGATGACCTCCACGGCTCGCTGGAACTTGTCGAAATTTTCCATGACTACTTTGCATAAATTTCGATGAATTTCCTTCCTTCCAAGTTTGTGCTCTTGTGTTTTTTCATTTTCTTCTTAACCCAAACTGTCAACTATTAAATTATTTTTAAGGCTTGCTAAAACTTTAATACACAAATGTCGGCAAATCAAATTTTGGGATATCCTTTTGTTCTAAGTTCTTAAATTTCTATGTTAAAATTTGATTTTGAAAAGATGACATCTCTTAAGAAAAACTTTTTTTTATTACACTGAATCACTAAAGAACATTAAAAACATCTTGAAGTTTTTTTTAAATATTGAAGTCCAACTCAAACCCTGTTGTGTTTAGCTGTATTACCAAAATTTTAATATAAATAATTTCTTAAAAAGGAAATAGCACTTTTTTTCTCCCGAGACTCCCAATTCAAAAAAAAAATTAAAAAACAATTCGAAAAAAAATCTTAACGGTTTAAAATTTACAAATGAACATCGATATCACTGATCAAAGTTTTCAAAACCTTCAAAATCCACTAATAGAAAAAATTGCTCTATTATGTATAATTGTATTTTCCAAAGAGATAAAACGTCTTACAAAAACATTTTGATTAAATGAATTAAGTAAAAGCTGCTCCCATCTTATTTCCAAAATTGAAAATTAAAAATATGTTCCAAATGTGAATCAAAATGTAAATGTAGTCAAGTTTCACAACGAATATAATGAATAAAATATTTGTTCAGTTCTTCAAATAATCCTTGTTCTTCTTTGCGAAATGAAAAACTTAAAACTGTCCTTTTTGAAAAGTCTCATTTAAGTTTCTAGTTGCAAATATTTTAAACTACTTAAAACAACTTTTAAAATATGAAATCAGAGTTCTCTTTCTGGTCCCTCTTTAAAAAAATCCCCAATTTGTTCTAGATTATTTTTGATCTCTTGCTCCGGAGCTTCTTTTCGGAAACAATTTGGAAAATTTTCAAAAATATCTAAGTTCACACACTCACCTTCAATGGTTAATTATGCTCAGCGTCTAGGCTTAGGTTTCACGACTTTTTGGTTAAGTCTTGTGAAAATTTAATATTTCACACTCAAAAGGTCCAATCATCAATTTCAACCAAACACCAGAGCATCTCTTTACGACTCGACTGGGTCTTTTAATTTTTTTTTCGTATTTTGTCCCCTACATACCAATTGAAGTTGCTTTAAGGACATTCCATTGAAAATGGTGGATATAACCTTGTTTTTCGATAAAGGACAGTAATTCGACACCACATGGCATGTATAGGTACATTTTTAAGGATTTCGGTGTTATTTCCTTCAATTTTACCTCCTTGGAGTATTTCCTGCTGGGTGAACGGTGATGTCGATGTCGCTTGAGCTGGTGCTGGTGTATTTTAACTTGCCTTTGGAGCGTGTTTTTTTTTGTGTCCATTGCCTGGTTATCGGCTGTATGTGATCTCATTTACAAATAGGTACGTAGTTAAGATACAATCACCGTGAAATGAGTTTCCTTTTACAGTTTTTTTTTTTTGCCTGCTTCTCATGTTTTTTGGGCCCAGTGTTTTTTTTTATAACGAAGTTTATCGCTGTCAAAGCGTCTTTTTATTTTGCGATAAGTAAAAGACGAACAAGAAAATCCTTTGCAAGGATAACCTTCAAAAAAAGGAAGGAAGCAAACGACAAAGACGAACATGATTGCCCGGGAGAGTGAATTAGGGACGACAACATCTGTTTTCTTAAAATTAAATCGAGCTTAAGCATTCCAGATCCCATTGGAGTATGAAAATGTTTTCCCATTTTAACATCTCGTCACACGCACTGTGTGTGACAAAATATTTGAGTTGCCATTTTTTAATGGCAGGCAAAGAAGGAGTTGGTGCACCTCATTTTAAAATCGTCTATTAACAGCACCTTATAACTGCTGCCAGTTGGTACGTGACGATTACCTGAGCTTTTGATAACTATTATGTGATTTTATACCTATTTACACACAAAAACACTCACGCATAGACTTCTGGTGCAAATTCGAATTCCCCAGTACTTAATGTGTGCACATAGGACACACGTAGAATGATACCCAAATCCCGCACGTGATTTTTGTTAAAATTGTATTATTTATATAAAATGACAGTAAATGTTGGATTTAATAGAGGTCTATTGATGCTTGAGACGAAGAATTTGGTGTTTTATGTTAGTTATTTGTTGTTTTCAAATAAAATTTTAAGTCTTGTAAATTTTACTTGGGATTGACTACATAATATTTGAGTTGTACTTTTGCGTGCCTATGAAAAATTAAATTAATTTGATGGTGGCTTACGAGGTGTAGTAAGCCACCATGACCTAAAAAGTGGCTTATAAATGTTAATCATTCCATTCCTGTATGTGTGTTGCCGGGAAGAATAGAAGGTCAAATAATTTTCTACAGAGTCCGAACGGTGAAAATGATAAGCATTTTTAAGGACGAGATATACTTTTTGAGAATCTGTCACTTCCTAGAAAGATGCAATATCACTAATAAAAAAAAAACATTTTTTAGGGTGGTAGTGACTGAAAATGTGCAAATGCATTAAATTGCAGTCTAATTTCTAGAAAAGCATGAATTTATGCAAGCAAAGTTTAAAAAATCGTTGTATTATTAAATTAATTCTTAAATAAGAAACCTCTTTTAAATTTTTCGAAAAAATTTCAAGTATTTAATAATATACAATTTAGAAAATAAATTCTTAAGTTAATAGTTTACTCATTTTGTTGATGATATTAATTTTTCCAAAAAAAAAATAAAAACAATAGAATTTTTTTTTCGAAAATTCAAAAAAAACTATATTTTCCCATTTTTTTTTATACAATATTATTTAAAATTCAAAGGAACGACGTTAGTGAGAAAGTCGAAAATCAAAGAAAAACCCTTCTTTGACAGAAGACCCATAAGTAGCGACTTTAAAGAAAATATTTCCAGCGGTCTAGGCTCCAGGTTGAGGTACAGACATGCAGACACTCTGAAATATGTTTTTTACATACATATTTATATATATTTTGGCAAAAATTGTTTTAAAAAAATTTGATATGCAAATTATAATTAGACAGTCGGGCGGAACCCAATTTTTTTCGTGTTCTCTATCATGATAATGTCAACTTTGATCAAAATCTAGGTTTCGATGAGATTTCTTCAAATGCAAAACACCTATATCGAAAGTAAAAAATGTATACTGGGTTTTTTCAAAATTGTGTGTTTTTAAATACTCTGGCTTTAATACTCCTTATTTTTAGACGAATATTATAAATCAGATGGTTTTACATTTTCTAGTATTTGATAAAGTTGAGATTTACAAAAACTACTGTATGAGTCTATTTAACACACTCTTTCTTAATTTTTTTCTAAGAATCTTAACCCTTTTTATACAAAAATATACAAATTATACTAAAATATTTCGAATCCTAATAATCGGAGAGAAATAAAGCGAAGGCAAAATATGTTCAGCTTGCAAACTTGAACACATCTTGTTATAAGCTAAAAGGTCTACAATCAAATCAACACAGTCTTCTTGGCTCCTTTGCAGCCAAATACGTACCCTATAAATTCACGTCTATTGAAAAATTTATACAATCGGTATAAAACTAAGCAATTTTATTCTTGATTCAAAAAAAAAACTAATTAAATTGAATCAAAAGCCTTTCGTTCCCTTAAACAGCCGCAAAACTATAATTTTATCCGACAATAAAAATAACGTGATCCATCAAAAGATTTTCCTTGTTTCCATAGACAAGAGCAAAAAAAGTAATAATCGGTCTTCCCTGCGCTATCTTGTTTGACATTTATTGCGGCTGACATTTTTATAATATCAGGATTAAATTCTTAACATTTTAAAGTCGCCATAAATTAAATGAAAAGAGAAACGATTATGATGCTGATGAATTTCAGTGTCAGACTACAGAGGGACATTATTATTATAACTGACACATGATGTGACACTGAATATAAGTACGAGAAAGTTTAAAACGAAAAAAAGGATTGATATAATTTTTATCTTCAAGGACATGAGCTGCGCATTATTTTAGTTTAAAAAAAAAAAGTTAACGAGGACATTTTTTGATTTAAGAACTCAATATGCTGATTGATTTCTTACAGAATCTTCGACATAAATCTTTTATTGTTTTTTTCATTGGTTGTAAACGAACATACTTCTATATGAAGGATATATTTTCCTATTTATCAGGAATTCATCGGTATTTATTTTGTTTTCAGATTTTTTTTCTGTATAAGATATTTTTACCTCACTTATTCAACGATGACAAAGACATCATGACAAAATATATTAGTGACATTAAGTAGATTTTGAAGTGTCCCCAGGATTGCTCTGGTACATTTTCTTGCCCTTTTTTTTACCCACCCTTAGTTTGGATATGATTAATGATAAAGGATATTGGTATAAAAAAGTAGAAATATGACGGCGAATGAAATAAAGATGGTCCCTTATTTCTTTAGAAGGGGACCTTGATAAATGTTTAAATCAGAAAAGCATTCGTCATAACCATTGTGCTTTTAGTACTATAATTATACAGTTTGGATCATTCAATTAGGGACAGTTTTTATTTTCAATAGTTTCCTCGCAATTAGGATTTTTAATTTGTTTTAACTAACAAATTATTTGTCAATTTCAAAGCAAATTTCCAATATTTGCAAAAAACAGAAACTTTGTCTAGCTGTGTTTTTATTTTGTAGATATGCTGAATATTAAAAATTTAGCTTATGTCTTTGATTACATTTTCCATCTCTCATTATTTTATAGCTGTTTCTATAAATAGTGTTCTAGTTGAATAGCACATTGCATTCATCTCTCTGCATAATTTAACCCAAATACTCTTTTCCATAAATTCAGAGATTCTTTCTTTAGCAGCACTAGACGAATGTGGAATACTTTACCCATTACGACGTTCAAAGCGAATTTGCTTCGGTATCTCATTTTAAAGCCTCTCTAACATTCCTAAACACGTACTGTGCTCAAATATGAAGCACTCTTCGTGACAAAAAATACTTCGAGGATTTGTAACTTCCTCGAGAGAAGCAGTACCCTTGAAGAAAATTGTTTCGTTTAAGATGGCGGCACCGAGTACTACGGAAAGAAAGCAATACAAAATATTTTAAAATATTTATGTACCTTAAATATAAAATTCCGGTGTGCTTGCATTCGTAATTATTCTCCTCCTTAACCGCTAGAATCGTGCCGCACCCATGAATACAAAAAAATATACATTTCGCGACTTTACTTCTTATAAACGAAGTAAGTAATGAGCTTCACTTTGATAAATTCAAAACGAAGCATTTTTTTTTTACATGAGTTAGTTTGCGTCAGTCAAAAAAAAATATAATATTTGTTTGTTTACAAAAAGTTAATCAGTTAAATTGAAAGCCATAAATTATCGTTTGTTTTTTAAGACCACGAATGAGTTGCAAGTACAAACATTTATTTATATTTTAATTTGGAAAAATTATTAAATATTGTTTACACTATTTATTTAAATATGTGAAATTTATTTCGTCCGTCTGTCTGTCGGTTTTTCAGGGTTGTCGTGAAAAATTTAGAGTGCAATTCAAAAAATACGTTAAACGGTCATCGTTAAAATTCTATCGTTATCGCTAAAATGCGATTATGTTAAGCAAAAATCGTTTTATTTTTACGATATTGGGTAATCGTAATGGTATCGCTTTCGTCTGGTAACATTTTTTTGGCAACATCTTCCTCACTCCAATATCGCGTACTTGCCCTTCGTTTGAATTACTCAGTATTGTATTACAAGAAAATACCTTGAAATCCGAGTATAATATTAGGGGTAGCTTCAATCAAGTGACGTGGAGTGTTTGGATTGTTTTTAAAAGTGCAAAACCCACCCTTCGCCTCCTATCTGGAGATGCATTGTGCAACTTATAAACATTTCTTTTTATGGTCAGCCCGAACTCCAAGCAAATGCCATTATAATTTGTTTTCTTTTTTGTTTCACTTTTGATGTCCTACTGTTGGTCATCAGTGAGAAAAGAATGGTACTCCATCAAATCCCTTATTGCACTATGGTGACATGAGATAATATTGTCCTGCTGCAGTATGCCATCCATTTCAGTGTTTTTTTTTTTTTTTTTTAATTTTAATATGATGGACGTAGTGCAAAACTGAAATGCAATTTCCAATTCGTGTTTTTAATTAATGCAGATACCAGCCTTACATATATAGCATGTATGTATCTATACAAATAAATAGGTGAGTGTGGTTCATGTGAATTCCAATGAAAAAGCAATTTATTAATTTTCTCTGGCGGGAAATTGTGCTGTCTTTTTTCTGTTCTTCGGTCCAAAATAATTTAAGGATATGTAAAAATGCAGTAAGCATGTGTGTACTTAATTACATGACATCGATCGCATAATTTTTTTTTTCTGAAAAGGAGGTCAAGCGTAAACCGTCCATGCTCATACCAATTTTAGCTATAATAAGGTTTAAAATTTATTTTTATTATTTGGAAAGGCTTTTGTTTTCATGGGTTTAATCGAATTTCATGCTGGAACAATGGCAATGAAATGCTTTTTCCTGAGCTATTTCAGAGAAATGATTTTAATATTTAAAGACTTAAATTTAAAATAATTGGTAAAACCAAGATTTTTGTTTTGAGGTGGTTACACTTTGAAGCCGATAGTGGACCTTACTGTGAATGCGATATCCCAACAGACTGACCATTTCAACTTTAATTTGTGCGTCGATACGTCTCATGATGCCCTTTTAAGCAAAATCAATACTTTTTCAATTCCCAAAATATGTCATATACAAGTGACACTGGCTCTGGAAAATTTTAATGCAGCACAGTGTGGAGAATTTCCTAAAAATATTAACATACAAACATCTAAAAACGTAGAGCCCCATGTCAATTTTGTTAACATTTCTATTGATGACAACTGTTTGATCTTATTTTCTCTTCATTAATTTATTTCTTTTTGAATTATTTTTCCCCTCCGGCAAATATCATAACCATTAGATTACAATAAATAAAACAAAACCACCTCCTTATCACTGCCAATCATCTAAATATCCCATCTCAAAAATAAGCCAACACAAACAAAAATACGACCATCCCTCTCCCAGAAGAATACGCTTGTACACTTTTTGCGAAAACCTCAATTGTATCTTCCCGCAAAAGCAAACAAAAGCAAAGTCCTTGTTATCCGATAATAAAACCAAATTTCAGCAACAGGATTAACTTACTCCAAATAACTTAAACAGAGCCTGGGAAACGAGGCAGGGTGAGAACAAAAATAAACAAAAACATTCAACATTCCTTTCCCCCAAAACTTTGAAACTCTCGACTCCTGCCCTCGAACAAAATAAAATAACCGAAATATCTTTTCCCACTCAATAAAACTTTGACAGCTTGAAAATGGTTGCTGTGGGGTGGCATAAGCTGGCATGGTTTTTCCACATCAAATGACTTCAATTCCAATGTGGCGACACAAATTTTCGAAGCACAAGTATCTCAAACTCCAATGAGAGAGCTCTTGCTAGTAGTATCTTCTCAACATAAACACCATTAACAAAGATACTTTTCTATCTTTCTGTTGTGTTTTTTTTTTTTTTTTTTTTTTTTGAAAATGTAAATAGCGAACAAAATTTGCAAACAGCCAATTATTCCTCTTGATAAATTTTAAATTAACAATATAAGCTTCTTTGTGTTGTCTTTTTATCACGAGAATCTTTGAATAAAATAAGAGCAGAAGTATAAATCTCTCTGCCAAGGCAGTTATTGTGCCGCAGAGGCACACAGATTTTCATTTATCTATGAATTTTTAACTCATTGACTTTGTCTTGATGTTTTTTTGAAAGACAGCGAGAGGAAACAGAGAAGCTTCTAATTTATCACGATAAAATCTCAGGATTCGAGAAGGCAATCGTCGTTGAAGGTTGAGTGTATAATTGGAAAAGTTTAAGGATCCACAAAATTTTCCTAGAAAATTCTGATGTTCATGAAAAGATCAAGGGGTTTCCAAAGAAATTGATATATTTTCTATTGAATTAGCATTAAATTTAGGAACTCGTTGAGAGCTTGAGAACTCTCCTTGAGAGTTTGAGAATTATTACCCGGGCATCAAAAGTGATGATGATTTGATTATAGTTTGTTTTTGTTGTTCATTAAATCGGTTGATTTGAATATTAAATTAAGATTAAATAAGATAACATAACAGAATTTTATATAAAATGAAATTGACACATTGTTTTCAGTTCACTGTGCTTATACGAGAGAGTACTCTTATATCATTGCATTCCTTTTAATAAAAACAAACAACAAATACATATTTATGTATAAAACATAAAACATAAAACATAAAACATAAAACAACAAAAGTTTTGAAACATAAATATTTAATGTAAAATTAATGTTTTTTTTATTAAGGGAGGGTAGATGTCGAAATGGAATAAAACAAGGTGAGGTATTTACAAAATTATTTATTTATTCATGTCACCTTTGCGAGACATAACCTTACCCTCAAATCGTTCATGCAAAAAGACCAGTTCTTGTGCTTGGCGAAGAATCAACTGCCTCGGGTTCTGATATACAATGTTCCAATGTTGGCTGATTGATAATCCAACCGTTCGCCTTAAATTTTGCCACCTAACGTTGAAGAGTAGATTGCCATAGTGATTTGGCATTAGTAACTGAATAATAAACAACAAATTTGACAGTTGTCACCGATACGACATGGTCGGCGTGAGGCGTCAATTGACCCGTTTTAAAATATAAAATTCAAAATTTAAAATATAAAATATATTTAGAGGAGAGTCCTCCATTGTTTTGTTTAAACTCCGCGAATACGTTCACAATGTCAATGGCGACATATTATATTAACTGTCATTGTTTGGAATATCTTGTTCTTTCTTTCAATATCGTTGCTTCTTTCCAGGAAGAAACAGTTAATATAACTATTCAAAAAAGCTATTTTTGTACATCAGATACGTTTAAAAGTATTATTTTACAAAGTCAAACAAAATAATCATGTCTATTAAAGAATTCGCAGAATTTTACTCTCGGTGAGTTGACTCGATCCGTTGACCTCTCGCATCCGCTGTAAAACTGAATTATGAAATTCGCCGGATGAACTACATTGTCGACTCCTAAAATTACATTATCATTTATGAACTTTAGTATCGACACTGTCAGCTACAGACATTTAGTTAACGGCCTAGGCTTTGATAACAGCATCGCTATCGATCAACGAAATCAAGCATCGTTGTGAGTGGTTAGTACTTGGATGGGGGACCGTTCCATACCAACCGTGTGTTATTTTTTTTTTTTTTTTAGATTTCTGACTCTCCGGTTGCGTTGTTAGTTGTGCGTTTTCTATTAAATTTTTTTAAACAAACGCTTAAACATTCAGTATGATAAGCTTTTGACTAACATTTTTGTGCTTTCCATTGGTTATTTTTGTTTTTTTATTTTCCTTTAATCAAAAATTCACTTCAGAACTTGGTGCGAATATAAAATGATAGAAATTGTATGGAGTGCGAATGGATTGCGAATTCAGTAATACCATTTAAGTTGAACAAAATGTCAGTGGTGCAGGGATTCAGTAATCGCAAAAGTTTGGAAATTAATTGAAACTGTCACTTTAGCTCATTCTCCGAATTCTACAATAGGGGTGAATAAATTTTGTTGATAATCTGCGCCTTTGGCTTCAACCACGCACTGAGCGACGAGCGACTGAGCTACGTGTCGCTCTGTCGCTGTGTATGGCCACCTCCATACAATTTAATGTGTTTTAATTTGTTTGCGTCGCCCAACGACTCGTCGCTCAATCGCTCAGTCACTCGTCGCTCAGTGCGTGGCCGAAGCCTTAGTCTTTTGTATCAAGTTCCTTAGATGCTGAAAATGATGCTGTTAATGAAACTAAAATTTTACTTTGACAAAGCGCCCGGGCACACTTTTTCTTTAGGTCTTCACTTAAACTTAACTAAGCGTGACTAAATAGGTAAAACTGAGTCTATAGTTAGCTACATTTTCACAATAACTTAATCTTTAACTAACCATCTTAAGCTTCTTATTGAATTAATATTTAATTTCCAATTAAATTACCAATAGATATTTTTATGTTTTTTTTTTTTTTTGCTTTATTCAAACATTTTAAAAAAATGTTTCGATTCTCCTTTGAAAAAGTAAAAAAGTCGGTTCGGAAAAAAAAATCTTCTTTAAACTCTGATTACATCAAACAATTTTATATTTTGTTTTCTTTTTGAACCCACAATAAGCCACTTTTAGATTGTTATTCTTCTGCTAATCTCTTTTTCTAAAAAAAAAAAAAAATAAAAATAAATAAATAACTTCAGAAAAAGCTCATAAACTCGCGTTATCCTTCTGTCAACAATATCTCCACAAAAGTCCTTCTTTTTTTTTCATAAAAAAAATTAAAGCCCAAGAATCAACAACCAAAATCTTCTAAGCACCCACGAAATCCGTAGCCACAACATCTCCTAATGGTCGTTCATCCTTGAAAATTATTAGAATGAATAAAAAGTTGTTGATTTTTTTTTTGTTGCGTTGCTTTGTTATGCCGTTGTAGTCGTTTTTGTTGGTGTTGGTTTTGTCGGTCCTTTTTTCCAAACAGAACAACAACTTCCAGTTCGGTCTTGGCCTTCTTTAGAAAATTATCATATTTTCGTGGCCATAACTTGAATAATTTTTGGCCATTTTGTGGAAATCCTTATTGTCGTATACATTAATTATTAGGATTATTATTGTCATCATTATATCGTTATCCTTGTTTAATGGGATACTTTAAAATTGTTAAGGAATATTAAGTTAAGCGGTTGAAAAGCCGGAATAAAAAGTTTTTTTTTTTTTTCTTCTTTACTTCTGGGAATGTCTTTTTAAGGAGTGATATTTTATTATGGAGGCAATTTTTATGAGGACTTTTGTTTTTAGTGGGCGTTTACTTTTTTATTATTATATTATGGTTGATGAAGCTTCAACAAAGCAAATAATATTTTATTTTAATTAGCTTTGCATTGAAAAATGTTAAAAATAGTACGAGTAAAGCAAAATAAATAAATTAGAGGCCATCAGCTTGCAGAGAACCGAAGCTTAGCAACTAACTACTCTCAACAATTGGTGTGTGCGTATGAATGTTGTTGGCAGTAATAGAGCCACAATTTTCTGATTGTCCGAACGGCGGTGGTGAGAAGCACCCCTCATGAGAGAAGGTACTTTTGGAGGATTTTCCAGTTCTTCGCAAGATGCAGTACCCCTGAAAGACAGTTCTTTTTAAGATGGCAGAAGCTGGGAAGTTAGCCCAGATCTCTAGCATGACAGTCCAACGTACAAACTATTCTGCCAAGGGGTAATGGTAAATTGTATAACATGATAGGCACGTAGAAATAGTGACCAACAGCAGTCTTGCTCAGTGACCCAATTAGCGCCGTTTTGATACCTGTGAATTAAGTGGGATATGATGAGGAATTCATGAGCTTCCCTCTACCTGAAAGTTTGCTAACTCACGATCGAAAAGAACCCATTACAGAAGCCATCGAGGTTCGTCTCAGAGTCCCTTCGTCGTGTTCAGAAAAAAAAATCAAGTCTTTGATCAGTTCAGATAATTCGTAAAGGTCAGCCGAATAATAAGACTCTCATTCTGGCCAGAGAGAAAATGAATAACTGTTTCCTTGTATAAAATACTAGATTGTAATCGATTGAAGCCGAATTGGACTGCCTAGCACGTGGTATGTGATATGATTTGAAAATTTCTTTGAATGTTTCGATTATTTCCCATCAATCAGAGATCAAATACCGACTTGATTAAAAAATATAGTAACCACAATTTGTTACAGTTAATTGCCTCTCCACCAACTATCAATATTACTTTCATAGAGACCCCACACCCTTTCTTCCACTGATACTTTTGCTAAAACTAATCATCGGACTAATCCACGTTTGGTTCGGGTTTTTTTTTGTTGTACTCGCCAGCAGCTCCATCTGACCACAAAAGTGCATCGATGAATAGCTTGGCCGAGGGAAGGAAGGTCCAGTTAATTTAGCTTAACATCCTAGGGAATACTATAGTATACCCCTTCAACTTTTTCCATTCAACTGATTCAAGTTGTTTTCGAATACGTGTATATGTACATATTTTGTGTGCCAGGTTGTACAAACATTCACATAAATCATGCTTCCTTGGACAGGAGGAAATATAAGGCTGAGGAGAACAGGAAGAGTTTGCAGGTGGTGGCAGCCAATGGATGAATGAGCGAAGACTGTGTTAGGTCCAGAAGTACTCCTCCTCGTATATTGCTTACTAGCAAAATTTTGAAGGATGCAGTAAATTGGCTCAAGCTGCACCTTTTGGATAAAACCAAAGCACCGTGATGGTCTAGAGGGACTACAATCTTTTTTCTCATTTTCGTTTTTGTTTTATTTCTTTAGCAAACTATCGAACAGTGTCTAACACAACATCCGAGGTTAGCCAGGAACAATATCATGGTTTTAATGCGGAATAAGTTTTCCACTTAATTTCACTCCAAATTTAGTTCAACTTCCATTTAGGTGTAGCTCCTCACCCTTATATGTATGTGTGTATACTCGTTTTTCATGTAGTTACTCTTGAATCCCGAACGAGGTGGAACGAGTGGCTGCTTTGTTCTGACCAAAAAAAATCCAGAGGAAGTATTTTATAATTTTTGAGGGAAAAAATAATAATTTTTTTCAGTTTTTGTTTTACACCAAGCGTTTTAGCCACATAATAGAACAAAAGAATAGATGAACCAAAGCAATTTTTTCAGAACCCCTGCTCCCATAGATACCGTAAGGAAAAAAAATTTTATTATGAGAGTTGGTAGGTACCTATGTTGGGCAAACTTCTGAAAACCCAAAATTAATATTTTCCGTTGAAGCAGCTGCGAGTTGTTGTTTGAATATACTATGTTGTAAATGGTTAGGTGTCGGAATTTTAATGTCGTAAATTCTTTGCAATACATATTTCAAAACGTTCCGAGAGTATAGATGGTATCTTAACAAATATACTACCGGTGAATCTTAATTAAAAAAAAGAAAGATAATTAATTGTAAATACTAGTTGAACTACTTGTTTATCTAACGATTTGAAGTGAAAAAACTTCATTCTATAAAATCATCTTCAAGATTTACATAAACTCTTAAGAATGTTAACTTTATCAGCTTGGGGATACTCAACAAAACCATTAAATCATTTGGCAAACTATAGCTAGGTCTCAAGGGTAAGGTACTTCTCATTTCTGAACTCGACTTTGCTCTTATGTAATTGACTTTGAATTTTAAAACTGAATGTTATGAAAAAGTCCAAAACCGAAAAAATAGTTCTATGGTATGTACTCTCTGTAATCTTTATTTAAAAATTGATTAAAACAGAGACAAAATTTATCAAAATGCTAGGTACCGTTTTTTAGACAAAATAAGATTTTCGAAAACTGTTTCGATATCGATAAATTTAGATACAAAAGCTTTTGTCTACATCTTGTAGAAAAGATTAAAAAACTGTCAATTCTCAAGATTCAAAAAAATAAAAAATGTGGTTTTCGAAATATTGAGCTTTAAAAAAAATATTTTTTTTTTCCAAAATAAAACTAAATTTTTAAAGAACTTTAGCAAATTGATAAAAATCAGTTCTACTGTTTTTGAAAAAAAATCTAAAACAAAACATTAATAAATATTTTTTGGCAAATTTTCTGAACCATTCGCTAGCATTTTACTTCATGAAAATTAAAAAAGAATAGTTGTCGAAATGTTTTTGAGAAAAAAAAATTTTTATAAAATTTCGAACGGCAGGTTCGTTAGTTTTGTGACAATGAAGAAATTAAAAATGATTTTTACCAAGTTTAAGGAAATTCGGCTGAGTCATTAGGGCGTATTTGAACACCCTTTTCGTGTTCTCTCTGTCTCTATCATCGTAATGTCAAACCTGATCAAAATCTCGAGTTCGCTTTTTTATGAATGCATAACTTTCCATATAGTATCTACATACATAAATGTGGTGTTTGTCGATAAAACTCCAACTGGCTTTGTATCTATCCTCCTCTGTTTGGGAAAGATAAAATTGTTCTTATTTTCAAATCAAATGTTTTCATGAGGAGCTTGAATTTATACATTTTGCAATCCCATTTTTATATTATTTAGAATATGTGAAGAAGATTGTTCAACGTTAAAAAAAAAACCTTAAACACTATATATCAGCATTCTACTGATAATAGAATAAAATTCAGAAAATTTCCACCAATTATTTTTCAAATTTGTAGAATATCAATTATGTTTATTATTTTTATTATTATTTCAAAATCTTATTTGGAAAAATTGTAATTTCGATGTTTCCTTTTAACAACTACGAATAGATTAATTTATTAATATAAATATTTTTGTTATTTCATACAGCCAAACATAAAATGCTTATCCTTGCCTTTTTGAAACAGTAAACACACTGACATAAATTCTTGTTATTAAAACGAAATCATTTTCAGGACAGAAGATCTAACTTCATCTCCAGACCTCTAAAGTACTCAAAATGCAAAAGTACATAAAGTCAGTCCTCTTGGAAAATGTCATTAATAAATGCCATGTATGTATCTTCTTTTTTTTTTGTGTTTTCAAATCACAGCTATGGAGCATGTCCTGTTACTGCGGTTTTAGTACACACTTCAAAAAGACATAATTCGTACGCACGTACCCACTTAACACTGCTTAAGCTCTGCGCTGATCAAACTCAGACTACCATAACGTAACCTTACTTATATATACCGTCTGTACGTCACATCATCATCATGTCCTCCAGACATTCTGTTCTCATGAAAAAGGAGAAGACAAGTAGAAGAAGCCTTATGTTGGCTTAATTTCCAGGATACTCCTTTAAATAACAACAACAACAACATTCACACCCCTGGAGTGTAAGCTTGAAGAGTCAACTTATTTAGTTTAAGGAGTTCGAGGGTCATTATACGTAAGGGTAATAAAAACAAGAGGCACATAATGGACCACTTAAGTTTTCCTATGAGACCGTTTAATTTGTTTTCCTTCTCTCTCTCTCTCTGTTTCCGTACACACTCACTCGGTCTCTCTCTCTGGATGTTTTCATTCTTATTTTAAATGTGAATGGAACTGAAACGGTGCTTCATGGACTGCGTTTATTACAAATGGCTTGCTTAACTTAACGACCGCTTAACGGTTTATAATAATGTTTATGTTTACAATGTCAATGAGCATGGTATGGTTTTGAAGTGACTTTCACGATACGATAGTACGAAGTTGGAATAATATTTGAATTTTCAAAAACGAAGCACGAAAGTAATATCATTATTCAAATTTCGCAATCAAATTTGACAATAAATAACAAACAGTCTTCTAGATCTTCTAGCATGGTGGTATTTAAAAGGCACATTTAATATACATATTTTTGTTAATAATTATCTAAACTCATTTAAGAATTTTTTAAAAATTCCATAATACTAAAAACCAAAAGGTTTCCACCAAAATATGAAGGTTATTCATTTGAGTTGTGGTAGCTTTCTTCTGAAAATTCCCTTGGAACTACTTAATTAATTTAGATTAATATTTTCGACAGCTTCGTTTGTTACAAATTACTCATTTTTCCAAGGGACGATAATTATTCGTTTCTTCAAAACTAAGCCCTTACTTAGTTCTTCATAATAAAATACTAATTAAGACGTACTTGTGTTTCGTTTGGAAAATAAATGAGCTCAGCTGATTATTTAGACTCCATATTTTGTTCAGATCATCTTTCATTGATTCTGATAATTGTTTTTATGATAAATGAATGTTCATAAAGGTTAGGAGGTGGCGTTAATAGTTTTAAATGGATTCAGTTTAATTCAAACTGATGAAGCTTGTGACATGCTTATGACTTATGAGTTTTTGGTGCTAGAGGGAAACAATTTCAAGCACAACTCATAACATATTTCCATTGACTGACTGATAATTAATGTGACTTAACAGGTTTCTAATATTCCTCCGTGAGTTTTGAAAAACTTCACATTTAGTGGCGTTCCTAGGTCCTCTACTCCCTGGCTGTGAATCAAACTGCTAACTAACCAGAATAAAGTGGTGGAAAGAGCAAGTTTTACATTCATTAAAAAATTGATATCTTCATTCAACCTGATATAAATAAAAAAGGAAAAGAGAAAGCTACAGCCTAAGAGGCTTCATCGATTGACTTCAAACTTGGCACACGTTTTCTTGAACATTCAAATCAAGACTATTTCACATAAAACTCTTTACAGTCGTTTATGAAAAACTTATTTTTCGCTCAAATGTCTTCAATAATTTTGAAGACATCTGCAGACATAATTTACAGTCATGGAAAAAATAATAGAAACAAACTTCTTCTGTGCCGTTT
This sequence comes from Philhelius festivus, assembly GCA_963931855.1. Taxonomy (NCBI): domain Eukaryota; kingdom Metazoa; phylum Arthropoda; class Insecta; order Diptera; family Syrphidae; genus Philhelius; species Philhelius festivus. Next base: position 3,049,205 of record OZ007555.1, on the reverse strand, counting down.
TTTAAAAAAAAAAAAGTTTATTGGAAGGAAATTGAAAATTAAAAATACATATGTACAATACGTCTCTATAAAGTTTAAAATATACACAATATTAAATTTATTAATAAAAAGAAAAATTAGTAATGAGAAAAATTAAAATTAATATTAACAGCCATTTTACCCTGGAAAAAATAATAGAAACAATATTATAATTGTGTTTTTCTTTTTGGTAAAGAGAAACTTAAAAGTTAAATTGGTTCATATTCGTTTAGTACTTGGTCGTTGCACCTTTATTTTTAATGACGGCTTCACATCTCCGCCCCATGGATTGAACCAACTTGGCGCATGTCTCGGAAGGTATGGAATACCCTACATTTTGTATTATAGACCACAGTTCTTCCATATTCTTGGCTCTGAAGTCTCCAATTTTCCTCTTAAGTATGCCCCACAGGTGTTCTATGGGATTAAGATCCGGGGACTGCGATGGCCACTCCATAACATTTATTTTATTTTTGTTAAAGTATTCCTTAGCCAATTTTAAGGAGTGCTTAGAGTCGTTATCCTGCATGAATTTAATTGGCATGTTCTCTTCGGCAAATGGCAGCATAACTTCATAGTTCATAGCACACATTCTGTCTTTTATCCAAAAATTGGACCAACCCCAGATGTTGAGAAGCACCCCCAAATCATGATATTTCCTCCACCATGTTTAAAAGTCTTTTTTGTGTACCTTGGATCGAATTCTGCGTTCTTAGGTCGTCTGACATACATTTTGGAATCGGAACCAGCTAAATTTATCTTTGTTTCATCCAACCATAAAACGTTGTTCCAATTTTCTCGTTGGGCGTGTTTATTTGCAAAAGTCATTCTCTGCAGAATATTTTTCTTGCTCAAGAATGGTACTTTTCTGGGACTCCTTCCAGGAAGCCATTAGTCGGTTTCTTATTGTACGACTTGAAACAGCCGCATTTAGTTCAATTTTCAAGTCGTTTGAAGAAGAAAAAGGCTTTTTTTACACAGTCGTACCAATATCTTAACAAACCGCGTTGAGGTCTTTCGTTTTCTGCCTCTTGTTTCTGGCTTTGGACTTGAATGGAGAACTGTAAATATCTTCTTTCTTGAACAATTTATTGCTTGTGCTATTTCTTCCATAGTTTTCCCATTTTTTCTGAAGTTTTTTATTAAATTGCGCTCAGTACAATGCACTCCACGACCCATTTTTATAAAATTTTAAAATAACTGTTATATTTTTTTTATTAAAACGACTGAAACACGTTCAAAACTAATAAACAACAATAAAATGTCTATTTCAATAAAAATAAAAATTAAATTTAAGTCAAATTGAAAGTCAAAGTACCTTGTTTCTATTATTTTTTCCAGGCGAAATTATCACTTACCTCATTTTTTTTTTACCGTTAAGTCCAAAGAAAGAGCTAATGACAACAAACGGCTGCACCATTTCAAAGTCATGCTAGGTGCAATTAATATATAAAAATTAGAACCGAGGAAGACGTGTTTGTATGTAGTTATTAATGGTTGATCATTATGTAAAGCTTTGTTTCTATTATTTTTTCCATCACTGTATATAGGGCAAGCGTGGGTAAAACCACTACTCATAGGGAAAATCTGTTGTTTTGCTATATGAAATAAAAAATCAATGGCAAAACTTTTAATGAAAACGCAGGAGTAACGTAATGAAACAGCATGGCTGCCAAAAACATGTAGTTCAATGGAGACGAAAAAATAAAATTATTTTATTTATGTGGTTTTTCGTCAAAACGTATTCGTTAGTAACAGAAATAAGTTGTGCTGTTGCCAGTTAATTAATTTAAAAGATTATGTATGTTTTCTATTGGAAGTTACAAATTGGAGTAAATATCTTATTGTTTTTTTTTTTTTTTTGTTTTTTGATATTTTTAAAGAGTAATCAATTTTTTTAAGTTAATTTGAATATTTTTTCAAAATATCTCAATTTAATAATTTCAAAACAAAGCCTTTATTTTCCTTAAACAATTTTTTGTTTTCAAATGTTGAAACCGGAAAAACACTTAAATGAAGTTTTTCCCCTACTTCCCCTATTACTTAGTAGTTACATGTTGAGATTTGTTCTGATTTTATATATTTATTAGAGGTTACGTATGCAAAAAATACTTCTATGTACCCATTACATAAATATTAAGTGAGTTCATAAAGAGTACACAGTGATGTTAATATTTAATTGTAGGTGAAATCACTTGAATTGGGACCCTTCAGGGCATTGATAGACCAAGCAGACACTAGCCTTGCTTTAAGTGCGTAGTATTAGATTTGAACTACAACATCTTGTTGATTGGAAACATGTACTTAGTACATGATGTGCGATGGACATATTTTTCTCATTTCCTGACACTGTTGAAGTTTTAAATATTTTTGTAGTCAATCCATATTTCGATGAGGTAGTTGAAGTCCATAGTTATGGTATCATCTGTATCCAGTACATGTAGGTGTTTAATTTTCAAAAGACTGGCTGTTGTTATATAGTCAATATTGACTGAGTCTTGAACTGATGGTGGATTGATTTTAATTGGTAAATAAATTGATTTGTAGCCAAAACGCCTTCAAGTGTATTCACTACATCTCATTGTCATTGTAATGCCACGCAAATTTGAGTGAATTCTCTTTAGATGCACAAGTTTCTGTACTAAGTACAACAATTTTTACCTCAGTTAAAAAATGTTTGTATGAATATTTACTATTGAGAAAACAATCGGTGTGAAATGGAAACTGATAAAGTCTTAATCGCATTTATGTGTGCTGTGCTGAAATAGTTTAAAATAAATTAAAAAAGTTTTACCACCAATTAAAACAACTATGAATAAATCTCACAAAAAATGTATTGTAAAGACAAAGTAAATATTTTTAACCAGTTAAACAATATCACTGCTAACAAATCAAAACAAAATAAATTCCAAGAGTTGTTCAATTATTCCAACACAATTCAGTCTAATATTTTTTTAAAAGATTTTATAAAAATATAAAACAACACACCCCTGAAAATTTCCCATAATTCAATTTTCAGTTATCCCATTTATGTATTTTTTTTTAATTATTCGTAATCTGTTACTCTTAAAAAAATTAATAAAATTATTTGTTTGGATTTTTCTCACGATTTTGTGATTTCTATTTATTATTTTTGTTTAGTATTTTGTTCTTTTTTGCTCCGCATAAGCCTGCAGCATTTGTATTTATATTATTTTAGAATCCTTACCTACTTTAAACAGGGATTACTTCAATAAAATAGAAAAATAAAACTCAACTTCTGTGCTCTATCCGCAAAGAGATCCAACAGGGTTATATTGAATATATCATTCCATAGGGATCTTTGTATTTTATATTTTCTAAAATCCTTTTTACGAAGGAGCAACACTCTGTTGTGTCCTTGTTCTCTGCACTGGAAGTGATATAACTTTGCTTAACTTAGCGCTTTTATTTTATTTTTTTAATGTGATTTCTTTCTATCCACGTTTTTCGAATGTGAAGCTATCGTGCTTTAATAAATAAAACAAAAGAATTTTTGTCTGAAAGTTTTAAAGCGTATTTTTAGGATTTTGTATTCAAAACTTGATAGCACTTTACTACAAAATGTCAATTAAAAAATATACAAAATTTAACACGACTAAAAATTCTATCGTTGCACACATCAGACAACCAATGCAGATGAATGCAATTATTAATGCATTACTCATTTTAATATTCTGCAGAGTCACCCCGAATACAACAGCAACACTATACTCTCCATGAGGAGGAAATTCTCATCATACAGCCATGACCAAGCCAGCCATGTGGAAAATGGAAAAAATAACAAAATATTCAGCAAGGAATGCGACATCATTATCCTCAATTAATTTGAGGATAATGCAGATATTAGAGCACACAAAATTCACACTATTTCCAGTGCTGGGTTATCCATAAGACAAAATGCACAACTGCTGATGGGCGCTGCGTTTTCGTTTAATACATACGAACATCAGCCTTAAAAGGAAGAGTGCCTTCATGACTGAGAAAGAAAGAGAATCGTAAATGTCTATCCTACTATTAGACCACATTTCTGGATGATTGAATTGTGGGGTTCAGAATTCCGGGCTATAAATAAAAATGAATACCCACTGAAAATACTGCCATTTATAAAGTTTGTTCATAATCTTACCCAGAAGATACAAAACTGGGAGAGGCTGGTTTAAAAAAAAACTATGAGAACAAGAGAGATAACTCTATGACCTGAAGTCCACTATAAAAAAAACTTTTGGTTATATACAGTTGAGGTCACAAACAAATTCCTAAATAAAAGAGAGATATTAAGAAGAACAAATTAACCTTTAACTCAAGATGGCACCCAACGTGAAAGCAGTAGGATGTCATGAGCACAATTTTTGGCTGTCTACAAAATCCTCCCGCCATAAGTTATAAACTAACAAAATGTTAAAACGCGACATCTGTGGAACATCCAAACAAGCTTTGTTTGAACTCTTTATCTGAGGTTCCACATCATTGAAATATAGGCGCTTTGTATTCGTGAAAAAGGGCCCTGCATACCTAAATGCGGCCTTGAATGTTTAAAGTCGCTTTCAAGCATGGATAGTGGAAGGAAAAAAAATTTATAATTACGTTTTTTCCAGAGATAATTATATTTCATAACTTCATCATGGTAATTAATTTGCTTAGATTTGGCAGTTTTGAAGCATCTGTTTGGCATGACATAAATTTAATTTTGAACTTGCTCTCTTTGAAACTCCAAAAAAGTGGTGTTTCGTGTTTCTCATACGATTCGTCTAATTTGTCTGTTTTTTTGTCTATCCGTCTATGTGTCAAGGATTATATCGAGCTCCAAATTTGATACAACACATTTTGATGCGATTTCCAACTAAAAAAACAATTAAAATTTTTAATTCTGGTTCTCTTGAATAGTTAGCTGGCATACAAGGATTTTGGTTTTTATTTCCAATATTCTCAAAAACGATGATTTAAATTTTACTTTGTTGCTGAAACATTCGCGTAACGGAAATGGGATTCTAGAGTTTTTAATGTTGTGGCTATCCTTGAAGTGAAATTTTCTAAAAGTAAAGTATTCCTTATTAATAACACTACTTAATTCAACGAATTATGCATTTTATTTAATATTAGTTAATTGATTAAAATACAAATTCTTTGAAAGAAGGGTGAACCACTAACTTTGAAATTCTCAATTTTGACCAACAGTCTTTTATTGCCTTCATCGTATCACATAGAAAATATTTCCAATGATTGAATAATAAATACCTCATTCGGGTAAATAGCTACAATTATCTAGAATAATATAATGTTATAGCTTGTAAATCGGGTCAAAACCAATTAGCCCTGTTTAACAAAGCCAAAGCACAATGGCACATTTAAGACGTAGATAAAACCTATATACGTGCACAATGTATCCGATACATAATATTGTATCCATTCGTTGTTGTTTACTTTTTACCATCTCTTCCTTCAGCAACAATCAATATGTGTACAGGAAGAATGTACAATAAACAAAAAAAATAAGCAACAATGAAGGCTATATTCACAGATTGGCTTAAGTCTTAGAAGGGTTAATTTTTTTAAATTACCGTGACTTTTAGTAAAAATTTCCATTTCAGTAGCTTGTTAGAGTAGTATTTATAATGGCCATTGTTTTTTTAAATTTTTATAACTTTAGTTATAAGCAATAGACACATTTTTAAATTCTGACTTCTTGCACAAAATTAAAAAAAAATCTCTATATCCCCATACGGAGCGCTCTACTAGCCTTATTATTCAAATTTTCCTTTTTTATTCAAACATGATTTCCTATTTCACATTCTTAAAAATCTCGATCTGTACCAAAATACCAACTGTACAATATTTTTGAATTTCTTGAAAATTCCTTATATTGGATTTTTTCCTTAGCCACACAACACTGGTTACACATTGCAAAGTAATGCAAACAGACAAAATTGACTACCAGCATATTCACCTTGTAGCTTTGTGCCGCATGGTTCCTTTCTTACTTAAAGTGAACATCCCGAAGCACCAGGTAGGTAGAGATTTGGGGCCAGTAACGGTGGCAGGACAAAAAAGTTTAACCTAAGAAAGTAGAAGACATAAATCATTGGTGAAGGTTTTGCGAAGCGACATCTTTTGTCTGTTATCCTTTATCTGCAGCGAAGAGCATTGAACGGAAAAGAAGTTCCGTAATTTCACCAATTCCCTTAGGTTTTTTTGTTTGTTTGTGTTTGTGTGCGTTTTTATTCCATGTGCTATTGTAAGTTGGTACTATAAGGAAAGATTTAAATTGAGAAGGATGAAGATAACAATTTTATCGTCCTTATTCCTTTTATGAGTTTTTTTTTTCGTTCACAAATCTGTTCTTAGCTTAAAATAAAAAAAGCAAAAAAAAAAAAAATAAATAAAGTACGAGACAAAAAATTTCAAGGTGTGATGTGAGAAGTTTATTCATTTTGGTGGTGTCGTTCTGGAAGCCGTTGTCGTCGTCCTGGTTTTCGCTTTGTTGATAGTGAACAGAGATAATATGTTGGATCGGAAATTCAAATAGAATCTGTTTGACATTCTGGATAATTCCACGATGCCAAACAGAGAGTTTCGATGAATTGAAAGCTTAAGGTATTTGGCATTCAGCATCGGCATACAGGTGGAGATGATATTTCTTTTTTTGTTGTAGGAAGATTACAATTGCAGGATAGGAATCGAATTTTATTATTTGTAACAAGTGCGAGTATCGTAAATTTCAAAAGCAATAAATGTTACATTGAATGGAAAACTTATCTCACAGATCATAAAATTAGGCTAAGTCTTAAATATATACATACATACATATTCTATGTAACATCTTGAAATCGAATTCTTTTTGGTATAATTTAAAAAATATTAAAAAACACAAAAAACTCTACCAAAACATAATGTAGGTACATAGGTAAAGTGTATATTATAAGCCTTCAAAAAGGTGCACAACAGATTTCAGCTGGTTCCAAAATTAACTCACAAAGTCCTTGAAAATGAATACGCTTGTCCTAGGAAATACAATATCGACGGTTAAAGTAAAGGACCTCGTAAGTGGTTTTGCAAAAAAAGAAAATAGTTGCAAAATAACTGATTGGAGCTATTCTAGTGCAGTAAGTTTCGAACTTACAATCAAACAGTTAACCAAATGTTCGAGTCCTATTTTACTCAATTTGTTTTTCCTCACACAAAAATTTTGTGTTTTTCACAATATTTTAATCTTTTACCAATAGGCCTAGAGATACTACCACATAAACAGGCTGTATGACCATCTTTACTTCTTATACGATGTCGAAGTAGCAGCCCATTTAAGAACGCAATCTTTTGTGAATGCAATCACATAATTTGTTCCTCAGTCATTTTAAAGCAATCAATTGATTGCATTCTTTTGAGAATTTATATGTATTCTTTGTCGTGGCCGTAGAACGTTTACAAAAGAGAAACAGACGGAATGTGAAGAATGCAAAAATGCAAAGAATTCAAAATAATACAAAGAATGTAAATTAGCTCAGGTCCCCCTAAAATAATTTGTTTGTATATGCCTATACATATATTTCAAAATTTTCTGAAATAACATTGATAAGAATTTCCGAAATCCGAATTCTCAAGAGCAGATTTTATTTTTGAAGAGCATGAAGTTTATTTTTTCTGCAATTCTGGATGCACCTTAGCTATAAGCAAATGAAACTAAAAGTGGATTTTAATTTAGTTTGTTTTTGCAACGCTAACAGTTAGTAATAAATCTTTTTGATTTTTTTTTTTAATTTTTCTTGAAAATTAACCAATTCCAAAGTTTTGGTAAGGTTAAACAAATATCCTCTTCAATTTAATACTGCAATTTTTTTAAACTTTAATGCACCGCTTCGAAAGAAAAATCAATCAGAATATACTTTTTTCAAGTACTCCCCTTCAAGTCGAGAAGTATTAAAACGAATCAATTATTGCAATGATGATGGGAGAAAGAGGAGCTTATTTCGCTACTAAATGTTGCCCCGCAGAGGTAAATATTCGCACTCCAGGTATAGCTGCGGTTATATGTATAATGAAAGGCAAACTCTATATACCTCAAGGCTACTTCACATTTATCATTTATCAGGATTTTTCCTCGTTTACCCTCAACAATTTGCCATAACCAAACGTCCTTTATCGCGTTGAAGCCAATAAATATAGCAAAATGTTCCTTTCCTCATCATGTAGTCGTACGTTGAGAGTCAAATTATTATTATTCCTTTTTCCACGTTTGGACGGTTAAACGATTTTTGTTTTTTTTTTTTTTTTTTTTTTTTTTTCTGTCGACAACTAAATGGGCCACATGGAGAAGTAATAAATCATTTCAGTAGCCAGAGCCACTTATCGAAATTGATGTGGTTGCTTGATTTAATACACTAACCAAAAAAGCAACTGCCTTCAACATCATTGGAATTTGTATGGTCTATTGGGTAATTTTGTTTTTTAATTTTTTGGGTTTGAACAAACTTCGTTAGATTCTTTCTATATTTTTATAAACTTTTTATATAGAATAAAAAAATCAGTATCTGGATACCGCTTCAAAATATTTTTCAAGGAGCAACATTTCGAGTTGTTGGTTGAAGCCGCTTTGGGTATATTTTTCCTTTTCAGACTTTTGGGGTGATTTAAAATTAAATAATTTTCGTTGCTATTTTTTATCAATCCAAAGTTAAAATTTGACCAGTTTCCGAACCATTTAACAAATATGTATATATGTACATATTCAACCTCCAAAGGGTAAGCATTCAAACATACTTCTTGTCTTCCATCAATCTCAAGTGCTCTTCACTTAGAATCTAATCCATGCTGAGTGTCAAATTTCCCATTATTTTTTTTGTTTTTGTATTTCATGCTCAATTCAGAGAAAGAAATCATTCGAAAAAGGGACTTGAAATTCAAATGCGAATTCCATTAGAGCTGCCACTTCTATCATTTCTATTCCTTGTCTAGCATAACGTTTCTGCCTTCTGCAAACATAGTCGTTCCGTTATTTCTTACCCTCGATAAAATTCATTGATTCGGTGGGAGTAACAAACAAAAGGATGGAAAACCGATAAAAATATATTCAGGATTTGCCCTCTTCTTCACATTTGAATTGCAGCACAGGTACTCTAGACTCAGCCAGACTGAGACTACTCAGTGCTACTCCTACATACTGCAATCTGCGGACGTGAATTTTTCAAAATTGCGGGACGGATTTTCCTGGGTTTTTTTTTTTACACTTCACTTTCCACTCGAGCAAACGTGGAAATCGTACATAAAAATTCCACAAATGATTTATGCCAACCACTTTGCTAGTCGGTCTCTGGAGTATAACAAAAATACTAGAGGAGAGAAAGAAAGAGAGATACAGGATTCAGAGGAGTGAATGTGGTGGCAAGGACGTTAAGGCAACACTGTCTCGAAAATGAAAACGAGAAGAAGGATATGAGCACTTGCAGCTATGAAAACATGTGCTCCTGAGTGAATGATGGAAGATTCTGTTGTGATTCTAACGGTAATGGCGAAAATGTGTGTTTTGATTTCCTTTCTTCTTTCTTCATTCTAAATTTGATTTATAAATTGTGCACACAAATGTACATTCTTATGTTTTTATTTAAAAAAAAAATTTAAAACAATACATTTTTGACAAACCTTAAGGATTTGATAAAATGGATTTGTAATATAACGATAATGTTGGGATGGATCCGGATTTATGAATGAAATAAAATCGAAGTGAACAGCATTTTCCAATGAAAGCAAATTTATGTATATTTGACGGTCAATGTGATTTAAAAAGTTTTTTAAAGTGAAATATTAATTAATAAGCTGCCTTGCAGTTTCTTTTATAAAATAATTTTAAATCTAAGCGGTGAACGAAATTCCATGCAAAATAATTGTCCAACCGCATAGCGAAACAACCCAATGGCATGCCTAACCATTACATTTTATGACCCACTGTTAAAAGCCTAGAAAACTTAACGAAAGTCCAAAATACAACACGCATACTCTTCTGCATTGCATGTGCATGTGCATAACTTTAAAGTAACAAAATTTCTGCTCGCTTTAATCGTATTGACCACAACTATAATAACATCCGCTCTCAAATTGTAGGTTTTCATATTTAAATATGCGTACATGCATTTAAGTAATTTCAACGCCTCCCTCTATGCAACGTAAAAAGAGAAATAAGGAATTATCATAATACACTTGAACTTTTCTTGACTAATTTTTTATAACATGCGTTTTGCATACTGACATGGATACGGCTCAGTTTCAACTTTGAAGTGATTATGTCCACCAACTGAAATCTTAAACGAAGGGTCTAGTACACAAAATGTTAATTTGATATAGGTCAGCAAAGGGGAGACAGAAGATAGTTCGAAATACATAAAACTCAAATAAAGTACGTATACGCCACAGTGTACTAATAGAAATAAAATTCATTTAACAAATTGACAGATAGAAATTTATTTATGAAATAACATTTAAAGAAAATTGAACCTTCACATTACGTGTACGCGGAAAACGGTAACGTAACGAGGAAAAAAACCTGACTTATGATAAGAGGGATTGTATCAACTAATCAGGGTTGCAAAAGCTTAAGTCACTTTTTAGCTTAAGCTTGGCCTTAATTTACAAGGTAGTGGTTGACTTATGAATTTACAAAGTTTTAATCATAAGCTACTTAGTGACTTATGAATTTAAAAAAAAAAATAATATATTAGCTAATGCAGGAATTCTGATTAAAAAAATTATGAATTAAAAAATTTATAAGCTAGCATGATAATTTTATGATTTACAAACTGGAGTTGAAAACTAAAAAGAGATTCAGAATCTAATTTTATACTTACTAAGCAGGTAAAAAAAGTTTCGAGGTATTTTTTAATAAAAACGGAATGTTTCTTATTTCCAATTTTATTGAAAATACATATTAAATTATTTTTAGGTACTTTCACTAGTTATTTAATAATTATATAGTCAAAACAAGCTTAATTATTTTCAATCTACCAACTAGCTTATGAATTAATTTTTTTTTTAATTCATAAGTCACTAGCTAACTTATGAATTATTTTTTTTTTATTCACAAGTCGTCTACAGACTTATGACTTAATGTTTTTTTAATTAAAAAAATCGCAACCCTGCAACTAAAAGCACGAGTAAGTCCAAGCTGAAACCACAAAATCAATCAGCGCCAGCCAGCATTTCAATTTCTCTTAATCCTTCCAAAAACTAAAGCTCAAAACCCAATTAATTAACTGAACTTTTATCTGACCTTTTAAACTGCTTCATTGGCAGACGTAATACAACCTTAACATGAACTTCTTTGAGCGTAATACACGTGCAACCTAACAAGGATATAATGCAATGTGGCATAACATAGGGTAAATTGTCACAAAGGACATACTGAGCTAATCAAGTCCATAATTGAGATAATTAACGCTGAATGTTTAATAAATCATGTCCGACTCATGACTTGGGTCTCAATATTGTCAATTATGCAGAGATCTAGGCATGTACATGAGAGATAGCATGAATTGAAAATTGACACTTGAAATGGAGGTCAATTTTTGTACTTAAATTTGTTTCGAGTTTATTTTATTTGTGTCTCTTTGATTGATTTATTTTGGATTCAGATAGGTTGGAGTGAAAGAGTGTTTTTTTCTTTTCATCAAATAACTTTGTAAGTCATAACTTTTTTTTTTGGGTTGCATTGATGTACATAGGTTCGAAATTTGTTCAATATCTACTAGCTAAATACCTAATACTGATTCTGGAATGTCTATATCTAGGTGGTTAAGGAAAGTTTCATTTTCAATAAAAATGTCATACTCTGTTTGAACATAATGGACTCAAAATGTCACTTTGACACTGATTGATGATTCATGTGTGATTTTTTTTGTTTGCTCTTAGTGTTAATTTTCTTGGAAATAGAACAAGTGCATAAGTATCAACACATACATGTGAACATATTAAAAAAAGGCCTGGAGTATGGTAAAAATAATATTTTCTCGAAATCTAGGTTAAAAGTTATATGAAGCTGTAGGTCTATTATTAAATCAATCGGAAATATGTCGTATGGTTTTGCAAATAAGTAATTTTGAAAATGCCTTCAGGAGTGATTAATGGCAAAAAATTGATCAACAAGGCTTTTGTGTGTACTACATTTATAAAGATTGACACAATTAATACTGTCTATACTTAATTGTGCTTAACTGCAAAAGTTACTTACAAAAACAGTCAATTTAACGATGTGCTTTGCGAGCATTTTTTGCATGAGCGAATACCGTTTTTAAGTTATACATAGCTAGGTTCAACTGAAACAAACATTTTCGACTTTAAGGAAATTTTGCAATTCAAATAAGTCAGACGAATATTCAATTTATGCATTTCTTAATCAATCTTCAGCTGAACACATTTCAACTTTCATATGTACAAATCAAGCTCTGGTTTCTTCTCATTTTCTTTTGGTCCTCGAAATTTCAGGCTTGGTAAAATTTTGACAGAACTCCGCTAATGGGAAACTTGTTTCAGCTATCCGAAGTTTGGTTTTCGGCAACTATGGTGTTAATTTTAGATGTTATCGTAGCCTTTAAGTAACTATATTTTATTTATTTAGAAGGTCCATGTATGGGATATAAGATTATAGAGAACCCACTTTATTAAACAAGTAATCACTATTTATCCGTTTTGGTTTGGAACACATACTAAATAAAATACACGCAAATTTTGCAGATGTAGCTTCAACATCAAAGTTTGAAAATTCCTACTTGAAAATCATTTAGCAATATCATACTAATGTAACTTATATTGCACTTTAAAATGTTTAAAATCAAAATTGGGCAAACACTTTTTTTAAACACTAAATCAATTTTGCAATGCCTGTTACGTTTTCAGATTCAAAATGCTTTCTATTCACAAGATATCACATTCCTAGTGTCTTTGAATAGGAAAAAATAAAATGCAGTTTTCTTTTGGATGTTCGAAGTACATTTTTTTCAATTTTTTCACTCGGAGTCTTTAACCGTTGCAGTCGGTTGCTTATAAAGTGAAATGTTCCAAAATGCAATTAGACACTACCAACAAAAATTAATCTAGAACACTAATTTACAAACGATTTTCGATGAGCCCATTTGGAAATGGAATTTTCTGCACATATTGCTGGCTCAACTCCCCTGAGTGAACGCATTCGAGTCAAACACGAGCCTGTTTAAATCTTAAGCAGTCGTAGGTATACAAAGGAGTGGAAATAGCTTAATCTCACTTAAACTCGGCATATACTCATTCCATTGGAAATGAGATCACTTCTTATACTCTTTTATCACTTTAACAAATTTTTCATTAATGAATCTTGATATAGTCAAAATCTTAATGGATATAGCTTTTTTACACAAATTTCTATGAACCTCTACAATATTTTGAGGTCCGAGAGTTTCATAAAATTATTTTCGGCAAATTCCATAACACCAAAAATTAAATCAAAAATACGTTTTCTTTATTTTTCCAATTTGTTTCCGCATCGAAAACCATTTATTATGTAATATTTTTTTTCAAAACAAACCAATTTATTATTATTGAAAATATTTGATTTAAAAGTGTATATTCATTTCCATAACCACATTTTTGTGGCCACTATTAATCTTAGATCCAGGATAAAACAAAACAACTTTCATACAAAACCAACAAAAAACATAAAATATATATACGGATAAATGATTTACACCATGTTTCTGTCAACAAATTTTAAAATAGGACACAATTATTATTTCAATCGCCTTTGTATACGTCAAGCTAAAATGCCTATAAGCGGTATTTGCTGGTTAGTTAGAGATAACTTAACTTACTAGATAAAATAGTATAATATGTAAACACAATTAAAAATAGATGCATTGTGTTTTCATCGAAGCGATGTGTTTACACTAACCTAGATAAATGAAAATACTTTTTACACATTCAGAAATGTTAGCCAGGATAACATTTCATTAAAATGAAATAAAAACATAAATGTTGGTATGGAAACGAGAAGCTTAAATCAAAAAACTGTTAGATATGGCTATTTAATATTCTGATTCAGTGGAGACAGTGAGTACCGATAAATTAAACTCAATCGATACTTGAATAATTTCATATTTTACCTACTGAATTTTTGCAAAAATATTCCTTCTGTCATAAAATTAAGTCTTCAATACTTTTTTTTTGAAAAAATCTCTGAATAGTATTTTTTAAATTATTTACAACTAGGAATGCAAGTGAATTAAGTACTTTTTCTCTAGTGCAGAGAAATAATTGATGTGAATATTTTTAAAAACTTCGCGCGATTAATTATTTTTTCGATTTTCAAATTTTCCAGAAAAGCTTAGACAAATAACCGCAGTTTACCGTAGTTAATATATGCATGGTTTTCATCTTTCTGCTAACTATTTGAGAAATAATTGTTTGGTGTCAATAAAAAATCAATTCCATTGAGTTTGTAAAATGGTTTTTATTTTTCGTCCTTTACTGTATTTATGCTTTGAATTTATTAAATTTAATAACTCAACAATCAGAAAACATGATGGTATTTTTTTTGTTTTTGTGTAGTATCTCACTTTCAAAATGTTTTGTGTGGGCTCAAGGCAGCAGCAAACTATTGACAAGGCACAATGAACATACCAGAAAATGTATTTATTTTTTTTTTCTTGCGTGAAATTTATCTTTATTAATAAAAATTTTAAAATGCAATAATTGGAATATTAAATTTTCAAAAATTAAAAGGATGTCAATTTTATTTAAAAAAAAAAATATCACAAATGACCGCAATTTAAAAAACTATTTCGAATTTTGTTTATAGACTTTTGTTGGCTGTGACATAATAAATTGAAATTGAATTTAAAATAAAATGAAAAGAATTAATAAATTCCAATTTAGCCAAATAAATAAAATATAAAAATAAAATGAAAATGAAAACAATCCTCTTTCATCATTCATTCTATTTTAAACTTGTTTCCCTTAGCAACATACATAAATGAATGCATAAAGAACCAAACAGACCAAAAATCTCTCATTTACAGAACATTAAGGAACCATTAATAAGCTAATTCATTAGTAAAATTCGACCAAAGAATACGTCTGGATTAATTGTCAAAAATCCGTATCCAATTTCTTTTGTTTCTAACTGGTACTGCGGCTTCTGCAAAAAAAATATATTGTTTCTGACATTCCAACATGTCCGTGTCTGAAAGTTGACATACAAAACCGACAGTGAATTGTAGCTGTGGTGCTAATTAATGTTCGCATCCTGACATAAGTCTAACCACAATGATTTGATGTCCTATTGTACAAATAAAACGAAAGTGAAGGAAGTCCAAAGGGAAGGAAACATTTATATATTTGTTCGTTTTGTTTGTACTATGCCTTGATAAGGACGTGATTGGTATTCTTTTTCTTATACATTTTTTTTTTCTCCAAAAAAGGATATCAAGGAAATAAAATATCACCAACAAACATCCTATACAACCAAACCGAATGGAAAAGTTCAAGTCATTAACAAAGCATTAAGGACAAAATTTTGGCATCGTTTTGTGATTTTGTCATTTTTTTTTATTTGGTTATTTCTGTCTCTCCTTATGAGGTCCTGGCCCTGCCTTGTCATGCTAACCTTATATTTAATGAGCTAGTTCAAGGAGGAAGTGAGATGTGTTTTTTTTTTCTGTATTTTATTCATCTTGACTTGACTGGTTTGTTCCGGAAATTAAGTTGTCAGATGGCCACTGTGTGTCAGTTTAGCTCAGTTTATTTTATTTGAGTTTTTGTATTTTTTTTTTGTATTTGATATAATTTATTTAAGATGTTTTGTGAAATGGGTGGATTTGACTTTTTGTTTGATTTTATTTAACTAGAAAAGCGGATCACAATAAATTTAATAATTGTTTAAACTTGCCTTGTTCTTTTAGATCAAGAGCTTAAGTGAAAATTCCTAGAACTTCCGTTCAGGAAATTATCTTAAAATGAAAATACAAATTCGATACGAAGGGTTCTCTGGATAAACAATTCAAAAACACAACAATACTTATTTAAAAAATGAGTCAGAATTTCAAAAATAATTTGATCACATTATAAGAGGCTTGACTTAAAGACTTGGGATTCAATTGGGGAAATCTTAAATAAATTTTGTCATAGAAATATGTAGTTAATCAGGACTTAAAAATCATTTGATGATAAATTACGAGTATTAGTAGAAAAGAACAGCATTTAATTGAAAATAACTTCAAATAATTTAGGGTCATCCAATTTGTGGTCAGGATTTGACATCCCTCTTTCAATCACATACGTCAAACTGAACTGTCATTCGAGACTAATTTGTTCAATTTAAGGTTTGTCATTTTACATTCGCTGAACGTGTTTAACTTCTAAAAACTTTTTAAAAATGTTGATCCTATAATAGGTACGTTTCGCGCCTTATGGGCAGATTATTATCGAGATAATCGTTAATCCGAGCGTAATATAGTAAAAATCTGTAATAAAAAAATTGAGAAGATTGATTCTGTTAAAGGTGTCTTAAAACCCATCATCAAAATACCCGCTCTACAGATTTTTGTAAGTGTTTAAACAACAGGGTTTGGGTAATCAATTTTATTTTCAATGCTCTTCCGCTAATTGAAAATTAGAAATTTATGTTTTGTATTTCATTTAACATAGAGCTTGCCACAAATTTTTTGATGAAAGAAAGCCAAAGGATATCAGTGTTGCAAGGAGTCCAGATGAAGCTGATAACAAATATCTATGTCTCTGAATCACCCCTGAATACATTTTGAACACACTGTCAGAAACAAAAGCAAACAATAACATTTGAAGAAGAATCCATAAAGTATGGAATAGGATCCATTAATAATTGACATAAAGAATGGAAATCTTTTGAAGCGAGTAATAAAATGTGATTCTAAAAGCAATTTGCGTGGAATAAATGCGCCAATCCAGCAGTTTATTTTTGGCTCTACCAGATAAGCTGAATAGCTGAATTCTGGGATTGAATATTGGGGTTTGTGGGTTATATGCGATTTTTTCTGCTTCAATGATTTCATTGTTTCTGTTCCTAGTGGAGGAGTATTCTTTGAAATAATTATTTGCTAACTTTTTTTTTAAAGTTATTCGATAAAGCTTACCTGATTTCAATCTGAATTCAACTCTAAAAGCGTTTTCCAATACAGATGAGTAGATTTTAAGAGCTCATGGCTTGTTTTATCTGTAGTTAATTTTCCTGTTTTGTTTTTATTTAACAAACACTAAGGACAAGTTTCAACGACCATAGACCATATGTCTGCTGACCAAGTCCTAGGAGCAGTCAGAAGCGGATCCCGATTCAGACAAAAAATGATCTTCAGCATTTTGAATAAAATAGTACCTCAACAAGTGAACTTGCTGGATTTAGAATGATGTCAATCCACACGAGGTTGACCAAGTATGGCATTCATGATCATCATCGGCTCGACAACCGGGTTCCGGTCCTGGCCTCTTTCAACAAGTCTCTCCACCTATCCCGGTCTCTAGCCGACGCCATCCAATTGCGCACCCCAAGGCTTCGGGCGTCCTGGTCTACGCCATCCAAATATGGCATTGCATCAGCAAAAAAAAGTCACTGTTTAGTTTTTTATACCTAAATTGTTTTCTCAGACGAGTAGGAGACTATATTTCAGAGGTTGAAACTGAATTCTTTTATCATTTCCTGTTTCATCAGCTTCCTTTGTCAGTAAACTTTCTTATTAATCTATCGGTTGTTGTCGAAAAAAAATCAAGAGGAAAATGTAAATTTTCAGTAACAGCAACTTAAATGTTAAAAAAAAACAAGCAATCTCCTTTCAACCCGCATTTCAATTTTCTAAATAATTTTCTATTTATATAAAATTTTATTATTATTTTATAAATGAATAATTAAAAAAAAATAGTAATTTGTATATTTATAAATGTAAAGTTCCTATTCAATCAAAATAAGAAAGTATTAAATGAATATTTCAATATTATCACCTTACAACAATTAAAAGAAGGTTGTTCTGCTTAAAACCCTTTATCTTCAAAAAGAAAAGTTGTTTTATTTTTTTCTCTTTCAAAACAAAGTAGGCTTATCGCTATTTACAAAGATTAAAAGAATTATGGTGACAAAAGGCCTCAAAAGACCCAAGAAACAATTTATTCTTACAGACACAATAAAAGTGACAGAAGCAAAGCAAACAACAGCAAAAAAAAAAATAAACAAACTTTTCCTCCCTAAACTGTAAATATTATTTCATTCCCAATGACCTAACAACACAAAGACCTAACACCCACCATATCAAAAAGAACACACAAAAAAGAAACCAAATGGTACGAGCAGAAGAAAATCAGGAGCATGAAACGAACCTACTCCATTAGCCCCTAGGAACTAGGACAGGACAGGAAAAATATACAGAGAAAATATAAGTGAGATTCATGTTCGGGGATTTACTGGAGGAAAAAAGGAAACTATTCCATTGGAAAAATAAATCCATTCGATGAATGTCCTTAAGGCTAAAACAGCACTACAGAGTACCACTTTATTTAAATGTGTATTCTTTGTTAGTGGCACTTTTCCCCGGATGGTATTACAAGGTGACTACATCCTATTGCTCCCAAATGGCGCCCAAACAGCTAACGAAAGAAGAAGTGAGACAACAGCAACAACCATCGACTGTATAGCTAAATCTTTTTCAACCCTTTTTACAAAGTGAGTCACAGAGGCCATAGAATTTTTTCTTAAGGTTTCGCCGAAGAAAAATGTTTTTTTTTTTTGTAAATGTCCCTCATCAAGGAGAGAAGGAAAGGCGGATTTTTTTTTTTTTGGGAGCTCATGCGGATTTAATGAATTCAAAGGATCAGCTGGTCCTTGTGACTTTTATTGCAAAATTATGTGAACCAAAGGGATGACCGGTCTGTGAATGAAAAAGGTGAAATTGAATTGACTTTTTTAACAATTTTAATAGCTGCTTTTATCATCATTTTATAACAAATTGTGTGGAAGGAAGTATTACCTACTTTTAAGGACATCATTGAGAGGATAAGGTACGAAAAACAAATATATTCAAACGAGAAACTCTAAGCCGTCTTTTGTAGTTTGTAGATTAATAAAAAACACAAAGGGATGCGTTGTAGACGTTTATGAAAAATTAGGAATTATAAGTTTCTAGAGTAGAAAAAGGTTAAACTTACTGTGAAACGAAAAGGGACAGATTATAGTTTTGTCTGAAGTCTTTTAGAACCTTTTCACATGCCTTGAGATTTTCATATACATAACTTCAAATTAAAAAGGGCTATCTTAAAAATATGTCTTTGATCGCTGAAAACCATTATTCCCTTCATTTATCATCGAACAATATATAAAAACTTGTTTCAAAACAAAAACATCAAAAAAAAAAAACTTCAAACTAAACTCTTATGAAACTTCATTTTGTTTCGTCTGACAACGAATACAAAAAGAAACTCTTAACATCGGTCTATAAAAAGTGTTCAGTGCATAAAAAAGAGCATATTTTATATACCTTCAACCATTTAAAGAGCTCAGCAATACCTAAAGAAGACAAAAAATTACCAACATCGAAAAAACTCACAAAGCCAACATTACCACCACCACCACCAAAACGGTCCACTCTTTCTAACTTCCAAAACTTTTCTCCTTAACTCCGGAGTTTCAACAAAAAAAAAAAAAAAAAACTGATCTCCTGATTCATGACAAAACTTAATCCATAGCAGAAGTATGGTATACCTTGGTTGGGGGTTCCTTATTCCAGATGCCCCGATTCATACGCTTTTTAAACTAGTTTCGTGTGTTCACTTTATCAAAGGCTTAAGCAGATTTCAATTTTTTGTTTGGTGAAACATTATTTTGAAGTTTTTTTCTTTGTTGATAGAAATTTTTTTATTAAAATGATACTTCTAGAGCTTGAAAATCTAGGTGAACAAAGCATTTTCCTGGAGGTAACTTGATTTTTTTTAATTGGACAAGTTTCATACATTTGCAAGAAACTTGCGTTTGAAAGAATATGAAAATGGAGTTGATTGAGTTGAGTTGCTGTTTATTGTTTCGAAACTTACATATTTTGCGAACAATGCGTTCCTTCATTTTCAAGCAAATCAATGAAAATAACCAAGAATTCTTACGGAAGAACTCATTTAACGATTAATTTTAATGAAATAAGCAACTTAATTTATAATAATCGATCATTCTCAATCCTCTCAGCTGAAAACTCTTTTCTTATCAAAACTAGTAAAAAAAAGCACTCCAATTCTGTTGTTGGAGCTTTATTGTGTATTATAGTGCCAGAGTTACAGAAGTACAAGTTAACAAATCAATAGCAACACATGTGTCATATCCCCTGGCAATAACTAATTAATGAGTTGTAACTCATTACATACGGAACACTGTCAATGAAACAAAAGAAGTATAGAGAGGAAAATAAAGGAAAGGAAAAGTAGATTATGAAGAACTATAGACGTATCACCGAGTGGATTTTTGTATATATTATATTCGTTATACCGTTTTTTAAGATAGTTTTAGCCGAAGTGAAATCATATGCTTGTGAGGTATGTTATTGAAAAAATACGAAAAAGTTAGTTGAAAAGCTGAACCAGCTTACGTCAGTCATATCGTTTAAGTTCAATACACAAATCATAATTTTCCACTACTCTTTGCGCTTTTGTGGTGACTCCATATCTAGCATCTAATACTTTTCAATTATAATTCACATCCTGTTTA
This sequence comes from Philhelius festivus, assembly GCA_963931855.1. NCBI lineage: Eukaryota > Metazoa > Arthropoda > Insecta > Diptera > Syrphidae > Philhelius > Philhelius festivus. The sequence continues at coordinate 3,028,450 of OZ007555.1, read as the reverse complement.
TTCCAGACAAAAAAGACAATTAAAATACGAGTACAAATTAAGAGTTCAAACTCTCCATCATCTTCACTTCTCTCTCTCTTCACTTTCCGGAAGGATTTATGTATGTATGTTCCAGAAGTTGTATGTGAAACTAGTTATGAAAGAAAAGTAAACCAAAGACTCTCAAGGTACAAAAGTTTGTGAATTCTTAAGTAGATTTTGCCCCCATCAAGCATACCTTATACGATGACAAAAATGATCTCACTGAAAACTCTAACGATATCAACAAACAATTTAAATAATATCTTCTAAGGAATTGAAATTTTTGGCTTTAAGGGATTTTGGAATGTATTCATTTTACCAAAGATTCTAATTAAAAATAACATATTTCTATACGTCAATTTTTTTCACTGTAGTGGTTCGATTACCTTACCCTAAACTGCTTAAAAACAGTGCGGTTATATTAAAAATATATGCCTAGTAATATGAAAAAATGCGGAACGTATTTTTTTTCTTATTTCACAGCTGCTGAATAATAGTTTTTTTATTGATTATTTTAATAATATTCAAATTTATTATTATTAATTTCTTTGCTTTTCAAAATGTCTACCAACGACTCCACTTGAAAACACACAGAAACAAAACAATTCACTTAAATTTATTGATAGCCCCAATGGTGGAGATCCCAAAATAATTTCAAAATGCTCATAACTGAATACAGAGTGACATGTGTGTGTATAGAATGTCACAAATAAAATTCAAACACCTTTCAATTAAAATGTCAATAGAATTGGAACAACAGGAAGTCCATCCAGCAGAATCTTCTACTTTAAGCTCTCTATTAATTCTCTATAGCACATAGGTACCTCAAAGTCGCAGGATATGAATAGAGCTCAAAAACCCATCCCACTTGAAGAACGACAGAGACAAAAAAAAAGACCAAATGTACTGCAATAGTCAGCAAATTTGCTAAATCCCCTGAAAATATCTTCTACATACTATCTCTCATTTGGTATTCCATCGATAACACCGACAATAAACCCAAAGAAATATTCCACCCAACCACAAACAAGGAGCAATCAAATAGCATTCCCTATCCGAATCCGAAGAGCACAAAATCAACCCGAAGATGTCAATCAGTTCTTGTGAAATTCAAAGCTGTGCTGTGTGGGTTTTCGAACTACTCTGCTAATAGTACTACTGACTCGACTATACTGATGGGTTTTGCAAGCCCAACTCATTCCACAAGTGAAAATCCTGTCTAGAAACAAATGAATATACTAATGCCCCGATTGTAATCTAGGACATGTGTGTTGAATGCAAACGAAAGCCCTGGCCCGACCATAGTTCTATACAGTCATAGTCATCGTCCTTCGTCTTGTTCTTCTCTTATTCGACCACGATGATGTCAATTGTGATGTTGGAATGCATTCAACCGAAACGGAGCTCCTTGCAAATGGCAAAACTAAGTGGGCTAATTTTGACTATAAACAAAAGGGTTTGAGATATTTTGGGGTTCTGATCAATGATAAATTGTCCTTCATTCTAAAGAGAGAGAAATAGAGAGGGGGAAATTTTGAGTATTGTTTCGAATGTCTGGCTGTGTATTATTATACCAAGACACTATAGTCTGAGCACTCGAAAACTGAAAACATAAGTTGTGTTTTGTGTTTTCAATTTTGAAATTCTATATCCTATGATTCGTCTAAATATAGGGCAGGCAATATCATAAAAGATGAAAAGTCATAAGGATTAATTTTCCTAAAACAATAAAGTGTTTGTCAATATTTGTAGAATAGTGGTTGTGGTTATTAGTTTGTTCTTTCGTTGAAAATCTATATTCACATGTCAAAACGGTTTGCTCCTTTTCAAATGTCAATTTAATTTTTGAAATGTAAATTAAAGGTTTGATGACAAGTCTGAGTGGGATTGGCAATTTAATATATCTGAAGTTTTATATGTGTTAATATTTTATAGTGCAAGTTTTTAAAATCGTTCAGAAAAGTTGTAAGTTTTTTATCTTGTAATTTCTTTTGGTATTAAAATTCGAAAGCAATCGAAAATTTCCAATCTAAAATACATTTTAATTTTGTTTATAATTTTTGATTTTCTCAAAAAAAAAAAATATCAAAATTAAAGTAAATTAGTCTTTTCCGATAAAACTTTTATTGTTTTTTTGTTTGTCTAAAGTTTACTTCCAATTTATTTAATGTAATAATATTCAATTCTTTTAAAAATGTTTTAATTTACTGAATTTGTCTGTACTTCGTTTATTTAACCATCAATTAATTCCGTTCTCTGTTTATTTAAATTTTATCTCTGATTGCATTGTGTTCATGTTTTTATTTGAATCCAAAGTTAGAATTACCATCGAAAACTAGGAGACAGGAATACAAATTAATTGATCACAAGTGGTGTGTGTATTTAAACACGGGCTTTGAAATGAATCAATTCGCCATTATCAGGTACGTACCAGCTCAAGGGGGTCCTGAATATTTTCCAAATTTAAGAACAAAGGTGATGGTTTTACAATACAAACTTCTCTTAACTTCTGATACAAATCAGCTGCAGCAATAAGGGAAACTAAGATCTGTTTAAACAAAATGGTGTACTCATAATTGCAAATTGATTTTGAGGTCAGAGTATATATCTATATTATTATTCCAAGTAAAATCAAAACAGATCTGGCTAACGCTTGATCTGAAACTGATCTAATGTAGGATCCTTCTTGGAAAGTTTTTCTTCGAGGAACCTAGAGATCAATTGGTATACACATTTGCAGTCTCTCTCATAAGAAGTTCCAAGTAGTTCAACGGGTAGGGAGAAGATCTCTAGATTCATGTGGTATCACAATGTACCAACTCTCGTCTAAGTGAATCAGCTGCGACGTTGGTAGCTGCTTCAAATTGACAATGATCAATTCGATCAACATAAAATTGGTTTTGAGATTGAAACGCTGTTTTAAAATACACAATACTTTTATGTAAATGAGATTCTTTCAAACAAAAAAATTATACTTGATAGCTTCTAAAAATTCAAACCCAAAAATGAAAACATAAAAACATCGAGTTAAATTTTATTTAAACATGTATTAAATTTAAACCTCTTCGAAGTTGAATATGTTGCATTACAAGGGAAGACCCGTAACACATTTTAAAGACCAATTTTGTTTAAATTTGAATAATTTAGCTAAGAATTAATTTTACATACATTTTTTTTTGTTTTAAAGTAATAAATATTTACTATTTCCCTAAATTATTCAAAATTGAACATTTTAAATGATATAAAAAAATATTTTTCCTAGATATACCTAGATTTTAGAGCCACTGCAATACATTTTTTTTCTAAATTGTGTACTTTTATTTGAAGGCATTCTTAACCTCACTCTAGTAAAAATCATACTCCTGACCTGACCATCCTTGAATAAAGAACTAAAAGAAGGGACGAAAAATACTCGAAACCGCATTTTCCTATCATTTGTGGGCTCGTATTCAATTGGAAAATGTGAAATGATTCATTGGCCACAGAGTGGTAATTGAGTGGAAAATTATGTAAAGAAGAAAAAAAAAAGAAAAAATCATGGGGAATTTTATTTTTCAATAATTTTTTTTGTAAGAGCAATTGCTAAAGTTTATTCAGTGCCCTTGTGCTTTACAACAGAAGTTTTCCATTTCATTTTGTATTTTTTTTTAATTTATCTAAAACGATTAAGTTTATAAAAATATGTAAAGAAAAAAGTCAGAATGCTGAAGTTTTTGTTTTTTTTTTGCTCCACCCATAGAACGAACTGAAAAAATTGCTATGTTTTTAGAATTGAAAATTAAGCAAATAGCAAGATAAATTCTCTCTTTTTCAATTTATTTGTGAAACAAGAGCCTTTAAATTAAATGCTAGTCTTACATAACATTTAAAAAAAAATGGTAGAAGATCTCGCGTTAAATGTGAGAGTTAGTTTGTTTGTTATTTTGTTTTTTTAGATAAATCCATATATGTTTCGTTCTTCCCCATAGCCAATATATTTGGATTAAATTTAATTTAATTTTTCGGGTTCGTGCAATATGATTTTTTAAATTTTAGTTCCTCTTGGCCTAATAGTATTAATAAGTCATGCAAGAAATCTAGAGTTCGACCATTATAAAGACCATTGTAAAGTTGCCAACACCAATGTTTTCCAATGAAATGCTCCTGTCCTTCGCTTACATTGCAAACCTTAACATTCAGCACTTACAGATATTGCTATATAATTTAATGATCTCCCCTAATGTATACTGGTGACTCGGAAACTCAAGTCTATATATTCTGTCAAACACCACATTTTTTTTAGAGTTTTCATGTAGTGCAATCACACGGATTAGAAAATTTTACCAGGACTTGCCCGATCTCAAAAATGAATTGCTTTCTATTCGAATTGTTTTCTGTATAATAATAAATTCTGAACGATATTTTCAAGCAGCATTCAAGTTTCTAATTATCGAAGTGGGAAAACATTCTAAGGGAAATTTGGTTCACGGTAACCACTGTTTCTCATGAGAAAAATATAGAGTTCTGAGGAACTTAATGTTAAGAATCGAGAAGTGGTCGAATAATGGTCTATACCTCTCAGGAATCTTGAGGGGAAATTCGTTTTCACAGAAAATTTGTCTGATGTCCTGACCCTTGCCTTAACAAATTTCTGCAGAATTTCTGGAAAATTTACTACCGCTAGCAACAAACTCCGAAAGAATCTTTCACAGTCCAAATTTGAGTGAGAATTTTTATTTGTGTTACCTTCCAATAGTCAAAATTCGTCAACGTTTGATCATTTCTAATTCAGTACGAAAGAATGCCAATGCTTTTTCCATGGGAAAGAAAACACAACACAAATGTTAAACATAATGTAATTTTGTTCCCTAACAACATCATTAACTTCCCACACGGAGAAAACAAGGAAATTGTAATGGAGTGTTCCTTGCTACACTATTACCCAACCAAATTCACATCCTTTTAAGTTAATATCCTTTAAAATTCTTTTCTTTTCTTTTTTTTTTGCTTTTTATTATGGAGAATGTTTGTTCCTGTTTCACATCCAAGAGATAACAAGAAACAGCAGCAACCTCTAGAATTGAACAACCAAGAGAATTTATGTCACATTGTTAGATACATTGAGAAGTGTGGTGCTGGTAAAGTGGAAGTGGAAACAGTGGCAATGGCAGGAATATAAGGAAGAACAGATGAACAGAGCATGTGATACCACAGCACTCCTATATAGAGTTACATACCATTGTGGGTTTACGTTTCATTGAAGCGGAAAACATTTTCTGAGCAAGTTCAACCGCAAAAATCCTTCAGCGAATAATGCGATTGCATTGCTTTTCGATGGAGAATATTAAATTTTTGGATGGTTTAATGTTGGATGAGTATTTGGATGTGTCGTTGGAATTAACTCTTCCAGGCGAAAGGATTTTTGGAAATAAGAATACAATCAGGGATCTATTTCGGTTTTAGGATTGTTAGAGGAGTATTTTTAATTTCAAGTGCATTAGGAGGTGTTGGAAAAATCGTATCTAGAGCAAAAACCTTTGCTATGCGACTAAGCAAGGAACTTAAATTATTTAAGTCTAGTACACTGTTGATCAGGCAGTGATTTTCGTTTCCATCTGCAATATTTTTGGTTATCTTTGCGAAAACAGAATTTGTCCAATCTGTCCCTACAAAAACCGAATCTTCTCCCCTTTCAAATACCGACCAATTGCACTTACGTCCTTTCTCTCAAAGATCAAGAAAAAGCTAATTCTCCTCGAATAACGAAAGGTATTTAATGACCGGCAGTACGGCCTTCGTGTCTTACTGGGGGATGATCATATTTCACAAAGCACGAAGCTGTTCTATCGAAAATGTGTGCATTCCATATCTGTGTGTCTCTTCTTCTTTGCAATAGAAATTTTATACTGGTGTGCCCCAAGGCTCTGTTTTATCTCCAACACTCTTCATTATCTTTGTAAATGATTTCTTGTCTGAAACTTCTAGTCCACTTCATTGTTTCGCTGCTGACAGCACCATCAACTCTTCATATTCGTTTCCAAATTCACAACCCTGTTCTTCGGTTGTGAAACTAAAATTGCAGCCTATGCTAAGCTCTTTAGATTCCGATCTCAATAGCGTTTTACAATGGTATATTAATAACTTGAATTTAATTTACTGATACCAAATCACTATGAAAATTTATAACATTGAACAACACGTCCAAATGATAAAACTTTATTATCAAAATGAGTGTACATCAGTGCAAAGATTGCGCGCGTTTACCTATTTTAGGTTAGATCTGGTGGCTCTTCAGAGTCGACTCTTCAATGAAGGCCATCGGCCACTTGAGACCATCCGGTTCGATAAATAATCAATCAGCCAACATTCGTACAACAAAGATACGCAACATCGACCGAAATCATCGCCGCGGTCCATGAAACTGTACAGAAGAACTCGATGCAGTCAGTTCCTAGCCGTGCATAAGAACTCGGCCTTTCACAGACTTTAACTTGAGGAACTTTGCTTCTGGACTTAAGCCTCACACACAACTTGTTTTGTTCTATTTCAACGTCTAGCCGCTCTTATTGAAAAACCCTTCACATATTTTATTTTAAAATTTACATACGTTTTTAAAATTTAACATGAAGAACCTTTCCGCATTGAAGCGTGAACTGAGATAAGTAAGAGCGGGTAGGTACATTTTCTTCGCTTACAATTTCCCTTCCTTGTTACCTATCAATTTATGGATGATGTGCCTAAATTCGTGTATCAGATTTTTCTTAAAGACGTTTAATATACGTATTGTATATTTATACACATGTATTTATACTATAACATATGATAAAAAATGTCTCAAGAAATCTCATTGCCTCTGGGGGAATTTCTTTATTGAAACGATAAACATTATGCATAGGAACGTTGTGTGATTATTGTTTGACTTTGAAGTGTGGAAGTGTGAATAATTTATTTGACAAACAAAAATATTTACGTACATAGATAGACATTTACCCTGAGGAATAATATTTTTTTTTTTTTTGATTTTTTATTTCTTTGAAATTTAATATTGACGCTTGACAATATTTTTTGTTTTACTCAATTTGACTTTGATACATATGCACCTTTTGTTCTGCGTATAAATATTTGATTTATTAAAAATTTATGACATAAAATTGCTTGTCACATTTATCATCCTCCTTTTAGTTTGAAGGACAATTGAATATTTTCCGATGATAATCAATGACATTCAGAATTTTGTTGACATAAAATATTGCTACCAGTTCAAACAAAAATTATCACTTTTTCAATCACTCCTATTAATTTGATCAAACTGGGACGTATTAGCGCGTCCAACGATTAAAAAGTGGTAAGGTTTCTGAGAAACATTCTTGGACAGTTTCACCGATTTAAGAGAAAAAAGTGAACGTTTTTTTTAAAGGTCAGCTTCCACTATCAACTTCGAGCTCGCGGTGAAAATCGGATGCCTAGTGTAACTAAACTAAATATTAGCTTTGAATCCATTTGAAGGGCCGTTGGTGGCACCAAATGAGAGTGAGAAGACAATTCTCTTTCGATTTCGGAGGCAGAAATTTTGCGTTTCAATTAATTAAACGAAAATTCATGCCAAAGATAAATTGCAAAACTTAAAGTTTCATTTATGAAAATGTCGAAAAAGAGGTGAATGACGACTATATCAATAACATGTTTGAACCAATATATCTTGTTGCAGTCAAGTTAGCTGTTATAGCCAAAAAAGAAAAAGAAGGACCTTGAGCAACACACAAACAATGCAATAAAAAGATGTTAGCCTACGAAGCAGGAATGTTTATCGGGATTTTTGCAAAAACCTTAAAAGAACCTCTCATGGTTTCCTGGATCAACAAAATGATGTCCTTTATTAGACACTCACCATGCAAAGGCAGTTTAAGTCGCTAATAGAGAAGAAAATACAACAGCAAACTATACGTTTTGTACAGTGGCTCTTATCTAGTTAAAAGAGTACAAGTCCACTGACAGTTGGGCCAATGCTCCGCACGGAATCAAGCAGACCTCAACCAACTAAAAGTTCGAAAATGGAAGCAGCAAAAAAAGAGCACGATACTAGTTCGAACATTTTTGAAATTAAAAAAGAGTTTGTAATCTACTTTAAACTTAGCAAATAGTTAATTTTCTAATGCAAGGCTGTTTTAAATTAAGTGCCTCTATGTTTTATGAAATTTAAGACTTAAAGTGGCGGTGTTTTATAGAAGTGATATTGTTTGTGAAGTTTCAAGACCCAACCTATTAACTGCAGATTTAATTTGCTTAAATTTTTTAATATCTAACGTTCGTTACTTTTTTGTTGGTGTATACCGATTACATCTTCACCCTATAAAGGCTTTTGTGGATGAATTCTCGGTGTTTTTGGATAACCTTAGCTGCAAAAATGTTGTTCTTTTGGGTGACTTCAATATTGATATATTGTCTTACACAAATGATACTGAATATTTTCTTGCGGTACTTTCTTCATTCGGTTTTACCTCTTTGATTAACATACCCACTAGAGATCAGTCTTGTTTGGACCATATTTTTTTAAGATTGCACAGGAATAACAATATGTGCTACAAGACGGATGTTTTTGAACTTGGAATAACTGATCACAGATTAACTAGCATACAATTTGAGTGCAGTTTACCAAGAATAAAGCATCAAAAAAATGCAAATACTTTTCAAAAAATAAATTTCTCTGCTCTTAAATCAGCTTTGACTTTTGAATTTTGGGATGAGGTTTATAGTGCTAGTGATCCATCTGTAGCTTTTGATCTTTTTCTTAAAAGACTTCAATCCTTAATTTCAAATAATAGTCAAGTTACTCATAAAAAATTTAAAAAATTATGCTTTCTAAAACAGTGGATGAACTTATCACTACTCAAAAAAATAAATAAAAAGAATAAACTTTCTGCCAAAGTTAAGAAACATCCTCAAAATATAAGACTTAAAAAATGTTTCGATAACCTTTGTAAGGAACTTAAAAATGAAATTCCGCTCTGCAGAGATAATTATTTTAAGAGTAGACTTCTTGAAAATGTGGGTAACTCAAAGAAGGAATGGGAAGTTGTTAATGAAATTTTAAATAAAAATAAGCAAAAAGTTGATATTTCATTACAAAACGGTGACTCTTTAGTCAATCATCCTTCAGCAGTTGCCAATTTATTCAATGAATACTTTTGTAATATAACTCAAAACATTGATTTACCTTCTATTTCAAATGAATGTCATTGTTCAGAATTTATTGTCCAAGAAACCGTTTGTGCTGAAAGTTTTTTCTTTAATAATTTTTCCTCATTGGAAATTCATAAAATCATTATGTCTCTTAAAATGTCTAACTCTTCATCTGATGATATGATTTCAGCTAAGATTTTGAAAAATATTTCCTACTATGTTTCTGATGTTTTGAGTTTCATATTCAATCTTAGCATTACAAAAGGAATTTTTCCAGATTCGCTCAAGTTATCAATAGTTATTCCAATGCACAAAAAAGGGGAAACTACTAATTGTAATAATTATCGACCTATTTCGCTTTTGTCTGTGTTTTCAAAAGTTTTTGAAAAAGGAATAAAATCAAGAATGCTCTCCTTTTTAGACAAAACTAATCATTTTAGTAATTCGCAATTTGGATTTAGAAAAGGAAGATCAACTGAAAATGCAGTCCTAAAACTTTGTGGTGAAATCTATGCAGGCTTAAATGAATCTGACATTCCGGCTTCCTTATTTATTGATATAACTAAGGCATTTGATATGGTGGACCATGCATTGTTACTGGAAAAGCTTTATAAGGCGGGATTTCGTGGGTTTGTTAATGATTGGTTTGGTTCGTACTTAAATAACCGTAAGCAAAAAGTAAAGATTAAGGACTCTTTTAGTACGGAAAGTAGACTAATTTTAGGTGTTCCACAAGGTTCAGTTTTGGGCCCAATACTATTTTTAGTTTTTGTGAATTCGCTTTTTGTGCAAAAGTTCAAAGGCAAAATAACAGCCTTTGCTGACGACACTGCTTTATCATACTCGTCTAAAAACTACTTTAATTTATTTGTTGATATCAATAATGACTTAGAGATACTTCGTCAATGGTTCTTTCATCATAAATTAATTATTAGTGCAAAAACTAAATTCATGATATTTAACCTTTCGGGTTCAATCTGCGATGATGTGGTACTGAGATATCATGCACCTAATTGTTCTAAGTATCATTTGAAAAATTTTTGTGAGCATTATTTTGACACAGAAACATATAGCTCAGATAAAAATTGTTGCATTAGCTGCTTTAACATTGAGCGGGTTGACAGTTTTAAGTATTTAGGTATCCTTTTAGATAATAGGTTGAATTGGAAAGTTCATACAACTAGTTTAACACAATACTTAAATATCGTCATAAGACATATCTACCATCTCAGCCTTTATTGTAGTCAACCTGTCCTAAAATTAGTTTATAATGGTTTATTCAAATCCAGGCTGCAATATGGGTTGACTTGTTGGGGTGGTACTCATTTTAATAAAATTGAGCCCCTGCTCATCAAACAAAAGCATGCAATTCGTATTTTGTGTAAGGTTAGTCGTAGAACGCATAGCTTTGAGTTGTTTAAAAGCCTTGAGATTCTGCCACTAAAGCATTTATACTTTTACAAAGTCTTAAAAACATTTTTTGTATGTTCTGGGTATTCGGCTTCGAGACTGTATGATTCTTATAATTTACGGGTGAACAACCGAAATCTTGTAACTATACCCATTGTTAAAAAAACACACTTTTCTCTTTTCTATAATGTAACCGCACCTCGCTTGTTTAATAGTTTGCCTGAAAGCTTAAGATGTGAGAGAGTACAATCGGTTTTCTTAAAAAATATTAAATCGTTGTTATTTACTTTTAACCACACTGAAATAAACACATTTATGAATATAATTATTTGATTTACTCTTTTCGATCATCTTTTAAACTGCACTAATATTGTACATATATATTTTTGTTTATAATATACTAAACATTTTTTTTTATTTATTTATTTAAATCTATATTTATATTGATCCCCATCAATATTATAACTAATGAATTTTTTCAATTAATGGTGCATTCGACTCTTACCTTTTGGTAATTGAATGCCCCTAACTATTTCATTTTCCTAATCATATAAGCATTTATTTTGTAACTGAAAGTTTCTAATTAGACTTAAGAAAAATGTTAGCTTATAAAGTTTTGGTTGTATGAAATAAAGTTATATGAAAAAAAAAAAAAAAAAACTATGTTTTTTATTAATTTATTCGTAGGGAAAGACCCTTCAAAACTGCCTTAAGTAAACAAGTCATTCATGTTGTATAAGAAATATCAAGCACCTCTTTTTTTATACACCAGAAAATATCTGAAAGAAAATGATACCTATCGCATTGCTCTCATCAAAGTTTCCCAACCCTTACTCTCTCTCTCTAGCTAGCCATGTATGCCAAAAAAGCAGCCTTATATCAATTTTTTTATTTTCCCCCAAAAGAGTTTCCTTCGTAATTTAGTGTATTTCCTCCAAGGATACAAAAAACTTTTGAATTCCTAATAAAATTCGCAACACAAAACCCAGCTACTGGATGGGAGCTAGGAAGATGAAGAACAAGAGAGAAACTAGAGAAAAAAAAAAAGAACGCGAAGAGCCTCTCTCATTTGGTCGAAAAGTTCTAATTAAAAATATCCACTTCTATGAGCAAGTTAAACACATTCATACATATATACGCATATGTGGCGATATACGGAAATGGATATTCACATCCATATGGGATATCCTTCCTGGCAAGCAAGCGTCATCATCATCGTCCTCGCCGTCGTCGTCGTCATCATATAAACTTTCTGTTAGGCGCTTTGAAATGAAATTCATATATCCTTCGTAGTTCTACGAAAATGTTCTATAATTCTTGTTGTTGGTAGTGTATTTTTTTTTTTGGTTGTTGTTTTGTATTCATTTGGGATGCATAGTACAGGATTTCCTCTTCCTTATATCCTCTGGTCTATCTTTTATATACGAGTAGGTATGTCGATATGTTGGTGTGGGTGTGCCTGTGTGCATTTCAATAGTCTGCATGAAGTTTAATTGAATGAGTTGTTGCTCCATGAGTTTTTATTGAAATCTTTTTTTTTTTAAGTTATTTTTATTTTGTGGCCTGCTGCTCCTTTTTCAGCCGGATATACATACTCGTAGTTTTTAAAGTTTATATGGATTATCTTGGATGTGGTGTGAAAAATAAGGAAGCGTTGATAATAAAATATATAAAATACGAATAACAGAAAATTAACAAAACTCACACACAAATTTAGTGAATTTCATACTCAGCTCATATAAAGATGGATAATTGGTCTAATTTTGGTACAAGGGGAACCTAACGCATTAGAAGGCTTTCTTTATTTTATAAAACTTAGAAATGAGCGATAGAGAATTTTGAGTTTATTCTTTAATTTAATTAACGAATATCTATTTATGTATAAACACCAAAAGCCTTTACTAAATGCATGGTCTGTCGAGGTGCTTTACACCCAGAAAAAATAAATCTAATGTCTAAGCTAATTGATATACATACTACTAGAACCTATCCTCTGATTGGCTTGGTTACTCTGGAGGAACAGCTTTGAGGAGGGAACCTGAAACCTTGAAGAGTGCCGCCGGATGGCATCAACTTGAATTTGAAACTGCAATTAAGACTTATAACAGTTATGATCGGACTCAACTTGTAGACCTTATGTTGATCTTGAATAATGGATAGATCGACACGACTTTACTTTTCCGAAGGTTTTTATTTCGCTGAGTTTTAAATCAAGCTATAAACTGTTTCGTCAATAGTATATAAAGAAAATTACTTAAGTATACCCCACAAGACGTCTAAAGGAGTCAAATCGTACAATCATGGTGGTCAATTCGCATCGCCTCCGTGATGGATAACCATATTCAAAATTAGTACGTGCAAAATGTCCATTTAGACACGGGCTTTATGGCACGTAGCGCCATCCTATTGAAACTGCATATCGTAGGTGTCCATTTCATTCAATTTAGGCCAAACAAAATTGTTTATAATGGATTGATAGCACTCGCCGTTGACGGTGATGACCTGGCCAACTTTGTTCTCTAAGAAGTATGGACCGATAATTTCTGGACACATTCCAATGTGGTGGATCTTGTGTGGATTGTGATCGTCCCAAACTTGACAATTTTGCTTATGGACGAACCCATTCAAGCAGAAATGGCCCCCGTCACTGAATATTATTTTTCGGGAGAAGCGCGCTACATATTATTCCAACAGAAGACCCATTATGATTAAACAATTTAATCATTTGAACACTATAACTCCCGGTGTTGCTTTGGCAAACCAGCAATATTCGGAACTTTTTTTACTCGTATCTCAAAAACGTGTAAGAGGAAAAACATATACGATCCACATTTTTGTGTACTTTTATTGGGCAACCAAGAACTTTCCTTCGGTAGTTCTGTCAACCCTACATACATATTCCCCACATGTGTATATTGCAATAAATCCCTTATCAACACCTTAAATGAAAATTTACGACAAAATTATACGAAAACCCAGCATGGCATGGGAATCGATTTAAGTTGCAATAACTAGAATTTTGTAAGTGCAAAGGAGAGCCAGGCGGCAAGAAACGCCCTTTAAAATTTATTGCAATTTTAGATCTCCTTTCGCATTAGTATACCAAAGAAAACGATTAGAAATTTTATATCATCTCGGCTTTAAGAGGATTTTGAATTATTTATTTTTATTAAATTAATTTGCTCCTTGTTAAAAAAAAAAAACATTTCCTTTTTGAATCCTTAAAAATATGTGGGAAATCATAACTTTCAGAAAGACACAAAAGAAAGAGCTTTACCTTTGGCGTAGTGTGAACAAATCTTTGTTTTTTTAAGCCCCACAAATTGGGCTAACTTTACTCTTTTCAATTGACCTTTCCTTCTTTGAGTCAATTCAACGTCAATATTCTGTTCTTGTGTAATAATAGCATTAAGTTCAAACATTATTGTCGTTGATTCTAATCCGATTATATCGTTTCCGTTTCCAAGAATTCTTTTTCTTTATTTTCAAGTCCCTGTCTATCCAAAGATGGTGGAAGTTGTTAGTGTTCGTCAATTTCACTTAATTTGTCAATTTAACTTTTCCATAAAAATGCAGATCAATAGTTCAATAGATTTTGATCCTGTTGCTGCCACGAGACCAGCATTATCCTACTTTGGCACAGATTTCCTTATTTCCCTATATTTCCGGTTCATGCAGGATACAAATTGAAATTGACTGGCAACAGCATTGGCTGTCAATTATTTTTGCTTGAATGCCATCGCGTTGCCATTGGCCGTCATTCTATTTCTCTCGTTCACTGATGCAACCGATAAAAGTGCATTTTTTTTTTAACGCGACTCCTCGTCGAAGAGTCACTATGAAGAAAATGCATTTAATTTTCTTTCTTGTTTTTTTTTTTTTTTTGCTAACTTAAACTGATTTCCTCTGCATTTGTGAAGCTTCCAAGAAGGACGATGGTGACGATGACGACGAATAGCGGCGTAGACAGGCAGCTTCCAGCTGCAGCGCCCGCTATATAAAAATATGTTTTTCTTTGATAAGACATTTTGCCACTAAATGGACGGACAGACAGACAGAATGAGGAAAAGAAAAGTTGGTTTTGCTGTGAAGAAAATTGAAAATCAATGGAAATTGTATTTTCGACAAAGTGTGAAGGGTAATGGTTAACAAAAGAAGTTAAAATCAACCATCGTATGGAGTACAGAAGCCGCAGGAAATGTTTTTCCATCATCGCTTGTCTGAAAAAATAGTCACCGACCCGACATTTCTTTTTTCAGTAAATGCATGAAGCTGCAATAAATCGGTTCATGTTTTTCTTATGGGGATGCAACTTTTAAATTTCTTGGAAAAGTTTATATTTTGTTTGTAACTCCTTGCTTTTAAAAGGGGTTTATTATTTTAAAATCATTAAGGTCAAACTAATTTATCAGTGTTTAAGTTTTATAAGATATTTTAGGAGTAACCCCTTGGCATAATAGTTAGTGCCTTGGACTGTCATGCAGAAGGTCTCGAGTTCGATTCTCAGCCGTTGCAAGAAAGTTTTTTCAGAGGTGTACTGCCTCTTTCGAGGAATTGACAAATTCTCCAAGAGTATCTCTTGTCATGGAAAGTGCTGCTCATTAGCCGTTCGGAATCGGCAGAAAATTATAGGTCCCCTCCGTTCCTGGTAACACGCACACAGGAATGGTTGAGAGCTGTAAGTCACTAGGTCCTGGTTTACTCCGAGCTGTTGCACGACCAAATTTATTTATTTTAATAGATATTTAAAGTTCCTTATGCGATAACAATTCAAATTAAAATTAAAAATGGTAACTTAAAGTTGCACTACTTGTAAATTTTATAGTTTCAGGCTTTGTAGCCCAGATTTGAAAGAAATGAAATAAAATGAAAAGAAAGAAAGGAATAATTCATTGGAACGCTTTTCGCGCGATTCAAAATTAAAACTAAGTGCGAAAGAGTTTAAATATGGTCATATTATTTAAACTCTTTCGCACATTTCTGTGTCGTAGCTATGAAAGCAACTAATCAATTGCAAAAATTAAATTAATTATGCAGTTAATATGTGAATAATAAAATTTCAATCACAATTTCTTGATAAATATGACAAGTTTAACTTGTACGTATTTTTGCGTCAAATAATCATTTTGTTGCCAAAGAAAAACCCAAAATAAGTTCGACATCATGTTATATCATTTATAAATTTCATAATACAATATTTCTTACTTACTAAAACCCTTTTTGTACTGTCCAGTCTTCTTCTCTTCGTAAGCCATATATGTATTAATAAAAAGAAATTCAATCGACGTCATCGTATAAAATTCCATATATCTTCAAAAACTCATCTTTTAGTTTCCATTGGAAAAAATAAGACATTTATTGGAAAATATAAGTGACAGTAAGTGCAGTTTCGATTGTCATCGAAATTTTTTTCTTTGCTTTGCATTATGATTAATGGCTCAAAATTATTATCGCCATAAGGACCATCAGCACAACTTTCCTTGGAAAAATAAAATTGAATAAGAAAGGGTTCTAGGAAAAATTGAAGAAAAGAACTTGACTCTATTCAAGGACACACAGAGCTACTTTACGAGTAAGTTGTTTTATAAATGAGGTAATCAAAAGATGTTTGGTTTCTAGTATTTCTTGGGGAATAAATTTTGTATTTCTCCTTGTGAAAAGTATTGTTTTGTTTGGAAAAATTATGCTAAAAAATTATAATTTTTACGAAATCTTTATAAAGTAATTAATAACAGATTATTGTTTAAGTAAATAAAATTAGGCTGAATTGCTTTCGAATTTTTAAAAGCATAAGCTCGCGAGGCCTGTAATATGAATATTTCTTAATTTGATAATTTATTACAGTCGTTTTGGTAATCGATGTAGCTACTATATTTATTGAAAGGAATGAAAAAATAAAACAATTGTCAAAACTACTGTGTTAATCATTGTAATTAACAAAGCTTACACAAAAATCATCGCTTGAACGGTATGTATAAATTTATATCGAAGCAAAATTACAACGCTGAATAGCTGAATGTAAATTAAATTGTGTAAGCAAAAATGGAATATGAGAAAAATGAAAATATATAATAATATATAATTTTGTATTGGTAAATGTGTTATTATTTATTAAGTTTATTGTTTAAGAAAAGTCATAGTTTCGTGAACAAAACTCTCCTTTTTCAAACACACATTCATTATTCATTAAATATCCAGGGGGTCAATTCTCTACCTGTGAAACTATGAAGTAATAAAAAAAAGTTATCACATCCTTTTTCACAGCCATTTTTCATTTCTCCATTTCATGAACTCACCTTATGCGATTCTTGAACTCATGCTGATAAATGTTTGTCAAAACATGTACTAAATAGTACTAAATGAAAAATGCTTTCATTTTGATGTCATTTTTCAGTTTAATTTTGTTTGTAACTTTAATATTTTATCAGGGCATTTCACAAAGTCGTTTAAGTGTGAAAACAAATTTGATATTTGAAAAATTTTTTAAATTTTATTATTTTTTTTCATAAATTGCGAATCGAAAATTGCGTGAAGCTGTGAAAAAAAAACTTATCACTTCACAGTTTCACAGATAGAGAATTGCCCCCAGTTCTGTTCACACTTCATGTATCAAGGATGTCGGTCTTTGACATTAATACAGACTGTTGCATTGGAAAATGATAAAAGATCAAAAAGGTTGAAACATTTGTTTTTATTTCTGTCAAAGTTGATTATAGATATTTGACGAATGCAATCCTAACCCACTTCTGAATGCTTGTAGTAAAAAAAAAAGAAATATAAAAAAAACCCTTTTTATTTTCAAAAGGAATTTCATCGCAGCCTTTGATTGTATCACATACATTATATGCATCAAAGACTCATTGAATTTCTACCAAAACCAGGAGCATGGGAGAGAGTTGATTCCACAAACACTCTTACAAAGTCATGTCACTCCAGGGATTCTCAAGAACCACTCGTATGTGTAGTTTATTGGAAAATAGAAAACACGCACATTCATAGCTTACGCAGCACAGTTACGAGCAGAAAGGAAGCAAGCAACATTGAATGGGCCTTGAGAATAATATCAGATTTCCAGCTGCTTGATTTTAGCTAACTGCCTTACAGGCACTTTACGGAGAAAGGTGGCAAATCGGCTATACACTCCCCTGTGCACTCTTGGTAATTTACTACAAACAGGATGTGTTTTGAGGCTGAACAGAGCAAAGCAGAGCTTATCCAAGTGAGATACGTAAACTGTCTTGTCTGCCTCTGCATTTGAGCTTAGCACGGTTGTGGCAATTGCTATGGATATGGCTATAGCTATTGCATACATCCATAGATGATGGTAAAAGAGCTCATTGTTATTCCAAGAGGAATAAAGACTTAATTACTGGGAAAATATTTATACATACTCGTATATGCTGATATTTTGGGAATAGCTATGATGCAAGTATAAATGTGGAAACTGTGGTATTGGTTTGGTTGTTGTGTTGTTGCTGCAGCAGCATGACTTTAATGCAAATTAATTTGATTTCTTCTCATGATTGGGATGCAACATAAATTCAAGACAAAAGATTTGTGTGTATGAAGTGTGTGGTGGTGTGCTTGAGTGTTGATAATTTGCTAGGTCAAGAATGATAAATCAGTTTTCACTGAGGTTAGGTACTTACTCATTGTCATAAATAAATGTTTATTAAAGCAATAGAAACATTTAGTCATTTTATCGTAAAGTATGGTTGGCTTCCTGTCTGTTATAACAACATTATTTAAATAAGTAAAGTTAATTGATTCACTGACATCCACATTTATTCAAGCCGCAAATACAGCCTCGAAGCAATCAACTTGAGTGATTTCTTAAGTGTTGAATCATTGGCAAAAGTAATGTTCTTGTACGAGTGTAATAGTTTTCTCGCATGATATATATATTTCTCACATTTTCCACATCTTTCTTGCATGATAATTTTCTCTCATGATTTTTTTTTATTAATAGATAGATAGTGTATTGCCTCGTGCGAGGAATTGACAAATTCTCCAAGAGTATCTCTTGTCATGGAAAGTGCTGCTCATTAGCCGTTCGGAATCGGCAGAAAATTGTAGGTCCCCTCCGTTCCTGGTAACACGCACACAGGAATGGTTGAGAGTTGAAAGTCACTAGGTCCTGGTTCACTCCGAGCTGTTGCACCACCAAATTTATTTATTTATTATTTATAGTTGATAGTTTTATCGCATGACAGGTTTCTCGAATGATAGCTTTTTTCAAGTTTACTCGCATGATAGCTTTCCCGCATTATACTCGTAGTTGTCTTGTATTTTAGACTTCTGGCATGAAATTTTTTTTGTATGTTAGTCTTATCGCACGAAGTTTTCTCGCGTCATAGTTTTCCGCATGACAGTTTTCTCGCATGATAATTTTCTCGTATGATACGATATTTCGTAGTTTTCTCATATGATATATTTCTCGCAGATAGCTTTCTCGCTTGAAAGATTTTTCGCATGATAGTTTTCTCGCTATAGTTTTCTTGCAAATATATTTCTCGCAATATCGCAATATTTTTCAAAGTTTTTTTTACATTATTTATTTTTAAAATTTAATTCTGAAAGTGGCACTCAATTTTTTCTTAATTCATATCTTGTGAATGGTCCATTCTTTTGTTACGATAGAGCTCTAGATAAAATATATAAACTACTTTAAAATTTGAGAACCCATCAAATGCAAATGGCAGTCAATTACAAATTATATCTAGTAATGCGGAAATCTACTATGACTGTATTTTATAAATTATATATTTTTTTAACAAAATTTAGTTTGATTTGCTTATATCTATGTATAGAACGGTCTTCAAAATTATATTCTTTACATAATTGTAATCCCATTGGTAAGGACCCCATATCTGCCAAATTGTTTTACTAATACAATTTTGCACACCACTTAACTGCCTGCCCATTTGTTCGGCAGTTCAATGCTTTCTTTATGTCCAATTATTTGTTTTTCTTTCATACTCGTATCTGCTGTCCACGGTCCCCCAAGAGTCCTCCTGATAATAAACTGTCATAAATTACTTATTGCTATGCTTCGACCTAGCTAAAATTTCCCGACGATGAAATGACAATAAGATGAAGTTTTCCATCCTATTCTTGTCTATACTCTCATGGTTCTATCTAAGCACTACACATTTCCAATCAGAGTCAATCAAAGCTGACCATTGACATTAACTTTTATATCCTTGTTGTTTGTTATCTTCTCTCATTTCTATACAGCGCTCCTCCTCACCGTGTCAGAAGGACTTTCGCTTTTCTGTTCTGACATCGGATGATGTGTATAGAATAGTGGCGTTTGGTAACCATCAAAGGTGCTTATAGTATTTATCGGGTGGTTAAGTGTGGTGTTAATGCGAAAAATGGTCAATAGGAGTGTGATGATGTGGAAAAAAGAAAAGAACCATGATAATTAGTTACACATCGATAATTATATCAGTCTGATAGGATATATGTACACTGCCGGTCATAAGGTTAGAAGCAGGCATTTTTGAGAAGTAAAATCGACATTTCTCCCGTTACATGATGGATTAGAAAAAAACAACTATGGTAAACGAAAGACTATTTTGTTAAGAACAAAATATAAAATTTGGGTATAGGAAAGATTAAGCTAACGGAGCTTTTATGACAAATTGTAAAGTGAGTCAAGAATATGCGAAAATAAATCGGGTCATTAGATTAGAAGCACATCAAATAAATGAAAATAAAATGCAGTTATTTATATTTTGTTATTTATTTTAGCTTTTATTAGATTTTTAATAATGTGTGCTGCCACCAGCCTTCAAAATAACTTCAAAAATTCTATCTTTTAAGGATTTATAAAGAGATTCCAAGTAGTCCAGTGAAATCTCACTCCAGGCCAATTTGATACCATGAATTAGCGCTTCCTTGTCATCGTATTGCTTCCCTCCCTCATATACCTTACGTGTAAGCCAGCCCCACACATTTTCAATTATGTTTAGGTCCGGGGAATATGGTGGCCAAGGCAGCAAGTGGACGTTTTGGTTCGCAATGAAGGATTTTACCTCTCGGGCTGTGTGTATGGGAGCGTTGTCCTGCTGAAAAATCCATGGAATTGGTCCAAACACCTCGCTAATTTTGGGGAATACTGATTCAAGCAAGGCTTTGTAGGTTTTCCCAGTCATTTTGGTATCTTGAACTACCAATTCTATAGCGCCATAAAATGAAATTGAGCCCCAGACCATAACGCCTCCTTCTCTGCTATGGTGACGGTTTAAAAACCGCTCCTCTTTCCTCAGGTCATGGAAATAATAATTATAACCATCTGGCCCATCTAGGTTAAATTTTTTTTCGTCGGAAAAAATAACCTTCCGCCAATCATTTGTGGTCATTCCATTTTGCACATCCCAGCTCATGTGTTCTTTCGCGAAACACAAGCGTTGCTTCTTCCTTGCGTCATTAAGTGGTGGTTTTTTTTTAAGCTTCAGGCGCTTTAAGTGCTTAGAATGGCGAATCGTGCGTTTAACAGTGGACAAGCTGGCCTTAACATTAGCTTTCTCCCTTATTTTAGCTGCCGATAAAGCTGAATTTGACGCTATTCTAAGGATACTTCGCGTTTCGCGAAGTGTTAAGGCAGAGGAAGTGTTTCCTTTATAATTTTTTGAGTAAGACGATGGATTTTTTAAATAATTGCTGACACAATGATCACTTCGATTTATTTTTCGGGCTATAGCACGGCATGAAAGACCTTCAGAGCAATAAACATCTATTCTTGCCCTTTCCTCCACTGTCAAACATTTTTTCTTGCCCATTTTTATTAAATCTCAATCAAGAACAATTAATTTATAAAATGTACCGTTTAAACCGAACAAAAATTTATTCACTTCACAAAACAACGTTGATTTGTTCAATGCTTCTAATCTAATGACCCGATTAATTTTCGCATATTCTTGACTCACTTTACAATTTGTCATAAAAGTTCCGTTAGCTAAATCTCTCTTATACCCAAATTTTATATTTTGTTGTTAACAAAATAGTCTCTCATTTACCATAGTTGTTTTTTTCTAATCCATCATGTAACGGGAGAAATGTCGATTTTACTTCTCAAAAATGCCTGCTTCTAACCTTATGACCGGCAGTGTATGTACGTAAATAAGGGGATATTTGATGTTGTATTAACAAGAAGATTTTATGAGCTGTTAAGGAGGATGTTACATGGCTTGTGGTGTGGTTCGTTTACTAAAAAAGGATGAGGAATGTAATTCAAGTTAGAGGATTGAAGTTAATTTTATTTGATAGCAGTTGGATATTACTAGTGGGAAGGCTATAAGCATAAACATTTGCTTCTATAACTTCTTGCGGCATTCGAAAGAGCTTTCAAGACTCAAATAAGTCAAATTTATTTTGTTTTGCTTAAGATATACTTTTTCGACCAAAAGCCTGCAATATCATCTAAAATTATCTTAGAATAAAATTTCTCAAAATTTTAAACTTAACTAAAATCGCCTTAAAAAAATTATAGCACAAACTTTCCTTATGAATTGTGTGTCACTTTAACACAAATTACAAAAAAAAAATCTTTTACAACATTAGAGAGAAAACTTTTTATTAGCACCATTTGCTTTTCATCCACTGACATAATCCATTTTTGCATTTTTGACCACAACAGGATGTGAATTTCAAAAAAAAAAAACTTTAGCACAAAAAATATGAAAGCAAAACTCTTAAAGGAAACCACAACAAGGAGACAAAAAAGTATTATGTCCTCTGCAAAATAAAATACTTAACTTTCTTAATCCTATTTTCGCCATTATATTATCATGCGACAAAGTTTTTACTTTAACGTAGGTACATTGTCGTTATATATACGAAACTTATTGAACCAAAAGCTATCATAAAATTCAACACTTTTAGATTTTCATAAGCTTTTGTTAATAGTTGATGTTTCACCTTGGTAACTTTTGATCAAAAAGAGTAGGTATTGGGCTTTTATATACAACACTGTTAGATGCAAAAGAGAATCATGACAAAAGCAGTAGCAGTAGTAGAGTAAATTATTCCTAGTTTGATTATTTTGTAAAGGCAATAACCTGGGAAACTTATGTCAATGTATTAATGACGTTTCTTTCTTCAACATGAAAATGAAACACACAACGTACTTTTGATGTTGGATCATGCGACAGTTACATATAAGGCCTTGAGAATTTTTTTTTATTTTATACTCTGGTAGGTTAGTACGTACGACTGTGTGCGAATCCTGCATTCAGCATAAACATAAAAAAAATATGTTTTTGCGGTACTATACTGCCTCTTGCGAGGAAGTGATACATTCTGGTCGATGAATATCCTTTGTCATAAGAAATACTTCTCATCTTAGTCGTTTGGAGTTGACAGAAAATTGTAGGTCCCTTCCTGCACAGCATGGAGATTGATCTTTTGGTTAAGGCCGATGATACGCTAATTTTGTTTGATTCAGGTATTGAGGAACAATAAAATCCAGAAATCACAAATGTTACAAATAATATATCTGATCTCCAATTCAAGTTTGACTATACTATTATTTCGTCACTGCATACCTATTGAAATCTCTGATGTCCTATTGCATAACTCTTTAGTTGAATCTTCTCCTTGACACCCATCCCATAATGGATGTCCCTAATGCTTATAGAATAAACGACATTAAAGACGAAATCCTTTTATCAAGCACCTATGTATGTTTTTATTACAGAAGTGTAAACCAATCTATTCATTGAGTAAAATAAACATTAGTTTGTCTTCTCGTGTAAACGGTGTACCCAAAGAGGAAACATTTACCTCCGTAGGCTATAACTTCCGTTAAAGATTTATTATTTGATGCAATTAATTTCATACTCCCTCCAAATACATAGTCTAACACTAGCTGGCTGAAAGTAACTCTTTTTGTCATTTAACAAGCATAAGGATATTCCCCACCAAATCGCAAAACCGACCAGGTCCTTTGGTCGAGGTCCAGTTTCCTGAATCTATATGTACTCTTTAAGCTCTAAGCAAATTGAATTTGTCGCCTCTCTAATGGATGCTTCTTTATGTTTCAATTTTGTTCAGTGTTTACTTTCGCTTCTGTGTGGCCAACACGACTACGAGTATGACAGAGAGTGTTAAAGGAAATAAGATAAAGGATTAAAATGGGTATATGTACATGATAAAGCAAATAAATCACATTATCCTTTTATCTAATTTTTTTTATATTTTAAATATAAGAGGAATGACATCGACAGCTTTTAAAAGATTATATTTTTACGTGGAGTAAAATTATTTGAAACATAAAGGCTAGAATTTAGTACAACAAAAACATTGACGCTGCAGTATTTAAGAATTCAAGGGATTACTCAATGGTTGTCGTGTAGATTGTGTTTTTTTCAGGTGTGCCCTGCCTCTTTCGAGTTAGTGACAAATCCTCCAGGAGTTTATCTTGCCATGAAAAATTCTGCCGTACGTAATCCGCATTGCTGGTAACACCCACAAAGCAGTTTTTGAGAGTTTTAAGTCACTAGGCTTAGGTTAACTAGTGCAGTACAAAACGGTGTAGTTTATCACGATTGTTACGATTGTCAATTGATAAATATTGAAATTTGGTAATTTAAAATTCAACTTATTACAAAACTTACCAATTCAAGTACTATCAACGTTTTCCTTCATCGCGTTGGTGGCTACCGAATTTTAATTTTTATCAACTATAAATTGATAATTGACAATCGTTTCTGGTGCAATTTATTTATTGAATATTGCTATTCTTTTCCTTAAGTATTGGACGCCAAAACTGAGAAATTTTGGGGTCGAATCCTGTTCAGATTTCTGAGACTACTAAGATTTCTAAAATTTCATATTCTCATGAAGTGGCCTAATATGTGAAAACGTGAGAGGTTGGAAGTTAGAATAGAGATGAAATTAAATGACTTTTTGAACGCTATTGATACTGATATAGTATTAATTTTAAATCTTTGACACCACTGCATCAGTGTTTTCCTCCTACTGCTTCCAATATATACCCCCATATGTATCACCGTCTGCTGCATTCAAATAACAACAAAACCTAAAAAAACTATCTGTCAACTTCTTACTGCAACAATCACCCCAACTATAATTTTGCACCACAATCTGCCACAGCATAGCAAAATTCTCTTTTTTTATATATGTATGTATAAACAAAAAAATATTATTTTGAACTGTTTTGACAGACACTCAGACGTGACTAGCAAACTAAAACTATCAGAACACACGGTGAAATGCGATTCAAATGCCTTTGAGCATTTTATTGCTTTCAGAATATTTCTTCTATAATCCACGTCTGCAAGCCCTCTTCGTTTTCCCACAACACACAAAAAAAATCACCATCAACCCCAAAAAGCAAAGGCAAATTTGTTCAGAAAATTTAAGGTGAATCGATATCATTTTCGTTGAAATTTTCCGCACACTGATTATTCCCACAGCATAATAAATGAAGTTAATCGGAACGTGTTTTTGCGGGCTGAAAGCAGAGGGCTAAAGAGAGATGACATTACCTAGTTACACACGAATACCTTCATCTTTCAGCCTTGAAGCTCCCGTATCCGGATAACTGGGATAAGTTTCACAAGCTTATTGTTCGAACTTGGTCTTCTCGCTTGAGATAGCCCGGCGACAGCAGCGCCATTTGATGTCACTACCAGAATATAGTTGCAGAATGTAGTTTTTTGTGTAGTATTCCTCAAAAGTTTGCTTACGTAAATTTCTCTGCGTTTCTCTGTGTAAATGTGTCGGTGCCAGGCCCGCATCTTATTTGAAAATAGCTTTTTCAGAAGCATGAAAATTCTAATTTTTAAGTCAAAATCGTCCATTTTGGAATTTACAATGAATTTACAATATAGGTCAAGTGTCAATTGAATTAATATTTTTTATAAATTTAAATATGTTAATTTTTGACATTTTCATGTATCCATATTCCTTGTTTTAAAAATGAAGGTCTTAAATTGTCCACTTCCACAATTCACTGAACGAATTTTTTTCCTCTGTTCAAATTATGACGTCATTCAATTTCCAAACTGAACTGCATTAGTAATGTCAGATAAAAAAAAACCTAAGCAAATTGCTTTCGTCAATACTTCTATATTTTTACAAATTTTCACAAAAAAAAACAAGCACATACTCACATATACGTCAAATTTCATGCCCATATTTTCAACAGCGCTCATATCACTTTGAAACCAAATTTTCTTCAAAAAAGGTTTTTTCTAGATATGTTCATGGACGTTAACACCTCAATGTCAAAAATGAAGCTACGTATACAATTTCGCCAACATTTTAACAATAGGTGTTTTTCTTTCTAACAGCAGGGAACTGAGCTGCCAAAAATTATCTGCATTTTTTTTTTTTTGGGAGCTCAGAATAAAATGACCGAGCAGATGAAGTAACTGAGCGCGCTAAGTTGATTTAACATTTTGTTCGTGTGATATGAGACAGACTGAGATCAAAATTAAAATGGAGATAAGCACCTTTGACAGGTCAGTGCTCCAAGTGTGATTCATAAATAAATCGGACTCTGACTAAACTTTGCTCTGAGCGTACTCAACATGCTCAAGCTCTGCTCAGATTTCAAAAAGAAATACTCTAAAAACCCTTCGCGTATTGGTTAGGATGTTGTATAGTCACGCCGGAGGTCTGGATTTCATTCCCAGCCGCTGTAAACTAAAAAACGATTTTTCAGGGCATTGGCTCTTGCGAGGAAGTTACAAATCCTCCAAGAATATTTCTTGGGATGAAAATACTTCTTCTCATCTTAGCTGGTGGGACTAAGCAAAAAATTGGAGGTCCTCTTCATTACAAATTTAATTATTTTATTTACATTCAAACGTAGTACAAACACACACATGACTGTATTAGTTTCTTGAAGTCAAAATAAGTCAAGCGCCCATGAGAAATACCAGGGAAGTCTAATTTACTTTAAAATCGTCAGCTAAGTCTCAGTTGAAAGAAATTTTGGTTAAAATCGATCTCCAAATTAATTTTAATATTTTCACGAACATATCAAATACACTCGTGTCAAAAATTTAACGAGATTTTAGTCCAAATGACATACTCCTTTATGATACCTTTTCGTTAAACATAATGATTTTTCCAGAGTTCTTTTTCCGCACATTCCGCTCCTGTGTCTTTTTGAAACTCTAAATGACGACTATAAACGTAGAATTCGATTTTGCACATTTCAGAAATGCACGTGACAGACATCTTGTATTCCTATCACCAATTGTTAAATGGTGTTTGAAACAAATTTGCTTTTGTTACTCGATTCTGGAAATGATTTTGTTCGTGTGTTTTTTTGTTTGAAGCACCTACATACATATATACAAAGGTGCTCTGTTTTTTTGTTTGCCAAGCTGTTCGAACAGTTAACACCACCAATAGAATCTACATGTCACGAAAATAAGATTTCAATTTATTTTGCAGGAGAAAAAGTTGAATTAATTTCATGATTTGGGCTACATAAAACGGTTTTTTTTTTGTCCCCCAAAGCACCTGCACCATTTATAATGCTTTTGACTTGAAACAATTTGCGTCTTCTACTTCCATAATAAAGTAGGTGAATATGAAGGAAATGATATTCTTATACCAAAATCCACTTTAAATATTGACAGCAGCGTGTCCTCTTTTCTTCGTGCGAAATTGAGTGTTGCTCTATTTTCTTGGAAAATATGGGACAAGAAAGAAGCATTATTTTAATGCAGTTGAGCAACTTAGAGGCACATTGTCCCATAAAAATGTTTCGTTTTTTTTTTTTTTTTCATAAAGCAAAAGTGTTCATTATTTTCATTATTATTACCATAACACGAAAGTGCTTTTCTAAGTTGAGCTAAAGGACTTTTGGAATAGCATTTATCTTTTGAGGAAAATTTCAGGAGCTTAAGAAATTCTGCGTGTAAAATTTGTGAGAATTATTTAACTTTTCATTGAGAAAAAGAATAATTTATTTTTTTCATTCCATTATTAACATTTATTACAAGATTAAAGTTTGTAAAATATTATGGGGGAAATGCGGTTTAATCAAAATAAACTATTTGAAAATTTTGCCAAGTACATTAGCCATTAAAAATGGAATTTATGTATGTATGTATGAAAGATAGCATTTATACAATTTATTTATGCATTTCAACCAAATAGCAAAATAAACAATTATTCGAAGATTTTCGAATGTTAGGGGCCAGTTATAGCTCATCAGAAAAGTCCATCAGAAAAATTAGAACAATCGAAATCTGAAACATTTTTCTGATGGCCGGTTATAGCTACCAATAATTTTACGTCAGAAAACAAACAATTTTTTCTTGTCATATCATCAGAAAAAAATTTTCTGATGCATTCGGAACAGAAAAAAATCGGAACACAAAAGAAAAACGAAATGGAATATATTTTGAGTTTTGGCAATCAGCTGTTCAGAAAAATTAAATTCCATCAGAAAAAATATTTAAATCCATTTTCTGAGTAAATTTAGCAACAAAATGTTGTAATTCTTTTTGTAAAAATTAGTCCAAGCAAAGTATTCGTCTAATTGCATTAAAATTTTACTCAAAATCGAGTCATAATATGGTCAAATATGGAAGACAAAATTTTTTCTGATGGACTTTTCTGATGAGCTATAACTGCCCCCTTACGGTTATGACACGTATGATGCGTATACATTATGCAAACAATTTGAAATTAAAATAATATAACTTGAATAACTAATGTTCCCCTTTAAAAATTTAAGGTTAAAGTCATTTATTGTTAGCATATAATATTGAAACCCTTCATTTATAATTTTATTGATTTATCGAATTCTAAACCCAGAAAACGTGTGTGTTGTACTGTAAGCAAATAGAAACTGAGTTTAGGGGCAGTTGATTCATAAAGTGGTAAGTGTCACACACGTACCAAAAATGTTTTGAATACAAAAACAAAATTGTATCTATTAAATAATTTGGGAAGATAGAAACAGAAACAAATTGAAAGAATTTTTAGTTTAAATTAGATATCACATCCGTAAAAGGTTTGGTTTCCAAACTTAAACTCTCCATGTTTCAACTTATTTTGAGCTTTGTCTTCCATTAAAATATTGAATGTACCGCACAGAAATAAATAAATAAATCCAAAAAATCTATTTGAGTGCGTACATTCGTCTCATTTCGAGATCACTTTTAAATGATAAAACTTCACTTTAAAAGGAAAGGTGTTTCCAACTTCGTGAGAGAAATGATTACACTTCCATTTCCATACTTTTGCATTAAAATAAAGATTCAAATATGAATAAAATACACGAAATTCAAACTTAGTCACAGTGGTAACAAAATCAAAAAAAAATTATGGATAGTTTTCAGTTATGTTTCTCATTTCTGAACTAGAACAGAAGATCAACTTTGAGTTAAATATTTTTTTAAAAAAGAAAGAGACATAGACATTAGGCAACCTATTTTCGATTGACCGGTTTGGAAGGTCAACACGCAGGGAATCGCCACAACTCCAAAACTATAAATTTCAGGAATTCAACATTACATTAAACAACAATAAGATATTGACATAAGCTAATTGAAATTCATCGTCCGTATAGCTTTTGTAGTATTCTTTAACAACTCGTCTTAAAATTAAATTATATACTTTATTTTTAATAGGATTTACAAATTTAGTAAAACGAACTGAAAACTGGACTGTCGATTGCTGAGGATGATTATAGAATGAGGTTATGTATTAGAGCAACGTGTTACTTTGAAATTTTTCATGGACTTACATATAATATATATTTGATCTATTACATTAATTTTCATTACATGTATTATTTACATACATAGGTTTAATCTAAAAATACATACTAAACTTAAATATACAACTGCTTTTCTAAACAAGTTCAAACAAAACAAATTGACTTCAGTCACCCATTAGTATATAAGTTTCTTTAATAATTCCAATAACCGCCCACTTAAATAAACACAAAGATGATAACCCTTCATTAAAGTTTCAAACTTAACTCCCATTTCTACCCAAGCAAACTCATAGAGTTGTAGAAAGTGTCTTAACATCCCAGAGCACTTAAGCAGGTTTATACAACTATATAATTTTCAAACCAAAAGGGCTTATCCCTATAATAGTTGGCAATTTCCTTCAAGATCTTCCGGATGGCATTAATTGAAACCTTCGTGGCAGTTAGTGTGTGCCGTGTGCGGCAGATAGATGTGAAAGTGAATTTGCCATCCTTATAATTGCCACACTGGTTGATTACATAGGTTAAGGTACCTTTGCATACAAATTCCCATAAAAGGATGTAAAGGTGTATTCATTAAGCCTCTTGCCGACAAAACTTTAATGATTAATTGAGTTTGAAAAAAAAAAAAAAAATTTAGAAATGAGCAAAACTCATCATAAGAAACATAAATTTTGTTTTATAATTTAGAGCTTCTATTTCCTAATTTTCATTGACAATTTTTTAAGAAATCTCTCAAATAGCTTTTCATACCCAAAAAAGAACCGCAAAAGAACCGGTTTTTTCATTTCGCTTCTTAAACAAAATCAATTTTTTCGGATGCAGATGAATTTAAAGTTTCCTTTTTTGAAATTTTCCACAAAAAAAAACTACTAAGTTTTGGGAGTAGGTTTCTCAAAATGAGCGCGCTTTCGTCCTTAATTTCATATAAACTTTCCATTTCTAAATTCGGAACATATCTCCAATGGAATTTCATGCTTACAATTAAAGCTACAAGGTTTCGTTAAGAAAGGAAATTCATGATATTCATACGTACGAGTAGTTGCTTATTCTGGAAGAAATTTTGACAAATCATTTTTTAAAAAATAGAGTTTAGTCAGTGAAGTGTATCCATAACATTAACAGCCATATTTTTTACCAATTTATCTAAATGGATCAAATTTAATAGTTAGAATCTGAAGAATATTCTTCAGAAGATAGTAAAGAAACCAAACCTAAACCTTATTTATTTTAAAAATTACTTTAAACTTTAATTAGTTTTTTCTGAGAAGTCTTAAATTTATGTGAAATGTCTTCAAAAGCTTAGGAATTGATAAAGAATTTGGTTTAAGTCTAGAAAGTTCTTCAAAAAAGCAATCAAAAAGTAAAATTGATTTGTGGTTTATGGATTAAAGCAAACCAAATTCCTTTTGATACCTTCATTTACTTCGGCAGGATAAAAGGTCTCCAGCTTTAATATTCTCTTTAGAGCTAATGTCCCGAATTTAAAATTCAAAAGACTACCGATTGAGTACTGCAATAGGTATATCTTTTTATGTAACTATTGACATCCCAAAGATTTCATTTGTTTTCCTTTTATCTCTTTCTCTCTTTCAAAAGTACATTTTATTTCTGTCTTCTTTCTTTTTTTTTTTAGTTGAGTGACTTCGTAAGTTTCATTGGTTTTTATCTAATTCAAATGCAAACTTAGTTCTATGCGAAGAGCAGTAAAACGCTCTGCTGTCTTCTAAACCATACCCTCTGTACATTCGATTGCACGCAAGAGTTTCATTGCCACTGCCATTCTCCATTGGATTGAAATGATAGGTACCTATATATGTTTGTACGTACTCGTATTATAGAATGTGGTAATCGTAATTTGCCTTGCCATTGTGTGGTAGTAACAGTGTCCCACATACCACACAACTTTGTGGCAAAGCTCTTAAAATGTAGAAAGGACGACTTCGTCGACAATGACGCACGTGACTTGCTTTTACCGCTTCTGATAGTTCTGGTTTAGGACTCAGAAGTAAGTATTGTACAAAGATCCTTTAGTTTGAAATAGGAGAATACTTTTATAGATTTATTTATTGAAATAAAGGTACTTATGCATTTATTTATTCCCATTTTAAGCATCTTTTGGCATTTAATTAGAAAGATGTCAAGGAAGAGTTTTTAGTGAATATGTATATTTTTGTTTATTTAATATGATAATTTCGAGAATTGCTTTTGACAACTATCACATTTGTTGTGTTGATCGTGAGAAATATCATCCCAATGAGCGCAAACGTCAACTCTTACTTTCAGATTACGTGTTTTGAAGCAAACCGAAGATGTGCAAGGAATGTGATGCACAATTTCGGGACTTCGGGATTTAAACCCAAAATGTGTTGCAAATTTACTTTATGTCTGGTACAGTAGGGTCTATCATTTGACTTCAATATATGTATTATGTCAGTTCAGAAAAATTAGATGCAAGCAATTTTTCAAATAAGAACAGTTTTCTTCAAAAAAAAAGTTTTGCTGTCAAATACTAAAGAAAATAAATTTTTAATTCGCTTCCTCACTTTTTGACATAATAACATTATATTGTGAGATGTCACTTTTCTGAACTGCCCAAATGAAAGGCACAAATCATGACAGATGAATGTTAGTACAACACTTGTGTCAAATCATCAAATCGGTCCTACAGCGGTTGCTGGTCATTAATTTGTTAATTTGTAAACATAGCAACGAGCAACGACAACAATAAAAGAAACGTAAAACTATTTTTAAGAGTGTAGGTGGTTGTTAATGATATTTATGGTAGGTTACCCTTCATCCCATGAAATTTAAAAAGAATTCATATAATTTGTCAAATATTATTATTATCTAGCTATATATCAATTTAAACTAGAAAATAACTTAAATTCCTTGTTTGCATTTCCATAACCCGTCAGCCTGTGTAAAGTAGGGACAAAAGATGGGTATTTAAATTCCATATTCAACAATACATAATTCTGTCAGCTTAACACCCACTTCACAATTATACCACCATATTGAATCATAAAATTCCTTAACTCTTGCTATGCCCCTATATGTTACCTTGGCAAAGAATTCCGGTTCGGGTTTCGTAAAATAACGATACTCAATTGTATTGCAACAACTGCAAGTGACCCAAACTTCACTTTTGCCATAAATATCCGGCCAAGTAATTTCTATGTTCTCAATTTCGAGCAGGAAAGTATTTTATGATCCACCACGGGAAATAATGAAAATAATCCTTCCACCTTGTGTGTGATGGTCGTCGAAGCACCCTTGATAGCAAAACTTCCTTTCAAAAAAAAAATAAAAATAAAACAAAACAAAAGAAAATATACCAAGCCAAGCACACAATAATTTTGGAACAATAACCAACTTCGTGTTGTACGAGTAGGTACTATCTCAGCAGTTTTGTTGGCTCTTCCTTTTTTACAGTCAACTTGTTTATGCCAGATCGGCCAACTGGCCAAGCATAAAAAAGGAACTTAAGAGTTTGTAGCGCACGAAAACCATTCAACCAAAGCACGGAGAACCGATATTATACAACGAGGAAGCTGACGACGACGATGACTATAGGACTGCAGCCAAAACAAAGGAGAGGGACTGCTCAAAAACTTCAACTTGACCACCTCATTCCTTGAGTAATAACTTAGTTTTAAGGATAATTTATTCGAAACAATGGGCCACTTAAAAATGTTACCGCCTGGACAAATGAATGCGATATTTCATTATAAACTACACACTACTGCTACGACTACCTAGCTACTTTAGAAGCAACGGAACCGGAACTGCTCTTCGTTCCTGGTCCCATTATAGGAGAAACTTTCAACATTTATCGGTATTAAAATTATTTATATCTGCGGCGCGAGCTAGATATTTTTTTTTTGGCTTATAAATAAAGTATTCTGCCTGAGAATCCGTCTACAGTTAAACTGCTGCTGGTAAAAGTTAAACAAGATAATAAATTTAAGTTTTCATTTATGGGCACAGAGAGAGACAGACAGACAGTCTTATAAGGTATCTATGTGTTTTTTTTTTTTTTTGTAGAATTTGGAAATTTCTAAGTCGTTTGGGGCTTCAGTTTGTTGGAGATCCGAAATTCTTAAAGGATGTGGCTCTCGCTCTTGTCTTTATGATTTATGGATAATGGTTGTGTTCTAGAGCAGACTTTTAGATATAGGAACATAAATGGCATATGCATTGGCAAATGGCTGATAAGCTTCTAGTGAATGAACGATATAGAAGTCAGAGTGACAGCAATAGTTATACCCATCTCCTTTTTCCGTGCGTTTATATATTATATTTCTTCTATACATACTTCGTTTATATGGGGGGTGACCCTTTGTATACCTGTATTGAGTTGAAATGAGCTTCGTTCGACTCGATCCCACTCGCTCAGCGGTGTCGAGTCGAAATGTGAGACGAAAAAACTGGGTCGAGGAGTTGGTTTAACAAACTGTTTCAGAATCGCTCAACACCATTTAAGATCAACTCCAAATAGAACTCTTAACTCAAATGACGAAAAATGTGGGCCGAAAATTTGACCCTAATCCAACTCGATCTTTCGATACTGCATATAAACGTAGTACTCTTGACACCATTTATGTAATGTCTGTTCTATGACATCAACTTTGAAAGCCGAAAGAAAAAAAGAAGATATACATATATATACGAGACTATCTGCCTTGCGATGAAACAAACAACTTTTAAAAATAAATTCTCAATTTGGGATACTGCTATTTATTTAAATCTATTTCAAACATCCAAAAATTAATTCTTACTCTGGCGGGTAGACGGTTTTTTATGTTAGGATAGTGTATATATTCATGAGATGGTCTATATATGTAATTGGATCATAGGCGATAAAACACGGATATATGGATTATAAAATAATAATAAAAAACGGCTAGTGATACACAACACTTTCGAATTCATAAGGTTATGCTCGGTTCTGTTGTATTGGCGAAATGTTTTTCCAATTATCAGTCTGAAATTCAACAAAAAAATCTATCTATGCTGTTCCCGTTCTGTTTAGATGCAAAACTAATACAATTTGTTTCTGTAACTACTCGTAGATATAAAAATTAATAGACATTTTTTCCAATTCTATTTTTGGCAATCAGAAATATTGGTGATGGTGGTTAACATCAGAACTTGAAGCACCATTCCCTGCCAAAAGTTTTGTATTTTAAAACCCATAGTTTACCTTCCGAAAAATCCTGCACCCATAAATCATATTTGCTAAGCCAAAGAGGATATTTTAGCGAAATATCCTGCCAACGCAAATCTTTTATGAAACAAAAAAATATAAATTGCTTTAGTTGGGAATTTCTTTTATGTATGTATAGTAACTTGAACTACTATAAGCATTCAACTGTGAAACACAATGAAGTTTTTCTATATTTTTTCTATCACTAGATAGTTCTATCTCTTAAACCAGGATTCGCTTTATCATCGAATGTTTTAGTCGAGTGTCTTTGTGAAATAGGAAAATAAACGAGTTTCAATTGTTTCATGCTTTCAAAGGAGATTATATGCATAGCAAATTTAGATATTGGTACTTTGTTGTAAAACTGAAAACGGATTTATTTTTGAAGTGCAGGTATTTAAAAAATTATTCGGGAGAGAGAGAGGATTTTTCTGTGTGTGCGTAGTTGTAATTTTGCATATAGTCTATCTAACTATAGTTAGTGAAAGGGCTTAGTTCATTTGTCATAGATCTAATACAAAAATGAAAACCAAACAAAAAAAATAAAACAAGGATTTAAAAAGACCAGTGAAGGAAGGAAGCTTTTTTTAGGAATAGATTATAAAATTTGGGTGGAACGAAACTAACTCGTTTGGATAACTAAAAACATACAAAAATTTTCAAAATGTAAATAAACTTTACTTAAATATTTTTTTAGAAATTAAAATTTAAAGGGTGAAAAAAATGAACAAACATCCATACATATTACCACCGATTCATAATATCACTTGGGATATCTATTAAAACAATGTGCAATATGGTTCTTATTTTAAATATCATAAACGTAAATAAATGGATTCTGCCTTCTATTGGGATATTTGTGTCGATTATTCTTTGAATAGAGTATTCCACAGAATTTGTGGTTTATTAGACTTTTTTTTATTAAAACGTTTCATCACCAACGTGAAATCCTGCTTTGTATAAAATCAGGTTTCATCATCTAAAAATTAGATTTTACTTTGACGAACAGATGGTTATTGCATGTCAGTAGTGTGTAGAAAAAAGACAACAAACTCTTGAAAACAAACAAACACAAGGAAAATCGTCAAAATGTTAATTTGTCAATTCAATGACAAAAACGCCAAACTGATACTAATATTGAATCCATAAACATGTACGATTCCTATCATAAAAGCCGCAATCTAATAAATAATTTTATTGGCTTCGGCAAGAATTTTGTGTCTTAGACGGGTTTCTCTAGATCTGTTCATAATTCGAACATCGCCCATGCCCAGTGCAAACGACATGCCAGAGCAAATTAAGTAACTTCGTTGAAAAATTTATTCCAAATTATTCTTATTTCCCATACGAATTCACATTTCGAAATTAGGTTGGAAATTAAGTAAAAAACTTAAAGAACACACCCCTTTGAAAACACTATGTCTTTCTGAAATATCAAAACTACTTGTATGAATAACAGAAATAGACAGCAAAAATAAAAATGTCAAAGGACAAATTGAAATTAAAAATAAAACTATCTTTCAAAAGAA
Source organism: Philhelius festivus (assembly GCA_963931855.1). Classification (NCBI taxonomy): domain Eukaryota; kingdom Metazoa; phylum Arthropoda; class Insecta; order Diptera; family Syrphidae; genus Philhelius; species Philhelius festivus. The sequence continues at coordinate 2,992,407 of OZ007555.1, read as the reverse complement.
ATTAGCTAATTTCAAATAATTTATAAAAGCATCTCATTTCAGAAAATTTAAATTTTACTAGTAAACAATCAACAAAATATATATGTATGTGACACAGTGTATGCTCCTCTCTTATATGAAGTCTTAATTTTGGTCGTTGAATATTTTCATCTTAGGCTAGGCGCGCACATTCAATTTTTAGTTTCGCAACTGCTTGGTTTGAGCAACTAAAAAGTTTGGTTTTTGACACAAACTAAACGATTACCTATAATGAGTTCGCTATTTTGTGTAACATATAATTATACGCACCTGCGCGGACATTCAACCAAATAGTTCATCTGTTTTCTATAAGCAATCGAACAGTTGTTCAACTAAAAATTGAATGTGCGCGCCTAGCCTTACATCTCGTGTTTGACTTAAATTTAAAACTCTATTGAAAAACACCCTTTTGAAAAGAAAAGCTCTTTGCTTGAGGTTTCTCTCTAATATTACCTACCGCCACCTACACGTCAATTGTAACAAGCAATTTAAAAGTTTTATTTCATACGTCAAAAATCACAAAACTCGAAAAGAAAAACAAATAAAATCAACAAGCTCTCTTCACATCATCGCCACATAAAAATTCGCATTTAACTCGACAGCATTTAATTATTTTGATTAAAAAGTAAGTTTTGCATTAAGAAATATTCAATATTTATGAAAGTATTTTGTTATTTAAGTAATAAATCGTTAAGTTCATGTGATTTCAAGTTTATCTGTATACCTATATCCCCTTCTGTCATGAATTAATTAAACCAGAAATAAATCATTGGAATGTAAAGTGAGAATGTAATCAAATTAAATTTATTCGTAGCATCATCATGTCCCAACCGGTCGCATTTTTAACTCGAAAGGAAATTTTCAGCGCTTGTCATCGTTTGAACAGGTGATTCCCAAAGATCCATTAATCTTTTATTCCCGATTTATGTATTTGGTGTCGACCCTTTATTGATAATTTATTTCTTTTAATTAGCAACCAACTTACTGCAGATGAAAATCTAGAAATCTATGGAAAATGCAATAATCCCAATGGCCACGGACACAATTACACTGGTAAGTGATAAATCCTTGAGAGACAAGTCTAAAGTTTCATTTGGTTTCACCTTGATGAGGTCTCCCAAGCCACAAAAGCACAAACCCCAACTTCTATTGAAAAAACAACCACAGCACACCAACATCTCAATGTCATGAATGGATTAAATTAAATTGTCATAATTCAAGCGGCATTTAAATCACGCTTAACTAAAATGATAAGGTTGCTCGAGTTCTTTTCACTTCTCGCAATAATCATTAACCCAAGAGTGTTGATTATTGTAGAACGTATGAAGATACGCAATAAGATTATGAGTTCTCACAAATGATTTGGATGGTCTTTTTGTGCAGTCGCTTCTTGATGATAAGACGAATCCAACTCCAAAGTGCAACCTTGTTGATTGTTGACTCAGAAAAGCATTTGTTTACAGTGTCCAGAAATAGATAAATTCCTGTCTGGCTATTCTCTTCAACTTCCTTGGATCACACTTTTTATCAAGATGAAGCATTTTGCTTTGAGGCCGGCACACCAGTAGGTTCACTCAGCTTATTCAAAATCGTTTTTCACTCAAATCAATTCACTAAAGGCGCTTTTGGAGATATCCAACCGGTTTCTATTGAATGGAATATATTAATAAGAAGCAAGTCACCACGTTTCATTTAAAATAAATTTATGTAGAAATTGGTGTTTAACCAAAATATTTCAAAGAATTTAAATTCAATTAGAGTAGTTGTCAGACTCGAAACATTTCATCTGTATACTGCTCTCTAGTGACTAGAAGAAACGCTTACTCATTTGAAGAATTGAGATGGCAACAAGCGTCGAAACGTGGGGAAAATAAATTAAACAGTTGTTTCAGTACGACCAAATGAGTCAAATTAAACTATTTACAAATGGACAAACATGTATGCTAGTTTAAACGTCCAAACAAACAGTATGGAAGGAAAAATTAAGTCAAAATGTGCAATTTTAATCGCTTTGCCATGTAGCGATGACTAGTTTTTTTTTTATTCATTAGTAAAAGGCAACTGTCACGAGTCTAAAATGATATTCAGAATTTTTTTTTAGTATGAAGTGATGTGGTTTTAAATGAGGTTTATTAAAATAGTGTTTCCGTATTTTGCAAGGTTTTCATGGTTCTTCATGTCAAGTCTGACAAATCCAAAAACAACAGTTAGGTTCTCTCAATTGTACTGAAACTTTATACTAGGTTCGTTCGTTGAACTTTACCCAGGGTTGACCCAGGTTTCCCTGAGAGTTGTCAACAAAAACTGGGTTTTTCGGTTTTCAAAAAACACCCAAGGGCTTTCAACTGTTTTTTTGACAGCTTAAAGCAAGACAAAATCATTTTGTGATTTGATAAAACTTTAAATTTGTTATAAATTAGTTTTAAAAATGAAAGAAAACAATTTCGCGTTGTTGCTGAATGTTTCATCCGATGAGTATAACAAACATTTAATTGCAAATACAAGCAATAACATGCAACATGCGAATCGCCCAACGACAACAAAAGAAATACATATGAAATCTCATATGACTTTTGACAGTTTGATCGTTACCTGAACTCGCCCCAGCAAAATACCTAGATCTACTTCAGGGCGACCCCAGGTCTCAAAAAACACAGAATTTTCTCACCAGGGTGAATTCAGGGTTTCAGAAAACAATTTAGGGCGACCCCAGGGTGACTTCAGGGCTCAACGAACAAACCTACTATAGAAGACTAGGATCTGACATCAGTGTAATATGGCAGCTTTGTTGGGTAGGAAATTCAGACGAAATGATGATATATCTTCCTCTGAAGAAAATTCTCTTTATAACTATATTCGAGTATACTCGCTCGCGTTTCAATTTATTTTTTATCGAGCAAGTACATTTCGGAACACTATTGCCAGGTTTATAATTTTGAGCACTCGTAAATCGCTTTTCATCTCTTTGAAAAAAAGAAAAATATAAAATTTCTCCCCATGAAGTCAATAGAAAACTCTCCATTTGGTTGATTCATAGTATATATTTCGGATTGGGCAGATAATTGAAATTTGAAGATAAGCTTTTTTCCTCTTTCGACAAAAAACACCCCTACCATAATGGTTGAGGTTTAAGTCACTATAGTCCCTGGATTTCAACGAACTATCACGCCTCTAAAAAATTTTTATATTATTTAAAAATTTCGAACAATTATTTCATCCTAATTATTGAGAAGTCGTTCCATTCTGTTTAATCAAATATGAATTTCGCGCAAGTCGCCGTACTTCATTACGGCTTAGACTAAGTTGGTATATCCGAATACCAGCAAAATATCTGAATTGAAATCGCCACAGTGACATAAGTGATATAAAAATTGTATTTGAGCGAAACTAAGCGTCGCTTTAAAAAAAGACACCCATTTACTAAATTGCCAATCTAACACAGCATTAATTTCATAATTCATAATTAAAATCATGAGGTAATGTTAATCTGTCCTCTGTTTTACATCAAATCTGTACATAATTTTTGTTTTAGTTGAAGTAACTGTTCGTGGTCCCATTGATGTTCGTACTGGAATGGTAATGAATATTACCGATCTCAAAGTCGCAATGAATGATGTAATTTTCAAAAACTTAGACCACAAGAATCTCGACAAGGATGTTGAATTCTTTAAGCAAATTGTAACAATTTTTTTTTATCAAAAATATCATCTAATAATATTGTCATTAATTTTATTAATTTCATTTTAATAGCCAAGTACAACAGAAAATGTCTCAGTATACATTTGGGATAATCTTCGTCAGAAACTTAAGAAACCAGAACTCTTGTATGAAGTTAAGATCAATGAAACTGACAAAAACTCTGTAATCTATCGAGGACCATATTTCCAAAATTATATATTCGCTAATGGAAAACGTAGCGAAAAAGATTCCTGTGCTAATATATCTTCCGACTCGGACTAAATCGAATCAAATCTCTTCACCTAAACTGGAGATGCTGACATTCCCTGCGATTTAATAAAAAAAAGAACCTTACCAGCCCAACGAATTTAATGGAAAATGATTAAAAAAAAAAAAATAAAACAAAATTATCTTATTAAACCCAATTTGTGAATGCGTGACTGAAGTTATTTTGGATTTATATTTTGACTGTCAAATCTCCACATCATAATTGTGGAGGAAATCTATGATGGTCAGTGTGAATTTCCTTAATTACGGACCAATAAGATGACAATATTACTTTGAAAACAACAATACTATACGTTTGAATTTTGTAATTATATTAACTTCTAATGATAAGCACTTACTGTGAAATTTTTCCTTTTAATAATATTTTTTGAAATTTTTGTAAAGCATCATAAATATATGTATAAGTTTATTGATTACTCGTAGAATATATTTTGGAAATTAGTTGTTGTAACTTGCAATAAAATATAAATATATTGATAACATGTTTTTTTCTTTCTCAATTTTTGTCCCGAATTTAATTGGCACTACAAATGCAATAATTGTAGATTGTTTCCGAACGAGTCACAGGTCGAAATATTTTTGCAACAAATACACTTGACTTAGAACATACTTTTCCAAAGCCCTGGATGCGAAATATGTACATGGCTCAGGTTTTCAAGATAAGCAAGTCTCAAAACTAAATGTGCGTTATGTTAGAGGTTACTAAGGATACATTTTTGTCCACAAAACTCGTAGTGGAATCGGAAAATACGTACTTATCTTACACTCCGAAATGTATTTTGAATTTACCCAGTGCTTTCATTCTTACTCCAGAATTATGGAGGAGAGTATACCTAAGTATGTACTTTCAAAACTCATTGTGTATGACTTCCTCGAATATAGAGAAAATAAAAGCTTTTTTGCACTACATATTTACTTGAACATTGAAAACTCTTTCAAATTAGATTCTGGTTCCGGCTGCAGAAAGTTTATAAAATGTTATTCTCATAAGACGCTTATTTGGAGGGCATTTAATAAAATAAGTTTTTTGTGAGCTTTGAAAGTACATTTTTTTAAAAATCGAAAATACATTTCGAATGTAGCCTTTTTTTCGAAGGGAATATTTTATGTACGTAAACTGAAAATAACATATTTCATATTCAACTCTGAACCGCTTAATTATAATCACCATACTCATTTGTACCAGATTATTCACTTTCAAATATCTTTTTCATGAACCAATAATTGTTTAAAATTTTCAATAAAAAATCATTGAGGAGCCACTGATAATATTATATCATTTTCTGCTAGCTCTGGCATAATCTTAAAAATACTTTCATTGATTGAACACAATTAACGTTAACGCTTTGAAAAGCCGCGCAGACAACCGCAGGCAATCACTTCTCTAGATTTTTAAGAAGTGATGCCGCCAGCCCTGTGATGGGTATATTGTGTTTAAACGTCGTTAATTATTGACTCATCAGTTACAAATATTTAAGCTTATTGGAGCACTAATAATTTGATGAATCGTATAACAGTTTTGAGGGTAAACGTCATAGCTTTTCTCCGTAAGATGGCACTGCTGCATTTATATTTAATTTAAAAAAAATCGTTGGCACTCTTTTTGATTACCAATAGTCAAATCAACATTTCTCCACCTCTATCACGAAGCTTGCTTCACATCGTCGTCATTTATAAATTAACATTTAACTCGGCAGCATTTAAATATTGCGACCTGCTTCTAAGTTTTTCATTCAAAATATTTTGAAAATTTATATTTCATGTCTTAAATCATCAAATTGATTTGGTTTTAAGTGGTCTTCAATTAGCTGCCAAATAGCTAAACCAAATTAAATTTGTTCGTAGTATCAATATGTCCCAACCAATTGCATTTTTGACTCGCAAAGAAATTTTCTGTGCTTGCCATCGTTTGAACAGGTATATCCAAAGACTTCCAATACATTCTATTAGTGTGTATATTTAAAATTTTGTGTTTCTATAATTTGTTTAAGTATGTATTTATGTATGTTTAGTAATTATCTGACAGCTGAAGAAAATCGAGAAATCTATGGAAAGTGCAATAATAAAAATGGCCATGGACACAATTACACTGGTGAGTAATAATTTCCTTGGGTCAGACAAGTCTATTTCATCTTTTTAATTTAGTCTCATCCTGTTAATAATAATTAAAACGTTCATTAAAAGTAGCCATGCGAGTAAATCGATCGATTGGACATAATAATTTTATATTTTAAAAAAGTATTTCACAAATCATTGGCAAAAAAAAGTATTCATACTCATATTCGGGAACATTTTTAAATTAATGTTACCAATAGAATTTAAGTACTTATAATCGCATAGATGACCCTTGCAGGCCATTTAACTTTTATTGCATCATACTTCAATGTATCGTTATCAATACTACTAAGTTAAGACAAGCATTTACTTACATAACTAAAATAATATTATTAGAAATTATTGTTTTAATTACCCCCGGAAGAGTACTTAATAAGAGATAGCTTCTTAGTTGTCTAGTCGTTTTTTCTAGTTCTAAGATTGAAATTATAAGTATGTGGTTTTCCATTTGAACAGTTCAGATTTTTGAGGAGTCAGATCCCAGAACTGCTGTGGCAAATAGAACACAAACCGAGATCTATTAAATATTGTAGTTGTGTAAAATTAAGCAATACTGCGAACTGTCAACTTCAACCAATATTCTTAAATAAATGTCACTTTAGTGTAGGTCCATTTGCATAAAAATATTTAAGTTTTAGCGCCCGCCCTGCGAAAGTATACGGTCCGTCATAATTGCGTATTGTTGTATGTTTGATTGTTGTTGATGTAATCGGAATTTAAAAAGGGACCGATATACTTCATTTAACTGAAACGCGTTATTTTAATTAGTGGCTTATCCATTTGATGTGTATTCACGAAAGGTTCTTTTCTCTCATGACATAATACAGGGTGCGCCATTTTTTTGTCGGTATGCGATTGTTTGGACGTATTCCAAGTGAAGTGAATGTACTATTGGCAATATTGTTTGAGTCAATTGCACTTTTACTTTACTTTATGGCCATCCATATAAAAAGTGCCAGTGTTACACACCGGGTTTATCGATTAGGTCATTATTTACTAAGACTCTGAGGCTTTTAGACTTCTCACGCCCTTCCTGCATCTCAACATAGGTTTAAAAAATAGTGACAGATTGCTGAACAATTAACTGTGCTTTTCGAATCATTTATCTACGAAAAAAAATATTAAAAAGACCTATTGTTTAAATTGTCTGATTATCTTTTGTTTACTTTCTGTCGTTTTAATGGTATTATTTTTTTTTTTTCGATTCATGTTTGTACATAAGTATATTTTTAGAATTATTTTTTCCAATTCTGCTCGGCTTAATTGCCTTAGAGCTCACTCCCAATAACGTGACTAATCAAAAACAAACCCAGTTCACCTTTTGTGAGATTGTTTGCGCTTGCGATTGTGGAATATTAAAATTAATTCCAGCATATTTGAATGTACATACATATGTACGAGTATGTACATAAATAATTCAATAATTCTCATTTAATTTTGGACAATTTCAAGTTTCATCAATTAGATTGATTATGGTAGCTTCATACTTTATCGCTAGCCGCCTACTTTATAAATAGAAACAGAAAATCAAACTTTATTTTCACCTAAAAAAAAATCTTTTGACAACCAAATTTTAATTTGTCGGTGAAGTGAAAATACAAAAGAGGTAAATGAATAAAAATTGAAAGCTCCTCAAAAATGATTGGAAAGATTCTAACTGCCCACAATTATCGTGTCGTTGAAATAATATTTCTTCATTTTGTATCATACTAAACGGATCATAATCAATCATAAAAAAAACATAAAGATCACACTAAAATCATTCATCTCATAATTCAGGTTTACAATTAAAATTATGTGGTAATATTATCTAATATATAATATTTTCTTTTAGTTAATGTAACTGTTCGTGGTCCCATTGATCCACGTACGGGAATGGTTATGAATATTAATGATCTCAAAAGCGCTATCAACGCTGTAGTTTTGAAAAACTTAGACCACAAGAATCTGGACAAAGATGTTGAATTATTTAAAGAAATTGTAACGTTTTTTCAATTACTATCATCTAAATAAATTGAATAATATATTTTTTTGGAACAGCCAAGTTCAATGGAGAATATCGCAGTATACATTTGGGATAATATATGTCAGAAACTAAAGCAACCCGAACTCTTGTATGAAGTTGAAATCCATGAAACTGAGAAAAACTCTGTAATTTATCGTGGACCATATTTACAAAATGGCGTATTCGTTAATGGAAATGGAAATGGAAAACGATGTAAACAAATTTCCTGTGGCCATTTATCTTCTGACTGAATAAATCAAACCGGCTGTCTTTGAGTTAAACTAGAAAAAAAGATGCTGATATGTTTTTTTTTAATTATGTAAATTAAACAAAATTGAATAGCCCAACAAATTTTATGTGAACTTATTAAAAAAAATCTGAAGTGGTTATCACAGTAATATAATCACCATTTCTGCCGACAACACGCACACAGATGGTTGAGAGTTTAAAATCCCTAGACGATAGGGACCTAATTTTTTTACTTTTGAAACTATTACACACATATTATTTTTAATTATGTTAACCTTTACTCTTAAAGAATTGTTGTGAAATACTTTTTTGTGTTTGTTTTGTTGTCATTTCTTTAAGCGTTTGTGTTTCCAACTTGTTGGTTTATGTTTAACACTGAACAGTACAGGCAACAACTTGTTTTCTGTGACAGTGGATTTGAAAGTTCTTGATTTTGAGGTAAGTTTGGTTTGGCAAATTATAATGAATAAGCTTCAATTCGAAAAACACATCGTTGTTTTGATGATCGAAATGTGCCAATTCGTCATTCTTTTTTATCCTGATTACAACTGCAATAATAGAAATCCTCTTGACTTTCCTTTATGCTGGCACTGTGTTGTCTAATATACTTATAAAGAATATTCAAATCCTCTTGAGTGATCAATTATAAAAAAAAAAATTACCAACTTATGTTTTGATTTTATTAAGTAACAAAACTGCTCTTTCATTCTTTGATTTTGTTTATATATTTCAGTAAATTTGTTTAACATTTCACCTAAAGACTAGTACTAATAAATAATTTAACATAACCGATTTATTTTCCTTAAACTTAAATAAACTTACAATAAGCAAATATTTTTTTAAATAATTAACTTCTTCCTTAACAAAAAACAAAAAGTTTCTTAATTTAGTTTTTTATTTTATTTGAATAAAACTTAGATCTAATTTGAAATAACATAACTTTAAATTTCAAATAAGAATTTAAATAAAGCCAGTAATGAAAAAGAAACAACTAACCTTAATTATCATTTTAAAATGATGAAAATAATAGAAAAGGCATGGCTAAATTAAATTAAAAAAATTTCTTATATATATTTAATTTTTTAAATTTATCACGAGCGCTACAAATGGCAGGTTTTATTAACCAAACAGAATATAAAAAAAATTACATCAGTTTAGTTTCCAAATAATGAGAGGCCATTAACCGATTTGAGTGTTAGAATATAGTTTATACCAATTAGTTATTTGTAACGTTGTCGTTTCTGGTTAAAAAGTCACTCGAAAAGAAATCAACCAAATACAAATTTACGACCTTTGAATTTTCGTTTATACCATCAGTTATTTTCAAATTTACATGGGGTACTGATGAGCATTAACAAAAAATGAAAATCTACACCATAAGTGTCGAAACTAAATGCCCTTCCTTAATTTTTATTTGATTATTTCATATCATACGAAAAATTGCACTTATATTTGTACATCTATTCTGGGATTGGTATAAGCTTGTCTTACACTCAAATCAAAAATCTGAACATAAGGTATGAGCGAAATTAGTTTTTAATAAAATCATACATTTCTATTTTACAGGATATGTTTATGAATATAACAATAACAATTTAATTAAGAGCAAATGTTGTTTGATTCTTCTTTCAGAAATCGAGTTTCGCACTCGTCTCTTAATCTCGCTTAAATAATAAAGCATTTGTTCTTATTTTTATTTTGGTTTTGTTTAAGTTTTTGGAAGCATTTATAATTTTTTTCATCGTCGTTATATTAAATAACCTTTATAGTATGTATGTATATATATATTTTTTTCTTTTCATTTCGAACTTAAAACTAAGATACTTAATATTTTTGTTTTTAACGCTAAGCGCTCAAAAGAGTGTCTTTTCTCGACTGAGTTTTATGTGTAAATGTGCAAGTTGTATTTTGAGGTGTTTGACTTTTTGCTTTAAAATTAAATCTCACTCAATAAATAAACAATACATATTTTAGGTTTTCAAACTTTCGATTTAAATTTTAAAATCAATATATTTATAGATTCCTTAAGGAAATACTTTGGTATTTTTTTTTAACTACTGTATGTATTTTGGTCTATATGTAGTATTTTGTTATAATTTTGAGATTTATATGGCACTCTTACGAACTGGATTAAGGTTTCTAAACGATATAAAAGGTATTCCAAGTTCAAATTCGTTTTTGGGCCAATATCTTAATACAGGCTGCCGTTGTGGTAGTTCAGTGTCTACATAGAAATACGCATAGAGGACTAATACAGTGTAGGAAGCAATAAATATGAAGACGTGCCATAGGCCATGGAGATAGGGAAAATTAATGGCTGACCAAGCATCACAGAACATTCGGTCGTTGACCCAACAGAAGACTGCTATTAACCAAACAGCACACGAACGGAGACCCAGACGATAAACTCGTTGATCACGAACTCTGAAATAAAAATAAATAATTATTTTTCTCTTTAATTTTTTTTTTTTTTTAAAAGTGCATATTCTGAAAATGTATTTGCAGCAAATATTTGTTGTAACTTTTGATGCATTTATAAGCAACTTTGGACGAACTCTTGTAGAAAACTTATGGGCTTTTCGTCAAAGCCGAAAAACGCCTTTGAATATTTAAAATATAATCTGTTAAATTGAAACATAAAAATATTTTTTCTTAAGTATACAGAAATCATATAATAAAACGGCAAACATGTTTTTTGTGGTACACTTTTCTCCAAAAGTATTTAACCGATTTCGATAAATTTTATATGGTTGGAAAGCCACAGTTACGGAGATGTGCAGAATATACTTGAGACACGCATTTACACACTGTGGGTCATTTTTGTTTTTGCACTGTCGAACACTGCATATTACATAAAACTAGCCGACCCAGCTCTCGAAATTCGAGTGTCAATTTATTTATTTAATTCATTATCATTCAATAAAAGACAGAAAATTCATGATTTGTTTTAAATTGTTGAATGCAATGAGAAGTACCTACTAAGAACTCACTCCTGGAGTCCAAAGGAAAACTGTTAATGGTAAACAAACTTTCAAACCTATATGTACACATTTTTGACACATTAACAATTTTCGTTTCGATTCTTTCATGTCATTGTCCTTTAGCTGTTGTTATGGCCATAATATTGGACTCGAACCCACGTCGTTGCAGTGAAGTCAACCTGTGAATTTTGTGTTACATATGTACATGTGAATTTTTTTTTAAATTTCACTCTCATCATTTTTTCATGAAAGATTCCATGAGTAACTTCTTTAGTGGTATCACAACGGATCCTTGAGGTCTAAGTGAGTCAACAACAACTAGACAGCCACTCCAACCTAACCTAACCTAACCTATTTTAAAAATCATGTAACTTCAATCAGAAAGCAGAAGTGCTACTTGAAATTCAGTGCGTTCTTGACATTCATGTCTATTACAGAATTCGCAGAATTTTACTCCCCGTGAGTTGACTCGATTCGTATCCACTGTAAAACTCAATTATGAAATTCGTCGGATGAACTACAGTGTCGATTCCTAAAATTACCTTATCATTTATGAACTTTCGTATCGACACTGTCAGCTACAAACATTTATTCAACTGGCCTAGGCTGTGATAATAGTATCGCTTTCGATCAATGTAATCAAGCATCGTTGAGAGTGGTTAGTACGAAGATGGGGAACGGTTCAAAACCAACCGTGTGCTCTTTTTTTTTTTTTTTTTTTTTAGATTTTGCGTTGCTATTTGTGCGTTTTCTATTATAATTTGTTAAACAAACACTTTAGCATTCAGTATGATAAGCTTTTTGACTTACATTTTTGTATTCTCCATTGTTTATTTTCGTTTAATCAAAAATTCACTTCAGATTCGTCTCGAAATTGGTGCGAAAGTAAAATGATAGAAATTGTATGGAGTGCGAATGAATGGCGAATTCTGTAATACCATATAAGTTGAACAAAATCTCAGTGGTGCAGGGATTGTTACCGACATTCTTTCAACTTTCATTCGTCGGATTCAGTAATACGAGTAGCAAAAGTTTGGAAATGAATTGAAACTGTCACTTCAGCTCATTCGCCGAATTCTGTAATAGGGGTGATTATCTTCTCAGTAGTACGGCTAAGACAATTAAAATGGCACTTGATTTTTTAATAAGTATCATTAATTTTTCCAGAATCGCTTTTTAATCGTTTCAGAAAAATAACTGTCAGAAGGCTTCTTGACGACCAATCGTAAATGCTAGGAATCCCTGGCATCATTATATCACCAAATTTTAACTAATCCCCTTTCTTAGAAGTATTTGAATTTGAAAGCTTCAACGTACATTAGTGTTTCTCTGATACTCGTATACACAATTTACGAATAAACCTCTTTAAAAAATACAATTGATGTTGTCTAAATGTCAAAATTATTTCTGAAAATGCCCAATTGCTGAAAAATGAAAACATCATACCCACATGTCCCTCTTTAGATTGCAACTTTTCACTACACGCCATGACAATGGTTTTGAGGGTAATTGTATAGTGAAAAGTCACAAGGACTAATATCACGATGCCAAAAGTCACCTTATATAAAGTTTAATCTACAAAAATAAATAAGTCATGGGCTATTTTCAACCATCGAACGACATTATGAATATGACAAATAAATCACATTAAACCCAAATGTCAAATAATACGAGAACAACCTTAGACAACATGTTCTACAATTTATGTCAAATGAATTTCGTGCAAAGTATAAAGGAGTTAGGGATGATATGCTGACTTAGAAACCTAATTATCCACCTTTAGTTGGAGCTTTTCGTGTTGGTATGTTCAGGTTTGTGTTGTACCTGCACATATATTTATTTTTACTTCTATTTTCCATCGGCCTCTTGGGGATGACACTGTTTCTCTCTTGGCAATATAACTTTGTTGGCATTAGATTTTGTATTTGAAATCGATATGAAATAATAAACTCGTACATATCATTGTATATAAAACCAACAATTTTACCATAGACATTATAGCCTATCGGGTTTCTTGAGCGTGTTCAGTTATCTAGATGCTAAATCATATAGTGATATATTAGAAACAAATAATTTATTTTTTACCTCACATCTGAGAAATGATGTGCAATTGCATTATCTTAATGAGAAGTGTTAATTAAAGTCCTTCAACCTAACAGGGAATTAAATAAACACACATATCAAATATATGTAAAGTTAATCATGTATAATCGTGTGAAAGCAATTTGAAAGGTCATGTTACACAATTTGACATTTGTTATACATGAACACTTTTAGGATTAGTTTTTAAACTATCACATATTCACATTTGGGGTGTTCTTTTTCGGTTGCAGTTTGGCAAAGTTAGAGCCAGTTAGAAGAAACGACAAGGCTTCTGGACGACCAATAGATGACGCTATCAAATTTCCTTTATGTTATTCTTCTCATTTCTATTAAATAAATTAATTAAAATGGAATACACTTACATATTTTGATTTCTACTTTTTTTTTAATTCATTTTTATTTTCATTAATCTTAAAACTATCTTAAAGCTAGACAAAAATTCATAAAAACTAGCCTAATTATCCAATAGCTTAAAACTAACTTTCTGGCCCTATGCGGGCGCCCTAAGCTAAACTGTATCTTAATTCTACTACCTTTCGGCCTAAAGACTATTTTTAATTTAAATTATGTATATCAATTTTTTTGTTTTCTCGAGAAAATGTAAAAGAACTCGGATTCTGAACTTGTTTTTTAAATTTAATTATAATCTTTATGTACATATAAATAGAGTGATATGCAAAATAGATAGAAACAAGTGTTCTTGTGTGGAAAGATAGTTTTTCACAATAGAATAAAAGGGCTACGTAGTACAAGAGCAAAATTATTAATTATATCTGGAAAAAGGCCAAAGCATCTTCTAAGAATGATTTACAGTTATCCATTGACTCATCAAAAATAAGACTTCGCGCCGGATTGCATTGGTTAAAAGAACTTAAAAATGCATTTATTTCTTATAAGAATATTAAACCGCGCTTGAATTTTGCACAAAGTCGTCTCAATTGACAGTAGTATAACATCCAAGAAACTGTTATAAATAACAAAGGCTTTGGAATAAAATGCTGGTCCTTTCTTCCTCGAAAAAATTAAGAAATGGTTCTTATTAAGTTGCAAATGTTTTCCTTTTTTTAAAGAGATCTGGTCTTATTTTTTCTTTTAGTGAATATTATGTTTTTTTTTCTATAAATCAAACAATTTACAAACATGGTAAAATGAATTACGGTTTTTGCTATTGAGTCCATTTCTGATGCGATTCAAACGTCTTCTGGCTTTGCGTGGTACTGTGTGTGTTTGTTGTAATACCGTTGCACAATATTAAACAAAACAAAATTATTGATAAAGTGATAACGACGTACAATGATTGCAATTTCTATTTACGATTATACTTCTCATGTTAAATATTAATTCTTTTTTGTTCGGATTTATACTCAATTGTTATTGAATAGCTTTTCGTATTATATAATTGCAATAAATCTATCAGCTCAAGTCGGATAAATCTTATCTTATCTATCAACTCAATACATAAATATGTACACCTTTTCAATAATGTCCGTTAGGTGAAATAAATAATAAATGCTTAGGTTAAACATAAAGGACAATATATTATTTAACGCCCCCCAAAGAGGTGCGATTGGTATTTTGTCAATAACTTAAATATTTATGTTTGTTCGACATATAACGGTCAACTTCCCGAATGTAAATCAAACAAGCAATCGCGATGAATGAATTCAATGAAATTGAAAATTCACCCTTGACAATGAATTACTATCGATTTTATATAAAAAATATAACAAGAAAAAAAAATTTAAATTTAAACCTTTGACATTGATCGAACTCAAATAAATGCTATTCCAAAGTGTGCAAGTGCAATTGGAGCTAATTTAGCAATTGCAAATATTCTGAATATAAGCACATAATTCATAACAAGTCTGAAGTATACTCTGAAAATGAAGTTGTGCTCGTCTGTTACATATGTATATTGAAAAATTGAATTATCAATCGGAAGAATCATTAAATCGGGGTGGTCAAGGTCGTCCTGGAAAATCGAATTTGTTTTCCTCAGAGAATTTGACAGAAAAACTCTTCATTGAGGGCATACACGATGGTTAGGTTAGGGTTCTCTCAAATAAGAGGGGAAGCTTGCTGTTTTAATGCGACAAAGAAATCGACTTGTCTACAAACACTAAAGTTTTATCGACTATTGTTATTGAATAAGTTAATAAGTTTTTCCATTAAAGTCATGGCAATAACAAAAAATGCACAAGTGAATCGCACGAGTCTTGTGATTATACTAGGTTATTAGTATACAATCGCATTTCTACAGGAATGTGTGAAAAAAATCCAAAGTACGAGTACTATAAAATTTATTTGGTTTCTGATTTGGTTTACAAATTTTGGAACACAACATTATCTGCATTATTTTTAAGTACTTTTGTGCAAAATTGGAACACAGTTAGTGGAATAATTCAAACTTCTCTCTCTAGAGAATCACCTAAAATAATTTACCACGAATTTGAAACAAAGCGATCGAACCTATTAGGGTCTAGCAGGATGTATAATGGACATTATACATGGTTAGGAAGAAGTTTATCGTGGACGGGGTTACATTAGTTCGAAATGGATAATTTGTTGGAAAACAATGGATGTACCTACTCTCAATAATATCCAAAAGTTTATTTTGAAAAGCCAGAAATCTGCGAAGGTCAGATTCCGCCAAAAAATATGTCTTCAAGTTAAGTCTTTCACCCCAAATTGAAGGTGCACACGGTCACAATGATTCAATTCAGTATTGTGAGTTCAAACGAGTTTTCGAACACAATTATCCTGATAATTTTAATCTGAGACCAATTTTTTTTTTTTTGGTTAATAATTTTTGTTTGACCATTAAGTTTTTCATGGTATGACCTTTAATGAAATAAAGAAGGTGTCACTGCCCCTATACAAAATGTTACTCTTTTTTGTAATTTTTTTTTTTATTGTCTGGTTTAATTTATCGTTGCCAATTCACGTAAATGTAAAGTTGAACGTTTAACCTTCTACATTGAAATTAAAATTTAAGTAACAAACAGTATTGCCGATATAATATTATAAAAGTAGTAGTTTTCACTCTTGTTGAGTTTCGGATGATAGTTGTAGTTAAATTTCTCTTCATTTCAGAATATGAACTGCCATTCGAGGACGAATCAAAATTCGAAAATTCTGTTAAAGTAATTCTATGGAAACTGGTAAGCATTAATTATTTTCTTTTTTTTTCCACATGTATGAGGTTAGAGCTCACCTATACTTTTACCCAGAAGTTTTCTACGGGTTTATACTATGTTTTTATTTGAGCCGAATTTCGGTTATTTTTAAATTCGCCGCAAAAGTGTTTTCATCTAAAGTTAGTTTGACACTTAAATATTCAAAGTTTTGTTTTTTGTTTTCAAACTGAATTTTTTACATTTCATTGAAATGTTGTTTTAATTATGCCCTTTTCGACTTTTCGATTTATTATCAAATAGACTAAGAGCCCACAGCAATTTTTGGGTGTGATTGATAACAAAAAATAATAAGCATAATTAGATAGGCCTTTTATAGTTATTTACAAATGTGAAAGTCTTGCATACTCTAGTGGGAGCAATAGTGCATAATAGTGCATCGAGTATGCAGTTCTTTCCAAGTCCAAATAATTGTGATAAAAACTTTGCCAAAATGTAGAGTTAAGCCCCTTGATTGAAAATATCGAGGTCCAAGACGTTTTACAGACAGCCTTCTGCCTGCCAGACGCGATAAGAATATGCTACTTCTTGCACTAAGAAGGCCACCTTCAAAACGTCTTGGACCTCGATATTTGCAATCAGGACACTTAGCTTTTCATTTTGAAGTTACGGCAAATTTTGTATCCCAAGTTTTTAGATTTTGGAAAGAACTGCATACTTAATGCACTATAATGCACTATTGCGCCCACTAGAGTATACAAGACGTTCACATTTATAAATAACTTTAAAAGGCCTATCTAATTATGCTAATTATTTTTTGTTATCAATCACACCCAAAAATTGCTGTGGGCTCTCGGTCTAAAACAATTTTGTGCACATTTTGAGGAAATTTATTCAGTTATGCTAATCTACATACACATAAGTTAAATGGAGTATCAAATTGAATTTCCAGCATTGAATTCCATTTTTTTTTATTTATAATTAATCATATTTTATGATTAAATAATATTTAAACCCATGTGGCAATACTGGCAGGAAATAAATTGATATAACAATTTATTTCTTAAATAAACTGGTGACATTCATCTATCTGTTTTCTTAAGCTCAACCGCAAAATAAACATTTAACTAAAACAAAGCAAATCGTGCTAATCTTAACAAATGATATCTTAATTACATACTCACTACTCACCTTTGTAATTCGCTATATAACATGACCATAGTAGGCACCGATAAGGCCATCAGCACAAAGGCATTAATGAATGGTTTCCACAATGATAGACCCGTCGCCAATAGGGCTGAGTAGAACATAAATTTGCTGAATGTTTTTCTAAGTGAAACGAAAGTAAACAACAAAAACAGAAAAAAGATAAGTAGCTATATAAGAAAAAACAAAGGAAAGTGAACTAAAGTTTGTTTACATTGTCGTTACGTGTTTAATGATTATTTTTATCACTGTGAAGTGTACATTTTGGGGGTGGGGTGTTTGGAACAAAAAATTCTATGAAATCAGAAATATAGCGAACAGATTTCGATGAAATTGAAAATTTAAAATAAACAACTTGTTTATAATGAGTGATCTATTACAAAGGCAATGCACCCCAGGAATAGTAGAACAAAAGAAAATAAAAATTGACACCTGGTTTTTGGAGACATTAAGAATTTCTCTATATGTAGCAGCTCTAACCATAAGCGGATCCTGAGCAAGTTTAGTAGAAGCTTTGAGTAGAGTATGATCGGAGCTCGCTCATACATTTATGAAACACGTTAGTGCACTAAACTGTCATATGACTAGAAATCTGTCAAATGAAATGAGACTTTATTTGAAGATGGGACTCATTCTCCAAACACGCACACAGAAATGGTTGATAGTTATTAGTCACTAGGTAAGCTCTCTTTGAGCCGTCATGGTCTCTAGTTTAAAAAATGTATGAATGTGAAGTTGATTGTTATATTTACCAAGACTTACCTATCATTGTGACAAAATCTCGGATAATGTCGCTTGGGGAAGAACAAAGAATATGCTGCCATAAACACCCACAAAATCGCCAACTCATCTAGCAGTTGTCCAATTAGGCTAAGGGTTGCATGAAAGTACATAGAGCTTAAGCCGACAACAATCAAAAGCACCCACAATATGTGGATTCCAGGTGTAACAAATCTTCCATATTCTTTGAATAGGTAAATTAAAACAGGCGGGAACAGCAAAAATAAGAAATTGCTTATCTGAAATGAAAAACAAAAATGCAAACACTGTAGCAGTAGAATTAAAAATTAATGTAAACATGCCTAAAGGCATAGCTGCAATAATTATTTGCTAAGCCAAAGTGTAGACAGAGGAAATAACAATTTTAAGAGGGTATTAAGGGCAAAAAGAGCTTACGTCGTCGTCTTGTCTGTGTCGGCGGCGGTGGCGGTGGCGTCAATTCCACGATATGTGGAAATATGAGATTTTTATCAACATACATAGGCGCAACAAACTCTTATCTTGTCAGGGTGTTCCAAAAAAAATAGTTTTGAAATTTCAATATCTCGTAAACGATAAGATATTGTTTTTTAAAATCAATTCCCTAAATGTATATTGCTAAGAAATTTATTATTATTAAAACCTTTAGATCCGTTTTCGAGATGTATAAGATTTTTCATAACGGCTATATGACTGGTACTGTTCGTTTTGGACCTAAAAAAATTCAATTTTGCCTCTAGGTAATTGCTTGTTATAACGGTTTGGGTTGTACAAACATAAGTCACGGTACAGATACAGACATACACAAAGATGGAATTCCGGGACGCACTTGCTCATGTTCTCTATCATCGTAATGTCAGTTGACAGTTAATCGTAACCACTTTGAAATTATTTCTAGCTAAAGAAGTAGAAAATATAAGAGGCCAATTGTGTTGATTAAAATCAAAACCCATTTTATCCACTTTTAGAGATTTCGAGTAAATCGAGAAAAACTTATTTCTTCTAAACGAAACATTTTTAGATCTTTTTTGTTTCAGGACTGTTCAAATTAGGATTCTAGACAGTTTAAGTTTAAAAATTGAATCTGAGGATTTTAGCTTTCGAGTGGCACCAAACGAAAATTTTTATAAAATGGATTTTGAAACAAAAACTCAATGTTATAAAAGGGGTTTTGAAATTAACTAAAATTTTGTGGTCTAATTTATATGGCAAAAAATGGGATTTGGGATTCATACTTGGGCCCATCGTATGTGTTTGAATGATACCAACTAAACCTCATACCTAAGTCATTTTTTTTAAAAAGTGGATATAATGGGTTTTGATTTTGATCAACACAATTAGAAAACTTTTAAACTCACTCCCACTTGCTACGAGTATATCTGGTGAAATAAGTCGCCAATCAGTTACGTCGGTAGATTAACTAAGGTTATGGATAAGATGACTACATTTATGTGTATCGAGAGACTGTTTTTCAAATGCACATATTGCACTCAGCGAATTTGCTTACGTCACAAACAAATAGTCAGTAATTGATTCATTGTATAGAAACAGCTGATTTTAGCGTAAATCTAGACATCCATTTTACTTCAAGCCTCATGGAGCAGCACATGAACATTTGTACATTCTAATATATTAAAAGATTTTAATTCAATAAATTCATTATGAACTCAATCCGAGACCCAATTAAAAAGCGAAGTACAATGACCACTTCCACTTTGCTTATGAAATACCACAGTACCGAATACACAACGTGTCACTTGATTGATGTCGTCTTATTTTCTAATCCTTCCATTGTGATATTAATGCATAAAATGGAAATAAAGGGGCAAAGATTAATTCGATTTTACATCAATTAAATAAACGTAATGGTCAATGCGTTAGACTATCATGAAGTAAGGGTTCGATCCCCAATCGCTTCCACCTACAAATAATTTTTTTTCAGGGGTACTGCCTTTTGGGAGCTAGTGACAAGTACTCCAAGAGTAATGAAAAGTTTTTCTCATCTTAGCCATTCGAACTGGGAATAATAGATAACAATTATAAGTTACTAGGCTCAGGGTCTCTTTAAGAACCTTTGTACCTCTAATATTTTTTTTTTAAACTCCTTTACAAACGAATTTTAAGAACCAAAATCTAAATCAATTGACGCTGAGTGTATAATTTTTCAGTGCAACACTCGGATTATTATTCATCAAATTAAACAAACAATAGCGCTCAAAGTCCACTGAGAATGATGATGACTAAGTGACTGGTTTCGGCTTTTTGTCGGAACAAAACACATAAGATTGGCTTCTTTGTTTCTGACTGTTTTGCAGAACCATGCCTCCCATTTATCTCAGATTCATTTATTGTTTGTTTTAAATGAGAATTTTTCCATTTTGTATGTTTTTTTTTCATGATTGATAGTGGAACTACTCGTAATTCATTTTCAGAAAAGCGGAAAGTTTTGTTTATTTTGTTAATAAAACTATATGGCGCCTTTAGCTTTGAGCAAAAAACAATATTCAAGTAGAATTTTGGTCTAGTTAGATAAATTCCACTTTACTTTCAACATTTTTATGGGAATTTCCACTTAAAAGCGTCACGTTTCCGTGGTGTTTGTGCAGAAAGGTCTGACTGAATTAAAACAGTCAAAACCATACCGGTTTAGTTCTTTTCTATCTGGCAGATGATTGTCTATGCAAAAGAGTTGCCAATTCTGTAGTTAATGCGATACATTATATACGAAAAACGTAAGCATGTTTATGAGAATTTCCACTACTGTAGCTACTTAAACTGATGTATTTAATAATTTAAACATTTCGTTAGCCAAATATGTGCAAATTTTCGGTAAAAACCAAAAGCATACTTGAAAATGACTTAGGACATCAGCAGTACCGAGTTTAATCAAAATCAATTAGGACGATTTCAAAAAAAAAAAAATCTATCATTTACAGATCTCCTAGGTTTTAAAAACGTCCATAAATACGAGTATTTGTATCAACACTGGATAGTCCTGACAAACCTTTCTTCATCATGAAAAAAAAATAAAACAATCAATATTTGTGACAGTCAAAAAGTATAAATAATTGGGCAAATAAATTCCAAATAGAAACTATACTTCTACTTTCAGACAACACGATACAAACGTTATAGGTTTCTCTTTTCAATATTTTATCAATTATAAAATACATTTTCCATTAAAACACATTTTATTGAAAGATTGATGGAAAACTAACAATGATGCCCATACACCCACTTAAAACACATCATTTATGCGCTCTTCATATTTTCAATTTGTTTTCCCTTGACACTGAAAATTATTTTCTGTCGCCCACATAATATTTTCTCTCTAGCTTTTCTCTATGTGGATAAGGTCAAGTTTCTCATACAAAATAAATTCCAACTCAAAAAAGGAAGACGCAAAATAATTAAAACTGTGTAATAAAATGACAAAAATACCCAAGTCCCCATGTAAGTACTCAGACAATGTTTATGCGGGTTATTACTGTGCGTATATGGCGCCCAACGTGTGTCAAAGTAAAAGATGCCAAACCCAATTACTCACTTAAACTTGTATCACAGTAACTCTTCTTTTAATACTAAAATTACGTACTACATATCAACTTAGTTAATCTACACATCTATAGTTTAAGATATGTAAACACAAAAAAAAAACAAGATAACCAAAAACACAATATTCCCCCTTTCCCCTTTTTAATTCTGCCATTTCCATTATGGAGTTGCGCCCGCCTCTCCTTGGAAAATGCGAAGCAAAACAAAATCAAACCCATTAAACATTGAAGAACTACACATAATAAAGAAATAGATAATGTATACACTCAGGTCCCAATTAAACTTATCACAATGTTTGTGTGCTTATTTGAATCCCTTAGGTCTACTGTCAATTTGATTTAATCAATAAATTACAAATGTGACAAATGACAGTTTATAACATCTTCTCAACTGTCAACATAAATTTTCTCTAAAAATTATGACAAGCTGATTCAAATGAACAAAAACTAATAATACTAAGAACTTGGTGAAAACTGTCAGAACAAGATAAAATAGAAAAATCCAGCTGCGTGGTTTTTGGGTTAGCTGTTGACTTTTAGCTGTGAAAGTCCGGTATAATTTAACATAATTTACATTTTTAAACTGTAATTTTTTGAAATGGTTTTCAATTTAAATTTTATGTATATCAATTCACTCTTTTTTCATATTTTTGACACTTCTCACTAGCACTTCTTCAAAAGTAGGTGCTAAAAATATATTTAAAAGTATAAACTCCTCTGGACGGAATGTAGAACAGGTTTTCGATCATGAATCACACAGTTACTTACGTACTTTTGTGATTTTGACTGATATTTTTTGTAAAGAACAGATTTATTAACTCACTTACATTTTTTAATTGTTCAGCAAATTTCAAAAACTGTCAGTCAAACGAAAGAAAATTACAAGGAATACAAGAAGAAAACCCGAACAGTTAAATGAGAAATACTTCATAATCTGGTTTTAACATAAAAGTTATTAATATTATATTTATTTGTCGATAAGTCAGGGGGGTCATTCCGTAATTTTCTAAACGATAATCGTCAAAACGATAATCGTCAAAACGATAATCGTCGGCGATATCGTCCATGATTTGCTTCACGTAACTCGACTACTATCATCTCGTCTATCGATCACAGTTTTAGAGATTTGTATGCATTTGAGAAACTCTCAAACTGTAGTCAATCTGTCAATTCAATAGAAAAAAATACAAAATATCAATTTACAGTGGAAACTCAATCACTCAACTACAGTCACCTACAAAATTCAAAATTAATTCAAGACGATACCTATTTATCTATCGTCCAAACGCTATCGTTTTGACGATAGGGTTTTGACGATTATCGACTTACGTGAATCAAAAAAAGGCAACGCTATCGTTCAAACGATATCGTCTGACGATAATCGAGTTACGGAATGACCCCCCAGTTTATATTTACAGGATTCCCATTTTCAGAAATATTATTCTGTGAAATAGCTCATTTCTTCACTGGGGGCAAGATTTTTAAAATACCAAATTTTAATAACTCAGATATGTATATTTACAGACCAATTATATTTATATATGATGAGAACAATAAATATTTTTTAAACTAGAAATTTGTCCAGTTAAAAATTTTCATGAAAACCGTACAATATTATCTTTTTTTTTATTCAATACTTTTTTTCAGCTTGAAGGTCTTTTGTGTTTTTTTCTGCACTTGGGTATAGCTAATATACCTACCATTTTTTCAAGTTCACGCAATGCGCAACAATAGAAAGATAGTACTGTTACCAACGCCGTCATAAAATATTACCATCGTGTAAACGTATTCTCAGATTACGTGTGAACTTGCTCTTGGTCTCCGTAGATGCTGCCCATTTCGATTGGTTTCGAATGCATTCATTATTCTAGAATGTAGACGAAAATTAATAAACCGTTTGTTCATTCGATTTACAGTTCAATTTCAAAGAAAATCACAAGCAGCAGCCACGGCAGACCAAGAGTAAGTATTTTTTAAAATAATTATAAATCATATTTCTGAACTTCATTCTTTTTATTTTGAATAAAGTTTTTTAAAGTTTCGCAACATAAAATTTGTTGGATACTCTTTTACTCTTGGAGGAAAGCCGTAAAGTTTTGTTCGCCATAGAAATCGGCAACATTTCTTTAAAAAATCTTGTGGCTCTACACGTGAATACCAACAATTTGGTATATTTAATCGAAAGAAGTAGCTAAATCGCTTGGACTCTGGCATATACGATGGATAAAAGTGCTCAATACGCTGAGCAAACCAAATCTCGTTCTGGTAGCAGCTGTTCCCTGTGCAACGAGAAGGACAACGACACCATGGTGCAGTGCGACGGATGTGATTACTGGTACCACTTCAACTGCGTGGGAGTCGATGAAACGGTGAGCAACAGGGATTGGATGTGTGAGGGCTGCGTCGCAAAGCAAAAGGAAAATAATGTGGATGGCGATAAAGAAAACCCAGAAGCGACAACTGCAACCCATGAGGTATGTACAGAAAACAATATTCTTAAAACTGGGACTTCCAGGGCACAACATTCCCTGAAATTGAAGTTGATGCTTCTCGAGGAAGAGAGAGAGGTTCAGCTTAAGTATCTAGAAAAAAAGTTTAAAATACTCTCGCTAGAAAGTGGGTCCGAGGCTAAAAAGTTAATGCAGGGCAGTGAAGGGCAGGCAGAAGATGGCTTAGGTGCGGGTTTAGGTATAGGCGGTAGAGTAGATAATGGGACTGAGTTAAGGAAACAACAAAGCGTCGAGCAAACTATGCTGCAGCAAAGTGTCGACTTAGCTACACCCGTTTCTATGTTCGTGCCTACTCACGAGAAAGTCTATGCTCGTCAAGTAGTTTCAAGGGAACTTCCACCTTTCAATGGCCGGCCAGAAGAATGGCCTCTCTTTTTTAGCAGCTTCGAAACGTCAACCAGGTTATGTGGACTTACAAATGAAGAGAATCTTCTTCGGCTACAGCGATCCTTGAAGGGAAAAGCATTAGATTATGTAAGTCACAGTCTAACATTACCTGCGTTAGTGCCTGAAATTATTTCGACTCTCAAGATGGTATTTGGGCGTCCAGAGCTTATTTTAAACATTCTCGTGACTAAGGTACGTGCTGCGCCACCGGTAAATCCAAATAAAATAGAAACGCTTATACATTTTTCACTCGAGGTCAGGGGTATAGTTGCAACGATAGAGGCTTCTGGTTTGGGTTCACATATGAACAATCCTTCACTTCTTCAAGATTTAATCGAAAAGCTTCCAGTACAAAAGCGAATTGAATGGGCTCTTTACTCGGAAAATATTATTGATCTGAATTTAAAAACTTTAAGCGATTGGCTTTTCAAAATTGCTCAAGCAGCAAGTAGAGTTTTATCTGTTCCGGTTTCGAATACGAGCAATGCTGATTTGGAGAAACGTAGGGTACACCGTGTAGGTTTTCATGAATATGATGAAAGTGCCACCTCAAGTTCTAGTTTAACACTGCATGTAAAGTGTTCCGTATGCGATGGAACGCATACTATTGCTAAGTGCGACTTATTTAAGAGAATGAACTATAACGAGAGGTGGAATTTAATCAAGGAAAAGAAACTTTGTCGCTCCTGCCTAAGGCGTCACGACGCAAGATTTTGCCATGAACGAAAGGAATGCCAGATCGATGGTTGCCACGCTAAACATCATACAATGCTTCACAAACCAAACATGGAACGTTCTGATGCTGCAATCGTAGCCGTGCACAATACAGAAACATCTAAAGTACTATATCGAATAGTGCCAATAACAATTTTCGGGAAAGACTCTTCTATAGACGTTTATGCGTTCCTAGATGATGGATCAGGTCCAACTCTAATTGAAACAGAAATTCTTCAAACGATCGGAGTTCAAGGCGCCAAATCGGAGTTGTGTCTCAGGTGGACAGATGGAACTATTCGAGTCGAGAAAGATTCTCAACATTTGAATCTGCAGGTTGCTCCTAAGGCAAACAACACTAAGCGTTACTCACTACGAAATGTACGATCTGTGAATAAACTCGATTTGCCGCCCCAAACATTGAGCATGAAAGAGATCACCGAGGAATACAAGCATCTGAAGGGACTTCCTGTGGAGTCTTACCGAAACATTGTCCCAAGAGTCATCATTGGTCTTAACAATAGAAGTTTGGCAATGCCTTTAAGCTTTCGTGAGGGAAAGGCAAACGAACCGGCTGCAACAAAGACACGACTTGGGTGGACGATATATGGAGAGCTTGGCCAGAGTGCGAATACAAATTCTACATTTCAGAGTGTCAACTTACATTTATGCGAGTGTAATAATGAGGTCGCTTTAGAAAATCTGATGGTGGAATATATGAAAATCGAAAGTGAGGGTATGGAACAGACGCAACGAAATACAATGAGTACGACTACAAACTTGCAGCTACAAAATAATATCAAAAGAGATGGTGATCGTTTTATAGCAAAACTCCTTTGGAAAAACGAAAATATAATGCTACCGAAGAACGATGCTATGGCATACCGAAGGCTGTGCTGCTTTGAAAGGAAGCTTCAAAAGGATCCAGATCTAGCCAAGCAAGTAAATAGCCATATTGTAAACATGGAAGCAAAGGGTTACATTCGTAAACTTCGAAAGGATGAATTGGCTATGGACTATCAGCGTAAATGGAACCTACCGATATTTGCCGTCAAGAACCCAAATAAACCAAAGAAGATAAGAGTGGTATGGGACGCTGCAGCGGAATGCGATGGTGTTTCCCTTAACGGATGTCTTGATAAGGGCCCTGATCTCATGACTTCGTTGACAGATGTTCTATTTAATTTTAGAATAGGAAGAGTGGGAGTTTGTGGCGACATACGTGAAATGTTTCACAGAATAGCCGTTGATGAAGAAGACCAACAATCTCAACGATTTTTTTGGCGGAATGGAGAAATAAATCGTCAGCCAGATGTTTACATACTAAGAGTTATGAGCTTCGGAGCTAGTTGTTCACCATCAATTGCTCAGTATGTAAAGAACGCAAACGCGAAGGAGTACATCCAACAGTATCCAAGAGCAGTGAAGTCAATTATTCAAAGGCATTATGTTGACGATATGCTCGACAGTGTTAACTCCGTCGAAGAAGCCATCAACCTCGCAAAAGATGTTCGAGAAATCCATAAACATGCCAATTTTAACATTCGGAATTGGGTTTCGAATTCAAAAGAAGTCATTGACGCTTTAGGAGAAGGTGGAACTGCAGATAACTTTTGCCAAGCCGGGAAAACAGTGGAACAAGTTGTGGAAACGGAAAAGGTTCTCGGGATGTGGTGGCACACAAGCAGCGATTACTTTACATTCAACCTAAAGTATACAAAGGCAAGCGGAGAGGTTCTTAGAGGAGAGAAAACGCCTACGAAGAGGGAACTGTTAAGGCTTCTAATGTCAATCTTCGACCCACTGGGATTTTTGAACTTTTTTACAGTTTACATGAAAACGTTGCTGCAAGACATCTGGAGAACCGGCATTGGATGGGATGAAACCATTCCTCAAGAATTTTCAGAAGCCTGGAACAGATGGTTGCTCAGAATTCAACAAGTTGAAAGAGTTCAGGTGCCTAGATGTTATTTCACTTTCGCTTGCAGTAACTCAAGCAAAGTAGAGCTACACATTTTCGTGGACGCGAGCGAGAAGGCCTACGCTGCAGTGGCATACTTTAGGATAGAATCAAAAGCTGGAATAGAAGTAGTGCTGGTCTGCTCTAAGACTAAGGTGGCCCCTCTCCGTCCAATTTCGATACCTCGTATGGAGCTTCTTGCAGCTGTTCTTGGATCCCGACTTGGAAATAATATAGCAAAAGCTCATGATCTAAAACTTGAAACAATAAACTATTGGTCCGATTCCAAAACGGTTCTACTATGGCTTCGTGGCGATCCAAGGTCGTACAAACAGTTTGTTATGTTTCGAGTGGGTGAAATTCAAGAATCGACAAATATCGCAAACTGGAATTATGTTCCCTCCAAACAGAATGTCGCAGATCTAGCCACGAAGTGGAATCAAGAACCAGAATTCCATCCAAATAGTTCCTGGTTTATTGGACCAACATTTTTAAGTCAACCACAAGACCACTGGCCAATAAAGGAATTTCAAAACGCCAAGGTACCAACTGATGAATTTAAACAAAATCCTGAGATTCAACAACATCTAGCCGTCCATCTCTACAATCCAATCGTCGATGTCAATCGATTTTCGAAGTGGGAACGTCTTGCTTCCTGCATGGCATATGTCAAAAGATTTATTAACCTCGTAACACAAAGGAAACTAAAAGGAATATCTGTGAAACATAATCAGATAAACACAAACTATGACAACATTCCTAACCTGACCAAAGACGAATTGCTCTGGGGACACCAAGTCCTCTATCGCCTAGCTCAGACCCAAACCTTTAGTTTAGAAAATCGCCTTTTATTAGATAACCCTAACTGCACCTTGCCAAAGACAAGCCTCCTTCGTCGAATGTCCCCTTTTTTAGATGAGAACAAGATATTCAGAATGCGAGGACGATTAGAAAAAATGAATATTAGCGATACCAGTAAGAATCCAATAATAATGCCGAAATCCCACTACGTTACTATGTTACTAGTTGACTGGTATCATAGAAAGTTGAAACATGGTAACCATGAAACAGTCATAAATGAAATCTTTCAGACTTTCCATATATCAGGACTGCGTACTCTTTATCGAACTGTACGAAGTAAGTGTCAGGTATGCAAAATACAAAGAGCAATCCCAAAGCCTCCAGAAATGGGATCTCTACCAGCAGCGCGGCTCTCTCCATACACCAGACCATTTTCATACGTTGGTGTTGATTTCTTTGGACCATTTTTGGTAACAAGTGGCAGACGCACAGAGAAACGATACGGAGCGGTATTCACATGCCTTACTTGTCGCGCAGTCCATGTCGAGGTGGCCCACAGTTTAACAATGAATTCCTGTGTTATGGTCATCAGGAATTTCATAGCACGAAGAGGTTGTCCCCTGCAATTCTATAGTGACAACGGGACCAACTTGAAGGCAGCGGAAAAGGAATTGCGTGAAGCTCATGACCGAATCAACTTTAATGGAATACAGGCTGAATTTACAACACAGCATACCAGATGGGAGTTCATACCGCCAGCAAGTCCCCATATGGGTGGTGCTTGGGAAAGAATGGTCCGTTCTATTAAGACAGTTTTGTACAACATCATTACACCCAATACGAAGCTGACGGACGAGAAGTTAAACAACTTGTTAATAGAAGTAGAAAGCATTGTTAACAGCCGACCACTAACGTATTTATCGCTCGAGACCGCCGAACAAGAAGCCCTCACACCCAACCACTTCATCCTCGGCTCATCAAACGGAAGCAAACCTCCAGGAGTATTTGATACCTCCGATCAGTATGTCAGATCATCATGGCGTCATTCACAGTTGCTAGCAGACATGTTTTGGAGGAGATGGGTTTTGGAAATACTACCGACGTTGACACGACGCACCAACTGGTTCGAAAAGGCCAAACCTATCGATGAAGGCGATGTTGTAATAATCATCGATCCTGGCCTTCCCAGGTACTGCTGGCCGAAGGGAATAGTAGTAAAATCTATCCGCTCTAAAGATGGACAGGTGCGCAGTGCTATTGTGCGAACAGCAAGTGGGGAATATCATCGTCCCGCCGCAAAGATTGCAGTTTTGGACGTACGTAGAGTAGACGAAGGCGCTGGTTTAACCAAGTCAGTATTTACTCACTCTGATCGTCATACGGGGGGGAAAATGTTACCAACGCCGTCATAAAATATTACCATCGTGTAAACGTATTCTCAGATTACGTGTGAACTTGCTCTTGGTCTCCGTAGATGCTGCCCATTTCGATTGGTTTCGAATGCATTCATTATTCTAGAATGTAGACGAAAATTAATAAACCGTTTGTTCATTCGATTTACAGTTCAATTTCAAAGAAAATCACAAGCAGCAGCCACGGCAGACCAAGAGTAAGTATTTTTTAAAATAATTATAAATCATATTTCTGAACTTCATTCTTTTTATTTTGAATAAAGTTTTTTAAAGTTTCGCAACATAAAATTTGTTGGATACTCTTTTACTCTTGGAGGAAAGCCGTAAAGTTTTGTTCGCCATAGAAATCGGCAACAAGTACCAACCTACATATATACGAGAAAATAAACATGAAACTTGACACACATTTGGAATTCGAAATCGACGCGTATATTTTATCTTAAATTTTATCCCCCCATCATACACTTACCGTATTGACAAACTCAGCTATATTCGATGATATTAAATAATTTCCCTCGCACCAATCAACGGGCGAACTGCCCGGCTTCAGGTGCTCCCAAGCCATCTGATAAAAATCAAAACTATCACTTCCGGTGATACTCAGATTTGTGGTAGCAATTTTTCACCTTTACAGAAAAAAAACAAACTTTTGTTCGAGGGGGTTAACGGGTTGGGCGGCGCTTGATAGATGAGTGCACTTGAATTCACGTGAGGGAGTTATTGCTTTCTGTTTACACGCTCGGCACGATTTATGGCGATTTATTAGAGAGAGAGAGTCCGAGAGAAAATGACTGCACGTTACCGATAAACGTCAAACCACACGCGAGAGAGCACTCGGCCCTAACTGATGCAGCAGCAGTGAAGTGACAAGTGCACTTTAACCACAACGAAATCAAGTAATCAAAAAAAATGTACAAGGAGAAAACAAGATTTTCTGCTATGGGCGGTGGGCGATGGAAGAGCAGAGCAGCAGTAAGGTAATAAGTAAAATTTTAAATAAACCAAAAAACTGAGCCAGGTTCTTCGAGAGAAGAATTTATTATGTAAGTCGTAAATTATCGCACTCTTTTGTTCTCAATAAAAAAAAGTTTTGCAAACGTAAAGAATCTTTAACACAAGGAAATGCAACCGGATATACTTTCAATGAAATTTCATTGGAAGTGAATTTGCGATAGATTGCCGCAGTTGATAGCGAAAGGATGGACGACAATGGTTACGCATCAGATTTTCATTTAGCTCAAGGGTTTTTATTTATATACAATACCACATAAAAAAGTAAAACTAGAACAATCTGATAGATACAAAGCGCACAACCGTATAGATGCAGTGTCTCTGTTCGACTAGCTTGTCTGGCGAAAAAAGGAATTCGCAGGAAAGGACCGTGCACGAAACGCCACAAAGAACAACGAAAGAAGAAAAACCACACTCACTCACACTAGCGTACTCAACCAGCAAGCCAGCCAGCCAGTCAGTCTCGGTGCAGTTGTTGTGTCTTGAAATGTCATCATTAATGAATAGGGTTTGGGTGGAGATGGAGAGGTTGATTGAAGGAAAGGCTTTTCGTCTTTATTTTTTATTATTAAAGTAACAGCTGCTTTTGCCATTTGCGTTCATATGACATTCGCACAGTCCTTTGTTTACTTTATTGAGTACAAACTTGAGTGCTTTATTCTGTTTTTGTTTGGAAAATAGGGTGAAACTGGTTTGGTATTTAATTTTGTTTAGCTGAGTAAAAAAAATATTACGTATGCGCCCCAGTGTACACCTGAATATAAAATAATGAAAAAGCAATCATGTCATCTATTTCTATTACATATGTACATACTTATATGACTTTGAATTTTTAGTTTATCGAAAATGTTTATATTAGCTTTTGGAAAGAGCTGTACAAAAAAAATTTCCTTACGCCTATTTCGTTTTCATTGCATCCTATTTTTGAAAATTTATCTGCAAAAAAATACTTAAAGCATGATAGGTATACATATGCTGCTGAAGCGACTCGAATCTTACGAAAACACAGCGAACAAATATCCACACTCTATTAATAAAAAAAAAGCTTAGTGCACCTCTTACACCCGTGGTAAATAAACCGTAGATTAGGTGTTAACTCGCCAGTTAAAATTGTATGAAAGATTTATTACATCTAAAGAGTTGCTTTGAGTAACAAAAAAAACGCATTTATAGCCATATTATTATGTCTTTTAACATGTTTTTTTTTTTTTTTTTTGCAGACAGAATCATCCTTTTAACGGTTATCTAACATCATTGATAAACGATAAAATTTACCAATAAATGGACATTTTGGTATTGAATATTGATCAAACACATACTACGAATGTGAAAAGGTAATTTATTTTAAAATTCAGATTTCAGGTATTGAATAAGTTAATTATGTTAAAATAATAACAAAAATGAAACTGGACTGATTAACGACTGTATTGCATCTCAAGCACGATAGCTATGCAAACAGCATGGTAGAAACCTATCTGTAATCACCAAAAAAGTTTCAAGATATCCGAGAGTAGATGCAAGAAATAGCCATGGTTGAATCGAGAAGAAAATTATTTTCTCCAAAAGCATTTCTACTCAATTATTAAAATGATTTCAAGTGAAAACAACATAACTACGAGCCTTAACAATTTATAATTTGCAATTGATAATTATTCAATAACAAAATTTTTGACCACGATAATATCAATTTTATCAAACTATTCATTTTGGCTATCAGTTTATAAAAAAATGATGTTTTATAACGATAATACCGATTCATCAATTTTGTTGTGTATGTGAAGCAAAAGGAATCTGTTATTTTATCTTCACTTAAATACCTTCACCTTAAAGATCCATACGTTAAAACTCACGTTATATTCTTTGTAGAGGACCCATATCGACTTTTTCTAGAGCTTTGCAAAACCAACCGTAACTCTCTCACTAGTAGTTTGACAAAGGTTAGAACAAGAGCATTCCATTTTCCATTAGTTGTCTAGAAATATTTTGGACCACATAAAATTACAATTTTTCCTTTAAAGAAATGGAATTGTTTCTGGAATCGAAACTAGTAGGCTTTAAAAACCGATTTAAAATCCAAAACTCAAAATCCGAATATATAGTTTACGCTCCTTAGCTTATAAATAGGTGATCATAACGGCTCGTAGAAAGCATAAACCTAGTGACTTACTTACAATATTCTGCCGATTTTGACCAGTTAATGAGCAGCACTTCTCATGACAAGAGATACTCTTAGAGGATTTGTCAATTCCTCGCAAGAGGTACTAAGCCTCTGAAAATCTTTTTTGCAGCGACTGAGAATCGACCCCAAGAACTTCTGCATGACAGTCCAAGCTTGTTATTAACCTTAAGAAAGACAATAGACAAGTTTTCGCTTAAATTTTAATAAAAAATCAAATTGAAATCCACTTTCGGTATAATTGAAAGTGATGAGAACAGAATCAAAATAATTTGAGAAAAAATCACAATTTTTCTTCTTGCCAGTGTGGTCAACCATATTTCCATCGTAAAATAAAATTAAAAAAACATGTCATTTATCCCATTGCCACTATTTTTCTATTTACTTAAAACTCTTGTTGTAGTTTGATAAAATTCTTAGTTATAGTTTTATTTATATATAGTTTCCTTAAGTGTACGTAAATAATTATAAAAAAAAATTAACTTAAACAAAATTTTGTATAACGAAACAAAACTAATCGCATGCAACATGTTTTATTTCTTCTTTCGATCTTGTGTGCATTTTGGGCAAAACCATTTGCCCTTTGGCTTTGTTGTAAGTCCAACGCAGGCAAAGTGAAACCACTCGATTGGGCACTAAAATAATTAAAAAACAAATATAAGAATTAACAACTAATAACATCAGACTTACATCTGGATTATCACATCCAATCATCTCGCCATAGGACACTTGATGACACAAACAGTACGTAGGTTCATTCGGATCTACTGGCATATCCAAAACATCACTGGGATGTGTTGCAGGCCCCGATTCCTTTTCTGATTCCTCAACTTCTGCATTTTTCTGGCGTGTTTAAGGGAAAGAGAAATACAGGTTAAAAGATAATTTATCACATTCATTGGAACAATAATCAAAGGAATTGGTGTCTAAGAAAAAAAAAAACTAATTGAAATACATAACGAAACAGTAACAAAAATGGAGTGATGGAAAAAAATGGGAATAATGAAATAAACCAAAAAAAACAAAGGCAAAAAAAAAAAAAATACATGCACAGCTAGGCTAATTAAAAAATTATACAAAATTTTGAAAGCGGTAAATTACCTGTGTCAAGCAACTCAACTAAAATAGAAAGAATTTTGTTGTAATTTCGATTTGAAATAAAAAATCGTTCGGTTTTTAGATAAAACGAAATAAGCGAGAAATATAAAAAAACATACAGTTTTGAAAAATTTATAATTTTTGATGAGTGTTTGTGTTTTAATGAACGAGATGATGATTACCTTTTGACCCTTGCGATTCTCTTTTTCTTGATTTACCTTCTGCTTTTTCTTTTTGCTAACTTGTGCCGCAGTACCACCACCGGCTCGAACTTCATCCTCCGAGGATGGTGACTGCTTCTTTTTGCCGGTTACCTTGGCATCCTTGGTTTTCTTTCGACCTTCTGTGGGTTTTGTTTTTGGAACATCAGTGCCCTTGTCAATATTTTTGAAACTAATATTTAACTCGAAACTTACTCTTGACAACAGCTTCTTCGGATTTGCTTCTTGTCGACGATGCCTTCTCCTGAATCTCGCCCTCAAATCTGGCCAAGTCATTGTCCAACCTTCGAATTTGCTTGTCAACCAATTCATATGTCTGAATTGCCAGTTGTACCTTGTCATCACTGTACTCCTTCGCTTTGCCAAATAGCACCTGGATTTCATGAAGCCGCTTCTTGCGTTCCTCTTCGGTCATTGCATCTTTATTGGTCACCAAATTTTTCATGTACTCTTTGGCATGGCTGTCGATGCTTTTCATTGCCGTCTGGGCCCGATCATCGAGCTTTCGCATTAGTTTAAAATTCCGTTCCAGTTCTGTGGGCAGTGACTCGAGACCTAGAGACGGCAATGAATCCATATTTTGTTTGCTAGTTTTGTGCTGTTTCTTGTTTGATTGAATGTTTGTTTTTTTTTTTTTTTTTTTGTGCAGTTTTACTTACTATCGAGGTAGTTTTCTAGATAAAGTGCAGATGTCATCGTTTTTGGTTGAATGATAAATAATAATAAATAAAAATATGAAAATAATAAACTAACTTTATTAATAGGTAAATAAATAAATAATATTTTGTTATTTTTCCGTGGGCAGCTTTCTTTCTTTACCAAATGATATGATAACGCGTCCAAAATTTTTCAAGCTGAATTTTCTGGATTTGCTTTTGTATGCCATTGACAGATGGCTGCAATCCACATCCACAAAAATGTCAAAAAATAGAAATCAGGAAATCTAGTACAATTAATCTGAGAAGTGGGACTTATAAGGGCCTTGTTACAACTTTTGCTAAGTTTCTAATCGAAGAAATTATTTAAAGGATTAATTTATTAAAAAAAAAAAAACTGTTTTATAAAACTTTCGGGCTCCCAATACGTTAGTCCCCTATTACACGATGTCTCACGAGACGAGGCTCACATAAGTGCGAAAAAGAAAGCAGATATGAGGAAATGAGATGCACAAAAATATTCCCGGTGAGTACCGGGATGATTTTTAGTAGTCTCATTTTGACGTTTCTTTTTCTCATATTCGTTTTATGTTGTGTTGTGCATTAAAAAATACGAACAACTGGCAAATTTGAGACATGAGTCAACGTGTAATAGCTTTTGCCTCACAGGATACAAATTTAAAAGGAAAGTCAAAAATGAGACATGTCTCATGAGGCAACGTGTAATAGGGGACTTACATATAAGAAATTATCTACTACAAACTAAAAGTGGGGCGAATTATAAAAAAGAAACATACCAACATAAAATGAGGAGGAATGCCATATTATGACTGTTAAATTAGAGTAATCAATATGATTTTCAAACATTGCAGCGAAACAAGGCTGTTTCACCATATCCTCAAACAGTCAAATGTCATAGGAATGTGTTTTGTTTTGAGAACCCAATTTAAAAAATATTCATGTATTAATACATATCAAATTTCATTTTTAAATTCAGATCATACATGATCAGAATAACATTTATTATTTTATTATAAAAAATGTCTTAATTCTTATGACAGAAACTTTTTTGCATTTATCTTCTGTATTATTCTTGTTATTTGTACAAAGTGATAACCATCCCGGTTATATTAATAGTATGATTTGAAAAATATACATAGGTATTCGATGCTCCTAATAAAATGTCAGAGATAGTGATGCTTAATCTAGTATCATTACCGGTTTCTTAATTATATTGATGGAAATATGGCTATTTAGCTTTTCCAATAATTTTCAAATTCTTGGAAAAAACAGACACGGTGAAAAGGTTTGGTTATGTAATATTGCTATCACTCTAATCTGTATTGTCTTACACGTGAACACAAGTATTATTTGTCATAAATTATGACGTTCTTGTCAATATTTTAATTTAATATCCAAAATGTATATTATAGATTTTTTTTTCTGGCCCCATGCATTTTTATTCATAAAATAAAGTACATCCAAATACAATAATTCAGTGTAGGGTCACCTTAAGCAGAAATTAAAAATCTACTATTCTCGTCGTTCGTTTGACAGTTCTTAAGTGCTCAACAAAAAAGAAAAAAAAACAGCAACAAATTTTTGTTTTATTTTACACAAAATAAATTGCAACTAAACAAATTTAAAAAAATGACTGACTACGATTCGGACGAGGAAAAATCTCAAATTGAAAAACTCCAATATGCAGATGTAAAGCCGGGAATGTTTGTCAGCGGTTGGGACGATGAGAATGACCTGATCGAAGAAGACAAGGATCCTCATGGTAAAATTCTATAGAATTTTGTACGAAATTCTCAATCAAATAAACATGAACCTTTTAGCAAGCTTAGAACGATTAATATTGTGGGCAGTAAACGAAGGTCAGATAGACAAGGTACGCGAGATTCTCGAACTTAATCCAGACGCAGTAAATGCGGTCGATGAAGATGGATACACACCTTTGCACAGGTAAACAATGAATTAAAAT
Source organism: Philhelius festivus (assembly GCA_963931855.1). Lineage (NCBI taxonomy): Eukaryota > Metazoa > Arthropoda > Insecta > Diptera > Syrphidae > Philhelius > Philhelius festivus. Next base: position 2,955,384 of record OZ007555.1, on the reverse strand, counting down.
CTTCAATATCTACATAAAATTGTATTCGTAGAGCCTGTTACAATAACTTCGTTGACATTGCCCAACTCTTGCTTCAGTACAACGCCAATTTAAATGCCCAGACCGAATTGAAGTGGACTCCATTGCATTCTGCTTCCAAGTGGAGTAATGCCGAGTGCGCTGCCCTCCTACTTCAGCACGGAGCCGATGTCAATGCAAAGTCAGATGGCCTGCAGACTCCGCTGCATGTTGCCGCCACAGTTTCAAACTGCCGCAATACAGCAATGACACTTTTGTTGGACAGAAATATCGATGCTCAAGCTAAGAATAATTCGGAGGAGACGGCCGCGGTAATTGCCAGACGAACAGGAAAGACCTACCCAGTTTTTGAAATAGGGCTACCAGCTTTTCAAGTGGAAACTGGATTAATAGATTAAGAGTATTTTATGTAATTTATATTAAATAAAAATGTGTAAGGTTTGGCATAATAGTAAGGAAATAAAAAAACAATTGATAGTAGTCTGTACATCCAAGTGAGACATCTTGGAGTCTTCAATAGCGCTACCAAAAAATAATAGAAGGTGCTACGAATGAATGTCAGGAGATTTATGTTATAACTTCCAAACTCAACTATTTTTGGACACTCAGAAATATAAATAAAAGTAGTTGGTAAAAATTGCATTGAAAATTAATTTAAAAAAAAATTAATCGCGGTTGTTTCCGCCCGGGTTCGAACCGGGGACCTTGTGCGTGTGAAGCACACGTGATAACCACTACACTACGGAAACTGTTGGGAACTTAATAGCTATTTCTCTGTTTAAATAAGGAACTTACCAAACTGCCAAGTTAATTTATTTTTCCAAAATTATTTTCGTCGTTTGGAATATTATTCTTGGGAAGTTGTATTTTCTTCAGCTTATGATCTCTATCAAAGTTAAGAGAGTCTCAGAATTTCCTGTTTCATTTCGAAATAAATATAGCACCAAGTTGTAAATAGCTGGAAAGTGGTTCACATTCGGAAAAAGAATAGATAGGCATTCTAACGAATATCAGCCCACATTTTCTCAATAAACAAATTAAAACAGAGAACATATCACCTTCACTGGGTCGAATTTTTTATCCCATTGGTTTTTTTAAGACATATTCATAGTTCCAACTACGCTAATGTCCATTGAGAGTTTCACTAATAGCCATAAAAAAGGTGCTAGCCGATGGATAGCAAGTTCCAGAAAAAACACGCTTTACACCAAATAAAAAAATGCTCGTCAATTAAAAACTATTTATGAATTAAGTAAGGTTTCAATTCACTTATGAATTGAAAAATATTTAATTGGGAAATTCGTATGGATTTGTCAATTGGATGGTATTCAATTCATAAGTTCTTTTTATCGCAAGTTTTGCATTTGGAGAAAAATCGATATAGAGATTTTGATCAAACTTGATAGATGATAGAGAATATAACAATGTGGGCCCTCTGTATGTCTATGTGTCCGTACCTCAATCTACAGGCTAAACCTCTGAACCGGTTTTCTTCAAAGTTGGTACTTAATTGCCTTAGTAGTTTGTTAGGTGATTCCCTAATGCAGAAATTAATTCAGTTCAAAGTGTGATCAGCAGTATTCGTTAGAAAATATATTACTTTCATACAAGCGACATTCAACTTTTTTTATAATTCAAGTCATTAATTAATATTTATTTTTAAAGTAAACTTAACAAAACTAAATCGCATTTAAATAAAATTCAGGGTTATGTATTTCATAATTAAAAATTTAGGAAACCGGCTGGTATTTAGTAACTAATTTTTCCAATTTTGCATTTAGGCTATCAGTACCAACTAAATAATCCAGAACTTCTAGACAATTTAGAAAATCATGATCATCTAGACTATTTTCACTCTCTAGAGTCTAGAGTACCAAGACTATCTACATTATCATCTAGACCATTTATCCATTATCTTGATCATCTAGAGACCAAGACGATCTAGACTATCACCATCACTTAGATTTTCTTGAACATCTGCAATTTATTACTACGTTTTCACCAAAGGTAAATCCGGGATTTAAGTGGATTTACCATAAATCTCCTTTAAATCTCGTAGATTTACCATACAAATATAAATCACCTCAAATGAAGATTTAAAATAAATCTCCTTGAAATCTTCTCGCAATCAGAAGATTTGCAAAACAAACAAACCTTATTTTGTAGAACGCACCTATGAACACCCACTTTCTTCATTGACAATCAACACAAAATAGAAATATCTGTTTTTTTTTCCTGTTTACTACCCAATGCAATTTTTTTTCGCTTGTCCAAATTGACAATTGAATGACAAGACAGAGTGAAAACGTCAAATAAATCTCATTTTCTTTGGTGAAAACACTTCAGGATTTATTCTAAATCTCTTGCCTTAAATCTCGGATTTATTTTTGGTGAAAACGTAGTATATAGAACACCTAGACTTGTCAAAATTGAAACAAGAAATGAAATCGAAAGAGCCTGTATCTAAATCCAGAGTATGTATGTATTCCCGAAATTTCTAATCAAACAAACCCTTTAAATTGTCACTTGGAAATGTCAAAACTTGCGAAATTATTTAACTTTTTATTATAAAACTTATTTAATTTAAAATAAAACAACCATCAAGTCAGAAATGTTTCTTCGTAAAATAATCACCCAACATCGTCCACTCCTGCTGCAATCATTTTCCAAGCTTGACAAAAGATGTAAGTCTGCCACAAATCAAAAATACTCAACCGATATATCATTTCAAGACGACAAAGTTAAAATATTTTTGGAAAATCTTCGCAAAGAATTCTACGACCTCCGCGTAAATAATGAAGATTATCAAAGAATCAATAAACTCTCGGAGGTTGTCCGTTCCATCGAACAGCGTAATGTTCTTTTGGGGAACATAACTTCCCTAGATGATATGAAAAACGAAAAGGACGAGGACATGAGGCAGTTGATTAAAGAGGAAAACCAGGTGAAATGTTAAATATGGAAAGTCTGAACTAATCTTTAATGAAGAATAACTAGGTTTACGCAGATCTGCTGACCAAAACAGAAGAACAGCTCTTGAACCAAATGCTCACCTTAGCCGATGACGAAAGTTATTCGTCTTTAATCTTCGAAGTGAATGCCGGCGCTGGTGGCCAAGAAGCTATGCTCTTCGCTGGACAGCTGTTTGAAACTTATTGGAACTTCATGCAATACAAAGGGTGGGAAGTGGAGTCGCTCGAGGAGGATCGAACCGATATAGGAGGTAATCGTGAGAACATTGCACAGTTTTTCGGGGCTTAATTGGAATTTTTGTCAACCAGGTCTTCGACACGCAAATCTCATAGTTCATGGAGAAAATGCCTACAATTTCCTCAAGTACGAAGCAGGAGTGCATCGTGTCCAACGCATACCCGCCACAGAAAAAGCCGGTAGGGTTCACACTAGCACAGCTTCGATCGCAGTTATTCCTCGTTCCCACGACGTTGATTGTACAGTTAACGAAAAGGATCTGAAGATCGAAACGAAGCGTGCGAGTGGAGCTGGTGGACAACACGTCAACACCACTGATTCTGCTGTGCGAATAGTTCATATCCCAACAGGAATCGCTGTCGAAGCCCAAAGCGAAAGATCACAGTTAAAGAATCGTGAAATTGCCATAGCTCGTTTGCAGGCCAAGCTATTGCAAAAAAAACTAGAAGAGAGTGAGAGCAGCAAGAGTATGACTCGTAAATCGCAAGTTGGAACGCTAAATCGCAACGAGAAGATCCGAACGTACAACTTTGCCCAGGATCGTATCACCGACCATCGGATTCCGGGAGGAACTGTGCACAATCTGTCAGAGTATTTCAAAGGGAACCAACACCTGGAGTCGCTGATTGAACGACTGGCCAGAGAGAACAGGAAAGAAAAACTAATGGAGCTGATTTCCAATGTGGAATCAAAAGATTTATTAGAATCAAAAAATAAAGTTAAATAAATGAAATTCACTTTGCGACATTACTCCAATCACCAGCTGAACCTATTTGGGTTAAATGCTTCCTGACTTCCTTCTCTAGGATCGCTTGAATCTCCCGACAACCGCCAAGTGCCTGTTCGATGACAATTGGTAGGTTGTCTAAGTGGAAACGTTGCGACATGTCCATGAAAGCGATTTTATTGGAACTAGGAAGCGATGCTACGGACAGAGTTGGACCTCCTGAGAGTTCCTCGACGTTTGACACGTCTGTCAGGGGTATGTTGTCTTTGCTCAATGACGCTGTACAGGCACACACGTACTCCTTGAGGCAAATCCCGGCATCAACCAAGGCCAAAGTTGCTGCATTCACTGACACGGCATAATTAGCGCCATCGGACTGGAGTACCTCTATGTATACATCAATTTGCGATCGGGGATACAATTCAGTCTTGATGGCGGCTTTCAGTGCCTGTTGAAGATGGAGGGTGATTTCCTGGGACTTCCGATCGCCACGAGGACGGTTCTTTCGTTCGGCAGTTGAAAAAGTTGCCATACTGTACTGGCAATTAACACTCACCTCCTCATGGCTGCTCTTTTTTGATGAAGCCTAAAGGGAAAAATCGGTTATTTTCTTTAAACCAATATAATTTTTGTCAGTTAGTCACTTGATGTGGGCCATAAACAGCGGCCAGAACTTTTGTGTTTCCCTGCTCGATGTAAGCACTTCCATCTGGCTGAGAGAAAACTCCGAGTTTACATTTGATTCGTCGCAGTTCATGCGGTCGACGACCATCTAGACGGAGACCTTGTTCACTGAGGAGATTGAAACCGGACATTTTGAGGAATTTCTCGGGGAATCTTTGATAATTATTTGAGGTTTCTTGAAACAATTCAAGAAATCACGCATTTGTGTGCGACAGAAATTGACAGCAATTGATGACAGCTGATTTGTTTTCATTCTTGCACCACTTGACGGGTAGAATTATAATTAAAAATGCCAGCGTTCAACACGAAAATTTCATCAATTTATTTTTCATGTTTAATTAAACTTGTTTCAAGTTGGAGTTTGGAAATTATTATGTGGATTATATTTTATAAGAATATTTTTGTTAGTAAACTACGTTTGACCATTTGTAAAATATTTATTTTACCCTGGCCAAATAAACTGAAAGCCTGTTTGTGAGTAATAACTAGTTTTTGGATCATGAAACGTGATTCCCATAACACCATAGGACACCTTCTAGCTAACATGGAGCGAATTTTAGCCAATGAAAATGAAAACATCTACGAACTGTTTACAAAAATTAAATCACAAAATCTAGAAAGGGTGCATAAATGCATTTTAAGACTTAATTTCAAATTGTAAAATATATCATTGTTAAATATTGTAAATTTTGTTAAACTTCAAAATTAATTGTATAAAATTATTTGTTATTCAAAATTAATTGTATAAAATTATTTGTTATTTATTTTGATAATGTTGTTTAAATTATTTATTAATTTTAAAATAAGTTTAATTATTATATTAAGATGATGTTCTTTTAAACACGCAAACAAAGAAAAGTGTACGTTATTGTTATTAACCTTTGTAATTAAATAGTTTGAAATACTAAATAAACATACATACATACAAATAAATAAAAGTGGAATCAAAAGTGGTCGAAATAACATGTATATTTTAATTTCACAAATCATTTTCACCATAACCACTAAATACTAAAATGTAATGCAATGTGTGTAGTTTAGGAACCAAACTCTTAAAATTATATCATAATATTATTAACCTGACATAAAACACTAGGTACGAAAAGAGCAAATGTAAATACTGTTGACTTCATTCTTTTTAATTTTGCAGACATAAATTTTTATATTTAAATTTTAATATCCTGCACCAAAAATTTTGATCATTCTACCTGCAACCCTGAATACAATCACCTAATTAATCTTTTCTTAATTACCTTACTGAACGTTGTCAGTAAATCATTTTTATTTAATCCACCCTGTCTGAATGCACTTAATCACCTTATTTCCTCGAACATAATCACCATCAACGCCCCCAGCGATCTCAACAAAAACCCTCGGTATCTTGACAAAATCAACTACTGTCAAAATACTTGTTATAAATGGCGGATGTTTATTTTCAACTCCAAAAGCGCGTTTAATATTAAATTCATATTTTCATCAATCCATAAATAGTTTACATCCGCGTTAAGATTCGTAAAATAGTTTTTAATTCATTTGTTTTATAAAAGTTGTATAACATCACATACCAAATATGTCGATAACCACAGCAAGTAAGTGATTTATTTTCTCATCCACCCACGAATAGTGTTCTAATTTTCTTCTTTGTATTTTAGGCCAATGGGTGAAGTTTTTCAAAGCAGCTGGCGTTCCACCGGCTTCATCTGCAATGTATGCACATTTATTTGTCGAGAATCGCATTCAATTGGATATGCTAATGGATTTAAACAAGGAATACCTCCGTGAAATGGGAATCACATTGATGGGCGATATTATAGCCATACTGAGGTAAGTCAAGTTGGAAAATTTCTATAAATAGAAGTGGTTTGATGTAATTTTTATATTTGCAGGCATTCGAAACACGTAAGTGAACAAACAGCTCGAGAAAAGGTCCTCTGCTCGGAGCTTCCTTTGCCAGTAGCGACTGTTGCTGCAAACCCCGTCGCGTCTGATGCAAAATCAACTAAAATCTCACTTAACAGTAAGGAGACCTGGTGTTCTCATACGAATCGATTTGAATTCAACCAAAAATCTTATTTTATAGATAAATTCACATCATCGACCAACTCAGTGATTCCTCTTCCCAAAGTTCCACGACGAGTTCTGCCCGAACACGAGGGTAAGTACAAAGTTAAGCTTCCCTCTGGCACCACCGAACGCAGCAAAGAAATTCTGGCCAAGAAAGCGATGCTCTATTCGGACAAAGAAACTTCGGCGAAGCCACGAATTTTCGAACGACTCTCGCGGAGCATGAACATCGATTTGGAAGACCTGACTAAGCCAAACAAGAAAAAGGTCAACAAAGACCCGAAAATTAGGATCACGGGAGTTGGCAGCAAACCGTTCACATCCTCATCCTCGATATTTTCCCGTCTGGGAGGCAAAACAGAACCAGATTATGCAATTGCGTCCTCAGATCAGCATATCAAACCGATTCTCAAAAAGTCATCGAAAATTGTAAGATTTCTTTTTCCTTCCTTGGATTTTGTAAATGATTTTTTTTTTGTTTTCAGAGTTCGTCTAGCGTTGTCGTGCCCGTCTCGAAGACATCACAGAAAGTCCTGCTGGTCAAGAAAGTCCCTATCAAGATAGACTCGGATTACTCCTACGACTCAGACGATGATGATGTGCGAATGGACACTAGCGGGGATAAGTATGTCTCGTTTGCATCAGAAGCTGAGGTTCGCGAGATTGCTCCTCGTATTGTCAGTATCAAGGCCAAATCAAAGAATCGATTGTCTGCGTCCAACATGAGGTCTCCAATGGGCTCTGGAATGCACGGTAAGATTTTTTCAATTCTTTCTCAATCTAATCCTCATTCTTCTGTTCGTGATTTTCCTTCTCTTGAAGTTTTGTATTTTCGTCAAACTAATCGTAGTCATCTTTTTTCTTACACAGCGGATAGAATCCATCGGACAGCAAAACCCGTGAAACTGAAATCATCGCCGCCACACACCAAAATTAGTCCAAGTAAGGCTCAAGCTATTCGTATGAAATCCGACGAGCTGCTCAGATCAGAAAAACCAGTCTATAGCCGATTAGGAATGAATCCCGTGGGGAGTGGACTCTCGAAGCTAACAAACCGTATAGGTCGAGTGGCTCTGACGAGTAGTTCTAAATCAGCCACTTCAACGGGGACCTCTCCCTCGACGCGTAAGAAGACTCCAAGCAATAAAAGTGGAAGTGTCTTCGAGAGATTAGGATTTGCCCGTTAAATAATGAACAGGTCATCTAGGTCATTAGTTTTAAATTTTATGAAAGAAGAACCCTGACTTCTAAATATTGCAGTTGATTCAAAGGCGGAGCGGGATCAATATATGAAACCCTGTTTCCATCAGTGTTTGCCTAAATAATGCTTTTTTGTGACTACGAAGTAGTAAAATCTAAATTAATAAGTATAATAAACATTTAACTCAAATAACATGTCCTTTATTTGACCTTCCCAGATTTAACATTTATGAATATGTTATATTAATATGCATAAATGTAAAGTATCTGGTACAACACCAATAAATTGTCATCAAACATTTGTTTCGCGCCGAATATTTAACCGGGAAGCTTTTCTATGGGCGGGTTCCTCTAGTTTCGTTCACTTTTGCTTTCGTAAGTAAGAAGCGCCCATTGCAGGCTAGATGTATCCAATGCCTGAAAAAGAACAAGATTTCAAAATTAAGAAACAATATTAAAAAAAAATAATGAAATAAAAAAGATTTAACTTTGAAGGATAGAAGAACATAGTTTCGGACAAGAAACTGCAAAGATTGACTGTCTTCTGACTGAAATTTACCGAAAGGAGAAGAGATTCAAAATAAGATATTTGCATGAAATTATAAAACTAAGCAGCTTCTAAATTCGAAATCTTGTGAGGCCAACTTCTAGACTCGGCAAAGCCCTAATGATTTTTGTATAGTTGTATAATTTTTTCCAAAAGCGTCTTATACCAAATAGCTGTATGTAACCAATACCTACAGCAGCGCGATTTTATTGTATATTCATAGAGAACTTCTTGTACATGAATGAAAAAATCAAAATTTACGCGCTATAATTGGATTACTTTGCAAGGTTTTTTGATGTCGATATTTCTCTCTTTCCAAGCTAAGTAGATACCTTTATCATGCACAAAGTTTGTTAGGAAAAATTTAATTATTTTTAAGATTTTGGATATGCTAAGAAATTAAGCCCAAGAATTGTGTCTTTCTTTTTAAAAGATTCGGGATTGCGTTGTTTTTTTTTAACAATTTTCAGACAATTATGATAATAGAGAAGTAAACCAGATGCAGATGGTTAAATATAATAATCATGTTGGAGTAGAATTGTGTAACAAACAATTGTTATGATTTACGATTATGCCTATAGTACTCATCTTTGTTACCTATTAAAGCTTACCGACTTTTGCGTTCAGTTAATGCACAAGACTTAACTATGCACGAATTTTATTTACATTCATGAACCGGCAAAATATAGAGTTGTAAGTTTCTTCGGTCCAATGGCTTGAAAAGCAAACTTTGATCATTTTAACATCAACGAGGGCAGTAAACTGTGAATCAAGGCAATCCAGTTTCTAATTTTGTTATGAATGTATTTACGTATGTTTCCATGTTTTACTTACATGCTCTATGAACTAAGTATTGGTTTCGTGTTAACAAACATTTCAGGGTTTTATTAGTCCAAAATATTCTGAAATCGAAATAATTGTCTCGGAAACTCGACTTACGAATTTGATAATAATTGTTTTTGTAATGTCTTAAGGAATTGCAATAAAATCTGAGTTTCAGGTTTATGCCGAAAAATTCGAAATATGTTTGAGAAATTTTTTTTTTAAATGTTTTTTTACTGTCCACATGATCTGATATGTGTTTAATATTATAAAATTCTCTCAATTAACCCTTCAGCGCGTGTGAATAATGACAAAAAAAATCCATTTTCTTAAAAAACAAAAAAAATATGTGTTTATAGTTATCATTGTTTTAATAAAACATATGCATAGATCTGCAATAGCTAGCCACCTTAGAGCTCTGAATGACAAAGCAAGTTCATACAACGCAGTGGTGTATCGTATTTTGTTTTTGTTTCATTCAATGCGGGTTTATTGACTGATTGAGCTTGGCTAAATTACTTGATCTGGAAAGAGATTGATGACAAAACAGACTGCAATTTTCATTTGACAGAAAACTTAAGCCACAATAGCCATTTAACCCGTCATAATAGGTACTTACCATAAAAAGTGCAGTTTATAAAGTAGGGTATACTTGTATGATAGTAAATGCAGGTTACGCAAAAAAAGACTCAACGGAAAGTAAAAATAGTATGTCATGGTAGTTAAGCCCGTATTTCTATAAATGGAGCTTAGATTAACCTGTTGTAATCATTTAGATTTTAAAAGAACATATCTACTTCCGATGTTTTAAGCAATATCCGATCAAGACACAGACAATCCCGCACTGACAAAACTATGATTTGTAAAAAGGTACAATTTTATATAAGTTATATATTTTGGACACTGTTATTCGCAATATTCACAAAATAAAAAAATAGTTGTTCAAAATAGCTTAATGAGAAATTTAAATGTCGAATTTTTCCCACACAAAGCTGGCCAAATTATTGAGTAAATAAGTTACAAATTTTGAGGTAATATTAAGAAAGGAATATCGTTGTTGATACGAAATCCTCGTCAGAATTGCTGTATATTTTATAAACAGGATGCGCTTTGTCAAAAACGCTTAAGGACATCATACATTCATAATAGTCAGCCCTATCACGAATTCCATCGTAATCGGAAACTTTTGCGAATTCCGAAAAAAGCTATCACCGTTCGTAATGACAATTTGTATGAGATTTCCACTACGATGGATTTTGTGATAGATTTTTTCGGAATTCGTTACAAGTTTCCGGTTACGATGGAATTCATGATAGGGCTGAGTAATAATCTTAAACCTTTTGGCATAATGGGTAGTGCGTTGGGCTGTAAAAGTTTTTGAGGGGTGTACTAGCTCTTGCGAGGAATTGACAAATCTTCCAAGACTCTTTTTTCGTGAAAAGTGCTGCTCGGCGTTCGGAATCGGCAGAAAATTGTAGGTACCCTCCATTTCTTGAAACACGCCCACACATGCGGTTGAGAGTTGTTAGTTACTAGGTTTATGCTCTCCATGAGCTATGATCATAATACTCTTTAACGTTTGTATGTATATATACACATCCTCCAGAAATAAATATTTTGAATTATTATTTTCTACATCCAAAATTTTTATGATTTGTTATTATTAATTAAAATTTTATGTTCATTATATAAAAAAAAAACATCTTACTTAAAATATTATGCTTATTAATGCGTTCTAATTTGAATTAATTAATTTCTTTCTAGGAATCTGCATTTACCAAAGGAAACAATTTTAATTTACAAGTGATGGCTTCAGAGATGCATAGCCGCATACATACATATGTATAAATAACAGGTATGATTTAAAGAGTTTAAATATGTTATATGAACTTTAACAAATCAAATACAATATATAGTTTATCTTGATTATTGCTTTGGAAAGCCAGAAACTCCCACAAGTTTTTTTTTTATTTGTGACTTCAACTATAATAAATAAAAGTAGTTCTGAACTTCACGTTCTTAAAGTTTTGAAGACCAGTTCAAAGCAAAGTATAAATTACGAGCTTATTTCAGATACGAGTCTAAAACAAGATTTAAAAATCAATTTTTATTAATAATAAATCGAACACGCTTTTCAAATAAAATTTCTTGTTTTCATCTTTATATATATGTATGTATATAGGTAGTTTAATTGTCTTACATTTTTGCTATTAAGTTATTTCTTTGGAAAACGTTTGTTTTATGAACACAAACAATATTAATAAAAATCAACAAGTTACAAGTTACATTTTTATACTTTGCAATCGTAAAATTTTTATATATCCAATAAACCTGTTAATTTCATAGGTCAAATTAATTTTTTGCTTTAATCAGCACTGTTTCTAGCTACATACATATATATGTAGGTTCATACATATATGTAAAAAGCAGGTTCTTATAGTAAATTTTTCTTTCGAATGCTGGAAAAAAGTATGTAACAAAGTCCTAACAAAAATATTGCTCCAAGACTTGTGATATAACTTTCCACGAAATCCAAATATCATAGCAATTAAACTTATTGTTATCTCGCTAACAGCTTTAACGATTTTGACCAAAACTCTTTTGTAGGGCTCCTTAGAATTTGAAATTATATTGTGCACATGTGCATATATAGAAATTTTCAAAACAAATTTTGTGGATTTTTGAAAGAAAAAAAAAATCATTTTTTTCTTGGAGCAAAATTAGTTGATTCATTCCCGAGATATACTTAAATATCTGTCACAAGAAAAGTATTGCGAACTTTAACGAGTTGAAAATTCAATGAAATAAAATAAGAAAACTGACTTACGTAGATGTCGGATATAAGAAAGAATGTTACGTGTTAAATAAAGCTCGTAAAAGAAAAATACTGATATAAGAAAAAAATTCTTTGGAGTTTTCGATTTCAATTTCCTATTCCAATTGTAATTTTTTTGTAGAGATTTTATAATAACAGTTTATATTTTATGTAAATTATGGATGATATATCAAAAGACGTAGAATTTTTCATGAACTTTTGAATCTGTTATCTAGTAAATAGGATAGTGTTCACACTTTAACTTAAAGGATTCCTAGGAAACCATATAGATTTTTTAACTCTCCATACCAGAACTTGTGTTAAGAACTGAATCAAAAAGCTAGTGTATTAATGTTAAAATAAATTTATATATTCAAAACTAATTTACAAAATAGAAGTTTAACAAACTGCCACTATCTACCATCCGAAGTAGACTTTTCAGTCAGTTTATTCAATTCCTTTAAATATGCTGCTGCTCTTATTGCACACTCTTCAACTCGAAAATTTGTCTTCTTGTAGGATCTGTAGACTTCTTCAGTAGCAACTTTTTGAAGTTTCTCGATTCTTCGACTTTTTCGGCAGGCAACAGTATTTTTAAGGCGTCTTTCCAGTTCCTTTGGGCTTCTTTCTTTTTTTGGAAACTTACGGGCCATGTTGCTTTTATATTTGCAAATATCCTCTAATGTTTCCTTGGCAATAATCGGAACACTTGATTCGTTACTCAGAGCGAATAGTTCTTGCTTCATTTTGTGGATGGATAAAATTTCCGTTTTGATATCGGCTATAATTGGTTCGATTCTGTTTGCAGACGAAGTTTGATTCCGGACTGAGAAGTCAATAGGTTCCGATTGGATGCAAATCCTGTTGTCATTGGTAAATATTACGTTTGAATGGTAGATGTGTTGTGGAGCTGATACGAAAACTGGTTGTGGATGGACTATATTGATTTTCCTTCGCTTGGGTGATGGATTTTTCCAAATAGATTCCAACGATGGGTACTCCAAAGATAAGTCATCAAATTCCGATTTTGTTGAAGAGGAATCCTCGTCTCTACTTCGCTTCCTATGATCGAACTTCTTATGTTTATATTCAAAAACTGTTTCAGTAAACATTTTAAAAAAAAAATTTCCAGTACAACTTTTTTCTTGATTTAATATTTAAAGTTAACTCGAAGAAAGCTATTGCGATTCTGATATCCAATGTAAACGTCCTGGAGATTTTATACAATAAGATCTAACATCTACCTGGTTAAGGATTTTTGGAAAACCAAAGGGTTAATCCACAACACAAACCAGGTCATTCGCAATTTTCAAATTATTGCAAAATAATAGAGTAACAAAATTAAGAGGCAGGTAAATAAAATTCAAACCTTTCTTAATCCTTGATTATTGTAATTGCGATAAAGTTGAAAAATAAATGAGGGAGAACAACATGTTTATTTTTGAATGAATATATCAGGTATGCAATGTTTGGTAGCAATATTGAAAATGATGATGACGCATCTGAAGATTACGAACTTGTTTGTTGTTTTTGAGAAGAATTATTTTGAAATTTCAAAAAACTCCTTATACAAAACTTTACAGTTTTAGCGGTGATTCATTAAATAGGTAAGACTTTGTGTAGTATTTTGAATTAATTAAAACAGTATTAATGAATTGAATACTCTATTATTCGTTCGTATTTTGCTGTTCGGTTGACCGTTCAGATAAATTCTTTAGATCTATTCCTAAGCCAGTTTACAAGTTAACTAATCTAGGATAATCCAGATTGTTGGGGCCAATCGTTGGAGAGCACATATACATAACATTATGCATCTAAGCCTCGCATTAATCAAGGTTAGATGTTTAACAAAAAGGTCTACTGCAGCATGATCGATTTTATTGAAAATGTTAACTTATAAGAAGGAAAAAGGCAATTTTTGTTTGTAGGCAGGAACTCAGGCAAATTCTATGTATATGCAAGTTATTAATAGTTCGTATTGATCGTAAATATGTCTAATTCTTTAGAAAAAGATGGGGCAGCAAAGTTATTATTTTTCTTAAAAAACTGATATTTTCGAGCTTCTCTTTATCTCTAACTCAATAAATCCTAAAACTACATTCTATACTATATATATTTAGATATTTTAAAATTTGTCTAATGATCTTGTTATTGCAAAAGAATGATCCCTGAAATTGAAAAACAAATTTCAAGCCTAGGATGCGTCATCTTATTTTTAATGTCGCATGCCAATAATACTTGTAATGTACCTATGTTTGCCAAACAATGAGTTGTTTATCACCAATTCCAATCTCACTTAAATTTTTATCAGGTACTTTTCGTCTGTGAAAAGAACACATGTTTGATTTTGGATAGATCATTTTATGATCTTGTTTTTGTGTAACAGGGATTAAATCAGCAAAGATAATCACGGACGTATTCTGGTCCTTATTTCTGAAGATTGGTATAAATGTGTTAGAAAAATGCCAATAATTTTTAGAATCAAAATAGCATTCAACGAGGACATTCAAATTTTTAAATCCATATCTAAACATTTAAAATAAAAAAAAATCGTTCAAAATGTCTAGTGAAACAATTTTCGAATACCGGCATAAGAAGTTTGATCATGGGAAGCGAATTCGGGAAGATGATTCCTTCTCATCAGAAAATGGAACAAATTCTATTATATTAGACCTCAGTGATTCATCGAAGACCTCAAGTTCACTAACATCCATTTCGAATCCAAGAAAACAAAGGAGGCTGTCTAGACCAGTCCAGCAAGTAACTCAGTCGCATTTTTCGGAATCCAGAGACAATGCACTTCGACAGAGGCTTCAACGAATTAATATAAGCCAGTACATCAGACCTGCTCCTATTTCATCGGCGGAAAACGGTATTTCTTTGAATGGAGTGGCTCTTACAGGAAGTGACAACAGGATTTTAATTAAAACGGAAGTTATCAATGAAACCACCACCCCCAGTGAATTTTCTCTTCCGAAACGGAGGACCCAATCCGAATCGACATCTGTCAAAATTGAACCTCAATCATCTCCCGATATCAAGATTAAGGAAGAACTGATCGAGCTCAATACACATCTACCTAGGATTCCAAGAGATGCTTACGAGGACATTTGTAAATTTAGAAGCAATATGGTTCGAAAATTTCCCAAAAAAGAACGTAGTGTCAAGGAACAAGAACGTCGTGACAAAAACACATATGCCTGTCGGAAAAGCCGCAGAGTGAAGAAAATCGAACAAGTAGCCGTGGAAGAAGAGTACAAGAATTTCAAGAATGCAAATCTGAGAATGACAGAATATGCGATACGTGCTGCAGCATATTTCAAGGAATTGATAAAAATGACTGATGAAGCTGCAGCATCTGAGGTTATTGTAATAGATTAAGTTTTTCTAGTTTAGGTATAAATATTTGTCTGAATGGCATTTTTTGTTAATATTTTTAAATTATAAGTTTCTATATTTGTGTATTAATAATTTTTATCAAACTGTATTTTAATCAATAAAATTTTAGTATGTTTAATATAAACTATAAGTAGTTCTTAATCTATTGAAAATGGAGAGTCACATTAGATATTAGGTAGATTTTCAAAACATTTAATTCTGATAGCTATGCACTTGAAAGATTTAATTAATTTTGGAGCGAACTTAAGCTACAAATGCCAGCTTAATTTTACTTAAAACATTTTTTTAAAGAAAATTTTTAGGAAGTTAATTTAGTTGTTTTGACAAAGACTTACATAAAAACTAAAAAACTTGAAAGCCTTTTATTTAATATTTAAATTCAAATAAAGACATTTAGTCTAGTCTTACCCGTAAATTCAACTTGTTATTTAAACATATAAAAATAGAATTGAATAAAATAATAAATTGTAGACTAAATTCTCGTACAGAACATATTGAATTAAAACTCTTAACCATTCTTGAGGGAGGATTTGTTACTTCTTTGGAAGAGACAGTGCACCCCTAAGACATTTTTGCAGTGCCTAGACAGTCAAACGCACTAACTGTTATGATTTATTTTATTTCAATAGTATAAAGTAATACGATAAACATAAAGTAACGTTGAATAATTCAACTTTTGCTTAAAGAATCAGACTTGATATTTTAAAGGATTATTTGCTCGAAATATCCCACGATAGAAAACAATTGCCAACGAACAGTCTACTATATCTTACAGTATTTATACTATTTTGATATTAAAAGTTCAGAAATGTAAACTATGCATAATGACACTAATTGCCTAATAAAATAATAATTTTACTTTATCCTCATAATTATAATCCTAATCATAATACTTCTAATCTATTCGGAAAAAAAACTGCCTACCTGGGAACAAAGTTAATCATTTCGCAACCAAAAACTTACATAACATATTTTGTTTCGCTTACACATGTCATTAGCGCAGGTAGATTAAAGATTTGACTATAAATTGGCAAGAATTTTCTAAAGGATATCATAAGTTCACAAGACATCCTAAGCGACACTCAAAAATACAACTACAAATTTAAAATCCGAAAACAAAATGGCTACTCAGGTATACCACGATAATAGCTTCAAAAGATTCAATCAATTTAAACGAAGTCGGGATGAAGGTGGATACTCGAACTATTCAAATCGCGCTAAGCAAGGAAAATTCTACAACAACAATACCACCAACTACAATCATACCAACAACAACTCAAGATTACAGAAATTCAATACTGGAAAACCTAATAGCAGATGGGCTCCAAGGAATCAGGAAATACATCACAAGAAACCAGAAAACCAACAACTTATTCGAAAGAAAATTTCTTATCAGGATTATATTTTGAGAAATGCAAGTAAGAGAAACGTCGATGATATCGTCAAATCACTTTTTTCAAACGAAGCCCCAACAACATCATCAGCAAGTTTTCCTGTTTTACATGCTAAAAAACAAGAACCAGAAACATATCATAAGAAAACTACAAGCTCAAATGTGCCTCGATTTCAATCAGCCAAAGATGAAGATGAAGTTGATGTTCAAGAAGAATGGAGAAAATATAAGGCTGCAAATCCTCCTTTAGGTGGTTTTCCGGTTCGAAATGCATCATCAAAAACTAAAAAGTAAGGTTGTTTGGAGATATTGGACGGGACTTAGTTTTAAGAATAGCTTTAAAAATATTTTGAACGATTTTTGTGATTTTGTTAAAATGAAATAAGAAAATTATAATTTCTAAAAAAAATATAAATTGGTTTTACTTTATACAGGATTTAAAAAATAAATCAAATTTCCTATTTTTTGCAAGAAAACTTCTAGTTGCGCTAAGAGCATATGCTTGCTTAGATTTAGAAAAACTATTTTGAAAAAAAACATGTAGAATCAACTTAACTTACGATACTCGTATGTATGCGTTCGTAAGTTTATTCGTAAAAAATCGAACTCTGAGTTTTCACCAAACTTGATATTACTATGATATGGAAGACTACAAAATCGTTTTACTAAATTATCTGGTATCGATTGCATTCGAAATGTTATTCAGGTAGATTAAAGTTTTGCCTATAAATAACTCATAAGTAAACAAGTGATATAATTTCACGGATCATTTACATACGCATTAATTCCTTATGATTATAAGACTAATTCCTTAACCATTAAGGTTATCTAGAATAGATAAAAGGCGTTCCTTAAATAAATCTCTTCTGTTAAAATTAAGAAAATCTACATGATTTCAATCGGAATTAACTGTTCTTCAACATCAAGTTAGTTAATCATTAAGTCTTTTATTTCTATAAAACGGTTCACAAAGTAAACTTATCGAAATAAACCTTTACTAAACTGCGCGACCTTGTCATTTATAAATTTTCGACATTTTCACGGAGTCATCCAGTTTGGATCGAGTTCAAAAAAGAAGAAAGGATCTAGCAGGTTTTGATTATTGTGTGTTTGGCTTTTGTACAATCATCCGGAATTTGGATTATTGCATTGCCACCTGGTGAACCTCGTCCCATATACAGCAATTTTGCTAATATTGGATCTTGTATGGATGTAGGCAAAAGTCCTGACGCAAAATTCGACAAGTTTTGTCTGCGAAACGCCCAATTCTAGTGCAAGGCATCAGTAGCTGAATAATTAACAATGTATTCAACAGATGTCACCAAAACAACATTGCCACCAAAATCTACCTGTGCCAATTAAAAACCTCTTTATATCATTTAAAAAAATAAATTTTTATTTTAATATTCTAAGCTCGAAAGTAATTGGTTCATCCTATTTTCTTCAACTTTGGACAAGAAAATTTTTATTATTTTGTTCCAAATGATGATGCCCGGGTCTCAAATCAAAATTGAACTATCCTTGTAAGTTTTCCATTGATCCTTTATTTCCTTTATTGATTTATTTCTTCTTATTTTGTTGATGAAAACTTAATTCTTTTGACATCACTATATTCACTAATTGCCTAAATGGTGCTGCTTAAATTAATCAGTCTGCTGAAATGTCATAAAGAATTGTCAAAAGAATTAAGCTTTCATCAAAATAAGAAGAAATAAAAAATCAAGGGTTAGAAATTTTAACAGACTAATTAACTTTAACAGAACCATTTTCGCAATTTACAACACACAAAATTCTTAAATGAACCTAATTCCAAGACGTATTATGCATTTCACGAATCTTTTTATCAGGGTTAAAGGACTTACAATAAATATTTTCATTTGTTTAATTTTACTATAAGCAGCATAACATTTAAAGAAAAAAATGATGGTTGAAGACTATTCATGATATTCTTTCAAATTATGTTTTTTTTTTATTTATTTATTTCATCTGATTAAATGATATTCTGTTTTTAATTTTATATTAATTCAATACTTATTTAATAACATTATGTACATCATTTTTTTACAATTCTTGTAATTTAATAAACTATCTTTCAAAACAGTGAGAAACCCCACTAAATGTTACACGACGTTTTGGTGAGGGCCCCATTGGAAGTGGAATTGTAAGCTTGATGAGTTTTTCGTTAATCTCGTCGTCCGATAAGGATTCCTTGTCGGCTTTGCTGTGAGGCTCTTGATTTCTCGCCCGTTTAGCAAGGACATTCTTGGGGATAGATTCGGTAAAAGTTGCCAATGTTTCTTCTTCCTTGTCATCTTTCGTTAAATCTATAATCTCTACGTCATTCAAATTGATAAGTTGAATTCTTATTCTAAGTCTGTTTATTTCAATTTCGGTTTTCAGTTTTGTGGAATTGTGATTGTGGTTGTGTTTTCGGTGTTTTGAATGATGAAATGACGAAATTTCTTCATTTTGGGAGATCTCCGTCGAAAATTGAGTTTCTTCATCTTCACGGCTGCGTTTCGATTCGTAACATTTTTGACGGTTAAATAACTCTTTCTGTGTTGCCATATTTTTAGTGAATTATTTAATAAGTCGCTGGATATAATTTGTCTACTTATAATGTCCTGATTAAAAAATTCCGAGGTATTTATAAGCAAAACGGTAAATCTACCTGAATAAATTTTCAAATGTAATTGATACCCGACGAAGGGATGATTAAGTGTGAAAGAGAAATATTGCATTAGTGTAATTTTAGAATGCAGGTTTTGTGTCACAGGTACTAGTAATTAGTAGTTTTAGGTCATTAGTTATTTGTTTGGGTAATTACGTCACTTTGGTGTAGAGATTAAACATTTATTAATATTTTATTTAGCTCATTAGCGGCGCTAGTCTTTTGAGATCCTTTTTTATAACTTAACATATATACATAATGCACTATTTTTTAAATATATATTTATATTTTATTAAATATACAGTTTTTTCTTGAAATGATGAACTAAATTTAAAAATGTCTCAACAAATGAACAAAAACAAAAGAAAAAAAAAAACAATTAGTCTTGAATGAATATTCCTTGGATTTCGTTAACGTTCATAATCATATATCTTTTGATATCTTTTTTTTTTAAATAAATCAATAATAATTTATTTTATTTATTTTAAAATTCAAAATATTCTAAAATGCTTTTACTGCATTAAAAATCAATATTATAATTATTTCGTAAAGTAGAAAGTTCTCCATGCTTTGAACAAAATTTAAATTACTTACGAATTGCTTTGGTGAGGTTTATAAAGAGTTTTCTTAGAATCCAATGGAAAACAACGCTTAACTATCTTATCTCTCAAGATCTGATTATAATATTCATAAAGTGTAGAAATCCACAATAAATCCTGTCAAGTTATCAAAGACTTCACATGAAAGCCATCACAATTAATGTATATTGTCAATTAGAGTTGCATCAGATGGCATCACACAATGTAAAAATTCAAGCAGTAGGCTAGAAGGTTAATAAGTTTAATATAGAATTACAAAAGTTGTTTCAATTAAAAATGTAAATTACAAAAATATTAACGTAAAGAAACATCAAAGGAATTTAATGAGACAGTGAAACGGTTTATACATAGTATATTATGATATTAAATTGATTAATTGAATTGTATATAGATATATATCTAATATTTAAATTTTAAGTACATATATGTATGTTCATGTATGTATAGATATTACTAAATATAAGCAAAAAAGTTTTGATTTTCAAACATCAGTAAATATGTAGATATTATAACAAGCTAAATAGCTAACGGACGCAATTTGAGATGATATAGTAGTATGAAAAACTCTACATTTTGGTTTAAATCAAATATTTTCATATGAATTTTTCGTCAAAAAGCCAAAGAGCTTAGTAGCAGAAATATTGAAGTTTTTTCTTTGCATTCCTCGCATTCATTTGGTTTCTCTTGCATTCATTTGAATCCTTTCTTTACAATGCAAAGAATTCAAAGAACGCATGAATCCTCAGTAAGAATGTTAAAAAATGAATTGATGTCGCAGTCTCAAAGTAAAATCCATGAATGTAATCTTTTAACTGAAGTCATTAAAGATTGCGTTCACAAAAGATTGCATTTTGTTTCAACCCTGATAAGTTCACGTCTAAACGCTTAATAAACTGTTAATAAAACAAACATGAACTTTGTCACAGAAGTGATTTTTCATGATGTTTATACTCGTATATTCTTTATGAATATGTTGCATTTTACTTGTTACTATAACTGATACCAAAAAAGCCATCTATCCTCAACCGTTCCCACCTAAATAAAAACAACAATTTTTCAGGAGTATTGACTCTTACGAAATAGAGATAAATTCTCCTAGAATATATCATTTCATCAAAAGTGCTACTCATCTTAATTGGTTGGCAGAAAATTGTAGGTCGCCTGCATTCCTACCGATAAAAGAGTTGAGAGTTGTATATAGCCTGTCTCTAATTATTTCCTTAATAAAAAAATGTTTTTTTATTGTGTTTGGGTGATGAGTATTGAATCGGATCAGATCAAATGGACAGTAAGCTTCTATTTCCTTAAAAAAAATTGTTGAAATAAAAAAGTTGTACACGGTTTTGACAAAACGCGTAAAACTCTCGTAAATAATCATTTTTGGGGCTTAATTACTATTCCAAACGTCCTTAAATGGTTTACAGATAATAATTTTTTTGGTCGCTGAAAATCCAGGGTTTCTGGTAGATAAATAGAATAACTACGTAAAATTTGTTTATTTTTAAAACTTTGATTCCATACTTAGATGACTATAGTATTTATAATTACAAGTGTCACTATTCAATGATTAATTATAATTTACTGATTGACCTATTGAACACACGAACTAGTTAAACAAATAATCTATAAAAGAAACCTACCTATGAAAAAGTTAAGTTAATAACTAATTTACAGTAAAAAAGACCTTATCTTTGGCAATAAATTAATGGATACTAAATTAACAGTTCTTTTGTTGATATTCTTTTCATTTTTATTCCCTTTTTGATAAAAAAAAATCACTCATTTTTAATTACTCAAGTAAAATAAATATATCTACATATCAAATACAAATCTAACAAATCGTTTTCATGCATAAAAGTATCTACGAGTGCTATAGTGATTTTCTTTTTTGTAAATACTTAAAATCCACACAACACATGATTGCTGTTGCAAAAAAAAAAAAAAATAACTCATATCCAAAGTGGAGGGAGAGGTCTTCAAGTTTTTGATTTGTTTTACTCGTTGCAATTCAACTTTTTGTTTATACATGTAATTAATTCGATGACGGTGAATGGGAGAAGAAATACAACAACAATTATGATTAAAATCCAATATATACAAGGTCTTCGGTCGAAGTATCTTTTAGATACTCTCTGATCTTTGTGCGGTGAAACACTCTGTTGTCGTATGTGTTACACTGCTTAGTTTCGTTTCACTTGTCTATTTTGTATTTAGTTTTATTTTTCTAAGAAAAGTGTGTTTTTCTGTTGCTAAAGCTAGACTTAACAAAAATATGAAATTGATAATCTTACAAGTTGCACTTTGTTGTGCTGTAGCTTATGGTGCAAGTGTTTCAACAACAGCAGACACGGACGACAAATCATCAGAGGGAACAGAGTTTGTTTTGCGTGAGTTTTGTAAACTCCAAAGTTTTAAATATTTAAATTTATTTTGTTAAGAATTAAATGTATAGTAAAGATATTTTGTTAACTAACTTGATTTAAGTCTAATATTGGGTATATGGGTCACCTATAATTACTTCATTACCGGCTAATTAATTCAAATTTCTGCTTCACTATACATAGCAAATCCCATGTATGTATGTACCTATTAAAAGGACATCATTTTTCGAAAGGAACCTTTAAACAAATCAAAAACTTGATCATTCGAAAATGTGTAAACAACTTTGAAGTGGTCTTAATTTGAGAGCAAGTATTTTTTTTTTCAAACCGAGTACAAAGTTTAAGTGAGAATGAAATAACATTCATCGTGAAATTTTGAACTTTGTCTTGTGTGATTTACATATATCAAAATTTTCACTCTTATAATATTATCGAAGGCAATTTTTGGCTAAAATTGAGATTAAAATGAAATTCTGTTAGGAATCAGATTCTTCTCCGGATTATTTGAACGTGGTTACGGCAGGATTTTAGGGAAAAGTTCATTTCTAATCTGGATGAATATGTACGAGTAACATGTATTTCTATGGTTTTTCTGTAAAATTAGACTTAGCATTTTTGCACATTTATTCGACTTTGGTAATCTTATGATTGTGAAACGCATTAATTTTTTACGATACCCAAAGTAGTTATGATTTGTTAGCTTTATATAAGCAGATGTCCTTTAATGTAGAGATCTTAAAAGTTCTTTACTTGTAGATTATTTTCAGTACGGCGTTTAAGGGGCTTAACTGATTTGTTTCAGACTTCGCCGCATTAAGTCTTACGATAAAGATTGTAGAAATCTGGGTTTTACAACTCAATTTATACAGAGCTTAATTGCATTTTTCTAATCGCCCATTTTCGAGTAAGCAAAAGAGCAGAGCCGCTTAAAGTGCTATTTTTTTTTTAAATATTCGTTTTGCAAATGTTTTGAAATACGAGTACTCGTACACATATCGGAAATATTTTTCTATAAAATTTAAAAAACTAGCATTTAGTAATTTTACATTTTTTTGTTCAGTTTGATTACTAAAAAGATTTAATTCGTAAGATTTAGTTAATTTGGTAAGAAAATAGGTACCACTTTCAATTGGGTAAATTCGTTTATCTCCTAAAAAAATAAAAATACAATTGAATTTTCGTATATATGCAGGTATGTTGAATGTCACTTTTAAGGACATACGTTCTTGAGAAAAAAAACAAAAGAATTTGAGGAGAATTTAAGTATAATTATTTATTTATAAGAATTAGATTAGTAGGAGGAGTATTAGTAAGATTAATTTGTTTACGACAAGTTCAATATTGTGAATATTATGAGGCAACACACGCCAAATAAAAACACATGTTTTTTGTGCCTTACGAACCAAAAATGGTTTGATTGAATAAGCTGGTGTGTTTTAGGTAGAATAATGAGCTAAGTCGCGTACAGAGAGACGGACGCAGGAAAAAGAGGTTTCGGTATTTGTTGTATTGCTCGAATTGAAATTAAATATTAATTACAAACAAAATGTGTTTGATTTAAGAAAACTTCTTCTGTTGTCAATACTTCTTTAGCCTTTTCCCCTGAGGTTTTCTGCTATAAAAATAAAAAAAAAATAAAGACATTAAAATGCAACATAGTGCAAGCTGTGTGTACTTGGTTTGAAAAAAAAAAACAAAAATTCATTCATGTCATGAGTCGATCGACGACAGACGTAATGTAATGTAAAAATAAGTAGTAGAGTAACCTTCATTTCAAGCATATAGAAGAACAAAAGCAGGCTATATTTTTTCCATTTGATATTGTTAATTATAAAATTAGTTGGCTCTCTTGATTGCTGCTGATCTGACCTTGTGACAGTATAATTATGCTCTTCTGTTCGCTTAGAGTTCAAAGCTAGTTAAAAATAATCCCAAAGTCTGATGTTCAGACTTAGTACTGTTGTGTTCTTAAGACGATGATATGTATGTCGACTGAAATTGAAAAAATATATATAAATAACCGAGGTAAAAATTAATTTATTTATATTGTTTCTTCAACGTTAGTAAGATTTTTTTTTAAAATACTTTCAATTTTAAAAAAGAAACATCTGAGTTTACTAACCCACTAACACAGCTTCATGAGAAACACATTCTGGGAAGACCAAGACACAAATATTATTATAATATGAAAAAACAAAAGCAAACAATTGTGTTGCTTGGGTCTTATTGAACGTTGTTATTTGAAGAACGAATGGCTAATTATTTCCGAAGAATTTTCGATCCAGAAATTCAAAATTTCGTTAATGGGAAAGTCCAAAAAACAATGGTTTGCAATAACATCCGTCGCGTCTGTAGGTTGTCGCATCCATCAAGTCTAATTGGTTGAACAATTTGGTTCAAATTTGGTACAGAGCATTTAAATTTGATATACTAAAGGAGGATTTAGAATTTAAGTTGTAGCTCATTGAGAACTGGTAGATAGATTGTTTTTAAATTTTTTTCAAACCGGCTCTCCCGGTTGCGATTGAACCTGGATTATGGGATTATAATTAAACCGCGTTTCATATTTTTTGGTGGAAAATTCAATATAGAATTAGGGATTTTACCATTAATTTTTGGAAAAATTGTCATATTTTTTGGATTATTCCTTGATATTTTGTCAATATTACTTTCAACAATAATAAATTTCGAAATTTTAAAGTACAAAATTAAAGAAGAAATACTTTTTTCATACTTTTCAATTAATTATCTTATTGTTTTAATAAACTAAGGAGCTGCGTTATAGCACTAAGTTACGAAAGGAACTTCATGCCATCCACTTAATACTTATCTAATTTAAGAATTCAAATCATATGTTATTTTATCCAAACCTTGTTCCTATTTTGCTCAGATGTT
The DNA here is from genome assembly GCA_963931855.1 of Philhelius festivus. NCBI lineage: Eukaryota > Metazoa > Arthropoda > Insecta > Diptera > Syrphidae > Philhelius > Philhelius festivus. Next base: position 2,929,959 of record OZ007555.1, on the reverse strand, counting down.
ATATGCACGTTATTAATTTTATAACCTTCAGTTATATCATTAAATCATATAAAAGCAAGAGTATGAAAATTGGCACAGTAAAATTTAAATTTATCATCACATTGCTATCAAATTGGCTTCGATTGTAAATTTTTTTTTCAAAAATGCATACAGTGTTGTTTGTTGAAGTTATGCCATTAAATCAAAATAATTTATTCAACTCATTTAAATTATAAAAATACATATATTTGAATTTGAACTTTATTTATAACTTAAAACGATTTCATATTTCGCATCTTTTATTATTTTCTGCACATTGCGCCAATAAATAAATTTGAAGTGAGAAAGTATTCAATTCAATAATAATTTATAATAGAAACTAATTTTATTTGAAAGAAAATTTAAAAAATATATATAAGCCATTCATTTGGGTACAACCAAATTGTCAAAAAATGCTCATTCAAATTTTCATTGAAGAAAAATTAAAAAAAAAATTTCAAAACGCCATTGCGTACTACAAGTTCTTAAAACTATATGTGGCTAATTTGCATATTTCTTGCCAATCGTGTTTTTTTATTAATGTCATTTGATGAGAGTGAATATTGGCATTCACTTATTAAAATTCTTGCATTGTATTTTTTTTTATTATTTACGCCAACGAAACTAAGAGTTACAGACACTCCGCCAATATAAATTAGCATCAAAATTATTCAGGTTGCCACCTGAGCTGTTGACGTCTCGTCTGCTAGATGTTTTCTTTATTTGTTTCTATTGGGAAATTAAAGAATTTCGATTTAACAAGTTCAATTATAAGAATGTGACTTTGCTCATTTTTAGTAATTACTTACAGGTCAGTTCAAAAAGACTGACATGTAATTATTGAATGAATGAATGAGCTTTCATGGAATAAATTCACAAATAAGTAGTTATAATAAAAAATCCATTGTCATTAGTTTTATGTTAATTTGTTATGAAGTTATGAAGTTTTAAATGTTAATATAATTATTATTTTTGTTTATAAATAATTATTCAATTAGTTTTAAAGATACCATCGCTATAATCATATTGGTAATGAGTTGTCATGCTAGAACAAAACATAGATGAAAATTACATTTACCTTCGAATCGAAAAATTAATTTGCAAGATATTTAAAATTGATAAACAGAAATTATTATTTTTTTAGAAGAAGGTCTTTTGAATACAGATTCTATGACATGATGAAATAAATCAGTGAAAGACTTAGCACATTCATTATTATCAACTATTTTTACTAAACGAAAAATAACAACCATCAATTATATTTATTTAATATAATATGTATCTGTAGATAAATTTGGTAGTTGCGTTTTTTTTTACTAAAGAAAAGTAATCGCCTTTTGGTAAAAGAAATCCTCACAACATTTGTTAATCGAATTCAGCTACTAATTTTATTATGATTAAATATAAAAACTCTCATTTTTTAGATTCTACTGGGTAGAATCCAGAGTGAAGCCACACAAATCGATTACGAAATCATTTTTGTTTCGGTGATCCACCGTCGAAATTTCTCTTGCTTATTGCTACGTCTTCAAATGTTGTTCTATTGAAATTATCAGTTGCATTCCTCCCCTTAAACAATTTCAGCGTAATACAGTATAGATACCCTCGAGCATAGCTTCGGACGTACCGTCAAGTATAGCTATTTTTTTGCCGTACCACACGAATGTGAAGTACTTAACCAACTCTGTTTACCTACCTATTTCAATATCGACACATTTCAATCCTTTTCAATTCTCCTTCTATTTCCTCGCCCTGTGTTGAAGCATTTCAAGGGTAGTCATAACCTTTTGGGGGCGCGTCAAATATAGCAAAAAAAAAAGGAAATACAATTTTGATAAACTTCAATTTATCGATAGTAATGTCAGCACCTATCATTAAATGATATTTACTAAACTTAAAATATGGCTGATCTTTATGACAGGTGTCAAAGTGTCAAGTACAAACTTATACAATTTTTGAAATTGATTCATTTAACACACAAAAAATTAGTTTTGTTATTTTAATCACAATGAAAATGAACGTTCAGTGAAAGTGGTGGTGATGGTTCTGTTCTGGTAAAACAAGAAATGAACCCAGAATTTACACCCACTAAAAAGCCCAATTCAAAACAACAAGTTCTTACCACCTCTAACGTTGCTAAAAAAAAAAACGATTTCTATTTTGGCCTTACCAAACCTTTGTAAAGAGAATATAAACAAAAATATTTTTGGGATATTCGAGTTGAGAGTTGGAAATAATAGACAAAAATTTCGGCAGACGGCATTCAGGCCATGAATGTAATTCTTTACTCAAATATATAATGTGTTATCTTTTTACTTTTTAAATAAAGATTTATCTATCTATCAATAAAGGTGAAAAATTTTAAACTTGAATTCATTAATATTTCAGCCTTAATTTTTGGAGAAATTAGAAAAAAGAAATTCTAGCAGCCAGCCTCATTTTTTTAAATAATTGGTTATATGTACGAGTAAAACCTGTTTTTTTACAAACAAAAAATAAAATAAATAATTTAGAAATTGATTCATTTAACACAAAAATGGTGAAAGCCCTTAAACTATAAGCTACCTTTCAAAAACTGAATTTTTTACAAGGATAACAAGAAATTTTCAAATTAAAAAGGTTTTGCTATTTCGTCTACTAAACAAGCAACTTTAAAAGAAGTGCTTTTGGCAATATAATTTAATATTCTTCTAATTAAAAAAAAATATTTTTTTAACTTTGTATGATAAAGATAAAATTGAAATAAAAGATATTTAATACTAACTATTTTTTGCAGCAACTGGTATACCAACCTGCAGTGCAGAAGATGAATCGTTGAATGAATGTCTTAAAGATGTTTTCCAACAAATGCTTCCTACGCTACACGTAAGTCATATGTACATATTTCAAAATTATGAAAGAAAACTAATCTTTGTATATGTCTCCTTCTCAGCATGGAAACAAAGAACTGAACATCCCACCAATTGATCCTTTCGCATTAAAAAATACTAAATACGATTATTCGAATGGCGTTCTCTCGGGACGTGTTGCACTGAAAGATGCAAAAATTTATGGAGTAAGCCGCTCTGAAGTGAAGGATGTTCGCTTTAAAATCGACGAAGAGGGAACTCACTTGGAAGTTGATACATTTACACCACGACTTTATGTCGAAGGAAATTATAAAGCTGACATGAAAATCAATGAAGTTAGAATGAATCCAAAGGGATTCTTCAATGTCACAATGTGTAAGTTAAACAATTGCAGACCACAAAAAATATTGTATTTATATTTATTGTTTGTATTTCTTTCAGCTGGTGTAAACTTCACTCAAATGATGGATGGTAAATTTGAGATTAAAGACGGCAAAAGGTATCTGCGAATAGTTAAATTTGACATCGATGTCGACATTGATGATATGAAAATCTATGCCAATGGATTGTTCCCAGATCCAACTTTGAGTAAGTTTTTTTTTTGTTTAAAAATTGCAGTTCATTTTAACCGACGTTACAAAATTTATTTTACAGATGCTGTTGTTTTGGACTTCATCAACCAATACTGGCGGGAGATCTACAAGGTCATTATACCTGAAACTCGATCCTACTGGGAACCTCTTGCTTTAAATGCAATGAATGAATTCATGTTGCATGTTCCATTCGATAAGCTAATTACAAAAACCAAAAACTAGATTTAATTTATTTGTGTATTGTTAGGTGTTCTGTTTTATAAAATTACAAAAAAGAAACTGTGGTTTATTACAGTAAAAAAAATCTATAAAACCTGGTGATTTCATTTTTGATGTTGGCACTCTCTTACGTAATATTACACACAGGTTAAGGTTAAAACAAATGAACATATTTTTCACAAATCAAACATGGCATGATCTCAAGTGCATAAGTGAATAAACCAAAATTAGGTAAACGACTGTGAAATAAAAAAAAAAAATAATCACGCATACCCTATATAGTGAATAATAGAGATATGCCAAAAGTAATTAATTGGCTGGACGCAAAAATGCTTTATGATTGCATGACAAGACTGTTAATAATACTTTTAGGTTGATGTTCAATGACAATGCTGTGTACGCTCGACGATTAAACGGATGATAGAGTATAATTTACATATTATACACATCCATAATGTACCTATGCAACTTCATATTTTGTCTAAAAATAATTTATTTTTAAGTACCTATTGTTCATTCAATAAAATGGATATCCAATAAATTCCAAGCGAACTAAATTAATTCTTCAGATTTGCATTTTATTCTTCATTCATTTCTCCTTTGACACATTTCTGCAGAGAGCGCGATAAAATATAATCTTACACAAACAAAACAACAACGCGCTCTCTCGTGTCACCCACCACCTACAAATAAAAAAAGACAACAACAACTTTAAAATCGAAAATTTTTGTGAAACACCAGGCCAACAGAAGTCATAGAAAGCCGCCACACCAAACAATTCTACTCAATCAACACCACAGTTAAGCTCAATGAGAGCACTCCAAATGCTTATTATGTATGTGGTGGTGGGTTCGTATTCGCACACTCTGCAAAACAGAAAAGTGGACAACATTTACTTGGTTGCTCGGATGTGTTTTTGGCTTGAAATTTTTCTCGATTTTATTCTGATCTCAACACGTAGCAATAAGTATAACAATAAGAACGAATTTATAGATACTTCGGGGAGCTTGAATTATGCAAAAAAAGCACATTTACAATTAGAAATACTGTCTGTACTTGCTATCTCAGTTTATGTTTGTCCCATATTTTTTCGTGCAGAGTGTGAAATCATGGAAGTTATTATTTTGTGTTGCATACTCTAAGGCGTTTTCTGTGCTGAGCCAACCAATGTGAATGGCGACAGCTGCTTTCTACTTTTCATGGTGGCCTGGTGTTTCAGGAAAATTTTTGTTGAAATTTATCGATATTTTTTTTTGACGATCGGGGGTGGAGCTAATTTTTTTTTTCATAGGATGGAGCGAGGATCTGATGATGTTTTTTTTTTGACACAGAACGGAGTGACAAAGCAAAATTGTCTGTCTTCGTCTTGGTTGTTGAGAATATTGAACAAGAAGTATATAGAAGTATGTAAAAACTCAGTTAGCAAGAATAATTGATTAAGGGGTTATTGTGTAGGGCAAGAGATGCCGCGCTTTTTTAGAAATGTAAATTAGATTTACATTTGTTTGTTTTATTTGTTATAGAACTATTTATTTTTGTTTTATTTTCAATTATAAAACGAGACTAGAGGAATGTTAATTGTTTGATTAGAAGTAGAAGTAATAGGAGGTTGGAATGGACATTAACCAGATTTAATTTCTGCAAAGATTTGTTTATGGTGTTTGTACATTATTGATTAAACTAAAATGTAAAGAACCTGAATTTTCGAGACCGAGAGATGTCTTGAAGATTAAATTTGATTAGTTTTTATCGTGACGCATGCTTATGAAAGTGTCTAATTTTCGTGGCGATTACTCAAGGGTCTTTTATTGTGGACGCTCGAGTTTTACATTTTAATAAAACAAGTTGTAGGTATGAGATGTTCATTCATTTTCTTTTTAATTGAAAAAAGAAAAACATTTCGTTAAATGTAAAATAGGTATGACTTTGTTGCTGTATGTATGCAGTCTTTGAAGGCATTCATTTTTGTTGGTTTATCTAGATTGACATGCAATTTAAGAAAGCCCCAAAGGGCGAAGTCTATGGTCTCTAAATCGCACGATTTCGGTGAACAGTTCACTTGGCCGAGTATCCGGCCATGTCCGTTCTGTGGGGACTATATTATTAAGCTGAAGCCACAGGAAGTTGCTTTTTATCGATCTTTCCCTGCAAATTCTCGACGTTGACTGATATGACAATCCAAATCCTGAGTTGGAAAAAGGACACAGTTGATTCGCAACAAACAATGACTTCCTTAAGGTTGAATTCGCTTTAACAACATGGGCTGCTTTGATCTAGCAAATTTCAAGTAGATATCACCATTAAAAAAAACTAGCTCATCTCAAATTCCAAAATGTCAGCTTCTTCGACACTGAAATACTTTTTCCATTTTATTGTTTCTTCCAATCAATATTCTTGTAGTTAATGTTCATCTTAAATAAAAACCACAACCTTTGGTTTTGTAAACATTTTATTAATTTTTTCTTTATTTTGAGCATGGTGCCCCCTGAATGCGAAGTTTATACATACATATACATGAAATAATAATTTGGAGAACTTTGAAAAAACATTGATTATTATAGACAAGTGCTTAGTGTTTTCAATACTTGAAACTAAAACCCCTTTTGCAAACCTTGGTTGCGGAAATATCGGCATCCGATGACTTCTTTAAATGTGGGTCAATTTTCAGTAAAATCACTTCGGGGGGCCATATTTCGACAATCAGACCTCGCAGAACACTCTGGTTTTCACCCGTAGAAGATAGCTCTGAAAAAGATAAATAAAAATTTTGAACACCGCAACTATTTACAAGGCTTGGTTTTGGAAATTCCCAAAGACATTGTTAGATGGTTAAAGCTAAAAAATCTGTGGAGTCAGTGAAATCATTTTGGATGGCCATATTTCGCTAACCAGACCACGCAGGACGATTTGGCTAACATGTGTGTGTAGGTATTGAACAGACCTTTCGTTTGATGTATATCTCGATGGGATTGGTGAACTTCGAAAAAATTATGATTTTTATAGACAAGTGGTTAGTCCATGATTTTTCCCAAAATTAATTGGAAAAAAAAATTTTGAGTTTGGCACATCCATGGAAAGGTCTGTTAATTCTCTATTCAAAATTGAAAACCGCAACGCGTTACGAGGCTTGGTTGCGGAATTATCTCCATCCGCATCCGACTACTTTTTTAGATTCGGGTCAATTTTCAGTAAAATCACTTTGGGTGGCCATATTTCGATAACCAGACCTCGCAGAACCTTCTGGTTTTCACCCGTGAATAGCTCTTACAAAATTGACTAGAAATTTTGGAAACCGCAACCTTTTACAAGGCCTGGTTTGGGAAATATCGCCACCCAAGCACATTGTTAGGTAGTTAAAGCTCAAAAATCTGTGGAGTCAGTGAAATCACTTTGGATGGCCATATTTCGCTAACCAGACCACGCAGGACGATTTGGCTAACATGTGTGTGTAGGTATTGAACAGACCTTTCGTTTGATGTATATCTCGATGGGATTGGTGAACTTCGAAAAAATTATGATTTTTATAGACAAGTGGTTAGTCCATGATTTTTCCCAAAATTAATTGGAAAAAAAAATTTTGAGTTTGGCACATCCATGGAAAGGTCTGTTAATTCTCTATTCAAAATTGAAAACCGCAACGCGTTACGAGGCTTGGTTGCGGAAATATCTCCATCCGCATCCGACTACTTTTTTAGATTCGGGTCAATTTTCAGTAAAATCACTTTGGGTGGCCATATTTCGATAACCAGACCTCGCAGAACCTTCTGGTTTTCACCCGTGAATAGCTCTTACAAAATTGACTAGAAATTTTGGAAACCGCAACCTTTTACAAGGCCTGGTTTGGGAAATATCGCCACCCAAGCACATTGTTAGGTAGTTAAAGCTCAAAAATCTGTGGAGTCAGTGAAATCACTTTGGATGGCCATATTTCGCTAACCAGACCACGCAGGACGATTTGGCTAACATGTGTGTGTAGGTATTGAACAGACCTTTCGTTTGATGTATATCTCGATGGGATTGGTGAACTTCGAAAAAATTATGATTTTTATAGACAAGTGGTTAGTCCATGATTTTTCCCAAAATTAATTGGAAAAAAAAATTTTGAGTTTGGCACATCCATGGAAAGGTCTGTTAATTCTCTATTCAAAATTGAAAACCGCAACGCGTTACGAGGCTTGGTTGCGGAAATATCTCCATCCGCATCCGACTACTTTTTTAGATTCGGGTCAATTTTCAGTAAAATCACTTTGGGTGGCCATATTTCGATAACCAGACCTCGCAGAACCTTCTGGTTTTCACCCGTGAATAGCTCTTACAAAATTGACTAGAAATTTTGGAAACCGCAACCTTTTACAAGGCCTGGTTTGGGAAATATCGCCACCCAAGCACATTGTTAGGTAGTTAAAGCTCAAAAATCTGTGGAGTCAGTGAAATCACTTTGGATGGCCATATTTCGCTAACCAGACCACGCAGGACGATTTGGCTAACATGTGTGTGTAGGTATTGAACAGACCTTTCGTTTGATGTATATCTCGATGGGATTGGTGAACTTCGAAAAAATTATGATTTTTATAGACAAGTGGTTAGTCCATGATTTTTCCCAAAATTAATTGGAAAAAAAAATTTTGAGTTTGGCACATCCATGGAAAGGTCTGTTAATTCTCTATTCAAAATTGAAAACCGCAACGCGTTACGAGGCTTGGTTGCGGAAATATCTCCATCCGCATCCGACTACTTTTTTAGATTCGGGTCAATTTTCAGTAAAATCACTTTGGGTGGCCATATTTCGATAACCAGACCTCGCAGAACCTTCTGGTTTTCACCCGTGAATAGCTCTTACAAAATTGACTAGAAATTTTGGAAACCGCAACCTTTTACAAGGCCTGGTTTGGGAAATATCGCCACCCAAGCACATTGTTAGGTAGTTAAAGCTCAAAAATCTGTGGAGTCAGTGAAATCACTTTGGATGGCCATATTTCGCTAACCAGACCACGCAGGACGATTTGGCTAACATGTGTGTGTAGGTATTGAACAGACCTTTCGTTTGATGTATATCTCGATGGGATTGGTGAACTTCGAAAAAATTATGATTTTTATAGACAAGTGGTTAGTCCATGATTTTTCCCAAAATTAATTGGAAAAAAAAATTTTGAGTTTGGCACATCCATGGAAAGGTCTGCTAATTCTCTATTCAAAATTGAAAACCGCAACGCGTTACGAGGCTTGGTTGCGGAAATATCTCCATCCGCATCCGACTACTTTTTTAGATTCGGGTCAATTTTCAGTAAAATCACTTTGGGTGGCCATATTTCGATAACCAGACCTCGCAGAACCTTCTGGTTTTCACCTGTGAATAGCTCTTACAAAATTGACTAGAAATTTTGGAAACCGCAACCTTTTACAAGGCCTGGTTTGGGAAATATCGCCACCCAAGCACATTGTTAGGTAGTTAAAGCTCAAAAATCTGTGGAGTCAGTGATATCACTTTGGATGGCCATATTTCGCTAACCAGACCACGCAGGACGATTTGGCTAACATGTGTGTGTAGGTATTGAACAGACCTTTCGTTTGATGTATATCTCGATGGGATTGGTGAACTTCGAAAAAATTATGATTTTTATAGACAAGTGGTTAGTCCATGATTTTTCCCAAAATTAATTGGAAAAAAAAATTTTGAGTTTGGCACATCCATGGAAAGGTCTGTTAATTCTCTATTCAAAATTGAAAACCGCAACGCGTTACGAGGCTTGGTTGCGGAAATATCTCCATCCGCATCCGACTACTTTTTTAGATTCGGGTCAATTTTCAGTAAAATCACTTTGGGTGGCCATATTTCGATAACCAGACCTCGCAGAACCTTCTGGTTTTCACCCGTGAATAGCTCTTACAAAATTGACTAGAAATTTTGGAAACCGCAACCTTTTACAAGGCCTGGTTTGGGAAATATCGCCACCCAAGCACATTGTTAGGTAGTTAAAGCTCAAAAATCTGTGGAGTCAGTGATATCACTTTGGATGGCCATATTTCGCTAACCAGACCACGCAGGACGATTTGGCTAACATGTGTGTGTAGGTATTGAACAGACCTTTCGTTTGATGTATATCTCGATGGGATTGGTGAACTTCGAAAAAATTATGATTTTTATAGACAAGTGGTTAGTCCATGATTTTTCCCAAAATTAATTGGAAAAAAAAATTTTGAGTTTGGCACATCCATGGAAAGGTCTGTTAATTCTCTATTCAAAATTGAAAACCGCAACGCGTTACGAGGCTTGGTTGCGGAAATATCTCCATCCGCATCCGACTACTTTTTTAGATTCGGGTCAATTTTCAGTAAAATCACTTTGGGTGGCCATATTTCGATAACCAGACCTCGCAGAACCTTCTGGTTTTCACCCGTGAATAGCTCTTACCAAATTGACTAGAAATTTTGGAAACCGCAACCTTTTACAAGGCCTGGTTTGGGAAATATCGCCACCCAAGCACATTGTTAGGTAGTTAAAGCTCAAAAATCTGTGGAGTCAGTGAAATCACTTTGGATGGCCATATTTCGCTAACCAGACCACGCAGGACGATTTGGCTAACATGTGTGTGTAGGTATTGAACAGACCTTTCGTTTGATGTATATCTCGATGGGATTGGTGAACTTCGAAAAAATTATGATTTTTATAGACAAGTGGTTAGTCCATGATTTTTCCCAAAATTAATTGGAAAAAAAAATTTTGAGTTTGGCACATCCATGGAAAGGTCTGTTAATTCTCTATTCAAAATTGAAAACCGCAACGCGTTACGAGGCTTGGTTGCGGAAATATCTCCATCCGCATCCGACTACTTTTTTAGATTCGGGTCAATTTTCAGTAAAATCACTTTGGGTGGCCATATTTCGATAACCAGACCTCGCAGAACCTTCTGGTTTTCACCCGTGAATAGCTCTTACAAAATTGACTAGAAATTTTGGAAACCGCAACCTTTTACAAGGCCTGGTTTGGGAAATATCGCCACCCAAGCACATTGTTAGGTAGTTAAAGCTCAAAAATCTGTGGAGTCAGTGAAATCACTTTGGATGGCCATATTTCGCTAACCAGACCACGCAGGACGATTTGGCTAACATGTGTGTGTAGGTATTGAACAGACCTTTCGTTTGATGTATATCTCGATGGGATTGGTGAACTTCGAAAAAATTATGATTTTTATAGACAAGTGGTTAGTCCATGATTTTTCCCAAAATTAATTGGAAAAAAAAATTTTGAGTTTGGCACATCCATGGAAAGGTCTGTTAATTCTCTATTCAAAATTGAAAACCGCAACGCGTTACGAGGCTTGGTTGCGGAAATATCTCCATCCGCATCCGACTACTTTTTTAGATTCGGGTCAATTTTCAGTAAAATCACTTTGGGTGGCCATATTTCGATAACCAGACCTCGCAGAACCTTCTGGTTTTCACCCGTGAATAGCTCTTACCAAATTGACTAGAAATTTTGGAAACCGCAACCTTTTACAAGGCCTGGTTTGGGAAATATCGCCACCCAAGCACATTGTTAGGTAGTTAAAGCTCAAAAATCTGTGGAGTCAGTGAAATCACTTTGGATGGCCATATTTCGCTAACCAGACCACGCAGGACGATTTGGCTAACATGTGTGTGTAGGTATTGAACAGACCTTTCGTTTGATGTATATCTCGATGGGATTGGTGAACTTCGAAAAAATTATGATTTTTATAGACAAGTGGTTAGTCCATGATTTTTCCCAAAATTAATTGGAAAAAAAAATTTTGAGTTTGGCACATCCATGGAAAGGTCTGTTAATTCTCTATTCAAAATTGAAAACCGCAACGCGTTACGAGGCTTGGTTGCGGAAATATCTCCATCCGCATCCGACTACTTTTTTAGATTCGGGTCAATTTTCAGTAAAATCACTTTGGGTGGCCATATTTCGATAACCAGACCTCGCAGAACCTTCTGGTTTTCACCCGTGAATAGCTCTTACAAAATTGACTAGAAATTTTGGAAACCGCAACCTTTTACAAGGCCTGGTTTGGGAAATATCGCCACCCAAGCACATTGTTAGGTAGTTAAAGCTCAAAAATCTGTGGAGTCAGTGAAATCACTTTGGATGGCCATATTTCGCTAACCAGACCACGCAGGACGATTTGGCTAACATGTGTGTGTAGGTATTGAACAGACCTTTCGTTTGATGTATATCTCGATGGGATTGGTGAACTTCGAAAAAATTATGATTTTTATAGACAAGTGGTTAGTCCATGATTTTTCCCAAAATTAATTGGAAAAAAAAATTTTGAGTTTGGCACATCCATGGAAAGGTCTGTTAATTCTCTATTCAAAATTGAAAACCGCAACGCGTTACGAGGCTTGGTTGCGGAAATATCTCCATCCGCATCCGACTACTTTTTTAGATTCGGGTCAATTTTCAGTAAAATCACTTTGGGTGGCCATATTTCGATAACCAGACCTCGCAGAACCTTCTGGTTTTCACCCGTGAATAGCTCTTACAAAATTGACTAGAAATTTTGGAAACCGCAACCTTTTACAAGGCCTGGTTTGGGAAATATCGCCACCCAAGCACATTGTTAGGTAGTTAAAGCTCAAAAATCTGTGGAGTCAGTGAAATCACTTTGGATGGCCATATTTCGCTAACCAGACCACGCAGGACGATTTGGCTAACATGTGTGTGTAGGTATTGAACAGACCTTTCGTTTGATGTATATCTCGATGGGATTGGTGAACTTCGAAAAAATTATGATTTTTATAGACAAGTGGTTAGTCCATGATTTTTCCCAAAATTAATTGGAAAAAAAAATTTTGAGTTTGGCACATCCATGGAAAGGTCTGCTAATTCTCTATTCAAAATTGAAAACCGCAACGCGTTACGAGGCTTGGTTGCGGAAATATCTCCATCCGCATCCGACTACTTTTTTAGATTCGGGTCAATTTTCAGTAAAATCACTTTGGGTGGCCATATTTCGATAACCAGACCTCGCAGAACCTTCTGGTTTTCACCTGTGAATAGCTCTTACAAAATTGACTAGAAATTTTGGAAACCGCAACCTTTTACAAGGCCTGGTTTGGGAAATATCGCCACCCAAGCACATTGTTAGGTAGTTAAAGCTCAAAAATCTGTGGAGTCAGTGATATCACTTTGGATGGCCATATTTCGCTAACCAGACCACGCAGGACGATTTGGCTAACATGTGTGTGTAGGTATTGAACAGACCTTTCGTTTGATGTATATCTCGATGGGATTGGTGAACTTCGAAAAAATTATGATTTTTATAGACAAGTGGTTAGTCCATGATTTTTCCCAAAATTAATTGGAAAAAAAAATTTTGAGTTTGGCACATCCATGGAAAGGTCTGTTAATTCTCTATTCAAAATTGAAAACCGCAACGCGTTACGAGGCTTGGTTGCGGAAATATCTCCATCCGCATCCGACTACTTTTTTAGATTCGGGTCAATTTTCAGTAAAATCACTTTGGGTGGCCATATTTCGATAACCAGACCTCGCAGAACCTTCTGGTTTTCACCCGTGAATAGCTCTTACAAAATTGACTAGAAATTTTGGAAACCGCAACCTTTTACAAGGCCTGGTTTGGGAAATATCGCCACCCAAGCACATTGTTAGGTAGTTAAAGCTCAAAAATCTGTGGAGTCAGTGAAATCACTTTGGATGGCCATATTTCGCTAACCAGACCACGCAGGACGATTTGGCTAACATGTGTGTGTAGGTATTGAACAGACCTTTCGTTTGATGTATATCTCGATGGGATTGGTGAACTTCGAAAAAATTATGATTTTTATAGACAAGTGGTTAGTCCATGATTTTTCCCAAAATTAATTGGAAAAAAAAATTTTGAGTTTGGCACATCCATGGAAAGGTCTGTTAATTCTCTATTCAAAATTGAAAACCGCAACGCGTTACGAGGCTTGGTTGCGGAAATATCTCCATCCGCATCCGACTACTTTTTTAGATTCGGGTCAATTTTCAGTAAAATCACTTTGGGTGGCCATATTTCGATAACCAGACCTCGCAGAACCTTCTGGTTTTCACCCGTGAATAGCTCTTACAAAATTGACTAGAAATTTTGGAAACCGCAACCTTTTACAAGGCCTGGTTTGGGAAATATCGCCACCCAAGCACATTGTTAGGTAGTTAAAGCTCAAAAATCTGTGGAGTCAGTGAAATCACTTTGGATGGCCATATTTCGCTAACCAGACCACGCAGGACGATTTGGCTAACATGTGTGTGTAGGTATTGAACAGACCTTTCGTTTGATGTATATCTCGATGGGATTGGTGAACTTCGAAAAAATTATGATTTTTATAGACAAGTGGTTAGTCCATGATTTTTCCCAAAATTAATTGGAAAAAAAAATTTTGAGTTTGGCACATCCATGGAAAGGTCTGTTAATTCTCTATTCAAAATTGAAAACCGCAACGCGTTACGAGGCTTGGTTGCGGAAATATCTCCATCCGCATCCGACTACTTTTTTAGATTCGGGTCAATTTTCAGTAAAATCACTTTGGGTGGCCATATTTCGATAACCAGACCTCGCAGAACCTTCTGGTTTTCACCCGTGAATAGCTCTTACCAAATTGACTAGAAATTTTGGAAACCGCAACCTTTTACAAGGCCTGGTTTGGGAAATATCGCCACCCAAGCACATTGTTAGGTAGTTAAAGCTCAAAAATCTGTGGAGTCAGTGAAATCACTTTGGATGGCCATATTTCGCTAACCAGACCACGCAGGACGATTTGGCTAACATGTGTGTGTAGGTATTGAACAGACCTTTCGTTTGATGTATATCTCGATGGGATTGGTGAACTTCGAAAAAATTATGATTTTTATAGACAAGTGGTTAGTCCATGATTTTTCCCAAAATTAATTGGAAAAAAAAATTTTGAGTTTGGCACATCCATGGAAAGGTCTGTTAATTCTCTATTCAAAATTGAAAACCGCAACGCGTTACGAGGCTTGGTTGCGGAAATATCTCCATCCGCATCCGACTACTTTTTTAGATTCGGGTCAATTTTCAGTAAAATCACTTTGGGTGGCCATATTTCGATAACCAGACCTCGCAGAACCTTCTGGTTTTCACCCGTGAATAGCTCTTACAAAATTGACTAGAAATTTTGGAAACCGCAACCTTTTACAAGGCCTGGTTTGGGAAATATCGCCACCCAAGCACATTGTTAGGTAGTTAAAGCTCAAAAATCTGTGGAGTCAGTGAAATCACTTTGGATGGCCATATTTCGCTAACCAGACCACGCAGGACGATTTGGCTAACATGTGTGTGTAGGTATTGAACAGACCTTTCGTTTGATGTATATCTCGATGGGATTGGTGAACTTCGAAAAAATTATGATTTTTATAGACAAGTGGTTAGTCCATGATTTTTCCCAAAATTAATTGGAAAAAAAAATTTTGAGTTTGGCACATCCATGGAAAGGTCTGTTAATTCTCTATTCAAAATTGAAAACCGCAACGCGTTACGAGGCTTGGTTGCGGAAATATCTCCATCCGCATCCGACTACTTTTTTAGATTCGGGTCAATTTTCAGTAAAATCACTTTGGGTGGCCATATTTCGATAACCAGACCTCGCAGAACCTTCTGGTTTTCACCCGTGAATAGCTCTTACCAAATTGACTAGAAATTTTGGAAACCGCAACCTTTTACAAGGCCTGGTTTGGGAAATATCGCCACCCAAGCACATTGTTAGGTAGTTAAAGCTCAAAAATCTGTGGAGTCAGTGAAATCACTTTGGATGGCCATATTTCGCTAACCAGACCACGCAGGACGATTTGGCTAACATGTGTGTGTAGGTATTGAACAGACCTTTCGTTTGATGTATATCTCGATGGGATTGGTGAACTTCGAAAAAATTATGATTTTTATAGACAAGTGGTTAGTCCATGATTTTTCCCAAAATTAATTGGAAAAAAAAATTTTGAGTTTGGCACATCCATGGAAAGGTCTGTTAATTCTCTATTCAAAATTGAAAACCGCAACGCGTTACGAGGCTTGGTTGCGGAAATATCTCCATCCGCATCCGACTACTTTTTTAGATTCGGGTCAATTTTCAGTAAAATCACTTTGGGTGGCCATATTTCGATAACCAGACCTCGCAGAACCTTCTGGTTTTCACCCGTGAATAGCTCTTACAAAATTGACTAGAAATTTTGGAAACCGCAACCTTTTACAAGGCCTGGTTTGGGAAATATCGCCACCCAAGCACATTGTTAGGTAGTTAAAGCTCAAAAATCTGTGGAGTCAGTGAAATCACTTTGGATGGCCATATTTCGCTAACCAGACCACGCAGGACGATTTGGCTAACATGTGTGTGTAGGTATTGAACAGACCTTTCGTTTGATGTATATCTCGATGGGATTGGTGAACTTCGAAAAAATTATGATTTTTATAGACAAGTGGTTAGTCCATGATTTTTCCCAAAATTAATTGGAAAAAAAAAATTTGAGTTTGGCACATCCATGGAAAGGTCTGTTAATTCTCTATTCAAAATTGAAAACCGCAACGCGTTACGAGGCTTGGTTGCGGAAATATCTCCATCCGCATCCGACTACTTTTTTAGATTCGGGTCAATTTTCAGTAAAATCACTTTGGGTGGCCATATTTCGATAACCAGACCTCGCAGAACCTTCTGGTTTTCACCCGTGAATAGCTCTTACAAAATTGACTAGAAATTTTGGAAACCGCAACCTTTTACAAGGCCTGGTTTGGGAAATATCGCCACCCAAGCACATTGTTAGGTAGTTAAAGCTCAAAAATCTGTGGAGTCAGTGAAATCACTTTGGATGGCCATATTTCGCTAACCAGACCACGCAGGACGATTTGGCTAACATGTGTGTGTAGGTATTGAACAGACCTTTCGTTTGATGTATATCTCGATGGGATTGGTGAACTTCGAAAAAATTATGATTTTTATAGACAAGTGGTTAGTCCATGATTTTTCCCAAAATTAATTGGAAAAAAAAAATTTGAGTTTGGCACATCCATGGAAAGGTCTGTTAATTCTCTATTCAAAATTGAAAACCGCAACGCGTTACGAGGCTTGGTTGCGGAAATATCTCCATCCGCATCCGACTACTTTTTTAGATTCGGGTCAATTTTCAGTAAAATCACTTTGGGTGGCCATATTTCGATAACCAGACCTCGCAGAACCTTCTGGTTTTCACCCGTGAATAGCTCTTACAAAATTGACTAGAAATTTTGGAAACCGCAACCTTTTACAAGGCCTGGTTTGGGAAATATCGCCACCCAAGCACATTGTTAGGTAGTTAAAGCTCAAAAATCTGTGGAGTCAGTGAAATCACTTTGGATGGCCATATTTCGCTAACCAGACCACGCAGGACGATTTGGCTAACATGTGTGTGTAGGTATTGAACAGACCTTTCGTTTGATGTATATCTCGATGGGATTGGTGAACTTCGAAAAAATTATGATTTTTATAGACAAGTGGTTAGTCCATGATTTTTCCCAAAATTAATTGGAAAAAAAAAATTTGAGTTTGGCACATCCATGGAAAGGTCTGTTAATTCTCTATTCAAAATTGAAAACCGCAACGCGTTACGAGGCTTGGTTGCGGAAATATCTCCATCCGCATCCGACTACTTTTTTAGATTCGGGTCAATTTTCAGTAAAATCACTTTGGGTGGCCATATTTCGATAACCAGACCTCGCAGAACCTTCTGGTTTTCACCCGTGAATAGCTCTTACAAAATTGACTAGAAATTTTGGAAACCGCAACCTTTTACAAGGCCTAGTTTGGGAAATATCGCCACCCAAGCACATTGTTAGGTAGTTAAAGCTCAAAAATCTGTGGAGTCAGTGAAATCACTTTGGATGGCCATATTTCGCTAACCAGACCACGCAGGACGATTTGGCTAACATGTGTGTGTAGGTATTGAACAGACCTTTCGTTTGATGTATATCTCGATGGGATTGGTGAACTTCGAAAAAATTATGATTTTTATAGACAAGTGGTTAGTCCATGATTTTTCCCAAAATTAATTGGAAAAAAAAATTTTAAGTTTGGCACATCCATGGAAAGGTCTGTTAATTCTCTATTCAAAATTGAAAACCGCAACGCGTTACGAGGCTTGGTTGCGGAAATATCTCCATCCGCATCCGACTACTTTTTTAGATTCGGGTCAATTTTCAGTAAAATCACTTTGGGTGGCCATATTTCGATAACCAGACCTCGCAGAACCTTCTGGTTTTCACCCGTGAATAGCTCTTACAAAATTGACTAGAAATTTTGGAAACCGCAACCTTTTACAAGGCCTGGTTTGGGAAATATCGCCACCCAAGCACATTGTTAGGTAGTTAAAGCTCAAAAATCTGTGGAGCCAGTGAAATCACTTTGGATGGCCATATTTCGCTAACCAGACCACGTAGGACGATTTGGCTAACATGTGTGTGTAGGTATTGAACAGACCTTTCGTTTGATGTATATCTCGATGGGATTGGTGAACTTCGAAAAAATTATGATTTTTATAGACAAGTGGTTAGTCCATGATTTTTCCCAAAATTAATTGGAAAAAAAAATTTTGAGTTTGGCACATCCATGGAAAGGTCTGTTAATTCTCTATTCAAAATTGAAAACCGCAACGCGTTACGAGGCTTGGTTGCGGAAATATCTCCATCCGCATCCGACTACTTTTTTAGATTCGGGTCAATTTTCAGTAAAATCACTTTGGGTGGCCATATTTCGATAACCAGACCTCGCAGAACCTTCTGGTTTTCACCCGTGAATAGCTCTTACAAAATTGACTAGAAATTTTGGAAACCGCAACCTTTTACAAGGCCTGGTTTGGGAAATATCGCCACCCAAGTACATTGTTAGGTAGTTAAAGCTCAAAAATCTGTGGAGTCAGTGAAATCACTTTGGATGGCCATATTTCGCTAACCAGACCACGCAGGACGATTTGGCTAACATGTGTGTGTAGGTATTGAACAGACCTTTCGTTTGATGTATATCTCGATGGGATTGGTGAACTTCGAAAAAATTATGATTTTTATAGACAAGTGGTTAGTCCATGATTTTTCCCAAAATTAATTGGAAAAAAAAATTTTGAGTTTGGCACATCCATGGAAAGGTCTGTTAATTCTCTATTCAAAATTGAAAACCGCAACGCGTTACGAGGCTTGGTTGCGGAAATATCTCCATCCGCATCCGACTACTTTTTTAGATTCGGGTCAATTTTCAGTAAAATCACTTTGGGTGGCCATATTTCGATAACCAGACCTCGCAGAACCTTCTGGTTTTCACCCGTGAATAGCTATTACAAAATTGACTAGAAATTTTGGAAACCGCAACCTTTTACAAGGCCTGGTTTGGGAAATATCGCCACCCAAGTACATTGTTAGGTAGTTAAAGCTCAAAAATCTGTGGAGTCAGTGAAATCACTTTGGATGGCCATATTTCGCTAACCAGACCACGCAGGACGATTTGGCTAACATGTGTGTGTAGGTATTGAACAGACCTTTCGTTTGATGTATATCTCGATGGGATTGGTGAACTTCGAAAAAATTATGATTTTTATAGACAAGTGGTTAGTCCATGATTTTTCCCAAAATTAATTGGAAAAAAAAATTTTGAGTTTGGCACATCCATGGAAAGGTCTGTTAATTCTCTATTCAAAATTGAAAACCGCAACGCGTTACGAGGCTTGGTTGCGGAAATATCTCCATCCGCATCCGACTACTTTTTTAGATTCGGGTCAATTTTCAGTAAAATCACTTTGGGTGGCCATATTTCGATAACCAGACCTCGCAGAACCTTCTGGTTTTCACCCGTGAATAGCTCTTACAAAATTGACTAGAAATTTTGGAAACCGCAACCTTTTACAAGGCCTGGTTTGGGAAATATCGCCACCCAAGCACATTGTTAGGTAGTTAAAGCTCAAAAATCTGTGGAGTCAGTGAAATCACTTTGGATGGCCATATTTCGCTAACCAGACCACGCAGGACGATTTGGCTAACATGTGTGTGTAGGTATTGAACAGACCTTTCGTTTGATGTATATCTCGATGGGATTGGTGAACTTCGAAAAAATTATGATTTTTATAGACAAGTGGTTAGTCCATGATTTTTCCCAAAATTAATTGGAAAAAAAAATTTTAAGTTTGGCACATCCATGGAAAGGTCTGTTAATTCTCTATTCAAAATTGAAAACCGCAACGCGTTACGAGGCTTGGTTGCGGAAATATCTCCATCCGCATCCGACTACTTTTTTAGATTCGGGTCAATTTTCAGTAAAATCACTTTGGGTGGCCATATTTCGATAACCAGACCTCGCAGAACCTTCTGGTTTTCACCCGTGAATAGCTCTTACAAAATTGACTAGAAATTTTGGAAACCGCAACCTTTTACAAGGCCTGGTTTGGGAAATATCGCCACCCAAGCACATTGTTAGGTAGTTAAAGCTCAAAAATCTGTGGAGCCAGTGAAATCACTTTGGATGGCCATATTTCGCTAACCAGACCACGCAGGACGATTTGGCTAACATGTGTGTGTAGGTATTGAACAGACCTTTCGTTTGATGTATATCTCGATGGGATTGGTGAACTTCGAAAAAATTATGATTTTTATAGACAAGTGGTTAGTCCATGATTTTTCCCAAAATTAATTGGAAAAAAAAAATTTGAGTTTGGCACATCCATGGAAAGGTCTGTTAATTCTCTATTCAAAATTGAAAACCGCAACGCGTTACGAGGCTTGGTTGCGGAAATATCTCCATCCGCATCCGACTACTTTTTTAGATTCGGGTCAATTTTCAGTAAAATCACTTTGGGTGGCCATATTTCGATAACCAGACCTCGCAGAACCTTCTGGTTTTCACCTGTGAATAGCTCTTACAAAATTGACTAGAAATTTTGGAAACCGCAACCTTTTACAAGGCCTGGTTTGGGAAATATCGCCACCCAAGCACATTGTTAGGTAGTTAAAGCTCAAAAATCTGTGGAGTCAGTGAAATCACTTTGGATGGCCATATTTCGCTAACCAGACCACGCAGGACGATTTGGCTAACATGTGTGTGTAGGTATTGAACAGACCTTTCGTTTGATGTATATCTCGATGGGATTGGTGAACTTCGAAAAAATTATGATTTTTATAGACAAGTGGTTAGTCCATGATTTTTCCCAAAATTAATTGGAAAAAAAAAATTTGAGTTTGGCACATCCATGGAAAGGTCTGTTAATTCTCTATTCAAAATTGAAAACCGCAACGCGTTACGAGGCTTGGTTGCGGAAATATCTCCATCCGCATCCGACTACTTTTTTAGATTCGGGTCAATTTTCAGTAAAATCACTTTGGGTGGCCATATTTCGATAACCAGACCTCGCAGAACCTTCTGGTTTTCACCCGTGAATAGCTCTTACAAAATTGACTAGAAATTTTGGAAACCGCAACCTTTTACAAGGCCTGGTTTGGGAAATATCGCCACCCAAGCACATTGTTAGGTAGTTAAAGCTCAAAAATCTGTGGAGTCAGTGAAATCACTTTGGATGGCCATATTTCGCTAACCAGACCACGCAGGACGATTTGGCTAACATGTGTGTGTAGGTATTGAACAGACCTTTCGTTTGATGTATATCTCGATGGGATTGGTGAACTTCGAAAAAATTATGATTTTTATAGACAAGTGGTTAGTCCATGATTTTTCCCAAAATTAATTGGAAAAAAAAATTTTGAGTTTGGCACATCCATGGAAAGGTCTGTTAATTCTCTATTCAAAATTGAAAACCGCAACGCGTTACGAGGCTTGGTTGCGGAAATATCTCCATCCGCATCCGACTACTTTTTTAGATTCGGGTCAATTTTCAGTAAAATCACTTTGGGTGGCCATATTTCGATAACCAGACCTCGCAGAACCTTCTGGTTTTCACCCGTGAATAGCTCTTACAAAATTGACTAGAAATTTTGGAAACCGCAACCTTTTACAAGGCCTGGTTTGGGAAATATCGCCACCCAAGCACATTGTTAGGTAGTTAAAGCTCAAAAATCTGTGGAGTCAGTGAAATCACTTTGGATGGCCATATTTCGCTAACCAGACCACGCAGGACGATTTGGCTAACATGTGTGTGTAGGTATTGAACAGACCTTTCGTTTGATGTATATCTCGATGGGATTGGTGAACTTCGAAAAAATTATGATTTTTATAGACAAGTGGTTAGTCCATGATTTTTCCCAAAATTAATTGGAAAAAAAAATTTTAAGTTTGGCACATCCATGGAAAGGTCTGTTAATTCTCTATTCAAAATTGAAAACCGCAACGCGTTACGAGGCTTGGTTGCGGAAATATCTCCATCCGCATCCGACTACTTTTTTAGATTCGGGTCAATTTTCAGTAAAATCACTTTGGGTGGCCATATTTCGATAACCAGACCTCGCAGAACCTTCTGGTTTTCACCCGTGAATAGCTCTTACAAAATTGACTAGAAATTTTGGAAACCGCAACCTTTTACAAGGCCTGGTTTGGGAAATATCGCCACCCAAGCACATTGTTAGGTAGTTAAAGCTCAAAAATCTGTGGAGCCAGTGAAATCACTTTGGATGGCCATATTTCGCTAACCAGACCACGCAGGACGATTTGGCTAACATGTGTGTGTAGGTATTGAACAGACCTTTCGTTTGATGTATATCTCGATGGGATTGGTGAACTTCGAAAAAATTATGATTTTTATAGACAAGTGGTTAGTCCATGATTTTTCCCAAAATTAATTGGAAAAAAAAATTTTGAGTTTGGCACATCCATGGAAAGGTCTGTTAATTCTCTATTCAAAATTGAAAACCGCAACGCGTTACGAGGCTTGGTTGCGGAAATATCTCCATCCGCATCCGACTACTTTTTTAGATTCGGGTCAATTTTCAGTAAAATCACTTTGGGTGGCCATATTTCGATAACCAGACCTCGCAGAACCTTCTGGTTTTCACCCGTGAATAGCTCTTACAAAATTGACTAGAAATTTTGGAAACCGCAACCTTTTACAAGGCCTGGTTTGGGAAATATCGCCACCCAAGCACATTGTTAGGTAGTTAAAGCTCAAAAATCTGTGGAGTCAGTGAAATCACTTTGGATGGCCATATTTCGCTAACCAGACCACGCAGGACGATTTGGCTAACATGTGTGTGTAGGTATTGAACAGACCTTTCGTTTGATGTATATCTCGATGGGATTGGTGAACTTCGAAAAAATTATGATTTTTATAGACAAGTGGTTAGTCCATGATTTTTCCCAAAATTAATTGGAAAAAAAAATTTTGAGTTTGGCACATCCATGGAAAGGTCTGTTAATTCTCTATTCAAAATTGAAAACCGCAACGCGTTACGAGGCTTGGTTGCGGAAATATCTCCATCCGCATCCGACTACTTTTTTAGATTCGGGTCAATTTTCAGTAAAATCACTTTGGGTGGCCATATTTCGATAACCAGACCTCGCAGAACCTTCTGGTTTTCACCCGTGAATAGCTCTTACAAAATTGACTAGAAATTTTGGAAACCGCAACCTTTTACAAGGCCTGGTTTGGGAAATATCGCCACCCAAGCACATTGTTAGGTAGTTAAAGCTCAAAAATCTGTGGAGTCAGTGAAATCACTTTGGATGGCCATATTTCGCTAACCAGACCACGCAGGACGATTTGGCTAACATGTGTGTGTAGGTATTGAACAGACCTTTCGTTTGATGTATATCTCGATGGGATTGGTGAACTTCGAAAAAATTATGATTTTTATAGACAAGTGGTTAGTCCATGATTTTTCCCAAAATTAATTGGAAAAAAAAATTTTAAGTTTGGCACATCCATGGAAAGGTCTGTTAATTCTCTATTCAAAATTGAAAACCGCAACGCGTTACGAGGCTTGGTTGCGGAAATATCTCCATCCGCATCCGACTACTTTTTTAGATTCGGGTCAATTTTCAGTAAAATCACTTTGGGTGGCCATATTTCGATAACCAGACCTCGCAGAACCTTCTGGTTTTCACCCGTGAATAGCTCTTACAAAATTGACTAGAAATTTTGGAAACCGCAACCTTTTACAAGGCCTGGTTTGGGAAATATCGCCACCCAAGCACATTGTTAGGTAGTTAAAGCTCAAAAATCTGTGGAGCCAGTGAAATCACTTTGGATGGCCATATTTCGCTAACCAGACCACGCAGGACGATTTGGCTAACATGTGTGTGTAGGTATTGAACAGACCTTTCGTTTGATGTATATCTCGATGGGATTGGTGAACTTCGAAAAAATTATGATTTTTATAGACAAGTGGTTAGTCCATGATTTTTCCCAAAATTAATTGGAAAAAAAAAATTTGAGTTTGGCACATCCATGGAAAGGTCTGTTAATTCTCTATTCAAAATTGAAAACCGCAACGCGTTACGAGGCTTGGTTGCGGAAATATCTCCATCCGCATCCGACTACTTTTTTAGATTCGGGTCAATTTTCAGTAAAATCACTTTGGGTGGCCATATTTCGATAACCAGACCTCGCAGAACCTTCTGGTTTTCACCTGTGAATAGCTCTTACAAAATTGACTAGAAATTTTGGAAACCGCAACCTTTTACAAGGCCTGGTTTGGGAAATATCGCCACCCAAGCACATTGTTAGGTAGTTAAAGCTCAAAAATCTGTGGAGTCAGTGAAATCACTTTGGATGGCCATATTTCGCTAACCAGACCACGCAGGACGATTTGGCTAACATGTGTGTGTAGGTATTGAACAGACCTTTCGTTTGATGTATATCTCGATGGGATTGGTGAACTTCGAAAAAATTATGATTTTTATAGACAAGTGGTTAGTCCATGATTTTTCCCAAAATTAATTGGAAAAAAAAAATTTGAGTTTGGCACATCCATGGAAAGGTCTGTTAATTCTCTATTCAAAATTGAAAACCGCAACGCGTTACGAGGCTTGGTTGCGGAAATATCTCCATCCGCATCCGACTACTTTTTTAGATTCGGGTCAATTTTCAGTAAAATCACTTTGGGTGGCCATATTTCGATAACCAGACCTCGCAGAACCTTCTGGTTTTCACCCGTGAATAGCTCTTACAAAATTGACTAGAAATTTTGGAAACCGCAACCTTTTACAAGGCCTGGTTTGGGAAATATCGCCACCCAAGCACATTGTTAGGTAGTTAAAGCTCAAAAATCTGTGGAGTCAGTGAAATCACTTTGGATGGCCATATTTCGCTAACCAGACCACGCAGGACGATTTGGCTAACATGTGTGTGTAGGTATTGAACAGACCTTTCGTTTGATGTATATCTCGATGGGATTGGTGAACTTCGAAAAAATTATGATTTTTATAGACAAGTGGTTAGTCCATGATTTTTCCCAAAATTAATTGGAAAAAAAAATTTTGAGTTTGGCACATCCATGGAAAGGTCTGTTAATTCTCTATTCAAAATTGAAAACCGCAACGCGTTACGAGGCTTGGTTGCGGAAATATCTCCATCCGCATCCGACTACTTTTTTAGATTCGGGTCAATTTTCAGTAAAATCACTTTGGGTGGCCATATTTCGATAACCAGACCTCGCAGAACCTTCTGGTTTTCACCCGTGAATAGCTCTTACAAAATTGACTAGAAATTTTGGAAACCGCAACCTTTTACAAGGCCTGGTTTGGGAAATATCGCCACCCAAGCACATTGTTAGGTAGTTAAAGCTCAAAAATCTGTGGAGTCAGTGAAATCACTTTGGATGGCCATATTTCGCTAACCAGACCACGCAGGACGATTTGGCTAACATGTGTGTGTAGGTATTGAACAGACCTTTCGTTTGATGTATATCTCGATGGGATTGGTGAACTTCGAAAAAATTATGATTTTTATAGACAAGTGGTTAGTCCATGATTTTTCCCAAAATTAATTGGAAAAAAAAATTTTAAGTTTGGCACATCCATGGAAAGGTCTGTTAATTCTCTATTCAAAATTGAAAACCGCAACGCGTTACGAGGCTTGGTTGCGGAAATATCTCCATCCGCATCCGACTACTTTTTTAGATTCGGGTCAATTTTCAGTAAAATCACTTTGGGTGGCCATATTTCGATAACCAGACCTCGCAGAACCTTCTGGTTTTCACCCGTGAATAGCTCTTACAAAATTGACTAGAAATTTTGGAAACCGCAACCTTTTACAAGGCCTGGTTTGGGAAATATCGCCACCCAAGCACATTGTTAGGTAGTTAAAGCTCAAAAATCTGTGGAGCCAGTGAAATCACTTTGGATGGCCATATTTCGCTAACCAGACCACGCAGGACGATTTGGCTAACATGTGTGTGTAGGTATTGAACAGACCTTTCGTTTGATGTATATCTCGATGGGATTGGTGAACTTCGAAAAAATTATGATTTTTATAGACAAGTGGTTAGTCCATGATTTTTCCCAAAATTAATTGGAAAAAAAAATTTTGAGTTTGGCACATCCATGGAAAGGTCTGTTAATTCTCTATTCAAAATTGAAAACCGCAACGCGTTACGAGGCTTGGTTGCGGAAATATCTCCATCCGCATCCGACTACTTTTTTAGATTCGGGTCAATTTTCAGTAAAATCACTTTGGGTGGCCATATTTCGATAACCAGACCTCGCAGAACCTTCTGGTTTTCACCCGTGAATAGCTCTTACAAAATTGACTAGAAATTTTGGAAACCGCAACCTTTTACAAGGCCTGGTTTGGGAAATATCGCCACCCAAGCACATTGTTAGGTAGTTAAAGCTCAAAAATCTGTGGAGTCAGTGAAATCACTTTGGATGGCCATATTTCGCTAACCAGACCACGCAGGACGATTTGGCTAACATGTGTGTGTAGGTATTGAACAGACCTTTCGTTTGATGTATATCTCGATGGGATTGGTGAACTTCGAAAAAATTATGATTTTTATAGACAAGTGGTTAGTCCATGATTTTTCCCAAAATTAATTGGAAAAAAAAATTTTGAGTTTGGCACATCCATGGAAAGGTCTGTTAATTCTCTATTCAAAATTGAAAACCGCAACGCGTTACGAGGCTTGGTTGCGGAAATATCTCCATCCGCATCCGACTACTTTTTTAGATTCGGGTCAATTTTCAGTAAAATCACTTTGGGTGGCCATATTTCGATAACCAGACCTCGCAGAACCTTCTGGTTTTCACCCGTGAATAGCTCTTACAAAATTGACTAGAAATTTTGGAAACCGCAACCTTTTACAAGGCCTGGTTTGGGAAATATCGCCACCCAAGCACATTGTTAGGTAGTTAAAGCTCAAAAATCTGTGGAGTCAGTGAAATCACTTTGGATGGCCATATTTCGCTAACCAGACCACGCAGGACGATTTGGCTAACATGTGTGTGTAGGTATTGAACAGACCTTTCGTTTGATGTATATCTCGATGGGATTGGTGAACTTCGAAAAAATTATGATTTTTATAGACAAGTGGTTGTTAGTCCATGATTTTTCCCAAAATTAATTGGAAAAAAAAAATTTGAGTTTGGCACATCCATGGAAAGGTCTGTTAATTCTCTATTCAAAATTGAAAACCGCAACGCGTTACGAGGCTTGGTTGCGGAAATATCTCCATCCGCATCCGACTACTTTTTTAGATTCGGGTCAATTTTCAGTAAAATCACTTTGGGTGGCCATATTTCGATAACCAGACCTCGCAGAACCTTCTGGTTTTCACCCGTGAATAGCTCTTACAAAATTGACTAGAAATTTTGGAAACCGCAACCTTTTACAAGGCCTGGTTTGGGAAATATCGCCACCCAAGCACATTGTTAGGTAGTTAAAGCTCAAAAATCTGTGGAGTCAGTGAAATCACTTTGGATGGCCATATTTCGCTAACCAGACCACGCAGGACGATTTGGCTAACATGTGTGTGTAGGTATTGAACAGACCTTTCGTTTGATGTATATCTCGATGGGATTGGTGAACTTCGAAAAAATTATGATTTTTATAGACAAGTGGTTAGTCCATGATTTTTCCCAAAATTAATTGGAAAAAAAAATTTTGAGTTTGGCACATCCATGGAAAGGTCTGTTAATTCTCTATTCAAAATTGAAAACCGCAACGCGTTACGAGGCTTGGTTGCGGAAATATCTCCATCCGCATCCGACTACTTTTTTAGATTCGGGTCAATTTTCAGTAAAATCACTTTGGGTGGCCATATTTCGATAACCAGACCTCGCAGAACCTTCTGGTTTTCACCCGTGAATAGCTCTTACAAAATTGACTAGAAATTTTGGAAACCGCAACCTTTTACAAGGCCTGGTTTGGGAAATATCGCCACCCAAGCACATTGTTAGGTAGTTAAAGCTCAAAAATCTGTGGAGTCAGTGAAATCACTTTGGATGGCCATATTTCGCTAACCAGACCACGCAGGACGATTTGGCTAACATGTGTGTGTAGGTATTGAACAGACCTTTCGTTTGATGTATATCTCGATGGGATTGGTGAACTTCGAAAAAATTATGATTTTTATAGACAAGTGGTTAGTCCATGATTTTTCCCAAAATTAATTGGAAAAAAAATTTTGAGTTTGGCACATCCATGGAAAGGTCTGTTAATTCTCTTTTCAAAATTGAAAACCGCAACGCGTTACGAGGCTTGGTTGCGGAAATATCTCCATCCGCATCCGACTACTTTTTTAGATTCGGGTCAATTTTCAGTAAAATCACTTTGGGTGGCCATATTTCGATAACCAGACCTCGCAGAACCTTCTGGTTTTCACCCGTGAATAGCTCTTACAAAATTGACTAGAAATTTTGGAAACCGCAACCTTTTACAAGGCCTGGTTTGGGAAATATCGCCACCCAAGCACATTGTTAGGTAGTTAAAGCTCAAAAATCTGTGGAGTCAGTGAAATCACTTTGGATGGCCATATTTCGCTAACCAGACCACGCAGGACGATTTGGCTAACATGTGTGTGTAGGTATTGAACAGACCTTTCGTTTGATGTATATCTCGATGGGATTGGTGAACTTCGAAAAAATTATGATTTTTATAGACAAGTGGTTAGTCCATGATTTTTCCCAAAATTAATTGGAAAAAAAAAATTTGAGTTTGGCACATCCATGGAAAGGTCTGTTAATTCTCTATTCAAAATTGAAAACCGCAACGCGTTACGAGGCTTGGTTGCGGAAATATCTCCATCCGCATCCGACTACTTTTTTAGATTCGGGTCAATTTTCAGTAAAATCACTTTGGGTGGCCATATTTCGATAACCAGACCTCGCAGAACCTTCTGGTTTTCACCCGTGAATAGCTCTTACAAAATTGACTAGAAATTTTGGAAACCGCAACCTTTTACAAGGCCTGGTTTGGGAAATATCGCCACCCAAGCACATTGTTAGGTAGTTAAAGCTCAAAAATCTGTGGAGTCAGTGAAATCACTTTGGATGGCCATATTTCGCTAACCAGACCACGCAGGACGATTTGGCTAACATGTGTGTGTAGGTATTGAACAGACCTTTCGTTTGATGTATATCTCGATGGGATTGGTGAACTTCGAAAAAATTATGATTTTTATAGACAAGTGGTTAGTCCATGATTTTTCCCAAAATTAATTGGAAAAAAAAATTTTGAGTTTGGCACATCCATGGAAAGGTCTGTTAATTCTCTATTCAAAATTGAAAACCGCAACGCGTTACGAGGCTTGGTTGCGGAAATATCTCCATCCGCATCCGACTACTTTTTTAGATTCGGGTCAATTTTCAGTAAAATCACTTTGGGTGGCCATATTTCGATAACCAGACCTCGCAGAACCTTCTGGTTTTCACCCGTGAATAGCTCTTACAAAATTGACTAGAAATTTTGGAAACCGCAACCTTTTACAAGGCCTGGTTTGGGAAATATCGCCACCCAAGCACATTGTTAGGTAGTTAAAGCTCAAAAATCTGTGGAGTCAGTGAAATCACTTTGGATGGCCATATTTCGCTAACCAGACCACGCAGGACGATTTGGCTAACATGTGTGTGTAGGTATTGAACAGACCTTTCGTTTGATGTATATCTCGATGGGATTGGTGAACTTCGAAAAAATTATGATTTTTATAGACAAGTGGTTAGTCCATGATTTTTCCCAAAATTAATTGGAAAAAAAAAATTTGAGTTTGGCACATCCATGGAAAGGTCTGTTAATTCTCTATTCAAAATTGAAAACCGCAACGCGTTACGAGGCTTGGTTGCGGAAATATCTCCATCCGCATCCGACTACTTTTTTAGATTCGGGTCAATTTTCAGTAAAATCACTTTGGGTGGCCATATTTCGATAACCAGACCTCGCAGAACCTTCTGGTTTTCACCTGTGAATAGCTCTTACAAAATTGACTAGAAATTTTGGAAACCGCAACCTTTTACAAGGCCTGGTTTGGGAAATATCGCCACCCAAGCACATTGTTAGGTAGTTAAAGCTCAAAAATCTGTGGAGTCAGTGAAATCACTTTGGATGGCCATATTTCGCTAACCAGACCACGCAGGACGATTTGGCTAACATGTGTGTGTAGGTATTGAACAGACCTTTCGTTTGATGTATATCTCGATGGGATTGGTGAACTTCGAAAAAATTATGATTTTTATAGACAAGTGGTTAGTCCATGATTTTTCCCAAAATTAATTGGAAAAAAAAAATTTGAGTTTGGCACATCCATGGAAAGGTCTGTTAATTCTCTATTCAAAATTGAAAACCGCAACGCGTTACGAGGCTTGGTTGCGGAAATATCTCCATCCGCATCCGACTACTTTTTTAGATTCGGGTCAATTTTCAGTAAAATCACTTTGGGTGGCCATATTTCGATAACCAGACCTCGCAGAACCTTCTGGTTTTCACCCGTGAATAGCTCTTACAAAATTGACTAGAAATTTTGGAAACCGCAACCTTTTACAAGGCCTGGTTTGGGAAATATCGCCACCCAAGCACATTGTTAGGTAGTTAAAGCTCAAAAATCTGTGGAGTCAGTGAAATCACTTTGGATGGCCATATTTCGCTAACCAGACCACGCAGGACGATTTGGCTAACATGTGTGTGTAGGTATTGAACAGACCTTTCGTTTGATGTATATCTCGATGGGATTGGTGAACTTCGAAAAAATTATGATTTTTATAGACAAGTGGTTAGTCCATGATTTTTCCCAAAATTAATTGGAAAAAAAAAATTTGAGTTTGGCACATCCATGGAAAGGTCTGTTAATTCTCTATTCAAAATTGAAAACCGCAACGCGTTACGAGGCTTGGTTGCGGAAATATCTCCATCCGCATCCGACTACTTTTTTAGATTCGGGTCAATTTTCAGTAAAATCACTTTGGGTGGCCATATTTCGATAACCAGACCTCGCAGAACCTTCTGGTTTTCACCTGTGAATAGCTCTTACAAAATTGACTAGAAATTTTGGAAACCGCAACCTTTTACAAGGCCTGGTTTGGGAAATATCGCCACCCAAGCACATTGTTAGGTAGTTAAAGCTCAAAAATCTGTGGAGTCAGTGAAATCACTTTGGATGGCCATATTTCGCTAACCAGACCACGCAGGACGATTTGGCTAACATGTGTGTGTAGGTATTGAACAGACCTTTCGTTTGATGTATATCTCGATGGGATTGGTGAACTTCGAAAAAATTATGATTTTTATAGACAAGTGGTTAGTCCATGATTTTTCCCAAAATTAATTGGAAAAAAAAATTTTGAGTTTGGCACATCCATGGAAAGGTCTGTTAATTCTCTATTCAAAATTGAAAACCGCAACGCGTTACGAGGCTTGGTTGCGGAAATATCTCCATCCGCATCCGACTACTTTTTTAGATTCGGGTCAATTTTCAGTAAAATCACTTTGGGTGGCCATATTTCGATAACCAGACCTCGCAGAACCTTCTGGTTTTCACCCGTGAATAGCTCTTACAAAATTGACTAGAAATTTTGGAAACCGCAACCTTTTACAAGGCCTGGTTTGGGAAATATCGCCACCCAAGCACATTGTTAGGTAGTTAAAGCTCAAAAATCTGTGGAGTCAGTGAAATCACTTTGGATGGCCATATTTCGCTAACCAGACCACGCAGGACGATTTGGCTAACATGTGTGTGTAGGTATTGAACAGACCTTTCGTTTGATGTATATCTCGATGGGATTGGTGAACTTCGAAAAAATTATGATTTTTATAGACAAGTGGTTAGTCCATGATTTTTCCCAAAATTAATTGGAAAAAAAAAATTTGAGTTTGGCACATCCATGGAAAGGTCTGTTAATTCTCTATTCAAAATTGAAAACCGCAACGCGTTACGAGGCTTGATGGTTGCGGAAATATCTCCATCCGCATCCGACTACTTTTTTAGATTCGGGTCAATTTTCAGTAAAATCACTTTGGGTGGCCATATTTCGATAACCAGACCTCGCAGAACCTTCTGGTTTTCACCCGTGAATAGCTCTTACAAAATTGACTAGAAATTTTGGAAACCGCAACCTTTTACAAGGCCTGGTTTGGGAAATATCGCCACCCAAGCACATTGTTAGGTAGTTAAAGCTCAAAAATCTGTGGAGTCAGTGAAATCACTTTGGATGGCCATATTTCGCTAACCAGACCACGCAGGACGATTTGGCTAACATGTGTGTGTAGGTATTGAACAGACCTTTCGTTTGATGTATATCTCGATGGGATTGGTGAACTTCGAAAAAATTATGATTTTTATAGACAAGTGGTTAGTCCATGATTTTTCCCAAAATTAATTGGAAAAAAAAATTTTGAGTTTGGCACATCCATGGAAAGGTCTGTTAATTCTCTATTCAAAATTGAAAACCGCAACGCGTTACGAGGCTTGGTTGCGGAAATATCTCCATCCGCATCCGACTACTTTTTTAGATTCGGGTCAATTTTCAGTAAAATCACTTTGGGTGGCCATATTTCGATAACCAGACCTCGCAGAACCTTCTGGTTTTCACCCGTGAATAGCTCTTACAAAATTGACTAGAAATTTTGGAAACCGCAACCTTTTACAAGGCCTGGTTTGGGAAATATCGCCACCCAAGCACATTGTTAGGTAGTTAAAGCTCAAAAATCTGTGGAGTCAGTGAAATCACTTTGGATGGCCATATTTCGCTAACCAGACCACGCAGGACGATTTGGCTAACATGTGTGTGTAGGTATTGAACAGACCTTTCGTTTGATGTATATCTCGATGGGATTGGTGAACTTCGAAAAAATTATGATTTTTATAGACAAGTGGTTAGTCCATGATTTTTCCCAAAATTAATTGGAAAAAAAAATTTTGAGTTTGGCACATCCATGGAAAGGTCTGTTAATTCTCTATTCAAAATTGAAAACCGCAACGCGTTACGAGGCTTGGTTGCGGAAATATCTCCATCCGCATCCGACTACTTTTTTAGATTCGGGTCAATTTTCAGTAAAATCACTTTGGGTGGCCATATTTCGATAACCAGACCTCGCAGAACCTTCTGGTTTTCACCTGTGAATAGCTCTTACAAAATTGACTAGAAATTTTGGAAACCGCAACCTTTTACAAGGCCTGGTTTGGGAAATATCGCCACCCAAGCACATTGTTAGGTAGTTAAAGCTCAAAAATCTGTGGAGTCAGTGAAATCACTTTGGATGGCCATATTTCGCTAACCAGACCACGCAGGACGATTTGGCTAACATGTGTGTGTAGGTATTGAACAGACCTTTCGTTTGATGTATATCTCGATGGGATTGGTGAACTTCGAAAAAATTATGATTTTTATAGACAAGTGGTTAGTCCATGATTTTTCCCAAAATTAATTGGAAAAAAAAAATTTGAGTTTGGCACATCCATGGAAAGGTCTGTTAATTCTCTATTCAAAATTGAAAACCGCAACGCGTTACGAGGCTTGGTTGCGGAAATATCTCCATCCGCATCCGACTACTTTTTTAGATTCGGGTCAATTTTCAGTAAAATCACTTTGGGTGGCCATATTTCGATAACCAGACCTCGCAGAACCTTCTGGTTTTCACCTGTGAATAGCTCTTACAAAATTGACTAGAAATTTTGGAAACCGCAACCTTTTACAAGGCCTGGTTTGGGAAATATCGCCACCCAAGCACATTGTTAGGTAGTTAAAGCTCAAAAATCTGTGGAGTCAGTGAAATCACTTTGGATGGCCATATTTCGCTAACCAGACCACGCAGGACGATTTGGCTAACATGTGTGTGTAGGTATTGAACAGACCTTTCGTTTGATGTATATCTCGATGGGATTGGTGAACTTCGAAAAAATTATGATTTTTATAGACAAGTGGTTAGTCCATGATTTTTCCCAAAATTAATTGGAAAAAAAAAATTTGAGTTTGGCACATCCATGGAAAGGTCTGTTAATTCTCTATTCAAAATTGAAAACCGCAACGCGTTACGAGGCTTGGTTGCGGAAATATCTCCATCCGCATCCGACTACTTTTTTAGATTCGGGTCAATTTTCAGTAAAATCACTTTGGGTGGCCATATTTCGATAACCAGACCTCGCAGAACCTTCTGGTTTTCACCCGTGAATAGCTCTTACAAAATTGACTAGAAATTTTGGAAACCGCAACCTTTTACAAGGCCTGGTTTGGGAAATATCGCCACCCAAGCACATTGTTAGGTAGTTAAAGCTCAAAAATCTGTGGAGTCAGTGAAATCACTTTGGATGGCCATATTTCGCTAACCAGACCACGCAGGACGATTTGGCTAACATGTGTGTGTAGGTATTGAACAGACCTTTCGTTTGATGTATATCTCGATGGGATTGGTGAACTTCGAAAAAATTATGATTTTTATAGACAAGTGGTTAGTCCATGATTTTTCCCAAAATTAATTGGAAAAAAAAAATTTGAGTTTGGCACATCCATGGAAAGGTCTGTTAATTCTCTATTCAAAATTGAAAACCGCAACGCGTTACGAGGCTTGGTTGCGGAAATATCTCCATCCGCATCCGACTACTTTTTTAGATTCGGGTCAATTTTCAGTAAAATCACTTTGGGTGGCCATATTTCGATAACCAGACCTCGCAGAACCTTCTGGTTTTCACCTGTGAATAGCTCTTACAAAATTGACTAGAAATTTTGGAAACCGCAACCTTTTACAAGGCCTGGTTTGGGAAATATCGCCACCCAAGCACATTGTTAGGTAGTTAAAGCTCAAAAATCTGTGGAGTCAGTGAAATCACTTTGGATGGCCATATTTCGCTAACCAGACCACGCAGGACGATTTGGCTAACATGTGTGTGTAGGTATTGAACAGACCTTTCGTTTGATGTATATCTCGATGGGATTGGTGAACTTCGAAAAAATTATGATTTTTATAGACAAGTGGTTAGTCCATGATTTTTCCCAAAATTAATTGGAAAAAAAAATTTTGAGTTTGGCACATCCATGGAAAGGTCTGTTAATTCTCTATTCAAAATTGAAAACCGCAACGCGTTACGAGGCTTGGTTGCGGAAATATCTCCATCCGCATCCGACTACTTTTTTAGATTCGGGTCAATTTTCAGTAAAATCACTTTGGGTGGCCATATTTCGATAACCAGACCTCGCAGAACCTTCTGGTTTTCACCCGTGAATAGCTCTTACAAAATTGACTAGAAATTTTGGAAACCGCAACCTTTTACAAGGCCTGGTTTGGGAAATATCGCCACCCAAGCACATTGTTAGGTAGTTAAAGCTCAAAAATCTGTGGAGTCAGTGAAATCACTTTGGATGGCCATATTTCGCTAACCAGACCACGCAGGACGATTTGGCTAACATGTGTGTGTAGGTATTGAACAGACCTTTCGTTTGATGTATATCTCGATGGGATTGGTGAACTTCGAAAAAATTATGATTTTTATAGACAAGTGGTTAGTCCATGATTTTTCCCAAAATTAATTGGAAAAAAAAAATTTGAGTTTGGCACATCCATGGAAAGGTCTGTTAATTCTCTATTCAAAATTGAAAACCGCAACGCGTTACGAGGCTTGGTTGCGGAAATATCTCCATCCGCATCCGACTACTTTTTTAGATTCGGGTCAATTTTCAGTAAAATCACTTTGGGTGGCCATATTTCGATAACCAGACCTCGCAGAACCTTCTGGTTTTCACCCGTGAATAGCTCTTACAAAATTGACTAGAAATTTTGGAAACCGCAACCTTTTACAAGGCCTGGTTTGGGAAATATCGCCACCCAAGCACATTGTTAGGTAGTTAAAGCTCAAAAATCTGTGGAGTCAGTGAAATCACTTTGGATGGCCATATTTCGCTAACCAGACCACGCAGGACGATTTGGCTAACATGTGTGTGTAGGTATTGAACAGACCTTTCGTTTGATGTATATCTCGATGGGATTGGTGAACTTCGAAAAAATTATGATTTTTATAGACAAGTGGTTAGTCCATGATTTTTCCCAAAATTAATTGGAAAAAAAAAATTTGAGTTTGGCACATCCATGGAAAGGTCTGTTAATTCTCTATTCAAAATTGAAAACCGCAACGCGTTACGAGGCTTGGTTGCGGAAATATCTCCATCCGCATCCGACTACTTTTTTAGATTCGGGTCAATTTTCAGTAAAATCACTTTGGGTGGCCATATTTCGATAACCAGACCTCGCAGAACCTTCTGGTTTTCACCTGTGAATAGCTCTTACAAAATTGACTAGAAATTTTGGAAACCGCAACCTTTTACAAGGCCTGGTTTGGGAAATATCGCCACCCAAGCACATTGTTAGGTAGTTAAAGCTCAAAAATCTGTGGAGTCAGTGAAATCACTTTGGATGGCCATATTTCGCTAACCAGACCACGCAGGACGATTTGGCTAACATGTGTGTGTAGGTATTGAACAGACCTTTCGTTTGATGTATATCTCGATGGGATTGGTGAACTTCGAAAAAATTATGATTTTTATAGACAAGTGGTTAGTCCATGATTTTTCCCAAAATTAATTGGAAAAAAAAATTTTGAGTTTGGCACATCCATGGAAAGGTCTGTTAATTCTCTATTCAAAATTGAAAACCGCAACGCGTTACGAGGCTTGGTTGCGGAAATATCTCCATCCGCATCCGACTACTTTTTTAGATTCGGGTCAATTTTCAGTAAAATCACTTTGGGTGGCCATATTTCGATAACCAGACCTCGCAGAACCTTCTGGTTTTCACCCGTGAATAGCTCTTACAAAATTGACTAGAAATTTTGGAAACCGCAACCTTTTACAAGGCCTGGTTTGGGAAATATCGCCACCCAAGCACATTGTTAGGTAGTTAAAGCTCAAAAATCTGTGGAGTCAGTGAAATCACTTTGGATGGCCATATTTCGCTAACCAGACCACGCAGGACGATTTGGCTAACATGTGTGTGTAGGTATTGAACAGACCTTTCGTTTGATGTATATCTCGATGGGATTGGTGAACTTCGAAAAAATTATGATTTTTATAGACAAGTGGTTAGTCCATGATTTTTCCCAAAATTAATTGGAAAAAAAAAATTTGAGTTTGGCACATCCATGGAAAGGTCTGTTAATTCTCTATTCAAAATTGAAAACCGCAACGCGTTACGAGGCTTGGTTGCGGAAATATCTCCATCCGCATCCGACTACTTTTTTAGATTCGGGTCAATTTTCAGTAAAATCACTTTGGGTGGCCATATTTCGATAACCAGACCTCGCAGAACCTTCTGGTTTTCACCTGTGAATAGCTCTTACAAAATTGACTAGAAATTTTGGAAACCGCAACCTTTTACAAGGCCTGGTTTGGGAAATATCGCCACCCAAGCACATTGTTAGGTAGTTAAAGCTCAAAAATCTGTGGAGTCAGTGAAATCACTTTGGATGGCCATATTTCGCTAACCAGACCACGCAGGACGATTTGGCTAACATGTGTGTGTAGGTATTGAACAGACCTTTCGTTTGATGTATATCTCGATGGGATTGGTGAACTTCGAAAAAATTATGATTTTTATAGACAAGTGGTTAGTCCATGATTTTTCCCAAAATTAATTGGAAAAAAAAATTTTGAGTTTGGCACATCCATGGAAAGGTCTGTTAATTCTCTATTCAAAATTGAAAACCGCAACGCGTTACGAGGCTTGGTTGCGGAAATATCTCCATCCGCATCCGACTACTTTTTTAGATTCGGGTCAATTTTCAGTAAAATCACTTTGGGTGGCCATATTTCGATAACCAGACCTCGCAGAACCTTCTGGTTTTCACCCGTGAATAGCTCTTACAAAATTGACTAGAAATTTTGGAAACCGCAACCTTTTACAAGGCCTGGTTTGGGAAATATCGCCACCCAAGCACATTGTTAGGTAGTTAAAGCTCAAAAATCTGTGGAGTCAGTGAAATCACTTTGGATGGCCATATTTCGCTAACCAGACCACGCAGGACGA
Organism: Philhelius festivus; assembly: GCA_963931855.1. Lineage (NCBI taxonomy): Eukaryota > Metazoa > Arthropoda > Insecta > Diptera > Syrphidae > Philhelius > Philhelius festivus. The sequence continues at coordinate 2,891,929 of OZ007555.1, read as the reverse complement.
TTTGGCTAACATGTGTGTGTAGGTATTGAACAGACCTTTCGTTTGATGTATATCTCGATGGGATTGGTGAACTTCGAAAAAATTATGATTTTTATAGACAAGTGGTTAGTCCATGATTTTTCCCAAAATTAATTGGAAAAAAAAAATTTGAGTTTGGCACATCCATGGAAAGGTCTGTTAATTCTCTATTCAAAATTGAAAACCGCAACGCGTTACGAGGCTTGGTTGCGGAAATATCTCCATCCGCATCCGACTACTTTTTTAGATTCGGGTCAATTTTCAGTAAAATCACTTTGGGTGGCCATATTTCGATAACCAGACCTCGCAGAACCTTCTGGTTTTCACCCGTGAATAGCTCTTACAAAATTGACTAGAAATTTTGGAAACCGCAACCTTTTACAAGGCCTGGTTTGGGAAATATCGCCACCCAAGCACATTGTTAGGTAGTTAAAGCTCAAAAATCTGTGGAGTCAGTGAAATCACTTTGGATGGCCATATTTCGCTAACCAGACCACGCAGGACGATTTGGCTAACATGTGTGTGTAGGTATTGAACAGACCTTTCGTTTGATGTATATCTCGATGGGATTGGTGAACTTCGAAAAAATTATGATTTTTATAGACAAGTGGTTAGTCCATGATTTTTCCCAAAATTAATTGGAAAAAAAAAATTTGAGTTTGGCACATCCATGGAAAGGTCTGTTAATTCTCTATTCAAAATTGAAAACCGCAACGCGTTACGAGGCTTGGTTGCGGAAATATCTCCATCCGCATCCGACTACTTTTTTAGATTCGGGTCAATTTTCAGTAAAATCACTTTGGGTGGCCATATTTCGATAACCAGACCTCGCAGAACCTTCTGGTTTTCACCTGTGAATAGCTCTTACAAAATTGACTAGAAATTTTGGAAACCGCAACCTTTTACAAGGCCTGGTTTGGGAAATATCGCCACCCAAGCACATTGTTAGGTAGTTAAAGCTCAAAAATCTGTGGAGTCAGTGAAATCACTTTGGATGGCCATATTTCGCTAACCAGACCACGCAGGACGATTTGGCTAACATGTGTGTGTAGGTATTGAACAGACCTTTCGTTTGATGTATATCTCGATGGGATTGGTGAACTTCGAAAAAATTATGATTTTTATAGACAAGTGGTTAGTCCATGATTTTTCCCAAAATTAATTGGAAAAAAAAATTTTGAGTTTGGCACATCCATGGAAAGGTCTGTTAATTCTCTATTCAAAATTGAAAACCGCAACGCGTTACGAGGCTTGGTTGCGGAAATATCTCCATCCGCATCCGACTACTTTTTTAGATTCGGGTCAATTTTCAGTAAAATCACTTTGGGTGGCCATATTTCGATAACCAGACCTCGCAGAACCTTCTGGTTTTCACCCGTGAATAGCTCTTACAAAATTGACTAGAAATTTTGGAAACCGCAACCTTTTACAAGGCCTGGTTTGGGAAATATCGCCACCCAAGCACATTGTTAGGTAGTTAAAGCTCAAAAATCTGTGGAGTCAGTGAAATCACTTTGGATGGCCATATTTCGCTAACCAGACCACGCAGGACGATTTGGCTAACATGTGTGTGTAGGTATTGAACAGACCTTTCGTTTGATGTATATCTCGATGGGATTGGTGAACTTCGAAAAAATTATGATTTTTATAGACAAGTGGTTAGTCCATGATTTTTCCCAAAATTAATTGGAAAAAAAAAATTTGAGTTTGGCACATCCATGGAAAGGTCTGTTAATTCTCTATTCAAAATTGAAAACCGCAACGCGTTACGAGGCTTGATGGTTGCGGAAATATCTCCATCCGCATCCGACTACTTTTTTAGATTCGGGTCAATTTTCAGTAAAATCACTTTGGGTGGCCATATTTCGATAACCAGACCTCGCAGAACCTTCTGGTTTTCACCCGTGAATAGCTCTTACAAAATTGACTAGAAATTTTGGAAACCGCAACCTTTTACAAGGCCTGGTTTGGGAAATATCGCCACCCAAGCACATTGTTAGGTAGTTAAAGCTCAAAAATCTGTGGAGTCAGTGAAATCACTTTGGATGGCCATATTTCGCTAACCAGACCACGCAGGACGATTTGGCTAACATGTGTGTGTAGGTATTGAACAGACCTTTCGTTTGATGTATATCTCGATGGGATTGGTGAACTTCGAAAAAATTATGATTTTTATAGACAAGTGGTTAGTCCATGATTTTTCCCAAAATTAATTGGAAAAAAAAATTTTGAGTTTGGCACATCCATGGAAAGGTCTGTTAATTCTCTATTCAAAATTGAAAACCGCAACGCGTTACGAGGCTTGGTTGCGGAAATATCTCCATCCGCATCCGACTACTTTTTTAGATTCGGGTCAATTTTCAGTAAAATCACTTTGGGTGGCCATATTTCGATAACCAGACCTCGCAGAACCTTCTGGTTTTCACCCGTGAATAGCTCTTACAAAATTGACTAGAAATTTTGGAAACCGCAACCTTTTACAAGGCCTGGTTTGGGAAATATCGCCACCCAAGCACATTGTTAGGTAGTTAAAGCTCAAAAATCTGTGGAGTCAGTGAAATCACTTTGGATGGCCATATTTCGCTAACCAGACCACGCAGGACGATTTGGCTAACATGTGTGTGTAGGTATTGAACAGACCTTTCGTTTGATGTATATCTCGATGGGATTGGTGAACTTCGAAAAAATTATGATTTTTATAGACAAGTGGTTAGTCCATGATTTTTCCCAAAATTAATTGGAAAAAAAAATTTTGAGTTTGGCACATCCATGGAAAGGTCTGTTAATTCTCTATTCAAAATTGAAAACCGCAACGCGTTACGAGGCTTGGTTGCGGAAATATCTCCATCCGCATCCGACTACTTTTTTAGATTCGGGTCAATTTTCAGTAAAATCACTTTGGGTGGCCATATTTCGATAACCAGACCTCGCAGAACCTTCTGGTTTTCACCCGTGAATAGCTCTTACAAAATTGACTAGAAATTTTGAAAAGCGCAACCTTTTACAAGGCCTGGTTTGGGAAATATCGCCACCCAAGCACATTGTTAGGTAGTTAAAGCTCAAAAATCTGTGGAGTCAGTGAAATCACTTTGGATGGCCATATTTCGCTAACCAGACCACGCAGGACGATTTGGCTAACATGTGTGTGTAGGTATTGAACAGACCTTTCGTTTGATGTATATCTCGATGGGATTGGTGAACTTCGAAAAAATTATGATTTTTATAGACAAGTGGTTAGTCCATGATTTTTCCCAAAATTAATTGGAAAAAAAAAATTTTGAGTTTGGCACATCCATGGAAAGGTCTGTTAATTCTCTATTCAAAATTGAAAACCGCAACGCGTTACGAGGCTTGGTTGCGGAAATATCTCCATCCGCATCCGACTACTTTTTTAGATTCGGGTCAATTTTCAGTAAAATCACTTTGGGTGGCCATATTTCGATAACCAGACCTCGCAGAACCTTCTGGTTTTCACCTGTGAATAGCTCTTACAAAATTGACTAGAAATTTTGGAAACCGCAACCTTTTACAAGGCCTGGTTTGGGAAATATCGCCACCCAAGCACATTGTTAGGTAGTTAAAGCTCAAAAATCTGTGGAGTCAGTGAAATCACTTTGGATGGCCATATTTCGCTAACCAGACCACGCAGGACGATTTGGCTAACATGTGTGTGTAGGTATTGAACAGACCTTTCGTTTGATGTATATCTCGATGGGATTGGTGAACTTCGAAAAAATTATGATTTTTATAGACAAGTGGTTAGTCCATGATTTTTCCCAAAATTAATTGGAAAAAAAAATTTTGAGTTTGGCACATCCATGGAAAGGTCTGTTAATTCTCTATTCAAAATTGAAAACCGCAACGCGTTACGAGGCTTGGTTGCGGAAATATCTCCATCCGCATCCGACTACTTTTTTAGATTCGGGTCAATTTTCAGTAAAATCACTTTGGGTGGCCATATTTCGATAACCAGACCTCGCAGAACCTTCTGGTTTTCACCCGTGAATAGCTCTTACAAAATTGACTAGAAATTTTGGAAACCGCAACCTTTTACAAGGCCTGGTTTGGGAAATATCGCCACCCAAGCACATTGTTAGGTAGTTAAAGCTCAAAAATCTGTGGAGTCAGTGAAATCACTTTGGATGGCCATATTTCGCTAACCAGACCACGCAGGACGATTTGGCTAACATGTGTGTGTAGGTATTGAACAGACCTTTCGTTTGATGTATATCTCGATGGGATTGGTGAACTTCGAAAAAATTATGATTTTTATAGACAAGTGGTTAGTCCATGATTTTTCCCAAAATTAATTGGAAAAAAAAATTTTGAGTTTGGCACATCCATGGAAAGGTCTGTTAATTCTCTATTCAAAATTGAAAACCGCAACGCGTTACGAGGCTTGGTTGCGGAAATATCTCCATCCGCATCCGACTACTTTTTTAGATTCGGGTCAATTTTCAGTAAAATCACTTTGGGTGGCCATATTTCGATAACCAGACCTCGCAGAACCTTCTGGTTTTCACCTGTGAATAGCTCTTACAAAATTGACTAGAAATTTTGGAAACCGCAACCTTTTACAAGGCCTGGTTTGGGAAATATCGCCACCCAAGCACATTGTTAGGTAGTTAAAGCTCAAAAATCTGTGGAGTCAGTGAAATCACTTTGGATGGCCATATTTCGCTAACCAGACCACGCAGGACGATTTGGCTAACATGTGTGTGTAGGTATTGAACAGACCTTTCGTTTGATGTATATCTCGATGGGATTGGTGAACTTCGAAAAAATTATGATTTTTATAGACAAGTGGTTAGTCCATGATTTTTCCCAAAATTAATTGGAAAAAAAAATTTTGAGTTTGGCACATCCATGGAAAGGTCTGTTAATTCTCTATTCAAAATTGAAAACCGCAACGCGTTACGAGGCTTGGTTGCGGAAATATCTCCATCCGCATCCGACTACTTTTTTAGATTCGGGTCAATTTTCAGTAAAATCACTTTGGGTGGCCATATTTCGATAACCAGACCTCGCAGAACCTTCTGGTTTTCACCCGTGAATAGCTCTTACAAAATTGACTAGAAATTTTGGAAACCGCAACCTTTTACAAGGCCTGGTTTGGGAAATATCGCCACCCAAGCACATTGTTAGGTAGTTAAAGCTCAAAAATCTGTGGAGTCAGTGAAATCACTTTGGATGGCCATATTTCGCTAACCAGACCACGCAGGACGATTTGGCTAACATGTGTGTGTAGGTATTGAACAGACCTTTCGTTTGATGTATATCTCGATGGGATTGGTGAACTTCGAAAAAATTATGATTTTTATAGACAAGTGGTTAGTCCATGATTTTTCCCAAAATTAATTGGAAAAAAAAATTTTGAGTTTGGCACATCCATGGAAAGGTCTGTTAATTCTCTATTCAAAATTGAAAACCGCAACGCGTTACGAGGCTTGGTTGCGGAACTATCTCCATCCGCATCCGACTACTTTTTTAGATTCGGGTCAATTTTCAGTAAAATCACTTTGGGTGGCCATATTTCGATAACCAGACCTCGCAGAACCTTCTGGTTTTCACCTGTGAATAGCTCTTACAAAATTGACTAGAAATTTTGGAAACCGCAACCTTTTACAAGGCCTGGTTTGGGAAATATCGCCACCCAAGCACATTGTTAGGTAGTTAAAGCTCAAAAATCTGTGGAGTCAGTGAAATCACTTTGGATGGCCATATTTCGCTAACCAGACCACGCAGGACGATTTGGCTAACATGTGTGTGTAGGTATTGAACAGACCTTTCGTTTGATGTATATCTCGATGGGATTGGTGAACTTCGAAAAAATTATGATTTTTATAGACAAGTGGTTAGTCCATGATTTTTCCCAAAATTAATTGGAAAAAAAAATTTTGAGTTTGGCACATCCATGGAAAGGTCTGTTAATTCTCTATTCAAAATTGAAAACCGCAACGCGTTACGAGGCTTGGTTGCGGAAATATCTCCATCCGCATCCGACTACTTTTTTAGATTCGGGTCAATTTTCAGTAAAATCACTTTGGGTGGCCATATTTCGATAACCAGACCTCGCAGAACCTTCTGGTTTTCACCCGTGAATAGCTCTTACAAAATTGACTAGAAATTTTGGAAACCGCAACCTTTTACAAGGCCTGGTTTGGGAAATATCGCCACCCAAGCACATTGTTAGGTAGTTAAAGCTCAAAAATCTGTGGAGTCAGTGAAATCACTTTGGATGGCCATATTTCGCTAACCAGACCACGCAGGACGATTTGGCTAACATGTGTGTGTAGGTATTGAACAGACCTTTCGTTTGATGTATATCTCGATGGGATTGGTGAACTTCGAAAAAATTATGATTTTTATAGACAAGTGGTTAGTCCATGATTTTTCCCAAAATTAATTGGAAAAAAAAATTTTGAGTTTGGCACATCCATGGAAAGGTCTGTTAATTCTCTATTCAAAATTGAAAACCGCAACGCGTTACGAGGCTTGGTTGCGGAACTATCTCCATCCGCATCCGACTACTTTTTTAGATTCGGGTCAATTTTCAGTAAAATCACTTTGGGTGGCCATATTTCGATAACCAGACCTCGCAGAACCTTCTGGTTTTCACCTGTGAATAGCTCTTACAAAATTGACTAGAAATTTTGGAAACCGCAACCTTTTACAAGGCCTGGTTTGGGAAATATCGCCACCCAAGCACATTGTTAGGTAGTTAAAGCTCAAAAATCTGTGGAGTCAGTGAAATCACTTTGGATGGCCATATTTCGCTAACCAGACCACGCAGGACGATTTGGCTAACATGTGTGTGTAGGTATTGAACAGACCTTTCGTTTGATGTACAGTGGCGACAAAATAAATAGCACATGTAGTCTTAAATTTCTATGATGCAAGTTTTTCCCACTTTCTTAAACTTTAAAGAGCTGTTTGACTTATGAGGAAGTAAGACCAAATATACATATCTCTGATTTAAAAATAAAATGAGGTATATATAACTCATAAAAAAAAAACTACAACAAAATGAATTATACAATTTAAGTATACTAGGACAAAATAAATAGCACATTTCGTAAATAACAAATAAAAAGCATATTAAATAACAAAATTTTAACATTATTTGAAGAAAATATCCGGTATTTGGTCGAGTAACCCTTATTTTTAATCACAGCCGAATACCGGCGTTTTATAGACGAAGACTCCGTAATTGTTCAACAGATACTGAGTACCAGGCTTGCTGGACTTTCCGTCAAAGTTTGTCGAAATTTGAAGTATCAGTTCAATTTATCGCTTCGTCCACAACATTCCACAAGTACTAAATAGAATTACGATCTAGGGACTAAGCTGGCTTATTCCTTAACAGCGGTTTTTTCGATGAATAGCCATTGCTTCACAGACTTAGCCATATGGTTAGGATCGTTATCCTGTTGAAATTTACACGTCAAGGGCATTTCCTCCTCATAATACGGTAGAATTGTATCTCTTAGGATTTCCTTGTATTATAAATAGTCCTTAATACCCTCTGTCTGATGAAGTCGTACCATACCATGCCAATAAAAACATGCCTAAACAAGAATGCTACCCCTACCATGCTTAACAGACTTTATTGTGTATATTCTGGTCATATTCCTGGTGGATTCCTCGTCGAAAGTAGTTTTCACCATCTGACCCAAAGGATTAAATTTATACTCATCGCCCGGTAAGATATTTCGCCACCAATTTTGAACTTTTGAAATATGCTCCCTTGCAAACTGCATCCGACGTGAGAGATTGCTCTTAAAGACGTCTGCTTTCTTTCTGGCAAATCGTCCAAACAGCTTTTTTCCACTGAGACAGTTTCTAATCGTACTTACAGACACATTAACACCATTGTTCATTTGCATGTTCAATTTTTGGGACTTAGCTCAGGCATACGATGTCAAAATCAGTTCAAGGTGTGGTTTTTCTGGTCTTACTTAAACGAATTTTGTTTTAGGCACTTCCTTCTTCTTCGCAATGATGAAGAGCATTTATAACATTCTTCCTTGAGAATTTTTATTTCCCCTCCAGTTCAGATTTCGTGTGGCTTTTGTTCATAAGATCAAAAACCCCTAGGGTAAACGTCAGCGCTGATTGTTTTCCACTTCTCATACTAAATTTTAGCAAATAAAATTGAAGCAACTTAACAAAGTACCTTATTAAGACTCATAACTTTTCCACTAAGCTTTTAAAAGTTAAGAATATTTGTTAAAAATGTATTAAATTTGCAACGGAAACAATATGTGCTATTTAAATTGTCCTCACCTGAGTGCAACTTGTGTACCATTTGACTTACATTTTACTTTTTTATAAAATAATTTCTGGAGAAGTCTTATCCCGTTATTTGATATTCAAAGTAAAGATACTCAACATTCAAAATCTACAACAAAAATGGTTTTACAGTACCGGATTTCAAAATGCACTTATGTTTTAAGGCCAAGAAAGAATTTTTAACAGAAGTGTGCTATTTATTTTGTCGCCACTGTATATCTCGATGGGATTGGTGAACTTCGAAAAAATTATGATTTTTATAGACAAGTGGTTAGTCCATGATTTTTCCCAAAATTAATTGGAAAAAAAAATTTTGAGTTTGGCACATCCATGGAAAGGTCTGTTAATTCTCTATTCAAAATTGAAAACCGCAACGCGTTACGAGGCTTGGTTGCGGAACTATCTCCATCCGCATCCGACTACTTTTTTAGATTCGGGTCAATTTTCAGTAAAATCACTTTGGGTGGCCATATTTCGATAACCAGACCTCGCAGAACCTTCTGGTTTTCACCTGTGAATAGCTCTTACAAAATTGACTAGAAATTTTGGAAACCGCAACCTTTTACAAGGCCTGGTTTGGGAAATATCGCCACCCAAGCACATTGTTAGGTAGTTAAAGCTCAAAAATCTGTGGAGTCAGTGAAATCACTTTGGATGGCCATATTTCGCTAACCAGACCACGCAGGACGATTTGGCTAACATGTGTGTGTAGGTATTGAACAGACCTTTCGTTTGATGTATATCTCGATGGGATTGGTGAACTTCGAAAAAATTATGATTTTTATAGACAAGTGGTTAGTCCATGATTTTTCCCAAAATTAATTGGAAAAAAAAATTTTGAGTTTGGCACATCCATGGAAAGGTCTGTTAATTCTCTATTCAAAATTGAAAACCGCAACGCGTTACGAGGCTTGGTTGCGGAACTATCTCCATCCGCATCCGACTACTTTTTTAGATTCGGGTCAATTTTCAGTAAAATCACTTTGGGTGGCCATATTTCGATAACCAGACCTCGCAGAACCTTCTGGTTTTCACCCGTGAATAGCTCTTACAAAATTGACTAGAAATTTTGAAAAGCGCAACCTTTTACAAGGCCTGGTTTGGGAAATATCGCCACCCAAGCACATTGTTAGGTAGTTAAAGCTCAAAAATCTGTGGAGTCAGTGAAATCACTTTGGATGGCCATATTTCGCTAACCAGACCACGCAGGACGATTTGGCTAACATGTGTGTGTAGGTATTGAACAGACCTTTCGTTTGATGTATATCTCGATGGGATTGGTGAACTTCGAAAAAATTATGATTTTTATAGACAAGTGGTTAGTCCATGATTTTTCCCAAAATTAATTGGAAAAAAAAATTTTGAGTTTGGCACATCCATGGAAAGGTCTGTTAATTCTCTATTCAAAATTGAAAACCGCAACGCGTTACGAGGCTTGGTTGCGGAAATATCTCCATCCGCATCCGACTACTTTTTTAGATTCGGGTCAATTTTCAGTAAAATCACTTTGGGTGGCCATATTTCGATAACCAGACCTCGCAGAACCTTCTGGTTTTCACCCGTGAATAGCTCTTACAAAATTGACTAGAAATTTTGGAAACCGCAACCTTTTACAAGGCCTGGTTTGGGAAATATCGCCACCCAAGCACATTGTTAGGTAGTTAAAGCTCAAAAATCTGTGGAGTCAGTGAAATCACTTTGGATGGCCATATTTCGCTAACCAGACCACGCAGGACGATTTGGCTAACATGTGTGTGTAGGTATTGAACAGACCTTTCGTTTGATGTATATCTCGATGGGATTGGTGAACTTCGAAAAAATTATGATTTTTATAGACAAGTGGTTAGTCCATGATTTTTCCCAAAATTAATTGGAAAAAAAAATTTTGAGTTTGGCACATCCATGGAAAGGTCTGTTAATTCTCTATTCAAAATTGAAAACCGCAACGCGTTACGAGGCTTGGTTGCGGAAATATCTCCATCCGCATCCGACTACTTTTTTAGATTCGGGTCAATTTTCAGTAAAATCACTTTGGGTGGCCATATTTCGATAACCAGACCTCGCAGAACCTTCTGGTTTTCACCCGTGAATAGCTCTTACAAAATTGACTAGAAATTTTGGAAACCGCAACCTTTTACAAGGCCTGGTTTGGGAAATATCGCCACCCAAGCACATTGTTAGGTAGTTAAAGCTCAAAAATCTGTGGAGTCAGTGAAATCACTTTGGATGGCCATATTTCGCTAACCAGACCACGCAGGACGATTTGGCTAACATGTGTGTGTAGGTATTGAACAGACCTTTCGTTTGATGTATATCTCGATGGGATTGGTGAACTTCGAAAAAATTATGATTTTTATAGACAAGTGGTTAGTCCATGATTTTTCCCAAAATTAATTGGAAAAAAAAATTTTGAGTTTGGCACATCCATGGAAAGGTCTGTTAATTCTCTATTCAAAATTGAAAACCGCAACGCGTTACGAGGCTTGGTTGCGGAAATATCTCCATCCGCATCCGACTACTTTTTTAGATTCGGGTCAATTTTCAGTAAAATCACTTTGGGTGGCCATATTTCGATAACCAGACCTCGCAGAACCTTCTGGTTTTCACCCGTGAATAGCTCTTACAAAATTGACTAGAAATTTTGGAAACCGCAACCTTTTACAAGGCCTGGTTTGGGAAATATCGCCACCCAAGCACATTGTTAGGTAGTTAAAGCTCAAAAATCTGTGGAGTCAGTGAAATCACTTTGGATGGCCATATTTCGCTAACCAGACCACGCAGGACGATTTGGCTAACATGTGTGTGTAGGTATTGAACAGACCTTTCGTTTGATGTATATCTCGATGGGATTGGTGAACTTCGAAAAAATTATGATTTTTATAGACAAGTGGTTAGTCCATGATTTTTCCCAAAATTAATTGGAAAAAAAAATTTTGAGTTTGGCACATCCATGGAAAGGTCTGTTAATTCTCTATTCAAAATTGAAAACCGCAACGCGTTACGAGGCTTGGTTGCGGAAATATCTCCATCCGCATCCGACTACTTTTTTAGATTCGGGTCAATTTTCAGTAAAATCACTTTGGGTGGCCATATTTCGATAACCAGACCTCGCAGAACCTTCTGGTTTTCACCCGTGAATAGCTCTTACAAAATTGACTAGAAATTTTGGAAACCGCAACCTTTTACAAGGCCTGGTTTGGGAAATATCGCCACCCAAGCACATTGTTAGGTAGTTAAAGCTCAAAAATCTGTGGAGTCAGTGAAATCACTTTGGATGGCCATATTTCGCTAACCAGACCACGCAGGACGATTTGGCTAACATGTGTGTCTAGGTATTGAACAGACCTTTCGTTTGATGTATATCTCGATGGGATTGGTGAACTTCGAAAAAATTATGATTTTTATAGACAAGTGGTTAGTCCATGATTTTTCCCAAAATTAATTGGAAAAAAAAATTTTGAGTTTGGCACATCCATGGAAAGGTCTGTTAATTCTCTATTCAAAATTGAAAACCGCAACGCGTTACGAGGCTTGGTTGCGGAACTATCTCCATCCGCATCCGACTACTTTTTTAGATTCGGGTCAATTTTCAGTAAAATCACTTTGGGTGGCCATATTTCGATAACCAGACCTCGCAGAACCTTCTGGTTTTCACCTGTGAATAGCTCTTACAAAATTGACTAGAAATTTTGGAAACCGCAACCTTTTACAAGGCCTGGTTTGGGAAATATCGCCACCCAAGCACATTGTTAGGTAGTTAAAGCTCAAAAATCTGTGGAGTCAGTGAAATCACTTTGGATGGCCATATTTCGCTAACCAGACCACGCAGGACGATTTGGCTAACATGTGTGTGTAGGTATTGAACAGACCTTTCGTTTGATGTATATCTCGATGGGATTGGTGAACTTCGAAAAAATTATGATTTTTATAGACAAGTGGTTAGTCCATGATTTTTCCCAAAATTAATTGGAAAAAAAAATTTTGAGTTTGGCACATCCATGGAAAGGTCTGTTAATTCTCTATTCAAAATTGAAAACCGCAACGCGTTACGAGGCTTGGTTGCGGAACTATCTCCATCCGCATCCGACTACTTTTTTAGATTCGGGTCAATTTTCAGTAAAATCACTTTGGGTGGCCATATTTCGATAACCAGACCTCGCAGAACCTTCTGGTTTTCACCCGTGAATAGCTCTTACAAAATTGACTAGAAATTTTGAAAAGCGCAACCTTTTAGAAGGCCTGGTTTGGGAAATATCGCCACCCAAGCACATTGTTAGGTAGTTAAAGCTCAAAAATCTGTGGAGTCAGTGAAATCACTTTGGATGGCCATATTTCGCTAACCAGACCACGCAGGACGATTTGGCTAACATGTGTGTGTAGGTATTGAACAGACCTTTCGTTTGATGTATATCTCGATGGGATTGGTGAACTTCGAAAAAATTATGATTTTTATAGACAAGTGGTTAGTCCATGATTTTTCCCAAAATTAATTGGAAAAAAAAATTTTGAGTTTGGCACATCCATGGAAAGGTCTGTTAATTCTCTATTCAAAATTGAAAACCGCAACGCGTTACGAGGCTTGGTTGCGGAAATATCTCCATCCGCATCCGACTACTTTTTTAGATTCGGGTCAATTTTCAGTAAAATCACTTTGGGTGGCCATATTTCGATAACCAGACCTCGCAGAACCTTCTGGTTTTCACCCGTGAATAGCTCTTACAAAATTGACTAGAAATTTTGGAAACCGCAACCTTTTACAAGGCCTGGTTTGGGAAATATCGCCACCCAAGCACATTGTTAGGTAGTTAAAGCTCAAAAATCTGTGGAGTCAGTGAAATCACTTTGGATGGCCATATTTCGCTAACCAGACCACGCAGGACGATTTGGCTAACATGTGTGTGTAGGTATTGAACAGACCTTTCGTTTGATGTATATCTCGATGGGATTGGTGAACTTCGAAAAAATTATGATTTTTATAGACAAGTGGTTAGTCCATGATTTTTCCCAAAATTAATTGGAAAAAAAAATTTTGAGTTTGGCACATCCATGGAAAGGTCTGTTAATTCTCTATTCAAAATTGAAAACCGCAACGCGTTACGAGGCTTGGTTGCGGAACTATCTCCATCCGCATCCGACTACTTTTTTAGATTCGGGTCAATTTTCAGTAAAATCACTTTGGGTGGCCATATTTCGATAACCAGACCTCGCAGAACCTTCTGGTTTTCACCCGTGAATAGCTCTTACAAAATTGACTAGAAATTTTGAAAAGCGCAACCTTTTACAAGGCCTGGTTTGGGAAATATCGCCACCCAAGCACATTGTTAGGTAGTTAAAGCTCAAAAATCTGTGGAGTCAGTGAAATCACTTTGGATGGCCATATTTCGCTAACCAGACCACGCAGGACGATTTGGCTAACATGTGTGTGTAGGTATTGAACAGACCTTTCGTTTGATGTATATCTCGATGGGATTGGTGAACTTCGAAAAAATTATGATTTTTATAGACAAGTGGTTAGTCCATGATTTTTCCCAAAATTAATTGGAAAAAAAAATTTTGAGTTTGGCACATCCATGGAAAGGTCTGTTAATTCTCTATTCAAAATTGAAAACCGCAACGCGTTACGAGGCTTGGTTGCGGAACTATCTCCATCCGCATCCGACTACTTTTTTAGATTCGGGTCAATTTTCAGTAAAATCACTTTGGGTGGCCATATTTCGATAACCAGACCTCGCAGAACCTTCTGGTTTTCACCCGTGAATAGCTCTTACAAAATTGACTAGAAATTTTGAAAAGCGCAACCTTTTACAAGGCCTGGTTTGGGAAATATCGCCACCCAAGCACATTGTTAGGTAGTTAAAGCTCAAAAATCTGTGGAGTCAGTGAAATCACTTTGGATGGCCATATTTCGCTAACCAGACCACGCAGGACGATTTGGCTAACATGTGTGTGTAGGTATTGAACAGACCTTTCGTTTGATGTATATCTCGATGGGATTGGTGAACTTCGAAAAAATTATGATTTTTATAGACAAGTGGTTAGTCCATGATTTTTCCCAAAATTAATTGGAAAAAAAAATTTTGAGTTTGGCACATCCATGGAAAGGTCTGTTAATTCTCTATTCAAAATTGAAAACCGCAACGCGTTACGAGGCTTGGTTGCGGAAATATCTCCATCCGCATCCGACTACTTTTTTAGATTCGGGTCAATTTTCAGTAAAATCACTTTGGGTGGCCATATTTCGATAACCAGACCTCGCAGAACCTTCTGGTTTTCACCTGTGAATAGCTCTTACAAAATTGACTAGAAATTTTGGAAACCGCAACCTTTTACAAGGCCTGGTTTGGGAAATATCGCCACCCAAGCACATTGTTAGGTAGTTAAAGCTCAAAAATCTGTGGAGTCAGTGAAATCACTTTGGATGGCCATATTTCGCTAACCAGACCACGCAGGACGATTTGGCTAACATGTGTGTGTAGGTATTGAACAGACCTTTCGTTTGATGTATATCTCGATGGGATTGGTGAACTTCGAAAAAATTATGATTTTTATAGACAAGTGGTTAGTCCATGATTTTTCCCAAAATTAATTGGAAAAAAAAATTTTGAGTTTGGCACATCCATGGAAAGGTCTGTTAATTCTCTATTCAAAATTGAAAACCGCAACGCGTTACGAGGCTTGGTTGCGGAAATATCTCCATCCGCATCCGACTACTTTTTTAGATTCGGGTCAATTTTCAGTAAAATCACTTTGGGTGGCCATATTTCGATAACCAGACCTCGCAGAACCTTCTGGTTTTCACCTGTGAATAGCTCTTACAAAATTGACTAGAAATTTTGGAAACCGCAACCTTTTACAAGGCCTGGTTTGGGAAATATCGCCACCCAAGCACATTGTTAGGTAGTTAAAGCTCAAAAATCTGTGGAGTCAGTGAAATCACTTTGGATGGCCATATTTCGCTAACCAGACCACGCAGGACGATTTGGCTAACATGTGTGTGTAGGTATTGAACAGACCTTTCGTTTGATGTATATCTCGATGGGATTGGTGAACTTCGAAAAAATTATGATTTTTATAGACAAGTGAGTCCATGATTTTTCCCAAAATTAATTGGAAAAAAAAATTTTGAGTTTGGCACATCCATGGAAAGGTCTGTTAATTCTCTATTCAAAATTGAAAACCGCAACGCGTTACGAGGCTTGGTTGCGGAAATATCTCCATCCGCATCCGACTACTTTTTTAGATTCGGGTCAATTTTCAGTAAAATCACTTTGGGTGGCCATATTTCGATAACCAGACCTCGCAGAACCTTCTGGTTTTCACCCGTGAATAGCTCTTACAAAATTGACTAGAAATTTTGGAAACCGCAACCTTTTACAAGGCCTGGTTTGGGAAATATCGCCACCCAAGCACATTGTTAGGTAGTTAAAGCTCAAAAATCTGTGGAGTCAGTGAAATCACTTTGGATGGCCATATTTCGCTAACCAGACCACGCAGGACGATTTGGCTAACATGTGTGTGTAGGTATTGAACAGACCTTTCGTTTGATGTATATCTCGATGGGATTGGTGAACTTCGAAAAAATTATGATTTTTATAGACAAGTGGTTAGTCCATGATTTTTCCCAAAATTAATTGGAAAAAAAAATTTTGAGTTTGGCACATCCATGGAAAGGTCTGTTAATTCTCTATTCAAAATTGAAAACCGCAACGCGTTACGAGGCTTGGTTGCGGAAATATCTCCATCCGCATCCGACTACTTTTTTAGATTCGGGTCAATTTTCAGTAAAATCACTTTGGGTGGCCATATTTCGATAACCAGACCTCGCAGAACCTTCTGGTTTTCACCTGTGAATAGCTCTTACAAAATTGACTAGAAATTTTGGAAACCGCAACCTTTTACAAGGCCTGGTTTGGGAAATATCGCCACCCAAGCACATTGTTAGGTAGTTAAAGCTCAAAAATCTGTGGAGTCAGTGAAATCACTTTGGATGGCCATATTTCGCTAACCAGACCACGCAGGACGATTTGGCTAACATGTGTGTGTAGGTATTGAACAGACCTTTCGTTTGATGTATATCTCGATGGGATTGGTGAACTTCGAAAAAATTATGATTTTTATAGACAAGTGGTTAGTCCATGATTTTTCCCAAAATTAATTGGAAAAAAAAATTTTGAGTTTGGCACATCCATGGAAAGGTCTGTTAATTCTCTATTCAAAATTGAAAACCGCAACGCGTTACGAGGCTTGGTTGCGGAACTATCTCCATCCGCATCCGACTACTTTTTTAGATTCGGGTCAATTTTCAGTAAAATCACTTTGGGTGGCCATATTTCGATAACCAGACCTCGCAGAACCTTCTGGTTTTCACCCGTGAATAGCTCTTACAAAATTGACTAGAAATTTTGAAAAGCGCAACCTTTTACAAGGCCTGGTTTGGGAAATATCGCCACCCAAGCACATTGTTAGGTAGTTAAAGCTCAAAAATCTGTGGAGTCAGTGAAATCACTTTGGATGGCCATATTTCGCTAACCAGACCACGCAGGACGATTTGGCTAACATGTGTGTGTAGGTATTGAACAGACCTTTCGTTTGATGTATATCTCGATGGGATTGGTGAACTTCGAAAAAATTATGATTTTTATAGACAAGTGGTTAGTCCATGATTTTTCCCAAAATTAATTGGAAAAAAAAATTTTGAGTTTGGCACATCCATGGAAAGGTCTGTTAATTCTCTATTCAAAATTGAAAACCGCAACGCGTTACGAGGCTTGGTTGCGGAAATATCTCCATCCGCATCCGACTACTTTTTTAGATTCGGGTCAATTTTCAGTAAAATCACTTTGGGTGGCCATATTTCGATAACCAGACCTCGCAGAACCTTCTGGTTTTCACCCGTGAATAGCTCTTACAAAATTGACTAGAAATTTTGGAAACCGCAACCTTTTACAAGGCCTGGTTTGGGAAATATCGCCACCCAAGCACATTGTTAGGTAGTTAAAGCTCAAAAATCTGTGGAGTCAGTGAAATCACTTTGGATGGCCATATTTCGCTAACCAGACCACGCAGGACGATTTGGCTAACATGTGTGTGTAGGTATTGAACAGACCTTTCGTTTGATGTATATCTCGATGGGATTGGTGAACTTCGAAAAAATTATGATTTTTATAGACAAGTGGTTAGTCCATGATTTTTCCCAAAATTAATTGGAAAAAAAAATTTTGAGTTTGGCACATCCATGGAAAGGTCTGTTAATTCTCTATTCAAAATTGAAAACCGCAACGCGTTACGAGGCTTGGTTGCGGAAATATCTCCATCCGCATCCGACTACTTTTTTAGATTCGGGTCAATTTTCAGTAAAATCACTTTGGGTGGCCATATTTCGATAACCAGACCTCGCAGAACCTTCTGGTTTTCACCCGTGAATAGCTCTTACAAAATTGACTAGAAATTTTGGAAACCGCAACCTTTTACAAGGCCTGGTTTGGGAAATATCGCCACCCAAGCACATTGTTAGGTAGTTAAAGCTCAAAAATCTGTGGAGTCAGTGAAATCACTTTGGATGGCCATATTTCGCTAACCAGACCACGCAGGACGATTTGGCTAACATGTGTGTGTAGGTATTGAACAGACCTTTCGTTTGATGTATATCTCGATGGGATTGGTGAACTTCGAAAAAATTATGATTTTTATAGACAAGTGGTTAGTCCATGATTTTTCCCAAAATTAATTGGAAAAAAAAATTTTGAGTTTGGCACATCCATGGAAAGGTCTGTTAATTCTCTATTCAAAATTGAAAACCGCAACGCGTTACGAGGCTTGGTTGCGGAAATATCTCCATCCGCATCCGACTACTTTTTTAGATTCGGGTCAATTTTCAGTAAAATCACTTTGGGTGGCCATATTTCGATAACCAGACCTCGCAGAACCTTCTGGTTTTCACCTGTGAATAGCTCTTACAAAATTGACTAGAAATTTTGGAAACCGCAACCTTTTACAAGGCCTGGTTTGGGAAATATCGCCACCCAAGCACATTGTTAGGTAGTTAAAGCTCAAAAATCTGTGGAGTCAGTGAAATCACTTTGGATGGCCATATTTCGCTAACCAGACCACGCAGGACGATTTGGCTAACATGTGTGTGTAGGTATTGAACAGACCTTTCGTTTGATGTATATCTCGATGGGATTGGTGAACTTCGAAAAAATTATGATTTTTATAGACAAGTGGTTAGTCCATGATTTTTCCCAAAATTAATTGGAAAAAAAAAATTTGAGTTTGGCACATCCATGGAAAGGTCTGTTAATTCTCTATTCAAAATTGAAAACCGCAACGCGTTACGAGGCTTGGTTGCGGAAATATCTCCATCCGCATCCGACTACTTTTTTAGATTCGGGTCAATTTTCAGTAAAATCACTTTGGGTGGCCATATTTCGATAACCAGACCTCGCAGAACCTTCTGGTTTTCACCCGTGAATAGCTCTTACAAAATTGACTAGAAATTTTGGAAACCGCAACCTTTTACAAGGCCTGGTTTGGGAAATATCGCCACCCAAGCACATTGTTAGGTAGTTAAAGCTCAAAAATCTGTGGAGTCAGTGAAATCACTTTGGATGGCCATATTTCGCTAACCAGACCACGCAGGACGATTTGGCTAACATGTGTGTGTAGGTATTGAACAGACCTTTCGTTTGATGTATATCTCGATGGGATTGGTGAACTTCGAAAAAATTATGATTTTTATAGACAAGTGGTTAGTCCATGATTTTTCCCAAAATTAATTGGAAAAAAAAATTTTGAGTTTGGCACATCCATGGAAAGGTCTGTTAATTCTCTATTCAAAATTGAAAACCGCAACGCGTTACGAGGCTTGGTTGCGGAAATATCTCCATCCGCATCCGACTACTTTTTTAGATTCGGGTCAATTTTCAGTAAAATCACTTTGGGTGGCCATATTTCGATAACCAGACCTCGCAGAACCTTCTGGTTTTCACCCGTGAATAGCTCTTACAAAATTGACTAGAAATTTTGGAAACCGCAACCTTTTACAAGGCCTGGTTTGGGAAATATCGCCACCCAAGCACATTGTTAGGTAGTTAAAGCTCAAAAATCTGTGGAGTCAGTGAAATCATTTTGGATGGCCATATTTCGCTAACCAGACCACGCAGGACGATTTGGCTAACATGTGTGTGTAGGTATTGAACAGACCTTTCGTTTGATGTATATCTCGATGGGATTGGTGAACTTCGAAAAAATTATGATTTTTATAGACAAGTGGTTAGTCCATGATTTTTCCCAAAATTAATTGGAAAAAAAAATTTTGAGTTTGGCACATCCATGGAAAGGTCTGTTAATTCTCTATTCAAAATTGAAAACCGCAACGCGTTACGAGGCTTGGTTGCGGAAATATCTCCATCCGCATCCGACTACTTTTTTAGATTCGGGTCAATTTTCAGTAAAATCACTTTGGGTGGCCATATTTCGATAACCAGACCTCGCAGAACCTTCTGGTTTTCACCCGTGAATAGCTCTTACAAAATTGACTAGAAATTTTGGAAACCGCAACCTTTTACAAGGCCTGGTTTGGGAAATATCGCCACCCAAGCACATTGTTAGGTAGTTAAAGCTCAAAAATCTGTGGAGTCAGTGAAATCACTTTGGATGGCCATATTTCGCTAACCAGACCACGCAGGACGATTTGGCTAACATGTGTGTGTAGGTATTGAACAGACCTTTCGTTTGATGTATATCTCGATGGGATTGGTGAACTTCGAAAAAATTATGATTTTTATAGACAAGTGGTTAGTCCATGATTTTTCCCAAAATTAATTGGAAAAAAAAAATTTGAGTTTGGCACATCCATGGAAAGGTCTGTTAATTCTCTATTCAAAATTGAAAACCGCAACGCGTTACGAGGCTTGGTTGCGGAAATATCTCCATCCGCATCCGACTACTTTTTTAGATTCGGGTCAATTTTCAGTAAAATCACTTTGGGTGGCCATATTTCGATAACCAGACCTCGCAGAACCTTCTGGTTTTCACCTGTGAATAGCTCTTACAAAATTGACTAGAAATTTTGGAAACCGCAACCTTTTACAAGGCCTGGTTTGGGAAATATCGCCACCCAAGCACATTGTTAGGTAGTTAAAGCTCAAAAATCTGTGGAGTCAGTGAAATCACTTTGGATGGCCATATTTCGCTAACCAGACCACGCAGGACGATTTGGCTAACATGTGTGTGTAGGTATTGAACAGACCTTTCGTTTGATGTATATCTCGATGGGATTGGTGAACTTCGAAAAAATTATGATTTTTATAGACAAGTGGTTAGTCCATGATTTTTCCCAAAATTAATTGGAAAAAAAAATTTTGAGTTTGGCACATCCATGGAAAGGTCTGTTAATTCTCTATTCAAAATTGAAAACCGCAACGCGTTACGAGGCTTGGTTGCGGAAATATCTCCATCCGCATCCGACTACTTTTTTAGATTCGGGTCAATTTTCAGTAAAATCACTTTGGGTGGCCATATTTCGATAACCAGACCTCGCAGAACCTTCTGGTTTTCACCTGTGAATAGCTCTTACAAAATTGACTAGAAATTTTGGAAACCGCAACCTTTTACAAGGCCTGGTTTGGGAAATATCGCCACCCAAGCACATTGTTAGGTAGTTAAAGCTCAAAAATCTGTGGAGTCAGTGAAATCATTTTGGATGGCCATATTTCGCTAACCAGACCACGCAGGACGATTTGGCTAACATGTGTGTGTAGGTATTGAACAGACCTTTCGTTTGATGTATATCTCGATGGGATTGGTGAACTTCGAAAAAATTATGATTTTTATAGACAAGTGGTTAGTCCATGATTTTTCCCAAAATTAATTGGAAAAAAAAATTTTGAGTTTGGCACATCCATGGAAAGGTCTGTTAATTCTCTATTCAAAATTGAAAACCGCAACGCGTTACGAGGCTTGGTTGCGGAAATATCTCCATCCGCATCCGACTACTTTTTTAGATTCGGGTCAATTTTCAGTAAAATCACTTTGGGTGGCCATATTTCGATAACCAGACCTCGCAGAACCTTCTGGTTTTCACCCGTGAATAGCTCTTACAAAATTGACTAGAAATTTTGAAAAGCGCAACCTTTTACAAGGCCTGGTTTGGGAAATATCGCCACCCAAGCACATTGTTAGGTAGTTAAAGCTCAAAAATCTGTGGAGTCAGTGAAATCACTTTGGATGGCCATATTTCGCTAACCAGACCACGCAGGACGATTTGGCTAACATGTGTGTGTAGGTATTGAACAGACCTTTCGTTTGATGTATATCTCGATGGGATTGGTGAACTTCGAAAAAATTATGATTTTTATAGACAAGTGGTTAGTCCATGATTTTTCCCAAAATTAATTGGAAAAAAAAATTTTGAGTTTGGCACATCCATGGAAAGGTCTGTTAATTCTCTATTCAAAATTGAAAACCGCAACGCGTTACGAGGCTTGGTTGCGGAAATATCTCCATCCGCATCCGACTACTTTTTTAGATTCGGGTCAATTTTCAGTAAAATCACTTTGGGTGGCCATATTTCGATAACCAGACCTCGCAGAACCTTCTGGTTTTCACCTGTGAATAGCTCTTACAAAATTGACTAGAAATTTTGGAAACCGCAACCTTTTACAAGGCCTGGTTTGGGAAATATCGCCACCCAAGCACATTGTTAGGTAGTTAAAGCTCAAAAATCTGTGGAGTCAGTGAAATCACTTTGGATGGCCATATTTCGCTAACCAGACCACGCAGGACGATTTGGCTAACATGTGTGTGTAGGTATTGAACAGACCTTTCGTTTGATGTATATCTCGATGGGATTGGTGAACTTCGAAAAAATTATGATTTTTATAGACAAGTGGTTAGTCCATGATTTTTCCCAAAATTAATTGGAAAAAAAAATTTTGAGTTTGGCACATCCATGGAAAGGTCTGTTAATTCTCTATTCAAAATTGAAAACCGCAACGCGTTACGAGGCTTGGTTGCGGAACTATCTCCATCCGCATCCGACTACTTTTTTAGATTCGGGTCAATTTTCAGTAAAATCACTTTGGGTGGCCATATTTCGATAACCAGACCTCGCAGAACCTTCTGGTTTTCACCTGTGAATAGCTCTTACAAAATTGACTAGAAATTTTGGAAACCGCAACCTTTTACAAGGCCTGGTTTGGGAAATATCGCCACCCAAGCACATTGTTAGGTAGTTAAAGCTCAAAAATCTGTGGAGTCAGTGAAATCACTTTGGATGGCCATATTTCGCTAACCAGACCACGCAGGACGATTTGGCTAACATGTGTGTGTAGGTATTGAACAGACCTTTCGTTTGATGTATATCTCGATGGGATTGGTGAACTTCGAAAAAATTATGATTTTTATAGACAAGTGGTTAGTCCATGATTTTTCCCAAAATTAATTGGAAAAAAAAATTTTGAGTTTGGCACATCCATGGAAAGGTCTGTTAATTCTCTATTCAAAATTGAAAACCGCAACGCGTTACGAGGCTTGGTTGCGGAAATATCTCCATCCGCATCCGACTACTTTTTTAGATTCGGGTCAATTTTCAGTAAAATCACTTTGGGTGGCCATATTTCGATAACCAGACCTCGCAGAACCTTCTGGTTTTCACCCGTGAATAGCTCTTACAAAATTGACTAGAAATTTTGGAAACCGCAACCTTTTACAAGGCCTGGTTTGGGAAATATCGCCACCCAAGCACATTGTTAGGTAGTTAAAGCTCAAAAATCTGTGGAGTCAGTGAAATCACTTTGGATGGCCATATTTCGCTAACCAGACCACGCAGGACGATTTGGCTAACATGTGTGTGTAGGTATTGAACAGACCTTTCGTTTGATGTATATCTCGATGGGATTGGTGAACTTCGAAAAAATTATGATTTTTATAGACAAGTGGTTAGTCCATGATTTTTCCCAAAATTAATTGGAAAAAAAAATTTGAGTTTGGCACATCCATGGAAAGGTCTGTTAATTCTCTATTCAAAATTGAAAACCGCAACGCGTTACGAGGCTTGGTTGCGGAAATATCTCCATCCGCATCCGACTACTTTTTTAGATTCGGGTCAATTTTCAGTAAAATCACTTTGGGTGGCCATATTTCGATAACCAGACCTCGCAGAACCTTCTGGTTTTCACCCGTGAATAGCTCTTACAAAATTGACTAGAAATTTTGGAAACCGCAACCTTTTACAAGGCCTGGTTTGGGAAATATCGCCACCCAAGCACATTGTTAGGTAGTTAAAGCTCAAAAATCTGTGGAGTCAGTGAAATCACTTTGGATGGCCATATTTCGCTAACCAGACCACGCAGGACGATTTGGCTAACATGTGTGTGTAGGTATTGAACAGACCTTTCGTTTGATGTATATCTCGATGGGATTGGTGAACTTCGAAAAAATTATGATTTTTATAGACAAGTGGTTAGTCCATGATTTTTCCCAAAATTAATTGGAAAAAAAAATTTTGAGTTTGGCACATCCATGGAAAGGTCTGTTAATTCTCTATTCAAAATTGAA
The DNA here is from genome assembly GCA_963931855.1 of Philhelius festivus. Classification (NCBI taxonomy): domain Eukaryota; kingdom Metazoa; phylum Arthropoda; class Insecta; order Diptera; family Syrphidae; genus Philhelius; species Philhelius festivus. Next base: position 2,868,061 of record OZ007555.1, on the reverse strand, counting down.
AACCGCAACGCGTTACGAGGCTTGGTTGCGGAAATATCTCCATCCGCATCCGACTACTTTTTTAGATTCGGGTCAATTTTCAGTAAAATCACTTTGGGTGGCCATATTTCGATAACCAGACCTCGCAGAACCTTCTGGTTTTCACCCGTGAATAGCTCTTACAAAATTGACTAGAAATTTTGGAAACCGCAACCTTTTACAAGGCCTGGTTTGGGAAATATCGCCACCCAAGCACATTGTTAGGTAGTTAAAGCTCAAAAATCTGTGGAGTCAGTGAAATCACTTTGGATGGCCATATTTCGCTAACCAGACCACGCAGGACGATTTGGCTAACATGTGTGTGTAGGTATTGAACAGACCTTTCGTTTGATGTATATCTCGATGGGATTGGTGAACTTCGAAAAAATTATGATTTTTATAGACAAGTGGTTAGTCCATGATTTTTCCCAAAATTAATTGGAAAAAAAAATTTTGAGTTTGGCACATCCATGGAAAGGTCTGTTAATTCTCTATTCAAAATTGAAAACCGCAACGCGTTACGAGGCTTGGTTGCGGAAATATCTCCATCCGCATCCGACTACTTTTTTAGATTCGGGTCAATTTTCAGTAAAATCACTTTGGGTGGCCATATTTCGATAACCAGACCTCGCAGAACCTTCTGGTTTTCACCCGTGAATAGCTCTTACAAAATTGACTAGAAATTTTGGAAACCGCAACCTTTTACAAGGCCTGGTTTGGGAAATATCGCCACCCAAGCACATTGTTAGGTAGTTAAAGCTCAAAAATCTGTGGAGTCAGTGAAATCACTTTGGATGGCCATATTTCGCTAACCAGACCACGCAGGACGATTTGGCTAACATGTGTGTGTAGGTATTGAACAGACCTTTCGTTTGATGTATATCTCGATGGGATTGGTGAACTTCGAAAAAATTATGATTTTTATAGACAAGTGGTTAGTCCATGATTTTTCCCAAAATTAATTGGAAAAAAAAATTTTGAGTTTGGCACATCCATGGAAAGGTCTGTTAATTCTCTATTCAAAATTGAAAACCGCAACGCGTTACGAGGCTTGGTTGCGGAACTATCTCCATCCGCATCCGACTACTTTTTTAGATTCGGGTCAATTTTCAGTAAAATCACTTTGGGTGGCCATATTTCGATAACCAGACCTCGCAGAACCTTCTGGTTTTCACCTGTGAATAGCTCTTACAAAATTGACTAGAAATTTTGGAAACCGCAACCTTTTACAAGGCCTGGTTTGGGAAATATCGCCACCCAAGCACATTGTTAGGTAGTTAAAGCTCAAAAATCTGTGGAGTCAGTGAAATCACTTTGGATGGCCATATTTCGCTAACCAGACCACGCAGGACGATTTGGCTAACATGTGTGTGTAGGTATTGAACAGACCTTTCGTTTGATGTATATCTCGATGGGATTGGTGAACTTCGAAAAAATTATGATTTTTATAGACAAGTGGTTAGTCCATGATTTTTCCCAAAATTAATTGGAAAAAAAAATTTTGAGTTTGGCACATCCATGGAAAGGTCTGTTAATTCTCTATTCAAAATTGAAAACCGCAACGCGTTACGAGGCTTGGTTGCGGAACTATCTCCATCCGCATCCGACTACTTTTTTAGATTCGGGTCAATTTTCAGTAAAATCACTTTGGGTGGCCATATTTCGATAACCAGACCTCGCAGAACCTTCTGGTTTTCACCCGTGAATAGCTCTTACAAAATTGACTAGAAATTTTGAAAAGCGCAACCTTTTACAAGGCCTGGTTTGGGAAATATCGCCACCCAAGCACATTGTTAGGTAGTTAAAGCTCAAAAATCTGTGGAGTCAGTGAAATCACTTTGGATGGCCATATTTCGCTAACCAGACCACGCAGGACGATTTGGCTAACATGTGTGTGTAGGTATTGAACAGACCTTTCGTTTGATGTATATCTCGATGGGATTGGTGAACTTCGAAAAAATTATGATTTTTATAGACAAGTGGTTAGTCCATGATTTTTCCCAAAATTAATTGGAAAAAAAAATTTTGAGTTTGGCACATCCATGGAAAGGTCTGTTAATTCTCTATTCAAAATTGAAAACCGCAACGCGTTACGAGGCTTGGTTGCGGAAATATCTCCATCCGCATCCGACTACTTTTTTAGATTCGGGTCAATTTTCAGTAAAATCACTTTGGGTGGCCATATTTCGATAACCAGACCTCGCAGAACCTTCTGGTTTTCACCTGTGAATAGCTCTTACAAAATTGACTAGAAATTTTGGAAACCGCAACCTTTTACAAGGCCTGGTTTGGGAAATATCGCCACCCAAGCACATTGTTAGGTAGTTAAAGCTCAAAAATCTGTGGAGTCAGTGAAATCACTTTGGATGGCCATATTTCGCTAACCAGACCACGCAGGACGATTTGGCTAACATGTGTGTGTAGGTATTGAACAGACCTTTCGTTTGATGTATATCTCGATGGGATTGGTGAACTTCGAAAAAATTATGATTTTTATAGACAAGTGGTTAGTCCATGATTTTTCCCAAAATTAATTGGAAAAAAAAATTTTGAGTTTGGCACATCCATGGAAAGGTCTGTTAATTCTCTATTCAAAATTGAAAACCGCAACGCGTTACGAGGCTTGGTTGCGGAAATATCTCCATCCGCATCCGACTACTTTTTTAGATTCGGGTCAATTTTCAGTAAAATCACTTTGGGTGGCCATATTTCGATAACCAGACCTCGCAGAACCTTCTGGTTTTCACCTGTGAATAGCTCTTACAAAATTGACTAGAAATTTTGGAAACCGCAACCTTTTACAAGGCCTGGTTTGGGAAATATCGCCACCCAAGCACATTGTTAGGTAGTTAAAGCTCAAAAATCTGTGGAGTCAGTGATATCACTTTGGATGGCCATATTTCGCTAACCAGACCACGCAGGACGATTTGGCTAACATGTGTGTGTAGGTATTGAACAGACCTTTCGTTTGATGTATATCTCGATGGGATTGGTGAACTTCGAAAAAATTATGATTTTTATAGACAAGTGGTTAGTCCATGATTTTTCCCAAAATTAATTGGAAAAAAAAATTTTGAGTTTGGCACATCCATGGAAAGGTCTGTTAATTCTCTATTCAAAATTGAAAACCGCAACGCGTTACGAGGCTTGGTTGCGGAAATATCTCCATCCGCATCCGACTACTTTTTTAGATTCGGGTCAATTTTCAGTAAAATCACTTTGGGTGGCCATATTTCGATAACCAGACCTCGCAGAACCTTCTGGTTTTCACCCGTGAATAGCTCTTACAAAATTGACTAGAAATTTTGGAAACCGCAACCTTTTACAAGGCCTGGTTTGGGAAATATCGCCACCCAAGCACATTGTTAGGTAGTTAAAGCTCAAAAATCTGTGGAGTCAGTGAAATCACTTTGGATGGCCATATTTCGCTAACCAGACCACGCAGGACGATTTGGCTAACATGTGTGTGTAGGTATTGAACAGACCTTTCGTTTGATGTATATCTCGATGGGATTGGTGAACTTCGAAAAAATTATGATTTTTATAGACAAGTGGTTAGTCCATGATTTTTCCCAAAACTAATTGGAAAAAAAAATTTTGAGTTTGGCACATCCATGGAAAGGTCTGTTAATTCTCTATTCAAAATTGAAAACCGCAACGCGTTACGAGGCTTGGTTGCGGAAATATCTCCATCCGCATCCGACTACTTTTTTAGATTCGGGTCAATTTTCAGTAAAATCACTTTGGGTGGCCATATTTCGATAACCAGACCTCGCAGAACCTTCTGGTTTTCACCCGTGAATAGCTCTTACAAAATTGACTAGAAATTTTGGAAACCGCAACCTTTTACAAGGCCTGGTTTGGGAAATATCGCCACCCAAGCACATTGTTAGGTAGTTAAAGCTCAAAAATCTGTGGAGTCAGTGAAATCACTTTGGATGGCCATATTTCGCTAACCAGACCACGCAGGACGATTTGGCTAACATGTGTGTGTAGGTATTGAACAGACCTTTCGTTTGATGTATATCTCGATGGGATTGGTGAACTTCGAAAAAATTATGATTTTTATAGACAAGTGGTTAGTCCATGATTTTTCCCAAAATTAATTGGAAAAAAAAAATTTGAGTTTGGCACATCCATGGAAAGGTCTGTTAATTCTCTATTCAAAATTGAAAACCGCAACGCGTTACGAGGCTTGGTTGCGGAAATATCTCCATCCGCATCCGACTACTTTTTTAGATTCGGGTCAATTTTCAGTAAAATCACTTTGGGTGGCCATATTTCGATAACCAGACCTCGCAGAACCTTCTGGTTTTCACCCGTGAATAGCTCTTACAAAATTGACTAGAAATTTTGGAAACCGCAACCTTTTACAAGGCCTGGTTTGGGAAATATCGCCACCCAAGCACATTGTTAGGTAGTTAAAGCTCAAAAATCTGTGGAGTCAGTGAAATCACTTTGGATGGCCATATTTCGCTAACCAGACCACGCAGGACGATTTGGCTAACATGTGTGTGTAGGTATTGAACAGACCTTTCGTTTGATGTATATCTCGATGGGATTGGTGAACTTCGAAAAAATTATGATTTTTATAGACAAGTGGTTAGTCCATGATTTTTCCCAAAATTAATTGGAAAAAAAAATTTTGAGTTTGGCACATCCATGGAAAGGTCTGTTAATTCTCTATTCAAAATTGAAAACCGCAACGCGTTACGAGCCTTGGTTGCGGAAATATCTCCATCCGCATCCGACTACTTTTTTAGATTCGGGTCAATTTTCAGTAAAATCACTTTGGGTGGCCATATTTCGATAACCAGACCTCGCAGAACCTTCTGGTTTTCACCCGTGAATAGCTCTTACAAAATTGACTAGAAATTTTGGAAACCGCAACCTTTTACAAGGCCTGGTTTGGGAAATATCGCCACCCAAGCACATTGTTAGGTAGTTAAAGCTCAAAAATCTGTGGAGTCAGTGAAATCACTTTGGATGGCCATATTTCGCTAACCAGACCACGCAGGACGATTTGGCTAACATGTGTGTGTAGGTATTGAACAGACCTTTCGTTTGATGTATATCTCGATGGGATTGGTGAACTTCGAAAAAATTATGATTTTTATAGACAAGTGGTTAGTCCATGATTTTTCCCAAAATTAATTGGAAAAACAAATTTTGAGTTTGGCACATCCATGGAAAGGTCTGTTAATTCTCTATTCAAAATTGAAAACCGCAACGCGTTACGAGGCTTGGTTGCGGAAATATCTCCATCCGCATCCGACTACTTTTTTAGATTCGGGTCAATTTTCAGTAAAATCACTTTGGGTGGCCATATTTCGATAACCAGACCTCGCAGAACCTTCTGGTTTTCACCCGTGAATAGCTCTTACAAAATTGACTAGAAATTTTGGAAACCGCAACCTTTTACAAGGCCTGGTTTGGGAAATATCGCCACCCAAGCACATTGTTAGGTAGTTAAAGCTCAAAAATCTGTGGAGTCAGTGAAATCACTTTGGATGGCCATATTTCGCTAACCAGACCACGCAGGACGATTTGGCTAACATGTGTGTGTAGGTATTGAACAGACCTTTCGTTTGATGTATATCTCGATGGGATTGGTGAACTTCGAAAAAATTATGATTTTTATAGACAAGTGGTTAGTCCATGATTTTTCCCAAAATTAATTGGAAAAAAAAATTTTGAGTTTGGCACATCCATGGAAAGGTCTGTTAATTCTCTATTCAAAATTGAAAACCGCAACGCGTTACGAGGCTTGGTTGCGGAAATATCTCCATCCGCATCCGACTACTTTTTTAGATTCGGGTCAATTTTCAGTAAAATCACTTTGGGTGGCCATATTTCGATAACCAGACCTCGCAGAACCTTCTGGTTTTCACCCGTGAATAGCTCTTACAAAATTGACTAGAAATTTTGGAAACCGCAACCTTTTACAAGGCCTGGTTTGGGAAATATCGCCACCCAAGCACATTGTTAGGTAGTTAAAGCTCAAAAATCTGTGGAGTCAGTGAAATCACTTTGGATGGCCATATTTCGCTAACCAGACCACGCAGGACGATTTGGCTAACATGTGTGTGTAGGTATTGAACAGACCTTTCGTTTGATGTATATCCCGATGGGATTGGTGAACTTCGAAAAAATTATGATTTTTATAGACAAGTGGTTAGTCCATGATTTTTCCCAAAATTAATTGGAAAAAAAAATTTTGAGTTTGGCACATCCATGGAAAGGTCTGTTAATTCTCTACTCATAATTTGATACAATAACATACAAACATTTGCAAACAAAATTACTTAATATTGTAGCCATTATCAATCCGAAAACAGAAAATTGCAAAATTCTCACCAATTGTTCATTCCTCCTCACCTGAAGCAATCCACGCCGGCCGTACGGTAAAAATAACCACACAAAATTGCATACACCAGCTTAATGCATTTATCTCTTCGTCTATTCATTGTTCTGCAATACAAAAAGATGAAAAGGCTGTCAGCAACAATAGGTTTAGTTTATCTCTTACGAGTATTTTGCTTATTCTAAGAATACAACAAAGAAATAACAAAACGTCAACATATTAATTCAAATAAATCAACTTCGTCCAGTATATGCTAATCACAGTCATTGCATACAAATTAAGACCCATCTCACACCCTAACTTTGTAAATGTGTTGATTAAAAATTCTTCATGCATATAAAGCAAGAAAGAAATAAAAAATCTATTACAAAAATATTGAAAAAAAAACTCTTAAAAATCACAATCAAAAGTAAACAAAAAATTGATTAAAAAAAAACAATCATCAAAATTCTTTTCAAGGTTAACATGTGAACTCTCCACACTCCATTTCAATTTGTTTATGCAATATCTTTGACAACAAACTGTAGCTACTATACTTACTGTTGGGGAGGGGAGTGATGTACTTCAAACTACTTTTTATCTTGCAGATAAATAACAAAAGATACGAGTGCAAAATTTTAATTCACTCTCTAGCTTCAACTCAGACTTAACGAAAGCTCCCCACACTCGAGTTTCAATTTCTGCGGCGCGTTAAGTCAACTACACTAGTTGATGTGATGTTGAAAATCGTATTCCATTCGAACATAAATTGATTAAAACATAAAATAAAAAAATCCATTGCTTTAACAATTTTTTCTGTATAAAAACTATAAATAAAAGTTTTTCGGGCGCATTAAAAGATTTAACTTCGACGAAGAAGGGGAACAAAAATTATTCGTGAATACTTATACTGTGGCTGAGTTCGTACCGGGCGCGGAAAACATTCGAAAGCGAAAGGAATTTCGTGTAATTTTGTTTTTTACTTTTAATTTCCGCATCGAGAAGGAAAAGATATTCTCAAAAAAAAAAAGATACAAAAATGCATTCAAGTTTGGTAATCACGTTGTTAATTGTATGCGGGTGTGCTGCTATTGGATTTGCTGCTACCATACCAGAGGAGGAATATAATTCACGTGAGTGGAGCAGATTTTATAAGAAGAAACAAACAAAAACAATCTAGCACAGGTGAAAGATACTCAGCTACACAAAAAGTGCATAAAAAACTCTAAGTGGTTTTGAGCTCAGTGAAAAGTTGCATAATATCATCGACTTATGAACGTAGTTGTTTGATTTTTATTGGGAAAGGTCGTGTGGTATTTGTGATTTACTTTGAATTTCTGTTCTTCGAATAAAGTGTGAAAACCGAAAGTGTGTTGAAAGATATAAATCTTATCGGGTCAACATAAATAGTGACAAGGCAAAATACATATTTGTGGTTTAGAGCTTGAGTCAGAAGTAATACAAAGAGACATATTGCAATATGTTGTGTCTTATGTTAATTGATCAGAAATCAATATAAATTTTAAGAAACGAGCGAATGTGAAATATACTGCAAGCTATTATTTACATTTTTACGTAAGCAAAAATATTTTTTTGTTGAACATATTTTCAAAAATAGTTTTTTTTTTTTGTTTTTTTTTTTGTTTATCGTTATCTAAGAGTGAAGTGAGTGGCTTCGTTTGGGCTCACATTATATCTTATATGAAAAAAAAGAATCGGTTTTGCAATTTCGTTTACTTGTTTGTCCACCTTGGTTAGATATAACTTTTTGTAGATTTATGTAGATACGATACATTCAGCAATTTTCTTTTTTGTTTTGATTTGTTTTGTGATTTTCTTAACGGTCTATGGTTGAGTTTGTGTTTTGGAAAAAACCAAGAAGTGAAATCTTCGGTTTGGTTTTTTAGGGGAAAATTAATTGCAGCCAAAAACGCTCAACATTTACATTTTATAAATTAAAGCAAATTTAAAATGCAATCAATTTAAAATGCAAAGAAATTTTCTTATCAAAAAATTTTATTTTTGGAATGTATGTTTTGAATATTTGGATTTAAATAGGGCATTTTATGTAAATAAAAGAGTTGACAAACAAACTTTATTTAGTAGAAAGCATTCACACTCAAGTATTTTGACGTACGAGTAGTTTCATTTCAAATTAATTACGAAAATACAAAAATACATTTCAATTAAAACGAAAGAGCTGAAGTAAAAACTTTTTTTTTTTTTTCGTAAAAAGGATATATGTACATATAAGGAATTTTCGTTTTTTTTGTTAAAAAGGAAACAGGTAAGGTTATTTCTTTGTAGATGGAACTTTGCTAAATCTCACATGTGATTACCTAATGGAATCTTATACAATTATTGCCGAGTGTCAAGTACTAAGGTTTACTAAAAAATTCATTCCAACATTTCGGATATAAAATGAATAGCGAATCGAACGTTCGACTAAAGTCGAATGATTTAGCGAATTTTCCTTGTTTCTGTATTATGGTCCAAAAATCAATGCTGCCAAAATGGATTCCATTAAAATAACACATATTAAAACTCACACAATGGAAAATTGCATTTAGCATTATGAGATTGTATTCTTTTAGATTTTGTTTTGTGTTCTTTAGTTGTGATTTTTTTAATTAAAAAAGAAAAAAAAACAATTATAATAATGATGACCATGTTTGCTCTCCGGTATATTTGGATTTTTCAGACCTTCTTGAGACATTCGTTCCCAAAAATTTCAGTCAACTGCCGTTTTGACTCGTAGAGAGCGTACTTTGTTTGTTTACAAGCAATTGGAAAGTAGATTAACAGCCTGGTTCAGGCTTTTCAGATCGCCTACGGATTTCTCGAAACTAGACAAAGTAATCGGGCAGTATGGTCCTCCACCACCAGCTGTTGCATTTCCTTGTGCGTCGAAAGTATTTGCTCCGGAAACTGATTCGCACTATAGTTCTTGAAATATTGAATTGTTATTTTCGTTTCTTTTTTAAATTTATTCCCAACTAACTTTTTTGGTTATTGCTCATTACTTCCAAAATAAACAATAACAATTAATAGAAAGGTACTTCAATTTTCAATTCACGAGCGTTATCACTAAATAATTTGATATAATTGAATATCACACTTTAAGCGGTTAGATTAGGGAGCATTAACTGTTTTAAATCCCACGCAAAGAAAATTTGCTAAGGTTTTCACATTTGGGGCAAACTTAATTTAAACGAATCTTTATTTATAATAAGAATTTATCGAGTTTGCAAGGTTTTAAATTCGATTCGCTATTCATAATGAAATATTGAAAACCCATACAGTTTTAAATGCTAAATTTAAATATTGAGATTAATTCCTAAGATACTTCCTTTGTCTTCAATTATTAAAGTGAATGGCACTCATCAAATATTTACTTGAGCACACTTTAAAAAAAATCAAACTGATTTTTATAAAACCTCATAAAGCTTTTGTACCATGATTTAAATACCGAATATTTTGAATAAAACAAAAACCAAGATTGCAGTAAAAAAGAGTTCAAATATACGGTGGATCCTTGTCGAAAGTCGAGGTGTGATTACTTGGTGCAAAAAACTTCGATGAAACGGCAAAATCGGGTTAATTCCATATATCACTGTTGGAGCAAGAAAAAATGCACATTCAGTGGAAACATTCAAGAAATTTTATTGCCGAATCAGAAAAAAAACAGGCCTCAATTGTCCCATACAGAACGAACCCAACCCAGCCCCTAGACTAATACAACCACCTTCAGTGAATTAGGCGAACTCGACACTATTCACATCCCAAATTCTCTATGAAAAATATCCACGAAAACTAAATTACGTGGAACTCAAATAGAAAACGTTGTTAAATACCTACACGACAGTTTCTGAAAATTTGGTTTACTTTCGTCAAACTAGGTTTTCTAAGATCACCAAATATGTAAGAGATTGGATTTTATATATGTATTTATTGTTTCTCTATGTCTAATACATTGAAAAATAAATTGGAATATTTTCTCCACCAACGCTTTACGCCATCTTGTAAAGTTTTCCATTTTATTCATATTGGTCGTAGAGAAGGAATGTCAAGTTGAACATTTTTCAAAGCGAAATGTTCATTTTTTTTTACATTACATTTTTTTTTATTTCAAGCTCTTTGAAGTAAGTCCCAAAAAATATAGAGACCAACAAAGTTTCTAAAAATCAGGTATTAAGTGGGTTGATATATCAAAAAAAAATATACGTGACGTTGTCTCCACAACCGCCTAAAGCCACAACCTCTCCCTTTTGTCACTGAAAGTAGAGTACAATATGCATATGACAAAAGTCGAGTCTCCATATTGGATTATTTGAAATTGTATTATATCGTACGATCTTGCCTACCTAATTCATAGCCCAATAATTATGGATTTACAGATTTACCTTGGGGATTTTCCATTTTCAATTTTCATTTTGGAAATAAATCGAGAAGAAAATATTTTGCTATTTTTCTTTCTGGGGTTTTGGCGTTTTTTAAAGGAGAAAAAGTTAGCAAAAAGTCCAGAAATTCATGAAGATCAAAGATTTGATCTCTTTTGTCAAAGCGACAAAATGGCTCTAGGCAAACTTCGGTTGCTTTTGTGTGTGCCCTACGTTTGATTCATTAGATTCCGATCTAGCGGAGTGGGGGCTTTGATGGAAGTTACACGGTACGGAGACCGGGTTATCATTCAATCGGATTGACTACTATTCCAACACCAGTCAAGAACTCCCCAGCTTGGCACAGTGTAGATGGTGTCGAAAGAGTGTGGTGGTCCGGTTGAGTGAGTGATCCAAATTTCGGATGATTGATCAAAGCAAACACACAATGAAAGACTTCAAGACATCTTTTTTTTTTACCTAAATCTAAACCGAATGACCCCTTCAGGATGACCTATAAATTCCATCCACAGGTTTACACGAGCTACGTTGTCAAATTGGCGTACTTCAGCGCAAATTGGGCCACATGACTAGACATACAAATGGTCGCCATTTGTACCTACCTAGAAATTCATGTTATAACACCGGAAATTACCGATATATTTTTTTTCTTAAAAAAGGCGCAGCGAAATTTTTATGGAGTTTTTTCAGGGATCATTTTCAAAACAAAAATGCAGTATATGACGAAAACCACTTTGTCGGACTTCCCCATCATAATGCTTAGTAATTTATGATGCGCTTTGTCGCACTGCTACCTATAAATAACACACTAGTTACAAAATGAACAAGTACTTCGATGTACTGATGCAACAGTTTGTCATATATAGACAAACGCCATCCAAATCCATTTCCATTCAATGTAATATAATGTAGCTCATACTATATCATACACATAGGATTCAAGTTCCGTGGCAGTGTAGTTCTGTTGAGCACGGTCTTAACTTTATATGAAACATATACATACATATAAGTATCTAAGTGCTGTATACAATTAAAATTAATTAATCCTCTCTAACGTGAAAAATCGGAGATTGGCGAAATAATTAATGAACGCTTTGGAGTAGAAAAAAAGATAAATTGTGAATTTCCTCATAAAATTGAACCATATCCGTACCTCGCTCCGTACAAAGCTCATCAAACTTACTAAGACTGATTGGAAAATTAAACCCACAACCTTACAAAGCATTGTTGAAATTACTTTCTTTTTTTTAATTTTTTCATCCCTATCACAACTTAAAAATATTTAATTATTAAATGATTTTAAATTTTAAAAAATGTAATAAAATAAATGCAGCTTGCCACACAATGAGCACAAAAGTGAACCTAGTACTAATTGACTAAAATGGCTCACACTTATAACTGTCAAATTTTAAAACATACTATGAACCAATTCTTTTGTTAACCTCAATGAATAGTGAGTTCATATGTCAATTGCCAAGTGTTATCTCATCTTACATAATTTGTTTTGTATTCAATTAAAGCCAATACAAGCATACACACATGTGCAATGGGTTAAACCCAAAACTTGTGGCGGCATATTCAATTGACAGCTTTCAACCTTGATGTTGACAATTTATTATTTTAATTACAAACAATTTGTGCCTATGTACTCGTACATACCAAAATAATAATTTTGTGAATTGGTCAGTTGATTTGATTGAAAGTGATTTATTTAATGACTGGTTAGTTTTTTTTTCTTATTTTATTTTTAAGCCAGGTGGGAAAACAAACAAAAATGTTAAACAATTTTGGGAATGAGATGAATTCAATTATGAACTTTAGAGAATTATTTGGGAACGACTGGATCGCACGAGCTTGTTCTGATGTAAAAGACTAACATTTTTGAAAGTTTATAACCAAAAAAAAAATATTTTAAATGACTGAAACAACTCATTTAGTCGTTGGGGCTAAAAACAGGATGCCAATTGATTTCTCAAGCAAATATTAGTTTATGCAAGAACAAAAATTATAAATCGTTATAGTGGCTTAAAAAAAACATTAAAATATTTAGGAACAAATTTTGGAACGCCAACTTTAAATTTGTATTGAAAATTAAATTAAATTGAATTTGGTGGAATTTAAATGTTTTAACACAGCGCGGGCGTGAAGGTACTACAGTTAAATTTGTATTACTGTACGAATAAAAATTAAATTTTAATATTTTATTTTAAGTTTTGAAATGCAAAGTTTTTCAACCTTTTTAGAAGCTTCTCTATAAAAATTTTAAAATCCTTTACGTAGATAAGTTCCTGTGCCGATAATGAGAAAATCAAAATTCGAAAAAAAGACAGTGTTATCTGAATTTCAAAATTGTTTTCATTAAATTATAGAATTTTATCAAAATGCTACCGTTCTTGAGAAAAATACAATTTTCGAAAACCATTTTTTTACGTTTCTAAGGAGGGTACCATTGGTTCTAGATAAACTACTCGTAATTTGATTTTCTCACATCTTGTAAATTGTATTAAAAAACTTTTAACTGTCAAGTTTAAACAAAAAATCAAGGGGTTTTCGAAATATTGAGTTTTGAGAAAAAAAAAACGGTTGTTACGTTCTTGGATAAAATCAACAACAGAACAGAGGGGTGCAATTGATTACCATTTTCGGATATTTTTTTTTTTCAAGAATTATCTAGCTTTAACTATATGAAATTTTGTGAGTTTTTTATAATTCGTGCAACAGTTTTTGAGAAATAAAAAAAAAATAATAATTTCGAAAAAAATCGTAAAGCAAGTACCGTTATTTTTGGTCTTAAAAGAAAAACGTGTGGGGAGAAAAATTTAAAGATTCTGCTTTCCAAGTTTAAAGATAATCAGCCGAGCCGTTTAGGCTTAGTCGAACAGACAGACAGAATTGCCAGACCTACTTTTTTCGTCTGCCCTATCATCGTTATGTAAAGTCTGATCAAAATTTCAAGTTCCATTTTTCTTACGAATGTGTTAGTTGCCATATAGTACCTATACATCGCAAGTTAAAATTTAAACAATATTCACTAGAATTTGGTGTGAATTACCACTCAAATCTTGCAGAGAAATGTAAACAAATATAATAATATTTGCAATACGCAGCGATGCATTGCAAACAACAGACTTGAGCTACAAACCTTTTTTTTTTGCACTTTTTTTGTATTTGCGTGTGATTGTATTTACACTTTGCTGCTTGAATGCGTATTGTTTTACTTTGTATTCGATGTACTTTCTGGCAGATGATATCAGCTACTGTTAAGTATTACATCACAATAATAAGTAGGAGCTAAGGCTGAGCAATAAAAAGAAATAAGGCCATCGGCTAATGTTGAAACGTGTATACAACTCTAGTGAGCAATACAATAGAAAATCAACCTTTATTTTGCTGCATTAATTTTTTCATCACACAAAAACAAAAAAGATTAAAATTTTAGTTTAGCTAAGAATCGGTTCAGATCAAAAACACAGGGCCACTCTGAATCCAATTAAAAAATTATAAGCAACTCAATATTTTTTAGATTAAAAAATAATATTTTTTTCTTTTTTTAATAATAAGTGTAGAATATGCAAAGTAATGAAGACAGAGTATGTACATATAGATTGAAGAAGGCATGAATGATTTCTTTATGAGATTCCAAACTAATGGTCTTTCTTGGTCGCAAAACTGAAGATCGATAGGAATGTTAATTACATTGCAATAATATTAGTTTTTCAAGGCTGCAACCATAACTTAATATTTCAATCTAATGGTTTGTTAAAATTTATGAATTGACCCTGAACAAATTGTAACAAAATCCCAAAATAAGTCCTTGGACCCACGGTTCTTTATTTAGATTATTTGTATATGGTCGTCTGACACGGAAGAGAAAGCTTTTTTGCGTTATAAATCAGGTCTAAATACATTAGCACAATCAGCAAAAATACAAACAGAAGCTTAAACCACAAAGTGATTAAACCTTGAAAGAAGTCAAATGTGGGATTCAAAAAGATTCGCAAATCTGGAGCTGTAGACTTGAAACTTAAACGTAAATACCAACAAAATATCTCAGTTTAACGATTTTTGAAGTAGCAACAAATTTCGTTAAATCGGCTTTTTCCCAAACTGTACCACATTCCTTGTTAATCAAAACCTTAGCAAGACGATTATCAGAACTGTCTGTTAAAATGTTCCCGAAATGTCTTACAATCATGTGCATTTACCATTTAGCCTGACAAATCGGCATGATACCATCTGACAATGTAATTGTCGGATATCTGCTATTTACATGTCTGACACACAATTTTGATGAAAGTGAGCATTTTTGGAGATTGTCATAGGGTCTGAAAATTATCAGAAAGTTTTTTTTAACAATTTCCTCAGAGGCCGGAAGCAAAAGCAAAATAATGCAAAATTAATTAAACTTGAGTTCCTTAACCAACCATTTACATCTTGAATTATGAAGAATTTAATTTTTTTTTCAGAACCAATTCCAACACTGGTAGCGCCATGCAATGTGAATGACGATAGTCGAGATGAATGCATAAAAAATGAATTCCTTACCATCATCCCCCTGCTGAATGTAAGTTTCCAATTTATTTAATAAAGTTGAATTTAAAAATATAAACTCGATACTTAATACTTCAGAGAGGAATTCCCGAGTTGAATATGGAAGCGGTCGATCCATACTTTTTTAAAAAGGGTATTTTCCGTTATGCCAACGATGGAGTTCAAGGTGGCCTACTGGTGAAAAACATGAATATCTATGGAATCAGTCGAATCCTTGTACGAGATTTTATTAGCAACTTCACTGGAAATAATTTTATTGTAAAATTGAATGCAACATTGCCAAAGATCCAAGCTAGCGGTCAGTTTAAGGCTGATGTTAAATTTGGTGGTTTAAGATTGGTGCCAAAGGGACTTTTCAACATAACAATTGGTAAGAATATTGTGGAATATAATGTTGATGATGCTAAATCATTTCGTTTTCATTTTAGAAAATATCAAGGCGAATATTTTGACGGACGGTGGCATTCAAGATACCGAAGTTGGGCGTCGAGTTCAGTTGAATAAGCTTGATGCTGATATTAGTGTGGGACATGCTCAAATTGCAGCTAATGGAATTTTCTCCGACTCGAATTTAAGTAGGACTAAATTTTCTTTTACCACTCACATGACATAAATATTTGTATTCTGTTTGTTTTCACAGATGCTATGATTTTGAATTTGGTCAATGAAAATTTGCCAGAAATCATTCGAGTTGGCATACCAGCTACTCGCGGTCAATGGGCACCGATTATTGTAGAACATTTGAATGGATTCTTTGCGAAAGTACCAATTGACAAGCTCATCTCGTTTGCATAGTGTGATGAAAGAAAACACTTTTTTCTTATAGACGTGCTAAAACAGTACTTTCTTTTTAAGCCTTCATCTTAACACAAATTACTCGTAATTAATTTATTTATATACAACCATTTAGCTTAAGGAAATAGAATTAAATGTATGTTTTTTTTAAATTGTATTAAAATGATTCAAAAAAGATCGCAGTTCGACTTATTTTCTTCGGAAGGAATAAATGTTATTCAAGCCAATTGCAGATTACTTGTTATAAGCATTCAAATGTCTTTATAAAGTTTGATCGCAATGGAAACATAGTTTTTACGATGTCACACAAAGGTTTTCAATTGGAAAAATATACATAGTTGACCTCGTTGAACTCGATGGGTGATATATAGTTAAAAAATCGTACATGAAACATTGGGCACCTTTTTTGCAAAGCTCAACCAAGTCTTGTTGTTTAGGAAACAGAGCTAAGTTCAGACAAATTTGGGCATCCAATTATTACTTTATGAAATTGTAACATCTCATATTCAATGGTTTGGTTTGAAAACATTTTCCTATTTTTAAAAATTCAATAGCTCCAATAAACATAGTGGAGATAAAGGCTAGGATAGGCTTTAC
The DNA here is from genome assembly GCA_963931855.1 of Philhelius festivus. Lineage (NCBI taxonomy): Eukaryota > Metazoa > Arthropoda > Insecta > Diptera > Syrphidae > Philhelius > Philhelius festivus. Next base: position 2,851,357 of record OZ007555.1, on the reverse strand, counting down.
GAGTTTACAATTCACTTCTTCAGTTCTGATCTCAATAATTGTTCCAACTTATAAAGCCCCCCCACTAATTGGTCTTAAAAATTGCTTTCAGCTGACAAAACATTTTCATGAAAAAGTTTGAGTTCGATTCTCAGCCGCTGCAAGAAAGTTTTTTTCAGGGGTGTACTGCCTCTTGCGAGAAATTGGCAAATTCTCCAAGAGTATCTTTTTCACGGAAATTGCTGCTCATTAGCCGGTTGGAATCGGCAGAAAATTGCAGGTTCCCTCCGTTTCTGGTAACACGCAAACAGGAATGGTTGAGAGTTGTAAGTCACTAGGTTCTAGTTCACACCGAGCTGTTGCACCACCAAATTTATTTATTAAAAAGCTGTTACTGCTATGGCTTACATGAATATAAAACGTGTAAATCAAAGAAAAAATAGGCTTAAGTATTCACAGTCGATTTAATTTTAGTCTATTAAGGGGTTGTTCATAAGAATGCCATCGAGTTATGCATTCCGAATCGATTCTTTTCAAACCACTCTTTTCACAATCTTATTTCGCGCTGTATACCTGTTGGTAAATCTCGTTTAGGCATTGTCGGAGAAAAGTTCATTTATTTGAGATTCTGGGATCTTGGCTCAACTTGGTCAAATAAGGTTTTCTAGTTTTAGATATTGGTCAGCCAAGGACAATTTGCAATCAATGCTTGAAGTTCTTTAATAACATTTTTTTGGGACCTCATACATTCTTTGCAATTATCCAAAAAATTGTGTCAAAAATCAACCGCGGCCTTGAAAAATTTTAAACCTGGATTATTAAATCTCTAGGGCTCACCAATTTTCCGAAACTAGTTTACCTCTTTCGACACTATTAATTAGTTTGCGTACTTTTTTCCATATATGGAGTGTCAAGATCAAAACATTTGACTGAGCAATGACAAAATTTCAATTTTTCGGATTAAATCCAGCCTTTTCATTTATTGATTGAGTGTACGGACAGTTTCAAAGCCTTTCGATTGGCTGTTCTGAGTAATGAAGGAACATAAACACATATACAGAAGTGTTTTAAATGCTTGAAGAAGCCGGGCAAATTCCTAAACGCATATCTTGCGCAAATTCTGCTAAGCAAACAGTTCCAAAATGCAAATACAAAAATCTCTGCTAAGCAGAGTGTCCCAAAATGCAATCGATGCTACTTTCTTGCGCAAATGCAGAGGCATTTGTGCAAATGTCAAACATTTCTTGCGCAATTCTCTTACATATGCGTATTCTGATTTTCTATATCTGCTTTGCAAGTGTTTTGCTTTGCAAATCTTGCGTTTAGGAATTTGGCCGCCGTTTTGTTTGATGGTGACATTCGGAATGTGTGTTTAAATTCAGGAAATAATTATTTGTATATTCTATTGGTATACAAAAACAGTGGAGTAGTCCAAAAACCGAATCGAAACGGTATTCAATCGTGGAAATAAAAGTTGAAACATTTTCTTAATCTGAAAGAGCAACACATGACCATTCGTTATTCTAAATGACATCGTCCAAGCTTTTCATAAAAATCCAATATGTAACTGTTTTGTATTTATGTAAAACGGCAGTCTTTGCTGATTTTGATTTTTCATGGGTGAATTTTTGATAATGATTTTTTCATTACTTTTAAATACTGCAAATATTTTTGAAAAATAAGCTTGCAGAATAAACTGTCGTTATTCCAACGAGTATTTAAATTTGAGCAAAATGCATTCTTCACATACTTTTGGGGAGTGTTTGATTTTTGGGTTTATCAGCATTCACCAACACCTATGGTAACCCCACTCAACAATGCTATTATCATTCCGTTATTATGTTTATGTTTTGTAGCCTATGTTACGGAACTAATGAAAGTGTTGCAGCAGTTTAAGAATATCTCTTTTTGAATTGAAGCAAATAAAAAAAAGAATTGTGAGTGCAAAATGGACACACTATTTGAAGCTTTACTTTTATGTAATGATGGTAAAACCTATTCTTAAATGTTGGCTTGAACATTTTAACCAAAATAAGAACTACGATTATAAAGAAAAAAACAAAATTCATTTTAAATTTTAGAATTTTGTGATAAAAAAGGCATGTTAGTGTTTTAAGGGTTTGAAACACAAAAACATCCAAGTAAAAATAAATACTTTGGTACGCATATACTTTTAAAGTCGAGAAATTGTTATAAAATTTACAAATTGAGATGTTTCGAGTCTCATTCAAAAATAAAACCTAATTTAATTTGACTTTCTTATTAACTATCAAAATTTGTTTCTTCGCATAAGGGCCTGCAGTTACTCCTAAAATAAATAAAATAATTTTGTAAAATTTCCAAGTTATGATTTTGGTAGAACGTTTTAGTGATTTTCAGTACAGTCAAACAACTAAATGAATAAAATTTACCTGCTGTTACCCACGAGAAAACTCTAAAATTTAAGTCAATGGGAATAAGCATTTTGAAGAATTATAAATTTTTTTCTTAATAGAGATTTTCAAATTTTGACAGAAAATTGCGGCCATATTCCTAAAGCTACCTTTATAAAATTGGCTGTCATTTATTACGTTTGTTTTTTTTTGCAAAATCAACATGGAAAGTTATAAAGTTCAACAACATGTAAAAATGATTAAATTGTGTTAAGAAATTGGGTCTTCTGTACAAGCAAAGTTATGTGCGCTTCGCCCAATTTACGGTCGCCAACCACGTGCCCTTTCAAAGATGAATGAGTTCATCAGCAAGAAACATTATAGCATGTAGGACGATCACAACGCACACGAGATTCACCAAATTATAATGCAGCCAGAGAAAGTCAATTTTTGGAGTGGATTTTGGACTGGCATGGCGGAGTCACCAGTCCAAACTCTTTTGATAACAACGTTGCTAGGCCATCACCGTCAGCGGCGAGTGATAGCACTCGATATAGATGATAACCAATTCCTTTTGGCCCAAGTTGTCCGTTAGACTTCTTCTGTCTTGTTGAGTCTTGTTAAAATCACAGGTCATTGGTCAGATTAAGCCTGATTTATGCACCAGAGTTATGGAAAATTGGACGTTTCTGATGCGTGCCACCTAGCGAAGCCGCGGCAAATTTTTGAATTATATGATAGTCTATACATAATACTCGTAGCAGACATAAATAAAAAAAAAATGATAGATCACTCAAAATTTGCTTTATTCAAATTTAAAGATAGGAAACACTTACTGGAAAACTCTTTACAAACCCTTAGTTAATACCTATGTTTGTTCTTACTAGATTAAAATTTTAAATGCATAGAGACTGCAATATTGTATTATGTATGAAATTATGAGGGTGTATAGTCTCGGTAATGGCAATTCTCAAATAATATCTAGAATCTATGTATGTATTTTCGGATTTATATCAAGGGAACACTCACAAATCTAAAAAGTCGATAATTAAAACTCCGTGTGTATAAATCCCTTAGTCTTTTAGAGATCAAGCAAATATATGTTTTGGTTTCAGGCAACCAAAATTAAATTAATTAAAACTGTGCAAAGATCTGGTTTCATAAACCTTAATTGGTATACCTAACTTCATTTTCAGCCTAAGCCACAAAAACTCTACAAACTGGCATAACAAATTTAATTAAATCCTCAATGAATTAAGATATTAAAAATTAAGATATAAATAGATATCATAAGAGATCAATCAAGAGTACGCAATCCTTTTGTATTTTATTAAAATAAACTAACATTCACTACCTTCCTCAATATGATATTTCAATAATAGACCCTTCAGATTTCTTGCCAAACAAGGCAATTGCAAACTAAGCCATGGTCAGCTTCCATGGAGTATTGTCATTAATTGTCAACTGCGACTTTGTTAATTAAGAACGGGTTCCAAATTACTACCAATTAAAGTCAAAACACAAAAACCTAAATTAAAAGATATAAGGAACTCCGACGAATGAGATGGCGGTGGCGGTGGTGATGATTGTGATCTGTCATTTCAGCGACAGGTTCTGATCGAATTGTTTATTTGTGCCCCGCGGGTTTCTCCAAGTGAATACAATATGACAACTTCAAAATAATTGACCAAGTAACAATAACGGGCAACCTTCTTATGCTTCTTACCACAAGTAAATCTTAATCTTTTAGGAAATATAATTTGTTTATAGCCCCAGGGATTTCACAACACAACAACAATTAAATTAGTCTTTGAAATTCAATGAAGGATGTGGGAGTCTCTTTTGTTTAAATATATGTACCTTTTTTCTTAAGAAGTGATAATTGACTAATGGTGATGATGATGGTTAAGGAAAAGTAGGCTGAAGTTCATAGAACCATAATGTGTCGCAATTATTGTATGTACTTAGAAGAATGACAAAATGATTGACTGAAGTGTGCCAGCAAGAGGTGTTCAATAATTACAGAGAAATCGTATTGTACACTTTGGACAAAGGGCTTGAAAATGAAAAGAAATGGAATGTCCTAAATAAAAAAAAAAAAATATTAGTCACTAATTTGACATAATTTTTAAATTGGTATTTTTATACTGAAATCCCAACAGAAACTTACAGTTTTAGTTAAAAATATTCGAATTTTGTATTAGAATATTTTAATATTATTCATTTGGTCAGTAGAAAAATGTGATGTTGCTAAATTTTCTCTGAGTAAAATGTAAATTCTAATGGAAATTGGTTCTTTCTTGCGCAGAAAACTGAAAAAGCCGAAGGATTGAAGTGGCTTGTCAGAACCCTGGAATTCTGGGGTGGAATCGCGTAAGGTGATAGTTGATTATCAATTTGTTGATTGTCGTTTGGACCATCGCTCTCTCTACAATTCTTAATTGATATGATAGAGACAGCTATAGTTAAAAACGAGAATCAACGAATTGATAGTCAACTATCACCTTACGCGATTCCACCCCTGATTGATTTATACGGCAGGAATTTCCTGGGCAGATTTCTAAATGGAATAATAAAATTTCTGTAAGTCTCCAGCATTAATACAATCCACTTCAAAAAGCTTTTAGCTTAAATACACATTGCCTTGTATTTACTGTAGGTTTGAAAATATTGATTTATGAAGTACTCATTTATTGAATCTGAAATTTTGACAAAAGAAAAAGTCCGAATTTTGTAAAACTTCTTTGCATCGACCTTGATGTCTCAAAAACTAAAGAGATAGCAACATAGTGCCTTCTCTTCTCCAAAAACATACTTTTATAAGGATAATGTACCTTTATAATGATTTTTTCATTGACTCCAAAGTGGAATCACGTTATTACCAGGAAGAAAAAATTTAATAAAACGTTGTTTTCGTATTTTTCAATTTTCTCAAAAACTAGAAGACATTAAATTATTTGGTTTTCCGCGTTCGATAAAAAATAAAGTACTATGTACATTCAATCACTTACATACGCCATCCGAAACGATAGTCACATAATCGAAAAACCGACTTGTTATCAGTGAGGCTTTTGTGGATGTTAAAAGAAGCGAAGATCGAGTATGTAAATGACAAATGGGTACTATAGAATGATTTAGTAGCTCTAAGAATAACTACTTTTGTCAGCATAGACTTCGTAATTGACCCATAGCAAAAAATTAAACAAAGAATAACACTAACTTGTCTTTCGGTTCTTCTTTGGGCTTACGAGTAGAGAGCACTTGAGTGGATGGAAAAGTCCTTTCTCTATCTAATATCCTTTTTATATACTTTACCCCTTACATACAAATAATGCCGACCCTTTATTATATGTATAGTGCTTAGGTATGAACTTGGTAAAATTTAAAAGGAAACTTTATGTAGGTTGCTATATTCACATCAGTATGAACGGTGAGTTGAGATGAAGATAAACAAAAACTACTAAGATCTCTAACAATTTTAAACGTATGTATATTTTTTGAATTTTATTTTTCTCAAATATTGGTTTCAATCAATTCTTCTTGAATGTTTGCTTAATCAATTTTTTCACAGAAAATCAGCGAGTTGGCAACATCCAATTAGCAATTATCATAATAATCTGAGCCAAGACTCCTGTTAAAATTATTTAACACATTTATATTCAACTCAATTTGTCACTTAATTTGCTCGACAATTTAAACTTAAACAAAAAAACGAGTATACTACGATTACAACTGCCATTCGGTAAATCGAGAAGAATATAATTTTGTTAAGACACCGACAAAATAACTCGCCTTCAATAAATCTTCCGGTTTCCAAAAAAAAAAAATGTCCTCACAATAAGTACTAACCTCACTTTTTACACCAACTAGAATTCGCCTTGATTTATGGGCATGGATACGAGTACAAGTACATATTTTTTTTCATACAGGGTGATTTAAAAAAGTTTTCAAAACAAACTAAGAAGATAAAAGTTTTATGAAATTTGGTATCGTACTAATATCAGAGTATTGGAATTATACCTTGAACTTTGATTCTTAAAATTAAGATCATAGACCACCTTATAAGCTCTGTTGTTGTTTAAAAATCAATTTTTCTTATTATCTAGGTGTCTCATCAATTTAATTGAACAACTAGTGGAGAATCCAAGTATATGCAAATTTGTTTTAAACTCATTCAAATTTCTTAAAAAGTGGTATCTATTTCTGAACCACCCTGTTTGATATGAAATAGAAACCTTGCCATTGGCCGAGAAGACAGATCAGTTGAGTAAAAAAAAAAGTATCTGCGCACGCTTTCCATTACAAAATTTGCGATATTCACGCACTACAAAAAATAAAAGCCACACGCAACCCACAAAGCTATCTGGCCTCCAGGGAATACCTGAGTAATGGGTTACCTACCATTGCACGAAGCCTGATCGAATTATTGAATCTTACTCTTGGTTTATCGATGACAACGACAAAGACGAGACGATGACAACGACAGCAAACAGGAGAACCACAAGAAGCTCCGTTGTATATCTGTGGCCAGATTCAAGTTCATTATAGTTCCATCCACGAACGTTGACGGATCGCAATATACCTAAAGTATCTGAGTACTCGTCGTATCTAGCTGAGTAGAGTAGACTGCAATAGCATAGGATGTTGGAAGTACATATTGTAATTATGTCCACCGAGTAGAACGACCTTCACCTTGCACAGAGATTGTTGACTCAAGAACAAATTGACAACATCAACAAATTAAACGTTCTATAACTACCAAGTCAGGTACTACCTTCCTACCCTCGTCCATCAGAAGCTCAACAAATTTTAATTTCGAATTGAAAGTGTTTTTTTTGTTTGCTTTAAGTTTTTCGTTGGCAGTGGTTCTTGAGATATTGCGTTAAAGCCAATGAAATAGTTATTATCCGTGGAGAGAGACAAATTGTTCGATTACTTTTTTTACGATTTGTCGATATCGGTAGAGAATTTAATGTTTTAATTTAAATAAATTGATGATTGAATTGTTTTTTCGATAAATTCGGGAGCAATAAAACCTGACAGAAGTGTACTTTACTTCTAGTTCCAGCACCCACTTATCACTTGGACGCAACGACATGCTAATATAAACTTGCGTGGACGATAATTATTTAAACTTCAATCTTTAGAGATACGCACTTGAAAAAAAAAAACACTTTTCGATATTTGATCAATACTTGTGTGGTGAAGGCATAATACGAATCGATATTTTCTTATGAACACGTGAAATCAGTCAAGATGGATTATTTCAAAAAGTGGTTACGTTTTGTGATAGTTTTGACCTTCGTCCTGGATTTGGGATATTGTCTAAGTAATACTACACAATTGGATGACGATGATGACACAATTGTTGTGGAAGGTGAGTTTACAGAAATACTATGATAATTCATAAATTGTTGAAAGGGGAAAATGAATTAATTTCTTAAATGCGGTTTTATTGTAAAATTCAATTTGTTTGTTGAAAAGTAGTTTTTCAAATTTTCCGTTTTTATGTGACACATCAAGATTTTTATAAGATACAAGACTTTTCGATTATAACTTTGGCTAAAAAATCATTTTTCGGTGAAAATTCAATTTATTTAAATTAATCTCAAATACAAAAAAAATGAAAATTCAAAAACATTTATCAAGTGAATAGAGAGTTCACAACTTTTAAATTAAAGTTTATTATATGTATATTTTTTAAAGACCAAAATATGAAGTTTTTTACCTCACAACAGATTGAGAGAACCTAATAAGATGCAGTTCTGTTGGTTTTAAACACACAATTTCTTAAAGTTTGCTGCCGAACAAATTCTAAAAAATTTGATATTGCTAAATTTATTTCACCTTGGCTTATTAAAATTAAATCCGCGGTGTTATTGTCCATAAATTTGGTTCGATATTATACTGCTGTTTCATTAATTTGGCTGTGTTCGCAAAGTTTTTTTGTTTTCATGTCTACGAATAAAGCATAATCATAACATAAGTCTACAATATTGACTTAACTTGTAATGTGCAGTCTTGTGATACTCGTATTTGTGCCTATTTCTTATGATACGACATGGCAAAGTGCAGCAAGATTTTAAGATTATTTACAAACTGGCTCATGTCGTTTTTGTCTGAAGTTTTGAAAAGGTGCAGATACTCAGTTTACATGAGTACGAGTTTACTTATTTTAGTAGTCTTTTTCTGTTTCGGATTTCACGATGTAGTAGAAATATTTTGGTTGGTTTAGTTGTCAAAAATGGTTAATGCATAAATATTTCATTTTATTAAATGCGAATTCCATTGGAATTAAAATTGAGTTGAAGAAGTAGATATTTGTAAATTTGTACATAATTGGTGTCATTAATTTTTTCACTTATTTTTGTTTTTTTTTTTCACGGAATTTGAAAAGTCAAGTGAAAAACAATATTTCAAAAGGTAGAAAATTTATAGTAATGTTTTGAATTAGAAAATGTTTAAGGATTTCAATATAAAAAAATGCACGACTAAATGCCACTTATTTGCTTTTACGTGCAAGTACTTCGGAATTTAAAAAATATTTTTATGAAAATATGGATGTAATTAATGTGTGTATAAAATGCAAAAAAATCATTGTTAATTTTGCTAAAACATCTCCCGAAATAGTATGAAGTTAAAAAAAAAAAATAAAAATATATGCAAACAAATTTTTTTTTATTAGTAAATTAATTATTTATATACAAAAAACTAATAAATAAAAATTGTATGCCAATTTTAAGTATTTATTACTTTACATGATAAGAAACTATTTCAAAAACAATAGTTCATCTGTTTTCAAGATATTGAATTTAGAAAAAAAAAATTAAATTGAATTTTTTCTTAGAAAATTTTTAAAGTAATATTATTTAAATATAAAAGTTGCTTCTGCATAAATTTTTTTATAGAAATCATTGCAGCCGTTAATGAAAAAAAGAAAGGTACCGTTAATAAATTTTTTGACCCAATAGTAGACCATGTCGACAATACTACACATAATTTCCTTTTTCAAAATTATTACTTGCTTTTTCGAGATTTATAAGACTTTTCATAGGAAATCACCGAAGACCCTTAAGTAGCAAGTTTGAAGAAAATCGCTTGGCAAGTAAAAAAAAAAAAGAATAACTAAAACATAAATCTTTTTTTTTTAAGAAGCGTTTTCAATTCGTGAGCTTTGAACAATTTTTTTTTTTTGAAAAATTTTCCGCGAAAAATAACCTCGAAAATGACAAGGTATTGAATACTATTTTCTTTTTCATTTTATTATAAAAAAAAGAGCTGTGGCTGGCGCTCGGTTCCTCTTTCAATAAATCAATTTTTTTTGTATTTCTGTTAAAAGACAAATTGACATAGTTATGGTAACAAACCCAGTTTGAATATAATATATTATTATGTTCAACAAACAACTTGTGAGGAAGTCAACAACATTTAATTAAATGGCAAACCCACCTATCACATCAATAGAAGAAAATTTGTTTCGTAGGATCTTTTTTCCCTCATTAAAAATGAAATAAAATAATAAAGTATATAAAACTGAACACAAATAAAACAGGCTGCAGTTACCCAAGCCATACACATTAATTTTTTTTTTTTTTTTTTTTTTTCATTAAATTTTTCACAACTTTTGAGAGACACAAAACCGTGAATGATCCACTTTCAAAAGCGCTTCCAAACGTGGTCAAGTTTAACTTGGTCTTAAGTCGCACTTGCAACAACACCTTCGAGATCAGGAAGAATTCACATGAATACCTATTATGAAAAAATATAAAACTGCTAGGGGTGCTATGAATTTCAATGCTAAGGCAAACCATCCAAAGTGGTAAATTTAATCAATTTATTTTTCTTGTTTAGTTGTTTGATGACCAAAAAATATTTGATATACATAAGCAGGTTTAAAAGTAATGAACTTAATGATTTAATTATAATCAACTATATTGTGTGGATTCAGCATTCCCATTATCCTTTTGAGATTGAATTCATCAAAAGCATGTTTTTACAAAACAAAATCCAAGCTTTTTATAAGCGAAATTATTAGGAAGTATTATCACACTCACCATTGTAACAACTACAAGAATAAGACGCACTCAACTTTAGGGAAGGTTAATTTTCATAATTTTTTGTTACTTGAAGGTAGTATTTCTAATATAAGTGGATTATTTTAAGATTTTTATCTCAAAAAACCGTTAAATTTAAAGTCAAAGGCCGCAGTTTAAAAATATAAATATTTCATCTATTTTTAGAAAAAAATAAATCAAAATCTTTTGGTTCACATAATTTCGGTTCCTATGAATGGCCGCCTTGTGAGTTGTGACTAATGGCCGTCCTCTATCCTCCAACTCCTAATCGGGGTGAAACCTCATGATCTTCGAGAATGTACATAATGATGAGATTTTCACTATTTCTGTAGATATTATGCATTCGCATAATTCTTCCCGACTTAATGTCAATGGTAACACATCACATCGGTCAAACAATAACGTTGTACGATAAAACGCCCTTAAATTCAAAATTTTCTTTCAAAGAAACATTATCACGTTTCTAATCAATTTTGTTTTATAGCAGCCAACTTCAAGTTTAAACATCTCGAAACCCACATAAACGATTTATGAAACATTTTAAGTCGATTCAATTGAACGAACTTAACATCAGCATTCATTTGGAACTAAACTCACTTGTGTACGCTCTGGGCACAAAAATGGGCAATATGATCTGCTTCTATTTTGTATTTTATTTATTTCAATATTTTATCAATAATTTGTATAAGCAGATTAATTCGTATAGGATTTGACAAAAAACTAGTTTGTGCAGATTGGCTCACGACAATATAGTGGTATAGCTTTTATTGCCAGAAGATTTTCGAAGACAACCCCTTGATTTATGCAATGGATTTTCATGCTGGAGATCTAGGTTAAGCTCCCATCTGATGCCACCTAAGAAGGAATGTTTTTCAGTGGCGCTGCTTCTTGCGAAGAATTCACAAGTCCTCCAAGACAAATCTTCCTCACTTGTCATGAAAATTGCTTCTCATCTTCGACGTTGGGACTCGGCACTGTATTGTAGGTCCCCTCAATTCCTGCTCAGTGGGTACATGCAGATCTTAAAAAAATTTACCCTTCATGCAGACTTTCAGTTAAAAAGAGGATAGTTACAAAACTTCAGAGCCCAACATAACAAATAAAATTCTTCGTTAAGTTATAAAGTCACTTACATTTACTGAATTTGCGTTGACTTGGCGAAAAATTCATTGACCCTATGAACTACTTTATTTAAAATGAACTTTTTTGATTGACGAAAGTAAGGGCATTCATAAGATTTTTCCTTTAGCTATGAAGCGAATTGTTTATTTTGATGGCCGCTTTCAAAATTTTATAAAAAAAAGTCCATGAGGTATGGTCGAGAGTAATAAAATAATTTCATTGACTCATAAATAACTATTCATTGAACCAAAGAATTCCATCATCGACTGCATAGTAATTAAACTAAAACTAAAAAAATAACTAACTAAACAGAATTTTTTGTTCTCAATTTAAGAACCTTGTTTAGTGAACGGACGTTTAATGAGTAAAACACCTAAGCATAAAGAGAGTTTCTGGGACATTAAATAGGGAAAAATTTCAAATATGATTAAAGTGAGCGGCTATCATGTAGAATTGCTTATGCAATGGTTAAGGTTATAGGATACTTGGATTGAAATAAATTTCGGACAAATTTTAAAAATAATGCTGTCTTTTTAATAGTTTTAAAACATTCTTCATATTTGTCATTCTAACATAGACGTGGAATTTATCATATTCAAAATCCCAAAATGAATCACTCATAATGGGCCTTTTTTTTTTGGATTTAATACAATGATAATGAATCTCGAAGCTTGTGGTTTCATATTGTATGCTAAATTTTCGTGCTATTCTATTGGAAAGTAATTCATAAGCTTAGCAGCAGCACTTATGAGTTATGACAAAAGCAAACAACACTCACTGCCCAACCTACATAAATAAGAAAACAACACGAGAATTCAATAATTTCTAACAAATTTGACCTGATTTGAAGAAAGCACTTCTCTGTTACAGATCCATAAACTATCTGAGCAAATATTTATTCTTGTTCATCTGAAATACTGTCAATAACCTGTCTGCAGAAAAAAAAACCTTACTACCCTAATATTTTCGCAGTACTTTCACGAACAAGCTTTGGTATTAAATTTGTTTACTCTTCCATCGGGGGCAGCTATTTGTTTGTCATAAATATTTATATTAGGTTTGGAGTTAGATAAGAGACACTCTCTGTTAACCATAATAAATCATAAAAAAATACTTCCGGGTTGGTCATTCAAATTGACGAATTGTTTTTTTTTTCGTTTACAATAGAACGTATCTAAAGCGTGTCAATAAGATAATTTATTTATGATCAAGAAAAAGTAATGTACTCAACGATCATAGCAATTGGTTGTGTGAAAAAAAAGATCAAAATAAGCTTGGTAAGTCCGACGGGATATGGTCTAAAAAAAATATTGGCACTTTAAGACCATAACGAAGAGCTACTTACGCCCGAAGGGACTAACCTGAAAGAACATAGAAATGAGATGCAAACAAAAGAAATCTTGACAACAATTGAAATTTACAAGCAAACAAGCACAATAGATAAAAAGCCTATTGTTATCTTGGAGGTTCTTGTTTGCAAAAAGGCTATTTTATGAAATGTGGAGAGCAACTTTACTTTGTGGAACACTTTTTTCATAAAAAACATTAACTTTCAGAAATGAAAATTTAACACAAAGAAGTGGTAATTGCTATCCTCCTCCTTTTTATTGCTTCTCACATGATCGATCAATAGGAGTGCTCTGAAATAAATCATCAACTCACTGAATGCCGCCAATCTGCGTATACAATTAACTCCGACAAGAAGGTACAAATTAATATCCATAAACATATTAATCAATTTCATCCTGCTAAACTGGATCCGTCGAAGGGTGTTTTAGTTATTATTCTTGTATTTTGAGTGCAATTATAATGGGGTTCCTTTAAAGTCCGATGAGCTATTATAGACCTTTACAGCCTAGAGACGCTCAAAATAGAAGCTATTGAACTTGAATGAAATGTAATGTTTCTGCCCAAGGTTTTTGTTTGCGATTAATATTTTTGTGTTGATGATGCTTTGTTCGGTTTATTCTAACAGGATTTATTTTTATACAAATATGGAAGCAATGAAATAGTTGTTTATTACGAATTTATGTGTCTTTTTTAAATATTTTGAATAAAAAATGTATTTGTTATATTTAAAGGCTTTACTACGAGTATATAAATAAAGTATTAGATTTTAAAAGTTAAAGGTGTTTTATACTTATTTCTTTGGGGATATATGATTGGTATAAACCAAATACTGACTACGTTGCACCATAAGTGTAGAAAATAGATACTTCTGAACTAGGGATCTGTTATTTTGATACAGCGACTTTAAAGTAGTTCAAGGAATTTTTCGCTTTATTCGATTAATTTATACCATTCAAAGAATGAATACATGCAAAACAATACAATCGTATTTTTTCACTAGACATTTGTTAATAAGTTGGGAACACGATATGTGGTTTTGGGAAAAAATTAATTGATTTTTGGCAAATTTTATTCGCTCATAATGAACATGGCTGGTATAACCAGAATGAACAAGTTCATTCTTTCTTTGGATTTGTCAAATTTTACGAAATGGCTTCGGCACAGTATTTACACGATACCAGTATAATGGCAACTTTGAACGACAGTAACATTTATTTTTCTGTTATGAAAATACACATTTAGACCATTTAAACTATTTAGTCTAAATTGTTTAAAAATTGTTAATAAGCGAAAATGAAATTATACTTCGATTACTTATTTTTATTTATCTAGTGATTTGTATAAACTGAATGGCTAAGTCCCTGTTTAGATTGCAGGCCTTTCGGCTCAGACAAAACAGTTTTTCATAATGCAAATATACATAAAACAGTATAATTTAGTTGTTTTTTAGTTATAAAATCGTACTTAAATAGTGAGGCTGTGAGTTATTCATCCACCATTTTTAAATATGCTTTTTAGACTTTACATCGACTACAACTTGTCACACAAAGTGGCTTTTTGATAAAAACTTTCTTATAGCGTTCTTTGCTTGATCGTCCAAAAGCAATCCTAATGCCTCTGAAATCGTTCGTTTGACACTAGGTGAATGATACAAAGTTTTTCTTCTGAAAAAAAAAGAAAAAATTGATTCTGGATTTGAATCAAAACCAGAAGGACGCACACAAGCGCACACTTTTAGCGTCAAAATCCTGAAATATCATTTTTTCTTATGAATACAGTAGATAGTGGATATAAGAAAGTTCAAAAACCAAAAGAATTTATTTCTTATTTTCGTCATAACCTAAACAGTCTCATGGTACATTGAGCGTACTTTTAGTCCTATTTTTATTTTTTCATGAGTCAAATTTAACGTTTTTAATCAACAATTCCGAATTTCGATTTGAAAAGTGTGGATAATGTGATTCTACTGCGAGTCACTCAACTCCAAGCTAAGCAATTGAAATTTGAATTATTTTGATCAAGTACCATTATTTTGCTTTAATTTTCAGCTTTATCTGTCTTGAAATTCCAAACACGTTCACTTAATTATGCAAATCAAAAACGACGACTATCAAAAAACTCAGAGTGAACCGATCCAGACATTTTTTTGTTTATTTGTCAATTAATCTAGTCTTTATTGTCGAACGCCTCACAATTTGACATATAAGTTGTTGTGCAACTTTAGCAACAAAAAAAAACATCCTTTCTTTTGCAAAAAGTCTGACACTGTGATCCAATTTTGTAATTTCAAGGTCTTTGCTTAAGAAAATTGGGCATTCAACACCGTTATGGCAAGCTGAAACTGTCATCTTGCGAACTGTTAATAAAATGAGGACAAGGATTCCTCAGAATTATAACAACAACAACAAAATACGTGATCACAAAATGATTTATGTTCCCTACCTACTAACATAGTCCACTGGAATTTGATCGTTTTGTTGGTCTTTTATTGATTTCTTGATTTGTGTTGTTTTGATTTCAACAATTTGTTTTATTTTTATTTTTTTTAAATGGGAGACCGTGGACTTCACCGCACGCACATTCAAATTCTGAGACGAAAACAATCAGACGTTGAATGGGTGTTTTGTTAGGTTCAATTCGAGGCACGTTTTTCAATCGGACATTTCTGGGCTCTTAATCATACACACTCATAGCTGCGGCAAAGGGTAAGAAAGTAAAGTATGTAGTAACTGAACAACAATATGAAACAGAACAAAAAAAATAATATTAATTAACGACTTGTCTCATTAGCTTCATTGCGGCACTAAAATTGAAATAAAATTAGATTATAAGATTTGATTAAAAACAGGAGCAATAACTCAGTTGCACATACACAAATATAATCGAGGTAAGTTCAAAAAATTTTCAAGGCGATCAAATAGATGGTATTTTCGTCATATGGGTTCATTTTAGTTACCTTCGATGAAGGCTCATACAAAAATACCGAACACAACATTCATGTTAATTTTGGACCAAAAAGTTGGTCTTAAGGATATTTTTGATTTTTTTTAGATTTCCTTCAAAACTTCCAAGGATTCTAAATGGTTCTGTATCTTTCAAATAAACTTCGGTAAATCAAAGAATATAATTTAAAAGAAGATGCTACTGCCTTAAAGGTTCTAAGGAACGTGTCGTTGAAATTAATGTTACTTTGGGTAAAAAAAGTAATCAAAATATTGAATTGAGGATATGAAAAAATATGAAAAATATTAAAAAAGGTTCAAATCTGTAATTAATTAAATTAATTCAAAAGTTAATTTATGTTACCAAAAGTTCACGTTGACGAACCAGCTCGTGGTTCTATAATTTTAGTTAGTTTTAGGTAAACTGAAAATGCCCCCTCCTCATAAATACTTTTTAGAATTTTGTACAATCGTACTTGCAAACCTAGTTCAATAAGTAAACTAAGTTCTCTCCACATAGAAATGCTTTTTATAAGATTTGATTGATATATCGAGAATCGAGTAATAACAGTTTTTTTTCCAACTTCCAATCTCACAAAGCAACTTTGTATTTTTTCTTTCAGCTCTGGTCTCACCTGATTCCAGCTTTCGACAGGGTCGTCAGTTTCAAAATTTTCGCATGATGTACCAACCATTTCAACCATTCCGTGAGGGAAGTACTTGCATTAGCTCCACAGGAGCATTCGGTTTATGCGTAAAATTTAACGGGTGTAGTCCACATACACGAAACGTTAACTACTTTCTCCGACAATCACCTGAATTTTCGAATCCATGGTTCTTGCAAGGCGAAGCTATTTGCAGCTTCTTCGACAATTATGGTCGACAGGTGACAGGAATCTGTTGTAATTCAGCAGATCAGACAGCAAATCCTAACCGAGAGCAGAATAGTGGTGAAGTTGAAATTTCTGACAAAAAAGATGAAGACAACAATATCAATTATGATGGTGAAGAAATCGATGAAACGGTACAACCGTATCAATTCAACTGGCCACAACGACCAGCAGCATTTCCATCACCGGTGGCATCTCAATGGCCTCCACCATTGCCAACGCATGGACCGACAATAAGTCAGTGGCCACCACCATTGCCAACACATCCACCCAACCATCACTATCCAACTCATCCACCGCATCCTGGGCTGCCTTCAAAACCGCCAACATCATCTAGCACATCCCGTCCCATTTATCCATCATATCGGCCAACTCAGAGACCCACACAGAAGCCAACTTATCCCTCGTATCCAACGACCACTCCAAGGCCTCCAAGTACAACCGAGCAAGTGACTTCGGTAAATGGTAAATGTGGAGCTAAGAACGGTGTCTCCGCCGATCAGGAGCGAATAGTCGGAGGACAGAATTCCAGTCCCAATGAATGGCCCTGGATAGTTGTCCTCTTCAATAAAGGAAAGCAGTTCTGTGGAGGTTCCATGATTGATAACATACACGTTTTGACAGCTGCGCATTGTGTAGCAAGGTACGGTTTGCATGAAGGATTTTAAGAGTCTAATGAATTTTGATTTTAGAATGACATCTTGGGATGTCGCTGGTTTGACAGCTCATTTGGGAGATCATAATATTCGAACGAGCTTTGAGGTTCAACATGTGGAAAGACGAATCAAGCGACTTGTACGCCACAAGGGCTTTGAATTTAGTACACTGGTGAGTAGAGGCTTCTATTTTTCTAAAGAACATTTTAATCCCAATCGAATTTCAGCACAACGATGTAGCTATTCTCACTTTAGACAAACCGGTATCGTTCACAAGAGAAATTCGTCCAATATGTTTGCCATATGGTTCCTTCCGAAAGTCCTACGTCGGACAAGTAGCTACCGTTGCTGGCTGGGGTAGTTTAAGAGAAAGTATGTAGAAGTTCGACATCCTCCATGGAACTTTTATTGAAAAAAAAAATCTATTCCCCAGATGGACCTCAACCATCGGTACTGCAAAAGGTCAGCATTCCAATTTGGTCCAATCATGATTGTGCCCGTAAATATGGACGAGCAGCTCCAGGTGGTATTATTGAGTCTATGCTTTGTGCAGGTCAAGCTGCAAGGGATTCATGTAGTGTATGTTTTTTTTTAAATCATTCCTGATCACGTTTAATTTTATTTTAATGCTCGTTTTTTTATTGAAGGGTGACTCTGGGGGTCCCTTGATGATCAATGAAGGTGGTTCCTGGACACAGGTTGGTATTGTATCATGGGGCATTGGATGTGGCAAGGGACAGTATCCAGGTGTCTATACGAGAGTATCAGCTTTCCTACCATGGATTTTGAAGAATCTCAAATGAACGATTTGAGACAACTACAAATTTTGACACCGACATATTTTACTCAATTGCGCATAATCGTGATATAGATATTTTTTTTTTAATTTTTGAAACAGAAAAGAGGTTAAGAGAAATGCGATTGAATAAAATGAGATTTATAAAACAAAAATGCTGCATAAAAATATTTTTAATTCAATTTTATGGGCTTAGTTTAAGAATCCTTATAAACTAGCACTCTCAAACGGAGTACATGCACGAGAAAAAAATTATTAAAACTGAGTTTTACGACACTGGTGTCTTTGACAGCATTTTTATTACAATTAAAAAATTGATGAAGGAAAATTTCATTTGCATCGTTATTTTTGGTGCTGGTTTAAGGATTCTTTTACCAGCATCATAATTCTTAACACTAGTACTAAATATTGATATGTATACGTTGATATAGTCCTGATTCATAAGATACTTTTACCAGCATTACACTTCCAAATACTACAAGTATGATGAAACTTCCTTTAAAGTTGATCATTTTGGTACTGGTTTAATGATACTTTTACCAGCGTTCAAATGACAGTTTTAAATTTCAATCAAGAAAACATTCACCAGCATTGAAATGCCACACTAGCATTTAAATTTTGAATACAATTATGGGCAAATTTGCATTTCAATCGATAGATTTTAAGAAATAAAATAAAACACGCAAATATTTAATTACATTTTTATTTTTCTTACTTTGCAATGAAATTATACAAAAAAGAAGAAAAGACATTGTTCATTAACAATGGTGTAGTAACATATTATTTTATAAATAGTTAATTGATTTTTTTTTAATTTTTTTTTCTTATAGTTTTTTTTTTTTTTTTTTGATTTTTTGTATTTAATTAGATTAAATATTATGAGATATCATGCGTCGAATTTATGAAGATAAAATGTAGTTAACAAAAACATAATTAAAAAATAAGAAAAAATTGTCGTTAGTTTATGTTTATTTCGTAGAAAGCACAAACAGGAGAAAGAAAATTCGTTTTTTTTTTTTGTTCATTAATAAATAATATAAAATATTTTTTTATCAATGAAACTAATAAAATGTTAAGTTAAAATTATAAAAATAAATAATATTTCCATGTCGCTATTAATTTCGATTAGTGTTTTCTTTTTTTTTTTAAATTTTTAAATTTTAATTCGTTACCGTAAACCTGATTGGGTTTGTTTTGTTAATTTTAAATTTTGATTATTTCGAATAAATTAACATCAAACAAGAATTTTTTTCTAAATTTAAATGCCACCAAGTATATTTCCTTAATATTTTCGTTTTAGTAAGCATTTTTGTCCCCATAGTTGTAGTATTTTTTTTTGTTTCAATTTTCTTTGCAATATAATTAAAGAATAAAATTGTTTCAAACTTCTTATTTTAAAGTAAAATAAAATAAATCTTGGACTTAAATAAATAAATATTTTGGTCTATAATTGATTTCTATTAAATTGAGAAATAATTATAGATCGGATTGTCCAGGTCCTGGAAATAAATAAAAAAAAGAAAAAAAAATATACTATTAGATTTATTTCTGTTTTAAATTATTTTTAACAAAAAAAAATAAAATTTGTTTATAATTTAATAAAAACGTAAATGTCAACGTTGATATTTTTAAATAAGAAAAATGTTTTTTTTTTTTTATAATTATATATGTATAGATATGTATTGTAGTTTTATTAAAAAAGAAAAAAAAACATTTTGTTTTTAAAATTATCAGCCATGACAAAAATAATTTAAAATATACGAGAAAATTATACACTTAAAGCTCTTAAACGATATATTCTTCCATTTAAGCTTAGATAATAGTTTATTTTTGGTTAATTTTTAAATCAATCAAACATAAATTAAAAAAAAAAAAAAAACTAAAAAAAAAGAAAAATAAAACCAATCAAAAAATGCATGTTTTTACGAATATGTACAAGAGGAATGTTAAAAATGCGAAACATATTATTTAATAGACAAGAGAGAAAACTTCACCTTTTTTTATTTAAAAAAAAAATGTTTAACAACAGAACAATGAACAAATTTTGGCTTTTTTTCTTTAAAAAATTAAAAAAAATTAAAAAAAAAATGATTTGTTAAATAAAAACCGAAATAACAAATCGATGTTGAAACTTTTTTTTAAAAGAAAAAATATTAAATTAGTTTGGAAAAAAAAAAACGAAGGAAACTCATTAAACATTAAAAATTTGTGTTGATTAAAATTCGTAATTTCTTTTATAATATAAGCCAAAGGTGGAGTTTGCTCCATTTTTTTGACTGGAAGAATTAAATCGAAAATTTTATTACAAAATATATATTTCTATAATAAGTTCTGATATTAAATTAAAATAATGAGAAAATAGGAAAACAAAACATTTTTATACTCGTAGGTCGTCAGTTTGTAGTAAATGATATTTTCATTATAATGGATGATTTACTTGGTGGGTGTGGTGGCTGATCAAAATTAATTTAATGATGTTCATTCTAAAATTTAAATAACAGTATAAGAAAAGCCATGTACCTGTATGATATAAGTATGATACTACTTAACGATTTGCTAACTTTTAAGTAGATTACTAACTCTTTCTTAATTTTAAACTTTTTCTAACTAGTATCGTGCTAAGGCTATTTTTTTTTTAAATAGCTGTTTAACACATCTAAAGTAATGGCAGTTCATGCAAAAAACTAAGTAACAGACCTATTTTGATGTTTGTAAATGTCAAAGAGTCATATGAAGTTAGCACGATACTAAAAAAATAAAATATGAATTCGATGATTTCGACTTTAATAAAAGGGTAGAGAAAATATGTTTCTATATTTGATACATACTAAAACAGCTTTAACAACGTATTAATTCAAGTAAAATTTTGCGCCTCTGAATTTAATTTATTGAATAAAACGTTCATATTTTCAAATTTTTAGACTACAGTACATAAATACTTTGATAAACCATTCGATTTGAATTGAAATTTTTGTTTATATTTTTATGAAAAAACTATCGATGGCAGCGACTATCGATAGTTTTCCACTTCTATAACGACTCCCAACCATTCGTGTTTTCAACAGAATGGAAGGGGCTTACAATTTTACCGAGTTCAAAAGACTAAGAAGAGAAGAATTTTTCATGACAAGAAATAGTCTTGAAAGTTTTGTCTTCTCCATTGTTCTTTGGGAATCAAACCCATGCGTTCAGCGCGACCGTTTAACATACATACTAACCAGACAAGGGCACCACAAGCTTATTTGAAGTTGAATTGAAAAAAAAAAATAAAATGTCTTTTTTATAAATATTTCAATTCAAAATCTTCGAAAAATGTTGATACATTGTCAACAACTGTTTTCTATGTTATAATACTCCCATTTTGACATAATTATGTATGTTACGAGATAAAAAAAAACCTTCTTAAAAATATTTAACTTAAAAAACATTCTAGAAAAATGAGTTCAAAGTTCAGGTAACTGATATCTCGTAACACATTTTATCAACTTTTACTCACGTTAAAAAACGATGTTTTAAAATATTTCGTTAACGGAAAGCTTAAAAAACGTTACGTTAACTTAGGTTATGTTCTGGTTTCCAACAATAAAAACCAATGTACTTAGACCATTTATTAGTCTTATGTTTTTCGTTGAACAAACTGGAGCGTATAGATTGTGTTGAGCAAGGGAAACAGGGTGTCAATGTCCCCTTGTTATATTTGGGGTTGTAGGGAGTGACACTATTAAATAGCCTGCATGTAAAATAAGGTTGCAAAATGGTCATGGGAATATTTATTTTCTAAGTTAAATTTAAAGTAAACATTTTGTTTAAAAATTTTAATGAAATTTTGTTTACTAATACAAAAATATCCTCATTATTTTAACACCAGAACTTTAATATTTAAATGCAACAAAGCGATATTTATTTTTTAATATATTTAATTTTAAGTCGTAAAACTAAATAAATTGGCACACAAACAACTAATTAAAAAATAAAAAAAAAAAAAATAAACAAAATACTTAAAATAAATGTACCTTAATATTTTCTTATCAAAATTGATTTTGTTTTAAATGCAATCAATGATCGGGGATGATAAAGAATTGTGATTCTTGTTCTTCAGGTTTTTTTTCAAAATTTTTTTCGTAACGAATTTTCCAAAAGAAGGAGTATTTTTTTATTTTTTTTCATAAACTTTATTCGGATGAGTTTTCTCTCGATTTCTAATTATGAGTATGGATATCATAGGACAGGAGTGGGATATTGTTTATATGGCTGAGGTATAAAGATATAATTATTAAATAAATAATGAAACAATGATAAATGATTCGACAAAATTGTAAAAAAAATATATTTTTAAATTCTTATATTAATACGATTTATGTAGTTTTTTACAATACCATAATAAATATTTACATTTTAATTTTTAAATATTTTTTTTAATTAAAAAAATAGAAAAATAGTAATAAAAGGCAAACAAATGCATGCTTATAATAGGCAGTGATTGTTTGAGGGAGGTGATTATTTTTTTATTTGTTTTAATGTTTTGTTGGCATATTCTTTTGTGGCTATTTCGTGGGAAGTATTTGTTTAGTTAAATAAAATGTGTTTTTTACTGAAAACTACCGAATTATTGTGAGAAACTTATCTGGAATTGCGATTAAATGTGTTTCATAATTATTTGAGGGATAAAACACTATTATTTTTTGTTAAAATTAAAAATATTTTTGAAAAGAGTAAAATATTCTTTTTTCCTCAAAAGATTTTGCATCCGCCGTTTTTTTTTTAAATTAAATTAATGTTTTATTCAAACGTCGAAAATGGCGTTTTTGACCTACCTGGATTGTTGAAAAATTACTTTTCTAGCCCAAAAAACGGCAACTGAATGATAATTGTGCTTGGAGAGCCTATATTTTAATAAACAAAGCATAATTTATTTCAATCAAAATGTTTTAAAAACACTTATATTCTCTGATCAGTCTTTGGGGATCAGATTTCAGAAATTAGAGTTTAAGAAAACTGCCAAATTAAGGAAAACTAAAAGAGATCTTTTTTTTCTAGACTTTTCTTGTCTCTTTAAAGGGCAACTCTTGGAGTTTATTGAAAGAATACATACAACCAATCCAACTGTCCTACAAATAAATGCATTGGGAAGGGACTTTAACGGGTCTATCAGTCATAGAATTTTCTATTTTTTTTTTAAACCTTTTTCCATCTACCAACTGAACTTGCTCGATCCGAGCTAAACATTTCAGGCGATCTACTATTTCGGCTGACAATTTCAGGAGATTCTGTTACCCGCGCTAAATCTCTATTCACAGTTTTTGAACTCAAGACCCGAGGACAACGAACAGCCCAGGGTTTTCGTTTGGCTGAACCCGTCGTTTCTTGAAGAACTTTAAATGCCTTCGATGGCAATATTTCGAAGCTACCATTCATTGCCGAATTATCAGAGTCTTTTTTTGAGGAACTCCATGTATCATAGTAATCAGCATAAGATTCATTTTTGAATTCTTGAGGTGTCAGTGCAGGTGTAGAATCAAGCGAGGTATTTTCTTGTGAATCAAGTTCTTCTTCAAGAACCCTTTTAGCAGCAGCTTGAAGCTTTTCCATGGGAAGATTCTTTAATGAAGTGCTACTTTTTTTCAAAAGTAAACTCTGAATGAGTTCGTTGACAAGTTTATCACTGATTGGCTGGGATTGTTGGCCATGAATTGGCGAAGCTGGAGAGTTTGGCGAAGATGGGTTATCGGCATCAATACTTTGGTTTTTTCTTAATGGCAGTGAGAGTCGTTGCCGACGTTGAGATACAGTTTCTGCTTCTTGCAGAGCTTTGGGATTCTGCTTGCGAGTTATCGAAACATTGTGTACAATTTTCTTTCGAGGTTTGAAATTGAATTCAGCTTGGAGAGTTTCTTCATTAGCGAGTTGCTCTTCTTCGATAACATCTCCGTCGTCTTGAAGAAGTTTGAAAAGTCTGGAATGTGTGGAGGCACGTTGATAACGAGACATTTTACGAAGTTCCGGGAAGCTTTCAGATTCTGTGTCAGTCTCAGAAAGTGGTTTATTCATGTCGGTGACTCCGGAGTCATCTTCTTCGATTTCGGACTCGGAGCGCTGAGAACTATTTCGACTAAGGTTACTCTTTGGCGATGTACTATCGACAATAAGTGAAGTCTTTGCTGCCTTGGCTGATGGTGGTGGTTGAACAGTTCCGCTTTCAAAGGCAAAGATTCGATCCTTAACCGATATTTTGGATTCTTCAGAAGCTTGGTTTAAAATCGGTTCGGATGGTTCCTCTTTTGGTTTGAAAGGTTCTGGCTCAGGTTTGGGGTACAGATGTTCTATTTGGAAGTGATTTGGTGTCGAGTCACTTATACTCTCTGAGCTTTGAGATTCTTCTTCTTCATTTGGTTGTTGTTCATGGTTGTAACTATTTTCAAAGCCATATGATTCGTTTTCGACCAAAGTTTCTGGCTCATCTTCAGTTGTTTCATTATCTTCAATGATTACAGTAACCTCATTTTCACCCTGCTCATCAGGAATTTCCCAATCGGGTTCAACTGAAGCTCTCCACGACCATGATGGTGGT